>OX038892.1:9142987-12111045 GCA_943789525.1 Agriphila geniculea | reverse complement strand
GAATCTAAGATATCATATAAAATGTGAGATAGCAAACGACACCCAATTGACTAAACCATTTGTGTGAGTGAAGAGTCTTCAGTGAAGAATCTTCACACATCTGATTTAGTTAATTGGGACTTCTTCAATGAAAACTATAGAAAAAAATGTTTCCGCAAAAACCAAAATACAAGTTTTTTGTTAATATGAAAAGCACAGAAAAGTACTAAAAGTGTGAAAGTTTATTTTACTACATTGACCAAGTTTGATTTTAATAAATCTCGAATTATGTCGACTCTATTCTTTTTAACTTCCGCCCTAAAAGCGCCAATAAATTAATTACTGTTGCGTTAAAGACGTCAATCGCTTGTCTGTCACATTATACTCATCATACATCAACTACACGAATCACTACCGCGTTGCCACGCTATTATAACCCATAACGTCCATCTAAATTGCCTTAAGATTAGAAATTCAGCACACAGGTTTACGTCTTACACTAAAAAGTAATGTAAACAATAACGCGTTATTTTTGTAGTTTTTAAAATATAAATGAGTTTCATTGAGGACGGTGTGTTCAATGAATTAAAAATAAGGGTAAAAATAGTGTTAATGACTGCATGGAACCATTTTATAGGGGGATAGCCAAAGGAAGTGCTTTCACGACCTTTTTATCTGGACTTTTTATGTGTAAAGAGGTTTTATATCCATAATTACGTATTTTTTTTAATGTTTTAAAATGAGAACACGTAGTTTGATGAGGATGCTTTAGGTAAAGGAGTTTATACTGCATAGTTTGTTGAACTGGCTGACTACATTTTGTTCTTAAAACTTCATACTGGCAGCAAAGAAAAGCTCTTTATTTTTTTCTGCACTCTAAACATGTTTTGAACAGACATTGCGATAAACTTTACGTCGTTAAAATGTGCTTTGCACTTGTTTCGTTAATCTAAATGTTTATTTAAACACAATTATTAGATTTGAGAAAACAGAGAGGAGTTATTACATTTGGACGAGTCAAGATCTCAAGATTAAAACATTTTATTATTAAATGTAATAAAACAGTGTAAAGGCACGATTTCATGTTACTCATATTATAGAGCTATATTATTATTACTAGCGGCCCGCCCCGGCTTCGCACGGGTGCAGTGCAATGTAGTTACTAATGTAAAACTGTGCTAATGTGGTGTCAGTGTGAAGATATTTGATTATACTACAGGATATCTACATATATACGACATACGCAAGGGGTGTTAAAATATAATTGAAGTGTGTGTGTGTCTGTCTGAGGACTCTGAGGCAACCTAGCTCCCAAACTTAAAGATCGATTTTATTGCGATTTTTATGTATAGTTTAAGAGAAGCGTACAGACGGCGGGAAGCGACTTTGTTTTATACTATGTTTAGCTTTTGCCCGTGGCTCCGCCCGCGTGGGAGTCGGTAATCGTTGTAAGTCTTCCCTTGGAAACCAATGATCGGCATGAAAAGAAGCCTGTGTTAAGTATTCCAGACTATAATCTATACCTGTGCCAACTTTCGTCAAAATCCGTTCACCCGGGTAAGACGTGATTGAATAACAAAATGAACAACATCCAAACATCAAAAATTTCACATTTTTACAACTTTGTGATATGTAGGTAATAGCTGCACCCCGCGGTTTTACCTGCGCAATCTGTTGATTCTGTAACCAAACTCGCATCTCACTTCGAACCTCACTTCACTTCGCGTGAATTGTTATTAGAAATTAGCTAACTAAATGAGCAATTTTACCGATAACAATAAATTTAGGTAGCTATCTAAAATATTTTGTAATGAAAAAAAAATCTTATCATTATCTTATTTATGATTTAAAGTTCCCGTCCCGTGCAGTGAAGTGAGATTCGAAGTGGCGTTCGAGTTTGGTTACAGAACCGACGCCCTACTGTTCACGATTTTGTATTAGGTAGGTAGGTACTTAATAAAATTTCTTAGCAGTAATATAACAAAATAAGTATAATAATATTATGTAACATTTAATACTCATACTTAATAGTTTGGTAGGTATCTTCTTTTTAAATAAAAATCTATGTATGTTTATTTGTTCCTGGTTCCTGGCTAAAATAACGTGACATTGCAAATTATGTCGGGTGCAACTTATGTTGTGCATTATTATCCGGCTCTCAATTTTAACACTTTACACCACATTCCTTGCCACGTTAGATATCTGATAGATTTTGCCACGTTTTATAAGTAGACTAATATTTCGTAAAATAGGTAGTGAAAATCAGGATAAAATCTTATACAACATGAAATGTCAGCTCGTGCGGTGACATAATTACAATCTCAGGGGAGGTGACAACCTGACAACTGACATTTATTTTTCTTAATCGTACAAATGCACTAAGAAGTTTTGATTCCGATATCGAAGTCAACCACCCTAAAATAGCTTTCTACCCCTTTTCAACCCTGTTAGGGGATACATTTCAAGAAAATACGAAACACATATTCAATTAATTTTGTTAAAGAATGTCTATGCCAAATTTCAAGTCAATCGGGCCAAGGAATCGCTTTCTCCCATACAAACTTTGCCACCCTGTTTTACCCCCTTAGGGGTTGAATTTCGCAAAATCCCGTCTTAGTGAGCACCTTCATCCTAAAAGGAACCCCCATGCAAAATTTGAGACTCCTAGCACTTGTAGTTTCTGAGATTTCGTGATGAGTCAGTGAGTTGATTTTCTCTTTTATATATATATAGATTCTGCCTGCGACTAATACTTACATAGTTAAAAAATTTGATTAGACAAAAGTAAACTTTAAAAGTGTATTTACTTTATATGACATAAGACACTTTTTAACCGCGGTTTTATTGAAAGTACTTTGGTATTTAATTGGTATTTGTTTTGATTATTTTTTTTCCCCGACGTTTCGGCACCCTTGCAGCTGCCGTGGTGCAAGTGGTGACGAAACGTCGGGAAAATCAAAAATCAAACCAAATACCAACTAAATACCAAAGTACTTTCAATGAAACCGCGCTAGTATCCGTTAAAAAGTGTCTTATTTCATGTCTAGTGAGCGCGTAAGCTTGAAAAGTGAATATGTATTTACTTTTGTCATATTTTGGCCATTAAATAGGTGCCTAAATATCAAAATTTATTGCAGTAAAAAATTAAACCTCATAAATAGCATGTTTATTGGAATATTTTCGAGCTTAATTATGTTAAGTTGTTTTTAGGGTTCCGTAGCCTAAATGGCAAAAAACGGAACCCTTATAGATTCATCATGTCTATCCGTCTGTCTGTCTGTCTGTCCGTATGTCACAGCCACTTTATTCCGAAAGTATTAAGACTACATCGTTGAAACTTGGTAGGTAGATGTATTCTGTTAACCGCTTAACGAATTTAATACAAAAATAAAAGATTAAGGGGAGGCTCCCCATACATGGAACTGAAACTGAAAAAAAAATATTTTCTTCAAACTAAGGTTCTTGCTTCAAACCAATACGTGTTGGATGTTTATAGATAGGTCTTTAAAAATGACATTGAGGTTTCTAAGACAAAGTCAACCGTTTGAAAGATATAAACTTCCAAAGTGATAAAATGTGTGTCCCCCCCCCCTTTAACTTTTGAAAAAAGAGAGTCAAAAATCTAAAAAAAAACATATGCTGTAGATCTTAATAAACACTTTCAACGAAAATTGGTTTGAACGAGATATAGTAATTAGTTTTCGAGATATAGCACATTTTCCAAAACCGCAAATATAACTTTGTCATTCATACAAACACTGTGAAAAACAAAGTTAGTTTTGCAGACGGAACCCTACGGCGCGTGGCCCGACACGCACTTGGCCGGTTTTTTACAATTAATTTGGTGTCTGACTGTGATTGAAAGTCACAATATTCGCAATATTAATGTTTGAATTCAAGCCTAATTATCTAAGTGCATGTTTTGAAAAATACTCTACTTACTTCTAATTTTGGAAATGTTTATGACATGTGAGTTATGTAGGTTTTCTAAACCAAGTCTGAAAAAATGAAGTCTATGTTTTATTTAACAGCGTGTTACGAATAAAAACCCCTAAAGCCAAATATGGTAGATGAGACCATCAAACTGAAAAACTTTTACTATGGAACCAACTCTGAAATCACGAAAAAATATCAGCTGTTTCATACATTTTGATATTTTCGTTATTAATTTTTGTATGAAACATCAGATTTATTCCGCGATTCCAGAGTTGGTCCCATAGTAAAAGTTGTTCTGTTTGATGATCCCTGTCTACCATATTCGGCTCTAGGATTTTTTTGAAACACGTTTTATAAAAACAAGATTCTTATTGTTCTGGTTCTATTTCTTGTAATAATTATTAAAACGATCTCCGACACAAAAAGCTCCGATAAGTAAAAAATAAAACCGGTCAAGAGCGAATCGGACTCGCGCACCTAGAATTCCGTACCATTATAATAAATACAGTGCAGAGTAGAATAATAGAATTATTATTGCAGTATTAGGTCAGAGCCATCTCTTGACCGATAGTGGAACTAATGTTAACTTTTTTATAAATTTGATAATTTCTAAAAACGTGTGCTATATTGAGACATCGTTTCATTTTTCCTGTAATCTTTGTATAAATTGCTATCACATATTAATTATTTCAGTTTTTTCTCTTTGCAAACTTCGGAGAAAAGGGGGGAACGGTATTTTTTTACATTTTTCATCATAAATCGATAACTATGCGGCCTAAAAAAAAAGAAAAAATGATAAAAACGTGCAAATGGCGCTCTTTCATATGATACCCCACATGCCCTAGTAGCCCTACTTCAAATTTTTAAGACCCAGTTTCAGTCCCTGTTGTTTAAAATATATTTATTTTTTATTTCTTTCTTATTTGCAAAATAGTTGGGCAAATGTCATCTTAAACTATTCCAAATTTCAAGTTGATACCATTAGTAGTTCTCGAGATATCCAGCTGTGACAGACAGACTGATTCACACCATTAGGGTTCCTTTTTTTACCATTTTGGTACGGAACCCTAAAAATGTGTTGGTTGGCTCTTCTACTTTAATATTTTATCACGATTGTTCATCACGTTCATTATTTGTACACCCGCTACCTATGATAAATTTTATTGAATTTTTATTTCACACTTTAAATTACTTACTAGGTACTTACTTACACCGCGCTATGATCAACACTTTATCTCATCATTCACATAAAACTTTTCACGACGAAATACAATATTGGAATAAAAAATCCAAATTCCAAAACAATTGGTCCAGTGAAAGTTGGCTTATTTATGTGTGTGATTGAGGCATTGTAGCTCCGAAGCGTTTGGACCGATTTTGAAGTGGTAGTTTTTATTTGAATGGCGTGATCAAGATGGTTTTTAGATATACATATAATATAGTCCATTCGTTTCGGAGCTACGATAACACAGACAGATTCACATACACACACATACGTCAAACTTATAACACCTCTCTTTTTGCGTCGGGGGTTAAAAACAGACTTGGCGGAAGTGGACATAGACCACCAAACTTGACCTTTACGGACACTTTACAACATGTCACCTAACCATTATGTGACCCCCTGTCGAGACCCTTGCGTGGGTCAAATGCTCCAATCAATGAGACTTATTGTTCCCCAATGAGAAAACTATGAGATAAATCATCGTTTTTGTTTCATAGTTATAGGGAAGTAAGATGGGTTTCTATTGTTTTATAAGGAAGTGGCAAAAAAATTAAACTTTCATTTAAAAAGCGTTCTGTCAGTTCTGAGTATTTTGCAAGAAGAGAGATTTCGTGAACACATTTTATACTGTCAAGTAAATTCGTTTTATTAAATTTTAAAAAATATGAAAAATTTGAATAAATTTCTAAACTATAAATATTTTTTTAATGTTGAAGTTCACAAAACAAGCTCTGTAGTAGCTCTATATACGGGAAATTCAAATAAATTGTAAAAAAGAAAAGATTAGTCAGTTTAACTGAAAATGTGAAAATCGATTGTAGAGTAACGCAGTTTAAGCACTGATTTTTGAGTGAAAAAAATTGAAAATATTTTTTCTTCCACTTGTTATAATTATTTTTAGATTGGCGATAATTTTCAATGCGTTTTACTAGTTATAAATATTTAAAATAAAACAAAAAATTAAAACGACCATAGTTTAACGTGAACTACGTTGTTCCAGTTTTTTATTTTTAAAAGTGTTTTCATAATCTTCTTCTTCTTAGCCGATAATGCACGCTAAGTGTAAGACCACACTCGGGGTGGAGGCAGCCCTTGAGGGTGCTCGACGTTGATTGGCGACCGCCGGTGGTCGCCGTTTAATCTACGTTTAGGGTTGTCGCGTCGGCGGCCGTCTAGACAGTGCGCCCTTACTGATGTTTCTCGAACTGGCTGACTAAAAAGAGCCCGAAACAGAATCTCGTCTGAGTTGCTACGGGTGAGTCGACTTTTTCTAGTATTTTTTCTAATATATTAAATTATCTTAATAGAAATAAACACTCGAACAATTTTTCCTGCTCTTAGAGCACTAACACATTGAGACGCCATGGCGACGTCACCGCCTACGTATCCAAACAATTCATATTGAAATGAATGACAGTGCATACTTGGTTACCTGATGATTCTGATGCCGTGCTAGTGTCAGTAGCCATTGGCTACTTATTTGGCAACCTGATTTGGCTACGGTAGGTAGCCAGAGGTAGCCATGGCTACGTACAACGTCGCCAGTGTGTTAACGCACATCCAACAATATTTTGTCTGGCTATGACTAAAAATTGTATGTATACAGAAGCAATTTGCCTAGACCTATTAATTTATGTTTTAAAATTTTTACAAGTTTTTTGCAGCTTAATGAAGAGTTAGATACTTAAAAGTTTTTCTATCTAGAAAACACAAATTTCGCAAAAAAGTTAAATATTTTTATTCAATCAAAGTTGTTACAAACACTCGTGACTTTAAAAAATCTACATCCGCCATCGGTAAGTAAATGTTTGATGTGAGATCCTGTACCGAGAATAACCCGAAACTCAAATCTGAATCGTAGTAGGGGACGATGTTTGCGCAAATGTGGTACAATTTTTTCACCGTCTCGACTCCTTTTAAGACTGTTTTGCCTATTAGTTAAGTGGTGTTGCAAATTTCACTAATTTGCTTTGGCAGACAACCTTTTTTTGTTGAAGGGGTTAAACGTTTTGAACTGCGTTTAAAAGCGAAATTATTTTTAAAAGGTTGTCCTCTGTGTGACTTGTAATTTTCATTGCGAAGGCATTGATTTTTCTTTTGATTTTAAGTATAAAGTGTCCTTTTATGTAAAAGAAGATTTTTGTAGTACCTACATAAATATATTCACATCTCACACATACCCACATATAACACACTCACACTTTTACGCATACACACACATGTACACATATAACATTAATACCAACCATTAATAAAAAAAAATCCTTAACTTATAATTTGTAATAAGTGCTATTATAATTATGTAGTATCACTAGTTACAAAAAAAACTTACTTTTGTCTCTCTCCAACTACCTTTTAGTCCCTTTTGTAAACTTGTCTGGACTTCCTTCATAGAGGTCATTTTATTGCCCTAGTAAGGACAACAGCATAACCAATTAATTACATTTTGTTAAACCATATTATTAGTGTCCCTAATTTTTAAGTTTTTTTGTAAACTTTTTATGAAATAAAATTTATTATTATTATTATTATATTAATTTTAGGTATTGTAAATTTCACTTTCACTTTCACTATTAGGAATGAATATAAGCATATAGGCGCACATATATGGCAAAGGCTTTCTTAAGCTCTGAAGATATTTTGTCAAATTGCCTTAGTAGGTCTTACAATCTACCTACAGGATGTTTGGAAATAGCCGAATATGGTAGATAGGGACCATAAAACTGAACAACTTTTACTATGGGACCAACTCTGAAATTGAGAAAAAAACATTGGCTGTTTGGTACATTTTGATATGTTCGTTATTAATTTTTGTATCAAACAGCAGATTTTTTCGCCATTTCAGAGTTGATCCTATTGTAAAAGTCGTTCAGTTTGATAGTCCCTATCTGCCATATTCGGCTGTAAAGGGCTATTTCCAAACATCTCGTATAGTCGAATAGCCAAAGGTTGAAAACAGAGTTCTGGCGCTTATTGCTATAATAACTGCCATAATGTTGCAACAATGCAATGATTATTCACATTTGTGCATCAGTCAGTGATGAGCTCAATATGAGAACATTGAGAACCACTTCTGATACGAGCCAAATGTGGCGCCTGTAAACAATGCTATGGGAATGCGATGTTACGACTGCATTTATGGTTCGAATGACCTTAGGTAAAATGACTGCGGATTGTTAATAAGCAACCTTTTTAACTTCTTACTCACTAAGTGGACTGATAATGAAATCTCAGAGCAGTGCTTTAAACTTTAGTGGGAAAACCTTGGTGGAATTTTCTACTGTGGAAAATTTATATAGTACCTAGACTACCTACCTTACCTTGTGGAGGACGTGTACTGTGCTAATATTTGGCAGTTTTTGCATTAATTTTACGTTTAAAATTTATAGGAACAATTCGTTACAGTTATAATTATAATTTTCAATATACGAGTAAGTACTTCGCTGCTTTATTTATTATAGCAGCAGATGATGGTAAAGTAACCAGTTAGTGAATTTCTTTAGCTGAAAACATTTTCATAGAAGAATCTTTATTTTAAATTAAGTATAATACTACTAATAGCTCTCGGGTTTATGCTGAAAACGCTGAAATATGCTTTTTTAATTCGAAAAACCTGCTTTCACAAAAATCGGTTTAGAAATGCGACCTGTAGAGGAGAACAGACGGGCAGCTGGACATATACGAAAGATTTTATACGACATCAATGGTCAATGTATGAATTCATTCAAAGGTGAATATTTTTGACCGAGCGAGCGTGAAGCATCTCCGTTTCAGGTTGAGCAAAAATGCTTTCATATGTCTGTCTGTCCGTCTGTTCTCCACTACAAGTCGTATTTCTCTACCGATTCTCGTGAGATGTGAGCGATTGAAGATTCAGTTTTTTGAAATTTTCAAATTGGTGGAAATATTGGGTAAAAATCGTATTATAAACATTTTGAAAAATATTCAAAAATATTTAAACGCGAGGTCTACAGCTCACTGAGCAGTACACATACAGACATCAGCAGTACTATTATACAACGTGTATAGAATCAATTGCTAAACCAGAATAAGATAAAAAGATAAGGAAGATAAAATATTCTTTATTGTACACCATAGTAATTTACAGAGTATTACACAAAGAAGAACAATTGGTGGCCTTATCGCTAAAAAGCAATTTCTTCCAGGCAACCATAAGTTGAGCTAGATAAAAATACTAGATAATAATGGGTAGTTTATGGTGTTCCATAAAAGTACTTATAATAAAATACATAAATATATATACATCATACATATATGATTATGTTATAAATATAAAAAGAATGATATATACAATATATAAATATATATTTATACATAATAGATAGTTCCATAATAATAGATATCGGATAAAATTTTGAAAACAGAATTATAGCATATTATATATTATAGCAAAACAGAATAAGGTAGATAGGGTCCATCAAACTGAGCAACTTTTACTATGGGACCAACTCTGAAATCGTGAAAAAAATCAGCTGTTTTTCAGCAAAAACGAATAACGAACATATTTTTTTTTCGAGATTTCAGAGTGGTGCCATATTAAAAGTTGTTCAGTTCGATAGGTAGATATAGAATATCTACCATATTCCAGTTTAGCCTTAAATTACTAGAAGAATCCAGTTGTATTGTATGCGTTTGTAATCAGTATCGTAGTGATGCTTGTTTCTTTTTCATGCGAAAGTCAAAAGAGGCATCAATGTACGAATTAATTCAAAAAGTGAATCTTTTGTACTTTGTTAAGTCCGGCCATTAGCAGTATTAACCCGTTAGTAATTAGTGTTGTAGTGACGCGTGTTTGTTTACCTGACGACATTTCCGGCGCACGTGCGGTAACACGAGCCGGGCCCTAATGCAGCAATGGGTAGGGATGGGACGTAAGTCTATCGATAAATTGATATCGACATAATAATATGTACCTACGTCGATTGTTAACATTAAAATGTATCATGGTATTTGTTCTATATATAATATATAATTTTACTGACAAAGTGATGAAGCAATGAGGCTCAACGAGGTTTTTCGTTAATATGTAAAAAGTTACAGTCACATCAAAACCAACTATTTCAGTGAAATAATTATTGAAATTGGACCAAAAATTACGAAGTTAGGGCGATTTTCATGCCGCATTCTCAAAAACGCTCACCAATATACACGATTCGCTGATGACGTTATCAGCCACGTTCGCCACCCGGCGGCGCAGCGCGTGGTGGGTGTTTGTTCGGGTGACCGTGGCACGTGACGTCATCGCATGCTCCGCAAGGGCCGGCAAGAAAACTCAGATATTTATATTGTATTTGATGTAATAAGTATACAAAATTGATATATTCATTTGTCGAATTGATCCTCATTACTTATTGTTCCGTTACATGAATAGTCTTTTTAGTAACTAACTTTGTAAACTCAATCAATAAAAAATAATTTCTCGAATGCATTCTTCAAAAGTTTGATCGCGGTTTTCTTCAAATAAGTAGATCGAATAAGTCTTACTAAATGCACACGATTCTTAAAAAACTTTTTTATTTAAGGCGATTCCCTGACCGAAAATGGTGCCCTCAAAGGTTTTTATTTAATAAGTTGTTGATAGAAAGGATTTTAGTAAAACTTCTCGTAGGGCTCATAGTCTAGTATTTTTAGAAGGTAGAATTCGTAGAAGTAGATAGCAAATGTGTCAAAACGGCCACTTTCAGCAGTTTTGCTATCTAGTTCTAGCAGTGACTACGAAGAAATGAAATGATACCGTCTAACAATACAAGACTATGGGCCCTAAAAATTTCACGAGAAGTTTTAATAAAATTGTGTATTAGAATTACAATATTAAATAAAATTCACCGCAGCGCCACTTTCGGTCACTAAAGTGCAGTTATTGTATCCCACGTATGCAGCTCGGATATGAATGTTGTTAGGCGTACACATGCACATTATTTTACTGTACGTCTGCACGTTCTAGTATTACGCTATGTGCACGCCTCACAACATTCATAGCCGAACCGCATTCGTGGGATAAAACAACTCTACCTAGTATCGATGCATCTTTCAAAGAATATAAACTAAACAATACATCACTAGCAATCCCAATGAGAGGATGAGCGGTAATGCAGTGTTTACGAGTTAGGAGCAGGCAGCATCGACAATCGGCTAATAGTTGACTCATCATCGAAAGGAAACGTGGACGAGAATCCTAAGAAGCGTAAATGGGTGACTGATTTAGAAGCAATGATGATGCCAGGGTTAAATTTAGAATTAACGAAAGTACGCAGATCTCGTTCAGATATTGGTTCTCAAATGAATTGGCGAATATTTATTTGATTGAGTCAGGCGTCACTTGGCGGAAGTCCCAAACCATTGTGAAAAAATAAATATTCCGCAAACATACAAGATGCACCGCCCGCCCGCAAATAAAGTTGACTGGTCTAATTGGTAAAGGTGCAAGGTGTGTTGCTGTCTTGCTAAATGCAGGTATTGTGCACTGATAGTTTGTGGTATGCATTTTTCTTTGCGGGCGGGCGGGCGGTGCATCTTGCATAATAATGTTTGCAGAAGTAAGCTACATTATATTGCTTTCTACACAATGGCGAATATTTGCAAATGGCTTTTATATATTTTTATCATTGTAAAGTATTCACATGTTTTTAGTATCTACCTATAATTAAAACTTTTGAATTACAAGTTCTAGGGAATGATGTGTCGTCACCTCATTTGTAAATACAGGACAAAATAAACAAGATTATTTTTAGTTTCCATGGGAAAATCATCTTAATTTTCATTGATGTAGTCTCGTTTTGTTTTTCTTGAGCTTTTATCAAAATCGTCGAAATGACCGTAAGGCAGACTAGTTCCGTTGTGATTCATTCATCGTCTTTCGGCATCAATTTAGTTGAAATAATAAGGAACTTTAAGTATTCGACTAAGTTTATACTAAGTCGGCTGTAAGTGGTATTCGGTCGTGACACTCGGAAAATTCTTCGACCAGAAATCGGTGCGCGGCATTTTCATAATATTCCTGACGTATTCGTAGTATGACAAAAAATCAAAACATGGTTTGTGAAAATGGGATCAGTATTAATAACTCGCCCGAATACAACTGCTCTGCAATTTTCCTTTTATGTTGCTGGACACAGTACAAATTCTCTCTCAAATTACTAATTTATTTTTAAACATTACGAAAGCAAATAGATAAATAAGTTGATTGGTCGTACTGATATTAATGTTTTTAAGCCTCAATCATTATAAACTTCATCGCTCAAACTTATTCAAAGGCAATTTTATTCCGATTTCGTACTTTACTTAGTTCAAACTTAAGTTCGTACTAAGTCTGCTGTGAGTGGCACTCGGTCGTGACGTCTCGGAAAATTCTTCAGCCGGAAGTCGGAGCGCGGCATTTTCATAATGTTCGACTAGTATTCATATGATAATTTTATCGAGCTCAACCTGCGGGCACATGGCAACGGCTTTTGGGTTTTATTTTTTATTTTTATACATTATTATGTAAAATATAAAAAGAGATACTTTAATATTACATAAGTACCTATTAAAGTATCTCTTTCTTTTCACACAAAATGTGAATACTGAATTTTACAAAATTTAGATTTTGACTTTTGAATGCCCAATAAAAGGTTTGAAATATTATTTCGTAAGTTATAAGTCGAATTTTACAATAAAGTCTGATTTTGAAGTGGTTAAATTTATCGCTTACATAGTTTTGTATTGTGAACAAATTCATTAAGTAATATCATTTAGGTCTTTAATATTAAGTTCTTTGCATAAAGTCTGAATTTTCTCATATTTAGTTTTTGACATTTTAACGCCAATTGAAAGGTTTGAAATATTATTTTGTAAGTTATTAGTCGAATTCTTCAATAAACCTGGTTTTGGGGAAGTTAAATACATCGCTTCCATAGTTTTTTTATTTGTGAACGAATTCATTAAGTAATATCATTTCGGTCTTTAAATTAAGTACTTTACATAAAGTGTATATTTTCTAATATTTAGCTTTTGACATCTGAATGCCCAATAAAGGATTTTAAATTATTATTTTGTAAGTTATTAGCCGAATTTTACAATAAAGTCTGGTTTTGGGGAAGTAAAATTCACCGCTTACAAAGTTTTTGTTTTGTGAACAAATTCGTTAAGTAATAACATATTATGTCTGAAGGATAAAGTGTACGACTATTACAGTTTCTTTTTTCAGCAAAAACTAGTTGTTAAACCATTAATACACTTGCTTAAAAAAAATTGCCTACAGATTCAATTAGCTTTAAAACAGCCCGTTCCACACCGCTCGCCGAAGGAGCCCCGTCCAATTTGCGAGATTTCCCGGGCATTCCTCACTTTCCCCGTCACACTTGAGGCGTCTACAATTACCCCCCGCAACTTGTCCACTTTTATAATGCTTCAAATGAGCATCGTTTGATTATACCCTGTGACATAGTCGCCAAGTGTTGTATACTATATTTGGTGACTTCTTTTACAAGAAAGTTAAAATTTCTCGCACTTTCATACTTTTGTAAAGCTTTAAATGAGCACTCACTGAATAAACTCTGCGCTTATTTAATAGTCTATTTACAGTTAGCAGTATTTAATGTGTTAAATATTATATAAATACCTGTACAACATATTTTTTGTACAGGTATACGAAAGTCAAAACACAGGTCACATATTATTTTCATTTTTAGAATTAGTATAAAAACGATAATGATACCTTAAAAACTCACGAAGTTACATGCTTTTTGCGTTGTGCGCGCGAGAGATTTTAGCAGGGCATGCGTTGATTATGGTTTTGCAATTATTATTTAGTGAAAATATAACATGATATAAAAAAAATATTGCAATCAATTCTATTACTAATTCTGAACAAACAGTTTTCAGGTTTCGTATATACTAAAAATAACCTTGTGTAATATACAAGGTAGTATAATATAATATACAAGATAATGCTATTTAATACATAATTGTCCCTCGCTTGAGGCGTTTACAATTACTGTCATATACTTTGAAGAAATTAATTCGTTTAGATATTACCATCAATAGTAATTTCAAAGATTTTCCCAAACTCGAAAAACTAGCTTGGGTAGCATAGGCTTGATTGGTGATTAATAAATTGTAACTAGATATGTTAATATTTTCTAATGTTCTTGCACCGACTGAAGATAAAAAGTTGGAGCTAATTAACAATTATTATTAGGGATTGATTGTGAGCATTCAAGATTTACCACAATACAATAACTATGACTTTAAGTCAAACAAGACTGAGCTATCTCTTTTTCCTCACAAAATAACAGTAATTTTAAGCAATCCGAAAGTTTTGACACTAACATTTTTAAATAAATTGCGGAGCTAAGAAATTCTTGATATTTTTCTAGATCTTAGACTAAACCACCTTTAAAGTAAACAACAAAGTTCTATACCTACATGGTTATTTTATATCTAAAAATTAAATAAATGTATCCCTTTCCTATTCGAATCGAGAATGTACAGTTAAAAGTTTCAATATTGAATAATTGGTCAAGATATTGAGATTTGTTTATGTCCCAAAATTTTACTGATTTCTGTATTAATTTAGAGTATAAATTATTGCTTTAATAGTAAATTAAAAATTCAAAAGTACCTAATTATTCATAGTTCTAGTACATTTCAGTGATTTTACAAAGAGAGCTAAAGATATATTTGTGAAAATGTTATGAAATCGTAATAAATGTAAAGGGTTATATATTAAAACAAAGCATGTTTTATATTACTTTTATTAAACTCTATAATGTTGTACTATTTACAAACGTGCCGCATTATCTACTAAACATTGAACCAGTTAAACATAATTATTTACAACATAATAACTATAAACTAAACAATAACAATTCTACTATCTAAAACGTTCTTTGGTTTTCAGTTCACATCTTTGGTAATACTTAAAATAAATCTGTGGATTTAACAACTTACAAAGATATTTGATCTTGACTTTTGTTACTTGTAAAATCCTATAGTATAAAGGTCTTAACAACAACTTTTACATGATGTGCAAACTATTTTCTGGTACCTATCGTGATCTTTGTTCATTTGTTTATTTTTAATTTTCAATCTCTATGTTACTAGCCATGCTTTCATTGCTATTTTCATTCAGATCGATGGGACTTTTCCGTTTTTCGTCTCCTTTTCTGTCCCTTTGCGAATGTTCGCCGAAATTCTTCTCGGTTTCTGATCTCGGTTCACTCTGACTTTTCTCTAAATCACAGGGTACGGACATACCGAAAGCGGGGTGGCCAGGGTAGTACATGTAGGATAATGGTATATTAGGGTAATTTACCCCTAAATGTGGTGCGTATAAAGACTGTAGTACGGCCTGGTTGTACGACTCCTGTAATAAAGCCTTGTATTCAGGGTTTTTAGCGAAATCAACGCCGTAAACTCCGGCGAAGTGTTTCAAAATTGGGGAACCATCTAAAAGACTTGGGGTAGCGAATAAAGGGTTAATTCCTTTGCCTAAAATTTGTGTTTGGTAAGGTTTCATGTCGGGTAAAGCTGGCTGTCCGTTGTTGTTGACTAAAACCTTGACTGCCACTTTTCTCGCGTGGTTCGCTGCTGCAGCTGCGGCAGCCAGCATACCGTTTTCCTGCATTTGCAACTGCTTGCGTTTAGTCTTATATCTACGGTTTTGAAACCAGATTTTCACTTGCGTTTCTGTTAACTTGAGGCTGGCGGCTAAGTCGGCTCTTTCGGGGCCAGATAAGTATCTCTGTTGGCTGAACCTGCGTTCTAATTCGTAGACTTGGGCGTGCGAGAAGGCGGCTCTTGAGCGCTTTTTTCGCGTGCTGTTCTGTGTGTAGTCTGTGTAGGTGGTAGGGCCGATGTGAGTGTCGTTTGGGGGTGTAGTACATTTCCTGGTGTCGTAGTGTAAGCTGAAGGGTTTGTAGCTGATGTCGGAGCTGGGTGAGGGGCGGTGAACTGGTGAGCCGGTGGCTGAGGAGCGGGAGTCATAGTCATCTGTAACAAAAGGAATTTCTTTTAGTTTTTTTGCAAAAAAGGAGGTCGATACTTTTTTTGGCGAGTAAGCTAATTTGAAACCTTGCAATGAGGGCTTTTCAAAGTGACATTTAAAAAATAACAATAGTAACTATTTGCCTCACTAGATGGCGTTGATGGAAAGAGAAGTGTCAAAATTGGCTTTTAAAATAAACAGCCTGCACCAAAAAGGCAAGTAAGCGATCGCTGGCTGACATCTTCCCAAAGAGAAACATTTCAGGGTTACATCTGCCTGCCTACCTGAGTACTGTTCGAAGTTTAGTAAAAAAAAACACATTGAAACATACATTTTTATCAACGCCATCTATCGAACCTACAGTTTTTTGTCACATTGAAAAGCCCTTATTCGTAACACTGGCACATAGGTATTTGAATTTTGTTTTGTTCATAATTTTTCTTCACTATACCAAGTCCACAACAAAATAAGAATAAAAACGACACCCTATTATGAGCTAAGAATAATTCATGAGTGTTATTGTTTTGCTAAAATATCGGCGTAAACATCCAAATTGTAGAAAGTTGCCAAAATAGAGTTAGTTGCCAATAATCACACTAGTTTTCCTACCACTCAACTATAAACTTTCAAAATCGACCACAGATAATAAAATCGATGACATTCCAAATTCAAATTAGTCCCTCGATAATTACGCAGCAACAATGGCGGTGTAATGGCGCGCACACACTGGCCGGTGCGACGCGGCGACGTCGCCACTTACCCGTCACTTGCGCGATTGCACGACACGCTCATTACGATAAGTGATGACTTAAAAGCACTATTCAAGCATTCAATTTAGTAATTACTAGCTCCGGGCTGCGGCGCGTGGCTAGGAGACATGGTTTATGTAATTTTTTTGATTAGTTATTGTAAGGATATTATTTTTAGCTACGATTTTGTTTGGATTGGATTCTTTGGAGTGTTTTTAATTGTTTAACTGATAAAACTAAAAGATTGGAATATTGTACGAAAAAGATAGAGCTAGCAAGATAGCAACTGCAATATGACATTAGAATAGGACATCAAACTAATTATTCACTCCGTTACACTAATTTTTGAAATGAAATGAACCAAAAAGGTTTCATGTTACGTTTAATTGTGAGACATCTGAGTAGATACGTTAATTAATTATCGTAAGTTTGTTTAAAATGTAGGTGCCTGTAAAGAAATAATTGACATGCCAGAATTACCAATTTTAATTAGATTTTCGGTGTCAATCTAGTGACATACCGATCTCAAATTTGTCGCATAATAAATGATCGGAAACCCGAACAATAGGGGTTAACATCACGCAAAAATACTGTTAGTTGTCGGTTCCTTTGACTGCGTCTAATGACCGGCGACAATTTGCGTAATGGATCTATTGTGCGCTTTTATACGCGGATGGCGTGATCCGATCGCCGTTTAATTGAATCTGTTCGGTGTGAAAGTTCCTTAATGAGGGTGGTGCAGGAAAAAGTTTTGTTGCAGAAAGGAAGGTAGGTATTAAATATTATAAATATTTTTACTGTTCGAAGTTCGTATGCTTAGAGCATTTAAATGCTCTAAGTTTGAATGCTATCCAAAATAGTCAAAGAGAATGTAAATCACTACGTTTTACAAAATAGTTATAGCCCCAGCCTTATTCATGTCAATTAATTAAAAAAAAGTCGCTACAGTAGTGAAGCGACACCGTAGCGACCATAGACATAGAAAAATTTTCGCTGCGCTCAAGAAGACCAACAAAGCATGGAAAAGGGAAGTTAACATCATACGGACACGGTCTATGTAAAAAAGAGACAAAGGATCAAGTGACATGTGCCAACATTTTTTACAGTAAGAGCCCCTAGCGTCCCGCCTAGCAAATGAGCAATCACAGTTTGTTTAAAATATTTGTTAATCTTAATTATAATTTAAAATAAAGGTATCGTGCAGCCATGGTGCCTTGTGCTCTAAGTAATTGTGATGTAACAAAAATAAATAATCCAAGTAATCACACTTTTCACAGGTAAATAAGATATTGCCACACATTTCTCTAAAACCAAATTTCTCTACATTTATTCGTTTATCGACGAAGAAAACAGTATTGAATCTAAGTCATATTTTACGTATCTCATATAAAATGTATGCATTCGTTTTCGGATCACCTGTTTATTGACATTGTTGTTCTTTGACATTCTATTTCTATGGTAGCGACACAGGGTAAACATAATCTTGTGGTAGTGACCTATAATCGCTGAGAGTCATATTTTTATATTATTTCTAAAAAGCAATGGATGATATTTTTAGTCCAAAATTTAAAATTGAATGTTGATTAGAATTTAACGAATTTGGTTATTTATATACACGGTGTTTGATAATAGCCTTATAAAGCCGAATATAGTCTTATAAAGCCCAATATGGTAGATAGGGACTATCAAACAAACAACTTTTACTATGGGACCAACTCAGAAAACACGAAAATAATCAGCTGCATTTTGATATTTTCGTTATAAATTTTTGTATGAATTTTTTCACAATAATTTCTGTTTTATTCCCATGGTAAAAGTTGTTCAGTTTGATGGTTTTATAAGGCTATTATTAAGCACTGTGTATAGTTAACTGTTAACATGATAGTATCAAACATAAAAAGTAAAAAAAACCGTAGCTTTAACTGAAAGTTTTAAATATCAACTAAAAAAATTATTAACTGCTTGGAAAACCTTAGAAAAAAATAAACGATCTAGAACTTAATCTTACAAACACAAATTATAATATAGTAGAAGGGTACCATACAACTAGGGTTGCCAACCCTACTATAAAATATAGTATCCTACTATATTGAGGGCTCGCCTACTATATTTTTTGAAAAAATATATAGTAGGTATAACTACTATATATTTTCAAGTGAAAAAATTAAACAAAAAGCAGCAAAAAAATTACTTATATGCACGTAAGTAGGTACCTGATTGCATAATATTTTTTTTGTGTTTGACACTTGTGTTTATGGTTGTTGAATAAATTATGAAAATGTTAGTATGAAAAATGCAACTTTTTTTAAATCCTCCATACAAAAAGGCAACCTACTATATTTTTTAAGGATTTATCGCCACCTACTATGTTTTTACACGTAATAATCTTAAAAATACTATATTTGATGCAAAAAAAGTTGGCAACCCTACGTACAACCACGGAAAACTATTATAAACCCGGAAAATCGCCACTTTTTGTAGATATTTTTTTTCTTTTCATGATAAATTGCATAGTGGCAATTCTAGACCTAATTAGTGTCTTGATTTTGTACCTAAATGGGATTGATTTATTGAAAACCATAGTCTATTTTTGTTTAGGGTTAACACTGCAGCTATCTTACAAATAAAAGCAAAAAATACGGGTTATTAATATGAAACTGTAAGTAGATATAATTACATTCGTGTAGGAAATTAAGCTATCTTTTGTATGGAGACCCCAACATTAAACCCTCAGTCGATGAAACTTTGCAGGTATGTAATATAGTATGAGCCAAAACCTATGTACAAATATCCAAAAACAAAAAAAAAACGATTTGGATAATTTAAAAAATATGTTTCATTTATGATACTATATAATACTGTAAAGTTCCTACACTATTACCTACCTACTTTACTTTTTCTTTGCACCAATATTTTTTTTTGTTACAGACTTTCTATCAACATGAAAAATATTAAATAAACGAATGTAAAATATGTACTTTTCTCATATTTGCGAGAATCAAACCCTATACAGTAGGTTTTGAATCAGCTAGCTAGGATAACTATTACTGTTATAAAATTAATTCAAATTTAATACCGTGTTTCGAACGAATAGGTTACTATTTATATTTCTAGGTAATAACCACTGACTATAACTTAAATATAACATAACTTAACCTTAACTACCTACTCAAATGAAAAATTTACAGCGTCAAATCACAATGATTATCACATTCTACAAAAATATTTGCTACGAAATACTAATGTTAACATATTTTTGTTATTCTACAAAATCAATTGTACCTAAGTAGCACTAAGTAGATAGGGTTTCTTTTTAAGTGGGGTCCACGAAACTATTAGAAGTCCGAAGCATGTGTATCAGGGGTCCGCAGTTAACCCTTTTTGTAATAAATCTATACCAATAAAGGTGTTATTTTTATAATCTTTGACAGGGGTCCATGGAATTTTTTAAATTCTGAAAGTGGTCTGACTGCAAATAGTTTAAGAAACATTACAGGAGGGCTACTCAAATGGCCACTTTTCTATTCGTTTGCTAACTTAAAAATTAATAAAAATAAGCCATAAACTCCAAAATTAGGTGTCGTAGGCTTGTCAATTCTATACAATACAACAATGTCTGTGATTTACATAAACTTGCGACGTCTGACTTGATCGTTTAATTGTTTATTTTTAAACTTTAAATTAGTGAGATAATAGAAAAGTGGCCATTTGAGTAGGGGGGCTGGTACTAGACTAGATATTTAAAACATGAATGGAACTAAAAATTACCTGAAAGTTCTGTGACTGGATAATTATTTTTCCTGGACATGTCTAAAGCTGCATCGTCATTGTAATCTCTGTAGCTGCTACAATCATCGTAGTACTTGAGACTCTGTTCCAAAACCTCCTTCTTCGGAAAATCTTCTTTGGCATAACAACTCGTTGCCTTTGCCAAAAAATTCATTCGCGCGCCAAAACCATCTTGACAAAACTTCGCTTCATTCTCTTTGGTTAAAATATCGTTGATCGAAAAAGGGGTAGTCAAACTTGTCTTCTCACAATCTTGCAATGTCATCGAACCCTTAAAACTTTTTAGTTGCGATTCCATTTTCAAATTTTTATTCGAACACACATCGACACTTCACAGACCGAAAGGCGAACGCCTTACCGCAAAAGCGTCCCTCAAACGAATAAACTTGCGTGATAAATCGCCCGCCTGTTTCACGAGCTAAGCCTCAGAAAGAGAAAGAATAACCACGCAGGTGATTCCAACTCTTCGTGTTAGAAAGGGACGGCTAAATTTTGAGGCGGTCGTTTTTTAAAAAAGCTTCCGAAGTAGTGTAAGTAGTGGGGATCGTTGAGTTTTTCTTGAAGATGTTTACGTGGAACGCGATTTGATCGCTTAGGTCACCGTGAGGATTGTGAGTACGATGTGAATTGGTGCGTTTTCAAAAGGTATGTTTCCTTTTCTCTCGGTGCAAGACGAGTCACTTTTCGAACTAAACGTTTCGAACTTTACCAAAACAACTATTAAAGATTTTTGAAATTAGGTACAAAGGAATAAAAAATAGTCGCCCAAATAATTCATTATTTTCCATTTGCTGCTTGGATATGGAAAATAATGAATTATTTGGGTGTTTCTATTTTTCTATTTATTTATAAAAAAATATTGATACAAAATGTGTACTACACAAATAAGAATTATGATTATTGCAGACATGAAGTCAGTTAGGTATAACTTTTTTTGCTTTTCCTCAAGCCCGTTATCGTCAGGATTTCGGTAACTTTTACGTAAAAAATGCTCTATCTTTGGTAATACCAGCCAGGGGGGTAATTGTCGCAATCGCTTTCATTTGACAGTTGGATGTGACACATTGCTACATTTCTTTGGTAAGTTTTTATTTGTGCCAAAAAAAAGCATCAATGTGTTACATCCTGAAAGCGATTGCGATAGATTTTGAAATTAGACAATAGAGAGGCAGTTTGAAGTTCAAAATACCAACCGGTCCAAATATCAACGAGAAGATCAAAAGATTTTTTATATACGTAATCGAAATGACGTTTCCATTTCGGTTTTATTGAAGTTGAAACTTAAGAACTGCTTTGTTGGCGTATCATGGTTAAGTGGATTCTATCTTGAGATATGGAATCATTGTTTGGGGAAATTCAGTAGACATTGGAAAAGCTTTTATTGCTCAAAAGCAGTGCATACGATCTATATGTAACGTATCGTCCAGAACGAGCTGTAAACCATACTTCCTGAAACTTAAATTGTTACCATTGCCATGTATTTATATATATGAAATGTGCCAATTTGTTAAGACACAATCAATTTGTTTCAAGACAATATCACTGTGAATAGGAACTACAGAGGAAGATATCCTAATACACTTGTGCAGCCGCAAATTATTACTTCATTATGGAGACATAGCTGTTACCCAATGGCAGTGTATATTTATAACAAGTTACCGGATGACATAAAAAAACTTTCCTTGAATGCTTTTAAATATAAATTAAGAAATCTTCTTATTGATAAGTGTTATTATACAGTGCATGAATATCTTTCTGACAAAACCCTTAAGTAAATGATTTCTATCTTAAATCTGACATTCATGATTCAATTTTAAACTGACATTGTTATTATATAATATTTTGATTGTCGACATTTTTATTTGTGATTGGCATGATTTATATTTGATTGACATGATTTGTATTTGATTTATATATATTTTAATTGTTGACATTTTATTTGTAATTGATTGATTGAGAATGATAAATAAGAATAAATTTTGAATGAATTGGATTTCTATCTTGGATCTGACATTCATGATTCAATGTTAAACTGACATTGTTATTATATAATATTTTAATTGTTGACATTTTTGTTTGTAATTGGCATGATTTATATTTGATGACATGATTTGTATTTGATTTATATATATTTAAATTGTTGACATTTTTATTTGTAATTGATTGGTTTAGAATAATAAATAAGAATTAATTTTGAATGAATTGAAATGAAATTTAATGTAATGTATGAAAATGAAACTCATGTAATGTAATGAAATCATATGTAATTGTAATGAAGTAAAATATTTGTAGGTAAGTCTGCAAAGACTAATTGTGAGATGCCTATATAATATATTTTAACCTTTGTACCACTTTTAAAGCAAATAAATGAATCTGAATCTGAATCTGACGAACACGCGAAATATTCAATTTATTCCAGCATTTTAATATTGTTTTCACTCCTCTTGCTCAAAAAGTCCGTCATTGTAACGTACAAAAGTCGAGATAAAATAGAATAATTACCCCTAGGGGATAAAGTTTTTTCTTTTTTAATGTTTGTCTATTACCAATGAGCCTAACTAAAACGAAAAAGTTTTTATTCATAGATAGAATAATTACGAATAAAAACTTGCTCGACTTTTTGAAAATGGAACTAAATCTCTTCGGTGAAATCATAGACTTATTTATACTCTGTGACTTTAGGTTTAAATCGTAGAATGCGTGCATTGTGTTTCTTAGCTGCTACAGTAGACATTAAAAAAGCATGGTGCGAAATCTTTTGAATTTTTCACTAATTGCAAACTGATTGAATTGTGTGACTGTAATAGGAAAGAAATAGTTTTAATCTTTTGCCGTCAAGCACAAATCATATTGTATGAAAAGTTTATGAAGTGGAGGATAGAAAAACGAGTGGATTCGTTTACGAAAGTATAAACTAGGTATTTATTATTGTATTTTATTTTCTCGCAATCGTAGTGAAAAGTAGAGTGTAACACACGACGCTAAAAACCCATTGTAACTCGGTTTCTATTTATTCCCTCGCTAAAGCTCGGGAATAAAACTACCTCGTATGCAATGGGTCATTTTAGCGTCTTGTATAACAATCTACTATACTATACAATGTCTTTATTCTTTTTTACTAGTAATAATTTAAACTTTAACTCACAGATCCATTGTATATAATAAGTAAGCGCGGAAGTTTGAGGAGTGAGTACCTATAGAATATTCAGTTCTCACCTGAACAATCAGAAAGAAAATTCACACACCATTTCACAACATTCCTACACGTTCCGTGCATCTGTCTGTATTCAACTTCCTTAGGCGCCCACAGTAAACGCTTTGCTTTATCTGTAAGTACCCGAGAAGTGTCTATCTATCCTTCTCTCGCCTATCGCTGCGCTGTCAGCCCTAGACGTAGCGTCCTCTTCTCTCATTAGAACCCCATTTAAAACAGCCAATCAGGTGGCTGCGTTGTATGCGGTTGACCAATAAAAGAAGTGGGTGAGTGAACTGTCAACGTAAATTTTCTTTTTAATTTTTCCGGACTTGAAAAATTGTTGCCACCTCTTTGAGTCAAGTCGCTCTCTGTGTTTTTAATTTGAGTCTTACGAGTTTAGGAATGAATTTTATTGAATAATTTTCTATTCTAGAATAATCTTGCCAAACTCATAAGTAATTTTTGTGTCAAATAGAAATAATTTGTCTTAATTTTATAGATTAAGAATTTTTCGCATTGCGAATGGTATTGTCATGTTTAACTTATGAAAACTAATAATAATGAATAAATCTTAGAATAATAACACCTAGAACGATAGTTCTCTACAAAGCGCACTGTCAAAAGTGAGGCAACTAAAACAGCCAAAATGGCTCCGTTTTCAGATTGTTTTTCGACATTATTACCTAATCATACCGATTAAGTACAAAACAGTTTAAATTTTCCCACATTTATAAGACTAGTTACTATATTATTGGGTTTGAGTTACGATTAGTTAACGTATGAAGGAAATAAATTTGAAAACTAAGCCATTCTGGCTTGGTATTAGTTGCCTCACTTTGCATACGCGTACACGGCTTCTAGGTATTATTATTCTAAGGAATAAATGCTATTACCGGGTGTGTTAGTTACAGACCTTAGTTTAACTTAGTTTAGTATAAATTAGGTACCTACCTGCTTAGGTAAAAGAAAAATCGAAAATATTAAGTTATACCTACAGTTTAGATTTTTCTTTGTCTAAAAGGAAAATTGAAACCCCGATCTTGTTATCCGGATGTCTGTATGTTTGTCATTACGTGCTCTTTGTTTTTCTCAAAAACAAGTACTTACAGGTAAGGATGTATCATGTTAAAGAGCAGTAAGAAACCAAGTTCCTTACAAAAAGATCAAAAAATACTTTCGGGTATTTAATTAGGCACAAGTCATTTTAACCTCACAAAAATCCAAACCGTAATTTCTGTTACCTATTTAAGACTCATTAAAAAAAATAACCTATTTGACCTAGAAACTTAGAATATTAAAATGTAGATAGATTAATATGACCTGTTTATCAAAACTTACAAGTACTATATACAAGAAAAAATTTACAAGTTCATGTAAATCATGTCTTTTTCCAAATAATTTATGCAACACACTTGTAAAAATTGTCAGACGGAATAGAGAGTCACCGGACACCCACAGAAATACTCAAGGATTTTCCATTGAGTTTTTTATAAGTTGTAAGTTTTTTTACAACTTTAGATTTTTAATTAGCGAAATCACTAATATAAGGGTGAAAATATATTAGTTAAATTTAGACATTTGTAAAGTTTAATTTAACGTGTTTTCATAAACAGATTTGTGGAATAATTATTTTCATCAGGAAAATGCTTGTTTTTAGAAAGTACAAGACTTGTAAGTTTTGATAAACAGGGGCACTGGAATAGTGACGCGTGATTGTATTGTACCTATGTGCGAGAGTCGAACGGGGCGTTAGTCAGTAGTTCGAATTTAGGCTGTCACCGCGTCACGACCACGACTCCTATGTATTTAATTAAAAAATACACCTTTCTTAAAGTATATTACGTGTACATAATATTACGTGTTTTATTCAAAAACTTATTGACCGAGCGAGCGAACAGCCTCAGTTTCGAGATTGACCAAAAATAATGCATTCGTCCATCTGTTTCTACCCGTTTACTTTTTCAACCGATTTAGACGAATATTTGGCACAAGTTCCTTGATTAATTTAATTTTTTAGTCGATCCCGATTTTATATTGGAGGGAAAAGAGACGAAAAAGAAGAAGTGTGCTGTAGCGTTATTTATCGACGGCTTTCAATTAAATTTGAGAGGCACAGGACTTCATTCTACACAAGATATTGCGAAAAAAATCCAAAAGGGGGGAGTGGAGAGGGAAAAAGGGGGAAGTTTGCTGTAGCGTTGTCCTTGGTGGACGATGATATAGGTCGTATTCTGTATTCAACCTAAATCAGGTTGCATACAGACCTCGAAAACCTCGCAAGCTTCGACTCGAAAGATTAAAACCTCTTCGTGTTCCATAACGTTCTAAAGTAAGACAGTTGGGTTTTTCCCTGAGTATCTCATTCCCTGAGGATCATGCATGTCCTGGAGGATCTCGAATGTGTATTGATTAAGTTCATGAAGATAAAAATAATTCGATCCGGGACATGAGATCCTCAGGGAATTACCCAAACAATTTTGCTAGGTATCGTAATAATGGTTCTCACTGATTTTTCATGTTGAAAGCTGTTATTGTGCAAATATTTTGTACTGTATTTAGGGCGACTAGCACCATAAATTAAATATTAATTTCAAAGCAGTCGCCCTTAATATAGAATTTTATTTGTCAATGCAGTTTTTCGAAAGTTTTTTAAAAAATAAAACAGAATTCAGTGGTTTTTAAAATGTTCTAAAATATAAAAAAAACACCTCGCGTTTTTTCTACAGCTCACAGAGCCACTAGTAAGTAGTGCAATGCGATGGCGCTAGCGGTAAACGACGTAGTTATTTTAATCTGTCAAATAGTATTAGTACGTTTCATCGGTTATTATTACCTATGGCGTTATGTTGGTACCCCTGAAATTTATTCAAATTTGAACCTTATTCCATCGCAATAATAATAAATTTCAGGGGTACCAACATAACGCCGTAGGTAATAACCGATGAAACGCACTCTATGCTCTTCGATCAAGAATATCCATGAATATACATAATATACATGAATTGTAGACGTTGAATTTAGCTTTCAATCCCCAAAGTTACTTATTTTGTAAAGTATCTAAATGGGATTGACTGACATTATGTTTTTGCTAATGATAGACTATTTTAATTGAACGATTCAGAATGTTATACATACAGGGTGTCCGAAAGTTTGCCACACATAGGGAAAGTACCTATCTTAAATGTTGAAGATAGGAAATTTTACTGAAAGAAGACTTCATTTTGTTTTTCAAAATAATTGGAACTGCATTCAAAGATTTTTCAAAAAAGTAGTAAATAATAATTTTTGATCAAACAGCAAAAGACATAGCTTGGTAGTTAATGTAGCTTGTTTTTTATTATAGATGCGCTTAATTAGTTCACGCGTGTTCAATGTTTTTTATTTGAACTGTATTATCCACAGAGCAAAGATTTTTTTTCCCTCCCAGTAGAAGTCGCAAGTGGGTGGTACCTACTTTTAGCTCCATATTTGCTCCGTCAGTCGTGTTATTAACACCCGTTCCCTTAACCCATTTGACATAATTTAATAATAAAATAAGATCAATCACTGCTACATAAAAGAGACTTTCATATTGTTTTATTAGAAAGGACTTATCGATCTATTACCTATCAAACTGGTGAAAAATATTGTCCTACTTATAGTACAGTAGCCCGTAGAACATTAAAATCACCAAAACGGTTACCGTTTGCCGTTGTGATATAGTTATTTATTACGAAATTATAGATACTTTAGCCCAAGTTTTACAGATTGCAACCCGCCGTAACCTATATTTGTATAACTCCAAAATGATATTTGTTTATTTTTCAAGGTTAACCTCATGGTTTAGCTATTGTCATGTTCTACAGCTTTGTTTGATTGCCATTGATAATAGTAAGACTATGGAAAGTGATCATACACAGATTTAAGACCAGATAAAATCCAACCATTTTCATCAGGTCTTAAATCTGTGTATGGCTACTTTTTATAGTCTTACTTTTATCTGTGGCAATCAAACCAAGCTGTAGAACACGACAATAGCTAAACTATGTGGTAAACCTCGAAAAATAAAAAAATATCAATTTTGGAGATATACAAATATAGGTTACGGAGGGTTGCGATCTGTAAAACTTGGGTTAAAGTATCTATAATTTCGTAAAAATTAACTATATCACAACGGCAAACGGTAACCTTTTTGGTGATTTAAATGTTCTACGGGCTACTGTACTATTACATAATTTCAAAGTAAACCATGTCAGTTCTCAAACAAAATAATATAAGTGTTTCCCTTATTACTGGTTATGATAATGAATAAAGAAGACTTTTATGGCAGTTTTATATTTCATTTAGATGATGTACATACATCCCGTTTGAGTGGGTATCCGATGCCATGAGTGGGACCATAGACTTAGGGACAGATAGAGAGGTTCTGCTTCAAATAAAATTATTATAAACACTACATATTGGACACGGCAAAAACACAGACATAAGTGACAAGAAGAGAACATAAATATTTATGACTATATTGTCACAAAACAATCTCTTTCAGGAAACCGCGTGGGTGAAAAAATATACAGGGGGAATGTTGTGAGTTAATAGTAACGTATCCGAGCAATTTTATTCATAATTTGTAGGTTGCCTTAAAAGTTTAAAAGTAGGTACCTAAATAAATAGTATTAAATATTGCTCTGTAATTGTAATAGTGCTTCATTTTAATGTAAGTGCGTGCGTTGGATTCTCGACTAAAAAGTGTTTTTATCTTGTTAACGGGTGTCCCATCACCTCTATCATTTTAAGAACCATTTAAAAGCAGAAATATATTAAATTGGCACTTTTTGACGACATCGAATAAAAGACTCGCTCTCGCTGTGTAATTTTGAAGAAAAATAATTTGACGCATGCGAATAAACGAAACGATGAGAAGAAATAAAACACTTCTTAACGGAACTAGCGCGGATTTATTGAAAGTGCTTTGGTAATTAGTTGGTATTTGGTTGGATTTTTGTCTGTTGTTGTTGTCTGAGTTGGATTTTTCTGACGTTTCGGCACCTTTGCAGCTGCCGTTGTCACTGGGAACGACCGGGGGGAAACGATGAGGTCAGACGAAATTTGAAAATTTTTCTCCCGCCTCTCTGTAACTTTCCAATCTCTACACAGATCATAAGTGGTCGCCCAAAGTGTTCGTAAGTGGTGTATTTGCGGCGATCGGATCTATATCACCGATATACCGGCATTATACCGATGTAATCAATCAATTGCAGAGTGCGCGGTCAATTGGGTTTAAAAGCCAATCGGATCGCAATAAAACTGATTCGCCAATATTAGTTTGTTTGATGTAGGTTATTTAAAGTGTTGGGAAAATGGGTGACTGGTTTTCTAGAGGTATTTTCTTATGGATAGAAATAATTAAATAAAATCGTTATAGGTCTACTTGTATTTATCAGTTATTTATTACCTATTTTCTCTCTTGCTTCCATATGCAAGCGTTTACCGATATACTCCGGTAGCCATTGTGCTGACATGCTGTCATGTGATTGGTACTTTTATGTGAGTAAGTAATTAGGTTGCATAAAATAAATTAAAAAATATTAAGAACACGACTGCCCTGCTAAAAACGAACTAAAAAGTTAAATAAAAAGTGCCATTGCAGTCCGGGGACCGTTTTGTGGAACAATTTTTAATCAAAGAGGTCCCCCGAGTTTATATACTTAGCCATTTATCATGTTTAATTTAACTGTTAACAGATAATGGGTTTGTGTCGGTAAGAGCTATATTATATAACGCGATATACACGCTGAAATACAGTCGGAGACTGCAATGACACTTATTATTTAGCTTTTTAGTTCGTTTTTGGCAGGCAGTCATGTTTTTAATATTTTTTAAATTTATTTATTTTTATTTCACACATTTTAGTGACAAACTATATAGTTTTGAAATGTGCTCATTAGGGCCTTTCATTTGATGCCCATATTGTAATAATTGAAGAAAAAAAATGTTTTTTTACACATTTGAAAATAGCGTCGTATATTTGCCATATTGTATTTAAAAAAAAATATAGCCAGTGTCACTTGGAATGATGTAAGGATTCTAACGATACCACATACATCCAAATCCAAATCCGTTGAGCCATTTAGAAGTTATGGTGGAATAAAGAAACTCACATACCCACAAACATGCATGAACCCTGAACACATATACACTCTTTTTGGGCAGTCGTGTTAAAAAAATACTAACGAAAAGACTAACTAACGATGATGATGATCTGCGAGGGCCTGAAAAGCAGGCCTCAGCCAGCATTTACGTCAGAAATTGTTACGAAAGTCTAGCCCGAGCAAAATTTCGAAATACCTACTTGTGAATAAAAACAGAAATGTACCTAATGGTTTTTTATTTCAAATGATTTGTTAATTCCCATAAGGCAAGGGTGGCCAACCCGCGGCCCGCGGGCCACATGCGGCCCGCCGTCTGTTACCTTGTTGCCCGCGGAGCCGAGCACATTTTTTTAAAGTCGGACTTATCTGGCGCGCACCTATACATAAAAAAGGTAGTGCAGCCCGGGGCACAGAATACATAATAGTACAAGTCCCGGGGTCAAATTCTACTTCTGAATTTTGGCCCAAGTGTCGAAAAGGTTGGCCACACTTGCCATAAGGCGTTATTTCCAAAAACAGCCTTTGTCCAAAACTTTTCAGGACAAAGTAAGAACAGTTCACATTGGCTCTTTTTGTAAAAGAAGAGCACTTTAAATACAAACCTTGGGAGTTTTTGTAAAAAACCCAAGCTGTAAAAAAAATTTCACACCAAGAACACCGATATGTACTATATCGGTGACCAAGAATTGTGTAGGTCTACTATAGGCTGTTTTTGTCAAAACCAAGGAAATACAGCTTTTATAAGACATCAATCCCAAGTGTTGCCAACAGTCATAAAGTAAAATGTCCATAAAATGGAAAAAGGCCGTTTTTTTGTAAATTACGCCTTAATTTTACAGAATTTGGAAGGCAAACTACAATTTTTTAAATGCACATGTAGTACTTTGTAGGGAATGACATCTAGGGGCAAATTTCATAAAATGAAAAAGCTTTATCACAATATGCTTTTTCTAATGCTTTCAGACTTCAAAAGCTCTGCTACTCACTACAAGATGGCGCAAGGATTGAACAGCATGCTTTAAAAGCATCTTTGTGTATTATTTCTACTCTGCTACTCACTACGAGATGGCGCAAAAATCGAATAGCATTCTATAAAAACATCTTTGTGTCTTTTTATTTTTCCTCTTGTCGTTAGATAAAGCTTATGTAGCTTTTGGCTTTTGTTTTTTCGTAAAAGTTCATGCATTTTTTTCGATGGAAAAAAATGTTTTGTCTATTATCAAATTGTCTGTCTCGTAAGTCAACTGTTTTTAACTATTTTTTAAGTTAAGTACCTATAAGGCATAACATTTTCCTTGTGGGTGGCTGACCAAGACAAAATTATTAATGCAATTCTTTCGTATAATATGTTTTATTCAGTTGAGTTCTTTGGTATAAGTTGATAAGTATTATTTTACTCATAAATCTACCTATGTTTTTTCTTATTGCCCTCAAAAATCTGTGTTTTCCATGAACAAAAACAAATACAAAAGCTCCCTTTCAGTTCAGTATGAAAAACAACAACAATCAATAAATTGTTTCATACCTTCAGCTCTACAATTTCTCCCCTGATACGAACCACATGTGCGTAACCGATACGATAATCGCCCTCAGTCGGGAATCAAACCCGGGGCGTTGGGGGTTAACTATAGGTGACTGATTGATTGACCCTGGATTATGTTACGATCATTTTACCGACAGTATTTTATACTACTAATATCATGAAAGTGAAAGTTTGTCTGTTTGTATTTTTGGATGTTTGTTATAGGTGCCGGGCATATAACTTGGCAAGACAAAGATGAGACAAAACATGAAATAAATATCCTTCAAAAATCATAGTCATTTGTCGTTGGTTTATTAAAAACTCATTGTGATTTAATTCAAATACTATTGACATGAATACAAATACGAAAAAGCAGGGGTCAAAAAAGAAAATTTTACAGTTTTTTTTATTATTTCGAGTTTGGATACTAGTACTTTTATTTATATTTTGGTTTAGGCAGAGGCATAGAGGATGGTTTATTATTATTACGTTAATACCAAGTGCTCTAATTTATTGGCTAAGTTAGTGTTAACAAATAACAAAAGAAGATATACTGGGTATATTGATTAATAAGAATATATGACTAATTTTATTTTCAATAGACCCAACGTTCCGTTTTCAGATGGATTAGTCACCAATTAATAGGAATTTTAAACCAAATCACCCGTAAAATTTGTTACTTAGGGTTCCGTCGGAATTTGACTGTTTTCTGAATATTCCAATAATAATCTATTAAATAAGTAGGTATGTACTTATGACTGAATATTATATCTAGGTAACAACAAAAAGATTTTAGTTTAGTATAGCTTCCACCCGCGACTTCATCCGCGTGGACATTAGAAAAATTCCTAGGGAACCTTTGACTGGGATAAAAAGTATCCTATGTTTTAATCCAGCCTATAAACTATCTGTGTGTCAAATTTCATCCAAATCTGTTTAACCGTTTTTGCGTGATTGAGGAATAAACATACAAACATCCAAACCCACAAACTTTCACATTTATAATATTATAAAAGTAGGATTAGGATTAGTAGGATTAAGTTTATTAAAAACAATGATACATCCTGACTGCTATAATAAATTATTCAGATGTTCCTTTTTGATTTTAACTATAAATAAAAACAAAAGGAGAATATAATAACATTACCAAGTTATGTTTCAGAGAAGATGGCAATTTATCCTATATACAGTACAATAATTAATTTTAAAAGATGCTCGCTATGGTATTTCATTAAGTAATTATTTAAAAATAACTTTAATTAAGCAGAAGTTAAAAAAAAAAATACTGTGAATCTTACCTTTTTATCTCCAAAAAAATAATGATCTTGTAACTTTTATAAATTCAGATTTGACCGCTCACCCTTGGCCTTGTTTTTCAAGCGGCGCCAACCGCTGGCCGTATGCGCCCGCGCATGGAAGCAATAACTCACTGCAAATTTTACGGAACCCACATGTCAGGTTAAGAGTGACCCGTGGTTTTTGGCATCGGACGTGTTTTGACCCAAACTAATGTCTTTAAAAAAATAGCTTAACTATAAAAACGCAGATAAATAATAATATTACAATACATATTTTGATGTTATTGAAAAACAATATAATTCAGTCAAATTGATACCAATTTTTATTTTAGGAAAACAATATTTAATTGATAATAATAAAGACATTTCAGTGAAACTGTGTGAAAACTGTTTTCTAAGTAAACGCAAACAACAAACGTTAAAAGATGTGGCTTTCTGTCGTAGTTATGCAAGGTATTTTTTTTTTACTCGCAAAATTTTAAGGATGTGTTCAGTCTAGCGAACTAAAATCTATGGAACAAGCATTGTGCTCAAAAAATGTTACCACACGAAAATTACAATTAAGTGGGTGAAGCTAAAAATGCTGGCGTTTAATTATGCAGCACAGAGCGTCTGAACACTGGTTGCTTATTTTTAGCGACCATAATTTGTTTGTATACTCATAGATAGTTTCTCTATACTTAAACGAAAAAATATGATGCGTTATTTCTTTGCGACTTTTACACCATTTGACTACAAAAGGTTTAATTTTAAACCCTTTCTTTATCTCTTTTCTCTACAATACAAACTGAAATTATTGTAAAGAACGCTAACGCCAGTCACCGGGTGCGTGGCTGACCCGACTAAAGCGGGTTATAATTTTTCGGCCCCGTGGTGCCATTTTTAATTTTTGTTTTCAATTACACTTCCATAGATTTTAGTTCGCTGGTTCAGTCCATGAAATCGAACAACTTTCTCATAGAAACATGGGGTCAAATATGTAAAAAAATGGCTTTTTATACAAATCAAAGAGATCATGACTCACGTGATCAGGTTTGGCGTATTTCGATACATGTTTCATGGAGAAAGATGAATAGTTTCATGGACTGACACATCTTAAAAATTTTGGGAATGAATTCTCCCTCTCTTTTTAAAGCTTAATCTCATCACGCATTCGTGGTACCTACCCTACAAGCGCCCAAATGGGACACAATAAATATTCCATTATACAGGGTCACTGGAAATATGACGTATTCCTGCTAAGGGGTCAAAGATGAGGTCAAAACAAATATTTTTTGTCATATAACATTTTCTCAAAAAATTAATAGTTTTTGAGTTAATTGAAATTAAGTACATTTTTACCAAAAGTGCGTTTTTAGACACAAAAATTTAAAATAAAAGATAACTACTCATTTGATTCCGGATTTTTTATTATTTTGGGATAGAAAACAATCTGAATGTTGATAATGAATAATTTTTTTTTCATAAAATACAGGTGTTTATAAAAAAACCAATCCTTAAATGCATTTATTTTTTAAATTTTTTCAGATTTTTTAGAAATAGCATCAAATATCTTTAAAAAAATCCAAGTAACTAAGCGTGCATAATATTTTAAAAACATCACCATCTATTCAGCTTTCAGTTGAGGTATAAAACTTAATAATAACTTAAATAAAAAATGAGAAATTAAGACTTAACTAAATAGCAGTCCCATTTTATGTAGCAAAAATTTCCTGCTTCAAGCGCTTCGAAGGTGGCCGTATTATCCTACTTATATCATAAATGTGAAAGTTTGCTTGTTTGGATGATTGTTAATCAATCACGCAAAACGACTGAACGGATTTGGATGAAATTTGGCACACAGACAGTTTATAAACAGGATTTAAACATAGGAGGATACTATTATCTTGGTTAAAGGTTCCCTAGGGATTTTCTCGAATTTAATTGCGGAAAAAGTCGCGGGCGGAAGCTAGTTTGCCATAAATGATCGTGCTTACTAAAAATACTTTCGTCCGAGTGAGTTTGAAACAGAATTATTTTCCGCCGATGAGTCAAAATTTATACAGACAGCATCAAAAATAACCATGCATATCAGCCATTTTTAATGACCCGCTGCTGGGGAACAGGCCTTCCTTTCCTTTTGGGATAAAGCGGACGGGCCATAACCCACCACGTGGGCCCAATGCGGATTGGTCGGTGTTAACTCAATGTACCTTACATTGAACTCTTGGTTTTGGCTGCATTTACAGTCGTTAACACTGACCAATCCACATTGGGTCCACGTGGTGGGTACGGCCCGTCCGCTTTATCCATCCACAAGCCAAAATGTAGGCTAGTTCCCCAGCAGCGGGTCATTAAAAATGGCTGATATGCATGGTTATTTTTGATGCTGTCTGTATAAAATTTTGACTCATCGGCGGAAAATAATTCTGTTTCAAACTCACTCGGACGAAAGTATTTTTAGTAAGCACGATCATTTATGGCAAACTAGCTTCCGCCCGCGACTTTGTCCGCAATTAAATTCGAGAATATCCCTAGGGAACCTTTAACCAAGATAATAGTATCCTCTTATGTTTAAATCCTGTTTATAAACTGTCTGTGTACCAAATTTCATCCAAATCCGTTCAGTCGTTTTGCGTGATTGATTAACAATCATCCAAACAAGCAAACTTTCACATTTATGATATAAGTAGGATAATACGGCCACCTTCGAAGCGCTTGAAGTAGGAAATTTTTGCTACATAAAATGGGACTGCTATTTAGTTAAGTCTTAATTTCTCATTTTTTAATTTAAGTTATTATTAAGTTTTATACCTCAACTGAAAGCTGAAGAGATGGTGATGTTTTTAAAATATTATGCACGCTTAGTTTCTTGGATTTTTTTAAAGATATTTGATGCTATTTCTTAAAATTCTGAAAAAAATTAAAAAATAAATGCATTTAAGGATTGATTTTTTTATAAACACCTGTATTTTATAAAAAAAAAAAAAATTTATTATCAACATTCAGATTGTTTTCTATCCCCAAATAGTAAAAAATCCGGAATCGAATGAGTAGTTATCTTTTATTTTGAATTTTTGTGTCTGAAAACGCACTTTTGGTAAAAATGTACTTAATTTCAATTAACTCAAAAACTATTAATTTTTTGAGAAAATGTTATATGACAAAAAATATTTGTTTTGACCTCATCTTTGACCCCTTAGCAGGAATACGTCATATTTCCAGTGACCCTGTAGTTCGGCTACCGGTAGCCGCTTGATGTTTGTTGAATGTGAAATATTTTTATTTACAAGACTTATTAATAAAGCCGACAGAACAGACAGTCTTATAAAAGATTATTAGGTACTTACATCTCCAGTACCCAGATTTACCTTTAAACTCAAACATGTTTTGAACACAGACTTATTAATTTGCGCAGACCTTTATTAATAACTAGCTTCCGCCCGCGATTTCGTCTGCGTGGATAATATTTTGTCTATTCCTTGGGAACAGTTCCTTTATCTGGATGAAAGGTACCCTATGTCCTTCTCTGTACCCATGACAACGTGTGTGTAAAATTACATGATGATCGGTTCAGTAGTTAAGACGTACAGACAGTAGTTTATTATATATAGTAAGGACTAGCGGCTGCCCGCGGTTTCACCCGCGTGGGTCCCGTTTCCGAAGGAATATCGGGATAAGAAGTATTTTATGTTTTAAACCAGGCTATCTACTATCTGTGTGCCAAATTTCAACTAAATTCGTTCAATAGTTTTTGCGTGATTGAGGAACAAACATCCAAACCCACAAACTTTCACATTTATGATATTAGTAGGACTAGCTTCCGCCCGCGACTTCGTCCGCGCGGACATTCGGAAAATCCCCAGGGAACCTTCGACCGGGATAAAAAGTATCCTATGTTTTAATCCAGGCTAAAAACTATCTGTGTGTCAAATTTCATCGAAATCTGTTCAGCCGTTTTTGCGTGATTCAAGTTTCAAGTTTATTTATTTCATATGTTCATTGTGTCGAAAATATAACAATTGGTGAAAACATTTGGATTGAGGAACAAACATCCAAACATCTTTACATCCAAACCCACAAACTTTCACATTTATAATATTAGTAGGATTAGTAGAAAGTAGTATTTGTCAACGCTCAATTCGGTTTGAAATGTTAAAACTACTCGTTCTTTTTTCAAATTATTACTTTTTTATTTGACGAGGCGTGGTGAGGCGGGCGAGGGCGTTGGTGACAAAATGCCAATGTAATTTATTGGCGCGCCGGCGCCGCACTACCGTCAGGCGTTCACTTTTTTCTTTTACTTTTTTTAAAGTCGTGGCTGCGAGTGACATGACGTGACCTCAAACCTCTGCGGTTTGATAAGGCGCCACTTTCTGCGCACCCTAATAAATTAAGAAGGAAAAAAGTTGTATCGTTGTTTTTAAAAATGTTTTTGGAAGTTTCAGACGTCTGGTTTCCCATAGAAGAAACTATAATGGATCTCACTGTAAAGCATTCACCTAGGTACATTGATTTTACGTTCATTTTTGACAGCTTTCAAGTGCTTGTGGTCCCAAATAAGTACTAAGCCACGGAAGTGAGACGTTTATTTTCATTGAAAAATCAACTTTTTGTAATAGCGAAATGTCATAAAAGTGCCACACATTTTCAGATTCATCAATTTAAATAGACATCTAGAATGGAGCAACGGATCTGCATCAATATTTTATTTTCCCGGCTGGGCAATTAATCGAACCGACCAGAATGAGAACATTAAGCTGTGCACATGTACCGGCCGATAACGCTGAGAAAGATCTCTCTGTGCACTGCGAGACACGGAAATGGTGCACCGTGCCGTGGGCATAATATATAATGAAGTCCGTGTGCCTTTTTTTCTAGATTTTAGACTGATATATCACCTTGATATGCACCCTCAAGCTCTGTAGCCTTGCAAATCTTCTCTATCACTTAGTTATCGAGGAAACGAAAAATATAGACTTAAACTACAATTTTCATGTATTTTTTTTAATAAATATACCCCCGGAAAATCGTGAGTATTTCAAATTAAAGAAGCTAACACATCGTTTAAAACTAAATGTCCCGCAGTGTACAGCGTATGTTGTATGGGAGTCGAACATTCAAAATAAAAGTGCACTGCGAGATACTGAAATGTAATGCAAAGTAAGGAAGAAGTACTGTCTTGTGTTATGAAAAACAGAGACAACGGTGGCACTACAAACACGCAGACCTGAGCCAGTCCAATATAGAAAAGTTTGTTTTCTAAATTGACACAGCCGAGAATCGAAACCGGTACCTCAGAGATGGCGACACTTTGAAAATCGGTGCACACACCACTCGACCACGGAGGTCGTCGATTGTAAAGTTTGTATATTCTAGATTTATGCACCCTCAGGCCCTGTAGCCTTGTAAATCTTTGCCATTTCTTTGCTATCGAAGAAACGATAAATATATTGCTATGTATCAGACTTGGTCTTGAACTACCTACAAGTTTCATGTAATTCTTTTAATAAAGGTCTTATCTACGTAAACTCGTGGGTATTTCTAATTTTATAAGCTAATACATCGTTTGAATGTCCCGCAGTGTACAGCGTCCGTGGTACGGGAGTCCGGCATCCAAATAAAAGCTAACGAGCGCCGCGCTTACTAATGCGCACACACGCAGGGCATACTGGCGAGAGGCGTATATACATACAATAAAATATAATAAAACTATTATTGAACAATAGAGCAGAATCATCTCTAATAAAAATTCTACAGATATTACTTTGCAGAAGTCCATTATAATATATGCAAATAAAATAAAAACACTTTATTTTGTACCTACTAACTGTTTGTTCGCAAACAACATGATGCTATTGTCGATCGCGACGTTTATAGCTTTATGCGAATATTTAACAAATCCAATATATTTTGTGAGATATACTTACTTACCTAATGCATAGCAAATTATACATTATAAAATAAGATTACTCTTCGATAGCGCCATGTTTTTAGGTAGGCAAATGTGTGTAATTATGTTAAGGATTCGCCTCTTTTGGACAAAGTTAGCTGAAAAACGCCTGAAGAGAGTAACAAAAATGTACAAAATGTCAGTAATTATGTTACGAATTCGCTTCTTTTAGACAAAGTTAGCTGAAAAACGTCTGAAGAGAGTGTCAAAAGTATACAATCAACAAGTGATTACGGTCTATCTACAAAGTCATGACACATGACTCGACTGTAGACAGACTTAATCACTTTGTAGACACTATACAGTGTTGCTACTTTTTAATATCATGACTTTATAGACAGACTGTACATGATAGACATCGTAGTATCGAAAATAAAGATAAATCAACTTCAAGTCCACAATGCCGTTCGTGTGTACAGTGGCGTGGCATCGGTCTATCGGGCCAGATCACCTTCCACCCGCGATAACCTTAAAAGCACCACCAATATTAATACATCAAACACCCACGTGCGCGCGGCCGGCGTGATTTGTGCCCGCCTGTACATACCGTAGTCATTGTGCAGGAAACTGTACAGGGAAATGATTCATGTACAGAAAAAATGGTGGGAAATATTTTTTTATTGTTTTTCATTATTTGATTGAATCAGGCGTCACTTGGCGCAAGTCCCAAACCATTTTGAAAAAAGAAATATATGTAGCTTACTTCCCTTTTACTTCCGTAAACAATGGGGAATGTCCGAAAAAAATCAAATTGGCTGAATATTTTTCTATAGGTAGGAATAAGCTCCCTTAGTAATAGAAAAAAAACAGAATTTTCTATTGCGTGAAAAAATTTAAAATAATTTAAGTCTCTTCGACTTCACAAATATAGGAAAGTAACAGCAGAATGGAGATTATAGCTTTGACAACACCTGCCACATCTTCAACATGGTATTAAAAAAAATTCAACACAAAATGTCAAAACTTATTTTTTTTTTATTTTTGTTGTCATAGTGGCAGGTGTTGGCAAAGGTATAATCTCCATTCTGCTGTTAATTTCCTCCATTTGTGAAGTCGAAGAGACTTTAATTTTTTAAAATATTTTCACGGAATCGAAAATTCTGAATTTCTTTTCTATTACTAAGGGAGCTTATTCCTACCTATGAAAAAATATTCAGCCAGTTTGATTTTTTCGGACATTCTCCATTGCAGGTATTGTGCACTGATATTTTGTGGTGTGCATGTGCATTTTTTTGCGGGCGGGCGGGCGGTGCATCTTGCATATTATATTGTTTGCGGAAGTAAACTACTTACATATTTATGTATATTTCTTTCTTCAAAATATTTTTTTATTAGTAACTGCGGGCAGGAGCCCGGTTGAGGTGGTTAAGCAACTTTGACAAGGGTCGGTAATGGGATGGGTGACCAAATTATTATATCGAGCTCCTCCGTGCTTCGGATGGTACGTTAGGCTGTTAGTCCCGGCTGGATTTACAGTCGTTAACACCCACCAATCTGCATTTAGCCCGCGTGGTGGGTCCTCCTCATCCACCCATAAGGAAGACCTGTGCCCCAGCAGTGGGAACATTAAAAATTGTTCATGGTCAGGTCAACTGGGCAGGCATTTGACCACCATCTTGCTTCATAAACAGGATGTGATCTAAGTCGTAGTAAGTGTAGCATGCTTGCCCAGTAAATCATAACTCTTGCCTTGAAGAGACTAAGATTGTAACTGTCAGGGAACACTGAGCAGGCAGGGCATTCCTTTTATTAGCAGTTCGCATAAGATGATATAATATTAACAAAAACCTCCTTCAAAAACCTAAAAATAAAAACAAAAACAGCTTTAACATCAAATAGCTCTAAAAAGCAAGAAATAATATTAAAATAACCAATACGCATATCAATTTTAATAAAAAACGTCTTTTGAAGTCGGGTGGGCCTGGACGGAGGACAACTTTTTTGATTTTGAAGCTGTTTTTGTTTTTATTTTTAGGAATTTGAAGGAGGTTTTTAATTTTTTTAAAAAGCTTTTTTATTTTCATCTTTTATGTGGTAAGTATGTAAGCGTGTAATATTTCCAAATTTCCTAATTCGTAGTCCAAGTCAAGTCCAGAACGTCGCAAACCATATCTCGGTTTGTTTTGGATTGTCATAATTCTACCAATATCTCAATCACTATACATATCCTATTTGAGTTTGAGGAGTTCCCTTGGATATCTTCGATATCCAAGGTCCAATGTCAATGAAATTAAAAGGACTACACTTATGGTATCCCTTTTCCAACAAAAAAAAATCATTTAATCCGGTTCATAAATTAACAAAGTCGTCAAGGTAACTCAAAATCATAGTATTTTCAGGATTACTTGAAAACTACTGAACCGAAATGATAAAAAATTAAATAAAACTATATCGCAAGAAACTCAATCATACAAAAAATAATCACCAAAATCACTCAAAAAAGAGAAACAATAAAAACCCCTCCTTTTATGAATGATTTTTTTTTTGTTAAATTACAAAAATAATTATTGAAGTAATCATTACTTATAGGTAATGATTTTGTAATTTAATTTCTTCCTGACATTATCGTTATTGAATTGTGATAGCTCGAGCAAGACTATATTTTACTTTTACTAATAAATAAAGTAGACAATAAATTGTCTTTAAAAAAATGTAAAGCACTGGTTTTACATGTTTTAAAAAAAAATTAAAGCTAAATAATAAAAGCGACTGAAATCTTTTCAGGGCTCTTCAAACCTTCTTATAAAAGTGGTAATATGAGATTTCAACATTAGTATACCCACTTACGTCGTACTATACATAATTATGCTTAATAACATCTCGTTCTAATGATAGTTTAATAATTATGTATGTGTAAAGAAATAAAATCCCCCAACCTGAAAAAAAAACAATAAATCGCGCGTTTTCCCCATAACGCATAAAAGCTTTTAAGAGCAGGTGCTCACAGTTCCCAGCAGGTCCGTGTATGGTGTGTATGGCCCATGCATGCGTGTATGAGACACGTGTTATGGGATCAATATCTTATCGAGTTGGCGCCGGCGCCTCTGTGCTGTCTAGTTTGGGGTTGAGGCCCTGTGGAGATGCGACAAGACTTTACTTTAAAAAATCTGCTCTATACACAGTGCTTGGTAAAAGCCGAATATGGTAGATAGGGACCATAAAACTGAATAACTTATACTATGGGACCAACTCTGAAATCGCGAAAAAAATCAGCTGTTTCATACATTTTGATATTTTCGTTATTAATTTTTGTATGAAACAGCAGAATTTTTTGGCGATTTCAGAGTTGGTCCCATAGTAAAGAGCCTTTTGTCAATCACCTCTAAATCGCTGTTGGCAGTGATGGCATCAGTCGCAACATGTTAGTGCCTATCCTTGATATCATTCTTCCAGTTCTATCCTTTATCTTCAATTCCTCTTTGACCAAGGGTATCTATCCGTCCGCTTGGAAAGACGCGCAAATAATTCCTTTACCGAAAAAATCCAGCCCTAAAACCGTTGCTGAATTCCGTCCAATTTCCATTCTTCCATTTCTGTCTAAAGTACTTGAACGCATTATATACGATCAGCTCAATAAATTCCTCATCCGCAACGACCTCCGCAACCCCTTCCAGTCCGGTTTCCGCCCTGGCCATAGTACTGTAACCTCCCTTATTAAGATCACTGACGACATTCGTCTGGGTATGGAACAGGGCCTCCTAACGGTACTAACACTGTTAGTCTTTAGCAATGCTTTCAATACGGTTAATTTTGACATCCTCTTAGGTCTGCTTCGCTCACTTAACATATCTCCAACGGTAATTGAGTGGTTTCACAGTTATCTGTATGGGCGCAGGCAGCGAGTTCGCTTTGACGAGGAATTCTCTTCATAGTGCGATACTACTGCAGGCGTCCCGCAAGGTGGCGTGCTATCACCTTATTTTCCATTTTCATCAACTCGATCACTCAAAACCTCACTTTTTCCTACCTCTATGCAGACGACCTTCAGCTGTACTGTCAAGGTACTCCTTCTGAGCTACATAACGCTATCACAGCTATCTCCTTTGATTTAAAACGCATTGCAGACTGGAGTAAATCTTATGGCCTACTAGTCAATCCCAACAAAAGCCAAGCAATAGTCATCTGTAGCTCTAGAACCCTAACCAAAATAAATCTGTGTACCCTCTCGACGGTTAACTTTTGTGGTGTCGATATTCCGTACAGCAAAACACTCAAAAACCTGGGCATTATCTTGGATAATAAATTGAGCTGGGGTTCGCAACTGCAAGCTGTCAGCCGCAAACTATATGCGTCAGCGGCTTCTCTCAGGAGACTCCGTAACTTTCTTCCTACTGCCACTAAAACTGCTCTAGCAAATTCTCTCTTGCTTCCTATACTCGATTACGCCGACGCTTGCTATCTAGATCTTACGGAGGACCAGCTAAACAAACTTGAGCGGCTTCAAAACTTCTGTATCAGATTCATATTTGGCTTACGCAAATATGATCATGTTTCTCATTAACCGACTTCCAAAAAGGAGGAGGTTCTCTGTTCGTCTATATTTGTTTTTTTTTTGTGTATGTCCACCGATTACTCGAAAACGGCTGGACCGATTGAAATGATTTAAACGATATTACATTAGGTAAACTCCCAAGTTGGTCCCATTTTTTTAAATTTGGAAATCGGTTCAGTACTTTTCAAGTAATCTTGAAAAAAGCACGAAAATAGTATGATTTTGTGTGAATTACCTCGACGATAATGGTCGTATTACTTCTTTGTTTATGAACTGAATAAGATATTTTTTTTGGAAGAAGGATATGTGTGTAGTTCTTTAACCGACTTAAAAAAGGAGGTTTTCAGTTTGACCCGTATGTATGTATGTTTCTTCGCGATTATCTCACGTTTGGCTGAGCCGATTTTACTACCTAAATAATTTACCTACAAGGTACTCTACACTAAAAAGAAAAAAAGAAAAAATTGTTTAAAAAAAACAAAAAACCGACTTCAAAAAACCTACCTCTAAAAAGCAAGAAATAATATTCGTAATAATAAAAACACGTCTATTGAAGTCGGGTGGGGCTTTTAGAATAAAAAAGGTATCTGTAGGTACTCCAGCCCCACCCGACTTCAATAGACGTGTTCGTATTATTACGAATATTATTACTTGCTTTTTAGAGGTAGGTTTTTTGAAGTCGGTCTTTTGTTTTTTTTAAACAATTTTTTTTCGTAATAAACTCAAGTGGCTTCTCCTTAGGCTTCGCCGGAATACTCATATTTTATCCCTTCTTTACAATATTTTGTTCAATCCTTCTTACCCACGCTATCTTAAGGAACGATTTAGTTATCTCTGTTCAACTTCACACACTCTTAGGTCTTCAGAAAATTTGAGCCTCTCTACGCCTATCCACAGGACAAGTTTCTACCACGGTTCTTTTACTGTTCACGCAGTAATGCTCTAGAACTCCTTGCCTGTGTCCATTAGGCGTGCCCAGTCCTTGAGCCCCTTCAAAAGCCAAGTAAAACAGCACTACTTGTCACTGTGATTTTGTCTAATAAATTATTACTTACTTCTCCTAAACTGCAAATAAGTTTTTTATGTTTTTTCCTTATATTTTTAAGTGTATGTATGTTTATGTAAGTTAATCAAGTCATATTATTTTATGTATGTTTATGACTTTAACTTTTTAATTAATTACTTTGATCCGTCCAAGCCATTTTACACCCCCCTCTTTATTCATCTTCTGTCAATATCTCCATGTCTCTGGTTGCCTGGAAGAAATCGCTTTTAGCGACAAGGCCGCCATATTTAGCACTGTAAGTTTTATTGTATTTTTTTTATATGTATGTTTCTCTTGGTGTTAAAATAAAGTAATGTCTAAACTAAAGCTAGGGTTTCCTAAGATGACGGTGCCGTCATATTACGGCCGTAATTTAGCAGCGTAGAACGTTGTCTATGTAAACAATACGACGTGCCATTGTTCTACGCCAGCACAGCGCGCCGTATTGTCTACATTGACGCTACGTTCTACGCCGCTAAATTACGGCCGTAATATGACGGCACCGTCATCCTAGGAAACCCTATCTTAAAAGTTGTTCAGTTTCAGATTGATGGTCCCTATGTCCATATTCGGTTTTATAAGGCTATTTCTAAACACCCTGTTTATACCCTTTGAAACACATTTGACTGCGCTGTAGTAGAGTTACGCACTTGTAAGAAAAAATTCTATTATAATTTAAAAATTTAATATTATTATATAATTTTCTGCCATTTTCATGAACTTATAGTCTGTTTTTTACCAAATAGGGACAAACAAGTAAGGACTTGTCCCTATTTGGTAAACAATCTTTCCCCAACTCTTTATTAAAATTATCATTTATAAAATACAATAAATGGTTTTCCACACAAAGAATACGCAATATATCATTATTATCAATCACAATTAGATTTAATAAGGTTAAATATTTTTAAACAGCGAATTAAATTTAAGAGACATAGGTATGACAAACTGTCAACAACTGTTTACCAAATAGGAGAAGTAAGAATAAACAGACATACATCTAAGCTCTTGATTTCAAACAAAGCTTTTGGATTCCTTTTGTTCATTTTAGTGCATCATCGACATGAATGGCTTTAGACACAGACAGTGATCTACTGCAACTTCTCTCGAGAATGTATGGCAAACAAATAGTAAACTTTACAAATTAAAATACGTCGTTTTGTACTGCAAACGCTCGGAAGTTAATCACTTCTGTTGTACATTGTTAAATTAATCCATAGTACGCTTAGTAGGAACTTCTTTTTTTTTTTTTTACTTTGGAGTAATTGCAGCATAATTGTCAAATAACTTACATAAAATAAAATAACATATAATGAGCTAAATTATAACCTTCGGCCTTCCTCAAATAAAAGCTTGTAATTTTATTTTCAGTTATCGCATCTCTGTGGCGTCCATCCCTCGACGCGGTATGGTAGCAATTCAGATAAAAGCGATCTTTACAAATTGAACGAAAAAAAACAACACTGAAACATTCAGAGAATATTGTCGCTTTGGTTTTTTTACTACCTTTGGTAAACTTTATTAATTGCTATGAGCAATAAAAGTATGAGATGGGTTTAATTTGAGCTTTGTTTTGTTTTTATTAATATTTTACTTCCATAACAGCAAACTATAAACTTACTAACTTTCAATTTAACAATGGGTTATATTATGTAAAAGCTGTTTGAATTCATTAATAATGTAAGAGTAAATAAAAAATAACTTGCTAATAACATTTTTTATTTTTTTATGATGGTAGAGAAACAATATAATACTGTTAAGAAGTAACTAAAGAATATTATTTCATTTAATTTTAATACCTTATTATACACAAGTTCTGATTCACGTGAAAATAATTAATACAATTTTAGTGATTTCTCATTTTTAAATTCATTTAAATAACGATTTAATTTCTATAAGTTAGTTTGTACTTATATAATTTCAAGATAAACAATTACTTTAGATAAAAATTAGAAAAAACAATTAGAAAATATTTTTGCTTTTATTTTTACAAGAGTTTTTCTTAGCCGGTACTTTATCATCTGAATATGATTTTTTAACTAAATAGTTAAAAAGCATTTTAAAACGGTAAAGTAGAAGTAAATATACTACCTTTAAGTATAATTAAGTATTTGAAAAAGTATTTTTCGTCGAAGTTTTCGCGACGAAGATTTGTTGCAAAATTCAATTCAATTAAATATTCATTGCTCCAAATATTTACAAATTATGTTGAAGGTGTTCAAGGTAAAAGAATTATTTATTCATAAGAACTTTATAATAAGTACCCAATTATAATATTTTTCTACTCTACCACATAAATAGTATTAAACGTACTCTACCTCAAAATTTTCAGTCTGTGTGTAAAACTCTAGCGTATGTTATTATTGTTAAATAAACTAAACTGAAATGAAAAACTAATATTTATTTAATTTGGAAAAAAGGGAACCTACCTAGGTTTCTTTTATGGAACGACAAATTGGCTATTGTGTCGTGATGAAAACTGTGAAGTGAATACTCAGAAGTCTTTTTAGTCATCTATCTGACTTAGAGGCAGTAACTGGACGAACCTAATCAGGTTTCAGTCACTTGGTTTTTCTAAAATTTGTATGTTTTACTTTGTTTAATAAATAAATAATAAAAAACTATTTTTTTTAATGCGGTCTGCGATAACGGAAGAATAATGCTACAAATAATCAAATCTTTTTAATTTTTATTTATTTACAAAACAGTACATATAATCTAAAAATACTTTCACATTACGATAGCAGTCAGCTTATCTTAGGTATCTCATAATTTTCTAATTAAGTACAAAATAACAAAAAAATTAACACTATAATACTCTTTGGTAGTCAGTCTAAAACGGTACATATAAAAAGTAAAAAAAAAACTAGGAACATAGGTGCACATTATAATACTTTTTTAAAGCAGGTCCGTCGGTAAAACTATCTTTGCTCTCTACATTTTGGTATTTGTAAAGCATTCCAGAAGTTGTATCTATAGATTCGTCAATTTCGAGTTTTCCTTCGTAATATTTTTCAGAGTTGTTGTCGTCGTAAGTTAGGCTGTCATCAAAATAAATTGTCGTTGATAAAGTTTCGTTAGGATTTAACCCCTTCGACAAAGTTTCTTGCACGTCGTTATTATAGTCGTACGAAGAATTCAACTTATTTTCGTTTTTAAAAAGTTTTCTGCCAGCCGTGGTTTTCGTCGGTTTTGCATCTGTGGATGTTGACACTTCAGGGGATTTTATTCTTTTGCTTTTATATCTTCGGTTTTGGAACCATATTTTGACTTGTGTTGGTGACAGGTTCAGGTTTTTCGCCAGTTCTTCTCTTTCGGGGGCCGTGAGGTACTTTTGGGCTCGGAATCTGATCTCCAAGGCATGGACTTGGGTTTGAGAAAAGAGGATGCGCGGTTTTCTTTTGGCGTTCTTGTCTTTCTTATCTGATTTGCTTGTTGATGGCGAAGATTCTGCTAGAACAAAGAAAACATTTATGTTTAGTTTATAATAGTCTTTTTTAAAACGCTGTCTTTTATAAATCCTATTATCAATAAACATAGAACATGATTGTCGAAATTAAACAAAATTTAAGATGTGATTATCATTGTTTTTCATATTAATATAGCTTTGGCAGCAAGCATTGCTTTTATGTTTGTACCTTTAAAAGAACTTTTTCCGTCATTTTTGTCTAAATAATGTAAATAGAAATTCAAAACAGTATTTAAAAGTAATTTGGTCGACTTACTTATAATTTTGCTCGTCGTAGGTGTTTTCGCAAATGGTTCAGTATTATTATATGTTGGATTAGGTAAGTTTTCTGTATGTCTTTCTACTTTATATTCCACTGTGTTACTATGTACTTGAACAGGGTCCCGTGGCACTGGATCTTTTGCTATTTCCACTTCTACCTGATGATGTGGAAGCATTTCAGGGTACTCATAACCTTGGTGATACAAATTAGGGCAGTATGGATTGTAGTTACAATATTCCTCGATTTTAGGATCATGGTACACATCTTGATTCCAATAAGGGTCCACGTTTGTATGTACAGGAATATTGGGATACACTTGGTTAAAATACTCTGGAGGACAATACTGCGTCTGATGATAAATCTGGTCGTGAGGATACTCAACTCTTCTATCCCTTTCACTTGTTTTCCACACGTCGTTTCGTTCGTAATAATTCGGTTGAGTATTACTCAGTATGTCCTTCACCGAAAACGGCGTGCTCAAATTCTGATTCAAGTGTTCATCCTCCATTTTTATACCATAATTTTTGTTCACAAAAAACTCTTTCTGCTTATGTTTATCAAAACATTCGCCACTAACATGTTCATAAAAGTCATTCTTGTAATTGTAATTCAGTCTCAAGTTGTTGTTATTGAAAACTGTCACATCATTATTATAATCCATATTTCACTTCACTGTTGCAAGTCAAGTTTGACTAATTGTGTGTATAGTCAATTAGCTTGTGGTCCAAAAGACACGCGTTTTAGAACTGATGGGTTTGAAGATTGTGCGTTGAAGCCAATCCACGGGGCGTCTGGAATTGAGGGGCGGAGTTTGGGATCGTAGTTTATCCCTTTTTAACGGGCTAAATTTTTATATGTGTCTGTCTCTGTCAGTCTGTTTACTAAAGCGTAAATAAAGCGAATGATTTCAGTGGTGTGAAGAGATTGAGGGACTTGTGACTAATGACTTTATAACGATTTGAGTATTTTATTTGCGGTTTACGGGCTATTAAGCGGTAGCCAGTTATGGGGTTGTAAAGTTTTACGTTTGGGAATTTATTGGTTGGGATGTTGCAACTGCAGTGTCGTAAAATAATTTTACAAGTGTCAAAAAAATCTAAAGACACCTATTAATTAAGAGCGTTTAATGCCGTTTTTATTGTCATCTTGTCAACATTCTTTTAGCAATTTAATCCTTAAGATAATATCGATTGTATTTGCCATTTTTATGAGACTAAAGAAAAATAAATACTTATTGCTTCATTGTAAAGATATAGAAGTTATCAAGGTGTTTGGTAATAGCCTTATAAACATAGTTTCAAGTTGTCATTTAAGTAATTCCAGAAAACGCTTTATTCATTAATGAAAAATTGAAAAATAAATATATAGTGTAAATAAAATACAGAGTAATTGGTAATAGCCTTAAAAAGCCTAATATGGTCGATATGGTAGATAAACCTAATATGGTAGAACTTTTACTATGGGTAGGATTGCCATAACTTTCAAGAACCAATACAGGACAAAAAAGGTTAATCAACGTTCTCTTCCTCTTTTTCGAGGTATTCCACGAAGCGCACATATTTTGAAGCGCACTTAATAAAGCGCACCTAAATAAGTGATTTGTTTTGATAGCGCACCTATTTAGGTGCGCTTCAGGGAATAGTTTAGGTGCCCTTCGAGGAATACCTTTTTTATTCGAAGTAAAACCCTTTAGATAATTAATACTTAATTCTTATAAAGAAGGTAGTAATAATAATATACACCACTCGCGTCCAGTTCGGGCCCGCATTTTGTCGAAATTATCGAAATATTGGACAAATACGGGACACGTAAGCAATACGGGACGCGGTGGTCAAATATGGTGACAGTCCCATATATACGGGATGTATGGCAACCCTCATTGGGACCAACACTGACATCTCAAAAAAAAATCTGCGGTTTCATATAAAAATTAATAACGAAAATATCGAAATGTATGAAACAGCAAATGATTTGTTTTTCAGTTTGATAATGTAAAATACAAACACTTTGTATTTTTCATTATGTATTTATTTTTCAATTTTCCATTAATAAATGAAGAGTTATCTGGAATTACTTAAAATGACAACTTGAAACTACGTTTAGGAAATAATGATTTGTTGCAGAATAAAATTCAGTTTTTATTGTGAACAATCGCAATATGTAAATACTTAAATGAAATCAAAATACCCCATAAAGTGATGTCAAACAAATTTTCAAGAAATCTAAATTAACTTATGGTTCAAACAAAACATTCACATAGTGTTTGGTATGTATGTAGGTAATAGTTTGTTAGTGTGAACGTGGTGTGAACTGATGCGGGTAACTGTAAGTTTAAATAAACTGTCCTTCGTCGGCTGCACTCGATCGAGACTCTTTGTCGATGCCGACAAAATTAACTCTGCATTTGACACAATTTCACAATATAATTATTATTGCATTTGCAGATAGGAGTATTTTTGTCAATGAGCATAAAAAAATTTTCGACCTCTTTGTTCTAGTGGTTTTTTAATTGTTCCACCATCTGTGACTCTGAGGTCTCGGATTCGATACTTGTCTGGGCAAATTTAGAAAAAAAAAAATGTTCCGTACCGTCTCAGGTTCAGGTCTGGGTGTCAGTGGTACCGTTGTTGTTTCTGAGTTCCTAACACATTACGCAAGTGATTTAGTTACTTTACGTTAATATTATGATTTTGAAAAAATCCAAATTAATGCTTTGTTATTGAGTTCAACGTTATTTAATTAAGTGTTTTTATTTAACAAAAATCCATTTAAATTGTATCATTAATCGAGCAGTAGAGGAGCTCGGTGGCGCAGTGGTTTAGCGCCTGGCCCAGCGATTGCGTAAGTTAAGCAACGTTCGCAAAGGTTGGTCATGGGATGGGTGACCAAAAATTTACTATCGCGAACTCCTCCGTGCTTCGGAAGGCACGTTAAGCCGTTGGTCCCGGCTGCATTTGCAGTCGTTAATACCCACCAATCCGCATTGGGCCCGCGTGGTGAGTTATGGCCCTTCCTACTTATCCACCCATAAGGAGGGCCTGTGCCCCAGCAGTGGGGACATCAAAAATGGCTGATGGACATTAATCGTGGCACATAACATAACATAAATAAGGCATCATTATTACTTGATTATACAGAATTGGGATGTTGACTAATGAATAAAATAACGAAATAGTAATAAAAATCGTAAACATATTAAACTTTTAGAGTAGCTTGTATACCTCTTGGTTTTATATACTGCATATTATTTATTTTCTGACCCTTCAAAGTTGGGTGGACAAGTCCATTTAAAAAGTATAAAATTTATTAAAATAAATGATACCTTTAATAAGTTCGTAAAATGTATAGCAAATTTGTCTAAGAAACCATTTTGATAAACACAATATTTAATATAGCTGCCGAACAAATTTCCTACGCGTTGCATACAAACTACTGAGGCGTGACGTCATAATTCAGTAGCCGTTAGTATGGAGCGTTTTTAGGCGAGTCCATTTGTGTGCACACTGTGATATCTCGGGCAGTTTTCAAGCTAGCGAAATAATTATTTTACCAATGTTTCTTTTTTTAGAGGTAATTTATGTCAGCATCCCAGGGGAAAAAAATTGGTGACTTATTTCTGTGGTTCTGGTTTTGTTTGATGTTGCACAAAACCAGTAGGTACACACGACAGCACGTCAGGTTATGCAGTTAAACTGCGAAAACAACTTTAAATACGAAGGGCATAAAGGCGGTCTCAAGGTCAACATGAGTGTCTGAGGTGCCATCGTGTGTACTACGTCTATTTTAATGATTATTAGATAATTTTGTGATTTTGAAATTTGTTTTTTTTTAATAACAATTATAATCATTTATTTCAAGGCAACAAATATCATTTACAATAATAAGGCCCATATAATAAATACCTTATAGACTTATAATTATAATAATACATAATATTATTATAATTATATCTTAACTATTTATTTACACGTATAGAAGGCGGCGACGTGTTACGCAACGTAGTGTCCGGTAGCTGACCTCTAAACCGGCGGAATAAACCGGGGCCTCGTCTCGTCCTCGTCCCGGCTCCGTGTCGGCCTCGTTTCGTCCCCGTCCCGGCCCCGTGTCGGCCTCGTCTCGTCCTCGTCCCGGCCCCGTGTCGGCCTCGTCCCGTCCCCGTTTCGGCCTCGTGTCGGCCTCGTCTCGTCCCCGTGTCGGCCCCGTGTCGGCCTCGTCCCGTCCCCGTGTCGGCCTCGTGTCGGCCTCGTGTCGCCCTCGTCTCGTCCCCGTCCCGGCCCCGTGTCGGCCTCGTCTCGTCCCCGTCCCGGCCCCGTGTCGGCCTCGTGTCGGCCTCGTCTTGTCCCCGTGTAGGCCTCGTCTCGTCCTCGTCCCGGCCCCGTGGCCGCCTCGTCCCTTCCCCGTGTCGGCCCCGTGTCGGCCTCGTCTCGTCCCCGTGTCGGCCTCGTCCCGTCCCCGTGTCGGCCTCGTCTCGTCCCCGTGTCGGCCTCGTTTCGTCCCCGTCTCGTCCCCGTGTCGGCCTCGTCTCGTCCTCGTCCCGGCCCCGTGTCGGCCTCGTCCCGTCCCCGTGTCGGCCTCGTGTCGGCCTCGTCTCGTCCCCGTGTCGGCCCCGTGTCGGCCTCGTCCCGTCCCCGTGTCGGCCTCGTGTCGGCCTCGTCTTGTCCCCGTGTAGGCCTCGTCTCGTCCTCGTCCCGGCCCCGTGGCCGCCTCGTCCCTTCCCCGTGTCGGCCCCGTGTCGGCCTCGTCCCGTCCCCGTGTCGGCCTCGTCTCGTCCCCGTGTCGGCCTCGTTTCGTCCCCGTCCCGGCCCCGTGTCGGCCTCGTCTCGTCCTCGTCCCGGCCCCGTGTCGGCCTCGTCCCGTCCCCGTCTCGGCCTCGTCCCGTCTCCGTGTCGGCCTCGTCTCGTCCCCGTCCCGGCCCCGTGTCGGCCTCGTCTCGTCCCCGTCCCGGCCCCGTGTCGGCCTCGTGTCGGCCTCGTCTTGTCCCCGTGTCGGCCTCGTGTCGGCCTCGTCTCGTCCCCGTGTCGGCCCCGTGTTGGCCTCGTCCCGTCCCCGTGTCGGCCTCGTGTCGGCCTCGTCTCGTCCCCGTCCCGGCCCCGTGTCGGCCTCGTCCCGTCTCCGTGTCGGCCTCGTGTCGGCCTCGTCCCGTCCCCGTGTCGGCCCCGTGTCGGCCTCGTCCTGTCCCCGTGTCGGCCTCGTCTCGTCCCCGTGTCGGCCTCGTCCCGTCCCCGTGTCGGCCCCGTGTCGGCCTCGTCCCGTCCCCGTGTCGGCCTCGTGTCGGCCTCGTCTCGTCCCCGTGTCGGCCTCGTCTCGTCCCTGTGTCGGCCCCGTGTCGGCCTCGTCCCGTCCCCGTGTCGGCCACGTGTCGGCCTCGTCTCGTCCCCGTCCCGGCCCCGTGTCGGCCTCGTCCCGTCTCCGTGTCGGCCTCGTGTCGGCCTCGTCTCGTCCCCGTGTCGGCCTCGTCTCGTCCCCGTTCCGGCCCCGTGTCGGCCTCGTCTAGTCCTCGTCCCGGCCCCGTGTCAGCCTCGTCTCGTCCCCGTCCCGGCCCCGTGTCAGCCTCGTCTCGTCCTCGTCCCGGCCCCGTGTCGGCCTCGTCTCGTTCCCGTCCCGGCCCCGTGTCGGCCTCGTGTCGGCCTCGTCTCGTCCCCGTGTCGGCCTCGTCCCGTCCCCGTGTCAGCCTCGTGTCGGCCTCGTCTCGTCCCCGTGTCGGCCTCGTCTTGTCCCCGTCCCGGCCCCGTGTCGGCCTCGTCTCGTCCTCGTCCCAGCCCCGTGTCGGCCTCGTCTCGTCCCCGTCCCGGCCCCGTGTGATTTTTGACCCTTCGGCCAAAAATCTTCCTTCATGAAGGTCGACAGATGTTCAGTCGATTCATGAGTTCAATGAATTGAAGTTCACGTTGTGGCGGGACTCCAACCGCTCGACCCTCAGCGTATTTTATTCTGATGTACTCCACAATGTCATCACATTTTGTGGAGTAATGCAGGCGGGACACGTACACCAGCGTCGTCGGGATAGCCGGCCGGAGCAGGTGGTTGTGACCAGTCGGGGCAGTGCCGCACAGGTTACGACGAGAGGCGTTCTTCTTCTTTTCCACCTTCTTAAAGCCATCATCATCGCATCCTGCATCCTGTCTCCGCGGCGCTGGTTGCTCAGCTTTGGAGACCGATCCTTGTTTGTTTCCCTCGTTTGTAGCCCGGTCAAGATGTTTAGCGGGCTTGTTAGTCGCGGTAACAGCAGCGTAATACATGCTATGGTTGTTGCAGGTGGTGGCTATGAAATCATCTCCATTCTGCTGTTACTTCCACTTTTGACATACGGTATCGAGAAACTCGCAAGCTGGCTATCGACAACTTACTCACTGACATTTTTTCAGTGAGAGTCATTTCGAGCGACTTTGTATTATTTATTATTAAAATTTAAAAGCATATATGTAGTAACAAATATTAAGTTTGAGAACTATGACATGTCCGCTGAATTATCCACAGGCAATATTACTTAAATTGTCCTCATTATACAAAGAAATTTGCAAAATAAAAAACTCGTAATTTTATGCTATCCACGGTATCCCCCACATCCACCATACCTATATTTTAGCAATATTTTAGAACTTACCTACAAAACTCAAATAAAACCAGAGGATACGGTGTTATACGTTTTATATTTGTTTGTATGATGTCATACAGTTTGCACACAGTAAATTATGTTTCATTTAGGTAGGTATTAAAAAAATAAGACCTTAAAACTATGACGAAAACACTAAATATAACAATGCAAACATAATAAAGTCTTTAATTTGTCGAATCTTCAAAGACTATACCTAAGCACTAATTCCGATGAAATTCACATATTTTCATAGCACGTTCAAATGTTTTATTGTTTATGTGTAAACAATTTCTTATTAATTGACGATAATCCAATGTTATTCTTCAAGTTCATAAAAAATCTTCAATTAGGTAGAACAATTTGATGAAATTATGACACATTGTAGTTTACTCCTACCTAGGTCATAATATTATTTCCTCGCGATTGTATTATTTGTTAGCCGACACAGATAAATCAATTTAAATAAAAACAAAATAAAGAAATGGCTTTACGGTTTTCTATTTTAGGTTATATTTTTCATTAAATCACAGGATGAGAAAGAAAGAGAGAATGAATACACACACTCTTCTTTTTCAAACCAATCACGGGCAAGGTGCAATGACCGTTCAAAACCATGGGCAAAATCATGCACAAATTGAAAATTATAATAGTAATTTGCAAATTAATTAAAGTTATTAAATAAAATAAATATTGCAAACAAATTTATTATTATTAATAAGAATAATAAATGTAAAATTATGATGATAAACAACTTGATTAAATTTTAATTTACATATTTATAATTTACATAGATATTAAACATGGTTTTTAAACGCACCTTGCTTCAATTGGATTGATAATTGGATTGTGTCACGTTAGCTTTATTTATCGCTACTATCGAGTTGACGTTAGCCAGCTCTGTAAAATTGGTGCTGCCGATTTTGCTAGCTTTCGAATCGAGTACGTTTTCGAGTAGTATTTTCTTACGCGCGTAAGATTTCTCGATAGCTGTTCGTGCTAAGGGTACAGGTAGCAACTATGTGGAACTAAACCATTTGAGTACCTAAATGTGGTCCAGCCACTGAGGATCACGCGGTATAAAGGGTTATTTGTAAAACACCAACAACCTCGCAGGTGTAGATTACCAACATCATCAACAACAACATTTGTTGTACGACTTTTGATAATTCGCCAGATTATACTTTCATAAAAAAATATCATTTTAATTTACCGTTCGTATGTTCATAACTCTACGCGCGGCGCGGAGCCGCACGTAGAGTTATCGTGCGCGCTACCCGCCCGCCCCGCCGCTATCCATAGACGTGAAAAGCTTTTTAAAAAAAAAGAAAAACCGCCTTCAAAAACCTAAAAATAAAAACAAAAACAGATTCAAAATTAAAAAGCACTAAAAAGCAATAAATAATATTCAAATCAACAATACGCATATCGATTTTTAATAAAAAACGTCTAATGAAGTCGGGTGGGGCTGGAGGACAACTTTTTTTTAATTCTAAAAGCCCCACCCGACTTCATTAGACGTTTTTTATAAAAAATTGATATGCGTATTGGGGATTTGAATATTATTTATTGCTTTGTAGTGCTTTTTAATTTTGAATCTGTTTTTGTTTTTATTTTTAGGTTTTTGAAGGCGGTTCTTCTTTTTTTTAAAAGCTTTTTTATTTTCAACTTTTTTTTGGTATGTAAGCGTGTATATTACACGCTTTTAAACTTTATATGTTTTCAAAATGTCCATTACTCAATTTCCAAAGGAGTTCCGTTGTGCCTTCTTAGTCCAAGTATAGTCCAGAACGTAGCATACCGACTATAGCTCGGTTTGTTTTCGATTTTCATAAGCATACCAATATCTCAATCACAATTCATATCCTATTTGAGTTTGAGGAGTTCCCTTGGATATCTTCGAGGTCCAAAGTTTAATGACAATGAAATCAAAAGAACTACATTAAGGTATCCCTTTTCCAAAAAAATCGGCTAATACGGTTCGTAAATAACAAAGTCTTCAAGGTAATTAATGCAAAATCATAGTACTTTCAGGATTACTTGGAAACTACTGAACCGATCTGAAAAAAAATGGGACCATTTTGCAAGAAAATTTTATCAAACAAAGAAAGAATCATCAAATTCGGTCCATAAATAACGAAGATATGCGCGAACAACGATAAAAAAGTCGTCAAGATAGTTAGTGCAAAATCATAGTATTTTCAGGATTACTTGAAAACTACTGAACCGATCTGAAAAAAAATAAATGGGACCATTTCGCAACAAAACTCAATCAAACAAAAAAAGAATCATCAAAATCTATCCATAAATGACGAAGATATGCGCGAACAACGATAAAAAAAACATACAATCGAATTGAGAACCTCCTCCTTTTTTGAAGTCGGTTAAAAAGTGTCGAACAGTACAACAAAAACTTGAAAATTCATTTTTGGTTAATGTATTGAGTTATGATAAAAGTCGTAGAACAAACGTTGTTGTTTATGTTTATGTTAATAAATCTACTCTTGGGAGATTGTTGGTGTTTTAAATTACAAATAACCCTGTACATTAAATAAAACTGTAACAGGTTCTCGGATCTTGGAAAGTCCCTACTCATCCTAAACTGATGGCGGCTTTGAAGAAATTAAAGAGCTTGGTGAGAGCTTTATTTCAAATGACAGCTGTCAAACTTGAGCATCAGCCATTTTAATGTCCCCACTGCTGGGGAACAGGACTTCCTTATTGGTGGATAAAGAAGTTGGGCCATAACCCACCACGCGGACCCATTGCGGATTGGTGGGTGTTTATGACTGCAAATGCAGCCGGGACCGACGGCTAAACGTGCCTTCCGAAGCACGGAGGAGTTCGAGATAATATATTTTGGTCACCCATCCCATGACTGACCCTTGCAAAAGTTGCATAACTTCCGCAATCGCTGGGCTAGGTGCTATACCACTGCGCCACCGAGCTCCTCAAACTTCAAACAGCAATATTTCGGAAAGTACTCGTCCTAGGCTGATGGTGTCTTTGAAGAGATGAAAATGGCAGATGTCAAAATTAAAACAGCAATATCTCGAAAAGTACCTACTTATCATAAGACTGATGGTGTCTTTGAAGAATGGAAAGGCCTTGATGAGATATTTATTTATTTATTTGTTCACTGGTTGTTTCTACATTTTGATCGAAAATGAATAGCCGGTAATACATATCTATTAAAGTGTACTCTTCTAAGAACCCGACATGTATAGATAGTTTTTTTTTTATTCTGTTCGGAATACAAATAGCAGTAACTTGTATATTACTTATATGGAAACAATTTTTTAAATTTACATAGCTATAAACAGGTAAGTAGTCGCTTTATGAAGATAATATACTACCTACCAATTTCATAAAAAATATAATAAGGTACCTGAGTCAAATATGTCCAGCCGATTAATATGGCCACTACCTATTATCTACCAAACTATTGCAACCTAGCATACACCGTATGCGTGAGCGAGAAGGTCTATGTTTGTGTAAAGTACGAAACACGAGCTACCCGCCACACACCCCTCGCCTGTCCGGCAGTGCCACTTCACAGAAACGGACACGTTGTGCAAAAAATTTGCTCTCGGTAAGTTTTGGTTTATTCCGTTATTTATCAATGTTTTCTATTATGTACTTACTGTGTAATTATTCTTTGGGGTCTCTAGTTGATATGTCCATGCAGATTTAATTGATTTTTTGTAGTGTTTTGGGGTTAGATACAATTGAAAAAATCGACACATACTGCAAATATGGCCATCTAGTGGCCATATTTTCGATATGAAAACTTGTGCAACTAAATAGATTGATTTTTGTTTTAGATCATGGCGCTGCGTTATATATCAAAGGGTTTGCAAGGAAATTGGAGTGAGTCGAATATGAAATTAACTATATCAGCTGTACGGAGTTGATTATAAGTTGGTACCTACCAAAAATTACCTAACTGATCTAAATATCCGATTAAGTTTGTTTAAATTAATAGGAAAGAGGTTTATAATAATTCTAAACTTGTTTAAAGTTAATTATAAGTTGGTCGGTTGGTACTTTACCAAAAAATTACACAACTGATCCCATTAAGATCGTTTAAATTTATAAGAAAGAGGTTTTCTATTATTATTTTTCTTTTACCCTCTTTTTTATTGATTTCTTTTAAAACTTTATCAAACAATAATAAAACTTATAACAAGCTCATTTCTTTTTATTTCACTTAGTAATAGTCCCAAAAACAGAACTAATAATTTGTTTTATTTCATACAGTTAATATGGCCAAACTATGGGCATATTTACCTACACTATCGGAAATATGGCCAATTTCCCATTTTGTTTAAAAATGACGAAATCTCAAAATCTATTTCAAATAGATCCTATTTTACATGTAAATATGTTAGTTGACATGTAAATATGTTAGTTAAATATATATTCTATACAAATGACATAAGGGTTAGCAGACTTTAGTCGTAGGCAAGTATAAAAAACATTCGTCAAAGCTTAAGGTGGCCGTATTTGAACCAGGTACCTTACGCACATTCACAAAAAGGCTTTGGATTGGCATACCGGTCAAAGCTTCCCTCTAGAGATTTTCCGAATGTCCACGCGGACGAAGTCACGGGCAAAAGCTAATATAATGAACCGCTATGAGTCGAAACCGGAAAAAGTGGAAATTATGCACAGCGTGTATAAAAAAACCCTGTCAGATCCTGAAAAATTCACAGATCTCGTGCCTTTCACGACCTTCTGGTACATTGAAAATGAATTAAATTAATTACCTAAAACAAAATTTATTCGTAAACATGTTTTATTATTATTAAATATACCTATGTAAGTACTATAACTAAACATCTTAGAATTTCTACAAAAAATACCTAATAAAAAATTCTAATCAAAATCAAATGCAGTCTCGCGCTGACTTCATCCTCATTTGAATATGTGCGATAACAAACTATGTTTATCTAGGCATCATCTTCACATTCTCATTTAGATACCGTTGTAAAAAATCATTTGTAATCGTAGCGTACTAAGAAAAACATGAGACATGCCCGATCGAGTAATTTTAAATCTCGAAATTGAAATAACAGCAACCCACAAATATACCTACAGCAACATCTTTAACATTAACATAGGTACCTATTTATTTCCTTTTTTACACGTTTTGAGTGTAATTTATCTTAAAAATTCTAACCAATTAGTGCCAATGCGTTTCTGTATCTACTCCTAAGTATGGAGGCTCAAACTACAAACTCTCTTCTATTCAACACTCGCTCAAGATTCGTTTATTCGTTTGCCTATACAAAAAAGTGCCGGCTATCACGAAATCCCACGGTGCAGGCAATGGTCAGGAAATATATCCAAAACAATAGAAACAGATGCGTCGAAATAGTTTTTTTCGATGCTCACGTGCAACTGCAAGGCAAAGCCCGGCCTTTTGCATAAGTATAGAAACGCGTTATTAACCAAAATAGGGTTAATAAATAAATGATATCTTGTTCTTCGTATGGGTAATACTAATGGTGTTTATTTAACTTAGTTGTTTTACGTTAGATTTGACACCTAACCATTAAAAAGTCATAAATAAATAATTATTAAAAAATCACATTAACAAAACTTAATACAAACATAAACTCATTTAATCTAATTTCACTTGATTTAAGAATTTTACATAAGTATCAATAAATTAAAAATATTTTTTTGTTTTGCTTTTAAAAACACTTTCATTAGGTACCTATCCGATTTTTTTATAATAAGATAATAACATTTTATTACATTTACAACTCAAAATATAACTATAAACAAACATTTGTCTTTCAGACCATTAGCGTTGATACGACTAGGTACATACGTATGTACGTACACTACTGCGCTCAGGCGCTCACTCACACGCTCCGCGCAAACTTTACTTCATAAAGGTTAAGCTACAGAATTATCCTTTTATGTTATTTACCTCAAATATTTTTTTGAAAGTAGACCAATGTCATATCTCGAGGTGTTTTTAAAATCAACCGGATATCGCGTTTCGTTTACGAGATATGATTTTTTCTCGCCGAAACTGGGCGAAAATCGACCACATTTTTCATATTTTTGCGATTTTCAAAAAAGATTTTGAGATTTTTGAAAAAAAAATTTTTTTAGTTCATAGCCCTTGATTAGACGCGTCATTTGATATCTTAATCATTTACGTAGCTCTAATATCTACGACACCAGGGTGATTATCGCACTTTGGCTGAAAATCGGGCCTATACAGATGCCGCAAAAAAAACATTTTCAATGTTAAAAGGTGATAGTGTTGGTGAAACTGAACAACATCCTCCATGGAACATAGGTCGAAAAACGAAAAAAAAATTCATACGCCCATACAAAATGTATTGGTCAGCTGGCCGACTAGTAAGTCGGAAAACTGTTTTTTTTTCGCCTTTCCATTACTATAGAAAGTCGAAAAAAAATTGTTTTTCGACCTATGTTCCTTGGAGACTGTTGTTCAGTTTTAGCAACACTCACCTGTTTCAGGATCTGTACCCTTAGCACGAACAGCTATCGAGAAAAAAAACGCGCGTAAAATTACTCGATAGAGAATTATCTATGGAAATTTTAATTTCGCTATTCGGCGATAGATGGCGTTGTGCAAATTTTCAATACAAAATTGCACTATCGAATGATTTTACGCGCATTATTTTTTTCGATAGCTGTTCGTGCTAAGGGTACTGACAGGGTTTTTTGATACATGGTTTATAATAAAATAATTTGTTGTCTATTATATTCTTTCTTACTTTCCGTTTAATTACTTTATTTTACTGTAAGTTCTCAATTTAATTGTTGTTTTACTGTCTACTGTAGGTCTATTTCGTTACCGTACCCACCACCTACCAACCTCTATTAACTAATTCTACGCTAGTACTATTATAAATTCAGTGCTAATTCGATTGAAAAATTTTCTGTTTCGAAACCCAAAACATCACACAAAATACAAGTGGGTCGATTTACACAAAATATATTAATAATTCGCACCTCGTTCCCAAATAATTTATGCCCAACTTAATATTTTAAGTGCTCATTTTGGTAATTCGTTTCGTTGAAATTTCTCTCAAAAAAGTTGAAACTTGTCAAGTAAGCAATAAAGTAGCATTTTTATGATGTGACCCTGAATTCTTAAGTGCTGCGTTTTGTGCACTCCGTAGGTCCAAGCAGTAGAATTTTAAGTGGCGACTGAAAAAAAAAATTCGTTAAAAAGGAAAACGCCCATAAAACATCTCGCCTTTTGGGCTTTTGTGCCTTAACAAAACAAAAACCATAAAAATATTTGATTTTTTTTATTCTCAAAAATGTTTACAAAACTATTAGTCTAAGCCTGAGACTGAAAACAGTTTTTATTAATAGTTAAAGCATTTAAAACTTTCAACGGTCCATCCATCTTGTCTTTATTGAAAATATTGCCACAGAATAAAAGTACAGATCTTAAATAACAATCGATTTCTGAGTAGGTATACCGAATCCGATTCTTTTGTTGATAGTTGAGTATGTGAAAATAGTTTCATAGTCATGTTGAATTACATTTTTGATTCATATGATTGTATTTGAATGCTTTCCTCGCGGTAACTTCTTAAGAAAAATAAAAAATAAAAACAAACCCAAATAGTAATCGATTTTAATATAATACCATCATCACAGTCACATTGATGGTGACGGAAGGAAACGAGACCACAGAGCAAGCCATTCATTAAGGCCGCTATTACATTATCATATATTTATCATTTATATATGATTTCATATCTGTCAAATTCTATGATCATAGTTAAATGATGATGTCCTTCATTTTTACATATTACACTTATGATCCACCTATGATCATATAAACAGTGTCATAAATCAAGATGGATAACGATTTAGCTGTGTTTTCCGTTGCTATGAGTGCAATTTTATTAATAGCATTAAAAAGAAGAAAACTGTTAAGAACAAAATAAAAAATAAAAGACGTATTTGGGTTTTGTAAAAACGTATTTCGTTATCCGGAACAAGATTATTGTATAAACACTAATTTTACTTGTAAAGAGTAATTCATATTTTTGTTATTTTAATATTCCAGTCAAAATTCTTGCACTTGGAAGACGCCATTTTTTGAAGTTAGGCACATAGAGGAAAAAATCACAACTGGGGCGACGAATATGATCCTACTTGTACGCTGGCTGTCAAATAGGATCCCATAACTATGATCAAAGACAATATGAATCACATGTAGTTATTAGACCGTCCTATGTTCTTCATATAAAAATGACTCATACATATATGATCATATTTCTATGATAGTCTAATATCACTCTAAGAAGAAGAAGGAGGTTTTGATTTTTTTAAAAAGCTCTTTTAAAAGCTTTTAAAAAAACACTACTGTTTATCTTGTCAAGAGACGGCGGTGTATGTTATTGTCATCGTACATGATGATTTGATATGATCGTTTGTTTTCTGTGCAAGTTTCGAGTTGTGCTTAGTTCTTTGGTGATTTGTGTTTTGTGAGAGTGAACTGGACACGTAGTATTCTGTTGTGACAATTTACCAAGTCAAGTTAAGCTAGGACCAACGGTTTAACGTGCCTTCTGATTCTAAAGCACGGAGGAGGAGAAAAAAAGTATTTTCGGGTCACCCATCCTGTAACCAACCCTTGCAAACCAGTATGCCCCGCGGCGCTAACCAGCTGTGTCATCGAACTCCTCCCCTGAACTTGTTACTTACATTTTATTCCCGAAACAAGACGTTTACAAAAAAACATAACCTAAAAAGGTTATAGAAAACTTGTAATATAAATTATACTTGGGTAAGATATCAAAAACTAATTACTGATTTTAATTAAGGAATCTATCAGCTACTAAAATCAATAAAAATTATTAGGGCACAAAAATATTTAGAGTGAGATGTTGTGCTCTTAGAACAGGGATGGCGAACCAACGGCACGCGTGCCATTGATGGCACGCGGCGCAATGTTTTGGGCACGTCACCGGTCACGAAATTCATTACGCGACGACTTGATGGCACGTCTAAGACCTAATTAAACGTTAAGATTTAGAAAAATGGCACGTTGATACAAAAAGGTTCGCCATCCCTGTCTTAGAAAATGGTCGATCTCCTCTATGTTTACAAAACTTTACCTAGAAACTTTAAGAAATAAGAATTTTAAAATGAAGAATTAAATGTGTTTATTTATTTTATAGGCATACACTTATTACAGTCTATACGATGACAATATTACAAAAATTGGAGGTGTGTCCATCAGCCATTTTTTTTTTAATGTCCCCACTGCTGGGGCACAGGCCTTCCTTATGGGTGGATAAGGAGGACGGGCCATAACCCATCACGCGGGCCCAATGCGGATTGGTGGGTGTTAACGACTGCTTAACGTGCCTTCCAAAGCACGGAGGAGCTCGAGATAATAAATTTTTGGTCACCCATCCCATGACCGACCCTTGCGAACGTTGCTTAACCTCCGCAATCGCTGGGCCAGGCGCTAAACCACTGTGCCACCGAGCTCCAAAATTGGAGGTACATACATTATATTAATTAAGTATTAAAGTAAAACAAAGAAAACATAACAACTTAAAAGAAGTAAGGATAGATAAGGTAGGTTAGGTACCAATAAAATCGTACCTATCTAAGTATTCGTATTAACAAAATAATTAAATTGCAAAATTGTTCATTCTTTACCTACGAAGGATGCCTTTATAAATGTGAAATTTTATATCAACGGCAAGAAACGTGAAAATTATTTAAAATGGAAATTATTCCTATTTTTAAACTAGGAACGGTTTAAAAAAAATCCTAAGGCAGGTACTTATTTTCTTAAACAATGATTTTATTATGGATTTTAATAGTCCGGTCCCTAAATTTTTTCTTTTATTATTTTCTGAAGTATGTAGATAAGTTGATGAATTAATTTTTGAATTAGGTAAAAAAATCTTTTAATGGTGTACTTATGGTATTCAAAGCCAATATATTTATTTTTCTAGCATCAGTCCTTTTATAATCAGGTTACGCTATCTATCGTCGAGTAGCGGTACTAATGACAGTTGAAGTAGCACACAAAAAGCTCAAAAGCACAGTGAAAGCTTCCTTCAGTTTGTTGATTGATACCGATATGTGTCAACAGATGGCGTATCCACTTGCTTTTTTCGAGCTACATCCTTTTACGATACAGTATCAAAAGATGGCGCTTTATTCATTACTAAGATTAAAAATATAATAATAATTATTATAAATTATGGCGATTCCCTGACCGAAACTGGCGCCCCCAAAGGTTTTTAGTTGTTAATAGAAAAGGATTTTGAGGCTGTAGACGCGCATCATTCATCATCCATTTTTAGGGTTCCGTAGCTTAAATGGCAAAAACTGAACCCTTATAGATTCGTCATGTCTGTCTGTCTGTCCGTATGTCACAGCCACTTTATTCCGAAAGTATTAAGACTACACAGTTTAAACTTAGTAGATAGATGTATTCTGTTAACCGCTTAACGATTTTAATACAGAAATAAGAAAAATAAAAGATTAAGGGGGGGCTCCCCATACATGGAAATGAAACTAAAAAAAATTTTTTTCTTCAAACCAACACGTGTTGGGTGTCTATAGATAGGTCTTTAAAAATGACATTGAGGTTTCTAAGACAACTTTTTCTCAAAGTTTCAAACGGTTATTGAAAGATATACCTACTCCGCCAAAGTGATAAAATGTGTCCCCCCCCCCCCTTTAACTTTTGAAATAAGAGAGTGAAAAATCTAAAAAAATATATGCTGTAGATCTTAATAAACACTTTCAACGAAAATTGGTTTGAACGAGATATAGTAATTAGTTTTTGAGATATAGCACATTTTCCAAAACCGCAAATATAACTTTGTCATTCATACCAACACTGTGAAAAACAAAGTTATTTTTGCAGACGAAAAATGATAGGTGGTATTAAATATGGTATGGTATAAGGTAACTACGGAACCCTACGGTTGGCCGGTACTACCCCCACTTGGCCGGTTTTTTTAACGTTTCTATACAAATGATCAAAACAACTCTGCGCGAGCCGTAATGAGGGCGAACTTTGAAAATTCCTATTAAATTATTAAATAGATACAAGTATATACAAAACACGCAATACATTACACAAATACCTCATTATTCCTAAGAAAACTATAAAATGACTTTAAATTCTGTAAAAACCAGTAAGAACGCATGTCAAAGTGTACCAATTTTGAGCATTTTTTTATTTCTCTGTGATTAAAATATTTTTTTTTTAATTTTCTCTCTATAGGAACTCCTTGACAATATTAACAATAAGGGAAAAAATAAATATGAGTCGTATTCTTTTTGTTAGGTACAGCTGAAACGTTTGTAAAAAATACCTCTGACTAGCAAATTTGAAATTCCACTTGAACAGATTGTCTTCGTTTAAAAAACCTGATAATTTATTATGTTTTTCTCTCTATACGGCACTAATTTAAGAATTTTGCTTCCTAAAACTAAAATTTACATCAATAGTAATGCTTTCATTCTTTAGATAACTTCATTGGAAAAACGCTAATTTCTTTGAAATGCCGATATATAGCCTTAACCAAACTTTTTGTGGAATTCTTAGGGCTCATAGTTTAGTATTTTTAAAAGGTATCACTACATTCTCGCAGTCATTCGTAGAAGTAGATAGCAAATGTGTCAAAAACGGCCACTTTAAGCAGTTTTGCTATCTACTTTTAGCAGTGACTACGATGGAATGAAATGATACCGTTTAAAAATACTAAAATATGGGCCCTAAAAAGTTCACGAGAAGTTTTATTAAAATTACAATATTAAATAAAATTCACCGGGGCGCCACTTTCGGTCAGGAAAGCGCCTTAAGAAAACTTTTTTTCATGTTTTAATTGGGACTAGACTACTATACTAATTATCATATCTATCAGGCTATAAGATTATCTCGATCTGTCTGATCAAGGTTATAATTTTATTAATTATAATAATAGTAATAATACTGACAATTATTAAGTTTGGAAATGTGGCCCACTGATTTTAATGTTTTAGGGCGCCTCAAGAACCAGAAATTGATAAGAACTTAGGTGATTACCATCCCCGTCAATTGGTGATGCGCGTGGCGGCCATGATTTTAACCTCAAAAACGAAAAACAATTGCATTTTTTTTATTTATCTAGACCCTATACTATTGAAAATAATAATTAAATCTATACCTATAATAATAATAAATAATATATTAGATTACCTATTAGAATTTTCTTGTTTTACGATATTGTTAGTTGCATGTCACGTCAACGTGGCTGTAAACGTGACAAGGTTCCAGCGCATTACCAATTGTCAGCACTTGAGCAGTCCGATCGGGCCGCACAACACTGGAAAATCTATTGTACTAATTTTCCGGGGCTTGAAGGAAAGAGCTTTTGAAGGAAAGCTTTTGAAAATCTTTTTATAAGGAGTTCAGTTCTTTATTATTAGTATTTATTAGAAAAATCTACAACCACGTAAATCATACATAGTTTTTCACAAGCGTTAAAAGCCTGAAACCTCCTTTAATTTAAGAAAATGGGCTACAAAATTGTGTCTAAAAAGAAACAAATACTATGATTAGGTATTTACTGCCTATACTGACTACCTATAAATGTTTAGTTTCAAATGTCTTCCCAAAGGCAATTATTTAAAAGACAAACAAAACAGCGATTAATTTTATTACTAATTGTCTAACCGTGCGCGGCCGCACGCGCGCTATTTTCGTCAAATCATCGTCTGTATCATAAAGGAGATCGCCGAAAGTCCACCCGAGCCAAGTAATCGACTGATAATCGAATAACAATCAAATAGCAATCCCTCGATTGTTCCGTGCTGGTGGGTGGTCAGAGATTGTCGATAGCTAAATGGGTAATTACATGTCTTGGTCCAAATACTAGCTGTAATTATGATCTTGTTACTAATTCTGTTAGTGCGCAGATTTTGCTTTTGCTTTGAAACGTGTTTCGCATTTTAATGGAAATTAGCGTTAAGAAATAGCTGCAAATTGTATAACCTCAAAATGGTATTCTACGTAAGAAGTTATATCAGATTTAGATAGTGCATTATTATACGCATTTACACTTCATTCGATAGGTACCTTCCCAACCAACATTTTGGCGCTAGTTTCCACCTTTCTTAACGTTTGTATTGGTTTAATGGGTGTATAAAAGCGTCCAGTAAAACTTTTGTTTGTTCAATGGTCATGACTATAACTAAATAACTCATCAAGATGAGTAACAGCAGCAAGAAGACATAATACGACTTAGGTAGGTATAAAAGAGAAAAGCTGAACCACAGTAACACTAGGTATTGTAACTTCAAGTAACAATAAGAACCTAAGGTAATAGTAAGGTTTCTAGTAAGTCTCACTATTTCCAAGTGTTCTTAAAGAGTGCTAAGTAAATGTTTTATACCACTTAACTAAACTAGGAAACGTAATATTACTTAAGGAGGTATAAACGGTATAGTCGGAACCATCATAGCACCTGCTTTTATAAATTCAAGTATCAGAAAATACTTAAAGTAATATTATAGTTTCTTATAACTCTTTCTACCGACAAGAGCTCTAGAAAGTAGTTAGAATTGTTTTTTATCACCTAAGTTGATATAAAAGTGTCAATTGCAACCTATTTACAGCTACTTAAGTTAGTAATTAGAAACCCCTATATATGATAGCAATTGGTATTATGGAGTTACTTTTAGAGCCCTAATTGTTACAGTGGGGTTCAAATTTACTTTTATGCTATTCTAAGCAATATTAACATGCAATTTAACCATTGTAACTCTTATTTTCACTTGATATCATAAAACATATAAAATATTACTTTTATAGATGTATAATGTCTCTAACCTCTAAATGTTATCTTTTCTGATCTGATTACATGCAGATTACAGTGATACCTTTAAGTAGTCAGAATTTTGTGATTTTTGCCATGAGTTCGTGGATAAAACGAAAGTGTCATTGTCAGTCAGTCAGTTAACAGAAACGTAACCCTAAAATACCACTACCTTTACATCCAAGTTGAACCATAGTAAAACCAAACACCTTAAACTTGTACTCTTATTACCTTTAAAACCCTGTTCTGGTATTACAAGTGCAACAATAGTTCTAATTACAGGCAATCTAGCACTTTTTGTTCATTAACAGTAATAATAGGAACCTAAGGTAATAAGGAATAGACGCCATGCTAAATCAAACATAACCTAAAAATAATTCAGAAATAAAACTAGTTTAAAACCCATTTTTGTATAATTTTCTCATTTTAAAACACAATATTATTACTACAATACACAATAACTGTAAAAGACAGAGCCAATATCCTGTGTTTATAGAAATTTATATTGTGTGTATGCCCCGCGTGATAAAATACAAATTATTTTTAATTCAAATATCACTTATTTTCAAGGCCCTTCAAAATTGAGATGCAAAACATATATTATTCTCTCAATAAAGTAGCCCTCGCAATAAATGTTAGCCATATGATGAAGAAATCAAACTTGACTGACGGATTTATTGACAATCTTAATTACACTTCCTTAGTTGGCCATCATTTTAAGCCGATATCACACATCACACATCACCAGTAACACTTTAAGAACTAAAATAATGAAAACTAATAGAAGAAGAAAACGCGCTACAGCTTCGAGTTGCGAATCAGCACTGATCAAGATACATAAAGTAACTCCAAGAAAAAAATGAACCTAAAAAAGAACCAATATGTTACTATAAAAGTTATACCAGCAGACTTTAGAACTTGTGTACCACCTATAGTTTTTATTATAACCACAATACAGACTTTAAAGTGCTTGAGGTAGCAACATTTATAGTATACCACCATTAGAGATACGAAAAATTGTTTGCCATTAACGCCACTCTATAACTGTAATGTAACTCTCAGTGTTAAAAGAGTGAGCATTATAACCATTCTATTACTTATAGCGCTATAAGACGTGGGCCCAAATAAGAGGTTGTAAGGGTGGGTACCCACTTAGGTTCGCGAACCTCCGCGCTCCGCGAACCTCGAACAGTGATCCATAGCAAAAACAAATATTTTTACTTTGGCTACAGTGTGTACCTGTGCGAACCAAGTTCGCATACGTGTTCGCTCACGTACACACCTGGGCGCCCTGTTCCAGCAGAGGATAAACGATTTTTTCGGTGCATGTTCGCGGAGCGCGGAGGTTCGCGAACCTAAGTGAGTACCCACCCTAAGGGGTTAGAGCGTGCTCTAACACCAATTGCTAAAACCTTTGTATAACTCTTGCTTGCCAAAATCACTTTTAAATAACTATTTTAACACCAATTCTTATTACCAAAATGCTAGTTGGGTTATTATTAATCAAGATAACTCTTTAAGTTATTTAGGTATGTATTATATTCACTGACGTCCATTATACAAAGGTAAAATGGACGTCAGTGATTCTTCTTCTTCTTCTTATATTTGTTATGGCAATCTACTTTCCTCTTGGAAGTAATTTTTGCCAGTGTCATGTTTTGAATGGTTCAGTATTTCTAGATTTTCTAGTAGATTGTTTCAGTTTACATTGAAATGCGGGTGCATCACATTCCAATGCTGCTTGGAGCATTTGGCAGCAAGTATATCAAGACAGTTTACTCGGTAAGTTTTGCCGAAGTAGCGACCACTACAATAAAAGTCTCAGCTTCACACAACCAAGATCGCGCCTATTTCGATTATCCCACATATTGTTCAGTTGCGTAGACACTTGTACCACAAAACTGCACCAATTTTAAGACACAATATCCACTATGAATCAATTTGCGAATAATTAAAATAGTCGCCGAACTGAACTCGACAAAATCCCGCCAAAAACTCCGTCAGTGATTCTATTCCATATTATTTGGTATAATCTGATGTAAACTTTAAAAAATATATTGACTTTGACGGCAAAGAGAGCATAATCAATAATGACAGAATGTTTGTCTGGTAGTTTGATAATCCAAAAAGCTAAATCAAAACAAATAACAAGAAGAAATTGTTGAACTTATCATATTTTCTAATGGTTAATGCTGACAAAAAAACATGAGTGGTCTGTTTTCTAAAATTTTATCTCTCCCCTTTCACTTTCCTCTAGTTCGAGGAATGGTGTCATATGCTGTAATTTGGCCAACTTGCAGTGTGGTTCAAGAGTATTTGGAAAACGGGACGACTCTGGAAAACGCCAATTGGGGTAGAGCCGCACGATTTGGGGTATTTGGCACTTTTTTCATGGCTCCGGTATTCTACGGCTGGTTGAAGTACTCCAATATGTTCTTCACAAGAAAAGACCTTATCACAGCCATGACAAGAGCAGTGGTCGAACAGGTTTCTTACTCTCCTTTGGCAATGGCGTACTTCTTCTTCGGTATGAGTCTTCTTGAAGGTAAACCTTACAAGGTATGTGTGAATGAAGTCCGCGAAAAGTTCTGGCCGACGTACAAGGTCGGGGTGATCTTCTGGCCTACTGCACAAACTCTGAACTTCTACTTTGTCTCGGAGAAGAACAGAATAGTGTTCGTAAGTGCTGCGAGCTTTGTGTGGACGGTCTACTTGGCTCATATGAAAGCGAAAGAGCAAAAAAGTGATAAGCTTCAACGAGGTTCCGAGCTTCCAGCGATGTCGATGAAAAATACGCAATTGCATTCAGATTTGAAGGACGGCGATGCTCCCATTATGATCGAAGTGCATGGCGATGGGGATGTAAGTGGCAAAAACCCAATGCTGATAGTGGATAGGAGTTCTGAAGGTCACGAAAAGATACCGGAATTTGTATCTGATGGCCATGAGAGGAAAGGTAGCTCTCCTCATAGCATGGCAGAGACGCATTCTGAACCGATTATAGAAAAGAAAGAACACCACAAGACTCCGGTGAAAAGCAGCTCTGATTCCAATGTAGATCAGAAAAATACTTGAATGATAAATTATAAACAGCTTGCTTCACAGATTCTGGTTAGCTCTATTTTCTTTTTTAAATTGAAAATAATTTCCATAAAATTTTCTGTCGAGTAAGTATACCTACTATCAGCAGCGAAACACAAATCATTTCAATTTCAAATACAATATGTTTGTAACTATTATGGTTTTTAAAGCTCGTTTTCTTCGCGAATATTTTATATTTATTTATTGTTAATTTATTGTGACTTATATTGGAATAAAGAAAACTAATAATCAGATTATAATTTTTTTCCTTAATGATATGAAATAATAGTAAAATACCATAGAATTTAAAATAAAATTATATACTTTTAATTAAAAAGCACCGGTAAATAGCTTTCAAATTGAAAAAACCTTTGAAGATGAAGCTTCGATGTACAATAAAATTAGTCCCATTGACGTAGCGATATTAAATCCTTTGGAATATGAAGTGATTCAGTAAACGACTTCGAGTGTGGTTAATAGTTCCATTCAACATAAATCAAATGAAAAAAATGACTTGCCTCACGCATTCTAACCTTTCAAACCGAAGAAAAAGTCCAAAAAGCGGACAAAGATATTATAATTAATAATGGGAATGAATTTTTATGAGGAAATATTTTTATTGGAGAACATTAATCATGTTTTGTCAACGGATTCGATGCTCGAACTTCATGGTTCTTCGGTTTTTGATGTATACTTTTTCCATTATTTTTTGTCTGTAGGTATGTTTTTATATTAGTAGTTACTTACTCGTACATATTCAATCGTTAAAAGAAATTATGAACCCTTTTTAAGTTTTTTAAATAAAACAATCTAGAGTACCTATACCATGGTTATATTATCTGTGACCATGGGAAGAGCTTTTTTGGAATAGGTAATTCTTGTTGTAGTTATTATTCTTTGGTTTAGGACTTTTTTTCACTTGTTCCAATTACCTAGCCAAAGCATTTGAATAAAAACTTTTTTCTACAATTAAAAAAACATACGAAAGTGATCAATCTCTGTCGTAATCATACATCATTTTGCTTTACATGGAAAATCTATAAATTTTCACACTTTCATCTTGATCTAAGACTCTCATATAAAATTTATTGGTCAGCTGACGACTTACTATGGAAAAACGAAAAAATAAAAGTTTTTCGACTATCACCTGTTTCAGTAAGTATCATCACATTATTTAATCCCACCTTATATTTAAAAAGGAAACGAAAGCCTTTAAAACTTTAATGTATCTACTAACACAAAGAATATTTCCAAAACAAAACGTTGTCAAACATTACATTACAAAATAAAAATAAAAACAATATTGCAAACATAACAACTTCCTCTCATCAAAAAATGTAGATTTTTATTTAAAACAGTTTCGGGCAGACATCTAAAATAAAGCCATACGATTAATTAGTCAGATAATATAGTTTGTATGTCATTCGCTACTGTCGGCATGTTCGGTCGCAAAAGCGCCGAAACAGGTATTTTTCACTTAACGATCTCGGCAGCCAGTGGTGCTACCAAAAAATTGGTAAAAAAATCCTTATACCTGACCCTTGGAATGATGTAAAGCTGCCACTTTTTAGTTTAGTTTATAGATTTTCAACTAATCAAAGTATTTTTCGAACTTCAAATGTTTAAAAATGAAGAGTATAGATTTATTATTTTTAAGATGTGTTACTCGGCATCCTTGAAAAATCTAAAGTCAAGGATTAAACTAACTGTACCTAACAAAACACAACTTAGGTCGTCTGTCTATTAATATGTGAAATTATGACAACAACAAGCGCGAGTTCGTGTCTCGTCCGAATTGCTACGGGTGAGTCGATGTTTTCTAGTTTATGTAATGCAAAATATCTAAAATTTACAACAAAAACCATGTTAAAATAATTAATATTTTAGAAAGTCGATTATATCTAGTATTTTTTCTAAAATATTAATTATCTTAATATAAAAATAGCATTGTGAATGCCTAAAATCTCAAAATTCAACAAATAATCATGGTTGAAATTATTACAATAAGACCGCTTCTCCTACGATTATATGTATTGTCTGCTTTTGGTACTCAATATCCTGATGTATGAAATATCTCACATATTAACGGCCGATTTCAATAACCTTCAATAAGATTTGTTGCCTAGATATTTCTGTTAAATGACGAAAAATAACAACAGCCTAGTAACAGATGCAAAGTAGGCCTATCACTTATTGAAATAGGCCGTAAAACAGTTACTTGACCTGATTTATTGAATCAAACAAGTCCTCTAGCATGAGCATCGAAACACGAAACGATATATATTTTTTTCGACACTCAACTGTCAAAATCCATTGTCTTTTGACGGTAAAACGTGATAAATCGCTATATCATATCGCGTTTCTGTGATCATGCTAGGGGGGAAGGTAGAATTCTCATGTTAAAACCACTCTATACATATCCGTATCGACTATTTCACGCACTAGGCCATAGTTTGTCGACAGATAAAGGGACCAACTCACAACGCATAAACTGACTTTTTTGTCCACAAACGACAAAAGGCCTCTCCTCACCTGCCGCGACGCATTATTTACGATTATTTGCTAACAAAAAAACGACGACTTTGGATCACCCAACGTAATTGATTTAATTTCTGACTTCTTATAATTAGTGTGAAATATGGTTTATAGTGGCGGACCTTTCGTGTTCAAGTAAGCGATATTATCGTGAGTTTGTTGAATTGCTTTTTTATGTTATGGGAAAATTTTTACAATGTCTTTTTATAGAATAGAAGAATACGGACTTGTGAAAAAGGTCAAGAATTCCTTTAGAATTTGGAAGTGTATCTGATTCATTTCATTGATGACTCTATAGTTGAGTTGCTGTATATCATTTAATAGCGAATGATGTGTATTAATAATGTATGTCGAGAAGCTCGATGGCTTAGTGGTTTAGCGCCTGGCCCAGCGATTGCGGAGGTTAAGCAACTTTCGCAAGGGTCGATCATGGGATGGGTGACCAAAAATTTACAATCTCGAGCTCCTCCGTGCTTCGGAAGGCACTTTAAGCCGTTGGTACCGGATGCTTTGCAATCGTTAATACCCACCAATCCGCATTGGGCCCGCGTGGTTCCTCCTTATCCATCCATAAGGAAGGCCTGTGCCCCAGCAGTGGGGACAATAAAAATGGCTTATGTCGAAAATCATTTAAGTTTAAATTAAACCAGGAGTTAGCGCCTTAAATAGATTGTGCATCATTTTCATTTCCAAGTAAAAAAAAGTCATTTTATGTCACCTTGTTGTCTGGGTGTCCATCGGGGTTAGACTAAGGGCCAACAAAGTGACATAAATGACTTAATATGATTTTTTACTTGTAAATGATTCACATCACTTGACGTTTTTACCAACAATTTCGTCGTCATTCAGATATTTATAATTAGTCACGGCGAAATTGGGTATATTTTTATGACAATTTTAATTGCAAAAGGTTCGTCTTGATAAAATATGAAAGGAATAATCCTCAGGATGAGTATCAAAAAGGTTTAACGACCAATTTGAGGATCTTAAAATTTGATTTGATTCGTTAATTGGTCTCTGTAAACATACAGAAATATAGTTTTGATAACTCTTTTTTGGGTAGCTTGATTCAGTAATCAAGACTCTTTCTTAAAGGCTATGTTTTTTTTAATAAAAATTGTAATTTCTATTAAAAACAAGTAATTAATATAAACAATCAAAGGTAAGCAGAACATGTTGTATTTATTAAGTTTTAAGTGTTCAGCCTGTCCTTTAGGCCTTTACAGGTAAATTATTTTACACAAATAACTCACGAACTGGCATTTCATACAGTTTATGACATATTCATTTGGTTCGTAAAAAAATAAGCAAATATTTGGTGATTGGTGTAAACCTTGTAATGTCCAAAATAATTTATTTATTTATTTATTTATTTATTTATTTTCGGACGACCAACAGCTATATTAAACAGATAAAATAACTTACATAGCATCAGAAAGCCAATTATAGGTCATCACAAATAGTAACGAACTATACAAAACAAGCACCATCTTATTACTAAATATTAATTAAGTACTAAATCTTAATTACCTACCTAGTGAATACTTAACCAGTACAATTATGCCCCACTAAAAAATTCCTTACTTAGAATTTGCTTAATCGAAGCCTCACTCGTTGCAAACAGATCCAAGCCTGCCCGTCGCGATGCCAAATTAAAACTATTACACGCACGCCATAAATATGCATTCTGTCGGTAATTTGTGGATGCAGGGGGGACGCGTAGCAGCTGATTAAATCTGAGTGGCTTATTGGGTGCTCGCAGTGTCAATTTGGAAAGAAGTTCCGGACAGTTGATAGCACCTGACGCAATTTTAGAAAGAAAAACTAGGTCAGCAATCTCGCGACGTTTTTCTAATGGAAGAAAGTGATACTTCTTGCAGAGATCGAGATAGCGACTCGAGTCATATCGATCTTTAATGCGAAAACATAGATATTTAAGGAATCTCTTCTGGATGTTTTCAATACGAGATATGTATATATTATATCTGGGGTTCCAGATCTGCGACGCAAACTCCAGATGACTACGGACCAACGAACAATATAGTATTTTTAGGGTCTTAGCTTGAGTAAAGTCCGAAGAAATACGTTTCAGAAATCCAAGAGCCCTAGAAGCTTTAGACACTATGTTGTCGATGTGAGTGTCAAACAGAAGCTTACTGTCATGAGACACACCTAGGTCTCGCACTATGGTTTCTCGAGCCAGTGTCATACCTTTTAACGTGTAATCAAAGTGCACTAAGTTAATTTTTCGACTGTAAGTGACGACGCTACACTTCGCTGGGTTGAGATCTAAACAATTCTCAGCACAGTAGTTGTCTAGCCTAATTAAGTCATCTTGAAGTGAGATAGCATCTCCCATTGAAGAGATAGGAGAAATTATCTTCATGTCGTCTGCAAAACATAGGAGCTGAGAAGCTCTAAAGCACTTATCGATATCGTTAACAAAAACTGCAAAAAGAAGCGGTCCTAGGAGCGATCCCTGTGGAACGCCACTAGGGATCGTAAGCCAACCCGAAATATAATTTTTGATCACTACTGCTTGGCTACGATTATTTATATATGATGCTAACCAACGTAATAAATCCCCACTAACGCCAATATTCGCTAGTTTTAGTAATAGGAGATCTGACCGTATCCGGTCGAATGCCTTGCTGTAGTCGGTGTAAACTACATCCACCTGCTGACCACTATCCATCGCCAAGGTAAGAGTTTCATTTAGTAAAACCAGATTAGACACCACTGAACGGCCCCTTAAGAATCCGTGTTGGGAATCGCTAAAAGAATGCTGCAACGCCGAGTACAGTTGGTCATAAACGATTTTTTCTAACACTTTGGAAACAATACAGAGTTTAGAGATTGGACGGTAGTTAGCAATGTCCAACCTGGATCCCTTTTTGTGGACTGGTGTTATAAAGGCACGCTTCCATATACTGGGGACCGAGCACTCAGATAATGACTTTTTAAAGAGGATCGTAATGGGAATCGCTATGGTCTTTGCACAGTTTTTGAGGAAGAGAGCCGGTAGAAAGTCTGGTCCAGCTGATTTGGTCGGATCTAATTTCAAGAGTAGCTTAGTTACTTCTTCAACGTTTATTATGATTTTTGTGATGTTTGCAGCAGTTGAAGCGGGGGTAACACTATCAAGTTTTCCGGAGGGAGTGCGAGTGTCCAAAAAGTTGGAGTGAAAGTAATCAGAGAACGCCTCACATATTGCATCACCGGTGTTGTAAACAGAATTACCAAGCTTCAGACTACTAGGTATGTCGTTAGTTTTTGATTTCGACTTTACGAATGACCAGAACATTTTAGGGTTATCCTTAAGAGAATTTTCTATAGAATTTGTATAGTTCCGGTAACATGACTCCTCTAATACTTTGCAACGTTCCCTAAGTCGTTTGAAAGCGTTTTCATTAGCGCGGTTACCGTACGTTTTATATTTCATCAAATATTTGTACTTTTCTCTGATAAGTTTTTTCAGCGCAGCAGAGTACCACATGGGATAATGATTAGTTGTTATTTTCTTACTGGGAATGAACTTTTCGCGTAACGTTAAATACACACTATAAAAATACTCAGCTGCTGCATCTGTGGATTTAGATGATAACTCGTAATGCCAGTCAATTTTTTCAATTTCAGAGTTTATCGCGTCATAGTCTCCCTTGTTAAAAATATACTTAGTATGTGAGGCGCTACTCAATGGAGTATATTCGACAAATTGTAACTCAATCTGCAAGGCACCGTGATGCAAGTCTATTGGCACGAGAGGGTCATCGCTGCAGTCTATAACCTGTACCGTGTCATTTGAGAGCACGAGGTCCAATATTCTACCGTGCATATTTTTTACGCCATTAAATTGCTTTAATCCGATCATATTAATTTCATCGACGAAAAGTATCTCGCTCTCAGTTTTATAATTGGTTGGATCAAAATAAGACCTATCTGCAGTGCTGGGCACCCAAGATATACCACTGAGATTAAAGTCGCCTACCAACAAAAATCTGTCCTTCGGTAGCATCGCTACTATGTCACCTAACTTATCTAAAAAGTTTTGTAACTGTTGTGAAAAAGTGAATCCATGACCCTCATTACATAAATAAAGAACACATATATTTAGCTTAAGGACGATACTGGTGCCGCGCTGTTTAAGATTAACTGTCAACCATAGATCTTCAGCACTGGAGTGGAAGGTAGGCTGTGGTGTGACGGCAATATCACGACGAATTCCTATCAAAACGCCGCCCCCATAGGCCTGGCCAGTTGCAGTATAATTACGATCACGTCGGAAAACTAAATAACGATCGTCAAAGAGCTCGGCATCTACAATACCGTCCAATAGCCAGGTCTCAGTAATAATAATAATATCAAATTCACTACCACACAGATTTCGGAAGAATGTAGATGTTTTTGTGCGTAACCCCCTTGCATTCTGATAGTAAATTTTATGGTTATTTAAATTAGCCATTTAACTCCATTAATATAAAAACTAATTGGATCCAATGTACATAAATTATAATAATAAAAAAAGCCATTGCAAATGTAATCAGAAAATAGTAATAATAATATAAACAATAATAACAATTGTAAAAAACAAGATAGAAATAATTGTAAATAAAAGCTTTTCCATAATAGATTACTGAAAAGGCCGCGATGGCTTTAGTAAGCAGTGCGGAGTTAAATAATTTGACATAATTCAACATAAACACTCGTAAAATGTTCAAGCGACGAAACTTCACTAACGATATGAAACAAAACCGACAGACAACACATTCAAGGACATCAAATGATAAGCAATTCAACACAAAAACAAAGAAGTTTAAAATTAACCGGTTTTGAATAGGTTCGGGAATCATAATGTACCTACCATAACATGAGCTTGGGTCAATCAATACACTACAATCACTAACTATCAAACGTATAAATAAGTGATATTCCGAGCTAACTAAGCCGTGTAATAAAGTATAAAGTAAATTATTAATAATTAAAAACCGATTAAATAATAATATGGCAGAAAAATACATCACCAAAAAATATATGAGTAATTTAAGTTTAGAAGCGCGTACCATAAATACATTATGACAAACGCAAATTGCGGCAAAATAACATAATAATAACGCAAGGCAATACAGAGCAGTGGCATTGCGAAACGGCCAGCGTATAATGCATTCAAGGTCAACAACAAATGATCGGCACTCGTAGTCTGCGACGGGCGACCGGGACCGGTTATGAACAAGCGGCTCGGAACAATAGCGAGGCATTGGCTTAGCGAGTAAAGCAGTGATTACAAACCTTTTGTATACAACTATCAGCAACTCAGCGGGAATAATAATATTATGGTTAAGTAATGTTATAAAAGTTATTATAAGTGACTTAGAGACAAATTGCGAGTTAAATATATAAAAACAAAGCAAAAACAGCAGAATTAGAAAATGAGATAAGTATGAATAACGATAACTTAAGCCATCTTGTTTAAATCACTCTCACTAGAAATTATCAGGACGCGTGAGCTGTCGTTCTTCCGTACATGGATTTTACAGTATTTCACCCACACATAACTGTAACCCTTAGCCTTAGCTACAGATTTCGTTTTTGTAAGCAAGTTTTTAAAGTCTGGTATTAAGTGGTCATTGATGAAGACACGCTGGGTGCCGCCTGAGAATCCAATTTCGGCAGTGGTTATATTTTTCTTTGCGCGCGCTGCAGCTACGAACTCTTCCTTCACGTACCGGTTGATGAAGGTCATGATGATGGATTTGTCTTTAGAGTTATGAACCGGTACTCTCGCAATATAGTTAATTTGCGACTTTGGGAAAGTATAATCCACAGCCTTACTCAATGACTCCGCAATAGAGAAAAGGTTTTCGCCAGATTTATATGGAACACCCTTCACCTCAACGTTGTTTAGTCGTGTAAACTGGTCCTTCAGTGACAGCTCTCTCTTCAGGGCAGAAATATCACTCGCTGCGGAGTTGAATGATAACTCTAGGTTCTGCATACCAGCTACTTTGCGTTCCAAATCAGTCATACGAACCGCCTGTTCATCCAATTTAGCACTATTGAAGTCGCAAGAAGCTCTTAAGTCTGACAACTCCTGCTTGATATACTTGACGTCATCAATAAGTGTAGGAAGGCTGGCAAGCTGTCGCTTGACGTCACGCAGCTCGTTAAGTATAGTCTCGAGCTTAGCCGAATCACCAGCAGCAGGGACAGGTGACGACGATCTTATTAGTTTGCATTGGGGACATTTCCAAGCTGATCTGCGGTCAGGACCAAGCTTTCTATACCCAGCTTCGGATATGTTAGCACAACCAAAATCCAAATGCTTATTACACGTTCCGCACTGTACTCCGTCATTGAAGGGCTGATCGCATAACGCACACTTCATTTTGCAACGACAGATAACTACGATTTAATAAGAGACAAAAGGTTGACCACCTATGGATGCAAGAGGCAACTGGCTAGCAGGCGTGCTACCGAGACGAGTGCTCACAGCATACTGGTATAATAACTGAGTATTAACATAAAAATTTAAATAAAATGTTGATTGAAAACTTTAAAGCTTCCTCTTAACAATATAGGTGTACAAAAACTTAAATGAAATTAAGAAAAACAAAAGAACGATTGCATTTTAATGTCTTAATCAGCAGCAAGTAATAAAAAATAATGTTTTGATTCAATTCTGACACAAAAGTTATGATTGAAAATAATAGCCTTTTCGTCGTACCTTAATTGGAGGTATTGCCATGCATTTATTCTGCAGTGTTACTCTTAAATTTAGCTTCGTAATCGTAACCACTAATTAGACAGAACCCAAAATAAGAAAGAAAAAAACTGAAAGTGAAGTTCTTCAACCTTTTGTGATTATTTGATAAAGTGGTCTCCAAGAGTTTAATAAAATGTATATTAGGTAATTTATATCAATAGATCTTAAATTATTATTACTATTTATATAAGAGACCTGAAGAAAAATACGTGAAATAGAAATATTTTATTAACACTTACGTGGATGCAAGAACTACGTGGCGAGTTCGTCAAATAACATTAGAAAACTCCATAAAATTCCATACCTACATTTTCCAAACAACACAACGTCATTAGTTGTGTGTCACTTTTCGAAAGATATCCCGCCTATGAGTCCTATGACGAAGTGTCCACGATGGTGAAATAATTTCTATGGTAGTCCACAGCAAAATTTTTATCTACGAAAAATATATCAAAACATATTTTATGTAAATTATCTACTCTATATTTCAAAGTAACTAAGAATCAAAAACACACATTTTACCCGTATTTTTAACTACGTAAAAATACTAAATTAAATATTCTAGGTATACTAATTATTATTGTAACTTTCAAAATCATAGACATAGAAAAATTTTCGCTGCGCTCAAGAAGACCAACAAAGCGTGGAAAAGAGAAGTTAACATCATACGGACACGGTCTATGTAAAAAAGAGACAAAGGATCAAGTGACATGTGCCAACATTTTTTACAGTAAGAGCCCCTAGCGTCCCGCCCAGCAAATGAGCAATCACAGTTTGTTTAAAATATTTGTTAATCTTAATTATAATTTAAAATAAAGGTATCGTGGAGCCATGGTGTCTTGTGCTCTAAGTAATTGTGATGTGACAAAAAGAATTAATCCAAGTTATAACTTTTCACAGGTAAATAAGATATTGCCACACATTTCTCTAAAACCAAATTTCTCTACATTTATTAATTTATCGACGAAGAAAACAGTATGGAACACAGTTGATTAATTTCCTTTGCCGTATATAGTCATATTTTATTAATCTAAGTCATATTTTACGTATCTCATATAAAATGTATGCATTCGCTTTCGGATCACCTGTTCATTGACATTGTTGTTCTTTGACATTCTATTTCTATGTTCAAAATAGTAACAAATAGGTAAACAAAAACATCACTAGTTTCAAGCAACCAAAACAAAACACAAGTGACAAGTGACATTCACGACACTCCTAAATCATCATCACGCCACGCATTAAACAGCTCATAAACGGCGGTCACAAAACGGTCACAAGTGACGAAATGGTCACATGTGACGTGACACCCCGTCATGTGACGACGCGTCGCTGTGACGGCGTGAAGACAGACAACAGCCACAGAACTGTTGATTGTCTCGTAGTTAACAACTTTTTGGGTGATTTCATGATATACACATCAAAGCGAAGGAAACTATGTGAAATCTTTGTTGTTACATTGGGACTTACTTACATTTGTATGGGAGCCCCCTTCTAAAGTATTTTTTTCAACACACTTACTTGTAAAGAGAGCCCTGATACGTCGGCTTTGGGTCGGCAAGAAATTTTTTTTGGTGCAAATATGAAGAGTGCATTCTCATCGGTTTAGCTGCTAGAGCTCTATGATAGACGACGGACGGACAGACGGACACAATGAGGTACGAAACCTTCAAAACCATACATACCCACATAAAGTTCAACCTATTAACGAGTAGATATATTGATTTCAAGTTATAAGTTTCATTAAGTAAAACATTTACTTATAAAACATTAAATAAGCCTATCTTCGATAAGAACTACAGAGTCTTAATATAATTGAAAAATATTAGAAAAAATCGACTCACCCGCAGCAGCTCAGACGGGACGGCTCGGTACCCTTAGCACGAACAGCTATCGAGAAAAAAAACGCGCGTAAAATTACTCGATAGAGAATTATCTATGGAAATTTTAATTTCGCTATTCGGCGCTAGATGGCTTTGTACAAATTTCCAATACAAAATTGCACTATCGAATGATTTTAAGCGCGTTATTTTTTTCGATAGCTGTTCGTGCTAAGGGTACAGTGCCGTCTGAGTTGCTACGGGTGAGTCGATTTCTTCTAATATTTTTTAATTATATTAAGACTCTTAATATAAAAATAGCATTGTGAATGCATAAAATCTAAAAGTTTAAAAATTATATGGCTATTTCATCTTAATTGATTGTCTGGCATCTGTAAAGGTGTTGCTTTCGAATGTAGAAGTTAATTCACATCACATTTATGAGATGGCGCTGGCCTACAGCGAAACGTGAAAAGTATTAGAAAATTTCGCCAATCCTGCTAGCGACTCGGTAGCATAATTGGTTAGTGCATTAGACCGGAATCCTAAGGATGCGGGTTCGTGTCCCGTCTGAGCTGCTACGGGTGAGTCGATGTTTTCTAATATTTTTCAATTATATTAATAATCATAATATAAAAATAACATTGTGAATGCATAAAATCTAAAAGTTAAAAAAAAAACTACAGTCATTAAAATTTTCTGGTATAATTTAAAATACTTACGACAAAGGGATATATTTTAACGTTAGGAAAGTAGACAGCTCCCATTATATTTAAAGCTCGTAGAATTTTAATCTCACTTTTATTTCGAAAGCAGTAAACTTAAATACATTTGGTATTCTAACAGCTTCATATTAAAGAACCATAAAAAAATGTTTTAATTATCTTCCGGAATAAATAACGAAGTGTATTATAATTAACATGTTTGGTCTCAAATGGCGGTCAAATTTTTATTCATTCGTAATTGGTGGGAGGGGCTCATAGTAGGGGTCCATCTATTATGGCTCTGACAAATAATGTTAAAACCAAAAAAATAAAATTAACAAAAAAGTTTCAACAAAACGTAACCTTATTTCTAAACCTTTAAAGTCTTCCTTTACTTAATCTGTTGTGATTAAGTTTTCTACTGCTCCCGACGTAACTTATAATTAAAAATAAAAATTATTGTGATTGCTTTTGGCAAATTGCAAATTGGATCTCGTAAAAGATGGCGCCGATAAAAAAACGTTCGTTCTTTGTTTTTTGTTTGCTCTCATACAGATAATAATATTTGAAATCTTTTATACCTGTGCGTTTATTATGAGTTTTAAAAAAAAGTCACTTGGCAGTGAAGTGACTGCAAAGATATCATTTGACTTTGCAGTGCATAACACTATAAGTGGGCTACTTTCGCTAACTACAATATATTTGGAAAATTATTTTAACGCCTTTCTTGATACAAATAATATTTTGTTACAAAAAAATTGCCAGATCTGTTTTTATATACTTCAATTAGATCATAAATGTCATCACAACATTCAGAAGTTAATTAGATTAAATTTATTAAATTAAATTCTAGGTTTTAAGATTTATATTCTACACATTTATTCCAAAGGCAATTTTGTTATTTTTAGATGATTTCTTTTCAAGCAATATAGAACTTACGCCATATACAATGCTATTAAATTGGCAATAGACAGTGATCCGCTGCAACTTCATTCGAGAATATGTGGCAAAGAGAAAATGATACAGATTATTAAAATACGCCGTTTTGTACCGCAAGCGCCCTAAAGTTATTCACTTCAATGAGGTTGGCAACGCAAAGCTAATGAGGTTGGTAACGCAAAGCTAATTGTAGATGTCGCTGCGTACGCTTGTTCCTAAGACAGTAGACGTTCAGAACAAAATGTATGGGAAAATAGGTATTTATTTTGTGGTATTTTTTTACCGAAAAAGACCCATTGACCCAAAATGGATATAAAAGACTATTCTACAATGCAAATTCCGGAATTGAAAGAATTCAAAAATTTTTTCTATATCCAGATTTTTCGGAAATATGTAAGTGCCAAAATTTTTAAAGCCTATTACAAAGAATTTAATAATTTTAAAGCTAAAAAAACGATTTTTTTTAAGTAAAACTCCGCCAGTAAAAGTAAAAGCAGCGCCATTTTGACAGTTGCCTTAAATTAATAGCATTGTACTCTCTGAACTAAAGTTGGTTGCAGACTAAGAACAAAACATAAATTATCTTTCATACTTAAATTGTATACATAGCAGTCTGCACGTCATATGTATTAAATAATTATTCCAGCTATGTAAGCTAAGCTAAATTAACCCAGCTTAGCTTTTGGTCTGGAGCCAGCTTAAAGCTCATAGAATTAAGACAATCAAACTTACGACCTTACGCTCTCCAACGTAACCCAACGCGTGTGTGATCGCGATGGCTCAATTTGGCGGCTAAATTATTCAAGAGCCATTAACCAACTGAGAGGCACTAATCGGTTGGCTTCCGCTCATTATCGCTCGCTTTATTCATGCTTTTTTAACAGCTTTTTTTAAACTGTTTTCAGGAAAGTGGCCCGGTAAAATTGGCTTCTATGTGGGTTACGACGATTGGTCGTGGGGATTACGAAATTGAACTTAAGTATGTGTAAAAAAGGAAAAAGGAAAGGAAAGAAGAAAAGGAACCTCGTAGTAATATCAGTAATATCACGCATGTAATATCCAACTACATAGTTAATACGACATTTCTTTTTATCATTATATCAGATGAGTTTCCCGATCAAGCAGTACGGGATATTTTTTTTTTATAAGTGGACAACACTGCCTGTTTGTGTCTTAGATTTTTACCTAATATAAAATCTAGGCAAATTAAGAATAAAGACACAGCAAGTTAACAATTTCTTTTCGTGAACTGTTTTTGTATTTTTTATACCTATTAAGTATATACTGGGTGTAACAAGACCTTCAACGAAGCCGAAGTCCACGCATTCCACCCATCATCAGGACCATTTCTGTTCAAAATTATTGCTGGGAAACGATTTTGATTTTTGGTGTTAAAAAAGCATTGCATACTTTACCACGCAATGTAACGCGTACAACAGACCGCGCCTGCGAGTGTATGCTACACAGCTGCGTGCGGCCGAGTTGAAAGGCAGCGTTTATGTGCGTGCTCATGAGATAGGTACATCGAGTGACGACCTTTTGAAGCCAGTGTCTGTTACGAAATACCTAAAATTTTGATAATGTTTCATTGGACAAAAAGTAGGTGGTAAAATAACGAATAAAATAAGATTTAATCAAAATTTGGAAAAAAATTTTTTGACTTTGACCTTCAATAACTTCGTTGCTATTGGTTTCCCAGGTATAGTCTAAAAGACAAAAATGATCCTGATGATGGGCGGAATGCGTGGACTTCGGCTTCGTTGAGGGTCTTGTTAGACCCGTTATATATACCTCATACGAAACTCGAAACGTGTGGATTTTGTATTTTTACTACAACAAAAACTGCTACGTTGCTTTTAAAGTGCGGCATGTAAACCTTTCCTCTATTTTCTATTAAAGAATGCTAAAAGTGTGAGCGCGTGAAAGTTCTTAATTTCTTATAAATATCTTCCGTTTTGACAAAAAGCTACGGTGGCGCCGACATTCTTGCGTTGACATCCGCTTTCAGGAGTAGGAGCACAGAGTATGCTTTTAAAAGGCTGAATTAATAATCTCTTTTGTTATGCGTGACGTAATGATTTCTTCAATAAGTTGATGGTAAAACCGCCGGAAGATCTCGTATCGTAGTCCCCAGTAATACCACAGAAAAATAATAGTAATTTGGTTCAATTTACTATTAAAATAGTAAACTTCCATTTTTTAACGCTAATGCTAGAAGTAGAAACTAATAAATTTTAGCAGCCTTATTCATAAAAACAAGCATAGTTATAGCAGTCTGATAAAGTGTTTTGTTTCTTTTACTCTTTTTTGACAAATGATTAAAGATAAAACATATTTTAACGGTGCAATAGCTAAAATAGAATGGACAACTTTTCAAAAATATAATATGTCGTTTTCACTTTGTATAATGAAAGTAGATACAAAATTAGGGGACACTAAAATCTGGATATGGTTTTCTAATTTTAGTACTTTCTCAAAATTAAATGTTGTCCATTATTAGGCGTTTATATATAAAATTCTGTTTTGTCAGTTCCATAAAAATCGATTACATTTTTTTAGATAAGTTTATAACGTGACATGTGATTTAATCATGAAATAAAACAATTTTTAACGGATACTAGCGCGGTTTTATTGAAAACACTTTGGTAATTAGTTGGTATTTGGTTTGATTTTTGGTTTTCCCGACGTTTCGACAACTTTGCAGCTCCCGTGGTCACGGGGGCCGTTAAAAATTGTTTTATTTCATGTCTAGTGAGCGCGTAAGCTTGAGAAGTGAATATGTGATTTAATCGTCTACTTACTAATATTTTTAAGTTTGCCTTCACACAAATAGAAAGTTGGTCTTTGGGTATTAAACGCGAAACATAATCATAAGTGTTGAGATACTTTTCAGTTCAGTTTCAGGAGCCTTTAATCAATAAAAAAGTAGTTTTTCCTGCTTTAATGTTTAGGCAAACCCCTCTGCCATGAAAACGTGGGTAGTTTAACAATCCAATTAATGTTAAACTACCCTATACCGTACAAGTATCCCAGTATTTGCATACCTCTAATTAGGTACAATTCTTCAAGCGGCGAGCTCCTTACAGAGCGGCTCGGCTAACGAGGGGTAGTGGGCTCGTAATACCGCTGATGTCTCAATACCTCCCAGTGTGGAAGCCTATTATTTCTGTCCCACACGACGAGGATTGAGCTGTACGGTTAGTGTGGAAATGGACTTAGGCCGTATACAGAAAAAAGCTGGTAGCCGGCGCGCGGCGTCTTTCTACCAGCGCTTATCGGCGCTGGTCAATTCTGGTAACAGTTAACATAAAGCAAGCAGATTGAAGCAGAATGTCGTACTCAACCTAGTCAGCGCTGACCGGCGCGTGTCGGCGACTTTCGGCGCTTATCGGCGCTTGTTCATATAAATGTCTGCGCCGGTTACCTGCGTGGATCGGTTCCTATAAGCGCTGGCAGGCTGCCAGCTTTCTTTCTGTATACGGCCTAAGAGCTAAGGACCTATTACAAAAAGCATTGCGATAAGCGTATGATGTTCATCCCACTTCGTGGCGCTATTGACTCTAGAGGAAGGTTCAATATCAAATAAATTGAACGACGAATTGCGTTCGACTATCGTGATTTTTGTGATAGACCCTCTGAGTTTTCAATGCCGAGATAAAGCTTTATTCACTTGACAATCGTATTGTATTATACCGCCAAATTAAAAATATTTGTCAAACATTTGTTTGTCATATTTTTTAATTAATTATTTTATTTGATGAATTAAACTGACTGACAATTATAATATGCAGATTATCTGGAAAGGTTCTTGCATGGCGACTGCGCACCGGACGACCGACGGTCCGTGGGTAGGCCCCCGACAAGGGGGACCGACGTGAGGGTGAAGGTCGCGGGGCATCGCTGGATGTGGGCAGCGCAGGACCGATTGTCGTGGAGATCCTTGGGGGAGGCCTTGCGTGTCGTGTGGCTGATATAATGATGATTAATATCTGGGGATTGAAAAAGTCAGTTAGTTTACAGAAAAACTCGCTTTAGTTTTGTTAAAATTGTTGAAAGGGGATTGTTCTATCCCGGCTTTACGTGAACGAGTCGTTCTGTAAAATGGATTTTTACAGAAAAATATAATTAAACTAGCTTCCGCCCGCGACTTCGTCCGCGTGGATATTAGAGAAAATCTTAGGGAACCTTCAACCAGGATCCGACCAGCCGTTTTTACGCGATTAGGCGGGTCACCATCACCACCAAGCGCGCTGCCTCGCGAGGCAAGATGTTTGCCAAGACGCAAGACGCAAGGCGTTTGTCGCACGAGGCTCACTCGCTTGGTGGGGACCCGCCTAATCGCGTAAAAACGACTGGTCATTCCCGTTCCCGTTCCCGTTACCGTCCCGTTCCATTGCCGTCCCGTCCCGTTGCCGTCCCGTCCCGTTGCCGTCCCGTCCCGTTCCCGTCCCATCCCGTTCAGTTCCCGCCCCGTGCCATTCCGTTTCGTTCCCGTCCCCACTCTCATTCCATTCCCGTCCCATCCCATCCCATTCCGTTCCCATTCCCGCTCTCGTTCTCGCTCCCGTCCCGTCTGGTTCCCGTTCCCGTCCCGTTCCCGTTCCCGTTCCCGTTTCCGTTCCCGTTCCGTCCCGTACCATCCCGTCCCGTCCCATCCCATCCCGTTCTGAATCATGTATGTCCACCGAGTTGGACTTTATAATAAATGTCATTTTCGCAATCACCATCCCATAAAACCTCAAGAACGACATCCATATAGATTTATATGTTTATTTACCTATTTACCCCCGAAGGGGTTGATTTTCAAAACCACAAAATATACGTTTGATTATTTATTTTTAGACGTAGTCCTACGAAGTTTAAAGTTGTAATGTCTATTTTATATTCATTTTCCATACAAAATTTGAACCCCATTTATCTAGATCTGTAACAAAAACATTTCAACGCATAATAACTGCGTTTTTCTAAAGCTTAGCAATCTAGAGAGACCTAGTAAGTCCCCCTAGGCTTTAAGCTTAATGGCATAAGGTCCATTTTGTCGCAGTTGTCGTTTATTATTACATTGCATTTTTTTTCTGCACATCATCTACGACGCCATCCTGTCGTCCTTTGTCAATATGACCAAATTTATGACTTACGAAAAGTGGGTTTTGTTTTTTTGTAATAAGTAAATTTGAGACCAACGTCATGTTTAAAAGAAATTTATGACCCCTTCAAGTGTTAAAAAGGATATTTTATCTAGTAGAATTTGTGAAGTCTTTAGTAGAATTTGCCTGAATATGAGATTTCTAAAACTCTTGATTTTTACCACATGTGACATTTATTTGTTAAAGCGTCTGTTGGATTCTAGGAAGTTACAGTTTTGTTTCTCATTAGTTTTTTTTTCTCTCTGTGTATGGTCCCTATTAGTACCACTACAATGTCCACCAAGTTGGACTTCAACATGAATGTCATTTTCGCAATCACCATCCCATAAAACCTCAAGAACGTCATCCATAAATAGATTTTTATGGTTATTTACCATCTAAGGGGTTGATTTTCAAAATCACAAAATATATGTTTGCCTATTTATTTTAAGACGTGCTCCTACGAAGTAAGTTATAATGTCTATTTTGTGTTCTTTTTTATAAGTTTTCCATACAAAATTTGAACCCCATTTTCACCCTTTTAGGGGTTAAATCATGTACATCGCGGACTGGACTTTAAAATAAATGTCATTTTCGCAATCAACATCCCGTAAAACCTCAAGAACGACATCCATATCGATTTTTATGTTTACTTACCCCATTTACCCCCTAAGGGGTTGATTTTCAAAACCTCAAAATAAATGTTTGTCTATTTATTTTTAGACGTGCTCCTACGAAGTTTAAAGTTGTAATGTCTATTTTATATTCTTGTTCCATATAAAATTTGAACCCCATTTTCACCCTTTTAGGGTTAAATCATGTACATCGTGTTGGACTTCAAAATGAATGTCATTTTCGCAATCACCATCTCACAAAACCTCAAGAACGATATCCATATCGATTTTTATGTTTACTTACCTCGTTTACCCTCTAAGGGGCTGATTTTCAAAATTACAAAATATACGTTTGCCTATTTATTTTTAGACGTGCCCCTACAAAGTTTAAAGTTGTAATGTCTATTTTATATTATTTTTCCATACAAAATTTGAAACCCAATTTCACCCCTTTGGGGGTTAAATCATGTCCACCGTGTTGGACTTCAAAATTAATGTCATTTTCGCAATCGTCATACCAGAAAACCCCAATAACGACATCCATATCTATTTTTAGGTTTATTTACCCATTTCACCCCTATTTCATCGCCATAGGGGTTGAAGTACTAACAATAACAGTATACGTTGAGTTAGATTTTCTTCCATAAGCCTATACTATAAAATAAGTGATTTTTACTTCGAAAATGAAGGATTTTCTTCTATACACAACTTCATACCCCATTTCACCCCTTCGGGGGTAAAATTTTGAAAAACGCTGAGACCCTTATTTATTAATTTTCAATCGTCAGCCTAAACACAAAATTTAAAGATCCTAGCTTCAAAACTGAGAGACTTTCATACAAACTTTCATCCCTTATTTCACCCCCTTAGGGATGGAATTTTCAAAAATCCTTCCTTAGTGGATGCCTACACTGTATGAGGTATCTGTGTGCAAAATTTCAAGTCTCTAGGTCCAGTGGTTTGGGCTGTGCGTTGATAGATCAGTCAGTCATTCAGTTTACGATTTTATATATTAAGATTTAAAATGAATTTCCTTGTAAGTCTCTTCACCGGAAAGTAAATATAAAAATAAATCATTTTAAAAGAATTTTTGCAAAGGAAATATAATCACAGAGTTGTCTTGTCTAGTATGTAATGAGAACTTATTAAAAAACCTTTTTATAACATGGCAATATACTAGTGTCAACCCACTGTCAACCAATCAGTACATGTAATAAAAACTACTTTTTTACTCATGTGATAAAAACTACGTTTTCTTTTTACCAACAATATCAAAAATGATAAAATCTGAAAAAAAATATTCGCTTCGTTCTCTCCTGTACTATGAATCTGTATTATATATGCTGTGAATGTTGTTTCGACTGCTTTTCCTTTGTAAACCCGATTTTCTTTGTTATTGCCGATTTATGTTATTATATTACCTCAAAAAGTGTAAAAGTGAGTAATAAAGTAAGTGCCAAGTTTAATAATACATTCATTTTGGAAAAACAATGATAAATAACTTCTTTCAGTCCCAATATTACAATATTACACATGCTTATTTAGACACATTTTTAGACTTTCCGGCAACTTTATTACTATAATTCATGTCCTTTAGATACAAAGTATTAATAATTGGAATCATATACAATTATATTTAATGTTCACGTAAAGCCAAAGCGCTGAACCATTCCCTTTGTGCCTAGGGAGCCTAGAATGTCAATCTTGGTGCATATAAATGAGAATTCAAAAAGAAAACCAAAGATTATTATATTAGGTAAATATAACCGTAATGACAAAGTAGTGGTTTTAGTTCGCCATAAGTATTATATTATCTGTGGCCATAGCTGCCAACAATTCGCCTACACAGCTTGCGTAGCACCGACTAATGTTGACCTGCGTGTTGTTGGCTCTGTCTACAGCAAAGTGTTGCTTGTATGTTTGAGCCCTTATCATCAAATATTATGCCATTTGAATGTCATCCCCACTATCAATTATAACGATGCCACAGTTAACATAGTTAATGAATTTCATCTCACTCTCTCTCGGTTGAAAATTAAGGTTGTTTCATTAGGTAAATGTTAATAAAAGCCATTTCCACATTCGCCAGCCTACCCCCCTATTTAGACTGTACAAAGCGTGGTGCACCTACAATGCAGTTTATATGTCGCTCTTCATGCATACATCCATTTTATATCTGAGTGATATACGAATTACGAACCGCACACGAAATTGGACTATATCTCATTGACTTTGAGCCTATATTTACTGAATCTTCTTCAATTTTCTTCAGTGGATTCTTGGAAATTGTATCGTTGTTTGGCTCAACGAATATAATGCTTGTATACAAGAGATAGAGTAAGTTTTTGATTAAAGGGCTTACGAATATGAGTCTTCTTGAAATTGAAACGGCGATTTTCAGACTTTAAATTGAACTTTGGCGAGAAGGTCTCAAGAGTTGGAATGTTTTAACTGATTTTAAACTTAAAGGGTGTATCTTAAGGGTGATATTTGATTGAGATGGTGGTCATTATAGGGTTGTCACAAGACAAGGTCGGAAACTAGCTAGTGTGAGGTAACGTGAATCGCGAGAAAGTAGTGCTATTTGCTACCGTATCGCGCGCCATCGCAGACAGGGGTGAGGTATCGTGGATAAATTGTTAAATAAATAAATATCAATCACATTAAATATTACTAAAGCTTGAAATTCAGTTTGATAATAGATGTCGCACTGTGCGTTCACCTTAATATATTTCAACCGCTTCTGTGGTTCGATTCCCAGGGGGGGTACAATTTGTACTCGGTTTGGTTGGTGGTAGGGCTTATTTCAAGTCCGCCTGGCTAGCTACCACCATCTTACCTAAGTCTGACGCCATAACAACAATTCAAAAATTGTTATGTTCCGGCAGTTAGAGATAAGATAGCCAGTTCCTCAGTGATGAAGATTCTGGGAGTAATGCGCTTCCACCTTGCTTCGGCCTAATCATCACTTAACATCAGGTGAGATGAAGGCCTATCCCGTTGTGCATAAAAAAATGTTAGTTGTTATTTACTTTACAATTTATGTATGTAATATAATAATATATTTCAAACGGGCTAACTAGGGTTAAGCTTCCATAGTTTGTTATTGCGAATTGTCCAATATACAACACATAACACTGACATACTGGAAATAAACATTTTGTTTCATAACAGGCTTTTGCCAAATACTGAAAAAAATATAATGACGTAGTATAAGTAAATAGTTGCCGACCCCTGTCCACCGCTCGCATCCGTCCAATCAGTGGTATTATATGTTAATAGGCTATTAGAATATATATCTACGTATGCTGTGGCTCTTCGCGCCGAGCTATCACCGACGTACGCACCAGCCCACCACAACTTGACCTCTCATACCCATTGTTGCCCATACAATTAGGAGCTTAACATTCCTTGGATGTTTTGTGAATTTTCGCTACTTTATCGCGTACCTGATTCGGTCAAAAATTAACTTTATTTATAACATTTCAATAGGTGTTTGCGTAGCTGCATTAGTAAATTTGAAAGCGTTTTGCACGGTGGCTTGTTAAGAGAAGTGTTCATTGTTTTTGTTGCGTCTTATTGTATTTAACTCGGGTTTAAAGGCTTTGTTACCCATCGAGTCATGTTTTGGTGTTGAACGCAATGCATTAAAACTGCAGTATTTTGATGTTCATTTCTCACAGAATAAGGGTTACCTACGTACCGCTGAAAAAAATAATTATTTTTTCAAATTCGAAATGAGTTCTAAACGCGGCAATACCTCTTTAATCAGAAACGGTATTCGACCTTTTTGTTTCAACCATAAATCGTAAAAAAGAAAAAAAGGTTACAGATTCAAAAATTCCAAATATCGGAGCGGGTAGCGCGGTGTCTTTGCATGGCACGATAAGATCTCCTTTATAATGTTTCAATTAACCAGTAGCCAGTATTTATTGGCGACACGCCGAGACCGATTCATTACCTGCTTATAGTACACCAGCAATAGGTGAAACAGTACCTCATATAAGTAATTTTTAAGTTCGTTTGAATTATAAGTATCTCATTTAATTATTAATAAATTATATAATATAATTTATTATTAAAGCTGATAAGTTTCTTGCGCCCGTTCTTCTTGTCAGTTAAAAAAGTCTTGAACGGGTGGTAGGAAAATATAGACGATTCAAAAGTACTTAATAATTAAGTTTATTTGAATAAAGCTAATTTTGACTTTGACTTTGACTTTGAATTATCAAAATCTCGTTTAAGTCTTTTTAAGGCAGAAATGTCAATGGAAATATGTAAGAAGATAGTTTTTATTGGTTATTAGATCAGTTAAGATCAGGCAGTTTTAGTAGAAGTTTTTGGGAAAAGCCTATTGATATGCAAGATTGTAGCAAATAATTGCAAATAGGTATACAGATTTTTATAATTTACGGAAGAGTTATGCATTTATTAAGATGCAGGTAATTTTTGGAGCAAATCACCTATTTTATTTTTGCGCTAGTACATTGGTGTCAAAGTTTTTCTCATTTTCATTTATAGACTGTCACTTGACATTTCTTGACTGTTTGATATTTCGAAATCGTAACTCTTATTTTTTTTTTACTGAAAATCACTTATGAGAGCTCAACTTCGGGAGTACCTACCTAACTTCCAAACAAAATTATTTATGAAATTATTAATAATTTTTTAAAAAGTGTTGCAGTGGCTTTATAAAATTGCAGTATCTTTAGACTACTACTTTAATGTAAACTAATATTAAAATAAGGAAGAAAAGTTATTAAATATACAATAATTTCATCGCCATTAAACTACCACAAACACCATCTACCTTGCATAACAATTTCAAACATGAGTTACTGTCGTCTTCACATTGATTATGTCCTAACAAAAAAACCAAAGGACTCGTCGGCTCAGTCTCAGTTAATTTATAGCGGACACTTAGTAATATTCCAGGATAATCAGCTAGATGAAGATATTGTAGAGAAGACATTTTTTAAATAATTAAACTACAATGAGAATTTGTTAGTATCCTATTTCTCAGCATTAATTTCGCAGAAATACTTAATTTGGGATACACTCTAACAATAAAAAAAATCTAGGTATGTCTCTAACATAGACATAGAAAAATTTCGCTACGCTCAAGTAGACGGACAATGATGCGAGTGAGAAACCGATTCTTACGGCTTATTCGATGTGCGAGAAAGAGTTAAAAGAAAATGACAGCAGAACCTAGTTTGACTTCATTTATCGTCTGTTATCATCTTGGTGAAAAGCGTCCACACGATTATTTTGTAATTTTGACTGCGATCTGATCGGTTTGGCTCATAAAGCTATATAAATCAATAATGGTGTCGTGTTCTGTACTGAATTGTAATGTTACTTACGACAACAACCCAAATAAACACTCATTTCACAGGTAAATAAGATTGTACAAGTACCATTTTCATATTTCATATTTTAGTTGAATATATTCCTAAACACACTAAGTAATACACTAATATCATGCTATTAACCGCCTATTTTCTAAATAAAGGCTGAATTCTAAACATTATGTGTTAGATAAAAAGATATTATGTCCGTGAACTTGAGAAAATAAGGCGTAGAGATTGATCAAAAATTATTATATTATCGTTACTCATGTCGATGATTTCCAATATAACCTTATTTGTCTTTGTGAACACTGATAGCTTTATCTAAAGCTGCTTTTAACCGACAGTTTTCAAATGGTAAATTATACCTACTTAAGTACTAATTTAACAATATTTCCAGGTTTCCTGTAAATCCAGTGATTAAGTTACTGGATAAATGTCATAAATAGAATAGGCTGGAAGCCTCAAGGAGACTTGTAAGAAATTATTTAAATAAAATTGTTCATAATCTTGTTTGTGTTTTATTTATTAGAGCAATAATACATTATGGTTATCGACAATCTAAAATGGACTTCAGGGCATCCCTAAAGTTCACGCACACGTTTACAAATGTTCACACACTGGCTCATGTCACTTTTGGTGTCGCAGCCAAGCGAACTCTGTTCCGCTATTCCAGTGGAATATTAACTTTATGGTCTCTAACTATGTCTATATTGTCTATGTCTATGCCCAGTGTGTGTTGCCAGTGATGACTGACGGCAGTGAAACTATGGGACTCATAAGAAGGCTCAAGGTCACCCAGCGTGCGATGGAAAGAGCCATGCTTGGCGTTTCCCTGCGTAATCGAATCAGAAATGAGGAGATCCACAAGAGAACTAAAGTAACCGAAATCGCTCGAAGGATTGATCAGCTGAAGTGGCAATGGGCAGGACACATAGCGAGAAGAACTGATGGCCGTTGGGGCGGAAAGGTTCTTGAATGGCGACAGCGCACTGGACGACGCTCCATGGGTAGACCGCCGACAAGGTAGACCGACGAAGGTCGCGGTGCGCTGCTGGATGCGGGCAGCGCAGGACCGATGATCGTGGAGATCCTTGGGGGAGGCCTATACCCAGCAGTGGGTGTCGTGCGGCTGATATGATGATATCTCTAACTCCACACGTCATATAATAAAAGCATCCAGTGGTTAATTTCTATAAATAATCAATTAGGCATTCAAAGTAAAAAAAAAACTTTTTTTACATTTCAGTTTTTACAGTCAGTAGAAATCACGAATGCTCTGGCCTACAAAATTAAGTTTGAATTTAGGTATCTATTTTATGTACTATTAAAATTACTAACCTAATTGCCTTCATTGAATTTATGGTCACCATTCAATAACCCCGTGATATCAATCATACCATGTCTGAAATCCTACTCCACGGCCTATTCTGGTCAGCTGTCATAATTTTACAAACAGACACACGGGAGAACCATTCCTCAATATGATTTATAGTTCGCTATTTTCTAGTTATGGTGCCGTACGACGTGGAAGAAGAATGTTTAAAGCGTGATATAAAAATAAAATAAAGATTATTTTAGTCACAAACTGTGTTTGGAGAAACCTCATTGATTGTGATAAAATAGAATGTTAAAATTGCCTTTGATATGAAATTAAAGCATTTCGTAATAAAAAGAAATTGGTTGCTATTACATAAGTATTAAATACTAGCAGGCCGCCCCGGTTTCGCTCGGGTATTTAAGAAAACTTTCATAAGGTATAAATTTTAACATGCGTATAATACATGTCGAGGAGTCACTAAAAAGAGTACATAATATTTTAGCAGTTATTTATAACTTAAATACAAATAAAAAATAAACAAATTCAATTTCAAAATAAAATTTCAACATTATGAAGAAAGTTTGAAATTATATTAAAAATATTTAATTTTACTATTATGTTTGATACCTAGTGAAAGTTATTATTCAGTCTAGGCTGTTACAAGAAACAAACATACAATTCCATATGCGTTAAGATAGATAGTCAGAAGCAGACCCATTCCCACTGGTAGCACCCGTTCACGAGCATGACGCATGAACCAGCCATCGCTTCGCTCAACCATATTTGAGGATTAACGACCCACCTCACACGACACCACCGATTTACCTATTTAATTTTACTAGCATATATGATAAAATATAAAATATATATAAAATAAAATTCAGTAATAAAATAAAATCTTTGGGAAAATATATCTGATTGATATCCTGCACTACTAAAAGATATTCAGAACCTTCAAAAATAATATTATGATTTTGAATAAAGAACATTTGACATTAAACACGGTATTCCAAAAAGTTTTCAAATCTTTGAGCGCCTAAACAAAACACTATTCCAAAAATGGAACGCGTGAGACCAATCCACAGTTTTCAGATCGTAAATAAGCTCGTGTCAGTCAGTTGAAACATATTATTATTTTAAAGCTATTGAAATGCCATCTGCTTATAAAATACGCATGTCTCATCCGCGGTAAGGGCATCGTGATGGTGTAGTAGAATAAAAAGTTTAAACGCGGCATATCTCGTTATTATTTCGGGAGACAATAGTGCCCGCACTGTCACATCCGACGCGGACCATGCAAATAATCATAAATAAATAAAAATAAATATGAGCCTCCATTCGGGACGTCTTATTTTAGGTTCGGGCTATCGGGGATAAGTATCCCTAGATGTGGTACGAGTAAATACTCTTTTTAACCGACTTCCAAAAAGGAGAAGGTTCTCTGTTCGTCTGTATTTTTTTTGTGTATGTCCACCGATTACTCGAAAACGGCTGAACCGATTGAAATGATTTAAACGTTATTACATTAGGTAAACTCTCAAGCTTATAAATAATCTAAGCTCTCAAGTTGGTCCCATTTTTTTAAATTTGGAATTCGGTTCAGTACTTTTCAAGTAAACTTGAAAAAAGCACGAAAATAGTATGATTTTGTGTGAATTACCTCGATGATAATGGTCGTATTACTTCTTTGTTTATGAACTGAATAAGATATTTTTTTTTGGAAGAGGGATATGTGTGTAGTTCTTTAACCGACTTAAAAAAGGAGGTTTTCAGTTTGACCCGTATGTATGTATGTTTCTTCGCGATTGTCTCACGTTTGGCTGAGCCGATTTTACTACCTAAATAATTTACCTACAAGGTACCTACACTAAAAGAAAAAAAAGAAAAAATTGTTAAAAAAAACAAAAAACCGACTTAAAAAAACCTACCTCTAAAAAGCAAGAAATAATATTCGTAATAATAAAAACACGTCTATTGAAGTCGGGTGGGGCTTTTAGAATAAAAAAAAGGAATCTGTAGGTACTCCAGCCCCACCCGACTTCAATAGACGTGTTTTATTATTACGAATATTATTTCTTGCTTTTTAGAGGTAGGTTTTTTGAAGTTGGTTTTTTGTTTTTTTAAACAATTTTAAAAATGTGCAGTACCATTCTTTTGATACAAAAGTAACCCTATTTTAAAAGCTTGAATTCAGACACCATATAAAAACATTTACGTTCAAAATAGGGTCCAAAAGAGAATAATGGATCTTATTTTATTAAATTGGACCTCTAATTAAGATTAAGTTTAACACTTTCCTAATTGTCCATACACACTGTCCTAATTTATGGTTAGGACTAATGTCCAATATAGAGTCGATCGATTGATATCGATTGACTCTATATTGGTTCGATCAAATTAAAATGTCCTGTAGGCCTGTTTTGAATCTCTGACAGCTTTGGTGAACAACTGAGGTTGGCATAAGGCGTGAGTACATTGCTGCTACAGTGAAATTAATGTGATGACTCTATGAAAATCCAGTAACTACTAACACCTTATGCGAAACTCGGTTGTCCACCGAAGTTGTCAAAGTTACAAAATATTAGGTCTTTACCTATGAAATTGCCGATATTTTGTCACATACAGAGAAAATAATAACTTCTATAATTAAAAATTTTAACAAAATCGTGACTATTACATCGAATTATGATCATGATAGTTAACTATCAGTAAAAATAAAGTCCATATCTTAGCTTCCGTGACATTAAAAAAAAGATCTTGAAAGTGACTCTTTTTTTGTGAGCAAAAAAAAGGGTGACCGAAGGGGTTGTAACTTAACCAAAACTTATTTTTTCGCTTAACTTAAATGGAAATAAGTTAGCATAGTGTTCAAACATTAGTACATAAAAGTTTTGTTACATGAGTGTTCATGGTTGTTAAATGAACAAAGAAAATGCTATTATGAAAAATGCAACTTCTTGAAAAATCTCCATACAAATCGGCAATTTCATAGGTAAAGACCTATTATATGCTGAAAGAACATATTTTCCCCTCATTAACGCCAACTGTAGCACACCTCCGCTGTGAAACAGTACCAGTGAAACCACCGTAGTTCCGCCATCGTTCCGCAATGAATTGTCAACTATCGATGATGATATGAGGATTACATCTACTACCGGTTTTGCATTATTAATTTTTCGTGTGTCAACGGTCGAATCGAAGCCGATCGGGCGGAATCGCGCATGAAAAATCTAAGCATTAGAACATACTGTTCAAACTCATAGCGGAATCTCTGCGGTGTTTCGCGGCGAGGGTGTGCTACGGGCGTTACTCGTTCATATTTCAATATTTAATAACTCATTTCCAGTATCTCTATACCTGGCCAGTTACTATCCCCTGTCCAAACAAGTCGCTCTGTCGGCCCGGCGCCACGGATTTGTAACCATCGCCGCCATATTGAAAATAAAGACAACCGATCCGATAGTACCACAAAACGAGGACCGAATTAACATTGTATTTATTCCATATTTATGTACCGACGGCGAGCGGGCTTATTTATGAATGCCACTATGTAAATGTTTATTTTGTAATAAAGTGTAGGAGAGCATGTATTGTTTCATAAAATGTAGAATGTCATACATTTGTGACGTTATGTACAGCTTTGAGATAGACGAATATTTTATTTTATGAAGGTTAGCCATATAAATTATCAAGTGCGTTTTGTGTGTCATCAGTTTAGAATTTTTTAACCATTAACCAAGTATGGAATAAAAATAAAAATAAAATATTTCATGAATGAATGAAGAGAGTTTTCTTGTGTTAAATAATTTATCAAATAGGTATTCCTACGTATTTAATTGTAAGTAAATCTACTTCGAGTTAGAATTACAAAAGCCAGGAAACCTTTGAACCGACTGCCATGAACCTTCCGTCGATTCTGTATATAAACTTACATCTCACTTTGAACCTCACTTCATTTCGCGTGAATTTGTTATTAGAAATTAGCTAAATATACAACGTGTTACAAAAATACCCCTAATGCCGAATATGGTAAATAGGGACCATCAAAATGGACAATTTTTACTATGGGACCAACTCTGAAATCTAAAAAAACAGCTGTTTCGTACAAAAATGAATAACGAAAATATTAAAATGTATGAACTATATTCGGCATTAGGGGTATTTTTTGTACAAGCGTTGTACAAGCTACTAAATTTACTGATTTTCAAAATTTTTGTTATCTAACGGTAGCTACCTAACATTTTTGAAATCAGTAAAATTAGTAGCTTACCTATATATTTAGCTAATTTCTAATTCCTGATAGCTACGGAGCTATCGAAAAATATTTTTTGATTAAAAAATATATAATGATTCATTTATTATTTAAAATTCCCGTGCAGTGAAGTGAGATTTGAAGTGAGGTTCAAGTTTGGTTACAGAAACGACAAGCATGTCGGCAAAAATCGAGATTTTAACCGTACTTAAGTGTTTTAATTTTCGTTATTCAAATAAACCGAATTAGACACATACCAACGTTACACAAAGATGCCAACGACGGTGCGAAGTAGCTACCTAATAGTCAAATAAAAAGTAGCATCAACTCGTGAGGGCACAATAGACCCCATATAGCTGCTAACTTTTTTATTTCTTACATTCGCTTTTACGTCATTCGATTTGGCACAACAAACGGTACTACTCAAAATCTCTTATTTCAACTCTATTTCAATCGGAATAAAGTTGTAAATGTATTCATGGATATGTAAATGGTAAGGTTGTGTTTATGCAAAAGTGGCAGCAGAGCGAGTTTTCCGGGCGAAATTGGAAAAATATACCCATTTTCACAATGGCGGCTCGGCGGGCCGCGCCAATTTGAATATAGATTAGAAAATGTGACGGCATGCACTCTAATATGTTTTTGTAGGGTTGGGACATTACATCATGTTTTCCAGAAATAAATACTGTGGTATTTTTCTTAATTCAGACAATTTATAACGATTATTTAGGCTCTAACTAAAGAATTTCTAAAATGGACCATCGATCTTTTGTGGTATTTTCTAGATTTATTGGAGCAACTGACCAAGATTATAATACAAACTGAAACAGAACAAAATAGTACAATAACAAAAATAAAAAGCAAGGCCTGAATTTGACCTTAAGCCAAAATCCACCTCGGGTCGCTGTAATCCGTAAAATGTGTTTTATTTCTAATGAACTGTACGCGCGGCAGTCTTAGAAGTGTAAATGCATTACGTTTCTTGTCAACTTTAAAATTTTGTCATAATTCTATCGACATCTTCATCGACAAACGTTATCGACAGTCCACCCCTACTCCAAAGGTAACTCGTAATAGCCCCCCTCCACCCCACCCCTCGTAATAAAACTCTCCGGATTGAGCAATCATGCGTGCGCGCTGCAAATCAAATGGCCGTTGTATCGCTATTAAAAGCGCTAATCACTTTCAGCACATTACTTTTTGATAATAAAACTGGTGATAATACACGTGCAAGAAGTAGGTACTTACGCACTATTACTTTAAATGAGGATTTAATATTACTAGTGTTTATAAATGAGTTGCTAGTGAAGTTAATTAGTCGCGTTGAAAGTAATTAATATTCACACAGTTTATTTGTTTACTTTTGTGTAAGTTAGTTAGGTTCTTCAGTATTTTCGTATTTGACGTTATTCGTCGCTTAATAATGTAGCTTAATAATGGGTCCTTTAGGCAAAAACATTCTCTATAAAATAAAATAACATCAATTTTGTATTTTTCTAAGGTTCATTTTTGTTACAAAAATTTATTTGGTTGTACTGTACTACGAACGTCCTACATTTTGGTACCTACCAATTTCAAGTTTGGAGACACATTTATCTGATAATTTTATTATGTAACTATTACATAACTTCAGTAGGTACTATGGGCAACAGCGTCGCTTAACCAGTTTGCAACAAAATTCGTGTGCGCCCGTATCGCCCCTGCACGAACTAAACGTATGTGACAGCGTGTGCGGCGTGTAAGCGATTTTAACCTTAGCGGTGGTTAAGTGACGCTGTTGCCCATGGTACATTAAAAAAAATATGGAAAATAGGTAATTTATTTTGATGCTTACAGAAGATCACATCAAACAGTGCATTTTACACAATAATTTGCAATTTTTAAGAACAGCTGAAAAAGCTATAGACAAAATCAAATATGTATAGATAGAGTTTCATATTCTCAAATAGAACTTCCTATAGGGCGGTCTCTTCAAACACAATGTGCAAACCACAGACAATGTAAGGTGTTCAAATATTAGCAAACGCGGCGAAATGAAAGGGCGCTAATCGAATGTGTCGGTGAAATATTCGGTTACAAGTCAAGTCAAAATGGAAAATAGTCTCTACTTATACCAATAGAAAAAGCGCTTATGGCGGAACTTGGCAGACTGATCGTACTCGATCACGTTTGTTAAGCAACGCTTGGTCCGGCCAGGTGTCAGATTGGTGACCGTTAAAGTGGCATTACAACTGAGCGCTTCCGTGCTTCGGAGGGCACGTTGAACCGTCGATCCCGGCTGTTGTCGTCTGATAGCAGTCGTTAAGAAAAGTTAGAAGCCTTACAGGCGGCTTGATAAACCATAGAAATAGAATGTCAAAGAACAACAAAGTCAATAAACAGGTGATCCGAAAACGAATGCATACATTTTATATGGGATACATAAAATATGACTTAGATTCATAAAATATGACTATATATGGCAAAGGAAATTAATAAACTATGTTCCATGCTGTTTTCTTCGTCGATAAACGAATAAATGTAGCGAAATTTGGTTTTAAAGAAATGTGTGGGAATATCTTATTTACCTGTGAAAAGTGTGATTACTTGGATTGTTTCTTTTTGTCACATCACAATTACTTAGAGCACAAGACACCATGGCTCCACGATACCTTTATTTTAAATTCTAATTAAGATTAACAAATATTTTAAACAAACTGTGATTGCTCATTTGCTAGGCGGGACGCTAGGGGCTCTTACTGTAAAAAATGTTGGCACATGTCACTTGCTCCTTTGTCCCTTTTTTACATAGACCGTGTCCGTATGATGTTAACTTCTCTTTTCCACGCTTTGTTGGTCTTCTTGAGCGCAGCGAAAATTTTTCTATGTCTATGTGATAAACTAACACCAGAGGTGGCCACTAATCCTCATTCGATAAGAAGAAGAAGAAGAATAGAAAATAGAAGCGTATTCAATCGAGCAATCTAGAGTCTAGTCTAGACAGAGGCATTGCTCTGGCAGTATTTGAATTTGAAAACACTTTCGGCATATTGTTTTGTGGAACTGTTTATTGGGAAATGCTACAGCACTGATAGCCCGGTTTGTCTGAAATGCCTGCTCGTATATAAATAACTACTATGTAAATGTGCATAGAAAACTGCGATTAACAGATACATTTTCCCATTTTTCATAACAATATCTACTTAGGTTTAGCAATAGAAAGTGAAATTTGTTAGGGTTCCGTACCAAAATGGTAAAAAAGGAACCCTTATGGTGTGACTCAGTCTGTCTGTCTGTCTGTTTTTTTTTTAATATAACGAATATTGTTTCTCTTTAAAATAATCATCATAACAAAATGATGAAATTCCACAACAAAAAGTTAAGAGCCACCTAACTAATTTAAATAAAAACAGGTGGGTATGTAAATCTAACGCATAATTAGCTGCTTACATCAATATTAAGTCATTCCATTTTAACTGTTAGATCCATACGGAGGCGGCAAGATCAAAGCGTGAGGTGCCGTGGTAAGCGCCGGCCGCGCCGATACAGAACGTGTTACTTAACTACTTTGAACATATCACTCATGCTTAGATAATATTAGTTAAAAACATAAGATATTAAAATATTAACTTTAACAAAAGACATATATTTTCTGTCTGACAGAATCATTTTACTGTCCAATTTGGGTTTTGAAACAAAATAGGTGAGTACTTAAACAAGTAGTAGTGCTTTGTTGTAATTTGCCTATACAGTAGGTACATTTGTAGGAATAACTGCACTATCAGATGTTGTTAATGAAATGCAGAGACATAATGATCACAAGAAACTATAAATTTATTTGCGTGATGTAATTTTAACTTAAGCAATAATCTCATGAATCTAAACTAAATAGATAATTGTCTAAATCTAAATACATAAAATCATGTTTTTTTGTACAACAAAATAATTTTGTGGGATGTACAAAGCTGATGTGTAAAAAACTATGGAATGCTGAGTTGTTGTTTATCATCCCACCCAACTATCATAAAAAACATTGTAATACTAATTTAAAGGAAATTAACAAAATTTTTTTACATCAGCTTTGTACCATCCCAAAAAAATATTTTGTTTTTTCAAAAACACATGATCAAAATGTCTCTACTTAACAACTTCAACATGATCTGTATAAAGTCGTCAACTTATACTAAGTAGGTTAATGCGAAAAAAGGCTTTATTTACTCAAATTCAAGAGGTGGCGCCACCAGGACTACACCGGATTAGAGGGTGAGCATCTACTTAACTGGTGGTTTTTTTTTTGCTTTTTTTATGGCACACTTAATGCTTCCACGGGATAAATCAGCACGCACAAATATTGAGTGGTAATAATTAATGGAAAGATTTAGCCAAAAGTTCACTTTATTGCATTTCCACAATGATAACAAGATGGTAGGTAAAATAACAAAGTACATTGTAGACCCTGAAAAGGGGAAACCAAATTATTAGGAGAGGAGTTGAGAGGACGACTTACTTTTTTTAAATTAAATGACAATGCTACTTAATTAAATATTTAAATCTTTATCATTTAAAAATTCTGAAACACTATAATAGCATTTTTCAAAGAGCAGTTTTTGTATTTTTTTTAAAATACTTTAGCTTTTTTCTTCTGTTAGTTCTTTCGGTAATTTATTGTGTATTTTTACTGACATTTCGAGCGGACTGGATGAGTTCATTCGAAGCCTATTTACTGGTATCATTAACTTGTTTTTTATCGGCACTAGTTTATTTTGGTGTACTATTTACGTACGTTTACTTTTTTACATTGAAAGTAGTTTGGTATTAGGTACAATTTAAGTTCCATACAGATCAGCCCTTCGGAAATTCTAGTGGTTAAAGAAATGCATGCTTTTTATAGTAGGGGAATGCGTTAATGCATCCTGAAGGTAGGTATGTGGGACTCGCCAGGGCCCTACCCACTAAAACCCCTACTGCTTCCTGCACTAACAGTCAGGACCTACGGGGCCGTGATATCACGCACCATTGGGAAATAGTGTTGACTCCCTATCGGCCCCAGCAATTGGACGATAACTGGGTAACGGTCATCCCCCTACCGACGAAAAGCTATTGATTAAGATCCATTGCCCACAAGTTTTATACTAAAGAGTGATAGAGGTATTCTGGACTTGAATTCTGATTTATTTAAGATAAGGAAAAAAGCAGTCTTTGACGAGTCATATTAAGACAAAATCTCCCATTTAGGGCTTACTAGTGACCACCCGCGACTTCGTCTGCGTTGTCAGTAATTTCTCTATACCTTGGAAACAGTACTTTTTCCGGGTTAAAAGGTTGGGAGGTGTCCTTCTCTGTACCCCTGACAAGGTGTATGCAAAATTTCTTAATGATCGGTTCAGTAGGACGTGAAGTGAAGATGTAACAAACAAATAAATGAACTTTTTTGTAAGTAAGGATTATATTAAAGCGTTGACCAAATAAATTATACCTATACGTTAAAATCTCTTAAGATGAACATTGGGATATCTATACAATCCTTAATTAGGTATAGCCGTATAGCCTACCTTCTGTACAAACATTGGCTACTGCCATGGGAGGTCACAAAAACCATAAGCGATTTTTTCACACACGCGAACACCGCCGAACACCAACGTCGTTGTTTACCAAACACCCCATCAACACTACCTAAGTTTCTCCACTTATCTACTCGCACTTCTACACCGGATACTTTCGGCACCTTTAAACTACTGAAACATAAAGAGCTTTTAGCAGCTTAACAGATAATCGCGTCATACTTTTTAGTGTAAATAAAGTGGTTTAGATTTTTTTTTTATAAAAAGCAAGAATGAAGAGAATTATGTTTTCTCATATAAATATAGAATTGATAAAACATAATTACTGTGTATGTAAGCAATAAATATACTTACAACTTGTACACAGCGTTTTAATATGGATAATTAGTGATTTGATATGTAAAAAAAACTTTTATATTTTTATTATCATGCTCTACGTTGTAAACGATAGACGACTTTAAAAAGTCTCAGAAATTTCTAATTGTACGTAATAATTACGTTAGTTAGTAAAGAGAACTCAGATATAACTTCCTCAATCATAAACGAAAAGCACTGTATTAACCTAACCTAACAGACTAAATAACTATGTACCTACTCCCAATAATAAGTACTTAATAGTGAAACCATTTCAACAAACAATTGGAACAAAGTTTCCCACATCCGTTAGTGTTTGTTATATCATAATGTGTTTAATTGTTTTAAAACTATGACAAAATGGGCCCGGCTCGCCTACAGCTGGCCAAACGAGACCATAGAGTAATGCTGTGGCCAGAAACTAAATTCCTTTTAGGTATAATTTTTTAAATTCATGATTACAATGTTGCACAATTCTCAAATTATGTAAGTAACGTTGAAAAACTCGTAGAGTTAGATTCGTAAAAGCATGTATTTTTGACCGAATTATTTTGTAATACTTTGCAATACTTTGGAGTAGATCCCAACCAAATTACATTAATGGGTTTGCTGTAATTTCAATTTCGGGATTTAAAATTACTCGAACGGGCAATGTGTCTCATGTCTCTCTTAGTTCCGCTACGATTTCAAATTAATTACTGTGCTTTACTATCTCTGAACGAGAGTGAGTAGGTGACGCGTAGGCAAACATAGTTTGCAATGCAATAATATACGTGGGTAAAAATAGTAGCGCACATTCGAGTGATGATAAAGTCGGTGCGAGTATCTCGCGGACTGCATTTGATTTTGATTTTTTAATTAGATTATTTTACGTAGAACTCTTAGGCGTTTTAGTTATAGTAGGTCCCTTTCAATAAAATATTTATGTTTATATCATCATCATCTCGTGCCACCTTCATACTGAAATTTGGCGGTCAGTAGACAACAGTTTTTGCGACCCCATTTAGCATCTATTAATGCCTGAGATTAATGCTAATGTAATAAACAATGAAATAAAAAATATTACCTACTTACAAATAAATTTTATTTTGTTTTATTTATGAAATTCATTTTCAATGTTCGTGAAAAAATCATGAGATCTGTTTTTTTTTTTTGTTTGAGAGACGAGTCTCATTTCATTTCCACGTTATTGACTGTCTCTATACATAAATTAAACAGAAGTTTCTAATCTTAACTACTCTGTGTAAAATAAGCTCATCCATCAATCAATCGTCCTCTTAATCGCACATCAAATATTTGAGGTTCGCTCTAAACTTGGATTTGGCGCTCTGGGACTGGGAGCGATCGCTTTTTGCTACAAGCCCGCCCCTCGCATCGAATTACATTGTGTGGACTTTAGGATTTTTTTACGGTAACCAAATGTGTCTATATGATTTGATGTGTGTATGAACAATTTTAAAATCTGTCGTGCAAATAGAAATCGGTACTTACTTAAATACTTACAACACAACTCATTTTTGAAGTGAAAACTGCTTTAGCGGCGTTGTAAGCTTTTTTGTGATGGGGAAACAATCTTAAACTCGCGTCAGTCAGTCAGGATCACGTGACCCTGATCGAAAATTCGTAAGACGGATGTGACGGATGTGACGGATGGAGAGTAGACAACTGTCTACTCTCCATCCGTCACATCCGTCACATCAACCGTCATACCAACTGGTGGCGGAAGTGTCCCCCTCTCTTTCTACGGGGCGCGGCGAAAAAGGGCGGCGTGTCATTTCAAGACGTAAACACTTGTGTCACCATAGCAATGCGCAAATTTTTTAATTCAATGTCAAAACTCTAGATTTTCTGTCAAGCTTTGGATGAGACTTTCGTACACTATGTTCTGTATTCGTAAATTCAAATGCAGTGTAAATTCGTAAGACGGCGATTCATGCAAAATTATTCCCTAACCATTCCAAAATATCAAAAATGCACAACGTTAATATTCAAGTTTTCACTTCTGCCGGCACTCCCGGAGTGCAACCCGATTTTTTATTTTTGAACCACATAGTCTTGTGTTTTTAACCGACTTCAAAAAAGGAAGAGGTTCTCTGTGCGTCTGTATATGTTTTTTTGTGTACGTCCACCGATTACTCGAAGACGGCTGAACCGATTGAAACGGTTCAAACGTTATTACATCAAGTATGTTCCCAAATCGGTTCAGAAGTTTTCAGGAAATTCTGAAAATACTGTCATTTTCATTAAAATTATTTGTTTGACATTTACTGGAAAGCTGTTTTTTTTTCTATAGGTTGTTATGTTTAAACTATGTTTAAACACTTATACTAGACTAAACTTCGAACACCCCACGTGTAAGCTGCCATTGTTGAAGGCTTACGGAACAAGGTTAGAAGCTTATGTCTGGTAGGTGGTATCTTCACGCTAGATGACCCTATTCTAAACGTGATATCTAAGCTTCAAAGCCTTTGAATATTTCAAACAATGTCTATATGCTACGGATATGATGTAGCAAACCTTCTCTGATGTAAAATAAGTACTTAAACTTCAAAGAAAATTTTGATTGATTTGGGAAAATGTAAAGAAAAAGAAAAAATACGTGATGAGCTTTCTTTGAAATCCTTATGCTGGTGTCGAGCAGGCTGTTAAATGAAAATGAGTAGTAAAAGGTACTCAATGCCAGCCGAAGGATTTCAAGGGCCTTGAATTTGAACCGTTGAATGTCAATACGGATGTGATGTAACAAACCATACCCGAGGTAGAATAAATAAACAATAGTAAAAAATAACATTATTGGTGATAAAAAAGAAATTAATAAAATACCTAAGAGAATCAAAGCCTTTGAAAACTTCAAAACAAGAGCATTTAGTATAACAATAACAATGTAATATAATAAAAAAAATTTTTTCATGTCAGTGAATATAACAAGCATTTCACATGACACAAAAAAGTACTTAAACAATGTAATAATTATACAACTAACAGTCCTTCCAGACCTTGTCCTCGCAGACAAACTTAGTAATAAGTTTTGCGAGACTATGTATAAAGTTGTGTCTGTATTGTTTAAATATGAATAAATAAAAAATAAAAAAAAAACAACTTTACTATAAAGTAAACAATATGTAGTAAAGAAAATCCTTACTAATATTATAAATGCGAAAGTCCGTTTGTTTATTTGTTTGTTACGCCTTCACGTCTTAACTACTGAACCGATCATCATGAAATTTTGCATACACGTTGTCAGGGGTACAGAAAAGGACATAGGGTACTTTTCATCCAGAAAAAAAGTATTGTTCCCGAGGGATAGCAAAAAAACTGTCCACGCAGACGAAGTCGCGGGCGGCCGCTAGTAAAACATATTTGGGTTAAAAAAGAAAGAAAATAATAAAGTAGGTGTTGTTTTTTGATGTCTTGCTTCCACCCAACTATAATCATACCCTGACTGTAACAGCCCCTTAACCTATGGTAATAGAGAAACGTCAGAAGTGAGCTGTCAATGTGACTGGAGCGCGGATTTTCATTAGAAACAGGGTGTCTTTTGGATTTTTCTTTCAGCTAACTTAAAAAGACGAGCCTCTTAAATCGATTATAATAATTGGATAATATTGTGATAAGTTAGTAATAACTTCCTAAGGTCAGTAAGAATGTGAATTGTTTGATTAGCCAAATATAATATTTTTTTTACATTGATTACTCAGTTGTTAAAACTCCCTCTGAGATAGGCGTTAATAATGTCGTTTTGCATGGTATAATTATTATAATACTTATTTACTTAAACTCTTAACTGTAAGCCTTCAAGAATTATTTCTTTCTCACCCTATTTACATAAAACAACACATTTACAATACCCAAATCCCCCTTTCACACTACACTTAGCACATACCTTAACTCCGCCCCGGAACCGAACCGACACCAACCATGCGTCATAAGGTGCTACCTAACATTCAACCTGTCAGGTGCTACGTCACCTCAAAATATAGGGTTCCGTTAAATAAAGTTACCGCCGGATCTTGAGGGTTTTGTGCGAAATCTTGTGCTAATGAACTATATATAGTACCTAGCTTTGAGTTATAGCTGACACTTTTGTCGCCCTGTCATAGAAAGTACGAAAATATTGCTAACAGACCACATATCATATGATAATTTACTGAATAATTATAACAAAATTAGGTTGTATTTGGATTTTATTTGACGTTATTGTCGGGAGGAATTCTATATACCTCCTATAAATAATTAGTTTGGAATGATAGATAATTGACTTTCTATAGACTTGTTAGAAATTATAAAGTAAAACGATTTTTACGTCTTCGAATAAGTATTAAATAATTGAACAGTAAGTTATTTACTCATCCTTAATAACTTAAGAGCCTATTACGATCTTAAAGACAATTTTATTGAACGTTTTGAAATTTGAGATTCTTGCATTCACAATGCTATTTTTAAACAATTCTAAATAATATACTAGAAAAACTTATTATTTTATTAAAAATACTAATTCAAAATATATTATTTAGTATTTTATTGATTGTCTTTTGTCTGAGTTAAAAGGAATTATATATGACGATTATATATGAATTTTACATGATGTTAACAAAATATTCTTATACGAACATTAATTTATAGATATATGTATATGTTAGTTCAACAGATGAGATAATAAACAAAACATTGGCAGCCATTGAAATCTAAGACAGCGTCTTTATTGAGAAGATCTCTGTAACCACTCTAAATATTCAACGAAAGTCTTCAGATCAATAGATTCATGCTATGAGAAGCTACCAAAGAACATAATACAAGGCAGCATATATACGGCGAAATTATTCCAATGAGAGAAGGAAATAGCGATTCGCATATTTGAACGATGTTACATTTAACTAGTATATTTGCGGGTGGGCTGGGGAACGAGCGCAATTATTTTCTTTAAACATTGGAGGAATATATACAGGGTAATTTGTAAAACACCAACAACCTCGCAGGAGTAGATTAGTAACATCATATACAACAACATTTGTTCTAAGACTTTTCAAAAAACAGACAAAAAAAATGACTTTTCATACAAAACTCGATCAGCTGTTCGGACATTTGTATGGAGAGTCGATTTTTTTTGTCTGTTTTCGGAAAAGTCGTAGAACAAAATGTTGTTGTTTATGATGACAGTAATTTACTCCTGCGAGGTTGTTGGTGTTTTACAAATAACCCTGTAGATTTACTGTTTTGACGTCAATAACGATTGGAAAAGAGTTTTATGTGAATAGATGTCATTATATCAGATGGAATCTTATCCCAGTGTTTTTGCTGTCTTGAAATTTTGTGTAGAAACTTGTAAATGGCTTAAACAATGTAAGTTTACGCTTTGAATATTAAGAATTCGCTCTGCATGGTCTATTCAAAGCTTTATTCTAGTCGGATCATTTCAGATGCTTTCATGAACAACAGAACAAACTGGTTATTTCCTATAAAGCTCTTTGTTCGAGAAAAATCTAATTTTGCACTGAATAACAGCCACTGTGGATATGGTGGTAAGATTAGTGAAAGCGCTGCAAGTTAATGTAAAATTTCAAATAAGTTTTAAGCCCGCCGGTAACGATCAATTGCGATTGTCAATTTTTCCGTCAATGCCATTGTTGGAGCAATTGACAATCGCTTCAATTGCACGCGTAAACGATCAATTTTTCCGTCAATGGGCGTCAATTGCGGAAAAATTGACAATCGCAATTGATCGTTACCGGTGGGCTTATAACAATGATTCATTCGATTACAATCAGCGGATGGATCAATTCACTGATTGACAGCTAATCGTCGTGAGGTTTCGAAACACACAAGTCAAATGAATCTGAAAAAATATTATGAAAATATCAGTGCAGTACCCTTACTTTACGTATAATAAAGAAATACCTCGTCGTCGACAAAAACAAAAAACAGTGTAATAAAAGCTGCTATAGATTGCTTTTGTCACTTAAATGCGTCGTTATGCCAATGTTCGGATATCGACAAAGCCTTAACAGCGTCGCATAGATCTAGAACGAGTTATTTCGGATAAATGGAACATTACGTTAACTTTGTTTGTCACATCACTGATGTTAAACTTTGAGTTTTATTCATTTAAATAATCACACTGTTATGTGAAATAACCACTGTGAGAGAAAAGGAAATTAAAGTTTCTTAAAATTAAGATAAACAGTAAATTTTCTTTAACTTCTCTACTTTATAAAAGTCTTGGACAGTTGGAGGCTTTAAAAGCAAAATTTTTCGACATTTCAGTTATCCATTCAAGAAAAGCCATATTTAACGTTCTCCACAAACATGTGACTATTTACGTTGGAAGTTTATTTTTCAAATAGTATTAAGAAAATAAAGTGTTAATTATATCGTTTATGTGCCAATCAAAATAAAATAATAATTCTCGTAGTCAAAGGTGGTTAAAGGTTTCATAATAATTTTGGGTAATTTTAATCGGTTGAAACCAGCAAATTCAAATAGGTTTTTTGGCAGTTTTATAAACACTCTATCAATAAACATCAACGGAAATCAAGCTCTATAAAATGCAAATAAATAGACATTTTATTGGCACTCTTTGTCAAGGGACGAATCAATTCAATTGTGGAGCGGGGCGCAGCACTAAAACGTAAATGTTTACATTTACTATGCAAAATCTATGCTCTCTCTACACTCCTGTAGAATAGGGATGGGGCGGATTATTCTGGTCAGAAATAATATATCGAAAAACCGGCCAAGTGCGAGTCGGACTCGCGCACGAAGGGTTCCGTACCAAAAAACGGCAAAAAAAATTACGTTTGTTGTATGGGAGCCCCCCTTAAATATTTATTTTATTTTGTTTTTAGTATTTGTTGTTATAGCGGCAACAGAAATACATCATCTGTGAAAATTTCAACTTTCTAGCTATCACTCACGGTTCATGAGATACAGCCTGGTGACAGACAGTCAGACAGACAGACAGACAGACAGACAGACAGACAGACAGACAGACAACAATCCAACAGACAACATCTCCTTAATAGAGTATATATCAATATTGAGTCGTAAAACCATTTACAATTAACGTTGAATGTTACGCCCCAAGTTGATAAAAATTATGGTCGTTACATCTTACCAAAACTACAAAAATTAAAACATTTGGCTTTTACGTTAATAATTTACCTTTCGCAAAAAACTATGACTACAAAAATTCTGGGTCGTATAAAAATTTTTGCGAATTTCTGTATTTCGTATAATTATACAGATTGATAGAGAAAATTTTTCTGACAAAAGTGGTATGTATATGTAACTCAATTTGGTAAAAATGGTTTATACGGCCTTTCTACCCAAAAGTCGATCTTCGAAACAAATCGATATTAGAATTCATTTAAAACTTTATTTTTTGTTAAATTTGTGAGGCCGAATATTACCGCTTGTAAAAAGTGTTTATAGCAATTTTTAAGGTTTTAACTAAATGAACTTTGTGATATCCTGGGGTTGGATACATACGATCATTATATTGTGTTACACGTAAATGCGAAACAAAGATTGTTGTATTTTTGGATTATATACTAATTAGTTACAGTTCCGGTCCGGCGCCGCCAGCCGGCACGGCAATATTATGTAAAAGCGCCGCGCCCCGGCGATAATATAAATCTTAAAATTTAAGTAATTAGTTTTGCTAATGAACTTGACAAAAAAAATAATTTAGAGCTTCAAAATTTTGAACACCGAATAAGACACGATGATCATTTAGTTTGCTGAAAAAAAGCTCTGAACAAGTATTTATATGCTACTTTCTACTATACTACTTTCAGAATAAGTCCGACCAATACAAGGTGAACAAAGGACTTGATTTTCGATTTGGATTCGAGTTGGCGGGGCCAATTCTATAGACGGTGCGATAGTCGATCGCGAGGGAAATCGTATCGTATGCAAATTTCACGTGATATTGACACCCCGATGTTCGATAACGCCCAGTCGGGAATTGGTTTTAAGCGTTACTATTTGGTGCTGCCTTTGGGTGTTGAAAGTTGCTTTTTCGAGTTGAGGCTGCGTTCAAACGATAACACACGATCCGACCTCAACCCGAACTCAACTCAAACTCATCTCAACCGCAGCCCACCTTGAAATACATCGCTTACAATTTTGAGTCTTATGACACATTAATAAGCTTTTGTGTAATGTTCAGGTGAGTTTGAGGTGAGTTCGGGTTGAGTTTGAGTTGAGTTCGGGTTGTGATCGGTTTGAGTTTGAGTTGAGTTCGGGTTGAGGGCGAGGCGTGTGCAGTTGCATCGACAAAATATAACGGAGTTTATTAATCTATATATATAAAAGAGTAAATCACTCACTGACTCATCACGAAATCTCAGAAACTACAAGTGCTAGGAGTCTCAAATTTTGCATGGGGGTTTCTTTTAGGGTGAAGGTGCTCACTAAGACGGGATTTTGCGAAATTCAACCCCTAAGGGGGTAAAACAGGGTGGCAAAGTTTGTATGGGAGAAAGCGATTCCTTGGCCCGATTGACTTGAAATTTGGCATAGACATTCTTTAAAAAAATTAATTGAATATGTGTTTCGTATTTTCTTGAAATGTATCCCCTAACAGGGTTGAAAAGGGGTAGAAAGCTATTTTTAGGGTGGTTGACTTCGATATCGGAATCAAAACTTCTTAGTGCATTTGTACGATTAAGAAAAATAAATGTCAGTTGTCAGGTTGTCACCTCCCCTGAGATTGTAATTATGTCACCGCACACGAGCTGACATTTCATGTTGTATAAGATTTTATCCTGATTTTCACTACCTATTTTACGAAATATTAGTCTACTTATAAAACGTGGCAAAATCTAGCAAATATCAGATATCTCACGTGACAAGGAATGTGGTATAAAGTGTTGAAATTGAGAGCCGGATAATAATGCACAACATAAGTTGCACCCGACATAATTTGCAATGTCACGTTATTTTAGCCAGGAACCAGGAACAAATAAACATACATAGATTTTTATTTGAAAAGAAAATACCTACCAAACTATTAAGTATGAGTATTAAATGTTACATAATATTATTATACTTATTTTGTTATATTACTGCTAAGAAATTTTATTAAGTACCTACCTACCTACCTAATACAAAATCGTGAACAGTAGGGCGTCTCGGTTCTGTAACCAAACTCGAACCCCACTTCGAATCTCACTTCACTGCACGGGACGGGAACTTTAAATCATAAATGAGATAATGATAAGATTTTTTTTCATCACAAAATATTTTAGATAGCTACCTAAATTTATTGTAATCGGTAAAATTGCTCATTTAGTTAGCTAATTTCTAATAACAATTCACGCGAAGTGAAGTGAGGTTCGAAGTGAGATGCGAGTTTGGTTACAGAATCAACAGATTGCGCAGGTAAAACCGCGGGGTGCAGCTATTACCTACATATCACAAAATTGTAAAAATGTGAAATTTTTGATGTTTGGATATTGTTCATTTTGTTACTCAATCACGTCTGAACGGGTGAACGGATTTAGACGAAATTTGCCACAGGGATAGATTATAGTCTGGAATACTTAACACAGGCTTCTTTTCATGCCGATCATTGGTTTCCAAGGGAAGACTTACAACGATTACCGACTCCCACGCGGGCGGAGCCACGGGCAAAAGCTAAACATAGTATAAAAAAAGTCGCTTCCCGCCGTCTGTACGCTTCTCTTAAACTATACATAAAAATCGCAATAAAATCGATCTTTAAGTTTGGGAGCTAGGTGGCCTCAGACAGACACACACACACTTCAATTATATTTTAACACCCCTTGCGTACGTCGTATATATGTAGATATCCTGTAGTATAATCAAATAACTTCACACTGACACCACATTAGCACAGTTTTACATTAGTAACTACATTGCACTGCACCCGTGCGAAGCCGGGGTGGGCCGCTAGTGTGTTATAAAACTCAAAATTGTAAGCGCTGTATTTCAAGGAGTGGGCTCCGGTTAAGTTGAGTTCGAGTTGAGTTTGAGTTGTGTTCGGGTTGAGGGCGAGTCGTGCGTTATTGTTTGAACGCAGCCTCAACAATCTACTTTTCATTTTTTTTATGCACACACAACGGGATACTTAGTGCTTGGCCAACGTCAGACTTAGGAAAGATGGTGGTAGCTACCCAGGTGGACTTGAAATAAGCTCTCATAATACGTCTCAGTAGACGTGTCCAGTGGACACATCGTGAGCCAGTGTCCACGATGTGTTAAATGCTACCTTTAATTTCATTAGTCGACGCCTCTATGTATAGAGCCTGCTACTATTCTACAAACCAGTTTGTACAACAGAAATGACCAAATTCAGAGCACTTGCAATACAAAACGATATTTTTAATCTGTATTTAAAATTTACTCTTTGCCATTCTTGAGCAAAGTTGCCGCTTCTGTTGTACACATAATTATATTAATCGCATTGTAAATATAAACACAATTATTGCAGTTGAAATACACCCTTAAGGCTTTAACATGCCTCAATGCGAGCGGGTCGATCCGAGATGGTGTGAAATCGAACGTAATTCTAATCACTTTAGGTTCAAATCAGTGCGCGTTACAACGCGGCGGTTGCGTTGAGAACTAGCACCGAATTCTCAATTTTTACATGTTTTTATTAAATTTCTTCGCTTTCAAGTTAGTTAAAAAAAATCTGTTCAATTAAGATTGAAGGTATTAACATCGCCGATTTTTATGTGTTGGTTTTAACATAAACGAATGTTTTGTTTCCGATAAATTTTGCAAATAGGACCAGAAACAGGGTCCACGGAATATTTTTTTACATCAAAGGTGGTAACATTTTTACAAATGCTTTCAATTAAATCTATTGTGTATTATTCCAAGTACATTATATATTTTTTCCATGATAGCTTCACGCGCGTAATCTGTCAATGATTTGAATTGAATATTGGGATTTGACCCTTCTTAGCGCCTTAAGTTTAATTTTAAGTATATCTAAAAATTAAATGAGTATATCAGACCACGTTTCAGAAAATGAACGTGTAGTTAAAAGTTAAAAATTAACAGCTTGAAAATACGGAAAAAATCTTAATTAATCGGCAAACTCACAAAAATAGCAAGAAGCGTGCGTTGATTTATTCTTTTCACTCTTCGAGCAACGACGGCTTCGGCTTTTTTGATTTCGCGCGTGTAATTCTATGAATGAGTTTTAAATCCAGAACTCAGTAAAATTTTGGGACATAAACAATTAAACAAACCTCAATATCTTGACCAATTTATTAAATAATGAAACTTTTAACTGAACATACTCGATAAGAATAGGGAAGAGATACACTCATTTCATTTTTAGATATATGTACTTAAAAATTATCCGTGTAAAAAGACAAATTTTTCTATTTATTTTACACCCAAAGGTTGCTTGGAAGAGATTGCTGCTAAGCAATAAGGCCGCCTCTTGTGTATACAAGAATATATAGTATAGTATAGTAAATAAGAAAGTATTTTCTTCTTTGTATTTTTGTCCTCTTTTCTGTAAATTTTTTGTCTTCTGTGCAATAAAGCGTATTTTATTATTATTATTATCATTTTGGACGTCTCTGGTAATGCATCATATCATAACTGGTCGATTCTTATAGTAGGATTTAGCCTCAGGACTATTAAAATTGTAACTTTCACAAAAGGAACGCAACGCATGTTGATTCAATTTTAACTTAAAGTGGTTAAATCTTAGCGTTTCTTACTTTTTCCACATTGCCGACATTAAAGTGTTCATACATTATTAAATTTAATTATAACGAGCATTCACTACATTTATATAGCCTTAATAATATAACAATATCATTACTATATGTAAAGCAATACACTTTTATTGTTTTTCACGGGTATAGCCTCTATAACTTAATTATATTTATTCTTAATTAAAATTATCATAAAGATTACACTCGAAAAATTTAAACTAATGGAGTTGGAATTTTTAATTATTCCCAGGATAAGTCGTTAAAATTTTGGAATATAAACTTTTTTGTTAGAAATATAAAGAAGGCGGTCTTGTTATAAAGAGATCTTTAATTTAATACGCGTGGCTCCTAATTAAGATGTTTCGATAGTATCTGGAGATAGGTAATCTACCTCGGAAGCTATTCGGAAGCTTAAAGCGAAACATGAATTGTAAATCTATCTGTTTGGGGATATACCCCTACTATAGTTGTGATGTAACTGAATTAGTATTGTCCAAAAACTTTGTGCAGTTACAAGAGCGCCCGCACATTGAGCCACTAGACGCGGTCGCTAAAAGTGACCACAGGCTGCGGACGAGTTTTTTCATACATTTTGTATAGTATCGGCGCAAACCGAGCGTTCGAGTGGCCGCGTTCGAGCCACAAGCTGCGGAAATCACCCGAGCTCGCTACCTGTGGCTGCGTTTTGTCGCTCGCATCGCGCGCACACTCGGCCACTGGCGGCTGCGTTTGGTGGCCGCGACTAGTGATCAACGTGCGTAGGGACAGGAAAGCACTCATAAGATTATAAAAGGTGTTTGTATATAGTAAAAAAATACATGCTTATTATTATTGTTTTAATATGTAATTGATGCTTTACACATTCTTAAATGAAATGGGAGCAATAACTTGCGAAGTAATATCGAATTAGAATATTAGCTACTGGTCCTTATATCAGTAGCTAGATCGTATTTTCTAATTAATTTTAATCAATTTAATTCAATAATAATTATTAAAATCAGAACGCGGCTATAAAATAATTTAATAAACTTGAATGCATTTTTAAAAAGTTCCGAGCGGCTAATTTCATAAAAATATGAGCAGCTTTTTACTTCAGTCGTCCCGTGAACCCTGGAAAGGTATCGAAACGTCGGGAAACCCAAAAAACCAACAAATCAAAACTAAATAATTCTAAAATAACATCTGAATTAACCAATATACGCGCTGTAATCCGTAAAAAGTGTTTTATTTCTAATTGTCCTTATTTGTCTACTTAGTGTTTTTTTAAACTTTTTCCAAATAATTTCGTATCATTTCTAAATGATGAATCATCAACGTATGAAAAATATCAATAACATTTTAATAGAACTTTAAAGTTTATCTTTGTTCATGTTTCCAAGCCTTAAATGATAATGAAATTAATACCATATTTTTACGTCTTTTCTTATTCGAAATGCCTTCGAGTTAGCCAAGCTTAGAGTTCCCCTAGTAAAGCTCGCTGACATTAGCTGTCGATGACATAAATTTCAATTAAGCGGAGGTGTGACAAGCGGTCAGCCGCTATCGTGTATCAGTCGCATTACGCCATCTTTATTGTTCGGTGCGACCGGATTATTTGGTCAGTCGCATTTGTATGGATACGTTAGAAAAGTGACACTTATGATCATACTTTACAGTGAAATAAACCATTGTATATCGTTTTAATGACAAGCAAAACACGGGCTTTTTTTGTGTAAATAAATAATCGCATAGAAAAAATTTCAAACTTTCATGTGGGTGCCTTTATCAAAAAAGATCGAACTTAGGCCCTCTACTCATTTGTCGGCGCAGTACAGATTCTGTACCGAATCTGCACCAACAAATGAGCCCGGGCCGCACCGGCTAACTTACATGGCTATCGTAATCGCTTTCATTTGACAGATAGATGTGACACATTGCTACTTCTATTGGGCATAAATAATAACTTACTTACGAAAAGTAGCAATGTATCACATCCATCTATCAAATGAAAGCAATTACGATAGCCATGTAAGTTAGCCGGTACGGCCCGTAACGCTCTATTGAAATATAGGCGTCCAGTGAGCTTGGTATGATGTTTTCGGTACCGCGTATACTGAAATGATGTCGTACCGATATGCTGCGCCGACAAATGAGTAATGGCTCTAATTCTACTTATCCAAATATTTTAACTTAACAGGGAAATGGTGTCACTATTGGAATGCTAAGTTATTTGTAGCACTGTATTTTTAATCAATGACCTAGCAGAAATATTTTGAGAACGTTTGTTGTTTACTATAAATAAGTAGTAAACTTCGTATAAGTTACATTAAAATTCCTACAGGACTAAGGGGGAATATTCACTGACGTCTAATGGCTATGCTTAATTGTCAATTAGGGGCCAAATAGACCCTTAAAAAAGGCGTCGAAGACATATGTTGTCACAGTTCGCTCGGTCTCTTTGTCCGCGCCCATTAGAATGTGTGACCTGCATAAAGAATGAATTATTTATCGATATAGTCTGTGGGCAAACATTTGCTGGGTTCGGAACGCGGCGGATTCCACTTTTGAAATCGTAAATAACTTTTTAATTGCATACGATTTTATTGTCGGCGTTGGCTTATTATTTCTAATTAATTTTTATCAGTCAGTTTGATAGATATAGTCAAGTTACACGATATTTCCGTTAGGTACTGCTTCAAATGACTTTTATAAATAATAACTTTTTCTATTAAATTGTTTTTATGTCTACGTGTGACTATGTATGGCCACATTTTTTTTTCAAAATAGTAGGTGCCCAGTTAGAAAATTATAACTAATCAAAGCAATGTAAACTTAATGTGTATACAGGACATTTAATTTTTTATGGAAAGTCAATTCTTTTTAGTGTTTTCGGAAAAGTCGTAGACCAAATGTTGTTGTTTATAATGTTAGTAGGTAATCTACTCATGCGAGGTTGTTGGTGTTTAACAAATAACCTTGTATACAATTTAAGGAAAACTGTTAACAGTTTTTTACAGTAAAATCACTTCAAACAATAATAGGCCTATATCTCTTCCGCAATAGTAAAATGTACTAAAACATGTGTAACAACAAAGGAACGAAGTAAAGTAATACAGTCGCATTACTGGACTTGGTTTAATTGACGTTATTATTAATGATCTGTGCGTTACTTTGTTTGTTCGAGTGTTTGTTTGATTTCGTTTTGCCCAATTAATGTCTTAGCGTGAAATGCTGTAAAGCGGGTGTACGCGACTGCCCCGCCCATCCGCCCAGGACAATCACTTACAAAAGTATTTATTTTTGTAAATACTAAATATTTCTAACTGAAAACTACTATTAGACTAGTTTTAAAATTTAGACCGCTTTATTTTATTAAAATGTCATATCAATATCAGTACATTAAAATAATATTTAGCAGTATTAGCAGGCCTCCTTCACTCGCTCAAGGTCGCGTGATAAGCACCTACCGCTAGCCGTGCCTACGAGGGCACAAGTGAGCAAAAGGCGCGGCATCTTACTGCCTGCGTAGATATTGTCTCCTTATAATAGTAACAATGTTGAATCGACATTACTGTGCCGTGTACGGATTTCTAAATCAAAAAACCAATAAACAATTGTCGTTTTTCACATTATGATATATGCTACGCAGTTCATTTGAAATAAGACAACCCTAACGTTGCGCCGTCAGAAAAAGTAAGAGCACGCGAAAGAAAGAGAGGCAACTACTAGGTGAATAAACTGTAGGTCATTAGCGCTGCGCGACCTGAATTGCACTTTATTGTGTCGGCGCAAAAGTCGCTATTTATTTAAATGAATTTGCGGCGTGCTGCTTCTGTACTTGTACTATTAGTTATTCTGTGGTATTAGTTTGTACTAAGTCTAGTACAAACTCATACTGCTAAATATTATTTTAACAAAAATACTTTTTTCATAGTCATGAAAAAAGTATTTTTGTTTCCAAGTGCTAAAGTCAAGTAAATACTAGGGTGGATAATTTATTTTTGTATCTTAAAAAGAAACTCCTTAAGGAATCTTTACACTATTTCTTTTTCAAATTTGAAAAAAGATTATTACTTTTGGAAACAAAAAGCTCAAGCGACATCTAACTTTTCTTAATGACCCTGTCAACACAAAGCAGGGTCGACATCAAAACTCATCGAATGAAGATGCGAATCCTTCCTATTCTCTAGATCAACTCACTGAGATTTTTTCACCTACCAAACATGAATAAATGTCTTGGCGGGCAAAGATTTTCATCAAGCCAAAAGGTGGTGTCTGAAATGAGCCCTCATTTCAGTTACCAGTTTTCAGGCGATGAATGAAAATAATAATGGGTTAAAGAGGTAGGAACTTCGTTGGACTGAATACGCAGAGCTACAAAAAGATTATGAAGAGAAATAAAACAAAATATTACGAAAAAAAGTGTTTCTTCATTACAAAGTCATAGACTTATCAATCCACCCTACGTATAATTTACAAAATAATGTAAGTATATCTTAATGAATGTTCTTTTATTATTAAAGGTGTCTGTCTGTGCTGTGTTTCTTAATTCGAAAAACATTTTAGTTAAGTACCTATGAAGAAGAGGAGCTCAATGGCGCAGTGGTTTAGCGCCTGGCCCAGCGATAGCGGAGGTTAAGCAACTTTTGCAAGGGTCGGTCATGGGATGGGTGACCATTTTTTTTATCTTAAGCTCCTCCGTGCTTCGGAAGGCACGGTAAGCCGTTGCTCCCGGGTGCATTTGCAGTCGTTAACACCCACCAATCCGCATTGGGCCCGCGTGGTGGGTTATGGCCCATCCTCCTTATCCACCCACTAGGAAGGCCTGTGCCCAAGCATTGGGGACGTTAAAAATGGCTGATGGTCACCTATGAATAAAAAATATGTATTTTAATATTTGGATAAGATTTTTCATCAGCGATAATTAGGTACCTACTTCAGTGACGAGCTGCTTTCTGATTCATCTCGGTATTAAAAAGTCCAAGCAGACGTAGGTAAGTTATTGTGTCGTTCTATAAATGCATTTTTTTTTCAATGTCATATCACTTTTTCACAAAAGTGTCGTCCGTCATTCAGTCTCAGTGCTTCAGCGCTTCAGATAGATGTTTCAGAGTGAAGTCAATTTTACGACGCAACGGTACTCGAATACTGGACTACTCGGTAACGGCACCGATTCTTCGTATCGATAAAATTCGGATTACTTTGTCGAGAAGACGGTCCTTACTTTGTGTGATCAGGAAAAAGGGAGGGGCTTCCATAGAATCGTCAAGATGCGACAATTTTCAAACTGTAGCTTACTGTAATCAATTATTATGATTATAACGGAACAGTGTTTTTTTATGTTCTGTGATTATTATCATTAAGTTGATTTAATTGCAAAAATAGCTTTAAAAAAGAAAACCTCATTCAAAAAGCCTGAAAATAAAAACAGAAACTTAAATAATTACCTCTAAAAAGCAAGAAACGCATAGGTATCAATTTTAATAAAACACGTCTTATGAAGTCGGGTGGGGCTGGAGGACAAGTTGTTTTTTTTAATACTAAGAGCCCCGCCATACCCCACCTCCTCCTTTTTTTGAAGTCGATTAAAAATAAAATAACGTTTCGCAACTCCAGACCTACCTATCACTAAATTTCTCTAGGCACGTGTTTTTTTTATTTACAAGTCATTGGCATGTAAGTATCTTTAAAGATGTTGTAAAAAAAACATAACTCAATGAACGTATGTCATCATAAGAACCCACATAATCCAATACAGTTTCCCGAGGAATAATGTTCCCGTAATATCCACGCTTAGCAAAGAAACGCTACTGCTCATTTTCTTGACCACGAAGACGCATTAAAACGTCCAAGTCATTAGTCAACTTTTACAAAATCCTTAAATTTGAAGGAAATGGTTCCATTGTAGTCTGTTAGGCACCATAGGGCGGCTATTAGTCCCTCTTTACCAATTTTAATTACAGATAATAGTTCATCTACAGAGAAATTGTTCAAATGGCAAAGACATTAATAACCAGCACCGTGCTATCATTATAATTATATAAACAAGATGCGTGAATTAATTTGGCAGTAATAACTAGTCAGACTAGTTTGTTACACGGTCTACTAGTACACACATTTATTTTTAATTAATGATCTCATTAAGATTGGCTACTTTATACTAAACTATATTTAAGTAGTTTTTAAGGAAACAGTTAAAAAAGGTGACCGAACGGATATCCGTTTTACGTGATCCTATAAATACTTTAAGTGTTAATTTCTTTGTCTTTTTGTTTAGGATAAAGGTTAAAACGACACTTTAATTAGTTAATAAACCTAAAGATAATTAAAAAAATAATTAACTGAAAAATAAACTTTTTACGCTCTTTAACCCATCATACATAAAAAAAACCTGATATCATCACTATACCTACAAACTACTTACAGCTGTGATGCCATGCAAAAACCTTAACTTATCCACTTTGGTAAAGAGGCTAATATGTTTCACTATTGATGCGTTTTAGCAACCTATGAAACATAGTATCCTATTAAATTTTACCTAAATATCTGTAAGAGGTAAACGGTAAAACTTTCATCCATTTATCCAAAAAGAATGGCAAAGTTTCTTTCTAATAAAACCAAACCTAGATTATAATAGACAGCAAACATTTTTTTTTTCAGTTCTATAAATCTTTTCACTAACTAACAACCAATAAAAGTAACCGCCGTCCTAATATTGAGGCTAATAGCAATGAATAGTACCTACATGTTTGCGTAAACTCTCATTGATTAAGTCATTCCGTCACAGACTATAAAACCCCAGTAAATGTGTTAATAGTCCCTCGAATACCAAACAACAGTTTATCTGTCCGAGTAGGCGATACATTGAAGTTTATGAGGCATAGACAAGGAGATTATTCCCGGGACTCCCCTCCATAGGCGATAGACAAGATGATTATTCTTGGAACTCCCCTTAAGTTTTGTAACGCCCATTTTTTATTTACAGCTACAATGGTTTAAAATTAAAAATACAGTTAAATAAATATAGTAATAATTAAATAGAAGTGGGTACTTTAAAGTTTTCAGACACCTATTGGGTGCGCCTACTAATCCCTCTTCTGGGTTTTTGACGCCATTTTGTCGTGTTCATTTCGGTGGCTATAATTTGTGAATTGTTTCATAGTGGACATTGGGTCTTTAAATTGGTGTAATTTTGCGTTACAATACGCAACTGAACAATATGTGGATCATCGAAATAGGAGCGATATTAGTTGTGTGAAGCTGGAACTTTTATTGTAGTGGTCTACCTCGGCAGAACTTACCGAGTAAACTGACTTGATATACTTGGTGCCAAATGCTCTAAGAAGCATTAGAATGCGATGCACCCGCTTCCAATGCAAACCGAAACAATATCACTAAACCCTATCCAACACTTGAAACTGGCAAAAGTATTCCCAGAAGAGGAGTGAATTGCCAAAACAAAAAATAAGAAGAAGAACCAAGAGGGGTTCTTCTTCTTATTTTTGTTTTGGCAATTCACTCCTCTTCTGAAAGTGCCATTTTAAATCGTTTGAAAGTATAGAGGCTAGATTTTCGCGTAGAATTTTTTAATTCGATAGATAGTTAAACCACAGGATACATAATAGGTTAAACTGTTAATATTAACGGTATCCGGAACCTGATAAGACAAGGCCGTAAATGTATAAAAATAGCACCATATTATTTACACACTCTCTTTTTTCCGGTGTTTCCGTACCCCGCGGACTTAAGCAGATAACTTGAAACGCATTAGACACACCCCTTGCTGAATTATTGCTCACACGCCTATAGCAATTCTATTTATATTTCTGGGGGTAGAATAGTCTATTGAAGTAATAAATTTTATTTAAGCTACCAACTGGCCTCAAACGAATGAAACAAAAGTTGAACTTAAAGGTGGCTAAACCACCGAATGTGGTTCCCCCAGAAGTTTTTATTTAATATATTGTTAATAAACAATAATTTTAAACTTCACGTGGAATTTTTAGGGCTGGTCTAGTATTTTTAGAAGGTATCTACACTATATTACCTCGTAGTCACTTGTAAAAGTAAATATCAAATGTGTCAAAAACGGCCACTTTTAGCAGTTTTGCTATCTACTTTTAGCAATGACTACGAGGGAATGATACCGTCTAAAAATACTAGACTATAAGCCCTAAATTTTCCACGTAATGTTTCATTAAAAATTTGTTAAATTAACCGCGGCGCCACTTTCGGTCAGGGTGCCATCTTAACCTTAACCTTTTAATTTCAATGTCCTTTCAATTTCACTCTTTCATAATGGAGAATGTCCGAAAAAAATAAAATTGGCTGAATATTTTTTCATTCGTGTGCCCGACTACTGTTTGTACCCTCCTCTCGCTCACCTGCGGGAGGGGAAGCGCGTAAATGCGTTTTTCATCGGCATATAAAAAAAAAAGGTAGGAATAATTCCCTTAGTAATAGAAAAAAAAATCAGAATTTTCGGTAGCGTCAAATTTTTTTAATAAATTAAAGTCTCTTCGACTTCACAAATGTACGAAAGTAACAGCAGAATGGCGATTATATCTTTGCCACCACCTGCCACAACCACAGCAAGTATTTTAAAAAAAAGTCTTGACATTTTGTGTCGAAACTTTTTTTTTAATACCATGTTGTGATTGTGACAGGTGGTGGCAAAGGTATAATCTCCATTCTGCTGTTACTTTCGTATATTTGTGAAGTCGAAGAGACTTTATTTTTTATATTTATTTTTACGCAACCGAAAATTCTGAAACTTTTTTCTATTACTAAGGGAGCTTATTTCTACCTATTAAAAAAACATTCAGCCAATTTTATTTTTTTCGGACATTCCCCATTGCAAAAGATTTTTAGGATTTTTTTTTTATTTTTGTTTGTTATTAATTGAGTATTTTTCAGACAGCTGGCATAATTGTCAACAAATTGTAGTTAGTTGTTTCAATTATACTTTCGTAATCAACATAATCACAATATATTTTAGAAAATTCCTTTTGTGTAGTGTAAAAACACTTCTCTACCTATTATCAATTATCATAGGTACTATAAAAAAAAAAGTTTTTTTTACAAGTATCAAATAGTTTGTTGTTTACGGTGCAATAGGAGGAGATAACTAAATCGTCACATTTTCAGTTAACATTTTCGGTTTTTTTTAATCTTTTGTTGGTTTTGTCCCAGTTTACAATGACTACACAGGTTAGCACTGACATATCGCCAAAGAAAATTAAACAAAATAGAAACATAAAATAAACATCACCATCGACAAGACAGCAGAGTGGCCATTAAATCAACAGTACGCAGTTGTCGCGTATGCGCAGCGCCGCGATTCCCGCCCATTTCCGCCGCGTGGCGCCACCGTCGCACCCTGTTGCGACACGCCACGCCCCGCGCGTAAACATCTGACGGTTGAGGGTTTATTTTTAAATTTGCAAGAACATTCAGTTTTGATAGTTTTATAAATAAAATTCGTAATCACCGTTTGATGGTTTACGTCAATATCTCATGAATTCGTTACCTACTTATAATTATCACTTTATTTATCTATTTATACCTCTGTATTTGTGTATTTTATAGTAGTAATTCCTTCAAATGAAATATAACTATTTTGCTATTTTTTTAATGTGAATAAAATGCTAGTAGGGAAAACGATGGACGTACTTGCTTCGGGTCGAAAGAATAAGTGATAAAAAAATTCATTTCCGTCTTTTTATTCTCTGTTAGTGTTTATTGTTGTTGGACACAAATAAATTACATCAATCTTAATAAAATTGTATTCCACTCGTAAGGTTTTAGCAAAACAATCTCAACACCCGAAATACAGTTCAGCCAAAGATTTAATAATTAAAGTTATTTATAACATATATTTCACCAACATACCTTTTAACTAACTGAAATAATTATACTAGAAAAAATACTAGAAAAAATCGACTAACCCAAATAATCTCAGACGGGACTCGAACTTGAACCCTTGGGATTTCAGCCCTATGCACTGTCCAATTATGCTACCAAGTTGCTTTCTGTAATTAGTCAGTGCATTTGGGGTGGAATCCCAAGGGTGCGGGTTCCAGTCCCGTCTAAGATGTAATATGTAATGGGTTAGTCAATTTTTTTTAGTATCTTAACTATCGTAATATATCTAAAAATTCAATAAACTGAAATATTTTATTATTTTTTCTCTTATTTGCATTTTAAATTTACAATTGATGGTTGGAATCCTTAAACATTTTGTTATTTTGGTTAGTTTCTTTGATACATTTGAATCTATTATTTTGCTAGTAAGTAATATAAGTAAATTCTACAACTCATGCTAAATTTAGTATTTCCAGACTATAGCAATCAACCTGACACACGTCATGAAAATTTGACAAGATAAAAAATGTAAAAATCACTGCCTGTCGGAAAATGCACACAGCGGATTTTGGATTTTTCCAATTTCCACGTAGCACCGTATCTGTCATCCATTCCAACGGCCGCCATTGTTTTTTTTCGCGCACGACGATGTTATTGAAAAGTGTTTGAATGACGTTTTATTAAACAAATGCAGAGCGGCGAGCTGGCCAAGCGGCGATACCTGAAAATTGAAAAAGTGCATTTTATTAACGCAGCCAACATGCAGGAGATAGGTTTGGAGTGAGTGATTTATGCACTTGGTATATTAAAAGCAATTTAGAACTATGAAAATCGGTTGGAGTACTGTTTTTCAAACGAATAGCTAATACTAATAGGTGTATAATAGAACACATATGTATGTTGTCTTCTCAATTAAAGAAGTTTGCTTAGAACAACTAATAAGTAATAAAGAACTTCATTAACAATGCTATTCACATTGAAAATGAAAATTAATATATTATATTACTTATTAGAATTTTCTTATTTAGAAAATTTTGGTTAGTCTTTACTAACCATCAGCCATTTTTTAATGTTCCCACAGCTGAGGCACAGTACTAGCTTCCTTATGGGTGGATAATGAAGATGGGCCATAACCTACCACGCAGGCCCAATGCGGATTGGTGGATGTTAACGACTGCAAATGCACCCGGGACCAACGACTTAACGTGCCTTCTGATTCCGAAGCACGGTGGAGCTCGAGGTAATACATTTTTGGTCACCCATCCCATGACCGACCCTTGTGAAAGTTGCTTAACCTCCGCAATCGCAGGGCCAGGCACATTTTCAATGTGAATAGCCTTGTTAATAGTATTTTAGCAGTGTCTAAAATCTAAAAATTCAAAAGACCTTCATTAAATTTATTTATTACACATGTTAGTTTATAAAAAAATCCATTACATTGACAGAGATATGAAAATCTAGAGACAAGTTATTTTAACTTTAACTAGTGGCTCCGTGAGCTGTAGACCTCACGTTAAAAAGTAGCTCAAATTAAAATTTGTATGTTGTTTAAAAACAAATAATTATACGCTGTCATATCATAAGTTTTGTCACAACCTTAGCCTGCGTTCAAACGGTAACACACGACCCGACTACAGATAATACTGTGACCCGACCTTAACCCGAACTCAACTCAAACTCACCTCAGCCGCAACCCACCTTGAAATACAAAGCTTGCAATTTTGAGTCATATGACACATTAAGTATAAGCTCCTGTGTAATGGTTGAGGTGAGTTTGGATTAAATTCGGGTTGAGTTCCATTTGAGTTTGGGTTGAGTTCGGGTTGAGTTCGGGTTGAGTTCGGGGTGAGTCGGAGTTGAGTTTGGGTTGAGCGGGTCGTGTGCAGTTGCATCAACAAAATATGACGGAGCTTATTAATGTGTCATAAAAGTCAAAATTATGTTTTACTTTTTTAAACATATCTTTATATTTATATCTCTTAGAATGCTTATGCAGTTGGGTATGTATAGCGATCTGAATCTCCTCTATTCACTCCCTGAATAACCATCATCAGATCACAGCTAGGTCAATCCTTGGCGGAGAACCAAGGCTTCAAAGTTACCTCGTTTATATGAAATTTGACTGGTATCTTTAATTATGTGACCGCCACCGTATGTAAAAGGTCGACCTCTCTTCATATTCCGAGTACTTATTGTACAAAAATCAAAACACTAACCCCTAAGGTTTCTTCACTCCGTACTCTCCCACAATCACAAACAACTCGCACAGCAAACAACATCCCCTCCCCTATCCGACCACACGACACGACACCCGATAAATAGTTGTAATTCAGAAATATCGCGCCGTATCGGCGAGGATCGCATTACGCCGGACGGTAATACGCGACACGCGCCCGCTTATGAAATCCGATGTCGTTTGGATTTAGTAAGGGGGAGATTGTGAAGGACAAAGACATTGAGACAGTTTAATGCCTACGAGCAATTAGAACGCCTAGAAATATTTTTAAAACATCCTTACTAATATTAAATGCGAAAGACCGTTTGTTTGTTTGTTTTTTACGCCTTCACGTCTTAACTGCTCGACCGTACATCATGAAATTTTGCATACACGTTGTCAGGGGTGCAGAAAAGGACATAGGATAGTTGTCATCTCGAAAAAATTTGTGTGCACGCACGCCTATCGTCCTTGCACGAACTAAACGTATATAGTGACGGCGCGACGTGCAAGCGATTTTAACCTTTGGTAAAGCGGAAGTATTGTCGACATAGTACAATCAGCGATGAAATTATTACTTTAGTAGGTACTTTGTCTAGCAACTATTTTGATAAATGTTTCAAACTGAGACATTCTGTCAAAAATATGTTATGACAAAGTACTGAAGTGTTGTTGCTGACCGACGTCCGTACAAGAAAATTGTAACATTTAAATGAGCAAAGTAAAGACGAAAAGCTCGTTGGCGCAGTCGGTCATGGCATGGGTGACCAAAAATGTATTACCTCGAGCTCCACCATGCTTCGGAATCAGAAGGCACGTTAAGTCGTTGGTCCCGGGTGCATTTGCAGTCGTTAACACCCACCAATCCGCATTGGGCCTGCGTGGTAGGTTATGGCCCATCTTCATTATCCACCCATAAGGAAGCTAGTACTGTGCCCCAGCTGTGGGAACATTAAAAAAAATGACTGACGGTTAATAAAGTCTAACCAAAATTTTCTATAACAAGAAAATTCTAATAAGTAATATAATATATTAATTATTGAATTATTATTTTAATTATGATAGTGTTTAAACACTTACTTATGTACATAATATTTTCACTATTGTTTTTCCTTTTTGAGGTTAAAAAAATGGCCGCCAGGCGCATTACCGATTGGCGGGGATAGTACACTAATATACCTGGAACTGTTATTTCATTCTCAGATACTTTTTCACTTTAGGCATAAAACATTACCACCTCTAAACTCCTAATCTTTGCCTCATCTCTCGTTAAGGGTGGCACCCTTGTAAAAGTCAGCGTGAATAGAGCTAATCCTTATCACCGGCGGGCTAAAGTGAATCAATTAAAGATAAGCAAATATCGCGCATTGTGCGCGCGCGACTCGGAATTTGTTGCGAGAGGAAATTAACTTTTGGATAAAGCGATCGTGTGTCGCACCCTTAATGTGTAAAGTAAATTGTGATTATTGTTTGCGCGTGGCTCGATTAGGATTAGTTTACAGAAGTTCCCAGAGACGCTTTTGAGTTGTGATTTTCCTGTTTTTTTTTTTATTTGAATTAGGTATAAAATAAATCTGTAGGTAATTGTTTCAAGGCTTGTCGTAGTGATAGGAGAAAATGTCCATATACCTAATTCATAAATGAATTATGGCTTATGAAAGCTTTTGTACTGCTACCATTTTCATAAAAAAATCTATGGAATTCTTTGCTTTTTTATCAAAACTCTTCTCTTCCAAAAAAATTATAAAACTCAAAATATGTAAAACTCTTTTTCACATAAAGTTTATTTCCTTTTTAGTTTTAGTTAAGTATTGTGAGAAAATTCCAGATTTTTAGCAACAATCCTTGTCTACTTAAATCTATCTCTTATTTAATTAAAAAGCAACTTTACTGTAACACCATAGAATAAAATTAGTACTAGCGTAGTAACACTTTAATGTGATCTAGCCTCGTTAGTACTATTATATGTATATTCTGTGCTAGCCTCACAAAACCTAGTCTACAATAAGTTTCATTTACTTAATAATATAGTCAAGTCAAAGTCAAATAAGCTTTATTCCAATAAACTTAATTATTAAGTACTTTTGAATCGTCTTTATTTTCCTACCACCCGTTCCAGACTTTTTTAGCTGACAAGAAGAACGGGCGCAAGAAACTTATCAGCTGTAACAGCCATAAGTAACGATATTTACAAACTTTAATATATCGTTACCAGATAATTACAACAAGGTGACAGGATTATTGGCAACAACATAGACTTATTAATCTTATTATATTACTTCAACAAAGTACTAATAGTAGCAAGTTATGTTGTTATGTTGTATTACATCATTTCCACGCATTTTGATCTTTAAGATAATCGTCTTTATTTCGATTCTTTCTTTCGATAACCTTTACCCATGAGCGAATTTTTAACATGGTTTTTAAATTCATGCAAAGGAAGATCAATCACTTGTTGTGGAACTTTATTAATAAAGGCTATCCCCATAAATGAACCTTTAGTTTTTGCAAGCCTAAATCTTGGAACGGCAAGTTTATCTTTATTTCTTGTATTAAACTGGTTAATATTGCTGTTCTTAGCAAATGAATCATAGTGTTTCCTTACATAAACTATAGGAGCGTACAACGTTGGAAGAGAAAAATTATCGAATTCATTGAAAACATTATTGTTTTAATTGATCACTAATAATAAACGTTTTCTTATTTTAGAAAACTATCAATCACAAAACCAAAGATCTAGCTAGGATTACTTTTTAGTGTAGTTTTAAGATTTTAGGTTTATTAATGGCTGGCACAGCATTGAAAACTTACAAAATAGTTGGTCATTTTACGATTGTTTTCCACCGAGAAAAGTTTTAGCTATCATGTTTCTGTCAATCACATAACTAAGTAGTAAGTAGGTACTATAGTATATTTTATCTACATTATTTTATGGAACCGTTAAATCAAGTAATACTGTGCAAAATCGTTGACGTTGTACGGCCTCCTAATAATAAACGGGCGTTTTCCACATTTATTTTTGACAGAAACCTTAAGCTTAACTATATTAAAGCTAACTAGAAAATTAACCAAGACCCCAAAAATACCAACTACAATAATCTAATAACAGAACCCACAATGGTCACACTATAATCGAACCAGCCGCTAGCTCCCTATTCCCCTCTTTGAATTATTCATAACTAAATTAATAATAATAACAATAACGCCCGAACCTCCATTACTATTCATTATAACCCCAGATTTATTAACTCTATAATATTAATAAAAAATTCAAATGAGTTTACCGACGTAATCCCAGGATTTCGTATGTTTGAAGTTCTCACATTAGAAAAAAAGTTAATAAATTGTTATTTTCTGGCTGTGGGTGGGTGATGTAATTAAGTTATAATGCCATGTAATCTTATGGTGTGAAATGTCAATACGATATAGGGTTTTGGTTAAAACTTTTTTGGTATTTGTGGGAATGTATTTTAGTTATTTGTGTTATAAATTTTTAGACGGTTTCCGTGTTTAGCTCTTTAATTATAGCCTTTGTTCTTGAATAACTCAATTTCCTGGTTTCTCTTTATTTCTGCTTAATCGAAGAACTTTAGTATTTAAAGTTACGTATGAACTAACGTGAAACGTAATGTTCCGTTTAATAGTTTCAACACATCTTTGAATTAAATTTTGATGAAATTGAATTCAAAGATGGATAGGTGAAGTGAAATAATGAGTGGATCAGTGAAGAGAACAAACAAACGGAGTAACTTTTGCTTTTACAATACAAATTATGTACTAGTATGGATATAGGAAATTCCAAAAACAGTTTATTAATACCTCGTTTCTAACATTTTCAGCATATCCTATCCTATTGTAGTAGGCCATTGAATCAGGATACATTACATTCTTATTATCTTGTATCCACTCGAAGGCGCGTCCATTAAGGGCGATTAGAGACGGATGACGTGACATCACGTGACGTCACGGGACATTAGCGCAGGTGCGTGATAACACGCTAACACGCTATCGCGCGTTAATAATGTACGCGCGGAAAAATCAAGCCCGCGGTATTGGAAACTGTGCCCAATGTAGGACGACACGAATTTTAGGACGTGCGACTTTTTTACTACGGAAGTGCGCTCGCACCCAGTGTGCGCACTCCCATAGTACTTGGAAGGTTGGGATGTTCGTACGAATCAAATTTGTACCAAAACACAACCAAAGTGCACACGGCCTTAGATTAAGAGAATCAACAATGTTGTGGTTAACGCGTTCACAGTAGAACACAATTTGTGGAACTACGTACTTTGACAGAGGTCAGATAACGGACTGGTGACTACCGGCCCTAATTTACAAACATGCTTGACTTCGGAACTCGTGTTAAGCCATTGATAGCCTCTCGGTATTAGCATAGAATAGAGATTAGTAGGTACTGATTTCAACCCTGCTAGGTTGTATATTCTGTTCTTCCCGTGTATTCCTTCTAAGGCCATGCTACGGTCTACTAGTCTTCTTCTTCTTATCGTATGAGGATTAGTGACCACCTCTGGTGTTATAGTATATCATGCCGCCTCTAAAGCCTCTGACTTGGCTTAACGACTGTTATCAGATTACAACAGCTGGGACCGACGGTTTACCGAAGCGCTCAGTTATAATGCCACTTAACGGTCACCCATCCGACACCTGACCGGACCGAGCATTGCGTAAGAAACGTGATCGAGTACGATCAGTCTTTCAAGCTCCGCCATGAGCGCTTCACGTCTACTAGTATGTTTATGGTATTTGAAGTCAAACTTTGGCTTCGAAATGAGTTTTTTTTTTCAAGTTACGAAACTTTTATCGTTTAACAATGGACTCAGTTCCACGTAACATATTTCACTTACAGCCAGCATCTCAGGTGTGCGTTATAAATGATTATTGCGTACGTACGTACACCCATCGCCTAACGACCCGCGCGCAGATTAACACCTATTCATGCCGGAGAAAGCATGTTCGATCGCCTTAATGGTTTGGTAAAAAAATGTTCCTTGTATTCTCAACAATTGCGAGACAATGGAGTATCTTAAGCTAGGTTTTCCTAGGATGACGGTGCCGTCATCAAGAAACCTCTAGCTTTAGGTTTCATTTTAATCATCTTGCTGGGCTGAAATTTAGAGCTAAAATAGACAGGTTATGTTAGGTTAAATTACATTCATGCCATTACTTCTGATTTGCTAACTCTAATAGGTTTCTTGCGCCCGTTCTTCTTGTCAGCTAGAAGATGTCCATTTCTATTCAAGAGTCTCCTATTCATGCATTCGCGTGTTAAGGTAAAATAATGACAATTCAAACGCACTAAGTACTTTGTTCTTATTTCAATTAGATGATATTTATTTTAATCGATATCTGCTGTCTGGTGTTAGTCAATGGCGATATGATTCTAACATTTTGTTGTTAGAGTAATTTGTAAAGGAAAAGGTTCCAAACTCCAAGGAATATAGTACGGTTTTACAGCACGAAGAATGCCCAGCGGGCATTTGACCCTTATTTACTGCTATTTTGTCAACTATAATCAAAAATACCTCTCATCTCCAAACGGGTTGCAGCAATTTCATAAATCAAGCCTATAGTACTAGAAAGTGAGCGCACGGTAGCATGTAAACAGGAGTGTTTGTGTGTTTGCCTGTTTGTCCGCGATGGGCGACGCGTCGTTAGCGTCCGGAGTGGCATGACCGGTGCATTAATTGGACAATCACGTTAGGCTGGACCAACACTGGCCGACGGAGAGCTGCGGGCTATCGGCTAAAAACAATAATGTTAATGTAATTGCTTTGATTTGACAGTTGGATGTGATGCATTGCTATTTCTTTCTGGCACAATTAAAAACTTGCCAAAGAAAAGTAGCTAACATCCATCCGTCAAATCAAACTTCATTATTTTTAGCCGATAGACCCGCTGGTAGAAGCGTATGAAAGGATTCTCAAATGAGGAGTTTGTAAATCCTTCTGAAATATGAGTAAATAGATTCCACAATTTAATTAAGTATGTGTTCAATCTTTTCAAAAACTTATTAAGCGACATTGTTGACTTTTTTAGCTATTCTATCTACCACATATAAAAAATAAAACTAAAAAGGCATGATCGGAGAACATTCGGAGGATTGATGCCTTAACAATTTTATCCTAAATGGAAACTTCAGAAAATGATAACACCATCAAAACTTAGAAGACGAACGTCCACACACGGTTTTGGTACTGCGCTAGTAAACGGAGGTGGCGCCGCGCCGTAGCACAGCCATACGTGAATAAGCTTCCATAGTGATCCCATACAACACTGACACAACCATGCATTCACGGCAAATCAACCATAGTTTTTCCATGCGTAGACACGGTCGGTAGAGTAGAATGGAGCTCTATGAAAGCTTGTCTACAAACGTAGCGTAAGGCCGTTACAAAACCATGTATGGACAAGCTTCCATAATAATCTATACAACCTGTCGACCGTGCAACACGGCAAGTTTTTAACCGTTTTTAACCATGACCGTGCAACACGGCAACCGTAGATTTTTACGGAGGAAAACTGTGTGTTGACAATCGCCCTAACTTAGCCTATCTCTAAAACAAAGAGAGTTTTATATCAACGATCTTAACGATTTTCACTTGTCTTTCTTTAGCAGTCTTCCTTATCCCCAAACCCTCAGCTACTTGGGTGGGCATTTTCTCAAGTTTGGGCTCCGCATTAGAGCCCCAAATGATAGCCCCTAGTTTGCCCACCGCTAAACAGGCGTAACGTGTGAAACGCGACCAGCCTTCTATTTGACTTAAAATGTTTGTCGAGAAGATTGGATTGTATTGTTTCAGATAAACGGTTGAATATTCATTAGGTCGACTCTAAATACATTACCACTTGCATTAGGATTGGGAAATTTGACTTGTAGTAAATTTTCATTGTACTTAATTGAAAATCAAAATTATTATTGTAATGTATGAATATCTAGGAATGCAATGGGTTGTTGCAGATACTGAGCTGGCGGAACAACTCCCCCCTGGCCATGATCTTGGGCAACTTGGAAGTCCTTAAATAGACTAAGGACTCAAGTAGGCCGAAGTAGGGAGACCATGCTCAGGTGGGGCTACAGCTCGGAGAGCGCATGTCTGTGTGGTATTTCCCCCCAGACAATGGCATCTTATGTCATGCCCTGCGTGTCCCAACACCTGCACACGCGCGGGATCTTTATAAGGCCACTGATAATGCTATATCAGTGGCTGAGTTCTGGTCCTCATAAATATAATTATACCGAGTCGACACGCAAAGAAGAAGTATTTTATACTTTTAACAACCCATTCTTCTTCTTCAAAGAAGAAGCGTTTCGATTCTTCTTCAATGGTTTGGTCATCGCAGTTGAACCTAAAATCCTTATTAAATTATGTTCTGTTGGTTATCTCATCGCAGTCTGTAAGTCCTGCTCTCTTAGCAAAACTAATGATCTAGTACACTTTGGTCAGATTCCTTTTTCGTCAGAACAAAATGCTCTGGAGTAAAAATTACACAAACCTGCAAAATACAGTAGGTACTTACCTACTGATATCGTTATTTTCTCAAAAAACCTGACCAACCTGAAAACTGAGAGATGGTAACAGGTTCAAACCGACCAACTACAAAGGCCGACATAGGAAATTCTCTGCATTTTATTAAAACTCTGAGACCTAAATAGTCATTTTGCTTTGAAAACTGCCCCATAAATACATAGGTATTGCCCATAAATTGATACGGCTGTATTATGATACAATAGGCGTTTGAAAACAACTTATTCTTCAGTGCCGCGGTACATCGGATAGCAATGTACTCTAAGAGGGCATATCATAAATACGGTTCGATCAAATCGTAAATATTAACAGGAACAAAGCGATACACACGTATAAAAGGCCCTACATCTCTTAATGATATGTAGATTCCCTGCATTAGTTACATGGTTGTGTTCTCAGTGAAAACATCTCGCAAACTTGGTATAGTCAATTTTGACATAACTCCGAAAGCAATCCCAGACGAGAACAGATTCAATCTAAAGGGTATAGAGACAGTTTTGGGTTGAAGAGAAATTCCCAATGCAATCCTTTTAATAAAACCCTTTACCAACTCATTAAACAAGACATAATTTAAACGCAGACCACCGCAACATTCGATTCAGATCTGCATTACCAGGACTATAACACTGAATTTTCTTTGATGACTCTGTATAAACTTCTTACGTTTAAGTTTTGAGTACTGCCACTCGTGCATCTGACATAACAATGGACTTCCCTCTAATTACAATGGCGAAGAGTCTTTTTCAGCATGTGTTATCTCTGAAATTGAGACATTAGAAATCACCGAGCAACTATTACCGTGTTCTTTTAACAAATGCACGACGCTCGGAGTAAGATGTAACTTTGTGGCGGCGTGCATAAATATAGTTGAGTATTATCGGTTATTTTAATATGAGCCCCCAGGTGGGCGAAGGCCTCTCATATATCATGAGGAACAATTATTAAATTATCTTTTTTGTTGACATTAAGTAATTGTTCCGAGAGTGGAGAGCTATGGCTCTCAAACTGTCGTTGTGCGTTCGAAGATGCCGATCGTTTTTTGTTTCGTGCGTCCGTTTAATTATTGTGTTGTGACTCAAGTAAGGTTGTTAGGATCATCGTTAATATTAATTTTCTATCAAATAGGAATGTTACCTGCATGTTTTAAGATATTTGCTATGTAGCTGTGGCATTTAAGAACATTAGTAGATTTTATTAACATTGAAACTAAGATTTACTCAACAACTGAATTAAAGTTTTAAAAAATGCGTATAATATTGTACCTTAATAGGTAAGTGGTCTTAACTCTATCAAGATTATAACACCTTTCAGTATCAAAAACAAAACAGCCATTATAGATCTTATTTCACTCAAAATAGAGCCAAATCAGAACTTTATGATAACTTAACACGCAAATCTAAGTTACCGAACAATAATTATGTCAAATCGATTCAACTCGATTAGGTTCTAAGTAAATTCTGCCATTGCACCATTTACCGTAGAACAGCAATTACCTCTATTAAGTACAACAAAATGTCGGTTAGTTAGTTGTGTCATTAATCATGCTATGAGCGACTGATATCGGATTTATCGAATTATTTCGTATACGAAAGTTAAATGTGATTGGTTTTGTTAAAAGTGTGTGTTTAGTAATAAAGTTTTTTTGTAGTAATAGTACTACAAAAAAACATTTATAGAAATGTTGACTCAATTTAAACTTATTATAGAGAAGCTTGGGATTGCAAAGTAACTATATCTACCATATTTTTGAAGTGAAAAATTCTTTGGCGTTGTACACTTTTTTTGTAATGGGGAAAAAAATTTTAAACTCCCGTGAGTCAGGGTCACGTGACCCTGATCAAAAATTCGTAAGATGGATGTAGCGTAGACAGCCGGCGGCGGAAGTATCCCCCTCTCTTTCTACGGGGCGCGGCGAAAATGGCGGCGCGTCATTTTGGCGTTCGGCGGGTTGATTTTTCTGAGAGATAAACTTTTTAATGTAATATAAATTATCATGTTTGTGTACGATAGCGCAATAAATAAATATTGTATTCTACCTCATAAGTGATAGTACTTTTATACTGATAATTAAAGCAATTCGTGCAAAATTATTCCCTAACCATTCCAAAATATCAAAAATGCACAACGTTAATATTCAAGTTTTCACTCCTGCTGGCACTCCCGGAGTGAAACCCGAATTTTTTTTCTGAGAGTAACAATCACAGAGTACGGAATCGCCGTGCGCCCTCGGCGATTCCATGCTCTGTGGTAACAATAAATAGCAAATTTATGCGTTCCCTTTCCAATCTCTGTGGAAATTCGCTGAAAAGAAATAACTGACTCTTTTAATATTTACAGTACAAAAAATCACAATAAATATGTATATGCTTTTGGTGTGGAAAAAAGAGACTCATTCTGGATTATTCTGGTATATTATTTTTATAAAAGACGGTGACCGTAATACTTCAGCCAAATTCTTTTTAGTCTTACGTTTTTTCGATCAGTTCTAGAATGATCAAATTATTTTTTGACCAAGTGTTAAAGATTGAAAAGAATTTCGATCAGCTGTGTTAAACTCAAAACACATCACTGATAGCCCGCGCAGATAAAAAATGGGACTGGAAATTTCAAAATCGAGCTTGGTACAACAATAAGTATGAGTGAGAGCGATATAGGTTTGATCTTATAGTGTGCGAGCAAGAGGTGAACATGGACGATGCTATTTTTAATCCCATTCTTTAACGGCGCGTAAGGTAATCGCTTTTAACCGAAATTTCCTATCCCAATCTTTATCTGCGCGGCGCGGGTAGTACTATTATTATAACTGTTAAGTTCCAGCATAAGCCCTCTCAATGTAACCAGGCCTGTGTCTTAGTAATGAATCAAGCGTAATTAACTAACTAATATAGTTATCACGACGTCTGGACGTAAACTGGTGAATTTGGAGCGAATTAACTGACCGCCTTGGACTAGGTGAGATCACAATACAATTTATTATCTGTGATGTGGATAACAAATAGAATTTATTAAAAAAGAATTACTGATGCCAAATGAGGTCTTCATTCATTTATCGGCGTTATAATTTTTTACTAATTGTGTGACTTCTTGTCTTAATCTTAAATTATAGGAACCTAAAGTTGTTGATTAAAAAATATATTTTAAATAATAATTTATTTGAATACTTATCAGTAAGTGAGCAGTGACATGGAAAATTGGTAATATATATGTCATGCATGGCATGACACTGTAGAATTTCGGATAAGTATAATAGTCATTGATCTAGAAAACAAAATGTCAATAAAATCGCGGGCACATCAATACCATATACATTTTCGCGATATTGAATTACCTGAAGAGAAATATCGAAACAAATTAATACAATAGAAGCACTATTCACATTTTAAACTGTGTCTCGCTTTACCTTCAATTCAACATTATCTGGCACAATAATTGTCTTAATTGATACGTTTTGTCTATTCGACACGATCGTTCCGATTTCGCTTAATCGGCGCAGGCGCAACTCGGTTTAATTAAGACATTTAAGTTGCGTTTGAGATTTAGGTTACTGCTACAACCAGCTGACAATAGCTTGTAAAGTTTAACTGGTGAAATGTATATCCTGGAATAATACATTGTAAAGTCTACAATACTAAGAATTACTGAAAACTTCAGTCAGTGATTATAAAATAAATTAGAAGGTTTCAGAACAAATTATGTTGATGTAAATATAAAATAAAAATATATAGATATCACTTGCGTAAATCTATACAAAAAGCTACATTGAAAACAAGCTTTATCGTCTTTTTCAATATTTTATTATTATCATGAATAATAAAGTATAGTTAGTTTATACTGAAATCAATATAAATGATAATGCAGTTATTTCTTTAAATTCAACAATGTTTTTTAATCAATGACAAAATATTGTGACGTATTTAACAAAATGTGCACACGAAATCGATGACATCTTGTAATTCATTTGCAGATTATCTTTGGAATATATAAATTCGGTTTTCAAAAGTGGCGGTTTAAAACCACCATCTCGGGTTCGCGTACGTCATAAATTTTAATATTTCCGCGAAACGGACACTGTAATATATAGACTTATTGTCACACGATAGAATCGCAGGACGAAGCCTTCGACGCAAGAAAATCAAATTAAATTATATTATTAAGGATGTATGCAAGATGTATCCATGCCAAAAAGTTAATGACGTTGCTTCATGAATAAAATTCTTGGCGTCGATTTCTTCCTCCATTTATCATTAAATGTATTAAAACTTATTAACTAGTGGCTCTGTGAGTTTTAGCTCTAAGTATCAAAAAGTTTTGATCATTGTCTCAAAAGTATGCTGAAAACCCAAAAATATTGACATCTTTCAAACATGGATCGGTAAGATTAACCAAAAGCAAGGAAATTGTAAGTACTTCGACTTACAATTTTCTTGACCAAAAGAGACAGAGAGCAGCGTCAAGAAAAGCTGCAAAGTAGTCACGCACGAGATAATTATAGAAAAATCAGCTACAAAGTCATTGATGGAGCAAATTTGATTTAGATTGATAAAATTTGTATAATTAACGTTAATTTGTATTTAAACTGAACAGCTCTTATTACATTTTTGGTGCAGAAAAATATAATTTAATTTGTCTGTATAATATGGGATAACCCAGTAGACATAGACATCGATTGACAAATCTTCCGTTGAATAGTTTGCATGTATTTTTCCAGTGATTTTAATTACATATCAGCAAAGTTTACGAATAATTTAAAAATAGATTCATCAATTTAACATAATTAACGTCATAATATGACCCATTGACAAGGATAGAAAAAACTATCATCTACCAATCTCTAATACATTCGAAGAGGTCTTTAAACATCTCAATAGTCACGGAAGTAAAATAATGACTATTATCATTAATCAAATCGGCCATATCAATAAATACTCATTAAGTCCTGAATCACGGATTGGTTTGCTCAAGCAATAGTTCAGAATAAACCTATCTTTATTGGGAATCTGTCCTCGGCCTTTTTAATGAAAACTGTGATTTGATAGACCAACATAAAGTGGTTATTACCATCTCTTTGTTAGTCAAAATTGAGTTTTATACCTTTGTGTTAAAGGTCAACGTCTAATTTTTTAATGAATAAATAAGTTTGCAGGTTTGTATGGGAGCCCATTGTTGTTCGCATACGTCACATCAAGGGACGACGAAGGGAGTCCTGTATAATTAGTTTGTTTATTATCTTGATCAAGCGATTCGCGACCGGGCTTATTTTGTATGAGCTATTAGTGTGACAGCGAAAATTTATGTGTGACAATTTTTAAAAAATAGTTTTACTATAATTTGTCTTGTAATGTTGTCACTATCTCCATTAAAATAAGACTAAATTAGTGAAAAATATAAGTAGGTACTTTAAAAAAATGATTTTATATCAAAACAATTAACTTCCTAATTATAAAATCCAAAAATTGCTTGATTAGTTAGATTACCTACCGTCCCGTTAGTGTTACGCATACATTTAGTTTAATGACATTACAAAAAATTAATTGTAGTGTAGAGCTACACACATTGTTTGTAAATGTAATATATTACTCACTTTTTATTAATGTATTGCGCTCCGTTTTATATTTCGTTTCGTCCATCAATGTGGCTAAAATGTAACTATAAGTGACATTATTTTTCAAAAATACACTAATAAGCACATTAATTAATTCATTCACATTCTTTCATATTCGTTTTCTATCTATGCTGTTCGTCTATGAAACTCACTACCAGAGAACATCAGAAAACCTCAGACTCTCAAGTCGTTTAGAGATAGAGTTAGAAGTCATATCCGTTCCCCTTCTTCAGATTGTCTATTGTTTGTTTTCATATACACACTTGTTCTTCCCTTTTATAAAATTACACCCACTCCCCTATTTTTCCTTTTTAATATTTATTTTACACCCAAAGGTTTGCCTGGAAGAGTTGGCTGCTTAGCAATAAGGCCGCCTCTTGTATACTGTCTTCTTTGTATTTTTGTCATTTTTCTGTAAATATGTGCAATAAAGCATAATTTATTATTATTAAATACTTATAACCGAACGAGAAAAGGGTAATAACATCTCTATACATTTGTCCAACTCCGGCGCAGCTTCTCTTATCACGCGAAGAATCACTCTGGCTGATGTGTTTGATGAATGGACGTTTTGTGATGCTAATACCCAGATTACGCATTAAAACTACTGCATAAACCTCACCCCTAAAACAACAATACTAAATACTGTTGACACACAACAAAAGACCTTATGCACCACACATTAAGAACGCACTTTAAAATAATGACAGTAATTCAGATTTAGGGTTATGATAGGGTTGACTCTTACAACGACGTAAGTGAAAAACTAATTTGTATTGTAATTGCAACTTTATTAGAAGTTGCTGGGGCAGGTTTTGTTTTGTTGTTTTTGCATTTAGAAGTCAGGGTAATGAGGTATATCCTAATAGTACACGTGTAGCCTTATCTCTGATTAGTCGTATGTAACCGTTTGTTTGTTAGAGGATTGTTTCGCTAAATTGCTTGTAAATGATTTATAGCTGACAGATTTTGATTAAAATGAATGATTTCCTTGTGTAAACTTATTGTCGACTTAATTTAGCATGACTTTTGAAAAGTTAAACTGAAATTGAGTACTAATATTAACGTGTCTTATTGGTAACCACCTAGTAGGTACGAATAGTTCAAAAGTATTACTTTCTTTAAGTTTTCGTTAAGCACTTTCATTTGTGTAGGCCAAATGCTTTAGTAAATGTAGATGAGCCTCTTGATTTTGTAACTGTGTTGCAATCAATTTCTGATTGAAACTGACAGAAATCGCAGTTACATTGCTGCTTTAAGTAACAGAATTGTTCCATTGATTCTTACTAAAGCAGCAATGTAACTGCGATTTCTGTAAGTTGCAATCAAAAGTTGTTCGCAACAGAGTTTCATAATCAGGGGGCAGATCATGCGAAGTTTTGGTTTTGAATTGATGAATTGAATTTTGATTGAATGAAATTGATCGTTTACATGTGCAATTGAAGCGATTGTCAATTGCTTTAACAATGGCATTGATTGACGGAAAAATTAACATTACCGGGGGCCTTTAAACTTTCGACAGAAAAATGTCTAAAATTCCAAAGATCTTTTACTAAAATACGCAAATGATTTATCAATAAAACTCCAACAGTCAAATTGCCCGAAATAAGCGTTAAGGACGTAAATGAAAAAGGCGATTCCTCTAAATTCGCCGCCGCCGGCTCTGATGGGGCGATACATCACCCGGTATCTGATGCGAATGCCGATTGATTTTCGGAAATCGCCACCGAATAACCCGACGATAAAGTGATTTACACTTGCGACACATTGGCAGCGTGTTCACCGCACATAGCAAAAAAAAATTAAGATGCTCTTTATTTTCTAATAAAAGAAATATAACAAACATCCTTAAAAATACTTGAAGGAAAAAATTAAATGCTGTTCGTACCTATCGTTTATTTAAGAGTCGGTATTATAATTATTAATATATTAAATTGAGTGTTGAAATATACTGAATAATAGGGTTTAGATGTCACTAAAATTTTCCATTAAATCAAGAAAACTCTAAATCTTACTAGAAATAATTTTTAGCTAATCTTCAAACCTTACACATATAGGTTAGGTATGTTAGTTATACTTTTTTATGTAGGAAAAACTCTTTAATTTTACTTAGTTGGATAGTTGGCCTTACAGCAAACTTGTTCGTTAAGTTTAACTTGGCAAAAGCCTTTTGACAGCATTTTAACATATAAAGAACCAAATGATGTGATGGATGATACAGAAACAGGTTATAGTGTTGCTAAAACTGAACAACATTCTCCGAGGAACATTAGTCGAAACATTTTTTTTTTTCGCCTTTCCATTGTAAGTCGGTCAGCTGATCAATACATTTTGTATGGGATTATGAAACGTTTTTCAACCGTTTTTCATTTCTCCGTTTTTCCTTGGAGAAGGTTGTTTAGTTTAAGCACAGAATAGATAATAATACCTACTAGCGTACAGAAGTTGCATTCCGCAAAATCGTTTAAATAAATTGCGACTCTTGCTCCGACGCAATAAAGTGTAATTCAGGTCACACAACGCTCCCTTTGCTCCAAAACATTCAATTAGTAGTTGCCTCTCTTTTTATCGCGTAGGTCTTATCTTTTCTGACGTATGAAATTTGTCCTCTCAAAGGACGCCGACCGGTTAAGACTCGCGCGCGGAGTGACTGAGCCCTGGTTTAAGCAACACTCACCTGTTTCAGTATCATCACATCATTTGCATAGATAAGAACTTGAATGGTTACTCCTATGACAGTAGCGCGATTTCAGACGCATCAATACCAAACAGTTGACCATCCTTTCCACCCGTGTGTCACCTCTTTATCGGTCTCAATCGGCGGGGTCGATTGATCCCATAATGACTCGATTATCGTATTAGTACAATTTATACCGTGGTGTTAGCTCTATAATTTAACATTTAATCTGTGTTAGCTCTACAATTTAACCTTTAATCTACTCGTCGTTCAGATCGGAGCTATTGTGGAGTCAGGAGCAATCAGTCTTTTAGCTAATGTGATATTGGAGACGTGGAAATTTGAAAAGGATTTTCTTTTTTTCACAACTGGGTTGTTCAGAAAAATTGTGGACAGTAAGCACAAACAGCTATCGAAAGGATAGAGTAATTTTGTATGGAAATTTTTTTACAGCGCCATCTATCGCCGAAAAGCGAATTGATTTTTTTCATAGTTACTCTATGAGTACTTTTACGCGCGTTTTTTTCTCGGTTGATGTTCGTACTAAGAGTACAGGATTGCGAAAAACGGTTTTAGATTCGAATCTAAAACATTGGTTTTAGATTCGAATCTAAAACCGTTTTTCGAACGAAACCATGGGGTTTCGTAACCTAACGAATTAAAACTTTGAAAGAAAATCAAAATGTAATAAATAACCATATTATTCACATATTATTGTATTTAACACTTCACTAAAAAAAGCTAACAGTAAAAAAAAGGAACGTTTTTATTGCAGCATAGTAAATACAATTACCACCTTCACCGCGTCAAACTGGCTGTGTCTCCGAGGGTAAACATCTTCCGACCCCCAGGGGGCCAGGGGGCGGTAGGGGGCCGGAGGGGTCGCGGCCTTAATTACCGGCGCTTTTATAGTTTTAATGAGTTCATTTTGGAGCTCGCCTAACAAGCACCGTAATACCTATTTAAACCAATTTTGAAATTAATATCGAAGTGTCGCGGTAAGGTCGTGTCGATGCTTTTTGTTATTTTTGGGTGTCGATAGTTTTTTGTTTTGAGTAATTAAAATTAGTGTTTGATATCAAATGTTTTGTTAAAATGGTTTTTTCAATCTTCTATAAGAAAAAATATAGGTAGGTAATCAAAGCATAACCTTCTCAGACCCTAATTGAAAACGGGTAGTATTTAATTGGGTAACAATAAATTCCCATTTTGGATATCACAAGTACTGAAAATACTAAGCGACTGAAGGCGACTACAAATGTTGAAAATGGGTGACTTTAAAATACAAATTGGGTTACTAGTTATTCAGAACGGGCGACCAAATTGATATTTGAGCGACAGCCTTAGGGCGCACAAAACATTTAAAATTATTTAAAAAAAAGGTGAATTTATCCTAATCGAGATGACAAAAATACCATGTTGGGCAGCTTAAATCAGTTATATAGTTACTTACTGGGTATAATAGTTGCCCACTCAGTATTTTTGTCACTTATTTAGAATTTTCACTGCTTAAATTAACTATCTAATAACTTAAATTATTTATCTCCCACATGTAGTCGCCCGTTTTACGTATTTTTTGTAATCCACAGTTAGTCGCCCGTTTAGTTATTTTGTCGCCCAAAAAAAACCGCTGCCAGGTTTAGTATTTAAGTATTCCATTACCAGTCGCCTTTAATTATTTCCAGTCACCCAATTAATTAATAATCCATTGAAAACAACATATTCTCATTTTAGTTATTTAAAAAAACATAGTTTAATTTCAGTAAGTGTAGTGTAGAAAGGTTTTACCTGCTTATTGTTGATATTATTATTTTATTGTTGATATTTAATTTATTAAGTCTTTAGGTTAAAAATCAGCTATGTTACTCATTGTCTACAAATCTCCCATGAAAGACAGAAATAAATATGGATAATCTAATTAATGTTTTCTCGAAACATCAAAAATTTTATAAAAAATACATTCATTTCGAAATTTTGTTATTATCTAAGTTAGGTATCAGTGAATTTGCCAAGCAACTTAGACAAAAAAAAATCCATTAAAAATTTGGGTCACGAAAATAATACCATTTAAAACTAAATCGAGTCCCAACAGTATGACATCACTAAACATTATCGCGCGCTCGTCGGTCGAGTCGACTATTTTGTCGATATTAATTAAAAAGGGCCCCTGTACAACTTAATAATAAAGAAAATTAAGCAATCTCCGTCCACAGCTTAATGAATTTACGAAACAAAACTCTAACTTTGTACGGACATAAAACGGTCCGCTTTTTGTTAGGTGAGCGTTTTAATTTAGCTGATGAATAGAATAAGTTGTTTCAGGCGCCTTTTGACAGAATTTTGATTACAATTTTGCTGAATTACAAGGTGTAACAAAACGTTGCAGCGATAGAAAGATAAAGGAAAAGTTTGTGACATTTTTGCGGTTAAGTAAAGTGTACGTTTTACAATATTATACAGTTGTCCCAAAACTTTGCCACACGGAGGGAAACTACCTTAAATATTGAAGATAGGAAATTTTACTAAGAGAAGACTTCATTTTATTTTTAAAAAGACTCGGAACTACATTAAATTTTGTTTTTTAAATCGCTTACGATTCGATACAAATTGATATAATCCGTATAATTAAAATTTAAATATTAAATTTAATGGTCTTCCTTTTGTTTAAGATGCTGTGTCACTTAAAAAAAGATAATTCTTCTGAGATACCCTTTCGATTGGTATCGTAAAAATAAATATATTTTTTTATCGTTTTTGGTGGGTTCGATTCCTGGTTAAAGCAGGCGATTTTTCAAAAATCTCAGAATGCAGTTCCAATTATTTTTAAAAACAAAATGAAGTCTCATCTCAGTAAAATTTCCTACTTTCAATATTTAAGGTACTTTCCATTCGTGTGGCAAAATTTTGGGACACCTGTATAACTATTTACCTACTTACTTATATTAAAATTGTACGCTTAAAACGTTTTCGTATACTTTAGAAATCGTCTGATATTCTTATATTACTAACAGATTATAAAAGATATGCGGGAACAAATGAACATAACTATGCAATATAACATAGCATGCTGAAATTTAACTCTAATCTATTCATTCTAAAGTAATTTCAAGACTTATTTCATAACATCCTTACCTACTTACGAATCAAGTGATTAAATAAAGTCAAGTAATCAAGTAATTAACTAGAACAATGCCAGAAACAAAACAGCCCATTTATTTGCACTCATACACAATACACCTAATTTAAAAGGGGTGGGTTTGGTGGAGGAATCCCTGTCCCTCCCATGGGAGGGAATGATAATGGGGTAGTAATTATCGCCCTATTAAGTAGTTTAGGACCTTCATCCACCGTTATAGATACGCTATTATATACTTAATAACGTTTCAAGATGGCGCAGTCCTCTTTCGGTTACCGATTGTGAAAGTTCAGCAAAATTCGCAATGGTTAGGTTTCGGATGGGTGGGTGACCAAAGATATATTTTTCCTAAATATGGTCTGAATTTTCTTCTTTGAATCAGTAGTCAAGTGACTTTTAAACAAACTATTTGTAGGTAACTTAAAAAAAATATACAGGGTGTATTTGTAACCACTCTCCAAATTTTAAGGATGTGTTCAGTCCATGCAACTGAACAATAAGAAAAATAAGGTCAAATATGTAAAAAAATGACTTTTCATACAAATCAAAGAGATCACATGATCAGTTTAGTATGGGATGACCAAAATTTTTTGGCGTATTTCGACACATGTTTCATGGCGAAAGTTGTTCAGTTTCATGGACTGAACACATCCTTCAAATTTCGAAAGTGGCTACAAATACACCTTTTATTTTTAAATTATTTTAACCGGGAAATATATGATTAAAAAAAATATAGAGTTGTACATAGATATTCTTTCTTGAAAAGTTTGAAATAATTTTATTGTGATCATAATCCCAGATTTTTTGTAATCAATCCCGTTATATTTAATTTCATGAAACGTCAGCGTAGCCGGTAATATAATTTTTATGCTATTATTTTTACTAAACATGGTAAAGTTTCCACTACAATTATACAGGGTGAAATCAAGTCATTAGCAATTTTCTTAAAGTAATAAATAATCTAACCGCGAAATTAACGTCTTATGGACGTTGTTTGTTTTAACTTTTGACACACCCCGGACACTCCATACAACCGCGCCATTATAAACAGATGACGTCAGATGACGTTTTTGTACACGCGCAACTGTGTGTGTAAGTCTAGGGCTACCGTGCAGTTCGTGCTGTATGCTGTTTGGTAATAGTTATTTATGCAACTGTACTATAACGAGGGGTATTAAAACACGAATGTGGGTTTATCACGAGGCGAAGCCGAGTGTGATAATAGTATCACATGAGTGTTTTAATACCTAATTATGTACAGTTGCATACAAGACTTTATCTACACCCATTTTTTTTATTTTTTCATATTTTTATTAGGGAAACAAACAATATTTTAATACATATGGATTAAAAACACCCATGATATTTATTTAAACCCATGATATGTATCCTCTATAAAGGTTTTGACTTTGACTTTGTCTTTGACTTTTACTTTCCTCTCCCTCCTCGTCATTATGTCTTCCGCAAGAGTGTTATAATGTTGTATTGAAATTCATAATGCAACGCTCGCGCGTGGGCGCGCGGCGCTGCACTCTCGCTCGGGATATTGTAATGATGGTAGTAAGCTGTTTCAGAACCCCTTACAGAGGATTTAAAGCATGGATGTAGATAAATAAAGTTACAACGCATTACTTTGAATAATAATTATAAATAATAAATAAATAAAAGTTTGGACAATCGACGCATTGCTTTGAATATCAAAATAAGTAGACGTTGACAAACACGACTAAACGAGCACACGATTCGGCACACGAACTCGCGGGGTGGGGTGAGGTAATCGATTCTGGGGCGAGGCGGAGAGTGTCCTTTCTGTTCGGTAGTACTTATATCTATTCTGTGCTTTTGAGGCAATCTTTGGTAGAGTCATTCTTTGTGTGTTGTTTTATTTTATTAGCTTTTTAATAAAATAAAAATAAATCACCTTTTTCTTGTGATTTTTTTTGTCTATTTCAGTTTCCAGTTCCACCTCGAATTTTGACCACATGATTTAAGAATTTCTTGACCTAAAGATATCAATATCGCAGTAAGATTCTTAGTTTTAAAATGTATGAAATATTAAATGTATGTTTTTTTAGTTTAAAAAAAACGACTTTGATTTCATCCTGTATAACAGGTAGGTAAACTCCCAATAACTCCAACAATGTCTCGTTGTAAACTCTTTGTAAATACTTCTCTAAGCTGACAATAAATTAGCTTATTACTAAGCAACCCTGATGTACAGTTTTGAACTTTAACCCCTACTAATTAGGTGAATATTGGAATATCAAACGAAACGAGTAGGACGATTCAATTGGATTCTAAATCTTCAGAAACCCTTCGGCATTTGCGTCGTGTCTATTCGGACTTCGAAGAATTCCTCATTTATAAGATTCTTATAAGAGAAAAAGGGATAGGAATATGCAAATTGCTTGAAACCTGCAATGCACTGATTTTCATTGAACCCCTTATACTGAACTTTAAAGTGTAAAAAATAAAGTACATTTCACTTTGCTGTTCAGATAAGTTTTAAGATGTTTGTTGAATGGAATCTTACCTCCATTGTTACGACTTCATTTGCTACTAAAATGTTTTGCTCTTATAAGGGTATTGATTCAAAGTGCCCATAAGCAAAAATGCCAGGAATTTTTACGATTTGAAACGAGAAAATGAAAAATATATTGCTTTCGGCCATTCTTTGTGAATTGATTGTATCACAGTTATACCGGTTGCACTGTGTTGTATAGCCATGACGTAGGTAGCCAGACAGATTTCTGAAACTAACAAGGTTTGGTAATAATCAACATTTAATGTCTACTTATTTCCACGCGTGTTATACATTGATTTGGAATGAGAAAGAAATTAAATTTAAAGGGTGACTGACTACCTAAGGAATTTAAATCCTCATGGGATGAGACGTCATGGGATGAATACGGAACAACTCTGAAAAAGAACACTCACGGAGAAGGACTATAATAACTATTCAGAATTAACACAGACGTAGATTTTCACGTAATATTAGTGTCATTATTTTCACGAAATAAAGGTTTATTTTATTATTTACATTTATTATAATTACTTTAGTTAATAGACTCAACACAGGTCCAGATATTTAGAAAAAGTCAACCTAGAAACGTTTTATAGGTATCAAAAAACTACATTTTAAACTCAAAATTAGAAACGTTTTAGCCACGCAATGACATAAGTCAACCTAGACACGTTTTTAAATGTATCAAAAAACGACTTTTATAACACAAAATTATAAAAATATTATCGTAAAATTCAAATTATCACTCCATATCGGATCAATACGGCCATAATGTTTATGGCAGTGATTTGATCCACATGACGCCAATTGGAAAGCAATTTTTGCCCAGCGTGGCGCCACTCGGCTAATGTAAAATACACATTAGCCCTAATCAATATTATTAACATAATATTCATTTACGATGGAGTTTATTAATGTATTATTGTACGCATAAACTTTGAGACAGAAATTTGGAAAGACAAATTACGTACAACTTAATTAATGATTAAACTTAATTAAATAGACATTTTGGTTAGTAGATAGGTAGATACTTATTTAAACTTCCATTTGCTTAGTATTTACGTAGAAACGACGAAAGAGCAATTTTTGTAATCACTACGGGGTCTACTAGGTAGTATAGGACGAAATGAAGGGAACGAAATGAATCGAAATCATTCTTTGATTTTTATTTATTTCTTGACCCAATATAATGCGTTGAACAAATGCCTTTCTGTTCAGTGTCATGGTTTGAGTTTAGCAGAAGGCTCTACGGCTTTAAATAAAATTTTAGGACAAAACTCTGCCGAAGTCCTATAGGATTTTTTATCCTATCTTTTAAGTTTTTTTATGCACAACGGTATAGTACTTGGCCTTCACCGCACCTGATGTTAAGTATATGATGATAAGGCCGAAGGTGGAAGCTCAATACACCCGAAATCCTCATCACTGAGGAACTGGCTAATTTACCGCTAACTGCCGGAACACAACATTTTTTAAAATTGTTGTTATGGAGTCAGACGTGGTTCGTCCAAGAGCAGACTTAGGTAAGATGATGGTAGCTAGCCAGGCGGACTTGAAATAAACCTTACCACCAACCAAAAATAAAAGACTGCACCTTACCGTATACTTTAAGTAGAGGTAACTCCAAAATACGAAGATTGCTTACAGCAGTGCAAATTGCCAAACGGCTCAATATCGGCACATAAAGTGGAGGCATAACTGGAACCCCGGGATGCCAATTGGGATGCCATTTCTGCCCCGCGGGGCTCCGGACGCTAATGCAGAATAAGCATTATTGTATTATAACTACATTTATGATGTAAATAAAGAAAGTATTTAGGCAAAACAACAATAACCTAGTCCTATACTAACAACAAACCGAAATATTATAGAAAAAACTAAGGTTTTTTTTATTAAGCCTTAGTCCTTCCTTTTTCACGATACAGGGTGTTACAAAACAACCCACATATGGTTGATATAAGGGACCATCAAAGCGAACAACTTTTGCTACGAGACCAACTCTGAAATCACAAAAAAACTGCTGTTTCATACATTTTGATATTTTCGTTATTAATGTTTGTATGAAACAGCGGATTATTTTCGCGATTTCAGAGTTGGTCCCATAGCAAAAGTTGATCAGTTTGATGGTGCCTATCTTCGATCAGGATCAAAAATCCTTATCTACCTTATTTGGCACAGCGGGTAGTTTTGTAACATCCCTGTATCTATCTTACTTACTATTACTTACTATTACTTACTTACTTACTTACTATCTACTATTTATAATAGGAGCAGAATTACTATGAAAGTATCAGTCTAGGCACAGGTTTCCGAAATTTATTCAATAATAAAGTTGTAGTGCGTTCTTAGTTGTTATCAAGTGGCCTTTTCTAAGCAAGTGTTTAAGTGCCGGGTGAGCACAGTCCTTAACAATAAAATCCTAGTTTAGATTATCGGTTAAAACAAAGAAGACACATTAAGTTTTTACTCAAAAATGCTTGTAATATGATCATTATTTCGACAACCTTCTTTGAACAAAGTCGAGGTTGCCGCGCTCCTCCGATGGTGACGCAACAAAGTTGTATGGGATTTCATTATTGTCGAGTTTTAGCCACCAGCAATTTCCTTTGAGAATCCATTATTAAAATAAAATAAATAAAATAAAATAATTTTATTTCAGCTTTAGGAACATCCATATAAGATTAGTAAAAAATAAAAAGAAGAAATAAAACACCTTATGAGCTATGTTAGTAAACCTATTCTATTTCGTGTTTTTAATTCTAATTTAGAAAACAACACAGTCGGGTTTCTCCCTGACCACGCCCAGAATGAGGTTGGAGCTACCACGCACCCTGCGCATTAAAGAAGCGACCCGCCCACGCAATACCGCATAAAAGTCGTTAGTATGAGCCTGAGCAAACATAGTCGAGGCGCTGCAGTATTGTGGCAGCCCCAACATCTTTGGTCCGCGCTATAAAGGCCTCGACCTCCGGTCTCGGCCTTTATTCCAGCTTGGCCATCAAGGGCTGCAACGCTGACCGCGCTGTGACGGCCTGGACCTGCGCTAAGCTACGCTATCGGCCATCATCATCGCGCTGCCAGCAATGCAGTCATTATTGACCGCGTCAGTAATGTACTATTACATCGATTTGGAAGTTTTTGTCAGCTACGGTACTTGGAGTTCCACTTTTAGTTGTCTTTTTTAATCTAAGAATATTTGGCAAGTAGGGCAGGAATACAAAAATATTTCAATTCAGCAACCAAAAACAGTTCGGGGTTCGAACTTGACCGCAAATTACTTAAAGGTTCACCCACTCGACCATCCAGTTGCATTTAATTGCAAATGTCAGAAAAATTCTCATGCGCAAACATTACCTAATCACAAAGGTTAAATACGCAATCATAACGTACTAACCCCCTTACTAATAAAGATTGAATAGCAGATGTATAGTTACACAATGGTTACTCTCTGTCAAACTATTTGAATTTGACATTAAAAAGAAAGTGACAAAACACTGTGTAACTATGCAGCTGCTATTAATTCTTTATTAGTAAGGGGGTTAGTGTTCAAATCACAACTAAATTGCCATATCCCAACCAATATTGGCCAACGTGCCCAAATTGCCACACACTGCCGCCAACTGTACGTACGAACAATATTTTATTAACCTCTCATCAATAGACACATAATAACAATTTAATAGACACAGATTTATCTTCTGCACCGCCGATAACTGAATACTTTAAACCAAAGTTAAACAAGCGGAATTCAACTTTATATTCTAGGGCGTAAAGAAACAGCTTCAAGTGTTGTGGTGGTAAAAGTAAATTGGTATCGATATAAGAATCATATCAACCTCATATTCGAATCGCGTGCCATGATTCGGCAGAATCGATCAAAGTATCGCCGGACCACCAATGAGCCTCTTAAAATGTCCTGATAGAGATGTGTATGATCAATTTGATTATATCGATATCATTCCTATCGTATCGTCGATGAATAGTTAAAAATTATAGTTATAAACTTGTACTTTTATTTATTTTGTGATAATACTGCCGAATACTGAGCCATCACTTAAATTTTTTAGAAACCTAACTTTTGACATTTTCTGCTATTTATTTCAGTCTTTTGAGTGTCGATTTAGTACGAGTGGTTAGCTTATTAAAATATAAACAGTTTTGCTGAGTAGAGTTTTGGTAATTAATTATAGTACTATTGCTTTATTGCGTGTATTATAATGATCAATAATTGAAATTATTTATCGCGGTGGTGACTAATAGAATACAAAGAGGCCTTAAAGCATAGAATGTTATGATCTAGCTAAAGTCAAAAGAAAAGCATAAAAAAATACGATAGTGTTACTGGATGGTCAATTTATCAAATAAAAAGCCAACGATTATGAAAGTTCCTTCTTATCCTTCTGGATAAAAGGAAGGTATGTGTTTCACCAGTGAGGACAATAAAAAACTGGCTGATGATGATAACTAAAAGTTCATCGATAAAATATCGACATCGACAACTACCCCACCCCTAGCTGTTACTAAAAAGAGTTCCCAAGAGGCACAATCAACACACATTGAATACCCCTTTGTCGTGCCGAGTGATTTATTGATTGCGTCTCTGTCAACACGGCTGGCACTTTACACCGTCTCTGAATACTTCATTTGATCCGGATTTTTATCGATAATAAAACGGAGCGTGAGTCACATCACTCGTTAGCCGTATTTAGTATACAAATCATTCGATAGCGGCATCGCTTGATCGCTACGATGATCGCTCGAGCGAATATTGTTTTGCTTTTTATAGAATACGATTACCTACTGATTGTTGTTCGCGCGAAATACTTGAAAAGACGACGGGCTTTGCTCGCTTTAATAAATGATGCTTGATTGAAATTATTCTCTATTGGCTAGCTACTAGTAACACCAATGTTTACCTCAAAATTGGGATAAGAAAAAAATTAAATAATCTCTTAAGACTGTATATCCGCATTTCAAAGAAATTAGCATTTTTCCAGAGAAGTTATCTAAAGAATGAAAGCATTACTATTGATGTAAACTTTAGTATTCAGAAGCAAAATTCCTAAATTAGTGCCGTTTAGAGAGAAAAACATAATAAATTATCAGGTATTTTAAAACGAAGATAATCTGTTCAAGTGCAATTTCAAATTTGCTTGTCAGAGGTATTTTTCACAAACTTTTCAGCTGTAACAAATAAGAATACGACTCATATTTATTTTTCACTTATTATTTGTCTTGTCAAGGAGTGCCCTATAGAGAGAAAATTAAAAAAAAAGTTTGGAATCACAGAGAAATAAAATATTAATAAATGCTCAAATGGGTACACTTAGACATGTTTTTACTGGTATTTACTGATTCTAAAGTCATTTATAATTTCTTTAGGAATAATGGGGTTATTTGTCTAATGTATTTTTATATACTTATATCTATTTAATAATTTAATAGGAATTTTCAACGTTCGCCCTCATTACGGCTCGCGCGGAGTTGTTTTGATCATTTGTATTGTCAATTTAAAAATGGAACGTGATGCGCGTCTACATCCTCAATTTTTACTTTCGGTTTTATTACAATATAGATCGCTTCAATTTAGCTACGATATGATTATTTTCATTTGTGTCATGCCTAAGCCTAACTAATTGAAATTTTAATTAATTTATTATTGTATATTGTATCGTCACTTTTATTTATTTACATTTTTCGTTACATTTTGTCGTTTTTAGGGTTCCGTAGCCCAAATGGCAAAAAACGGAACCCTTATAGATTCGTCATGTCTGTCTGTCTGTCTGTCTGTCTGTCTGTCTGTCTGTCTGTCTGTCTGTCTGTCTGTCCGTATGTCACAGCCACTTTATTCCGAAAGTATTAAGACTACACAGTTGAAACTTGGTAGGTAGATGTATTCTGTTAACCGCTTAACGAATTTAATACAAAAATAAGAAAAATAAAAGATTGAGGGGGGGCTCCCCATACATGGAACTGAAACTGAAAAATTTTTTTTTCTTCAAACCAACACGTGTTGGGTGTCTATAGATAGGTCTTTAAAAATAACATTGAGGTTTTTAAGACAACTTTTTCTCAAAGTCAACCGTTTGAAAGATATTCACCGCCAAAGTGGTAAAATGTGTGTCCCCCCCCCTTTAACTTTTGAAATAAGAGAGTGAAAAATCTAAAAAAAAAATATGCTGTAGATCTTAATAAACACTTCCAACCAAAATTGGTTTGAACGATATATAGTAATTAGTTTTTGAGATATAGCACATTTTCCAAAACCGCAAATATAACTTTGTCATTCATACCAACACTGTAAAAAACAAAGTTATTTTTACAGACGAAAAATTATAGGTGGTATTAAATATGGTATGGTATAAGGTAACTACGGAACCCTATGGCGCGTGGCCCGACACGCACTTGGCCGGTTTTTTTTTTTATTCTTCTGCGCACTATTCATTTGGAATACTGAAAACATTATTTCCTTCTTTGAATCCTTTCTATAAGATTAAATTATAGATCTAGATATTTTACACTGGCATCTTTAATTTAAACTAAACGCCTGTAGATCAGTCTGTACAGACGTTAGTATAAATTATATATTTTACTAACGGCCGCCCGCAACTTCGTCTGCGTGGAAAGTTTTTTGCTATCCCTCGGGAACAATACTTTTCTTCGGGATGAAAGATACCCTATGTCTTTTTCTGTACCCCTGACAACGTGTATGTAAAATTTCATGATGATCGGTTCAGTAGTTAAGTCGTGAAGGCATAATACACAAACATACAAACGAAATTTCGCATTTTATAATATTAGTAAGGATGAGTTTAATTGTTTTTGATTGTATGACAATTATAATCGAACTTAAATTTACTTAACTTAATTTTACTTAAATAAGAATTATTAATTGAATTTGAATTTTTGAATTTGAATTACTTCCCTATAACAACAATAATTATTACCCTAAGCAATTGTTCCAATGAATATCACTAATTATTAAATTCAGAATAAAAATGTACCTAACCTATGGTCTTTTCCTTTAATCCCTTTAATGATTTCAAGAACAAATAAATAAAAATAAGCTTTCGCGTAAAAACTGCTTATAGAGGATGGGTGGTCTGTAATTGCATTCTTATTAAACGAGCCATTAATGTTAGTTATGGTGACCATGATTCAGAGAAATTCAGGACATTCATAGAAACAATGTAGTTCTACGTATTAATGTTTGAATTCTACGGTTTAGTTTAAGTTTTAACCGCCTCTGTGGTCTAGTGGTTCGCCCACCCTTGTAAGACGCAGAGGTCCCGGGTTCGATTCCCAGGGGGGGTACAATTTGTACTCGGTTTGGTTGGTGGTAGGGCTTATTTCAAGTCCGCCTGGCTAGCTACCACCATCTTACCTAAGTCTGACGCCATAATAACAATTTAAAAATTGTTGTGTTCCGGCAGTTAGAGGTAAGATAGCCAGTATTCCGGGTGTAGTGCGCTTCCACCTTCGGCCTTATCGTCATTTAACATCAGGTGTGATGAAGGCCAAGCACTATCCCGTTGTGTATAAAAAAAAAAAAGTATAATTATTATTTTGTCTCCCTTATAACTGTTGGTACTTAACGAATTTTCATATTTTATTAATCTCATATTTTAGAATATCAGTCACGGAATATTTTTTTAATAAATACGGGAAAATATACGTTTGTGAAAAATCGACAGTGTCTGGCAATTTATCAGTAGATTTTAGGTCATCTTGTAAGTAAGTTAAGTATAATCTTTCGTTGTGCATAAAAAATAATAATGTCTTTAAGTCCATTTTGAAAAATACATTATTAAAACAGCTTCAAGTAAATAGATAATAAGATAGTGAAAATAAACAATTGTTTATCTGTTGACAGTAAGCCTCGTATTTTAAAGACGAGTAAGTAATTACTTAAGTTAAACTTTCAATTTTCAAATACTACTAATATTCACATGCATTTTATAGTTTAAATTAATCTTAAATGCACCAAAACTGCACTAAAACTGCATTTAAGATTAATCATATCGTCGGTCTTCTTCTTATCGAATGAGGATTAGTGGCCACCTCTGGTGTTAGAATTTATCAAGCCGCCTGTAAGGCCTCTTACTTGGCTTAACGACTGTTATCAGATGACAACAGCCGGGACCGATAGTTTAACGTGCCCTCCGAAGCACGGAAGCGCTCAGTTGTAATGCCACTTTAACGGTCACCCATCCGACCCCTGACCAGACCGAGCGTTGCTTAACAAACGTGATCGAGTACGATCAGTCTGTCAAGTTCCGCCATGAGCGCTTCAATCGTCGGTGGGCGTGCAAGACCGCGTAAGAGCAGTTTGCAATACTGCGTATTTACAAAAGACCCAAAATTGAGATTTTGTGCCAGCAGATTCTAGACGCTGATTCGCTCCTTCTAGAACTCACGCGATTTGAATTAGCCAATAAGGAACGTATATTCCACTATCATGAAATGCCGCGTATTTGCACAGTCCATACAATAAGTCTAAGCCCAATAATTGGCATTATTGGCAGCAAATCCGCGTATTTACCGAATTGTACAAGAGTGTGTTTATTCGTGTTTAATTATTGTGTAAGTGTTTTGTTTGGTTTCTATTTCATCTTAATGCATATAATAACGCATGAGTTTTGTAAGTGTTCATAATTCCTAAGTCAATAAATTCATTTAATTGTACAATGTAGTTACGCGGTTTTTATGTCACAGACTTTGAGTTTTTGTGAGTTGAATAATACTGATATTGTTATTCACGCGGTATTATGTCATAATTATTTTTTTAAATGTTGTTGATAATATAGATTAAAACCATTTTTGATATTTACTAAATAGGTATATTTTTTATGATACTATGCATGGTTATATCTTTGTTTTTCTATTTAATTAAATAAATATTTCATTTCAAACCCGCTTATTTGCTAAAATACGAGGGTGGTTTGATAAGTCCGTGACTTTTTGAAGAAGAAAAATTTTTTAAAATAATATTTTGTTTTATTTTTCTACATAATCTCCTTTCAGCTCTATACACTTCGACCAACGATGTTCCAACTTCTTCAACCCATCCAAAAAATAGTTTTTATCAAACCCTGAAAAATAGGCTTCTGTTTTAGCTATCACTACTTCAATCGATGAAAATCTTTGTCCACCAAGCCATTTCTTCATGTTTGGGAAGAGGAAAAAGTCACACGGGGCCAAATCTGGTGAATACGGGGGGTGTGGCAATAGGTCGTATCGCAATTCCACAAGTTTTGATGTTGCGATTGCCGACGAGTGGGCCGAAGCATTGTCGTGATGAAATAAAACTTTTTTCTTTGCTAGATGCGGTCTTTTCTTCAGCAGCTCTACATTGAATCTATCCAACAAAGCAACATAATAAGCTCCGGTAATTGTCTTGCCTTTCTCCAAAAAATCGATGTAAATGACACCTTTGCTGTCCCAAAAGACAGTGGCCATCACTTTGCGTTTTTGCCTTCTTCGGGGCACGTTCACCGGTAGAAGTCCACTGCTTTGACTGTTGCTTGGTCTCTGGCGTATAATGGTGGACCCACGTTTCGTCAACTGTTACGTACCGACGAAAAAAATCACTTGGATTGCGGTTATATAAACTTAAGCATTGTTTAGAAGTTGTTACACGAGTTCGTTTTTGGTCTACTGTCAGCAAACGCGGCACCCATCTTGCAGAAAGCTTTTTCATGCCGAGAATATCGTGCAAAATATGAAAAATTCGTTCGGTAGAGATGTGAACAGCATCAGCTATCTCGCGTATCTTCACTCGACGGTCTGCCATAACAATGTCGTGGATTTTGTTAACAATATCTTCAGTGGTGACCTCAATCGGCCTTCCTGGGTGGTCGGCGTCAGTTGTGGTGGTACGACCGCAATGAAATTCAGTAAACCACTTATGAACCATTCCATGAGATGGAGCAGAGTCCCCATAATATTTTTTCAGTTTATCCTCCATCTGCTTAATGGTTTTACCACGTAAAAAGTAGTGTTTTATCAATACGCGAAATTCGTTTTTCTCCATTATAAAAGAATATCCCGACCTCACTTGCATAAATGCTTCCAATTTTTTTACTTTCGCGCCAATTTCAAAAATGGAACAGCATAAGCTCAGCAAGGAGTTCTAAATTAAGACAGGAAAATTGAATTATGAAAAAATATTGTATTCAACCTTACCAACCAGCCACGGACTTATCATACTACCCTCGTAATACAAAATTTTATATATTTCTTAATTGCAAAAGGACGTAAGTGATATTACGTGAAAATCTTATGAAGTTGTCGGTAAAATTCGTAAACTACGTCATAATCCTATAAAACAATAGTCAAAGAAACTTCATACAAGTTCAGTCAGAAAAACATATTTAAATGGCCAAGATATTAAGTTTTTTCTGCTTCCAGTAAAATTCCAAAAATGCAGATGCGCGGTATTGCAAACTGCTCTTGCGCGGTCTTGCACGCCCACCGACGATATCATAATATAAATTGCATGAGAATATATTATTAGAAGCATTTGACAGTTGAAATTTTGCTCAAGTCTTTACTAACTCATCTGTAGATACGAAGGGAAGTATAATTTACATGAATTAGATTATCTTCAGCAACATGAATATCTGTCAAAGAAATTATGTGTGTAATTTTAGTTCGTAAGTGTTAATTTAATATTTTTAATTGCTATTTGTGAGTGCCTTTAATTAGCTACCTACTGTTATACCCATTATTTATTATTGTTTGATATTGTTGGCATACCTAAATAAAAATTAAATAAAAATTAAAGACAAAACTTTTAACTTACTGTCACACTACCTAACGGGTACCACTCCCGTAATAACTCTCAATCTGTCATTTTTTACAACTATTCATTGTCTACCACTTTGTAAGTCGACAGTTAATTTTCACTAATCAATCTTATTACTACGGTTTTAATGACTATAATTGGATGTACTCTACAATAATTCTACTGAATAATTTATACTAGTTTTGCACTTGAACGAACAATGGAAGGTAAATTGAATAGTAAATTGTTTACTTTTTTACTTAATATTGGCTTTATACAGGGTGAAATTATAATGATGATTGTGAAAGCACACGATTAGCGAAATGACATTTGAAAAACTTTTTCTGTGAAGGGGGAAGAATCACAAATTACTTTACCCTGAGAAACGAAAGCGGTTAAACCCTTTTTTTAAACTAAAAAATATAAAAAAATATACTAAATGAAGTTATGATGTAAGTTGTCGAAAATTTAATGTTGTTATTTAATTTATATAAGAAACTTCCAACGACTTCGTCTGGTTGGATTACCTAGTTGTTCTTCTATTTCTCAGGAAAAGGTTATTTTTTGTAGATGAAAGTTATCCTATGTCCTTTTCTGTACTCGTGACACTTTTGAGTCTCTAACCATTAACTAATTAAACGATATTTTGCATACAAGTTGTATGCAAAATTAGTGGTTAGAGACTAAGTGTAACAAACAAATAAACCCACTTTTAAAGCGAAGATGAAGTGACAATACCTCCTATCTGTGGACATGCTATTAAATAAGTAGATTCGACATATAATACGCAAATATTTCATATATAGCAGCTATTTCCACAGAGTTTTAATAGTTAGGTATTTTAAAAGAAAATTTCAGATAGAAAAAAAATTGTCCAAGCGAAATTAAATTTTAAGTCTGTTAACATTAAAAAAGTAGGTTACATATAAGATGATAGTAAGGAGGTATAATAGGCATGTTGACTATTTTTTTTATTTTATGTTACATAAATTACTCCTAAAAAAAGAAACATTTGTATAAGAATTATTACGCTAGCATGAAAACTGCCCGAGATATCACAGTTTGAAATGCACAAAGTTGGACTCACCCGAACACGCTCCATACTAACGGCTACCAAGTTATGACGTCACGCCTTCCTACGTTGTATGCAACGCGTAGGAAAAAATATTTTTTATCGCGCGGCGGAATTTTCTCTGCCAATTTTTTTTTCGAATATTTTCTATAGAATTAAAACTATGTAGATTTGCACCAGAAAAAATAATAATAAAAAAATAGCTCAGTTAATTTACTATATCTAACTAGCTCTAGCTGGAAAATCTGCCTCCAATGGAAGATGCTGTTCGTAACCTTATTCTCCGTGCACTTTACCAAGGAGGCTGTGTTTGGGGACAGATTATAGCCCCTCAAGCAACAGCTGCCATGCCCTGCTGACTGAGGCTGGTCCAAACAAAATGGCTATTGGGAGCCTATTTGAACAAAACTACCTGCTGCATCTGCTGCTTGTTTAGAATTAATTCATTGCCGCTGCAAAACAAAATGCGCAGGGAAGTGCAACTGCATTAAAAGAAATCTAAAATACACAGACCTATGTGCATGTAGTGGCAACTACAAACAATTAAATTTATTTATTTTAACCTGAATTTTTTAATATCTCTTATCTAGGTATGTTAATTTTATCACATTTATAATAATTCTAATGGCGAACGTTTCCCCAACATCTTTATTTATATATTTCAGAACATTTTTTTAACAGTTACTAGACAAAAATGTTTGACAAGTTTATTATTCTATATAGTAGGATAACTGGGCTATTCACTAGTATTTTTGTTTCTTTGGGCAAATCCTCATAGTTTTAATTCTGTAGAGGATTATCGAAAAAAATGGTATAGAAATTTACGCCACGCGACACAAAACATTTTTTTAATACAGTTACTAGACAAAAATGTTTGACAAATGTCTTATTCTATATAGTAAAATAACTGGGTTATTCACATATTTTTTTTCTGGGGCAAATTTTCATAGTTTTAATTTTGTAGAAAATATTCGAAAATAAAAAAAATATAGAGACAATTGTGCCGCGCGACAAAAAATATTTTTAACGCAGTTTCTAGACAAAAATGTTTAAATAGTTTATTATAATATTAAGTGGAATAACTGGGCTATTCACTGGTTTTTTTTGTTATGGAAAATTTTCATAGTTTTAATTCTACAGAGGATTTTCGAGAAAAAAATTGTAGAAAAAAAATCACTTTTGAATTTCGCGGTTTTTTTGTATGGGTGAGTGAAAATTTAGTTCCAAAAATGAATTCCTTGTCCTCAAATTATAAGAAAAAGGCACCAAACTTGATATAGTGGCTACATGTATGCAGATATGAAGCTTAGAGTGGCAACCGGGCTAAATCAGCTTAGATCACCCCAAGGAACACCAGTTCCAAGCGGTTTACTTTGTCTCCAAAATGCAAGGTGATGTCCCCAGGATCTTCCGCTACTTAGACCTATTACTGTTGAAATGTTATTGAAATATATGTATCATTTCTTGTAATCGTTCAAAGTGCATTCCCACAAAATGGGATTCTCTTCACACGTTCATCTATGCACTTTTTGTGAAGTTTATCGGTAGTCTATAAAAATTATCTCCTAATATGCACACAGAACGTGCGTGAGAAATGGTGAAGGAGAACAAACAATTACTTCAAACGCAACGTTACATAATTTCCGAATAAAACGTGTCATAAGCAGAAATATAGCTCGTAAATACTTTAGTTTTGACCTAGATATTGTTCAGGGTTCGTAAAAAACATACTTACATTTATTTTCAATACGAATCTGTTTGATATTGGCTTATGGATAGGCACATTTTTTTATGCACAACAGGATAATGCTTGGACTTCACCTCACCTGATGTTAAGTGACGATAAGGCCGAAGGTGTAAGCGGACTACACCCGTAATCCTCATCACTGACTGTCCATCTTACCTCTAACTGCCGGAACAAAACAATGTTTAAGCTGTTGTTATGGCGTCAGACTTAGGTAAGATGGTGGTAGCTACTTGAAATAAGCACTACCACCAACCAAACCGAGTATAACTAATGTACCCCCCTGTTGGGAATCGAACCCGGGACCCCTGTATCTTACACGATGGGCGAACCACTACACTACAGAGGCGGAGGCGGTAAATCTTATCATCATCATCATCATCAGCCATTTTAATGTCCCCACTGCTGGGGCACAGGCTTTCCTTATGGGTGGATAAGGAGGACGGGCCATAACCCACCACGCGGGCCCAATGCGGATTGGTGGGTGTTAACGACTGCAAATACAGCCGGGACCAACGGCTTAACGTGCCTTCCGAAGCACGGAGGAGCTCGAGATAATAAATTTTTGGTCACCCATCCCATGACTGACCCTTGCGAACGTTGCTTAACCACCGCAATCGCTGGGCCAGGCGCTAAACCACTGCGCCACCGAGCTCCCCTATATATCTTAATGCAGTCGCAATTGAACGTGGTTGAATTACTTATTTTTGCTGTTAAGTGTTACGCTCTCGAGTCTTTTTACACGACTGCTCAAAAAGGAGTGTATATGTGTTTAGGGTTCATGTATGTTTGTCGGTATGTGAGTTTCTTTGTTCCACCATAACTTCTAAATGCCTGAACTGATTTGGATGCTGTCGTTAGAATCTTCTTCTTCTTCTTATTTTTGTTTTGGCAATCTACTTTCCTCTTGGAAGTAATTTTTGCCAGTGTCAAGTGTTGAATACTTCAGTTCATTGATTGTTTCAGTTTACATTAGAATGTGGGTGCATCGCATTCCAAGGCTGCTTGGAGCATTTGGCACCAAGTATATCAAGACAGTTTACTCGGTAAGTTCTGCCGAGGTAGCTACCACTACACTAAAAGTCTCGGCTTCACACAACCAAGATCGCGCCTATTTCAATTATCCCACATATTGTTCAGTTGCGTAGACACTTGTACCACAAAACTGCACCAATTTTAAGACACAATATCCACTATGAATCAATTTGCGAATAATTAAAAGAGTCACCAAACCGAACCCGACAAAATGGCGCCAAAAAAACTCTCGTTAGAATCCTTGCATCATTCCGAGTGACACAGGCTATATTTTTTTGAAAAAAAAATCAATATGGCGACTGTACGACGCCACTTTCAAATGTGAAAAAAATAATGTTTTCTTCAATTATAACAATATGGGTATCAAATGAAAGGCCTTGATGAGCACATTCCAAAACTATATAATTTGTCACTAAAATGTGTGAAATAAAAATAAATAAAATTTAAAAATATTAAAAACACGACTGCCCTGCCAAAAACGAACTAAAAAGTTAAATAACAAGTGTAATTTGCAGTCGGGAGACCTCTAATCAAAAATTCTTTCATGAAACGGTCCCCCGACTGCAAATTACACTTGTTTGTTTAGTTCGTTTTTGGCGGGGCAGTCGTGTTTTTAATATTTTTTATTTATTCATTAAAAGCTTCACTAAACTTTAATAACCTTGCACTACAAATCCTTTGAATACTAAAATGACATATAATAAGGATCTTCATAATACTGTGATTCACACATCTGTCAAAAAGATATCCCACGATCGATCAGCAAAGAATCCTTCAGAAAAACACCTGATTGTTTTGTATAAATTTTGACGAATCCATCTTGAACATTGAAATTTGTCTGCCATTGAAAAGGTCTCTTTTGAAGGCATAATGCGAAAATGATTGACTTCTCATTGTGTGCAGTTCGAGTGCACTGCACCGTATAAAATCCAATTTTATTGGGTAATTTTGATGCCTGCGTAGGCGTTAGGGTGGCAAAGCAAAACTGTGTAAGTAACATTTTACTTAGTTTTAAGAATATTACATTTTACATTTTAAAGATTCCATAGGTGCCATTGACGTCATTATATTACTTACTTATCATTTATATCATTTAAAGGAAATGTAACATAACATAACAACATTTTTGATGAATTTATTTTACACTATATTGGGTTTCATTTTAATTCCAATGATGCTTATTGCCGCATGTTACATGCTCAATTTACGACTGCACAAACCAAGCATAATTTGGCATTATACCTACGCTGAAACTAAAAAAAAACTGCTGTTCCATACAAAAGCGAAATACCTACTCTACTATAATGTATATGTATGGAACAGCAGATTTTTTTCGCGATATCAGAGTTGGCCCCATATTTAAAGTTGCTTGTAATCATGGGTGGTTCCACCCCACTGCGGGAACCGAATGATAAAAATTTCACGCTGTATGTATTCATATTCATATTCATATATATTTATTGCAAGTCACTCATATGTTTAACAATACGACATATTATTATATTGTAGGTACACAACATAAGTGATACCCTGTAAGGGCGTAGCAATGTTTTTTAAGTTTTACATTAAGAAACTTATTATTATTGTGAAACTTAAATATTTTATTTTAACAACCTATAATTTAAAATTCACATTTTAAAACTATATGTTACACTTCAGTAAAATTTATAACATTAAAAAAATATAGGTACACTAAAATATAGGGATTACAAAATAATGTCAACATAAAACTTTCACCTTGACTTCGCTTACATATTTTTTTCTTCAAAAAATTCGGACATACTATAGTAACATTTATTTATAAAATATTCTTTCAGCTTCTTTTCAAAATTAATATTTTTTTCTAATGTTTTAATGTTGTTGGGAATATGATTGTGTATTTTAATTAACATAGAGTGCGGAGAGTCTGAAATTAGTTTTAAATTTGATGTACCTATGTTGTTATATAAAATTCATGTAATCCTTTAGTTATCATAAATATCATTTGCAATATAAAATCATAACACTAAAATAATACCAAATATTTGTTTAAATTATCACCACAAAATCACATTTTCTTGACTTACTCCACTTTAGCACGTTCGTCGTAAACAAAAGGCCTGCTCCACATTGTCTATAGGGCTCGCCCGTGTCTCCTGAATGACAGTTGGCATCGCTCGGGTGGCCCACAATGCACCAATCACAGACAATGCCACTCCGAACTGTCAAACTGACACAAAATCTACAAAAATTTCATACAAATACCACCAATTACTTTAATTTTATTGCATTGCTAGTTGGACCTCACACCCTTTGTATTTGTAATACTTTTATGAAAATAGATTTGTACATTTGTTAAGTTAGTGATTTGTTTTTTTATTTGGTTATGAGCTTTGAGACATGCCAGCACCATCTTACCCTATACTAGTATTTGTTAAAAAAATGGTCCCTAAATAACTTAGGTATAAAGTATACGTTTAATTCTTCAACTTAACTTTGACTGAGACTCAAACCCCAAAACCTCTTTGATTACCTAAGTTTATTAGTGAAATATTTTTAACGGGCATTATTTATTAAAAAGATATGGTACCTAAATAACTTACACTCAATTAACTTTAAGTTTAGCCCAAAAGTTAAAAGATAACTCTTAATTTGTTGATCGTGAACGACAAAGACGAAATGCCCAATATCCCAAATAAATATTTCAAGAGTAAAAAATAATTCACAAATAATTTGAAACAGAAAAAAAACGATCTACATTTTATATGAATCAAAGGGGTATTGTATTATTTTCAATAGTTAGTACTAACAACTCAAAAATATTTAAACAATACTTTAAATTATTATTACCTATAATACATAAAAATAACGATAATTAGTTTGCTGTAATAAAAACATGTTTCTATTAATTCTCATTTAAAATTTCACACTTCTCAGAACTCAGTATGAAAGTGAAAAACAACAATTAACTACTTCTAACAGAATAAACCATAGACATAGAAAAATTTTCGCTGCGCTCAAGAAGACCAACAAAGCGTGGAAAAGAGAAGTCAACATCATACGGACACAGTCTATGTAAAAAAGAGACAAAGGATCAAGTGACATGTGCCAACATTTTTTACAGGAAGGGCCCCTAGCGTCCCGCCTAGTAAATGAGCAATCACAGTTTGTTTAAAATATTTGTTAATCTTAATTAGAATTTAAAATAAAGGTATCGAGGAGCCATGGTGTCTTGTGCTCTAAGTAATTGTGATGTAACAAAAAAAAAATAATCCAAGTAATCACACTTTTCACAGGTAAATAAGATATTGCCACACATTTCTTTCAAACCAAATTTCGCTACATTTATTCGTTTATCGACGAAGAAAACAGTATGGAACATAATTTATTAATTTACTTTGCCATATATAGTCATATTTTATGAATCTAAGTCATATTTTACGTATCTCATATAAAATGTATGCATTCGTTTTCGGATCACCTGTTTATTGACATTGTTGTTCTTTGACATTCTATTTCTATGGAATAAACTGACAAAAACAAATTATCTCAAAAGCCATTCAGTGATCAACACAAAACGTAAAGTTTTGACGTTAACATACGTCACTCCCGCTGTTTTTGGTTTGAAGGAAGAAATTTATTCAAGTTCATTACTTCATTTTACTCTTCGATGCACAGAATAAATTGATTTGACTACGGAAATAAAATGGACTGATTGGATTATACTTCATCTATTTCTCTGCAATTTACTTGAAAAAAAATTCGGGTTGCACTCCGGGAGTGCCGGCAGAAGTGAAAACTTGAATATGGACGTTGTGCATTTTTGATATTTTGGAATGGTTAGGGTATAATTTTGCACGAATTGCTTTAATTATTATAAGTATAAAAGTACTATCATTTATGAGGTAGAATACAATATTTATTTATTGCGCTATAGTACGTGTCCGTAGCTATCGTACACAAACATGACAATTTATATTACATTAAAAAGTTTATCTCTCAGAAAAATCAACCCGCCGAACGCCAAAATGACGCGCCGCCATTTTCGCCGCGCCCCGTAGAAAGAGAGGGGGATACTTCCACCGCCGGCTGTCAACGCTACATCCGTCTTACGAATATTCAATCATGGTCACGTGACCCTGACTGACGCGAATTTAACATTTTTTCCCATTACAAAAAAAGGGTACAACGCCGCTAAAGAAGTTTTCACTTCAAAAACTTACATGATTTTTAAAACTAAGTTTTACACTAGAAAAAAATATCTAACTAGGTACTTACTCAATTTCACCCCTTCGTCCACTTTGGTAACTAAACTTACCTAACCAGTTACAAGAGAAGATTTATCTTTCGCTATTTGGTAACTAGTTGTGAGCGAAGATTTTTTTTCCATATTTGTAAATTTATTTACCACCACATCATCATCGCGCGCGCGTCCTGCGTCTTGCGTCTCGGCCTTCGATCAAGAATATCCTAGATAACGCTTCACGTACTAAAACAGTACACAAAAATGGCACCTCGAAATAGCGTCCAACTTACAAACTTGGCGCTTATTTTGTACATAATCACCTCTTATTATGTAAAAACTCAAATTTTATATCACTAATTTTGTACAAAATAAGCTTATTTTGTGCAAAATTACATCTTTTATCACTTACTTTGTGCAAAATGAGCATCCAGTTTGTCAATGGAACGCTATTTATGGTGCCATTTTTGAGACTCTGATCTCTAGGATATTCTTGATTGAAGGTTTCGGCAGCCAATACGAGACGACCCGACATCATCGCGCGAGACATCTAAATGTCGCTGTGATTTATTTTTTGTAAATATCGCTGTGATTTACTATAGAAATTTATTTATTTACTAAAAATAATGCAACTTTGTATTTGTTTACTAATATAGTAATAAAATATTAAAATTCGTAAACTTTAAAAGGGAAATGAAAATAAATCCAAAACAGATTAACGGTCACAAAATGCTCAAAAGGAATAAACATCAGGAGGGCTAGTGCTGTATAGTGTATACAAAAAAAATCCATTGTCAACCAATAGGCTTAATATTGTAAGAGCAATTATGCGCACAAAAGGCACAAAATTGACTTATGCATGTTTGCCACAAGGTGTGCTAATCCCGTGTAAGTGCGTTGGCTTAACTTTTTTCAAAATTTCAATTGTGATGAAGGTTTCTTTACAATTTTTGAGATACAATCTAGGTAATTATGACTTTCTTTAGAGTGATGTAATAAAGAAAGAGTTTTATTCGACCTTTCGTCAATTTTCAAGCTTTTAATTAAAATGACTATAACAGTATACAAATAATGAGATAAAAATCAGCAAATATCGTAATTTGCGAGCTTAAAAATAAAGACACGTTCTATTGGACCGTCGGCCCAGACCAGAAGCTCATTTTCAATCTATCGCATATTCGTACCAGACCACATTGGCAAGATAGCCATTAATTTGGTGTTATCAAATATTGTCGTATTAAATTGTGAAGTAGGAAGCTTCTGGGAGATATGCCACCCTGAACATATGGCCTCCCATACAATGATCTCCGATCGCAAAAAATAATCGATCGCATATTGATATAAATGGTGAACAGGATGGTAGATGGCATCATTACAAACATGTTAGACATCGGCTTGGTTAGTTTTTAGGAAGCATGCGCGCGGCCAGGATAGAAACATAGAGCCTTTTTTCCAAAAAATAATCGACTACATATTGGCATGTAATTACATTCAGGGGGTGGGGAGGTTCCAAGCAAATATAAAACCATAGTCTTGCGTCGCTTTGAGGAAGCGTCTAGGAGGTCAGGGCAAGTAAGTATATTTCACATATATGCTCTTGTGATCCTTGTTCCTTATTCGATCGATATGAAAACACAAAAAAAATAGTTCAGGTAATGATGCCACCCAGGACCCTGTTCACCATTTACGTAAATATGCGATCGATATTTTTTTAGCGATGGGTGACCATGTCCAGGGCGGCATATCTCCCAGAAGCTTCCTACTTCGCAACCCAGACAATGATTTTTGTTAACACCAAGCTAATGGCTATCTTGCCAATTTGGTCTCGTCCCAATATGCGATAGATCGAAAATGACCCTGGTTGGCCGATGGTCCATTTTTTATTACAATATCTTAGTAAGAAGTGTACCACTTTGTATTTTATATTTTTATTTGTCTTATTATTGAAATTGATTACTAAATCAAAGTTACTTCTAGGTAAGCTATATTTTGGATTACTCAACCATTTTTTATTTCGAAAAGTAGACACTGTTTCTCACCACAGTTATTATACTTATACTTTGTTTTTAACAAAGGAATATGACTAAGTACTATAATAATTATAGTATAATTAATCAGATAAACAAAGATTAGTCCTAATAAAAAAATCATGCCTCATTTCTTGTAACTCGTTACTATGTAAATTGTAGTATCTGCATCTCCAAAGAGAGATTTCCTCTTATTTATGATGCTATTTGCTATAATTGCTCTTACACTGTTTCTTGTAAATTGATTGTAATGTATACAAACTGTGTACAGAATAGTGATGTTACAAATTTCTACAAACGTATCCATAAAATCGCAAATATATATTGATATCTGTCACTACAAGTCGCAAATGCGGACAGGTAGGAGTTCATAGTTGAATGGCACTGACACTAAATGAAATGAAAATTAGTAAATGTAAGTAAATATTCTATACAATATTGGAAGTCACCACTTTAGTTTTTCGTATGGCTAAGTATAGTTTACATGCTCTACAAAAGTTATCCTACTTCCTACTAATACTTATTATAAAATTAAATGTGAAAGTTTGGATATTACGATTTTTTGATGTTTGTTATTTAATCACGCAAAAACGGCTGAACAGATTTGGAGATTTGGCAAACAGTTTATAGCCTGGATTAAAACATAGGATACTTTTCATCCCAGTCAAAAGGTTCTCTACGAATTTTCCGAATGACGAAGCTACCTAGTTTTTTATATTTTAGTGATAATTTTTACAATAAGTTTATTGGTCTTTGTTAACAAAAAATGAAATATTTAAGTCAGTCTGTCTCAAAAATCTTAAAATATTGCAACAAAAAACTTTTTTAACAAAAAAGAAAAACCTCCTTCAAAAAACCTGAAACAAAAATAGCTTCAAAATTAAATACCTCTAAAAAAGCGAGAAATAATATTCAAATCATTAATTACGCATAACATTATTAATAAAACACGTCTATTGAAGTCGGGTGGGGCTGGAAGACAAGTTATTTTTTTTTATTTCTGAAAGCCCCACCCGACTTCATTAGACGTGTTTTATTAATAATGTTATGCGTAACTAATGATTTGAATATTATTTCTCGCTTTTTTAGAGGTATTTAATTTTGAAGCTATTTTTGTTTCAGGGTTTTTGAAGGAGGTTTTTCTTTTTTGTTAAAACAGTTTTTTATTTTCAACTTTTTAGTGGTAGGTATGTAAGCATGTAAATATTTTTTAACTTTATAAAATATTTTCAATGATAAAATGCCCACAACTCAAATTCCAAATTTACGCTGTTTATTTTTGAGGAGTTCCGTTGTGTCTTCGTAGTCCGAGCCTAGTCCAGAACCTTGCATCGCAGACCATGGTTTGGTTTGTTTTGGATTGTCATAAACCTACCAAAATCCAAATCACTTTACATATACTATTTGAATTTGAGGAGTTTCCTTGTGTATCTTCGAAGTTCAAAGTCCAATACCGATAAAATTAAAATGTGACCACTCTTGAAGTATACTCTTTCAAACAAAAAAAAAATCATCTAAATCGGTATATAAACAAAGATGTTATGTCCGAAAATCTGTAAAAACACGTGTGATGGCAAGCTAAATAATTGTCATTTTTCAGGATTATGAAAAAACTACCAGCCAGATCTCTGTAAATTTTTTATGGGACCACACACAAACTATGTTCTTTGAGATAAAAAAAGAATTGTATAAATCGGTTAACAACTGACGAAGTTATGGTGAAACATACATAAAAAAAAATACCGTCGACTTGAGAACCTCCTCCTTTTTTTGAAGTCGGTTAAAAATTAAATTCACTTACACAAAATATCGATTATGCAAGATTAGTATTTTAGGTAAACAATCATATACATCACTAGTACATTCTTACACGGAAAATGGATATTCATATTATTCAAGTCTAGACTACTTAAGCCATAAATTAATAATGGAAATTGTTATATGATTAAAGCTATCTTAACATTACGATAGAACACTATTATAATTGGATATTTGAAGAGTCACTTATGTAACTGAAAAACAGAACTGTTCCTAAACGTAGATACTTAACAGTTATATTTTTACTCATAATAATTATTGTTGGAAAATATATTTTTTTACAATACTACGAAAACTTCCTATGATTTAACCGAAAGTTTTCGTATTAACTTTAACTTAACAAATTATTTACTTCCACAAAATGACAATAAGACATTTTAAAGGCCTATGAAAAAGTAAGTTTTGAGTAGCTTACTTGAAATCAACTGCCAAATAAAGCTACTCACAATTTAGTTTTTAATTGTGAAACAGGCTCTAAATATCATCATTTTGTTTGTAAATGTTAAAAAAAAACCCAAACCAAAAGTTCACATTACACATCTCTATCAATGTACTAAAAAGTTCATTTATTGTAAACCCAAGCAACATTGTATTAACCCTCAAATGAGGTCCCTAATGACCTACGCGGCAAAAAACGAACTAAAAGTTAAAAAAACCGGCCAAGTGCGAGTCGGACTCACGCACGAAGGGTTCCGTACCAAAAAACGGCAAAAAAAATACGTTTGTTGTATGGGAGCCCCCCTCAAATATTAATTTCATTCTATTTTTAGTATTTTGTTATAGCGGCAACAAATATACATCATCTGTGAAAATTTCAACTGTCTACCTGTTGTCGTTATTAATATCGAGCAAAAAACGACAAAAAATCACGTTTCTTGTATGGGAGCCCCCCTTAAATGTTTATTTTATTCTGTTTTTAGTATTAGTTGTTATAGCGGCAACAGAAATACATCATCTGTGAAAATTTCAACTTTCTAGCTATCACGGTTCATGAGATACAGCCTGGTGACAGACAGACAGACGGACAGCGGAGTCTTAGCAATAGGGTCCCGTTTTTACCCTTTGGGTACGGAACCCTAAAAAGGAACGACAAAAAACGGCCCGCTACTCCGTTGACACAAGTCTCAGAAACGAGGGCGAGTCGCTTTTAACTAATTTCTTCCATTGCTACCGTATACAGAAAGTGTTAATTGCCCCCTAAGAAAGAGATGCTTGTATAAAAATTACATAAGAAAGAAAGAGACGAGTTATTAAGCGGCATCAAAATAAAAAGTTGTTTCTACCAGTTCGAGCACTTACGGTAGCGATATCTCGTTAAGGTATTGCTTTTAACCCTTTAATGATTATTTATATTTGTTACCGTTTTATTCTTTTTGCCGCTTATTAGATATACGTTTTGTTTTTATCAGTTACATTAGTAATTGCGTGTTTATTCTAATTTTATGCTTCGCTTTTGAATTGTCCTACATATGTTTGTAATTTGCACTTGAGAGATGAATAACGAGATTATAAAAATAGTTAATCCGAAAGATTAAACAGAATGTAATAGAATACTGCAATAAAACTTATATCGATATCTGGTTAATTGTATTTTATAATATTATATAATACCTGTATCAAGGTAGTTTTTTTTTAATAGGGAACATGCATCAATTTTTTTTATATTAAAATCAAAAGTATAATGCATGAGAAAATCAACTGTAATATTAAAACTTTTCTCTTGTGTTTTTTTCTCGTGATATAGTTACTTGAAGTTAGCACGCAGCAGCACCCGCCGAAAACGCTCTATACAAAAAGGTCAACATTTGTGACGTCACTCGTGTCACGTTTCAGTGCATTAGTATGGAGTTAGCCAAGAATTTTCAAATATCTCCCTAAATATTGCGTTGAAGTACATATGTGTCTTACAAAATATTATTTCTTATTTGATGTTCTATCCGAATGTTAAGTGAATTATATCCGAAAACGAAAAAAAAAATCGTTATTTTCCCTTGTGTGATAAAACTAAAGTAATACATTTTATTTTTTATTTTTCTGTTCCATCATGTTTTTATACGTGTCCGCAGCGATCAAGCTCAAATTTATCAAAATCGGTGACTTATGCATGTTCCCTATTGGATTCAATAAAATTATACATATCCATGTAATTTGAGTTAAGTACACCTTATAAATTGTAGGTTTACAAAATATTATTATCTTTAATTTTGAAAAAGACTTTGTTAGAAAATTAAGAAAAACTGATGTTTATTGGATTAGATCCATCAGTTTCCTTAATTTTCCGATGTGGTAAAGCGCAAATTAAATCTTCATCTAATATTGATGACATTAAATTATTTAGAAGAATATCTATTTAAATTAAGGTTATCTTTTGTTCTTTCAATATAAAGGAAAACTTTATATTTTTAATGTCAAAACATAACACTACAATGTTAATTAAACAAAACAATCATGCTGGTCTAATGGACAATCAGCTTAAACAAATTTTAAATAAAAAATTAAAATTACTTCGGTCACTTAGACCCTTAGCCTGTGAAAGGGTTATGTCAAACGGTTGACAAGTTGACGTCGATTGGCGCCCTGCACACGCATCGGCATCCGCGATATGGTTAATTAGTAATAAAACCGCGCCATTTTGGGTCCCAAATACCATTTCGATTGATGTGAGTAATCTCTACGGACGTGTAGTTGAGGGTTATTAAAAAATAATTGCGTTTCAAATTGCATTCGATTGGTAATTAATGCGTAACGTGGAAGGTTCATATCGTTTTTACAATAATATATTGTAATTGTATTCATTCAACAAACGATTGTAAAAGTCAAATGTAAATAATAAAAAACTAATTATGATGATGTTGACTTCTACGTTTTAGAATTTAAATAATCATGAAAGAGATTTATTAATACACTAACTTAAGATATCTACGGGCTACGGGTAACCATTATTTCTATAATTTAAATTATTAGTTCATAAACTATTTAGGTATAATTTCTTTCATTCAAGAAAAACACGACAGTATCATTTTACTCGCTATAACAATTCTTTAACGATACCGAGTGTATACAGGTAATACAGGTACAGGTAAGGTAAAAATGCCTCAATACAGAAAAAAAATCAGTATAAAGTTTATTCTCTCAATTATAACCTCATACTTTGTTAAGCGACAATCTCACGAATGGTCTTGCAATTACAAATAGCAGTTAATAATACCTGTTTTAAAAAGGTTAAAACGGAGGCTCGATAGAAATTACTTTGCGTGTGCGACTCTGATAACTCGGTAAAATCAGGCTTTTATCAAAGTGTCATGTTACCGTCAATATAAGGAATTACGTCTACTGGTGAAAGAAGAGAGCAATAAATACTATAGCCAGGTATAGCTTAAGGTAAAGCGAAAAATTATGTTTTAAAGACTCATATTTTCGTGTCGCGGTAACAAATGTGGGATTTACACGGGTGACTTAAGCCTCACGACTTTTGCCGCACGGCGAAAATCGGAAAATCGTCAGTGTAAATGGCAGTTTGCCCAAGTCCGCAGGTGACTGAATTAACTTATCGGATCCGGTGACCAAAACTGGAACTAAGTGTTATTACATATTGTTACATGGACTACATAGACGACAGCGACGCCGTCGCCGATGTGTCACCTGCGATTAAATTTTACAAGCGACTTGCTAGGTGACTAAAATCGACCTATGTACCTAAATATGCCATACTTGCCTAATACAGCATAATACAAACAAACAACAAGTTCAGTTTATCATAATTCAAACCAAGATCCTCGATCGCGATCGGAAAATTAGTAAATGTATTAATAATGGAATAATTTTTCACTGTTCACCAAAAATCTTAGGGTGCACCTATGTACGCCTCTAAAACACTAACCCCCTTACTAATAAAGATTGTATAGCAGCTGCATAGTTACACAGTGTTTTGTCACTTTCTTTTTAATGTCAAATTCAAATAGTTTGACAGAGAGTAACCATTGTGTAACTATACATCTGCTATTCAATCTTTATTAGTAAGGGGGTAACAATCTCACAGGAGTAGATTACTATCATCATAAACAACAAAATTTGTTCTACGATTTTTCCGAAAACAGACGAAAAATATTCGACTCTCCATACAAAATACCGAACAGCTGATCGAGTTTTGTATGAAAGGTCGGTTTTTTTGTCTATTTTTGGAAAAGTTGTAGAACAGAATGTTGTTGATTATGGTGTTAGTAATCTACTGCTGCGAGGTCGTTGGTGTTTTACAAATAACCCTGTATAAGTTACTAGTAAATGCATTATTTTTATTTTTATTAGCGAGCGAATTGAACACGAAAAGGAAAACAATTTATCCTGAATTTGCGGTAATATAGCGTAATTTTTTACGTAATCTTACGTATCTTACTCGCTTACCCAATAGACACCACACCCAAACCAATTGAATAGTAACGGCAATCAAACCACGGATATGATGCTACTCCTAATCGTTACACAGCAGAACTCTCAGCCAATTACCCACTCTAGATAGCAGAGTAAGTTAATATTGGCCCCACCTTCATTAGTGGGCCATTTGACTAGATAATCAGGTAATCAGCTGACCGTAAAGTTTATTGAGAGACTTTGTAAAACTGCGCGAATGGACATTTTATAATTTACTAAGTTTACTGACTTTATTACTGACTTAAGGCTCCGTTATGCAAAATCATTCTGTCTTTTTCTTTACGTGTAAAGAGTATGGAAAATAACCTCACTACTGCACTTTTTCGATGTTTTTCGTTGTTTTTTCATCATTATCTTTAGCACAATTATCTTTCTTGAAAAATAGTTATTGGAGCAACTGCATAGTACGTTAAAGTGAATTTTTATGTAGAATTCAATACGTTTTCCGCTATTATTTACGCCAAAAATATGGCCCGCGACAAGCGCTATTGATGATGTTCTGATTTTTTTTACAATCATCTGTGAGGTTTATACGCAATTTAATACTTGTAGCTACTAGATATTCGAACAACGGTTGATCACTGCATTCTAACCCGCCTGCAAAGCATGGAAATTGTGGCAATATCCTTCTACGGGAGAAAACTATCTCCTGAAATGGTCTATGATGGGCTATTATGATTATGATGAATTTCGTTAACGCCAAGGAAGAGAAGCACGCAATTTTTTCTTACTTTTTAGGGTTCCGTACCCAAAGGGTAAAAACGGGACCCTATTACTAAGACTCCACTGCCCGTCTGTCTGTCTGTCAGGCTGTATCTCATGAACCGTGATAGCTAGATAGTTGAAATTTTCACAGAGGATGTATTTCTGTTGCCACTATAACAACAAATACTAAAAATAAAATAAATATTTAAGTGGGGCTCCAACAAACGTGTTTTTTCTACGTATTTTTGTACGGAACCCTTCGTGCGCAAATCCGACTTGCACTTGGCTGATTTTTTTTTTTTTTAATGGAAATACACATACTCGTACAGACCTTTACTTAATAACGACTTTTTAGCTGATCACAAGTACGTAAACAGTTAAAAGCGTCGTCAGTTGCTTTTATAAATATTTATACTTATGTCAGTGTGACCTCAGATACGCGTTCGCAATAACTTTTAATTTTAATTGCAATTACCGCCACAATTAACATTTAATGGCACATTAAAGAGATAATTTGATATATTTTGTTTTTGCACATCTCGAGTTATCTGTTTTAATTTGTGCAAGTTATTTTGAAGCTACTGATTATTATGGAGTTGATAATGGCGGCTGAATTAATAATATTGTTAATGGACATGAAAGATATCAAAGTAAAAGATAATATGAAATTGTACCTATTAAATTTGCATTTATTTCGTCGAGTTCTCACCCTATTTCATAAATACTTGCCGAATAACCTAAAAATCTTTTTTGCATATAGGTTTTTTATTTTATTTTAAACACAGATATTGTACTTATACAGGTTTACTTATTTATCGTATTAGAAAAATATAGACGATTCAAAAGTGCTTAATTATTAAGGGGCCATAATAGGAAAACATGGTTTGCGCGGGCCATATTTTTACATAGAAAACGTAAAGTTTTAGCCTCAAAAATAAACATACGACAAGCTAAAGAGATTATCCAGTTGCTACAAGTATTAAATTGCGTATAAACTTCACAGATGATTGTAAAACAAAATCAGAATATCATTAAAAACGCTTGTCGAGGCCTATATTTTTGGAGTAAATAATAGCGGAAACGTATTGAATTCTACATCAAAATACACTTTAACGTACTGTGCAGTTGTTACAATAACATTTTTTTCAAGAAAAATAATTGTGCTAAAGATAATGATGAAAAAACATCGAAAATCATCGAAAAAGTGCAGAAGTGAGGTTATTTTCCATACTCTTTACACGTAAAGAAAAAGACAGAGACAAATGATTTCGCATAACGGAGCCTTAAGTTTATTTGAATAAAGACACTTAAAAGAAAAATTTCAGGGCCGATTCTCGTCTCAATATTAGGTGAGATAAAAATAAAAAATAAAATTAACTCTCCAGGGTAATTCGGAACCTCCTCACAAAATATCCTACAAACGTTCCCTTTTCATAGACACATCGTGATAAAACTATGAATCTACAAAATGGCAACGTCGTAAACAACTTTATTTTTAGTTAATACAAAACCTCTCGTGGGGTTGATCAGATCATCAAACTGAACAACTTTCATTATGGCACCAACCTTGAAATCGCGAAAAAAAATCAGCTGTTTCATACATTTCGATGGAGTAGGATTGTAATTTTGTATGGAACGGCTGATTTTTTTTTTCGTGATTTCGAGGTTCAAAATCCAAAATCCAAATTCATTTATTCAGTCTAGGCTGTTACAAGCACTTGTGAATGTCATAGAAGCTACGCCATCGGTTCGCAAACCCTAAGCGGGAGACCTTGTAACGAGAAGATTGGTCCCATAATAAAAGTTGTTCAGTTTGATGGCCTGATCAACCCCACGAGGTTTTGTATTAATTAAAAATAACCTTGTATATTCGTACGCAAGTTATCAGTTGATACAAACACACATTTTTTCTTCTTTACGACCGATTTAGGATTAACGAAAAATTAGGTACCATTTAATTTTGTTCTTTTTTTTTCTTAAAATTTATTATTTAACCTTTATTAAGTTACCTCTAAAATTTTGCGGGTTGATAAAAATGTAACCGTGTAAATATATTGTTACCTAAACTCTACATAACAAGTTCTACAATACCTACTCTATTTGATCAGCGGTTCCTTAATGGTGTTCTGCGGAACCCTGTGGTTCCGTAAAAGGTTCTCAGGGGTTCAGCAAAAATTCAAGATTTAAGTACCTAAATATCTTTGTGTCCTAACTAAATAAATATTTTTATCTTAAATGTCCTCCTTTTAAAGTCAAAGTATACTTACAAGCTGTGAAGTTGCGAACATCAAGCGAAAATTACGCGATTACGTGTAATCACACCATACTGAGGCCAGTATGGTGTGATTACACGTAATAAAACAATGTTACATAGATTAAATAGTTTACTTCTTACCTGAGCTAGGGTTCCGCCCAAAAACGGTTCCGTAGTCAAAAGAATTCGGGAATCGCTGTGATAGAGTATTATAGAGTTTGGTGGGCCCTCATACAAGTATTCGAAAATTCATATTTTTCGACTTATAATTTATGGAAACTAGTTGACTATAAAAACAACAACAACTATTAAAGGATTTTAAACGGACCGATATCGGTCTTGGTGATAACCTCATAGCAACTTATCGGTTTTTTTATTTAAAAAATGTAAAAACATATGACTTCATGAATTTCTCTCCATTCTAATTGTTATGTCGGTTGCATTCCGATAACCTTTGCTTGCGTACATGGTAGATGTTAAATGTATAGAAGTACCAACTATATATTTTTTATTTGATAAAGAACAACACTGAAACATAACATAACACTTTTACGGAAATTAAAGGGTTTTGTTACAATTCATGTTCAATATAATATAGAGTATCTACCTACCTAAACATTGCATCAATTATTAAAAGTTTAATTAGTAATCCTAATTCTATCTTTTTGAGCGTTCGTAACTTTTTTCTTAATATATTTAATGTTAACTACAGGTTCTGGGGCCGTACCGGCTTACGCATCGAACTTCGATAAGTCTGCCGAGCTTCAACTTAAAACAGATAAATAGAAATAAGGAATTTCGTATTGTACTATTTGCCGGAGTTATTTAGAAGATATCGATGTTCTTGTGACATCATGAATTAGGGTTCACCATTTTGGCCTGATTGAGGCTCGATTTATCTGTTTTAATTTGAAGCCGAGCAGACTTATCGAAGTTCGATGCGTTAGCCGGTATAGCCCTAGATCTTCTGATGTAATCCTTACTAATATTATAAATGCGAAAGTCCGTTTGTTTGTTTATTTGTTTGTTACGCCTTCACGTCTTAACTACTGAACCGATCATAATGAAATTTTACATACACGTTGTCAGGGGCACAGAAAAGGACATAGGGTACCTTTCATCCCGAAAAAACGTACTGTTCCCGAGGGATAGCAAAAATACTTTACACGCAGACGAAGTCGCGGGCGGCCGCTAGTTTCAAAATAAAACGGGATTTAATAAAAACATCTGTCAAATTAATAGAATGGATTTTTTTTTAAACAAACCCTCAATTTTGCAAATTTGTAATTACTTAGCTTAAATTAAAATGTCATGTCTATTCTTTTTAAAGTCTACAAACTTAAGTGCCACCGGGTCAACTGTTTCATGGAAACCAGATATGGTAATCGGGTAACCAAAGCAATAATTATGCATTATAACGTCGGTAACTACTTTAATCTAACATATTGACTCGTACAAATAAACATGTGTGGAAATAGATGTTATCTTGCGAAATTCATTCATCGTTCTACAACTATATTGCATTAACATTTCATCATATCAGCCGCACGACACCCACTGCTGGGTATAGGCCTCCCCCAAGGATCTCCACGAGGATCGGTCCCGCTTGGCCCGCATCCAGCGGCGCCCCGCGACCTTCGGCTGCGTTTAAACGATAACACACGACCCGACCTCAACCCGAACTCAACTCAAACTCACCTCAACCGCAGCCCACCTTGAAATACATCGCTTACAATTTTGAGTCTTATGACACATTAATAAGCTCCTGTGTAATGTTCCGGTGAAATTGAGGTGAGTTCGGGTTGAGTTTGAGTTGAGTTTGAGTTGAGTTTGAGTTGAGTTTGAGTTGAGTTTGAGTTGAGTTTGAGTTGAGTTTGAGTTGAGTTTGAGTTGAGTTTGAGTTGAGTTTGAGTTGAGTTTGGGTTGAGTTTGAGTTGAGTTTGAGTTGAGTTTGAGTTGAGTTTGAGTTGAGTTTGAGTTGAGTTCGGGTTGTGTTCGGGTTGAGTTTGAATTGAGTTCGGGTTGAGCGCGGGGCGTGTGCAGTTGCATCGACAAAATATAACGGAGCTTATTAATGTGTCATAAAACTCAAAATTGTAAGCGCTGTATTTCAAGGATTGGGCTCCGGTTGAGTTGAGTTTGAGTTGAGTTCGGGTTGAGGTCGGGTCATGCGTTATAGTCTGAACGCAGTTTCACGGTCCCCCTTGTCGGGGGCCTACCCACGGAGCGTCATCCGGTGCGTGATCGCCATTCTAGAACCTTTCCGCCCCAACGGCCATCGGTTCTTCTCGCTATGTGTCCAGCCCACTGCCACTTCAGCTGAGCAATCCTTCGAGCGATGTCAACTAAAGTAACCGACACATTTATTTACCTATTATTTAAAAGCGTAGAATGGAACGCAATGATAGTAGCAGAGGTCATATAGAATTCTTGGGTTATATAAGTTCAAGAACTTTAAATTCATTCTTTCATCATTCATCTTTACCGACTTCAAAAGGAGGGAGTTACTCAATTGGACCCGTTTTTTTATGTTATTTTTTTTTTTGTTTTTTGTATGTACACCGATTACTCGAAGACGGCTGAACCGATTGAAACGATTCAAACGTTATTACATTAGATAAACGCCCAAGTTGGTCTCATTTTTTAAAATTTTGAAATCGGTTCAGTACTTTTCAAGTAATCTTGAAAAAAGCACGAAAATGGTATCATTTTGTGTGAACTACTTCGATGATCAGTCGATCAACTTCATTGTTTATGAACTAAGATAATTATTTTTTTGTTGGAAAAGGGATACTTATCTTAAGTGTAGTTCTTTAACCGACTTAAAAAGGAGGTTCTCAGTTTGACCCGCATGTATGTAATATGTTTCTCCGCGATTAACTCACGTTTGGCTGAGCCGATTTTTCTACTTAAATAATATACCTATACTATCTAATACAAAAGGTACCTAAACTAAAAATTAAAAAAAAATTGTTTAAAAAACAAAAAACCGACTTCAAAAAACCTACCTCTAAAAAGCAAGAAACAATATTCGTAATTATAAAAACACGTCTATTGAAGTCGGGTGTGCCTTTTAGAATAAAAAAAAAGGAATTTGTACTCCAGCCCCACCCGACTTCAATAGACGTGTTTTTATTATTACGAATATTGTTTCTTGCTTTTTAGAGGTAGGTTTTTTGAAGTCGGTTTTTTATTTTTTTATCTACACCCATGCTATAAATCCTCTGTAAGAGGTTCTGAAACAGTTAGCTTACTGCCATCACTACAATATCGAACGAGAGCTGGTCCTGCAGCGCCGCGCGCCCACGCGCGAACGTCGCATTATGAAATTTAGTACAACATTATAACACTCTTGCGGAAGATATAATGACGAGGAGGGAGAGGAAATTCAAAGTCAAAGACAAAGTCAAAGTCAAAACCTTTATAGATGATACATAACATGGGTTTAGATAAATATCATGGGTGTTTTTAATCCATATGTATTAAAATATTATTTGTTTCCCTAATAAAAATAAGAAAAAATAAAAAAATGGGTGTAGATAAAGTCTTGTATGCAACTGTACATAATTAGGTATAGTACAGTTGCATAAATAACTATTATATCATCATTTATTCATCTTTTATAAGTTCAAAGTTCTTTATTGCATTTCCATACACATCTTGTCGAATTAAGGGGGTATTTTTTGCCCATAGTTTTGTAGATTCTACGCAATTTAATAGCGATAAGATTAATAGTGAAAAAGTATAAAAGGAATTCTGTATTAAAATGTAAAATGCTTCCTTACCTAAATATACATACCTACTCACCTAAATACAAAGAAGAAACTACGCATAATACATACTTTTCCTCACACAATTTGAAACGTAAAATTAATTATAGTAGGATTCTCTTTACTGCTACGAATACTTAAATACTATCTCTGTTAATTAAAAACAACACTTAAAATAAAAACATAAAGTTCAGTTTTGAATAACAAAGACATTCCAAAGCAGCTATTATGGGTAATTACAAGTTTTTTAAAGATAATTACAATGTTCCCGTACATGACTCCTTGCAATGTTGAATTCGCGTTTAGCCAATTATCAGATAATAAATAATTAATTACTTACAATGTTGCCCACATAAATCAGCACGTTATGATTTTTGCATTAAGGAGAATAATGTTTTAAATTTACAAAATACATAAAACTATTTAAAAAAGCTTAATGGGGTAGCATAAAATTAGAAGTTTTTTTTAAATTCCTGATTTTGGTGCACCTCGCGCGCGGCTCCGTCATTATCATTACCTATATCATCCTAACGAGTGTTATAATTTTAGATTGAATTTCATTATTAAACTCGAGGGCGTGGTTATTATGGTTACTATGACACTAGTCATTTCAATATTGGCTATCAGAACTTTTTATAGAGGACTTAAAGCAATTTTTAGATAGATTATTATAATTAAGCTAGTCAAACCAGAAAATATAAATGAAAGTGTTGCTCAGAGTGTTTTAAATAAAATGATCAAAGTAAATCCTAGGCTCGTACAAAAAAATTATTCTAGTTAGCTTATAAGCCTTAACAATACAATTAAAAAGAAATCGCATAGATTCAGAAAACTGAACAAACACTTGAAATATTGTTAAATTAACGTTTTTTTGATTAGCTAATTCTACTTGTGTTGTGTTGTAGTTCCTAAGAAATTATGTTTGTATGTACCTATCTAAATAGTACAAGCGGCCAATAAATTAATATAATTAGCAAACCAACTTAATCCCCGAATAAATAGACTCAAAACCGTTATACCTACATTCATTCATAAATTTGCTAATCTCTTAGAACATCAAAAAGTTCCGGCCCCATAAAAATTTAAAAACCACAGATAAATAACCATAAATAAAGAGGCAAGTGCGTCTCAGGTTTCGCTTACAAATTGTCTTTGGGCCAAGTTTATAGGTCATAAAACTAATGCGAGATAAAAGAGTGAATTTATAATTAACATTAATGGTTTGAAACTATTAACGGCTACCGGATAAAAGGCCGAATAAAGACATAAAAATAAATATATATATGTAGATGTATCGATAAACATTTATTCGGAATAAAGAGGCGACACTTCGGTAGCGGACTCGGAGGTTAAGGGGAAGACATGCTGATGGCGAGATTTAAAGATTTAAGAAATTCAGAGTGAAATCGATTGCTGTTATGGTATAGCATGTGGTTAAAGCAGGAACCCAGGGTGCTCCTTGTCTTATTTCAAAATCTATCGCAATCACTTTCAGGATGTGATACATTAATGCTTCTTTTTGGCACAAATAAAAACTTACCAAAGAAATGCAGCAATGTGTCACATCAAATGAAAGCGATTGCGATAGATTTTGAAAATTAGACAATAAGTACCCAGATTCTGTGGTCTCTAATTTTGTAGTCTTGCTTGACGTAAAGATTTATTTAGATAAAATAACAACTCTACCGATGCCGAAACGTTGGTAAATGCAAAGTCGATGGTAATGTGCAAAAATCAACGCGCTTTTCTAATATTCATTATCTTTTACTTTCAGTATTTTTGAGTTTTGTTAATAATTTTTTATTTTAGCATTTCTTGACGTTTCGGCTTCTCTTGAAAGGCGGTTTAAATGTTTTTTTTCCTTGTAAAGTAAATGTGAAAATCTTGAATGGGGATATTTAACCCTTTTGGTACCAGGTAACCCAATAATAACTTAACCTCCCCTTAACCATTTCAAGATAACGCTGTTCCCGGAATAAATCCCGCTTCTGTTAATTGGGCGTCGCCGGCGGACATTTTTGTATGGAACGTTTTTGTATGGAACATTTTTGTATGGGTGGGCAACGATACTGTAATGGAGACCGTGATTTACAAGCAACACTTTTATTTTGAATGTATAATGTGTCTAATAAATGAAGCGTCATCATTGATACTCATAGAAATAGTAATGAAACTTACTGGTATTAGGTTGATATTATTATTAACTTATTAACAAATTGCATTTTCTATACTAGTATTTTCATAGTTTATTTAACAACCGTGAACGCTATTGTAACCAAACTATTATGTATAAATGTTTGAACAATAAGCTAACTTAAGCAAAATAACTTAAGCGAAACAATTGAGTTTAGGCTAAGTTACAACGGATAAAGTGGTATTTTCGCTAACAAAAGAAATAGTCACTTTCAAGGTATTTTTTTAATGCTAAGAAAACAAAAGGCTTATACTATTCTTACAGTTGACAGCTATGTTCATTATTTGATGTAATATCTAGCAACTGTTAAATATTTTAAATAGAAGTTATGAGATTTTCCGTGTGTGAGATAAAAAAATCAATTTCATAAGTATAAGGACCAATATTTCAACTGGATTAAGTTTGAGACCCTTAATTAAAAGATTGTTATTTGTACGCTTTATAAAAGCGCCTACCTAAGGAGAGCAACTACGGCGGCATACCAGTCTTCCAGATACAAAAATAAAATCTATAAACATTCTACTACATTCCCGTTATAAAAACCACCAAGAAAGCTTTTTCCCGTATTATCCAAAACCAGTTATCGCTAGACCTTATGGTCTAGCGTAGACTACTTATGCAGTCAAATTTTTCGAGTAAAACCTAAGAAATTGAAGTTCGAAGTATGTAGATCAATATTGTTAAACTTAGGAATAAGCTTTGAACCAAGAAGTTTATTGAATAGAATAGTAAACGTAAGTATTTTGTACCAGAGTAAATATGCGATTAAATAGACAAAAAACAATGATCCGCGGCAATTTTACTCGACAATGCATGGTAAAGAGTAAATTTTACAGATTAATATACATCGTTTTGTACTGCAACTGCAATCCTCTCTGAATTAATTTTGTTGGAAAAAGTTAAATTAATCGCACTGTGCATTGATTTTAATAAAAGTGAGGAAAGACTTAAAGTTTTCCGCTCGCTTTGTTTTATGACATTAAGCTATGACGCGATTTTCAGTGGATATCTCATCTAGAAAAAGTACTAAAAGAAAGATTCTACGAGCTACTTTCCCGTATACCCAGCATTAACAATTGATATAGTGTTTAAATAGCGGTTGCCTTAATTCCCCGACTATTAAGTTTTAGTGGCCACATTTAAAACCCTTGACACGTCCTAACACGTATTGATATGTGAGCGGTTCCTTTGTGTGTGAGCCGACTGAACTGATTAAGTTGGGGTACTGATATAAGCGGACGATTAATCTCTTATAAAAAAACTTTTGCCATTTTATTGTTCTACCCACTATCATCTGAAAATGTTTAGGGGAAGAAAATAAAACAAAGTTCATACTAAGCAGGGAAATTACATTTAAACTAACTTAGTGAGTTTGTGCCAGCTTACACATCCAATACAACTCCAGTCTGCATCCAAAATTACAAACTGACTAAACCATAGTTGAAGCACTCAATCATAAAATCATAACGACAACACGTTTTTCAAAAAAAAATTCTATCTTCCTATAACTTGCAGTCGTTATCGTTAGGAAATCCAAGACCTGCTTCCTAGCATGACCACCGAAATGCGATATGATAGAGTGATTTATAACTTTTAACTGTCAAAAGACAATGGATTTTGACAGTTGAGTGTCGATACAACGCAATGTCACGCGATATATATCGTGTTTTGTGGGTCATGCTAGGTAGGCTGATGACTCCTCAGGGTGGAGATGTAATTTGGGCTGCCTGGGTTTTCCTTCTACATGACAACAAATAGAAATCTTTTAGGTGAATCTACGGGCGTGTTGAAGGCAGACATTCTCCTCAAAGGTATTTTCGTAATTTTAGAGTAAGAAAATTCTGTCCCCGTGTGCAGTGACGAGAGTAGGTCCCAGACGAGTAGCGTTTAGTAGCTTTAGTTATATTACTTTTGGAACCTATCATGACAATTTGATGTCAGAACAGTGACGGCCGGCATTTAAAACGCCCGTAGATTCGCCCCTTTTGCCCGCCTATACCAAATACGTGGCTCAACGTTCCCGCTGACAGTAGCACCACACACCCGCCAGTCAATAGCCAAGCAATCAAATCCCACCACGGAGGGTTTAACCGATATTGGGCCTCAAACAAACATAAAAATGGACAGTAAAAGTTTACGAGCACAGATTTAGTGGTCTCGGTGAACTACGCGCGCGCCCTCTGAACGTAAACGATAACTTTTTTGTGAAAATTCAACGTTTTATGGGAGTAACGTTTAATGTACGCTTTGGTACTCACTTCAGTTACGGATTGAATTTTATAGTCCTGCTTTGTGGTTTATCTACCTGCACTTAAAGTTTAAAAAGCCAATCTTTATCTGAAATGTGAACAAATTCAATAAGATTGAAGTGAGGTGATTAAAACACAGATGAAACTTTTGGTGTGTCCTTTTCCTTTAAAATATAAAGTATACATAAAGTAAAAATAAGTAAAAATAAAGTAAACCATGCGTAAGCGGTATACATCTCTGGTGCGCAGGGTTCGTGCCAGCACTAACGGCATCCTCAAAGCATTTTCTAATCGTTTTGACTGTCACTATATGAATCATGCTGCTATGGTTCATGTAGTGACTACATAAACAGAAAATGCATTGGAAATAATAATTAATTTAATGAATTGATAATAATTAATTAATTTAATGAATTGATAATAATTAATTAATTAAATGAATTGAATTTAATAATTTTGTACTAACCTAGCTTTAAATCACATTGTTACTAACCATAATGAGACTCTGTTTCTCGAGTAAATAGATGAATTATTATTAAATTATAAAGACGAAATACCAAAAAAATAGGATAGTTCAATTATAAAAAAGAAACAAATATCTGCTGAACTTACCTAGGACTAAGGTATAATTAAAATTGAAAGTTGCTAAATTCAAGTTGACTGGTTTCTTTACTTTTTCGGAATTTTTCGACTAACTATTCCGACTAACGAATTTTTCGACATTAAGGTCGAGTAGGTATTGCGCTTTTGTATGGAACAACTGTTTTTTTTGGCCATCCATGCACGAGATGTCACATGCCAATGAGTGATCGAGCAACACACCATATTTTAAGAAAAATATAATTGTTTCAGTCGAATTTTGAACCTCGTTATTCGCTGTTACATAATACCACTACAATAAAGATGCAAAGTGACTAAAATCGACTGGTGACGAAGTGACTAGTGTCCGATGTCCTAACATTTACTACCAACTGAGTTGTGTCAATAATGTACAAAAATACAAATAGTAAAGAAAATAATGTTTCTTAACGTTCAAGCATTATTCTAAGTGACCAATCACAGTCATCCTTTTAACCTGTTCAAAAGAAACTTATTCGCATTCTAGTCAATATAGATCAAACCGATAGTTGCCGACCTCATTTTCAAAATCTTAAAATTCTTACATTGCCGTGCTTATACATATTGGAAATATGTAAATTTGTAAGGAAAAATATGAATTTATTTACAAAACGTGATGATATGCAAATTAAATATTCTCTAAGACATAAACATAAATTATTGATCCCAACTGCGCGCCTTCATTTATGTTCATCAAGTACTTATAACATGTCTGTTAGGATTTACAATAAATTACCGGAAAATTTAAGAGGTGAAAAAAACGATAACAAATTTACAAACCAATTAAAAAATTTACTAATTTCAAAAAGCTATTACAATATTGAAGAATACTTTAGTGATAAAATACACATACCTATATTATGCGACAATGACAATAAATAGGTGTCTTTGTATACGCTTTACAAAAGCCCCAAAATCTAGTTTAATTTATTTTATTATGGAAAGTTCGTCCTCTTGTCTTCTCTTCCTTCCCAATATTGCGATACCCAGCAGGGTCCATAACTTGTACTTTGTTTTTGGTTGTAACATCTTTATAACATTATGGTTGCAATAAATATATTGAAATTGAAATTGAAAGCAATTTTAACAAAATAAATATGTATGTTTTGCCACTATACTTTCTAAATTCAGCGTTTATTGGATGTTAGTTAAAAATACTTTGGCGTCTATAAAAAAAACCCATCAATGCGCGAGATGTCACATGCCAATGAGTGATCGAGCGACATCGTGTTTTATGACTTCCTGACGAGAGATAACCGCTATTTTAGCACCGATGAATGAACCGTAGGGATGCTCGATCCGGGGTTGTCGATCCGATTTTTCGGATCGTAATGGATCGTAATTCCACGATCCGATCCACGGATCGGATCGAATGCCTTCGATCCGATCTTCAGGAAATCGATCCGGATCGGATGCAAATAAGTAAGACACAATTAATTTTATATCTTTATTAAATAAACCCATGTTAAACAATGTGGAATAGTAATATTGTACTCAGAGAACTTAAAAGACGAATTTCTCACAAAAGTTTATACTTAAAGTCTCGCGCCTAACTACTAATAGTTAAGTACAATTTTATGAGGCGCCAGTTTTCTTCCAAGTTCTAAATGTAAACAAAGATAAATTTCGTAACAAATAAACCTAAGTGCCCATTTTTCGTAAACAAACCGCATTTTAACTCATACGATCCAAACGATCCGATCTTTTAAGTTTTATATCGATCCGGCAAAAAATCGTATGGCCTCGATCCGATCCAAAAATTGCCGGATCGTATGCCCGCTGATCCGATCTTTCAAAAGATCGGATCGGATCGGGGCATCCCTAATGAACCGATGCAGTCAATGGATGCAGCTGTTAATTATAAGGCAACGACTGAGCGATCGGGTTTTGCTTTAAAACAAGTGAAAAGATTGTTAGAACTAAAAAATAAAAATAATATAAATGAAAAAAAATACTACTGAATGGCAGTTAAACGAAATTATAACAAAAAAAAAACTAAAGGGACTCAAACAATATTGGACTGTGTCGTGTCGTCTTCAATTTAGTTGATTCAGAATTAACGCCATATTAACGAAATTTATTAAAACAAAAATTTCTGATATGAAAATGCTCTAAACCTACGATACCTAACAAGTTTTGAGTAAAATCATAATAAGGAAAGTTTACAGCAAAAAATATGTTCAGTTCCCCAAACTAAATATAAAACTGTCCATGAAACTTCTTGGTACTATTATCTTAATGTCTCTGTTACGAGACAATTATCGTTACCATATAATTATAATGGGAGGAACAATAAATTATGATCATTAATTATTACTGATTGAGAAATGTGTCTCATGATAACGAATGTCTTAATGGCGGCCAGATTAGTATAGCTGAATGGAATATTATTATTATAAAGTACAATTAGTTATTCAATAACTTGTTTAAGAGAAAAATCAATATTATAATTATTTAACCATTTCTTAGATTTTGCTGCGTACCTACTATTTATGGAACTAAAACACTTTTATAAGATTTGATTTTAGAAATATTATATGGAACGCAAAACTCTTTTGTCACGAGAAATCTAAGTTTAGATTTAGAAAGTATTTCTTTCAAATACGCCTTCGACTTAACGCTAGTTTTAATTGCATTGAGTTAATGTGCAAAGTGGAAGCGCAACCCCAAAGTTCTTTACTTCGTGGTTGTCAATTTCTGTAAGTATTTTTTTTGTTACCTTGGGTGACAAAACTGAAACTTTTTTCTCTTCTCTTCTTTATTTTTTATACTAACGATATTTAATAACCGGAAACAAAAATTTAATTACACATGCCGCTAATTGTGCTTAATGTTATATTTGACATTAGTGTCATCCAATATCCAAATAAATTAATACTTGGCGTTGACATGTCGACACGCACGAACGCTAGCCAAACTGTAATTAGGCTAATACGATCGTGTCACAGTGACAGACAGATTGACAATCAGTTGCAGAGCCAAGCCACAGGTTTAAAGATATCTTGTTTTAAAAAATTCGGCATACTTACCTATTGCTTATTGTTGCTAAAAAATTGACGACAGACAAATTAATGTAACTTTGGCTTCATAATTAATTCATCATACATATAAATTTTCCCAACTCGACTATAGATTATTGATGATATTTAAAATACTAATAACTAGTTATGAATGACAATAAATTTCTGACAACAAACCCCTATAAATAAATAAATAGAACACAAAATCTGTGACAAATAAATTATTTCCATCCAACTAACAACGATTATAAAATTAACCTAGGTGTATATACAATACAGTTTAGAGTAATGTAAATCCCACTAAAAACATTTTCATGCAAAATGTTGCCAAGACTTCATATGGCTTGCACTGTCAAAAAGTTATCAGACCTCATGTAGAGCCAAGCTTCTAACTCTACGCGCCCTAACCCTATCTTCAAAACTCTTCACCTTAGTCAAAATATGTGACTTGGTTGTTCGTTACTACAAGAACTATTATTGTTGAACATTAAATATATTTTTTCATGTAGCGAAATGGCCAAGCTACATATTTAGACTAAGGTGAAGATTTTTTGAAGTTAGGGCTTGTAGAGTTTTACTTCGCTTCCTTAAAAGCTCCAAATTCGAAAAAAAACTAACTTTTTGAAGAGATTTTACAATCATTCATTTACTATACTCGAGTAAGAATAATTACCTACACAGCCAGTGATGTGATGACTTACCCATATGATTAGTTTGCGTTAGAAATATTTATAGTCTCAAGATTGCCAAGTTCCAATAATAAAATAGAAGCACTCTTTTGTTTTACACTACAATTCCACCGTAATTAAACTTGCCAATTAGAAATTAAGAGCGGCGACATAACGTATAGGATTCTGAGATCGGTACGCTTCAGTCGCGCTAAATGAGCGTGATGGCCGAAGCTCGAATCGTTACCAACACAAAGCCAGCCCTGTGGCCTGAAAATTAAGAGGCACGCAACATTTAAGTGATTAATTTAGGCGATTAAAGCTAAATGAATAAGTTATTTTTAATTACGGAGTAATTGCGAGGACGCCATGTTAGATTAATTACGGGGAGATGATGCGGCGCGAGCGTTGAGTGTTCGGTAGCGAATGAGACGCAAGGAACATTTATACTCAAAGGGAGATGAGACGTGAAGGGATGTGTGCTGAATTGTATAGTCTTTGGATTCTTGAGTGTTTAGCTTGTTTCATTTCGCGTTCCATTTTTAAATTAACTGTTTTATCTTTAGTTATCTTTCCGTTCTGCGGAAAGGGCAATTAAACGCGGTAAAGAACTAAGTATTTATTTTTCTAAAGGTGCTCCCTCACCGGGAGCATTCACGTGTACTGTAACATTATAGATTCGTCTTTGAGCATTACATTACAGTAATACCTCCCTGACTGACGAGCATTCGCGTGTTTCTCCTCCTTTACTGATGTATGCCCGTTTTGTATCATTACAAGGTGCGCATTGTAATACTCGGTTCTCCTCTCTCACTGATGTAATGCTCAAATCTGTAACGTTACATTACACGTGAATGCTCCCGGTCAGGGAGCCCCTTAACTTTATAATTCTCGTACGACCGCAACCTAAACGCGATATAATCTAGCAAACTGTCAACCCTGAATCCATTTCCATACTGTTTGTTGTAGTAAAAAATGCAACACACAAGACACGGATATCTAGATTAATACCCAGTTAAGTACTCCGATCTCGTTACACCGAAACGCCAATTTTTTCTTATGTCCAGTCCACTCCACATACGTTTAAAGTTCCATAAATGTGAAAATTATTGGCATTGTCAGTGTGGTCACATCATGAGCAATTAATTTTAACGGTTGCGGTTATTAAAATATCGATCTTGCTGTAATCAAAAGTAATGCTTCATTAAAATGATAATAAAAAGAGACAGTTATCAAACTTTACGTAACACTACCGTCATCGGCCCACCATACACGAAGGAGAATAGAGTTGAACAGAGACAAGAAATATTCTTTTGCTGATTCAACAAACTATGTAAAATTATAATTTCGACTTGTTTAACACCAGTTTGGTTTTGGCGAAGAACACAATAGCCAATCAGTTTTTTGATTGTTAGTTTTTGTTCTGTATCAAATTTGTACAAATACTGTTAACATAATTTAGGTAAATGAGATAAATATTGTATTATATTACCTTACTACTCATGTATACCATAATTCATAATGACTAAGTACATTACGAATTGTCGCTGCATAACTTCAAAAAACCACTATGTTTGCTATTTGTGGAGTTCTATAATTGGCTTCCTGTAGCTATTATTTTTTTAAGTATTAAAAATAAGCACCTCGTTATGGTAAATTGGTCATTTAATGGGTAAAGCTTCTGACCAGTCGCAGCATATTTCAAGCTCACATATTTAGTCTCTGCTAGGTTAAAATACCCTGTGCCACAGCTTAATCACACAGATAAATGACACTGAAGTCGTTTCATAAGTGGGACAAACAATACATCGCTGTAGGTAAGTCATGGATCATAAATTATTTGATAAAAATTGTTTTTGGGCACAAAATTTAATGCTCCCGCAAAATTGGCTACAGGCTGATTGACAGACAATAAAAATATGTATCAATATTAATATTTAGGTCATCATTATCATAAACTTTCTTCTTCTTTGATTGCTTCTTTATTGTTTCCCTTCACCTTTATCAGACCCAATTTTTATGTCATCGCTGCTAAAGCTAGGGTTTGCTAGGGTGTTGGTGCCGTCATATTACGGCCGTAAATTATTATCATTAAACATCAACTTTGAAAAAGTTTTTTGCCAGGTCAATGCTTCTATGGGTAATTTGTTCTTTCTATGTTATGTAATAATTTACTATTTACCTATATTATATACCATCGCATGTTTTCTAATTATACATCAATATTGTGTTAATGATTCGCACTCCATTGTTTCATTAAGGAAACTATAGGTCTTGTGTAACTTTTCATTTATAATTTTCGTTCAATATATGTGTACGACCGTTTGTTTCTAAATAAATAAAATAAAATAAAGTAATTTAGCGGCGTAGAACGTTGTCTATGTAAACAATACAGCGCGGTTTCCTAGAGAGCGGTGCTGGACACCGTAAAATCAAATAGTATTTTTGCGTCCGTAAAATTACGGCCGCTATGTGACGGCACCACTTTCTTAGGAAACCCTAGTTTAAGGCCTTTCAGGCCTTGAGGCAGGGATAGGACTAGAGACTAGTCTCTAGACCTAGGGGATATTACAATACAACCGCTTAAAAACCTGACAGTTTTCTGAATAGCTTTCAGTGCGTCTCTTTCTCGCTGTATAGCATATAAAAGAGACGCATTGATAGCCATGCAGAACATTTACAAATTTTAAGAGGTTGTAATACCCCGGACTAATGGTTTAAAGTGCATTCCCAGCTACTGAAAAGCTGAAGCTGACCGACCTTAGCGATGATTGCTTATCTAAATCCTCTATTACTAACCGAAAAACCACTGACAAACCACTTATGACCACCAGGGGCAAGTCTGCTAATATTAACGTCAAAATCGTGGTTCAATGGTGTTTGAATGGATGTGCTTTTTGACACAGTTCTTGTTTCTTAAACCCAAAACCGAAACACATAGTGTTTCTTAAACCCAAAACGAAAACACATTGTGTCTCGATTTTGGGTTTAAGAAACAAGGACTGTATCAAAAAGAATAACCTTTCAAACAACATTGAACCACGATTTTGACGTTAATATTAGCAGACTTAACCCCCTGGTTGGATTATCTCGATCGATTTCGCTGCAATCAAATTTCTATTAAGAAAAAAAAACGCGTAAGATAATTCGATAGAGTAATTTTGTATGGGAAAGTACAGCGTCATCTACTGCCGAAAAGCGACATTAAATTTCCTATAGGCAAAATTAGTCGTATTATTCTTACTAGGGGTACAGAATGCGCTAGCCACTGTGTGCCATCGAGCTCAGCTTTACCTAGAAGTGTGACATAAATGCAACTGTGTTTGTGAAAAAAAATATGAAAGATGAATTTTAGATGTTACATTGTGTTATCCTTATTTCCTTTATGAGTGAGTACTTTTGAAAGGAAGGGGTAATAAATTAAGAGCTACTTAAAGACTCCCTGGGGTTACAAGATTCTAAGTTATTCTCCTCGATCTACTGTAATTATTATGTACTTCTTTATTTTTTATTCATTGCATTTGTTTTAGTAAATTGTCAACCCTGAATCCATTTCCATACTGTTTGTTGTAGTCAAAAATGCAATACACATAAGACACGGATAATTAGATTAAAACCCAGTTAGTACTCCGATCTCTTTACGCCGAAACCACACTAACGCCATTAATTTATTGCACAAATTTTTCTTATGTACAGGGGGTCTATTACGAAAAGTTTAATGCGATACACGCAGCTGCGTCCGTGCTTCGTTTTGATTGTTTCCTATTACAAACCACTTTCGTATGCGATATTGCGAAGTGATTGCGTGAGTTTGACAGTTTTTCTCTAGCGTATCCGATATCGTTCGTTCAGTAGTCTATGGGCTACGATAGCCATATTAAAAATGTTTGTTATAACTGCAACCAACGAATTGTGGACGATTATCGTGACCAAGTGACTGCGTTACGCAGCTGCGTACGTTATTTTCGTAATAGGCCCCCAGATACGGTTAAAGTTCCATCAATGCGAGACGAGTATCGATTACAGTCGAGTTCAATAAAATGTTGGCACTTTTGACGGGAAGTTGACTTTGATTACAAAGGCATTGTATTTAGTTTCTTAAACCGCGTGCTTCTTGTTCTAGCCGTTTGTACATCAATGTCAGTCCTGCCCCCCTACAATGACTGTCAAAAGTAATGTCGAAGCGATGTTGTGATAGAGATGACGCTATACGCGATGTATAGCTCTGTCTCTCTAACAACATCACTTTGAGATTGCTATAAGAGCTCAGAGTACGGCCTCTGTCCTGGATGTCCGGTGGGCCTACTACAAAAATTGATTGTCTTTACTATCATTTGGAACTTATTCTAGACGTTATAATGCCAGGAAACGGAACGAACGTCGTCCGATTATCTTGTTTCTCTTTTCAGAGTAAGTATATAAGTCCTCGGGAATTAGTCTCCGGATAGACAATATTAGTACTAGTTTTTTTCATGCTAGAGGAGCTGCCCCCCTACTCAAATTAGCAATTAGAGTAAGCTAGGGTTTTCTAAGAAAGCAGTGCCGTCACATAGCGGCCGTAATTTTACGGACGTAAAAAGACGGCTGTCTTTACGGTGGAGTCATGTGAAAAGTAACAACACCGTACAATACAACACCGTTACGGCCGTTTTTTTTCCAGAAACGTACCTATCTGAGAAGAAAATGCATTTTGATTTAGCATCAATTATATACTTGGAGCATGATCAATCATCAGGAGAGTAATAGTAGTTTATGAAACCGATGCATAATGAGGGGTATTAAAACATGAGTGTGAGTTTAAAAACCGAGCCGTAGGCGAGGTTTTTAATAGTATCACACGAGTGTTTTAATACCTAGTTATGTAGTTTCATACACTACTTTATCTACTCTCATACAATTTGTGATTGAACCTACAAAATAACTTAACAATGATAAAAAGAGTAGGTAGGTAAGTAGTTTCTCGACTTTCTACGACTAGGTAGGTACTTACATACTTAGGTTAAGTAAGACGTTTTTCCGTCGCCGCATTTAAAATATCGGGTGGAGTCCACACTCACTACTATCAGACATTTCTAAGCAAAAGTAAAAATTAAAATCAAAACATGGCGCGTATTCTATCAGAAAAAATAATAATGAGGTAGTGCATTCCAGCAGACTAATCGTTACGCTAAGTCATCGATCGCTATAGAGCACATTTTAATTATGGAAAGTATGTGGAAATAACATTGTTTTTTTTTTAATATCGCGGCACTGCCTTCTTCTTGGATTTGCCCTGTATCGTAATGAGAAAAAAAGTTATTTTATAGCATACATACTTCAGTTAGCGGAGGTATGTTATAAAATAACTTTTTAATTTTTTTTTCGGTATTGCATGTATAAAGTATGTCAATATAAATTCGCTTTGAAATTCATAATTCGAATTTTACGATATGAGAGTAGATAAAATAACTGTACGGAAGAAGATGATTTATTTTATTGGACGCCGTACAGATGCAAAAAATCTCAAATGTTATTCATATTGTATTTGAGATTTTTTAAAATCGTTTTCTACTGTGCATGCGTAATGGCGAGAAATTCCGGAATTAATTTCGCTTTACTCATTTTTTTTCACCGTTGTTGCAGCACCGCTATTCTGAAAAAACGGTGGGGAACTGTTCTACACCGTCATGACAGCCGTCACGAAAATAGCGCGGTACCGCTTTTTGACGTTACGGTGTCCATACTGTGTTGTAGTCAAAAATGCAATACACAAGACACGGATATCTAGATTAATACCGTCAATAACGTCATCCTAAGAAACCCTAACTTAAGACGATCAAGTAACATGTCACAAACTTATGTAAATCATTGATATTGTATGGAATTGGTAAGCCAATACAACACTTAATTTTAGAGTTCATGGCTTAGTTTCAATTTTAGAAGATGGAGTAGCTTAGCGACCGAATGGAAAGTTGGTAAGGACATCATCCATGTTTCATACATTTTTGGTCCAAATATGAAAGTGCCGGCCAAAAGATAAAAGAGCTTTATTCTGATAGATTTTGTCCATGTAAGCATTTCTTATTATGGCACCGAAGCTGTAGCACCGCTGTACTTGATTTTAATTGAGTTCAAAAAGTCTGTCTTTTCATACATTTTAGCACAAATGTAAAAAAAGTCGGCCAAAAATCAAATTCTGATAGATTTTGTCCGCCTAAGCATTTTTTATTATGGCACCGAAGCTGTAGCACCGCTGTACTTGATTTTAATTGAGTTCAAAAAGTCTGTCTTTTCATACATTTTGACACAAATGTGAAGCGGTGCTACAGTTTTGGCGCCATAATAAAAAATGCTTACGTGGACAAAATCTATCAGAATAAAGCTCTTTTGTCTTTTGGCCGGCACTTTCATATTTGGACCAAAAATGTATGAAACGTGGATGATGTCCTTACCAACTTTCCATTCGGTAGCTAACCTACTCCATCTTCTAAAATTTAAACTAAGCCATGAACGCTAAAATTAAGTGTTGTATAGGCTTATCAATTCCATACAATATCAGCGATTTACATAAGAATAAAGCACTTTTGCTTTTTGGCCGGCACTTTCACATTTGGACCAAAATGGATGATGTCCTTTGAGTAGTCGTCATTTTTCCGACGTTTCCATTGTGTCACCTAAAGAGAACAAGTTCGACCACCCTGTATATCAGTTTATCAGTGCATATCATAGTGACCTGACCTGCCACTATCAGGCAATTAACTTTAATGGATATATTTAAATTAGTGCCACACTCGATTGACAATAATATTATCAATTGGGAGATAAATTTTATAGAAAAACAATGAATTTCGTATGAGATTACGCAAGTAATGTTTACGTAGCCAACACTAAGTTAATGAAATAGACTATTTTATAAGGCCTTTATTTGATTACTACTTATTTTTGGGAATTTTTCAGAATCGATACTTGATGCTGAAAACTTAAACCCAATCTTGTCAATCCATCTCCGATTCTCATTCGCTATGAGACAAAAGCGGAATTCCCGCACCAAACGACAGAAAAAAACAAAATAGATAGGTAACTAACATAATTTGAAAGATGAAGACTTTTTATGAAAGAAGCTGAAGAAATTCCTGTTTCCTAGTCTACTCCAAAAGTCTACACTGATATTTACGAAGTTCCCAAATCTTCCAAAATTTGTGTTTTCCAAAGTCTTAGTAAAAAAAAATGTGTTTGTTGTTTGGCTTCTTATTCTTTCGTCTAAAACTTTTAAAGTTGTTTTTTATCTTTTTAAGTTCCAAGATAGCGTAAAATAATACAAACATAATGTTTTGCAGTTGAACAGAAGGCTTTAGAATAGTATTCTAAAGCCTTCTTTTTGTTGTTAGTTGTAGTGTTAACAACAAATTGTTAGAAAAAACTTAACAATAAATAAAACCATATTTTCAGTATGTAAGAAATATATTTAACTCTACAAGTAGAAATAACAATATACAAATAGAAATTATATTTACAAAGTAGTTTTAATCACGTTTTAATTCCCAGACATAGACATAATTAGTTCACAAATTAAAGAAATCTTGTACATACTCAAATAACGAACTGTGGTTTTGGTAAAATGTTTATTACATATTTAAATAATATATATTTAAATTAATACAAATACCACTTCTACAAGTGCATCAAAACATTATTATAAACTTATCTTATTATTTACAAAATATACAAAATCTTCAATCTCTTCAACCTTAGGAAAATATTGCTTTTTTAAGTATACAATTCAATTTTTCTTACTAAGCTAAAATTATCCTTTAAGCCCGGCCATATACAAACGGTATCCCAATCCGGAATTCCGAACCGAATTTCGAAAATGTAAGAAGATTCCGTACGGAAAAATCCCGCAGTGGTAGGTCCATAGATTTGGATCTATTAGCTGCGTTCGGAATTACGTATGTACGGAATTCTGTCTGTACGTGGCCACTCATTTATGAAGATTTTAAAAAGAGGTTTTGTTGAATTAATTCAAAAATCGAATCGAATGGCGGTTAGATTGCAAACTTTTTGCAAATCGTTTTCATTATAAGTTCTTTACAAATACAACCTTTTTTCCGAACTAGTCTTATATTTTTTCGCAAAAAAGCTTTCAACTTTTTAACCTTTCCAAAACTATCGTGCTTTCTTCCTCAGTTTTCAAAAATGGAATCTCTTATTGCGGTCCGGTCGGCGTGCTAGGTGAAGGCGATCCAGACACAGGTGGTTGAACCATTGCTAGATGCGGCGGCAAACCCATCGGGGGCAATGGCCGCCCTCCCCCCATCAAGGGGTGGGGGTGGAAATACTGCTGAAGCGGGTGTGGGTATAAATGGTGGGGGTGGCGGGAAAACTGCGCCATTTTGAGTTTCTCGATCTCCGCCTCTTGCACGCGTTTCGCTTTCGCTCGTCGGTTTTGAAACCAGATTTTCACCTGTTGATGACAGATAATGTAACTGTTAGCTTTTTTATTATTCAATTTTTGAACGTTAATCTTAGGACAGCTGTTGTAAACATAGCGGTGTATGTTATCTGTGATTTAATTTGTATGCTCGTTCGTACGCTAATTTAAGACGGCCATAAAATTAATTTCTACTATTTAAGCGTTGAAGCGTCTAGGTCAGATTTTTTGATAAGCTAACGATGCTACTTATGAAAGCTTACTTAGATAATTAAAAGGTGAATTTCTTAATTGATTGATGTAAATTAATTAGTCAAAACTAAAATTATCCAATAATATAATAATGGAAGATTAATTTAAATTGCAAAATATACTTAAGAATAAAAGATTATGTAGAAATAAAATGGCGTTGATTTTTTAATTAAGAATTTAATTCTTGCGCTATGGCGCCTACGATTGGAATAAGTATATCTTTAGGTTTATTTAAGTAATCTCATCTAACATTGCCAATAATTTACCCTCATTCAGATACCTATATTGGGTCAGTAAGTCAGTTACTTACAATGATGCAAGTTATTTTATTTGTGGTCGTTTAACACAAATCTTTAGAGACCTATACCTAACTTAATAGGGTTAGATTATTGATAATGAAACTAACATATTTAAACGATAGTTACCTGTGTTTCAGATAGTCCAAGCGATGAAGAAAACTCAGCGCGTTCAGCGATGCTCAAGTACTGCTTCTCAACGAACTTGCTCTCCAAAGACCGTAGTTGCTGCGCAGTGAATGGCGTCCGCGGTTTTCTGTTCGGTTTGTGTTTGCGGAGGTTGCATTTCAGTTTAGCGGGCTCCCCATTAGCATCTGTGGAAGAATTATTTAAAAATGTTTATTTGTTTCTTTCTTGTGGCTTTGTAGTTCTGTTATTTGGTCAGTAACAAATGTGAAGGAACTCTTTGATTTAATACTTTTGATAATTTACATATATTTTTGTCAATACTGTAGTAATGTAGAGGTGCTGGTATTAAATTCGTTGGACGATAAAAATTTACATTTTAAAATAACAAAGTTATAAAAATGTAAGATTTTTTTTTCATATGAGTAGAAATTAACTCAATAACAATAAAATTAATACCCACATTAACCACAAAAAAAACACTTTTCTAAGACTTTCCCCGACATGCACCATTATTTAAATATTATTGTTTACCACCACCACTTTATCACAATTGCCAATCAACACACGAAAATTTTATTTAAATGGTACTCAAACAATATTTAAATAATGGTGCAAGTCGCCCTTAAAAATATTCTAATCATATTACGAACAACTTTTTTATGATTATTGTCTCTAAGTATTAGTGAGTAATAAAACTGGCATTAAACCTTACAAATTAACTCAGTAAAGTTGACATCGATACAGTTACATCTCAATAAAACACAGACAGAGATCGGTATGCGAGCCATTCGACGGCGGTTTAATAAATTGCATAATAAAACTTATATTCAAAAAGGCAAAGGAAACGAGCGGCGAGCCAGCACAGATAATATCTATTTAAAAGTAATTTTCAACTTATTTAGCGATCGAATCGAGCTTATTTGTAAGCAAATCGATGGTTTTAACGACACTAACTGCTTAACAAAATTTTGATATACACCTACGCACAACTTAAATGTGAGATGCGAATCGAGATAATAGTGTCGTCATGTCATCGGTATGTTATTCTGGATGGTTTAGAAATGCGGATTCCGATTTGATTATCGAATTTTGTGTTGAAATGGTTTGATTGTTATCAAAAGAATCATCGTTTTGTTGATATCGACGGATGTGCGTAGGAGGTAGTTGTCGAAACGATTATTAGGATACTTTGTCAATATTTATGACAATAATTTGACATTTTTGAAAAGTGGTAAAAAATACTTAAGCTCATTGCCGCCTCAAAATCGACATTTTGTCAACATAAAACTCCAGTTGTTGACAACATTTTTGATAAAGTTTTTCTTTATCCTGCTCTTTTACACATTAAAACATTAAAAATGGATTATTCTAGTCATTAAAACACTAATTAATCTATAACAATTAAGCTTGATTACTTTATAAATAACCTATTATCGTTTTAATACGAGAAATAATTAATAAGCGGTTATCTTCGTACGACCAGCCTCATAAGTATTTCAACATTTGAGTACCATGTGAAACAAATTATAGTGAGCACATAAAGTGCTTCAACTAAATAAACGAGCTTAATAGTTGGGATGACAAAGTTCTAGAATGTTTAGTTACTTTTGACCGACGATACATCGTCACAAACAAACTGTCGACCGATTACTTCATTGATCAGTTCTAATGGACTCTAACCTAAATAATTAGCTATCGGTTAATTGCCATTTAAGTACTCAGTTTGATTGATCGAAAGACACGTGTCATGAAAGTTTAGAGATAAAATCAGACAGCACTATTACAAAATTATGTTAAGCAGACGGGACACTCGGAACAAACTGCGGTTTTCCGTGCACGCATTAAAAAAAACGCGCCTAAAGGTGCTCGATTGAGTTAAATTGGTTATGAGAAATTTCATTCCGCTTTTCGGCGGTAGATGGCGCTGTAAAAATTTCCTATACAAAATCATTAGGTATCTAATTTCTTTGCGTGGGTTTTTTTGCTATTGCAAAAATAATATATTATATTATCGTGGTGTGCGGTCCAACCGAGCTATAATCGTTACTGCAGTAGGTGCTATGGCAATAAAAACTATTCTATTATATTTTATTCAAAGCAAATGACAAAATTGTTTTCGAATACAGCCAGAGCAGCGCTTCTGTCTAGAATACAGACTTTATATTTTGTGGCATCAGTTTAGATTCAGTATCCATAGCATAAATACCTAACAAGAAAAAGAAATTCAATAGAATGATTTTGTATAGGAAATTTGTACAGATGAAATTTCTCATAGAGGAAAACACTATCGAGCACTTTTACGCGTATTTTTTTTCTCAATTGATGTTCGTACTTGGGGTACAATCGACATTATTATTATAGAGCCAATAATGCAATCCCATTGAGAATTTATTTTTCCATTGAGTAAAAGTTGGAAACAAACGGAATCAAATATTTTACAATGATTCATAATGACATAGCAAATCTTAAGTCATTAATATCTACTAGATTGACATATCGTGAGCTCTAATTGGTTTGACGATTGTTAACTCGTTATTGTAAACAAATTAATCGGTGTTGTGTAACAATTAATAGTTTTTTTATAATCTTGAAAATCCTAGAATTTTCATCGTTATCAACAATTGTTATTATCCCCACTGCAGACACAAGCCTGCCTTATGGAAGGCATATGAACCATTACGTAACCCAGATAATGCAGATTTGGGGGTCCTAGAATTTTATATGACTACTAGCTTCCGCCCGCGACTTCGTCCGCGTGGATATTAGAGAAAATTCTTAGGGAACCTTCAACCAGTATCCTACCAACCGTTTTTACGCGATTAGGTGGGTCACCACCAAGCGCGCTGCCTCGCGAGGCAAGACGAAGATCCTAGCTTCGAAACTGAGGGACTTTCATACAAACTTTGGACCCCCATTTACCCCTTAGGGGGTGAGTTTCGAAAAATCATTTCTTAGTGCACCCTTAGACCTCATAAGAAACCTATGTACCAAATTTGGAGTCTCTAGACCCAGCGGTTTGGGCTGTGCGTATGTCAGTCACTCAGAGTCTTCTTTTATATATTAAGATTTTCTTTTGATACAAAATGCAAAGTGTAATAAAAAGCCGCAGACCATCCTTACTTCCTTTGTTTATTTGTTTGTTACGCCTTCACGTCTTAACTTTTTAACCGATTATAATGGAATTTTGCAAACACATTGTCAAGGGTATAGAGAAGGATATAGGGTACCTTCCATCCAGAAAAAAAATACTGTTCTCGAGGGATAGCATAAAAAAACTTTCCACGCAGACGAAGTCGCGGGTGGCCGCTACTACGACAATAAAAAGCATTATTTGTCAGACCACAAACTAATATTCAACCTCAATTGTTTTATTTTATACAGTCATTTACAAAAATATCGATCGTAATAATAATTTGATGGCGCCTAAAACTAATATTCAAACGTCAAACGGTACAGTCGCGACTCGCGTCTTAATAGCTAATGGGCTACAAAAAAACTTAGCAGTAAAAAACGGCGTAAATTATGTGACAGACGAAAAAAAGCTTAAAGTGTATTAATGTCGTGTTTAGCGGACGTCAAAGACGAACCGACGACTTGCGACGGAAATAAAGCTAAGAGAGGATGCACACTTGCGACTTAACAATAATTTGGTGTTTTTATGAGAAAAATTGTCTGAGTGAGTCATAAATGAAATTGTGATATGCACTTTAATACTTTGTTATTGGCTTGAAAATGTCAATTTTAATAATATACTTGTTTATTTAATGAGAAAACTTTGACTTTTTTTACATCTGTTTGAGTAGTAAACATTTACAACTTGATCCAAAATAAAAAGCTGTAAAACCACTATTAATTCAAATCATTGCGTGTTACCTAATTAGTTAATATTAGGTCTTTACCTATGAAATTGCCGATATTTTGTCACATACAGAGAAAATAATAACTTCTATAATTTAAAATTTTAACAAAATCGTGAATATTACATCGAATTATGATCATGATAGTTAACTATCAGTAAAAATAAAGTCCATATTTTAGCTTTCGTGACATTAAAAAAAAGATCTTGAAAGTGACTCTTTTTTTGTGAGCAAAAAAAAGGGTGACCGAAGGGGTTGTAACTTAACCAAAACTTATTTTTTCGCTTATCTTAAATGGAAATAAGTTAGCATAGTGTTTAAACATTAGTACATAAAAGTTTTGTTACATGAGTGTTCATGGTTGTTAAATGAACAAAGAAAATGCTATTATGAAAAATGCAACTTCTTGAAAAATCTCCATACAAATCGGCAATTTCATAGGTAAAGACCTATTATAAAATTGTCATAAAATGCAACCGAATTGAAAAAGTAATATTATTAGGATGTGCACAAAACTTTTTAACCTGCATTTATTTAATTAATTCATAGTTGCAATTTTATTTTTGTTTTAAGTGTACAATAACACTGATTATGTGAACAATGGCTATAAGTTAGTCTTGATATTTCTTTCCGTCGTAAATGTATGTTGAGCCTTATACTCCAGTAGCTGTTAAATTACCTTTAAAACGCTTATATGGCGCTGTCTCCTTTCGTTTTCTTGTTAATTGTATAAAGAGATATTGACTACAGATGTGTCCCCTGAGTAATGTCGTTGTTGTGACTGTGAGCGACGAGAGAAATACGAGACGTTTTAAACGTATTTAATGTCTAACATAATTTTAAATATGGAACGAGTGTAATATCGAAAACGGTCGTGTTTTGTTTTAAGAAAAAAGTTGAAAAACGAATTCCTCCCCCATCGTTTTTGCTGACGTTACCTAATGGTGTAGTGCGCTGCTAAAAAGACAGTTGATATATTAATGAGCGTGTTTGCTTTTTGTGCGCGCTCAACCATTAATCGTGCGAGGCGTGGTATGTCATTCATTCCAATATTTTAAACGGTCACCGTATACTTGACGTTTTTGCTGTCCGTACCGGAGAGGCGGGCATTCCGCGCGTCCCTGCTTGTTCGACATGCTTTTCCTTTGCATACGGATTTCCATATTAAAAGCTCTTTATTCCCGCAAAGTTGAGACTTACGAGTAATTCTTGCGATCTACTCGCCTTGTAAGGAAAAACGCATTTCTTTCATTAATTAAATAAAATCAACTACAAACTTTAATTATTTTCCGACGAGAAAATTAAAAAAGGCGGCTATTTAATTAACACGAAACAGATGTTTTCCACGCTCATTAAACTTTTTTCAAATTAAGTATGTATCGGTATGTAACAGTAAACATAAACTGTGAACTTCTTATCTGAGTATCGGAAAAAATGTAGACTTCTAAATGAAGGAATATATCAAGTAGTACAAGAATCCTCCTACATAATTAACGATTATCGCCATACAGCTCGCATTAACATGTGTTCACATCACATCAAAGGTACGACATAAATACAAAAATCTTACACAAAGAACTTATCTATACCATTTAACAGGTCTTCCCGGATTCCGCCCGGCGATATTTATCGGGCATCAAACGAACTTCTCTGGAGCCATTCATCAGAGAAACCAATCGCTCTCTCATAAATGGAGGCCACAGAAAACGCGGAAGCTCACGTCTATTTTGTACATCCTTTACTTAAAAGCTTTGGAGTTTGTTTTGAAGTGATGAATACTTATGGTCGAGGAGGTTTTGAAAATAGAACAGATGAGTTGAACATAAAATTTTGAAAATAGAAGAAAAAAAAATTAAGACTAAAGGAATTTTGGTTGAAGGTTTTAATACTTAATTAAGATTTTGTTTTTACTTTGAAAATAGAACTTACAAAAAATAGAGACTAAAAAAATAAAACAGTCCGACAAACTGAGAAAGTCCTCCTTTTTTGAAGTCGGTTAAAAAAACAAAGAAAACTTGACTTTAGACCTTAGGATTTTCTTCACTGATTCATAGATTGTGATAGGTAGGCCATTCGCTTGGCAAATAAGTTATGATTAAATTATTCTGCATTCTTTGTCTCGTTATGCAATGTGTTACAAAAAACTCTAAAGCCATATATAGTAGTTAGGGACCATCAAACTGAACAACGTTTTACTATGAGACCAACTCTGAAATTGTAAAAAAAAATCTGCTGTTTCATACATCTTGATATTTTTGTTATTAATTTTTGTATGAAACAGCTATTTTTTTGCGATTTCAGAGTTGGTCCCAGTAAAAGTAGTTCAGTTTGATAATCCCTATCTACTATATTCTGCTTTAGGGGTTTGTAACACGGTGTATATGTATGTACGAGGAGATCCGCAGGAGAACTAAAGTAACCGACGTCGCTCGAAGGATTGCTCAGCTGAAGTGGCAATGGGCTGGACACATAGCGAGAAGAACTGATGGCCGTTGGGGCGGAAAGGTTCTGGAATGGCGACCAGTGCGCACTGGACGACGCTCCGTGGGTAGGCCCCCGACAAGGTGGACCGACGATCTGGTGAAGGTCGCGGGAAGCCACTGGATGCGGGCAGCGCAGGACCGATCGTCGTGGAGATCCTTAGGGGAGGCCTATACCCAGCAGTGGGTGTCGTGCGACTGATATGATGATGATGATGATGTATATGTATATGTATAAATCAAAGTGTCCTAGCAAGTATCTAAAAAAACTGATAATAAAATCAGTAAGACCTTATGTAAACTAAACCTTACCTGGCTTCCAAACCGATTAGTCCAATTTCTCGCGCTTTCTATAGCTTCAAATGATCTATTAAGAGCATAAGAGGGCTGTTTATACATGTCTCACTGCCGCCGTTTACAAATAGCACTATTCAATGGGACATTAGTATTTTGGCTCGGCTCCAAGCTCTGTCAGCGTTTGACTGGTTGTTAAAATGTGGGCTCGCACTGATTCTGTTGCGGTATTTTGACATGTTCTAATAGGCAAGTGCGTTTAGTTGTTTTGGGAATAGTTTCAAAGGTTCTGCCCCCTACTTAAATGGCCAACATTTTAGTACTTCAAGATGGGAAATTATCGGAAAACATCGGAAATTATCGTCTAACATAGCAAAGACAATTAACAAAAAGTAGTTTGGCCCTAAAAGTCATTTACAATGAGGGCTTTGAGAATGACAAAAATCTGTAGGCGCGATAGATGGCGTTTATAAAAATGTGTGTGTCAATGTAATATTTTTTTACTAAGCTTCGAAGAGAACCTAGGTAGGCAGGCAGATGTAACCCTAAAATGTTTCTCTTTGGGCAGATGTCAGCCAGTGCGCGCGTTACTTGCCTCTAAGGTACAAGTTACATACGTTTATTTTTAAAAGCCAATTTTGACACTTTTCTTTCCATCAACGCCATCTAGTGAGGCAAATAGTTATTTTTTTTTAATGTCACATTGAAAAGCCCTCATTTCAAGTTTATTGCAACGAAATAAATGTCAACGTCATTTCTAAGAAAAGCAAAAACACGATTTTAGCCGATGCCCATTTTTTATCATGAAGTAACTTTGAACGCTACGCTTACCTACTATTAAAGCTTAAATATGAGCAATAGGCGATTAATCACATGTCGCAAACTTATGTAAATCACAGACTTTAATGTGTTGTATTGAATTGACAAGCTTACGGCACGCAAATTAATAGTTTACTGCTTATTTTAACGCATAGAATGTTGGCCATTTGAGTAGGGGGGCTGAATGGCTAAAGTTTTTGAGCTTGGGCACTGAATATATAATACATAGTACGCTTGGGTAAAAAATTAAAAATGTTATATAAGAAGTTTTCTGTCAAGAATGTAAAACATAATTTAAAAACACATAATTTTAGCCTAAGTGTTATTAAGTAATTAAAAGACTGTACAGTTTCTTGTGATACTGCGAATTTTTTTCATTAACTAAATGATAAAATTCTTATTTTCCATTATTTATATTATGACAAATGAACTGGTAGAATTTAACTTTTAATTATGACATGCCATGATGTTAAAAAGCTATCAAATTAATTTAGCATTATGTTCAAACTTTAAAGTTTATAGTTGATTCATATTTCGTGATATGACAATATTTCATTAAATCTCCTTTAATTTCGTTTTCTTCCCATGACAACATTATAAAACTTTTTTTATGCCTTCACCTCACCTGATGTTAGGTGACAATAAGGCCGAAAGTAGCGCATTACACCCAGAATCCTTACCACTGGGGAACTCTATACTATTTGAATTCAAATTGAATTTCGACTCAAATTAATTTGCAGACGGTACCGGCAAATGAAGCGGTCGCTTCGGTCTTGTTGCACGCTGGTAATTGATTGGGAATGCTTCTATAATTAGGCGCGTGACTCTTGTTGCCGACTCTACATACGTAGCTGAAATATGGACCTGCAGTACTTCTGCTAACAATGTGATTTTGCAAATTAACAACTGTAGTAAGTATTTGAAATGTTAAAGATTAAATTATATTTCGTGCCTCTTTTATTGACATTCGGGTGATTATTGATATATCGTAAAATAGCAGATTGTTACGTAAGTACTTAGTTGAAAAGTAAGCAATCAATATTGTTCTATTACTTTCTAAATTCAAACGTAAAAACCAAAAATTTTGCTTTTGAATTTTTAGATTTTAGGAATTCATAATGCTATATTTTTAATTTTTATATTAAGATAATTAATATATTGGAAAAAAATATTGGAAAAAAATACTAGAATAAATCGACTCGGATCGGATTAGACAAGAATTGTATATTCATATTAATCGTAATAAACGACACTTTTGATCAGCTAAGATATGGTCTGTATTGACAATAAAAAAGTTCCAAAAAACCTTTATCAAAAAAGAAAAAAGAACGGATGGGAACGCTACCACAAAACCAATTCGGACAATTATGATAATTATCAATTTATAAACACGTCCAAGTTATGAACCTATCAGATTTCGTTAATAACGTGTTCGCCGGCAGTCAATTAATAATGTTAATAATTATACAAAGTGGTTTGCCGAGATGGCTTAGTTGGGTCTGTTTTATACAGGGTCATTTGTAAAACAACCAACCCCGTGTCAAACAACTGAAAAGTACACATTTAAGTCAAGATACTACCAAACGTAATTTATTTATCTATTTATTTATATATACATAATTATACGGGATAGACCCAATTACATAATTATGTGGTAATAGGTACTAAAAACATAACTCAAGTTGGTTAACAAGAGATTTCGAATTGTCCACAAATACATCAAAGTAAGGGTAGGTAACCAGGAGCGCGTTGAGTGCCTCATGCAAGCGACACAGCGGCGACTGCCTACACGCCACCGTGCGACATGGTGGACGCGCATGCGTATGTAATCATGTACAGGGTTATTTGTAAAACACCAACAACCTCGCAGGAGTAGATTACAAACATCATAAACAACAAACTTTGTTCTACGACTTTCCGAAAAAACAAAACTCGCTGTTAGGACATTTGTATGGAAAGTCATTTTTTTATTATTTTTTTCGGAAAAGTCATTGTTGTTTATGATGTTAGTATAATTTGCTCCTGCCAGGTTGTTGTTGTTTTACAAATAACCTTGTATTTGATTAAGTTTGGTTAATATTTTGACTTAAATGTATAATTTTCATCTGTTTGACACTTAGAGTAAGACGGGCTTCTGACGAAACGAAGCCTTTGTTGCTCGAAGGTTTGACACCAATTTTGTGTCTTTATTATATATTTCAATATATCTATATATTTGCCATTTGAGTAGAGGGGCTGATCAGTTGGGTGTGTATAGCGATCTGAATCTACTCCATTCAGTCCCTGGATGGCCATCATCAGATTACAGCACGGTACATCCCTGGCAGAAAACCAAGGCTTCAAAGTTACCTCGTTTGTATGAAAATAACACCTGTATCCCTAGACAAAGTTGATGTGTATATTTATGCTTTATATCAACATGACTATTATAATATTACTATAATCGTTTGCTATCACAATTAAATTCCACTTGCCACCGTATTAGCCCTTATATAGCCTTAGCTTGTAGCAATAACTTAGTGCTTTGTGCGGCCCGATGCAGGCATGCTATGAGCCCAGCGGGTACCAATGTGCATGTAGCCTTATGACTTTGTTAGACTGGAATTATAGCTGATCTTATGAAAATTTAGGTAAGTCTTCGTAAAGATATTTGATAACCATTTTTATACTATGAATTTGAATGATTTAGTTTGTAAATTACTGTATTTTATTTTATTTAAGTATTTATATTAACAAATTGAACGTAGGTTCTTAAAATACTGTTCTAGAAAGTTTGACTAAATAATCGGAGTCTCTAATAATGAATAATAATAATTTGTATTTGTAAATAAACATAAGTTTATCGTGTGTTTTTTTTCTATTTACTTAATAATTAAGACTATGATATATTTTACTGTATTAATTTATAAGTAAGTGCCTAAGTATGATGAAGATGGGTTATGTATGATAAGCAAAAAAACCGGCTAAGTGCGAGTCGGACTCGCGCACGAAGGGTTCCGTAACAAAAAAGGCAAAAAGTTACGTTTGTTGTATGGGAGCCCCCCTTAAATGTTATTTTTATTCTGTTTTTAGTATTTGTTGTTGTAGCGGCAACAGAAATACATCATCTGTGAAAATTTCAACTTTCTAGCTATTACGGTTCATAAGATACAGACTGGTGACAGACAGACAGACAGACAGACAGACAGACAGACGGACAGCGGAGTCTTAGTAATAGGGTTCCGTTTTTACCCTTTGGGTACGGAACCCTAAAAACGATTATGTTAACTTTATGCAACATATTTCAGTGATATCGCAAAAGATTTTAAATTATCTTAGTTCTCAATAACATCAATAAATTCTTTAGAAATATAATTAACAGAAAAATGAGTAGAAAAACCGACTGAATGTGCCTCTTAGGTTTAGTTACTTCGGTACCGCTAGCATGAACAGCTGTCGAAAAAATATTATAAAAGCATTCGATAGAGTAATTTTGTATGGAAAATTTGAACAGCGCCATCTACCGCCGAAAAGCGAAATTAAATTTTCCATAGATAATAACTCTATCAAAAATTTCTACGTGCGTTGTTTTTCTCGATAGATGTACCCAACTTAACCATCGACTAACAGTTAATCTCGTAACAAGTTTAAACAAACAACTTAAAGGCCACAACACACGAGTGAAAGTTATGTGTCAAAACATTACCTATTAATTATCATCATAGTACGCCAAACATTAATAACACTATGACCTTTCAACTTAAATGTTCGCCATAAATACTTTTAGTGAATGTTTTTTGCTAATGAAACTACATTATTTTCTAGTTCAATCATTAGATCTGTAAATCATGCTAACAGTTAAAAATATTACTCAGTAATTAGTATTTTTAAATGCTTTGTGTTTTTTTCTTGCGCTCAAAAATATAATTAACATCTTTGTCCTAAGTTATGACAAGTACAACACAAAAAATACACTGAAGTTAAAGATTGCATGCTGATTATTTTATTATTTATTATTTGTATATTACAAAACAATCCCGTGAAGTTTTTTTACTAAAACACCAACATAGATTTGTTGGTGTTTTAGTAAAAAAAAAACTTCTTCTCTACATATTTCAAGTTTCATTTATACACGCTGAAATTTTAATCATTTGGTTCCCGACGTGGGGTGGTTCCACTCATGATTACAAGCAACTTTTACTAGGGGGCCAACTCTACTACTCGCAAAAAAAAAACAGCTGTTTCATACAAAAGTGCAGTATCTACTCGACCTTAATGTATGGAACAGCTGATTTTTTTTTGCGAGAGGAGAACCAAATGATTAAAATTTCAGCGTGTATATCTACACACATACATATTCTCTCTTCTCTATTTACGAACATCTATATCTGTAGTGAGGAGCTCGATGGCGCAATGGTTTAGCGCATGGCCCAGCGATTGCGGTCATGGGATGGGTGACCAAAAATGTATTATCGAGGTCCTCCGTGTTCCGGAATGCTCGTTAAGCTGTTGGTCCCGGGTGCATTTGGAGTCGTTAACACCCACCAATCCGCATTGGGCCCGCGTGGAGGGTTATGGCCCATCCTCCTTATCCACCCATAAGGAAGGCCTGTGCCCCAGCAGTGGAGACATTAAAAATGACTGATGTAAAAAAAACTTTTGTCTTGTTCCCCATAATACTTCTCTACTCAAGATTACCTGGAAGAGATTGCTTCATAGCAATAAGGCCGTCTTTTGTTTTATCTTCCCTTTTATTGATTACTATGTAATGTCTTTTTCTAGTTTGCATAAAGTGTTTTATTATTATTAAAACTTTCAACAGGTCAGTTCTACGCCACCATACTCTACGGAGTTTTATTAATAAATGAACTTGTTAATACGCGTGCGATGCGCGCAGCGGGGCGCTCACGAGGACTCCCACGACTGCCCACCTACTAAATAGTGATATAGAGCAGGTTGCAAACGAATAATGAAGCCTATACCACGCTTATACTACAATTAATAGGAATAATAACACAGCCAAACAAGCTTAAAAAAAGTAAAGCGCCAAATAAATTGTTCACTCTGTAGACAAATCAAATTCCAATTTTAAATTCTGGTTCTAAATAGTGAATACATTGACGTATTCCATTTTCAAAAAATTTCGGGACATTGGAATAGTTTATTCAAATCAAAACTTCTTTTTAGAAACCGAAAATAAAAAAAGAAAATGATCTTACTAATTTATTATCTAACCACAAAAGTTACAATACGTGCTCGCAAATTTATCGCTTATCATAATCTCCGGACCATTTTGTTTTTAATTTTTATTTCTATCCGATAGTTCCAAGAAGGCCCGATTTGTGATTTATGTTCCGGCAACAATAAGAGCCTAATGGATCCAGCGGCGATGACAAATTATCTAATTCGCCACGCTTGATTATTTTAATTAAAATTCAAAACGATACATTAATAATATTTTTGGGTGTACTAAAATATTATACAGAAATTTTTCTTCGACTTCGTTGCTGTTATTCAAATAAAACGATTTGAAATATTTCCCATAACATTAAGTGTACATTTTACAATAATAATAAGTGCGGTACATTTTATTTGAAATTGAAATCCACTTATCACTTAATTAGTGAATCGATTTGAAATAATTTTAATTATCTAAATCATGGATACGTTCGCTATCTTTGTAGGAAACAGTAGCGAGCTTTAATTTGGTTTAATAACCTCTAAAAGATCGAAACTCGTCTCATATAAACCAACGTGTTTATCGCATCTCGTATAAAATGCAAATTAGTTGCCTCGCTTAAAGAAACATTCTTAATTTCTTTGACTTTGTTTTAAAAAGAGTTTTTAGCTTCACATTAAAGGTGAAGATTTATTTGAAAAGCATTTTTAGGTTACATTGATACAATACATTATTTTACCTACGCTAAACTACGGCAGAGTTTATAAAGATATGTTCTGTTTTGAAACAACACACTGACCTGCATATATTTACACTGGACAGGCTTATGTCAAACTGTTTTTGTGCCTATTTGATTTCCGCCATTTTGGCGCTGTGGGACGTAGCATGAGCATAGCGTGCGGGACATGGTACTAAAGTTTGAAGTCTGGAGAGACCATCACGGCAACCATTTTCATATTGTACGTCAAAATTAGTTCTTTAGACGCACGCTAGTGGCGTTTCAAATAGGCACAAAAACTTAGCTGTCAAATCATACAGACAGCCAGTCCAGTTAACTAAAAAAAATTTTATTTCATGTCAGTGAAACAACACCTTACTTGTTATTTTGTTTCATTTGTTTATCAAAATGCGGTTGTAAGTAATTAAAATTTTCAAATTTGGAATCCGAGCCCACCAAACTCCTTTCGCCGTTTAAAAAGAAATGCAAAACGAGGCGTTCCTCTTTCAAAAAGGCTACCGGTCGCGATTCTGTCCGGTGCAAATTGATGAATTAAATCGCATGGCTTGTTTTCGTGAAAGAATGCATTTGGCGAAAGGGACCGGAGCGGCCCGATGTTTTTAATGGCTGTTTCTAATTGGTCAACACACAGTTCGAGGCCAAATTTGGCGGGAGCAAACACAGCAAGAAAAATGTAAACAGTATTAGCGGCTTCTAACATAGTTTATTAAAGGAATACTTAACTGCCTTTCATAACTTTGCCCATAGACGGTAACTAAACGTTAACTGGGCAATGAAAGTAAACTGTGTTCATTGTCTTTCGCGGTTCTAGCGGCGTTAACTTTTGGCCTATACGATTCCGCGAACTACTAAAAATACACTTCAGTATTTTGCTACAAGAATTATAGGTTTCCTTTCTAACAATTTCCATTTGAAATATGGACCTTACCACATAGCTTATAAGGTTGAAAGGTGTTCTTATCATTAGCATTGCATTGTTTGTTAGTGTTTTACTAATTTGCGCTTGCAGGAAACACGGATGGCGTGGTGGGGACTCAGTACCGTATAATCCTCGCCTCTGATGTTATCTTATGATTTATTATTAGCTGTCATCGTCCGAGAGATGGCAGCACGCGTCACCGGTGACGCTACCGGACTTACCTAATAGCTTAAGCCATTTTCAACTTTATATACATTGAGTTAAAGGCATAGTAAATTTTGTTAAAACCCCAATCGACCTCCCATGGTGTACGAGTAAATAATTAGCGTTAATGCTTGATATCCAATAGAAGTTTAGCGTGATGTTATTAAAATTATCACTTTCATTCCTTCGCCGCATTAACTTCCGTTAAGAATGAAAATAAATTATTATGGTTCTGTATAAAAACACAGATGGATCCAATGCTATGTATAAAATAATAACATACAATTGCCAATCACACGGTTCGAAGGGAAAATTACTCGGCGTATGACAAAACAATAAAAGCTCGCAATAAAAATATTTGCTCGAAACTTGAGTAATCGAGCAATCGAACTCAAACGAATCGATTAATCGCTCGGCTACACCAGGCGGAGCTACGCGTCAATAAAATACTTGTAAAACTATCGCAAAATGAATTAAAACAGATGGCGAGCCAATTAGGAGAGGCAATGGTGCGAGTATCGAACGAAAAAGACCTTACTTGTACCGTTTAACATATAAGAACCCTATGTCTTAAGTATTAGAGTCGTTTATTGACAGTCCTAAAATATAGTAACTGGGTTTCAGGTTTCATATTACAAGTCCTAACGAGAGCACTCGCGTCGATAAAGCTCCCGCGCTGCCGATAGACAAATATGGATATATTTATCATTAATTTGCACTCGATTGTACTTTTAGAGCAGTGTTAGGTCATTTTAAGTGCTAATTAGGTTTGGTAAGGTTCGAAAAACAAATTCGTGGGCCGATATCTAATTGGGCGCCATGTTTGTTCGGGAATTCATTCATAATTCATTTCGTTCGAGCGAATTTGGAAATAGGTTCGGAATCGAACGGTGTGTGATTGCTAATGAAAACAAATTGTTTCCGTCGTCTATTTGAGTTTACCAAATGTTGCAAACTACTTAGACATAAAGTTGTAATTTGTCTTTGGTCTTTTAAGAGTAATGTTTAAACTAGCTATCGAAATTATTCTCATACACCAAAGAAGATTATTTATTACAAAAAAAATATTACTTACAGCAATTTCATCTTAATCGATTGATCTGTGGCCCTACCATGAATTGTTGCAAACTATTTTTGTTACCTTAAAGTATCGTTTTCTCTCTTTCACTCGCATTGACTGTGAGCAGTATATCCGATAGTTTACTGTAACGTAAACAGTTTGTATCAACTCATGGTAGGGCCACTGGAGAGATATTTCAATATTGCATATCGAGGCTCACATTGATGAAATAAATAACTTGGCTTGCATCTTAATAGTAGGATGTACCTACTAGAAAATTTCGACGTTTGTTACTAGTGATGCTTGGACTGGACTTCCAAAGGTCGCGGATTCAATTCCCGCCTGAGACAATGATCTGGTGACAAGTCGATTTTTTTCTAGTGCATTATTTACTATTGTATTTATGTGGGTAAGTAACCTTAAAATAAAAAGTTTTGTAGTAGGAGCTTAAAAACGAATAATAACTAGTAATTTTCATAAAATAGTTAATTGCCGATTTTTTACTCTCATATCTTCTATGATGATAAAAATGCTTCAGTTATTTGTTATTATTTCGAATTATGATCAAGACGGCCCACTCTCAACAATAAAAATATTTCTGATTTTCTTTCCTGAATGTTAAAAAACCGGCCAAGTGCGAGTCGGATTCGCGCACGAAGGGTTCCGTACCAAAACGGTAAAAAAACACGATTGTTGTATGGGAGACCCCCTTAAATATTTATTTTATACTGTTTTTAGTATTTGTTGTTATAGCGGCAACAGAAATACAACATCTGTAAAAATTTCAACTGTCTAGCTATCACGGTTCATGAGATACAGCCTGGTGACAGACAGACAGACAGACCGACAGACAGACAGACAGACGGACAGCGGAGTCTTAGTAATAGGGTCCCGTTTTTACCCGTTTGGGTACGGAACCCTAAAAAGTATCTTAAAAGTAACTCCTTTTTTCGTTAGCAGAAATGAACACTTATATCGTTGTAGTTTAGCCGACACTTATTGTTTTCACTTAACACATGTGACATTGGTTGGCTGAGTGTTTAAACATTTGTGCATAAATGTTTTATAACATTAGCTTTCATGGTTGTTAAATAAACTAAGAAAATGTTAGTAAGGAAAATGCAAATTCTTTAAAAAATTTAAACAGAAATTTTATACTTAAACCCCTAATAATTTATAACGCATGTCGGGAAATGAAAACTTTATAAAAATTTATTTCAAGGAAGCAGTAAACCTTGCTTCGTTAATGTTTATTGGATTATAATAATACAGAAATCAATATATTGGATATCGATAAGTTTTCCCGAGACGTGAAAGGAAGCTATTAAGTCGCACGATCGAATTGTTGCAAGTCGTTTTACGCAGTTCATGCACTTTAACTTTACTATAATTTCAAGAATTTCTTATTTCTTTCTAATAATAAGAAGCACAAAAATATGCTTTCAAAAAACAAATGTAAGTATAAATAAAAACATATTAGCTCTTACACTATACAACTCTATAAAATTATGACAAACTAACTACAATTCATTTTAAGTTGGAAGCGAAGAAAAAAACCATAAAAAGTTAGCACAGATGGAATTTAATTTCAGTATAAATAAGCTCTTTTTGTTTATAGCGTTAGTTAGATTTTTTAAATAGGCAACTTCTGATTTCAAAAAATAAAAAAGTTGCAGAATAAAAAGGTTGAATCTACAATGCGATTAAATAGGCTATTTGACTAATTTTGAAAAACCATTTTAAATTATTCCTTATTACTTAATAAGCGCACCATATTGATATTTCTGGATAATGTATTTTATTAAAAAATCAATGTTAAAGTTTAAAATTTTAAAACCGCTCCAAAAACGCTATGGCGCTGGAAACGTCACTTGTTGATATCCTTAGCCATTTGTATGGTCGTGCCAAACGCCTGAAGCCATATTTATTTACAGGCAAGTGACGTCATCAGTAATCTTAGAGCGTTTTCGCCACAGAAAAAAAAATCAAAAATATTTGCATTTTTCTAGGTGAAATTAATAAATCAATAGACTTAATTTAGTCTATATAATAGTTGAATATGTTTTTTACGCCATTATCTGTTAGGATGGCCACAATTTGCAGTATATTTTCAATGTTGTCAAATACCCTATTGTCAATAGACAGTGATCCGAGAACTTCACTCGAAAATGTATGACAAAGTGAAAATTTTACGCATATTAAATTATTCGCTTTGTACCTTTCTATAGACGACAAATCGTCCCAACTAAGAATGCAGAGACTTGAATTATCACATGAATATCGGCATTTAGTGCCACAGACTACATACTACCACAGGCACGCCAACTAATCCAATCATCACATTTTTTCCGTTCAGCAATTTAAATTTCCTAATAGACCATTATTGTGCGATCGTAAACAAATAGGAAAATGCTCGTAATAATGGCGTTAGCGCTTATTACTGTTCGCAAGGCGAATAGTGATGTGCAACACCGTATCGAGCCGCTGTTAATATCAAATTAGGTATCGATAACTAAATGGAATTAGATTTTTTATTGGTTACAATCAATACCGCTATCAAACTACGATTAGAACTGATAAATCTTATTCTGCAATAAGCAATCAAATAGAAATCTAGATAAGGTTGTAGAAATAGCACCATGAAATTATAGTGTTGATTTGAATAACGATTATGTGTTCCTGTATTAATGTAGTTTAATATATTTCTACATGTCTATGTAACAATCTGATTGGTAATAGTATCATTTATCGTTTTTATTTAAATAAGCTGAACGAAAATTACTGTACTGCAAAAAACCTGTCACCCAAAAGGTGAAACGTTTTTCATAAATAAGTGATTTTCTTTCCTAAAATACCCTTTTATACCGATATCAAAATAAAGATAATCAATACGCCAGGTATATTTTTTATGTATGTTTCTTTTAAATCGATTTTTAACCGCCTCTGTGATCTAGTGGTTCGCCCACCCGTGTGAGACGAAGGGGTCCCAGGTCAATTCCCAAGATGGGGGTACAATTTGTACTCGGTTTGGTTGGTGGTAGGGCTTGTTTTAAGTCCACCTGGGTAGCTACCTTCTTACCTAAGTGTGACGCCATAACAACAATTTAAAAATTGTTGTGTTCCGGCAGTTAGAGGTAAAATAGCCAGTTTCTCACTTATGAGGATTCCGGGTGTAGAGCGCTTCCATCTCCGGCCTTATCGTCACTTAACATTAGGTGAGGTAAAAGCCAAGCATTATCCCGTTTTGCATAAAAAAATCGGGTTGCACTCCGGGAGTGCCGGCAGAAGTGAAAACTTGAATTTTGTGAAAAAAAAAACGTTGTGCATTTTTGATATTTTGGAATGGTTAGGGAATAATTTTGCACGAATTGCCGTTTTACGAATTTACTCTGCATTTGAATCTACGAAAACAGAACAGTATTGTACGAAAGTCTTATCCATAGCTTGACAGAAAATCTAGAGATTTGACATTGAATTAAAAAATTAGCGCGTTGCTATGGTGACACAAGTGTCTTGACATGTGACAATGACGCGCTGCCATTTTTACCGCACCCCGTAGAAAGAGAGGGGGATACTTCCGCTGCCGGCTGTCTACTCTCCATCCGTCACATTCCGTCTTACGAATTTTCGATCAGGGTCACGTGATCCTGACTGACTGACGCGAGTTTAACATTTTTTCCCCATTACAAAAAAGCGTACAACGCCGCTAAAAAAGTTTTCACTTCAAAAGAGTCGATACTTTCTTCTATCGATACGTATCGACTAAACCCCGTCCCTACCCACAATGTCGTGGCCAATGCGCCCGACCATTGTGCGTCGATAAGGGACTGGCCGGGTGTAGTGTTTTGTTTTTCAGTGGTCCGAGCACGCCTCTGGCCAGGATTGATTTTGAATGGCTTAAGAAAAAACCAAGGAGGTGTAGCACTCACTTTATATTACTTATGGTTTGCGTTTAACACTATGTTATCAATTTATACTTCGATCATCTTTATGAAATTTTTAGCATACATATAGATACAGAAGTTACCAAATTGAGAGCGCTCTTGCGGTACAGAATGATGTATTTAAATCTGTATTCTTTACCATACATTCTCGAGTGAAGTAACTAGTGAAAACTAGGCCATTTCAATTAATAGCCAATAAACACAGGCCACTCCGTATTTTTTTGCAACACATGCCAAGAAATTTAAGTTCCGTTCCGGAAAAATTTAAAACAACATATTTAATCTTATTCATTACTACTTAATACTGAATCCCAAAATTAATTTGTAATAGAGCAATTACTTATACGGGTTGTTCTATAAGTACAACAATTATACAGGGTGTCCTGAAACTTTGCCACATGGAGGGAAAGTACATGTATGTACTTTCCCTCCATGTGGCAAAGTTGTAGGTATGTATACATTACCTTGTACCTTAAATAATGAAGATAGAAAATTTTACTGAAAGAAGACTTCATCTTGTTTTTAAAAATAATTGGAAATGCATTCAAACTTTTGTTTTTTAATATTAAAAAAGCTTTTTTTTTATTTAATGATTACGTACTGTATCATATGGATACGATACAGTACGTAATAAATAAATTGAATGCATTACCAATTATTTTTAAAACCAAAATGAAGTCTTCTTTCAGTAAAATTTCCCACCTTCAATATTTATTGTACTTTCCCTTCGTGTGGTAAAATTTTAGGACAACCTGTATATTTGAAAAAAGAAACTTAACTTGGATATTTTAAGTAAATTGAAAAGCTCTTATGATTAGCTATTTTTTTTTCCAAAAGAAATAATTCATTACTAATTAGTAGTTAATGTGTTTTTAGGCAATATAAATAAAATCGAAATAAGTATAAGAAAAAAACTATTCTTAATAATCTATTCCTGTGCATTTTTAGGGTTCCGTACCCAAAAGGTAAAAACGGGACCCTATTCCTAAGACTCCGCTGTCCGTCTCTCTGTCTGTCTGTCTGTCACCAGGCTGTATCTCATGAACCGTGATAGCTAGACAGTTGAAATTTTCACAACTGATGTATTTCTGTTGCCGCTATAACAACAAATACTGAAAACAGAATAAAATTAATATTTAAAGGGAGCTCCCCATACAACAAACGTGGTTTTTTTTGCCGTTTTTTGGTACGGAACCCTTCGTGCGCGAGTCCGACTCGCACTTGGCTGGTTTTTTTGTTATACGTATTGTTTAAGTTAACTATAGAGGTAACTTAAATTCGTGCTTAACCATCGTGTGCTTTTATTGCGTGGTAGCTACTCCATTCGTCACTGCAAATTATTCCAAAGCATGATTGTTTTTTTATTATGACTTTTACATGCCATTTCTTTGCGTGCTTAATTTTACTTAAGTTTAATTTCTATTTGTTTTTCAAAACTGGTTAAATGATTTAAAAGTTCCGTTATCGCTTACACCAATCGAAACAATAAATTAAATTCTACTTAACCTAGGTAGGTACTCCTTTTAATTCCCGTGAAAAATTCGATGGTTTAGTATGCAGTTTCACTTATTTTTAAAAACAAAATGAAATCTTCTTTCAATAAAATTTCCTAGCTTCAATATTTAAGGTACTTTCCCTGAGTGTGGCAAAGTTTTGGGACACCCTGTATATTTAAAAAAGTATATAAGTAGTACATCAATTGTATAGCAATCATATTACAAGCTTTGCTTAGTTTTGGGCTAGAAGGCATGTGAAATTATCCAAGCATTTATTATTTAATATAACTTAATATTAATAAACCCAACTTTAAAAACGTAGTGTCTATTAACTCATTCATTAGACATTAACAGACTAAAATAATATAATACCTTGTTCAACACATTATTTAGCCATAGACAAAATCTCAAACGCTCAGATACGCTTAAACAACTGCTAATTAGTTTCCAAGTTCCTCATTGATTAAGATTGCAGTAATTAGCGGTACTAAGTTCGCTATCTCCTGTACTGTTGACAGCACATTAACTATTACACTTGATGTGAAAATGTGATTGTTGGTTTTGCCCATTTCCGCCGATACTTGTTGTCAAAACGCTTAATAATGTCTTTACAAAACATTTTATGCATTTTTTCTATAAAAATATAAAAAATTTGGACGTTTTTAAACAGTTTCTTCTTTTTAAGCTTATTTTTTTTAAGAATTTAAAAAACTGAAACTTATTTTTTTATTAATAAAGATAACATTTAAATTCGATAACTATTTTATTGGATTTGGCATTTACCTATATAAATACATTTCATAAAAGTACTTATATTACCTTTTTTTTACACTGATCTGATTACAAGTAGGTAAGATAATTAAGAAAAAAGTAAGTTAAGATGGATAGTATTTTTAAAACGCTCGTGATTTTTAGACTGTATAAAGAATATAGTTACTTTCATAATAATAACAATGACCCAATTAAAACTAATAACATTTTAACAAACCAGGATATCCTAAATTAATAATTCCATTTTCCAATTGTAATGAGATCTCAATTTCCTGCTAACGGATCGATTTCCATTGAAATATGAGTAATAATAATAAACATTAATGGAAAGTCCACATAGGTACTTACTTGTATAATTTACATTAATTACTTATGTGTAATAAAGGTATATTTAAAGCTAAATTTATGGTAGATAATTCTAATTCAACCACAAACTAAAATAACTCTACGCTTTTATTTTACGATATTATTTTAACCACCTCTGTTCGACGTAAGACACAGGGGTCCTAGGTTTGATTCCCAGGGGGGGTACAATTTGTACTCGATTTGGTTGGTGGTAGGGCTTATTTAGAGTCCGGCTGGATAGCTTACCCAAAGTCTGACTCCATAACAACAATTTAAAAATTGTGTTCCAGCAGGTATAGGTAAGATATCAGTGATGAGGATTCCGGGTGTAGTGCGCTTCCACCTTCGGCCTTATCGTCACTTAACATCAGGTGAGGTGAAGACCGAGCACTATACCGTTGTGCATAAAAAACTCTAACATTATCAAAGTTTAGATATTGTATCAGTGTTTAAATATACTGTATCGGGATTTTCACCATGTACCTTTTTATTTTTGAGACTCCGATATTTAATACTCCGATATTTGAAATTACCAAATACAAAAATTTCAATCGTGATGATGGGTTTAAATTGTCGAGTGTCTGGAATCCAGTAGTCCGGCTGTGTCAAAACAACAAAAATAAAAAAAGTGCCGTTCCGCGTAAAGATACAGTGAGTGTCGTGTGTCGAGAACAGATTCGAGTGAATAGTGAGTTTGCAGACAATGGTACCGGTACCGACCGTAATAAAAGAACTAGACGGAGGGTAGACCGATTCGTCTGCCAATAACATCTACCCGCACGTGACAACCGACAGTTCTTCCGTGATCATGGCGCATGCAACTGCGCCGAAATATCGGAGTCTCAAAAATAAAAAGGTACATGGTGAAAATCCCGATACAGTATATTTAAATAATGTTAATAACCATGGAAATTTAAAACAATATATTGTATCAGTGTGTTTTTGATATTGTAATAAGTTTTTTCAATTTTTATTTCATCGCTTATTATCAGCGAACTAAAATCTATGGAATTTGCATTCCGCTTAAAAAAATGGCACCACACGAAAATTACAACTAAGTGGATGGAGCTAAAAATGCTGTCATTTATTATGCTACACAAAGCGTCTGAACGCTGGTTGTTTATTAGCGATTATATACTTGTATAAGTAGATATTTACTTTACTGAAACGAAAAAATACGTACGTTACGTTATTTCTGCATCTTTTTACTGCCTTCTTTGCGTCTTGTACACCATTTTACTACTCAGGACATCATTTCTAATAAACTCTCCCTTTCTTTCTTTTCTTTACAATACAAACTGCAATTATTGTAAAGAATACTAACGTCAGTCACCGAGAGCGTGGCTGGCTAAAGCTGTGCAGGTTGTAATTTTTTGGCCCCGTGGTGCCATTTTTTAAGCGATAGGTATTTCTTAGCAATGAGGCCTTTGTTTTGACAGGTCTCCAAACACAGTGGCGCTTTCCGTTGGTGGCGCTGCCCAATCGAATACTTTTGGAACTGAAAAGGCCTTTGTTTGACAGGTCTCCAAACACAGTAGCGCTGCCCAATCGAATACTTTTGGAACTGCTAAGATTAGTCCCCATTACACTTCCATACATTTTAGTTCGCTGCTTATTATCAACATTTCGCGCTCTTATTCGTTTCCCGCCTATTATGCAAAGCCGCCATGTTGTATCCATTGATCCCGCCATCTTGTCGAGTCGAGGTTATTGTTTTCGCATCTCCGCGAATCCGTTATTTATGTACAGCTTTGCGCCCTTTATTCTGTTTGTTGCGACGGCCTCAAAGGATTTCCGAGTTGTGTTAGCCTTATTATCATATTTTAGAAGCGTATTTTGAGATATTCGATAACGATATACGAGTTCGTAGGATGTGTGCAACAGTAACTTATTGATGTGAATTTATTTTGGAACGTTTTGCATGTTTTTCTGATTGGACGTGGCGCATTTGACAATCTAGTCTAGTCTTATAGGATTTTATTACATTGGAATATTAATAAATATTAAGTATACATAATAGAAAATTTTACCTATGATCTTATGAGAATTCCGAAGTTAACGCACGTGAAAGAACAACAGCCTACCTGTAGCAAGTGACTCTATTTGACTTTATAACTTGGTGCACATTTAAAAAAGAAAACTGCACGTTGATTAACGCGCAATAACTTACAAAATTGTCTTTAACTGATTAGAATAAAACATATTTTGTATATCAGATACTTTACCTAAAGAAATATTAAAAAATGGACGTATTTTAAAATCGCTTTTATTGATAAAGCCGGCCGCCATGTTTAGCATTGTAAGTTTTACTGTTAATTCTTTATATATATGTTTCTGGGTGTTAAAATAAAGTATTATCTAATCTAATCTACCTAATCTACATTCTCGAGTGAAGTTGCCGCGGATCACTATCTATTGTCTTTTAATCACATTATAGATCTCGTAGATTCTGTGCTTGAACGAATTAACCACTGGACACGTAACGTAAGAAAATTGTATGAAATCGCGATCGACCAATTTTTGCGGGTGAAGGGGGGAGTACACTTGTCAAATAATGACAATGTTATACCTACTTTGTTTACATACCTACCAAATTTTATTTATTTTACGGAAAATAGCTACTATAATAGGTTGAAATTGAGCTTACGTGTAAAAAGAAACATTTCTTGATTGCCCGCTATTTTTTTTGCTTAACAATACGGATCATTTTTCCAATTTTTGTACCAATGTTTCGCCACGAGCTCTAGCATCACACTGACAACGCGATATCGTTTACTGAGGCTATCGGTCACAGTAAGTGGCAGAGGGGTAAAGGCGAATATGCCTGTCATTTCGCGTCCAGTGGTTGATTCGTCCAAGATTCTGTGCAATAAACTACTTAGGTACTAGTGAAAATTTCTTCTGCGCATGCCTGTTTTTTATTATTTGTTATCAAAATTTAGACATATTTAAGTAATGGTTGTGAGTCCTTAAATAAACCCGAATGCAAAACCCCCTTGAAATTAATAACTATCAAACATTTATTTTTGTTAAAAAATTCCTATTAATAATCATAATTTTAAATAAAAAAACCCAATTAATAATTAAGTAGGTATAACTTGAAAATTGCTGTTTGAATACTCAATTAATTATAAAAGGATTCCCTAAAAATAATTAATGATTCAATAATTAAGTATTTATATTAATAGCCCTAATTAATATGATACATATATTTATTAACCTAATGGTCGTTTTAATTATCAAAACTATGTCGGTATATTCAATGTCACAGCTGGATACCAATGAATATTGATGTAAATATTTATTTTGGTATGTTTGATACGATAAAATATTTGCCTACACATATCAATATAAAACTGTAAAACTAAAGATGTCTTTATACTACTAAATTTTAATATTATATTAAAGAAATTGACTTGTCACCAGATATTTTTTTCAGGCGGGAATCGACCCCGCGCGATGCCATTTTTTGAAGTCCGGTCCATTTGATCTACCGAGTCACTAATTGAAAAAGCATTGGACTGGACTTTCAAAAGTCACGGGTTCAATTCCCGCCTTAGAAAATGATTTGTATTGTACCCTTAGCACGAACAGCTATCAAACAAAGTAAAAAACATTCGATAGAGGGATCAATGGAAAATTCATTTCGCTTTTCGACGGTAGATGGCGCGGTACAATTTTACTGTAAAAGATTACTCTATCAAATTTTTTTAAGCTCGTATTTTTTTTCAATAGCTGTTCATGCTAAGGGCAGTGGCGGATACAGAAATAGATCAACGGGGGGGCGCAAGGGGGTGAGAAGCGGGGGGGGGGGGGCTGCTGGACGATGGCTTGATTGAGCTATGGGCATTTAAATAAATTTCAATAACAATATTCCAATTGGAAATATTTTTAGTTTGTATTGAAAATATTGAAAATGTCAATATTTTTAATATTATATTTTATTATTATATTTATCAAACTATGACCATGATAGTCAGCTATCAGTAATAGTAAAACCTTATTTTAAGTTTTTTTTAAATAGCTTGTCTTGATTTGGTAAACAATTTTCCTCCACCTACAATACGTAGCGAGGGCGCTCCATTAAAATTAATTTTTGAAATCATCAAAATGACAATTTAATTTTATGAGACAAATGTTTTTTTTTTATAATGATGTGATTGAAGTTTGAAAGACGTACGATACTGTCAAAACTGATGACTAAATAAGAAAATTAGTAAATAAGAAAAATAAACAGACTTGTTATCAAAAATTACCAGTGTAACTTGGCCAACCCTCATTTTTTCGTACCTAATTATTAAATTTTTAGATTTTATTATCCTAATTTTTTTCGCTTAACCTAAAGGAGTGTTCAAACATTTTGTATTACCTACATAAAAGTTTTGAAATTCGCGTTTACGGTTGTTAAGAAAATGCTAATAAAAATGCTTCTTTCTCCATCTTCTCCAGGATCTCCAAGAAAAGCATTTTTCATGCAATAATTTTCTTTCGGTGAAGGCTTACCTATGTTATAAAACTTTTATGTAATAATGTTTGAACATTATGCCAAGTTATTCTTTTTTGATTAAAAGAAGAGAAAAAAAACAGTTTTGGATAAATAGTAATTTTTGCTAACAAAAAAATGAGTCACTATCAAGCTATTTTGAAAACTAAAATGACTAATGTTCATAATTCAATAAAATACCTATCAAACAAAATTAATGAATATCATAGAAATTATGTAAGTTTTTGTTTGTGAAAAAATATCGGCAATTTCATGGTAAGTACAACAGAAAGAAACCTTTTATTACTCGTAATAACTAAAATCTAGCGCCAAGCGCGCGCCCCCTCAAATGTATCAGCCATTGCCATAATATAATACGATGACGCGGACTAACAACATGCTACTGAAGGACAACTATTTTACCTACTAATTTCTTTAAAAACTTGCTGCTTTTTCGTAATAAACAGATGTTTCACAGATGCGATGTTGTACAAAAATCCCCAACTTTTATTATCAATAAGGATTGCCGACAAATTCTTTATCTATTGTTTTGTTTTATTGTGTTCATTATACTAGTGGTGGCCGCCTGCTACCTGCCGCGTCCCGCATTAATGTTTTCTCTTTTTTTACTGTTTTAGTCTTATTATGGGTACTAGCTTTAAATAAATTATTTTTATTTTCATTATTTTTTATTATGCGAGTGACGCGGGACACGCATAGGGGGGGCGCGCGCCCCCTGCGCCCCCCCCCTGTATCCGCCACTGGCTAAGGGTACAGATCATTTTCTCAGGCGGGAATCGAACCAGCGAACTTTGGAAATCCAGTCCGATGCTCTTCCAATTAGTGATTCGGTAGCTCAGTTGGACCGGGCTTCCAATGGTCGCGTCGCGGGTTCGGATCCCGCCTGAGAAAATGATCTGGAGACGAGTCGAATTTTTTTCTAATAGGTATATTATTGAGTAAGTATATTGCGTATTTTTTTGTACATACATTATATCAAAATAGCATTGTGAATGCTAAAACCACAAATTAAAAATAAAATTGGCTTGAATGATCGATAGGGTAAAAAAATAACGATTACGTAAACCGAGATGTATCAAAAGCTTTTGTCAAGTCCCAAAAGAAATTGCTAGGTTCTTACATATTAGCCTATTACCTCTATCCAAATTCTACATTGTAATAAAAGTTTCAATCTCAAAATGACAAACATATTGTTAAAATCAAATCAGTAAGTATTTTTACCCGACTACGGCGAAGCAAAATGGAGGGTGTTTTATTTTATGATATAAGTATTTGATTTGTTATCGATTTCCCTCCATAATACAGAAAAGTTTTCTAGTAGAGCAAAGGAAAACCACATACTCTAAGCCACAATAAGAATAAACTTAAAAGAAAAATACAATTTCTCGGAAATTAGTTTAAGGCTCCGTTATAAGAAATCATTTGTCTCTACCTTTTTCTTTAAGTGTAAAGAGTGTGGAAAATAACCTCATTTCTGCACTTTTTCGACGTTTTTCGTTGTTTTTTATCATTATCTTTAGCACAATTATCTTTCTTGAAAAAAAGTTATTGGAGCAACTGCACAGTACCTACGTTAAAGTGTATTTGATGTAGAATTTAAAACGTGTCCGCAATTATTTACGCCAAAAATATGGCCCGGCACAAGCGCTTTTGATGATATTCAGATTTTTTTTACAATCATTTGTGAGGTTTATATATATATATATATATACGCAATTTAAGACTTGTAGAAACTAGATAATCTCTTTAGCTTGTCATTTGTTTTTTTTATAACTACAACTTTACGTTTTCTATGTAAAAATATGGCCCGCGCAAACCATGTTTTCCTATTATGGCCCCTTAAATAAGGTTGAATAACATAATTAACCATTTGTGGTTTATAAATACGCTGTACTGAATTGAAATTGGAATTTCTATATAACCACCAACAGGTGAATCATAACTTAAAATAAGTGTCACTACATTTGTTAATTATCTAATTGAACACACGGTACATAATATTAATAATAAATAGATTTATTTATTAATAATCGATTATTAGTGCTTATTTATAACCGATTATTGGTGTTATTGCGTAAGCATGCAATTAAATTAATTTAATTTTAGCGGTTCAAGTAAATACTTAATTAGTAATTTGGGTAATCAATTATACCGTAATAATAATATGCCGATAATTAGCAGCTCATAATTATGAGACATGATAAATCTGAATTCAAGAAACTTAATTATTAGAGTTTAATTATTAGTAGAAAAACTACTTTTTCTGTTTAATTAATTAAAAGTTCGCATACCGCTAAACTAGGATTCGTAGAAAACTTTATCAACAAACAAAGTATAATTTCCCGTTTATAACTTAAAAACAAGCAAGTCTTATCAAGATACTTGTATTTGAAATAGATTAGCGGATACTTGATTTCTATATATTTATTTTACAGTAAGTACTATATTCTATGGCTCTATGAAAAGCTAAAAACAAGTATCTACTAAAAAACAATAGAGAATCTCAAGTTACTTGTTTATAGCGTAGAATATTATTGACAAATCAATATATATTTCTATACGCAGAACACTATTTTTGTTCGACAAAATGTAGGTAGGTAGGTTTGAGAACTATTTTTTTACAGATTTATGTTTTTACTTTAAATACCAATGATATTTTAACATTTTAGTGTTCAGAATATATATTTTATTCAAAAAAACACTAAATAACATTTTTAAGCTCTCCTGTAATTTTTTTCTGGAATAAGATACTTGCATTTGGTTAAGGGCAGCCGAATATTTCTAACTACAATGCGATTAATTTAACTATATGCAACAGAAGCGGTAACTTCACTTAATAATGTAAGTATGGCAAAGAGAAAATTTTACAGATTAAATTCATAATTTGTACCGTAAGCGCACTGAATCTGGTAATTTCTGTTGTACATAGTTAATTTAATCACAAACTAATCAAAGTAAATTAAAAGCTCTTTACTTAAAAAAAAGTTTTGAAAGTGGAATCCATGCAAAAATTCTACAAAACAAAAGCTCAAAACAAAAACTTCGTGAAAATAAAAAAAAAATCAAACCAAATACCAACTAATTGCCAAAGTACTTTCAATAAAACCGCGCTAGTATCCGTTAAAAAGTGTTTTATCATGTCTAGTGAGCGCGTAAGCTTGAGAAGTGAATAAAACAAAAGCTTTCTATTTTCAAACTAACCTGTTAAATGTCCTACTGGAAAATGTGACTGGAAGAGTGGTCCAAAAGACGGTATTGATGGGGGGCCGTGCCAGCCTAGGCCGTGGTAGGCCACCGCCGCCGCCGCTAGCGCGCTGAACGGGGTAGGCCGGACTAGTCGCCCTTTGTCAGTCGCTCTCTCTTCATCTTCACTCGGTATATTCTGCAGGTCTTCTACGTCTACTATCGAGTCTTCTTGATTCACAGAGTCTTCATACTCGTCTTCCGAAGACGTAACCATTGCCGACGCATTCAAATTCAAAGGAGGTGTTTGAGAAGAAGGCCTCGGTGATTTCCCACCAGGTAATTCTGGCTGAGCAGACGGTGATTGCCGTAAAGGTGACTCAGGTATACTCCTGTGGTGCCTCAACATCTCAGCCGTCTCGTCTACTTGGTTCGCTTTCGTATCCGCCAGGATTGATGCCACGCTGAAGCTGATTCTTGAAGCTTTAGGAGGTTCCGTCGCTTCTGCAGGACTGCTCGGGTATCTCGACACACTCTGTATCGCCATATTTGTCACTTCTTTGTCCTCGTAACTTGTGTTCTTTAACATTGACTGGTCAGTTCCATTTAGCACAAATCACTGATGTCGCGATCGGGGATCGTGTACGCATTCGAGCGCTGCCGGAGGTGTACTGGCGAGAGCGAACCGGCCGGGACCCTCGGAATCGGAGTGGGCGTGGCTTCCCGAAGCCCCGCCTCGGCAATAAGGCTGTCTCTCTCAGCCAATCGACCATTCTCTCCCGAATTGATCCGAGCGGGGGCCGAGGGGAGAGCGATTTAGCACGCTCTTATCTCGTTAGTCTCCTTTGTGATACTCGATGTTTTTTTTTGTAGGAATCAAAACATAATTACCTTTTGTAGGGGTTCGCGCGTTTTGATCGTGCAGTTTACGTCGGAGGTATAAAGTATAAAAATATAATGAGCAGTCGTGAATGCCGCTTGTTAAATCCTTTTGAGCGGCGTTCGGGCTCGGGCCTTTATGAGATCAGCGAGCGGGTCCGTTTCAAATTAGCGGCCCCTGATTTAGTACGCCAGTAGTCACAATTATGTGTCGCCGTCATCGTTGCACTGACGATCTGCTTCACACTACTCTTTTTACGGTTAAAATGAGTATGGGATATACTTAGATGTATTATTTCATTTATCATGGATGCATGATGTGTACCTACCTACCTATACAATAGTGAAATTTTAACCAGTGGACTCAGTAGTTAAAATATTACTGAAAATTAGTAAAACAACAATTTTATCTCTTTGATCACATAAAAGTCATTTAGGCGTTAGAGGAAATAATGTACGTTTTGTTGAATTATACATAGTTAAAATGAGCTACACGCGTCTCTGTAAAATATTAGGACAAAAATTAAAACAAAGTTAAAAATTTTAAGCATGAAAACCTTTGATTTATATAATCAAAGATGAAAACATACTTAGGGCATCATAGTAAGAGCACACATTGTTAAATTTTTACAAATTAGAAGATCAATTTAAGAATTAAGTTAAGTAAATAAAGACCGCGAGTTACTTAAATAAAAACTGCGATCTTTAGTCAGAAAAAAAATTACTTACTATTACTTACCGAGATACAAGGTTTTCTTTTTATTTGTAAAGGTAAGTACTGAGATTATTTCATAATTCTTTGACAAAATTATTTTTTGATAAATATCTATGGATACAAGATAAACATACTTACTCACATTACAGCCTATCTGTAAACAAACTCTCCCGAATATTTAAGTATGAAACAAATCGGGTTTGACAATAAAAATCTTGAAAATCTTTTTATACTTTAAAAATGACGGTTTAAATCCATCTTAAATAACTTATCAACCCATCCATTCCTTACAATATCACATATTCAAAATCTCAATAGAAAATACATTATAACCCCCTAACTCCTAACACTCAATAAATCTTTCCACATAAACGGAATCAATGAAGCGTTCATAATTAATAATATTGTATTTATATCACATCTTTAATACGGAAAACCGAACACCAGTCAATGCCCAAACTTACAAAATTATCAACATAAAAAAACAGCCAAAAAACAACTTTCCTGCACAAGAAATAGAGGAGAAATGGATGTATTACCAATTCACCACGCCACACTATTTTTCTTTTCACCCCACATAATTAACTGTCTCCCTTCCGAATACTAAATACCTATTTAGTATCACTATCTATGTTAGACAGGGTAAGGAGTATGTTTTGATATGCGTGTGATAAGGATGGCGATATAAGGGTGATTTGGACCCCAAGTTTTCGCGCCGCTTATGATTTTAGGGAGCGTTTAGACGCAGCGAAGATTATCGCTTCTTGCATTTAAGGCTTAGGGTTATCACCGTCATCGGTAATTTTAATGGTCTACTAATGGTAAGCCTGAAATTATTAAGTTGGTTATTTTGGTAGAGAATACTATGTAAAAATTTTGGTAAGTACTTAAAATATTGTTTCCTTTTTTATGCACTACGGCACGGCGTAGTGCTTGACCTTCAACTCACTTGATGTTAAGTGACGATAAGGCCGAAGGTGGAAGCGCACTGCGCCCGGAATCCTCATCACTGAGTCCAGGAACTGGCTATGTTACCTCTAACTTTAGGTAATAAAGATAGCGGCAAACTATGAGAATATGATTCACAACAATTTCTTTTGTGTATTGCATAATGGCAGTTACCTAAGTGTTAAAAGATTTTATACTTAACTCACATTTTAAATATAGCCTTGATTTGTATATATAATTGTATCTAGTTAAACTGCTTATTATTTAGGTAACAACCATAACTAATAATAAATAAGTAGATATGTCACTGTAAAAGCCCGTATATTGGTAAATCTTAGGTTTTACTAAAAAATCTTAAGATTTACCAACGTGAATTAGTAAATGTAAGGATTTTATAAAAGGAAGACCATTTTTCGGGCTTTTACCATTACAGTTTGTCACGTGCTAGGTTTTACCAACGACGATTTGGTAAATGTTGGAATGTGTTAGCAAAACAGTAACTTAGCTATCACAAATTAGTAATTTATTTCAAATTACCTATCAGTAAAATCCTTAAATATTGATATTGTCATTTTGATTTATTCTTCACTATTGTTTTTATTTATCTAGTAGGAGTACTAAGTCATAAATTACAATAAAATTACCCATCAACCAAATCTTTTGTCTAAATTACTATTATGATTTGATAAATTAATTAGTAAAAAGTAAAATATAATTTTAAAACACCTTCAAAATAAATATTTTTCAGCATTTACCTCGTCTTTGAGGTAAAACCTAAAATTTACTGAGTTAATGGTGGTAAATGTTCGAAATAAACATTTAACACAGAACAGTTCGAATTTTTATTATTAAAAGTTGGTAAATCTTAGGTTTTATCGGAAAATCGTAGGATTTACATAAGTTCGGAGATTTACAGTAACAGATACATTATATTACATTTGCATAGTACTTTGTTGAAGTAATATAATAAGTCTATGTTGTTGCCAAAAATCCTGTCACCCTGTTGTAATTATCTGGTAACGATATATTCAAGTTTGTAAGTAAATATCGTTACTTATGGCTGTTACAGCTGATAAGTTTCTTGCGCCCGTTCTTCTTGTCAGCTAAAAAAGTCTGGAACGGGTGGTAGGAAAATATAGACGATTCAAAAGTACTTAATTATTAAGTTTATTTGAATAAAGCTTATTTGACTTTGACTTTGCATAAAAAATATCATATTACTTTTTTGAAGATGGTAGGTAGCAACCCTAAATGCATTTTGTGGCTATTTTGGTGCTCTACCCAAGTGTGAAGTGATAGGGAGATGTTTATTTTTAAATTTAAACGTTAAGTGTTTTGTGAGGGCTCCGGTATATTAATAGTGTATTAATAGAAATCATTGCCGTTCGTTAGTTAAGGGTTAAGTAAATTAGTTTGATTTATTGGAAGCATTTAGGAACACATATAGGTAGTTTCTTTGTCCTTTTATTTGTAGTAAGAATATGCGTTGTTATCATAAATCACTAAAGAAATATCGTGATGGAAATTAAACATTGTCTGTATCCTTAGCACGAACAACTATCGAGAAAAACTGTGGTAGATGGCGCTATACAAAGGAGATGTCCCAGCGTTGCCCCAGTTTCATTTTATTTAATTACTTTCATACTTAAAAATGCTAATTACATTTTATTTAGGTATAGTATGAGTCAAGAATTGTTTAATATTTAGAAAAACAATTACAAAAACATTAAGTTGTTTTCTGAACTATTTTGTGAAAAAAATGCAAGTAAATAGTACTATCATGATACAAAAATTGTGATTTAAAAGCGTTTTAACTTAAAAATCCCACTTTTTAATGCAGAAAGTAATTATTAATTTGATTCTAGAGTAAAATACCTACTCTGACAAGTATGTGCGTCTTAATCAAAGTAGTAACTTTGATTAAGACGCACAAATCACAGTCTATCACTTTGATTTTTTAAGAATGGTGAGGCAAATGACATAGGAGCGATGGGACATGTCCTTTCCCATACAAAATGAGGGCTTTTCAAAATGGCAAAAAACTGTAGACTCGATAGATGGTGTTGATAAAAATGTATGTGTCAATGTAATTTTTTTTACTTAGCTTCGAAGAGTACTCACACTCAGGTAGGCAGACAAATGTAACCTAAAATGTTTCTCTTTGGGCAGATGTCAGCCAGCGAGCGCTTACTTGCCTCTTTGGTACAAGCCGTTTATTTTTAAAAGCCAATTTTGACACTTCTCTTTCCTTCAACTCCATCTAGTGAGGCAAATAGTTACTATTTTTATTTTTTAAATGTCACTTTGAAAAGCTCTCATTACTGTTTCGAATGTTTTTACGTGCGTATTTTTTTTCGATAGCTGTTCGTGCTATGGGGACTGAATTAAAACGAAAATTTAAGTTTTTAAACTCAGGGAACTTCCAAAATCAAATTTTGGTTATTGCGTCATTTTCATACTAACACCCACCCACAGTCACACCTCACACTACTTAAAAATACCTCCTATAGTATTATGAGACCATAGTTTACTTATTTAAAAAAAGAATTAGAGGATTCATTCATTCAAAAGACGTGTGGTTTATAAACAGATTCGCAACTTACCGCAGATATTGTCACCTTTTTTAGTCACAAAGGGTAATCATAAAACGTAGGTTGTATTTCTTGATGTAGATTACTCAGAAACAACCTCAAAACTACATTAATTATTTAGTAGTGGACTCAACTTAGGTGATAGTGTTGTTTTAACATAGAAAAAAATTAGCTCAAATAAAAAGTAATGAGTAAACAAAACCATACTTAATTATATTCGTATTCGTAATCTTAAGAGGCCTCGAGCTTACGCGCTCACTAGACATGAAATAAAACACTTTTTAACGGATACTAGCGCGGTTTTATTGAATGTACTTTGGTATTTAGTTGGTATTTGGTTAGATTTTTTATTTTCCCAAAGTTTCGGCCTTTGCAGCTGCCGTGGTCACAGGGGACTGAAGCTGCTCTTGAGCCTGCCTTCAAACCTAATACCAACTAATTACCAAAGCACTCTCCTTAAAACCCTGCCAGTATCCGTTAAAAAGTGTTTTACTTCAAAACCAATATACCTACTTAGTCAAAATTTCAATTCGACGAAGGCCAAACAACAACATTTTCGAAATTCTTGCAAAATCCCTATAAAACCTAGCTTTCTTAAACGAGTGCTTTCATATAAATTTATTATTCGGACAAAATTGTCACATTTCAATTCAATCATAAAAAATACTCACGCAGTCAGCATAAATGGCGGCTAATTATTCACAAATAAATTTACAAATACATCAACGAATTGAAAAAATCCAATTAGCTCGAATTTCCTTCCAGCAAAAACCTGTCCACGTGTTTAGAGGAAAGGAATTCCTTGATTTATGATACAAATGATGAGGCATTTGACTAACGGTCCAAATATGGCTTTTAGAACCACAAAACTATCTTTGGTATGCCAACTTATGATTTAGAGGGAACAGCAAAAAATTTAAGCGCGATATTATAATTAGCAGAAATGTCATAATGATTTTTGGAAGGAAAGCGTTCATTTGTTTTTTGTGAGTATAGTGCCACTTTATTAATTAACGTATTACTTATTATTTCATGTTGTCAACCAAAAAGACAAAAATACACACAACTAGTAGTCAAAAAATAGATAATAAATAAATAATTTAAGACAACAAAATAAAACTTTTGATTACCTAACATTGAAAATGTTTGTTTTCGTGATTGAGTAATAGTGCCCCGATTTATGAAATTGTGACATTTGCTAGTAGTTTTGCAGATATGAGAGGTATGCAGATGAACTTTAAGTCAAAACGTGCGTCTGCTAAAAGTGCAATTTGAATTCTCAAAATCGGTCGGTAACTTTATTTTCTAAAATTTGTCAAAATTTCAAAATATTTTAGCCTACTTTTTTCGCCGAATTTCACAATAACTTTTTTGAGCTCGCTTTTCAAGAAACGGAAAAACAGATCTCGAAATTGAATTAAGCTACAGTTTGAGCCACCTTAGTAGGGTGGACAAAAACTGTGGGCTGTATAGCGGGTCCCTTACGCGCGAGGTCATTCTGCGCTCCGTTCACTCTATTAACTATGTATGGAGCCTAAAATTACATTTTAATGCCTTTGATAGTTGCGCGTAGTGTGAGATCTGTAGATTATTTCAGTGTTAACATATCTTTACTGATTCGTATATCGCTAGAAATAATTTATTTTTGAAAATTCATACGGAACATCGCATTCCACGAGGACTAAGTCGTGGGCGGAAGCTAGTTATTTTATATTAAATTATTTAGCAACCAATTGCATTTTAATAAACAACGGATTTATTACAAAATTTAAGAACAACCTAAGTCGATATAAATGAATACTTAAAAAACGAAACGATAGTCCCACTCACATAAAAAGGAAGGATGTACACCCACGACAGACACCTAATGAGCAGCCATTTTTAAACAGAACAACCCGTACGTATACTCGTCTTCAGAAGTAACTCCACACTTCAGTACCATGTCACACCAATTATTTAGTTCCTATAGTTAAGTAAGCTAGATATTAAACAAGCGTAATCGTTAGAGTGACATAGTACTTAAATATTCAGCCTCTTTTGATGCCAACCATTCCTATTAACAAGCAATAACGACATAAGTAATAAAGACATCAACCCCGCCGTTTAGCCAAAATAACAAATGTGACGATTGAAACAAATAAAATATGAGCTGTTATGATTCAAACCATCAGTTGTCATAGCTACCTAAGTACCTATAACTAATGAGCTGGTAGAGAATTTAATAAATCTTCATTCAATTTCAAATATTCATATTCTTTTACAATATTTGTAGCTTGTATTAAAGCATCCTTTTACATATTTTATAACAGATTTTCTTCATATTCACCTCTCAAGCTTACGCGCTCACTAAACTTGAAATAAAACACTTTTATCGGATACTAGCATGGTATTTAGTTTGATTTTTTTTTATTTTTCCGACGTTTCGGCACCTTTGCAACAACTAAATACCAAGTAATTACCAAAGTACTTTCAATAAAACCGCACTAGTATCCGTTAAAAGTGTATTATTTTAGATTTTTTTCAGTATACAGATTTTCCTACAGCAATTTCGATTGCCTAATTTAAAAAAAATCTAAAAGCTTACCTTATACTTTTTAAATCCGGTTTAAAAATGTAATCATAGAGGTATCTGAGAAAAATGATTTTGGAAATAGTAAAATACCTTTATTTTAATAATTTTCTCTCAAAATACCTTTTTATGTTTTTTAAGAAGTCATAACATTTTTCCTATCTAACAAATTAACTACCTAGCTTACATAATGTGTCGTTTTCCAAAAAAATACTTCTATTTTACTTAATGTAAATAGGAAAACGTCAATTAGCAGACGCTTCGCTGCTACGTGTTTTTTCTAAGAAAAAATTCTATGATTTATGGTTCCGCCTTGTAACGCGATACTAGTTCAGTTAAACAAATTGTCTATGGCACACTCAACTTATACAGTCGTTAGGCAAGGTTGCAAATTAGTCGATGTTTAAAAAGGAATAAATTGTAGAGATTAAAGTATTTACATTTATTCTGTTACATTTATACATTCATCAAATTTAAAATGTGAGTTTAATGCTAATGTTGATTATAAATCTAATAAAGAAAACATTTTGTCTACTAATGACAGGAAATTACTTATTTCAATGCTAATCAAACAATTCGTTTTGTAGTATGTTGATTTAGTATAACTATAGTATCCTTACTTCTTTACTAATATTATAAACTAGCGGCCGCCCCTGGTTTCACCCGCGTTTCCCGTTCCCGTGGGAATATCGGGATAAAAAGTATTTTTTGTTTTAATTTAGGCTATCTGTTATCTGTGTGCTAAATTCCAACCAAATCCGTTCAGTAGTTTTTGCGTGATTGAGGAACAAACATCCAAACATCTAAGCATCCAAACCCACAAACTTTCACATTTATAATATTTGTAGGAAGTGGAATGCAAAAGTCCGTTTGTTTGTTTGTTACGCCTGCACGTCTTTTTACCCGACTGCAAGAGGGTTATGTTTTTCGCGCGTATCTTGTAAGTTAGTATGTAATATTCTTTATTACCTCATATCTTTCAAACGGCTGAACAGATTTCCATGATTAACATATCGTTAGATTTGTCTCGTCAGCCCAAGTGTTCTTAAGAAGGTGGCGTTATAAAAAAACTAACATGGCGGCTTTACGGGAAAAAAATTTTTTTTATAGAATACTGCAATATGGGTGTCAAATTAAAGAGCTTATTATAAGGATTTCAAAAAGGTATATCATATAAATAATAACTAAAAATAAATAAATAAAAAAATAAATTTAAAAAAAATTAAAAACCCGCCTGCCTAAAAAGACAAGTCAACTGAAAAGATGGAAACAAGATTAAATATTAAAGGCAACATTATAACATGCAGTCGGAGGCATATAACTCAAATCATTCATAATGTCACTTTCTTTATGCATGCCTCCGACTGCATGTTATAATGTTGCCTTTAATATTTAATCTAATTTAATATCTTGTTTCCATCTTTTCAGTTGACTTGTCTTTTTAGGCAGGCGGGTTTTTAATTTTTTTTAATTAACTACTGAACCGATCATTATGAAATTTTGCTTACACGTTTTCTAGGCTATAGAAAAGGACATAGGCTACCTTTTATCCTGAAAAAAGTATTGTTCCCGAGGGATAACAAAAATACTGTCCACGCAGAAGAAGTCGCGGGCAGCCGCTAGTTTTTAATAAAGAATGAGGTTCCATTAAAAAATACTATCAGAGCTATATTAACACATCTGAAGTTTTACAAAAGAAATTAACAATCATCCTCAAACTGTCAAGAGTCCTCAAGAGTTTTTGGCGCCATTTTGTCGAGTTCGGTTCGGTGTCTATTTTAATTATTCGCAAATTGATTCATAGTAGATATTGTGTCATAGAATTGGTGCAGTTTTGTGGTATGTACAAGTGTCTACGCAACTGAACATAACGTGTTATAATTGAAATAGGCGCGATCTTGGTTGTATGAATCTGAGACTTTTATTGTAGTGGTGTCTACCTCGGCAGAACTTACTGAGTAAACTGTCTTGATATACTTGGTGCCAAATGCTCCAAGCAGCATTGGAATGCAATGCACCCGCATTTTAATGTAAACTGAAACAATCTACCACTGAACTATTCAACACTTGACACTTGCAAAAATTACTTCCAAGAGGAAAGTAGATTGCCAAAACAAAAATAATAAGAAGAAGAAGAGTCCTAAAACTTAGCTCAACTCTCACAAATTTTAACATAGTACAGTTAACAATTTACAAGAGGATAAAGTTGCTTCCTCGTGAAAAAGTAAGTACATAGAGTTATTAAAGATTTTATCGATTTAAAATGTTCACATAACTAATAGGAATCAGGAGCTGCACTCCATTCTTGTGGCCGAAGCGACGCGGATTCGGATTAAACCTCAACATCTTCATTCGCCTCCAATTTTATTCATAGCTAACGAGAACTTAGCACACAAACCTCCATTTCCATAATTAAACCATTAAGTCACGACGAGTGGGATATCTTATATCGAAATGTGGAATCCATTCGTTAATTGTATCGATAGAGATTCAACTAGCCGCATGTGTCACTACTTCACTAGCAATTAAGTTTCATTGGGAGCAACAACGACACATTTGCGTTTGTGGCACTGTTGAATTGGTCTAAAATAAACCTTCGTCCTATACGATTAAGTTTTCTTTTTCTTTTTTAGGACTGCGTTCGGATACGTTAGGGAAGTAATGATCTCGTTTTGTTCTGGGTGGAAGGAAATATTTTTGTCTCCGTCTATTTTGACACTAGTGTTAATCGTGCGCAGGTGGTGTTTGGCATGCGTGGTATGTGTTACTGATACTTTGGAGTAGTCTGACATTTATCATTACGGACTTTTTTATAGAAAGTTGTAATTCAAACATGTGTGCTACTTTTAACGTTTGTAGGTCGTTAGATTGATTACCTAATGTTAATTAACAAATCTTTAATATCTCTGTAAGACCTTAGAATCTTAAATAATCTTTTACAAAATTATTGAACGAAAATAAAATATAATTTGTGTGAATCTGATTATCTTGATTCCTTAGATTACCTACATAGTTTCAAAATGGTTTCAAATGGAAAGTTCCAAAATAAACAAAACTTAGCTTAGATTAGGTAAGTACCTTAGTAAGCTATGCCATCCGGTAATTATGTCAGAAATAGGAGAAAGAAATAATATAAGTCTATGTATATGTTATAGTCAAATCCCGAAGTCCAGGCGCACCTAGGTTAAGGTAAATTTCGTGGTTATTTTTTTTACAGACAACAGAAATCTTTGTTTCACAGGAAGATTGTTGATTTAGTTACATTTTCACTCTAAAGAATGTATTTTTACACATTTACATACAAAATAACACATTCTGTCCCTAATTTAAGTCTGACTGGTCAAACCCCGTTTGATCGTATTACGTTTTGGTGTTTGACTGTCCAAGTTAGTCTCTCCTAGGTTTGGCTATAAACGCGTTAGTCAAAGGCCGAAACACGCTATTAGTTTTGGACTTTGACTAAGCCTTCTTGTCAAACCTGAGGTTTGACTAGGCAAACCTAGGAGCGCCTGAACTTCGGGGTTTGACTATAACATATATACTTAGCATAATAATATATTAAAAAATGCACGACATCTAAACATGAAACAATATGTACGAAAAATATCAACAAAAGATAACTAACATTTATAAGATTGACACTTTTCACTTTTAATTACAAACCCGTCACTTTGTTCATTCGAGAAATGTAAAAACTTTCTTGTTGCTAATTCATTACGGGCTATCTCATCAGGCTGCCATCTTGGTGGCATTCAAGGTGTCCAAAGGCGTGGTTGGAAAAACTGCTCATTTGTTGAACCCCGCGCGGGAATTTTAATCGGAGAAGATAACAACTTTTTGTTTGCCGAACCTTAAGGTCGTTCCGCGAACTAGCCACTTAAAAAAAAGATTAAACTCTCTTTGGTCCCAATTAAAATTTCGAACACAAAATGGCGGTTCGCGGGCGCCATTTTGGTGTTCCGAAAAAAGTTTGCGATTGATGCCCGTGGTAAGCTGTTTCAAGGTTCTTGATTCGGGAATTTGATACAATTAAGCGCGGGATATTCCGGTCTTTGTGTTTGTTTTGAGTTAGAAAGTTGATGAACAAAACTAAATTTATTTATTTATTTAACCATCTTTATTTTACAATACACGGTACAAGAGGCGGATTTAATGCTAGTAGAATTCTCTACCAGTAAACAACTGTTGGAAAAAACGATATTCACGAATGCGGTACAGAATTTAAAAAAATATCTACTCATATACAGAGTTATTTGTGAATCACCAACAATCTCTCAGGAGTAGATTACTAACGTCATAAGCAACAACATTTGTTCTAAAATTTTTCCGAGAACAGACAAAAAACATCAGATTTTTCATACAAAACTTGTTCAGCTGGGCGGACATTAGTATGGAAAGTCGATTTTTTGTCTGTTTTCGGAAAAGTCGAATAACGAATGTTGTTGTTTATGATGTTAGTAATCTACTCCTGCGAGGTTGTTGGTGTTTTACAAATAACCCTGTATAATATGTCTACATACATACAATATAATATTAATAAGATAATATACATATAATAATACATACAATATTATACTAAAGAAAAGGAGTAATAGTAGTTTGTTACACAAGGGATGTAAGTGAGCTATTACAGAACAAGATCCAATTTGGCGCCCGTGCGAGCGCAGCTCGCAAAGGGCGCTAATGGATCGAGTGCACCCGAGATATTTGAATATAGTTCGAGGGTGTAATAGCTACTTACAACCGAGGTAAGCATACTATTTTACATCATTCATGCGAGGTAAATTTAATAAAAATAAAAATAAAAACATTAAAACAAAAATAAAAATAAAAACAAAAACATTAAAACAAAAATAATAATAAAACGTTAAAGGGTTATTTCATTGAAAACTCGTGGGGTTGATCAGACCATTAAACTGAACAACTTTCATTATGGGACCAACCTCGAAATCACGAAAAGAAATAAAATAAAGATAGACTGGTCTATCCTACGACGAAAACAGCATTATATTCTAGAAATTGCTTTCCAATGATTATAAAAATATTCAATAAATTACCTAATGAATTCAAACGATATCCATTTAATAGTTTTAAATTTAAACTGATGACATGGTTGATCGACAAATGCTATTATTCTGTCAATGACTATCTCAAGGACAGCGACATAAATTCGGTGCTTCGTTCAAAATAATTACCTACATGCTTAGCCTTATATTAAAATTTAAATTAATACCTAATTATAACTAATTTATTTTAATAATTAACTGTAATTTGATTTTATATACTTTATGTGATTTTTTGCATGCTGAAAAGCAAGATATGTTAAGCAACTTAACTTTAATTTACCAACATGTAAAACCATGTCTTTTGCAAATAAATTTTCATTCATTCATTCATTCATTCATTCATTCATTCATTCATTCATTCATTCATTCATTCATTCATTCGAAATCAGCTGTTTTTGCATTGCAGAATTTTGCATACCTAGCTTGAACTGAAATGAAATGCCGCCATTTACATTGTTTTTTTTTCAGCCAAAAGTTTCGTCAGTTTATAATAAAAGAAAAGAGATTGGTTCACTAAGGAGTTTTAAATGCTTGAATTGTAATAGTAGTTTATGATACAAGGTTGGTAAGGAGGTTTTTAAAACGAGTTGACGTTTTATAAGCCCGAGCCGCAGGTGAGGGTTTATAATCGTCACGAGTTTTAAGAACCTTAACAACCGTGTGCCATACTACGTTTTTCAATACATTTGCGAGAAAACATTCTATGTATTACTAAAATTGCAATCTATACATATAATAAAACTGTAAATTTTAAATATTTGTGCGCGTATTACGCAAAAACCACTAAAAGAATTTTGATGGGCTTTTCACAATTTAGTAAATTAAGGTCCAACTTAAAATCTAAGCTATGTTTCATTAAATTCAGGTGGGTCGAACCAGGGAAACAGCTTGAACTCTCCGTAGTACTAGCTTTCATACACTAAAGAGGTCATTTTAAACTGGTTCTTATATTTTTCTACTGTCCACGCAGACGAAGTCACGGGTGAAAGCTAGTAGAAATTAAAAAAAATCGGCCAAGTGCGTGTCGGGCCACGCGCCGTAGGGTTCCGTAGTTACCTTATACCATACCATATTTAATACCACCTATCATTTTTCGTCTGCAAAAATAACTTTGTTTTTCACAGTGTTGGTATGAATGACAAAGTTATATTTGCGGTTTTGGAAAATGTGCTATATCTCAAAAACTTATTACTATATCTCGTTCAAACCAATTTTCTTTGAAAATTTTTATTAAGATCTACAGCATATATTTTTTTTAGATTTTTAACTCTCTTATTTCAAAAGTTAAGAAACCTTAATGTCATTTTTAAAGACCTATCTATAGACATCCCACACATATTGGTTTGAAGAAAAAAAAATTTTTCAGTTTCAGTTCCATGTATGGGGAGCCCCCCCTAAAAAAAATATTATTTTTATTTTTGTGTTAAATTCGTTAAGCGGTTAACAGAATACATCTACCTACCAAGTTTAAATTATGTAATCTTAATACTTTCGGAATAAAGTGGCTGTGACATACGGACGGACAGACAGACAGACAGACAGACAGACAGACAGATGGACAGACAGACAGACATGACGAATCTATAAGGGTTCCGTTTTTGCCATTTAGGCTACGGAACCCTAAAAACGTACGTAAACAAAAAAGCACGGCGCGGGCGTGCGGTAAAATCAACTTACCACACGCTGTACTAAACCGTAAACAAAAACGCACGGCGTGCGGTAAAATCAACTTACCGCACGCTGGACTGTCATCGTAAGCTCACAGTTTCGAGCAACTGTATTGAAAAGTAACTTTTATTCACCATCCTTGAATTGTAAAGTAATTTGAAAATGGAACGTTCTATCTAAACAATGCACTGTGTTGCACATGCCAACTTACACAGCCTCATACTATATAAGTAAAGCCCACCGGTAACGATCAATTGCAATTGTCAATTTTTCCGCAATTGACGCCCATTGACGGAAAAATTGATCGTTTACGCGTGCAATTGAAGCGATTGTCAATTGCTCTAACAATGGCATTGACGGAAAAATTGACAATCGCAATTGATCGTTACCGGCGGGCTTAAATCCTAGTTACCGAGCAGTATGATGTAAAACACGATAACGTGACTTTTCGTGAATTATCGTTTAATTTTAGTTAGTTTAGTAGTAATAAGAACTTAAAAAAATGTAAAAGGCATGATGTCATGTACCTACTTTTAAATTACTTGATGATCGTAGTAGAGGTACTTATTTATACCTATTCCTAGATTAATATTTCAAAATGTACCTATAACAAGCATAACATTATATGAACCATTACATCAATAAGAAATGTTTTCTTATTCAACATTGATGATAAACCAACATTTTTGCTCTAAATGGTTTTGGTACCTTTTTATAAGCAATCGCACCGCCGATCTCTGCAATGCAAAATTGAACCTGAACTTCCAAAAGGCCGTCGGCATAATTTTACACCAAAAAGATTTTAAGTGTCGCCTAATTTGCCATTACGAAGGAATATCTGGACTTAAAAAAGCCGAAGAAAAAATAAAGATTGTTTTTTTTTCGTCTCCAGTGGCCAGAGACACAATAGTGCAAACTATCGGAGGCGTGACCACTTTTCATTAGAAACAAATTTGTCTTTTGTGCCCTTTCACGGCTCATATCGAAATCGCCTCAATGTCTCGATGTATCAAAAACTATTTTGAAGCAGTTTAGATGTAGTATATGGGAAATTTCGAGATACGACAATTGATGAATTGATTTGAGTGTGTTGAAAATGGCAAATTGTAGAATCTAGTTTTCTTAGGGCATCCGTGGCGTTAAGCGGGACACGCGCGCGGGTCGACATAGATTAGAGCTTACTCAAGCACTGAAAGCATCTGTCCGTCCGAAAATCAGCAATCTATATTCCCGCGCTGGGATCCCACTTAACGCAGCGGACGCCCTTATAAGTCGTAAGAAAGTTTTCGTTTCATTTTGCAATTCGTAAATATTATTATAATCAAATTACAAATTGATTTTTTTTTACTTAACTTGATGGGCTAGAAGGATCCTTGAATGGAGACCATGGACAAAAAAAGACCACGAGGCCGCCCTCCAAAACGATGGGTTGACGACATCAGAGGACAAGCAGGACACAACTGGATGAAGGAGGCGCAGAACCGGACCCAGTGGAAGAATTTAGGAGAGGCCTATAATCTGCCCTCCTCACTTATACTATAAGGCAGCGGTCACACCAAAGACCACCGTGGCGCCATCGCTGTGACTTATGTCTGCCATTCACTCAGTCCTACTGACTGAATGAACGAACAGATGTTACGAATTACACGCCACCAGTTATTGGAAAAGAATGACGCTCTTCAAGATGCTTTGTAATTTTTTTGGCAACTTACAGAGAAGGTAATCGATAATAATGAATGTCATAAAATAAAAGTTTGAATTGAAGTGTATTGTGTACAGTGATTTTTCTTGAAACCCCAAATGTTAGAGCAATTGAATGATATAAAATAAAAGTTTGAATTGAAGTTTATAGTGTACAATTATTTTCTTAAACCCCATGTAAGTCTTAGAGCAATTGAATTTATGTACCAAACTTCATAACTGTTCATTAGTTTTTTTTAAGACAGTTCAAAATATTTGATTTTCATTTCTATTTCCCTATATTATGTATTAGGAAAAGATAAAGGTGATTTGGTAATAAACGCAATCCTTTAATTTGTACTTATACAAGGTGTAAGGGGAACACTTACGGAAAAGGACAGATGGTAGAGTTGCTAAAAATGAATAACTTTCTCCAAGGAACATAGGTCTAAAACGTAAAAAAAATTCATACTTTACTCCCATACAAAATTGGTCAGCTGATCGACATTCTATGGAAAAGTGGAAAAAAAATAGAGTTTTTCGACTTATGTTCTTTGGAGAAGTTGTTCAGTTTTAGCAACTCTACCATCTATCCTTTTCCGTAAGTATTCCCCTTACACCTTGTATAAGTACAAATTAAAGGATTGCGTTTGTTACCAAATCACCTTTATCTTTTCCTAATACATAATATAGAGAAATAGAAATGAAAATCTCATATTTTGAGCTGTCTTAAAAAAAATGAACAGTTATGAAGTTTGGTACATAAATTCAATTGCTCTAACACTTACATGGGCTTTAAGAAAATAATTGTACGCTATTGTGACACTAAAAGTGTTGCAAGTATTACCTTCATCAAAAATATTGTCAAAAATATAATATTATTTTTTACTTACACTACGAACATTTTCACTTCACATCGTTCGTAATTTTTATTATTTTCTTACGTATAATTTGACAAGAATTTGACGCTAATTCACCAAACAGTTGCGTTTCAACTTTCCAATGAATCATTATCTATGCCAGTTGGTATTCTGTGCAAAATTTATTGCTGTAAATCTTGAGCATTGTACTAAACCACAATAGTAGAGCTAAGAGGTGGTCTTTCTTGCCAGCCAGTTGCAGCAATATGGGGCAAATTAGAGGCATTGTGCGAGGCAGGTGATGCCTTTGTCACATTCAAGGAGGGTCATTACTTTTTTTTCGCCTCAAAGTAATGATCGCATAAAAGGAATTATAAATATTTGTGGTACAAGTCCAATGGTGTAACGGTGGCAGTGAGATTTAATAGTTGTTGGGTCAAAATTTTGTGAAAAAACAGTATTTTAGGTAACAATTATAGGTCATGTTCCGGATGTTACAGTAATCAGCTGACAGATAATTATAACACGACTGCACAAAAAAGAGTGTAATGCTTTCAGGGGTCGTAAATTTTCATAAAAACCGGCCAAGTGCGAGTCGGACTCGCGCACGAAGGGTTCCGCACCAAAAAACGGCAAAAAAAAATACGTTTGTTGTATGGGAGCCCCCCTTAAATATTAATTTTATTCTGTTTTTAGTATTTTTGTTATAGCGGCAGCAAAAATACATCATCTGTGAAAATTTCAACTGTCTACCTGTTGTCGTTATTAATAGCGAGCAAAAAACAGCGAAAACTTCACGTTTGTTGTATGGGAGCCCCCCTTAAATATTATTTTTATTCTGTTTTTAGTATTTGTTGTTATAGCGGCAACAGAAATACATCATCTGTGAAAATTTCAACTTTCTAGCTATCACGTTTCATGAGATACAGCCTGGTGACAGACAGACAGACAGACAGACGGACAGCGGAGTCTTAGTAATAGGGTCCAGTATTTACCCTTTGGGTACGGAACCCTAAGAACTAATTCCATTGTATCTTTAAAGATTCTCTCCGAAACCTGTGATATTGACTATAAATATTATTCCTCTGATTACTTAAACAACTACAGTAGGATAATAATCAGCTGATAACGTGTGTTTTTTTTTTACTTAGATCACCTTGGGAGGCTGACCCATAATCTAAATTGAATGAGCGGTAAAACTTAAGTAATACCAAATTGAGGATTTAACGGGGCTCAAGTTTCACACAAAAACAAAATAATTACATTTACATATTTGCTTATACTCAAGAATAATGAGAATCTATCTGACGGCGCGTTTAAAAATCGGCGGCATTAATCGTATGTATTTCACGCCATTGATCTGTTGAGACGAATGTCAACGGCGCGGTGTTTGTTTAAGCAACGATGGATTAGTGGTTGGAGTGCGTAGGCGCCGGTCGGTAAACATTCGCTTCTGTGTCGGTTGCGGCAGAAATTTGTCAAAGGCTTGTTTGAGAAGCCGAAGCTCATGGGAGAACTCTTTTTATTTTGTGATAATAGTTATTTTCGTACTTACTTTTGTAATGAGTAAGTACAAAAACAAAAAGTAAAAGTACGAAAGTAAGTGAAGTGCAAGTACCCCTGGCACGAACATCTATCGAGAAAAAAACGCGCGTAAAAGTACTCGATAGAGTTATAGTCTCTGAAAAATTTAATTAGGCTATTCAGCGGTAGATGGCACTGTACTAATTTCCCGTAACAAAAATACTCTATCGAATGTTTTCACCTATTTTTTTATGGGTAGCGTTCACGGGCAAGCTAAGACGTGCTCAACTTGTCCCCCATTCAAGAGGCCCGTCCCAATTAGTCCCACGGCACATGCTGGACATGGCTACTATAACCGATTGTGTAGACACGTAGAAGAGCCGCCTAGTTTGTAAGTACATATTGTAAGATCTAGGACCACTTTGGGTACGGAAATTACAAAAAACTTTACAAGAAAATCGGGTCATAAAAAAAACTAAGAAGTCGTCAAGGTAACTCATCCTAAGTCTATTTTCAGGATTACTTGAAAACTAGTATACAAATTAGAAAAACAATGTTATGGGACTACCCCTGAACTATTTTCTTTCAAATAAAAAAGAATTATTGAAATCGAGTAACAACTGGCGAAGTTATGGTAAAACCTACATAAATAACCGTCGACTTGAGAACCTCCTCCTTTTTTGATGTCGGTAAAAAATTCAAAAACCAAGTACCGAAATTATAATTATTGCTATGAATTTTCAAGTGAATTTATTATTAAAATTCGCTATACAGTCACTCTTTGAAACTGATAAGCTGTCAGCGTCACAAAACAATGAAAATGAAAATATTTTTTGTTTTAATAGACTCGGAAATACTTTTGAATAGTCCAATTTTTTTCCTACCACCCATTTTTTCCCCCAAATTGAGGGAAAAACCCCTAATCTGGAGGCACTGATGTATATTCCACTAATGCCTCAGCAAACTCGTGAGAGGGCAATAATTATAAAGTCCGCCTAATTAACATCAAATATTGGCTCAGTCACGGCAATCAGCGCGCGGCGCCGACTCAAACCTGATCCTCAATAAATGATAAACTGGAGAAAGACAGTTCAGAAAATAAATAAATGTGTTTTATGACAGAACTATAATGTAATAATATACAAAGTATTTTCCTGCGGTAACTCCTTTGTCTCGGCGATGAATGCAGACAAATGAAGACTTTGCTATAATACCACACTTTCAGTAGGGAAAAGATTAGTTACTACGTTTCACCTGTACACATCCCACCTTACGCTATGATAGAGCATTAAGGCCGTATACAGAGAGAAAGCAGGTTGACGCAGGTTGAGACAGGTTGCTATACTAAAATGGACCTTATCCCGGCGTATTATATTATATTTTCGCTATACTAAAACGAACCGGCGCAGGTAAGCGCTTATAAGCGCTGGTCCATTTTAGTATAGCGAAAATATAATATAATGCGCGGGGATAAGGTCCATTTTAGTATAGCAACCTGCCTCAACCTGCGTCAACCTGCTTTCTCTCTGTATACGGCCTTAGATATGTTATTAATATCAACCTTTTTGGATCTAATTGACAAAAGTCACAAAAGGCACCCCAAAAACGGGGGGTTACTCCCGACTCGATCGAGAATATCCAGATCGAGAGTGGGGGGGCTGAACTATTTGTAGCTTAGAGCATTTAAATGCTCTAAGATTTGTAGAGTTCGGTTGTCATTGTGTAACATCTTTTATATGAAAACAACCTAAAATTCCGAATAAACATAATTTTTCATACATTTTGGTTAAAATAACATAAAAAAATATTTCAGGGTTTCATTCATAGCGTGCGTTGTGTTGTGGCGTTTATGAGTTTAACAAAATACAATAGTTTCATATTTTGGGAAACCTAATAATGTTAACATATTCTTCTGTTATTTTGTTCGTTCTAATAGTTATGAAAAGGTTATTAAGGTTGCAACTTTACAGTGAGAACTGGGGTTATACGAAAAGTTTAATGCGATACACGCAACTGCGTCCGTGCTTCGTTTTGATTGTTCCCTATTACAAATCACTTTCGTATGCGATATTGCGAAGTGATTGCGTGAATTTGACAGTTTCTCTCTAACGTATCCGACATCGTTCGTTCAGTAGTCTATGGGCTACGATAGCCAAATTCAAAATGTTTGTTACATTTAAATTTAAATAACTACAACCAACGAACTGCGGACGACTATCGTGGCCAAGTGACTGCGTTACGCAATTGCGTACGTTATTTTCGTAATAGGCCCCCTGTACATCTGACACTGATGACTTCAATCTAATTCACTACCTATTTAACGAAATATTAGTCTACTTATAAAACGTGGCAAAATCTAGCAAATATCAGATATCTAACAAGTGACAAGGAATGTGGTGTAAAGTGTTGAAATTGAGAGCCGGATAATAATGCACAACATAAGTTGCACCCGACATAATTTGCAATGTCACGTTATTTTAGCCAGGAACCAGGAACAAATAAACATACATAGATTTTTATTTAAAAAGAAGATACCTACTAAACTATTAAGTATGAGTATTAAATGTTACATAATATTATTATACTTATTTTGTTATATTACTGCTAAGAAATTTTATTAAGTACCTACCTACCTACCTAATACAAAATCGTTAACAGTAGGGCGTCGGTTCTGTAACCAAACTTGAACCCCACTTCGAATCTCACTTCACTGCACGGGACGGGAACTTTAAATCATAAATAAGATAATGATAAGATATTTTTTTTCATCACAAAATATTTTACATAGCTACCTAAATTTATTGTAATCGGTAAAATTGCTCATTCAGTTAGCTAATTTCTAATAACAATTCACGCGAAGTGAAGTGAGGTTCGAAGTGAGATGCGAGTTTGGTTACAGAATCAACAGATTGCGCAGGTAAAACCGCGGGGTGCAGCTATTACCTACATATCACAAAATTGTAAAAATGTGAAATTTTTGATGTTTGGATGTTGTTCATTTTGTTACTCAATCACGTCTGAACGGGTGAACAGATTTAGACGAAATTTGGCACAGGGATAGATTATAGTCTGGAATACTTAACACAGGCTTCTTTTCATGCCGATCATTGGTTTCCAAGGGAAGACTTACAACGATTACCGACTCCCACGCGGGCGGAGCCACGGGCAAAAGCTAAACATAGTATAAAACAAAGTCGCTTCCCGCCGTCTGTACGCTTCTCTTAAACTATACATAAAAATCGCAATAAAATAGATCTTTAATTTTGGGAGCTGGTGGCCTCAGACAGACACACACACACTTCAATTATATTTAAACACCCCTTGCGTACATCGTATATATGTAGATATCCTGTAGTATAATCAAATAACTTCACACTGACACCACATTAGCACAGTTTTACATTAGTAACTACATTGCACTGCACCCGTGCGAAGCCGGGGCGGGCCGCTAGTATATTATATCTTCGCATTTGTAATAGTTTCGAATATCCATCATAAAGTATCTCTCCATTTGACTTAAAACTAATAATTTTATTTAAAAAACTATTATATTACATTTTTAAATTTTGGTTAATTTGCAATCAATTGGAACCAAATAATATTTTTAAATCATTTGTAGTTTTGTAGTTTTTGTTTAGATAACTATGTGCTGTGTAGCAACTTACAAATATTCCTAAAATACTTGTCTTCTCTCAAATCATTCTTTGAAGGTTCCAACACAACTTTTATAGCTTAATAGCCCATCACCATGTGGACAGATCTTCACAGTAGGTGTATTAAGTGTATTAAGTCACACGATTACAAGTGCCCATATAATGAATGGCGGTAAATCGGCCATCAGCCAGCGTGGCCAATTTTATGTTCACTAACAACCGCGTTCGATCCTCTGGCAAATGAACTTAGATGCATCTAAAGCCGGTTGCAAACCAAGAACTAAGCTATGTTTAGATTAGCTTAGCTTGCATAGCTGGGGTTAATATTACATAAGAAACAGAAGTAATTAACCCCCCAGCTATAGGACATAGTTTGCAGTTTGCACATTATTTATTAAAAATTACCCCTGCTATGTAAGCTGTAAGCTAAACTAATTTAGCTTAGCTTTTGGACTGCAAAGGGTGGCATAAGACTTGCATTCCAGTTGAAGATACGATTTGAAAGCGAGACAAAGCTATAAATAATAATGTTAAAGCTACATTAATTTCAGTCAAAAAGTATAAAAAAACAAACAATTTGACATAGTAGCTTAATTAAAAAAACATTGGACCGGATTTGGAAAGGTCTTGGTCTCACTTGAAGAACTAGTGACGAGAAGATACTGTATCTAGAACAAAACCACTTTAAACAGTTTTAGTTAAATTACTAAAATTGGCTAAAACATTTGTATTAAAAGCTAGGGATGTGCGACTAAAGTTGTCAAACATCGATAAGCGATCAATGGCTCGGCCCGCTCACCTCGCTCGGGCACTTTAGACCCATTACAGTTTTAGCAGTGCACGTTCTGGGGTTAAGGCCTCGGGCTATTCAGCGACGCGTACGGATTATTAACAGTTTATTACGTGTTTTAAACTACGGGAAAAACCCGTTTAGACCGTATTGAGTTTCGGCGTTTGACCGACAAAGTTGGTCACTCCAAGAATTAGACATGAATTAAATTTATCAGTCAAAGCCCGAAACACCCTTTGGGTTTGGACTTTGACCACAGAATAGATATAAGTACTACCGTACAGAAAGGAAACTCTCCACCCCGCCCCACAATCAATTACCTCACCCCACCGGCGCCCATCCGTGTGTCGATCCGTGTGCTCATTCAATAGCTCGCACACAGTTGCGCGTATGCAAAAACGTCACTGTGTAGCGTCTGTGTAATAGGTAGTTGAAACGCGACGCTTGTATGGAGTGCCCGTGGTGTGCTTTGACTAAGATTTCTGGTGAAACGATTTGACTAGCCAAACTAGAAGCGCCGGAACTTTGAAGTTTGACTATAACACATACCTACATACCTTGTGTTTAGCAGCTTAATTACCTTTAGCTTCGATACCCCATGAATTTTGGGTCTGCGACTTGAGTAGAGTTATTTCGGTCGTTATAGTAGACAATCTTTTATCATCGTTTTTTGGTATCAATTTCTGGGTCAATTTTCTTTAGAGTCTATTTCTTATGGACATACGAGTTAATTCTCAATGGAATATAACGGAAACAAGTGACAATTAACCAATCTGGCCATTATTAAAAATTGGGATCTGAGGGTCTATTACAAAAAAGCATAACGATAAGCGTACGATATTTGTCCCACTCCGTGACACTATTAACTCACGAATGAGGTTCAATATCAAGTAAATTGAACGACGATGATTGCGTCCGACTGTCGTGATTCTTTTTTGTAATAGGCCCTCTGGTGCCGTCAAAGTACCTACTATACAAAGTACAAAACTTGGCAAGAGGATAATACAAAAAGGTGGACCGGATATCCAACGGTCGCGGGTTCCATTCCCGTACGAGAATCGATCTGATGCGAGTCGTATTTTTTCTAGTATGTTATTTAGTATAGTATACATATAGCATTATGAATGCAAAAATCTCAAATATAAAAAAACAACAAGGTATGTAAATAAAAACCAAAAATAAAATGTTCTCGTAGCAGAATAACTCCTTTGCTATCTGTGTTGGGTACAGCGCGCGACGTGACCGTCTAATTTGTAATTACCTGCGCCTATTAAGTTATTATCGTGCGACACTGCGCGTCACTAGCGATGTAGCCTCGCATTATATTGGATTAATGCCAGGTTATATTATATTGGTGTAAGTAATAAATTTTCTAGGGACATACTTATATATTTACATTGTAAAAAAACTTCAATGACTAGATATTAATCGATTAGTTTCGGATTAGAGGTAGGTCAAAACTTTAAAAAACTTATTGTTACAATTATGTGGTCAAAAAAATAGGATTTTCAAGGATTTTCTTCTTAAAAAAACTGAGATAAGTTGTTTGTAGGTAGAGGTAGTGTAAATATTTATATGAATTTATTCTCTTCTCATAATAATGAATTTGAAAATATCAAAGGCATACCTAAGCCATAAGATGTACAAACATAGGCCTGTAATTATGACAGTTATACCTAATCATATCTTATCGTAATAATCATCGATATAAATAAACTTATCTACATAGTACATCATTAATACTTAAGCAAGTACTTAAAATAAATTCTGAATTAAAGCTCCGAGAAAAATGTTTGTATTTAAATGTCAGGCTTGTGAAAATTTCAAAGTCGTAATAGATCTAAAGACTTCACTTATAGCACATGATGCTGACTAACAGGCCACCTCAAAGGCAACAATACAGTTGTTTCTCAATATCTGAAACCTGCAGTTAACCTGGCAGTCGAATGTTAAAGTGCAAACCTGGGAGACTGCACAGTACAGCGACAGAACTCAGTAAACTTCTCTTTACTTAAACGTTTTTTTTATGCACAATGGGATAGTGCTTGGCCTTCAGTGATGATAAGTACATGTATACAGATACAGATAAGTACAGTGACGATTACTGAAAAGCTCTAAAACATTTACTAAGTTTGTCTTCCATATCTTTTCGTTCTTTGAAGCTCTGAAACATTTGCTAAGTTTGGCTTACATATCCTTTTGTTACCTTAAAGCTCTGAAACAGTTGAATATTTGACTTACATATCCATTTGTTACTTAAAAGCGCTAAAACATTTGCTAAGTTTAGCTTCCATATCCTCTTGTTACTTAAAGCTCTGAAATGTTTGCTAAGTTTGGTTTCCATATCCTCTTATTTCTTAAAAGCTCTGAAATATTTGCAAAGCTTGACTTCCATATCCTTTTGTTAATTAAAAGCTCTGAAACATTTGCTAAGTTTAGCTTCCATATCCTCTTGTTACTTAAAAGCTCTGAAACGTTTGCTAAGTTTAGTTTCCATATCCTCTTGTTCTTTAAAAGCTCTGAAATATTTGCAAAGTTTGACTTCCATTTCCTTCTGTTATTTAAAAGCTCTGAAACATTTGCTAAGTTTGGCTTCCATGTCCTATCTAGAGCATAGAGGTTAATTATAATAATAGAAATAAGTATGATTATTGACTAGACTGAAAAATATTGGTTGTATGACAAAATATGTCATACAACCAATATTTTTCAGTCTTCGGTCTGCACCTGAGCTGTAAGCAGCTATTAGGCCGAGTTGGCGCGTTTAGCGGTCCGCTTAATTAAGCGAGCGGCTATCTAGCGCTCAATAAGCGAGCGCTCGTGACCGCTCGCTTGACGCGCTTTAATGAAGTCGTAACGTCCACGCGGACATGTGGACCAGGATATTATGTGGAGATGGCTCTGTTATAACTTATTACTGTTGTATTGGCTCTATAATAGCACCTCACGTTTGTAACATTTTTGAAATTTTTCGAAATGACTGAAATATGATTTTCACTATATATCTGCCATTTTGAAAAATTTCGAAAAACCAAATTAACAAAAAAATCCGTATTAATATCAAACATGCTCACAAAATTCCAAGAGAATCAGTTGAGAAATGCGACCTGTAGAGGAGAACAGATGGACAGCCGGACGGACATAAGAAAGATATTTTGCCCTTGCTGAATCTCCGCCATTTTGAAAATGTTCGATAAACTGAATCGACAAAATATTCTGTATAATTATCGAACCTGCTCACAAAATTTCACGAGAATCTGTTGTGAAATATTTTTTCTGGATGAAAAGTACCATAATATGTCCTTTTCTGCTCCACCGACAACGGGTATGTATAATTTTATGATGATTGGTTGAAAGCCTAACAAACAAACAAACTATCAGACTCAAATTTATAATTTAGATAGGATTTATTTTAAGTGATGTGTCCTGTCCATGGTGAACACTTTTTACGCTATACTTCAAATCAATGAAAGTCTGCCTTTACTTTAATTAAAGCCGTTGCCACATCATGCAGCCGCGGCGTGCAGCCTCTCTGGGTGGTACTTATTATAACTCATTAGGGCCCGGACGCCGCGCCTTACACAAATTATGCCTTTTCACTCACCTTCACTCTTTAGTCTATGCTACGAGGAAACACAAAGAGGAAACAGGTATTGAAAGGTCATAATCTGTATAACCAAAAAGGTTGCAAGCTTGTGTGTTTTATTATCAGATACATTTCGGCGAGTTTGCATTGGAATTGCACAACCTAATTTCTTCCATCGGATAACCAGCGTACGAATCAGCGCCACTGTTTTTGGTGGATATTCCAAAGACTCGCACTAAGCGTTTTGCTTCAAATTTTATCATCCGTACCGCTAGAGAGTGGAACTCCTTGTTTCCCGATAGGTACAATCTGAGGGCCTTCATGACGCGAGTGAACAGGTATCTCCTAGGCAAGTGCGTTTCATCGTTGATCGCATCATCGCTTACCATTAGGCGAGATAGCGGCCAAGCGCTTGTCTATCTATCATAAAAATCCGTTTTACAAGTATGAATAAATGAATCATAATATGACATAAATAAAGCCATAATACAAGAAGTCTTTTTTTTTCAAACTTGGACAAACGATTACCTAGTAATCATATTTTGAATTTTCACTTGGCTGTATAGCAGTTCTAGTGAAACTCCCACTTTTCAGGTAAAACACTTATCTAAGTGTTTTATTTATATTAACTATATACCTACTATCTTACCGATCTACTGAACAATATGGATTTAGTCATGATTTTACTAGCTCCGTCACTATATTCATTATGAATCACTTACCTACGTGAATCCTCATAGTGCGTAGACACAGACAACAGAACATACAACTGTATTTATCATATATTAGCGAGTGCAGTGGGAAGTATGCGACGGGAACTATCTCATACTATGTTGTCAAAGATATTAAACTCATTTTGATGTCAGTGTAAACATCAAAAATAATAGATGCATAAAATGATTGTGAGGAAATTAAACAGCATTATTGCAAATAAATAGTATTATAACATGGATTATGAATAAAAATGAAGAAACAGAATGAAATACTTAACAAATTTATTTAACGTTTAATTGCGTGTGTGACAGTTTACCTTTTACCTTTGTCAGAGTCTGAGACTTGACGAAGATTTTACTTTATGCACTAAAGCATGAAAAGCGATTTTATGCAGCCTATACCCAACATAAAGATGAACTTTACGAGCATGAGAAGTGAAAATTCACTATTATAAGAAAAACGAGTCAGGGTCGTAAGTTGCTAAATAATTGTGAATTTTTTGAAATACATCTTGCGTATTGTACATTTGGCTTATTACATTTTGCAAGATGTGCACATTTTTTCGAATCGTAATTTTTGTTACAAAGAGATATTTTTTACTCCTCATTAGTTTTGTCCACGACTTCCTCCACGTGGAATTTAGTTTTCAGTTAAAATTTCTATCTTCAAGGTTCAATCTATCCCTAAAGCAAAATTAGTCAATATTAGTTTATGACTTTCACATTTACAATATTAGTGACATCAACTTATATAGCCACAACGATGACTTTTCCTAGAGAGTGAGAAATAATTTTAGTCATTTCGACTACGGAAAAAATAAAAGAACAATTACTTACTATATGACTTATTACAAACGTAATTATAAAGATTGTGGTTTTGACCTGCAAACAAATAAGTATAGTTAACGTCAATACAAAAGCACTAATGTCATACATAATCCATTGTGAATGCATTGATTCATACAGAAAACGTGAAAATCCCAATTTTGTTACGCACTAAAGTTGACGATAAAATGTGTATTATTAATTATTAATTTCACTATAATCCCAATTAGTGTTATTATTGATATATTAAAATAAGGAAAGAGCAAGGTTTGGTTACTTTATGATTCTGTTTGCAACACATCCATTTATTGAAATAAAACATTTATGGATTACAACGCACATCTTATAAACATTTTGTACTTTCCGAAGTTTCGGCATTTTCCTTCCAGGGCCGTGGTTAAGGGACACTTATATATTTTTATTATATTTTAAAAAGTAAAATAGGATGATTAGTAGGTAATTGTAATTATAAATAGTAATCTTACATTCGTGGTTGCAGCACCCCCTGCCCCGCCGTTACCATAGCCGCTACCAGCTAGGAATAGCGGGGCTGCCGGGGATTGGGGGCCGATTTTTTTGTATATCCATTCATGTAAGGGGGGGGGGGGGTTTGCCATAATTGCCACGCTTGGCAGGCAGGTTGGCGATCGCAGTAGGCCAAGGTTTTTTGGAGACGGTGCTGCCCGTCTCCTGATGGCTGTGTTCCCTGAGTCACCTTTTACGACACCCACGAGATGAGAAGGGGTTTGCTATTCTAAGCCGGCACATACACGGCACGGGTGTCGTGCGGCTGATATGATGATGATGATGATGAAGCTTACATTCACGGGTATTGATTTATTGTAAGACGCTTGGTTGGTATGGTTTAAGTTAATCCCTTGTCGAAAGTCAACAACGTCTTAGCAATTTGGTATGCCAAGTTTTAGACACTTTTTACTCAATAATCTGATACTGGCAAGTTATAACACCATCGTAAACTTGCCAATATCAAATTGTTGAGTAAAGAGTACTTATCTAAAAACTTTTTCCATCCCCCTCGTATCCGAGCGCGCTCTTATAGCATTTATGTGTCGATATACCAATGCCGCGTTAAAGGCTAACTTCCAATGGTCACTCACTAAGCTTACAATTTTAAATTGCACTCCGAAACATGTGAATACTTTATTTAAGAGGTAATGAGAAAAAAAGAAAAACCGGCCAAGTGCGTGTCGGGCCACGCGCCATAGGGTTCCGTAGTTACCTTATACCATACCATATTTAATACCACCTATTATTTTTCGTCTGCAAAAAAAACTTTGTTTTTCACAGTGTTGGTATGAATGACAAAGTTATATTTGCGGTTTTGGAAAATGTGCTATATCTCGAAAACTAATTACTATATCTCGTTCAAACCAATTTTGGTTGAAAGTGTTTATTAAGATCTACAGCATATATTTTTTTTAGATTTTTCACTCTCTTATTTCAAAAGTTAAAGGGGGGGGACACACATTTTACCACTTTGGCGGTGAATATCTTTCAAACGGTTGACTTTGGAAAAAAGTTGTCTTAGAAACCTCAATGTCATTTTTAAAGACCTATCTATAGACACCCAACACGTGTTGGTTTGAAGAAAAAATTTTTTTTCAGTTTCAGTTCCATGTATGGGGAGCCCCCCCTTAATCTTTTATTTTTCTTATTTTTGTATTAAATTCGTTAAGCGGTTAACAGAATACATCTACCTACCAAGTTTCAACTGTGTAGTCTTAATACTTTCGGAATAAAGTGGCTGTGACATACGGACAGACAGACAGACAGACAGACAGACAGACAGACAGACAGACAGACAGACAGACATGACGAATCTATAAGGGTTCCGTTTTTTGCCATTTTGGCTACGGAACCCTAAAAACCTACCTCTCAATTCGCATTAATTACCCACAGTTCCTATGGGAATGCTAACAACTAGACGGAAGACCGTTCCCGACTGAGCAAACTGTACGTCGTTTCCTATTGGTTGGTCTGCATAAAGCATAGACAAACATCGTGAATTACATTAGCAAATCGTGTAAAATGCCCGTGGGAACTTGTCTATGGGAAATGTTATAGCAGTAATGTATAGAATAGACAAACAAATAAAGTGCATTTGTAGTGCGTTAATATGACGTTAAATGATGTTACCGTTGCTTTATAATATGAGGTTTGTTCTGTAATGTTAATTGTAATTTTGATGTCCGAATATAGACTTTACTAGCTTGTTATACCCTACAAGGGCTTAACAGATATAATTTTTAATTTGTGTACCTACATACTAGTAGTAGTTAACTGTAATTTTAATTAGAAATAAAACACTTTTTATGGATCACAGCGCGTATAAGTATTATAAATCCAGGTGTTATTTTAGAATGATTTAGTTTGAATTTATCGGTTCTAATTCTAGTTCTGGTAATTCTAAAATGACACCTGAATAAAAATAATATGATAATAAAATAATATCCGCGCTGTAATCCGTAAAAAGTGTTTTTATTTCTAATTAAAACTGTACGCGCGGAAACCTTAGAAGTGTATATGTAATTTTAGTGTTAAAGTCAAAGTTGGGACTGGCCTAAAACTGGCACTCTGCTAATAAAAAAAATTGTAACCGTCAAAACGAGAAAAAGCTAAGCAATATAATAATTAAAATGGCCCATGACGAGTTTTAAAAATTCAAAATTAACGTGACTATCCAAAAAAATAATTTGTATTCCTTTTATTGAATCCAAGAAGACGATTGAGATGATGTACATTTATAAAACACTACACACATTCAAGTGCCTGTTCATATTATTCCAGTGGAAATCCAGTGTTGGTTCAGAGTACTACTAAAATAATTAACCGGTTTTTCCCATGACTTCACTATCCAAACATCCAACGCTAATTACTTACATAGGTATAGGTCATCACATCAGCGGTTACAGTAATAACACGATAGTTAAACAATAGCATCCTAATTTACACTTTATGTCTAAACAGTAAGAGTCATTTCTAAAATTGTACCTCTTTTATTTCTTGGAATTGGTGCTATATGACGCGAATAAAATGCGCGCGCGATTTGTTTTTGGATATAATTTTGTACACGCATGACATGATCTCATTTAAAACATTAAAATAAATATTGTAGGCATTCTGCACTAGAATTTCACCATAAATTCTATAAAAATCAAATAGAGGTAATATAAGTTGTAACATTATTATGTGTAATGTTTTTCGTGTCTATCTGTTTACTGTTGGTTGACTGGTAGATAATGTTTTAGCATTAAGTCTGCCATTTGTCCCTTGTTCATAAGCCATTTTTAAAGTCCCCTCTACTGGGGCACAGGCCTTCCTTATTGGGTGGATAAAGAGGACGGGCCATAACCCACCACGCGGGCCCAATGCGGATTGGTGGGTGTTAACGACTGCAAATGCAGCCGGGACCAACAGCTTAACGTGCCTTCCGAAGCACGGAGGAGCTCGAGATAATAAATTTTTGGTCACCCATCCCAAGACCGACCCTTGCGAAAGTTGCTAAAACTCCGCAATCGCTGGGCCAGGCGCTAAACCACTGTGCCACTGAACTCCTCAACATTTGTACCTGAGTGTCATATAATTTATAAACCAGGTATGGCAACATCAGTTTTAAGAAAAAACTATAATTTTTTGTTTTGAAAAAAGAAAAATATATGTAGCTTACTTCCGCAAACAATATACGCAAGATGCACCGCCCGCCCGCCCGCAAAAATATGCACATGAACACCACAAAATATCAGTGCACAATACCTGCATTTAGCAAGACAGCAACACACCTTGCACCTTCACCAATTGGGCTACTCTACACGTGTTTCGCCCCAACCCGGAGCATCCTCAGGAGTTAGATCGTGCGTAAACCAACACCTAAATGCAGGTTTGTGCACCGATATTTTGTGGTGTGCATGCATGTGCATATTATTGCGGGCGGGCGGGCGGTGCATCTTGCATATATTGTTTGCGGAAGTAAGCTACATATATTTTTCTTTTTACAAAATGGTTTGGGACTTCCGCCAAGTGACGCCTGATTCAATCAAATACTTATAATTTTTTGATTTTGGTTTTTGGGATAACGTAGGTAAATGAGTCTCGAATAGACTTGTGTTTTTGTGAAAATAAAAGTTCTACATTCATTTATTTGTGTATTAATTAATTACACACGTAATATAGCACACGTCTGGTAAGTTGCGAATTTGAAATATGGTCATTAGCGTGTACGGTAAGTAATTTGCATTTCTGGCACTATGCGTCGAAAGGGCTTTGAGATATCGCATTACTTACTTTATGTATAAATCTACATTAATGATTTATAAATAAATAAATAAACGTTTTGCTGCACAACACTTTTTTTCCGGTTTAGGTACGCAATAATTTGGAGTGATGTTGGACAAATATACTTTACACTGGGTGCTGTTTGCAAACCATCAGGACACGACGACGCTGATTGTCTTAGCATAACGTTGTTGACGGTCAAAGATTAAAGAACTTACAGAGGCATTTCAATTCCATACAAGTGGAGATTAGTGACTCTAACCAGGGGGTCTCACTTCACGCTTAAACTTTTATATTAGCCTACTGCTCGCGGCTGACTCAGTCGAGCCAGCGCATAAGGGATGTCGTGTGTCGGTTGAGACAGAGCTGTGTCGGTTGAGACAGAGCAATGTCGGTTGAGACAGAGCTATGTCGGTTGAGACAGAGCAATGTCGGTTGAGACAGAGCTATGCGATAAAAAGAGAAGTGCTTCGGAGGCTGGTGCTTATAATAATATGCACACGCAGCGCTGTGCAATTTGAAATTGTACTTTATTGCCGTGCAGCGAGAGTAGCTTATCATTTGTTATCCTCGCGCGGATGGGCTTCTGTACGCGTACTATTAAAATATTCCGTGCTTTAACGCAAAACGTTAGCCTGTCCTGTAGAATGATAAATCATATTGTATGAATACCAACATTATTAAAGCAGTTAGTTAGTAGTGTTACGAAAAACCGTAGCGCTAGGTATAACCGTAGTGCTACGAATGACCTACTTGATATGACTATTCTTGATCGAAGTATGACTAGAACAGATTATGATTTATTTTTTATTTGCTAAGTGTACCTTAACTTACCGATAGAGTAGACTTATAAAATAAGAAAACGAAATTTTATTCTAGTTATGATATTGACTTTATATTTTGTGTCGATTCGATATTTGAAAGTTCAGAGAAGGTTCAGACACTTTTGGGAACCAATAATTTTACTACATATTATCAGACAAAAAAGCGGTGAGTTACCGACATCTCGGGAGTTTCGGTAATAATCTTTTTACGTTATTCTATCGTTCTTCGTTACAGCATCAACCTGTGAAAAAAAGAAGGGATTATTTGTAATAAGTTTTAAAAATCAACAGGACAATCGATTCACCTCGGCAGCCTACCGTCTTACCAACCGTGGGTCGTGTAATTATGCACTGCGTATCTCTAATCTTTGGCTCGAAACGTGCAAAGGCGTACTTTACATGCAGCCTCAATTAGCAGTGCTTTAACAATAATTAATGTAAACGCCTTCGCGTCTTTGTCTCTGGTTCCATCTTTGAGAACAATGCTTTTGAGCGATCGTGATGCCTTTTGACTGGTGTTTGCGTATTTTAATGAAAGGGCTGTCAACTCGCTTGTGAAATTGAAAACTAAACAATTGCTAAATGTCTTTGGTAAACGAAAATTTGTGAAAATTAATTTACTTTTGAATTTTGTCGGAATAAGCATGAGCATTCCAATTAAATTTCGTTTGTATGGACTATTAATTAAATAAGTTTCAACTATAGAAAACAAACGTTTACGTAGAAATACAGGGTGTTAATAAATGAACCAAAAATGTTCATACACTTCGATATTTTCTTTATATAAATTTTTGTATGAAACAGACAGATTTGAGAGTTGGTCCAATAGTAAAAGTTGTTCAGTTTGATAGTTCGAAGAAATGGATTTCCCATCTTTGGTTCATTCATTAACAAGTTGAATAGAAGATACACAGTAAAGCTTTTTTATATTTTTTCGTGGAAGAAAACATCCATAGGTAGTCATCACAATGAAAAACTGTATTCTTTATTTCTTAGTATGTACCTACCTACAATGTATTTCAATAATGTACCTATCTATTCATACTAATTTTCGTAATTTTCCAATAATGTATCCCTGTCATTTTTCCCTTTTATAAGACATTTTTAATCTTTTAGACGGTAGACTTGACTGAGAATTTAGGTACTTTGTGCCTGTTTACGGAGACGCGGGGCGTCGGGCGTCGCGTGCGGCGTGGCGTCGGACGTTTATTCCATTTACAGAAAGGTGAGGCGTACAACGACGCTTGCAGCGTGCACGCTCAAACGCAAACATAATTATGGCAATATACGAATACAATGTTGTTGAGAGATGCGGGGCGTGAAGAATAGTGGTGCCTGTGGCGATGCATGCAGCGTGCTGTCATCCAGTTCATGGCATGCAGTGATGACAAAACGTGCACAGCCGCGGGCACCGCTGCAAGTTCAAGCAAACGCGTGTAAAATCGCTTCTCCTCATCTCATACATCACATTATACAACATCTCATACAACGCCATATGTTTGAATTTAATGCGGGCCGCACCACCGCACGCGACGCGCAACGCCCCGCTATCTTTTCTGTAGCGGCAAGTTCTTCATACTTCATATCTTTTTGTTTAAATACTACCAAACCCTAAACACGAACAAAAAAGGTCCGAACAAAATTAGTGTCATATTTAAAACCTCTTTAAAACTCCCGATGTATCGGTTGCTTAAAAAAAAAACCGGTCAAGAGCGAGTCGGACTCGCGCACCGAGGGTTCCGTACAATCATAAATATATTTGGATATGTTATTTTAGGACAGTCTTTGAAAAAGTAGGATAAACGGCAGACAGGTGGAAGGGCGAACAGGCGGACAGTTAATTTACAAATGCTGCTTATGGTGACTGAAAAATGTTTCAGCCACTCCACATTGCAAAATGTTTATATTACTAGTCCATCAGCCATTTTAATGTCCCCACTGCTGGGGCACAGGCCTTCCTTATGGGTGGATGAGGAGGACGGGCCATAACCCACCACGCGGGCCCAATGCGGATTGGTGGGTGTTAACGACTGCAAATGCAGCCGGGACCAACGGCTTAACGTGCCTTCCGAAGCACGGAGGAGCTCGAGATAATAAAATTTTGGTCACCTATCCCATGACCGAACCTTGCGAACGTTGCTTAACCTCCGCTATCGCTGGTCCAGGCACTAAACCACTGCGCCACCGAGCTCCTCTTTATTATTGTATTACTATATTACTAAGTAGGAACTTATTCTTCGTTTATTCGTACGGCAAATAGTAGGTAATTATATTAGAACCAGCTACCAATTTATTATTGTAGTGTTAGGTTGCGCCATCTCTTGACCGATAGTGGAACTATTTTTGTCCCTTAGGTTAGCATGCTTAGGACAGCGCCATCTGTTGACTGGTAGTGAAACTAAAAAAAATTTGTTTGTTTTTTGAATTTCTAAAAAAGTGTGCTATATTGAGACATCGTTTTATTTTTCTTGTAATCTTTACATAAACTACTATCACATAGAATTATTTCAGATTTTTCTCTTTGCAAACTTCGGAGATAAGGGGGGGGGAACGGTATTTTTTTTTACATTTTTCATCATAAGTCGAAAACTATGCGGCCTAAGAAAAAAGAAAAAATTGTTTTAAAATGTGCAAACAGCGCTCTTTCATATGATACCCCACATGCCCTAGTCACCTCACTTAAAATTTTTAAGACCCCTTTTCAGTCCCTGTTGTAAAAAAAATATTAATTTTATTATTTCTTTCTTATTTGCAAAATAGTTGGGCAAATGTCATCTTAAACTATTCCAAATTTCAAGTTGATACCATTAGTAGTTCTCGAGATATCCAGCTGTGACAGACAGACAGACAGACTGAGTCACACCATAAGGGTTCCTTTTTTACCATTTTGGTACGGAACCCTAAAAAGAAAAAGTCAACCAGCCTTCATTAAACGCGGTCAACAAAGCGCCTTAATGCTCAGCACACGTCCACAGACGGCAGCTAAAAAAGAAATTATTCTTAATTCAAAATTCAAAAATAAATATCCCGCCTTTCTCGACTATAAAGGCACCTACACAAGAGCGCTCAAGTCTCTCGAAATATATTGAGCCACGGTACAATAATATTGAGACGGACTACAAAGAATCGGTTGTACAGACAGATATAAACCGATGGTTTTCTACGGTGAATTAGTGGAAATTACCTTCAAATAGGGTCCAATAAATCTTAGCAGCGTCCGAGTATCCATTGATTCTCGATGGCATAGCGATATTCATAAATTCAACTTGAAATATCGATAAGTCACAGGGTATAGAATGGGTATTGCCAGTAACAAGGAGTCTGGTTTCGCATCGATTTTGAGTTATTCTCGTCTCTGTGAGTGTTATTGTTGAAGTAAGTACTTTTCAAAGGATACGATAATCAGGATAGGATAATTTATGACTGGTTATGAATATGAGTGTTATACAAATGGGTCGGTATTTGCCAATCAGTAAAATAAAAATAATTCCTAACGACGCTGGTTAGCTTGTTACGGATCGTGTAATGAAGAAAATATTTTTTTGATTCAGCTTGTTAAGAAATTCTATTCACATTTTTATTTTATCTTAAATGGGTTTGCTCTTGACCCCAGTCTAGCCCAAAAGCAAAGACAGGGCCTACGATGGAGCGAGCTTGCCCAGAAAGTGCTCATTCACTCTGGCCTTGAATAGAGTCAGGTTGTATGCGCTCGGAAACACAGACGCCGGCAGGGAATTCCATTCCATAGCTGTGCGCATTATAAACGATGTGGAGTAGCGCTTGGTACGCAGAAAAGGTATATCAGCCAAGAACGGGTGATAGCCCGCAGTGCGTCTGGATGTCCGATAGTAGAAAGGAGAAGGTGGAATGAGCTCATGCAGCTCTTGAGCACACTCACCGAAGTATAATCTATAAAAGTATATATATATATAATACAATCACATTTATGAGAGAGTAGTATAAAACTGGAGTTTTGATTTGTATTAAAAATTTGCGTCGCAAATTAGCAAAAGGTGCACCAGCCTAGGCTGAAAAATCTGTAACTATCGTTGTATGAATGCTATCGTAATAAATAATGGTCATGATAGTAAAACATTATAAATCAGCTTATCTTAGCTAGCAAGCAAAACATTTTTTTTAACTACTTTAGTGAACACTTAAACCTATTCGTTCATTCTTCATGGAAACCATTTTAATTCACTTTGTATAACTTAAAATTTACTTAAGTTATCTCATTTTAATAGTAATTGGTAAAGTAATACCAAAAGTCGAAGCGCCAATGGCTAGTAATCACTTAAGATAATTTTAATTAAGCAATCCTGGGTGCGATCTTCGTTAAGTTTCATTTCACTTCCTTTAACTTGATCTTAAGGTTGTGCTACACTCACTGATGGTACATTTTCCTCAGTGGCAACACGTAATACGTATATTTTTGTTGATAAACAAAAATGGTTGCGCATGAAAAAGTTTTGTAAGGGTTGGTCCTTGAATTTAAAAGTAACGTACAGAAAAAACTTCTTATTGTTTTTATGAAACTATGAATTTTATGTAAACTTCATAATAATAAATAAAGTAAAAAAATTCATAAGATAGGCAATAAATTCAAATTACGGGTTTAGTACTGAGAATACCAGCATCAATTAATACTGTCACCGCAACCACCTATAATGAGTATTATTATGACACATAAATAAAGTGGTATTTAGTAGAAAACTGCTTCCTTAGTATGTATGTAAAATTTAAAATAATTTTCTGCCATTTATACTTGTATTTCAGCGTGAAAGCTCGCAAGAGAATATTTTTTATTCTGAAACATAATTATCATGAGGACTAATTCAAATTTTATATTGATAAACTCGCTTTGTTGGATTTTAGTGGTAACTTTCACATTAACAAAAAAATAAGTAGAATAATAAAAGCTAAAAATTATGACCGATATCCGGTCCGCAGATTGGTTCGTTATTCTACCGGTGATGTCCAGTGTGTCCCAACCCTATCCTTACTTTAAACCCTATAAGTAAAGTTCCACAGCAGATGTGTTAGCGACTCGTTAGCGTACATGCGCCCCGTTCTGCCTACATCTTAATTAAGAGAACCGGTAAATAAAGTTGGCGGGAAAATTTGCGTTCACCGGTATTTTGAGCTACCGGGAATTTAGATTAAAATTAACTTGTAGATCCAATTTTCATATTTACGCATTAACGATGATTTCATTGCATGATCAGTGAAAAACTTGTAATAAGTACTTAAAACTTGCCTCCGTTATAGTTGATGACTGATGTCAGTATGCTTTCTTTATTTTCTATAGTCAGTGTATTAAATAAGAGGGGTGCGATTCGGTTGCCATAAAAACAGTTAATCTAATTTCAATGTCACTAACGTTGACTTCATCTAATTTTTATTTGACCTAAAAATAAATGACATAATTTTTATTTAACCTATTATTCATTTGTCATCATTATTATTTGCCATATTTACATTTGCTCTAACGTTTATATCCCATAAGTATCATTTGATATATAGCTTTTTTATCTAACTTACATTTCATATACATATCATTTGATCTAATTTTACATGTTATAATCAACTTTTACAATAAAATAGAAATAACTAGCCTTTGTTATTATGATGCTTGCTTAATTATCAAATCCACTAATGTTTAATGTACTTACATCTATTAGCATACATATATTATAACATAACAATGACTAGACATGCAAGCAAGCATTCAAGCATGCATGTAGCTTGCCAGTAGGTTAGGTTAGGTAAGTGTTTTGACCACTCGCAGCGGAGTTCCACAACGCTTGCTTGCATGCTTGCTTGCATGCTGCATGCTTGCTTGCTTACATGCTGGCTTGCTTGCAAAATGCTTGCAGGGGGGCTGGCCCCCCTGCTCGGGGGGGTCGGGGGGCCTGAGGCCCCCCTCTATAAAGAAACACTTTTAATGCACCTACCAGTAGGTTAGGTTAGGTTAGTGTTTTGACCACTCGCAGCGGAGCGAGCGAAGCGAGCGGAGCTCCACTATGCATGCATGCATGTTGCATGCTTGCTCTCATGCTGCATGCTTGCTTGTATGCTGCATGCTCGCTTGCACACTGCATGCTTGCTTGCTTGTATGATGCATGCTTGCTTGCACGCTGCATGCTTGCTTGCACGCTGCATGCTTGCTTGCACGCTGCATGCTTGCTTGCACGCTGCATGCTTGCTTGCACGCTGCATGCTTGCTTGCACGCTGCATGCTTGCTTGCACGCTGCATGCTTGCTTACACGCTGCATGCTTGCTTGCACGCTGCATGCTTGCTTGCACGCTGCATGCTTGCTTGCACGCTGCATGCTTGCTTGCTTGCATGCTTGCTTACTGCATGGCTGTTTGCTTGCTGCATGCTTGCTTGCATGCTTGCATGTTGGGTGCTTGCTTGCAAAATGCTTGCTGGGGGGTGCAGGGCAGCTGGCCCCAGGCTCCCTGCTATAAATAAAAACTTAATACACCAGGTAGGTTAGGTTAGTGTTTTGACCACTCGCAGCGGAGCGATACTGTAATTTTGGCAGTAAGCTAACTGTTTTAGAACCTTTTATGGAGGATTTAAAGCATGGGTGTGGATAAAAATATATAAGTAATGAAATCATATTTTTGGGCTATGTTTGTTTTTATAGCATTTAAATCATAGGTCAAATAAAATTATGTTTAATGATGAATAGAGTAAATGAATGTTATATGAAATGTGATTTATATCATCTGTTAATTAGATCAAATGATTATTGTGTCAAATAGTTTTTATATCACATGTATTTAGGTCAAGTGAAATTATATTAACCGTATGTTATATTATTTGATCGGTATGTCAAGTGAAATTATATGAAATGTTATTATATCCTCTGATCGTTAGTGCATGTAAATTTAGGTCATACATTACACACCCAAATAAGAGACATTTGCTCAAACTGTTTTATTTAAAAATGTAAATTCGATTGTCATCTTATAATGCGTTTTTAAAAAGCTTTGAATACTTAATGCTTAAAAATTACTTACACTCTAACTTATTTAATTTATTTCTATTTCGAAAACTCTAATCATAAAACGAGACTTTAAAATTTCCGGTAAATTTTCCGGTTTTTCCTCAGCACCGGTATGCCCTATCCCTCGGCGGCTTATTAGGTCGTATATTAATGACCAATTAAGGGCCATGTCCCGGCAATCTCGGCCCAGATAAGGGCATTTGTTGGTCTCCGCCACCGGACAACTTTATGCTAATTCTACGCTCGGGTATATGGTGGTCTGTAATTCATTTCTATCAACTATTATTAAATAATTAGCGATTACTTCTTAAATTGCAGGAAAATTAAATAGTAAATGAAAATATGGGTGCTTTTTTTGGAAATGTTAAGGTTCTATTTCGTTCACCATTTAACTCCCGCAAGTACTTTTTCTAACTAAGTATTCGGTAAGTACAACAATTGTTCATATGTTTCTGAGATACCTGATTTTTTGAACAAATTATGTGGTGTGGCTTAGACCGTTAAACTGAACAACTTTGTCTGTGGGACCAACTAATTAGAGCAAAAAAAAATCTTCCGTTTCATAAAAAACGTCAATATGTATGTAACAGCTGATTATTGTTTTGCTCCGATTAAGGCTCGGTTATGCATAAGCATTTGTCTCTTGTCTTTTTCTTTACGTGTAAAGAGTATGGAAAAACAAAAAAACCGACTTCAAAAACCTGAAAATAAAAACAAAATTAGCTTCAAAATTAAATACCTCTAAAAAGCAAAAAATAATTTTCAAATCACTAGATACGCATATCATTGTAATAAAACACGTCTATTGAAGTCGGGTGGGACTCTTAGAATAAAAAAATAAGTTGTCCTCCAGCCCCACCCGGTTTTTGAAGTCGGTTTTTTGTTTTTAAACAATTTTTTCTTTTTTTCTTTTTAGTTTAATTACCTTCTGTATTAGGTAGTTTTACCTTTTTTGGGTATGTATATTATGTAAATGTAAGCGATGATGTTATGTATTTTTTTTATATTTGACACTTTTCCGTGGTATAATACCACTAAAAACTCAATTTCCACTGTTCGTGCTGTTTGTTTTGTTAAAGAGTTCCGTTGTTCCTTCGCAGTTCAAGTCTAGTCCAAAACGTCCTTGACCATAGTTAGATACGTACCTAATTTGTTTAAGGTTGTCATAATATTGTCAGTATTTCAATCACTATACATTTTCTATTTGATTTTGAGGAGTATTTTAAAATCCAAGGTCAAATAACAATGAAATCAAAATGGTAATCATCTCTAAAATATCTTCTTTTAAACAAAAAAATGATCATCTGAATCGGTACATAAACAAAGTAGATATGGTCGATCATCCGTATAAGTTCATAAAATGGTAACGAAAACGACAGTATTTTCAGGTTTTCCTGAAAAATACTGAACCAATTTCAAAATTTCAAAAAATAGGACCAACTTGGGAATAAACCTAATCTAATAACGTTTGAATTATGACAATCGGTCCAGCCGTCTTCGAGTAATCGGAGGACATACATAAAAATAAAACATACATACAGCCGAACAGAGAACCTCCTCCATTTTGGAAGTCGGTTAAAAATAACCTCACTTCTGCACTTTTTCGATGTTTTTCGTTGTTTTTTCATCATTATCTTTAGCACAATTATCTTTCTTGAAAAAAAATATTGGACCAACTGCACAGTACGTTAAATATATTTTGATGTAGAATTTAATCCGTTTCCGCTATTATTTACGCCAAAAATATAGCCCGCGACAAACGCTTTTGATGATATTCAGATTTTTTTACAATCATCTGTGAGGTTTATACGCAAATTAATACTTGTAGCAACTAGATAATCTCTTTAGCTTGTCGTATGTTTTTTTTTGTGCCTACAACTTTACGTTTTCTATATAAAAATATGGCCCGCACACCCATGTTTTCCTATTATGGACCCTTAAGTTGATCCCATAGAAAAAGTGTGAAAATGTGTTCAGTCTATGAAACTGAAAAATTTTGTCCAATAAACATCTGTAGAAAACGCAACATTTTTTTTTTCATTCCTGACTAAACTGATCACACGACACGATCTCTTTGGTTTGTATCGAAATTTTACATATTTGGCCCTATGTATCTTGGAGTATGGTCAAAACACGTTCTTAAAATTTGGATTGTGACTTAAAAATAACCCTGTATAATATGAGCATAATATGCCACACACATGAATAATGATTACACAATCAAACACGGTATACATGCATACCGATCGCTTCCCGCGTAAACGACACAATCAACTCATCAAACGATACCGAGTCGATTATAAATCAATCGATTGATTCGATGATCGCGGCGGGTCGGTAAATCGTATCGAATCGGTGCTAGTGTGGTCCGCCAGCAAGATCGTTAGTTAGCCATTCATACGCGCTTTTCATTTTTGTTATATCATAGTAGTTGGGTTCAATATTCATAACTGGAAGGTGATACGACTAAAATCATCGTAAATCAGCTGTTTCTTAAGGTTCCGTACCGTACCTCGAAAGCAAAAAGAAAGGAACTCTTATAGGATCACTTTATTTTCCGTCTGTCTGTCAAAGCCCTTTATCTCGAGAATAACGCGTGGAGGTATCACGTTGAAAAATCATATATTCAGATCTACAGTACCGACCCTGAAGCTGTGAAAAATGTGTGCTGAATTTCGGGAAAAGTTGGGAAAAAACTGCGAGACTCAATTTCTGAACTGTATGGGCAACAGCGTCGCTTAACCACTATGGTTAAAATCGCTTGCACGCCGCGCCCGCTGTCACATACGTTTAGTTCGTGCAGGGGCGATACGCGCGCACACGAATTTTGTTGCAAACTGGATAAGCGACGCTGTTGCCCATAGTACCTACTACCTACCTATATACGGAACTCTCAGCAGGCGAGTCCAACTCTCGCACTTGTGCGGTTTTTTACTCATTGCATACCTACGAATATTTGAGCCGTTTCGCCAAAATGATTTAAATAAATAAATAGAAAACAGTTTATCACTTTCTTTGAATGGCCACCCCAAGTGTCGACTTTATCTGAAAATCAAGGAATCACGCCTCCCGTGTAGCTATCAAATAGAAAGAAAGAAAGAAAGAAAGAAAGAAAGAAAGAAAGAAAGAAAGAAAGAAAGAAAGAAAGAAAGAAAGAAAGAAAGAAAGAAAGAAAGAAAGAAAGAAAGAAAGAAAGAAAGAAAGAAAGAAAGAAAATATATTAATTAGACACAAACATGAGATGAGATTTAAATGCTATACTTAGTTATGTACATTAATGGGGAAAAAACTGATTTTTTTATACAAACCAAATATAAAAGAAAATAGAAAATAAATGAATCAAATGGCTGCATCATATCTGTTAGTCAGTTAAGCATACATATTTATTTTATTTAAGTTTAAAAAATCGCATGAAAAATCTGACCAAGAAAACAAACTTCTTATTACAAACCTTGTATTAACAATGAAATTAGCGCTAATTGATGATCTAAATCCAACATCACCCTGCCATTAATCTAAAATCACTTAACAGCTGATTAGGACCGAAATACGAATAAAAAAATCGAACGTTAGCAAGCGGTCCCTTTGTATGGAATATTATCCTTTTGGCCTGGCCACGCCACGGAGCGACCAGCGGGGAGCGGCGGGCGATTTTACTGTATGGGGTTAAATATTGCTCTCGTAAATAACTTGAAGCGTGTTAAATATTGAACAATATTTGGCGATTCCGAGCCACCAAGTTTTTGGTCGAGTCCCAACAACCAATTTTCATTATTGGTAAATTGATAATTTATTTACAACTAGCGGCCGCCCGCGACTTCGTCTGCGTGGAAAGTTTTTTTGCTATCCCTCAGGAACAATACTTTTTTTCGAGATAAAAGGTACCCTATGTCCTTCTCTGTACCCCTGACAACGTGTATGCAAAATTTCATGATGATCGGTTCAGTAGTTAAGACGTGAAGGCGTAACAAACAAACAAACAAACGGACTTTCGCATTTATAATATTAGTAAGGATGCAATTAATTTAACAATGTACATTCAACTGAAGTGACTAACTTTAGAGCGTTTGCCGTACAAATCGTCGTATTTTGATCTGTAAAATTTTCTCTTTGCCATACATTCTCGACTGAAGTTGCAGAGGATCACTGTCTATTGTCATTTTAATCGCATTTTATACTTATCAATTGAAAATGATAGATTTTTCAAAGTAAAAGTAACTCTATTACAATGCTACGGCTTTGCAAAATTACTTATTCTTGTTTCCCATTTACCTTTGAGTGTCATTATCTAAATATGTAATGAATTTAAAAAAAAAACTTTCGATCAAAACTCTACATTTATTTCCCAAACCCTTTGAGCAAAGTAGAAATAGCCCTAAGGTCATTTTAGAATGTTAATGGAGGAAAAATATTTCACCGGTTGCGTCGGCATAATTATTAACAGCTTGCATTGGTCATTAATACTATGAGAATAAAGTTCAATTTTGAATCCCAATTTGTTATACTTGTCAGTGGATTCAGTAAGCATTGTGAAACGGCTCGTGCGCATATTTTTGGACTTATTTTTAGGTAATATTTTATTTATTATGAATTTTAAATTATGTGGAGACGAGTTATTGCTATAATAAATACACGATAATACTACTGTTATAGCTACTTTGAAATACATTGTTAAAAAACCGGCCAAGTGCGAGTCGGACTCGCGTACGAAGGGTTCCGTACCAAAAAACGGCAAAAAATTACGTTTGTTGAATGGGAGCCCCCCTTAAATATTAAATTTATTCTGTTTTTGTATTTTTTGTTATAGCGGAGATAAAAATACATCATCTTTGAAATTTTCAACTGTCTACCGGTTGTCGTTTTTAATATCGAGCAAAAAACGGCAAAAAAATCATGTTTGTAATATAGGAGCCCCCCTTAAATATTAATTTTATTCTGGTTTTAGTATTTGTTGTTATAGCGGCTACAAAAATACATCATCTGTGAAAATTTCAACTTTCTAGCTATCACGGTTCATGAGATACAGCCTGGTGACAGACAGACAGACAGACAGACTGACAGACTGACAGCGGAGTCTTAGTAATAGGGTCCCGTTTTTACCCTTTGGGTACGGAACCCTAAAAAGATTAAGTGTAGGATTTTAATATGGCAGTATTTTGTCTACTTCACTCAAACTTCTTTCTGTATTCTAGCGAAAGTGAGCCAAATAATACTAAATATCAATTTGGACAGCTTTTCTATCTTTTAACAAAATTGTTAAAAGGTTAAAGGCCTGGGCACACCGGCTGCGTAGACACGCGCGTAGACACGCGCGTAGTTACGCACGTAACCCCCTGACACACCGGGTTACGCATACGTCTACGCGGCACGCAACGCAACCTGTCCCTTGCGTACCCAGCCGCTGCGGCAGCCATCTTTGCGAGTTTTGCGACTCTAGTGCGCGATATCAGACGAAGATTGAGTATTGGACTAATTTTTTCGCACTAATTCAATTAGTTTTTCTTTAATATCGTTATTCATTATTTAAAAACAAAATAAAAACCACTTACTACCGGTAGTACCGGTACTATTTGTAAACAAATATAACTGAATGCGTAGTCACGCGCGTGGTTACGGGCGTAGTGACGCACAGCAAAGATACATGCGTGTTTGAATTTATTTGGTGTGACGTCCAATAGGGAATGCCGTTGACTACAACGTCATCAATGCGTTCCGCTCTGCGTAGGTACGCAACCTGTTTGTCTCATAGGAATTGCAATACGCATCCGGTGTGTTTCGCTTTTTATCTGGAATCTACAAAAAAGAACCTGATCTTTTCTTCCATTTACATTATTTAATTCAGAAATTAATTGGTATCCAATTTTGATCGTCCGATTAAAGTCAAATATACTTGACGAGTAATAATTTCATATAATTTTTGTTCCATTTTAAGATTCAAAGTTAGTGCCAAATCATAAATTGTGAAACAAGATGTCGAAACTAGGGAATGCAATCTCAATGATCTTGGGCATTTTTAACGAGATAAATCTCGGCCAAAATCGGACGAGACCCCGCGAGATAAACGAGATTGTACATGAGCATAAATACAAATGTTTCCCGTAGCTTCCTGCCTGCGATGATTCCTTCAACATCAGCTGCTACTAATGATTTTACTGATACTGATGACATTCCAAGAATACCGAGGAAGGAAGAAGCATTTAATTGCACGAAGTACTTAAAGGATCTTTAACTGCATTAAAAGAGCCAAAAGATAAAGCAAACGCATCTGCAAATTTGTTGCGAGTTATTGATTAAAAAATAAACTAATCATATTTAATACATAAATAAAAAAATAAGAAATAAATTAATAAGTCGTCGAAAAGGGCCTTATAAAGATTCGACGACGACTCTTCAAATACTTTATGTTTTTTTCCAAGCTATTTCTAAAATATACTTAAATAACTAAAAAAGAATACTATTTTTTAATTAAAGAAAACTGGTAGAAATATTATTATGATTTTTAAATATTAGAGCAAACTTATTACTTCCCTATCAAAAATCTCATTAGTGTGACAATTTGTAAAAAAAAAGAAAAACATTCAATGGCGTAAATGGCGAGATAGGAAATATCGATCTCGCGAGAACTCGGCTTCGTCAAAATCTCGCGAGTTTGCATTCCCTAGTCGAAACACTTCATTTGACTCAAAATGCTACCCTTCCATGTTCCATGTTTTAAAAAAAATAACAACGAGACAAACGATACCATAGCGCGGGACGGTCAATAAGTAATCACTTTCGAGTGTACACTTGTGGTGCAATTTGCCACCCGGTACAATTCTGTTCCATTTTTAAATTAAAAGTGTTTGCCTAATCAATTGATCATAGATTGTGAAACAAAATTATCGAAACACTTCATTTGTCTCAAAATGCTACCCTTACATATTCCATGTTCAAAAAAAGAACAACCGAAACGAAACAAACGACACCACAGCGCGGGAGGGTCAATAATCACTTTCGTGTGTACACTTAAGTACCTACAGCGGTGCCCTTTGCCACCCGATACAAGCTACGCTAACTTTATAATCTGTGCTTCGCTGCTACCTGCGGCTGTACCGCGCGGTCACGCTTCGTTACCTCATTTGCGGCGACTTCCAATTTTGAATTATTGCAGGCCTTTCACAATTTTGCTGAGGTTCTTTTTTTCAAAATATTGAGATTGGCCTTTGTGTTAATGGACATTGCAAGTCTTCAATTTAGTACATTTACTCGATCCTTTGTATGGCTAGAATTTTTTTTAACATTAAACTATAGAAAAATCCACCGTACTCGCTACTTCGACTTGTCAATAAAATTCATATAAAATATTAACACTTTTAGATTTTCCTGTAACTATGAAATTTTCAAGCCAAGGTTCTAAATTTATTATTAACAAAATAATTAATAAATATTTCATATCGAATGTGTAGTTATGAAGTAGTACCACGTAAATTAGTATTATTTTGTATAATAATATAATGACTTCCTAAATATCCCAAAATAGATAGAAAAACCACAAAAACTTCCTCGTTATTGTTAAAATCAGTCAATTAGTAAAATGGTAAAACCTAATACGATGTGATAAGCTGGATACGCATGATTGTTTAGGCATTTTACTGGAAAGTTTACTATGACTGCAGTAGTTTCCGGTTTTCAAATAATCACCGAAATTAAATGCGCAATAGATAGCAAAACTGGTAAAAGTTGCCGTTTTTGAGTGCTATCTACTTCTACGAATGGCTACGAGGGCATGTAATGATACCTTCTAAAAATACCAGACCATGGGGCCAAAAACTCCACGTAAACATTATTAAAATCTTTTTCTAATCTCTTAAATATAATATCTTATTAAATAAAAACCTCTGAGGGCACCACTTTCGGTCATACAACCGCCTTAAAAATAATCTACTGCCATCCGCAAAAACAATCAGCTCGTGTTCTTAGTTTAAATAGGTAATATCGTTTGTACCATAGACAGAAAAATTTTCGCTGCGCTCAAGAAGACCAACAAAGCGTGGAAAAGAGAAGTTAACATCATACGGACACGGTCTATGTAAAAAAGAGACAAAGGATCAAGTGACATGTGCCAACATTTTTTAAAGTAAGAGCCCCTAGCGTCCCGCCTAGCAAATGAGCAATCACAGTTTGTTAAAAATATTTTTTTATCTTAATTAGAATTTAAGATAAAGGTATCGTGGAGCTATGGTGTCTTCTGCTCTAAGTAATTGTGATGTGACAAAAAGAAACAATCCAAGTAATCACACTTTTCAAAGGTAAATAAGATATTGCCACACTTTTCTCTAAAACTCGCTACATTTATTCGTTTATCGACAAAGAAAACAGTATAGAACATAGTTTATTAACTTCCTTTACCATAATATAGCCATATTTTATGAATCTCAGTCATATTTTACGTATCTCATTTAAAATGTATGGATTCGTTTTCGGATCACCTGTTTATTGACTTTGTTGTTCTTTGACATTCTATTTCTATGGTTTGTACGCAAAAACCCCATTTGTTTTGCCGCAATCTCTCATTGGGCCCCGTTCGAATTTCAAAAACAAATTATCGTAAACAGGATATCCACGGCGCGCTGTCTCCGCGGTTCATTAGCCTTCGGTGCGATTAGATTCCTTATGAAGTTCCTTAGCCGAAAATTTAAAAAAAAGTTTCTAAGCAGCCGGGGGGCGGTGCGGCTCTAACTGACCTGTGACCGGCGCCAACTTTTTTTGGCGCGTCTGGCGAGTGGCGCGATAATCTTTGACATTAGTTTTTTTCGGAACGGCAAAGGAATTGTGATTATAGAGGTTCCGTTTATTAATTTGGTAGTGGTGTAAGATAAGGCGGCATTTTTTTAGTTCGTTCCGGGTTTGTTGTTTAAGTTGCAAATGGCCTATTTTAATATAAAGTTATTTTATTGTAGTTTTTCCTCACACACGACATTTAAATTGTTGCTTTAGATTGGAATTCAATTAAGTATTCAATCTTCAAAACTTCCTAAGAAAATCGGAAACTTTGTGATTTGTAATATAATAAAAGGAATAAAAAATTTAATTCATACTTAATTACTTTTGAACTATACACATAAACTTGTTTTCTAAACTTAACTTTTATAGGTAATTTTGTAGTAAAAAATCTTTTTATAACCAAACTTTACTTCGTCAAAGTGTCATTTTATCTAATGGCTAATTAGCTACCAGCCACATTTCGATAATTAGTAAAATTCTTCTAAATCTAGATACAAAACCAAAACAGAAACTTTTTAACTGCGCGTTAAAGTCGAAAATCGTTAAAAACACTGTCATAATAAAAATAGTTTTTTTATTAAACTAGATGTGTATATTTCAAACAAAATATAACTTTATTTTGTACTAACTTGAATTCTTTTTCTTTTGCAGTTTTATCCTTGCTTTCAAATCGTTTGGCTGAGTTTTTATAGGTTTCCATATTTTTTTACAAAGCTGTCATATTTATAATTTATTGCCCCTTCAATTATCGGCATTCGTATGAAATACGAGGAGATATTCCAGATCTAATGATCCAAAATATTTAAGGAGTTTTTGGAAAAATTCAACCGAAATGAAATTTTAGTAAAAGTCTTTTGACATGGTTTAATGTCGTATAGGAAGTTTCTAAGGAATTTATTGCATGTTGCAGTCCTTTATGTGGTACTAGCGGCCGCCCGCGACTTCGTCTGCGTGGAAAGTTTTTTTGCTATCCCTCGGGAACAATCCTTTTTTTGGGATGAAAGGTACCCTATGTCCTTCTCTGTACCCCTAGCAACGTGTATGTAAAATTTCGTGATGATCGGTTCAGTAGTTAAGACGTGAAGGCGTAACAAACAAACAAACAAACAAATAAACAAACAAACGGACTTTCGCATTTATAATATTAGTAAGGATTTACATTGGTGACTAAAGCCGCACAACTTTCACCGCACGGCGAACATCGACTGTGTAAATGGCAGTTCAGCCTACAAATCGATGGTTCAGCCTAGGCCGCAGGTGACTGAACAAAAATCTGATCCGGTGGCCAAAACTGGAACTACGTTATTACATACTGTTACCTATGTTACATCATCAACTACATAGACGAAAGCGACGCCATCACCTGCGATTCAATTTTGGAAGCGACTTGCTAGGTGACTAAAGTCGACCGTCACAGGTGACTAAAATCGACCCATGTAAATAGCCCATTAGCTTTTTTTAAAGATGGATACCACATTGATATTAACACTTTATTACATAGGATGTAATGATGCCTTTTTGATGATTTGATGATCGATGCCTTTTTTAGTGAGTCATACGGTTATGACTCACTAAAAAATTACAAACCCTCCTGCATAAAAAGACAAGTCAACTGAAAAGATGGAAACAAGATTAAATATTAAAGGCAACATTATAACATGCAGTCGGAGGCATGCATAAAGAAAGTGGCATTATGAATAATTTGAGTTATATGCCTCCGACTGCATGTTATAATGTTGCCTTTAATATTTAATCTTGTTTCCATCTTTTCAGTTGACTTGTCTTTTTATGCAGGAGGGTTTGTAATTTTTTTTAATTTATTTTTTTATTTATTTCTTTTTAGTTATTATTTATTACAATCATGATATACCTTTTTAAAATCCTTTTAATGAGACCTTTAATTTGACACCCATATTGCAGTATTCTAAAAAAAAAATTTTTTTCCACTACCTATAATAGCACCGTGCAGCCGCCATGTTGGTTTTTTTATAACGCCACTTTCTTAAGAACACTTGGGCTGGCAAGACAAATCTAACGATATGTTAATCATGGAAATCCGTTCAGCTGTTTAAAAGATATGAGGTAATAAAGAATATTACATACAAACATACTTACATACTTACAAGATACGCGCGAAAAACATAACCCTCTTGCAGTCGGGTAAAAAGGCATCGACGCACGTGATTTTTCTACTAAAATCTGTTTCACGGAGCGTGATGCGTAAGTGTGTAACCTATTTAAAGATAGGGCTGAAGATTAAAACGCACTTTTTGAAATCCTGGCTTTTCAATAGTCGAAATTTTTCTATTAATACTCTTACGCTGCAAGCCAGCGTTATTTCACCAATGTGAGGAATTACCTCGGTATTCAATTGAAATACCTTTTCAGATATTTTGATTTGACAATCGATTAAGATGAAACAGCTATATAATTTTTAAATTTGAGATTATAGCGTTCAATATGCTATTTTTATACAACATTAAATAGTAATATAAATATGTACTAGAGAAAAAACGATCTCAGGCGGAAATAGAACCCGCCATCTTTGGAAGTCCAGTCCAATTCCTCACATTGTTTTACAAACAACGCTGGCTTTCAACGTAAAAGTAGGATGTAATAAAAAAAAATCGACGATGCCATCATCTGTGACTCGGTAGAACAGTCGGTGAGCATTAAACTGGACTTGCGATGGTTGCGAGTTCGATCCCGCCTGAGACAATTCTGGTGACGAGTCGAATTTTTTCTAGTATATTATTTAGTATTGTATAAGGTTCAAGTTAAGTTTAAATTAACTTATTCGGCAGATAATTTCATAGAAATTCCGTTAAATTCTGATTTAAAAATAAAAGTTCCCAGACTTCTACAATAGGTACCTACTCTACGACTCCAAATAAAAAAAATAAAATTGTCTATTAAAAATTACATAATTTATTAAATAACTTCTTACTTGAATGGCTTCACATTGAATAGAGGTCATTAAAATCAAATCCCGTAACAAATGTTTTAGCCACACGTGAAGATATTTCCGACAAACAAATGTCAACTCTATGCCCTTTTAATAAGATTTATAAAAAGCTTAATTGAACTTAAGAGTTATTTGTAATAAATTACGGAATAATTCGGATACAGCAACAAATAAATCCTTAATAAGGTGTCGTTAAACTTTATTATTTAGTAACTGACTCCACTTATATCTATTGTTATTTTTTTACTCGCTGTTCAGTAAACATCTGTTTGTATGAATGTATATGAAGGGTCGGCAGATAAAACGATAGGTTAAGATAAGGGTAGCATTTTTTTCTGCTGAACACAATTTGATAGTTGACATTTTATCCGATTTTATAACTACTAAGTTATAATTATTACTTGGGTTATAATTTAGGTGGCGAGGGTCGAAATCACAGAACAAAGAAAAAAGTTGAAATTATTGCGAAGCTAAGCCGTTCAATAAAAGTGTAATGATCTGCATAGTAGATCGGTAAAAAGGGATTTCTAACTAGAATCAGATTGTATGGTCCCTTCGTCACTGTACTGTTATATAAAATATTTTATTAAGAACATAAAAAAGTGTTCAAAATTTAGAAAGAACGAACAAAGAAAGAAAATATACATGTATTATGACAGTAAAGGAAAGAAAGAAACAAAATCACAAGGACAGCAATGACATCAGAAATGGAAGAAACAGACACTCTCATACCTACGTACAGATTTACTGGAACTTTTTGCGGAATATAAGTATAGTTATTTTAGTCAACTTTCTGTCATTTTTATCGACAATCACACCCAAGTTCTTGTGATTTTTATTTTTTGGCATGAAACAAAACTATATGTTAAAGTTATCGAGAGGTGCTTCAACTGAACATAAACAATATTATATTGAGTTCATTTTGTTTAATAGCTGAATTCGGGGCGTCCGCTAATAAATAACAAATTCAAAACATCACATCTGCATTTCCTGCGTATACTACAACCAGAGACAATATTTCACAGTTTATAGGACAACAGCTATTATGCTACTGTTGGATGCACTCCGGCTCACTGTTAATAATATAATATATAAACACGAACTATTATAAACACCATCACCATTAAAAACGTCCCAAACGAGAGATTAGCGCCATAAACATTATTTTATTACTTTCAATGTTACAAATTATTGTTTACCTTTGAGGATTTGAGAAAACGGATTTGGAAACTCTAAAGATATCTATTACGGTGACGTTAAGAATGCTTTAGAGTTATTCTGTATTGGATTAAATTAAATATGTCTTTTTTAATAATTTTAATATTTCAGCCCCCCTACTCAAATGGCCACTTTTCTATTCGTTCGCTAACTTAAAGCTTAAAAATAAGCAATTAAACGATCAAGTCACACGTCGCAAGTTTATGTAAATCACAGACATTGTTGTATTGTATGAAATTAACAAGCCGACGACACGTAATTTTGGAGTTTATGGCTTATTTTTAATTTTCAAGTTAGCGAACGAATAGAAAAGTGGTCATTTGAGTAGCTCCTCTGACGTTTTTTGTTATTTTAAAGAGTTTAACAATCTGCCAACTAACGACAGTTGGTTAAAATAAACCACTGGAATCATTTGAAACAAAATCACTGTTAAATAAACACAATTTATTAATAATTTTGTTTGAAATACTTTCAGTGGTTTATTTTTAACCAAAAGTAGTTATCTAGTGAGCTTTTCAATAATTCAAAAAATCAAATATTAATCATTTCATTCAAAATATAATAAAAGTCACCAAGTGTGAAAATCTATAAGTATTGACTTTTACAACTTCCAAAAGTTATGAGCACGAACAAATATTAAACTTGTTTCATATTACAAGGCAAACCAAATACGTTTGAATGAAATTGCACGACAACACAATTCCAACGATCATGAAATTGCATTTTAACTAACCTTTAATGTACTAAAAATAGTGTGAAATTGTCAATGGAAAGAGTATTTTGCTAAATCACCGGAGTATTTCGAAACAACCCTTTCAGTTCATGAATGAAAAGCGCAACGTCATTTTTCATCAAAGCAAAGAAACTTGAGAAAAAATCACTAACAAAAGACCAGAGATTTCACACCCGATCATAGACATGCCGACGCCAACAAACTTAACATTCGAAAATCATCTTTAGTTATATATAAATAAAACCAAAATTTATTTTATACAAAGCCATCCAACCCATTCATTCACAAAACGGCAAAATTGGAAATACAATTAATCTTTAATTGTATCATTAGAGGAACGTATTTACTCGTGTAACATAGAGTCACTTCATTTTCTCTCTCTTTAAGTCTCATTTTGATGATTGATGATGGAATTGGAATTGATGATAAATGACGATTCGAAGCGATGAAAAGGTGGCTGCTGCGTCTTCGGCAACTGATTTAAGTGTGTGTATCCTTTACAATTTTAAGAAGTCGTTCATAATTTATTATTAATGATAGAGATTGGGCGATAATAGATTTTGAGTGGACTATTAGTTGTAGTTTGGTAATAAATGGATTTCTAAATGTGGAGGTGCTCGACATGTGTTTGATTCTGTTTTTCATTTGAAGCTTCCTTATAAAATACATCTGTTAAATAAATATGCATGTTGTGACTAAGAAAAATACTGGATAACATCACATTCATTACTTGTTAATCGTAAAAAAACGTTTGTACACAAATAACATTACAACTCACATACATAAAACAAAATCAGAGAGCCTACTCTGAAAAGACGATATTCGGACTAGGTACGTCATTAAGCTTCGTGATCGTGACTATTACGTCACTATTACTCTACTATTAGGACCTCAAAATGATGACGTCCCTAAATACTTTTTTGTAGTAGGATCAGAATAGAACTTGTGACCTCCGAAACACTCTATTTTAAATAATAACTGGATTAGAAAATAGCCTCTGATCTCCAAAACCCTTTTAAGTAATAAGGGAATTAGAAAATAACCTGTGACCTCCGAAACACTATCTTTTAAATAATAGTATATGGATGGGCCTTAGGCTGCCTGTCCAATGACGCGGAGCTAGGCGGCGCAGCGGAGAAACGAGGAAATATTAACCAATAGGATTGCATAAAATCTCCGCTCCGCAATCCTATTGTTTAATATTTCCTCGATTGTCCGCTCCGCCACGTCGCTCCGCGTCAATGGAGAGGCAGCCTAATTATTTAAAAGTGAGTATTTCGGAGGACAGATTCTTTCTTATCCTGCTACGAAAAAGTATCACGATAATTTACTTTATTTAGGGCTTAGAGTAAGAAGCGCTTCTGGACGAATCCTCTAAGATTTAGGGACCATTATTTTGAGGTAATAGAACCTAATAAAGAAGAATAAAATGAAAACCACACAGGCATAAAAAAAAGTTATCACCAAATCTCTTTCTAAATTCGAATTACAGTGTCCTTGGTCAATCATTTCGACCCCAAATCTCAACGGTTCGTAAAGGAAATTAAGAAAAAACACCCCACGTATCAATATAATATGATACGAGCTTATGACAAATACATTAAATGAATTCAGATGGGAAAGGGGACCTTTATTGGTTAGTATCCGTTAAACCGAGCTTAACTGGGATGGGGCCAAACAGAAGCCAGTGGGTGCACCTAAATCAGGAATGAAAATACCAATATTTATATCAGTACTTACAAAAAAAAAATTACTGAAAACTATTACTGTTATGTATTCTGTGATTAAAACTTTCTTTTTCTTCTTATTTTAAATTTTCTAGAGACTTTTTAAAATTTCTAGAGTGTTCTATTTAAGTGTTTTTTGAATATAAAAATTGTGTGCAGCTTTGAGAAATTTCAATACCTAAATAAAATTTCATTAAAGACGTCTAAATCAAAAGTTCAAAAGTCATTTAGCATTTTCCCAATTGTAGGAAATCAATAATAAAATTATATAATAATCATAGTTACTACTGGCCTAAGAACTATTGATGTGACTGGCATAGTTTTGAAACGAGACAACAATTATCTGTATAGTTAACTAGCGGCCCGCTCCGGCTTCGCACGGGTGCAATGTAGTGACCTATTAATGTAAAACTGTGCTATAATGTGGTGTCAGTGTGAAGTTATTAGATTATACTACAGGTTATCTATATACGACGTACGCAAGGAGTGTTATAATACAATTGACGTGTGTGTGTGTCTGTCTGTCTCCGGCAACCTAGCTCCCAAACTTATGGATCGATTTTAATGCGGTTTTTATGCATAGGTTAGGTAGTTTAAGTGAAGCGAACAGACGGCGGGAAGTGACTTTGTTTTATTCTACCTATATACTATAGCTTTTGCCCGTGGCTCCGCCCCGGCGTGGGAGTCTGTAATTGTTGTTAGTCTTTCCCTGGAAACCAATAATCGGGATGAAAAGAAGCCTATGTTGAGTATTCCAGACTATAATCTATCTCTGTGCCAAATTTCGTCTAAATCCGTTCACCCGTTCAGACCTGATTGAGTAACAGTATGAACAACATCCAAACATCAAACCTTTATAATTTTTTCAATACAGTTGCTCGAAAATGTGAGCTTACGATGACAGGCCAGCGTGCGGTAAGTTGATTTTACCGCACGCCGTGCGTTTTTGTTTACGGTTTAGTACAGCGTGCGGTAAGTTGATTTTACCGCACGCCCGCGCCGTGCGTTTTTGTTTACGTACGTTTTTTTTAATTTCTACTAGCTTTCACCCGCGACTTCGTCTGCGTGGACAGTAGAAAAATATAAGAACCAGTTTAAAATGACCTCTTTAGTGTATGAAAGCTAGTACTACGGAGAGTTCAAGCTGTTTCCCTGGTTCCACCCACCTGAATTTAATGAAACATAGCTTAGATTTTAAGTTGGACCTTAATTTACTAAACTGTGAAAAGCCCATCAAAATTATTTTAGTGGTTTTTGCGTAATACGCGCACAAATATTTGAAATTTATAGTTTTATTATATGTATAGATTACAATTTTAGTAATACCTATAATGTTTTCTCGCAAATGTATTGAAAAACGTAGTATGGCACACGGTTGTTAAGGTTTTTTAAAACTCGTGACGATTATAAACCCTCGCCTGCGGCTCGGGCTTATAAAACGTCAACTCGTTTTAAAAACCTCCTTACCAACCTTGTATCATAAACTACTATTACAATTTTGTGATTATAAAGGTAATAACTGCACCCCGCGGTTTTAGCCGCGCAGTCTGTCGATTCTGTAACCAAACTCGCATCTCACTTCGAACCTCACTTCACTTCGGGTGAATTTAAAATTTATTAATTTATTTTTGTGATAAAAAAAATCTTATCATTATCTTATTTGTGATTTAAAATTGCCGTGCAGTGAAGTGAGATTCGAAGTGGGGTTCGAGTTTGGTTACAGAACCAACGCCCTGTTCATGATCCTGTATTAGGTAGGTAGGTAGGTACTTGTGTCAAGGACAGGCCTACCCATGTATAGACATATATTTTCTACTCTGTAATTAGTTACATGTACTATACCTATACTATGGTTATGTCTATTTACTCTCTTCTTGTCATATTGCTTTTCTTTGCCTATTGCCTTATTATAAACGTGTTTCCATTATTCTGCTATTAAATCTTCCTTTTCCCCTTTCAACCACCGTTTCCTTTGCTGTCCTCGACATCCTGGTCCATAAAAAAATTAGCGGTAATTTAACAAAAATATTATAATTATATTATGTAATATTTAATAATTAAAAGTATCTTCTTTATAAATAAAAATCTAATGTAATGTTCAACAACATAGAAGTCTTTGTGTATGTTTATTTGTTTCCTATGCAGTATGCACTCCTAAACTATTCATCCACATTCCACATCCGATTAGTAATGTAGGTAATAAGTATATGTTTCGTGAATTGTTCTACTTACGACTGAAAAGACTCCTGGCAAAAAAATCGTAATATTGCAACGCATGCTGGGTGCAATTATGTTAAATTTGAATTATATAGTGTATTCTATGATGTTATATGTGATATTATCTATGATCTTAAAGTCTTTTGGAAAATTCAGTGGAGGTCAGTGCTGACAACTGACATTTATTTTTCTTAATCGTACAAATGCACTAAGAATTTTTGATTCCGATATCGAAGTCAACCACCCTAAAAATAGCTTTCTACCCCTTTTCAACCCTGTTAGGGGATACATTTCAAGAAAATATGAAACACGTATTCAATTAATTTTGTTAAAGAATGTCTATTCCAAATTTCAAGTCAATCGGGCCAAGGAATCGCTTTCTCCCATACAAACTTTTCCACCCTGTTTTACCCCCTTAGGGGTTGAATTTCGCAAAATCCCGTCTTAGTGAGCACCTTCACCCTAAAAGGAAGCCCCATGCAAAATTTGAGACTCCTAGCACTTGTAGTTTCTGAGATTTCGTGATGAGTCAGTGAGTGATTTACTCTTTTATATATATAGATATATAAAAGAAAACTTTTGAAAATGTAAAAGGGAAAGTCAATATTTAAAAAAATATTACATCTTGTACCCTGTTTATCAAAACTTACAAGTCTACAAGTATACTTTACGAGAAAAATTTTACAAGTTCATGTAAATTATATCTTTTTCCAAATAATTTGTGCAAGACACTTTGTAAAATTGTCAGACAAAATGAAGAGTTGCCGGACACCCTCAGAAATACTCAGAATTTTCCATAGAGTTTTTTACACGTTGGAAGTTTTTTTACATGTTGTAATTTTCTTGATCAATGAAAACACTAATACAAGGGTGGAAACATAATTAGTAAAAGAAACAATCACACGTGTAGCGTGTAATTTAACGTGTATTGATAAACGGATTTGTGCAATATTGATTTTTATGAGGGAAATGCTTGTTTTTAATATGTACAAGAGTTGTAAGTTTTGATATGTTTATCAGCGGACAACAGAGTGCCCATAAAAAATTTAAATGCAAAATAGTGCAACCTGCATGAGGCCATCCCAGTCTCCCTTCTTGTATCCCCAAACAATGATATGGAAAAATATTGAATTTAATACCGACTAAACGCATTTCGCCCGGGAGCCGAACCTACGCTCCGCTCTTTATTAAAACACGAATGACTTATATTTACATATGGTTTTTGTGACAATAATGATCTCATGTTTGTTTCGACTTGGGGAGTTCGGTTTGTGAAAGCCGTTTCTTATTTTCCGGCAGTACCTACCTACTTATTGGAAATAAAATGCAGTTACTACCTAACTATACAAAATTAGTATTTATATTTTTTTTTCTTGTCCGAAGTATTTGGTTTCAGGGACAGACTTTACGACTTGAAAACAAAGTATAAAATAAGATTTGGTAACCACCCTACTGAAAAATTGTTTTGCTTTGCTTGCGTTCTCGTAGACATACGACATAGTGCGAAAGAAGGTACCTATTTCTTTTGAGGGTCAAACATAATTTATGATTAAATCGTCCAACCCCGAATCCCAATACTGTAGTGTACCTACGTAATATATTTCATTAGTAGAATACAAAATGAAACATCACATTCTACCTATTTAGACTGCATTGTTTAAACATGTCAGGTGGGTCCTTTAGAGCAAAACATACCTCACCTAAACAGTAACGCGTCGTAAGTACACTTTAAAGCTAGTTTACCACTCTAAATGTGTATTTAACAACAGTATCGAAATGCCCTTCATAGACTAAAGAGGGGATACTGGGCATACTTCCCACAAACCCTCGAATCGTTTAAAAATCACATCTCCCCAAGCATACGTTCAAAACAAACTGAATGGCGGCCCTCGATCTAAACGAATTACAACCATTACCGGTCTGTTTATCGCCCTTATAATGTAACCCTGCTAAAGAGGCAAGTCAGCGAACAGAGGCTAAACCTTTAAAAGTGACGTCTTTTTAATTTAACGTTACTAACCTACTACGTCACTATTGTTCAAGAATTTCAAGTTCCTCTTACTTTGAAACACCTATTATATTAGTTTTGTATGAGGCTCTAGTATATCAATAAATTTTATGAGCTCCATAGTACAATACGAAAATAATAATGTTTTTATGTCATAATATAATCATATTTTTTGCTACCATAATAATAACTATGTAAATATTATTATTCTGTTTGTAAAAAGTTATTTAAGTTTTAGCCACCTGATTAGAACAAAGTAGGCAGTGTCCAGTAGTAAAGAATAAGTTAAAAATGGTACTAAGCTATGCGCTACGCTTTGCTATGCTCATCACAGAAAACCATAGCACACAGTGTAGGCAGTAACTCTTCGCCAGATATTCAGCGAAAAGGGAATTACTTCCACCGAGCTAGGTGACTGTGCTCGGGGACCGCGGTCCAACCGTTCTTGGTTGGTAGTTGTATATATGCTGAGTCGCTGAGAAAACTCCGTTAGCGAGATGTAGGATTTCCATACTGTTTTCCTCTCGCTTCATACTAATTCGTCATTTGTTTCCGCATCAGACGCCATCTAGTGAAGTCGATGTGAATCATTGTTGTACGGTGTGTTGTGTAGTCTGTGAAGCGCATAGTAGATGCCGCTGCGCTCAATTCATACTTTTCGCTGCTCCTGCATTTCTTCATAATTTATTATGTAGCGTATAAATTTCGCCGCTACATCACTCCCCCCCTTTCAACTCTTGAGAGACTTGATTAGGCCAGTAACGCTCCATCCACAGAGACTTATAATATCTTCCAGTCTCCATCACGACGGGCGTGTGCTGCTGGCTGCATCGTGGGCGGTATGGCTACATATGCAGAACTGTCACGCCGATATCAGTCCGGCTGGGCTGCCGTGTTGCCGTCGTCCGCCAGTCCAAGTCATCGCCGCAGGACGATCGCATTCTTCTGCTGATCGTGGACCTTGATGGCTGCTCCAATCTCGATCGTATGAGGGGTGATATACCTTGTTGTTGTTGCTCCAGAAGGTTGCTGCTGTCCAGTGTCGGTGGTCACCAATGTAGGCAGTAACTCTTCGCCAGATATTCAGCGAAAAGGGAAGTACTTCCACCGAGCTAGGTGACTGTGCTCGGGGACCGTGGTCCAACCGTTCTTGGTTGGTAGTTGTATATATGCTGAGTCGCTGAGAAAACTCCGTTAGCGAGATGTAGGATTTCCATACTGTTTTCCTCTCGCTTCATACTAATTCGCCATCTAGTGAAGTCGATGTGAATCATTGTTGTACGGTGTGTTGCGTAGTCTGTGAAGCGCATAGTAGATGCCGCTGCGCTCAATTCATACTTTTCGCTGCTCCTGCATTTCTTCATAATTTATTATGTAGCGTATAAATTTCGCCGCTACACACAGTAACTGCTGTCTTTGAGTAACAACTTTTATATTCTGTTGCATACTGAATACTTTTTATAGGCAATCCGCAGGTGTCATCCCGCTACGAAATCAAGAAACACAACATACACAAGAAAAGTGACTACGTCTGCGCAGGGAGTGGTTGATTTCATATTGAATATATGAAAATAAACCATTTAGTGTTCGCTTGTAATCATTGTATCCAACATAAAGGTACGATTCCGATGTCTGCAGCACTGCTGCGCGACACTGCTGCGCGACACTGCTGCGCGACACTGCTGCGCGACACTGCTGCGCAACGGTGCTGCACAGCACTGCTGCCGAGCACGGAATGTAGTCTCATATAAACCTACTAGCTTCTGCCCGCGACTTCGTCCGCGTGGATGTTAGAGAAAATCCTTAGAGAACCTTCAACCAGGATCTGACCAGTCATTTTTACGTTTCCGGTTCCGGTTCCGGTTCCCGTTCCCGTTCTGTTCCCGTCCGTTCCCGTCCCTTTCCTGTCCCGTTCTCGTACCCCTTCCGTTGCCATTCCCGTTCCCGTCCTGTTACCGTCCCGTTCTCGTTCCCGTTCCCGTACCGTTCTCGTCCCGTTCCGTTCCCGATTCATTCCCGATTCGTTCCCGTTTCATTCCCGTTCCGTTCCCATTCCGTTCTTGTTCCCGTTCCCGTCCCGTCCCGTCCCGTTCCGTCCCCGTCCCCGTCCCCGTCCCGTCCCCGTGCCCGGTCCCTTTCCGGTTTCCGTTCCCGTTCCCGTTCCTGCCCCGTCCGATTCCCATTCCCGTCCGGTTCCGTTCCCGTTCCGTTCCGTTCCCGTTCCGTTCCGTTCCCGATCCTTTCCCCTTAGTTCCCGTCCCGTTTTCGTTCCCGTTTCGTTACTGTATCGTTCCCGTTTCGTTTACGCTTCGATCCCGTTTCGTTCCCGTTCCATTCCCATTCCGTTCCACCCCTTTCCATTCCCAATTCGTTCCCGTTCGCGTCCCGTTCCCGTCCCATACTCCTTCCGTTCCTTTTCCCGGTACTGTTCCCGTCCCGTTCCTGTCCCTTTCTCTTTCCCGTTCCCTTCCCGTTCCGTTTCCGTTCCAGCCCGTTCCGTTCCCGTCCCGTTCTCGTCCTGTTCCCGTTCCTGTTTCTGTGCCCGTGCCCGTGCCCGTGCCCGTGCCCGTGCCCGTGCCCGAGCCCGTGCCTGTTCTCGTTCCCGTTACCTGGATGTGCATGTCCAGGTACAGGTCCATGATGTGTCATGTCCACCGTGTTGGACTTCAAAATAAATGTCATTTTCGTAATCACCATCCCATGAAATCTCAAGAACGATATCCACATCGATTTTCATGTTTACTTACCCCATTTACACCCTAAGGGATCATTTTCAAAATAACAAAATATGTGTTTGCCTATTTATTTTTAGACATGCTCCTACGAATTTTAAAGTTGTAATGTCTATTTTATATTCTTTTTCCATACATTTGAACCTCATTTTCACCCCTTTAGGGGTTAAATCATGTCCACCGTGTTGGACTTCAAAATAAATCTCATTTTCGTAATCACCATCCCATAAACACTCAAGAACGACCTCCACATCAATTTTTATGTTTACTCACCCCATTTACCCCCTAAGGGGTTGATTTTCAAAATCACAAAATATATGTTTGCTTATTTATTTTTAGATGTGCTCCTACGAAGTTTAAAGTTGTAATGGCCATTTAATATTTTTTTCCATACAAAATTTGAACCCCATTTTCACCCCTTGAGGGTTAAATCATGTCCACCGTGTTGGACTTCAAAATAAATGTCATTTTTGCAATCGTCATCCCAGAAAACCACAATAACGACATCCGTATCTATTTTTAGGTTTACTCACCCCATTTACCCCCTAAGGGGTTTATTTTCAAAATCACAAAAATATATGTTTGCTTATTTATTTTTAGACGTGCTCCTACGAAGTTTAAAGTTGTAATATCCATTTAATATTATTTTTCCATACAAAATTTGAACCCCATTTTCACCCCTTGAGGGGTCAAATCATGTCCACCGTATTGGACTTCAAAATAAATGTCATTTTTGCAATCGTCATCCCAGAAAACCCCAATAACGACATCCATATCTATTTTTAGGTTTATTTACCCCTTTTCACCCCCATTTCATCCCCGTAGGGGTTAAAATACTAACAATAACAATATACGTTGCGTTAGATTTCCATCCATAAGCCTAAATTATAGATTTAGCAATTTTGACTTCGAAAATAAAGGATTTTCTTCATTACACAACTTCATCCCCCTTTTGACCCCTTCGGGGGTAGAATTTTGAAAAACGCTGAGACCCGTATTTATTAATTTTCAATCGTCAGCCTAAACACAAAATTTGACGATCCTAGCTTCAAAACTGAGGGACTTTCATACAAACTTTCATCCCTTATTTCATCCCCTTAGGGATAGAATTTTCAAAAATCCTTCCTTAGTGGATGCTTACACTGTATAAGGTATCTGTGTGCAAAATTTCAAGTCTCTAGGTCCAGCGGTTTGGGCTGTGCGTTAATAGATCAGTCAGTCAGTCAGTCAGTCATTCAGTCATTCAGTTTACGATTTTATATATTAAGATAGAGAATGTATGGGGACCAGTGGTGTTGCGGCAGCAGTGCCGCGCAGCACTGCTGCGCAGCAGTGTCGCGCAGCAGTGTTGCGCAGCAGTGTCGCGACGCTTCTCCGCTCACATCAAATTGAGCCTTTCAAACGTAACATTAGGGTTCAATTTGGAGCACACAGCACTGCTGCGCAGCAGTGCTGCCGACATCGGAATCATACCTTTAGACACAAAAGTTTGTACGTTTGTAAAATAAAAGTAATGTTTTATCTCTGTCCGACTAACTCGTACATCGCTGCGCCCGCACTGATTTTATAAACTCGGCTCGGGTCGCAGGACAAACACAGTCAATGATTCCACAATTAAGAAACGACAATTTATTGAGCTTGATTTAGTTTGTGAACGACAATTTTCTCGTTATGATTGTAGTAACATGCTAACAGGGATGAGTATGCTTACTATAGTCCCTACCAAATTATGTAAAGTTGTGGTTGTGTTAAATATACAGGGTCATTTTGAACTTACCATCCACATTTTGAGGATGTGTTCAGTCCATGAAACTGAACAACTTTCTCTAAGGAACACATGGTCAAATATGTAAAATAATAATCGACTTTCCATACATACCAAAGAGATCACGTGATCAATTTAGTATGGGATGACCAAATTTTTTTGGCGAAATTTGACACATGTTTCTTAGTAAGTTGTTTAGTTTCGTGGACTGGACATATCCTTAAAATTTGGATGGTAAGTTCTATAGGGATATACCATTATTTATTATAAAATTGATAATTAAGTATTTAAAAAGACGATACTTAATGCGTAGCGGTAAAGGAAAAATATTGGCGATTCATAAGTTTTATTTTGTAAGTCTTTTGAAGATATTTTTTTTAATTTTCACTATTTTTTTGAAATTGTCCAATGATATTTTACATTTAAATTTATTGAAAAATAAAATAACGGAAAATGTATTATTGACTGCCTTTCTATAAGCTGTGGCCCTACCATGAGTTGATGCAAACTGTTTACGTTACAGTAAACTGTCGGATATACTGGTCACAGTCAATACGAGTGAAAGAGAGAAAACGATAGTTTACTGTAACGTAAACAGTTTGCAACAACTCATGGTAGGGCCACAGATAACGACTTATCAACGCGTCCCAGTATTGTTTAATTAGCTTTTTAACTTACTTTTTTACTACTCGCGTTAAATGGCGATAAGCAGTCGTTAAGATTTTTATTACAAAAGTCAATATTTCAATCGCTATTAATGCTCGTGATATACTTATTAAAGAGTGTCGTTTGTATAATTTAGCCTTCATTGGGCTTTTGCATTTTAACATTACATCAAGTTTAAGAATTAGTAATCCCACCAAAATCATTTTCATGAATAATGTTGCCAAGACCTCGCACTGTCAAAAAATTATCAAACCTCATGTAGAACCAAGCGTCTAACTCTACGCGCCCTAACTCTGCAAGCCCTCACTTCAAAAACTCTACACCTTAGTCAAAATATGTGGCTCGGCCATTTTGCTACTTGGAAACCTTTCTAGTAAACAATAGTTCTTATAGTAACTTTGAATTTTGATGATCATGAGTGAGTCATCGGGGATTTTTAGATATCAATAAAATCTATATTATAAAAGCTATACAATTCAAACTTTATATATTTAATAAGTTTGCTTCTAACATCACATTCCGAGAATTTTGTTTATCTAGTATACTCCAAACCCAAGATATGAGAGTTCAAAAAAACGACGAAGCGCTTCGAGAAAAGGTAGGTAGTGCCCTTGCGCTTCGCTTCCTCGTGTTGGCGATCCAGATTTGGTCAACTAATTTAGGTGGTTATACCACCGAAAGTGGCGCCCTCAGCGGTTTTATTTAATATGTTGTTAATAGAAAATGATTTTAATAAAACTTTACGTGGAAGTTTTAGGGCCTATTGTCTATTATTTTTAGAAGGTATTACTATATTTCATCATAGTCATTCGTAGAAATAGATAGCAAATGTGTCAAAAACGGCCACTTTTAGCAGTTTTGCTATCTACTTCTAGCAGTGACTACGAGGGAATGTAATGATACTGTTCAAAAATACTAGACTATAGGCCCTAAAAATTCCACGTAAAGTTTTTATATTATTATTATTATAAATGCGACGGTATCTACATGTATAATAATTCGTAACGTTTTCACGCCATATACCCCTTTTTAACCAATTCTAAATAATTTATAGAAAGAGATTATGAGTTTTCCGAAAAAGACAAAAGAAAATCGACTTTCTATCTATACAAATGTCCAAACAGCTGATGAGTTTTGTAAGAAAAGTAGCATTTTTCATTTGTCTTTTTCGGAAAGTTGTAGAACAAACATTGTTGTTGGTGTTTGCAAATAAACTATGTATATTAGTAACTGTCAGATCCAATACAGGGGGTTCTATTACGAAAAGTTTAATGCGATACACGCAGCTGCGTCCGTGCTTCGTTTTGATTGTTCCCTATTTCTTTTTTATCCGACATCGTTCGTTCAGTAGTATAGACTACTGAACGAACGATGTCGGATACGCTCATAGGAGCTACGATAGCCAAATTGGGATGTTGACTAATGAACGAAATACTAATAAAAATCGTAAACATATTAAACTTTTAGAGTAGCTTGTATACCTCTTGGTTTTATATATTGCATATTATTTGTTTAAGACCCTTCATAGTTGGGTGGACAAGTCAATTTAAAAAGTATACAATTTATTAAAATAAATGATACCTTTAATTAGTTCGTAAAATGTATAGCAAATTTGTCTAAGAAACCATTTTGATAAACACAATATTTAATATAGCTGCCGAACAAATTTCCTACGCGTTGCATACAAACTACTGAGGCGTGACGTCATAATTCAATAGCCGTTAGTATGGGGCGTTTTTGGGCGAGTCCATTTGTGTGCATTTCGACTGTGATATCTCGGGCAGCTTTCAAGCTAGCGAAATAATTATTTTACCAATATTACTTTTTTTGAGCGGTTATTTATGTAATATAAAATAAAAAAAAATTGTCAACATCCCAATTCAAAATATTTGTTATAACTACAATCAACAAACTGCGGACGACTATCATAGCCAAGTGACTGCGTTACGCAATTATTGCGTACGTTATTTTTGTAATAGGCCCCCTGTTCAGAATGTCGCGTTTTCTATATTGTATTGTCATTATAATTAGACGTTTCGTAAAAGTATAACTTTACTACCGCAATCATTAGCAAGGGTTTTACCCATAGAAATAGAATGTCAAAGAACAACAACGTCAATAAACAGGTGATCCGAAAATAAATGCATACATTTTATATGAGATACGTAAAATATGACTAAGATACATAAAATATGATATAATATATTTATGGCAAAGGAAATTGATAAATTATGTTCCATACTGTTTTCTTTGTCGATAAACGAATAAATGTAGTGAAGTTCGGTTTTAGAGAAATGTGTGGTAATATCTTATTTACCTGTGAAAAGTGTGATTATTTGGATTGTTTCTTTTTGTTACATCACAATTACTTAGAGCACAAGATACCATGGCTCCACGATACCTTTATTTTAAATTCTAATTAAGATTAACAAATATTTTAAACAAACTGTGATTGCTCATTTGCTAAGCGGGACGCTAGGGGCTCTTACTGTAAAAAATGTTGGCACATGTCACTTGATCCTTTGTCTCTTTTTTACATAGACCGTGTCCGTATGATGTTAACTTCTCTTTTCCACGCTTTGTTGGTCTTCTTGAGCGCAGCGAAAATTTTTCTATGTCTATGGTTTTACCATAAATTAGGAAAGTGAATATTGCATTATGGTTTCAAGATACCGTTATATTTTAAACACTAAAATAAATTTAGTGTAACCCAATTTGGCAGGAATAGTACCAACAGCATTATGTATATTTATAATTAATTATTAAAGCATTGTGTTCTTGCTAGTGGATATTCGATCCTGTTGTTTGTGTCAAATACAAAGTACGGCTGATTAATAGTACGGTAAAAACCAATGCCTAATAATATGTGAGACTGCAGGGCTATACATAAAATTATTACAAAAAAAATCGGGCTAAAAACATTAAGATGGACTAGTAAAAACAGACAAAAAAGTAAAAAATAAATTCTTCTGTAACTATTTATAACACTATACCTTCAAAAATTTTAAACCTAAAAACGTGGGGCACATTTTGTAAAATGTAGATATCATGCATATTGTCTTTAGCATGCGCCCCACGTTTTTAGGTTTAAAATTTCTGTAGGTATAGGGTTATAAATATTTACAGAAGAATTTATTTTTTACTTTTTAATCTGTTTTTACTCGTACGTTTTAATATTTTTAGTCCAAGTTTTTTTGGAATTGTTTAGTCCGTTTTAGAAACGTGTTATTTAAAAAGTTTTTTTTTCAATAAATTATTATTTTCTGCTTTTTAGCTAACGAGCTAAGACTAAAAAAATAAACCATCTCCTACTCTCGCACTCACACTCGTCGAGACGATTCAAACGAGCCCAAACTCGATCAGGTTGCATGGTTTTATTACAGAGTCCCAGTGGCCTTCTTTCGGCTCCATCATCAGATCCTGGAAACTATTTCCCAACAAAGTACTCGTCAAGACGATTCAAATGAGTCCAAACTCGATGGGGTAACATGGTTTAATTAAAGAGTTCCTGTCTCCTTCTTTCGGCTCCATCATCAGATCTTGAAAACTATTTCCCAACAAAGTACTCGTCAAGATGATTCAAACGAGCCCAAACTCGGTGGGGTTGCATGATTTTATTACCGAGTTCCAATGGCCTTGTTCGGGCTCCATCATCAGACCCTGGACACTATTTCCCAACAAAGTACTCGTCAAGACGATTCAAACGAGCCCAACCTCGTTGGGGTAGCGTGGTTTTATTAAACAGTTCCTGTGTCCTTCTTCCCGGCTCCATCATCAGACCCTGGAAACTATTTCCCAACAAAGAACTCGTCAAGACGATTCAAACAAGCCCAAATTTGATGGGGTTGCACAGTATCAATATTGAGTTCCTATGGCATGGCCTTTCAGCTTCATCAATCCCTGGATCTCATTTCCTATTAAAGTACTCGTCAAGACAATTGTAACGAGCCCAAACACGATGGGGTTGTATGGTTTCATCATAGAGATCCTGTGGCCTTCTTCCGGATCCATCATCAGATCAGCTCAATGACACCATAATATTGCATTGCCTTTCAGTTCTCTATCTATGTTCAAAGTTTCAAGTTTCTAGCTCATCGGGAAGCTAATACAAAATCGTTCACATCACAAACTTTGCGGAGAAATAGACGAACGAACGAACGAACGAATACACAAACGAGAAAGCAACCTAATAAAAACTTTTTTAAAAACACGTTTTTAAAACGGACTAAATTATTACAAAAACAAATCGGACTAAAAACTTTAAAACGGAGTAGTAAAATCAAACTAAAAAGTAAAAACAAATTCTTCTGTAAATATTTATAACCATAATACCCTATACCTACAGAAATATTAAACATAAAAATTTCAAACCTAAAAATTTTAAACCTAAAAATGTGGGGCGCATGCTAAAGAATATAGGTTGACAATATAGATGATAAATTTTACAAAACGCGCCCCACGTTTTTAGGTTTTAAATTTTTGTAGGTATAGGGTTATAAATATTTACAGAAGAATTTATTTTTTACTTTTTAGTTTGTTTTTACTACTCCGTTTTAATGTTTTTAGTCCGATTTTTTTTTGTAATAATTTAATCCGTTTTAAAAACGTGTTTTTAAAAAATTTTTTTTTTCAGTAAATTATTATTTTCTGCTTTTTAGTTAACGAGCTAAGACTAAAAAAATATACCATCTCCTACTCTCGCACATGCACTCGTCAAGACGATTCAAACGAGCCCAAACTCGATCGGGTTGCATGGTTTTATTACAGAGTCCCAGTGGCCTTCTTCCGGCTCCATCATATTGCTAAGCCTTCCAGTTCTGACCTATGTTCAAAGTTTCAAGTTTCTAGCACATTGGGAAGCTAGTACAAAATCGTTCACAAACTTTGCGGAGAAACAAACGAACGAACACAGAAACAAACAAACAAACACACATACGAGAAAGCAACCTAATAAAAACGTGTTAAAAACGTGTGAAAATCTGGATAATCGGACGCAATTCGTCGTTCAATCAACGTTCAATTTACTTGATATTGAACCTTATTCGTTAAGGTGCGTGCGTTAAGGTGCGTTAAGGTGCACCTTACGGTGAATCATGGCTGTACCTTTTTTTATGTGACATCTTGTAATACCCATGCTTATGAACTAATAAATGATTTGATTTTGATTTTTTTGCGTATAAATCTGTTCAACAACTGGCAATTTTGTGGAAAGCAACTTGTTGAAAGCAACACTGTTGCCGTTTGTGGAAAGAGTCTTGCAACAAAACATCGGCTTACCAAATATGTCTTGTTGAATCATGTTGCTTTTGTACCCACAGTAGATGCATTCATTCAACAATATTGCTTCAACAAATCATATCTTTTACTTGTGTGTTTTGTGAAAAATGGAAATTCAGTGGAGTAATGAAAAAGTTATTCAGTTTATTGAGGATTATAGAAATGAAGAAGTGCTCTGGTATATAACCCTAAGTGAATGTAAAGACAATAAAAAGAAAAAAGATGCCTACTTAATACCAGCCAATCGGTACGGTATGTGTGTCATCTGATAGTAACTATGTCCTTTATTAAACTGTTTCGGCATCAAAACGGGAAATACATTTCCCGTTTTGACCACCCTTTTATATTACTTTCTTTTCGGATTCTTTTAAAAATTAAGACCGCCGCGCAGCAGCAACGACAGGACTGTTTTAGATGTAGGTGTGCAAAACTGTAGAACGTATGTAACTATCGAATCTGTTGCTACAACAAACGCTGACCATTGTTGACCGTACGACACTGTTGAAAACTGTTGCGTAGATACGATAATCCGTTGCTTCAACTAATTGTTGAACAAGCGTAAACGTACCTTTAGTTAATAGTGTTACAAAGTGCTAGTGCTACGCGAATGTTTTATGTCATTAATAGCCCTGCCCACTGATTATGTAAAATTGTTGCAATCAACTCTGACAGAAATCGCAGTTACATTGCTGCTTTAGTTATGAACCAATGTGACAACTATATTACTTAGAGCAGCAATGTAACTGCGCTTTCAATCGATTTCAATCGAGAATTGTTAGCAACAGACTTACGTAATTCGGGGTCTGGTGATTTGTGTGTTTGGATAATGTCGATTCGATATTATGGCAATAAAGCTGAAGCTAATTAGTTGGACCAAAAACCGTTATTATAACAGCGATATTTTATCAGCAGCTAACCGACTTCCGTTTTCTTAAATTTCCTGTTTTGCACAACGTAAGTACCATTATCCGTCCTCATTACAAAATAATTAAACACATTTTAATTAATCCGAATAAATTGGACAAAAAATAACTTTGCTACGAACAAACAGGACAAAACTAGGTACTAAATTGCGATTGTTTAATAATGTTGATTAATTTTATTGTTACCGTTCGACTTCGGGAATTTTTCCTGAACCAATTACATATTCTACACTATCAATTGCCACATAATATATAAAATACAGAAGAGCTTATCGGAACAAATAGCAGATTTAAGACAGAGTGTTGGCAGCATTTAAAGACGCGCACGGTATAATCTTCATTCGGTTTATATATTTTTTTAAGTACTTGTGTATTTAGTTAGAACGAAGAACAGTGTCTCCAGATTGGGGGGTTTTCGCCATTGCGTGGTAAATTTAAATTATCGGGGAAAACAAAGAAAATCTGTTCTTCATACAAAACGTAACATTTTGGGGAACAAAAGATCGCGTTGGGGGAAATTTTTAATCTTCTCTTCATACAAATGTATAATTTTGAGGAAAAATAAAATGATATCTGAGAAAAAAATTAAATTTATATCTGGAGACATCGACGAAAAATAAAAGTCGAATATAATTATTGATTTGATTAAATAAAACATTTATTTTCCAAAGATTGTGTTCTTGAAAAAAAAACCAAATTTAGAAAAAAAAGGTGCTGTGCTTTTTCATGTTTTTTTCAACATTGTGAAAAAAAACAAAGTTATTTTTTTTCATGTTGCATCACTAAGACACATAGGTAAGCAATAAAAGGAGACCCGTCATTTTATACCCCTTTAGCATAAAAATGCTAAAGGTATAATACTTTTTAATCTGTGATTCATAATTTGAAGTTATGTATATGTTACCATTAAAGTTTGTAAATCAGTTAGAGTACACATTAACTATACTTTTAAAAATTATACTTTAAGAAAAATTTCGCACTTTAACTGACTCGATCAGTTAATGTGCACATAACTAGTTAATTCGCACATTAACGGACTCCGAGCTTTAGCGGTAACATTCTATATTGATAAACGTCCGAAAGCTGCCTATTTTATCCCTATTTTAGTGAATAACATGGCCGACTACATAACATCTGATTGAAGTGACAGCTTTCATGTTATTTAACAACATATTGACATTTAATGATGATTAAATGTAATGAAATCAAGACAAAGTCGTGCCAAGTCTAAGGTTCCTTACTGCGATTGTTTATTATTATAGTTAATGTTGTGTGACTTGGCCGTTGAAGGGTACACAAGGGTACAAAACCAGGTGCTCCATGACACCATTGCACCAATCTGTCGCCAGAACCGCTACCCATTGACGATGGAAAATTGCCACTTGGAAAACATTGATTCAATAACCAGTCAATTGTATTGTGTACCTTTCAATGGCCAAGTCACACAACATTAACTATAATAATAAACAAATCGCAACCTTAGACTTGGCACGACTTTGTCTAGATTTCATTACTTTTTTAGAGATAAACAAGCAGCTCCATCGAGACTTGGCTAGTTTTTTACAGAATGTTTTTGGTGGGATTCTAATTGCACTTTGAAGCCCTCCGGCAGATGCACATTTTGACATATAGTTCATCAACGTTCCTTTTACATTTGCGAAACTACAGGCAATTTTCACAATTTCATAAATCAGGGCACTGTACTCGATCACGAAAACATAAACATAACAAATTGGGATCCTTTGGGACAGGATCCTCGGGGAATGGGATCCTCAGGGAATAACCCTCCAGAGCGACAAGGCACTTCTGTCTAGAACAGACTTTATATTTTGTGCTATCACTATTTATAGTTTCACACTCAAATGTCCAACGCTAATTAGCACTTATTAATACTGTATTTATTAATACTTATTAATACTTTATCAAAACTATAAAATCAGTTTAAAAATAACAAAACTATAATAAAACCGTTTTATGTTAGTATAACTGCTTCATTAGTTTATAAGGTTTTTGATTTAATCAAACACGCCTTTTTATGTACCAATTTAGATAATTAACATGGTTTACCTAAATACGTAAGTATCATCTAGTTACTGTATTTATGAGGTTTGTTTTATATGAAAATAACACATTTAAAACAGTGATAATTGAATTTATAGATAACGCTACATAATAAAAAACTATAAAAATAATGACACTTAAACTTTCAATAGATATAAAATTATTCACAATAAAATTGTAAAAATTAACAAAATCGTTAGAAAAAACTCAATTCACACCTAAAATAATCACTGGTAGAACTTTGTAAGTACTAAACATATCAATTCTTAATAAAAGATAAAGACTAAAGACAAAAGATAATAATATTTTTTAAATATATACCTACACCTTCATTTTATTTAAGTATTGAAGTATGAGCAAGTCGGCGATAGCAACTGAAGCGTTCCATTAGAGCAACTTTCAACATTTTATCAAGTTACTCTAAAGTATACATTTTTTTAAGCTTTGCTTTATGTGGAAAACTTCATTGACCAAGCGAGCGAAGCGTTTCAGTTTCAAGATTGGCCAAAAATGCTTAGGTCCATCTGTCTGTTCTCGGATACAGTTCGCATTTTTCAACCAATTTTGATGAAAATGGGCACACAAATTCCTTGATATTTTTTAGTCTATCGCAATTTTGGATTTGGGTTAAAATAGGGGGGAAAGGAGGATTTCAATCAAATAAGGACTTCATTCTATACAAAAAGTTCGCAAAAATCCAAAATGGGGGTAGTGAAGGGGGTTCCCCCTTTGTTTGGAGTTTGGAGAGGGGAAGTTTTCTTGTTGTCCTTTGGTGGGCGATATGTTTAAGCCGTATTCATACAGACCTTGAGCAAAATATGTTAAAAGAATGGTCAAATATGTTAAAAGAAATGTAAAACAATGGACCATCATATTGTTGTTGTTGTGTTTTCATTGATTTTTCATGATGTTTTGAAAATTGTTATTATGCAGATATTTTTAACTGGATTTAATATAGATTTTTTATGACAGTTATTTTCGAAACTTTAAAAAAGCTTTTGGTAAAAAAATCTAAATTTTTGGTCATTTTTAAAATGACCAAAAATTTCATAAACGTGAGTTTTACAGCTCACAGAGTTTTATGTACAATCATATCTTTACATATAAAATTTAAAAACTACAACTCAAAAGTTCCTAAGCAGGTCTAAAAAAAAGAAAAATCGATTCGTATTTCGAATAGGGAGACCTCGTTCAAAAGCATATCGGCATAGATAAATAACAGCGCAGAATGATTGTTTAATGTACCAGAAGTGAGCAAATTCGTTTTTAAACGGCTATCAGCCGGTCATTAAAACCGGGAACGATGCGTGTTCGGAACGCACCCTGCGATGCGCCATTTTGGTTTTGTAGGGTGACTAGACTTTAACTATTTTATTGGCCTATTAAACTATACAAAATTTGCGAAAGCTTTAGCTTAAGTTTATTCAAAAAACCAATAAATCCAAAAAATAATTCTAAAATAACACCTGTATTAATAATACTTACGCGCTGTTATCCGTAAAAAGTGTTTTATATCTAATCAGCTTAAGCTATGACTTTGAAAATATATTAAAAACCAACCAAATTTTACACATAGCATTATCTTAAAACTTATTATAGATAATAATAAGTTTTAAGATAATGCTATGTGTAAAATTTGTCAGCTAAAAAAGTCTGGAACGGGTGGTAGGAAAATATAGACGATTCAAAAGTACTTAATAATTAAGTTTATTTGAATAAAGCTTATTTGACTTTGACTTTGACTTTATTAGATGATGAAGTAACTATTACGTAGGATATTTGAAAATTACCTAAAAACAGATGGAAATGAATAGTAGGGAGATGTAATTATAACTAAAATTTACAAAATCTCTTGATTTTTTACAATAATGCTGTAAGTACCTATTCAGTTATTTTCTTTCTAATATATTTATTTGATATAAAACATCAACTTGTTTCTAATATATTTATTTTCTTAAAAATAAAACAATCCAATTAAACTCTACTCCGTTAAGAGTGAATTAAGTAAGAAAAGTGGTAGGAAGTGTGAAGTGTTTGCAAAACTTTTCTTCCATTTTCCACTATTATTTTCTTTCATTAAACACTGAAGACTGTCTTCAAACCTCACAAATTCACAGACACCACCTCTATTAGTATATTAAGTGCTCTCAATAATAGAGCGCAGCACAATAACGCGACGTTTGTCACCATTCACAATACAGTGCCGCGATTGTATTTGGACATTTGGGGTTTCTGACCTACCCTAAAGCGGGGACACCCTATTTATAACTTTTTAATTTTAGCAATGTCATTTTGGGAATTTTAGGCAAGGAGTATTTATCATGCAGTTTAAGAAAACTTTAAGTTCATTGTTGAAAAAGTAAAATTTATAAAAAAACTTTAATACTTTTGCTCATAAACGAAATATTTACCTACCTTTTATGAGCAAGTTGGAAAATTATAAAAATATTAGCATGTGTAGCTACTACCTACCTACGTACTATTAAACATCCTGCATGGAATATAATTTTCAACTAATTATTTTAATTAATAAATTTTTTGCCAAAACATCCTGTTAGTAACATGAATTTGTAATCAAATGCGGCAGCTTAGGTATCGATGAATTTTCTAATTATGGTTAATTGATTGGTTAATAATATACAAACACAATCTTATATTGTCATCGTGTACTCAGAGAAAAATAAAAACTTTTAATACCTATTATTTTTCAGTTATTAATAATGTTGTAAGCTTATAACTTTATTAATCTATCATTTTTAACCAAACACGAAGAATACTTTTATTTCAAAGGATTTTACTATTTTTATCAACATCCACCCTTATCTAATTCTATCATATTATAAGCAAAATCTGCTTCAATGCTATTACTGACTTCTGACACCCAAACAAAATTAACTATCAAACAATTGAGGCATAATGGCGGTCCGATGACTAACATAAAATAAGCTCTAATCCCATCTCCGAACCAATTTATAAACTTGTTGAATACACAAACTGAACAACAACGAGCATTAAATTTGAACAGGCCAGTAATCGCAAGAGCACTTTACACCCCATCCTGAAATTAACCGGCAAAATTAGGTTGGTCTGTTAGATCACCCTGTAGCCGTATAATTTCGTTGTATCATTACCTTATTGGAGGATCAAGTATAATCGGCCGAGGGGTAAGACTCCCCGGGTCCCTATTAAGTGATGGGTAATTTAGAAATACATAAAGTACATAATAGCCCCCTTAACGCGGACTTAATGAGGTGAAAACGGGAACGTTTACGTACGCACGGAATGACGCGCACTCGCTGTTCGATGTACGAAGTACTTTAGAGCTGTGTTGTACTTAGATACTACGGTAATTCGATTATAAAATTTAGGGTAAGACAAAAAGTTACCTTTACCTATCACTCTATAGAAAAAAAAACATTCAACCGTAGCTCTTCCATGAGTTCTCGCTAGTTCTCGCTACCAAACTGTTCTCGCTTCCGTAAACTATCGTAAGATATGTACTGCTTACAGTCAATGCGAGTGAAAGAGAGAAAACGATAGTTTACGGTAGCAAAAACAGTTTGCATCAACTCACGGTACGGCCACTAAAGTGACAATTAATTTTCACATAGAAAAACACTTCTTATCAGAATCTAAACAATGTCCTCTGACCACAGAATAGATATAAGTACCCACTACCGTCTCTGACGTAGAGTGGTTTGTGAATAATTATTTCATTTAAACTAACAAAGGAACCCTAATGATTGACAATCTACTAATTCAGGTACTCAGTAAACTTCAAGCCATGTTATTTTTTTAGGAGTTTTCAATGTGTATTTGAAGACGAATAAAGTCTTGCAATTTAGTATCACCGAGTCTTTTCGAACGAAAATGACATATTTCCGAACTTTCGGAATATTTTTATCTTAACTTTTAAAGTCTCCAAATTAAAAAAGCTTTTGAAAAGAAAACGATCCTCGTCAAAAAGTTTACACCTAACAAAGAATTTTAAACCCTTCAACTTTTAAAACATATTTTTTCTCCACCCCAGCAGATGCCACGGTTTTATAACGATTTAATGCCATAAATAATTTGATTAGTCGCGTATTTATCAACATAAAACCATCTCATGGAAAAACGTCACCCATTGAGATCCCTTTCATTGAATTTAAATGGGTCGCCATTGATTCCATACAACTATTTAGAAGCCACTAATGTTATCTTGATTCTTTACAGGAAAGAAGATGTCAGTTTATGAATGCGCAAAAACTACTTCTTTTGATATAAAATCTCTTTAGAGGAATATCAACCTTTTTAACTTTTAATTTAGAACGCTTATGACATTTTGGAAAAGCTCAGCAAAGAGATTTTATTGTTGTTTATTACTTTTTCTCAAAGTTTTTTTTTTCTATTGGTGATACGGACAATGCAGTTTTTGCACGTGTTGAATGCAGCACGCGTTGAAGATTGACTCCATCGAATGTGATTTAAAACCCACTTGGATCATCCTGTATTCTTTTGTATAATATTTATAATAGTTACTGGTTATTCGAATCAATTGATCCATAGAGAATAAATTCGTTTAATTTACTGATCTATAAAGTCGTTACATTTTATATTTCTCACCGTTTGATTCAGTAACAGTAAAGGCTGTACTATTCCTATTACAAAGAAATTAGCGTTTTTCCAAAGTTATCTATAGAATGATAGCATTACTATAAATGTAAGCTTTAGTTTTAGGAAGCAAAATTCTTATAATATTAGTGCCGTATACAAAGAAAAACATAATAAATTATCAGGTATTTTCAAAGCTTGTCAGAGGTATTTTTCACAAAAGTTTCAGCTGTAACAAATAAGAATACTACTCATATTTATTTTTTCACATTGTATGTATTATCAAAGAGTGCACTATATAGTAAAATGTAAAAAAGAATGATTTTAATCACGGAGAAGATAAAACATTTAAAAAAATGCTCAAATCGGTACACTGTAACATGTTTTTTACTGGTATTTGAACATTCTATAGTTATTTGTTATACAAGTGACCAAAATCAATTTGTGCTGCGAGTGCCGACTTTAAATCACGAACTAGCGAAGTAGTCTAGAATTGAATCACGAGCGTAGCGAGTGCTTCTAATATAGACTACTGAGCACAGTGAGTGATTTAAAGTCACGAGGCAGAACAAAATTTTGGTCTCGTGTAAAACATACAACTTTTCACCTCTACCAGCGAGAAAATTTTTACGTGAGTTTCCTGGTAAAAAGCTAAATTTCAGTATTAGAAACTTGTTCACTCAATTATTTTGGAGTTGGACAACTATCTTGATCGTTGGACGCACTCATTTTTTGTAATTTATCATAAAAATAGTTCGATCAAACCTATGCTGAAAAATTTTATTCATAAAGTAGATTCCCGCCGTTTTGTTTTACGTTATTGCGTTGTGCTTTTCTCTGATTCATTAATATCCCATCTTATTTATTTATTCATAATCATAAAACACTAATTTGTTATAACATACGACCTCATTTCGTCCATACTCTTTATTTCGAATTATCAACTTTCTTTTTTAACAATCCTTATTTAAAACTCCTTGGTATATCCATGCATTTTATTTTTTTTACTTTTTAATCCATGTATGACACCATAAAGCACTCTGTCTATCCTTTTCTCACATATTAATTTTACAAGTCTCATCCTTGTCACTTTATATCTTTTTTCTTTATTATTTTAAAAGTTGGTATTAGAAATTAAAAAAGCACTTTGCCTCACGCTCGCAGCAAAAATCGATTTTGCTGCGAGTTTTTACGCGCCAAAAGCGCCCTTTTCGTGCTGGAGAGGTGAAAAAGTATTTATTTATTTTTATAGGAATAATGAGATATTTGTCTATGTAATGCGTGTTTGTATTTGTAATGCGATTTTGTATATTCATATACTTATCCATTTAATAATTTAATAGGAATTTTCAAAGTTCGTCTTTATAACGGCTCGCGCATAGTTGTTTCGATCATTTGTATAGAAAACTAGCAGCCGCCGCCGAAGGCGTAACAAACAAACAAACAAACAAACGGACTTTCGCATTTATAATATTACTAGCTTCCGCCCGCGACTTCGTCTGCGTGGAAAGTTTTTTGCTATCCCTCGGGAACATAACTTTTTTTCGGGATGAAAGGTACCCTATGTCCTTCTCTGTACCCCTAACAACGTGTATGCAAAATTTCATGATGATCGGTTCAGTAGTTAAGACGTGAAGGCGTAACAAACAAACAAACAAACGGACTTTCGCATTTATAATATTAGTAAGGATAATATTAGTAAGGATAAGGATTTAAAAATGGAATGTGATCGAAATACACAACTTAAGTAGATAAATATTCCATTTCACGAATAAAATACTGAAACAAACTTTTTCACTTAGCTATTAGTCAAATCGATATAACAATGGAAAAGTACCCAATACTCATAGGTTATTTCACGTATTGTGCGGACCACACACGTAGCCTCTTTAAAAGCATACACAACACACTAAAAGGTGTTAATGCGAAAACATCACAGTGTTCCATTTTTGAAATGCAAACATTCGAATGGCGCTTTAAACGCCATAATCTCCGGATGGTGGCGCTCCCGACTATTTGAATTTCGAACAGTATCCTCTATTCAAAAAATTGTTGCATGTTCTTTGTTCGAAAAATATTTGTTTGGTGTTTAACGTGGCCAGTTTAAGTAGAGCTCTTTTTACTGATTAACTGGTAAATAGCAGGTGTCTTCTTAAAGAGGTTATGTTATATGATGTGCTTAAGTGGGAGCCTAATGTTTGCCTGTTTTAGGATGTTGTTTACTTTCGAGCTTTACACGAGCGACCGTTAGCAAAATTTCTCTTTTTTTCACACGAGCCCTTTGTAATCTGTTTTCAGAGGTCAATAAATAAAGTACAAGCGATTAATTTAACAATGTACAACTGAAGTTGCTAACTTCAGTTCAGTCAGAGAGCTTGCGGTACAAAATGACGTATTTTAACCCTTAAAATTTGCTGTTTGCTATAACATTCTCGAGTGAAGTTGCAGTGCATCACTGTCTATTGTCAATTTAATCGCATTGTAAGTACAATATTGTTTATGTCTATAAATCTACAAAACTATTATTATACTCATCAACTTGATACAGGTGATTTTTTCATAGAAACGAGGTAACCTTGAAGCCTTGGTTTTCTGCAAGGGATGTAGCGTGCTGTGATCTGATGATGGCTATCTAGGGAGTAAATGGAGGAGATTAAGACCCAACTGATTTGATCAGCATTCTAAAAGATAAAAGGGTCAGAGTTCTCAGTTTCAGGATTCCCATACATTTCAATGCTATTTTCGCGGTTTTTTTGAACATCTTTTAGAATGCTGATCAGATCAGTTGGGTGTGTATAACGATCTGAATCTCTTCCATTCACTCCCTAGATGGCCATCATCAGATCACAGCACGGTACATCCGTTGCAGAAAACCAAAACTCCAAAGTTACCTCGTTTGTATGAAAGTAATAAATAAATTTAAAAAATATTAAAAACACGACTGCCCTTCCAAAAACGAACTAAAAAGTTAAATAACAAGTGTCATTGCAGTTTTTGTGGTACAATTTTTAATCAAAGAGGTCCCCCGACTGCAATGACACTTGTTATTTAACTTTTTAGTTCGTTTTTGAAGGGCAGTCTTGTTTTAAATATTTTTTAAATTTATTTATTTTTTAGTGACAAATTACATAGTTTTAAAATGTGCTCATTAAGGCCTTTCATTTGATGCCCATATTGTAATAATTGAAGAAAACAAATATTTTTTCACATTGAAAATGACGTCGTGCCGTCGCCATATTGACTCTTTTCAATAAAAATATAGCCAGTGTCACTCGGAACGATGTAAGGATTCTAATGATACCCCATACATCCAAATCTGTTGAGCCATTTAGAACTTATGGTGGAATAAAGAAACTCACATACTCACAAACATACATGAACCCTGACACATATACACTCCTTTTTGGGCAGTCGTGTAAAAACACCTGTATTCCTAGACAAAGTTGATGAGTGTATTTCAATAAAGAAGATAGTTTTGTTAGTTCTGCTTTTAATTTTTCAGATTTTTTCAGAGATTCAGTATTTCGTTAGTTCTGAAAAGGTTCAAAGCCAAAATAATATCACAATACTTAATTATACCTACTTACTATACCTATCTGCGCTTTCAGTGAAACTCGGTATAATATATTAATATTTCCGTTTAATCACAAATGACCCTATTAAATACTAATTGATGATTTATTCATTGCATTTACGACTGCATTATTCTATCAGCATCGTTAATATCAAGTATAAAATTTAATGAAACAATAACTGGAATACTTATTTATCTGCTAACGAATGAGAATAAAAAATAATAATGAATCATTATAGCCCCGTTTCAGGTCGCTAATTCAAGGAAAAAATTAAAATGAAACCGTGGAAATGATAAATTGAAAAAAATAAAACGGTCCCCGGGCGAAATTAAAGTCGTTGCCACCCCTGGAACTGGAATGGCATAATTTCGAAATGTTCGCCTGCCCTCCGCCCTCTGGCAGTGAGGGTTGTCAACCAAAATTTTAACATTTGCTACCAATCTGTATCGAAAAAAATTACACAGGTAAAAACATTTGATAAAGCAATTTTGTATGAGAAATTTGCACAGCGCCATCTACCGCCATAAAGCGAAATAACATTTTACATAGATTACTCTATCGATTACTTTCACGCGCGTATTTTTTTTTTCTTGATAGATGTTTGTGCTAAGGGTACAGAATCAAAGTATGACACTTTGATTCTGTTATTTAATTAATCTAGGTAATTAATTAGTAAATTTTTCAGAAGTTTAATTTGAAACTTCAGCTATATCGAATGGAAAACATGTAAACAAAAAACTGTCAATGTCACAAATTGATTAGGAGTTAGAAACATTTTTGTATTTTTATATAAATAAAGGCTAATGGAATAATACGGAAGTAGATACAATTATACTTAGTTACGTGGAAAAATTATACTACAATGTATCTTTAGTATAAGTTCTGTTACAATTTGATAAATTTTTAATAGAAATATACTACAAAAAAGTCGACTCAACCAATAGATAACATTAATATATCAAAAAATATAAAAAAATGTTTGTTACCTACGAATTATCAAATTATACCAGTATGCACAGTACGTAAAGAAAATTATGTGCAATTATTGAAAATAAATATACAAGTCATTAAAATCTAAAAGTTTCGTGTAAAAATAGATTTGTTTATTTTGTTTCCTTGAAAATTAATGACGAGTCCTTAAGGTCCACGTTTGATTTTGAAAAGCAAATCACAATGTAGTGAGTTTTGGGGATACATATTTGTAAGATACATGGTATCATTTCATTTTTTAAGAAAAAAAAATGGTTTTCTGTAAAGTCGGTTTACGCACGATAATTATTTTACGTGATAACGTCATAAGAAAACATTGGTATTCACATTAAATATTCACTTCACTTTATAAACAAACAGTTGAAAATGCGTCAAAATCACAAGCCAAACGCTTGCGGAACGTGACAATTTTTCGTGCATGCAGCCGGCGTTCATCGATTTATAAGACATCATCACGTCAAAAAAAATGAATGTTTACATTTTTCCATCTAATTATCTCCTTGACTTTAGTATTAATAGATTTCCCGACAAAAATCCCGTAGGTGGCGTCCCTGGCTCCCGTTCGGCGGTTATTACGCGAACGTCACCAATTTTCCCGCGCAAACGGCGCGCATTATTGTGATTTAGCTTTACGCCCCTCCACTTTACCTATATATTATTATCTAATTGAGTCGTAACGTCATAACGTTTCTTTTAATGAAAATTCAACTTTTTGTGGTGATATCAAGGCGTTTCATTTTTTTACTGTTTCTGGAAATGCTGCTTTGTTAGTACCTAAAGCTTAAGAACTACATATAGGTACAGTATTAAGTAAACCATTAGGTACTTTAAACATTGAAACATTAGTATGTATTCATAACTTCATGACAAAACTAAAGATTTTTTTCAAAATTACATAATTTATAACTGGACAAATATAATTGAAGTACGGAAAAAAATTTAAACTCAGTTTTAAAAGTTGCAAAGAAAAACTACTCAAACAAAACAATTTTGTTATTCGAGTAAATCGAGACAAATTGGGAGCTTGGTGGCACAGAGGTTTAGCGCGTGGCCCAGCGATTGCAATGGTTTAGCAACTTTTGCAAGGGTCGGTTATGGGATGGGTGAAAAAAAATATTATCTTGAGCTCCTCCGGCCGTTGGTCCCGGCTGCATTTGCGTTTGCATTTCGTTAACACCCACCAATCCGCATTGGACCCGCTTGTTAGGCTATGACCCGGTCTCCTTATCCAGGAAGGCCTGTGCCCCAGCAATAGGGACATTTAAAAAATCTGATGGTCCATATTCGCAAATTAAATTAAGTTATAATTTCATCACACACTAACACGACAAATGCAAAGGAAATAATTGTTATACAGCCACACTACAAAGCAAAGAGGAACATCTATATATATAAAAGAGTAAATCACTCACTGACTCATCACGAAATCTCAGAAACTACAAGTGCTAGAAGTCTCAAATTTTGCATGGAGGTTCCTTTTAGGGTGAAGGTGCTCACTAAGACGGGATTTTGCGAAATTCAATCCCTAAGGGGGTAAAACAGGGTGGCAAAGTTTGTATGGGAGAAAGCGATTCCTTGGCCCGATTGACTTGAAATTTGGCATAGACATTCTTTAACAAAATTAATTGAATACATGTTTCGTATTTTCTTGAAATGTATCCCCTAACAGGGTTGAAAAGGGGTAGAAAGCTATTTTTAGGGTGGTTGACTTCGATATCGGAATCAAAACTTCTTAGTGCATTTGTACGATTAAGAAAAATAAATGTCAGTTGTCAGGTTGTCACCGCCCCTGAGATTGTAATTATGTCACCGCACGAGCTGACATTTCATGTTGTATAAGATTTTATCCTGATTTTCACTACCTATTTAACGAAATATTAGTCTACTTATAAAACGTGGCAAAATCTAGCAAATATCAGATATCTAACGTGACAAGGAATGTGGTGTAAAGTGTTGAAATTGAGAGCCGGATAATAATGCACAACATAAGTTGCACCCGACATAATTTGCAATGTCACTTTATTTTAGCCAGGAACCAGGAACAAATAAACATACATAGATTTTTATTTAAAAAGAAGATACCTACCAAACTATTAAGTATGAGTATTAAATGTTACATAATATTATTATACTTATTTTGTTATATTACTGCTAAGAAATTTTATTAAGTACCTACCTACCTACCTAATACAAAATCGTGAACAGTAGGGCGTCGGTTCTGTAACCAAACTCGAACCCCACTTCGAATCTCACTTCACTGCACGGGACGGGAACTTTAAATCATAAATAAGATAATGATAAGATTTTTTTTTCATCACAAAATATTTTAGATAGCTACCTAAATTTATTGTAATCGGTAAAATTGCTCATTTAGTTAATTAGTCTAATAACAATTCACGCGAAGTGAAGTGAGGTTCAAAGTGAGATGCGAGTTTGGTTACAGAATCAACAGATTGCGCAGGTAAAACCGCGGGGTGCAGCTATTACCTACATATCACAAAATTGTAAAAATGTGAAATTTTTGATGTTTGGATGTTGTTCATTTTGTTACTCAATCACGTCTGAACGGGTGAACGGATATAGACGAAATTTGGCACAGGGATAGATTATAGTCTGGAATACTTAACACAGGCTTCTTTTCATGCCGATCATTGGTTTCCAAGGGAAGACTTACAACGATTACCGACTCCCACGCGGGCGGAGCCACGGGCAAAAGCTAAACATAGTATAAAACAAAGTCGCTTCCCGCCGTCTGTACGCTTCTCTTAAACTATACATAAAAATCGCAATAAAATCGATCTTTAAGTTTGGGAGCTGGTGGCCTCAGACAGACACACACACACTTTTTAACACCCCTTGCGTACATCGTATATATGTAGATATCCTGTATTATAATCAAATAACTTCACACTGACACCACATTAGCACAGTTTTACATTAGTAACTACATTGCACTGCACCCGTGCGAAGCCGGGGCGGGCCGCTAGTTCTATTATAAAACACAAAAAGTTCCGAACAACTGAGAGAGAACTCATTTCGCGCGAACAACCGCACCCCGTCACTATAATATCGCGCGCTTTTTAATAAAAAAAAAACTCTCATCTCCGCTAAATTGTCCTCGCCACTCGAGAATATGAAAGTCGTTATTTAAAAAGATTGCCCTACGCAGCATTATTTCGGTATAAATTTGAGTTAAGCCCGTTGTGAAGATTTCTCTAGAAACGCCGTCGTATCGTAGCTTTTATTGCGTTAAAGATCTACTATACTTTTTAAGGATGATATTTTATTTTATTATATTATTTGGAATAGTTGATTACTTAATATTATTTTTGCTGTCTTTTGTTTGTTTAATTCACGGAAAAACACGTTGCCGATTTTCTAAGGACAGAACGTTCCGCTGTAAATATTTTTGTGTCCTATGTAGTGATTGTAATTTTTGGCAACTCGAAAGGCCTTAAGCTATAATCAGTAGTTATAATTTTCTTTTCCTGGTATTATAATATTATGTGTCTAACTTCCGTTCTAAATTGAACTGGCTCCCTATTCGCCGGCGCAGGGACTTACACACTCTTACGCTCCTTTACTCCATACTTTTCCTTCCAACCTCACCACCTTATCTTAAAGCCTGTTTCTCCTATCTCTCTTCTTCTTCGCAGGGTAGACTACGATCTTCTTCAAATCTTACCCTTAGTATTCCTCTACACTCCACCGGTTTCTTTTCTTATTCCTTTACTGTCCATGCTGTCCGCTTATGGAACTCTCTTTCAGAGGATATCAGGAAAGCTCAGACTCTTAGTTCCTTCCGAGATAGAGTTAGAAGTTATTTCCTTTCCTCTTATTCTGTCTGACTATTTATTTAATTCTCCTTTAGTTTATTTACCTTTAGATATATTTACTTTCAAACGCACTATTCCTTTCTTAATAATTGCACCCCACTCCCCTTTTAGTCCTATCTTTATTTATTTATTTTTCACCCAAGGGTTGCCTGGAAGAAATTGCTGCTTAGCAATAAGGCCGCCTCTTGTATGCTTTTTCTTTGTAACTGTCCTTCTTTCTGTAATTCTTTTTATGTGTGCAATAAAGTGTATTTTATTATTATTTATTATTATTATTATTATGTTAGGCTCAAAGTCCGAAATCGGTCTTTGAGCGAAAAAACGTGATAATTTTTCATCGCGTTCTGGTCACTGCCAAAATGCCACAACGCGAGATTCGTGTCATAGCTCTTATAAAAACGTCCAGAACGCGTTGTGGCAATCACAGAAATACTACAATGCGAAATTCACGTCTTGGTCAACATACCAAACGACCACAACGCGTTATGGAAATGAAGAAAAGCCATGACGCATATGGAACCATGATAAAGGTAAAGTATTCTATATACTGATTTGCAATACCTGTGCGTATACAAGTCTCAATACTTTTGATAGATATCTTACAAAATATTTTTATTCTTTATTAAGTACTAGGTAGGTAGACGGAAAATTTAAATAAATCGTTGCATTTAAATAAATGGACATATTTTGTTGTATAAAAGGATTACCTTATTAAAAAAAATTGTTGACTACAAATCAAATTATCAGTCATGATTAGGAAATTTTAGAACTATTTTGATAAACACTTTATTTTAAAAATCAACTTATAAATTGTAACAAGGTTTTTATTACATTTCTTTTTTTCAAATCAACATAACTAATTGGTGAACAGAAAATATTAGTCTTTGGAAAATATAATTTAATTAAAATAATTTGTAAATTTAAGTTTCTTTTTACAATTGTTTTTTTTTAAATCGACTTAATAAAGCTACCAATTGTTGAATACAAAGTATTAATCATCAGAAATTACAACTTACTTTCTTAAAATAAATAACCGAAATTGACAAGAAATGAATAAACCAGTTTACCGATGTTTTAATGCATCGTTATAACCTTTCTGATAAGTTACGACCCTGTCGTGTTATGGTTGCACCAACTAGTGCTCAGATTGCGTCATGGCTTTACTTTATCCACAACGCGTTGTGGTCGTTTGGTATGTTGACCACGTAGCGAATTTTGCTTTGTGGTATTTCTTAGATTACCACAACGCGTTCAGGGGCCCTATTTTTGAATCGCTCGGCAGGCGCCAAGCGCTCTTTTCGACTGATTATCGTTTGACATATGACTCAAAACAATGAGATGTCGAACGAAAATCAGTCGAAAAGAGCGCTCTACGCCTGCCGAGCGATTCAAAAATAGGGCCCCTGAGCGTTTTTATAAGAGCTATGGCACGAATTTCGCGTTGTGGCATTTTGGCAGTGACCAGAACGCGTTGTGATAATGCCGAATATGGTAGATAGTTATTATCAAACTGAATAATTTTTGCTATGGGACCAACTCTGAAATCTCGAAAAAAACAGCTGTTTTATATATTTTTTATATTTTCGTTATTAATTTTTATATGAAACAGCTGTGTTTTAGGAGTTTTTTCAACACGTCGTATAAGTATTACGGGTATTACATTTTCTGTAGTGTTTTGAGGTTAAATACTAGACATTATTGATCGACGTTGAGAAAAGTCAAATCAATTATTTTTATTAGCTACTAAATAAAACTGTCTTCAATCTCAGGAAACGAAAGATAGTTTCACATAATAATATAATTATACACCGTTAAGAATGAAAAAGGAATACAATATTTAATATAATAGCTAGTGCCGTAAATGGCATTAAAAAAAAGTTCTGTGGACAAATGGAAGGCGTTGACTGAGATAAATCATAGATAAAGTAATTTGCTACTTACAGCGAACTAAATCTATGGAATAAGCATTCTGCTCGAAAAATGGCACCACACGAAAGGTACAACCACAGATATATATGGTACAACTAAGTGGATGGAGCTAAAAATGCTGGCATTTAATTATGCAGCACAAAGCTTCTGAACACTGGTTGCTTATTAGCGACCATAATTTGTATACTCATAGATATTTCCTATACCTAAACGAAAAAATAAGATACGTTTTTTCTGCATCTTTTTACTGCCTTCTTTGCATCTTTTACACCATTTGACTATAAAGGACGTCATTTCTAATAAACTCTCTCTTTCTATCTTTTCTCTACAATACAAACTGCAATTTATTGAAAAGAACACTAACGTCAGTCACCGGGTGCGTGGCTGGCCCGACTAAAGCTGAGCGGGTTGTACTTTTTCGGCCCCATGGTGCCATTTTTTAAGCAATATTTGTTTGCAATTACACTACCATAGATATTAGTTCGCTGGCTACTCATAATACATTTACAATCTCAGGATACGAAAGATGGCTTCCAATATAGATATCGTTAGGAATGAAAAATTAATAAATTTTATTGACCTAAAACGGTGGCGTCACTAGTGGGCATTGTCCTTTTCATGTAATTGCATTTGCAATAGAAAACTACCCAGATATATTTGATAGGTGTTTACATTTTAAAACAAAAATCAGAAACTCTGCTACCTACCTAATACTTCACTGGCTTCAGACAGTGATTATTTCAACTAAACTAAACTTAATACTATTTATAACTAAGGCGACCCCTAAACCCCAGTACACACTGTCATTACACTCTTTCAATTAAACCCAACGTTAATCCCTCAGTGCGATAAAATTACATTAATTGGCAAGGGGACTGCAATACCCCAATTAAAACATATCAACCTTAACACGAAAGAAATACGGTGCAATTTCGCAAAGGGCAATTTAAGGGTAGCGATCGTCCTTTGTTAATATTTGCGAATTGACATCGTTTTGCGAACGCTTAGGAAATTGTTAAGTGAAATTGGTCTTTAGGATGTGGTCTTTTAGGTCAGTTTTTGTTTGTTGGTTGTTGTTAGGGGACCTTTTGATGCACAAAGAGATTGTAGATATGAGTAAATGCGATTAACTTGGAGCTAAGTGACGTGTCGCTAATGATTCGATTTGAAATGATCTGGTTGATGCTGTTTTCACGAAGGATCGCTAAAAAACTGTTATTCTTTTGAAACTAATTGTGACTGATAAAAACGCGTTTCACATTTTTATAATCATCTCATGTAGAGATATTTGATGGCAGAATATTTTTCGTAGACGTGTATTTTCGTAATATTTTCAGTAGGTAAGTAAGTAATTTGTTTACCTAGGGATAAATTTTCAATCCTCAGATTACAGATATCAATCTGTTAAATTATTAACCATATAAAATAAATGGTATTCAAAACATTTGACAGACAAGCAAATGGCAATCATTTTCATTTCGGCGGTTTAATATCGTTATCGAGCGAATAAATTTTATCAAAACATTGAAAAATCAGCCCTTAGGGATTTATTTTTACCTATGCTACAGAATATGTGTTTATAACACTAAAAATAATAAAACCTAGATTCCGAAAATAAGAACATTTAATTCAATTGATATTTGCCTATAAATTCTATTTATTATACGGTAGTTACGCTATCAAGCTTATCGTTTCCATAGATTGAGTGTAACTCAAATCCATTAAAAAATATTGTTGTCGTTACAAAAGTTACAATTAAAACTGAAAAATTAATAAATTATTATTTTTATGTACGTAATGGAAATTTCATTGACATTCCTTTCTACCAGTATATGAATACGGCCGGAGGGTATTCAACATCGTTTCTTGCATTAAGTATATAAAAAAATAACATTTCACGGTCATCTTTAACGCAATTTCAACACTAATTTCCCAGATAACGCTCTTAAACAAGTAGTTAACATTTAACCACCAGTTATTTCAATGTTGTTGTTATCTGATGCTTAGCTGCATAATATTTAGATAAAATTAACATTACCTCGCTAACTATTCTCAGATATCGATTTTAATTTTATTCTACAAATCAAAATAAAAGATTTCAATTAAAAATATACCTATCTAGGTGAATTATTCATCAAAGATCAAACTAAAAAAAATAAGTGTAGGTATCCATCTTTCTTTCTTTTGTATAAGTTGCTTAATTAAATTATTAAAAATTTTATACCTTTGCGTCGTATTGAAGGAAAATATTGACTGAGAGACGTACTTACCTAGGTATTACAAGAATTACCTTTAGATTAGAAATGGAAATTTAATTTAGTTAACTCTAATCATACTTAGTATAAAGTTTAGAGTCAAAAATGCATCAAAGATACTTGACTACTGAAAATAATCGTTAATATGTTTCGTATCTATTTTCACTCTGATAGAGTTCATCAAAACGAAAGGATTATTCGGATTTTGTAAGTAAAAGACATTAATGGGTGCTACAACAGTTTTTTTTAATTCATTTTGATAATAACTTATTCTTTCATTCAACGTAACAAAATGTACTCGAAGAAAAGATATACACCTCTATTAAGTAACACAACACAACTTCTCAATACTTTAATCGAATTTGTTCCGAACAACGCAACGGCCACGAACAAACACAATTTTCCCAACTACCCACACTCAACTTCTCTCCCAAGCGAAATTAATTCAACGCCTCGACGTCGGTGCTAGAGCCATTCACACAGTTTCCCAACTGTCAAAACATACACCACTTCTCACCTACGGGCCCGTCATAAACAAATCAAATATGGCCGACTCGAGATATATTAATGAGACAATGAGACATTAGCTCGCTACAAAATGCCTCCGCATTCGCGAATAATTAAATCGTAAAGTCCCTTCTACGCCCGCCTACGGCACCACTCTATTTACTCCTTTTTCATTCAACACAATAGCCACTGCAATCTGACAACTACGACTCTAAAACATCTCTTTAATGCACCCTCATCCAATACAAAACCTATCCTATTTACCTCGCTCATAAGCCTCAAATTAGAGTTTGCGTCATACTCAGTATAAGGCGTATTCCATAGAGGCTATCAATTTGAGCGCGACGGTTCCCGCCCACTCGGTATCGCTTTTACACACATGTCGTATTGTATCGCCGTCCCGCTCGCGCCGCGCCGCTTATTAAAATTCCTCGCTCGGTAGCTGCGTCTCTCTCGCGAGAAGAGAGGCGGTCCGCTTGTCGGGCCAATGCTAGCGCGATTTTCGCCGCGCTTCCACGCGAAACGGTACGCGGACGCGTCTTCTGTTCGAACGTTTTCGCGAATCGCGACGTCTTCCAATTTCAATTTTCCACGCCTAGACAAAAGCGTAACGACTGACGATTCCAAATTTGAAATTTCAAACGAGAATCATAATGCGTGGTGCGCAAAGTGCTAAACTGTGACTATTGTGTATTGACCTGCACTGACAGTTTACGTGTGTGGTGTAATTAAATTAGTACCGTGGAACAAACTGCTTACTCTAGTAATGGACGTTAAACGTTAGGATGAATGATGACGACCTGATTGGGAAGTACCGTTATCATTAACATATCTTCAGGACGCTAAATTAACAACTATTAATAAGACGTTACTGAATCATTAACATCAATCAAATTTCTTTTGGAACAAGACATGCAGTAGAAAACCTTAATTACTTTACAATCAAAATAAAATATTATAGAATGCCAGTTTAGCATTAGCTTGAACTGTCAAATAGAACACAATTTAAAAAATTGAAATGCCATCGAGCAGATGAAATGAAGACGTCGCTCGAATGCGAGCGGGCCGACGCCGCGGAAAGCGGCGGAAAAGGCCGAATATCTTTCAGCGTAGACTCCCTTTTAGGGGGAAAGACTGATACAGTTAAAGATACGGTAGATGTGAATAGTGACAGAGAAAGTACTGATGCGGCGCCGGAGACTGACGATAGTGATGTTGATATTGAGGATGTTGAGTCTAATGCTGGGGATGAAAGGGACGAAAGGGAAGAAAGAGAGAATGCTCAGGATAGCGAGGAGGTTGAAAGCAGGGGGGTTGTGGTGCCGCAGCCTCTCCTGCCGAGGCTGTACCAGGGCCCGGCACCACCCGCGTGGCCCTTTGGTGCGTTTCCGTGGATGACACCCAACCCTATGTTTAGAGGAGGATCTCCGACAAGTAAGTAAAAAAGTAATGTTGGAAGTATTCTGCCAGACAAATCTAGTCAGAGTAAATTTTAACCATGGAATGTAAATTGTTTGGAATGTTCAATATTTTACTTTCCATGGTTAAAATGTACGTTATTTCGATCGATGACTCAAAGATTTGTCTGGCAGAATGCGCCCATTGATAGCAGAGAATCGATGAGAAAAAATCAGAAGGAAATAAAACGATAGGGCCGCGTCAGTTATATAAAAAAATAAGTGGATTAATCGATAAAAATTGCATAGAGATATGTTACATTTTTATGAAACCAGAAAATAATGCAATTCGGAAATTTTGTGAGAAAACGTGTGCGGAAATTCGGAATAGTGGAGAAGATGGTGAAGAAAGAAATACAAATGTAGAGTCAGCGATTAAAGTAAAAGCTAAAGAAACTTAAATTGAGCATTGTTGTATGCATGAAAAATACAAAAGTAAATTAGGTGATACCTACAAATAAAAATCTCACCTTAAGTATGTAGGTACCTTTAAAGGTGCAATATCGACGCAGTTTTCGATATCTATCTTATTTCATTCATTGATATTTTTTTAATTAGTTCGCTATCGAACTAAATGTGAACTGAGGTTTGTTTCATGATTTACCTAATTGTAATCCAAGTTTTGGATTGATAACCAAGTTTTAAAAATCTGATGTAGAATTAAAGAATCAGCAGAAAACATGCATAAAAACTACAAAATGCAAAAAATCACAAAATCCTAATTTTCAATACGACAAAATAAGGATGAAAAGTTTTTTTCTTTCCAAGTCGATGAGATAATTGTGAAAGAGAAATTCTCAAAGAGAGGTAATAGAGATAGAAAAAGTTTTTTGTTTTTCTCGCAAGTTTTTCATGAAAGTTGAATCAAATTAAATAAATTCAAATTTTTCTGATCTTAACCTACAACTCAAAGAATGTTCAAAATCTGAAAACTAAAAGAAATACTTAATCCAAATTAATTTTTCAAATTAAATTTTTATGAAACCTAAATGGGTCATTTTAAAATGTTTTCAAATATTGAAATCCGTTCAAGTGAAAAATTTGAATGACGGAACAAATAATGTTTAATAGAGGCTCAAATATAATTGTTAAGAAATTAGTAGTTTGCGGTCTTATTTTAACTTGCTAATTTATTGCGGTTTCTCTTGTATTACTGAGTAATCGACTAACCACCATATTTCATCTATCAGGAACATTCATAAATAGTTATTTCCGATTGATTTCATAAATTACGGTAATTGCAATTTATAAACGTTTTGCTGCAATTAAATTGCAAATTGCAATTCTCAGAACAATTTGTGAAACCTTTTTTTTAATAAGTATTTTTCTCGAATGAAATTATGTCTGTTTGATTTTTTATAAATAATTTACTCGAAGTAAAGTTTACTGAAAAACATTATTATGTCAAGGGTTCTACAGACACTATAGCAAAGTGGTAATTTTCATCATGTAAGTAAGTATAATTTATTTCGTCAAATTTGATCAAGAATCAAATGCTTTTTTATTACTTTTTTATCCCGAAGATGTGATACAGATTACAGGCAGGAAAAACAACATTTCAATGCAATTATATGTCAAACAAATTAGATAGAACTTACCTATACGAAATCTCTAAGCTACAAATATCTTTACTAGGAGGTAACTTAAATTACCTACTCTATATTTTTCAGATCTTTTGTGCCTATATTTTCTAATGCAATTTTTAAAATAAAAAATATAATCTTTAACGTATTCGAAGGCAATGAACGAAGTAATTAGACTGACGAAAAACTGATTATTCACAGAATAACAAATTGATTTAAATCTAAGGCTCATTAATAAATCTACATTTATCATTTGTGTTGGTCGGTGGTAATTAATCGAATGATTTATTTATTTATTTTACTTTTTCTGTTTCACCATGTTACTTTTACAATAAAAATCTTAGGATTTTGATAATATTGCGATTTCATACTTTTTATTTAATAAATAATGATAGCGTCAGACCATAACCATAGGTGAAAAAGACATTGCCCATTTTCTAAAGACAGAATATTTCGCTGTAAATATTTTTGTGCCCTAGTGATTGTAATTAAATTTAGTAGCTCATAAATTAGTTTTTATTTTCTTTCCTTCTATTATTATATATCACATTATCTGTAGTGTTTTGGGGTTAGATACTAGACCATATGGATGACATTGACGAGATAAGTTAAATCAATTAGCTATTCAATAAAACTGTCTTCAATCTCAGGAAATGAAAGATAGTTTCAAATATACTGTTAGGAATGAAGAAAGAATACAATATCATTGAATATTAGGGGTTTTTTATGCACAACGAGATAGTACTTGGCCTTCACCTCACCTGATGTTAAGTGACGATAAGGCCGAAGGTGGAAGCGCACTTCACCCGGAATACTCATCACTGAGGAACTGGCTATCTTACCTCTAACTGCCGGATCACAACAATTTTTAAATTGTTGTTATGGCGTCATACTTAAGTAAGATGGTAATAGATAGCTAGCCAGGTGACTTGAAATAAGCCCTACCAGCAACCAAACCGAGTACAAATTGTACCCCCCCTGGGAATCGAACCCGGGGCCCCTGCGTCTTACACGGGTGGGGGAACCACTAGACCACAGAGGAGGTTAACTAATTATAAAAACAGTGCCGAAAATCGCACAAGTTCTGTGGACGATATGGTGAGCGAGTCATAGGTAAATCAAATAGCTGTGCTACCTATTCGCTGGGTGCGAAGGTATAATAATCGATCGCAGCGCTCATGGTGGCAAAAAGGAGAAATAATGAAGGGTCTGTAATCTGTTTGAAAACGATATTTAATTGATTACTAGCGATACAGGAACAATTATATATGTTTATTATCACTTAAATTATTAAAGTAACTTTATACTCTTGTTTAACAAAATCGACAACTAAAAAAGAAGTAAACAAACTAATATAACCAAAATAAAATACTCTTTTTGGATAGATCTTACTTGCCATATATAATTTAAATGACCAAAAATGATTTCACAATACTTTGTCACAGTTGATGATTTCACAAAATTTTGAAATTTACGTTAATAACACAACGTGTGTAGTAATTTTAATATTTTGTCGTCAAAACGGTCAGGTCAGAGCCAACAAAGTTGCAACACGCTTCAACAAAGTTGCACTAAAAGCGTGCACGGAGCCAATAAAAATTATTTCAATTTCAGAAAACAAAAGATGGTTCTTTAGATATATCGTTAGGAATAAAAAAATAAATCAATATGACAGGATTTTATTTAGTTGAGGCCTAAAAAGGTGGTATCATTATTGGTGACAGTCCTTTGAGGAAAGCATTTATATGAATTTAGAATTTATTTATTTTTATTGATAATACTAATTATATTATTATAATTTCTAATAATACTCGTTTAATTAGAAACTTTTGCTTAATTAACAACCAATAGTTTTCACGAGGTACTCGTAGGTATTTTTACTGATTTTTTTTTTAATATTTTTGTTAAAATCATCTTTTGTGACAACGTCTACGTTGTTTTTAATTAAATTACTTTATTAAACATAAAAAAGAGTTTAGCGATAAATACAGCCGGTACTTTTTGCTGAAATTGCTCAAACCAATCAATGACCTGAGTGGTGCAGTGGTCAAAATGCTAGTCTAAAACGCAAGAGGTCCCGGGTTCGATTCCCGGCCGGACTGAAATTGAAATGATAAATTTTAATTTCTGTGACGGGTCTGGGTGTTACTATATATAATAAGTAAGTATAAGTAGTATATCAGTTGTCTAGCCATATTACAAACTTTGCTTAGTTTGGGGCTAGATGGCGCTGTGTGAAATTGTCCAAGCATTTATTTATTAACCACTTAACCACTTTTGGGTACTTAAGTTTTAAATTATTTTTTGATGTTTAGCTTGGTTTTTATTAAAAACCCTTATAATCAATTTAATAAAACCCCACTAGTATCCGTAAAATTTGATAGATACCAAAACATTTCATCAAACCCACTTTTTATTAAACCTCATTATTATAAATCGATTCGCATGCCACTAATCGATTCTAATACTCTAAGCTAATTACTCATTTGTATAAGTTGCCACTAAAAAAACAAACTAATTGTCTATGCCGCATTTTAACGCCATGTCAGAGGTTACCGCCTTTGTATGCTAAACAGTTTTTTGTTAGAATGTATCCGGTGATGCACTATTATAGTGTTTCGTTTCCGTAGTTTGAATTGCGACCTTTGAAATTTATCGCTCCTGATATGTATAGTCGGCTAAGGGCCAGTTCACACTGAGGCACGATGCGACGTGCACTTTTAAAAATAGTGGTGGAATATAGAACTTATACACTTACTACTCAAAAGAAAATAGGGCCACTACATGGTTTTCCATACAATTGACCTAATGTCTAAAAAGTTTTTTAATATAAATTCAATTAGATTTTATTTGAATTTGATATTGTTCAAAAGATGTAATAGTCAACTTGCGGACTTTACTATCGATTGTCGAATTTACTTTATAATTTCCTCTTTTCACCGTATCGTATGTCAGTTAGGATAGAAAAAATTGGATCATACTAAAATACGAGAAATGTAACATTTTTCGATTCTAACTGCCACACAGCGAACAGGATAAATTACATAATAAATTCGACAGTAAAGTCCGCAAGTTGACTATTACAGCTTTTGAACAATATCAAATTCAAACAAAATCAAATTGAATTGATTTTGCAAAACCTTTTAAAAATTAGCTCGTTTGTATAGAAAACCATATTCGAGTCTAGAGTTGCGGCCCGGCCCCGGCAAAGGTTCGGTACCCGGCAGGTTCGGCACTTTTTACGAGGTTCGGCCGGGTACCGAACCTTGACCCGCGGTTCGGCCGAACCTCCGAACCTTTCCCTTCCCTTTCCAAAATGATGATTTGGTCGTTAAATTAAGCCCAAATTCCGAAATAATATGATATTTTTATTTATTATTAAACAACATTTTATTAAGACGATTTTATTCGGTTTCTTTGTGTTTGCAAAAGTTTGCAAACGATTTTATTTAGCTTCCCGATGTGCTAGAGACTTAAAACTTTCAACATAGGTCAGAACTGAAAAGCAATGCAATATTATGGTGTCATTGAGCTGATCTGATGATGGAGCCGTAAGAAGGCCACAGGAACTCTGTGATAAAACCATACACACCCATCGAGTTTGGGATCGTCTGATTCGTCTTGACGAGTACTCCGATAGGAGATGGTGTGTTTTATTAAAGTTTTGGCTCGTTGACTAAAAAGCAGAAAATAATAATTTACTGAAAAAAACATTTTTTTTTTATAAAAACACGTTTTTAAAACCTACTAAAAAGTATAAAAATCGGACTAAAAACATTCTGCGCGATTGGGATCAAGCCGACGAGCCCGGCCTCTAAAAACAGACGTTCCGAATATACGGACTAGCGCTCCAAACTGCCTAAATGAATACCGAGTCGGTTCGGCCGGGTCGCGAACGGTTCGGTATTTTGGAACCGAACGGTTCGCGACCCGGCGGTCCGGTATAATTGAGGTTCGCTGCATCACTATATTCGACGTCTTAGAGTGAAAACCTCGTGAATATAAAAGAAGAAACTTTTCAGAAGGAAGAAAAAGCTGCGTGCTGTAATTTTTTGTACGGAGGCTTTTATGTTTTTTTACTAAACGATGTCGTTACGGGTATCGAAAGAACAAATAAGTGAGATCAGGGTTATGCGTTGCGAGGTTTTCTTCCTAAAAAGCGTTCGTTTCTACTGATTTTCGTTCGACAAATCAACTCAAATGTATGGAGATTGAGTCATATTTCGAACGAAAATCAGGAGAAACGAGCGTTCGACGCCAGTCGAGCGATTCAAAAATAGCGCTCCTGGTCTCTTCAGCCATCGTCGCGTCGCGTCGCGTCTCTGTGTGGACTAACCCTAAGTGTTTAAAATTATTGCTTTTTTGTCGCTAGGGAGTATCTGCACAAAATGTATGTAGAGTTGTAGACTCAAGCATCGCTGAGCGTTTTTCGAAATCGCTTCCGTCTTTTGATTTCATTTGTTGAGCTGCTGCAGTAGTACTGACTATACGTCTCAAAGATTTAATCTTTGATACGTCTACTTTGCAGTTTGCGATAAAATAAAATAAAACTGTGCTCCAACTTCTTAATCAGCAGCCACTGTTGACATTCCTCATCAAAATAACTATGTATTTATACTTTCAAAAGTTATTTTAAATACCAAACAAATACAATATTTCTGTAATATTATAGTCTATGTTTTGGTTTGTGGTTCTGGCATCTGGCAACCCTGCGAACGGCCGGCTCTTTTTCCTATGGCTGATTGTGCTTAACAAAGTGTAATGTTTGCATCCTTAAATAAAAAGGTGATCTCCCATAAAATTCTTTTATTAACATTACTACATGGCGCAGCCGTACTAAAGAACCTGCCGATATTAAGATTTGATGGTGTTCACTGAAGAAACTCACGATCACGAAGAAGAAACAATGTCGGGCGTGGAATACCGCATGCCAGCACCGCTCAACCTCGACAATTTGGATGATCTTTATCCACAATGGAAGCGATTTCTCAACAGTTTTAAGATTTTCCTGTCTGCTTCTGGGCTAAATAAGGTAGCAGAGTCCAGAAAAGCTGCCATTTTTCTGAACTGCATTAGACAATCTGCTCAAGAACTTTACGAAAACACCTTGAAAGGCACGGTTGATAATGAAAAACTTGATGATGTTATAAAGATTTTTGAAGAGCATTTTAAACCTAAAACGAATGAGATCATAAATACGTTTCACTTTAACAAGAGAATTCAAGAAGACGGAGAAAATTTTGATGCATTTTACACAGATTTAAGAAAAATTGCACAAAACTGCAACTTTGGTGTATTTGAAGACAGAATGCTAAGAGACAAAATAATATATGGCATAAGAGACGTTCAAATTCAACAGAAACTCTTGATGAAGAAAAATCTGACTTTACAAGAAGCTGTGGAAACGTGCAGGACCTCAGAACTGGCTAAGAAACATGTGAAGGTCATCGCAGGTCAAGGTCTACCAGCTGCAGAAGTAGATGGGATTGGCATCCAGCATAGAAAATCATTTCCCTACAGCGCTGACCAACAACAGTCAAAAGCTAAGTATAAAACATCTAGTACATACCTGTGTAAAAAATGTAACAAACGTCATGGACCTAGAAATTGCCCTGCCTTTGGCAAAACTTGTTCTTTGTGTAAAAAAATGAATCATTTTGCTGTAGGTTGTAAATCTAAGAATTCCGTACATTACATTGAATCTAACGAGGAAATAGAAAAGCCAGAGGACTTATGACTCGTACGGGTTTGTAACTCCATTGAAGGTAATAATAAGGAATGGACTGAAGTAATAAACATACAGTCAAAATATGTAACTTTTAAGTGTGACTCGGGGGCACAAATTAATGTTTTGTCTTTAAAAGATCTTAAAAATATTGTCGATGATGAAAATCCTGAGTGGTCTGAGACAAAAATAATATTAGAAGTTTTTGGGGGATCACACATTAAGCCTGTTGGCAAAAGAATTTTAACTATTTTGAAAAACAATGTGGCTTTTAAGACTGAATTTATAATTGTTGATAAAAACGTTCGACCTATATTGGGTTTACCAACTTTGATAAAACTTAAACTTTTAAATATCAATAATAATCATAATGTAAATGTAATAAAAACTTATGTAAATGCTAGTAAAAACAGCTTAATAGAAAAGTATTGTGAACTATTTCAGGGTGTCGGTCAATTCAAGAAGCCGTTGGAACTGCACATCCAGACTGGAGTAGACCCAGTTGTGAGACCACCGAGACGAGTCCCTAATGCACTTTTGACTCGGTTGCAAGAAAAATTAAAATCACTGGAGGATAGACAAATTATCTCCAAGGTCGAACATCCTAAGAGCTTTGTAAGTAATCTAGTAGTTATTGAAAAAAAAGATGGATCATTAAGAATCTGTCTCGATCCAAAAGATCTTAATAATGTGTTACTTAGAGAATATCATCTGATCCCTACTTTAGAGGAAATTTTACCTAAGATATCAAATAAGAAATTTTTCTCCGTATTAGACTTATCTGAAGGATTCTATAATATTAAACTGGATAATAATTCTAGTGAACTATGTACATTTAATAGTCCGTTTGGTTGTTATAAATTTAATAGACTTCCCTTTGGTTTATCTGTGGCCCCAGAAATTTTCCAAAAGTATAATGAAAATGCTTTTGGTGATATACCTGGAGTAATCATTTATTGTGATGATTTGCTAATATGTGCTGAAACAGAATCGGAGCATGATGCAATATTAGATAAAGTTTTTGAAAGAGCAAAATTATGCAATGTTCGCTTTAATAAAAATAAGTTTCAATATAAGTTAAGAGAAGTAAAATATTTTGGACACATTTTTTCCGAAGCAGGTTTGAAAATTGATCCTAACAGAGTAGAAGCTATATTAAAGATTAATTGCCCGAAAGATAAAAAAGAACTTCAAATATTTCTTGGAATGGTGAATTACCTAAGACAGTTTGTTCCTAATCTTGCTAATATTGCATCACCTCTTCAACTCCTGTTGAAAAAGAATGTTGACTGGTTATGGACTAATGTGCATGACACAGCTTTTAAAAACATAAAATGCAAAATAAGTGAAGCACCTGTTTTACAGAATTTTAACCCTAAATTACCTATTGTAATTCAATGTGATGCCTCCAAAGATGGTTTAGGTTGCTGTTTGTTACAGAATGATAAGCCGGTTTGTTTTGCATCTAGAAGTCTTACTAGTAGTGAAAAAAATTTTTCACAAATAGAAAAAGAACTTTTGAGTGTTGTTTGGTCGACTAGAAAATTTCATTATTACATTTATGGACAAAAATGTACAATATTAAATGATCATAAACCTTTAGAATCTCTGTTGAAAAAGTCTATTCATGATGTTCCGTCTCCACGATTACAAAGATTAAAATTAAAATTGTTAAAGTATGACTTGACCTTTAAATATCTCAAAGGAAAATTTATGTTCATTGCAGACTTGTTGTCCCGATCCTTTCTAAAATGTGATGATGTTGATGAATCTTACATGTATGAAGTAATCCACTGTGTTGGTCTGGCAAAATACCTTCAGTGTACAGAGGCGACCAAACAAAAATTAATATTGGAAACTAACAATGATTCAGAACTTAAAAAATTAATGGAATATACCAAAAATGGTTGGCCTAATAATGTTAAACATATTCATGATGAGGTACGTTATTATTATAAATTAAGATCTGATATTTCAATTGATGAAAATCTGCTATTCTTACGTGATAAGCTAATAATACCTAAAAGTATGAGGATGGAAATTCTGAAAATATTACATGAGGGTCATCTCGGCATCAGCAAAATGAAAAGTTTTGCACGAGAAATATATTACTGGCCTAAAATTGATTTACACATTGAACAGTTTGTAAGTGTTCAGAGATCATTATGTTTGTTATTGTGGTTAGTTAATCTACTTACCGATAGATGGCGCTGTACTTGTTTACGCACATCCTGAACGGCGGTGTTAAGGTTTTTTGTATTACACGTATATTTTAATATTTAGTTACAATAAATAACTTTCGCTACTGCGTGAATCTGTTGTTTGATTTACCTAATCGACACGGACTTTTTTGGGATTTGTTCATGGTCCTTCTGTTAGCCGGTAATAAACGGCACGGAGTTGACTTGTACAAATTTGTGGAGGCACCGAACGGGCAGCGGATTGCTGTCAAGGGTGCAGTTTTTAGCAGCTGTTGACGTCGCGTCGGTTTCGGCGCGGGGGGAGAGCACCCCCGGAAACTGAAACTATCATCGGAGAGGCAAGGCTGGCAGCGGGGGGAGCACCCCCTGGGAAAAACTTCAGGAAAATTGCAGAGAATCCGGAGCAGGCTGAAGGGGGAACACCCCTGAAACATTCAAAACAGTGAGTGAAAAGAAGAAATAATAGTGAGTACGATTTTGAGCCTTATTGTCAAGAAGTGATTAACTTAGAAAAATCAAAGTTTAGTTCATGTGAAATTGGCAAAGTGTTTTAGACTTAGAATAATTTTAATAAAAGTGATCCAACGGGGAACCTATGCCGGTTTTCTGAGCGAATTTACTAAGTTCTAAACACTTAGAAAAATTTGCCGAACTTTCGACTTGTAATATTTACGTTTGCCTGGGACTTAGAAGAATTCTCAACAATTTCGGACTTAGAATATTTTGCTTTAATTTGGACGGTGTTCATTCAACAAGTCTTGGAAGTTTATTGAAGTGAAAATTTTGGACTTTTTTTTTGTAATACTTAGTTGATTGAAGTTTATGTTTACTTTTGTTACTGAACTTGTATGAAACTTGTCATTTTTAGTTGGAATTTTAAATTGTATTTCTGTAATTTCCTTGTTTAAGTTGAATTAGTTCCTGTTTCACAATGACTGACAAGTACTTTAAACTCCAAGAAGATATTTCTAATAAAATTAATAAATCTAAAGGTAATTTTAAGAAAAGTCCTAGAGAAAGAATTACTGTAGCTTATCTAGAAGCACGCTTAGAGTCTTTAGAGCAAAGTTGGTCTTTATTTAACGATAATCATAACAAAATTATATTGGAGTTGGACCCAAAAGTGGTCAAAGAATCAAATTATGAATCTGTTGGTTTATATGAGCAAACGGAAGAGTTATACTATGAGTACAAGTCATTGTTAAAAGGTATATTATCGAAATTAGCTTTGGAGAACAGGGAAGTAATTAAGGAAAGTAAAGTTAGTGAACAATCTGCTGTAAAATTGCCAAAGATATCAATCCCTAAGTTTTCAGGTAAATATTCAGAGTGGGTAAGCTTTCGAGACTTATTCACATCTCTCATTCATAAGAATTCTGGTATCGATGACGTGCAGAAGCTCCATTATTTAAAAGGTTCAGTAACCGGTGAAGCAGAACAGCTTTTACGGTACATACCAGTCACTGCAGACAATTATAATGTTTGTTGGAATCAATTAGAGAGTCGATACAATAATAAAAGATACCTTGCCAACAACATTTTGAAAAAGTTAACAAACCAAAAACCTTTAACATCTGAGACGGCTAGTTGTATCAAACAATTGTTAGATACTACCAAAGAGTGTTTGTCTGCATTAACTAACATAGGCATTGATGTCAGTAGCTGGGATACTATCATAATTTATTTAATTAGTCAGAAGTTAGATCCCGAGTCGCGTAAACAATGGGAGCAACGAATTAGCGACTCTGTTAAAGATTTGCCTACCTTTGAGCAATTTGAAGAGTTTTTACACGGTAGATTTAGAGCATTAGAATTCATCGATACCAAAGTTCAAAAATCGGAAAAGCAAAACTGTACTCACGTGGCCACTACAATAGTTAATTGTATTTTCTGCTCGGATGGCCATAAATTGGCTAACTGTAAAAAGTTCGCAAAAGAACACGTTGACGCGCGACGTAACTTTGTCCAAACAAACCACTTATGTTTCAACTGCCTTGGCTCTAGTCATTCAGTGTATCAGTGTACATTGTTAACGAGGTGCCGTCTTTGTAAAAAGAAACACCACTCCTTACTTCATCCCAGAAGTCCTAAATCATTCAATGAAGTCAAATCGGATCAGTCTGTGAATAGTGAGGTCGTAGAGTCTCCCGGCCCATCACACTCACATTCCCATAGCGAAGTTCAAAATTCACACGTAGTTGCTTCTTGCTTTACAAATGCAATAGGGCAAGTACTATTGGCTACCGCCTTAGTAAAGGTAGAGTCACCTAAAACAAACTCCGTATTCATCTTGAGAGCTCTACTTGATCAGGGCTCTCAGGCTTCATTTATAACTGAAGCCGCGGTTCAACTAATTGGGCTCAAGAAAATACCAGGCACTAGCTTAGTATCAGGTTTGGGCGGCGACCAAGCGACCTTGTCCTCAAGGTCGTCAGTACTAGTGAAAATTCAGTCCCGCCTTGATCCCAGCTTTACCATAACGATTAAAGCTCATGTCTTGAGTCGACTTACAACCTTACTACCTACTAGTAAGGTTCCTATCCAAGTGTTACCAACACTTTCGTCTACAGAATTAGCAGATCCGTTGTTTGGTACTCCCAACAAAATCGATCTGCTTTTAGGCGCTGACGTTTACAGTCATATATTATTAGACGGATTGATCAAGGATCCGCAGGGCGCAGTTGTTGCACAACGCACAACCTTAGGTTGGATCCTTTCCGGTAAGATACGGGCTGAGAACAACAACAGCCACAGAGAGTCTTGCCATAATATAATTAGCTTGCACTTAACGCAACCTAGTGAAAATGAACTTCTCAAAAGGTTTTGGGAGCTAGAGTCGGAACCATCATTTGATAAGTCAAAATATTTAACTCCCGATGAGAAAATGTGCGAGGATATTTTCACTCAAACTACTAGGCGCGATGATTCTGGTCGGTTCATTGTGAAGTTACCATTCAAAACACAAGATCCAGCTTGTTTACATGGTAATTTGAATGATATTTCACTGAAGCGATTTCTACTGTTAGAAAAACGATTGTTGAAAAATCCTGAGCTCAAGCTGGAGTACTCAAAGTGTTTGGCAGAGTACTTAAGCTCAGGTCATATGGAAATCGTAAAGCCACAAGCCATAGAGACTAACAGAGCAGTATATTTGCCTCACCATGCTGTGATTCGTCAAGATAAAACCACTACTAAGATACGAATGGTGGTGGACGCATCTTGTAGCGACTCTAATGGAGCATCACTTAATAGTGATTTGTTAGTGGGTCCTACGTTACAACCAGAGCTTCGACACTTGATTATGAAGTGGCGGCTCTATAAAATAGGATTAGTTGCCGACATTGTTAAAATGTACAGGCAGATAAGAGTTGCTGACGAGGATACTGATTTTCAGCGTATTTACTGGCGCGAAAATCCTGATTGCGAATTACAGCATCTTCGGTTCTTGCGTGTAACTTTTGGAACCTCGTCGGCGCCTTATCTAGCCGTACGTTGCCTTCAACAACTAGCCTATGAAGACGGTGATAATTATCCTTTGGCGGTGCCCAGAGTCCTTGACTCATTTTACATGGATGATCTTATGACCGGTTGTTACTCTGTCACTGAAGGACTCCAGGTTTACGAACAAGTAACAGCTCTGCTAAACCGTGGTGGATTCCCTCTTCAAAAGTGGTCGAGTAACTCTAAGGAACTCATGAGCAAACTTAGTGAAGAATCAAGAGACTTTAATCAGAATGTAGAGTTGAAATCTGACGATATTGTAAAGATTCTTGGATTGAAATGGAATCAAGATGCTGATGAGTTCCGATGTACTGTGGATCTTCCACCTTTACAACTTCCGGTCACAAAAAGAAAAATGATTTCGGATATCGCCCGGCTATTCGACCCTTTGGGCTGGATAGCTCCCGCTGTAACTACAGCTAAAGTCTTTATACAAAGAGCATGGTTGGCTGGCATAAATTGGGATGTAGAGCTTCCATCCGAATTGCTAAGGGATTGGATTGCCTTTCGCAACGACCTTCACCATCTCTCTGAAATTCGGATTCCGCGATGGATACAAAGCGATAGAGATGAGAAATTGTTTGAGCTCCATGGGTTTTCGGATGCGTCCAACGTCGCTTACGCTGCCGTAGTATATGCACGTATCGTTGACAAACATGGGCAGGTTCACGTCCATTTGGTTACCTCCAAAACCAGGGTTGCTCCAGTAAAGCAAATCTCAATACCTCGCCTCGAATTATGTGGCGCAGTTCTGCTAGCCAAACTTTTAAAAGAAGTTGCTGAAACTTTGGAAGTTCCAAAGGAAAGATGGCACGCTTGGACTGACTCGTCAATAGTCCTGGCATGGCTGAGGAGCCACCCCAGCCGCTGGAAAACGTTTGTGGCCAATCGGGTAACAGAAATACTTACCGTTTTAGATGGAGAACAATGGTCCCACGTTGTTTCTAAGGATAACCCTGCAGACCCCGCCTCACGAGGATTGCAACCTTCTGAGTGTGTTCAAAATACACTCTGGCACCAAGGTCCTAAGTGGTTACATCTGGAAAATATAAAGTATAGTAAAGGAGAATTAGAGAGTACAGACATGGAAGAGAAGAAGAGTAAGGTAAAATGTCACACAACGATAGTAGATAATAAAATCGATGACATTTTATCACGATTTTCAAAACTGAGGAAACTTACCCGTGTTTTGTCCTTCTGCCGTAGAGTTCTGCGATGGAAGAAACCTGTAAAAGAAAGCACAAATACAATTAATACATGGTTATCAGCAAAAGAAATAAACGAAACACTACTCACCTGTATTAAAACCTGTCAAAAAGAGAACTTTCATGAAGATATTGACTGTCTACAAAAAACGGGAAATTTACCAAAGAAAAGCAAACTTACCTCCTTATGTCCATTCTTAGACGCCGATCAAATCCTTAGAGTAGGTGGGAGGATTCAAAATGCTCAAGTCAGTGATGACGTAAAGCACTCTATCATTCTTCCCCATAACTCTCATCTTACAAAGTTGATAGTAGATGATGCACACGAAAACACTATGCACGGGGGCCCTCAAATTATGTTGAACTACCTAAGGAACAAATATTGGGTCATAGGAGCTAAAGATCTTGTACGTCAATTCGTGCATAAGTGTATTCCATGTGTCCGCCAAAAGGCAGCTGTAAGACAACAACTTATGGGACAGCTGCCTACAGCGAGGGTAACCCCAACTAGAGCGTTTCTCAGCAGCGGCGTTGATTACGCTGGACCAATTAGTATTAGAGCTACAAAGGGGCGGGGCCATCACTCGACAAAGGGTTACATATGTTTATTCGTATGTATGGCCACTAAGGCCATTCACCTCGAGGTGGTAAGCGACATGACCTCTCAAAGTTTTATAGCTGCATTTAAACGGTTCGTAGCACGTAGAGGCCATGTCGCTGATTTGTGGAGTGATAATGGCACCACCTTTGTAGGAAGCGCGAGAGAACTTCGAGAACTTTTCGCTGCGGAAAATTCTGGGTACGCGTCTGAAATAGCAGATTGGATGGCTTCCAATGGTACTAATTGGCACTTTATCCCTCCCCATTCTCCAAATTTTGGAGGATTGTGGGAAGCGGGTGTTAAGTCGACCAAGTATCATTTAAAAAGGGTCATAGGTAACAGCACCCTCACATTTGAGGAAATGACAACAACCTTGTCACAAATTGAGGCGTGTTTAAACTCCAGGCCCATTTGTCAGTTGTCAAGCAGCCCGGATGATCCAACGCCTCTAACACCTGGTCATTTTTTGGTTGGAGAGCCGTTGGTGCTTGCTCCAGAGAACAATTATGAAAACGCTAATATTAGTAGCCTAAAAAGATGGCACCTGACGCAGCGAATGATTCAGGACTTCTGGCGGAAATGGTCACACGAGTATCTCACTCAACTTCAACAGAGATACAAATGGGCACAACAAGTTCCAGAACCTGAAGTGGGAAGTGTAGTGTTAGTGAAGGAGGACGATCTTCCACCCTCCAGATGGCTATTTGGAGTCATAACCGAAAAACATCCCGGTGCGGACAAACTTACGCGTGTCGTCACATTACGTTACAAAGGTAACAAAATTAAACGACCTGTATCTAAATTAGTTGTATTACCCATAGATACCTAGGATAAGCAGACACTTTTGCAGTGTCACATTGTAATCATTAGTTAAGGATGAAACTTTTTAGTTTTAATTTTTTTTTGTGTTTTTCTTTATGCTCTGTCAACCGTTTATGGACTATGTCCATGGCGGCCGGAATGTTCAGAGATCATTATGTTTGTTATTGTGGTTAGTTAATCTACTTACCGATAGATGGCGCTGTACTTGTTTACGCACATCCTGAACGGCGGTGTTAAGGTTTTTTGTATTACACGTATATTTTAATATTTAGTTACAATAAATAACTTTCGCTACTGCGTGAATCTGTTGTTTGATTTACCTAATCGACACGGACTTTTTTGGGATTTGTTCAGTAAGAAAATGTTTTGTTTGTCAAATGTATCAAAATAAAAATGTTAAAGAACCACTAATGTCTCATGACATTCCAGAATTGCCATTTTCAAAACTAGGAATTGATATCATGGAGTTTAAAAGCAAAAGTTATTTAGTAATATATGATTATTTCTCAAAATGGCTTGATGTACAGTTGCTTAGTAGTAAGAGCGCAAAAAGTATTAACAATGTATTAATTGGTATTTTTTGTTATTTTGGTACTCCAAATGAGATTGTGTCTGATCACATTCCATTTGATTCGAAGGAATGTAAGGACTTTGCTTCAGAATGGGGATTTAAATTAACATTTTCCAGTCCTAAATATCCTCAGTCAAATGGAATGGCAGAGAGGGCAGTCCAGATTGCTAAGAAAATGTTAAAAAAATGTTATGAAGATAAGACTGATTTCAGGGTAGCTCTGTTACATTATAGAACTGCACCTGTGTGTGGTACAAAATTTTCACCAGCACAATTAGCAATGAACAGAAATTTAAGAACTAAATTACCTGTTTGTTATAATTATTTAAAGCCAAAGCTAAATGAAAATGTAAATGTAGAATTTGAAAAGGGGCAAAATAGAAATTTAAGGCATTATAATTTAAATACTAGAGTTAAGGAGGACTTTTATGTTGGACAAAATATATTGTTTCTTAAAGATCCTAGTATCAATAAGTGGTTATCTGGTACTATAGCTAATAAGAATGGTTTAAGGTCATATGACATTATTGCCAGTAATGGTGTAAGATACACAAGAACCTCTTATCATGTTCGACCTTGCTAGATTTTTTTGTTTCAGTCCGTCTAGATCTCAGGGATGTGCAGTTGCAAAATTTTTTTTAGTTTGATAACTATAATTTTGTAGGATTTGTTTCAATCTCAAAGTTTGTTTGTAAAAGGGGGAAAGAAAAACAAAGTAATATGTATGTTGAATTTATTAACTTAAAAAAAAAAATGTAAAAAGGGATAGATGTAATATTATAGTCTATGTTTTGGTTTGTGGTTCTGGCATCTGGCAACCCTGCGAACGGCCGGCTCTTTTTCCTATGGCTGATTGTGCTTAACAAAGTGTAATGTTTGCATCCTTAAATAAAAAGGTGATCTCCCATAAAATTCTTTTATTAACATTACTACAATTTCCATCACAGATGTCATCTTTAAAAGATAATGGTTTAACCGACATATGTTACCATACTATCATTAGGACCCAATCTAACAATCCCGAAACAGAATCATTAATATCTTGCTAGATGGCGTTGACACACTATTTATCATTTCCGTAATTAACAAATAACTAAACACACTATAAGCGTAAAAACTGCGTCGAAAAGGCGCTAATTAAATCGCTAATTATGTTAATATTCTAGTTTGTTTTCATGAGGAAATGTTTTGGCAGTCATTAAATCAATATTGAATCATCATGGTTAGTAATCATAGGATAATGATAATATAAAAAAAACGGCCAAGTGCGTGTCGGGCCACGCGCCGTAGGGTTCCATAGTTACCTTATACCATACCACACTTATCATTTTTTGTCTGCAAAAAAACTTTGTTTTTAACAGTGTTGCTATGAATGACAAAGTTATATTTGCGGTTCTAGAAAAAGTGCTATATTTCAATGAAATCAAAAGACGGAACTGATTACTATATCTCGTTCAAACGAATTTTCGTTGAAAGTGTTTACTAAGATCTACAGCATATATTTTTGACACATTTCACCACTTTGGCGGTGTATTTCTTTCAAACGGTTACTTTGAGAAAAAATTGTCTTAGAAATCTCAATGTCATTTTTAAAGTCCTATCTATAAACACCCCGCACGTATTAGTTTGAAGAAAAAAAATCAGTTTCAGTTCCAATGTATGGGGAGCCCCCCTTTAATCTTTTATTATTTTTATTTTTGTATTAAAATCGTTAAGCGGTTTACAGAATACATCTACCTACCAAGTTTCAACCGTGTAATCTTTCGGAATAAAGTGGCTGTGACATACGGACAGACAGACAGACTGACATGACGAATCTATAAGGGTTCCGTTTTTTGCCATTAAGGCTACGGAACCCTAAAAAATATGTATAGTTTTGGATTAATTTTCTTTTGTTAAATGGTGGAATTGAATAGAGAGATTTTCACAAAACTTAGCTACTACTAAGTTTTCACAAAACCTGAAATGATTACAAACTCCTTTGACCGATTATTTGTCTGAAATCATTCCTGAAAAACACAGCTTTTTACACGACTGCTCAAAAAACAGAGAGTGTAATGTGTTCAGGGATTATTTTGTTTGCATGTATGCAAGTTTCTTATTCCACCATAACTTCCATATGCCTTAACGGAGTTGAATGTAGAATAAAGGTATCGTCATAAGAATAAATAAAATTTGGTATCGTTAGAATCCTTACATCATCCCATCCCAAGTGACACTAGATATACAGGGTCACTGGAAATATGACGTATTCCTGCTAAGGGGTTATAGATGAGGTCAAAACAAATATTTTTTGTAATATAACTTTTTCTCAAAAAGTTTATAGTTTTTGAGTAAATTGAAATGAAGTATTTTTTTACCAAAAGTACGTTTTCAATAACAAAAACTTAAAATAAAAGATAACTACTCGTTCGATTCCGGTTTTTTTATTATTTTGGAATAGAAAACAGTCTAAATGTTGATAATGTATAACAAAAATTACAAAAAGTACAGGTTTTTATAAAAAATTCAATCCTTAAAAGCATTTCTTATTTTTATTTTTTCAGATTTTTTAGAAAAGGCAGCAAATATCCTTAAAAAATTCCTAGTAACTAAGCATGCATAATATTTTAAAAACATCACCATCTATTCAGCTTTCAGTTGAGGTATAAAACTTAATAATATCTTAAATAAAAAATGAAAAATTAAGACTTAAGTAAATTGCAGTCCCATTTCATGTAGCAAAAATTTCCTACTTCGAGCGCTTCGGAGGTGGCCGTATTATCCTACTTATATCATAAATGTGAAAGTTTGCTTGTTTGGATGATTGTTAATCGATCATCTAAAACGGCTGAACGGATTTGGATGAAATATGGCACACAGATAGTCCAAAAGCTGGATTAAAACATAGGAGGATACTATTATCTTGGTTAAAGGTTTCCTAGGCATTTTCTCGAATGTAAATGCCGATGAAGTCGCGGGCGGAAGCTAGTTTGACATAAATGGTCGTGCTTACTAAAAATACTTTCGTCCGAGTGAGTTTCGAGACAGGATTATTTTCCGCCAATGAGTCAAAATTTTCTACAGACGGCATCAAAAATAACCATGCATATCAGCCATTTTTAAAGCCTTTATGCCAGGCCTTCCTTTTGGCTTGTGGATGGATAATGTGGACGGGCCATAACCCACCACATGGGCCCAATGGGGATTTGTCGGTGTTAACAAAATGTACCTTACATAGAGCCGTTGGTCGTCGTTAAACTGACCAATCCACATTGGGTCCACGTGGTGGGTTATGGCCCGTCCGCTCTATCCATTCACAAGCCAAAAGGAAGGCCTGGCATAAAGGCTTTAAAAATGGCTGATATGCATGGTTATTTTTGATGCCGTCCGTAAAAATTTTGACTCATCAGCGGAAAATAATCCTATCCCCAAACTCTTATTATTATTTTTAGTAAGCATGACCATTAATGGCAAACTAACTTCTGCCCGTGACTTCATCGGCATTTACATTCGAGAAAATCCCTAGGGAACCTTTAGCCAAGATAATAAGTATCCTCCTATGTTTTAATCCGGCTTTTAGATTATCTGTGTGCTATATTTCATCCAAATCCGTTCAGCCGTTTTACATGATCGATTAACAATCATCCAAACAAGCAAACTTTTACATTTATGATATAAGTAGGATAATACGGCCACCTCCGAAGCGCTCGAAGTAGGAAATTTTTGCTACATAAAATGGGACTGCAATTCACTTAAGTCTTAATTTCTCATTTTTTATTTAAGTTATTATTAAGTTTTATACCTCAACTGAAAGCTGAATAGATGGTGATGTTTTTAAAATACTATGCACGCTTAGTTACAAGGATTTTTTTAAAGATATTTGCTGCCTTTTCTAAAAAATCTGAAAAAATAAAAATAAAAAATGTTTTTAAGGATTGATTTTTTTATAAACACATGTACTTTTTGTAACTTTTTTTATTCATTATCAACATTTAGACTGTTTTCTATCCCAAAATAATAAAAAAACCGGAATCGAACGAGTAGTTATCTTTTATGATATTTTTTTGTATCTGAAAACGTACTTTTGGTAAAAAATTACTTAATTTTAATTTACTCAAAAACTATGAACTTTTTGAGAAAAAGTAATATAACAAAAAATATTTGTTTTGACCTCATCTATAACCATTTAGCAGGAATACGTCATATTTCCAGTGACCCTATATTTTGAATCAATATGGTGACTGTACTTTCAAATATGAAAAAAAATCTTCAATTATTACAATATGGGCATCAAATGAAAGTACTTTATGAACACATTTCAAAACCTTATAATTCGTCACGAAAATGTGTGAAACAAAAATAAATATTTACTTACCTAATTTAAAAAAAAATCGTGTTGCATTCCAGGAGTGCCGACAGAAGTGAAAACTTGAATATTAATGTTGTGCTTTTTGAAAATTTGGAATGGTTAGGGAACAATTTTGCACGAATTGCTTCCATTATCAGTATAAAAGTCCTATCATTTATGAGGTAGAATGCAATATTTATTTATTTATTGCGCTATCGTACACAAACATGACAATTTATATTACATTAAAAAAATTATCTCTCAGAAAAATCAACCCGCCGAACACCAAAACGACGCGCCGCCATTTTCGCCGCGCCGTAGAAAGAGAGGGGTATACTTCCGCCGCCGGCTGTCTACGCTACATCCGTCTTACGAATATTTGATTAGGGTCACGTGACCCTGACTGACGCGAGTTTAAAATTTGTTCCCCATTACAAAAAAAGTGTACATCGCCACTAAAGAAGTTTTCACTTCAAAAAATATTAAAAGCACGACTGCCCTGCCAAAAACTATCCAAAAAGTTAATTTACAAGTGTCTTTGCAGTCGGATGACGTCTTCAATTACAAATTGTTTTACTGAAGTCTCCCGACTGCAATATGACACTTGTTATTTAACTTTTTAGTGCTGGCACGGCAGTTATGTTTTTAATAAAAAAAAAAAAAAATATATCAGATTCTTACAAGACCTGAAATAATTTATATATTGATATTTATGTATATTGACTAACTATGAGTCTAAAAGCAACCCTGGAAAAAACAGCTTTTATAAAGTTTTATTTGAATTGAACAATGTAATATAACATTTTTTTCTCGATTTCAAGGCTACTTTACTAGTAACGATGAAGAAGTTGCTTAGGTATAATGATCACTGTATAAATGGTTTTCAGATTTTGCAGTAACTAAAATTGCAGGTGATTTATGAAAAATTTAAAATTACTGTTTGATAACTGTAACTTATTTTACCTTCAAATATTTAACTAAACCTTTCACACTACAAAAATTCGTAAGAATGGGCAACAGCGTCGCTTAACCACTGCTAAGGTTAAAATCACTTGCACGCCGCGCCCGCTGTCACATACGTTTAGTTCGTGCAGGGGCGATACGCGCGCACACGAATTTTGTTGCAAACTGGTTAAGCGACGCTGTTGCCCATAGTACCTACGAATATGGAATGCATCCATTCAATATAAGTTATATAATAAAATATATGTCAAAGCCGAAGCATGCAGTAGGTACTTAACGCTATAAATTTTAAATTAATAAACGTTCGAAATCCAATTCAAAGCTGTTCTAAACGTTATTTATAACAATAAGAAAGGCGGATGACGAATCGATTCGTCTCGGAATCGAATGCGCATCGATCTTAATAATCGATAAAAGAATCGGATCAAGTGTGACGGGCCACTGATTGTGGTAATTATTTGATTGGCTGAAGGCGCAAAATATAATTAAACAGTTATACTCTGCGCTAACCAATCTAACTTTACTTCTAAAATTGAAGTAATAAGGTTGAGTTTTGAATCACGAATAAATTCTTTAATTGAGTCTAAGAGAACTAAAATAGAGAAGCTAAAGTATACATGGTGCATTTAGATAAGAAACTGCTACTATTTCTTACAATTTACCTCAGTCATCAAAGGTAAGTATGGGTACTCGTATTTCATAGAATATGGTTTCATGATAAAAACCCACCTAAACGTATTTTATTTGTGCAAAGCTGTTTAGACTAAAACGTATTTCAACGTATGATTTATGACATAGAGTTATTAGACTTTCGCGTTTTCGACTCATGTAGTAATTTCCACGCCGATTCAAATACAACATAAAATTCAGATTTTCATTATTGCAATTTTCATTTTAATATGGAATCCACGGCAAATCAATTATAAATATAATTTATGATGAATGTGGACGCAGAATTATATTATTTTGCCTTGAATTATCGATATAATCATCGAGTGTGACCATTCGAGGTTCGTGCCAATTATTTGATTGAACAATCAAACGAGTGATATCGATTTTTTCATGGCTACAAACTGTTACGGCTCTACGTTACATAATAGTACATTATGAGACAAGTTAGCTTAGGTTGGTCATTGCACACAAGGCTGTGGGTTGCAGCCCGAGCTGCAAGCGAGGGCGTAACTCAGCCGAGTGTGCAATGAGTAAAAGCTCACGAGTTTCATACGACGTTTTTCAACACATTTGCGAGGAAATTACAAAGTAATTTACCACACAGCAACAAATACGACAAAAACAAAATATGACAATTATGGGAAAAGGCGCGTAAGTTTTTTTTTTGTCTTTTTTTCACACGCCCAATGCAAGAATATTTTGCGAACAAAGGGGTGAGTGAGCATACAGCCTACTTCAAAACTATAATTTTAAGTGATAAAGTGCAAATATTTTGATATTTTATAACAAAATATTATGAATTATTTTATAATAATAAATATTTGTTTGACTTAATTAAAGACTTACACATTTATTTATTTCAAAAATGAATATGAACTTTCAGCGGCATAAAACCCCTTTATTGTTACTAAAAAAACTGTATAACCCAGTTAAATTGGGAATGCTCTGTTTACTCGCATAGAACTTGCAGTAAGGTACTAATTTAACTTTGTAGGGATAATTCTATAACAACCAAGTGTTTTATATATTATTGCACGCGTTTGTTATAGCTCGGTTTATGGCCCTAAAAGCGATGTATTTAGGGCTCACTTTACGAGCAAGTGTGTTGAAAAGCTTATTTACAGTAGGCAGTAGGTACATTTTTCTATATAATTTTAAAGGTACGATACGGACGAGTTCAGATGTAAGAAGCCAAAAGTGGATCACTTGGCTGAACGTTTTGGCCAAAATTAGATATGAGCAGGTTTTCAAGAACTTATCTTTTAGGTATGCGTAAAGAAGCATGTTATCGATCTTAAAAATAACATGCTTCATCACGCATACGTCAGACGAAAACGCAAGATGAACTTGAAAGCGCACTGGTGTAGATGTAGCGAAAGAACGCTTCGACTATTAATTTTCTTCAGTCCTAGACTAAAAACGCAATTTATTGCAAGTTTATTGCAGTGCTCCTCTGGCACGTCCGCTCTAGAACCCATTACATCCTTCAGTGGGACTCTAAAAATTAATTCCTTTTTCTTGCCAACCACAGACAATCAATTAACCGTAGATTCTTCACGGTAAACAGGCATAGACAATGCCACCAGACTACTAAGAAAACTGCAATATAGTATAAATTTACGATATAAAACTCAAAGACCTAAGGACCGATATATTGCATTATGTGAATGCTGTTCCATGGGCAACAGCGTCGCTTAACCACTCCTGCGGATTTGCAGGAGTTAATCTAACTAGACAACTTATTAAAATAGCTTTTAGGATTCGATCTGGACACATTCCACTTAACAAATTTGCATTTTTAATGAGGAAGTCGGAATCGCCAAATTGTAATATCTGCGCTGTAATTGAGGACGTTCACCATTTGCTGGTGGAGTGTGCCCAAAACAAAAGTATGAGACGAGAGGTGATGGCAGAACTAAACTTAAATGCAAGAAATGTAAGCATGTTCCATGGCATCCTGTCGTCTCCTAACAGCGATGAGGATTTTAGAATTAGAAATGAGAGAAGAATTAATAGAATTTTAGAATAGAATTTTGAATGTCTTTGCTCTAAATAGTGTAACAAATAGGGTTATAGGATAGGTAGTTTTAGATAACGTTATGATGGGGCTGACATGGCCTTAGTGTTAAAAGCCTCTAAATAATAAAAGAATTTAAAAAAAACCACTCCTAGGGTTAAAATCGCTCGCACGCCGCGCCGTCACTACATACGTTTAGTTCGTACAGGTGCGATACGCGCTCACACGAAATTTGATGCTAACTGGTTAAGCCACGCCACAGAATAGATATAAGTACTGCCACGCTGTTGCCCATAGTACTTCTGGGCCTCGATTCTGCTAGTAACCTAACTCGGTTGAATGCCCTAAGAACCTAACAATCGTGTCTCAATAGTGTTTCAATGGTATTGCTTAGTTCTTGTTACAGAATAAATTTTTATTCTTACGTTGGCGGCTCGGAACATCGCCCGAGACGATGCGCAGAACACAATTTCGATGTAAGTGGGTGGGAGAGGCGAGTGGTGGGGCACGCGCACGCGCATAACGGCTAACTTCACAGCCGTCAATAAAAATTAAACGTATGAATTTTCGTCTGTGTGGACACTCGGAAAATCCCTAGGAAACCTTTGACCATCAGCCATTTTTGATGTCCCCACTGCTGGGGCACAGGTCTTCATTATGGGTAGATAAGGAGGATGGGCCATAACTCACCACGCGGACCCAATGCGGATTGGTGGGTGTTAACGACTGCAAATGCACCCAGGACCAACGGCTTAACGTGCCTTCCGAAGCACGGAGAAGCTCGAGATAATAAATTTTTGGTCACCCATTCCATGACCGACCCCTGCGAAAGTTGCTTAACTTCCGCAATCGCTGGGCCAGGCGCTAAAACCACTGCGTCATCGAGCTCCTCAACCCTTAGGAAACCTTTGACTGGGATAAAAAGTATCCTGTGTTTTAATCCAGGCTATAAATAAACTATCGGTGTGCCAAATTTCATCTATATCCGTTCCGCCGTTTTTGCGTAATTGAGTAACAAACATGCAAACATCTAAACATCCAAACTTTCACATAATTATTTTATAATATTAATAGGATTCATATCAGCTTCTTGACATATTAATAAAGTTTTACCTCCTTTAGGAATCAAATGAAATAATTTGGAATAATTACGATTTTTTTACCTCCAAAATTAACAATTTCTAGTTTCTTTTCACAAAATTTTCATAAAATTTTATAGAAATTAAATTCATCTGTCCACTAAAATTTCACACAGATCACAACAACAAGGACTCTAATTGGCATGATGACTTTTTTTTATTATTATTTTATGTTACATAAAAAAATACCTCTCAAAAAAAAGAAACATTGATAAAAGAATTATTTCGCTAGCATGAAAACTGCCCGAGATATCACAATTTGAAATGCACACAAATGGACTCACCCAAAAACGCTCCATACTAAAGGCTATTCAATTATGACGTCACGCTTGAATAGTTTGTATGCAACGCGTAGGAATTTGTTCGGCAGCTATATTAAATATTGTGTTTATAAAAATAGTTTCTTAGACAAATTTGCTATACATTTTAGGGACTAATTAAAAGTATCATTTATTTTAATAAATTTTATACTTTTTAAATGGACTTGACCACCCAACTTTGAAGGGTCATAAAACAAATAATACCAAGAGGTATACAAGCTACTCTATGTTTACGATTTTTATTAGTATTTTGTTATTTTATTCATTAGTCATCATCCCCATTTTAATTATTTTGTGAATTGATCCCAAAGTAAAAAAAAAACAAGAATCGAAAAGTAAAAGATGAACTTAATTTTTTTTGCGAATTCATATAACTATCCTATCTTTTCTACAAAACAAACACAGTATGTCATCTCAACTGTATAAGGCACACACCATCTGTCCGAAGTCGGTCGTAAATCATGGTGACTGTCACCCTAACGAGTGATTCCACTTTTGATTGGATATTTTATAGACAGCCTGGAAAAAAGTAAGGAAATTAAATTAGTTAACAAGTATTGGTAGTTAAGGGGAATACTGCTCAAAATGGATACTTTTTATAATACACCGTTTGCAGTGTGAGAATCGCCTTAAAAAATATTGGCAGCGTATAACGAATGCAGTCATTTGATTATAAAAGTTGAGCAACTTAAGCAAAGGTCGTCAATGAGATGGGTAACCAAAGCTGTAAGCTGCTCCACGGTTTGGAAATTCGTTAAGTGAGATATAGTTTTAGTATCATTCGGTAACAACTGCCAAATCTGTTAATGGGTTATGCATACCTCGTACAGTCTCAGTTCCGAAACGTACGGCCGGCCGTAGCCAGCAGTGGAGGGAGATATTATTAGCACTTGTATAATTAAAATCATCTCATCATCAGTTAAAACGATCTTTTTAGGTCATATTCGTATTATAAGAGTCGTGAACCAGTCAGTTTTTTTTCTTAAGGTAAGATTTTAATAATGTTTATCGTGGAGATTTTAGGGCCCACAGTCTAGTATTTTTAGACGGTATCGTTACATTCCCTATTAGTCACTGCTAGAAGTAGATAGAAAAACTGCTAAAAGTGGCCGTTTTTGACACATTTGCTATCTACTTCTACGAATGACTACGAGGGCATGTAGTGTTACCTTCTAAAAATACTAGACCTTGGGCCCTAAAATCTCCACGATAAACATTATTAAAATCTTTATCTATTAATAACTTATTAAATAAAAACCTCTGAGGGCGCCACTTTCAGTCATACAACCGCCTTAAGAAAAAAAATAATTTTGTGTGAATCAGCTGTGTTGCTTTAATTATACCGAGAGAACTACACGTTGTTGTTCCTCCAGCCCCTTTCCACCATCTGGGTACTAGACGCAGGTTTGCTTATCTTATCATCCTTACATTGTAGATACTCCAAGGGTCCGTACCTAGCGTTTTGCCAATACATTTCTTATGCGAATTGCTAAAAATGGAATTCGCTGCCTACCTGCCTGCCTTGCCTTACAACTTTGGTCTCTTCAAGGCATGAGTGAATAGTATTTTCTAGGCAAGCATGCTACTCCTTAGATCATATCCTGTCTACCAATCAAGATGGTGATCAAATGCCTGCCCAGTTACAAATAAAAAAATGGCCCATGATGCTGAATCTAAAAGTTGTTGTGTAAAAAAATCTTACAAATGTATTTCTCTTACAAAATCGGTCACCCATTTTTGTAGATACAACTTACCCCACAGAATAGATAAAAGTACTACCGTACAGAAAAGAAACTTTCCGCCCCGCCCCACAATCAATTACCTCACCGCGCCCCGTGAGTTCGTAGGCCAGTTCGTATGCTTATTCAATAGCACGCACACAGTTGCGCGTATGCAAAAACGTCACTGTGTAGCGTCTGTGTATAGGTAGTTGAAACGCGGCGTTTGTATGGAGTGCCCAGGGTGTGCTTACCCTTAACATTTCACAGTGCTTCGCTAACTACCCGCATACCGCCGCCATCTTGCAAAAACCTCTCTCCCGTTACCCAACTATTCAGCATTTGCTGGCAATAATAGATACTCTCATTAATGGAAACTCGTTTGTTCGTTTTTTGCTGAGAACTTTGATATATTGTCAGTACTCTGACAGTGGCAGCCCATTCATTGGAATTTTAAACTAGATTTGTGAACATACTCAACAACAAACTGTATTTTTATGGAAAAGAAAAATCCATTTTCCAGTTCACTAAACAATCCAGTCTCATGAGATATGTTACAGTCAAAACTCATGACCGGTCAAAACACTTTTGACTGCAAAATTAGATAAAAGTGGTTTTGACCAACGTCCTTAGTCAAAACCACTTTTGCCTGATTTTTGCAGCGAAAAGTGGTTTTGACCGATTATGAGTTTTGACTGTAACAGATGTATCATCAGTCTCATCCATTATACCCAAAGCTCTCTACAACATATAATTAAGAACGATTTTGTAGTGCTTGCATCAACTTTGACATTATTTATTTCTCGTATTTCATAAAATACTAATAACCTTTTCTTAAAGGTCGCTATAACGAAATACTAATAAAAATCGTAAACATATTAAACTTTTAGAGTAGCTTATATACCTCTTGGTTTTATATATATACAGTTATTTGTTTTATGACCCTTCAAAGCTGGGTGGACAAGTCCATTTAAAAAGTATAAAATTTATTAAAATAAATAATACCAAGGAGGGTTTTACCAAGGAGGGTTTAATACCAAGGAGCGTTTTTGGGTGAGTCCAATTTGTGTGCATTTCAAACTTTGATATCTCGGGCAGTTTTCATGCTAGCGAAATAATTATTTAACCAATGTTTCTTTTTTTGAGAGGTAATTTATGTAACATAAAATAAAAAAAAATATTAATCATGCCTATTTTCATTGTTTACAATTAGAAAACGTAAAAGTAGTCGCCACAAAAAAAATATTTGACTAGATAAAAAGTTGGACAAGGCCCTACAAAAATACCCTACAAAGATCACTAAAAACGTGCAAAAAGTACCGCCCATTTCCATGAATTTCCATTAATTGTATGCACCACAAAAAACAAAGAACCCATTGAATATTTAGGTACGTTTCTCTTTTGTTTTGTGTAAAAAATTCACAATTTTCTGCCCAAAATCTTCTAAATTTAAAAAATTCTGCATATTTGCGAATTTACAGAAGTTTTGCTATGAAAAGAAATTTATCCTCGACTTTTTTGGTCTTTGTAGAATATAAAAAAATAAAATTCATTAGGTTAGGCTTATAAGATGAGGTACGATAAGGTGTCGTGCGGCTGATATGATGAAGTTTTTGTTCTTCTTTACACCAAAGTTATGACAATACAACTTTGGCGTAAATAAGACATCCTATTAGTCCGTGAGCCCGCGACAGTATTGCCTACGTCATATAACATCACGATGAAATGCCTGGCACACGGTCGGAAAAGTTGTGTTGAGCGAGGATCAGAAGATTATTGCAAATAAAATTGGCCGGAAGCTTGAGAAAATCTTCCACTTTCGGTCAAAATTTTAAGATTATATTTACGTCATGTGACATCAGTAAGAGACCCGTGTCATCATTTAGTTTTCAATCGTAGAGAGAGTAAACATAAGTCTGTCAGTTCAGAAATGACTAAAAAAAAATTAAGTTTAAGATATTCCGGCCATTTCAGAACTGACAGACTTATGTTTACTCTCTCTACGATTGACAACTAAATGATGACACGGGTCTCTTACTGATGTCACATGACGTGTAAATATAATCTTAAAATTTTGACCGGAAGTGGAAGATTTTCATAAGCTTCCGGCCAATTTTATTTGCGATAATCTTCTGATCCTCGCTTAGCACAACTTTTCCGACCGTGTGCCATGCATTTCATCGTGATGTCATATGACGTAGGCATTACTGTCGCGGGCTCACAGACTATAATGGAATGCCGTTCAATCTTCCCCGAAACTAGTTTACATTGTTTACAAAAAGTGGACAAAACTTTGTAAAAACTATTACGAGCTAAGCAAATACCAAACATTGCTTTCCCACTAACTGCACCATTTTATCGATCAACTGATTCCATAAGAAATATCCTTGCGGTATGCCTATTACGGATACCTCCGTAACCGATCCTAGGCTGCGGAATCTAGAGCGCTGTTATTAGTAAGTACGAAATATCCCAAATATCCGAAATATCTGTGGGAACTAGGGCTGGGCTTGCATGTGAAAACTTAAGCTCATTTTCTGCACGAATTACATTTTTTCTCAATAATTTAAAACTAGTTTCATAATTTTGTTCTGCTTATTTAATACCTACGTCGTCAACTTGACTTTCCAGAAACGTTTAGTCTACCCATATTGAAAATATATTAACTCTAAATGTAGGTACTCTTTGTCAAAGTTTTTATAAGTATTTTTGCTATTTACGAAAACTAGACGTCTTCTGATCCACGGATGTAATAGCTTTGCTACCTTTATCTTTGTCTATCTATGTACGTCATTAGTCGTCTTTTATTACACCCCTAAGTGTGAAGGTTAGATGGTATTCATCATCATCATCATCACTTTACCCGCACGACGTCCTACTACTAGGTATAGGCCTCCCCCAAGGATCACCACGACGCGACGCTCGCTCCTGCGCTGCCCGCATCCAGCGGCGCCCCGCGACCGCGACAGCTTGTCGGGGGCCTACCCACGGAGCCGAGTCCGGTGCGGGTCGCCAATGCGCCATTCCAGAACCGCCGTAACAAACATCGTTTCTTCTCGCTATTCGGTGTAATTCTACTCTCTTTATTTCCTCAGTCGACTTCGAACTCAAAACCTAATAACTTAGGGTTTAAAACCAATTAAATTTTCTTCAACCAGTTTTGCTTTAGACCGCATGACGGGATGGTCGAGTTTAGTACCTATTGAATCCAGTCAACGTTTCGAAACCGTCAATCGGCGCATATGTCTATGTAACATGAATAATAACGTATTGAATGAACTATGTCCATAGTTGTAAAAACCTGATATAGCCTAATATGTGTTAATTATTCATTTTGTACACAATTACGCAAAACCTTTTACGGAACAGCGTTACCTTTACGTGAAATACTGCAATTAATGTCTCCATGATCACATCGTTGTAACAAAACTCTTTTGTAATTAAGCATCTTTAAATGGTCAAAATATCACTTTTTCGCTTAACGACCCATTATTTCGAAGAACCTCCTTGGACGCGAAAGCGAAATGTCAGCTCGAAGTGTCAGAATACCACGAAAAACGAAAAAACGCCAGTCGTTATTTTAATATTAACAACACTCATTAAAACTTCTCGTTTTATATTGATACTTTCACAACAAAACGCAATAAAGCATTTCAGACCCAGTAACTACCGTACATTGTTATCGATTTAAAAAAAATGCAACGCCACCATAGGCGATTCGGACCGAGAAACATTAAAAAAGGTATGCGAATTGTGCCCAAAAGCAGTATGGCGCGGACGATATTAAATAAATAATTACACATTTGTCAGATACCCCTAAAAAGCGAAATGCCCGCGACGGGCGGGTTGCCATATTTGGCGAGCTGTGTTGCCAGCGCGCGCGGGCAGGTGACTACCAATTACCGAGCCACGCAAAAAGCGATTGCAGACAAATTGTGAAATTGTAAGACTCTCGTCTGGACAGTTAGCCAACGAGGAGCTACTCAAATACGTTGACCTATTGAAACTGGGCGGGTGATAGAATTCAAGCGGAAATAATAGGTATCTTTGTTCGTAGGTTGACGCCATATTGGGAAAATGTGGAAATGGCGCGAAATTATGATAAGCAGTAGATTTTTACATTTTTACAATAGAAGATGAACAAACGTGGAAAATAATGAGACTGCATGTTGTCTTAAAGTTTAATTCTATGCCACTAAGTGTTATACATAAATACTTAATTGCTAACGCAAGCACAAAATGTTTTATGTAAAAATACCATATTTCCAATGCTTTGCAATACCTCAGTAAATAATTATAGATAAAATGCCTCCTAAAATGCCATCATTCTGCAAATGTCACAAATAAATACAGCCATCAAAACACTTCACCAGTGAACATCATCAGGCAAAGATATAAAATATTAACGGCAAGACTACTGAACCACCAAATTAGTCTAAATGAAGACCCATAATGATATAATAAAATTTGCAATGGACTCTAAAACATAAACCGCTCGCCAAATAGCGTTTCGCAGAATTTTTTAACGTCTTAATTATATTTCACATAAGCTCGTAAACTCGTTACTGGCAACACAACCGATGATTAACAAACAATAACGTGATAATAAATTACAATTAATATTTCTGTATTAACAATTTCATTCGGTGTGCTCACTTTATTCCAGTTGGTATGTTTTATGGTTTTACCTTTGATAATTAGTGAAGGAATCGTTGCGAATCCGAAATAGTGATGTCTTGAGGTCAGACTTTCGTATAATATTTTTTCATTTTACTATAAAATGAATATTTCCAATAAATAGGTACAGTGAATTCGACCTTTTAATGGTACTTTAAAAGCTACACTTTTCTAGCTTACATAAAAATTATGACTGTCAAAACTTTTCAAAAATAAAATGACACATCTTTTTCTTAACAGTCAATCAATCATCATCATTGATATTTCAATCTCGTAAATAGATAGATAAAAAATATCCAGTTTGACCTACGAACAAAGTTGGACAGTGATTTAGGTACTAGATTTCTATTACCTATCAAGTTATCACTTATTATTCTCAGCGAGTTTGAATCACTCCTAGTTTTACAACTCAATAACCGTAAGAAATATTCTTACGTTTCGAATAATAAAATTCGAAATATTACCAATGGTGAGACTTTATTGACCGTTATTAAAACACAATCGCACATCACTAGTTCGAGTGCATTCAATTCAAAACGGGCCGAGTGTCTTTCGTTAGGTTTTTATCGATGTCAGTGGGAATCGATACAATCGAGAGAAATACGGGAGCCAGCGTATAAACAATATGGATAATTGGTCAGCCAATGTTCAAAGTATTGCGGTTTCTTTCGTATTATAAATTAACACTAACATACGGAGAATATGTGCGATGTTTATAAGTTTTTATTTAGCTCGCCTAGGCAAATAGTTATAGGAAAGGAAGGTACACACACACACACACACACACACACACACACACACACACACACACACACACACACACACACACACACACACACACACACACACACACACACACACACACACACACACACACACACACACACACACACACACACACACACACACACACACACACACACACACACACACACACACACACACACACACACACACACACACACACACACACACACACACACACACACACACACACACACACACACACACACACACACACACACACACACACACACACACACACACACACACACACACACACACACACACACACACACACACACACACACACACACACACACACACACACACACACACACACACACACACACACACACACACACACACACACACACACACACACACACACACACACACACACACACACACACACAGTTGACGAAACTTTACAGTATTAAAAAGTAGCATAAATAAAAAGTATTATGAAAATTTTTCAAAAAAAAAAAAAAAAAAACAATTTTTTATGCCGTTCATATCTTTTTTAGGAAAAACATTTCTGCGTAAAATTTCTTTACCAACCAAAAGTACTCATGTAAGGTATGAAAACAATATGTGAAGTATAAAACAAAATATTTTAGCAGAAGACTCCTAATTTTGATATATAATATGAGGTATAAACCTTACTTAGTTTTTTTTTTTATTTTCGATATTTGTACAAGTACTTAAAGGGTTTAACTCATAGGTAGGTACTATATTACATCTCAGCAAAATTTCATCGACTAAGGATTTAATGTTGGGGTCTCCATACAAAAAAAATCGCTTCATTTTCTACGTAAAATCTTTTATATTGCATTCTTTGTATTTATTATTGGTGTATATAGTGAGTTCTTAGCAGAGGATCAATACATTTCAAGTACCTTTAAAGTCTTGAAAAAATAAAAAAGAGCATCAGGCTCTAATTTTACTACTCACTACTACCTTTTTCATTAAAATTATAAAATAGTTATTTTACTAAACAAAATAATGAAAAGTTAATTTTACACACGTGCGAAAAATACTGTAGAAGTCTTTAAGTTTAACAATATACCTCCAACTTACAAGTGTAACTATGCTGAAAGTGATATCATATTTAAATTCTTTCACGTTTCTGTAGAAACGTTCATTTAAAATTTTTCGACTAAATAGTCGACTGAGCTCTAGTAGTTTTTAGGGTTCCGTACCAAAATGGTAAAAAAGGAACCCTTATGGTGTGACTCAGTCTGTCTGTCACAGCTGGATATCTCGAGAACTACTAATGGTATCAACTTGAAATTTGGAACAGCTTAAGATGACAGTTGCGCAACTATTTTGCAAATAAGAAATAAATAAAAAAATAATTATCTTTTTTACAACAGGGCCTGAAAAGGGGTCTTAAAAATTTAAGTGGGGCTACTAGGGCATGTGGGGTATCATATGAAAGAGCGTCGTTTTTGAATTATGATGAAAAATGTAAAAAAAAACACCGTTCTCCCCCCTTATCTCCGAAGTTTGCAAAGAGAAAAAATGTATTATTCCACGCTGCAGTGTGGTTTGATGGTGCAATTATGAAGGCACGGAACCCTTGGTGCGCGAGTCCGACTCGCTCTTGACTGGTTTTATTTACTATGCTATTACGAATCCATAATTCCTCACTAATAGGTTACCATCTTATTTTAATTTTAATTATTTTTGTCTTTTCCCCAACTTATTTCATTTTATTCTCTTACTTTTTTGGCTTAAATACGATGATGCTTACAATAAATAAAACCCTGGGTAAATCCTAACAAAGAAGTAGGCAAAAAAAAATTCTATTACTTTTCCTTAAAACTAAATTTACCTACTTACGATATACTTAAGCAATATTTTTGCCAATCCTTTTTCTTTTCGTACTCTTGTTAATATTGGGTCCTATGAAATTTGAGTTTTTTTTCACAAACTGAGAACCTCATAACTTCTGTGATTTAAAATATTTATCAGTTGCTGAATATTATGTCAAATTATGACCATAGCCGTCAACTATCAGAATAATTAAAATATATTTATTTTGTTTTCCTAGGTTTAAAAAATACATTGAAAGTCCCTTTTTTGTCAGCTAAAAACTTAGCCTAAACTTATTTATTTGGTCATGTTGCCTAAATTAGCCTAATGTTCAAACATTTGTACATAAAAGTTTGGTTACAATAGCATTCACGGTTGTTGAATAAATTATGAAAATGCTAGTATGGAAAATGCAATTTGTTAAAAATTCTCCATACAAAACGTCAATTTCATAGATAAGGACCTAATGGGAATAAAGGATTATATAGGTACCTGTAAGAGCACAACAGAAAACTACTAAAACACTACATTATTTATTTAAGAGTTTTCTTTAGTATGCAAATCAGAAAACGTTTACAAGAATTTTAACAAATAATTATTACTTTTATCTCAATTAATTAATTCTCGACGTAAAACGTCAACATTTAAAGAGCACGAAATAACTCGGACAAACGCAGAGTTATTTGCCGGAAAATGGCAGAAGATCGCATTTTTATTTTAGCATTTAATCTCGACGAATGCACCTCTAATTGCATTGAATCACGAACGGGTTATACGAAAGAATATAATGCCTTGTTCAAATTAATCCAAAAGTAAATGAACTTAAACTCTTATAAAGTGAAAATGATCAGTTGTAGTATATAGTAGGTAGGTATAGTTATGCTCAAGAAAATCAGTGATTGAGAAATTAAGTATACTTACCTAAATATTTTTATGATACGTAGGTACACATCAGAGTCAGAAGAAAATTAATATTGTCTTTGGTCGAATAGTCACGTTTTCAAGGTGCTTCCTATCCTGTCTAACACAGATACAGCCACGGGGTTATGTCTAACTTCTGATGCACACACGAAAGTATGCTTACCTAAATATCTTTATGATAGGTACATCAGAGTCAGAAGAAAATAAATATTGTCTTTGGTCGAATAGTCACGTTTTCAGGGTGCTTCCTGTCTTACGCAGATACAGCCACGAAGTTAGGTATAACTTTGCTTCCGATGCACACACGATAAATTAGAAAGTTACCTTATTTAAACATGTTCTAGTAGACTATCTACGTAATGAAGCTTACTAATTTTGACTTCATTGTGATTAATCAACCTGCCAGCTGCAATTTAATCTGGAAACCGAAAACAAACCGACCCATGCACACGGTAATTTAACATCAATAACCACACAGATTACAACAATCCAATTAAGAGTAGACATTGACAACTAAATCCTATTAAGTAATCCAAGCACCGCTTAATTGGCCGCCATTACACAAAATGCTCTATGGTCTGTCATCGCACAAAATGGCCGACTCGCGCGGGAAAATAAATACGTTCCGAGATGGATATTATATCTTCATTAGCGTTCGGTAGCGCGCATTGATGTGTCGGCAGGTGGGGCCATTGAAATTGTTGTATTTTATCACTGGCTCGCTTATAGAAGCTTCACTCTTTGCCTTTTTTGATTGTCTGCGAATCGCACCGATTGTAAGTGTAAGCTTGGATACGGAATGCAAGAAATTGCTACCACAAAGACGTTTAACGGTGAAACGTTTATCAAACCAATTTGCTGCGGTAAAGACCTGCCTGTTTTTTTTCACTCATTAAACATTTTGGTACTTATCGTGGTGGTAATGACCGAAAATCATGTCAACTCTAAAATTGATTCAGTTTTTTTTGCAAAATTTGCAGCTACATTGTATTCAGTTAATTTGAGCTTCATAAGACAATTGGCAAATTAGTTTTTCCATTTCAATTCCATAGAAAAACTTTTCTTGTCGTTACGCTAATCTGAAAATTAAAAAGGGTAATTATTATGAATCAAATCATAATTTACACTATTATTTACTGGAATAGGTAATTTGCAGTTCACAGTTTGCAGATTCTATAATTACTTAATTTAACAGGTTCACTGTCTAATGCAGCGGTTCCCGAATTCTTTTGGTTTCGGAACCCTTTTTGGTTAACCGATTTTCGGCGGAACCCCAGCTCTAGTAAGAAGTAAACTAACTAGGGTTGTCACTTTTAGGAACAGAAAATCGGATAAATACAAGGGGACAAAAAAAAATTGGGTCTATTTTCTAAATGTACGTTGAAATCATTAAAACTAGCAGTAAAACTAGTGTAGAGTCTGGTAACTGGTAAATCCTTAATTTACCAGTGACCCAGACATGTTGAATGTATCTGAATGTTTGTAATTAAAACACTCAAAATCAATGAAAACGAACGGGCGGGTCAGCAAAGTAAGAGTGCAATAAAAAAAGGATAACTAGGTACCTAGGTAAAGGGAAAAAAGAGACTTTTGATTTAATGTTTTAGGTATTTTTTTACTGTTTCCATTCCATGTATGTACACAATATGTTGTGTATTGCTACGGGCCTATCTCGTTAATTCCGCGTCATTTTTATATTAATGAATTCCAAACAAGACATGTCTTTTGCATTTCTGCTTTCATTAAATCTACAGAGCAACGGTTTCTGACATTAGAACATTTAAGCGTCATTTTGATTTTAATTTATTATATATGATATAGTTTGACTTTAAAAGAAGGACTTTTAAGATATAAAATATTAATTTAGTTAGAACAAAAAGATAAGTAGGATCTTGAATTTATAAACTCTTCAATTTTCGCGGAACCCCAGGGTTCCGTGGAACCCTATTCGGGAACCGCTGGTCTAATGAATCAAATATGATACAGGGCACGTTCAATGTACCAAATTCATGGATCAAAATTGAGCGAAATCGTATCGTATTTGATTCAAGAGCTTCTTTTTAATAGACGTAGCTGAATAAATTCAACTGTAGTATGGGGTACATTGTCTAATTTGAAAAACAGTAATCATAGTGATTCCTTTTTAGGGTTCCGTAGCCAAAATGGCAAAAAACGGAACCCTTATAGATTCGTCATGTCTGTCTGTCTGTCTGTCTGTCTGTCCGTCCGTATGTCACAGCCACTTTATTCCAAAAGTATTAAGACTACATAGTTGAAACTTGGTAGGTAGGTGTATTCTGTGAACCGCTTTACGATTTTTACACAAAAATAAAAAAATGAAATATTAAGGGGGGGCTCCCCATACATGGAACTGAAACTGAAAATATTTTTTTTCATCAAACCAATACTTGTGGCGTGTCTATAGATAGGTCTTTAAAAATGACATTTAGGTTTTTAAGACTTTTTTTTTTCAAAGTCAACCGTTTTAAAGATATATGCCGCCAAAGTGGTAAAATGTGTGTCCCCCCCCCTTTAACTTTTAAAGTAAGAGGGTGAAAAATCTAAAAAAAATCTAAGCTATAGATCTTAATAAATACTTTCAACGAAAATTGGTTTGAACGAGATACAGTAATTAGTTTTGAGATATAGCACATTTTCAAAAACCGCAAATATAACTTTGTCATTCATACAAACACTGTGAAAAACAAAGTTATTTTTTCAGACGAAAAATGATAGCGGTACTTAAATATGGTATGGTATAATGTACCTACGGAACCCTACTGCGCGTGGCCCGACACGCACTTGGCCGGTTTTTTATGTTTTTAACACGTTTTTATTAGGTTGCTTTCTCGTTTGTGTGTTCGTTCGTTTCTCCGCAAAGTTTGTGAACAATTTTCTACTAGCTTCCCAAAGAGCTAGAAACTTGAAACTTTGAACATAGGTCAGAACTGGAAGGCAATGCAATATTATGGTGTCATTGAGCTGATCTGATGATGGATCCGGAAGAAGGTCATAGGATCTCTATGATGAAACCACACAACCCCATCGTGTTTGGGCTCGTTATAATTGTCTTGACGAGTACTCTAATGGGAGATAAGATCCAGGGTCTGATGATGAAGCTGAAAGGCCATGCCGTAGGAACTCAACATTGAAACCGTGCAACCCCATCAAATTTGGGCTTGTTTGAATCGTCTTGACGAGTTCTTTGTTGGGAAATATTTTCCAGGGTCTGATGATGGAGCCGGAAGAAGGACACAGAAACTCTTTAATAAAACCACGCCGCCCCATCGAGAATCGAGATTGAGCTCGTTTGAATCGTCTTGACGAGTACTTTGTTGGAAAATAGTGTCCAGGGTCTGATGATGGAGCCCGAAGGAGGCCATTGGAACTCGGTAATAAAACCATGCAACCCCATCGAGTTTGGGCTCGTTTGAATCATCTTGACGAGTACTTTAATGGGAAATAGTATTCGAGGATCTGATGATGGAGCCGGAGGAAGGCCATAGGAACTCTGTAATAAAACTATGCAACCCCATCGAGTTTAGGCACGTTTAAATCGTCTTGACGAGTACTCTAATGGGAGAATTTTTGGGAAATTTTGGAAATTTTTTGGAAAACTTTGTTGGGAAATAGAATTCAGGATCTGATGATGGAGCCGGAAGAAGGACACAGGAACTCTTTAATAAAATCATGTTACCCAATAGAGTTTGGACTCATTTGAATCGTCTTGACGAGTACTTTGTTGGGAAATAGTTTCCAGGGTCTGATGATGGAGCCGGAAAAAGGCCACTGGGACTCTGTCATAAAACCATGCAACCCGATCGAGTTTGGGCTCGTTTGAATCGTCTTGACGAGTGCGAGTGCGATAGTAGGAGATGGTATATTTTTTTTAGTCTTAGCTCGTTAACTAAAAAGCAGATAATAATAATTTACTGAAAAAAAAACTTTTTTAAAAACACGTTTTTAAAACGGACTAAATTGTTACAAAAATTCGGACTCATTAAAACGGAGTATTAAAAACAAACTAAAAAGTAAAAAATAAATTCCTCTGTAAATATTTATAACCCTAATACCCTATACGTTTTGTAAAATTTATCATCTATATTGTCAATCTATATTCTATAGCATGCGCCCCACGTTTTTAGGTTTAAAATTTTTAGGTTTAAAGTTTTTAGGTTTTTCTTTTTAAAACAAGGCGTGTGGCAGGCTTGGTAAAAAAAACCGGCCAAGTGCGTGTCGGGCCACGCGCAGTAGGGTTCCGTAGTTATCTTATACCATACCATATCTTTGTTTGGTATTCAACCACTATAATTTTTCGTCTGCAAAAATACTTTGTTTTTCATAATGTTTATATGAATGACAAAGTTAGTTATATTTGCGGTTTTGGAAAATGTGATATATCTCTAAAAATTATCACTATATCTCGTTCAAACCAATTTTCGTGTAAAGTATTTATTAGGATCTACAGCATATATATTTTTTGTTTAATTTTTCCCTCTCTTATTTTAAAGTTACAGGGGGGGGGGACACTCATTTTACCACTTTGGCAGTGTATATCTTTCAAACGGTTGACTTTGAGAAAAAAAGTCTTAGAAACCTCAATATCATTTTTAAAGACCTATTTATAGACAACCCGCACGTATAGGTATTATGAAAAAAAAAAATTCAGTTTCAATTCCATCCTTTATTTTTTATTGTTATGTAAAAACCTTAGAGCGGTCCACAAAATATAATGTACCTACCAAGTTTCAACTGTGTAATCTTAATAGTTTCGGAATAAAGTGGCTGTGATACGGACAGACAGATAGACAGACAGACATGTTGAAACTATAAGGGTTCCGTTTTTTGCCATTAGGCTACGGAACCCTTAAAAGGAAATGACGTATGGTTTTCTGACACTTAGTAAAAACCTTAATTACCTAATTTAAAAAAGAGTATTGAAAAGTAACGAGCATCGATAAAAGGTTCTAAAAAATTTTTCCATGTCAGTGAATCTATTTCAGTTTCAAGTTCCTTTATCACCGACTTAATTCACATCCCAAAGGTTAACGTTTCTATTAATTATTCATCACATATCCGTATTAAGGACAACTTAATTATGAGCCTAAAGCAAATGAACTCTTAGAATAATTAGGCAAATATCGAGTAATATCCGCCAGTGTTTCTAAAACGTTTGTATGTTAATGGGGGGCAAATGGATAACGATGCAATATTCATACATTGCCTCAAAAGGAAATTGAAGTATTAGCATGCTGATTGATTTTGTTATTGCTGAAGCTATACGAACGACCATAAAGGATAATAGGCACCAAAGCAAGATAATTATGTAAAGGCTAAAAAAAATTACACATTCACTGCCAAATGAAATAGACACAATTGGGAGGGTGCGAAGGTATAATAATCGATCACAGCGCTCATGGTGGCAAAAGTAGAAATAAAGAAGGCTCTGTAATCTGATTGAAAACGATATTTAATTTATTACTAGCGATACAGGAATAATTATATATGTTTATTATCACTTAGTAAAATTATTAAAGTAGCTTTATCCTCTTGTTTTACAAAATCTACAACTAAAAAAGAAGTAAACAAACCCTGATATAACCAAAATAAAACACTCTTTTTGAATAGATCTTACTTGCCATATTTAATTTAAATGATCAAAAATGTTTTCAGAACACTTTGTCCACCCAAATCATAGTAATTTTGAAATTTAAATCAATAACACAATATGTATAGTATTTTTTAACATTTTGTCACAATGCCGCCATTACATATCAAAACGTCAAAACAGTCAGGTCAGAGCCAACAAAGTTGCAACATGCTAGGTGGCGCTAAAAGCGTGCACGGAGCCAATAGGCAATTAATCCTTACTAATATTATAAATGCGAAAGTCCGTTTGTTTGTTTGTTTGTTTGTTACACCTTCACGTCTTAAATACTGAACCGATAATCATGAAATTTTGTATACACGTTGTCAGGGGTACAGAGAAGGACATAGGGTACCTTTCATCCCGAAAAAAAGTACTGTTCCCGAGGGAGAACAGAAAACCTTTCCACGCAGACAAAGTCGCGGGCGGCCGCTAGTTGCTTATAAATCACTAGGCAAAGCACAAGCACTAGGTAAAGGGTTACCGGTTTACAGGTAATACCATACCACAATCATGTAGGCACTGAATTCATATTTTAATAATTTCCTCTTCTTCCTCTAAAAACAACAGCTCTTTACAGCAAAAACGCGTATTGTATGTCTATACTATAAGCATAATATACAATAGGTTGCCTGATGATCTCAAGTTTTCAAAAACAAACTGAAGAGTTGGTAGGTTGAGAACTGTTTCTTTTTTTGTTCGATTGAGTTTTCTTGCGAGATTGTCCTATTTTTTTTTTAAATCGGTTCAGTAGTTTTCCAGTAATCCTGATAATACTATGATTTTGCTTCAAAGACCTTGACGACTTTGTTATTTATGAACCGAATTATAGTACATTACTGGAGCGGCCGGCAACACAGGCATTGAAAGACGAACGTGAAAATACGTGAGTCCATCAATGCCTAGTTGCGGCCAAGACTTGTATAGTACTTTTCTCAAATGATGCGCGGAAATTCAAACCAAATAGTAACTTTTCTAACATTTTATTTTTATAAAATTACAGTAAATAAAAGTACCAAATCACACCGTCTTGAGTTTCTACGTCTTTTACATAAATACTGTATATGTCGTTGCATCTTCGTGCACCGAAAATGCCAAAAATCAAACCTGCAACAAAAATGAAGAACGTGTAAACGCTGTCTAACTAAAACAAAGTGGTAAATTAGTACCTAGATAGGTACTTATCAATACGAAAACTTACTTAAGGATCCAAATACACACTGTCTGATGCTTCTGTCAAGAAAATTTGCATGCAGACTTCCTACGTTTATACCCTTGTGAATGTCTTTTGAGCATTGCAGTTAGATTTACATCTGGTTTACTTAATGTTTTTTGAATTTGGATACAACGTGTTTTCTATTGCGGTTCTTGAATTTCAGGTGGCGTCAAAATATCACTTTCGTCGCTTGAACTCATTTTTATAATAAACTAGCTTCTGCCCGCGACTTCGTCCGCGTGGATGTTAGAGAAAATCCTTAGAGAACCTTCAACCAGGATCTGACCAGTCATTTTTACGTTTCCGGTTCCGGTTCCCGTTCCCGTTCTGTTCCCGTCCGTTCCCGTCCCTTTCCTGTCCCGTTCTCGTACCCCTCCCGTTGCCATTCCCGCTCCCGTCCCGTTACCGTCCTGTTCTCGTTCCCGTTCCCGTACCGTTCTCGTCCCGATCCGTTCCCGTTCCGTTCCCATTCCGTCCCGTTCCGTTCGTGTTCCCGTTCCGTACCCGTCCCGTACACCTTCCGGTTCCCGTTCCCGTTCCGGTTCCGGTTCTGGTTCCGGTTCCGGTCCCGGTCCCGTCCCCGTTCCCGTTCCCGTCCCCGTCCCGTCCGGTTCCCGTTCCCGTTCCCGTTCCCGCCCCGTCCCATTCCCGATCCCGTCCCGTTCTTGTCCCGTTCCGTTCCCGATCCTTTCCCCTCCGTTCCCGTGCCGTTCCTTTACCATTCCCGTCCCGTTTTCGTTCCCGTTCCGTTCCTGTATCGTTCCCGTTTCGTACCCGTTTCGTTCCCGTTCCATTCCCTTTCCGTTCCCATTTCGTTCCCGTTCGCGACCCATTCCCGTCCCGTACTCCTTCCGTTCCTTTTCCCGGTACCATTCCCGTTCCTGTACCTTTCTTTTTCCCGTTCCATTCCCGTTCCGTTCCCGTTTCGTTCCCGTTCCGTTCCCGTTCCCATTCCGTTCCCTTTCCTTTCCCGTTTCATTCCAGATTCCTTCCCGTTCCGTTTCTGTTCCGTTCCCGTCCCGTTCTCGTCCTGTTCCCGTTCCCGTTCCCGTGCCCGTGCCCGTGCCTGTTCTCGTTCCCGTTACCTGGATGTGCATGTCCAGGTACAGGTCCATGATGTGTCATGTCCACCGTGTTGGACTCCAAATAAATGTCATTTTCGCAATCAACATCCCATGAAACCTCAAGAACGACATCCACATCGATTTTCATGTTTACTTACCCCATTTACACCCTAAAGGATGATTTTCAAAATAACAAAATATGTGTTTGCCTATTTATTTTTAGACATGCTCCTACGAATTATAAAGTTGTATGTCTATTTTATATTCTTTTTCCATACATTTGAACCTCATTTTCACCCCTTTAGGGGTTAAATCATGTCCACCGTGTTGGACTTCAAAATAAATCTCATTTTTGTAATCACCATCCCATAAAACCTCAAGAACGACCTCCACATCGATTTTTATGTTTACTCACCCCATTTACCCCCTAAGGGGTTGATTTTCAAAATCACAAAATATATGTTTGCTTATTTATTTTTAGACGTGCTCCTACGAAGTTTAAAGTTGTAATGGCCATTTAATATTATTTTAACATACAAAATTTGAACCCCATTTTCACCCCTTGAGGGGTCAAATCATGTCCACCGTGTTGGACTTCAAAATAAATGTCATTTTTGCAATCGTCATCCCAGAAAACCCCAATAACGACATCCATATCTATTATTAGGTTTATTTACCCCTTTTCACCCCCATTTCATCTCCGTAGGGGTTGAAATACTAACAATAACAATATACGTTGCGTTAGATTTCCATCCATAAGCCTAAATTATATATTTAGCAATTTTGACTTCGAAAATAAAGGATTTTCTTCATTACACAACTTCATCCCCCTTTTGACCCCTTCGGGGGTAGAATTTTGAAAAACGCTGAGACCCGTATTTATTAATTTTCAATCGTCAGCCTAAACACAAAATTTGACGATCCTAGATTCAAAACTGAGGGACTTTCATACAAACTTTCATCCCTTATTTCATCCCCTTAGGGATAGAATTTTCAAAAATCCTTCCTTAGTGGATGCCTACACTGTATAAGGTATCTGTGTGCAAAATTTCAAATCTCTAGGTCCAGCGGTTTGGGCTGTGCGTTGATAGATCAGTCAGTCAGTCAGTCAGTCATTCAGTCATTCAGTTTACGATTTTATATATTAAGATTAATTACTTAATTTATAACGAAGATAAAATATTTGACAAAACAAAAAACAATTTCAACAATAATTCTTCGCGCGCCAAGATCCATAGATAATACAAATTTACCGTGATTCGGAACTTTCCATTTGCAAAGCCAGTTCTAATTTTAAATATTGATGATGATCACAGACCTCATTGGCAGTCGTGTTTCATTTAAAATTTCGTTCCATTTTTGAATTACACGTATATAATGAGTTTCAATACTATCGCGGGCAATTTTTGTATGAAAATCTATTATTACACGTTAGTGACGTTAGTAATGGATTCTCATAGAAACATTGCCGGCGCGATTTAGGTCTGTTCGGTAACTCCGATTTAACACGAAGAAGGTTGTCAAAATAATGTTCTAATTTCCAAGCATGTTTGAGAAAAAGTAAGTTGTGCTCCAGCCCCACCCGACTTCAATAGACGTGTTTTTATTATAACAATGATAATGCGTATCTAATAATTTGAATATTATTTCTTGCTTTTTAGAGGCAGGTTTTTTGAAGTCGCCTTTTTTTTTCATTTTCGAATTGGCACTCGTTAATACAGCATTTAATTCATCAATATTCATTCGATTGCTGCGGCCATCAGCCGAATAATCATACATCGGCTATTGTTTTGAATATTAAAACTTATAGTCAGTGGAGTGTATAATGTGTGATACCTACGCTTGCTATTGTGCAACTTCCGGTATTAAACAAGCCACTAATGGCTACCTGATTGGGGTAAACCACGTGGATATAATGAGGTGGGACTTTTAGGAAAAATTCGCTTTTTGCTGCCAATAATATTACAAACCTTTCTTATGGATTGATGAATCAACCGAACACACCACGAACGCTACCGCTGGCCAAATGAATGAATGGATGAAAAGTTTATTAGTCCCAGATTAACGATAACACTTACACGGTAAAGTAAAAATAATAAAACCTGGAACTAAAATAGACAATTGAAGGGGTGAATCAACTTTTTCTTGTTTTGTGGCATTTCTTAAATATTTACGTGAGCCATTTTTAGGGTTTTAAATAAAGTTAATCTGTAGTTGCAAATACTCTCAGCTAATTATAATAAAACTTAAAGGACATGAAATTTTTAATATGATTTTAAAGAAAAGCTAATTTTGTGAAATTGTCCCCAGGGTCACCCATTTTTTATAAATTATTGATTGTTTTATTTCCTGTATAAAACTCAGAATGTTTTTGGCTATGAATCTAAATATAGTAAAATAGAGTTTTATTAAGTGTTATCTACACATAGGTAGTTTTGTTTTTATTTATGAAAATTTACGCACGGGTCGTTTTTTCCTTCATTAAAAAATTGATTCACGCAGAAAACAAAAAAGAAAACTGACAAAATGGAGATAAATAAATACGTATAAAACCCAGACCAACTGCTTAATCATTTAGTTGCAAACTAAACGTATGCATTCAGACATCGGTACTTTAACAAAACTACATATACGTTCACAAATAGCAGTATTGCAGGCCGTGACGGAGTTGTGTTGTAACTGTGGATTTCACACCTATTACAACTCCAGATGTACCCGCAAACAATGCATGCACCACACAGAAATAGCATCTTCTACGCAACACACAGCTTTATTACCCAACAACTCTGCGATGATAAACTAACTTACTTTTAAATAAAACCGGTCAAGAGCGAGTCGGACTCGCGCACCGAGGGTTCCGTACCATCATAATTGCACCATCGAACCCCACTGCAGAGTAAGATAATAAAATTAGTATTGCAGTTTTATGTCAACGTCATCTCTTGACCGATAGTGGGACTAATGTTAACATTTTTAGAAATTTGATAATTTCTGAAAAAGTGTGCTATATTGAGACATCGTTTTATTTTTCCTGTAATCTTTATAAAAACTGCTATCACATAGAATTATTTCTGATTTTTCTCTTTGCAAACTTCAGAGATGGGGGGTGGGGAACGGTAATTTTTTTACATTTTTCATAATAAATCAAAAACTATGCGGCCTAAAACAAAAAGAAAAAAATATTGAAAACGTGTAAACGGCGTTCTTTCATATGATACCCTACATGCCCTAGTAGCCCCACTTCAAATTTTAAAGACCCCTTTTCAGTCCCTGTTGTAAAAAAGATATTTATTTTTTTATTAATTTCTTTTTTGCAAAATAGTTGGGCAAATGTCGTCTTAAACTATTCCAAATTTTAAGTTGATACCATTAGTAGTTCTCGAGATATCCAGCTGTGACAGACAGACAGACTGAGTCACACCATAAGGGTTCCTTTTTTACCATTTTGGTACGGAACCCTAAAAAAAGCGTCCAGTCGGACGAGATACAATTCAGACCCCTATATAGCCAAAGTAACATTTTCAAATCTTCGTCATCGCTTCGCTTTCGAAACATGTATGGGATTGACGTAAGGTTTATTAGCTATCAAATTTTAAAACGTCAAATCCATACATTTTTCGGTGCGAAGCGATAGCGAAAATTTCTAAATGTGACATTGGCTACAGGCTCTTGTTATTTTCGAAAATGTCATTAAATTTCGAATGATCTCATTTGGGCCTTGAATCCGAAAAGAACAAAACTAAAGTAAAAAAATATACACACATCAACTTTGTTAAAAAATGGTCAGATCAGTTGGGAATGTTGGTCAGATCGCTATGATCTGAATCTCCTCCATTCACTCCCTGGATGGCCATCATCAGATCACAGCTCGGTACATCCCTGGCAGGAAACCAAGGCTTCAAAGTTACCTCGTTTGTATGAAAATAACACCTGTATCCCCAGACAAAGTTGATGAGTATATAAACAACATCACTCAAATAAAAATAGCAAAACCTTGGAAAAACTAATTTAAGTATCTTATTGCATCACGCAGAAACAAAATTAAAGTTTAAAAATAAATTGGTAAACAAAATTTAATAATAAAAAAATACAGGAAATCCCTTGGAAAAACTAATTTACTGTAATGTCATCGTATAACGAAAATACGAAACGTTTAATGGCGGCCACCCATAGTCAATTTTCGCGCCAATACACCCAACGAGTGGAAAATGGCGGGAACGCTTTTGTTCCGAGAAGCAATGAAATGTGCGCTCTCATTAAAACCGTTGCAAATTATGTAATATTACGACTGCTGACTGAAGATGAGGCAATATTAATAGATTACTTACCCTAATAAATTCTAGTATAATTTATTAGGCCTCAGGCACAGAATAACTAATAGTACAAGTCCTCAGGGCCTACTTTGTCACACGCTTTGTCCATGAGAGTCAATATGGCGGGTGTATCATGGCGAATCGAAATGTCTCAAATACCAAAAAAATGTACCTAAAATGTACTATTTAGTACCTGGAATTAAAAAATTTGTACCTAAATAAGAAAAAAGTTATAACGAAATCAAAGGTACACCCGCCATATTGACGTCAATATGGCGGGTGTATCTTAATAAATCAATATTGAACCATTATACATAAAATATAACTACATCAAAAAAATGTACCTAAATTGTACCTCAAGGCAAAAAAAACACATGCTCGATTACTTAAGTAGTTTCTGAGAAATCAAACAACAGTTTTTTTTGTGATCAACAAGATGGCGGGATCCCTTATGGTCTTAAAGTATATCACGGCTAGATTTTACCATTCATTAGTGCCATTCATATTTTGGTAACTACTATTTAGTACTATTCGTTTGGAACTATTTGGTACCATTCATGAGGTACTATTTAGTACAAATAATTTAGTACTATTCATTTGTCACTATTTAGTACAAATTATTTGTTGCCATATAGTACAATTTATTTGGTACCATATAGTACCATTCGTTTGTTACTATTAAGTCCCATTCATTAGGTACTATTAAATAAAAATTATTTGGTACCATCTTGTACCATTCGTTTGTTACTATATGAATGGTACTATTTAGTATAAATTATTTGGTACCATATAGTACCATTCATTTGTTGCTATTAAGTACCATTCATTAGGTACTATTTAGTACAAATAATTTAGTACCATATAGTACCATTTATTTGTTTCTATTTAGTGCCATTCATTAGGTACTATTAGGTACAATTTATTTGATACCATATTGTCCATTTATTTGTCACTATTAAGTACCATTCATTCGATACTGGTTGGTACAAATTATTTTTCTACCATATAGTACCATTATTTGTTACTATTCATTAGGTACTAATTAGTACAAATAATTTAGTACCATATAGTACCATTTATTTGTTTCTATTTAGTGTCATTCATTAGGTACTATTAGGTACAAATTATTTAGTACCATATTGTACCATTTATTTGTCACTATTAAGTACCATTCATTAGATACTATTGGGTACAAATTATTTTTCTACCATATAGTACCATTCTTTGTTACTTTATGTAATTATTTTGTGCCATTCATTAGGTACTATTTAGTACAAATTATTTGGTACCATATAGTACCATTCATTTGTTTCTATTTAGTGCCATTCATTAGGTACTATGTACAATTTATTTGATACCATATTGTCCATTTATTTGTCACTATTAAGTACCATTCATTTGATACTGGTTGGTACAAATTATTTTTCTACCATATAGTACCATTATTTGTTACTATTTAGTGCTATTCATTAGGTACTAATTAGTACAAATTATTTGGTACAATACAGTACATTTCGTTTGTTACTATTAAGCACCATTCATTAGGTACTATTAAATAAAAAATATATGGTACCATATTGTACCATTAATTTGTCACAATATAAGAATGATACTATTTATTACAAATTATTTGGTACCATACTGTATAATTCGTTTGTTGCTATTTAGTACTATTAATTTTTTGCTACTATTTAATACCATCCATTAGGTACTACTAAGTACAAATTATTTGGTGCCATATAGTACAATTTATTTTTTACCATATTGTACCATTCGTTTGCTACTATATGAATGGTACTATTTAGTACAAATTATTCGGTACCATATAGTACCATTATTTTGTTACTATTTAGCACAATTCATTGGGTACTATTGGGTACAAATCATTCGGTAACATATTGTACCATTAGTTTGTTTCTATTTAGTACCATTCATTAGGTACTATTAGGTACAAATTATTTGGTACCATATTTTACAATCACTTTGTTACTATTCAGTTCTCAAGCTTACGCGCTCACTAGACATGAAATAAAACAATTTTTAACGGATACTAGCGCGGTTTTATTAAAAGTACTTTGGTAATTAGTTGGTATTTGGTTTGATTTTTGGTTTTCCCGACGTTTCGGCAACTTTGCAGCTGCCGTGGTCACGGGGGACTGAAGCTGCCTGTGAGTCTACCCTCAAGCGAAGAATTTTTTAGACGTTCAGAAATTAAAATTTAACAATTTTTTTTTATTAATTGTTTTAAGTTGATTTATAGTGTAATTTTATGAATTATTTAGTGCTAAAAAGAGAGAGAAGTTTTGATTGACGCTCGCTTCAGAATGTTTGGCTCTCCTACATAGGGCAAACAAAGAGAAGCATAGGGACCCGCGTCAAAGAGTATGTAGCTGACATGAAACATAGGCGCGATAACAAGTCTGCAGTGAGTGAACACGCCTTTGAGGGGCCTAACCATTATATTAGATATGACAAACCCAAATTCTTGCTAGGGAACGTAGATTTATTCCTAGAATGCTCCGCGAGGTTATCGAAATAAATAAATACCCTTATTTCAATAGAGATGATGGTTGGAAAATTCCACCAGCTTGGGACCCCATCATTCACAAGCTTAAGCCCCTCACACACACTGTAAGATCTAATGATACGGTTAGTTCCTTTTGCAAATAAATAAATTAATATAAAAGACGGAGGTCGGTTTTTCTCTCCAAGTTTTCTTTCGCCATTTCTTTCTTGGAGGGGCCTCCCAAATTTTATGAAATGGTGGTAGTTTCAGTAGATTCTCTCTCTTTTTAGCACTAAATAATTCATAAAATTAAATTATAAATCAACATAAAACAATTAATAAAAAAAAAATTTTGTTAAATTTTAATTTCTGAACGTCTAAAAAATACTTCGCTTGAGGGTAGACTCACAGGCCGCTTCGGTCCCCCGTGACCACGGCAAAGCTGCAAAGTTGCCGAAACGTCGGGAAAACCAAAAATCAAACCAAATACCAACTAATTACCAAAGTACTTTTAATAAAACCGCGCTAGTATCCGTTAAAAATTGTTTTATTTCATGTCTAGTGAGCACGTAAGCTTGAGAAAAATAGTAACAAAGTAATTGTAAAATATGGTACCAAATAATTTGTACCTAATAGTACCTAATGAATGGTACTAAATAGAAACAAACTAATGGTACAATATGTTACCAAATGATTTGTACCCAATAGTACCCAATGAATTGTGCTAAATAGTAACAAAATAATGGTACTATATGGTACCGAATAATTTGTACTAAATAGTACCATTCATATAGTAGCAAACGAATGGTACAATATGGTACCAAATAAATTGTACTATATGGCACCAAATAATTTGTACTAAGTAGTACCTAATGGATGGTACTAAATAGTAGCAAAAAATGAATAGTACTAAATATCAACAAACGAATTTTACAGTATGGTACCAAATAATTTGTAATAAATAGTATCATTCTTATATTGTGACAAATAAATGGTACAATATGGTACCAAATAATTTTTATTTAATAATACCTAATGAATGGTGCTTAATGGTAACAAACGAATTGTACTATATTGTACCAAATAATTTGTACTAATTAGTACCTAATGAATAGTAACAAATAATGGTACTATATGGTAGAAAAATAATTTGTACCAACCAGTATCGAATGAATGGTACTTAATAGTGACAAATAAATGGACAATATGGTATCAAATAAATTGTACCTAATAGTACCTAATGAATGGCACTAAATAGAAACAAATAAATGGTACTATATGGTACTAAATTATTTGTACTAAATAGTACCTAATGAATGGTACTTAATAGCAACAAATGAATGGTACTATATGGTACCAAATAATTTATACTAAATAGTACCATTCATATAGTAACAAACGAATGGTACAAGATGGTACCAAATAATTTTTATTTAATAGTACCTAATGAATGGGACTTAATAGTAACAAACGAATGGTACTATATGGTACCAAATAAATTGTACTATATGGCAACAAATAATTTGTACTAAATAGTGACAAATGAATGGTACTAAATTATTTGTACTAAATAGTACCTCATGAATGGTACCAAATAGTTCCAAACGAATAGTACTAAATAGTAGTTACCAAAATATGAATGGCACTAATGAATGGTAAAATCTAGCCGTGATATACTTTAAGACCATAAGGGATCCCGCCATCTTGTTGATCACAAAAAAAAACTGTTGTTTGATTTCTCAGAAACTACTTAAGTAATCGAGCATGTGTTTTTTTTGCCTTGAGGTACAATTTAGGTACATTTTTTTGATGTAGTTATATTTTATGTACAATGGTTCAATATTGATTTATTAAGATACACCCGCCATATTGACGTCAATATGGCGGGTGTACCTTTGATTTCGTTATAACTTTTTTCTTATTTAGGTACAAATTTTTTAATTCCAGGTACTAAATAGTACATTTTAGGTACATTTTTTTGGTATTTGAGACATTTCGATTCGCCATGATACACCCGCCATATTGACTCTCATGCTTTGTCCTTGTTTATATTTTACGTTTTATTTTGTTTCGGCTTAAATTTTTTCTCATTGCCTTAATTTTTATATCGAACGTGTATACCTACAGATGTATACCTAATTAAATGCTTTACTTTCCTTCACAAATGAACATTAACTATCGAGTTGTGGCCTTAACACAGTTTGTGAAAATTTTGGACTTGTGGCTGTATTGCACTGGATGTGCAAAATATTGGGGTAACGCCATGAATTTAGTAGATACTTTACTCCTTGATTCCTTGGGTAAGTAGGTAACGCAACAAAGGTTTGTCGTTTATGGTATGTCGAGTGCCCAAAAAACCGAATAACAAATCATCGAACTCAGTACCCTTAGCACGAACAGCAATCGAGAAAAAAAACGCGCGTAAAGTCATTCGATAGTGCAATTTTGTATTGTAAATTTGTACAACGCCATCTACCGCCGAATAGCGAAATTAAAATTTCCATAGATAATTCTCTTCTTCTTATTATTTTTGTTTTGGCAATCTACATTCCTCTTGGAAGTAATTTTTGCCAGAGTCAAGTGTTGAATAGTTCAGTGGTAGATTGTTTCAGTTTACATTAGAATGCGGGTGCATTGCATTCCAATGCTGCTTGGAGCATTTGGCACCAAGTATATCAAGACAGTTTACTCGGTAAGCTCTGCCAAGGTAGCCACCACTACAGTAAAAGTCTCGGCTTCACACAATCAATATCGCGCCTATTTCAATTATCCCACATATTGTTCAGTTGCGTAGACACTTGTACCACAAAACTGCACCAATTTTAAGACACGATGTCCACTTTGAATCAATTTTGCAAATAATTAAAATAGTCACCGAACTGAACTCGACTAAATGGCGCCAAAAATCTCAGATAATTTTCTATCGAGTAATGTGACGCGCGTTTTTTTTCTCGATAGCTGTTCGTGCTAAGGGTACTGATCATTAAAGCTTTATTATTTATACGAACGTTCAAAATGTCGAAGGTTCTTCCATCTCGAAAGTTCATTAGCGCGAATACCTAGTTACTTTTACTTTTATAATATAATTATTGTAATTTTTTTTTGCAATGCAATGTTTTGATGATATATTTATCTCGGCCATACTTATGTCATTCGTTTTTCTGTGCTTAAATCGCGCTTTTCGCGATTAGGAAACCTTAAACGTGTGTTCGCGTTGCTCGAACGCACGTTGTATGTACTATGCTTGACTTCTGTCATCTCTCTATTTTGTGGCTGTACCATTGAAGTTCTTAATTGAGTTAACATTGTTTGTCCCTAGCGGGTACCCCGAGCGGTCCTCCAGTGGTCAGATGCCAGCTTCGCAAGCACAAGCCGAACAGAAAGCCTCGGACGCCGTTCACCACGCAGCAACTCCTGGCGTTGGAGAAGAAGTTCAGAGACAAGCAGTACCTGAGCATCGCGGAGAGGGCAGAATTCTCCTCCTCGCTGAGGCTCACTGAAACGCAGGTAACGAAACTTTCGTAGGTATTTAACATACATATTTTGATAAATTATCCCAGTCTGTGATAAAAAAAAAACTAATTAAAATGTAACAGATTTCCTGCTCTAATTCTCTAATTATTGTTGATGCATATCAACGACATTGTTGATATTATGTGAAGTCTACGATTAAAAAAAACTGACTAAATTATTCATAAATAAAAGCCTTTTGGAACGTTCTGATCATTTCCCAAAATACCCGTTCTCAATTCTTACCTTTTGTTAAAACTAACATGGAATAACAATATAAACTACGTTGAGAAAATATTTTTAGAAACCATGCTATTTCTTTCTTTTTCCAGGTCAAAATATGGTTCCAAAACCGTCGCGCGAAAGCGAAACGATTGCAAGAAGCCGAAATTGAAAAACTGCGATTGTCTGCGCGCCCTTTGCTGCCTCCGTCCTTCGCGCTCTTCGGAGGGGGAGGCGCGCCCCCCCTCTTCGCCGCGATGGCCGCCGCCACAAGGCCACAGCTCAGCTTCCTCGGCGGCCCACCCAGCCACCAACACGCCATCAACATGAACATACTCAACTCCTTACAACCTCATTGACGAATAGAAAACGCGGGAACGCGCGACGCGCCCGAACACCCGCCATCTTCGTAACAGCAGCCATTGTTCTTAATTCAAAACTTTTTGTGCGGAGTCAATCGAATGTGCGAATCGATTTAAAAAGTTACAGCGTTTCATTAACGCTATTAAAACGCTTTTTAAAGTGCTTAAACTTAGTTAAGTGTATTATAATAGTAACTTATTTAAAGAAAAACTGTGGGAAACCCATGCTTAATCATGTGTATTATCACAATGAGTTCCATATTATTTTAGTGAACAATTAAATAGTCAAGAGTGTCTACGTATATGAAACAATAAGTGCAATTTCCCAACTAAATTAATTAGATTATAAGAAATTGAATATCATATAAGTTATGTTTTCCTTTATTTGTCTCAAACCCACAATATTTTCCTCTTAGGAAAAGTTATGAAAGACTAGATCAGATTAGATAAGTTATTAAATTGTCTGCATAATTTAAATTGCAAAATAAAATCATCATGCAATAATTAAATTATGTTATCACGTGTCATACATTTCTGTGTTTTAAACCTTTCTACCTACTTACTACTACAATCTTAAGAAAGTGTTAAGTAAAAAACTATCATTTAAAACTATTACTGAAAGTGGAATAACCTCACTGACTGAAAATACGTAAACTAGAAATGCCATGACATTAAGGTGAACGGATCAACGGAATAATCTTAAAAAACAAAGTACTAAAAACTACATTGTATAATTTGTATAGCAATGACAGCGGGATAAGGCCTCAACATCGCTTCTAAAGCACCAAAAAAGCTGCCGTTTGATTTAGCTTTAAGCACCACCCAACAATACTAAACTTTATCTCAAAGGCATAAAATCCTTTAAAACGTATGCTCGTCAATGCGAAAATTCTTAATTTTCAATTCACTTACTAATTAGCCGATTCCTATTCACAATGGCTTGTAATTGCTAGTTACATTTAATTTAACGAGAGAATTTATTTATTTTCAACGCGGCTTGTTGCTCGTCTGCTACTAATGGGTACTTTGCTTATATTGCGTCTTAAATGGACTGTAACCAGCAGGCCTATTACATAAAAAGAATCGCGATAATCGGACGCAATTCGTCGTTTAATTTACTTGATATTGAACCTTATTAGTGAGTTAGTAGTGTCATGAAGTAGGACGAATATCGTACGCTTATCACGATTGTTTTATGTAATAGGCCTGCAGTTCTTTTTGCTGATTGTAGGTACATTAAGCGTCTATAGAATCCAAAGCTCTGAAACTGACTTTGTAATCTCATTTTCTTTTAAGTCGCTGTTGATATTCAATTGTTTCGTTAGATTTTTTTATCCACAACGAGTTAGTGCTTGGCCTTCATCTCACCTGATGTAAAGTGATGATAAGGCTGAAGGTGGACACGCATTTCACCCGAAATCCTCAACTACTGAAGAGAAGTAGTTAAGAGCCCGTATACATTTTGCCGCTGACTGCCGCTCTCTCGCTCGCACATTTCATGTTTTCTCAAGATTTCTTAAATCTGAGTGCGTAATTGAAAAATGTTGTCTCGGCCACCTTTCACAATATAAGATTACGGACATTTCAACATATTATATTTCAGTTTCGAGTTGCTGAAGTACAAAAAGTTATCGTATTTTCTGTTAGAAACGACAACTTTTGTACTTTAGCAACAAAAAACTGAAATATGTTTTAAAATGTCTGTAATCTTATATTGCGAAAAGTGGCCGAGACACATTTTTCAATTACACACTCAGTTTTCAGAAATCTTGAGAAAACATAAAATGTGCGAGCGAGAGAGCTGCAGTCAGCGGTAAAATCATTACGGGTTCTTAAGGATTCCAGAAAACTATTTTTATTCAAAGCAACTTAAAAATTAAGCCCTTTGAATCTGCTTTTCCTACCATTCGAACTTTTTTAAATGACTAGAAGAATGAGCGTAAGACATCTTACCTCAAACTGCCGAAACATATCAGCGTAAAATTTTTGTTACGTTAAATTCGTTGTATACAGATCACAGAAATAAAATTGTATCCATATAGTTCTATCGTTCAGTTCTACTGGTAGAAATATACGGAGAAAATAATCCTTTTAGTTTTACAAATTTATGTAAGTACAAAATTTAAAAGGAGTAAATGGACAAAAAAGTCCTTCTAGTCCTACTAATTGTCTGTACAAAATTCAATAGGAATAAACGGACAAAAAGTTCTTTTAGTTCTATTAATTTCTGTTCGAAATTAGTAAAAGCCGAAAATGATAAAATTGGAAATCAAAAACAGGATGTGCAAGGAGGTGATTTTTTTTATTTATTCTTGAGTAAACATACTGTGTAACTGATCATATCAGTTATATAAAGATTTATTAATGAAGATAATGTACAAAAATAAAACCGTTTTATAAACAAGGTGTGAGCAGTTATTCAGTAGGTACTATGGGCAACAGCGTCGCTTAACCACTGCTAATATAAGGTTAAAATAGCTTGCACGCCGCGCCCGCTATCACATACGATTAGTTCGTGCAGGGGCGATACGCGCGCACACGAATTTTGTTGCAAACTGGTTAAGCGACGCTGTTGCCCATAGTACATACCTATCTCTGTACATACTATATTCTGTGTCTTGTCATCAAAACATAACTATTACAAGCGTAAACTTTGTTAATTACAATAGATTTTTCATATTCACATTATACTTGATTTCTAATACACATTTCAATTAATTATTTCCTAAGTATTTGAAAGTAACTTTAAGTAAAATCATAACCTTCTAACTCATTTAGATCATGATCATATTTTGCTTAGCTTAAAACTTCTAGTTATTCCTATTTTCTTTAGTAATTCATCAGTAAAATTTCAGTAAAAGTTACATTACTCTTTGACAATTTTCGTAAGAAACTTAAATACTTAGAATAATGTTGTAAAAAATCATTGTAAATAATTTAATTTTAATAAATTATTGTATACGTATACATATAAGTATAAAAACAACATTAAACAGACTATTAGATTTTATAATATAGCACTGTACTGTGAAAATTGTAGTGTAATTAGATAAAATATTAATTTTACATTTTATCATTAATTGTCCATCGTTTTTTGTATATTTGTTTCATTCAAATACATAGCAAATCAGTTACTTAATAATTAATTGTAAGGGCAACTCAAAGCATTTGTAAATTATTGATTAAATTATAAATTCGTTATTAGTACAAAATTGTAGTTTTAATTTGTAACACAATAATATTTTACTAACAATATTTTTTATGATGGTGATTTTTGCAAGGATTTTGCTAACGTTGCAAAAATATAAACTTAGAAGGAAGGTATTTAATTATTTTCATAAAATCATTTTTGGATTTTCAATAGTTTTTTAAAACTTTCAGAACTTTTTTAGAGTTATGTCAACTCCTGTCTGTGATCTTAAAGTGGTGTTGATTTTTTTGCAGACTAGGTACGCTAAATCGATATTATTATACTAATAGATAGTATATCGATTTAGCCTACCTAGTCTGCAAAATAGATACCTATAGAGGTATCAAACTATTTTCGCAACTCCATGTTTTCGCAGTTCTGTGTTGTCGCTGTTGACTGTTTCGCCCAAAGATTTAAATTGTAACCTTTGGTTTCGCCGCGGTATCATGAGTCGTCGTCATTCAGTGGTTGAGTCCATTTATGTAACGTAGGAATATTAGAACATGTCCAAAGAAGAATATAGGTTTAGGAACGTAGGTGTTTTAACGTATATTTAAATATTATTCTTCTTCTTATCGTATAAGGATATTACACTCTAAAAAATGAAGGCCAACTAAGAGCAATTTTCTCTTAGTAGATCTTGAATTGAATGAAACAATTATGATAATATTTAATTGAATCAAAGCTGAATAGTTAAATCAACATGTTAGCCTGTGATTGAACTAAACACGTAGTGTGTTTATTAATTCTAAGAAGCTTATACATAGTTTCAACTATTATTGACTTTTCTTGCGTGATTCGATCATTTTTATTAGTTATCATAAACAAATAAATAGTAGAATCAATTAATAATAAAGTATCAATATAATTAAGTAAATAATGAATTTGACAATTCTCATTTTTAGATGAATAACTTCGTCATCATTGATTTAACTAAGACCTATTGCTAAATCAACTAAAACTGTAATCTTTAAAACAACAAATAAAAATATTCAAATCAATAATGTCAAGTAATCATTTTTATCATTTAACATTGTTGAATTAACTATGAATCAAATGGTAAATTCTACTAAGATTATGTTGTTTAAATATTTCATATTACTTAGTTGGAATAAACACTTACAATAGTTTTCATAAACAAATAGGTAGATAATGTTGAAACAATTATTAATAAAGAATCAAAATCTAACTAGGTTTAGCCGCACTTCGGGTATTAGCCGTAACATACATGAAACTATCACAGTTTAAATATATTACGTTCGTTATGTAAATAATACACAAAAAGCTTTTCTTATTGTTTTTTTTATTTGGGGTAATGCAGCGGAGCTGCTCGGCATGGTTTGTGGCATAGTAGGGACATGCATGCCATCCTGATTGCGCAGCGCGCTAATACGCATGCGCCCCGAAAGATGTCACTGTGTTGTTTACATTATTTTCTAGACGGCAGTGTTAAATTTTTTTCCGATTTCATGACCTTCTTTAGATTACTTTGGTTCGACATCGCTTCTCGACCTTTTGGCTAAGACTGCCTAAGACCAAAGTGTAGTATCTGTACTTTTCAGCTTAATATCTAAAAGCTCCCTCACTGAGGGACCAGTATATTAAACTGATTTTTATAACTCGACGGGATGTTCGGGATGTTCGCTCTTAGTTGCACTCACTAGGTGAATTAGTTCTAACAAACATCTTTCTTGTTAATATTGACCAATCTCTTAGTTGAACTCACTAGGTGAATTAGTTCTAACAAACATTTTTCTTGTTAATATTGACCAAGCTCTTAGTTGAACTCACTAGGTGAATTTGTTCTAACAATATCTTTCTTGTTAATATTGACCAAGCTCTTAGTTGAACTCACTAGGTAAATTAGTTCTAATAGTCATCTTTCTTGTCAATATTGACCAAGCTCTTAGTTGAACTCACTAGGTGAATTAGTTCTAACAGTTATTTCGTAGTAAGACCAATTTGTATCATCTTATTTGAAGCACCTAACGTGTTGTTAGGCTCGTATGGAATCAAGATGCTTGATCGCAACTATCACAATGTTGTTAGGAGCAACCAATTTTTTTTTAGAGTGTAGTGGCCACCTCTGGTGTTAGAGTTTATCAAGCCGCCTGTAAGGCCTCTAACTTGGCTTAACGACTGTTATCAGATGACAACAGCCGGGACCGACGGTTTGACGTGCCCTCCGAAGCCCTCAGTTGTAATGCCACTTTACGGTCACCCATCCGACACCTGACCGGACCGAGCGTTGCCTAACAAACGTGATCGAGTACGATCAGTCTGTCAAGTTCCGCCACGAACGATTTTATTATAGGATTTACGCACCAAACCTTCAATACAGTTCTGTGATTTTGTCGTATTATGAAAGTGGTATGATTTCGCTTTTTTTCTTTGATCTGGTCATACTTGCCATATTTAGTAGTGTATTTCATTTCCGATTGATTACCTACTACAAGGCAATAAACATCATTACAGTTTCGCTAACAGCACCTTATCAGTACAAATAGGGAGGCTACAGTGTTGCCATAACTAGTACATTACAACTAACAATCCAACTTATTACCGACAGTAGAAAACATACGCAAAAACACCCACTGGGCCATATAACCAGGGTTGCCAGGTGTTCGGTATTCTACCGAACCGTTCGGTATTTTAGGACTATATTCGGTGTTCGGTATGACAAAAATACCGAAGTATGTGCGCTTCGGTATTTTTTTCTGATTACGATTCAGCTGTCAGATTCGACGCAATCGGTAATCGTTGTTGCCCCTTCAGACACATACTCACTGTTTTCGAGACATTTTTGCGGATTGCAGATCGTGAATGACGTTTTCCATCTCTTTTTACCCCCCGACGCAAAAAGAGAGGGGTGTTATTTACGTTATTATCAGGGGCTCTACCGCGTAACTACCTATATTGATATGAAGTTCATGTAAATGTTGACACAGAAAGTCAGTATTTTTATGGCTTTTTTTGTTGATTTGATTTTTGCAACGAAGCTAAAGCTGAACTCAACGAAGCAACGTTGTTACAGACGTCTTTAAAAAAAATGTAAACATTTACAAGAACTTCATATCAATGTTCTTACTGTTCGGTATTTATTTGAAAAATACCTGGCAACCCTGGCTATAACTCAAGCTACTTTCAAGTTTTTCCATCATAATATATGAGCGACATATAGCTTCCTGTAACACTCACACTAATTGGTTAGTGCACAAATAAAAACCTGCCACAAGATGCGAGCCTTAACTGCATTTAGTACTTTTTAATGCACAGATTCGTATGCGCCAAGCCTCGGACGCGCGCAACTGGCAACATTAATTACTCATTTATTTATTTACTTACCAAAATGGCGGCATTATTTTCTATACGTAGCCGGTAATTTATTGTAATTGGTTAGTTTATTCGCAATGACGACAGGCTGCGTGAGCTACCGACCAGATAAAGTTGACCCGTGCGACCACCCCTCTTCTTTTGGGTATAGATACAATGACCTTAGCAGCTTAGGTCTTTTCAAATTAGCTGGTGTTTATAAGGTGAATTGGTAATACGTCAACGGTTGTGAGAGGTTTATGTAAGTAGAATGAGTGTTTTTTTTAAACACTGTAAAGGTAGAGGCGTCCTGCTTTTTCTTGTACGTAACGGTTTTCTGTTTAAGCCACTTTCGCAAAAGCCGGTCACCGGATGGGTGACCAAAAATGTATCAAATTTAATCATTTCATTCACACAAAACAGAGTGCATCACACTATTATCCCCGTCAATTGGTAATGCGCTGGAACCTTGTCATATTAACATCCACGTTGACGTGATCCGCAACTAAAAATGTCATGAAACAAGATAATTCTAATAGGTAGGTTAATCTAATATATTAATTATTGAATTATTATAGTAATATAATAAGTCTATGAAGATAGGGTCTTTTTTTTTGAGGTTAAAATCAGGGCCGCCAGGCGCATTACCAATTGACGGGGATAGTAGTTAGAAATTACAATCCCGGTTCTCTGCCTTGTCAAACAAAGGGTACGTGTCAGTTTAAATTAAGACGTAAATTTAACATAAAAAAAATAAATTAATAAAAAAAAAACAAAAAACCGACTTCAAAAAACCTACCTATAAAAAGCAAGAAATAATATTCGTAATTATAAAAACACGTCTATTGAAGTCGGGTGGGGCTGGAGTACAAATTCCCTTTTTTTATTCTAATAGTTTTTTGTTTTTTTAAACAATTTTTTATTTTTTTTATTTTTAGTGTAGATATCTTTTGTATTAGGTAATGTAGGTATATTTATTATTTAGTTAGAAAAATCGGCTCAGCCAAACGTGAGTTAATCGCGGAGAAACATACATACATGCGGGTCAAACTGAGAACCTCCTTTTTTAAGTCGGTTAAAGAACTATACTTAAGATATCCCTTTTCCAACAAAAAAATAATTATCTTATTCAGTTCATAAACAAAGAAGTTATACGACTGATCATCGAGGTAGTTCACGCAAAATCGTACTTTTTCGTGCTTTTTTCAAGATTACTTGAAAAGTACTGAATTGATTTCACAATTTTAAAAAATGGGACCAACTTGGAAGTTTACCTAATGTAATAACTTTGAATCATTTCAATCGGTTCAGCCGTCTACGAGTAATCGGTGTACATACAAAAAACAAAAAAAAAAACGGGTCGAATTGAGTACCTCCCTCCTTTTGAAGTCGGCAAAAATAAATAAATAAAATGAAAATATGATAATTAATGTGATTATAAAACAAATATTTTATGCGAATTTTTGAATTTAATAATTCTTGAGTTGAGTAGAAACAAAATTTTAACCATATTTGTAATTTTCATCATTTTGAGCTTAGGTATATTTCATTAATTTCATCGTCTTATCATTTAATGCACCCACCAATTGCTTATTAGGGTGTGGGGTCCGGCATAGTATATTAATAATATAAGAGGTAGTACGGTCACGAGCAATAAGATGTATACACTTTAGAACTATGTCACATTCAACTCTCGAAAATGTCATAGGTTATTCAATAACGTAATATGTCATACTTCTCTAAAGTGTGTTCATCTTATTGCTCGTGACTGTACACTCCTGTATAAAGGCTTGATTACATTAAGCAATTTAGGAATATTTAGAGTTGCCATCCTTATAATTATTTTACTTACTTATGTGAACTTTAGTGAACTTATGTTCACACTAATAACGGAAAGGTAAACGTTGTTCTTGATTTTTTTTATTCTCATCTCTAATCATAAACAAATGTTTACTTTACCGTTATTAGTATAAATTCCACTGTTAAAATCGAACCTAGAGTCTGGGGGCTAATTGTCTAATTTAAAAAATCTATGGCAATTGCTTTCATTTGACAGATGGATGTGACACATTAGTCATTACTGCATTTATTTGGTAAGTTTTTATTTGTGCCAAAAAGAAGCTTCAATGTGTTACACCCTGAAAGCGTTGCGATAAATTTTGAAATAAGACAATAGAAAGGCTGGTCAACCAAAGATGAGACTCAGTTGAAAATTAACTAATTTTGCGTCTTATTTCAAGGGTCAGTTTCCAATGACTTATTAATTTAACCGTTTAACCCATCAACGCCTGGAAAATGAGACAATAGATTTTCGGCGTCCACGCGGGCATTGATGAATTAACAGGGCAAGTGGCGCCACCATTTCAGTCGCATCTTTCGTTGACCGGCTTTTCTATTGTCTAATTTAAAAATCTATCGCAATCGCTTTCAGGATGTAACGCATTGAAGCTTCTTTTTGGGACAAATGAAAACTTACCAAAGAAATGCAGCAATGTGTCACATCCATCTGTCAAACGAAAGCGATTGCGATAGATTTTTTGAATTAGACTATTAGTCCCTTGGGCGCTAATTGTCTAATTCAATTTAGTTTTTTTGAATTAGACTATTAGCCCCCCTCTATTATACAATATTTTATTGCCAAGTACGAGTGGCAACTCTAAATTGGATTCCTAAATTAGACACAAGATTGGATAGAAGATGGAAGCTTTCACACATGCTTTAACCGTGAACCAGCCTTTCTATTGTCTAATTTCAAAATCTATCGCAATCGCTTTCAGGATGTAACACATTAATGCTTCTTTTTGGCACGAATAAAAACTTATCAAAGAAATGCAGCAATATCTTACATCCATCTGTCAAATGAAAGCGATTGCGATAGATTTTTAAATTAGACAATTAGCCCCCAGAAAATTAACAACAGCGTTTCTCTATAAAACGGTCCAAAACTCCGATCTCCACCATGCCAAGCGTGAAAATTATAGCAACGGGTGGGGCCTACATCCCACAGAGGACAATATTCGACTGGTATGATGATGACGACGATGATGCAGTACATTTTCACTGGCGTGATGATTTCTAGCCTGTTCTTCGTTTTGATTTGCATCTGGATAGCGGTGCCCCAACACGAAAAACATTTCAAAAGCGCACCAGTAACGATCATTTGCGATTGTCAATTTTTACGTAATTGACGCTCATTGATGCGAAAATTGATCGTTTACATGTGCAATTGAAGCAATTGTCAATTCCTCCAAATGGCATTGTCGTAAAAATTGACAATCGCAATTGGTCGTTAGATACCTTGGACGAATCAAAGTTAGATACCGGAGCGCTGTCCGCTTGTGTTTTGACCCTAAGGAATTGCGCGCTACTTGCCTGTCCAAAGAATAGAACCCGGGGGCTAATTGTCTAATTTAAAAATCTATCGCAATCACTTTCGTTTGACAGATACATGTGATACATTGCTGCATATCTTTGGTAAGTTTTTATTTGTTCCAAAAAGAAGCTTCAATGTGTTACATGCTGAAAGCGATAGCGATAGATTTTGAAATTAGACAATAGAATGGCTGATCCTATCCAGCGGCAAGTCGCTACTTACTTACTTATGGATGTGTAAACAGGGCTTATAGCAATGTCAAAAATAACATCACGATGTAATCTAACGATGATGATGATATACACTCCCGATTAAACTGATTGTCAAAGGCACCGATTTCTCGTAATGAAAAATTAAAAACCTTTTTATTTTGTATTCAGCAAGAATCTTATATTCATATTTTATTGGAATCCAGCCTCTGTTTAAATATCAGACTATCATATTTATCAAAGACGTAGAATATATTCTGTGGTAAAATGTACACTTTTTCTGTGCCTATGATACAGAAGCAACCATTGAAAAATTAATTTAAAAAGCAATTAGTCATAATAAAAGTATGAGTTATGGCTTGGTTGGGTGAGAGCCACTCATTAGAACTAACTTAATTGGTTATAAACATGAATTGTACATAACTCGGTTTATCTGATGAGCTCAGTACGTAACCCTTTTGATGTAATTTAAATTTTCGGCATTTTTGTTGGCGGCTTAGTTGACCACCAAGGTTGCGATTGTTATCTCTAGTCTAGAGGGTTAAATAATACTGGAACTTTCTTTGATATAAAATTTAAGGTTTTTTTAACATATCAGACAATTTTAGACGTTAATTACATTTTAGAGCAAACAAACTTAAAGCGCTTGAGGAGCTCGGTGCGATTGCAGAGAGGTTAAGCAACTTTCGCAAGGGTCGATCATGGGATGGGTGACCAAAAATTTATAAACTCGAGCTCCTCCGTTCTTCGGAAGGCACGTTAAGCCATCTCGGCTACATTTACAGTCGTTAACACATACCAATCGCATTGGGCCCGCGTGGTGGGTTATGGCCCATCCTTCTACGACACCCTGTACTCTACCGGATAGCACACGACTAAACGGCAATAATTTGGATATTAAGCCGCTTAATTGTAATGAAATTATTAGCTTAATCGTAAAAGAGGCTCATCGTTATAATTAATTCATGCAAAATCAAACAACATTATTAAAATGTTAATCGATAATTGCATCTTATTCGATATGCAAACTCTTAAAACAAACATGAGGAACATTTAGCAATAACACCGTTCACCATAACTGCAGAGATTAAATCCTAAATCATCCTCCGACTCGATCGATTAATTTCAAATGAAACTTGTAAGATGACCCCTACTATTGGTACACTACCTTTTATCTGTTGGTTGTTAAGCTACCGATTTTATTCATACACAATTAGGGGTGCGATTGCGTAAAGTCAATCGTATTAATTTTACAGTTCATATCCTATCCGATCAGCAGCAAATTGTATGGAATTTGACACTAATGACATACAATATGAACTTTCAAATGAATACGATCACTTTACGCAATCGGTTATTAGATTTAGATTCCTGTTCTTGCCCCTAGAACCCCCCGTTGTACTACCGTTGGTAGGTACTACTAATAATACTTCGGGTATTTTTTGGTCGTGGTACTACTAACGTGACTGGTAGTATTACGGGCAATTGATTGTACCCCTGCCTACTCCTGAACATTTTTGCGAATAAAAGAATACCATAATTAAATTTACAGTTTATCATCACTGAAAAACAAGAAAGAAAGATTTCAACTAATATTTTCAGAGAGAAAAAAAATTAATAGCATAAAAGTTCTTTACAAACTAGGTACTTACAGCATGAAACTGGATGCAGTTTTTACAGAATTGTGTTGCTGTAAATTTTACTTTAAATAAAACTGCTGTAAATGTATGAGGTCGCGGGCAGCCACTAGTAAATAAATAAATCAGTGATTCGATATTAAATTCTTCATAACGTGATCGATTATTTTTTAAACAAACTTTTTTCTTCACGTTATTCCACATTACATTTAATGCAAATGCAACATATGCAACTTTTCGTCGTAGTGTAAGACAAGCTAGCCGAGTAATAAAACAACTGAATAACGATATTCGTTATCAAACATTTATTGGTTTACGATAGTTCGAATATTTCCTCCAGTCAATTCGTGATCGAGAACTCGTAGTTACAGTTATTCGATTTAATTCAGTTGTGAGGGGGCCGGCCGCATAACGCGGGGCCACCTTTCGGCTAATCCAGGGAGTCAAGTCTGTTAATGCTTTCAAATCGTAGTTCAATGGTGTTCTAATTACCATTCAAACACCATTGAACCACGATTTCGACGTTAACATTAGCAGAATTGACCCCCAGTACTCGGAACATTTTTTCAGTATGCGTGCATACGCAGACCTCTAGTTGACTTTACGGAAGAAACTGAGAACTTACTACATAAAGCTTATTTATTACGATAATCGAAGCTTTTGTTCTGCTTTGTGACACTATTATTACCATATAGTGTAATATGTTATAGTGAGGTTAGTGAGGTAACGCCTTTGTTTCGCGATGAATGTAGATTACAGTCAAACGACGACTAGTAGGGAATACTGGGTACGTCTTGCCTGCGCGGTAGCGGCACAGAATTAATAGTACTAGCGTACCGAAGTTGCACTCCGCAAAATCGTTTAAATAAATTGCGACTCTTGCTCCGATACAATAAAGTGCAATTCAGGCTGCACAGCGCTCCCTTCGCTCCAAAAAATGAATTAATTAGTTGCCTCTCTTTCTATTGCGTATGTCTAATCTTTTCTAAATTCTAACATATGTCCTCTCAGAGGACGCGCGCCGAGCGCTTCATACTCACGCGCGGAGTGACAGAGCCCCTGGTAGTGGTGCGAAAAATCCCCGAAGCGGGCCTACACTCCTCATCGTTGCCCTGTCAACTCGTCCGAGTTACACCACTATTTACGCTATGCCATTTCGTAAATCGAACAAATCGATAGACAAAATGTTGAAGATTCTTAAGACATATTTACTTTGTTTTAATATTCATTAAATAAAGAGGAGACAGAGATTGAAAACCTATTAAAAAGCACTAATAATAATAAACCGCTTTAATTTTTTTTTAGTAAGGCAAAGTTTTAGCGTTTGGTTCGCTAAACTTAACAAATCATGGATAGTAATTACTTTCCTTAACTTTAACATTCGTTTTTTTAAGTGCTTTATACTTGTTGAATAAAACCACAAAAAATTTACAAAACAGAATATGATAACTATAAGTTAACAGGATAGCGCGATGTACGGCGCCGCAAGACAGCCAAGACAAAATATGAAAGATTATCTGCCAGCCGACTCAGCCTGATGTTTTAATTAGCCCTTGGGCAACGGCATTTAGTCGTAAAGTCAATTGGAACCTCCTTCTTCAGGGCTGTGTATTGAGGGCTTTATTTTATGAAACGGGTTCACTGACGTCCATTATACAAGTACGCTGGATAGGCGAACGTCACCTGTCATTTGTTCCGATTTGAAAATCGCCATATTGGCGCTGAGAGCAGTAAATTCTATACTATGTCAGTAGTAAGTGTACTTGGAACTAATTAGTTCAAAGTACACTCACTACTGTCTACTGCTCTAGTAGAATCTACTGCTCTCAGCGCCAATATGGCGATTTTCAAATCGGCTCAAAAAAATGCGGTCATTTCATGACATTAGCCTGTCCAGCGTACTTTGTATAATGGACGTCAGTGAACGGGTTGCAGTTGCTGAATCCGAGGTTCGTTCTATCAATGAAGTGAAAAAAGGCCCTTTACTCATTTGTCGGTGTAGGGTGTAGGCAGCAGTACGACATGGCCTCGCCATAGTAACTCGCCTCAGTAACCATGGCAACCACGCCTGTTTACTATGGCGAGGCAACATCGTACCGCTGTCGCGCCGACAAATGAGAAGAGGCTCTATATATAGAAATATTTTTTACGACATATTTGCCAAAAAAAAAGTGGACAGAAAATTGTAAGAGTTTTTTGAAACTCAACTTATTTACAATTTTCTTTTTTATTTACTATTTACTTAATATTTACTTTGGTGGCATGATACCTATTATGTAACGTTACAGTACCTACCAACACTTGAGTACCTAATATCTGGATAGTGGTAGGGCTTATTTCAAGTCCGCCTGGCTAGCTACCAGTTCCTCAGTGATGAGGATTCCGGGTGTAGTGCGCTTCCACCTTCGGCCTTATCGTCACTTAACATCAGGTGAAATGAAGGCCAAGCACCTATCCCGTTGTGCATAAACAAAATACCTAAAATACTCGAATCTCTGGAGCAACCCTACAAGGAGGTTGGTTAGTTAATGTTAAGGGCCCATGAAAATTGTTTTACGCCTTTCCAATGTCGGTGAATCTCTTCATTAGCCTCTCTAAATTGAAACCTTCAGTAGGCCAGTGCGCAGTGGACAGCAATTCGCACGAACAGATTTATTATAATTGCGAGAAACTCTTTAAGGAAATAGCCAATATGAAGATATTGGAAATACGGTATGAAATTTACGTCTATATAACCGGATATTTTTTTTTCAGAATAAACCTGTTTGCATATAGGAAAGTTTTTTTATGCCTAATAAATAATACGCTGAAATTAATATATTTATTGAAAAATTGATGCAAAAAAAAAAACAATTTATACCAGGATTTGGAAAAACATGAAGTTGCATTTTTGAGACGGGGTGCCTGCCTACCTACTTGTATATTTTGTTTCTAACGAGTATTTGACCTGTGTTTGCTCTGAAAGTAAGATTGTACATATATAAGTACTAGCGGCCGCCCGCGACTTCGTCTGCGTGGAAAGATTTTTTGATATCCCTCGGGAACAATACATTTTTTCGGGATGAAAGGTACCCTATGTCCTTTTCTGTACCCCTAAGAATGTGTATGCAAAATTTCATGATGATCGGTTCAGTAGTTAAGACGTGAAGGCGTAACAAACAAACAAATAAACAAACAAACGGACTTTCGCATTTATAATATTAGTAAGGATAACAAAAATTTTAGACATTAATTAAGTCAGTACAGCAATCCAATCGGAAATTAAAACTGTCAAGTAACTAATCACATATTAATTTTAATACGATAAAAACAACTTAATCTTGCTGTAGCCACACCATGGTCCTTGAAAAAGACCCCAAATGTCAGGAAATAATTAAAACAACTTTGAATGAAAGTAAAAAGTTTAAACGAAACAAAATACCTATTTACTTACGTATGTTCTTAGATTATCAAATCAAAGATGGTATATTTTGATAATGGAGCGCGGAGCGCGCGTAAGTAAAAATAAGTCAAAGTTAATGAAACCTTTTTAGGTAAAGTACGTGTAGGAAATGAAGTGATGTTATGTATGGAGACCCCAACATTAAATCCTCAGAAGATGAAACTTTGCAGGGATGTAATATAGTTTGAATCAAAACTTCTGTACAAATATCCAAAAACAAAAAAAAACTATTTGTATAATGGGGAATGTCCGAAAAAAATCAAATTGGCTGAATATTTTTTTAAGGGTAGGAATAAGCTCCCATAATAATAGAAAAAAGTTTTAGAATTTACGGTGTACGAAAGTAACAGCAGAATGGAAATTATACCTTTGCCACCATTTGTCACAACCACAGCATAGTATTAAAAAAAAGTTTCAATACAAAATGTCAAAAAGTTTTTTTTTAATGTTATGTTGTGGTTGTGGCAGGTGGTGGCAAAGGTATAATCTCCATTCTGCTGTTACTTTCGTACATTTTGTGAAGGCGAAGAAACTTTAATTTTAAAAAAAGTTTTACCCAACCGAGAATTCTGAAACTTTTTTCTATTACTAAGGGAGCTTATTCCTACCTATAAAAAATATTCAGCCAATTTTATTTTTTTCGGACATTCCCTATTTTAAAAAAATTGTTTTAAAAAACAAAAAACCGACTTCAAAACCCCACTCTACCTCTAAAAAGCAATAAATAAAATTGAAATCACTAGATACGCATTATCATTGTAATAAAACACGTCTATTGAAGTCGGGTGGGGCTGGAGGACAACTTTTTTTTATTCTAACAGCCCCACCAATTTCAATAGACGTGTTTTATTACAATGAGAACGCGTATCTAATGATTTCAATTTTATTTATTGCTTTTTTAGAGGTAGAGTGGGGTTTTGAAGTCAGGTTTTTGTTTTTTAAAACATTTTTTTCTTTTTTTCTTTTTAGTGTAAGTACCTTCTGTATTAGATATATTATCTAGGTAGATAGAAAAATCGGTTTGGCCAAACGTGAGATAATCGCGGACAACCATGCATACGAGTCAAACTGAGAAGAGAACCTCCTTTTTTGAAGTGTTAAAATACCAAAATCTTGTTCTAAGTGTATCAAATACTTTTCTGAAAACCGCATCAAAATTGGTTCAGCTAAACGCGAGATAATCGCGGACAAACATACATATGAGTCAAACTCAGAACCTTCTTTTTTGAAGTCGGTTAAAACACTAAAATCTTCTCCTAAGTATAACAAACACTCTTATGAAAACCGTATCAAAATCGATTCAGCCAAACGCGAGATAATCGTGGACAAACATACCAACATATTACGAGTCAAACTCAGAACCTTCTTTTTTTTGAAGTCGGTTAAAATACTAAAACCTTTTCCGAAGTGTAACAAATACTTTTCTGAAAACCACATCAAAATCGGTTCAGCCAAACGCGAGATAATCGCGGACAAACATACATACATACATACAGGTCAAACTGAGAACCTCCTTTTTTGTTTTTTGAAGTCGGTTAAAAATATGTTTCATTTATGATACTTTATCATACTGTAAAGTTTCGTCTACTGAGGATTTACTGTGGGGTCCACTACCTTTCCTACACTATATCTAAGTACAACCTACTCTGGCTGGATGTTATTGTCACAAAAGCTGTTTTAAAAGTTGAAAATTCTAAAAATACAGTAGGTATTATACTCCATTAGTTTTAACGTGATATTTTATGAAAAAACAAATTCAATAACGTGTGTCTCTTCATCTTATTAAAAGTTATTAAAAAACGAGTATCATGTTTTATTAAAATTATTTTAGATTATTTCGACGTTTACTGATGTCGAAATAAAACACATTTTTGTTTTAGAAGACGAGTAATTCTAACAATTTTGACATTCATGTCTCTTGTAAAACGAATAAAATACATAATGTACTTATTTATAATAGGTAGTCGGAAAAGCTCGCGGTCTTTTTGAAGCAAGAATTTTACGTGTTATTATTATTATTAGTTATTATAAGGTTATTTTTAGTATAAATAAAACCTGAAAATTGTTTGTTAAGAATCAGTAATAGAATCGATTACAATATTTTTTATATCATGTTATATTTTGACTAAATAATATTTACAAAAACATAATTAACGCACACCCTACTAACGGGACAATATAAAAAGCTTGTAACTTCGTGAGTTTTTAAGGTATCATTATATTTTTATTTACTAAATCTGAAAATGAAAATATGTGACTCGTGTTTCGGCTTTCGTAACAAAAAAATATATTGTGAACAAACACTAAATATTTAAATATTTCATAAAATACAAAATTATTTTTGCACATGAAAAATGATAGTGGTATTAAATAAGGTATGGCAGGTATATGGTAACTACGGAACCCTACTGCGCGTGGCCCGACATGCACTTGGCCGGTTTTTTAATATATTGTTTGACAGCTGACTTCTGGTAATAGCCGTTTTTCATGCAAATTTTAAATAATTTTTGCATTTTTTATAGAACGAAAAAAAATTAATAGAAGATTTAAGCTAGTGATCAAAGAAAGATTTGTAATGTTTATGGAGAAGATGCTTTCGAAACCTACTACTGCAAAAAAAAACGGTTTAGCAGATTAACAAACGCATACTCAAACGCTACTTTGAGCGGCTCTCAAACAGCATGCTGTCTTTGTCATATTTTTGACATTAAATGCGGCAGGACGACGTTACAGAGCCCCTCAAAGTTAATCAGCGTTGAGGATTTGGCCATATCTCTTGTAATTTTGATGATAAAGTTTCTCGCTGTGGTTTCTTTATTATTTTTAGTACAAAAAGGCCGCGGCCTTTTCCGACTAACTAATAGATATCTAACACTTCTAAAACAGAGGTGTAATATACTAACTGAGATGGTGTTAATGTAGGCGTCTCTTTTTCAAAACCGGAAAAAATTGCTTTAAAAGCTCTTGTTAGCAAGAATCGGTTTACCTACCTCAAGGTTTTAATATTAAATACATGGTTAATTTTTAAGTATATCTAAAAATGAAATGAGTGTATCTCTTCCCTATTCTAACCGAGTATGTGCAGTTAACAGTTTCAATATTTAATAATTGGTCAAGATATTGAGGTTTGTAAATGTCCCATTTACTGATTTCTGGATTTAGAGCTCATTCATAGAATTACACGCACGTAATCAAAAGAGACTATCTTGTTTACCTACGTAAATAATGAAAAGAATAAATCTACGCACGCGTTTTACTATTGTGAGTTTGCCGATTAATCAAGATTTTTGCCGATATTTTCAAACTATTAATTTTTTACTTTTGATTGCACGTTCATATTTAGAAACGTGGTCTGATATTCCCATTTCATTTTTAGATATACTTAAAAATTAATGTATGTATAGTTAATTATTATGAATTATCTAGTGTTATATTTGTATAGGCGTGTTATTTACTCAACACTAAAAATACTGTTTTTAAATCTCTTAGCAAGATAACAATCTACGTTGCGTTAGATTTCCATCCATACGCTTAAATTATAAATTTAGCAATTCTTCAATACACAACTTCATCCCCCTTTTCACCCTTTCGGGGGTAGAATTTTGAAAAACGCTGAGACCCGTATTTACTAACTTTCAATCGTCAGCCTAAACACAAAATTTGAAGATCCCAGCTTCAAAACTGAGAAACTTTCATACAAACTTTCATCCCTTATTTCATCCCCTTAGTGATGGAATTTTCAAAAATCCTTCCTTAGTGGATACCTACACTGTATAATGTATCTGTTTGCAAAATTTCAAGTCTCTAGGTCCAGCGGTTTGGGCTGTGCGTTGATAGATCAGTCAGTCAGTCAGTTTACGATTTTATATATTAAGGACTAGCTTCCGCCCGCGACTTCGTCCGCGTAGATATTAGAGAAAATCTTTAGGGAACCTTCAACCAGGATCCGACCAGCCGTTTTTACGCGATTAGGCGGGTCACCACCAAGCGCGCTGCCTCGCGAGGCAAGACGTTTGCCAACACGCCCGTCCCGTTTCCGTCCCGACCCGTCCCGTTCCCATTCCCGTTCCCATCCCCGTCCCGTTCCGTTCCGTTCCGTTCCGTTCCGTTCCGTTCCGTTCCCGTCCCGTCCCATTCCGTTTCGTTCTCGTCCCCGCTCTCGTTCTCGTTCCCATTCCCGTTCCCGGTCCCGTTCCCGTTCCTGTTCCCGTTCCCGTTCCCATCCCCGTCCCGTTCTCGTTCCCATCCCCGTCCCATCCCGTTCCCGTCCCGACCCGTCCCGTTCCCGTTCCCATTCCCGTTCCCATCTCCGTCCCGTCCCGTTCCTGTCCCGTTCCCGTCCCGTTCCGTTCCGTTCCCGTCCCGTCCCTTTCCGTTTCGTTCTCGTCCCCGCTCTCGTTCTCGTTCTCGTTCCCATTCCCGGTCCCGTTCCCGCTCCCGTTCCCGTTCCCGTTCCCGTTCCCGTTCCCGTTCCCGTTCCCGTTCCCGTTCCCGTTCCCGTTCCCGTTCCCGTTCCCGTTCCCGTTCCCGTTCCCGTTCCCGTTCCCGTTCCCGTTCCCGTTCCCGTTCCCGTTCCCGTTCCCGTTCCCGTTCCCGTTCCCGTTCCCGTTCCCGTTCCCGTTCCCGTTCCCGTTCCCGTTCCCGTTCCCGTTCCCGTTCCCGTTCCCGTTCCCGTTCCCGTTCCCGTTCCCGTTCCCGTTCCCGTTCCCGTTCCCGTTCCCGTTCCCGTTCCCGTTCCCGTTCCCGTTCCCGTTCCCGTTCCCGTTCCCGTTCCCGTTCCCGTTCCCGTTCCCGTTCCCGTTCCCGTTCCCGTTCCCGTTCCCGTTCCCGTTCCCGTTCCCGTTCCCGTTCCCGTTCCCGTTCCCGTTCCCGTTCCCGTTCCCGTTCCCGTTCCCGTTCCCGTTCCCGTTCCCGTTCCCGTTCCCGTTCCCGTTCCCGTTCCCGTTCCCGTTCCCGTTCCCGTTCCCGTTCCCGTTCCCGTTCCCGTTCCCGTTCCCGTTCCCGTTCCCGTTCCCGTTCCCGTTCCCGTTCCCGTTCCCGTTCCCGTTCCCGTTCCCGTTCCCGTTCCCGTTCCCGTTCCCGTTCCCGTTCCCGTTCCCGTTCCCGTTCCCGTTCCCGTTCCCGTTCCCGTTCCCGTTCCTGCCCCGTCCCATTCACGTTCCCGTTCTCTTCCGCTCTGTCCAGTTCCCGTTCCCGTTCCCTTTCTCCCCGTCCCCTGGGGCTGAATCATGCATGTCCACCGAGTTGGACTTCAAAAAAATGAATGTCATTTTCACAATCACCATCCCATAAAACCTCAAGAACGACATCCATATCGATTTTTATGTTTACCCCATTTACCCCCTAAGGGGTTGATTTTCAAAACCAAAAAATATATGTTTGACTATTTATTTTAGACGTACTCCTACGAAGTTTAAAGTTGTAATGTCTATTTTATATTCTTTTTCCCTCAGACCAAATAAAAAAGTAAAGACGGAGTCTTCCGACAAAGCGGTGAAGCCAGTAAAACTACGCCTTGGCTGTGTACATACACAGTTTACGCACACATATGTAACGAAACTACGCCTTGGCTTTCGTTCGTCATTGGGCGAACCCTGCCGCCCGGCCCCCGCCCGCCCTCTAGTACGCACACATGTACCATCAAAAACCGGCTTCACTTAGTTGTTCGCAACCACTGCGCAACGCTCCATCTTCCTTTTTTATTTGATCTGAGCTTTTTCCATACAAAATTTGAACCCCATTTTCACCCTTTTAGGGGTTAAATCATGTACATCGTGTTGGACTTTAAAATAAATGTCATTTTCGCAATCACCATCCCATAAAACCTCAAGAACGATATCCATATCGATTTTTATGTTTACATACCCCATTTACCCTCTAAGGGGTTGATTTTCAAAACTACCAAATAATATATGTTTGCCAATTTATTTTTAGACGTGCTCCTACGAAGTTTAAAGTTGTAATGCCTATTTTATATTCTTTTTCCATACAAAATTTGAAAACCCATTTTCACCCCTTTAGGGGGTTAAATCATGTCCACCGTGTTGGACTTCAAAATAAATGTCATTTTCGCAATCGTCATACCAGAAAACCCCAATAACGACATCCATTTCTATTTTTAGGTTTATTTACCCCTTTTCACCCCCATTTCATCACCGTAGGGGTTGAAATACTAACAATAACAATATACGTTGCGTTAGATTTCCATCCATAAGCATAAAATATATATTTAGCAATTTTGACTTCGAGAATAAAGGATTTTCTTCATTACACAACTTCATCCCCCTTTTGACCCCTTCGGGGGTAGAATTTTGAAAAACGCTGAGACCTGTATTTATTAATTTTTAATCATCAGCCTAAACACAAAATTTAACGATCCTAGCTTCAAAACTGAGGGACTTTCATACAAACTTTCATCCCTTATTTCATCCCCTTAGGGATAGAATTTTCAAAAATCCTTCCTTAGTGGATGCCTACACTGTATGAGGTATCTGTCTGCAAAATTTCAAGTCTCTAGGTCCAGCGGTTTGGGCTGTGCGTTGATAGATCAGTCAGTCAGTCAGTCAGTCAGTCATTCAGTTTACGATTTTATATATTAAGATGTTTAAGAATTTCGATTTGTTTTCATAATTAAGTGGTAGTATGTACGTAATTAAAATATTTGGTGTTAGTTTAGTTTTATTTTCGTACCCGACTCGTACTTATATTAATCAAGTTTGGTGATAAATTGTACACATCTTGCCGTATTCGATTACAACAACCGCAACCGAGTGAATTATCAGAATCGATGTTTTACGCCGGCCGAGCAATTAACTCTGCGCTTACTTATTATTTCTCGCGATTAATCGATTCCACTCTCGATTTAATATTCGATACTGATCACCGCTCGTTGAGTTATGCTTATTTGTTTTTGATGTGAGATAGCCGTTTGGTGTTTTTTTTAAACTTAATTTTGGCGAAGACATTATTCGATTTATTGAAGGAGGTGCTATCTCGTAAGATTATAAATAACCTATAAGGTTGAGAGAGGTCAGAAGTTCGTATTTACTTCCTGTTTACTGACTTTACTGAATACACTACACCACACTACCACTATGTGCACTCATGGCGGAACTTGACAGACTGATCGTACTCGATCACGTTTGTTAAGCAACGCTCGGTCCGGTCAGGTGTTGGATGGGTGACCGTTAAAGTGGTATTACAACTGAGCGTTTCCGTGCTTTGGAGGGCACGTTAAACCGTCGGTCCCGGCTGTTGTCATCTGATAACAGTCGTTAAGCCAAGTTAGAGGCCATACAAGGCGGCTTGATAAACTCTAACACCAGAGGTGGCTACTAATCCTCATGCGATAAGAAGAAGAAGACTACAACTATACAAGTGTAACTTGGAACCATCAATCACGTTCTACGTTTTAAAGTTGTAATTTTGAATTAAAATTATACACTTACCTACGGATTCGTCGGATTTCATTCAACAATCAGCAACCTAAAATTTAAGCTCAGGTAAAGTACACGCTGAAATTTTATTCATTTGGTTCCCGCAGTGGGGTGGTTCCACTTAACCGACGACCTTAATGTATGAAACCAGCAGATTTTTTTTTCGCGATATCAGAGTTGGCCCTATAGTAAAAGTTGCTTGTAATAATGAGTGGAACCACCCCACTGTGGGAACTAAATGATTAAAATTTCACAATGTATATCGATTAATTTGTAAAAACTCACTTTAAAAAGTAAACAAGACATTATGTCGAATTTAGTTAAAGCGAATTCACAAAATATATAGCATGGTATTAAAAAATGTTTCAATACAAAATGTCAAAACTTTTTTTTTAAATACTTGTTGTGGTTGTGGCAGGTGGTGGCAAAGGTATAATTTCTATTCTGTTGTTACTTTCGTACATTTTTGAAGTCGAAGAGACTTTCATTTATTAAAATTTTTTCACGCAACCGAAAATTCTGAGACTTTTTTCTATTACTAAGGGAGCTTATTCCTACCTATAGAAAAATATTCACCTAATTCGATTTTATTCGGACATTCCCCATTTCATGTGTGTTTACATTTATCAGTATGTTTTTGTATGTTTTCGGCACCTGCTACGTGATTGGCAAGGTTTAATCGCTAAATCGTTATAGTGACAAAAAATGAACAGGTGATTTGGAAGTCCGAAAATATTTACTAATCGCTATCGGGTTTAATAAGACTAATTTCGATTATGTAAGGTTGTCGTGTTTCGTGAAAATAAAACCCCAAGTTTTGTTCTAAAGTATCATTAAACGAAATAAAAGTATTTAAGAACATTTGTTTAAAAACATGTGAATGGTAGGATCTCAAAAAAATACCTTTTTTTATTTAGATTTAAGTTTTAGGTTTAAGTTACTTAAGTTTTTGTGTGGTTAAGTTTTTTGAAACTTATTTCTTTAAATTGCTGTGTCCGAAAAGGGCGATTAAGTATTTAAGTTCTTTTTATTTATAACACCTCTGTACCTACACTTAATTCGCAATAAAGAATTTGTATTTGTATTTGTAAGAACCGGAAGAGACAACTTTTCAAGAAACATGACAGAGAAAATTTTTAAAAATTTTAAATGACTTTACATCTTCGATCATTTTTACATAGAAAATTTACATTGATGATATTTTGATGAGTCATAATTACACACATTTTATTTTTTATGCACACGGCATAGTGCTTGGCCTTCACCTCACCTGATGTTAAGTGACGATAAGGCCGAGGTAGAAGCGCACTACACCCGGAATCCTCATCACTGAGGAACTTGCTATTTTACTTCTAACTGCCGTAACACAACAATTATAAATTGTTATGGCGTCATACTTAGGTAAGATGTACTATGTACACTAGAGGATTCGATTCCGGGATCCCGACCCTTTTTTAATCCCGTAATTTTCGGGATAATTTAAAAAAAAGTTGCAAAATATACTGCGTGAAGCGAAACGCTCAGTGCCAGTGCTCTCAATTAAACGCTTAATTTTTCATTTATAATACAAGAAAACCTTCTTGTATTTCATTCAAGCAGCATTCTAAGCAAATAACACAAATTAACCCAGCGGGTTTGCGATGGTTTCTTGGAATAAAACTTCTTTTATTTTGAACTAAAATGATAGACAATTAACTCTCACTGGGTTACGTGGTGATATACTTCAGTTTTGCTGTTATTGAATAAGAAAGTATGAACATTCTTCAAGATTATTCTTCATATTTAAGAGAAATGAGAGATTATGTGACTAATTAATATAATTTTCCAACAGTTTTTGCTAAGAAACTTACTTTACTCACAGAATATATAAATATTACAAGCTTTACTAAATAAATAATAACTAGGTTTTTAAATGATAGCCGTCTATTTGGTCGATGTTAAGAGAGATGAGTATCTATTTTCTTTAGTTGCATAGTTTGTTAGATAAATGGTTTTTTTTTTCAATCTATAAGTAGAAAATTTAAAGAGATCTTATACATTCTTGAAATATAATAACTTTAATATAAAGAGTGTCAAACTAACCAAACTTAAAGTCTGGTTAGAATTAGTTAGACTTAGTTTGACTCTAAGTTTGATTGGCTAGAGTGATTAGACTAGCTAGGTGTAGGGAATGCAAATCCATATATATTTTAAAATCCGGATTTTTAAGAACGGATATCTGGTCAAATCCGGATTATCCGGATATTACGGATTTTTTATAAAAATATTTTGCTTTTTTAAAAAATAAACAATTCCTGTCAATATAGGTTCACTAATGTGATGTCTCTTATATTTTATATAAGTGGGTTCAATCAAATCCAATACTTTTTGTCATAAAATACTACAATATTATGATGTTTCCTACCTATTGCTCAAATGTAATTAAATAGTCAGTGTATGATTCGCTTGCGATTTGCGAGTAGGTGATCGTTCGCATGAGCGCTTTTGCGACGTTTTATCGCGTGATTTTTCTGAAGCTTCGAATAGAACACAATGTGCCTGACTGTGGAACGGGATATAAAATATCGCGGGTTAAAAAAATCGCTCGTGTAAAACACAGTAGAGAAGTCATACACAAGTCGAAAAAGCGCTAATTAAACAAAAAATCATAGACTTTTTATAAGAGTACAAATGCACCTATTAAAAAAGAAACATATCATAATAATATATTAATATAATTAATATATCCCGGACGTCAGCATGTACGAGATTAGTATGACTCTCAAACAGCTGAAAAACAACAAGGCGGCGGGTGACGATGGAATTACTACAGAACTTCTGAGAGCGGGCGGTAAGCCGATACTTAAAGTCCTCCAGAAACTTTTCAATTCCGTCATCGTCGAGGGCAGAACGCCGAAGACATGGAACGTGAGTGAGGTTATTTTGTTCTTTAAACAGGGTGACAAGTCCCTTTTAAAGAACTACAGACCCATCTCACTTCTGAGCCATGTCTATAAGTTGTTTTCGAGAGTCCTTACGGATCGTCTCGCTCGCAAGTTCGACGACTTCAAACCTCCCGAACAAGCCAGGTTCCGAAAAGACTTTAGCACCATAGACCACATCCATACGCTGCGGCAGATTATACAGAAGACCGAGGAGTATAATCTGCCACTATGCTTGGCGTTCGTGGACTATGAGAAAACCTTTGATTCGATTGAAACCTGGGCGGTGGTGCACTCTCTCCAAAGGCGCCAAGTGGACTATAGGTAAATCGAGGTGTTGAGGTACTTATACAAAAATGCCATCATGTCGATCCGAGTACAGAACCAGAGCACAAATCCTATCCAACTGCAGCGTGGTGTGAGACAGGGAGACGTTATTTCTCCGAAACTGTTCACAGCTGCGTTGGTAGACATCTTTAAGCTCTTGGACTGGAAAGGACTCGGCATCAACATTAATGGCCAGTACCTAACACACCTTCGTTTTGCCTATGATATAGTCCTTATGGCTGAGATCATGGGAGACCTGAACACAATGCTCGAAGATCTCCGTTTCCAAAGAGTGGGTCTCAGGATGAACATGGATAAGACGAAAATTATGTCAAATGGCCATGTTGTACCCTCTCCAGTTCATGTTGGGAACACTACACTTGAAGTTGTTGACCACTACGTATACCTAGGACAGGCAGTCCAGTTAGGTAAGTCCAACTTTGAGAAAGAGATCTCTCGTCGACTCCAACTCGGGTAGGCAGCATTCGGGAAGCTTCGAAAAATCTTCGCGTCCGACTTACCTCAGTGTCTCAAGACGAAAATCTATGAATAGTGTGTGTTGCCAGTGATGACTTACGGCAGTGAAACGTGGTCGCTAACTATGGGTCTCATAAGGAGGCTCAAGGTCACCCAGCGTGCAATGGAGAGAGCCATGCTCGGCGTTTCTCTGCGTGATCGAATCAGAAACGAAGAGATCCGCAGGAGAACTAAAGTAACCGACATCGCTCGTAAGATTGCTCAGCTGAAGTGGCAAAGGGCAGGATACATAGCGAAAATAACTGATGGCCGTTGAGGTGGAAAGGTTCTGAAATGGCGACCGAAATCCTTAGGGGAGGCCTATACCCAGCAGTGGGTGTCGTGCAGCTGATATGATGATGATGAATATGATTAAAAATGTACATAACTAAACAACATAATATGTTCACTTCTCAAGCTTACGCGTTCACTAGACATGAAATAAAATATTTTTTAACGGATACCGCGCTCGTATCCGTTAAAAATTGTTTTATTTCAACATAATATGTTGTTTAGTTTATGTGAATTTTAAATATACATGGCACTTAATTTTATGTGAATTTTAAATATACATGGCACTTAATGTGATAAAGACCTGAAAGATTGAGAGACGCGCCGTCTTAGCCACTAGTTCCTTAGGAGGTTAGGAGGAGAGTCACCTGCGCACCATCCGGAAGACTATACGCCACCATGGCCACGGGAAGAAGAGACCCTACACGCGCCAGTAAAAACAACCAAGAAGTTCGCATAGAAGATGATGGCAATTTTACATTCTCCAGTCGACAAGAAGCAAGCGCGCCACACGCACTAATGGAAGTGATACGAAGATTAGATGCGCGCTCCGTACGATCACCAAAAAGCGAAGCGAAGCCGAAGCGAAATGGAAGATGGTCCAGGGGGTCTATTACGAAAAGTTTAATGCGATACACGCAGCTGCGTCCGTGCTTCGTTTTGATTGTTTCCTATTACAAATCACTTTCGTATGCGATATTGCGAAGAGACTGCGTGAGTTTGACAGTTTCTCTCTAGCGTATCCGACATCGTTCGTTTAGAAGTCTATAAACTACGATAGCCAAATTCAAAATGTTTGTTATAACTGCAACCAACGAACTGCGGACGATTATCGTGGCCAAGTGACTGCGTTACGCAATTGCGTACGTTATTTTCGTAATAGGCCCCCAGGTGCCCCTACCGCGCAAGTGTCATCAGCATCGTACACATTGCTTCTTCTTTTTGGCACAAATTAAAACTTATCACAGGAAAGTAGCAATGAGTCATACCTATCTGTCAAATGAGGCAGATAGCGATGCCTATGAGACTTGCACGGTAGACCCACTGGTCGAGCTAGAGACGCTGCAAGAACACTCCGAAATTAACGATGAAGAAGGAGAGTTGTATCGGCAGGAACACCAGGAGATCTGGTTCAACCAAACGAAATTTTGGTATTTAATGTGACAGACCTGAGACACGGCACTAGCAAGTCGCGAGAAAAGCGTCAACTAGAAAATAGCATCTACCATCTAGCTAGAGCAAGAAACGAAGTGTTCCATTTATAGCAACTGAGTGAATAGTAATTGGGGGATTATTCCAACTAAAGTATTCCACTTAAAGCAACTATCAATATATTTGTAAGTCATTTTGTTAAATATTGAAAGTTGCTCTAAGTGAAATACTTCAGTTGCTATTATGAAATGAAGAACGGGTGGTAGGAAAATATAGACGATTCAAAAGTACATAATAATTAAGTTTATTTGATAAAGCTATTTTTGACTTTGACTTTGACTTGACTATTCGCCCAGTTGCTATTCGCTCGATTGCTCTACTCGTAAGTGGAATACTTCCGAGAAACTTGCTCGTTTAAATTTTTTAACAATTTCTTATTATTCGAAAAATCCGAATTTGATTTTGAAATCCGGATTTGGAAGTCTAGTAAAAATTAGCGGATATCCGGATTTTTCGAATAACGGATTATCCGGATTGCATTCCCTAGCTAGGTGTATATTATAACGTAAAATATTTTGGATTTTGTTAGAATTTTGATGAAGTACGCCAATTTTTAACCAAATCTTAATAACGTTTATTTTTGTCTATTTTCATTCTTGATTATAGAGCCGATTATATTATATTTTTATAAGATTTCTTTATTTTTATTTTTAATCTTCAATCCCGAAATAATCGCGGGATCCCGGGATTGGCTAAGTGTAATCCCGAAATCCCGGGATCAGAAATAAGGGTCGGGATCAAATTCTCTACCTTCCATCAACCAAACCGTGTACAAATGTACCCCCCTCCTGGAAATCGAACCCGGGACCCCTGCGTCTTACACGGGTGGGTGAACAACTAGAGGAGGCGGTCATCAAAATCAACACTCAATAATTTATTGAAACCTTGGCATTGACAATAAGGTGCGTTGACGGTGACAAGCTGCCACAATGTAGTGCACTGGCACCAGACACAGACTCAGCTTTCCTCCATGTTCGCACTTCTCACATGAGTACGGTCAGAGAAAACATTAATAATATAATTGTATGCACGTTTAGTATACCTTGTCACTACAAGGTACAGTACGAGGCATGTATCTTGAATTTTTTTCGACGTAGTGGGGATAAGGTCGCGCATGTGCTCTTGTGAGCGACCAATAGCGCTCGCCCCTCTCCCGCCGCCCGCGCCCCTCACCGCTACGCATGCCGGGCATGCCCAAAATACGCGTTTCGCGCAATCCCCACCCGATTTCAAGATATGCCTCGTATTGTATACTAAACGTGCATATCCACCAGGAAAATTTATTACTCCACCGCGTTGGCTAGTTAGTGGCGCGTTGGCACCGCTAAAAGAAAAATGGGTTCAAGGATGGTTACATCCTTGAACCCATTTTTCTTTTATTAGAGCTCCACAACGTAATAAACGACTCGTGTTACATACACGCAACACTACTTAAAAGCTCATCATCATCATCCTCATGACAGCCACATGATGCACTGCTGGATTTATCATCATATCAGCCGCACGACAGCCACTGCTGCGTATAGGCCTCCCCCAAGGATCTCCACAACGATCGACTCTGAGCTGCCCTCATCCAGCGGTTTCCCGTTCACCTTCACCTTGTCATGGGCCTACCCACGGAGCGTCGCCCGGTGCACGGTCGCCATTCTAGGACCTTTCCACCCCAACAGCCGTCGGTTATTCTCGCTATGTGTCCAGTCCACTGCCACTTCAGCTGAAGAATCCTTCGAGCGATGTCGGTTACTTTAGTTCTCCTACGGTTCTCTTCATTTCTGATTCGATCACATCTAATGGCTTCCCGCGACTTTCACCAGATCATCGATCCACCTCGTAGGGAAAAAACTATTTATATTTAACTGAGTATTGATATAACTGTGATATAACTAGTGACAGCCTGCGACTGCGTGGACATTTTTTGCTATCCCTCGGGAAATGTTCATTTTTTTCTAGATGAAACGTACGCTATGTCCTTTTCTGTATTCCTGACAACGTGTTTGCAAAATTTCATGATAATCGGCTCAGTAGTTAAGACGTGAAGACGTAACAAACAAACAAATAAACGGACTTTCGCATTTATAATATTAGTTAGGAAGTACCTAAGGATTTATGATGACATTAAATAGCAAAAAGGGATTATCGTACCATATACTTACCTCCAGATTTTCACTACATCCTAATAATATTATAAATGTGAAAGTTTGTGGGTTTGGATGTTTGGATGTTTGTTCCTCAAACGGATTTGGTTGAAATTTGGCACACAGATAGTAGATAGCCCGGATTAAAACATAGAATACTTTTTATTCCGATATTCCTACGGGAACGGGAACCACGCGGGTGAAACCGCGGGCGGCCGCTAGTAAGTTTATATAATAATATATATAGTAATAATCATATACACGCTGAAATTTTTATCATTTGGTTCCCGCCGTGGGGTAGTTCCACTCATGATTACAAGCAACTTTTACTATGGGGCCAACTCTTCTGCTCACAAAAAAAACAGCTGTTCCATACATTAAGGTCGAGTAGGTACTGCACTTTTGTATGGAACAGCTGATTTTTTTTTCCGAGCAGGAGAGTTGGCCCTATAGTAAAAGTTGCTTGTAATCATGAGTGGAACCACCCCACGGCGGGAACCAAATGATTAAAATTTCAGCGTGTATAATAAACTTAAGTTGGACATACTGACTGGTACAACTTAAGTTTAGCTTAGCATATTTTATTATTATTTTATTTATTTGTTTAAACTTTATTGCTAAATTTAAAGCAAATGGCGGACTTAATTCCATAAGGCATTCTCCAACAGTCAACCGGTAAGGGTGTTAGAGCTATAAATGTGTCGGCAACAAAGAAAAAAAATTCTTATTACTTGAAGGCTGAAAAGATTAAATATTTTTTTTAAATTATGATTTTATAAATTCTAATTGACCGATTGCTTACACTTTCACAAAATAATAAGTAGTAAGTATAGATGCCGACACAGAATACATAATGTGCCGGCACAAATCGTAAGAGAAATTTGAGAGGATTACTGCGGATGTTAGAAGTAGCCCCGCACCACATCGCAAATGAGACCTAAAAATGACTTCTGCGCAACTGCCTGCCACGGCTCAAGATCCGTGCCGAGGTCTATAGCTTACTCTTCAAACAAATAATCATCACTATGGTTGTAAAAGAAATATATGTAGCTTACTTCCGCAAAAAATATATGAAAGATGCACCGCCCGCCCGCCCGCAACAAAATGCACATGCACACCACAAAATATCAGTGCACAATACCTGCATTGAGCAAGACGGCAACACACTTTGTACCTTCACCAATTAGATACTCGTGTTTCGCCCCAACCTGGAGCATCGTCAGGAGTTTAGATCGTGCGTAAACCAACACCGAATCAATGTTGGTTTACGCACGATCTAACTCCTTTTTTGCGGGCAGTGCATCCTTACATAATATTTTTTGCGGAAGTAAGCTACATATACATATATTTATTTTTTCACAATGGTTTGGCACTTCCACCAAGTGACGCCTGATTCAATCACTAGCATCAGGGTTTTTGGCGACATTTTGTCGAGTTCAGTTTGGTGACTAGGTATTTTAATTATTCGCAAATTGATTCATAGTGGATATTGTGTCTTAATATTGGTCCAGTTTTGTGGTGCAAGTGTCTACGCAACTGAACAATATGTGGGATAATGGAAATAGGCGCGATCTTGGTTGTGTGAGACTTTTTTTGTAGTGGTGGCTACCTCGGCAGAACTTACCGAGTAAACTGTCTTGATAATACTTGGTGCCAAATGCTCCAAGCGGCATTGGAATTAGATGCGCCAGCATTCTAAAGTAAACTGAAACAATCTACCACGGAACTATTCAATACTTGACACTGGCGTAAATTACTCCCTAAAGGGGAGAGTAGATTGCCAAACTAAAATAAGAAGAAGAAGAAATATCATCACTATGGTTACTTGTTATGCCAACGGTACCTTGTATGTTGTGAACTAGCTGTGCGCCGCTAATTAGCCGATTCGATTCCCAGTACGGGCCGCTCCTACCGCCCCGGCCAGTTTTTGCCCGACATAATTTTTAGCCAATAAAGATAGTTATCATGCACCAATTAAAGTGTTTTCCTTGCAATTACGAATGCCTGCTTATAATGTACCTAAGTATAACCAGTTCGGTGGGCGATAACTTGTAATGTCGTATTATTATTTATCGTTTCGTAGGAAAGTAGACGCTTACTGCACTTACCTTGCATTTAATTTTGCCTTGTTTATGCCAAACAAAATCATGTTATTCTTAACCAGCTTTAACTATTAGCAATTTTTTTTTTGTTGCAATTACCTAAATAAGCGTACGATATTCGTTCCACTCCGTGGCACTATTGACTCACGAATAAGGTTCAATATCAAGTAAATTGAACGACGAATTGCGTCCGACTATCGTAATTTTTTTTTGTATTAGGCCCTGTGTTATTAAATTGCTAATTGATATGAGGATATTCATAGAGACTTTTTACATAAAGTAGGTACTAAAATCATCACCAGCGCACTTTTTTTAAAGATCAAAATATCTCTCATATCACAATCTATACAGGTACTTAAACTTCTACAAAACTACAGCTTTACAAAACATCTGAAAAAAATACTACAGAGTATTTTTTTCAGATTGTTCTGAATTCTTGCTAAGGACCTAATTAACCAGCTCCCACTTGACTACTTTTTACTTGGCCCACCTCCGATAATACAAATTACGTTTAATTACAAATAAATTCATTTGTCCACGAATTCCTTCTGCGAGCAAACCGGACAAAATTCACGAATTTTAATTTGGGCACACAATTTTAAGTAATACTTTTTCGTGATACGCGCCGTGACATTTGTTGCGATTGTTGCGAACACTTTGGGCAGTAGGACTTTTCAGCAAATTTCTTTTCCGTGAAATTAAACGAGGCACAAACACAATGCCAGTATTTTTTTAACATCTGGAAGTCTGGAATTATCTAGCTGGGAATTTTTGTCGGATATAGGGTTTGTGAGGTGGTATTTACACGAGTCGAATTACTGGTCGATTCTAGTCAAATAGCGCTATTTATTCACAATCGGTTGTAAAATCTAATCGTAAACTTAATTTCAATGAGGTGCGATACGATTTTACAAGCAATAGGGTATTTGATTGATTTTTTTTTATTGACTATCAACATGTTTATTGAAATATTAGTAACACAACATAGGTATTTATTTTCAAACATCTTGCATATTTTCAGCGATAAAGAGCATCACACTTTCTAATTAGACAAGGAGAGCGCTATAAGCAAGTGACGTCACATGCTTGTACCGCCATACTCTCGCCATAGAAAATTCAGCTCAAAGAAATGCGCTCCCTAATGAGTTTAAAACTCTTCCAGAAACACGGTTCCGTAGCACCGTAAAGTTATGGCTACAGGAACAGTCCTTTAAAATGACACTTTATTTTAATATTATGTTTTTTGACTTGGAATGTTTATGGCATGTTTGAAATTTATAATAATTAATATAACAATGTACCTAATAATTTTAATGTTATATAATAACAATTTGACATTCGCATGCAAATTTTAGTGAAACATGTTTGGACTTATTATATTCTATTATGACATCTGTGTACCGTGTTTCGTGTGAATAAATGAATCTGAATCTGAAAAAATCTGAATCTTAGTCTTAGAGTCACAATTAAGTAGCTCATAATTCGCTTGTTAAAATACAGATTGAATTTCTCTTTTCACATTTGTTATTCAATAATATTATATTTCTGTATGTCATAATTAAATATCTACATTTCAACAACAGTCAAATACCCTATTGTAGATAAAAAGCCCTATTCGACTAAGGTCGCCTAAATACCCCATAGTTCTGAATTCTATATGGACTTACTCTCGCAAAAGGATAAGCTCGGAGAAACTCAAAATATCAAAATTCTGATCACACATTCGATAACCAACTTTTGATCACAAACAGAACACTACCCATTGCATCATCAAGTTCTTACCAACCATCCATAGTTTAACTCAGAATAAAATCAGTAAAAACAAAAATGATAGAAATCCCATCCGCCCACAACACGAACCGAACACAGGCGAACGTGTGTCTTTTTGCTTCGATCGCCGCACTTGGAACCGCGTCATATTCACTCCCTTAGGCTTTTAAAAGAAGTTTCACTGCGTAAAATTTTGACTGCGATAAAGTCCTAACCGCCCACCAGTGAGATAAACTCCGGTAGCTCAAAGTAATTTGTGAAATTACTTTCTTAGAATCAATTAAGGGGTATGTGTCGCTTAAAACTGGATCGTTGATTATATTTCGTGGGTTATTTCTGCTTAATTTTGAATGTTTATTCAAGAAGTCGTTTACCTCTCGGTTTTTATAGTTACTACTGTGTATGAGTCCTATAAACTTTTTTCGCACTGGCAAATTGATTTATGGAAATGCTTTGAACAAATTATAAAGTGTACGAGAATTATATTATTATTTAGATAAGAAAAAAAACTTAAACAATCAAAAAATGTAGGTAAGTAAGTACACAATTTGACAACAATACAGTCAATAATAAATAAGTAATTAAAATTAAAACACTTTTTATGGATTACAGCGCGTATAAAAATACTTATACAACCAAAAAAACAAATAAATAAAAACTAACTAAAATATAATCTAAATTAAGTGTAATCCGTAAAAAGTATTTTATTTCTAATGAACTGTACGCGTTGAAGTCTAATAAATTAACCAAATTTTTCAGAGGCAATATGGATGAAAATATCTAAAAATAGTAGTTATTAGAATCTTTTTAGGGTTCCGTAGCCAAAATGGCAAAAAACGGAACCCTTATAGATTCGTCATGTCTGTCTGTCTGTCTGTCTGTCTGTCTGTCTGTCTGTCTGTCTGTCTGTCTGTCTGTACCAACAACCAACCAATACTTGTGGGGTGTCTTTAGATAGGTCTTTAAAAATGATATTGAGGTTTCTAAGACTATTTTTTTTTCAAAGTCAACCGTTTGTAAGATATATGCCGCCAAAGTGGTAAAATGTGTGTCCCCCCCCTTTAACTTTTAAAGTAAGAAGGTGAAAAATCTAAAAAAAATATAAGCTATAGATCCTAATAAACACTTTCCACGAAAATTGGTTTGAACGAGATACAGAAATTAGTTTTTGAGATATAGTACATTTTCCAAAACCGCAAATATAACTTTGTCATTCATACAAACACTGTGAAAAACAAAGTTATTTTTTCAGACGAAAAATGATAGCGGTATTAAAATATGGTATCGTATAAAGTGCCTACGGAACCCTACTGCGCGTGGCCCGACACGCACTTGGCCGGTTTTTTTTAATTGCGTAAATTGTTATCAAACTCTGAGTCTAAAACTCTTTCATTTGTTTTGAACTATTTGTTTCCTTCATAGTCTACTAAGGGCGGAGTTGTAGTGTTAGCGGAGAGCATGTTTATTACATCAAAATAGATAATGAAGCCCATATAGATTAATTTAATGTGAAATTAAGCTATGTTTATCACGATTCCTGCCATGCAATAAATTGATTTGGTTTATCAACCTTTGCTTATGCATTTTTTTATGTAAGTACGTTTTCTCGTATTATAAGCATTTCCATCACTGTAGATAACTACAGTTATTTGTAGAGTTGCATGGAAATCACTGACCTCTAGTTTATACTAGAGGTCAGTGATTTCCATGCAACTCTACAAATAAAGCAAAAACATTGTTACAAAAGCCACAGTATAAAAATATGATGGCTGGCAAGTAAGCTTGCTTGCTCTTACTACATGGAGTAGGTACTAACATTACTGAAAATTTACTTTAATATAAGTGTCGCTGTAATCTAAGCTTTGGTTTACATCCAACCACCGCAAACGCACCTGCAACCTAAGTAATAATAATTGGCCTGGCAACTATATAATTTCTTTCTATATTTACGGCCTAATAATAAACGAAGAATAAGTTTACACAGACACCCTGGCAAAACCAAAAATATTGTTGGATTAACGAGGGTGAAACTTATTCTTCGGTTATGGTGTAACGATAATACTTTTGAGTCTTATGACATTTTTTCAGGTCAGTAAGCTCTCATAAGCTACGTAATATTTTGTCGATGCGCCCCGCGCTCAACCAGAACTCAACTCAAACTCAATGGGGAATGTCCGATAAAAATCAAATTGGCTGAATAGTTGTTTATAAGTAGGAATAAGCTACCTTAGTAATAGAAAAAAGTTTCAGAATTTTCGGTTCCGTAAAAAAATTTAAAAAAAGAAAGTCTCTTCGACTTCACGTGTACAAAAGTAAACTTCACAAATGTACGAAAGTAACAGCAGAATGGAATTTATACCTTTGCCACCACCTGCCATAACCACAACACAAGGAGGTTTATATAAGGAGTGAGTACTATACAAAAATCTTATCGTTTAAAAGAAATTCAACTTTATTGCGTTTGCCATAGAGTTTAAATTCTATCGACGACATTGACTGAAGGCACTACTGTGTGAATGAAACAACACCAGGTGGAGGTCGGTGTCTCGTTCGCACAATTGCCACTACTAAACAATAATACCACGGTCCACGATAGTAGGATAAAAAATATGTACGTTACCAATCAAGTAGTGTATCAAAATTTAGGATTCGCAGTGGGAAGTCGAATATATACTATTTAAATATTAATTTAGAATGACACATAATAATTGTAATATAAAACAGAACTTCCTCTTTTGCTTTAATTAGATATCTACAATAATGCTAATCAGCTATCATCGCGGTGAGGTGGTAATAAATAGAAGTGTCAATCCTGGCAACTCCGATTTTGACCTTGGCGCCGAATTTCAATTTAAGAATCTCAATCTATAGGAAATGTTACTTTACAAAACTAGTGTGACCATAAATACTGCGCCATTTCAGATTTCCAAAAAAACGAAATTGTTCTATTGAAATGGCTAGAGGTCGCAGGCGAGACGGTAAAATTAATAATTATATTTAAATTCATGTTTGTGCGCCTATTTCGATGAAACTCGGGTTTTCGTACTATTTCAACATGAAAATAACAACGCAACGTTGAAAATTTTAAAAATCCAAGATGGCGGCCGGTTTTTTGTTTTTGGGCCGATTTCGATGAAACTCGGTTTTTGGAACTATTTTGACAAGAAAATAACAACGCAATTTTTAAAAAACTGAAAATAGAAGATGGCGGCCAACTTTTTTGTTTTTGGGCCGATTTCGATGAAACTTGTTTTTTGGAACTATTTTGACAAGAAAATAACAATGCAATTTTTAAAAAACTAAAAATCCAAGATGGCGGCCAACTCTTTAGTTTTTCGGCCGATGAAACTCGGTTTTCAGTACTATTTTGACAAGAAAATAACAACGCATTTTTTAAAAAACTAAAAATCCAAGATGGCGGCCAACTTTTTTGATTTTGGACCGAATTTGATGAAACTCGGTTTTTGGTACAATTTTGACAAGAAAATAACAACGCAATGTTGAAAACTAAAAAAATTGAAGATGGCGGCTAACTTTTTTGTTCTTGGGCCGATTTCAATGAAACTTGGTTTTTGGTACTATTTTGACAAGAAAATAATAACACAATATTGAAAAAATTAAATAATCCAAGATGGCAGCCAACTTTTTTGTTTTTGGGTCGATTTCGATGAAACTCGGTTTTTGGTAATATTTTGACAAGAAAATAACAACGCAATTTTTAAAATACCCAAAATCTAAGATGGCGGCCAACTTTTTTGATTTTTGGGCCGCTTTCGATGAAACTTGGTTTTTGGTACTATTTTGATTTTTGACAAGAAAATAACAACTCGTTAAAAATTCGCTAAAATTTTGTTTTTTGGTTGATTTTGATGTGACTCGGTTGAAAAAACAAACAAATAATTTGGCTGCCATCATAGATTTTTTTTATAACATTCCGTTGTTGTTTTCTTGTCAAAATAGGACCAAAACCCGAGTTTCATCAAAATCGGCCTGCGAACAATATAGTTGGCCGCCATCTTGGTTTTTTTATATTTTTAACATGGTGTCGTCGTAAATCTCTTGCACCCATTTTATTAACTTCACAAGTAAAGAAATTGGTGCAAGTATTTTAGACCTTATTGACATATTTACCAAAATAACAGTTTTTAATGAAACAGCAAAGTAAATGAACAAGTATAATTATGGGAAAAAGCAACCGAATTTCAAATCGTTTGCATCTTTTTTTAACTACAGATCACTAGACAATGTTTTCCTACTTTTACTTGTTTTCCCAACATTCATTTGTTTTTCTGAAGTTCACGCACATTGTATTTTTATTAAAAATTGGAATAAACTTTTAAGTTGCGTAATTGTTTACACTTGAACTTAAATTGAATTGAACAACTAGAATTTTGTATTGGTTGAATTACCATATTTAAAAAATAAACAAAAAAGCAACTTAAAAATACGTGATAAATAACTTTAAGTTCTTAAAAAATATTTTTTTAATAAATAATTAATTTCTGTTTTTTAAGTTAACAAGCTAAACTAAAAATATACCACCGCCTATCAGAGTACTCGTCAAGACCATTCAAACAAGTCCAAACTCGATGGTGTTGAAAGGTTTTATTACAGAGTTCCTGTGGCCTTCTCCCGGCTCCATCATGAAGACTCTTGGATACTATTACCCAACAGAGCACTCGTCAAGACGATTCAAACGATCCCAAACTCGATGGGGTTGCATGATTTCAATATTGAGTTCCTATGGCATGGCCTCCAGACTTCATCATCCGACCCTGAACCTCATCTCCCGTCAGAGTACTTGTCAAGACAATTCTAACAAGCCCAAACACGATGGGGTTGTATAGTTTCATTCATCATAGAGTTCCTGTGGCGTTCTTCCTGCTCCACCATCAGATCAGCTCAATGACACTGTAATATTGCATTTCCCTCTATTTCTGACCTGTGTTCAAAGTTTCAAGTCTCTAGCTCATCGGAAATTTAGTATAAAATCGTTTGCAAAATTTGTGCTCAAACAAACAAACGAGCAAGCAACCTAATAAAAACGCGGTAAAAAGTGTTAATTATAAATAAAGAACTACCTAGGTATTTAAGTTTATATTAAACATTTTAAAGTATTATGTATGTCCCCTGCCAACCATACGGTTTGGTCACCCTAATGAAGAAAAGGACACATACATCTACTTGATCTCTCTGTCGGCTCGTTTTGGGGCGAAGAGCTCAATCTGGTTAATACCGAAGGGATGTGCTACATCTATGCCACAACACGGTATTAAAAAAAAGAAATGTCAAAACTTTTTTTTCTTAATACATATTGTTGTTGTGGCAGGTGGTGGCAAAGGTATAATCTCCATTCTGCTGTTACTTTTGTACATTTGTGAAGTCGAAGAGACTTTCATTTTTTAAAGATTTTTTACGCAACCGAAAATTCTGAAACTTTTTTCTATTACTAAGGGAGCCCATTCCTACCTATAACAAAATATTCAGCTAATTTGATTTTTTTCGGACATTCCCCATTCAAACGCAGCACGCGCCTTAGTAATGTGTTATAATTATAAGACTCAAAATTGTAAGCGTTGTATTTCAACGATTGTGCTGCGGTCGAGTTGAGTTTGAGTTGAGTTCGGCTTGAGCTCGGGTCGTGTGAACGCAGCATTGTGTTATCGTCTGAACACACCTGTCAGTGTCAGTGACGAGTTGACGAGACCGTGCTCTCAGTGTCAGTGAACGCGTGTTCTTAGAGAATATATGAAATAATAGTTTTACGGTGGCGGTACTGTGCCGGAACTGTGACTTCACTGATATGAACTCGCTTGCACCGTGGCCACACACGGTTGGAACCATTTCAGCTAATCTCGCCATCTCAGCGGGCACGTTTTGGCCGCGGTCAGTTTTCGGAAATCCGATGTCTGCAACGGCCCCATCGCCACTGAGCTGTGTAGTTTTGTTGGTTTTGTTGCCGACTGGCCTTATTGCACTCTGACTGGCCTTATTGCACTTGACTGGCCCACATTTGAGGCAGGTTTAGTTTAATTTTGTTTGGTAGAAAATATGTTTTGTCTGTGGTTAAAGTGTTACCTTTTTGTGATTTAATGAATTGTTACGGCTGATACCCGAAGTGCGGTCAAACCTAGTTTTGCCGGCAAAAACTAAGTGTAGCCGATAGCTTATGGTTAAATCTAGGTGTAACCGATCTATGTTTACTCTTGTGTAGGTCCCGAATATAGGTAAGAAATTGAATAAATTTCGTGGTTATTTTTTTTAACAAACAACAGAAATAACTTTTTTAATAACCCATAAATTACTCCCGTAGTTAGTAGAAGTACAAAGAAGGCTAGACCTAGTTTTAACCGGCTACAGCTAGCCGCAAGCAAATCGGCTAGGTAGGTAGGTACACCAAGTTTTAAACAACAACTATTGGCTACACCTAGTTTTAGCCGAATAAAAGTAAAACTAGGCAAACCTAGTTTTACCATTTATTCGGCTAAAACTACACTTCGGGTACTAGCCGTAACATATATACCAATTATAGTAATCAAATAGGTATAGGTAGGTATTATTTGCTATTTTAAATTGGTTGGTTGTAAGTGCAGTCGTTTACAACCTAAGATGTGACTGTATTTTGGTATTCTACAGCCTAAAACCAAAATCGTGGTCTAAAAGCTCCCAAACCTGCTTATAGTAAAGAGTTAAACTTGTCTGACAACGTCCTTTTTGGGAATATCTTCTCACACAAATCATGGTTATCCTTATCTTTAAGAAGCTATAAATCGTTACACATTAAATTATTCCAAATCCGCGCTCGTTTAGCGATAAACTAATCATAATTTCCGTGCGTAATCTTATCTAATAGCCCGGCTACAAAGCCGCGGACCGTCTGCCCCTAATTAATCTGTGCTGTAATCACTTCTATAAGCGCCCACCGTGTGTCGGCATCAGAATATTTTTTATCCAATTAACTTGTTACATTCTCACTTCCGAAAATATCTACGGTAGTTGTGAAAAAAAATATTAACCCAAGTTCCAAGAAATTCGGCCATTACCGACCGTTACCTCCCAAATAGAGCGAGATCGTACCGCCAGATAAACCCCTTCACGTGGACGCAACTAATTGGTGCAATAAATTTGGGACAACGCGACAACTCCGAATGCCCATTTACCAGCGGACCCTATTAAGGCCTATAGCCCGAACCTCCGTCATAGACGACACGACTCGCATCTGTCAAAATTCCCGCCAACAAACGACTCCCATCTCTATCGACATCGATTAATGAACCGATGCGCTCGAAATCGCCTCAACAAGCTACCAACGCAATAAAGAAATGACATCTCGTTTAAATTCCATTTTCGAATTTTTTAAACCGAACGCACGGGATACTCGACCCTACTGCGACTATTTAAAAATAAAATCTCTAATGAGGAGCGTTCGATAAACGTGACGTGCCTGTGACAAAATGTTCGACGGATATATGAGATCGATGCGTCATTATGAGTCTTGATACGTTGCAATAAAGCAGCAAATGATTTAAAGAATTTAGTGAAAACCGTATCGTTAATATAGAGTCGTCGGGAGCGCGCAACCGTTTGTACCCGCGTCATGCGGACGGACGCTTTTTGTCGTTTTTAATTATATTTATTGTTCTCGTTATTTATTTATTGTTTTGTGTTTTGTACCGTTCTCGCTACCGTGCGTGCATTTTAACGATTTCGACCGAGATAGTGGGCGCATCCAAATTAGGCCGATTGTGGTTTCGAGGGATGCAAATGTGCTCCTTTGCATACACGCTCCCAGAAAAAAATCCCCGAACGAGATGCGAGTGGTCTCAAATGAAAACATCATTAATGCTATGCAAATAACCATGGGAACATTTGCTTGCAACCTCCAATTGCGAAGTCGAAATAAAAAATGTTATAATAGCTCTTTACATAATTTACTTTTTTGTTCAAATGGCTTTTCGTATCAACCGAATAGGTACATCACATCGTCAGTTTGTTATTTCTGTCCCTATTGTACTACTCATGATTAGGGATGCAAATCGGTAAAATTACCTTGGTAAAATTCGGTAAAAAACAATAAATTACGTAATTTATGGTATTTTTCGATAAATTACGGTAATTTTCAGTAAAAAATGTATTTAAAGTACTTATATTTTTTTACTACAGGGGAAAATGTGCTAATCTGTTAGTCTGTTTGTCCGTTAAGTGAAAAACGAAAAAAACGCCGACCTCCCTTTCACGTATCAAGCCGTAGCTATTAACCGAATAAGATAGGAAACGCGAGGTGAAGTAATTATAGTCTATAAGAGCGTTGTCTGACACATTTTGCAACTCAGATAGGCTAACTCACTCACTTTTTTGAACTTTTTAAATAATAATAAATTACTTACTTGATTTTTTTTTTGGTGAATGTTTTCAATAGTCAAAAGAATACTATCACGAATATTTCACGTACTTACTTATATTTATTTACAGATACGTTTTTGATTTACTTGGTGAAATTACAACTAGTTTTTGTACATTTAAATGTATTTTTTTCAACAAAAACAATATATGTTTAATATTCGTAATACTATTCTTTTGACGATGTATTGAAAACAATCACCAAAAATAAATCAAGTTATTTTTTAAGTTCAAAAGTATGAGTGAGACAGCCTATCTGAGCTCCAAAATGTGAAACCACTATTTTAAGTGAAAAACTAAAAAAACCTTAAGTGAAAACTAAAAAGTTCACGCACTAAGCAGTATAAAACGCGAGGTGAAGAATTGTAGATATTGCCGAGAGTAGATGTATGGAAATGTCATAATTCCTTCATTTTACTACGATCATCGCAATTGAATATCCTATTTTTTTGTTTTCAATGCTTAGATACCATGAATCAGTGTTGCTTTTTACTCTAAAGCTGAAATAAATAAATAAAAGACGCTAATAGTCGCTGGTAATTTTACCGTAATTTATATAAATTACGGTAAAATATCCGTAATTTACCAGCCTTTTCGGTAAAATTACGTAATTTTGCAACCCTACTCATGATACCTTATCAGAAGAATTCTAATAAGTACTTATGTATACTTAAGCATCCTCTTTCCGGGCTCAAACGCGTAATAGATAAGTAGGTATTAACTGCGTTTCAGATATTATGTTAAGTATGAAAATAGTATTTTTTTACCAATACCTAAATAAATATCAAAAAAAAATAACAAGCAGTTTACTTTTCAGCAATAATATCGGTATTAATTTAATTGTCTGTGCAATAAATGAATACAAAGCATTTGCAAACAAAGGCCCGTCAATTTTGTACCCAATAAAATCGATGAGATGCCGTGTCACTATACGGAGACAATGAGAAGAAATGTCGAGTGTATCCAATGCCGAAAACGTTTTTTCTTTTTAATCGACGCTTCGCGATTGGTCAGTCAGTACGTTTTGGTGCTCCTTTTAGGGTTCCGTAACTTAAAGGCAAAAAACGGAACCCTTATAGATTCGTCATGTCTGTCCGTCTGTCCGACCGTATGTCACAGCTACTTTATTCCGAAACTATTAAGATTACCTATACAGTTGAAACTTGGTAGGTAGATGTATTCTGTGAACCGCTTTACGATTTTTACACAATAATAAAAAAATCGACAATATTTTCTCGAAATCAACCGTTTGAAAGATATACAATCCACTGCCAAAGTGTTAAAATGTGTGTCCTTAACTTTTAAAATAAGAGAGTGAAAAATAAAAAATAAAATATGCTGTAGATCTTAATAAACACTTTCAACGAAAAATGTTTTGAACGAGATATATTTAGTAGTTTTATAGATATAGCATTTTTTCCAAAACCGCAAATATAGCTTTGTCATTAATACAAACTCTATGAAAAACAGTTATTTTTTCAGATTAAAAATGATAGTGGTATTAAATAAAGCATGGTATATGGTTTCGGAACCTTACTGCGCGTGGCCCAACAAGCACTTGGCCGGTTTTTATAGAGTTGTGACATCGTGACTCTATTTTGAAGTGATTTCGAAACAGTCATTGTGTCATCATCATCATCATCATATCAGCCGCACGACACCCACTGCTGGGTATAGGCCTCCCCCAAGGATTTCCACGACGATCGGTCCTGCGCTTCCCACATCCAGTGGCTTCCGGCAATCTTCACCAGATCGTCGGTCCACCTTGTCGGGGGCCTACCCACGGAGCGTCGTCCGGTGCGCGGTCGCCATTCCAGAACCTTTCCGCCCCAACGGCCATCGGTTCTTCTCGCTATGTGTCCAGCCCACTGCCACTTTAGCTGAGCAATCCTTCGAGCGATGTCGGTTACTTTAGTTCGCCTGCGGATCTCCTCATTTCTGATTCGATCACGCAGGGAAATGCCGAGCATGGCTCTCTCCATTGCACGCTGGGTGACCTTGAGCCTCCTTATGAGACCCATAGTTAGCGACCACGTTTCACTGCCGTAAGTCATCACTGGCAACACACAGTCATTGTGTATGAAGGCTCTATTATAGTAAAATGATTGCACCTAATATTTCAAAAATAAGAAAACGATATAATAACTCTGTGGGCAGCCTTTGTCAAAATATCGGTAGCGCAGCGAAAATTTTTCTCTGTCTATGGTAGCGACACAGTAAGTATTCTTGGAAAGATTACGTTCTTTATTTGCGAATAATTATTTTGCTAATAGTAAGTAGGTATGTAGATTGATTTACGAATTTGATACATTCGCAAATACTGTTAATTTTATTTAATTGATTATGTTGTTAACTTACAAGTTTTTAAGGAATTTAAATTTTATTATTTATTTTATTTTATTATGTTCGGAATACCAACAGCAGTTAAATATACATTGTATGGAAACAATTTCTTAAATCTACTTAGCTAAGAACAGGTAAGTATTTGCATAACTATAGAATCATATACAAAACAATAAAATAACTGCTGAAAATATCAATCTAGGAATTGAACGAGAGAGTCTGACGTAATTCAGGCATCAGTGTTTCTTTTTATTACACGACTACCAACAAAAAAAGAAGAGTGTATTGTGTTCAGGGTTCATGTTTGGTAGTTTCTATCTTTTCCTCCATATTCTATAAGCGAAAGTAAGTTTGTTTGTTACACCTTCACGCCTCAATCACTCTACCGATCATCATGAAATTGTGCATACACATTGTCATGGGAACAGAAAAGGACATAGGATACCTTGCATGCAGAAAAAAGTTTGGTTCCCAGGGGATAAAAAAAGAACTGTCCACACAGATGAAGTCGCTAGTTTTTATATTTCTTCCATTAACACAACAATTAATCTAAGTCCTAAATGAGAATTCTAGAGTGATTCGCCAACTCATCCCACATGCTTACGGCCCATTTAGTGTGAGTTGAAAAAAATCAAATTGATTAATATTTCTATTTAATTGATAAATGATTCACATTATTCGGTTAACCGTTAACTTTTGATTTTTCTGGCGAAACGATCAAGATTATTTAAGCATAGCACACACATACACTGAATGGCTATTTTCATGAAATAATGTATGAATAGTGACCAATATAATGAGTCAGCAGGTTGCATTTACGTACCAGGGGCACTTCAAAGAATTATAGTACAACAATATATTATTCCATTAACATAAGTATAGTATCAAATTGCAATTTAAAAGGCCAAATAAGATAAGATAAAAATCTTATCTTATTTTGGTTGGTTTGCGTGTCCATATCAGCTATAATATACTTAATAAAGCTGCACTATTGAATTGACAACATTTCATTTTGAGAAAGTACTAAAATTAGAAAACCATTTCGAGATTTTAGTGTTCTAAGCTCATATATTTTATTTCAGAATTTTTAGTTCAGTATTTTGTACGTAAATTAAAAAAATCTGAAATCTAGTCCATATAGGGAGTTTGAGTTGAGTCTCTTTGCCTTCTATTTAAAAAAAAACAGTGATGCCAGCTTAGGGTAATTTACCCTAGATTTAGGGTTAAAAATATCCGGCACTAAGAGACGACACATTGCCCGTTCGAGTAATTTTAAATCCCGAAATTAAAATTACAGCATACCCAATTACCCGATTAGTATAATTAAATACAAGAAAAATATTTCGTTCCACTACCTATTTCTTTCTTTATAAATCAACAAACAATTCTTCCATGTACCTGTAAGGTGGGGCGGAGAGTGTCCTTTCTGTACGGTAGTACTTATTAATTATTATTAATTTATATTATATATTATATCTATTCTGTGATCTAGGGTAAAATAAGACCCAGCCTAGGGTAGTGTGAAAATCTGATCTGGCAACACTGAAAAAATCAATTGTCATAAATGTCATACATAATAATGACTGAATGTCTTTCGAGTGTATTTCTATTTTCAGTAAAATTTAGATATTTTTAAAGTATTCTAGTAAGAAAATCAAAAGAAAGTCGTAGCATCGTTTGTGATACTTAAGCGTTACCTGTGACATTATGTTTTGTGTGATTGAGGGCTGTAAATCACACACAGGAACATAAGAAAATAATCAATAGATATTATCATTTAAACGGTGAGTTCATATTGTTTTCATTTTTTTATGTTATGTAAATAGCCTGAAACTATTATAATATACTAATAATTTGTGCAAATAGTCATTTGTATCCAGTTCTTTGTCGATTTTTGCAAATATCAGATCTGTTTATTAAGGTGGGTTTTTTCGCATAGTGATGTGCATTTTTCTATATCGATATGTTTTATTGTACTTTCTTAGGTACTTTATATTTGATGGTAACAAAAAGTTGAAAACCATCACATGGCTTGGCTAGCCTGGCACATCTTTCTTAATAAATGATAATCAAGTTATTTAATTCAATTTAACTCAAATCAGTTATAACTTAATGTTCTGTATGTAGATACTACTACAAGCTCAATTTCTTTGTTTTAGGAGCCGATATCCAACATACCACAAAAATTTAATGAGCCTGCGTGATGTCGACATGAAGCAATGATTACTAGCTTGCAGCGACAACTAAAAAGAGTTAAAAAAGTCTTCAAATAATAAACACTGTCATTTTTATTACCTGTTCTTTTATTTCCTTGTCTTGTCTGCATGGACATTCGAGAAAGTTCTTAAATATGAGCAATAGATGATTAAATCACATGTCGCAAACTTATGTAAATCACAAACTTCGATGTATTGTATGGAACTGTCAAGCTTACGGCACGTAATTTTATAGTTTACTGCTTATTTTAAAGTTTTAATAGTAAGCGTAGCGTTCAAACGAATAGAATGTTGGCCATTTGACTAGGGGGCAGTTACTAGAGGTCGTACTCTGAGCTCTTATAGCAAACTCAAAGTGATGTTGTTTTGTTATAGAGACAGAGCTATACATTGCTTATAGCGCACTTTTCAATCACAACATCGCTTCGTCTTTGTATGGGGGCTTTTAGTTGAAACTGTTTTTAGAAAGCGACATTGAAAGAAAAATGACCCACCTATTCTTAGAAAATTACTCATACCCCTTAAAAGGTACTACAATAATTTACATAGTTGTTATTGGGGTTACTATAGTTTTTATTATGTTTCTTATTTATTATGAAACATGAAACAAAAATACCATTATTATCGATATAAAATACTATCGTGCCTACATCTCTACGGACATCACAATTCGCATCAAAGACAGTTTTTTTTTTAATTGACGTTTTAAGAGGCAAGGCAAAGGCATCGCTTATATTTTACCTGTATCTTGTACTTACGTCCTTTTAGAATAAACCGTTTTTTATTAATTAATATCTCAGTAATGTATGAAAATAAATGGAAAAGAAAAAATACGTGTTGCCTAAAAAACGATAAATTTTTATTATATCCATAAAAACATGTACCTAAAAATTTTGAAATGTTGTCAATTGGAAAATGCAGTGATGCATTTTCCGATTCAATTCCAATTTCTGCCAGAAAAGATATGAATTATTTTGTAATTTTTCAGGTGTTTTTTATATTATCAACTTTACTTTTAAGTTGTAATGCTACTTCAAATGTCACCCAAACAATAATTATACTCAATAGGTATGCATTTTTCGAAGTAAAAAAATAACAATCATAATACCTATTGTTTTTATATATAAAAGTACATTCAATACATATATTATACGTTTCAGATTATTCAAAGGGAGTGTCTTCCTCTTGAAAAAGTTATACTGTGTATTCGGCAGATTTAGTTATACATTATTATTATTCACAGTTTTCTTTCAAACTGTTTTATTTAAATAGAAAACTTAATACCTAATTTAAAAGTACCTAGTCTTACATTTTAACCAAAAATTCTCATATCATAATAATTTATATCCCACCAAAAACATTCTGTAAAAAACTAGCCAAGTCTCGATGGAGCTGCTTGTTTATCTCTAAAAAGTAATGAAATCTAGACAAAGTCGTGCCAAGTCTAAGGTTCCTTACTGCGATTTCTTTATTATTATAGTTAATGTTATGTGAATTGGCCGTTGAAGGGAACACAATACAATTGACTGGTTATTGAATCGACGTTTTCCAAATGGCAATTTTCCATCGTCAATGGGTAGCGGTTCTGGCGACAGATTGGTGAAATGGTGTCATGGAGCACCTGGTTTTGTACCCTTGTGTACCCTTCAACGGCCAAGTCACACAACATTAACTATAATAATAAAGAAATCGCAGTAAGGAACCTTAGACTTGGCACGACTTTGTCTAGATTTCATTACTTTTTAGAGATAAACAAGCAGCTCCATCGAGACTTGGCTAGTTTTTTACAGAATGTATTTGGTGGGATTTCACTTCTTTTTGTAGCATTGATGCTTTCCACTATGCTGGATTTTTGCAATAACAGTCGATTGTTTTATGTACCAATAGTAGAAGGGGGCATTACCATATCTCTAATACAGCTGAGACCAGCTGAGGGTTCTTCATCAGATACTTCTATTTTTGACATCAGTCCACCAAGTTGAATATTTTTTGTAAAGGCGGTATGTCGATCTCTAGTAGTTTGGTTGGGCTCTTGTGTTTTCTAATCAGGGTCACCAGGTACTCCAGATCTTCGATTATTCTAGTTTTTATAGTTTTCCCTTTATGTGGCCATTAAACTCTAACTCTGTACCAAATTTCAGCTCTCTGAGTTTATGGGAAGTAATAGTTCTATTTTGATGATCATGAGTGAGTGAGTGAGTGTCATAAATGCGAAACTTTGCTTTCGCTTAACTTCGGAACTAAATGACCTACAGACTTGAAATTTTGAATTTTAAGCATGTAATTATAGTTTACTGAATGACGAAAATTTCTGCGTTCTGGTCTTATCCAGAGGTTCTCAAATAGGGCCTGAAAATGCGATGAAATGGTTCCAGTAAAGGATGGAACGGCAGTGTTTGCTTCGCTCTCGACTTTGGCGGGGACACTGCCGTGCCCCCCGATACCTAATTTTAGGAACTCAAGCAGCATCAATAGTACTGTGCAAGAAAATGAATCAAAGCCTCCAATATTTAAATTAATGCACAAAGGTTATTTGATTGTCTACAAAGATACCGGTTTACGTTCAAGAGAGAGTTACCGCATCGATAGCCTTATATATGTGGAATATGATGAACATGGGCATGTAGTCAATAGGTTTCCAATGCGAAATGATGATGAAATGAATGCTGCAGTAACTACAAACTGTACTAAATTGTTTTTAAATAAATATCGATATGATGTAGAGTCCCGTTTTTATGAAACACTATTCAGTTTCATAATAGGAAAACTTCTTAATTGGTGACGTTACATTTCGATCTGTTTAAAATGCTATTAATTTGTCAGTTAAAGTAAAAAAGGTAAATTAACCCTTATCGCCTTTCTAAATATGTCTTCTCAGAATCGGTTCTCCGAAGCTCGATGTAATGACAAATATTCTACAATGGTCTGCAAATGCTAAATTAAAGACATTTTTAACGGTTTCGGCTGCTCGTTATAATGTCAAATATATAATTATCTTCCATAATTAAGGACAATAGATGACAAAAACGATAACTAAGGCCCGTTTTAAAAATCTAGTATGTAACACACAGTTAACTGTTTTCTTTGTTATTTGTCCCTTCGCTTAATGCCAATATTATTGATTAGTATAATTGCGTAATTATGATTGGGCTCATTAATAGGGAACTTTTAATTGGTATAATAGTTGCCCACCCCGCATTTTAGTCACCCATTTAGATTATTGGCGGGTGCCAATAAAAAATACTTTAAACGGGCGACTACATGTGGGTACATGTAGTCGCCCGTTTAGTTATTTTGTCGCCCAAAAAATAAATTGCTGCCCGGTTTAGTATTTAAGTAATCCATTAACAGTCACCTTGAATTTTTTCCAGTCACCCAATTAATAAATTCCCATATTATAAATGCGAAAGTCCGTTGTTTGTTTGTAACGTCTTCACGTCTTAACTAGGTACTGGACCGATCATCATGAAATTTGACATACACGTTGTAAAGGGTACAGAGGACGACATAGGGTACCTTTCACATTGAAAAAAGTATAGTTCACGAGGGATAGCTAAAAAACTTTCCACGCAGACGAAGTCGTGGGTGGCCGCTAGTTACAGTATAATGTATAAATATTAGTTTGTAGCTCATGATGTTAATATGAAAATTTGTTGTATTGATTTTTTTAATAATAATTTCAGAATGACCCTTGTTTGTCACCTGAAAAAAACTAATTTGAAATTGTTTATTTTGATATAAAGATAATGTCTGTTCACGGCTGACATTATTTTAAATCAGTGAATATCTGTTTTTTTTACCTTGCCGATATAAAAGTGTAACGCAAATACTTAGTAAAAATAACTTTAAAGGTATTTAATAGGTAGGTACATATATTCCAAAACATTCTGAATTCTGTTTATTTTGAGATCATTACCACATTTCAAAGTTGTAAAGACAAAATCAAATTATCTCCACTAGTGAAACAAACATTGCATTGTGCTTCATTACTTCAATAGAAAAATATTATTCTGACCAATTTTCTTTTCAGATTCATTCGTAATTAAATAATTTAATAACTACAAACTAATCATAACGGCCAACATTCTATGCGTTTGAACGCTACGTTTACGCTTATAATACTAAACTATAAAATTACGTGCCGTAACCTTGTCAATTCCATACAATACATCAAAGTCTGTGATTTACATTTTGCTCATATTTAAGCTTTAATAGTAAGCGTAGCGTTCTAACGTATATTATTTTATAATGTTGGCCATTTAAGTAGGGGGGCAGTTAATTCGATTTGTTTTTTAATAAGCAACTACTTCAAATAAGTTTTACCTATTTTATTGCGAGTGCACAGAATCATGTCAGTCAATCTGTATTTCTTACTTCGTTGTCTCAACACTTAGTTAAAGTTTTAACAGAGTGTATTTACAACCATTTATACTTATTCAAGTTGTCTAAATAAACTGCCTGCATCGGCGGCCTCAGTCACGTCCCACTTAAGGCGCTGCTTAATCGAATTTTTAGGTTTTTGAGGGGGTGCGGCAGACGAAGCGCGGTGTGCACGTGCAGCGGCGCCCCTCCCGCGCCGCACCTCCCCTGCGCTGCGAGTGTAGCGGTGTGGACTGGGCCGCATTTAGAAAATTTTTGTTTAATTTTAAATTATTTGCTGTTGTGAATAAATGTCATGTTCTCTGATCAGGGTGAACAAAACTTTGAATTACATTTTGAGATATTACAGAAAAAGTATACTTTTAATCACGTAAACGAGCTTAAAGTGTTATAAAAAAAAATTAAAACTCGATTTCCAAGAAAGTTTATTTGAAAAATTTTCCCACAGTGATGGTCTATTTTTATAAGAAAAATTGTCTTTGGGGTACCTACTATCCTTTTACTATCCCTTGGTTCTTGTAAGAAATTATTTACATGATTATTATTTCCAATTTGTGCACTGTGTTGCCTTTTTGCTAAGCTCATTATTGGCACATAATAATTTTGGTATTTTGCATTTTTGGTGTATCTTAGGCTGTTTCGTTGACGAAACTCTAAAAATATGAGTTGCGCGACTCCTAGGCGAGACTTGATAGACTGAGAGGTCACGGGATTTTTGGTAACGATCGAGGAAAAGGTTAGACTCGTTTTTATGGGTTGTAGAGTGGTCCCCTAATGTGAATGATGTCGGTACGCCTGATCTCAGTGGTTGCAACTTCGAGTGATCTAAATATACACGGTTAATTTTTAAGTATATCTAACAATGAAATAGGGATTTCAGACCACGTAACTGAACAACTTTTACTATGGGACCAACCACGAAATCGCGAAAAAAAAAATCAGCCGTTCTATAGAAAAGTACAACATCGACTCCACTATAATGTATGTCGCAACACATCCCTGTCTGACGACAGGGATGTGTTGCGTCACCATGGCTCTTTAATCTGTTTTCGGACAGTTGTATGAAAGGTCTGAAAGAACGTGACTGTAGAGTTATGATGAATGGGACTCAAATCAAGTGCCTCCTCTACGCTGACGACCAAGTTATACTTGCTTTTTCTGCGCAAGAGTTGCAGGAAATGATGTCTGTTATAAATGATGATTTTGTGAGAAAAGGGATGAAAGTGAATGTAACTAAGACGAAAGTGATGGTGTTTGAGAGAGATGAAGAAATGACTGACTGTACGGTAATGTTAGGTGGCGAAAAAGTGGAACAAGTCCGTGAGTTTGTATACTTGGGGAGTTTGTTCACAAGGGACGGAAAGACAGAGAAATATATAGAAAGGCGAGTGAAAAAAGGAAATTCGGTGAATGGTGCTATACACTCGGTTATGAGGTCAGATCGTTTCGGCAAAGGCGCGAATGGCTATTCATAACGGAGTGCTGGTACCGACACTGATGTATGGAAGTGAATCTTGGTTATGGCAGAAGAAGAATGAAAGCAGAATAAATGCGGTAGAGATGCGATCGTTGAGGAAAATATGTAGAGTAAAATTGAGTGATAGAGTGAGCAATGATGTGATTCGTAAAAGGTGTGGTCTGAAAGATGATATAGTGACAAGAATTGAGAAAGGAATGTTTCTGTGGTTTGGTCACTTAGAGAGGATGAATGAAAGGCGAATCACGAAAGAGATATATTGTGCGAATTTAGAAGGAACGATTGCGTAAGGGCGTCCCAGAAAAACCTACGTGGACTAATTAGAGGTTATTATAAAAAAGCTTGGTGTACGCAGTGACAAAAACCGCAGGGCATGTATGAAAAGACTGATGGATGTGAATGAAGCGAAAGAAGTGTGCAATGATCGTAGCAGGTGGCGATCCATAGTCTCTGCATACCCCCATGGGAAACAGGCGTGAGTATATGTATGTATGTATACTAATCTTGTCATCATCAGTTTGTAAAATAGGAAAAAATTCGATATAAATAAATATTGTTTTAACTCACTCCTCCACTGTAAAGTCGTTGTAGACTTGTAGTATTTCGACTCTAAATGAAAGAAAATATATATTTTATATCATGTTACTTTTGTTAAGTAACATGATATAAAATATATTTAAAGCAAAAGAACAATGAAAAAACAACTTTTTAATTAAATTATTATCTAAAAAAATAAAAATAAAAAGGTTACTGATATAATATTCTAGTTCCAATCATTCTCACTAGTTCCATTGGAATCCATCCATCTCACTGGTTCCATGGTACTACTGATACTTTTTGTTCTGTAGTTCCATATATTCATTCTCACTAGTTCCATTGCCAATGGAACTAGTGAGAATAATCAGTATCAGTAGTTCCATGGAACTATATCCACTGGAACTAGTGAGCAGTAAGAGATTGCTCCGCGTAGCCCTTTGATGCAACCTCGCGTACCCTTTAGGGTACGCGTACCACTGATTGGGAAACACTGCTTGAGACAATCGGTACAGGCGTGTTAATACTAGGGCTAACTCAGAGGCGCAAGTCCTGAGAACTATGGCTGGTATACTATCCAGACTACTGGCTTTATTCACGTCCAGAGGCCGTATTACAAGCTCTTAAATCCTGCCAGGTTTATAAATTGCTGTAGTGACATCTCTTTCTCGGTGTATAGCAAATAAAAGAGATAGATTGATAGCCAGTCAGAAAACTGACTGGAAATAAGAGGTCATAATACAGCCCCAATTCAAGCAATGCTTTTTTTAAATTCGGTCTCTCTGATGTGGATTTCCGACATTAAAATCCCACAACTTGGTAAGACCGATGGTACAACATTGCCAGGATCTAAAGAATCTAAACGAGAACACGCGGAAAATAAATTGGCAAAACGGTATGTGCCAAAGATCCTCCTGGTTCCCGCAGAGGAGGCATTGAGGGACGGCAGAAGTTGACTTCCACAGATTATACCAGAATTTTTCAAGAAGCAAGTTTTCCCTATGCAGGACTTGGCGGCTTTGTTAAAGGCTTTCCTCTTTTCACGTGTATTTCTAGCTTTACAGGATCGAGCATCAACCCAAGCAAGATATAACTCATGTTTCGACGCTACTGCATCTCTATATTTAGCATAATACCAAGAGTGAACTTTGTAAGAGACCCTGACAAAGCAGAACGGTCACAGCATTCGTGAAGCAGAAGGAAACATAACTTTACCTAAAAAAAAATTTTTTTTTGCTTAAAAAACTAGTATAAAATCGATACACAGGAGCATTAGCCTTTAGCCATAGGCCTTGTCCCGCTACATTTTGTTATTTTGGTTGCATTATATTCATTAGGTAAAAAAACTTATCCATAGTAATATAGTGACTGAAAGTTTTGTTGGCTTTCCTTGTGTTAAAATTGATGAGAAAGTAAAAAAGAATCACAAAACAATTAGTTCTTACTTAAAAATTACGATTTTAAACTGTTTCAAAATCCAATATGTATTGATTGGATTGGACAATTTTAGGCGCGCGTTAATAGTGTAGGATTATTGTAAACATGTGAAATATTGACGCAGAAGTAGTTTTGAGGCGGAAAATATTAGGAATTAGCCGTAAGAGCACATTGAATGTCTCACTCCATACAAAAAAACCATAAAATATTTTTATCCAGCCAAACTTTTCGTTTTAGACACAAATATCTTAAGAAATTTCTTATATAATAAAGAGTTCTATCGATTAATATTTAAAAAAAATACTATGCAAAAAAAATAGTCGTAACTTGCGCGCGAAACCACTGAGAGCCGGCAGACCTCATCGTTTTAGCTACGGAGAAGCCATACTTTAAATAGAAATAATAAATAAAATAATAAATAAATAAATATTTGACAACATCACATACATTGCTCCAATCCCAAAGTAAGTAGCTATAGCACTTGTGTTATGGAAATCAGAAACAACGGTGGTATGACACACACCCAGACCTGAGACAATATTGAAAAGTTCATTTTCTACATTGACCCAGCCGGGGATCGAACCCGGGACCTCAAGAGATGGTGACGCCTTGAAAACCGGCGTGCGAACCACTCGACCACGGAGGTCGTCAATTATTAATACTGACAATTTCTCTGATCGTTACTTTCTCGTAACAATGAAGCCTCTTATAAGCGCTATTACTGGAAGTGGCAACCACTGAGATCAGGCAGACCGACATCATTCACATTAGGGGACAACTTTATAACCTATAAAAACGAATCTAACCTTTTCCTCGACCGTTACCAAAAATTCCGTGACCTCTAAGACTATGATGTCGACGACGACGCGTCATCGACATCAAGTCTTGCTAGACGCAGCGCGACGAGGCTGGCGTTTACCTACTACATCGCTTCTAATACTAACACTATTTTATTTATTACTAAAACCTAAAACTACAAAACAAACAGCTAAAACTATTACTTAATTAACACTAAATAAAATTATTGAAGTGAAACCTTCTTTATCGGCGTTGTACGCTTTTTTGTTGAACTCGCGTCAGTCAGTCAGGATCACGTGACCCTGATCAAAAATTCGTAAGACGGATGTGACGGATGGAGAGTAGACAGCCGGCGTCGGAAGTATCCCCGTCTCTTTCTACGGGGCGCGGCGAAAATAGCGGCGCGTCATTTCAAGACGTAAACACTTGTGTCACCATAGCAACGCGCTTTTTAGGGTTCCGTACCCAAAGGGTGAAAACGGGACCCTATTACTAAGACTCCGCTGTCCGTCTGTCTGTCTGTCTATCCGTCTGTCTGTCTGTTTGTCTGTCACCAGGCTGTATCTCATGAACCGTGATAGCTAGAAAGTTGAAATTTTCACAGATGATGTATATCTGTTGCCGCTATAACAAAAAATACTAAAAACAGAATTAAATTAATATTTAAGGGGGGCTCCCATACAACAAACGTGATTTTTTTGCCGTTTTTTGCTCGATATTAATAACGACAATAGGTAGACAGTTGAAATTTTGCACAGATGATGTATTTTTGTTGCCGCTATAACAACAAATACTAAACACAGAATAAAATTAACATTTAAGGGGAGCTCCCATACAACAAACGTAATTTTTTTTGCTGTTTTTTGGTACGGAACCCTTCGTGTGCGAGTCCGACTCGCACTTGGCCGGTTTTTTTTAATTCAATGCCAAACTAAAACGCTAGTTTTTAGGGTTCCGTAGCCAAAGGGTAAAACCGGGACCCTATTACTGAGACTCCGCTGTCCGTCTGTCTGTCTGTCTGTCACCAGGCTGTATCTCATGAACCGTGATAGCTAGAAAGTTGAAATTTTCACAGATGATGTATTTCTGTTGCCGCTATAACAACAAATACTAAAAACAGAATCAAATAAATATTTAAAGGGGGCTCCCATAAAACAAACGTGATTTCTTTGCCGTTTTTTGCTCGATATTAATAACGACAATAGGTAGACAGTTGAAATTTTCACAGATGATGTATTTTTGTTGCCGCTATAACAACAAATACTAAACACAGAATAAAATTAACATTTAAGGGGAGCTCCCATACAACAAACGTAATTTTTTTGCCGTTTTTTGGTACAGAACCCTTCGTGCGTGAGTCCGACTCGCACTTGGCCGGTTTTTTACATTCTCTTTGGTCAAAACTCTAGATATTCTGTCAAGCTACGGATAAGCCTTTCGTACAATACTGTTCTGTATTTGTAAATTCAAATGCAGAGTAAATTCGTAAGACGGCAATTCGTGCAAAATTATTCTCTAACCATTTCAAAATATCAAAAATGCACAACGTTAATATTCAAGTTTTCACTTCTGCCAGCACTCCCGGAGTGCAACCCGATTTTCTTTTATTTACTTAAAACAAACAAAGTTTACAAAACTTTCCAAAATCCAAAAGAAAAAGACGAGACCGACTTGACCAACAAGTTTCGATATGAAATATGAAATGAAAAGTACGGCCGCATCCATTCTCGATACCACCCGATGCAAGCCCCGGGCGTTCACCCCGCGCGCCCGCGCCCGCCCGCTCCATATCTCTGTGAATGCTGAATACTAGCAAATATTTTTCTAAGTGTATTGCTCTTTACATTTTTCAGGCGCTAAAAAACCTGTTTATTTTGATTTTAATAGTGATCCATAACATTTGCATTCTTTTTTTTTTATAAGTCTTTAATTCATCTTATGTTCGAATTGTATTTTGAAAAAAATATGCTAGTTGCCGCGGAAAATTTCGAGTATTACGCGACGAAAAAACTTTTTAGAAAAACATGTTTTTTTCACTAACTAAGCTTTTACTTGAAATTATTTATAGCTAAGTCTTTAATTCAGGATATGTCAAATACAACAATACTTTTTTCTACCTTTCAAAATGAGTGGATTCTTCTAACTATGCGACAAAACTTTATATGTTTTCATTGACGCTACGTTTTGCAGGTCCTTAATGACTAAATACCATGAGACACAGAGACAATAGTTAATTTTCTTAACTAAATTGAGCTTTTAATTACGAACTTCGCATCTGCCCCGCTTGCAGTTAACAACCTATTAAAATTAATAACCTACATAAATTCCGTATTATGAAATCTATAGATAGAAGTATCATCCTTTTTTAGTAAGGTGTACGAGGGATTTCGCCATAACCACATAATAAATATAAGTACTACCGTACAGAAAGGACACTTTCCGCCCCGCCCCAGAATCAATTACCTCACCCCACCCCGCGAGTTAATGTGCCAAATCGTGTGCTCATTTAGTCGTGTTTGTCAACGTCAACTTATTTTGATATTCAAAGCAATGTGTCGTAACTTTATTTAAGTACCAAAAAGTTCGAATTGTGAATTAAACGCCCCGCTCATAAAGTACCAAGAACTTTATATATAACTCAAGGTTCTTGTACAGTACAAACTGCACGGTAGACTTATACTATTAGTATTCTGTGACGGTAGCCCTAGACTTACACACAGTTGCGCGTGTACAAAAACGTCAACTGACGTCATCTGTTTGTAATGGCGCAGTTGTATGAAGTGTCCGGGGTGTGCCAAAACCACTGACATGAAAAAAAATTTTTTTATTTAACTGGACTGGCTGTCAGTATGATTTGACAGCTAAGTTTTTGTGCCTATTTGAAACGCCACTAGCGTGCGTCTACAGAACTAATTTTGACATACCATACATGGTTGCCGTGATGGTCTCTCCAGACTTCAAACTTTCGTACCATGTCCCTCACGCTATGCTTACGCTACGTCCTACAGCGCCAAAATGGCGGAAATCAAATAGGCACAAAAACAGTTTGACATAAGCCTGTCCAGTGTAAATATATGCAGGTCAGTGGTCAAAACCTATAAAAACTTGTAATGTGCCAAAAATAATGACGACTCATTTTGGTGCGGATCATTGCCTCTGACCACATTTTGTTAATTTTCATCGCACCGAATATGGATAACAAATTTTCAACAATATTTTATTCCTTTACGATATTAATATGTTACGGTCAACTTGAAAAAAAAGCCAAAGTGTCAAAAACTGGCAAAAAGTTGTACAAAAAATAAAAATCATGTCTAATGCTTGATAAGTATAATAAATTGATGTTCATCTCTCAGAATCCCACGAGATACTAAAATGAAGACGTTATAGATTGACTTCGTACAATAAACTGAATGGGCGCAAAGTTTTTTTCTTTTCGAAAGTGAATGAAACCTCTTTATGAATGAACTATTTTGGAATTCTTTTTTCCACCTGTACCATAGACAGGGCTATAAAAATTTGTATTGTTGCACGTGTTTATTATTTATGGACAGCTTATAGTTTTTTTCTCAATTTTTGTGTTCTTAGAACGAACGGGATTGTGAAAAAAGTGTCACTATTAAGTGTGAAAGATTTTATGAATGAGAATTTTTATGAGGATGGATAAAAATTCGTCGATTGTGAATCTATGGCGTGAAAATACCTTTTTGGCACTTTTAACGTTAATTTCTTTTATATCCAGACTACAGAGTGAAATTGAAGTCATTGGCAATCTTTTAACTAAGAATCTTACCGCAATATAAGTGATCAAAGTTCAAGGTGATCACACCTTAATAAAAAAATTACAATTACTGATGCTAAAAAAATACGGAAGTAAGATTTTTTTACTTCACCATCCATTTCATTTATGTTTCAGACATTTCATGTTGTTAAGGATCAGTAATCTTTTACTTAAGACTTCTTGTGATTTTTTATGTTTATTTCAGCTTGAATTTTGGCCACTTTGATTTAAAAAAAAATCCTAAAGTTATCAATATCGCAGTTAGATTCTTAGTAAGTAAGTACCTACAAAAGATTGCCAATGACTTCGATTTTACCCTAGAGATGACAAAAAAAACTTATTTCCATCGTATTTCTTTTGGTTTTAACTACATTCAGTTTGACTACAAACAACCTATTTCAGTAATAAACTGAATAAGTTGAAAACAAATGAAAAATTATAAAACTGTAGAATCTAAACTATACAAAACAACGAAGTGTTAAAAAAAAGTATTTCCTTATTTTCTAATTACATATATTTGCTGCTTTGCACCTTACTGATTTTCACCACATGTCAGGCGAGCTTTCTCACATTATTCACACATTCAAAAAAACTGTAAAAGAGCCGACTGACCACATAGATGTGCCCGAACGAATTCTGCATTAGAAGTAAATGGCGTGAAATAGATTTCAATTTAACAACATCCATTTGATTCCTTTGCGTACTCGATAGGATTAAAAAAATGATTCACACGTTTGACAAAAGTCGAAACCTTTTTCGAAGGCAGTTGAATGTTCACGGGCTATTAATCAATTTGTTTTTTTTTATTTGACTTTTTCTATCAACTAAAAATGATGCAGAATTCCATCATAAAATGATTTTTTCAAATTACTTAAAGCTGTTAAGCTGAAGAAAATTACCTTTCTTTCATCATTGTTTTTACGTGCAAACATCAGCGCCATCTAGTCAGGTTTTGCTAAAACACAAAATGTAGAGTCACTTCGATTATAATAAAGCAAAGCTTGGATTAAGTGTTTTTCATTACTTTGTCTTGATATTCTACACAACAAGACTTACAATAGAAAATTATTTTTTTAGTTTAACAGGTTTTTCAGTAGATTTTTCCTTTTTTCGTGGAATAGAAATGATGTTTTTCTGTTTCGTCATTTCTGAAAATGCAGTAACTACTTATTTGAAATTATGGCCTAAGGCTCATATATAAGCTTTTAAGCCCAAGGAGACCTTAGTCTCTTTGCTTAATTCTACTTATAAGTACTTTACGAATAGCAAGTTTTTTAAAAAGTAATTCGCAAATCCCTCACACACAGTTCAGGGAAGCACAATCTGCACGGCATAATCTCCGTACCCTCGTGAATAAAACTAGCTGGTGTATAAATTCAAATTTCCTCTTCTCCACACGCTCATTTCCATATCTCTACTCTCCCCCTACGTATTATTAAAACTCCGTGCAAAAACCGACACCAAGTTATACGGTATCAGCTTTCGGAAATGCCATTATCGGCCGCGGCCCGAGGCGCACACGTCTCAGCCAATAGGGCATTCTTATCAGAAAATGACTCATTTCAAATGACAGAGTGTTCTAAAACGATTCGAAATTCAAAAAAGCCTAAAACTTTACCTCTAAACGAAATAAATTCCACCTTTAACTTCGAAAAAATAAGGTTTACATTCGTGCGTATTTGTGTGAAGTATTTACGACGCGTGAAATGAAACCGCTCGTAGCGAGAGGAAATTGGAATAAGAAAATTTGGGGTGTAAAATGAAAGATAGACGAGTGCTAATTTCCGGCTATTACTACCTCTCTTTCTTTCCCGCACATTTATTGCGGGGAGTGTGTTTTGGGGTGTTCTATGACTGTCTTTCTCTAGCACGGGGGTACACTATTTAGGTAGGTACCTAGTTGAAGTAGTGAAAAGTTAAATCTGTAATATTTGAGCGCTTCAAGCGATTTCCAATTTTTCACGCCATATTTCGATACTAACAACTTTTTCTGCATCGTTTATTTTGCTTCAATTTGAAATCTATACATTTTGCTATAGATTGTAACTCTTGTTAAGTAAATTGTTTATACAACGTGTAACAGAAAGAGGGTATCAACCCGAAAGAAGGTCAATGTACTAGTGAAATTGAATACATTCCAGCAGAAAAAAAAAACAAATAAAATAAAAAATTTTGTACTCTCCATACAAAATGTTGGCGGCTAATTAAAATTTTCTATGGAGAGACCAAATTTTTTTTTTCGATTTTAAATTTTTTTCTCGTGGAAGGTGTTCAGATTCACGAGTACATTGACCTCCTTTCGGGTTGATACCCCCTTTTTGTTACACGTTATATAGGTATTTCCCCGGTTTGTTTTCTTTTTCAATTCTTATCAATTTTCTGTGTTTCCAGGGGGGTATTTATAACCTCTTATTTCTTGTCAGGTTTATGAATTGCCCTAGTTACATCTCTTTCTCGCTGTATAGCAAATAAAAGAGACGCATTAATATAGCCATTCAGAAAACTGTCAAGTTTTAAGAGTTTTGTAATAAGGGGGAGACAATAAAACACTTTAGTGTAGGAAAGGAAGGCAGTGGACCCCCCCAGTAAATCCTCAGTAGACGAAACTTTACAGTATGTTAAAGTATCATAAATGAACCATGTTTTTAAATTATCCAAATCGTTTCTTTTTTTAATTTGTACATAGGTTTTGATTCATACTTTACATCCCTGACTGAGGATTTAATGTTGGGGTCTCCAAACAAAAGATCGCTTCATTTCCTACACTACTGAATAAAGATAGATATTGATCTACTATTGATTCGTGTGACCTACTGGCTACTGCAACAGACTGTAACAGCATAAAATGTGCTGAAAGCTGTCGTCAGTGGTGGAACCATTATGACAGTGGCACCATTGTTCTAAGTTTAAATTTACGCGTGAACGGATATGAGCCCGAGTTTAACTTTCGAATACGGATGGTACTGACAGCTTTGTTGGTGTGGCGTGCAGGTTTGCGCCAATAGAGTATTAATTTATCCTGTTACATTTTGGCGCCGAAATTAGTTGGACATTGGACCTCTCCGGACTAGTAGTACTGATTTCATGGGTCTTTCTTCACGGAACAAAGTGTGGACTTGTTTTAAGGTACAATTAGCAATCCTTACTAATATTATAAATGCGAAAGTCCGTTAGTTTCTTTGTTACGCCTTCACGTCTTACTACTGAACCGATCATCATTAAATTTTTAACACATTTTAATAGGTTGCTTTCTCGTTTGTTTGTGTGTTCGTTCGTTTCTCCGCAAAGTTTGTGAACGATTTTGTACTAACTTTCCGATGAGTTAGAAACTTGAAACTTTGAACATAGGTCAGAACTGGAAGGCAATGCAATATTATGGTGTCATTAAGCTGTTCTGATGATGGATCGTGAAGAAGGCCACAGGATCTCTATGATGAAACCATACAACCCCATCGTGTTTGGGCTTGTTACAATCGTCTTGACGAGTACTCTAATGGGAGACGAGATCCAGGGTCTGATGATGAAGCTGAAAGGCCATGCCATAGGAACTCAATATTGAAACCGTGCAACCCCATCAAATTTGAGTTTGTTTGAATCGTCTTGACGAGTTCTTTGTTGGGAAATAGATTACAGGGTCTGATTATGGAGCCGGAAGAAGGACACAGGAACTCTATGATAAAACCACGCCACCCCATCGAGATTGGACTCGTTTGAATCGTCTTGACGAGTGCTTTGTTAGGAAATAGTCTCCAGATTCTGATGATGGAGCCCGAAGAAGGCCATTGGAACTCGGTAATAAAACCATGCAACCCCATCGAGTTTGGGCTCGTTTGAATCATCTTGACGAGTACTTTAATGGGAAATAGTGTCCGAGGATCTGATGATGGAGCCGGAGGAAAGCCATAGGAACTACAAAATAAAACCATGCAACCCCATCGAGTTTGGGCTCGATGGAATCGTCTTGACGAGTACTTTGTTGGGAAATAGTTTTCAGGATCTCATGATGGAGCCAGAAGAAGGACACAGGAACTCTTTAATAAAACCATGTTACCTCATCGAGTTTGGGCTCGTTTGAATCGTCTTGACGAGTGCGAGTGCGATAGTAGGAGATGGTATATTTTTTTTAGTCTTAGCTCGTTAACTAAAATGCAGAAAATAATAATTTACTGAAAAAAACTTTTTAAAAAACACGTTTTTAAAACGGACTAAATTAATACAAAAAAAAATCTGACTAATAACTTTAAAACGGAGTAGTACCCAAAAACAAACTAAAAAGTAAAAAATAAATTCTTCTGTAAATATTTATAACCCTTATACCCTATTACCTACCTACAGAAATTTTAAACCTAAAAATTTTAAACCTAAAAAGTTTAAACTTAAAAACGTGGGGCGCGTTTTGTAAAATTTATCATCCATATTGTCTATAGCATGCGCCCCACGTTTTTAGGTTAAAATATTTTTAGGTTTAAAATTTCTGTAGGTAATAGGGTATTAGGGTTATAAATATTTATAGAAGAATTTATTTTTTACTTTTTAGTTTGTTTTTACAACTCCGTTTTAATGTTTTTATTCCGATTTGTTTTATGTAATATTTTTTTACATACACGTTGTCAGGGGTACAGATAGAGAAGGACATAGGGTACCTACACCTTTCATCCCGAAAAAAAGTATTTTTCCCGAGAATCCCGTGGGAAGCTTTTTGCTAAGTATTTATCAAAAAACTTTCCACGCAGACGAAGTCGGGGGCCGCCGCTATTTTATTTTATTTTATCAAGAGGGATATAAAATTATATTTCTTACTTTTATTTATAAATCTGGTCCTAACTGTTATCTCAATTTATTGCAATATCACACTCGGCTACGGAACCTTCTGGTTTAGATTATACAGGGTTATTTGTAAAACACCAACAACCTCGCAGGAGTAGATTATACTAACATCATAAACAACAACATTTGTTCTACGACTTTTCCGAAAATATCCAAAAAATCGACTTTTCATACAAAACTCGATCAACTGTTCAGACATTTTGTATGGAAAGTCGAATTTGTTTTGTCTGTTTTCGGAAAAGTCGTAGAACAAATGTTGTTGTTTATGATGTTGGTATAATCTACTCCTGCGAGGTTGTTGGTGTTTTACAAATAACCCTGTATAACAAGGTCGAATTTGTACTCTACACAAAAAATGCCTTCAAGTTATCTCTTGTAAGTCTATTAAATTCATTAATTCTAACCACACCGTATGCTTTTAAAACAAAAGCTAAGTATACTTACCAGCCTCTGATGGCTAATTCCCTAGCAGATACTAACCATATTTTGTACTCATTAACAATTATTATACACACAGCTCTGGGCTATCGCAGCCACCAAGTAATTAGAACTAAGGCTATCGGTATCTTTAAACAAGAATGAACACAGTGTCATAGTACCTACTGATATAAACGTATCGGAATTAGACTTAATACCTACTAAAAGTTAGTTTCCCGACGTACAATGCGATTAAATTGACAATAGACAATGATCCGTAGCAATTTCACTCGAGAATGTATGGAAAAGAGTAAATTTTACAGATTAAAATATACCGTGTACCGCAAGCACTCTGAAGTTTTTCACTTCTGCTGTACATAGTTAAATTAATGGCACTAATTGTAATAAGTTTTTATCGCAATCGCATTGAAAAAAAACAATGTTCCCGCCTCATCATTTTCTATTGTTATAAGAACCTGGTAGGAAAAATTAAATGCTGCTGCTGTTTGTTGGTTTATGCTCATCTGGACTGATTTGGCTATCAATGGGAAGAAAAGTTTAAAAAAATCCCGGAAATTCTTCAAGTTAGAGAAAGCTGAACATCAATTTCTCCGTATAATTTTTGTGTGAACTCAGACTTAAGTTATGCTGAAACTAACGATTAAAACGTGGAAATGCGTTTTTTTTTGTTTTGTTCATGTTAATGGAAAGTGAATCAGGAAATAAAACTGGAGAAATTATAAAATCGAAGTTGCAGAGGAAGGTAGTGTGAAAAGCAAATTACCTACGCATTTGGGTTAGTAAAACAGAGGGTTATTTTGTTTGTAAAACACCAACAACCTCGCAGGAGTAGATTACTAACATCATAAACAACAACATTTGTTCTACGACGAAAACAGACCAAAAAGTACGGCGATCGAGTTTTGTATGAAAAGTCGATTTTTATTTGAGTTTTCGGAAAAGTCGTAAAACAAAACAAGTTTGTTGTTGTAAGTATGATGTTAGTAACCTTTTCCTACGAGGTTGTTGATGTTTTACAAATAACCCTGTATAATAATTATTGTTACAACCGAATTTTATGTGTGTAGATTGTTAACTTAAGGAACCATTGATCACCTACCTACCTGTTTGTACGTCGCGTAGATCTGTCCGATGTATAAACCTGAATACGCCCAACACAACAAAAGTCTCAAAACTTACCTAAGGCCATGACAAAAACTCAAAAGTGGAACAAATAGGTGAAGAGACAATGAATTTAATTGTCCCGAAACAATTCCTATCAAATTAAAGTTCCGAAACGATAAAAAGTCAGACAGCGCAATTAATTCAAATCGATTACCACAAACGTTTGCGGCGAACAATCAGAATTTCAAATTCGACTTCCAGAAAACGCACCCAGAATGGGTGTAAAGGTTCTTTTTTGATTCCAATATGCCATTTAAACGGAACGCGCCAAAAGAAATACTAGTAGCACAGCCGAGTTAGGCTGGCCAGCCTGATGCTATCTTGGCAGTTGGCACACCTGACCGACGCTAATTGGACAATAAATCAATTCTTCCCCGCTTCTTATTGGCGAATCGTGGCATTCCAATATTGAAAATTTGGCCGCGCGATATTGACAACATGATAAAAAACAATGGGCTACGTATCTTTTTCTTTTGTGTGCATCTCGGATCCTGGTTCTTATTAAGGTAGGATCATTTATGTTTTGTTTGTCCGACTACTGTCTTATCAGGTAGACAATTTGTTTTTGGGTGCTCGTTATTGGATCATTAATATTGTTTACATTATTGATATTTTGAAAGCACTGACTATGACATCGAGAGACATGTTTCGTAGATGGTTTAGGCCCGCCACATATAGGGCGGTCTCATATTGTAAGAAAATTTCTGTCAGAAAATTCTGACGTTCACCGGAGGGCAATCGGTGCATACATTTTGTATTAGACCCCGCACCGCACACTGTTAGAAAAGAATTAGAAAAATTCTAATACTTCCGGCGACTGTCAGAATTGTTCTGACAGAAATTTCTTACAATATGTGGCCGCCCTTAAACGGAATCTGTGCCCTTATTCACAAACGTCCGAAACTTTCCGTACTTTTGATAGTTTTATTCGAAACGAAGACTATTCATTGACAGCCAGCTATTGGTGACAGCTCCTTGTATGTTTTCTGACTTTATGATATTTATTAGGTTCTAAAACAAAAATGTGTATATCTAAAAAGTTGGCTTTAGTTACGTCTTTATTATTTTAACAACTTGTGCGTAATGATTGATTAGCAGCATAGCAGCTGGTTCATTCTTTGCTTTTCATCATTATGTTACTTAGTACATATGTCATTTCTTTCAGAATTAGGTCAGCGGGGAGGGAACCTATCGGCAACTGGAGTCATCCATTATTGGAATTATTAACAAAACGGAACGGCCGGCTAATCTGGGCGCGAGCGTAATTAAATTCTGAGAACAAGCGAGCTATTAAAGCGAAACGGTAGCGCTCCCATTATGAGACGGAACGTGCATAATTATTTCGTTCCTTTGCCTCTTCTTTTTTTTCTTCGCAGCTCTGGAGTCGGGCTAATGCACCGTCGCTTGCTGCCGGCACGGAGCTGTAAACAATGTTCTCGTAAAATCTTATTGAATTACTGGCCGCTTTCACTTAATCAACTGTTAAAGTTTAGCCGCTGTTAATTATTTCAGCCGGCTGAAGGTGCTTTAACTGTTAATAACTGGCCGTATTTTTGCTTTGATCTTTTTTGTGCTGATTGGCATTTTTATGGAACAAAATACACATTATACTTAACTTCCATAATAGTGTTTAGAAAGTCTTCATCAAGTAGAGAGTTTTCCTTTCCTATTCAGTGCCCCAAAACCCCTCAATCATCAACTTCTTTCCGTTTTCACGTAAATACTTTGGTATGACCATCAGCCATTTTTGCTGGGGCACAGGCTTTCCTTATGGGTGGATAAGGAGGATGAACCCACCACGTGGGCCTAATGCGGATTGGTGCCTCCCGAAGCACGGAGGAGCTCGAGATAATAAATTTTTGGCCACCCATCCCATGACTGACCCTTGCGAAAGTTGCTTAACCTCTGCAATCGCTGGGCCAGGTGCCAAACCACTGCGCCACCGAGCTCCTCAATACTTTAGTGCTTACTAAATACTATAGTTTATCATTTCATAATTTCTTAAAATCATCATTAAAACCCGTCTTCATTTCCTCCAGAACACAATCGCCACAAAAACCAGCACACTTTTCCGGCAGACCACCAACGCACCTTAAGCCCCACCATCACAACGCATAAACAATGTCGTAAAATGACAGCTAGCACAAGACATCGCATCGCTCATATCATATTATTCATGCTATCAGCCAGCCCGATCGCATGTGCCGCTGTTAACATATATTTTGACAGATGACATAAGTTCGGTACACTATCTCCTCATCTCGTGATGAAACACAATTCGGATGCAATAATAAGCTCCCGTCTTACGTCTGATAAACTGGTACGTAAATCAATGTAATAAGACGCTCCTTTATAGGACAGGTTTGTACAAATAGTTTAGGTTGTATCTCCCATCTTCCGTTGAGACGCCCGTCAGTATTCTGAAGCGTTTATTAACATTTTAGTTTGATTGTAACTAATGTTTTATTGTTCTCCGATGTTTCATTGTTGTTAATGTTACAAATATAGCTGTCGTGAGCATCTAGATTACAAGATGGAGCAGGGTAGAAATAAAATGTAAATTTCTATTGAAATGTAGGTGTATCTATTCAAGTAGGTATTCAAATCAATTTTTAGAACTTATCAGTTTTTCTAAGTAAATACAGATACTTACGCTCTGTTGATTTATTGTACTAAGTTCTAATGAAAATGAAAATGAAAAATGAATGAAAATGAATGAAAATGAAATGAAAATGAAAATGACAAAATATTTATTGCAACAATCACAATTTACAGATAAATATAGCCCTGACTTCCAAAATAAGTAAACTTGTAAATCAGAAGCCAGTTCCTTCCTAGTTGACAAAGTTTAATTGGAATTGTTGTACATAAATAATATCTATATATATAAAAGGGAAAATCACTCACTGACTCATCACGAAATCTCAGAAACTACAAGTGCTAGGAGTCTCAAATTTTGCATAAGGTTTCCTTTTAGGGTGTAGGTGCTCACTAAGACGGGATTTTGCGAAATTCAATCCCTAAGGGGGTGAAACAGGGTGGCAAAGTTTGTATGGGAGAATGCGATTCCTTGGCCCGATTGACTTGAAATTTGGCATAGACATTTTATCACAAAATTAATTGAACACGTGTTTCGCATTTTTTTGAAATGTATCCCCTAACAGGGTTGAAAAAGGGTAGAAAGCTATTTTTAGGATGATTGATTTCGATATCGGAATCAAAACTTCTTAGTGCATTTGAATGATTAAGAAAAATAAATGTCAGTTGTCAGGTTGTCACCTCCCCTGAGACTGTAATTATGTCACGCACGAGCTGACATTTCATGTTGTATAAGATTTTATCCTGGTTTTCACTATTTTACGAAATATTAGTCTACTTATAAAATGTGGAAAAATCTGGCAAATATCAGATATCTAACGTGACAAGGAATGTGGTGTAAAGTGTTGAAATTGAGAGCCGGATAATAATGCACAACATTAGTTGCACCCGACATAATTTGCAATTTCACGTTATTTTAGCCGGGAACCTTTTCAGTCATAAGCAGAAATTCAACAAATATTTATTATAAGAAGATTATAAGCGTACCAAAGTTTCATCATAATCGGATGTGAATGGTTTAGGAGTGCATAGGAAACAAAATAATAAACATACATAGATTTTTATTTAAAAAGAAGATACCTACCAAACTATTAAGTAAGTATTAAATGTTACATAATATTATTATACTTATTTTGTTATATTACAGCTAAGAAATTTTATTAGTACCTACCTACCTACCTAATACAAAATCGTGAACAGTACGGCGTCTCGGTTCTGTAACCAAACTCGAACACCACTTCGAATCTCAATTCACTGCACGGGACGGGAAATTTAAATCATAAATAAGATAATGATAAGATTTTTTTTTCATCACAAAATATTTTAGATAGCTACCTAAAATTTTTGTAATCGGTAAAATTGCTCATAAGTTAGCTAATTTCTAATAACTAATTCACGCGAAGTGAAGTGTAGTGAGATGCGCGTTTGGTTACAGAATCAACAGATTGCGCAGGTAAAACCGCGGGGTGCAGCTATTACCTATATATCACAAAATTGTAAGAATGTGAAAGTTTTGATGTTTGGATGTTGTTCATTTTGTTACTCAATCACGTCTGAACGGGTGAACGGATTTAGACGAAATTTGGCACAGGGATAGATTTTAGTCTGGAATACTTAACACAGGCTTCTTTTCATGCCGATCATTGGTTTCCAAGGGAAGACTTACAACGATTACCGACTCCCACGCGGGCGGAGCCACGGGCAAAAGCTAAACATAGTATAAAACAAAGTCGCTTCCCGCCGTCTGTACGCTTCTCTTAAACTATACATAAAAATAGCAATAAAATCGATCTTTAAGTTTGGGAGCTAGGTTGCCTCAGAGTCCTCAGACAGACACACACACACTTCAATTATATTTTAACACCCCTTGCGTACGTCGTATATATGTAGATATCCTGTAGTATAATCAAATAACTTCACACTGACACCACATTAGCACAGTTTTACATAAGTAACTACATTGCACTGCACCCGTGCGAAGCCGGGGCGGGCCGCTAGTTTTAGATATTTTTATGAAAATAATGCAAACTAATGCCTTTCACTTACAGATTTCAGCTTCTCTTCAGTGATGATAAGTAGTACTTACACACGGTAATTAGAGTAAATAGATAGAATAATGCAATAAGTATTTTATTTTTTTAGCAGTTTCCGCGCGCCTTAGGATATCTTAATTTTTCAGGAAATTAAATACTTAAAGGCAAATAAGTTGTTTATAACTATTTTCCATAAGATAACAGCAAAAGTAGCAAACATTGGCACTAAAAAAATGCGTTATACCTGTTAAGTTAATAGCCGCTAAGAAAATATATCAAAGATTTCTGAAGTTGGAAAACTCCTAGGTACCTACCCAAGATAATGGGGGAAAACTTACCTAATCTAAAATCTGATAGGCAAACTATCGTTTGCTATAGGTAATGTGTGGTAGTGTAATAGGTAGGTACCTAACGATCTAACACCTCCTCCACAGCATAAAGATTCCTCCGTGCAGTGGCGGATTTGCCCTAAGGCCAAGTAGGCCCGGGCCTAGAGCGGCCAGATATTAGGGGCGGCCAAGCGTGGCGAAAATTTGTTATTTTTGAGGATTACATAAAAACTGGCATTGGCAAAATGACAATAAAAAAAAACAAATTCTTTATTGTTTTAATTTATGTAAGTAGGTACGGTCAGTGATGCCTATACTAAACTTTATTGTGCTTTATTCTTTTTCTTAAATCTCGTGGTCCGAGGCCAGAGTTAGTTACCATCTGCTTTTGCCGAATTTGACAGGCATTTTACGGTTTAGGCGTGCGGCCGGCACTAGGCTGAGACAAGCATTTTTTAATTTCGCGGGTGAAACCACTGATTACAATATTTGTGGATGAAACTGACTAAAAATCGCGCTGCCCGGCCATTTTTTTTGCTAGAGACAGGCAAGATTACAAGTTAAGTGAATGAAACTGACTAAAAATCGCGCTGCGTGGCCGTTTTTTATACTAAAAACAGGCAAGGCTCGCCAAGAGTACACGATTAGTAGATGAATGAAACTGACTAAAAATCGCGCTGCGCGGTCGTTTTTTTTTAATTTTTGAAACCTTAAAACGTGGTCCAAACGTGGTCCGATACAAGAGTTACCATATGACAGGGTTTTGCCGCATTTGACTGGCATTTTAGGCGTGAAATACACAGAAGCGACGCGGCGCGGATACGGCGGCGATACGGTGCAGATAAGACTTTCGGATGCTTTCGGCCAATCAAATACACGTATCGCCGGCATCGCCGCCGTATCTGCACCTTATCTCCGCCGCATCTCTAATGTGTATTTCACGCCTTACAGTTTAAACAGGCGTGCGGCCGACACTAAACTGAGACAGGCATTTTTGAATTGCGCGGATGAAACCACAGATTATAATATTAGTGAATAAAACTGACAAAAAATCGCGCTGCGCAGCCGTTTTTTTGCTATAGACAGGCAAGATTACAAGATAAGTCGATCAAACTGACTAAAAATCGCGCTGCCCGGCCATTTTTTTGCTATAGACAGGCAAGATTACAAGATAAGTGGATGAAACTGAGTAAAAATCGCGCTGCGCGGCCGTTTTTTTACTATAAACAGGCAAGACTCGCCAAGAGTGCACGATTAGTAGATGAATGAAACTGACTAAAAATCGCGCTGCGCGGTCGTTTTTTTGAAATTTTGGAAACCTTAAAACGTGGTCCGAGACAAGAGTTACTACATGACAGGGTTTTGCCGCATTTGACTGGCATTTTACGGTTTAAACAGGCGTGCGGCCGACACTAAGCTGAGACAGGCATTTTTGAATTACGCGGATGAAACCACAGATTATAATATTAGTGAGTGAAACTGACAAAAATCGCGCTGTGCGGCCGTTTTTTTGCTGTAGACACAGACAGGCAAAAGTACAAGGATAGTGGATGAAACTGACTAAAAATCGCGCTGCGCCGCCGTTGTTTTGCTGCAGACAAGCATTTTTAAAGAAATCTAGCATTTTGTGCATCCTAGACAGGCATCCTCCCTTACATAGATGGTAACTACCCGAGGCTTCTGTCCCCCATCCCCCCATGATGGGAGCTAAAAAGGGGCGGCTGGCACTATTCGGCCTAGGGCGGCCAAGACTGTAAATCCGCCACTGCCTCCGTGGACTAGAAAAATAGAGGTAAATAAATAACGGTTTTCAATGAAAATTGCGATCTTCAACCCATCTCAATGGAGAAAAACTGGAAATTATTGCTATCTGCTTTTCTATTGTCTAATTTAAAAATCTATCGTAATCGCTTTCAGGATGTAACACACTGAAGCTTCTTTTTGGCACAAATAAAAAAAACTTAACAAAGAAATGCAGCAATGTGTCACATCCATCTGTCAAACGAAAGCGATTGCAATAGATTTTTAAATTAGACAATTAGCCCCCTGCTCTCACGGGATAGGTCTACCTCCTATAGTGGTCATGAGCTGGTATGATGATGATGATTAGAGATAACTTCACCTTGAGACTGCGATCATAGAAAAATATTGTAAAAAGGTGACAAATTAAGTAGATTTTAGATAATCAATGATGCTTATTTTTTTGTAGTTACTTTGTTGCATTGAAAACAATTTCCATCACAGTTACAACTAATTGAAACGGAAAAAAATAAAGGGCGCATAGTTTGGGAGCACTTATCATAATGATGTATCATGGAGGTGAAACGGCATGCGTGGCATGTGCGTTTGACAAATATGTATCTGTGGCCAAGTGACGTCTGTCCCCTAGTGGTTGACAATCAATTAATTAGATTAGAGAGTGATTAACCAGGAATTTGTACCTAGCAGTGAAAAGCTACTGTTCTTAATGATAATAAAATTAGGCATGTGGCAATTAGGCGTGCACAAGCACGGAATTAACAGTAAGTAACTTTACGAAAGAAAGATGTAAATACCATAAACTTAGAAATACTAAATTAATGTTAAATGCTATGCTGACAACAATTTATTGGTCAGCAACCCAACTAATGTATCACAATGGTTTCTGGTTTGAATCCCGGTAGGAGCACAGAATGCATAACGCTCATTCGGTGCTAAAGAAATTTAACATTTTGTTAATTTTTAGAAAAAATATTTTAAGATTTTTTTTTTTTGCTACTTTGGAGCATTGGCTGGAAACGACAACGGCTAGAACGTTCCGAAAAATTGGTGAATATAGCTCAGGCAGGCATCCTATTAACAGCATTTTTTAAGGCATCTCCCAGTTGCGTCACTGTTTCTCCAAAGGTAAGTAACATACTTGACTTAACTTAACATACAGTTACGACAATATTTTCTCCGATAAAAAAATACAACAAATGGCATAGTTATGCTAAAAAGATGGCTTATGCGACGACATGCGACAGCGACGCGACGTCACAGAATACAAAATAGTACAAAGTGCGACATGCACACACTCATCGGGCGCCCCCGCGCAACTGACTTTGCATTTTTCACAGTAGGTAACTGGCGCAGTCTACCGCAAAACGAGGGAATTAATTATGCGACTCAGTAGTATGTTCAGTACTATATTTCCTCGTAAAATCTCACACTTTTTAAATATAATTGCGTTCATAAGTCATTTTCGTGATTTTTGCAGTTGAATCTCTGTAGCACTAGTTTGGTCATAAACATAATAATTTATTCTCGAGCCATATGATAGTTGTTAATATAAATACATTAATTGTTTTGCTTACACTTACAATAGATGACGCTATTCGCTTCTGAATCGCGACATAGATTTGTTTTTACAAATTAGATAAAACGAATACTAGGAATTACATTGGTGGGTCGCCATGAAAGCCTATGTTGTGGCTTTAATTTTTGTATAAATGACGCGAATTTCAGCGTCGTTTGTTATCTAGTTGACTGATTTAGAATTTTGACATAAGTCATATTATATTTAACTAGCGACCGCACGCGACTTCGTCTGCATGGAAAGTTTTTTTTGCTCTTCCTCCGTACTTCAACTGTACTTTTTTCTGGATGAAAGGTACCCTATTTTATTCTCTATATAGAACGCGTATGCAAAATTCCATGATGATCGGTTCAGTAGTTAAGACGTGAAGAACGTAGTAATTATATGCTCAGTGATGTGAAGGGGCGTAACAAACAAACAAACTGACTATCGCATTTATAATATTAGTAAGGATTATGCGCTTTGCTTAGTTTTAATAACTGGTGATATTTTATTTTTAACGAAAGATGCCTCCTCCTCTTTTTGCTGTGCCGGACAGGGTCCATAATGCGCATCACAAGTAGAGGATTCGATCACAAGTAGGGATCCGGACCGTTTTTCAATCCCGAAAATTTCGGGATTGAGTTTTCATAATCCCGGAATTTTTGGGATTGGTTAATAATTTTAAAAAGTATAGTGCGTGAAGCTAAACGCTCAGTGCCAGTGCTTTCAATATAATTGCACGCCTATCATTTTTAATATAAAATGCAAGGAAACCTACTGTATTTCATTAAAGCAGCATTCCAAGTAAGCAGCACAAATTAACCCAACGGCGGGCTGATTATCTAATTAGAAACCACCTAGCGACCGGTTGCAGTTCATAGATGATAGTGATCCATTGCTACTTCTTTTTGGATTAAAAAAAAACATACCAAAGAAAAGTAGCAATGTATGTGGAATGAAACCGGTCGCTAAATAGTTTCTTTTTAGATAATCAGGGTGCCGAACGTCACGCTCTAATGTTTGGAACGGCGTTAGAGCGTTCGGTTGCACTCGGGGCGTAGGTTCGGAACGACCCTCTGTGGTCTAATGGTGACCGATGACTTACCGATTGGTCTCTGGAATGCACCCAATGTCAGTCAACTGTCAATGTCAATTTTGACATTTGTTTGTGGTTTATTTATTGCTGCATTTATTTATGGAAGTGTCTAGTATGCCGCTAGTGGTACTCTAGTAAACCGCGCTAACGAACCGTTGTCGGCAATTTAAGGAAAAGTATCTAGTTTGCCACTAGTGGCATTTTAGTGAATCGTGATAGCGAACCGTCATCGGCAAAATAAAGCTAAAAGTCTAATTTGCCACTAGTAGAGCCATAAATTATGACCCAATAGATTTTAAATTTTTGATATGTCTATTTGTATTTTAGAGAATCAATTATTAGATAAATAATTAAAACAAAAAATAACCAAGGGCATTTTTATATTAATTTGAAGATATAGGTTCTCAAAAGTATGTAAGTAAAGTAGGTACTTCTTAAAAATTTGTACGAAAAAAACTAAGTGCTTAAGTTTAACAGTACTTATTAATTTATTCTGTGGTTTAACAGGCGGCGTTTTCTTCCACGTGAATAGCGAACCGCTGTTATCGACAAAATAAAGCTAAAAATCAAATTTGCCACTAGTAGTTTATATGACCCAATAGATGTTTAAGTTTTTCATTAATACCTATACTTATTTCTCTTTGTATTTTGGATAAGTAATAAATTAATAGAAAGTAAAACAAAAATTAACCAAGGGTTTTTTTTATTAAATTATCAAAGATAGGTTCTCGAAAGTATGTAAGTACCTAGGTACTTAAGAATAGTCTGAAAAAAACTAGGTGCTTAAGATTAATGGGCGTTTTCTTCTACATTCATTGCTCATGGAAGGTTTTTTGCGTATAAGACCTATGGCAGTTAATTCATGGCCTTTTGGACGTCCCCTTCGTTTTCTTATAGTCGGTAATTTAATTCGTTTAGTGACACTAATATTAGCTTTCTTATCCTGTACTTCTGTTTCCTGCACGTCATTTTTCTGCACTTCTACTTTCTGCGTTTCAATTTCCTGCATTTCTACTTCCAGTGCTTCACTTTCCTGTGCTTCAATTTTCTGCACTTCACTTTCACAGGAAGTAGAATCAAAGACTTCTACTTCCTGTGCTACACTTCCCTGCATTTCTACTTCTTGCGTTTCACTATTCTTTGCTACACTTTTCTGCACTTCTACTTCTTGTAGGACAGTTTCATCATCAAAATCCTGTTCTCCTTGTTCTAAAATATATTCTTCAGTCTGTAATCGCTCACTAACTAATATTTTAGTTTCTAGGCGCTGACTCCAATATTCAACCAGTGTATTAAGTTGGTTCACATGTTCTTGAAAATCATGATCATTAAAGTTAGATATAATTGATGCAATTTTTTCACATTTTCTGAGACCTATTTTAAATTTTTGTTGTGTGCTTAAAATCCTCCTCTTTGGTTCCACAACTCCTACGTCATTATTACACACAATAGCTGAAGGTTGACTACTTTGAATACCTTTGTAAGTTTTATAATATTTGTCTTTTAAAAATCTTTCTGGGATAAGGACTTTATCAAATAGGGCTCCGTCTGCAATTTTTGACCTAACTGAAAAAATGTGTGAACATGGCAAGGTGTTTGTCACGTGAAATGCACAAGAGCATGAAAATGAAGTTGTATCAGTTTCTATGTCAATGCATTTTGAAACTTTTTGTATTTGTTCCTTTACAAGCTTAAAAGCGTGCGGTGTAACCAATTGCATGTATGCGTCTTCATGTGGACTCACGGAAACAATTTCTTTTTTATAGGTCATGGCATGAGCTGTTTGTTTTCTTTTTTGTTTAATTGTATCGAGCAAAACCATAAAGTTTTCAAAAAATGATTCAAGATTAGCAAACTTACTGCAGACTTGTTTAATTTTTTGATTAAATCACTCTAGGTGGTTTGTGGTTCTTATTCCATAAGTGCATGCACATTTTTTGTAAAACTCTACCCACTCGGTTCTAATACTATGCCAATTTTTGTTAAAATATTGTGTTACCTTATGATGATTCAAATTTAGTAGTTTTTCATAAAAGGCATCGTATTCTTCTTCACTTTGAGCGTATGTTAATTTCTGTAAAATATTCAGAATTATAGTTCTTTCCGAACTGGTGATATCCATTGCTTCGGTTGTTATTGCCGACCGAAAGCGTTTTAATACGTGAAACATACATAATTGATGGACCGTGTCGGGGAATTCTTCATACAGCACACTTTTTTCTCCAAAATCTTTATCTGTAAGAAAAGTCTTAACATTGACCCAATCATGATTATTATTTTTAAAAACATTTATCATATGCCTTATCACATCACTTGATTCCTCTGTTACCAAAAATATTGCACAAACATCTCCTTCATTATTACCGTTGATAGTCATAATGATATACAAAGGCATGTCTAAATTATTTAGTTTGTAGGTTGCATCCAATAACATCAAGTCTGGGTAAGCGGAAAAACATTTCTTCATGTAAGGTGTTTGATAATAAATCCCAACTAGCTCTTCATCTTCTGTCGTCGCAACGTGAACGAATCCTTCATCTTGATTAAGTAGTGTAATAACTTTTTCGAGATCAGATTTAGAACACCGACTATCACATTTTAAATTGCTGAGGTCTTTTAACTGAACCGGTTTTCCAGTTTTTTCTTCTAAATATGATCGGACTAATTTTTTATTACAGTTTAAAGTTAAAAGCATTGTTGCTTCCGATTTTTGTTCGCTATCTAGTCTCCTTTGTTTTGGTAATGACTCAAAAAAATCCTTTTCAATTTCATGGCTATGTTGATCATCTATACTTTTCACTTTTAATTTTTGGCCATCATCGGAAATTATAACTTTTATTTTCATCGGACAATTTTCTTTAAATGTTGTAGATCTTCTCAACCCTTTACTTTGCGATTTAAATTGCTTTCCTCCTTTTGAGCACGCATAAGTAATACTATAGTATTGTAGGTCCAAATTACAGTTTATTAATTTTTTTGGACACACTGTTTTCATTTTATTTAGGGTTCTGCAGTCTCTTTTCCACAGCTGCACATAATTTTGCTGCTCATATTGTTGAATGTACTTGTTAAGTTCTTCTAAACTACTAAAGTCTGGATAACTATCACTCATTTTGAAATAAACTCACAGACGGATCTCTTCTCCCACGATAAAATATATAGTACAACTTTAAACGTAGGTACGTAGTGATTACTTGCCAATAAACGTGTGTAAACAAACAAATGAATCAACAAACGCTATTGCCGGTATTGTAGCTAAATTCACTACGAAGCCGCTTTTGGTAGAATAGCTGTGTTCACTACATTGCCACTAACGGTAGTTTAGCGATTAACCGTTATTTTGCCGACAGCGGCTTGCTAGCGCGCTTCTCTAAAGTACCGCTAGCGGCTTATTAGACACTTCCTTTATTTATTTGCTTTTTGCTTGCTTTTTAAGCTAGATTTGCTTGATTTGTTTCGAAAAAGAAGGAAGAAAATAATCGTTTATCAAACAGAAATCGGAACTTGTTGTATTGAAACTTTGTGCGTACTTTCATTAGGTACCATAGAACTAGAAAGTAATAATTTTCCAGTTCCATTGAATAATGGCAGACGACGAACGTAAGTATTCTTTCAATAGTTTTATGTTTTATTAAAGTACACAATGGCCTTTGTAATCAAATAAAAAATAAGATTGAATATTTAGTAATTACGCACTGTAACATTTACATAAATGTATTACAAGAAATACGCTAATAAAGAAAGTGAGGTTAGCTAGGAAGCTTATAAAATTTTGAGCCTTTAATATTCAAAACTTGACTTCATTATATGATTATCACTTTTATTGTTTTTTGAGTATCCTGTAAGCTTTAGGTTACGTGTGGCTTGTGCTAGAATCAATGGAAAACAAGGCATACAATAATACTTATTAAAACTCTTCTCTCTTCCTTGCAGTGCCATCGGACAGCAGTTTGCTGGTCATCATAGTGGACACGAACCCGAACCAACGCTACATAACTGAAGACCCTAAAGTATTAACAGGATGTCTGGATGCAGTCATTGCATTTGCGAACTCACATTTAATGCAGAAATCGAGAAATCAATTGGCTGTTGTTGGGTGCCATTTTCACAAAAGGTATTTGTACAGCCAAATTAAGATAAATGCTCGGGATTCTAGAATTAACAAAATAGTTATACCAAGAAGTAATCTGGCATTTTTTAGGGAAAATGCATACTGTATGGCCATAAAATTGTATAATAAACTACCATCACACCTAAGAGATTTGCCAATAGACAAAAATAAATTTAAGAATAACTTACTGCGTTGGCTCCTTGATAAGAACTTTTATTCAATCAAGGAGTATCTAGAATCCAAAGAACTATGACATTTGTATTATTGTGTTTTTATTATTTAAGTACTATTAATTGTTATTTGACATAATTATTTTTTTTACTTCGATTTTGCGTTCCGAATAAATTGTAATTAATACTAGCACTAAAACTATTTGCATGCCTATCTCATAAGGTATAATACTGTTGATTCACATTGACTTTACCCTCTTACTCTCTGTACATGGTATTATGCAAATAAAAATTATTATTCTTATTATTAAAATAACACCTAGAAAGATAGTTCCCTACAAATCACAGTGTCAAACGTTAGGCAACTAACTGAGTCATAATTGCACAGTTTTCAGGTTATTATCCTTCATACGTTACCTAATCATATCTATAAATTTCGAAACAGATTCAATTTCCGTACCTTTAAGGGGTTGGTTACTATTTTATTGGATTTTAGTTACAATTACATGTGACATAACGTGTGAAAGATATAATCTGAAAACAGCCATTTTGGCTCAACTTTGGCAGTTTTAGTTGCCTTTACATATGAGGCCCGTCTTCTATGTGTCTATATTCCGATTATCCGTACTTCTACTATTTATTGAACGGTTTTTAAAATTCTCTCAAGTCTTTTTCAACTAAAGCATGTTTTGCTATAACTAGCTATGTTATAACTCTGAATTTGTCATTTTTTACAGTGAATACCTCTATCCATCACCAGGCAAGCCATTGGATGTGAGACAAATTGATGGACAATATGAATTATTTACATTAGTAGAAAAGACTATTAAAATGAGGTAAGAAATTCATTTTTTAGGGTTCCATATACTAAGGGTAAAAACAGGATCCTATTGCTAAGACCCCACTGTCTGTCTTTTTTAGGGTTCCGTACCCAAAGGGTAAAAACCGGACCCTATTACTAAGACTCCGCTGTCCGTCTGTCTGTCTGTCTGTCACCAGGCTGTATCTCATGAACCGTGATAGCTAGAAAGTTGAAATTTTCACAGATGATGTATTTTTGTTGCCGCTATAACAACAAATACTAAAAACAGAATAAAATTAATATTTAAAGGGGGCTCCCATACAATAAACGTATTTTTTTTATGCACAACAGGATAGTGCTTGGCCTTCATCTCACCTAATGTTAAGTGACGATAAGATCGAAGGTAGAAGCGCACTACTCCCAGGATCCTCATCACTGAGGAACTGGCTATCTTACCTGTAACTGCCGGAACACAACAATTTTTAAATTGTTTTCATGGCATCAGACTTAGGTAAGATGGTGGTAGCTAGCCAGGTGGACTTGAAATAAGCCCTACCACCAACCAAACTTGAGTACAAATTGTACACCCCCCCCCCGGGGAATCGAACCTGGGGCCCCTGCGTCTTACACGAGTGGATGAACCACTAGACCACAGAGGCAGTCTGTCTGTACGTCTGTCACCAGGTTGTATCTCATGAACCATGATAGCTAGACAGTTGAAATTCTCACAGATGATGTATTTCTGTTGACACTATAACAAAAATTACTAAAAACAGAATAAAATATTTATGTAGGGCTCTCATACAACAAACTATGTTTTTTGGTATGGAACCCTTCATGTGCGAGTCCGACTCCCACTTTGCCGGTTTTTTGATTCATTTTATCTACACCAAGTACCTATCATAAACTTACCTGCATGGTGGGTTGTGGTCTGGGATATATTATGTTGTTTTTATCTATCAAACAATAAAGAATGAAAAATTTCATACCTAAATGCAAACTTTTTGTTGCAGATTAGTAAATTTAATAAAGAGTCAACCCTTAGATGAGAAGCCCGGAGAATCTCTATTGGCCGGTGCATTAGCTATGGCACTCTGCTTCATCTCTAGGGTATGTCTTCAATGTCACAGCTGACAAACTAGTAAAATGGCGAAGTATACTCATCAACTTTGACAGGGATACAGGTGTTATTTTCATACAAACGAGGTAACTTTGAAACCTTGGTTTTCTGCCAGGGATGTACTGTGTTGTGATCTGATGATGGCCATCCAGGGAGTGAATGGAGGAGATCCAGATCGCTTTACACATCCAACTGATCTGATCAGCATTCTAATGGTTCAGAGTTCTCAATTTCAGGATTTCCATACATTTTCATGCTATTTTCGCGGTTTTTTTGAAACATGTACTTTAATATTTTAGAATGCTGATCAGATCAGTTGGGTGTGTATAGCGATCTGAATCTCCTCCATTCACTCCCTGGATAGTCATCATCAGATCACAGCACAGCAGCACCCTGGCAGGAAACCAAGTATGTGTAGCGGCATCTACCGTACCGCCGCACATAGCAACACGGTTACAACAAGATTCAACCACCATGTTACTAGATGGCGCTAGTGTCGAATGAACACAAAGATTAGTAAGGAATAACACCTCGTAGTATGAAGAATATATGGAGAAACCTACATCTCGCTATCGGAGTTTTCTCAGCCACCAAACTATATATACAACTTCCAACCATCATCGGTTGGACCGCGGTCCCCGGGCTAAGATCACCCAGCCCGGAGGAAGATCTTCCACTTTGGCCTTCCTATCAGTGGCTACCTTTCTCCATACTACCTACTACCTACCACATTTCCTACATTGGTGACCCCCGACGGAGCACATCAAGCACCTTCAGCAACGCAGCGCAGCCATCACTCCTCACACCTTATCCAGCATCCGCAGCAGTCACACCGCAACCAGACGCACAGCGCCAGCACACCAGCCCTCAAGGTTCCATCGCAGCATCATAGACGACGCTTCCTGGACCTTTGGCAACTCTCGACGGCATCATCCCGACCTGGTCTTCGCAGCCCACGACTGGAGCATCACTGGGCCCTTACTCCGGCGTGGCAGTTCTGCGCACCTCACCAGCAGCTCGGACCTACCGTCACCTTCCACTGTCCCGACTCACCGTGGACAGGTCCCGACTCACCGTGGACACGGATCTACCTGCAGCACTGGCGGACGCGCCTTCCTTCACCCCACAACGTCTCGACTCACCGTAGACTGTCTCGACTCACCGCAGACTGGGGCATCTCCTGCAGCAATCTACTCTGGCACTTGCAAAGCTCTGACGCACTGACAGCTGAGCTTAGACAACCCTTGGACTATCAACTTCCGGTCTCAGGGGGGGAGTGATGTAGCGGCATCTACCGTACCGCCGCACATAGCAACACGGTTACAACAAGATTCAACCACCATGTTACTAGATGGCGCTAGTGTCGAATGAACACAAAGATTAGTAAGGAATAACACCTCGTAGTATGAAGAATATATGGAGAAACCTACATCTCGCTATCGGAGTTTTCTCAGCCACCAAACTATATATACAACTTCCAACCATCATCGGTTGGACCGCGGTCCCCGGGCTAAGATCACCCAGCCCGGAGGAAGATCTTCCACTTTGGCCTTCCTATCAGTGGCTACCTTTCTCCATACTACCTACCATACCTACATTTCCTACATATGTATTACATCGTTTGTATGAAACTAACACCTGTATCCCTAGACAAAGTTGATGTGTGTATTACACTTTCAGACCCCTCACAGACATGACAATTGTTAATGACAATGACAATTTGATGTCTATGGGGTCAGCCAAATTTTCATTGTAATTTACAATTGTGACGCCTGTGAAATAGGGGCCTGGAAGTTAATCATGACAAAATCAATGAAAGATTTTAATGAAAAATTAATGCTTTGATCACATCAAAAGCGTGTGTTGTGTAATAAATAAATAAAAGCCTCTTACAAGCTCGTCATGTTAAAAGGGCAGGTTTAAAGCATGAACGGAATTTGTTAGAACACTAGTTTATCACATGTTTATAATGGAAGAAATTAATTGTTCTCAATGATGATTTTCAAGATAAAATGATTTCTGCGCGATTTTGTAACTTTGTTGCAATCAACTCTGACAGAAATCGCAGTTACATTGCTGCATAGTCTACTTGGTTAAGAACCAATGTGACAACTAACTTACTTAAAGCAGCAATGTAACTGCGGCTACAATCGATTTCAATTGAGAATTGTTAGCAACAGAGTTACGTAATCTGCCCATTGATTACGTAAGTCTGTTGCTAATCGATTGAAAGCGCAGTTACATTGCTGCTTTAAGTAAGATGGTTGTCACATTGGTTCTTAACTAAAGCAGCAATGCAACTGCGATTTCAATCGAGAATGGGGATGGAAACTGAGGAACTAATGGCGCCACAAGCGGTTGTACCAATACATTTGATAGGTTGTTTCAAATATCAAATGTCATTTGTGGCATATTTTAACCAATCAAAGTATTGATAGCGGTTAGATCGCCGCTGGCGCCATCTGCGATTAGATTTGCGTTGCCAACCCCATTGTCAGCAATAGAGTTACGTAATTCGGGGTCAGGAAGCAGATTGAATCCCTAAACTGTTTTACATAACTTGAAATCTGAACGATGTATATGATGAGGTCCAAAACCTATTATTTCTACATTTGTATACAGATGCGACGCGAAGCAGCGCCGGGCCTTCGTACTAGCAGTCGCATTCTGATAGTCACGGGCAGCTCGGACACGGCTGCGCAGTATATCAACTATATGAATGTTTTCTTTACCGCACAAGTAAGTAACTCATATTATATTATACCATACCTATAGAATAGACCCATACGGTCGATCGCGAGAGGTTTTAAGGTCAGTCGCCAAGGTAAAATCAGCAACAATTAGCTAAAATTATTAGTGATAAATATTTTTTAACACACTTGCTCGTAAAGTGACTAACAAACGCGTGCAATAATATATAAAACACTAGGTTGTTATAGAATTATCCCTACAAAGTTAAATTAGTACCTTACTGCATGTTCTATGCGAGTAAACAGAGCATTCCCAATTTGACCGGGTAATACAGTTAATTTTTAGTAACAACAAAGAGGTTTTATGCCGCAGAAAATTCATATTCATTTTTGGAATAAATAAATCTGTACTTCCTTAATTAAGTCAACAAATATTTATTATTATCAAATTATTCATAATTTATAATATTTTGTAATAAAATATTTAAATATTTACATTTTATCACTTAAAATTATAATTTTGAAGTAGGCTGTATGCTCACTCACACCTTTGTTCGCAAAATATTCTTGAATTGAGCGTGTGAAAAAAAACAAAAAAAAACCTACGCGCCGCTTCCCATAATTTTGTTTTTGTCGTATTTGTTGCTGTGTGGTAAATTACTTTGTATTTTCCTCGCAAATGTGTTAAAAACGTCGTATGAAACTCGTGAGCTTTTGCTCATTGCAAACTTGTCTCATAATGTACTATAGTAGGTTAAACGGTGACTTGACAAAAAATGTCGATTTTCTTAGTCATACATTTTTGCCAGGTCAATCCCCTTATGATTGAGTATGGGCAGCCCTGCTATAGACCTTAATATTTTTAAATATCAATGTTGCAGAAACTGCAGAAAAGGCATAAGTCTAACAAAATATAAAGTCAACCTTTGATAAACGTAACATGCCATACCATGGACGAATTAAATATACACATAACTGAAACAAATTATGCAAAAAGGGCATCAGTCCAAACACAATTTCTCAAACATCAAACTATACAGTTTGCGTAGAAAGGGCACAAAGTTTCATTCCTTGCCCTTTTTTCACTTAATTCCCTTAAATAAATTTAAAATGGACTATGGTCACGAGCAGCTTCAGTCCCTCCCCTCGTGACCACGGCAACTGCAGCAAATGTGCCGACTGCCGAAAAGAAAAAAAACCGGCCAAGTGCGAGTTGGACTCGCGCACGAAGGGTTCCGTACCAAAAAACGGCATAAAAATTACGTTTGTTGAATGGGAGCCCCCCTTAAATATTAATTTTATTCTGTTTATAATATTTGTTGTTATAGCGGCAACAAAAATACATCATCTATGAAAATTTCAACTGTCTACTTGCTGTCGTTATTAATATCGAGCAAAAAACGGCAAAAAAATCACGTTTGTTGTATGGTGGGAGCCCCCTTAAATATTAATTTTATTCTGTTTTTAGTATTTGTTGTTATAGCGGCAACAGAAATACATCATCTGTGAAAATTTCAACTTTCTAGCTATCACGGTTCATGAGATTCAGCCTGGTGACAGACAGACAGACAGACAGACAGACGGACAGCGGAGTCTTAGTAATAGGGTCCCGTTTTTACCCTTTGGGTACGGAACCCTAAAAATCAAACCAATAACCAACTAATTACCAAAGTACTTTCAATAAAACCGCGCTAGTATTTGTTAAAAATGTTTTATTTCATGGACTAAGGCCTTTTCTGTAATATGAGATTCAAATAAACCCTCTTCATTTCAGAAACAGCAAGTGCTAATCGACGTGTGTTCTCTGGACAAGCACTTGAGTTTGCTTCAACAGGGCTGCGACATCACCGGCGGGTTGTACCTCAAAGTGCCATCCCTGGAGGGGTTGTTGCAATATTTACTGGTATGTGAAATGTTTTAATAACGCTTATTAGTCATGCATAGTTTTAAGACAAGATCAGGCCCCTATTTCACAGACGTGACAATTGTAAATTACAATGACAATTTGATGTACGTTGCGGTGTCTGTGAGTAGTTTGATCGGTATATTTTCTAAATTCAATTTGGCTGACGCCATGGGCACCGAATTATCACTGTCATTTACAATTGTCACGTCTGTGAAATAGGGGCCAGGAAGAAAAGAAAAAGAGAAACAGATATGTCTTAATACCTATTATAGATTATTATCCATTTTTTTGTCCAGCCCCCCTAGCATGACCGACGAAACACGATATATATCGCGTGATATAGCATTTTATCGACACTCAACTGTCAAAATCCATTGTCTTTTGACAGTTAAACGTGATAAAACGCTATATCACGCGATATATATCGTGTTTTGGTGGTCATGCTAGGGGGACTGAACTGTGATTTGTTTCCTAGGCTTATTCAAAGTAGAATATTTATGTATACTTATTTGAAATAATAATGTAATCAGCCTTCCTCCCAAATGGCCAACATTCTATACCTATTATCAATGATATTAAAAGTAAAGATGAGTTATACGCCAACATCATTGCTATTTAAAACAGCGTAAAGGTACTATAGATACACACATTGGCCGCTGCATGCGCATTGGACGCGAATTGACAGCGCGTCAGCTGTCTCCTTCACTCACACACGCAAATCAGACAGCTCGCTCTTTGTGCAATATGGCTGAATAAATAATAGATAATACATATTTTTATTAAATACAGTACTTACGTGTGAAATTAAGCATTTTTCCGATCTCTGACTGTTGCTGTATATTTGTACATCGTCTAAAGATGCAAGGACCTAGACATTTTTTTAATGGAATTTTACAAGTTTATCGCGTCTGACTGACGAGAGCCGCGTGTGTTTCCGTGTCGCAAGCTTGTGCCTGACTAATTGAAAGTCGGGCAATTACCTGACTTTCGTCTTGCCATTTTGGAGCGCCGGTAACGTATGTATACTTTTTTAATATCATTGCCTATTATCTACTTATTACCTATTCTATACGTTTGAACGCTACGCTTACTTTTAATGCTTAAAAATGAGCAATAGGCAATTAAATTACATGTCGAAAACTTATGTAAATCACAGACTTTGATGTATTGTATTGAATTAACAAACTTACGGTACGTAAGTACTGTAGGTAGTTTTATAGTTTATTGCTAATTTAATGTTATATTATGGTGTATTAATACTATGGAGAGGTGCCTCTATTTACCACTAGACAGCAGTCATATTTTATTATAAGCATAATTTAGTTTGAAATTCAATTTAACCCGACTGGTACAGGAAAGTGAGACAACAGATATTTAATTGTTGTCCGGCCACATGCGCCCGCGTGCCATTTAATGAATTAAATCACAGTGAAAGTTGAGAGATTGTTTCCTTTTTAGTGGGTGTTCCTACCTGAAGCTTCAGAACGGACAAAGCTAGTTCTGCCCGGGCGCGGCAGGGTGGACTACCGCGCCGCGTGCTTCTGCCACCGCGAGCTGCTCACTATAGGATACGTGTGCTCCGTCTGCCTCAGCGGTCAGTACCTACTCACTTGTGCACGCACTCATTAGTCGCTTATGCACTCACTCATTAGAAACTTGTGCATTCATTAGTCAGGTTTAGGCAGGATAATTTTTCTGATTCATAAATCGTCCACCATCACCAGTCGGCGCCCACTAACTTGGCGCTAGTGAAGATGTAGACCTGTCATATTGTTGTTTTCTATAAATTTTTGGATGGTGGAAGCGATTTTTCGTAAATATATATTTTTATTCAACACACTTAGGTTTCCTTCAATCTTTAATTCGTTTACTGTCTTACTTCCATAAAAGTTACTTATTAGTAACATCCATTTTTAGATATAATTTAAATTAAATGAGAAAATCGGAGTTGGGGGGGGAATGCCCATACAAAGATCTCCAGCAGCAGTAGCGCCACCAAGCGGGATATATTTTGTGACATCCCGCCATTGTACAGTCATGAGTGAGTGACTGTCAGTCACTCACTCATTAGTCACATTTGTGCACTCACTCGTTAGTCACTTGTGCACTCACTCGATAGTCACTTACACAATCTTTATTCGTCATTTGTGCACTTAGCGCCAGCGTACACGAGCAACTTTTGTCTCCGCAACTATTTTGTCTTTCACATCAAATTTACGGGTTCGTATGAAAGTGCGCACACGTAGCGACGCGAGAGTCGGCAACTTTACATACAAACCGTGAGAGATAAAATAGTTGCGGAGACAAAAGTTGCTCGTGGGCGCGCTCCCTTACTTAGTCACATGTGCACTTACTCGTTAGTCCTTTGTGCACACACTCGTTAGTAACTTGTGCACCCACACGTTAGTCACTTGTGCAGTTACTCACTAGTCACTTGTGCACTCACTTACTCTTTAGTCACTTGTGCTGTTGTTCATCACGACACACGACGGCACCTAAGATTTTACAGTAATGCAAAAACGACTTTTATTACGTAAGGCAGCCCTGTCAGACATACGGCCCTTCACGTTTTACTGCGGCCCGATCCAGTTTTAAAAACATCCTCCTAATCCGGCCTGCAAGCGTGACTCTATAAAATTTATATTCGAAAAGTAACACTCTACCTACTTTAAAAAACAATAAAACTCATTGCATAGCATACTATGCAATGAGTTTTATTGTTTTTAGGGTTCCGTACCAAAATGGTAAAAAAGGAACCCTTATGGTGTGACTCAGTCTGTCTGTCTGTCTGTCTGTCTGTCACAGCTGGATATCTCGAGAACTACTAATGGTATCAACTTGAAATTTGGAATAGTTTAAGATGACATTTGTCCAACTATTTCGCGAATAAGAAATAAATAAAAAAATAAATATCTTTTTTACAACAGGGACTGAAAAGGGGTCTTAAAAATTTGAAGTGGGGCAACTAGGGCATGTAGGGTATCATATGAAAGAGCGTCGTTTGCACGTTTTTAAACATTTTTTCTTTTTTTTTTAGGCCGCATAGTTTTCGACTTATGGTGAAAATTGTAAAAAAAAATACCGTTCCCCCCCCCTTATCTCCGAAGTTTGCAGAGAGAAAAATCTGAAATAATTCTATGTGATAGGAGTTTATGTAAAGATTACAGGAAAAATAAAACGATGTCTCAATATAACACACTTTTTAAGAAATTCAAAAAACAATCAAATTTTTTTTAGTTTTACTACCAGTCAACAGATGGCGCTGTCCTAAGCATGCTAACCTAAGGAAAAATATAGTTCCACTATCGGTCAAGAGATGGCGCAACCTAACACTACAATAATAAATTGGTGGCTGGTTCTAAAATAATTACCTACTATTTGCCGTACGAATAAACGAAGAATAAGTTCCTACTTAGTAATATAAACAGTTTGCAATGTGGAGTGGCTGAAACGTTTTTCAGTCACCATAAGCAGCTGTGGTTAAGATTTGTAAATTAACTGTCCGCCTGTTCGCCCTTCCAACTGTCTGCCGTTTATCCTACTTTTTTAAAGACTGTACTAAAGTAACATATCCAAATATATTTATGATTGTACGGAACCCTCGGTGCGCGAGTCCGACTCGCTCTTGACCGGTTTTTAAAGTTAGGTTTTGTGATTTTGCGGCCCCATGGCTGACGTAAGGCATGAGCGATCGCAAGGTAGAGTTACGTCTGATGTGTTGTGTTGTCGTCTGTACTATGGACAACAGCGTCGCTTATCCAGTTAGCAACTAAATTCGTGTGCGCGCGTATCGCCCCTGCACGAACTAAATGTATGTTGTGACGGAGCGCGGCGTGCAAACGATTTTAACCTTAGGAGTGGTTAAGCGACGCTGTTGCCCATAGTACATTAAAGCAAATACAATACTAATTACATAAGCGTCTTGATAATCGTTTGAATTAGTGCAACTAATGGTACTCTACATACTCCATTCTCATTGTATTTTTTTTTTCTTTAACAGTGTTCTGCAAATTCAGCCCAATATGCACAACATGCCAGTAAGTATATCAGTTTTCTTTATGCGATTATAATTAGATAATATCTTAATTTCTTAGTTTATGATTAGATCAGTAGATCTAAATTAGTAAATTAGATTTGATTTGCTACCGATTTGACGCATTTGATTTTGATATTAAATTATCTGTGGTACCCTACAATGGTGGTACAGTCAGCAATGAAAGTCGCTTAACACTTTAGTACTGTCAAAGCACAACTTGTTTTGACAAAAGTCTCACAGTTAAAAACAATAATGGAATAAGTCGCTATGACAAAGTACTAAAGTACTTACGTTGTTGACCGTATCTAATAATAAAATGTACAAAAAGTACAGTACGAGGCATATATCTTGAAATTTTTTCGACGGAGTGGGGATAAACTCGCGCATATGCTCCTGTGAGCGACCAATAGCGCGCGCCCCTCTCCCGCCGCCCGCGCGCCTCACCGCTACGCATGCCCAAAATACGCATTCCGCGCAATCCCCACCCGATTTCAAGATATATGCCTCGTACTGTACCAAAAGTGATGCTGCAATATAATATACATACAATTATATAACCAAAAATATACTGATATTTCTTTTTTCTATACTTACCGACTTTGGCAATCTAGCAAAAAGAGTGGAAAATAATGGGGACCTTTCTTTGTCATTATTGTTTTTGTTTGGAAACTCTCTACTACTTTAAGCAAAAATCGAGTGTTGCCAGTAAAAATAAAATGAAATCAAAAAAACCAAACTACCAAAATGTACACAAGTGTTGCCAGTAAAAATTAAATTAAATCAAAAAAACCAAACCACCAAAATGTACAAACATTCTGTTTCGTTTTCTGATTTAGATATCTCTTTTTTTCAGCACTGTATTCAAAATCGGAGGACCTTTACCTATCAAACCTAAGAAAAAGAAGATGAAAGTGTAGTAACTAAATCAATTTGTATGAAGCTATAAGTATTTTGTAAATAATAAAGGTAAGATGAATTTTTAATTTCATTAGTTTAATTTTCTTTCTTTTTGCTGTGGAGTTAAATTGCTAAGCAGACATACAATGGGGAATGTCCGAAAAAAAACAATTTGGCTGAATATTTTTTTATAGGTAGGAATAAGCTCCCTTAGTAATAGAAAAAAGTTTCAGAATTTTCGGTTGCGTATAAATAAAAATAAAAAATAAAGTCACTTCGACTTCACAAATATATGAAAGTAACAGCAGAATGAAGATTATACCTTTGCCACCACCTGTCATAACCATGGAAATAGTACTATAAACCGGAATGAGCACTTCGCCCCAAAACGAGCCGACAGAGAGGTCAAGTAGATGTATGTGTCCTTTTCTTCATTAGGGTGACCAAACCGTATGGTTAGCCGGAGACATACATAATACTTTAAACTGTTTAATATAAACTTAAATACCTAGGTAGTTCTTTATTTATAATTAACACTTTTTACCGCGTTTTTATTAGGTTGCTTGCTCTTTTGTATGTTTGAGCACAAATTTTGCAAAAGATTTTATACCAAATTCCCGATGAGCTAGAGACTTGAAACTTTGAACACAGGTCAGAAATAGAAGGAAATGCAATATTACAGTGTCATTGAGATGATCTGATAATGGAGCCGGAAGAACGCCACAGGAACTCTATGATGAATGAAACTATACAACCCCATCGTGTTTGGGCTTATTAGAATTGTCTCGACAAGTACTCTGACGGGAGACGAGGTTCAGGGTCGGATGATGAAGTCTGGATTCCATGCCATAGGAACTCAATATTGAAATCATGCAACCCCATCGAGTTTGGGCTCGTTTGAATCGTCTTGACGAGTGCTCTGTTGGGTAATAGTATCCAAGAGTCTGATGATGGAGCCGGAAGAAGGCCACAGGAACTCTGCAATAAAACCTTTCAACCCCATCGAGTTTGGAATCGTTTGAATGGTCTTGACGAGTACTCTGATAGGTGGTGGTATATTTTTAGTTTAGCTCGTTAACTAAAAAAAAGAAAATTAATATTTATTTAAAAAAAATATATTTTAAGAACAAATTATTTATCACGTTTTTATTAAGTTGCTTTTTTGTTTTTATTTTTTAAATATGGTAATTCAACCAATTAAAATCTAGTTTATTCAATTCAATTTAATTTCAAGTGTAAATAATTACGCAACTTTAAAGTTTATTCCAATTTTTAATAAAAATGCAATGTGCGTGAACTTCGGAAAAACAAATAAATATTGGAAAAACAAGTAAAAGTAGGAAAACATTGTCTAGTGATCTGTAGTTAAAAAAAAGATGGAAACGATTTTCGACTTTATTGACGTTTGAAATTCGATTGCTTTTTCCCATAATTATACTTGTACATTTACTTTGCTGTTTCATTAAAAACTGTTATTTTGGTAAAGATGTCAATAAGGTCTAAAATACTTGCACCAATTTCTTTACTTGTGAAATTAATAAAATGGGTGCAAGAGATTTACGACGACACAATGTTAAAAATATAAAAAAAAACAAAATGGCGGCCAACTATATTGTTCGTGGGCCGATTTTATGAAACTCGATTTTGTTACTATTTTGATCAAAATATAACAAAGAAATGTTAAAAATATAAAAAAATATGGCAGCCAACTCTTCTATTTGTGGGCTGATTTGAATGAAACTCGGTTTTTAGTACTAATTTGACAAGAAAATAATAACACAATATGTATTGAAAACATTAAAAAATCTAAGATGGCAGCCAACTTGTTTGTTTTTGGGCCGATTTCGATGAAACTCGGTTTTTGGCAATATTTTGACAAGAAAATGACAACGCAATTTTTAAAATACTAAAAATCTAAGATGGCGACCAATTTTTGTTTTTTTGGGCTGATTTCGATGAAACTCTGTTTTTGGTTACATTAATTAGACAAGAAAATAACAACTCAATGTAAACTGAAGGAAAAATCAAAAAAGATCAAAATGGCTTCTAATTTGTTTTTGAAATTGGCCCAAGAACAAAAAAGTTGGCCACCATCTTGAATTTTGTAAGTTTTCAACATTGCGTTGTTATTTTCTTGTCAAAATCATACCAAAAACCGAGTTTCATCAAAATCGGCCCGAAAACAAAAAAGTTGGCCGCCATCTTGGATTTTTAGTTTTTTAAAAATTGCGTTGTTATTTTCTTGTCAAAATAGTTCCAAAAACCAAGTTTCATCGAAATCGGCCCAAAAACAAAAAAGTTGGCCGCCATCTTGGATTTTTAGTTTTTTAAAAATTGCGTTGTTATTTTCTTGTCAAAATAGTTCCGAAAACCAAGTTTCATCGAAATCAGCCCAAAAACAAAAAAAGTTGGCCTCCATCTTGGAGTTTTAGTTTTTTAAAAATTGCGTTGTTATTTTCTTGTCAAAATAGTTCCGAAAACCAAGTTTCATCGAAATCGGCCCAAAAACAAAAAAGTTGGCCGCCATCTTGGATTTTTAGTTTTTTAAAAATTGCGTTGTTATTTTCTTGTCAAAATAGTTCCGAAAACCAAGTTTCATCGAAATCAGCCCAAAAACAAAAAAAGTTGGCCTCCATCTTGGAGTTTTAGTTTTTTAAAAATTGCGTTGTTATTTTCTTGTCAAAATAGTTCCGAAAACCAAGTTTCATCGAAATCGGCCCAAAAACAAAAAAAGTTGGCCGCCATCTTGGAGTTTTAGTTTTTTAAAAATTGCATTGTTATTTTCTTGTCAAAATAGTTCCCAAAAGCGAGTTTCGGCCGCCATCTTGGAGTTTTAGTTTTTAAAAATTGCGTTGTTATTTTCTTGTCAAAATAGTTCCAAAAACCGAGTTTCATCGAAATCGGCCCAAAAACAAAAAAGTTGGCCGCCATCTTGGATTTTTTAAATTTTTAACATTGCGTTGTTATTTTCATGTTGAAATAGTACCAAAAACCGAGTTTCATCGAAATAGGCGCACAAACATGAATTTGATTATTATTATTAATTTTACCGTCTCGCCTGCGACCTCTAGCCATTTCAATAGAACAATTTCGTTTTTTTGGAAATCTGAAATGGTGCAGTATTTATGGTCACACTAGTTTTGTAAAGTAACATTTCCTATAGATTGAAATTCTTAAATTGAAATTCGGCGCCAAGGTCAAAATCGGAGTTGCCAAGATTGACACTTCTATTTATTACCACCTCACCGATGACAGCTGATTAGCATTATTTTAGATATTTAATTAAATCAAAAGAGTAAGTTCTGTTTTATATTACAATTATTATGTGTCATTCTAAATTAATATTTAAATAGTATATATTCGACTTCCCATTCCGAATCCTTAATTTTGATACACTACTTGATTGGTAACGTACATATTTTTAGTCCTACTATCGTGGTATTATTGTTTAGTAATGGCAATTGTGCGAACGAGACACCGACCTCCACCTGGTGTTGTCTCATTCACACAGTAGTGCCTTCAGTCAATGTCGTCGATAGAATTTCAGCTCTATGTGAAGTGCAATAAAGTTGAATTTCTTTTAAACGATAGGTGAAAATTTTGGTAGAGTACGCACTCCCAATTATAAACCTCCTTGGTCATAACCACAACATGCTATTAAAAAAAAAGTTTCAACACAAAATGTCAAAACTTTTTTTTTAATACTTGCTGTTGTTGTGGCAGGTGGTGGCAAAGGTACAATCGCCATTCTGCTGTTACTTTCGTACATTTGTGACGTCGAAGAGACTTTAATTTATTAAAAAATTTTGACGCAACCGAAAAGTCTGAAACTTTTTTCTAAAACTAAGGGAGCTTATTCCTACCTATTAAAAAATATTCAGCCATTTTCATTTTTTTCGGACATTCCCCATTGTTGGTCCATAAGATTTTTTTTTTACTTAGAGTTGTCTAAATTACTTCAAAATAATAGGCGTTTTACTCGAAATCTGACTTAAAAGTCGACTTTATATTATGCAAAACTAGCGCCCCGCCACTACCGCAAATAAATAATAAGCTTGTAATACACAATTTATAAAAAAGTCAAGCTTATGTTACCCTTTTAAAATATCAATAGTTATTTATAAACACACAGACATTATTGTGGTTTTTCTCAATTAAAAATTACATGACGACTTTTTCACCACCAAAAGTGCAAACAATTATTTGTCACTAAGTTAGTTGTGATTATAAATAACATCCTTACAAATATTATAAAAGCGAAAGTCTGTTTGTTTCGCCTTCATGTCTTAGCTACTGAACCGATCATCATGAAATTTTGCATACACGTTGTCAGAGGTACAAAGAAGGCCATAGGGTACCTATCATCCTGACATTCAAATAAGTCATCAAATTAAATGACTTACATATTTGAATGTCATTGTTTGCAGTAAAAATAAAAGTTCATTAAGTACAACAAATCAAATCACAGTAAATTACAAAGGACATCAGGCACATGAGACCCAAAAGTGTATAAACATAATTCTGTTATCTATAAACACTTTATGTTACTAGAATCATAAAACAATAGCAACATTATTTTTGAACTCCTTCATTTAGCGTTAATTAATTATTGAAAAAAAGAAAAGCATATCAATGAAACGGACATCTTTGTTAGCGATTTCACAAGTCTCCCCTAAGTATATTTGTTCTGTGGCACAAGTGATTGCGCATTAAAAAAACGTCTTGTGATAAGAATAGTGATGTGATGAGTAAAGTTTTCAAGGTAAATGCAAAATGCATAAACTTACTGCATTGCACGTACGATGTACACGATATCATCGGATTAAGATAAATGCAATGTAATTGGAGATTAACAATTTTATTGTTATGTCATACACCATTCGATATCATATCAATAATATACAGGTTATTTATAAAACACCAACAAACTCGCAGGAGTAGATTACTAACATCATAACAACATTTGTTCTACGACTTTTCCGAAAACAGACAACAAAATCGACATTCGATATAAATGTCTAAACAGCTGTTCGAGTTTTGTATGAAAAGTCGATTTTTTGTCTATTTTCGGAAAAGTCTAAGAACAAATGTTGTTTATGATGTTAGTAATGTACTCCTGCGAGATTGTTGTTGTTTTACAAAATAACCCTGTATGTACTACATTATGCAAACTAAATAATCATCGAAACTAAACTCGTTCATTGATAGAAAGGAATCTCTTTATTTTACTAACATGAGCTATCAAGTTTAAAATTTACTAGCTATGCCTAGTAACTAGGATATAGATTAACATTTATTGTAGGTAAATAAAAGAAATACTTTTCGCAATCAGTCTTTATTTTATATTCTTAAGTCTCTACCTAAATATCTTACAATACATCACAATATTAATTATTGACCTCATAAATTCACGTCTTCGCAAACGCTTATCAGTAACCGTAGCACGAACTGCTATCGAAATAAAACCCGTAAAAAAATTCGATAGTGTAATTTTGTATGAGAAATTTGTACAGCGCCATCTACCGCCGAAAAGCGAAATTAAATTTCTCATAGACAATTACTCTATCGAGTACATACTTTTCCGCGCCTTTTTTCCTCGATAGATGTTCATGCTAGGGGTAGTAGTAGGTATGAACCTCTATACTAAAAAAAGTTGGGAGTTACAAGTCGTGATAAAGTTTGGCCACATGATAGAAACTGATCTGTAGGCTGTTTCTAACTAATATTGAGCTGGGCCAAACTATCCTTACATACAGTTCCATACGGCGGCGGGTTGAATAGCGCACTTTTCCCGGCTTCATTCTAAAAACTATAACAATTCAGGTTTAGCTAATAGGTCAAATGTGGTAACATTTTCGGATAAATCAATAACGTAGAACTTATTTCTGATATAAAAAAAATCAATTTATTAAGCAGTTTCTGAAAAATTACACAATAACCAACATTTTTAAACTTCATTTTTTTAGTTTAGGTATTGGCACTTGTTTCAGTATTTTCAAAAAAACTACTTAAAAGAAGCGTTTTTCAGGTTAATTTGTTATATGCTTTTGTTATGTTAACTATATTTTATACAATTTGAGCTTAACCCAAGTAGTTTAAGTCCATTGTTTGCGGACATACAGCTAGTCAAAAATTTGCATTTTTTCACGAAATAAAAAAGGTTTCCGTTTCGTTCAGAAACATTTTTCAGGTTTTTTGTTTATATTTCTGTAAAGTTAATTAAATTTTCTACAATTTGAAGTTAATTTGAGTAGTCTAGGTCTATTGGTTGCAGAGACATAGCTGGTTAAAAATGGGCTTTTTATTGAAATTAATTGAAAAAATCTTATCTTTGACTAGCTGTGTCTTTGCAACTAGTAAACCTAGACTACTCAAATTAGACTCAAATTGTAGACAATGTAATTAACTTTACAGAAATATAAACAAAAAAACTGAGAAATGCTTCCGAAGGAAACGGAAACCCCTTTTATTTCGTGAAAAAATGCATATTTTTGTCTAGCAAACAATGGACCTCAACTACTTGGGCTAGGCGAAAATTGTATAAAATATAGTTAACATAGCAAAAGCATATAACAAATTAACCTGAAAAACGCTTCTTTAAAGTATTTTTTTTGAAAATACTGAAACAAGTGCCAATACCTAAACTAAAAAAAAATAAGTTTAAAAATGTTGGTTATTGAGTATTTTTTCAGAAACTGCGTAATAAATTGCATTTTTTTATACCAGAAATAAATTCTACGTTATTGATTTATCCGAAAATGATACCACATTTGACCTATTAGTTAAACCTGAATTGTTATAGTTTTTAGAATGGAGCCGGGAAAAGTGCGCTATTCAACCCGCCGCCGTATGGAACTGTATGTAAGGATAGGTTGGCCCAGCTCAATATTAGTTAGAAACAGCCTACAGATCAGTTTCTATCATGTGGCCAAACTTTATCACGACTTGTAACTCCCAACTTTTTTTTGTATAGAGGTTCATACCTACTATAGGTACTGAACATACTTCTAACAAATTAAATATATTAGAAAACTTCTGGTATTACGCCTTTGACACCAGTAAAGTCTATCTAAGTAGCAATCATAATTAGTTAGATTAGGTTCGTGCAACAAAGAGAAATTAGATAAACAATATGTTTGTTAGTGGACCTGTATCTGATGGCGAACCGATAACGCATGTTATCAGATGCGATATCACAAATTACCTAGTTATGGTTTTATTGTAAAGATCTCGTGACCTTTTAAGAACAATAATTCCTACTTAATATGTAGATATTGCATAACATCATACTACAGTTTTCTAGTAGCTATAGAAATTATGCTATAGGTACAACAAATTACACATCCCCATAGTACCCAGCCCAAGACAATGTTAATTGGTAGATGGAACCTGTACCACACCCCGGACACTCCATACAACCGCGCCATTATAAACAGATGACGTCAGATGAGATGACGTTTTTGTACACGCGCAACTGTGTGTGTAAGTCTAGGGCACAGACCATACAACAAGTACTTGGGCTAACGTGCGGTTTGTACTGTATGAGCGGCGTTCAATTCATAGTTCGAACTTTTTGGTAAATAAAGTTACAACGCATTACTTTGAATATCAAAATACCTAGACAGTTGACAAAGACGACTAAAAAGTTAAAGTCTGTCCATCCGTACTTGTCTTATATGGTAAACAATCTTCACCCAACTCTTTATTGAAATAATCATTTATAAAATACAACAAGTGGTTTTCCACACATAGATTACGAAATAAATGGTTACTAAATTAACAGCAACTTCATAAAGTTACTAACATATTTTTTAAATACGGTTTAAGTATAAAAGACTTATGACAACTGTCAAAATTTGTTTACTAAATAAGATAAGTAAGGATGGACAGACTTTACGACTCATTGCGGCTTAGTAGCAAAAGGCCCTATTCGCAAAATGCCACACGTCCAAAAAAAGGACACGTTCTCGGAATGACTTGTTCTCGAAAGGACCTATTCGCATAATACCTCATTCTCGAAAAGACACATTCGCATAATGCCTTATTCGCGTAATGACCTATTCTCATAAGGACACTTTTTTTAATACCTGCCAGCTTTAACATTAACAGCAAATGATTGGTAATTATCATGTATTGATGAATAAAAATACATTTTTATTACATTTTAATCCGTCCGCTCCGCTGTTATAGATTATTTTCCAACATATTTTGGTTTTTTTAATTCGATCTTTGATTCGACTGTTAAACTTTCAAAATTTTTAGATGTATAAATGAAAATGTGACAGTACATTTTTTTATAATTATAACACATCTCCTACACCTCCACCTCTTACCTAATAATTATTGACGTCACAAATAGTAATTATTATAAAAAGAGAAATGAATACCTTTCCTTACGTAATGTGGCTTACTATTGTTGATTTTTATTAAAAAGATAATAAATGACGATTGATTAGTTTTTTATTTATTTGTATGTACCTATATGAATTTTTTTACCTTTCTGAAATACTCAATTTCTGGTTTTATAAACAATACAGTGTGTGTTTAACCCCCAATCAGGATTGCACTTTATCAAGGGACACATTGTATACAGGCATAGTTTCACTAACAAACACTTAGAGAAAAATGAGGCATTTTGAGAATAGGCCATTCTGAGAATAAGTCTTTTTGCGAATGAGTCCAAATGAGAACAGGACATTCCACGAATAAGGCATTTTGAGAATGAGGCATATCGCGAATAAGGCAATATGCGACTGCAGGGCATTTTGCGAATAGGTCCTTTTGCTACTAAGCCCTCATTGCATTGAATATCAAAATAAGTCGACGTTGACAAACACGACTAAACGTGCACTCGATTCGGCACACAAACTCGCGGGGTGGGGTGAGGTAATTAATTCTAGGGCGGGGCGGAGAGTGTCCTTTCTGTACTGTAGTACTTATGTCTATTATGTGCCTGTACCTAACGTTTTTAAAGAGATCTGTACCCGTATAGCATGAACAGCTATCGAAAAAATAACGCGCGTAAATACATTAGATAAAGTAATTTTGTATGGGAAATTTGTACAGCGCCATCTACCGCCGATAAACGAAATTAATTTTTCCATAGATAAAACTCCATCGAGTTATTTTTATCGAAATATGTTCGTGCTAAGGATACTTACTGATCTAAAATTGAATTATATTATTTTTAATGCTATATCATTCATAATCATAAAACACAGTAATATACCTAGCTTCTACTTTAAAATTTAATAGGGACTCAAATCTTGAGTCCCGGTTAGGAACTAAAGGGACTCAAGTTTTTGTGATTTATTTATTACTATTTTGGAGTATTTTATTTTGCAGTACTCTGCTGTTTTATTTAAAAGCGCAATTCTACAAAATAATTTAAAGAGCCGATATACGCAAGCAATTGTGTATAATATTAGACATTGTCAAGATTAAGTTGATTATCAGTATAGGAAGTTCACTGTACTTATTTAAAAACAAATTACTTTACAAGTTTATCATTCAGACTTGTCTATGATTAATAGTGATAGTTAGCCGTCATATTATTTATGATCAAGATGATTGGTCTATACTTATATGTTATAAAAATCCATATTCTAGTGATTCTAATCTGACTTATCTGCTAGTATGCTATAAGTAATTATCCTATGTATCCCAAAAACTAGATTATCTCAATAGTAAAAAAATCTCTAATGTAAATCTATCAATACATTGCACCGGTATTTTTTATTTATATTTATACGTCACTATGTTAAGTCCGGGTAGGTATGCAATTCTCCATCAAATCACATAAATTAGTTAAAGTTTAAGTGGCTGTTAATAATGACATCTTCATCTATCTATTATCTATTGATAAATAGTATTGATACTGTTAAAATCATACAATTACAATTTAACACTATTGATGATTTGCAATATCATCGATAGCATTAAATCTGTATCGTTTCTATGTTATTATTACTATTTCCGTATCCGATAGCTATTGTTAGTTAGAACAAGAAAGAAAAAGCTAGAACGACAACCAATAGTCGCATTATATCACTTTACAAATCTCTTTACAATACCTACCTAGATAAAATTTACGTTAAGAGGTATGTCAATGGTTTACTCACGGATGTAACAGCAGTTCTGAGAGAAAAGCAACCCTGCCACATTAACTACGAAACCTTGTCGATGATTTCGAAAGCTGTATCTATCTCTTCTTCTGGAGTTTTCTGATTAGTGACTTTCCTCTGTTTCGCGTCCTGCTTGCTCGCGTCTTCCGTCTTCTCAGACTTCCTGCTTTTGTCGCTGTCGGACGACGTTCGAGAGTCGCCGCTTTGTCTACGCTGGTGCGAAGTCTTGGCAGACGTGGACATTGAGCTTACATGGTACTCCATTGCTTTGGGCTTTTCGGGCATATGGAGGGACTCCTGTAAATGGATTAAACTTTTACCACACCCCGGGCACTCCATACAAGCGTCGCGTTTCAACTACCTATTACACAGACGCTACACAGTGACGATTTTGCACACGCGCAACTGTGTGCGAGCTATTGAATGAGCACACGGATCGGCACACGGAACTCGCGCGGTGGGCGCCAGTGGGGTGAGATTGTGGGGCGGGGCGGAGAAGTTTCCTTTCTGTACGGTAGTACTTATATCTATTCTGTGCTTTTACTTGGGATCTTATTGTTGGGGTGGTGGTGTGGGTTTAGTTTTCTATCACTCTTTCATTAGGCAATGTTGGTGTTTCTAGCTGAATAGACATTGCCAAATCGACTTGTTGACAAGGTGATATTTTTCTAAATTGATAATCAATTTTAGTTTAAGTTGAAAATCTGTTGACAGACTTCCACTTTTGGGTATTATCTAAAAGTGTCAAACGTTATAGAACTTATATTTTTCTATCTTAAAAATCAATTGAAGAGACGATTTGACTAAACAGTATAGTTTAATTTCAGTAGGTAGAAGTAGGTGCTTGGTATTACTTACATCTCCATAAATATCTAAACTTAAAGACAATCTCTTTTTCTGCGCCTGCTTCATGCGCCCCGAGCGAGACACAGACATCTTCCTTCTCCCTTCCATCGCAGGAGGTAGGTCTGATTTTTCATCTTCCGTACTACCCTCATAACTGTGACTCCTCTTATCCGATTGGAAGAAAGATTTTAAAAACTTCGCCATTGAGTACAAATATAATAATAATTATTGTTGATTGTAATCTATTGTCTTGTTGTTGGCATTTCACTGAAACAAATAAGATGATGATTATAATAACTATATTTTGTATTATTTTAATTTTCTAATAACTGATTCAAACTAAGCAAAACTTGTACCTAATGTAGAGGCTAAAAAACATCGATGACTCAGGAACCTAACGCTCATGCTCAATTCACAAACGTACTTTTACTTAACGTAAACTTCATTTAAATAATAAGTAATTTAAGTAATAAATTAAATTGCATACTTAAAAATTCTTCGTTAATATTTTGCAGCTACCTACCTAGATCTAAACAGTTTCACTGTTCACCTCTATAGTTTTTTTGTTAGATTTTAACTCGCACTATGAGTACAGTACAGCCACTTGATGTAGTCTTGTGCAGTACCTATGTATTCAAAATGTTCTCTGCAATAGCAATAATTTAGCCATTAAGTTTTACTCAACCAAACATATGTTTTGATTACATAAGTAAGTACATACATTTTTTTTTACTAAGCGCTATAATGACGTAAACAAATAAATTGTGAGGATGCGAGGACGTCATTTAATTTGCATTGTACATATTGAGTAACTTTCAGCTGTTGGTAACGTAACGAAAATTGTAATAAGTAGTTATTATTTTAAGTTTGGTTTCATTGCCATACGTATAATATGCCTTAAATAAATAAATATTTTAGGTAGGCAAGTATTACTAATTTTCTAGTCTCTACTTTCACAAAATAGTTGCTAAGCCAAATCTACAAAAAATAGAAAATTCACGTTTCAGACACACAATTGACATGCGATCTCTCTGAAGGTCATTTCTATGATCCTCGTAATCTACTCTTCAGTTTTACATAATATCTCGCATTTAATCTCCACGATAGTTATCTTAGCTAGCAGTAAAATTACAATTCTTACCTTGACCACTGCAGCCACTCAGTAGGAACTAACACACGATAACACTGTTTGCATTGCAACTTTTTCATTTGCACCTGATAACGCGCGTAGTGAAACATAAGCAAACATACACTGCATTGTAAACGACTAGTTTACCATAATTCCATCTTAGAGATAAGATAAACGTTATCAACTCCTTTTAGATAATAAATTAATATTATCCTTATCGACTGTTAATAATGATCGGCGCCTAAGATTTGGTGATATTGCATTTTGGAAACCACGACGCTCAATTTTTTTTACCGGTAATTTAATTGGTGCTTTTAATTCTATAGATAGAAATTTATAATAATATCTCTTAGATTCTTAATCTTCACTTGTAGTTTGAGTCCCATTTAAAATACCTAACATCAATTTGGGACTCAAATTCCCTAATATTTATTTGAACGGGACTCAATGTACCAAATACTTGTAACAAAATAATGTCGTAAATGGGACTCAAAATATTAACCCTGATTTCAAAAGCTAATTGTTTTTTAGCGCATTATAAATGACACAATAATATCAGGAATTTAATTCAACTATTATTATTATTATTATTGTTGTTGTAGAGGTAAAATAATAAAATAGTTTTCTGTCCTAGGTGTTGGGATGGGAGATAATTTAAAATACTTAGCACAATTATTGTTTTATTTGCAATACCAAAAACTTTCATAGGTAATCAAGATCTGTGAAGTAGGTAGCTAAACATTTTAAAAATGCGAGTGGAAGGGACTTTCTTTTTAGGGTTCCGTACCAAAATTGTAAAAAAAAATAAAAATACCGCCTGCATATGCATTATGCTGGCGGGTTTTTAATTTATTTTTTTATTTCTTTTTAGTTATTATTTATTACAATCATGATATTACCTTTTTAAAATCCTTATAATGAGCCCTTTAATTTGACACCCATATTGCAGTATTCTAAAAAAAAATTGTTTTCCACTACGTATAATAGCACCGTGCAGCCGCCATGTTGGTTTTTATAACGCCACTTTCTTAAGAATACTTGGGCTGGCAAGACAAATCTAACGATATGTTAATCATGGATATCGTAATAAAGAATATTACATACAAACACACATACAAACATACATACAAGATACGCGCGAAAAACATAACCCTCTTGCAGTCCGGTAAAAAGGAACCCTTATGGTGTGAGTCAGCTCAGTCTGTCTGTCACAACTGGATATCTCAAGAACTACTAATGGTATCATTTTTAAACTTTTTTTAGGCTGCATAGTTTTCGACTAATGATAAACTAGTAGCTCCGTGAACTGTATAGACCTCGCGATAAAAAGTGGCTCAAATTGAACAAAAATAAAATGTCGCCATGAAGTTTTCAAAGCACACAGTACGTGAGTATTGGCAGCTAAGTAGATGGTGCTTCTAATTTTGATAATTTTTCGAAATGGGTAAATATTTTGTTTTTAGATAAATTTGGAAAAACTGGCTTGTTTCGAACCTGCTCACAAAATTTCACTAAAATCTGTTGAGAAATGCGTCCTGTAGAGGAGAACAGACAGCGCTGGAAAGCCGGACTGAAATATGTTTTTTTAACATATCTCTGCCATTATAAAAATAAAAAAAACCGACCAAGTGAGAGTCAGACTCGCGCACGAAGGGTTCCGTACCAAAAAAAGGCAAAAAAAAAACACGTTTGTTGTATGGGAGCCCCCCTTAAATATTTATTTTATTTTGTTTCTAGTATTTGCTGTTATAGCGGCAATAGAAATACATCATCTGTGCAAATTTTAACTGTCTACCTGTTGTCGTTATTAATTTCTATCAAAAAAACGGGAAAAAAATCACATTTGTTCTATGGGAGCCCCCCTTAAATATTCATTTTATTCTGTTTTTAGTATTTGTTGTTATAGCGGCAACAGAAATACATCATCTGTGAAAATTTCAACTTTCTAGCTATCACGGTTCATGAGATACAGCTTGGTGACAGACAGACAGACAGACAGACGGACAGCGGAGTCTTAGTAATAGTGTCCCGTTTTTACCCTTTGGGTACGGAACCCTAAAAATCAATAAACTGGCTTATCAAAAAAATTCTACATCATTTTCAAACCTGCCTACAAAATTTCACGAGAATCGGTTGTGAAATACGACCTGTAGAGGGGAACAGGCAGAGCTGGAATGTCGGACTGAAAAAGGTTTTTTCACATATCTCCCGTTTTGAGAAATTTCGAAAAACTGGCTCGACAAAAAAATTCTGTATAATTTTCGAACCTGCTCACAAAATTTCACGAGAATCGGTTGAAAAAGGCGACTAGATGGGCAGTGGATAAATATCCTAAAAGTAAAAAACTCGGATATTTATCAAAAATAGATAAATATCCGTTTTTAGCCATTTTTAGCGGATTTTTATCCAAAAATGCCGGATAAATATATTCAGGCCTGAATATACACAATAGATTTGCTTCTTGTTAACTACATTTTTGACGAAAACAGTATTAGTCCAATCAATGAGCATATTTGTTGTATGGAGACTTCCGAAAAATTCTCCCGTCTATAAAATTTGGCATGTGATGAAGTTAGGTAACACAGATTACAGATGAACAATAAGCCAATAAAATTTGTTAAGAGAAGTTAGGTATTTTTACCTAAACATGAAAATCGCTTATATCTCTCTGTGAATATTTCCTCGGGCTAAAATACTTTCTGTATACGTATTTGTGTATTAGTTAGAATAAGTATGTAAAAGAATCCAATATTTTTTCGATTTCGGAGATACTCCAAATTTAAATTTTAATATTTTTCAATATATCTTTTCTTGATTAAAATATCTGCTGATTATTATTTTTTAATATTTTTTTATACCCTTAATATATAGATTTGTTCAGTAGGCCAACAAATTTTCTTCTTTAATCATATTTATACATAAATGTATGAAAATGGACCGACTATTTTTCACATTACCTCTTAAGACCAAAAAATAAAAAAAATATGATTAAAGAAGAAAATTAATTGACTTACTGAACAAAGCTATATATTTAAGGATATAAAAACATATTAAAAATAATAATCAGCAGATATTTTTATCAAGAAAAGATATATTGAAAAATATTAAAATTTAAATTTGGAGTATCTCCGAAATCGAAAAAATATTGGATTCTTTTACATACTTATTCTAACTAATACACAAGTACGTATACAGAAAGTATTTTAGCCCGAGGAAATATTCACAGAGAGATATAAGCGATTTTCATGTTTAGGTAAAAATACCTAACTTCTCGTAACAAAATTTATTGGATTATTGTTCATCTGTAATCTGTATTACCTAACTTCATCACATGCCAAATTTCATAGACGGAAGAATTATTCGGGTTGCATAAGCCCCGTTGATTGGACTATATTTTGTGCTCGAAACAATGTTTTCTTAATTTTATTATCTGTATAGCGTTGTACGTAGTGATGGGCAGTGGATAAAAACTCAAAAGGTAAAAAACTCGGATATTTACCATAAATGGCGGATAAATATATTAAGACCTGGGCCCTATTTCACCAAGTCGACATTTGTCAGTGACATATGTCGGTTAATTTTACAATTGTCATTACTTTAATTAGGGACAAGTATGTTGTGAAACAGCGATATTTTTTACAAGACGACACATTTGTAGATTTGTCAGTAATTCTTGATATGAGATTGGAGCTGAGTCAAGTTTGCGTCACAATTGTCGACTTGTAAAAAATTGTCCCCTATTAAAATAAGGAAAGTACTGTAAAAATTGCCGACATATGTCACTGACAAATGTCAATTTGGTGAAATAGGGGCCTGTTTCTATACACTAGTTTTGGTCCCACGTGAGGCCCCGCCCCCGCTACTAACCCAACCACGATGACAACTGTACCTGGCAACATATAACAAGCGCACATTGAGGACTGGTCCCTAGGCTAAATGGTGTCGTTTCATCGCCCACAAGTCCCTTGTCAACGAGGTGATTACCATCGCAATTGTGTTGACCAGGGTATGCTGGCCGACTTATGGAGAGGGAGAACCTATTTACGATGAACTGTTTTTTCAGGAAGAGATAATACCAACGCATAATCCAAGATAGCGGCCAGCTTTTTTGTTTTTGGGCCGATTTCGATGAAACTTTGTTTAGGGCACAATTTTTAAAAGAAAACAGCAGAGCAATATTGAAAATGTGAAAATTCAAGATGGCGGTCATCTTTTTTGTTTATGGGCCCACTTCGATGAAACTCTGTTTTTTGTACTATTTTCACAAGAAAACAGCGCAACGCAATGTTCAAAATGATAAAAATGCAAGATGGCGGCAAACTTTTTTGTTTGTGGGCTGATTTCGATGATACTCGGTTTATGTACTATTTTGACAAGAAAACAGCAACGCAATGTTAAAAATATGAAAAATCAAAGATGGCACCAACTTTCTTGTTTTTGGGCCGATTTCGATGAAACTCGGTTTTTTGTACTATTTTGACAAGAAAACAGCAAAGTTATATTAAAAATGACAAAAATCTAAGATGGCGGCCAAACTTTTTGTTTGTGAGCCGATTTCGATGAAACTCGGTTTTTGGTATTATTTAGACAAGAAAACAGCTACGCAATGTTATAATTTCTTATATATATATATATATATAGTTATAATTTCTCTACATCGGTGTATATCGATCGCACAGCGGTGACCAGGAGACGACCAGGCTCATGGAGTATCTCACTGAGGCGGCAGATCAGGCTAACCAAAAGTATTCTGCAGCGGAGCTCGTGTTTCTCGGAGACTTTAATGCCCACCATCGCGAATGGCTGTTTCCGTTTGAGAAAACTGACCACGCTGGGCGAGAAACGCGTAAGTTTGCACTATCGATGGATCTCACCCAACTGGTGAACAAAGCTACGCGAATACCTGATGTTGTTGGCCATACCCCCAACTGCCTAGACCTGTTGCTGACAACTAACCCTTACAGGCATTCTGTATCAGTCTCAGCCCCGCTGGGCTCGTCGGATCACTGTGTGGTAAAATCCGTGTCGAGTTGCTTGCCTCCTGATGACAGCCCCAGAGGCACGAGGCGTTTATGGCGATACGAGTCAGCTGATTGGGACGAACTGCGGCATTTCTTTGCATCATATCCCTGGCAGCAAGTGTGCTTTTCTTCAAAGGACCCCTCGAACTCTGCTGATGCGGTTGTGGATGTGATACGGCAGGGAATGGAATATTTTATCCCATTTTCCGACATTCCGCTTGGTCACTCTACACAGCCATGGTTCAACGCAGACTGCGCTCGCGCAGAAGCGAAAAAAGAATCCGCTTTTCAAGCCTGGGTACAAGCTCGCGACCGTAAAGTGCGGACCAGAAGGGTTCGAGCTAAGAAGAAAGCCTATAATTCTGCAGCTAAGTTAAGCAAAAAAGTTATCCGTAAGGCTCGCTTCGACCACGTAAGTCGTATAGGAACCAAATTATCAAACAGCCCTGCTGGCAGTAAGCAATTTTGGTCCCTGTCTAAGTCGGTCGAATCAAATTTCTGCCGCCCCACTTTGCCACCCATGTTGCGTCCAGACGGATCGCTGGCCCATTCCGCGACTGACAAAGCAAATCTGTTTGTGTCCTTGTTCGCGAACAATTCTCGTTTAGAGGCAAGCTCGGTAAATCCACCTACTTTACCTCACTGCGGCGTTTCCATGCCGCATATCACCATACACGCTAAAGAGGTCAAAAGAGCATTGCAGAACCTGAATGTGAATAAAGCCAGCGGCCCTGATGGCATTCCTGCTAGACTACTAAAAATCTGTGCTCCTGAGTTTTCTCCTGTACTTACACGCCTGTACCGCCTCTCTCTTAAGACTAAAACAGTTCCCAAGTCCTGGAAGATTGCGAATGTGCAACCCGTACCCAAAAAGGGTGACCGTGCCGACCCCACCAACTATCGACCTATTGCTATTACCTCCATACTCTGTAAAGTTATGGAAAGGGTACTGAATAACAAGCTGCTATCGCACCTAGAGAACCACGATCTACTCAGTGACCGTCAATTTGGTTTTCGCCGGGGACGCTCAACTGGGGATCTCCTAGTGTACGTTACGCATTGCTGGGGTGAAGCAATCGAGAATCATGGCGAAGCACTTGCAGTGTCGCTTGATATCTCGAAAGCCTTTGACCGGGTCTGGCACGCTAGTTTGCTGAGCAAGCTTCCAGCGTATGGTTTACCTGCTGACTTTTGCAGCTGGATTTCGGATTTCTTGAGCAAACGGTCGATAAGAGTGGTTATTGACGGCTGCTCCTCTGACCTCATGGCTATAGAAGCTGGAGTTCCTCAAGGATCCGTTCTTTCCGCAACGCTTTTTTTGCTGCACATCAACGATCTGCTCATGCCCGGAATTGTTGGGTATGCAGACGACAGCACGGTTGCGGAGAGGTATTTGTCCAATGCAAAGGCCAGCAAGGAAGAAATTGGTTCCTTGAGAGAGGCCATGGTGGAGCGGACGAATACGACTTTGAGTCTTGTCTCCCAATGGGGCGACAACAATTTAGTCACTTTTAACGCCACCAAAACGCAGGCATGTCTATTCACTGCAAAGAAGAGTCCTCTGAACTTGACTCCTACTTTCCGAGGTGTAACTATACCTGTCACCGACAATCTCGATCTCCTTGGCATAAAGTTGACTTCCGATCTCAACTTTGGTGACACAATCGAGTCGAAGGCTCAAACTGCGGCCAAAAAACTAGGCATCTTGAACAAGGTTAAGCGATATTTCACGCCGGGACAGCTTCTAACTCTTTACAAAGCGCAAGTCCGGTCGTGCATGGAATATTGCTGCCACCTGTGGGATGGGTCCGCAAAGTACCAGCTAGCCGCACTCGACTCGGTTGAACGCAGAGCCAGAAAACTCATAGGGGATAGTGCGCTATTAAAAACCAAGCTTCACAGTCTTTCCCACCGCCGTGAAGTAGCTTGTCTGGCGGTGTTCTACAGACTATATTTCGGAGAGTGTGCTCTTGAGCTGCATGAGCTCATTCCGCCATCCCCGTTCTACCATCGGACATCCAGACGCACGGCGGGGTTTCACCCCTATTTGGTTGACATTCCATGCATGCGCACGAAGCGTTTTTCATCTTCCTTCTTAATGCGCACAGCCAAGGAGTGGAATTCCCTGCCTGCGTCTGTATTCCCGAAAGAATATAACCCAGCGATATTTAAGGCACGAGTGAATAGGCTTCTTCTGGGCAAGCTCGCTTCATCTTCGGCCTCTTCTTAGCCTTATGGTTCTCGAATGTGGCCAAGAGTAAGCCCATTTAATGTAAAAAAAAAAAAAAAAAAAAAATAATTATGAAAAATCAACGAGTGCGGCCAACTTTTTTTGGGCCGATTTCGATGAAACTTTGTTTGGGGCACTATTTTTAAAAGAAAACAGCAACGCAATATTAAAAATCTTAAAATCTAACATGGCGATTGGCGGCCAACCTTTTTGTTTGTGAGCGGATTTCGATGAAACTCGGTTTTTAGTACTATTTTGACAAGAAAACAGCGAAGCAATATTAAAAATGACAAAAATCTAAGATGGCGGCCAAACTTTTTGTTTGTGAGCCGATTTCGATGAAACTCGGTTTTGGTACTATTTAGACAAGAAAACAGCAACGCAATGTTATAAATATGAAAAATCAACGATGGCGGCCACCTTTTTTTTGGGCCGATTTCGATGAAACTTTGTTTGGGGCACTATTTTTAAAAGAAAACAGCAACGCAATATTAATAATGTCAAAATCTAACATGGCGGCCAACCTTTTTGTTTGTGAGCGGATTTCGATGAAACTCGGTTTTTGGTACTGTTTTGACAAGAAAACAGCATCGCAATGTTAAAAATATCAAAATCCAAGATAGCGGCCAACTTTTTTGTTTTTGGGCCATTTCGATGAAACTCGGTTCTTTTGTACTATTTTGACAAGAAAACAGCAACGCTATTTTAAAAATGTCCAAAAATCAAAGATGGCGGCCAACCTTTTTGTTTGTGAGCCGATTTCGATGAAACTCGGTTTTCTGTACTTTTTGACAAGAAAACAGTAACGCAATGTTAAAAATATGAAAAATCAAAGATGGCGGCCATCTTTTTTGTTTGTGGGTTCATTTCGATGAAACTCAGTTTTTTTTACTATTTTGACAAGAAAACAGCGCAACGCAATGTTAAAAATGATAAAAATGCAAGATGGCGGCAAACTTTTTTGTTTGTGGGCTGATTTCGATTAAACTCGGTTTTATGTACTATTTTCACAAAAAAACGGCAACGCAATGTTAAAAACATAAAAATGTGAAATGGCGGCCAACTTTTTGGTTTGTAAGCCGTTTTCGATGAATCATCGAAATCAGCCTACATACAACAAAGTTGGCCACTATCTTGGTTGGATTTTAACATTATTAACATATTTAACATTGCGTTGCTGTTTTCTTTTAAAAATAGTGCCCCAAACAAAGTTTCATCAAAGTCGGCCCACAAACAAAAAAGTTAGCCGCAATCTTAGATTTTTGATATTTTTAATATTGCATTGCTGTTTTCTTTTGAAAATAGTGTCCCAAACCGATTTTCATCGAAATCAGCTCGAAAACAAAAAATTTGGCCGCCATCTTGGATTTTTCATATTTTTAACATTGCGTTGCTGTTTTCTTGTCAAAATAGTACAAAAATGGAGTTTCGTCGAAATCAGCCCACAAACAAAAAAGTTTGCCGCCATCTTGGATTTTTGACATTTTTAATATTGCGTTGCTGTTTTCTTTTAAAAATAGTGCCCCAAACAAAGTTTCATCGAAATCGGCCCAAAAAAAAGTTGGCCGCCATCGTTGATTTTTCATATTTTTAACATTGCGTTGCTGTTTTCTTGTCAAAATAGTACAAAAATCGAGTTTCGTCGAAATCAGCCCACAAACAAAAAAGTTTGCCGCCATCTTGGATTTTTGACATTTTTAATATTGCGTTGCTGTTTTCTTTTAAAAACAGTGCCCCAAACAAAGTTTCATCGAAATCGGCCCAAAAAAAGTTGGCCGCCATCGTTGATTTTTCATATTTTTAACATTACGTTGCTGTTTTCTTGTCAAAATAGTACAAAAATTGAGTTTCATCGAAATCAGCCCACAAACAAAACAGTTTGCCGCCATCTTGCATTTTTAACATTGCGTTGCTGTTTTCTTGTCAAAATAGTGCCAAAAACCGAGTTTCATCAAAATGAGCCCAAAAACAAAAAAGATGACCGCCATCTTGGATTTTTGACATTTTTAACATTGCGTTGCTGTTTTCTTTTAAAAATAGTGTCCCAAACAAAGTTTCATCAATGTCGGCCCACAAACTAAAAAGTTGGCCGCCATCTTAGATTTCTGATATTTTTAATATTGCATTGCTGTTTTCTTTTAAAAATGGTGTCCCAAACCAATTTTCATCTAAATCGGCCCAAAAACAAAAAAGCTGGCCGCCATCTTGGATTTTTCATATTTATAACATTGCGTTGCTGTTTTCTTGTCAAAATAGTACAAAAAACCGACTTTCATCGAAATCGGCCCAAATACAAAAAAATTGGCCGCTATCTTGGATTTTTCATATTTTTAACATTGCGTTGCTGTTTTCTTGTCAAAATAGTACAAAAAAAAAGAGTTTCATCGAAATCGGCCCACAAACAAAAAAGTTAGCCGCTATCTTGGACTTTTGACACACTAAACATTGCGTTGCTGTTTTCTTGTCAAAATAGTACCAAAAACCAAGTTTCATCGAAATCGGCCCATAAACAAAAAAGTTGGCCGCCATCGTACATTTTCGACATTTTTAATATTGCTTTACTGTTTTTTTTTAAATAGTGCCCAAACCGAGTTTCATCGAATTCGGCCCAATAACAAAATAGTTGGCTGCCATCATGGTATTTTTTTACAATATTAACTGGTTTCCGAACCCTGCGTGTCAAGTAAATTTTGTGACAACCCTTCCGTTTTTGCGTAAAACTACGTGCTACGTACGTTGGGGGCTGGGGGTGCTAGAGTCATCGAACGAATTCATTCATAATTCTGAAGTAGTTTGAGAATTCTCAGGATGTAGTTTTCATTCTTCTATTGCATTTTTTGGATTTCTTAATTATAATGCACTTCAATAGCACTTATATTGTTTAAAATTATTAACTACCTTTATTTTAATTTCAAAATTTACGTGACATATCAAGAAAAGGGTTTTAAAATAAATATTTTATTAGGATGGATAAATATCCGTCCTTTTGGATAAAAACTCGGCTAAAAACGGATCTTTATTGAGTTTTTATCCATTTTGAGTTTTTATCCGGTCAAAAACCCATCACTCTGTAGGTGAGGACAGACAGCCAGACATAGGTACTAAAGAATTTTTGCCCAAGCTGAAGCAGAGACGCTTCGCTCCCACTTCGTGCTCGCTCGGTCAAAATGTAAAAAATACCGTCCGTCCGTCCCTCTCCCCTTTATCTCCAAAGTTTGCAAAGAGAAAAATCTTAAATAATTCTATGTGATGTACAGGAAAAATAAACGATGTCTCATTATAGCACACCTTTATAGAAATTATCAACAAAAAAATACATTAGTTCCACTATCTGTCAAGAGATAGCGCTGACCTAAAACTGCAATAATATTTTTATTATTCTACTTTGCAGTGTATTTATTATGATGGTACGGAAACCCTCCTCGGTGCGTGAGTCCGACTCGCTCTTGATTGACCGGTTTTTATTTTGATTAATTTTCATTAAGGCTTTAACATGCCTCAATCCGAGCGGGTCGATTCGTGATGGTGTGAAATCGAACGTAACTCTACTCACTTTGGGTTCAAATCAGTGCGCGTTCCAATGTGGCGGTTGCGTTGAGAACTAGGACCGAATTCTCAATTTTTACATGTTTTTATTAAATTTCTTTGCTTTCAAGTTAGTTAAAAAAAATCTGTTCAATTAAGATTGAAGGTATTAACATCGCCAATTTTTATGTGTTGGTTTTAACATAAACGAATGTTCTGTTTCCGAGAAATTTTGCAAATAGGACCAGAAACAGGGTCCACGGTATATTTTTTTACATCAAAAGTGGTAACATTTTTACAAATGCTTTCAATTAAATCTATTGTGTATTATTTCAAGTACATTATATATTTTTTCCATGATAGCTTTACGCGCGTAATCTTTCAATAATTTGATTTGAATATTGGGATTTGACCCTTCTTAGCGCCTTAAGTACAAAAAATTGTCAACACATCGGCATCGTGTTTCAATGAACTGAATTTTTTAAAACAATTATTTCATTTCTATGTTATACGTACAAAACAACGTATTTTAATCAGTAAAATTTTCTCTTTGCCATACATTCTCGACTGAAGTTGCAGCTGATCACTGTCTATTGTCAATTTAATCATATTATACAGCTGGCTGGACATAGGAGACAAATTAAACTATACTTGCCACTTTCTAAATAGATGGCAAGAAAAAGCTCTTACTTTAGGCTTTCTAAGTTATTAGTGAGGAATAAATAAGAGAAGAATAAAACACCTTTAAATTAATTACAAAAGTGTTTATTAAATTGTACATAAAAGACAAAAAGTTAAAAGTAGCATTACTATACAAACTTGCCCTGAGGGACATCTAGCTAGATATACAAAAGACTAGCAAAACTAACTTTTCGTGACCACTTGGGCATTCGTTTTGTCGACAAAATAATCACGAATCAATTCTCAAATTACTTGCACCGAGGCCACACCCCGGACACTCCATACAACCGCGCCATTATAAACAGATGACGTTTTTGTATACACGCACGCGTAACTGCGTGTGTAAGCCTAGGGCTAACGTGCAATTTGTACTGCATGAGCGACTGTCAATTCATAATTCGAACTTTTTGGTAAATAAAGTTACGACGCTTTGCTTTGAATACCAAAATAAGTTGACAGCTGACAAACACGACTAAATGAGCACACGAACTTGCGGGGTGGAGTGAGGTAATTGATTCTGGGGCGGGGCGGAGTGTCCTTTCTGTACGATAGTATTATCTATTCTGTGCCGAGGCTCCAAGAAGCCGTTTCAAATTGAGCTTTATATGGTCGCAATACGGTCTATTTCCACCGTTATTTATATTACCTGGGTATTTATTGGCTAATTTCAATATCTATCGCAATCGCTTTCACGATGTGATACATTGATGCTTCTTTTTGGTACAAATAAAAACTTACCAAAGAAATGGAGCAATGTGGCACATCCATCTGTCAAATGAAAGCGATTGCGATAGATTTTGGATATTAGTATTAGTAGTAAGTGTGAAGCGCTCGGCGTCCTCGGCGAGGACCAATTTAATATGTCAGAAAAAATAAGAGCTATGCGATAGAAAGAGAGGCAACTACTAGGTGAATGTAATGTAGGAAAGGGAGCGCTGTGCGACCTGAATTGCACTTTATTTTGTCGGAGCAAGAGTCGCAATTTATTTAAATGATTTTGCGGAGTGCAACTTCCGTACGCTAGTAATATTATCTATTCTGTGGTAGGTATTACATAAAGCCTTTTGGATTTTTTTGATAAACATTGACTTCAGAAAATTAGTGTATGAGAAAACTACTCTAATTTGCCCAAGTAGACACGAAACTGTCAAAATATAACCCAAAATAATTACAAATCATCATCATCATTACAATTTTACAACAGCGCGTCCACACTTCGGACGCAAATTATTAACTTTAAGATTCTGTATACTAAACGTATATATTGGACGTGAAGACTGAAAAGAAAAATATCGAGTGTATATTATTCACTTGATATTTATCACTTTCGGCAACACTAAAATTACGAGGCAAGATAGTTATATATAGCTACATATTTCATAAAAATATTTCTATTGGTCTTTAAACCAATTTGTATTTTCTGTACATTAAAATTTGAAAAGACAGAAAACACTTGTAGTATTTGACATAATTAGTTGAGATTTAATTAATAATTCGTTACGCTAAATGCTTAGAAAATACTTGACTACATTCACAGAATTCACATTATAAGTTGAATTACATTTTTTTACAATTACCAATCGTTAGAATAGAAATAGAATAGTACTGTCAAAACGGCCATATTTGTTTGCGTCTCGCTTCCACAGCAGGCTGTAGGATGTGCAAGAAAAGGAACAAAGATCAAGATTGCTGTTTGACAGTACTATGCTTATTTGGCTCGCATAGTACACTAAGATAAAGTTAGCTATTTTACATTGCATTAAAAAAATAAATCTTTCTTCTTCCAAACTTACTTATCGTTCTTTATTAAGACAAATAATCGAGGCCCGTGCTTACCATACAATCATTTAAAAAAAAACAGCTTACCATTTTTCTATTTAAATTTTGGCAACGATTTTAAATGTAGGCCATTTAGAAAAAAATCAAAACTTTTGACGTTCACAGATTAGTACAGATACTAACTACAGATAGGAAGCAAACCTAATAGGACAACCGCATATTGTAAGAAATTTCTGTGACTATCGCCGGAAGGCACTCGGTGCATACATTCTGTATTAGACCTCGCACACTGTTAGAAAAATTCTAATTCCAACAGTGTGCGGGTCTAACACAAAATGCATGCACCGAGTGCCTCTCTATATTGTGCTTCCGGCGACCGTCAGAATTTTTCTGACAGAAATTTCTTACCTTAATGTGACCGCCCATAAACGACGTAGTGAAATGTCAATGGGGAAGGCAACTGTCAAAATGGCGCTGCGTACGCTTGTTCCACGAGAGCTATGAAAACAAAGGACTTTTACTTAAAAAAATAGTTTCTTGGCTTTAAAATGATTAAATTCTGTATAATAAGCTTTAAAAATGTTGGCACTTACTAATTTCCGAAAAATCTGGATATAGAAAAAATGGATAAATTCTGTAAGAATAAAAACATTTTTATTTGGCTTTCAATTCCGGCATTTGCATTGTATAATTGTCTTTTATATCCATTTTGGGTCAATGGGTCTTTTTCGGTGAAAAAATACCACAAAATAAATACCTATTTTCCCATAGATTTGTTCTGAACGTCTACTGTCTTAGGGACAAGCGTACGCAGCGACATCTACAATTAGCTTTGCGTTGCCAACCCCATTATTTTATTTCTTGACGTATTTGACATATTTTACCATAATATGACCTAATGAAAATTTTATGACCTAAGCACGCAACTATAGGCCTTTAACTTAATTAAGATCATACATATACAGTTCGAAGGATATTATCTTTTATTAGATTTGAAATGTTACATGGTAAATTACAAACAGTTTTGATTGATATATTTTATAGCAAATAAATAAACTTGAACTATTATAATACACTGGTACACTATTTCTATTAAAAAAAGGGTTTACAAAGGCACTTACTCGATTATTTATGTATATTAGAATGCCTGCCTAATCCAACTACCAGTCTTTATTAATCTAAGAAATTAATTTATTAGGTAAGTACAGTACGAGGCATATACAAGCCTCCTTCACTCGCTCAAGGTCGCGCGATAAGCACCTACCGCTAGCCGTTCGTTCGAACGAACAAGTGAGCGGAGGGGCGCCACACGCCCGCCTGTGTAGTCGCGCGGCATCTTATTCCCTGCGTAGATATTGCCTCTTTATAATAGTAACAATGTCGAATCAACATTACTGTGCCGTGTACGGATATCAAAATCAAAAAACCAATAAACAACTATCGTTTATCACATTATGATATATGCTGCGCAGTTCATTTAAAAGAAGACAACCCTAACGTTGCGTCGTCAGAAAAGGTAAGAGCACGCGATAGAAAGAGAGGCAACTACTAGGTGAACTGCGCGACCTGAATCGCACTTTATTGTGTCGGATATAAAATCGCTATTTATTTAAATGACCTTGCCGAGTGCTGCTTCTGTACTTGTACTATTAGTTATTCTGTGGCATATATCTTGAAATCGGGTGGGGATTGCGCGGAACGCGTATTTTGGACATGCGTAGCGGTGAGGGGCGCGGGCGGCGGGAGAGGGGCGCGCGCTATTGGTCGCTCACAAGAGCACATGCTCGAACTTATCCCCACTCCGTCGATAAAATTTCAAGATATGTGCCTCGTACTGTAATAGTTTTTTTATTAGCACGAAACAGTTCTTTGAAAAAAAAACTGCATTTATATAACCAAGTTACTTTTACATGAGTAAAATTTACATTAAAGTTGTTCTAACTCATGAAGACCGTTTTGCTATGAATGTGTCAGGTGTGCACATGCACATCGTTTTAGTGTGCATGTCAAAGAACAACAATGTCAATAAACAGGTGATCCGAAAAATGAATGCATACATTTTATATGAGATACGTAAAATATGACTTAGATACATAATTTATTTTAAATTCTAATTAAGATTATCAAATATTTTAAGCAAATTGTGATTGCTCCTTTGCAAGACGGGCCGCTAGGGCTTCTTACTGTAAAAAATATTGGCACATGTCACTTGATCCTATTTGTCTCTTTTTTACATAGACCGTGTCCGTATGATGTTAACTTATCTTTTCCACGCTCTGTTGGTCTTCTTGAGTGCAGCGAAAAATTTTCTACGTCTATGGTCTGCACACTCTCGTATTACGCACACTAAAATAATGTGCATGCGCACGCCTAACAACATTCATAGCGAAACAGCCTTCGTGAGACAGAACAACTACTATCAGGATAATCAATAGTTTCTTTTATTAAAATATAGAATCTATAAAGCTGCCCAGAAAACATACTAATATACACAGTGAACTAAAATTAAACTTCTCATCGAAATATTTACAGAATTTATTGAGTTACAAACAACCGATAGAGAACATTACAAAAATAAGTACAACTCGAAACAATATCTCTAACAAATTAAATGTAACTCCAGATATAAAATAAATTATAATTTCGCTACGACTTTATATTGCCCAATTTGGAAAACGTCAAATCAATTATGCAATACATTATTATTATACATAGCTGAGCAAAGAAAGCACGGTTTTGAAAGTAAACGTAAAATCATAATTATTAATTACCGTTTCCATTATCCGTAAGATTTTAATTGATCTTTTCGGGGCCTCGTAATGAGTGTTACATTTGTTAATTGGTAAACTTATAATACACACATCAACTTTGTCTAGGGATACAGGTGCTATTTTCATACAAACGAGGTAACTTTGAAGCCTTGGTCAGGCCTCCATCACTCGCTCAAAGTCGCGCGATAAGCACCTACCGCTAGCCGTTCGTTCGAACGAACAAGTAAGCAGAGGGCCGCCACACGCCTGCCGCCGTATTCGCGCGGCATCTTACTACCTGCGTAGATATTGCCTCTTTATAATAGTAACAATGTCGAATCGACATTACTGTGCCGTGTACGGATGAAAAAAATCAAAAAATCAATAAACAAATGTCGTTTTTCACATTATGATATATGCTATGCAGTTCATTTAAAAGAAGACAACCCTAACGTTGCGTCGTCAGAAAAGGTAAGAGCGCGCGATAGAGGGAGAGGCAACTACTAGGTGAACTGCGCGACCTGAATTGCACTTTATTGTGTCGGAGCAAAAGTCGCTATTTATTTAAATGACTTTGCCGAGTGCTGCTTCTGTACTTGTACTATTAGTTATTCTGTGCCTTGGTTGCCTGCCAGGGATGAACTGTGCTGTGATCTGATGATGGCTACCCAGGGAGTGAATGGAGGAGATCTGACCAGCATTCTAAAAACGTAATGGACATGTTTAAAAAAACCGCGAAAAAAGCATGAAAATGTATGGAAATCCTCAAACTGAGAACCCTGACCCATTAATCTTTTAGAATGCTGATCAGATCAGTTGGGTGAGTATAGCGATCTGAATCTACTCCATTCAGTGCCTGGATGGCCATAATCAGATTACAGCACGGTACATCCCTGGCAGAAAACCAAGGCTTCAAAGTTACCTCGTTTGTATGAAAATAGTACCTGTATCCCTAGACAAAGTTGATGTGTATAGTCTCTAAGGCCCTCCGCACATGGTTCGTAAGAGTCGTAAGCGTAGTCGTCTTGTAAGCGTAGTCGTCTAGTAAGCGTAGTCGTCTAGTAAGCGTAGTTGTCTCGTAAGCGTATCGTCAAGACGCGACGAGTACGATACGAGAAGAGTTCTACACACGACTCGTAGCATAGGCGTAGACTGATATTGTTCCAGAATATAAACTAGAGCTTCACGTTGACGAAAATTCATCACCAAACATAGGTTTAGAAAGTATTCTCTACGCTTGCTTTTTTACGCCAGTACGCTACAACGCCGTGTGCGGAGGGGCTAAACCAGCGACAATAGAGTTTACTATATCCGGATCAAACATCCAATAAATTATTCGCACTAGATAGAGTCTGAGAACTCTAAGGCCGTGCGCACTTTGGATGCGTTTTCGTAGGAATTTGGCTCGTACCAACATCCCAACCTTCCATGTACTATAGAATAGCGCACACTAGGTGCGAGCGCGTTCCCATAGTAAAAAGCACCATCCGAAAACGCATCCAAAGTACCTACGTACGGCCTGTTACATAATAATATGTATTAAAACCAAAGCTTTATTGGTGAATTTGGAAACTGTAAGCAAACGCTTTATACATACAATACAACCAATTCTTTACTAAATTAACCACATGACCTTCACACACATATCTGTGTATTCCGATTACAGTCCAAAAAAATTTTTATTTACAATTACATATAACCGAATGAGACCGCGTCCTTTTACAGAGTTACAACCCCTTGACTGTTATTAAGAATGTTCAATCAAAAAATCAAAGAAACTATCATAATACTAAATAATATACTACAAAAAATTCGTCACCAGATCATTTTCTCAGGCGGGAACCGAACCCGCGCGCGACCTTTGAAAGTCCGGTGTTTTTTCTAGATTATTTAGTATTATACAGAGTGTTTGGTAATAGCCTTATAAAGCCGAATATGGTGGATACGGTACCATGTATATGTCACCGGCAATGTATGAAATGCAGGCATTGTATACAATGCCTGGCCCTATTAGGCAATATATGAAATAAAATGAATATTGATATCTATTTCACATTACCTAGGCAGTGTACAATGACTAGGCATTGTATAGAATACCTGCTGGTCCACCGGCATGTGTAAAATAGAAAGATTTTCGAGAATAGGTTCGAGGGAGCTCGGGGAAAGCTCGAGGGGGGGCACGGGGAGGGGGGGGCTTGAGGGGGCCTGAGTGGGCCCGAGGGAGGCTTGAGCGGGGCTCGAGGGAGGCTCGGGGGGCTCGAGGGGTGCTTGAGGGGGGCGCGAGGGAGGCTCGAGGAAGCTTATTGAGTTTGGAATCAAACCTGCTTTACTCCTGTAGGTCCCGCGTATAGGTTAGAAATTTAAATTTAAATTTCGAGGTTATTTTGTTATAACAGACAACAGAAATATATGTACTTATATTACACATTGCCGGTGGACCAGCAGGCATTGTATACAATGCCTAGGCAAAGTATAAAATGAATAATATTTCATACATAGCCTGATCGGATTATACACATTGCCGGTAACATACAACCCCGGAAAATTTCAACCCTCTACGCAAATAGACTATTGTATTCGATAATCAATCTTAGAAATAGGCAAAAGCAAAACACAATTTCGGTCTAGGGTTGCCAATATGCGGCTCATCATAAACAGAAAAAAAAACAAAGAAACAAAGAAAGAAGTGGTGGTTTTCAGTGTTTATTATTATAAACACTGAAAACTGACTATGCATACAATTACCGGGATTGTATGCATAGTGCCCTATCTACCATATTCGGCTTTATGAGGCTATTAACAAACACCCTGTATAAAAATAGCATTGTGAATGCTAAATTCTCAAATTTAAGAAATCAATCATGTTACTTAGTAACTTTGTCATGGTGTGATGTTATTACAAGCATTAAAATGCTTTTTACTAAGTCAAAGATAGCAGACATAATATAGTAGCTGGTACTAAATAAATACACTTGTTACAACTTATTCTATTTGAATAAGATTTATTATGACACAAGTGTTTTGGAAGTCTATTACTTCATTTTAGTCAATTACACATATTTTTTATTTTAGTTGTTGCTGTTTGGGAGTGATATTTTCTCTTTAACATTGCATTGTCTTTTAATAACGATTGTATTTTCTAAATACAAAATATATGCTTCTTTACCTTACCGTGTCAGCCAATAGCCAAAATCCAAAGAGCAATTACCGAAATTAATTCAAAATAGTTTCGTATAATGCTAAGACATAAATCACTATGTCACACCATGGTCCGTACATAATTACATGCCTACTTTACACGACCTGTTCCGTATCGTCCCTAGTGCTGGAAACAGCGTCATTCGTCATCGCACTCCTGTATAACTTCAAGTTGGATTCCGTGTAGTCGAGTATTTTCCTGCTGGAATGTCTGATATATAACATTTGTTTGTGGTAGATTTTTAGAGCTCCTTTAATAGTGATGTAAGTGAGCCCTCCTAGAATAGTTCTGTGTAAGTTGTTTTGTATGGAACGGAAGAATATCTTTCCTATTATTGTGGATATAGTCGGAAGAAGGAGGGCGGAGCAGAATATTCTGGTTGGTGAGAGGTGCGAGCTCGTATTTTGGTTCTGTTGGTTGACTTGACCTGTTACTATCGCTCCCCTGTCGCCGTCCACGCTGAAATTAAAGAAATAAGTATGTTTGTTGAATGGTACTACCTACTAAAATAAAAATTAATTAATAGCGGAACCATCTTAACGTTCCACTTTGATCTCACAGCTTAATACTAATAGATTCAAGTCTAATTTTTGGACTAGTTAATAATGTTCAATGTAACTCACATGTTTTTATCAATCCCTTCCAAATATTAAAGAAATACTAGACGTGCCCACACTTCGATTGTATGTACTTCGGAACTTTTATTACAAAACTTCTCCTCGGTATATTTAGAATGCATTTCTACAAAGTTAAAAGCTATGCCATTTCTTCGTCCTACGTCGGGAGACATGACATTGCTAAGAAAGAAAATCATTTGACCTTTCCTAACAGTTTTAATTTTAAGCAGGTAGTTCTGAGATAGTTTTGTAGATGAATCAAAATAGAAATAAACTTAAAATTCTACGCGATAACGATCAGTTTTATATAACGATAATACTTTGCGAAGTTCGAAATAATACTTTGCACTGAATATTTATTAACGCGCGCGATAACAACGCAGTAATTTTGATATTGTTTATGTATTTTATGACTAGAAATAATTTGTGTTACTAGAACATTCAGGTAAAACGTCATTAATTCATAAGTGATAAATAAGGCAAGATTTTTACGTTCAGGTAATAAAGGTTACGTTACAGCTAACCACGACAATTAATATACATTATTTAAGCATTCAATAGGGTATTTGACAGATTCTTTTTATTGACTAAACATGTTTATTGAAATATTAGCAACACAACATAGGTATTTCTATTCAAATCAATATCTTGCATATTTTCAGCGATATAGAGCATCAAGCTTTCTAATTAGACAAGGAGGGCGCTATAAGCAAGTGACGTCACATGCTTGTACCGCCATAGAAAATTTCGTTTTAGAAAGAGATAGCTAGAGTCACAATTAAGTAGCTCATAATTCGCTTGTTAAAATACTGATTGAATTTCTTTTTTCACATTTGTTATTCAATAATGTTATATTACTATTATTAAATATCTACCTTTCAACAACAGTCAAATACCCTATTATGCTTTATGCTATGTCGGCATCCAATTTTTTTACCCCGAAAGCCTCCAGCCCTCGTATCACAAGCTTTTAAAACTGGCCAGGTTTATGAATTGCTATAGTTACATCTCTTTCTCGCTGTATAGCAAATAAAAGAGACGCACTGATAGCTATTCAGAAAACTGACCAGTTACAAGGCCTTATAGGGGCAGATTTCTATGAAATATTACTAACTGATATGAGTTATTTGTGGTATCATCACTGGTTCCGATTTCCACAACACAAGTGCTTAAGCTTTTTTATTATCAGGACAACGTATTTAATAAGTTTGCTTAATATTTACTTATTTTATTGAAGTAAAAAAATCATTTATGCTATACCTATGATCCACCCACCTGCCGAAGGGTAGTATGTACGCCAAAGCCGGTATCTTCTGGCAGTATTTCCTCAGGAAGAGGAGCACAGAGTCTTCCCAGTTGTACATCTTCGCGCTGATGAGGGTCACCGGTATGGTGGGCAAGAGCACCAAAAGGACCAGTGGGTCAGCTGACTCCATCATCTCCAGGCCTTCCCTATGACCCACCACCTGGAAAATAAGTAAAAAGATATTATTATTACAAAATAGATCATGGGTTCCTAACCAGTGGGGCGTAACCCACTAGGGGGGCGTAGTTATCCCAAAGGGGGCGCGGCGAGCGGCTCCAGATAAACTGTACATCACTACTTAGTATAAAACAAAGTCGCTTTCTCTGTCCCTATATCCCTATCAGTGGCGAAGGGTCCATACAAGCCGATTCCCATCGGCTTCCCTTTGAGAAATCCCTGAACTACCCCAGTACCCACCACACCGATCCACCATGCAGATTATAACATATCATTAATTATTGTCAAAAGATTGTGAGGAGAAATACATGGACAGTATTATTGTATCATTATTTCAAAGCGCCTACAATTATTTCCATAGCAAAGTTCGACGAGTTAAGCCGCTTATTTTTGGCTTCATGTTCGCACTGCGTCTGGCGTGCGTTGCCATGGTAACCGTAACATTGTTATTACTCTGTCTCATTCACACGCACGCATGCCTAAAATAACCTCGGCTAAAATAACCCGATGCACCACCGGGTTGTATTTTTCCATCTCTTTCTATTTCAAGCGATTTTACGTTTCCCTTCTCTGTCTATTACGAGTATACGCGAATATGACGCGAATGAAACGAAATGACATCCGAGTGATTAATAAATAATAATTAGTACCTGTCCTCCATTATTATTGTTTATGTGCGTGTTTGGAAAGTGATTAGTTTTTTGCAAAATAGTGAATTAGTGAGTGAAAATCGATACTTTTCGCAAGTTTTGTTTGTAAGTTTTATTTGCCATAATGGCTTTAATTCATATGGAGTGTTGTTTACGTGTCTACTTATTTACCGGTAAAACTTTGTTTCCCAAACTTAGTTACGAAGTTATAGTTACGTTAGCAAGACGGGTTTTTTAAACATTTTCAAAATCAAACATTCATCTTTGTACGAAAAATATACGTGGATGACAGGCAGTTGCAAACTCAATAAAATTATTTGTTTTCCATGTTTATTATTTTCTGATTCCAACTCAGTATGAAATAGCACGGGCTAGACACTGTCACTATCTTATCAGTGCTTTTTTGAATGGTGAAAGTGAGGGCCTAACTTCTGAAGAAACGCTTGAAGCTTGCAGCACGCGGTGGTTTTTTTTCGGCTTACCTTCGCGATATTTCGACCCCTCGCCACTGATCCCTATGTATGTTTAAATCTTTAAAACTACGCAACGGATTTTGATGCAGTTTTTTTAATAGATAGAGTGATTCAAGAGGAAGGTTTATATGTAATACATGGTGTCAAATTCCACACTACACTGAAGCGAAGCGAGGGCGGGTCGCTAGTAGTACTTATAAAAAAAAATTTGGACAGCGCGGACGGTGCCAAAGATGCCCAGTGCACCTCTTGTATTTGATTGTTGATAATGATAACGTACTTGAATTTGAATAAAAATAAACCCACCTATCTATATTTTAAACGTTTGTTAATCGTTTTGGGGGCGTTAGTCTTTTTTGGGAGCCTAAGTTTGTATCATTAAGTTGGGTGATGAAGACCATAGGGTAAAAGGTTGGGAACCCCTGATATCGATGATTTTATAGAGACAACCCCTTGTAACTCTCGCTAAAATTATGTTTAAATCTCCCATTTTCGTAAAATGGCTAATTCCTTTTTGTTCTACAGCAATAGAAAAAGGACATGTCCCATCGCGCCTATGTCATTTGCCCCACCATTCTCAAAAAATGAAAGTCTATTGCGTCTTAATCAAAGTAGTATGTCAGAGTAGGTATTTTACTCTAGAATCAGATTAATAATTATTTTCTGCATTAAAAAGTGGGATTTTTAAGTTAAAACGCTTTTAAATCACAATTTTTTATCATGATAGTACTATTTACTTAAATTTTTTTCATAAAATACTTCAGAAAACAACTTAATATTTTTGTAATTGTTTTTCTAAATATAAAACAATTCTTGACTGATACTATACCTAAATAAAATGTAATTAGCATTTTTTAATTATGAAAGTAATTAAATAAAATGAAACTGGGGCAACGCTGGGACATCTCCTTTGACAACTTTAAAGTAAAAGAAAAACAGCCCCATATTATTTTAAAGGACTCTAAAGATAACTAGTTATTATAAGACGTCCTAAATTAGAACTAAATCTAGCCTTGTTGAAATTTAAGTAGTGAATGAATCCAATGTCTGTCTAATTTGATAAGTTAAAATCACATTTCGTGTGGGAAATCCCGCAAGTTTGGTTACGATTTTTTTTTTAACAACTGTGCCCAAAAATTTGTTAAGTATAAATGAAAAACAAACTTGTTTTTAGAAATTTCGTAAACTATAATTAAATTCTAATTACATCAACTTTCATTATGTAGGTATTTACCTAAGTGAATTATTGGGATTTTTAGTTTTAAACATTCTTATTGCGCCATAGAAAGGGAGAAAGCGGCCGTTTGCGGCTACGTGTGACGTATCACATCACAATACTATCACGTCATATTACGTAATGCGTGTACGCATCACATTTTAAGGAACGTGGGCGTCCGATATCAACAGCTGTGAATCTGATGCAAATATGTAAACTGAATGGCCTAATTGGGAGCTAGCTATCTTGTTTGAATTCATATCAGATCTACTATTTTTGTGCGCAAAACAAGTTTTATTATTAAACAATGTTTTGTCAATCACTGCATACGGGACCAATGTTGATTGCATCGAATATTTTGGATAACAATTTAAAGAGTCACCAAAGTCATAGAGTTCATTGTACTCACGACACAACAAACGGAATCTATTATTTTCATACATTTAACATTGTAATTTAATAACCTCTTTGATACTGACCTACTTATACTAATTCCACTTTATCGACTTTTTACATAGTTAATGCTGAATACAGTCACTGTTATGTTAGTCAACATTTAATGCTACTGTACCAGAATAATAAAATAACGGTACAGGCAGGCAGGGGGCACTTAAAATATTTTTAAATAAAGCAAAATGAACAAAATTCTTATTATTTTTTATTTTAACGAACCGCTAATACTGCTGTGCAGACTTCTTCAATTAGTAACGCTTGAAACATATTAGCATATCTTATATACATTTGTGATCTTTCAAAGAGTCGGAACGGCGTATTTTTCCGCAATAAGTATTCTATAGAACGCTAGAACGCGTAACTAATTTGCTAATCTTATTATATCTAACTATAGGTAGGCACTAGGTAGACGCTGCAGAATTCAAAATAAAAAAGAAAATATATCTGTTACTCTATAAAACTTTGTTTTTGTAATTTTGTATCAAATTGGCTTATATTATAAACATGTAAGTATATGTATATTATTATTATGAATCACCAGATAATCGCCAAGAAAAAATAATGAATCAGAGGCTAGATTCTTGTCCAAGATATAATGGACACTGCAACTTCATCACAATTGAAGTCGCTTATCTTTATAATGGGGAAGGCAACTGTGGCAACAAAATGGCGCTGCGTACGCTTGTTCCACGAGAGCTATGAAAACAAAGAACTTTTACATAAAAATATTGTATTTTTAGCTTAAAAAAAACCGACTTCAAAAAACCTACCTCTAAAAATCAAGAAATAATATTCGTAATAATAAAAACACGTCTATTGAAGTCGGGTGGGGCTGGAGTCCAAATTCCTTTTTTTTTATTCTAAAAGCCACACCCGACTTCAATAGACGTGTTTTTATTATTACGAATATTATTTCTTGATTTTTAGAGGTAGGTTTTTTGAAGTCGGTTTTTTGTTTTTCTAAACAATTTTTTATTTTTTTTATTTTTAGTGTAGGTACCTTTTTTGTATTAGGTAGTGTAGGTATATTATTTAGGTAGAAAAATTCGGCTCGGCCAAACGTGAGTTAATCGCGGAGAAACATACATACATGCGGGTCAAACTAAGAACCTCCTTTTTTTAAGTCGGTTAAATAACTACACTTAAGATATCCCTATTCCAACAAAAAAATAATTATCTTATTCATCTTATTCAGTTCATAAACAAAGAAGTTATACGACTGATCATCGAGGTAGTTCACACGAAATCATACTACTTTTGTGCTTTTTTCAAGATTACTTGTAAAGTACTGAACCGATTTTAAAAATTTGAAAAATGGGACCAACTTGAAAGTTTACTTTATGTAATAACTTTGAATCATTTCAATCGGTTCAGCCATCTTCGAGTAATCGGTGTACATACAAAAAACAAAAAAAAAAAAAAAAAAAAAAAAAAAAAAGGGTCGAATTGAGTACCTCCCTCCTTTTGAAGTCGGTAATGATTAAATTCTGTGTAATAGGCTTAAAAAATGTTGGCAATTACAAATTTCCGAAAAATCTGGATATAGAAAAAAATGATAAATTCTGTAAGAATGAAAACGTCTTAATTTGGTTTTCAATTCCGGCATTTGCATTGTAGAATAGTCTTTTATATCCATTTTGGGTCAATGGGTCTTTTTCGGTAATAAAATACCACAAAATAAATACCTATTTTTTACCGACTTCAAAAGGAGGGAGGTACTCAATTCGACCCGTTTTTTTTTTTTTTTTTGTATGTACACCGATTACTCAAAGACGGCTGGACCGATTGAAATGATTCAAACGTTATTACATTAGGCAAACTCCCAAGTTGGTCCCATTTTTTAAAATTTTGAAGTCGGTTCAGTACTTTTCAAGTAATCTTGAAAAAAAGCACGAAAATAGTATGATTTTGTGTGAACTACCTCGATGATCAGTCGTATAACTTCTTTGTTTATGAACTGAATAAGATTATTATTTTTTTGTTGGAAAAGGGATATCTTAAGTGTAGTTCTTTAACCGACTTAAAAAAGGAGGTTCTCAGTTTGACCCGCATGTATGTATGTTTCTCCGCGATTAACTCACGTTTGGCTGAGCCGATTTTAATTTCTACCTAAATAATATACCTACACTACCTAATACAAAAGGTACCTACACTAAAAATAAAAAATTGTTTAAAAAAACAAAAAACCGACTTCAAAAAACCTACCTCTAAAAAGCAAGAAATAATATTCGTAATAATAAAACACGTCTATTGAAGTCGGGTGGGACTTTTAGAATAAAAAAAAAAGACATTTGTACTCCAGCCCCACCCGACTTCAATAGACGTGTTTTATTATTACGAATATTATTTCTTGCTTTTTAGAGGTAGGTTTTTTGAAGTCGGTTTTTTGTTTTTTTAAACAATTTTTCCCATACATTTTGTTCTGAACGTCTACTGTCTTAGGAACAAGCGTACGCAGCGACATCTACAATTAGCTTTGCGTTGCTAACCCCATTGGAATAGTGTCCTGTCCTACGTCTTTGTCAACCATTTGTTTTATAAAAATATCCTTCATGCATTTTAAAAAATACTTAAAATCACACATTGTAAAGTAAATAGCAATAACCAGATTTTATTTTTTAAACAACAGTGTTTCGTATTTTTGATGACACACTTTTCAACAATGTCCTTTTCATCATAAGAAATCATTACATTACAAAAACTATTAATAAAATAACAAAGTAAAATAAGTTCAACCCTATTCTAGCTTTGCTTTTTCTAGATTTGTACTCACACCATACATGAAATAAAATATATGAGTGTACCCAAGAAATTTTATGTATGAGTATCTTACCTGCATTACTGTGACAGCGCCATACGTGATAGCTATCCAATAGATAGAGCCGAGCAGCACTCCCCCAGCGATGAACGGACATATCTTGTGTGTGATCTCCTCCATCGCATCAAGTAGAGCCACAAACGCCCCCATTGAAGGGAACACCACTATGTATTCCGCTTTACACTGCGGGCAAAGCACTTTGCGCGTTATGTTGCCCCGCTGCTTCTCGTCTACCCAGCGCTGGAGACAGCTCTGGTGCACCTGTCGGCAAAAAATAATGTTTAAGTTACTCAAAAGAAGCTCTTCAAAAACAACCAAAAATTTAAACTAATTGCTTAATTTTACACTAATGCTATTTTCTAAAACCAAAATGATGCCAAGATCAAATCAATTGCAGAATTTTCAACAAAAGACTGATTATTGAAGCTTATTTTCATCAAGAATTGTATTATCTTGAACACCTAGATGATAACAAAATATATAGGTAGGTTAGCTTACTACTTTGTAAACAAATGACTAATTGATTTTTAATCATAGATATTAAAATATTAAACTGGAGCAGTTTGAAAAACTATGTTATCAATATCAATTTCCGTAAGAGCTACATTTGATATTTTGATTTGTCAAAATTCAAAAACATTTAGCATAGATAGATAAAGATGACTTATTTATTATTTAAACTTAATTACCAAGACATAAAATTTGGGGCCCACTTAATATATGAAAAGTTTAAATATTTAAATGGGACTCAAATATTAAGTAGAAGTTTACTTTAGGTTAGATATTATGCTATCTAGTCAATGTTACAAAAGAAAATCTTTATTTACAGCCAGAAAACAACAAGAAGAAAATATAAAACAGCAATTTTATAAATAAACATGTTGTTATTGACTAGTTGTTTTCAGTGGCGGTACCTCCATAGAAGCCCAAAAGCCCGGCTTGCCCTAACAAAATCTTATTTACACTACTAATGAATCTCAATTAATGACAACAGCAAAATATTATTCACGAACGTAAATTTTCAATCAAAATCAACCAAAGATTCAATTTTTCAAACAACTGATCGATAGTCAAGTCGTTAAACTGCATAATATAGCGTATTAATCGAACAATACACTGCATCTCTCTCGCACTCGTTGGCTTGCAACCGGGCTTCGCAAATCCATACATACGCACTCTTCTAACGTTAGCGAAACGGTACCCCACTACATACATACTACTGTAGGTATGTATAGATTCTATGAAAAATGCCCAATCCGAGCCAAAGCATGCTTGCTATTGAAGTTAGCCACAAATGGCCACAATACGAGGCCGCCGCGTAGAGTGCGGTTATTTTACCCATGGCGTTATGTTGGTACCCCGGAAATTTATTCAATTTTGAACCTTATTCCATCGCAATAAGAATAAATTTACGGGGTACCAACATAACGCCAACGCCAATAATCTGTGACGACCTGACGACAGCTGTTTTGAAACAACAAGGGTTTTGTCTTTATTAGTGTTTTTGTGTTAAAAATGTGTCTAAATTTCAGTCTAATGATTGATAATGTTTTTTCGTGATGGATTAAAATGTTTATTCACTGTGTGATCTGTGAAAGTGTCCACGAGTTGAATCGATCCAAGAGAAATACAAAAAATGACTCTTGCCTTGCACTTGCAGTCCGGTAATAATACCTCTTCATTTCAGTATTTTCAAAGAAATACAATTCTTCAATGTATCGTACGTACCTAATTACGTTGTGGACTCGTTTACATTGTTGGTTCTTCTTATAAAAATAAATAAGTAAGGTTAGTTTTGCGTCTTTCGTTTGAACGACAAGGGGATAGGATTGGAATTGTCTAGTAAAAGCTCAGGAACGCTATTATTTTGTGAAATGATTTAAATATTTATTATGAGTTACACATTTTAAACGAGAAATTTAGTTTTGACTACACAATAATTAAATTCGATAAAGTCACGCCATCTAACATTTTGTGTCGAACTAATTTATGAATAATTATGTATGCTTAAGGGTTGTGCTTTTGGTGCTTTTTTGCGACTTATCTATTAATTAGTCTAGATGGCGCTGGGCTGTGTCGCATCGATATTTTGGTATGAAAAAAATCTTAAATTAATAAAGAGAGACTGTGAGATGCATTGTTTTTCTTGCTTATATTGAGCTGGTAAAAAAAAATTGGTTGATTTTAGGGTTCGGGCTTGCTATACTCTGTAGGCCTAGGCACGCCACTGGTTGTTTTGTGTTTTTAAATATATTTTACCATAAGTTCTTTAGATAAGTATTATCTTAACTCATGGGTCTACAAACTTTTTAGCATAAGGGCCAGATTAACTCCTCCACGAAGTCCCAAGGGCCAGGAACTAGCTAGCTCATCGTACCAACATACTGTAAATATTGCCGTAAGTATTGATGGTACGATCCGGCCTCCTTTCACGGACCGGATTGTTGGTGCTTGTGGACCGGAGCTGGCCCACGGGCCGTAGTTTAGAGACCCCTGTCTTAACCCATCAATGCCCGGAAAATGAGATACAATAGATTCTCTATTGTTGTCCATATGCCGGCGATCACACGGGCATTGATGAAATAAACAGGGGCCGTACCGGCTAACCTACATGGCTTTCGTAATCCCTTTCATTTGATATATTTAAGTTTGTAAATATTGTTACTTATTGCTATTAAAGCTGATAAGTTTTTTGCGCCCGTTCTTCTTGTCAGTTAAAAAAGTCTTGAACAAAGGCGTGGTAGGAAAATATAGACAATTCAAAAGTACTAAATAATTAAGTTTATTTGAATAAAGCTAATTTTGACTTTGACTTTGACAAATGGATGTGATACATTACTACTTTTACTGGTAAGTGATAATTTTATGCCAAATAGAAGTATCAATTCATCAATTCAATATCAACGACATTCGCGATCTAGGTTTAATAATGGACTCACAATTGGACTTTCACAAACACGTGGTGGCAATATGTAAGGCTGCAAATAAAATCTTGGGTTTCATAATGAGGATTTCTGTGCAGTTTGATGATTCTAGAGTTGCAACGGTGCTTTACAATGCTTATGTCCGCAGCAAACTTGAGTTTGGTGCGATTGTTTGGAATCCATACGAGGATAAGTATTGTCTTATGGTTGAGAGGGTGCAAAGGAAGTACGCGCGTTGGCTGTACAAGAAAAGGTACGGTTATTATCCATTCTTGTATCCGTCTCTATTTGCGACAGGTATGGTGGACATGGATACTCTGAAATTAAGGAGAATCATGCAGCTCTTGATGTATTATCTGGCTATAATACATAACAAAGTAGATAACCCAACCGTACTAAGGGAAGTGGGGCTATTAGCTCCCAATCGACTGGGTTGGGACGAGTCTGGGACGGTGGCGCCACGGCGGCGGCCTCGCCTGCTGCAGCGGCCTCCGGCGCGCACCAAGTATGCCGCGAATGCACCCACTACCCGTGCTTTACGCCTTATTGGAGATATGCTCGCCCATGACTATAGTATTGACCTATTTGCCGACCACTTTGGTCAGTTGCGCAGAAATGCTCTTAATTATGTAAGTGTCAACATTTAATTAATGATTTTTAAATTGATAATTTGAATGAATTTAATGAGTATTTTTGTGACATCACTTTATAATATAATTTATTGACATTACTGTTATTAAAATCTATGTTAATTTTTAATAGGTGTTTTGTTTCCGTCTACTTTTTTGACAACTCAATATAATTTCTTTTGACTTTATTAGTAATATTTAATGACATCATATTATTGACATTTGTAATTTTAGTGAATGCCTGTTTATATTAGTGACTGTTCTGTTTTTTGTACCAATTGACATCTTAATAATTTTGACATAATTAGTATTTAATGACATCCAAAGATTGACATCATAATATTCTTGACATTTGTAATTTTAGTCCAAGTTAGTTTTAAATAGGTATGTGTGTTTTGTTTATTATTTGACATTTTAATATGTATTTTTTTATGACATTTTTTATTAACTTTGTTTGACATCTAAATTAATCTTGGATTGACATATATAATTTGCTATTCTAATTATAAAAAAAATCTGTACTGATAATAATTGTATATCTTAATAATAACCTTAACATGCTGGCGTTTTGGGAAAACTGTAAGTCAGCATGTTCACCAATTGTTAAATAAATAAAAAAAAAAAAAAAAAAATCTCTTGACCCATAGTGGAACTACTTTTTGCCCTTAGGTTAGCATGCTTAGGACAGCGCCATCTGTTGACTGGTAGTGAAACTAAAAAAAATATGTTTGTTTTTTGAATTTCTAAAAAAGTGTGTTATACACAACTATTTGTCAAATGAACGCGATAACAATAGCCATGTAAGTTAGCCGGTACGGCCCCTGGGGTTGTTAATAAGCCCAAAATGTGTTTATTTTGTTTATATTGTATAGAATAAAGTAAGATTTATATTTTTTGTCAGAACATGAGAACATTCTCACACTTTCTTTCATATATACCCTTACTAGTTGAAAGGGAGAGAAATCAATTACTTCCAATAATATTTATATTTCAAATAGTGTAAATAGGTAGAAGGTTCAGTATTCTTAGTGCCAAAGTACACTTATCAATTATCTCATGAAAACAAACCTATTGAGGTTTGAGACTACAAAAAAATATTGAAAAACAAATCAATGCTTTGTTTGCAAATACTTTTAAACATTGATTGTTGAAAAATCTATGCGAGAAAGGCCATTGTATGATGATTGATAACCTTGAAAGAGCAAATACCCCAATGAAGTATGTCATACCGGTCATACCTATACTAGAATCATCTTAAAGATTTCATATTTTTCAATGGCACATATTTACTTTATAGTGATTTGACCCACAGGTTAGACCTATATTTCATAACAATCAACAACGTTACACGTGTCATAACATAACCGCTTTCGTCCATTTCACCTTGAACACAGGAAGAATAGCGTAATATCAATGCGATATAGCAAGCTAAAAGGATTGCTCACCCATTTTGTGGTTCCAATACATTTGCACGGCTGCACCCAAGCAGCCAGGCGGTCGTCCGCTTCAGTGGCAAAACAAACCCAGCAAGACTTCTGGTTCTCGTCATCAGCAGGCTGCAAAGCTTGCGAACTACCCATGCTGGCTGCCTGCGTGCCAAGCTTATCGCTGGACATTATTATTGCGTCTTCCCTCACGAAAACAAATACAGCACTCCGAACAAAACACTTTAAAAAAAATCACTAAATAAGATTAAATGCCTTCAGCAACTAAAAGTACGGAATAAACAAAAGAAATAATTGTACAAATAGTTTTTATCCAAACGATAAATAATTAATTTAGTAAAATCACTGTCCAAATACTATAAAAGCAGCTGTTTCCGTTTCGATGACATGAAAAGAATGAATGAATGAAGTAACCAGTAAATGAGTGAATGAGAGGAAATCAACTCAGGCTCGTGCACACGAGCGATTTTTCGATGTTATCCACAACGTCGAGTTATCGCGTCGAGTTTTTGGCGGGATTTTGTCGAGTTCAGTTCGCTGACTATTTTAATTATACGCAAATTAATTAATTGATTCATAGTGGATATTCAGCCGTTTGCACTAAACTCAAGTTAGGCGTGTCCTAGTTAAGTTATTTCTTAGCTTAGGAACAGCCTAAAAATGCCGAGCTGAAATTTTTGTTTGCACTAACAGACTACGTCGTAACTTGGGCATCGCCTTGCTAAGAGAAAGAATGAACGAATGTAAATATTAATTGTTTATGGATTTTTAAGCCGGCGAAGTAATATAGGTCATAGAGTACTTTTTGGTTATAACATCACATTGATTCATTCGTGAGTTAAAAGGAGACGAAAGATAAGGCGTTGGTTTATTTTATTTGGTAGGGTGATCGAAAAAGTTATGTCATCAACTGTCAATTTAGAAAATGGAAATCAAATCGCGGTAGTGTTGCCAATGGTACGGTAATTGCCGTATTATACGGTAATTGGGGTCAAAAATTAACCTTGACACGGCAGCTTAATGCAGAAGTTTACATACAAGTACAGTTATTTTATACGTTCTTATTATTTTATAAGTGCAGTAACTGTATTGAAATACTGCAATTTTTGCGATTTTCCACCGAGTCGTTTAGTAATTCAATTATTTAAATGAATGTTCCATGAATCTTCCATTTTTCAGCAAATATTTCTGTTTTTGTCACAATTGACGGCCACAGGCTATAACCACAGATTTACAATTCATAACATAGGAATTTCTTAAGCCTTGGGCGCTCGATATTGGGTGCGTAAGTTAAGAATAGCCTAAAGTGCATTTAGGAACGTCCTAAGGTTAGTGCAAACCAATTTTTTGCTAAAAATGTCTTAAGTTAGTTAGGAAAAGACTTAGGCGATTCTTAAGTTTAGTGCAAATGGGTGTTAGAGTCTTAAAATTAGTGCAGTTTTGTGGTACAAGGTACAAGTGTCTACGCAACTGAACAATATGTGGGATAATGGAAGTAGGCGCGATCTTGGTTGTGTGAAGCTGAGACTTTTATTGTAGTGGTCGCTACCTCGGGAAAACTTACCGATTAAACTGTCTTGATATACTTGCTGCCAAATGCTCCAAGCAGCATTGGAATGTGACAGCCGTTTGCACTAAACTCAAGTTAAGCGTGTCCTGGTTAAGAATTAGCTTAGGAACAGCCGAGCTGTGTTTGCACTAACCTTGCACTAACAGAGGGCCTAGTACGAGTTGTGTTTCTCACCTCACTTTGCGAATAGTATCGAGTGAAAGAGAGGTAATCATGCGAGTGAGTAAACGAGTGAAAGAAAGGAAACAATAGTTAACTATTCGCAAAGTGAAGTGAGAACAAAAAACCCTCAGACTACGTCGTAACTTGGGCATCGCCTTGCTATGAGAATGAATGAATGAATGTATAATTAATATTAATGAATGAATATTAATTGTTTATGGATTTTTAAACTAGCGAAGTAAAGTAGGTCATAGGATATTATTAAAGTTGAAACTTCTTATTGATTCATTCGTGAGTAAAAAGGAGACAAAAGCTAAAGCTTGGTCTATTTTATTTGTTAGGGTAAATTCACCGGGAAAAGAAAAAGTCAAATCAGTCAACTGTCAAAGAACATAAATAACTATTTACTCTTTGCTCACAATACCACAGACCAGGCGTGGTCCGAGGGAGGGGGGTCACAGGGGACATGACCCCCCCCCAAAATCGTACATTGTCACATAGAAAAAGCATCTAAAAATTTACAAAAAAGCAATTATTATTATTAGTGACCCCCCAAAATTTCAGGCTGCGACCGCGCCTGCCACAGACTATAACCACTGTTATAGGAATTTCTTAAGTTAGGTGCTCGATATTGGGCCCGTAAGTTAGGAACGTCCTAAGGTTAGTGCAAAGCAATTTTTTGCTAAGAATGTCTTAAGTTGGTTAGGAAAAGACTTAGGCGATTCTTAAGTTTATGTGTGTAACACCCATTTGCTCTAAACTCAAGTTAAGCGTGTCCTAGTTAAGTTACATCTTAGCTTAGGAACAGCCGAGCTGAAATTTTTGTTTGCACTGACAGACTACGTCGTAACTTGGGCATCGCCTTGCTAAGAGAATGAATGAATGAATGTAAATATTAATTGTCTGAGGATTTTTAAACCGGCGAAGAAATATAGGTCACAGAATACTTTTTTGGTTTTATCATCACATTGATTAATTCGTGAGTTAAAAGGAGACGAAAGATAAGGCGTTGTTTTTTTTATTTGGTTGGGTGATCGAAAAAGTTAAGTCATCAACTGTCAGTTTAGAAAATAGAAATCAAATCGCGGCAGTGTTGCCAATGGGACGGTAATTGCCGAATTATACGGTAATTGGGGTCAAAAATTCACTTTGGCACGGCAGCCTTTGCCAGAAGTTTACATACAAGTACGGTTAATGGGGAATGTCTGAAAAAATTGAATTGGCTGAATATTTTTCTTTAGGTAGGAATAAGCTCCCTTAGTAATAGAAAAAAAATCAGAATTTTCGGTTGAAATTTGCGTGAAAAAATTTAAAAAAATTTTAAGTCTCTTCGACTTCAAAAAAATAGGAAAGTAACAGCAGAATAGAGATTATACCTGTGCCAACACCTGCCACAACCACAACATGGTATTAAAAAAAAAAATTTCAACACAAAATGTCAAAACTTTTTTTTTAATTCTTGTTGTCGTGGCAGGTGTTGGCAAAGATATAATCTTCATTTTGCTGTTACTTTTCTACATTTGTGAAGTCGAAGAGACTTTAATTTTTTAAAATATTTTCACGCAAGCGAAGATTCTGAAAATTTTTTCTATTACTAAGGGAGCTTATTCCTACCTATGAAAAAATATTCAGCCAATTTGATTTTTTTCGGACATTCCCCATTCTTTTATAAATGCACTGATTGTATTGAAATACGGCAATTTTTGCGATTTTCCACCGAGTCGTTTAGTAATTTTATTATTTCAATGAATTCTCAGCTGTCTTGCATTTTTCAGCAAAAATTTTTGTTTTTTGTCACATTTGACGGCCACAGACTATAACCACAGTTAGGAATTTCTTAAGCCTTGGGCTTTCGAAATCGGGCCCGTAAGTTAAGAATAGCCTAAAGTGCATTAATTAACGTTCTAAGGTTAGTGCAAAGCAATTTTTGCTAAGAATGTCTTAAGCTAGTTAGGAAAAGACTTAGGCGATTCTTAAGTTTAGTGCAAATGGGTGTTACTTTCCATAGTTAAAATGTATACTGTGGTGAAGATCGATGACTTAGCGTTTTGCCTGCTAGAATGCATCCAATGCCATTGTCAAATGTCAAAATTGTGTCCTTGTCAAACTGTCAAATTCGGGGCCTTGAAGGGTTTCATATTTTGTCGTGAATGAAATTGAAAGTTTTTTAATTTTAAAAGCTGAATAATTAAAGTTACTTGTGGAAATTATGTGAAATAAATAAAGAAAAGGAAGAAGATATACATAATTAGTTTTTAGACAGCCTAATAATTTTTAGAAGAGAATTGGTAAGTAAGTTAATTATCAATTGGATTAAACCCGTTTTGCAATGACTTACTTTTCGTAGATACAATAATAATTAATAAAATCATACATGTATTGTTATAATCGTTACAAAACTTCTGTGTCTTTATTTTACAAGAAATAGTACTTAATTGTGTAGGTATTTAGGGCTTAAATATTATATTTATATCACGTGTTATCTAAGTTTACATAACTGTTGCACAAACCCTACATAGAAGTAGAAGTCTTAATTTTAGACTGAAATCTATAAATAAATCACTTTCAAAGTTTCACCTTAGATATAAACAAAAACAATAGCATTAGTGGAAGTAAGTAAATTGAAGGAAAATCGTAATTAACTTCTGAGGCAAGATAACAAAGTTATTAGTTATGTATTTTTCTAAAGTTTAGTATTATTTATAACGGAAAGTTTGAAAGAAACTATTTACTACTACAACAAGCTTGGTTTTTTATTTATTTGAGAGAGATGGTTGTAAAGTTGACGGAGATATAGTAGAGGAAAGAAATATAATATAAGATCAAACGAACTTCTAGAAGTGAAGTTCGATCGATATTATATGAGTCGCTTCATACGAAAGATATAAATAAATATATAATTATTTATGGTTTACTTGTAGTACCTCCCAGGTACTTGGCAGATTCGCACTATTTTAAAGAGTATGAAAACTACTTGTTTTAGAAAAGTATCTCACCACTTCCGGTAATTACGTCACCAACACCCCACCCCAGCTTACTTGGTTACCGGTCTTGCGATCGTACCTCATTCTTTTAGAGATACAAATAAATTAGCAAAACTGACTAAAGGGTACAAAGGGTGGGTGGGAAGCTTATATCTTTCGTATGAAGCGACTCATATAATATCGATCGAACTTCACTTCTAGAAGTTCGTTTGATCTTATATTATATTTCGTCGCTTCATACTCAGATATAAATAAATATATAATTATTTATGGTTTACTTGTAGATGTTTAGAGATATAAGGAAAGTTTTGCTAAACAAAAGATTTTTAGAATATAATGTACTTAATCAATTCAAAGCGTAATTATTTGTTCATAATGTAGATAATTATTAATTATCTCAAAATTGCAATAATGTAAGTGATTTGTTATTTGGAAAAGTAATAGTGAATTGATTATTATTCTTATTAGAAATAAAAACTATTATTTCTCAAACCTTGTCAATTATAAAATCGAGCAAATACATAAGACCTGTCCGTCCAGTCCGCTGTTCCTCCGGGCTCCGATGGTGTCTCTCTATGTATAGAGTAGAGACCCGCAGAAGCGAGATGGCAGACGTGGCTGCTTGTCGCCGGCCATGAGCACTGAAAACTAGTTAAAAAATTGAGAACTGGTGTGTCAGTCCCACTCTCATGGGACAACCTTTGCTTGATCTACCAATCAAATTAATTGCGACCGACGTGGCGGGTGCCTCTGTAAGTTCTATGAGTAAATAAGAGATAATATGTTAAATAATAAACTACACAGGAATGAGATTATTCATGTTATTCGGCCTTGTGTCCCTGGTCACTGACAAATAGCTCTGTAGCATTATAGCCGGACATATATTTTGATGGTCATCAAAAAAAAAAGGGAAATAGGTAAGAGAGTATATAACAATGATATAGTTCACGACCTGGAGCTGAGGTTTTAATAATATCAAGTATTTTTATTTTTAATAAAAAGTATTTTTGGACTTTGTGGGTGGTACAAAGAGCCAACAAAATAAGAAGTAGGTGCCTTCGGTAGGCATAAAGCTAGATTTAACTACCTGATTATAGATTTTAATACCAATTTGAAATCTATTGTATACAACCCAATATATTGGTCTAAGAGTTCTTTTGAAAACTATTTTTGTAAGAGTTTTACGTTTTCATCAGCTCCAATCAAGTTCTGTTTCCATCCTAATAGGGACAAAGCAGGTCGAAAAGTGTTTTACAAACATTTATAAAATTGTTCCCTTATTAAAAATATTACATTTTGAACTGAATTATGGATCAGGTTTTTGCCTGAAAAAAGATATGTTTCTAAAGATTAAGCTCGCTGAAAGTGAGACCATCATCAGCTCTATCTACGGCCGCCGCGCCGCTAGTGTCGCCTTCTGCATGAAGGCCGCGCGCCGACTGTGCGGTCTGCAAAGCTACTGATGGTGCCTGTATTGAAAATATTAAGTTTATTTCAGGTTTTATAATGAACATATACTTAGGTGCTTAACTAAAATATATTTTAGAAGAGGCCAGAGTTGAGATGGCCACGTAGGAAAAAATAAAATGACGCAAGCATTGTCATATTTTATTTTTGTTTCTACCATAAGTAGGAAAAATAGATAAACAGAGGGTGAAAAAAGTATATATACATACTAACTACTACTACTAATTTATATCGGAAACAAGATCAAAGTATATATATACTTTGATCATGTAGGTATCTAATCTACAATTTGGCCGTGGTGCGGGACGTAAAGAAATCAACCTAATTTGAAACATCAATTAATATTTGTGGTTATTTCAGAGAATGCAAGCTCAGACAATGACCACTCTGTTTCCGTGTTTAGTTTTCTTGATTTTTAATCAGCACCGCGAGTTTTTCTCGTTTTTATGTACGGATACGAGACGTATGCTAACCTTATGATTACGGCTATGGCACCACTACCAAATTATGGTAGATTAATTATTAAGATGAGAGCAATGCACCCTATAAAATAAATTAACCATGAAATGAATGGCTGTTGTATTATTTTGTCCTAATAATACTAAACAATTAGACTAGATTATGGCAAATGTTTTGATGTCAAAAAGACTGCTAAAATTGCTAGTTTAGTGAAAATTTATATTTCAATGGTAATGGTAATTATACCTATTATACACCCAATGTTCAAATATTGTGAAAATGTTTTGTAACCATCGGGTTATATATTTTTAAATTATCTCAGGAATATTTATTACGGTATCATGATCACTATTTCAGTGTGACATTCCAAAGTTAAGAACTTTGTCTATCTTAAACCTTTGTGTGTAGCCAACTATAATACTTTGTAGCTGGGCAAGCAGCTTTAATGTTCTAAAAATATTTGAGAATTTTCTTATGCTACACTGTAATTGAATTTCTTCAAGAAATGATACCTACCTACGTAGGTAGGTATAAGTCTAAGATCTAGCACATCTGCATAAAGGCTTTAAGACACTCACAGAATAATTTATTAGAAAGTCAAAGTCTTTTTTGATACTTAAACTTAATACAATACCATACGAGATACGAGTACATATGTTCTCTAAATTAACACTTAACTCTTAGGGAAGTTTATCTTACTGAGACATGAACTTATTGAAAGCCCGAAAGGCATGCTTAACTGTCAAAGTACTTGTATTAAGATATTCAAATCATAAAAACTTTTATTTTTAAATAATAACTAGCAAAAATTGCATTGTAAAATGCTAAAATTCCAAAATTAATCTTTAAAAAAAACTCATTATTTTTTGATACTCACAGGGGCAAATAAATAAAGAAGTTTATTTCCAATCAATGTTACAAAGTACATGTTGTGTTATTAGCTTATCAGTCAGCAATTTACATGCAGTTTGATAATTTTTTATCTTAAATTGATGTTTAAGATGTTTAAAGTAAAGATGTACTTAGTTTAAACTAATCTAAAGTAATACTGGTCAGATGCTATGAATTATTTTGTCACTATTGAACTTACTAAGTAAATGACAAAATATAAACAAAAATTGACCTTTAGACAGTTGAAATTTTTGAATTGCCCCCAATTCTAATCATATAAGATTTTATATAATATGTAGTTATAATCATGTTCTGTCTATAGAACACTATATAAACGTTTGGTAACTTTATCAGCAAAGGGCAACATCCCATTTTAGTTCAATCTTCACTATTAATATTGGTTATTTTAAATAAGTATTAAAGTACTGAATGCAGCCAGCATGTACCTTATTTAGGATAATGTGTCGTCTAAGGGGCACCCTTGGATGCACTCTATCTACGATGCGATGGCGGAGGCTGTAGAGTTGCTCGAGGAAGCCTCTGGCTGCTCCGGTTGTTGTAGCTGTTTGCTAGGGGTCTCTGGACGCCTCCTCGCTTCCCCCCCCCCTTTTTCGTCGAGCGAGAATCAGCCAGTGACTGGCCCAGTTGACCTGGTTGCTATTTATGGCACGACCTGAGTCATGAGTCGACGTGTTCACATTTTTGTGGTTTTGGATTGTAACCCCGTCTTGCTGGCTTTAGTTTTAGTTTTATCGAACAACCTGCTGCCGAAAAGTTTGACTTTCCTAATAATCTTGGATAACTTACGAAACTGATTTATCCAGGTTAGGCATTATATGTTTTTACAATGGAAGTCGCTCCAGAAGCGACATTTAAAGGCAGTTACATTGCTCGCTTTTTATTAAGGCGCGGCGGTCATCGCCCGACTTAACACGGGAATATCAATGCCCAGTTGTTGTTGGCTAGGTCAGACCCTGGCGTAACAACAGAAATCTTAATTATGATTTAAAGATTAGCGAGATTAGCTACGATACCCTCTATAGATGCAGATGCATCATTAATAGCTCTTTGCAGCTATGGATCTAGCTTTATCTACCTGAGGAGGTGAAGCCTTTTGAGAAAGTTGTTCGAGTGTCGGGATTGAAGTTACAGCTAAAATGTTTTTATAACTGGTTCGGTTAGAAATGTAATAAGACAAGCTTCTCTTGATCGGAGTACTCAAAATAGCCGCTTGTTTTGCATGAAGGCACAAGTGCCTAATCAAAATCTGTCAAACAGATCAGTGTTTAAACGCCACGTGTTGACTCGCAGTCAACCCCTAGGCGATATTTTAGCCATTGTGTTAGCTCGCAGCTAACCCCTAGGCAAAGTTTGCTACTTGTGTTAACTCACGGTTAACCCCGAGCATGGATACTTATAAAGCAAAACAAGGGCCCTACCGCGCATGTGCCACGGTGTTTAATAAACGCCATATTGTGTTGACCCGCAGTCAACCCCTAGGCGGCATTTTAGCTGTATATGATATTCATTATTAATATTATATTTTAGCCATTGTATTAGCTCACAGATTGCCTTTAGGCAAAATTATGCTATTTGTGTTAACTCACGGTTTTAACCCCTAGCATAGACACTCATTGTAAAGTAAAGTTTCACTTACCTTGTAAATTCTCATATTACCGAACTTTCTTCATGATAATAATTTTTCTTTTCGTTTTATTTAAATTCATAAAAAATACTTTTTAAAATTTAAGTAGACTGTAGAATTACAACACTTTGGCGTGGTGAGTGAGACGTGCGAACACTGGCGCGCACCAAAAAAGAATGAGGTACGATCGCAAGACCGGTAACCAAGTAAGCTGGGGTGGGGTGTTGGTGACGTAATTACCGGAAGTGGTGAGATACTTTTCTAAAACAAGTAGTTTTCATACTCTTTAAAATAGTGCGAATCTGCCAAGTACCTGGGAGGTACTACAAGTAAACCATAAATAATTATATATTTATTTATATCTGAGTATGAAGCGACGAAATATAATAAGTCTATGGGAATAGATAAGTAAGTAGCAGTGGTGAAGGGTCCATACAAGCCGGTTCCCATCGGGTTACCTTTTAGAAATCCCATCCTACTGGTCCACTATGCAGATCGTAACTTTTTTGTAGAACGGCATACCTGAACCATCAATTCACCCCGCATCACTACTAAATAAGAATTAAAATGAATTCTGTGGGAAGCAATCAATGCTTGTTTCTTAATATTTTTTCGTATAAGATATTCTCACATCACATTTCTTATCCCAATCCAATTTGCAATATAGTTGAAAGACTTTTTGTTACCATCAGATAGCCCAGTCGTCTGCAGCCCTATTTTAGTAGCATGACGACTGCAAGAGGTTTTGTTTATGTTGAAATGTCAAAAATGACATACCGTAGACAAACCCTTTGACTCTCAAAAATTACATTTAGAGGTAGATAAAATCTTTGTCGTGTTCACCATGCTACGCCTGCAGGACATAGACCTCTGCAATGTCAGGATATTGCCATATTGAAGAAATTAAAGGTCATCATGAGTTCTATATTTATTTATGTGTATACTGACTTTTTTCTAGATTTATATTGAAAATTAATAGCCGGTTATACAAAGTGTTCTTTTCTAAGAACCCAGATGTGTAAAGTATAATTTTATTGTATTTTATTTTATTTAGAATACCAAAAGCAGATATATTATTGTGGAAACAATTTCTTAAATGTACATAGAGATTAACAGGTAGTCGCATACGAAAATAATTTACTATCAATTTCTCAAAAAATATGATATGCATATTCACACTAACGGCCGGTTTCTGAATTGAGAAATTGTAGTTGAGCACTACTTAAGTACAAATTTTGTATGGGTGAGTAAGATTTGAGTAGTGCTTAACTTCAATTTCTCAATTCAGAAACCGGCCGTAAAACGGCTGAAAAGATGCGCAGTAGCTACAAACACTACACTCGGCGCATGCTTTGTCTCATCTTTGTCTTACCAAGTTATATGCCGGCACTTATACTTGAGTGAAATATTTAGATAATGAAAAGATGAAAGTTAACCAGCACAACTAAAATTAGGCTGCAGTTTTCAATGTTTTTAACCCTCTTGTAAAGCATGGTGATTATTAATTTTATTATTTACTAGCGGCCGCCCGCAACTTCGTCTGCGTGGAAAGTTTTTTGCTATCCCTCGGAAACAATACTTTTTTCTGGATGAAAGGTACCCTATGTCCTTCTCTGTACCCCTAGCAACGTGTATGTAAAATTTCATGATGATCGGTTCAATAGTTAAGACGTGAAGGCGTAAGGATGTTCATAAATCTAGCCAACTCAAAATCACAAAATACTAAGGGCATGGGCAATATGGGCATGAGCCATATTTGATTATTTTATTTCAAAAGATTCCCCCTAGAATGATAACAAAACAAAACAATCAATACTTTTTTAAGTTACTTTATTGTCAACGAATCACAAATCGACTCAATTACGCTTTTTATCAACCAACCATGCTTAGCCATAAACGCTAAAATAAAAATATAAAATAAAACGACCTCCGACCGATCATGCTTGCAATTCAACTTGATAGCCTTGAGCTATAGGAGGGGATCCGAACTGCTCCATTCTACAGAAAAACGTAATAAATTATGCGGACAGAAGGTTTGCTCTGTCTGAAATAATATTTGCGCACATGCACGTTTCACCTTAAAAATTACGAAGTTTCGTATTATTTATTCTGTGGTTCTGTGCAAAAACAAAATGAAGACGCAAGTATGGCAGATGAGCAGGCTTTGAAGAGGTTTTTGTCGAAATCGTAGATAAAGGCCTACTTAAACCTGGCCGGTATCCTGTACCGGTGGCGGTAACAGTATACCCGACCGATATTTTGTATGGCATTACCGCAGCGAACACCTTTGAACAGCGCGTTACCTCATACCCATCGGGATATCGTTACCGCCACCGGTACAGGATACGTGTCAGATTTGAATAAGCCTTGGATACTTTATATTTAAATGTGCTCTAAAAATGTATTTAATTAATTTGTAGTTCATTGTCCAAAACACTGTCATAGCCAAGTTAGATATTCGTGACTATAGCTTTCCCTGCATAAAACTCGAAGATTGAGAACATCCTAGGTTAGTACCTCAGCCCCTAAACTTATTACCTAGAAAAAGATGTGTTTTTAAACGATGTCCTAAAGAGCTGCTCCTGACTAATAAACCATCTCGTAGTCGTCGCAGTTATGGATAGAAATAGCAATACGGCGTTTTCAAAAGAGCTGATTAGGGTTAAGTGAGTACTTTATCTTATCATAAGTTAGTAAACTAACCAATATGATTATCTAACGGACTCTTCACACGTACACATCACATACATTCTACATAGAAAGGATAATTAATGTCTGTTTTGAAAGACTTCGATGATTTGAAGGTCTAAATACGCAGGGAATCCTTAATTAGGCGGGTCACCCTTGTACACAAATAATCTGAAAGCTTGAAAATTCGACCTTACATGGTCAAAATTCAAAATTCAAAATAATTTATTCAGTCTAGGCTGTTACAAGCACTTGTGAATGTCATAGAAGCTACGCCATCGGTTCGCAAACCCTAAGCGGGAGACCTTGTAACGAGAAGAACCGGCAAGAAACTCGTCAAGGGCTGCTTTTTTCTCCCTGTATATTTCATACAGAGTCGTCAAGATTGAAAAATGAGCTCCACATTTAAAGTGAGGTCATTTTCCATCACAATAGTTATCAAAAGGTTACACACAATGGGTAGGTAGGTTAAAATTAAATATCTACTACATTCAGATAGATAATCGTGAGAGTAAATAACTTTCAACTAGTTTAGAAATCACTCCGTCTGCTACTCTAACCAAAAAAACCGGTCAAGAGCGAGTCGGACTCGCGCACCGAGGGTTCCGTACCATCATGATTGCACCGTTAAACCACACTGCAGAGTAGAATAATATAATTAGCATTGCAGTTTTAGGTCAGCGCCATCTCTTGACCGATAGTGGAACTAATGTTAACTGTTTTAGAAATTTGATAATTTCTAAAAAAGTATGCTATATTGAGACATCGTTTTATTTTTCCTGTAATCTTTATATAAACTGCTATCACATAGAATTATTTCAGATTTTTCTCTTTGCAAACTTCGGAGATAAGGGGGGGGGAACGGTATTTTTTTTTACATTTTTCATCATAAGTCGAAAACTATACCGTCTAGAAAAAAAAAAAAAAAGATTAAAAACGTGCAAACGGCGCTCTTTCATATGATACCCCACATGCCCTAGTAGCTCCACTTCAAATTTTTAAGACCCCTTTTCAGGCCCTGCTGTAAAAAAGATATTTATTTTTTTATTTATTTATTATTTGCAAAATAGTTGGGCAAATGTCATCTTAAACTATTCCAAATTTCAAGTTGATACCATTAGTAGTTCTCGAGATATCCAGCTGTGACAGACAGACAGACAGACTGAGTCTCACCATAAGGGTTCCTTTTTTACCATTTTGGTACGGAACCCTAAAAACACTTGATACAAGACATAAAAATAAAAACGCAATTCTTACAATTCAATATGCGTTAAGATAGGTTGTAAGGTCGAATAATGGTTTATAACGTGTTTTTTTTAACCCTAACCAAGGTTACATTTGCAAATCTTCGTCATCGCTTCGCTTTCGAAACAAACATGGATTTGACGTTTTAAAATTCGATTGTTAACGAAACCCAATGTCAATCCCATACATGTTTCGAAAGCGAAGCGCAATCCCATACATGTTTCGAAAGCGAAGCGATGACGAAGATTTGCAAATGTTACTTTGGCTAGGCCCTCTGATAGGTACCCTTCATCCACTAAGTATCATGTTGGATATGCTCTTGTTAGTTCATTCGGACCTTTTGCGTTTTATCTGAAGCTCTAACATTCGCTGGTTGCCGTCACCATCAGTCAGCCGGCACTCAACTCAGTAGTCTTCGGGGCCGCGGCCCAACCACGCGTCTCGTTGTGTCCTCAAACCTCAAGTGTTGTTACTTTCACCTCTCAGTGTTGTCCTGTCTTGCATCACGGTGTCTTAGGTGAGCCAGTCGCCATTATATCACGTTTGCAGGATGTTGCAACCAACAAGTTGTTGTTACTTATAAGATGTTGCTGATTGTCGTAGAATCTTTGAGCTGAGTTATCTGCGATAACTGTACTCGGTAGTTTTGTTTGGGAGTCAACAAACTTGTATTTCGAAATGCTGATAAATACTTACCTATTTGTTTTTTACATCACATACGTTGTTTTGATCTCAAATTGTGTAACTTGAGTTATAGAAATCGAAAAAAACCTATCACCAACATCCAGTTCAAAAAGCTTGTTTACCTTATTATTTATAATTATAATTATAAGTTACTAGCTTTCCGCCCGCGTGGACTACCGGTTATATCGTGCCGATGGAGACCCGTGTCCAGCTGTGGGATAAAAAGTAGCCTATGTCCTTTCCCAAGGTCCCATCTACATCCGTACCAATTTTCATCAAAATCCGTCCAGGGGTTTGCGTGAAAACACAACAGACAGACAAAGTTACTTTCGCATTTTTAATATATAAATACTTAATAGTATGGATTTTTCTATATTGCCCCGGCTAGGGATCAAACCTGGGACCGCAGAGTTAGCGACACCATGAAAACCGGTGTGAAAACCACATGACCACGGATATCGCCTTTCATTATTGTTGTTTTTCTCATAGGTACTAATCGCATCTAATAAATGCCTTTCTTTAGACTTAGATCATCTTTAAGCAACGAACTAAGTCTAAAACTGTTAAATCCATCAGGGCCCTATATAATAAACGTGACCATTTGTCACCTGTCATGACATTTTTATATCCATTGCGTCAATCGATTTGAAAATAGAATAAACTACTCATAGCTACACCGCAATGTAAACCAAATTGTCGCGAAAATTTACAAATTGTCACGTTATTAAATAGGGCCCTGATCTGCAAATAAAACGCAGCTCCAAAATCAAGATATATTTTAGTTCCGTTACTAAAGTTCCAAGAAAAATATTTCGATACGTGACGCCGTACACACGCAAAGTCAAGGTTAATTTGGAGTCATATTATGATCACGGGAATTAAAATATATCAAACCAAAAACCCTTTTTAAATTAAGCAACTTTAATCTTGATACCTAACTTCCGTTCTTACAACAGGTAAATTAAATATTATTCTTATTCTTAAATATTTATAACACTAGCGGCCGCCCGCGACTTCGTCTGCGTGGAAAGTTTTTTGCTATCCCTCGGGAAGAATGTTTTTTTCGGGATGAAAAGTATTCTATGTCCTTCTCTGTACCCTAGGCAATGTGTATGTAAAATTTCATGATGATCGGTTCAGTAGTTAAAATGTGAAGGCGTAACAAACAAACAAACAAATAAACAAACAAACGGACTATCTCATTTATAATATTAGTAAGGATGATGGCTACATAATATAATTAATTAGATTATGATTAATATTATTAAGCTAAAGAAAATCTAGAACATCAAATATTTTTGTTGCGAAATAAACAATAAGTAGGTATAATATTTATTATAAAATAAAATAAATCTTTCACCAATATATCTTGGTGACAGTATCAAAAATTTTATAACGATTCAAGTAGATACACCTAATACCTTGAATGGGAAAGATAATAAATAAATAATTACTACGTAAGAAATGCAATCTTGCCTTTGCGCAGATAAAAATATTTACAAGGTCGATTAATGGCTATTCACACGTCATTCAGAGGAATCGTAAAGGTCACACGAAGTAATTGTTGATATTTATTTACGAGAATATGTTAGGTAGGTATGTAGTAGGTACCTATATTATTTCGACTTTAGTAAAGTTTAATCGTTACTTTGAGATAATGAAACTTTTTAGTTTGCACAGTTTTCCCTAAATATTCAAAATCTTTATACATAAGACATCAACGTGAGAAAACCCTTCGCAAAAATTTTTTTTGTATAATAATGTACTTTTAAAATAAGCTGAGCTATAGCTTGACCATAAAGAGTTGACATAAATTGAGGGCGCCACTTCTATGTAAATACGTCAAATTCACGAATAATTTGGCAACACTGACTACATTTAGTACTGAAAATTTTTAGTTCCATTTTATTTAATTTCAACTCTTTATGGTCAAGCTGTAAGTACTGCACAGAGGCCCTACCGGCTAACTTTTCGAACTTCGGCGGGTCTGCCGAGCTTCAACTTAAAACCGATTTAAATCGAAGTAAGGAATTTCGTATTGCACTATTTGTTCAAGTTATTTGGAAGATTTTGATGTTCGGGTGATGTCATGAATTGGGGTTCGCCATTTTGGCCCAATGGCGATGGCAACGCAAAGCTAATTGTAGATGTCGCTGCGTACGCTTGTTCCTAAAGCAGTACTTTTGATTGGTTAAAATATGTCAAAAATGTCATTTGACTTTTGAAACAACCAATCAAACGATTTTGGTACAAGCGTTTGTGGCGCCATTAGTTCCTCAGTTTGCATCCCTGTTGGGGATCGATTTATCTGTTTTAATTTGAAACCCGGCAGACTTACGAAGTTCGATGCGTTACGGCCGTCCGTACGGCCCCTGGTCTGTAAACTTGTATGATAACTGATTATTGCAATGTAAATCAAACAAAGAGTACTTTTGTAATATAGGAAAATGTAAATAAAACATGAGATATGACTGCATTAACTATTATGAAACTTATTTTGGTTTCTACACGCGTTGATGTCGTATCCTATGCAATTTTTCAAAAGTTTTTTTCATCAAGATTTTGAATTAACAATCTGGGACGTACCAGCTATCGCATCGAACTTCGACAAGTCTGCCCGGCTTCAAATTAAAACACATAAATGGAGCCTCAATCAGGCCACCCCAATTCATGATGTAACACAAACATCGATATCTTCCAAATAACTTCGGCAAACAGTACATAGTACATACAAAATTCTTTACTTCGATTTGTCTGTTTTAAGTTGAAGCCCGGCAGGCCCGCCGATGTTCGAAAAGTTAGCCGGTAGGGCCCCTGTCTTTAGTTAGGGATAGTAGATTTGCGTCGTGAATTATTGACTTTTATATTTCTTCCTATAATATAACATTCTTATGCAACATCATCAGAAAATTAAGAAAATTGCGCCGTTAACAAATATGTGAAAAATGTATTTTCTCAATATCAGAAAAAATCGACTCACCCGTAGCAGCTCAGACGGGACTCGACCCCGCACCCTTAGGATTCCGGCCCAATGCACTAACCAATTATGCTACCGAGTCGCTAGCAGGATTGGCGAAATTTTCACGTTTTCGCTGTAGGCCTGCGCCGTGAGTCGATTTGCTACGGTGAGTCGATTTTTTCTAATATTTTTCAATTATATTAATAATCTTAATAATCTTAATATAAAAATAGCATTGTGAATGCATAAAAAATCTAAAAAGTTCAAAAATGTATTTTCTCATTAAACAAAAAAATACTAAAATTAATATGGCAGTTGTGTTTTTAAATGTCGATAGTTTTAAAAGTTCCAATCACCTCTCACTTGCTCTTATAAGGCTTGTTTAAGTACTGCTCAGATTTCGCAATATCTACGCTCAATTGAAATATTAACAGGTTATAGAGGTCAACTTCTCTTTTAATGACTTAAGTAAGTGTCCGGCCAATCCATTGCGTGTATTCTGTGACATTGCCTCTGTTCAGTACCCTTAAGAGGAGGCTCCCAGAATTTGGCAATATTTGAACTCAAGTAGTGACGTCTGTACAATCTCAATGAATGTCAAATTCAAATATATGCTTTTATGGACCTTCATTTAGTGGATGACGGCAGGATTTCAGAAATTATTGAGTTTGGCTCGATAGTTTTTTATTCTGAAAACATGTCCTTTTTAGGGGAATTTTTAAAATATCTCTTTAATTATACATCGTTTCTGAGCAAAATTTATGTAAATCATAAGCAAATTACGTGTTCCAGTGACTGACGGCACAAAAATCGTATATATTAATTATTACTATTGTTATTACCAAAAAAGAGATTAAATACCAGCGCGCTGCGGGCGCCGCCTTTGTTAGTACTGCGCAGTGCGCCGTCGAGGTAGGACGTGTGTCGCTCGCGCATCGAATTTTTCATCAGTACGAGCATTGCTTTGCAATCTATCTATACAATTGTTTAACGTATTACTTGCGCAGAGCAACGGAGGGGATTTCGCGAGGGCTAGGGCGGTTTCCTTCAAATTTCTATGATAAAGATTGTATAACTGTGGTATGGGTAACAAACAGCAAAGCGCGCGTGTTCATCGTTCTGGCAGCGCCACGGTCTCCGATTTGCGTGAATTAAATACATCACGAATGTCAATTTTTTGCCAGTCGGGAGCTCGGGAGAAAGTAGGTTTGATCGCCCCCCCAATGGAAGAGGTACATCCGAAGATGTACGTATATGTCCATTATTAGGTTTGAGGAGCCACGTCACACCATTATTTAGCAGCAAAGTAGATTATTTTGTAGCACAAATCCTGAAGTTAGCATCATAATATATCGCGAGAGGTATCAATGCAAAGGTGGCTCCTCAGTCTAAACATCAGGTTTAAGGAGTCATTCTGGAACTCGCTAAGTACCCGTTGAATACTTTAGAAAATTAATGCATCGTTTAGCAGCAAATGTGTAAAGTACTTGCTAATTTTTTTTAATTTTTAGCTCAGTAGTGCTGGAGAACGCAATTTGTATGGCTCCTCAATGCTGACGTTTTGCATATAAACAACTTACTTACTGTACCTACCTCAGATAACAATGGAATCAAAACCAGATACGCTTACATTTAGCCAAAATTTCTGTTATATATGGCTTTTTTTCGTTTCCACAACGCGATGTGGTCGTTTGGTATGTTGACCACGACGCGAATTTCGCTTTGTGGTATTTCCATGATTACCACAACGCATTCAAACAAATAAACGCATACAAATAAATAAATAAATAATGCTTGGACAATTTTTCACACAGCGCCATCTAGCCCCAAACTAAGCAAAGCTTGTAATATGGGTGCTAGACAACTGATATTACTTATATACTTTTTAAATATATACTTATTATACATAGTAACACCCAGACCCGTCACAGAAATTGAAGTTCATCATTTCAATTTCGGCCCGACCGGGAATCGAACCCGGAACTCTGCGTGGTAGACCAGCATGTTGACCACTGCACCACTCAGGTCGTCTGATATGATGTTAAAGTAAATAAAAAAAACTACTTGTCCTGGTTTCATTCATATAATATGGTTACCTTTCACAGCGAATTCTTAAGGAATATCGAAAAGTATTGTATTTCAGTCACCGGAAGAGATACAGTGCTGAATTTTATAGATGTACTTAGCCGACATTTCTGCTAAATGTTAGTGTCTCTTGTTTTGTACAGCAAAATTCAGGGCACCTGTAACCAAACTGAGCATGCCAATATTTAGTTCTACCTTAGCAAACCCGGAAAATATCTGTAACGAGTATAACACAGCTACTTTCCGAGAAATAAGCCGTTGATTCAATATGCCATACAATTGGTACATCGAGTAGAAAAGTTTTAATTTAAAAATAACATCATTATCGTAAATTAATTTTCTTGAGACATTCTCTGAATGTTGCTCACGACAGCAAAACACACACACAGTGTCCTTATTTGTGCCTTGTTTTACCAATTTTATAGTCATGAAGTAATTTTATTCTTAAATATTATGTTTTTTACTTTTAACTTTGACGTTTTTTATGTTACATTTTGTAATATTTATGTAATATTTTGAGACTACTATTTAATTTGGTCGGATTCGCGCTAAAATTCGATTTCATCGCCATGCAGACCGCAGCTCAAAACAAAGAGTATTTCTTTGTTTTTTGACACCGACAAAGAGTATATTTTTATTTTATTATTTTTTAACTAGGTCAAACTGTCATAGGAGAGGCAAAGAGACCTAATTCCATGCAGCCAAATAGATATTTTTTTTTTACTTCCTCTTGATATTTTTTTTATTTGTTTGTGCATGTAGAATCGATGCTTGTTGGTATTATCTTCTTCTTAACGAGTCGACTCGGTATATGTATAATTATATTTGTGAGGACCAGAACTCAGCCACTGATATCGCATTATCGCGTTGGTATTATTATTATGTAGGTATTATTTCGTTGAAATTGTCTTTTCTGTGTTTTATAGGAAGTAGAATTGTTTTTTTTTTGGTTTGTCTGTCGGTTGTCGTCACCAAGTAGGCTCCTCCAGAATACTAGCGTTGCAGTGGTATGCTCCGGTATGCCACTGTAGCATTGCTGAGGTTGGGGCCTAGTTGGCCGCACACAAATTAGTTCGTGTAGGTACATTGTTTTCTTTTTTTTGCTTTATAACTTTTATTTTTAATAACCTTACTGTCTATAATGTTTTACGGTCAATAAATAGTTTTTCTTTCTTTCTTTCTTCTTTGTACCTAACTAATAATATGTGTATATACTGAATGGGGAATAGTAAAAAGCATTTTCTTTAATTTTCTTTCTTTCTTATTAAGCTATGTAAGCTTGCCACAAAAATATAAATACATATCCATATCTATAGTTATATTACTTACTTTTATACTTACCTTTATAATTCTAATTATGTCAATCAGTGAGTGGTAATCGAGCTATATATCAGAACAGATCAAGCCTTGTTTGCAGGCGAAAAGATACATAAAAATCATATAAAATATATTTTTTAAATCAGTTGAAAATTTTGCACTTTAAAAATCGGAAACCGGGGCGCTGCCAGAACGATGGACACAAAGCGCTCGGCCGCGCGATAAAGTGCGGGAACGAGACAGTTGCGAGTAAAATAAGTGGGTGGGGGGCAGCGAACGCACGTAAAAATTTTGCAAGCGGACTCTTAAACCACAGATCGTGTTCTGTACCCTTAGTACGAACAGCTATCGAGAAAAAAAACGCGCGTAAAACTACTCTATAGAACAATATCTATGGAAAATTTAATTTCGCTTATTGGCGCTAGATGGCGCTATACAAATTTCCCATACAAAATTACTCTATCGAATGTTTTACGCGCGTTACTTTTTTCGATAACTGTTCATGGTAAGTGTACTGTGAGCTTAGCACGAATAGCTATTGAGAAAAAAAAACGCACGTAAAAGTAGGTATATTCGATATAGTAATTTTCTATGAGAAATTTCATATCACTTTTCGGCAATAGATGGCGCTTGGATCGCGCTAAACTTTTCATACAAAATTGTTCTACACATTACCACATGAGTAAAAAAACGTAACATGTTTTTAATACGTCTCAGATACTTATCTCTAAAACGTTTTGGTTTTTGTCTTAGAAAATCTTAATTTTCTACCTCTTAGAGGCGAAACACACCGGATGCGTAAGCGTATGCGTAAGCGTGCACGTAGACGTACCATGACGTTGTAATGTCTGAAACTTTATGAGACATGGCACACCGCTTGCGTAACGCGTAGACTGATGCGTAACCCTACGCATTGCAGGGGCTGTATTATGACCTCTTATTTCCAGTCAGTTTTCTGACTGGCTATCAATCTATCTCTTTTATTTGCTATACAGCGAGAAAGAGATGTCACTACAGCAATTTATAAACCTGGCAGGATTTAAGAGCTTGTAATACGGCCTCAGCTCGTTGTACTCAATGGCATTCCCTATTAGACGTCACACCGAACATCCTGCTGATTTTCGGAAAATCTCGATATTTCGAAAAGTGATTTTTCCACAGAAAAACTGCTGTTTTTCACAGTGTTTTGTGTTAGTTTATCATAAACATAATAAAGTTTATTCTCTTATTTATTTTATGTTAAGGTGTTTTCACAAAGTTTCTTATTGTTACCTTATTTTCTTCTATGGCAATTTAAATTAGCACACGACCATGAAATTATTGATTGAATTTGATGACCATAGCTTTAGTTACGACGTAACGCAATATTTAGACTATGACGAGTTGCGAAAATTATTCAAAATGTTTCTTTGTACTTGTGTTTTATCATACTAACCGGTTTCGTTCCTATAAATTAGTATGTATCTTGTAGAATTTCTTAAATATTCTAGTTCTTTACAATGGCAGTGAATTAATTAGTAAGTTAGCAATAATGATTAGAAGAATATTTTCAAAATAGAACAAAATTATTTACTTATCTGTCTGTGCTTAAGGCCCTTATAGCCGTCAACTAGCGCCACCAATTTATTTATTTTTATTATACGTAAACCAGGTCAATATTAACAAAAGGAAAAAACCATGCCTCTTAAATTATTTCTAATATTTTTTGAATAACTCTTTCTAATGACAGTTTTCATTCTTTCTGTAAGTTGTAAAATTCATTTAAACCAAAAGTAGCCACCGTCGTTTCAAATGCATTTTAAAACTAGTTCAAAGAATGAAAAATGTTAAAGAGTTGTTCAAAAAATATAAGAGACAATTTAAGAGGGCGTGGTTGTTCCCTTTTTTAGGGTTCCGTACCCAACGGGTAAAAACGGGACCCTATTACTAAAACTTCGCTGTCTGTCTGTCTGTCACCAGGCTGTATCTCATGAACCGTGATAGCTAGGCAGTTGAAATTTTCACAGATGATGTATTTCTGTTGCCGCCATAACAACAAATACTAAAAACAGAATAAAATTAATATTTAAGGGGAGCTCCCATACAACAAACGTGATTTTTTTTCCGTTTTTTGCTCGATATTAATAACGACAACAGATAGGCAGTTGAAATTTTCACAGATAATGTATTTCTGTGGCCGCTATAACAACAAATACTAAAAACAGTATAAAATAAATATTTAAGGAGGGCTCCTATACCACAAACGTGATTTTTTGCCTTTTTTGGTACGGAACCCTTCGTGCGCGAATGCTACTTGCACTTGGCCGGTTTTTTTAATATCTTCTTGGTTTACGAGTAATAAAAATAAATGTATTGGCGACGCTAGTTCACTTATATAAGCGCCTTAAAGTGATGGTTATTTGATTTTTAAACGATTTTATTACGATAGCTATATATGTACGCAAAAAGTTTGAAAATCTGTTGTATAATGATGACTTGCTCTCTATAAATGTTGACGTTATTGATCAAAATACCTACTGTGTCACAATTATTTATCATGATTCTTCAATTGTAGTGTGGCCGTAGGAAGAATGTGTTTCCGGCAGATTTTATCAGTTCCTTATATCAACGAAATAAAGTTTATTTTCGATTATCTTCTTTTCCGGATAATAGACAATACACTTTATTCAAATAAAAAGAAGAAGAAGAAGAAAATGACATTGGCAACATAACAAATTAAAAGCGCATTCTCTCAACAACCACACTGTAAATATCTTTGGTAAAACTTATTTTACATTTATCTTACTTAAAAAAAAATATTTTAGACAAGATTCATATTGAATAACATTAAAAAATCAGCTCAAATACCTATACCAACATTAAATCATTGAAATAAAATCAATATAATTATTAAATTAAAAGGATCATGCCGCATTCTGGGCCATGATGCGCATTAACCATACATATCTGTGACAGACTCATGTCATGTCAAAAAGGGGTAGATAACAAAATGTCATATAATAGGAAAATGTAACCCCAAACGGCTCCTTGAGATTGAGATTTCTCTTTTTTCCCGCATTATATTTTAATGATATTCTTCCCACGCAATCACTATAAAATTACTATAGTATTTTGGTAATTTCATCAAAGCGCATCATGGCCTAGATTGTATAGTAAAATCGGCATAATCCTTTAAAGAATAATATTGTTTTTATTTTATAAAAACATAAGAAGGAAGACAACTTAGTAACAGACGCAATTGTTTGTCTCAAGGTTAAACTCGCTTATTATAAGTATTAAAGTATGATAAACCAAATTTATAATCTACATAAGCTTAATAAAATTAATTAGCGTGTAGTTGCTACTACCAGCAAATATTTCATCGAAAGGTTGCCAACAGAAAATAATTCACTTTAAAAACGACAATGCTCAATAAACCCTGAATTTTTATATTAGTGTTATTGTTGGTAATGAATAACCTATGTAAATCCATGGTGTATTAGAGATATACTACCTACTAACATTTTAATATTTATAATAATATACAATATTTGTTATATTACGTCGGTATAATATCTTTTTTTTCTGTACCTCATGTTTAATTATTTGTTTTATAATCAAAACATTATTAATTAATACTAAATAAACACAATTTAATTTAATTTATCAAATTAATTGACTGACACTGTTATTGTTGTGGTTTTTAGATGAGTATTTTATCCATTTATTTTGAGCATTTTCATTTATATTTTTAATTTTTTAACACGTCTATAAAATATTCTACGTATCTATTTATTCAGACAGAGTCACTGTCGTATATTTCGTCAACATTATCAAAACAACTAGAAAACCAGTTTAAAAAAAACGAGTTTAAGTTAGTTCTTGTGTAAAATGTGCGACAATAAGGTGGTTCGATTAGCCCAGTAGCGCTACCAACGGAAATAAATCATTTACGTTTTATCAAGGGCTTAAAAACAAAAGTTTTGAATATTTTGCGCAAATAGAAGAGTAAAGTGCAATTTTAAATATTTGTGAGAACTATCTTACTCAAAGCAGCAATGTAGTTGCGCTTTCAATCGATTTCAATCGAGAATGGTGAGTTTCTATACTTACTTCCCGCACTAGTGCGGGAAGTAATATGCTCTCGGCTGTAATGTATGTATTACTATGTATGTATGTTTTAATATATCATGTTTTAATAGTAAAACAATTTAATATCCTACTTGATATTATAAATGTGAAAGTTTGTGGGTTTGGATGTTTGTTCCTCAATCACGCAAAAACTACTGAACGGATTTGGATGAAATTTGGCACACAGTAGATAGCCTAGATTAAAACATAGGATACTATTTATCCCGATATTCCCACGGGAACGAGAACCACGCGGGTGAAACCGCGGGCGGCCGCTAGTTAAAAATAAAACGCATTGATGTCACAGTTTACGACCCTCGCACGTTATAACAGAAAGTAACAATTTAAGGAAGATTTTCGATAAGTTATTAATGTTTGGATTTTCATTAAATAGATGGATTGGTTTTAGAAGTGAATAACCTATGTTTTCCAATTTAGCAGGTTTTTAACATTAAAAACCTGATACAGTTAGTAAAAGGAACCTCCTTTAATTAACTTAATGCCTATCTGGCATTATATTAAATTAATCTAAGGTATACATATCCGGAAAAAAGCTAATTATACACTTTGAGGAAAGTATGCGTTTTACTTATCGTTTGCTACTTGGAATTTCTCACAAAGTATGGCCAATTAATTTGTTTAATGAACTTGAACTTATGAAGTTAATCAGTTGTTGTTTATATGTTTTTCCTCCTATTTAATTATCTTAAAATTTCATATAAAATTGTTGGTTACGGGAAAACATCGTAGTTGTGTGTATTGTAAAACAATATCGTTAACAATATAGTAATAAAGAAAAAAAAATCGGTTGGCACTCCGGGAGTGCCGGCAGAAGTGAAAACTTGAATATTAACGTTGTGCATTTTTGATATTTTGAAATTAGCGGCAAAGGATTAAAATTATTTCTTTCCTATTACTATACATCAGTAACACAATTTAATCAGTTTGTAATTAGAGAAAAATTCTAAAGATTTCGCGCCAGTGGCCTTTTTAATTTCTAAATGCACGCATTCTACGATTTAAACTTATAGTCACAGAGTATAAATAAGTCTATGATTTCACCGAAGAGATCGCTGCTATTAGTTCCATTCTCAAAATTAGCGCGTTGCTGGTGACACAAGTGTTTACGTCTTAAAATGACGCGCCGCCATTTTCAATGCGCCCCGTAGAAAAAGAGGTGGATACTTCCGCCGCCAGCTGTCTACTCTCCATCAGTCACATCCATCTTACGCATTTTCGATCAGCCACGTGATTCTTACTGACACGAGTTTAGCATTTTTTCCCCATACAAAAAGCGTACAACTCCGCTAAAGAAGTTTTCACTTCAAAAGAGTTCAATGCATCTCACCGATGACTTAACACTTTAAACTTAAACAATTAACTAAAACTAATTAAAGTTTTTAAACTTATTCAATTAACTATTTATTTTTTCCAAAATCATTATTTCGTAAGTAAGCACATGTGAACGTCGTAGAAACTTACACCATCGGTATGGAACACCTGAGCCTTAAGAGCGTGCAGTCTGCACACTAGCGCCGCCATTGGAAATAAAATCATAGTGCTTAAATAAAAAAGAAATTATGAATTATCTCTCTGGAGTGCACTCCGAACAAGCTTTGCGCTACTTTTTATTACTTAAGCAATATTTTCTAGCCTGTTGTTTAGTTTTATGGACTTTTATTGCGAAAAGTGGCCACTTTTAACAATAAAAGTCAATTAAACTAAACGACAGGCTAGAAAATATTGCTTAAGTGATAAAAAGTACCGCAAAGCTTGTTCGGAGTGCACTCCAGAGAGATAATTTACAAATTTGTCTTTAAGCACTATGATTTTTTTCTAATGGCGGCGCTAGTGTGCAGACTGCGCAGCCGCCGGTTCTCACATAAAAGTCGCTTAGCACTTAAGTACTTTTGTCATAGCAACTTTTCTGATAAATGTTTTAAACTGCAATACATGCTGTCAAAAAAGTTGCTGTAACAAAGGACTAAATTGTTAAGCTACTTTCGTTGCTGACTGTACTGAGAAGAACCAAAAAGAAACACGGCAAAGGCTTATTTTTTAATGTGTGATATAAAAATAAAACCTGATACATTTATTTATCGTTGCAATCCCAAATCAGCTTTATTCATTATCATCATATCAGCCGCACGACACCCACAGCTGGGCATAGGCCTCCCCCCAAAGATCTCCACGACGGATCGGTCACGCCTACTATTGTCTAATTTTCAAAATCTATCGCAATCGCTTTCATTAGACAGATGGATGTGACACATTGCAGCATTTCTTTGGTAAGATTTTATTTGTGCCAAAAAGAAGCATCAATGTATCACATCCTGAAAGCGAAATTGAAAATATCCAATTTCAAAATCTAATGGGACCAGGGGGCAAGCCCGTCTTATTTATTAGACAAGCTGAATTATCCGATTACAAACTGTTGTATCGTAACTACAAATTGTTACTACGCGCGCGTTTTGTTGCAAAGGTCCGAAGCCCATGACCGTGGAATAATGAAACAGCAACGCTTGAGGAAAATCGTTCGGACACGTGGAGGGACGAGTTATAAACAATAGTACATTAATAGTACTAGTAGGGCTATTAGAGCTAAAGGTTTGGTTAAGACTTTGCAAAGACCGGCACCCTGATTATCTAAAAAGAAACTATTTAGCGACCGGTTTCATTCCACATACATTGCTACTTTTCTTTGGTATGTTTTTTTTTTAATCCAAAAAGAAGTAGCAATGGATCACTATCATCTGTGAACTGCAACCGGTCGCTAGGTGGTTTCTAATTAGATAATCAGCCCGCCGAACTCCAATCAATATGGATCGTCGATGCAAAAGATATTGTCACACTTTTGGGAACGGTTTTAGAGAATTTTGAGAAATAAAAGGTCCATGGCACTGCACTAAAATCCCAAGGGATCGGTAACCATAAAGTGTAAAACGTGATAGATGACAAAATGAAGAAATTTTTGTGAAGATCTCTGCTTAAATATCTGCGCAATTTTCGATTAGAGATGACAATTTGACAAACATAATGAAGTGCGCGTAAAGATATTCGCGGCGTTCGCGGCATATCCGCATTATTTTCGTTCATGTTGTTCATTGGTGCCACGTTTGTCGATGGAAGCCGGCCACTCCGATGTTTTCGATCGTAGACTATGGTCTTCCACTTCGTTGAATAGCTCATTACGTGCTTCACAATGGAATGGACCGAAGCCGATAAAGTCGCCGTAAACGGATACTTCAACTATCGCAGGTGTCAAATTACATTACGTTACACCGATTCTCTTTTGTTTTATCGGAAACAGACGATAGTTAAAGTAAGTATAATATACGATATGTAATTATGAATTAGTTCTCGGCTAATTATTTCCTAACTTTTATGAAATCGTCCATTGCCATTACTTTTAACTAAGTATTTGACGGAATTGATTCATCATCATTAAAGTTGAAAATGATAAGATTCTTAAAATAATGCATAAATATTTGATCTTATTTTACAAAAGTTACATTATATTGAATTGGTTTAGAGGCACGTATTTCAAATGAATAATAGTATAGGATAATGTTATACTTAACTTAGTGTTTGATTCTATATTATCTCAAAACAACGCACTTGTTTTAAGATAAGATTTTAAAATAATTTAGTAATGTAGCTATCTGTTATAAAATCTAAAGCCAGAGTGAGTAAAAAAAATATTTATTACAAAGAATTAAAAATAATGTAGAGTAAAGAAATGTGTCAGGATCTGGTCAGGATTATAATCAGAGAAAAGCCTCAATTTCTGCTTCCTTTTTAGGGTTCCGTAGCCTAAATGGCAAAAAACGGAACCCTTATAGATTCGTCATGTCTGTCTGTCTGTCCGTATGTCACAGCTACTTTATTCCGAAAGTATTAAGACTACACAGTTGAAACTTGGTAGGTAGATGTATTCTGTTAACCGCTTACCGAATTTAATACAAAAATAAGAAAAATAAAAGATTAAGGGGGGGCTCCCCATACATGGAACTGAAACTGAAAAAAATTTTTTTCTTCAAACCAACACGTGTTGGGTGTCTATAGATAGGTCTTTAAAAATGACATTGAGGTTCCTAAGACAACTTTTTCTCAAAGTTAACCGTTTCAAAGATATACATCGCCAAAGTGGTAAAATGTGTGTCCCCCCCCCCCCTTTAACTTTTGAAATAAGAGAGTGAAAAATCTAAAAAAAATATATGCTGTAGATCTTAATAAACACTTTCAACCAAAATTGGTTTGAATGAGATAAAGTAATTAGTTTTTGTTATTAAATTATTTTAATTTCGGCGATCACGTTGCCGGTGCTTAAAAGTATTGAGTAAGGTTGCTGGGCACTCAGCAAATTGAAACGAGGGAAATTGTTAGCCAAGGAAATTAGGTACTAGACGTACGACAACTTCCTTATTAATTATTTGGTAAATGTTTTGGTTTGGTAGTCAAATCAAACGTAAGTTCAGTAGGCCTGCCGGTATTGTCATCTGTGTTAGTGATTTTTAAACAAATATTATTATATAATAACTCCTTAAAGTTATAGAATTACTTAGGTACTGAAAAATCATCTTTCATAGTCGACCTCACATTATCTGCTTGATATCTTGTAGAACCGATATACCTTTACTATAATAGTTTCAGTAAATAATTACATTTGGTCCTTGGATATAAATACAGGCGTTTGTTATTTCAGACGGGCATTTGCAGTCACGAATTCAAACATCAATTATATATTGAAGAGAATTCCACTAACAGTTTGTTTACCTTGAAAACAGCGACGCGTTAAATAAACGTAAGCATTTTAATTACTTTACGTTTGAAGAAATATTGAATTAATTAATTAAGTGGCGTTCTTAATTGAACCTTAATAATAAACTATTATTTTTCTGGTTAATATTGTCTTTTTTTATGTAAACTTTGAACAATATTGCAGTGCTTCGTCGACATCAACTGTTATGAAAAATGGAATGCATTGATTTCATTTCCGGGGCAAAAGAAAAGGACAAGTTTATGCTTCTCGTCTTCATTTTACGTCGTCATTACTACAGACGTTGGAAAATGATTATCTTTTATAATACTGGCTAATTGGCTATTTCCTTTTCCCGAGGAAACTGGAAAATTGATGCCTGTCTGATGGACAATGGGGAATGTCCGAAAAAAATAAAAATGGCTGAATATTTTTTTAAAGGTAGGAATAAGCTCCCTTAGTTTTAGAAAAAAGTTTCAGAATTTTCGGTTTCGTCAATTTTTTTTAATAAATTAAAGTCTCTTCGACGTCACAAATGTACGAAAGTAACAGCAGAATGAAGATTAAACCTTTGCCACCACCTGCCACAACAACAGCAAGTATTAAAAAAAAGTTTTGACATTTTGTGTTAAAACTTTTTTTTTTTATTAGCATGTTGTGGTTATGACAGATGGTGGCAAATGTATAATCTCCATTCTGCTGTTACTTTCGTATATTTGTGAAGTCGAAGTGACTCTATAAAAAAATATTCAGCCAAATTGATTTTTTTCGGACATTCCCCATTAAACTTCTTTTTCACAGTTAAATATTATTTTCTTTTTTTTATAAGACTCAAGTTTTCCGGTTCGTAGATGCTTTTGAAAGAACCTCTTTTATGCATTTGTTACAAAACCGGAAACGTATGATGAATTTTCCAATATTGTGGCCAACGTGTGGAGACGGACAAATACCCCCGTCCAAACATCTCGGTCGGCGGACGGCATCCGCCCGCAGATGGAATCTGCTGATGGCTCTGTCCGCTGTCGACATGTGTAGAGGAGACCTAACAATATTTTGATGTAACTTTGTATTTTCGAAAAAATGTTTGAACCAAAAATAATCCAGATCAGGTAGGCACCAAGGTCACCGCACATTTCCCGTTGGTTCAGCACGATCACCCAAACAAGAGAATACATTTTAGGAATTTGAATTTCAAATCAACACTTCGACGAAAACATGGTTTTTTAAACGAGATGCGTTTCTTGTTTTGCTTTTCCCGGAATCTTGCTAAGCTACAATATTTTATTTTCATTTATTAACTACCTACTAGCGAGCGGCTGCCCGCGACTTCGTCTGCATGGAAAGTTTTTATTGCTATCCCTCGGGAACAATACTTTTTTTCGGAATGAAAGGTACCCTATGTCCTTCTCTGTACCCCTGACAATGTGTATGTGAAATTTCATGATGTTCGGTTCAGTAGTTAAGACTTGAAGGAAGTGAAACAAACAAATAAAATTGGACTTTCGCATTTATTATATTAAGTAAGGATAGTCGAACATCAAATGATGATAGGTAAGTAATATGATAGAAAAATCTGTAATACGTGATCGATTAAAGGTAGAGATAGACTATAATTAGTTCTATTTATCACACTATCTTTTGCATTAATGACGAATGTCTGGCTGGATATTACTCGTAAATAAGTACCGAACGATGTCTGGCTGGATATTAAATAAGTACCTAGTAGTCTTTGGTAGGTTTGTTTTATTCTATTCTTAATTTGAGGATTACTTCTATCATTATTCCGAATTTAGACGATGAATCTCCGCGGGTAGGGTATTAATTAACTAAGAAGACCACCTAACTTTAGTTTCATACATTATTAGTAGTACATCTTTTAAGATGTACTTACCGTTGATTTGATAAAAGTTGCGGGAAGCCGCTGGATGCGGGCAGCGCAAGACCGATCGTCATGGAATTCCTTATTATTAAGGTTTATACTTAGGGTTACCAGATCTAAAAATGAGACTTCCTGACTTTTCCCTGACTTCAGTAAATTTCCTGACACTTTGTACACCTACATTCTTAATTTAGTTGACGTTAGGTATACAATTTTTTCTCACCAACAAATTATGTGTTTTCATTAAGTATTTACACTTTTTACACTCTTTGGGATTTCTAAAATTCCTGACATGTCAGGAAAATTCCTGTCATCTGGTAACCCTACTCATACTCAGCAGTAATCGTATTATTGCTGATGATGATTGATTATTCTGAACAACACTTAATTTTACAGAATTAATATCATCATTCAAGTCGTTCGATCGAAAACTTTTTAAAACAATTTTCGTCCTAGAAAAAACTTTGCTGAAAAAACCGTGACAGGTTTAAAACCTGCTAGACACTTTGAAGACGAGGTCGCTTCCGTCCATTGTCATTGTAACATTATTATCACAGCTGTTAAGTACTTGTAGTACGGTCTGTGGTTGGAATGCATTGTATACCTACTTTTACATTCCTTACAATTGAAGAACATTTTCATACTTATTTTGAACTCTTTCAGTGCCTAGCCAAATTTACATTTGTAAAAGCGATAATGAACTTCGCAAAGTAACAAAATATGGTATTGAATTGATCGAATGTCAACAACAATGTTTTGCTTAGGTAACACAGAATATTTATATAGGTAGTTTAGAAATGACAAATTCAGACATTTTACTATTGATATATAATATGACTAGACAAAGTCTAGACTAGGCTGCGCTGCCCGGTCATAGATGTAATCAAGTCAATCATCACCAACATACGAGTACACACAAGTGTGGAATCTTTAACTAATTCGCTCTTTTATTGACACATTGTTATTAGAAACCTACTCGTATGTTGGTGATTGACTTGAATACATTACATCTAGGGTAGCGCAGCCTAGTCTAGACCTTGTCTAGTCATATTATATATCTTTGGTAAAATGTCTGGATTTAAGATGTCTGGATTCCTATATTTTAACGAATACAAATTCGTTAAAATATAGAATCCAATCAAGCCTGAGGAACTTGAACTCACAGTGGTCAAATCTGTGGCCAAAGTTAAAACAAAAACTTTTCAACTCAAATAAATTTTCAATTACTTATCAATGTTTTGAGGATAGCTTTCACATTCTTATCTATAAGGTAGATACTTAGTTGCCCAGAATCTTTATCATCAACTCTTCACGTGCATTTTGTTTTATCCATGCTTAATTTTGAGATAAGCAAAGGATTATAACCTAAACGCATTGATCGACTTTCTCATGATTAAAGTGTTTTCGTTTATTAAAAATAATTTTCTAACCACGAAACTTTTTTTTATAATAAGAGACGTTTCACAAGTGGACGTAGCTTAGGCATGCTCATTTCAGTATTTGAGTTTAATTTATATTTTTACTTTTCTTAATTTTGCCTAGTTTTGCTTTATAAAAACATTTTGTATTCAATTCATTCAATTTCATACATTGTTTTGAATATTAATTACATGGAACTGAGGGATTAGGAAGATGATCACGTGACCCTGAGGGGAATTAACGTTTGGTCTTCAGGATACCTATTATTTAGATCGTGTGTGTGCAATGAAAATGAAATTAAATTATTGGTTTCATAATTTTAATGATAGTTGCTAGGGTTATCTTTGGTTTTTGGTAATTGTTCTGTGTTTTGGTGTCAACTTTGTTTGGTACAATGTTGCCTAATATTATAATACTTAATTAAACGTTAAATCTCTAATCGACTTTCGATTGGAGAGTACAGTACTAGGCACGTAACTTGAAAATTTTTCGACGGAGTGGGAATAAGTTCGCGCATGTGCGGGAATTCTATTATGCGGGCTCCACATTCGCGCCGTGAACGCCCGTGAAAGGCGTGAAGCGCGAATGTGGATGGTTTTCGCGCCCGTTCACGGGCTTCGCGCCTGTTCACGCCTTGTTCCCCGTTCCGTGTCGGTATTTGCGCCCGCTTCAAAGGGTTCGCGGTCCGCGAACCTCCCGTGAACGCAAACGCATCCACACTCGCGCGTGAAAACAGTACCGTGCCTTGAAGTTTTTTATTTATTTGCGGAGTACGGTGCGTCAAAATGACCGTCATTTGGACGAACGAGCAGGAACTTGTGTTGATTGAGTGTTATCATGCCAAACCCATTTTATGGGTAGCTAAATTCAAAGATAGCAGTGCATAATTCGGCGTCCATTCTCGACGAGCGCGCGAACTAAACTGTGAACGATAGCGAGTGTGGAGGGTCATGCTTTTCACGCCGACTTCACGGCAAAATTACGGCGTGAATTCACGCCGTGAATTACGCAGGAGTCTGGAGCCCGCATTATGTATTCTGCGCATGTGCTCTTGTGAGCGACCAATAGCGCGCGCCCCTCTCCTGCCGCCCGCGCCCCTCACCGCTACGCATACCCAAAATACGCGTTTCGCGCAATCCCCACCCGATTTCAAGTTATATGCCTCGTACTGTAAAAGTAAATATTTTGTATTGTCATTCCATTAAAACATTGTAGTTGGGTACCTGTTGCTGATTACGTTAATCAAAATTATGAATTTAAAGGCTAATTAACAAGTGATTTATCGGAGCTTATCTATACGTGACCCGCACCACGAGATTTTATCAATGTCGCGATTTTTAGTCATCTTAAAAAGTCTGCAATTGATTATCAACTTTATTGTCTTAGTTATTAGATCTCTTTTGGGTAGCAACTTGGATTATGGTTCGCCGATAATAATAAGACAACATGATTCGTCGTCATTCAGATTAAATTATTCTGATCAGTTGCTATTGGACTGTGGTGTTGGGTGGTCGCGTGTTGAGTGATGTGCTTTTAAATTTTTCATATTTAATTAATTGAGTTAATGTGAGTGTTAAATATTTTTTTAAGAAGTTTGTATTCCAGATTACTGATTTCCATCGTTAAAATTAAAATAATCATCGGATATAATTACCGGTCTATGAGTTGTATTTAAATAACCTTTTGAATAATGACATCCTTGTTGAGGTGCATAAAGTCTAGTCACGTGGTATAAATGGTGTAATTATTAAGAAAATAATAAATGATATGATTGGTATTATTATCCTTACCAAGGCTGTTATTTGGTGCAACGGTCGCGATTCTGACTACTGTCTCAGAATTAGGGTTGCCAGGTGGCCTGGACCCACCGGGATTATCCCGGAATTCGAGCATAAGTATGTCCCGGGTCCCTAGTGGAGAAAAATGACCAGGAATTTCCGAATACTAGTTATTTGCCCAAAGTTTTGATTAATAAACCATAGGGGCTCTTTTTTATATATTTGCCTGCTGGAAGAGATTTCAATATGAAATAAGCTGTGCCCTTGTATTTTTCTTCTGTCCACTACTTTTTCTTTCAATATTGTGTGTACAAAATGTATAAATAAATAAATAAATTAAATATTTTTCTATTGCCCATCCAACAGTCAACAGTTGTATGGACCTCAAAACTCCAACTCCGTTCGTAATTTCACGGTCCATATCCTTGCCTTAGGCGGCTGTAGCATTGTCCAGCTTTGTCCCGGAATTGACATCAGCAAATCTGGCAACCCTACTCAGAATACATAACTACTGCGCCAAGGGTCCGTGTTAGGATCACATTTGTGGTGAATATATGTAGACATTTTTGTTGTCCAAATTCTGAATGTATAAGTTTAATATCCATTGCACCACAGTTATCATAAGTATAGTCTCTAAGTTTGGAATATTGTAACTTGACTCGTATCTAGAAAATAGCATGCTGTGTTGATGGTAATATAATTATGTTGATAGCAAATCAAGAGGAGAATTGGTTAGTCAACCAACCACTAAACTAGTGATTTGACAGTGCTCAAATTGTCAGATTCGTTTCTTAGGATTCTATGAAATAGCTGTAGCAACTTGGCACAGTAATAATATATGGCTCCCTATTTTAAAGTCCTATTAACGTGGCAAGAGCGAATAATAAATTATAAATAAACTTTGCAGGCATGTTATTATAATCAATTATTCAGGTTTTTAATGTCTCTGAATAATGATTAAATAATTATGTTAATTTATACATTTTGCACAAACAATATGGCTTCTTAAGAAAACTATAAAGACTTCTTAATATTACATCTTTTATTTACAAAAGGTGTAGGTAAAATCCAAAAGATTTATCTAATGAAATTACCTACTTAAAATCATGTCCACAGTCTCTGCAATCTGCATGCACATTATGTTTGACATTCGAAAAGTGGCTTCACCTGAACTTTGAGTCTGGTATTGCCATCTTGAGTTTTGAGCCTAATGCGGAATGTTTATAACTTATTATACTTAGTAACTTACCTAAAATTTTTTTTTCTTCTTTCCAGATAACAATTGGCCACCATGTGTCCGATATGGCCGTTGCACCTGATCATTTTATACTTACTGGCGCTATGCCCCTTGTGGGTGCTGTGCGAGAAGCTGCCGAGATTGGCCCTTACCGCCACCTTCTATCCGGCCGCCGTTACAGTGCACATGGATTATGAGGAGTTTGTCGAGTTCAACGTCACGAGTAAGTTGATTAGGTGTAATTAACGAAGGTTGATCATCTTATACCTACTGGCGCTATGCCCCTTGTGGGTGCTGTGCGAGAAGCTGCCGAGACTGGCCCTCACCGCAACTTTCAATCCGGCCTCCGTTACAGTGCACATGGATTATGAGGAGTATGTCGAGTTCAACGTCACGAGTAAGTTGATTAGATGTAATTAACGGAGGTCTGATCATCTTATACCTACTGGCGCTATGCCCCTTGTGGGTGCTGTGCGAGAAGCTGCCGAGACGCCCTCACCGCCACCTTCTATCTGGCCTCCGTTACAGTGCACATGGATTATGAGAAGTATGTCGAGTTTACCGTCACAAGTAAGTTGATCAGATGTAACTAACGAAGGTCTGATCATCTTATACCTAACCTACTGCCGGTATGCCCCTTGTGGGTGCTGTGCAAGAAGCTGCCGAGACTGGCCCTCACCGCCACCTATCTGGCCTCCGTTACAGTGCATATGGATAATGAGGAGTATGTCCAGTTCAACGTCACGAGTAAGTTGATTAGATGTAATTAGCGAAGGTTTGATCCTTATATCTACTGGCGTTGTGCCTCTTGTGGGTGCTGTGCGAGAAGCTGCCGAGACTGGCCCTCACCGCAACCTTCTACCCGGCTTCCGTTACAGTGCACATGGATTATGAGGAGTATGTCGAATTCAACGTCACGAGTAAGAATAGATATAAGTACTACCGTACCCCGGTCAAGTCTGCTAATGTTAACGTCAAAATCTTGGTTCAATGGTGTTTGAATGGCAATCCTTTTTGGCACAATTCTTGTTTCTAAAACCCAAAATCGAGACACGATGTGTTTCCGTTTTGGGTTTAAGAAACACAATCTGTTTCGGTTTTGGGTTTAAGAAACAAGAACTGTGTCAAAAAGCATTACCATTCATATTCATCGACGTTCATATTAGCAGAATTGACACCCAGAAAGGAAACTTCTCCGCCCCGCCCCACAATCAATTACCTCACCCCACCGCGCGAGTTCGTGTGCCGAATCGTGTGCTCATTCAATAGCCCTAGACTTGACGCACACAGTTGCGCGTGTGCAAAAACGTCACTGTGTAGTGTCTGTGTAATAGGTAGTTGAAACGCGGCGCTTGTATGGAGTGCCGGGGTGTGGCAAAAGTCCATATAAATTCGCCAACATTGTATGAAAACAATGAAAAACTTGCCTCGTGTTAAACGGTCACGATAACCTGTAGGATAGCTATCACTATAATGACCCTGAATCACAAAAAAAAAAACTTTAATAAATAAATAATTTATTACAATAACATTTTGTTTACATTTTACGTACAGTGACCGGAGTCACCTTTTAAGAAAAAAAAACCTGTGTCAGGGGACTTCGCTCTTAGGGCGTCCGCTGCTTTATAATAAACATTATTAGCAAGACGTCATGGGCGTACCCAGGTTCTGAGCCAGGGGGGGATCAGATCATATCAGATAAGCTGATTTATTTATTTGACTAGGTTCAAATAAATAAACATAAACAGATCAGAATTTCAAAATATCTGTTCAAATCCTGCCTGCCTATTGCAAGAAAAGCCAATTTTTTGTTAGTTTCATCCACTAATCTTGTACTCATGCCCATAATAAAAATAGACCGCGCAGCGCGTTTCTCAGTCAGTTGAGAACGGGTGCACAATTTTTAAAAGAAGTTATAGTATTGCAAATGGCAAATAAGAACTTTTATCGACAACGCATGTAGTAGTTGGAGGTAAACAAAATCCAGGGGGGGCACCTGTCCCTCCCTGCCTCCCTTCCCCCTCGGTACGCCCATGCTACATGCATGCATGCATGCATACTTAGTTATAATAAACATTATTAGCTAGACTTAAGAATAGGATCATAGACAAATAAACAATGTAACCGTAAAAAAATCATTCAAGACCCATATCTTAGGTAATTCTTTATAAACTACTCTTTTGTTGTTTATTGTACACAGACCATACAACAAGTACTAAGGTCTGTGTTATTGTATTTCAAGCATGACATTTGCCAAGTTAATTTGGAATTGTTGCCTTTTTTTAAAAGCTTTGCTCAATCCTGAAAAACCTTGTCTCTTATTGATAAGATCTTAAGACGTTACGCGAGAATAAGAGAAAAAATAGCTAAACCTCACTTTTTTTCAGGCAATGAATTGCAACCGGGTGACGAGATATCAGTGACGAGTCTAGATCCTCACATAGCAACGACGGCGATGAACTCAAGTTATAAACTGACTGAAGAAGACGCGGCAAGCGGACTTTTCACAGGGAAACTTCGAGTTTATGGGAACTTCCTTGGTATGTATAATGACAGGATAATTGTGTCAGGTTTACCAACGAAGAGGCGCTCGCTGCCCAATTAGATACTGAAACTGTTCGAGGCCCGTGTTCCTATGTTTGACAAGTCTCCAGCACGGAACCGCTGCCCAACTGCTCGAGGCCCTTGTGCCTATGTTTGACAAGTCTCCAGCACGGAACCGCTACCCAACTGCTCGAGGCCTGTGTGCCTATGTTTGACAAGTCTCCAGCACGGAACCGCTGCCCAACTGCTCGAGGCCCGTATGCCTATGTTTGACAAGTCTCCAGCACGGAGCCGCTGCCCAACTGCTCGAGGCCCGTGTGTCATGATTGACATGTCTCCAGCACGGAACCGCTGCCCAACTGCTCGAGGCCCGTGTGCCTATGTTTGACAAGTCTCCAGCACGGAACCGCAATCGGATGCTTTGGGGAACTGCTCAGATAATTAGTAGAAGTACGAGTAGTGTTAGATTGGTGGCGCTGCTGTAGATGAAGACCTGTCAAACATCTACTTATCCTTCCAGTATGCTTTTAAGATGAAATAACGTGATCTGAGTGCACCTTTACATATACATTTTATTTTTACAAGTTTTTGTGAATAGCTAATTAATACTTAATTTCTTACAGGCCACACAGACATAAACGTCCAAGCGAAGCGCGATGCTGAAGTAAGCACCGCTACTGGGTCTCTGCCAGTCACCGTGCTTAGGCCGGAGAGGCTCATAGACACAATCTTCGTCACCAGTGTTGCCCTCTTTGTGAGTCAAATATTACCTTTTAATTCTTAATGAGGGCTTTTCAAAATTACAAAAAACTGTAGGATCGATAGATGGCGTGATAAAAATATAAAAGCTTCGAGAAGTACGTCGAGGTAAAACAATCAATCAGGCAGACAGATGTAACCCTAAAATGTTTCTTTTTGAGCAGATGACAGCCCGCGAGAGCTTACTTGCCGTTTTTGGTACAGGGGCTGTATTATGACCTCTTATTTCCAGTCAGTTTTCTGACTGGCTATCAATCTATCTCTTTTATTTGCTATACAGCGAGAAAGAGATGTCACTACAGCAATTTATAAACCTGGCAGGTTTTAAGAGCTTGTAATACGGCCTCAGGCCGTTTATTTTTAAAAGCCAATTTTGACACTTGTCTTTCTATCAACGCCATTTATTAAGGCAAATAGTTACTATTTTTATTTTTTAAATGTCACTTTGAAAAGCCCTCATTTAACAATGTATTCTGCGTTTTTGACTATGATTTAAAAAGCATACTCAATCTTTTAAAAGTTTATCACCCGTATTCATAAACAATACTCAAGCGACCCTTTTGTGTGAGTGTATGCATGACAGTGACAGCCCTATCATAGGTTACTAACTTACTGTAAACTGGAGTGATTAGCAACTTGCGTGGTGAATAACATCAGCGACATTTTCGATAGAAAAAAATAACTAAAATTCAAAATGAACCGCTTGGGCCTGTTCATAGAACATTTTTCTATTAAACTGATGAGGTATTTTTTTTTCTATCGAAAATGACGCTGTTGTTATTCATCACGCAAGTTGCTAATCACTCCAGATTACCGGTACTGCATTATTCATAAATTAAGAGTTAGGCCCTTCTTACATGGCGCTACTCAAACTAAACTAGTTTAAAACTCTAATCACCAATAGTTTCTAAAATGTCACAGCACTAGTATTTCAGTGGCGGTTCGTACACGATGCTACCAATCACACACTGGTTTGTAGCGCGTTAGTAAAGTTTACACCTGTACCCTTAGCACGAACAGCTATCGAGAAATCTTACGCGCGTAAGAAAATACTACTCGAAAACGTATTCGATTCGAAAGCTAGCAAAATCGGCAGCACCAATTTTACAGAGCTGGCTAACGTCAACTCGATAGTAGCGATAAATAAAGCTAACGTGACACAATCCAATTATCAATCCAATTGAAGCAAGGTGCGTTTAAAAACCATGTTTAATATCTATGTAAATCATAAATATGTAAATTAAAATTCAATCAAGTTGTTTATCATCATAATTTTACATTTATTATTCTTATTAATAATAATAAATTTGTTTGCAATATTTATTTCATTTAATAACTTTAATTAATTTGCAAATTACTATTATAATTTTCAAATTGTGCATGATTTTGCCCATGGTTTTGAACGGTCATTGCACCTTGCCCGTGATTGGTTTGAAAAAGAAGAGTGTGTCTATTCTTTCTCTCTTTCTTTCTCATCCTGTGATTTAATGAAAAATATAACCTAAAATAGAAAACCGTAAAGCCATTTCTTTATTTTGTTTTTATCTAAATTGATTTATCTGTGTCGGCTAACAAATAATACAATCGCGAGGAAATAATATTATGACCTAGGTAGGAATAAACTACAATGTGTCATAATTTCATCAAATTGTTCTACCTAATTGAAGATTTTTTATGAACTTGAAGAATAACATTGGATTATCGTCAATGAATAAGAAATTGTTTACACATAAACAATAAAACATTTGAACGTGCTATGAAAATATGTGAATTTCATCGGAATTAGTGCTTAGGTATAGTGTTTGAAGATTCGACAAATTAAAGACTTTATTATGTTTGCATTGTTATATTTAGTGTTTTCGTCATAGTTTTAAGGTCTTATTTTTTTAATACCTACCTAAATGAAATATAATTTACTGTGTGCAAACTGTATGACATCATACAAACAAATATAAAACGTATAACACCGTATCCTCTGGTTTTATTTGAGTTTTGTAGGTAAGTTCTAAAATATTGCTAAAATATAGGTATGGTGGATGTGGGGGATACCGTGGATAGCATAAAATTACGAGATTTTTATTTTGCAAATTTCTTTGTATAATGAGGACAATTTAAGTAATTTTGCCTGTGGATAATTCAGCGGACATGTCATAGTTCTCAAACTTAATATTTGTTACTACATATATGCTTTTAAATTTTAATAATAAATAATACAAAGTCGCTCGAAATGACTCTCACTGAAAAAATGTCAGTGAGTAAGTTGTCGATAGCCAGCTTGCGAGTTTCTCGATACCGTATGTCAAAAGTGGGTTCGCGCTACCGATTTCGATACAAGTTGTAACTTTACTATTCGAATTCGATTCGAAGGCTGCTCGATAGCTTATGTCAAAATGTTTCGTGCTTCGAAATTTTAGTTCCGTTTACGGACGTAGTGGCGCTGTACCAATTTCCATACAAAATTATGAGATTCGAGTAATTTTACGCGCGTTATTTTTCTCGATAGCTGTTCGTGCTAAGGGTACTGAACCTGTAGCCAATGTCACATTTGCAAATTTTCGCTATGGCTTCGCTCCGAAAAATGTATGGAATTGATATTTTATAATTCGATTATTAACGAAACCTTATGTCAATCCCATACATGTTTCGAAAGCGAAGCGATAACGAAGATTTGCAAATGTTACTTTGGCTAGGGGGTCTGGTTCAACCAAAAATATTGCTTGGGAATATGACGCCTTGAGACGTCGAACGTAAGGAGTGATATTGATAAGCAATATTTTGGTTAAACCAAGTATAAACTTCGTCATCATCATATCAGCCGCACGACACCCACTGCTGGGTATAGGCCTCCCCCAAGGATCTCCACGACGCTCGGTCCTGCGCTGCCCGTATACAGCGGCGCACCGCGACCGCGCATCAGATCGTCGGCACAGAATAACTAATAGTACAAGTACAGAAGCCGCACATCGCAAAATCATTTAAATAAATAGAGACCTTTGCTCCGACACAATAAAGTGCAATTCAGCTCGCGCAGCGCTAGCCGCTAATGGCCTACAGTTATATTCACCTAGTAGTTGCCTCTCTTCTTATTACGTGCTCTTACCTTTTCTGACGACGCAACGTTAGGGTTGTCCTCTTTTAAGTTTACTGCGTGCGTAGCATATATCATAATGTGAAAAACGTCAATTGTTTATTGGTTTTTTGATCTTGACATCCGTACACGGCACAGTAATGTCGATTCGAAATTGTTACTATTATAAAGAGACAATACCTACTTGTGCAGTAAGATGCCGCGCGACTACAGGCAGGTGTGTGGCGGCCCTCTGCTCACTTGTGCCTCCGTAGGCACGGCTAGCGGTAGGTGCTTATCGCGCGACCGACGAGCGAGTGAAGGAGGCCTGAAGTGGGTGGGTCCCGATTGTCGGGGGCCTACCCACGGAGCGTCGTCCGGTGCGCGGTCGCCATTCTAGAACCGACCCGCCCCAACGGCTATCGGTTCTTCTCGCTATGTGTCCAGTCCACTGCGGCTTCAGCTGAGCAATCCTTCGAGCGATGTCGGTTACTTAAGTTCTTCTGCGGCTCTCCTCGTTCCTGATTCGATCACGCAGGGAAACGCCGAGCATGGCTCTCTCCATTGCACGCTGGACGACCTTGAGCCTCCTTATGAGACCTATAGTTAGCGACCACGTTTCACTGTTGTTGCCCATACTGCCTATTTATTTAAGCTCTCTTTTTCAGGTATCATTGATCTTCATAAACTTCGGTTGCGCGATGCACTGGCCCACGGTGAAGGAGGTGATGAAGAAACCCATAGGGCCGGCCATCGGGATGGTGGGACAGTTCCTGTTTATGCCATTGGTAAGCTCATCCTACTTAATGTTAATAAATGCGAAAGTTTGTGTATTTGTCACCTCTTCGCGCCTAAATGGCTGGACGGATTTGAATGAAAGAACAATGACCACTTCCCATACAAGCGTTGACTTTCCAAATTGCTTTTTTTAAAAGTTCATGTATACATAATGATAGTAAAATTAAATTTTTAGAAATATAATTTTATAGTTGCTATAACCGTAAACACTAATAAGTATTTATTGAAATTCAATTTGGCAATAAGTAAAATGTCTACCTAATGGTAAAATCAATTGTTCTTGTTTGTAATATTGCCATTATTTATTATTAATTTTCTCCGATTTTTATTTTAGTAAGAAATTTATAAATATGCAATTGTATGGGCTGTATTACTTCTTTTTACACGATAACTGATAAAATCAATATTTTGACAGATAACATTGAGTCAGAAATGGGTGGTCTTCTTTGGTTGGTAGACACATTAGGACCTGGAACTTGTTCCATTACGTAGTCTGTGACCTGGATGAGCATATAGCTACTTTTTATCCTAGTCAAAGGTTCCCTAGGGTCCACGTGTAACGTGGCTGAAGTCGCGGGCGGCCGCTTGCATAAGATTCTAGCTTCCCCGCGCCTTCGTCCGCGTAAAATGATACTTCCCATTAAAATTTCAGTTATTCTTTTCTTAGTGAATGCCTACGTCATATCATAACATACATAATACGCCTGCGTCTAGTGCAGTGGTTTGACCCATTGTCCAAGAAAACAAGGTCTGGCATTCCGGGAGTAACACTCGCTAACGTCACTACCCAGTTGCGCGACTATAAAGAGCAAGCAAATAATGAGGGACTATTTTTGTCACACTCACTCATTACAAAATTATTACAAGTGCATTTTAATTGTGATTGTAATTTATAGTATATTTTAAACTGTGCGAGATATTTGTCATAAAATTTGCTGTGACGAAGTATTGTTGACTGTACGATGAGCTAGCTAGATCCTGGCTCTTGGGATTTCGTGGAGGAGTTAGTCTGGCCCTTAGGCTAAAAGTTTGACGACTTATGCTCTTAGCAAACGAAACAGATCAAGTTAAATTTTTAAATTTGAGATTTTTGCATTCACAATGCTATTTGTATACTATACTAAATAATATACTAGAAAAAATACGATTCGCACCAGATCAATTCTCAGACGGGAATCGAACCCGCGATCTTTGGATATCCGGTCCAATGTTCTGACCGCTGAGCTATTGAGTCACTAGTGACATCGTCGAATTTCTTCTAGTATATCCAACTCTTACGCTGTAAGCCAGCGTTATTTCACCAATGTGAGGAATTACCTCGACATTCAATTGAAATATTTCTCCAGATATTTTGACAATGACTTACAGCGTAAGAGCAGGATATACTAGAAGAAATTCGACGATGTTACTAGTGACTCGGTAGCTCAGCGGTCAGAGCATTGGACCGGATATCCAAAGGTCGCGGGTTCGATTCCCGTTCGAGAATTGGTCTGGTGCGAGTCGTATTTTTTCTAGTATATTATTTAGTATATTCAAGTTAAAGATGAATGAATGTAATTTTAAATACCGATAGCGAAGATGGCGTATGCCTGTGTTACCCACGTGACTTCCTCTGTCTTGAAATGCTATTCCTGGGATCTGACGCAGCATATTATTCTACCATGATGTTATCCAATGTATATACGGTTATTTTTTAAGTATAGCTAAAAATTAAATGAGTGTATCTCTTCCCTATTCTAATTGAGTATGTACAGTTAAAAGTTTCAATATTTAATAATTGGTCAAGATATTGAGGTTTTATTATGTCCCAAAATTTTACTCATTTCTGGATTTAGAGCTCATTCATACAATTACAGGCGCGTAATCAAAAGAGACTATCTTGTTTACCTACGTAAATAATGAATAAATTAATCTACGCACGCGTTTTGCTATTTTTGTGAGTTTGCCGATTAATCAAAATATTTTCGATTTCCGATATTTTCAAACTATAAATTTTTAACTTTTAATCGCACGGTCATATTCAGAAACGTGGTCTGATATCCCCATTTAATTTTTAGATATACAAGGCTATTTTTAGTTTATACAAAACCTCTCGTGAGGTTGATCAGACCATCAAACTGAACAACTTTCATTATGGGACCAACCTTGAAATCGCGAAAAAAAATCAGCTGTTTCATTCATTTCGATGGAGTAGGATTGTACTTTTGTATGGAACAGCTGAATTTTTTTTTCGTGATTTCGAGGTTGGTCCCATAATGAAAATTGTTCAGTTTGATGATCTGATCAACCCCACGAGAGCTTTTGTATAAACTAAAAATAACCTTATACTTGAAAATTTACGGTGTATTGCTCGCTCGGTCCGTAGATGTCGTTCGGTCTGGGTTACCTGATATTCCCGGACTCGCCCACGCTGCACCTGGGCATGTTCTTCACGGGCGTGGCGCCGGGCGGCGGCGCCTCCAACATATGGACCTTCATCCTGGGGGGCAACCTCAACTTGTCGCTGGCCATGACCACTATATCCACGCTCGCCTCCTTGGGTAAGTCACTGGTGCTTTATTACTAAACTAGCGACCGCCCGCGGTTTCACCCGCGTGGTTCCCGTACCCCTGGGAATATCGGGATAAAAAGTATCCTATGTTTTAATCTAGGCTATCTCCTATCTGTGTGTTAAATTTCAACCAAATCAGTTCAGTAGTTTTTGCGTGATTGAGGAACAAACATCCAAACATCCAAACCCACAAACGTTCACATTTATAATATTAGTAAGATACACACAGCATCACACTATGTATACGTCAAAGGAGACCCACCATAGAAGAAATGCTTAACTTGTATACTATAAAATTTTGTCTTAAAATTACCCCATATATAACATAAAAACTTTCAAGATATTAAAACTAAACAACTTTTAGAAATACGACAAAAAATGAAGAGAGTCAAAAAGACTTTATTTTTATGTTTGGACAATTTCACACAGCACTAGACAACTGTTATACTACTTATACTACTGTTTAGGTTACCGCTAAAGCTCGGAATCCGTTAATGTGCGAATTAACTAGTTAATGTGCACATTTACTGGTCGAGTCAGTTAAAGTATATTTTTTTTCTTAAAATAGCAGATTTCCGCACTTTAACTAATTAATCTGCATATTAACGGATGCTACACTGTTAAAGTGCGAAAAACAGTGAATTGAATAGCCAAGGCTTCAGGAAATTTCAGTTAAAAAAGTATCCAAAAAGAAAAATAACGTGTACCACAGGATTTCACGAGTTATAGTACAGTTCTTATGGCCGGGCTGACACGCATGTTGCCTGGCCCGGCCCGGCCACGTTTCTATCAACAAAAATAGCTTTCAACATTTAGTATAGGAAAGGAAGGTAGTGGACCCCCACAGTAAATCCTCAGTAGACGAAACTTTACAGTATGATAAAGTATCATAAATGAAACATATTTTTAAATTATCCAAATCGTTTCTTTTTTGTTTTTGGATATTTCTACATAGGTTTTGATTCATGCTATATTACATCCCTTCAAAGTTTCATCGACTGAGGATTTAATGTTAGGGTCTCCATACAAAAGATAGATTCTCACTAGTTCCAGTGGATATCTGTTCCATGGAACTACTGATACTTTTTATTCTCACTAGTTCCATTGCCAAGTGCAATTAAACTATTGAGAATAAAAAGTGACAAAGCCTTCATCACAACAAACTAGTATCATCACATTGAATCGTTTAGTTTCAGACTCACACTCTCACAGACATTCTCATTAGTTCCTGGTAGGTTCCACTAGTCAATGGAACTAGTGAGAATAAAAAGTATCAGTAGTTCCATGGGACAGATATCTATTCATGGAGCTAGTGAGAATCATCCTACATTTCAACTTCTTTTCCAGGTTTCATGCCTATGTGGCTATTCTCCCTCGGGCAAGTGGTGTTCGCGAACGCAAACATAGTGGTGCCTTACGTGCGAATTCTGATGTTCGTGTTCGGGCTGATCATACCGCTGGGCATCGGGCTAGCCATGCAACGTTACACGCCAAGGTTTATTTTATTTTATTTATTAAGAAAAATCATTACAACGAAAAGAGGCCATTTTAGGCGTTAATCCAAATTGTAAATACACAAACACATTTAAACCAGGAAAAAACGCAAAAATAGTTTATAACTAATAAAAAAAATTTTTCAGAATTTTCCTAAACATAGTTATTTCGTTGTAATGTTTTTTTTTTATAATCGTCTTAACCAGTAAATACGACACATTTATAAAACGCTAATTTTATAACGGTGACATACGGTATTATACAATCAAAAGGTATTACGGTTATTGTAAGAAAAAATGTTTTGTCTCTTTTATTCGTATTATGAAATGAGTTTGAATAAAGAAGACAAAACACTAACTAAAATAGGTTTATTAAGGATTTGTTTTTTTATAAATAACACGGTTATTATATTATTGATTATTACATAGGTTGGCCGCAGTCATGGTGCGAATATTGAAGGTGTTCTCAACTTCGGTGCTGCTGTTTATCATTATATTCGCGATCGTGACAAATTTGTATATCTTCGAGCTGTTCTCGTGGAGGGTAAGTTTGGAAGAATGTGGAGAAAATTTATGTAAATAATCAGTTACTGTGGTGAATTTTTTCGGCAATTTTTAAATATTTTTCACTTCACTTTACATTTTTTTTCTATCGACAAAAGTTTTAGCTATCATGTTGCTGTCAATGACATAACTGAGTATTATAATCCACTTTCTATATTATTTTTTTGGGATTTTAAATCATTTAAGTGTGGAATCGTTGCTCGAAAACGTGTATTTGGAGTTGTACCATGGGCAACAGCGTCGCTTAACCACTGCTAAGGTTAAAATCGCTTGCACGCCGCGCCCGCTGTCACATACGCTTAGTTCGTGCAGGGGCGATACGCGCGCACACGAATTTTGTTGCTAACTGGATAAGCGACGCTGTTGCCCATAGTACGGCCACTTAAGGCTCCGTTATGCGAAATCATTTGTCTCTGTCTTCTTCTTTACGTGTAAAGAGTATGGAAAATAACATGACTTCTGCACTTTTTCGATATTTTTCGTTTTTTTTTATCATTATTTATAGTACAATTATCTTTCTTGAAAAAAGTTATTGGAGCAACTGCACAGTACGTTAAAGTGTATTTTGATGTAGAATTCAATACGTTTCCGCTATTATTTACGGCAAAAATATGGTCCGCGACAAGCGCTTTTGATGATATTCTGTTTTTTTTACAATTATCTGTGAGGTTTATACGAAATTTAATACTTGTAGCTACTAGATGATCTCTTTAGCCTGTCGTATGTTTTTTTTGTGGCTACATTTTTACGTTTTCTATATAAAATCATGTTTTCCTATCATGCACCCTTAAGTTATAAAAAGTACCACAAAGCTTGTTCAGAGTGTACTACAGAGAGGTAATTCACAATTTCGTCTTTATTTAACCACTATAATTTTTTCCATTGGTGGCGCATAACCCCTTTAAGTTCCATTTCCTTTACCCACAGATTGTGCTAGCGGGCATGGGAATCCCGTGGTTAGGATACATGTTCGGTTACTTCCTCGCGTGGATCTGCAAGAGGCCGCATGAGGACTGCCTGGCCATCTCCATAGAGACGGGCATACAGAACACTGGCATCGCCATATTCCTGCTGCGGTATGCGCTGGATCAGCCCGCCGCTGATATCACTACTGGTATGTCCTTATCACTTATCTAAATGTGATTTCATATTCACCTGCAGTAGTGATGGGACTCCGATTCGAATCGAATTTGATTAGAATGACGTCAATCCAAGCCCGATTTGAATGACGTCAATCCAAGCTCGATTCGAATGAGTATTTATGCTGATTCGAATTGGTTGGCTGATTCGAATCCTTGATGGCGTAGCAAGCTTACCTTAGGGCCTGAGAACTACTGAAAAAGCAGTTTAATATTCGTTTAAATTTTTTATTTTCTCTAACCATATTTAGTATTTTTACCATATTTAGAAAGCTTACGATATTGTTATTGATTCGAGTAATCGTATCGATTTGTTAAATTCCAATCGACAATTCGAACTACTTACGGGTAATTCGAATCGACTCGCTTTTTTTTGAGTCCCATCACTGACGAAAAACTTTCAGGATTTGTTCCGTCCAACGAAATACCTACGTCAAAAATCGATCACGTAATTACTGTAAGGGTCAATTTATGCTAGCGCAGAGTCGAAGCTCATCGAAGCTTATCTCTAAGATAAAAAAAGACGCGATTTCGTGTGCATTCTACGGAACACGCGTGTCTTAGAAGAAATATGAGCATAACATTGTCAAGATAAGGGTGAATTTGCTATATTAACTCGCTTCGATGCTCTGCGACCAAAAACGGAAGAAATGTAATTTTATTTATTTTCATTCACAGTGGTGCCCGTTGCGTCTGCTATAATGACGCCCGTCCCAATGACGGCCATCTTCATATACCAGAAGATCAAGGGGTGGTACGTACCATTTACAACCTTATCTGATAAAACATACAGGTTAAAATCGCATGCAGTTTAAAACATTTTTAGCTTTGTACTGTTAGCTGTTAACGCGATGCAATAACGACACAATATGGTTACAGCAAAAATAATGAACTTTAACTGATTGTTATGTACTCTAAACAGTATTGTTTAATTGAAATAATTATAGTAGCATAACTGAAAATGATAAGAAAGAAATTAAAAATGACGGCTTGTAATACACTTTCTAATGAGTGAGTGCAAGTGAGTAAGAAAGTGAGCGTGTAGGTGTTGTGTAAGCGAGTGACAAATAGTATAGAATAGAGTGCCGCCAATTTTAATCTTCTTTAATTAATCAAAACAACTCCGTGTGAATTGTGTCTGTGTAGCAGTGCATGTCATTGGTGTATTTTTTTGTAAAATATCGAACGCATAATATGTCATATAATTTTAGAAACTATATGTACTATGAGCAATAACATCGCTTAAGGTGGTACCCTGAGCGAAAGTGGCGCCGCGGTGAATTTTATTTAATATTATAATTCTAATACACAATTTTAATAATGTTTATCGTGGAGATTTTAGGGCCCACAGTCTAGTATTTTTAGACGGTATCGTTACATTCCCTAGTAGTCACTGCAAGAAGTAGATAGAAAAACTGCTAAAAGTGGCCGTTTTTGACACATTTGCTATCTACTTCTACGGATGACTACGAGGGCATGTAGTGATACCTTCTAAAAATACTAGACCATGGGCCCTAAAATCTCCACGATAAACATTATTAAAATCTTTTTCTATTAATAACTTATTAAATAAAAACCTCTGAGGGCGCCACTTTCGGTCATACAACCGCCTTAACCAGTTAGCAACAAAATTCAGTGACATTCAAAGAAACGGCGCGGCGTGCAAGTGATTTTAACTTCAGGAGTGGTTAAGCGACGCTGTTTCCCATAGTACAAGTTGGTTGAAATTAATGAATGTTATTTTAATGTGTTGTTTTGTAGAAAATGTTATATACATGTTATACAGTTAGTAAAATTTGCTCAGCCACCATCGAGTTTGTGTTAAAAACATTCAAACACATTTTTACAGTATAGTTTAAATAAATTATATTGCTTTGGGTATAATAATAGGATGGGATTTTGGAACTATGAAAAAAAATTTGTCTGAGGAAATTTTTCGTATAAATAAAATTTGAAATTTGCTGATAATCTGAAAACTGAGAGATTTCACAGTGGTCAAACTTGTTTCCAATATAAAGTCCTATCCTGTTACCATTTGGAATTGTTTGTGTTAATTTAAGTGATCTAAGTTAAGGAGGATTATCAATATGAGTGTTTTCGGTTATTTCATTTACGGCCGGTTTCAATATTCTATCTACAGACGATCGGAGATAGCTATCTGAGATCATCAGTAAACATCTATCTATCTGTTACCGGCGTTTCAATAACAAAATGCAGTCGAGTCTATCTCCGATTAGGGATAGTTTAAAGTCATAACCTCTAGTAGCGGCTCTATGGACCAATCATCAGCGAGTCCCTCCGAAATGTTCCGTTCCGGCATTTCATAGAAATATTTTATTTTCTTAGCATTTATTTCCATTGTTATTAGATTGATAAAATGGCGGAAAATAAGTAATTATTAATAATTTTGTTGTTCTCTTGTTTAACATCGTATTTTTTTAAATAATTTCAATATTTTATTGTAAATCTTTCAATAAATAAAATATAAGTGTGGTAAACGAAACGCTTTGTCTTGATGACAGCTGACATGACGGCTGGCTGACGCATGTACTGTGTGCATTCCAACAGACTAATCGCTGAGTCATCGGTCTCGAAATAGATAAAATAGAGTAAATTTTAACCATGGAGAGTATAGGTGCCGGCACATAACTTGGCAAGACAAAGATGAGACAAAAGAAGCGCAGCAGCTACAAATATTAAACTCGGCGCATCTTTTGTCTCATCTTTGTCTTGCCAAGTTATGTGCCGGTATTTTTAATCAAATTGAACATTAATGCATCCCCTAAACCCAAACGATCAAAACTGCATGTCAATCATTTACATTGCATCGGCACGTCACATTTTGATGTCTAGGAGGTGAATCTACGTTGTTTCTTACTTCCTGCGTCATTGTCGTTACTCGAAAATCTTTAAAAATCCAATGCATCACAAGGAATAAATCAAAAATATGCCATCATTTACATTAGAGTACAATAATAAATTGTATTAAATTGCATATTTTAAATTAATTTATTGAGATGCATTAGATTTTTGAAAATTTTCGAGTAACGACAATGATGCAGTAAGAAACAACGTAGATTCACGAACGTTGCTTGACAAGCACCACAGAATTGATAAAATCAAAAGTAGGCCACGCTCCCAAATGGTAGTGCTGGTGTAATGGAATGTAAATGATTGACAATTTATAAATGCTTCATCGTCTAGGGCAGGAGGGCTCCCAACTTTTTACCCTATGCGCCCTACTTAACTTTATGCTAAAATACATATCCCCCCCCCCCCCCTACAAATTATAATCGGAGTCCAAATCTGAATCACATAACCAGCCTCATTTATTTCAACAACACTGTAATTTAATTTATCAATTTTCTAAAAACTAATACAAAACGGACGGTAGATAACGTATTATCCCCAAAACTTGAGAGATAGGCGGAATCCAAAACGATAGATAGGTAGGCTATCGTCAGTAAGCTGACAAAGCATTATTGAAACGTCAAATTTGGTTTTTCTATGGAGTTGCTTATCTGTGGTTACAGATAGACCCTCCCAAAGATAGATCAAAATTTTGGATAGTAAATTCTATCTATCTTTGATTATTGAAACACAAAATTTGACGGATAGCTACCAGGGGTAGAAATTTTAACAGACAGTAAGGGATAGATAGGTTATTGAAACCGGCCGTTAGCCATCCCAAAAGCTACCATAGATAATGCGGAGACATAGACTCTAACATTATGTTTCTAATAGTTAGAGAATTCATTCACCCTAACTAACCCATTATCTAGAGTGGATATTTTGGGATATCTTCATGATAACCGTGTTTTTTATGTTTTGTCTCTGAACATGGTTTATGTTGGCAACTGTGGCATAATACAAGATATAAGTTTAGCTTCGGATTATCTATTAACACATTGTGTGGTCTTTATGTTACCGTGGTGACGCTGCTGTCTGTTGAACTAAAATAAGCAATTAACGGCCAGGCCCAATAATCAGACTACAGATAGGAGTAGACATAATCCAGATTAGTTGCTATGTAACAGTCGATATAAATAAAAATTAACGACAGTTGCTTAGCAATTAATCTGGGTTAAGCATATCCCTATCTGTGGATTGATTATTGGATCTGGGGGTAAATGATTGATTATGTTATAAGTTAAACCACGGATTAAAATTTGAAACTAACCCCCAGATCCAATAATCATCCACAGATAGGGATACGCCTAATCCAGATTAGTTGCTATTGCTAAAGAACTATAGTAATTTTTTTATTAATATCAACCGTTACATAGCAACTAATCTGGATTAGGACTACTCCTAACTGTGGATGGATTTATTGGATCTGGCCGTAAACCATTACTTCAATCATTTAATCTTGGAACTTGTGACAGTTGCCAACTACTCATCCACTCGCCAGGGATAACCAACATGTGGTACTCAACTTGTGATATTTTTTTTGTTTCCATATAAAAAATTCCGTCCATCAACAACATTCGCGTTGCGTTGTGCGAATTATAGGGGAGGTACGTCAAACAAACGTTGTCTTTGGGGTGACGGGTTCGCTATTGGCATCGGCTTGCACTTAAGAAACAAGGGAGATGTCTGTTTTTCTTGTTTTCTTATTTGGCTTTGGGTCTATCATTATGTGCTTTATGTTTTATGTGTTCCTTCTTTCACTTCAGTAGGGAAAGGGAAATTCTTTTGAAATTATTAAGACTTTTTTTAAAGGAGTTGTATCAATGCGAACCAAAAATTTAATTATTGATAACACTCTTTGATTGGTTTATTAGGAGTGAATTTTATGTATCACTTAGTACAAGTCAGCGGTTCTCTAATGGTGTTCCGCGGAACCCTGGGGTTCCGTAAGAGGCTCTCTGGGGTTCTGCATAAATTCAAGAATTTAGTAAATAGTTTTTTGTTCTAACTAAATACTTTAAGAGTCCTTCTCAGACTATATACTTATACAAGATGCGAACACCAAGCCAAAAAGCCTTAGTATGGTGTGAATTCACGTAAAAGAAACAATGTTACTGTTAATTTACTTCTTATTTGAGCTATGGTTCTGCCCAAAAATGGTGAAAGGGTTCCGTAGCCAAAAGAATTCGGAAACCGCTGTACTAAGTGACCACTTTGAGTATTTCCGCTATCTGAAAGTACACCGCACAATATTTTAGAATATAAACTACGGTACCTTTGATTCAATCGGTAAACGCGGATTATATTTTTAAGATAGATTTTTTTCTTTATAATAATTGCACTTCAGTATGTCTGACACTTTATTGCACGATAAGCTCTTTTTCTTTCGCAATTAATCTTCCTTTTATCACTGCACGTGACCTACACATTTGTTAATTATCTTTTAGAGATTCGTCTACATGGCAACTAACAGTTTATTCTTTTTTTTATTTTATTTTACGTTTTACCTTAATCGTTTTTCTTCTCTTTTCTTATTTTTAACAGAAATTAATCGATTTCATTTTCGTTTTTTAATATTATTATTACATTTAAATAGTATCTCAATGTAAACGAGTCTCTATGCATCTCACTTGTTTCTACCATGATTTCAAAATTATTACTGTTTTATACATTTTTAAATCCCTTGATCTTGTATACAGAAATATATAGGTTCAATTCTATATAAGAACAGTTTTCCTGATTTTCATCGTAACATGACTGCTTAAAACAAAAAAGTTGAAAAGCAATGACAAACAGTAAAGTTAATAAAAATTGCTGTTTATAGCACAAATAAAACACACACAACATCTGAATACAAAGTCCGAAATGCAATCAATAAATCAACAAATCAACTTTGCATTCAATAAATCAACTTTAACTCTTGTAATAAAATAAGGTTTATTATCAAAAAAGGGTTTGTATATATTAATGATTGATTTTTTTTCATGATTCACTGAATAGTTTTAAAGCTGATAGTTTTATTTTATCTATCTGACTTCAACAAGTATAGGACTTCTCAAGTAAAATCTATTTTTTATTGTTCCTTTATCTTCGAAGACCGTTTTGTTATGAATGTTGTTAGGCGTGCACATGCACATTATTTTCGTGTGCGTAATACGAGAGTGTGCAGACGCACACTAAGGTATTATAGAATCAATCTCAAACTCAAATCTCTGCTTGAGAACAGTTAAAAAACCGGCCAAGTGCGAGTCGGACTCGCGCACGAAGGGTTCCGTACCAAAAAACGGCAAAAAAATATACGTTTGTTGTATGGGAGCCCCCCTTATATAAATTTAATTCTGTTTTCAGTATTTGTTGTTATAGCGGCAACAGAAATACATCATCTGTGAAAATTTCAACATTCTAGCTATCACGGTTCATGAGATACAGCCTGGTGACAGACAGACAGACAGACAGACAGACGGACAGACAGACGGACAGCGAAGTCTTAGTAATAGGGTCCCGTTTTTACCCTTTGGGTACGGAACCCTAAAAAGGGATGGCGGTATTCATCGCATCGCATATAGCGCCATCCTTTTTAACTGTACCACAGAATATATAATAGTACTAACGTACAGAAGCCCATCCGCGCGAGGACAATCAAAAAATAAGCTACTTTCGCTGCACGGCAATAAAGTACAATTTCAAATTACACAGCGCTGCGTGCCTAATATTATACGCACCTGCGAAGCGCCTCTCTTTCTGTCGCGTAGCTCTGTCTCAATCGACACAACTCGTGAACAGTTAAGGTTGCAACTTGCTACTTACCGATATCTTAGAAAACATCCGTTATGCCAATAAATATACAATGAAATGAAATTACCTACTAAGTAAAAAATAAAATAAATCTACCTATAGTGAGCTGAGCATAATAATTTCTAAGTAGTTACCTAGTGTAAGTACCGAGTTACTTGTGTGAAAATTATATTATTTGGGAGAAATGTTAGGTGATTGGTGTTGATGTATAAAGTTCGGGATGATTTACGTAAAAAGTAGTAAAGAACTCGTTCGTGTTGTTCGCGCGCTTGTCGCTCGCAGGAAGCGCGCGTATGTCGGTGCGGCGATATCCCTCGACCATGACTACAGTACGAGGCATATAACTTGAAATCGGGTGGGGATTGCGCGAAACGCGTATTTTGGGCATGCGTAGCGGTGAGGGGCGCGGGCGGCGGGAGGGGGGCGCGCGCTATTGGTCGCTCACAAGAGCACATGCGCGAACTTATCCCCACTTCGTCGAAAAAATTTCAAGATACGTGCCTAGTACTGTATATGGAGTGAGCCGCGAGCAGTAGGCTAATATAAATTCAAGCGTGGAGTGAGACTCCCCCCCCGTACTCAAGCAGAGATTTGAGTTTGTGTTTGATTCTATAATACGAGCCTAAAACAATGTGCATGTGCACGCCTAACACATTCATAGCAAAACGGACTTCGTGAGATAGAACATCTATATAATTTCTAATCGTATTTACTTCTTAACAGCGTCGTCAACAGAAGAAATGAACATAAAAAAATCATTGAAGAAGCCCCCACTCCCGTATATGAAACACCCGAGCCCGGCGTCATCTCAACCATTGATGTCGCCAGCAAATAGCGCGGCATAGACTACACTACACCATAGACAAGGGCGTCGGGCATAGACAATCGTGTAACTTCGTATTTTACTTCAAATATTTTATGCTTAAGCGAAGATGGGTATTTTAAAATGTTTAAAACTACAGGATAAAATCGAAAACTGTTGACAAAGGTCATTGGGCATTTTGTTCGGACATTTGACCTACGGCGTACACAAACGAAATAGGGCTAGGTATGTAGATAAATGTATCTGCTACGCAGTGGTATGGGTCGCATTCTTGCAGGACGTTTCATTTTTTATCATTATATCATAGCATTTCAATAATAAATAAAATAAAGTAAATAAATGAAGACAATACAAACGTTTATTATGCTTGTACCACACATTTTCACAATGCTGTAAGTAAAACTTCTGTTTTGTTAACAAAAGTTTAATAACATTAAACATATACTCACACACATAATGTGAAATAACTTTTTTCTGTCGGTCGGTACATAAAAAAGTAATACATATTTTGAAAAGTGGGATTGAATTATTCAATTTAAAACTGGTTTGGTTTCTGTACACGAACTTTTATCAAGCAGGTCAAATATGCCCAATGACCTTTTGTGGTGTGACTTAAAACTGTCAAACTGAACAATTTTGTCTATGGGACAAACTTAATCAGAGCAGAAAATAATCAGCTGTTCCATACATTTTGATCGGGTATATTGACGTTGCCTATGGAACAGCTGATTATTTTTTTGCTGGTCCCTTATGCAAAGTTGTTTAGTTTGACGGTCTAAACCACACCATGTTCGACTTTTCAAAAAATCACCATGTACTTATGGAAAGAAACAAGTGAAACTATTATTGTTGTTTATGAAGGTTATATTTTATTGTTAAAGTTAATTTGTCGATGTTAGCCTTTATAGATTTTTCTTATTTATTTATGATGATCTAAACTATCTGTATTAAATTGTACCTACTAAATTTTATTCATGTTAGTGAAATATAGGTTATATTATTGTCGGTTAAGTATAATAAAGCCCGATATTTGTCTATGAAAAAGTTTTCCATAAGATATTTTGCACTTTATCGTGTTGTATGTGAGTTGATAATAAAATGGTTTTTATGTTAAGGTACTGGGAACATTGACTTTCTACTGAAAGATCTTGACTAGTATTATTTGCAATTAAAATGTCAATTTAGTGACACTTATTTTTCGATTATGCTCAACTTTTTCGGTACTGAAATATTCGGAATTATTTCCATTTTTATATAAAAATAAACTATTAAATTATTGATATTCGAGTGTCATTAGCCTTCATATGTTTTGGCGATTATATGTCATTCGAAAACGTTTTAATGACATTCCTGTACCTACTGTCATTATTGGTTTTCACCTATAAAATTTGTATGTCGCGTGGTTACATCAATTGTTTAGGAGAAATTGCTGTTTTCTTAAATAACCCGTATATAAAAACTTGTTTCGCAAAGACAGTCGAAAGATCAAAATGTAGAGAGATTTATGATTAGCATTTTATTTGTTTGCTTGTATTTTCACGTTGTAGATAAGGACCTTAAACCTTTCTTTTCACTGCCACTTAAGTAACAGATCTGCGCATAAGTTACTGCAATAGAGATGTTGATTATCAAGACTTTTTATTTTGTATACCGAAATGTTTGTGAAGTCTATGTTTTTAAATAGAATTGTAATTAATGTATCCTTTGAACAAACTAACTATGAACACTTTATCTCAACGTGTTGTGCATTATAATATCTGGACATTGATTCTGCTGATATTGACGTAACAAATGGTATCGCTTTTTGTTAAGTACTATGAGCAACAGCGTCGCTTAACCAGTTTGCAGCAAATTTCGTGTGCGCGCGTATCGCCCCTGCACGAACTAAGCGTATGTGACAGCGGGCGCGGCGTGCAAGCGATTTTAACCTTAGCAGTGGTTAAGCGACGCTGTTGCCCATGGTACATAAATAGAAAGTAATATCTCAGAATATATAGGGTGTTATAATTACAAAACACAATGCCAAATATGCTAGATAGGGATTAGGGACCATCAAAGTTTACTATGGGAGCAACTCTGAAAACGCGAAAAAAACCAGCTGTTTCATACATACTGTTTCATAGTATAGTCCCTAATCCGTATCTACTATATTCGGCATTACGGGTTGTTTTGTAACACCCTGTGTAAACGGCACGCCAGGCTTCCACAAAGTGTCAAATTTCTCAATCAATTTTAAACTTAAAAGCAAGCAATTTATGGTTCAAAATTCATTGGAGAATTTGACAGTTTTGTATAGCTTGATGTACTGCTGACTGTACTAAACGTAAAATGTCATATTTATAATTGAAACACCATCAAGACACGATTAAGTATAACGTTAAAGTTAGCAGAATCGAGGTCCAGAGGCCGTATTACAAGGTCTTAAATCCTGCCAGGTTTATAAATTGCTGTAGTGACATCTCTGTCTCGCTGTATAGCAAATAAAAGAGATAGATTGATAGCCAGTCAGAAAACTGACTGGAAATAAGAGGTCATAATACAGCCCCAGTTTAGTGTTAAATCCGCTTTCCATAGTGATAGATCTCGAAATGTTGACGGTCGATTCACAGGCTCGTTTTATAGGTGAAACAGATGTGAAACAAGGCTGCTAAGGCGTTTGTGAGAGATCAGTATTGTGTTTATGAATTTACAAAACAACTATGTTTATGTTAAGATTTAATACAAACGTTTCTAAATGATTTCGTTGTTTCATTTTTATGACTTCTCTATGTAAGTTTTGTTTGTTGTAGAAAATGGTCGTAATGGCATAAGAATAAATAAAACTGGGTAGAACGGACACTCCTGGACGACAGTGGGGCGTAACGACGTGAAGAGGGAAGTAGGTATATTTAAATGGCGGCGTTTGGGACTCGGAAAAAGAAGAGTCCGTTCTATCCAGTTTTATTTATTCTTATGGTAATTGTTAGCGTTGGCTGTTTCTATGATACGATCAATTATTTCGATCAAGTTTTTCTTGGCTAAATTTACTGTAGTACAATCTCTTGTGGCTAAAAAAAGAAATCATTTTATTATCCCCGTCAGTTGGTAATGCGCTGGAACCTTGTCACATTAACATCCACGTTGACGTGATCCGCAACTAAAAATGTCATGAAACAAGAAAATTCTAATAGGTAATATACCTATAATGTATTAATTATTGAATTATTATTTTCAATAAGATAGGGTCTAGCTATATAAAAATGTTACAATTGTTTTTCGTTATTATTGAGGTTGAAATCATGGCCGCCAGGTGCATTACCAATTGACGGGGATAGTAAAAAAACCGGCCAAGTGCGAGTCGGAGGACTCGCGCACGAAGGGTTCCGTACCAAAAAACGGCTAAAAAAATTACGTTTGTTATATGGGAGCCCCCCTTAACTATTAATTTTATTCTGTTTTTAGTATTTGTTGTTATAGCGGCAATAAAAATACATCATCTGTGAAAATTTCAGCTGTCTACCTGTTGTCGTTATTAATATCAGCAAAAAACGGCAAAAAATACGTTTGTTGAATGGGAGCCCCCCTTAAATAATAATTTTATTCTGTTTTTAGTATTTGTTGTTATAGCGGCAACAGAAATACGTCATCTGTGAAAATTTCAACTTTCTAGCTATCACGGTTCATGAGATACAGCCTGGTGACAGACAGACGGACAGAGGAGTCTTAGTAATAGTGTCCCGTTTTTACCCTTTGGGTACGGAACCCTAAAAAGGTACATATATTGGTCCTTCGAGTCGTATGACATTTATAATAACTGAATGACAATTTTTTACCTTCCTTTTTAATAGGTTAGGTACTGAACCTATTAATAGTTTACGTTTTCCACTAAAATAATAATTATGGACCAGCAACAACATAGCCTATAATTTTACTATGATAAAAGAGGTTTTATGAAAATAAATACTGAGAATGCGACAATGCGTCTCGATTTCCTCAAAAACAAAACTATATCGAAATTCAGACACATGTCAGATACACATCACACCCAACGCTGCGAAAGCAGCCACCAACAATCACAAGAACAACAAAATCAAAAAATGGACACGAAATAATAAAACAAAACCTCAAAATGTCGACGCCATCCCATCCATCTACCACCATATTTATAGCTCTCTGAATAGCTAGCTAAAATGGGTAAACCAAAGTTAGATCCACCAACCAATACTTTTCCGTACAAAATATCGAAACGGCTGAACATCTTGAGTGTGCCGAGAAAGTACATCATTGATACGGATGAGGGTATGCCGGCTTTGACCCCCAGGGGTATCAGGAAATCTGCCGTGAAATCGCACGGATCAGACAGGGTTAACGATGCTGCTTGGCCTTACATAAGGTATGTTTACTTACGCCTGTTTGCAAAAATCCTAAATGTATTTCCAGTGAGTGATAGGTCATTTATCAGAAATATCTAGCTAGGCAATAAATCTTTAGTAGGTAGATCTATCTAGCTTCAACGCCTTGTATCTATACACGAGTAAGTAATGACTTGAGTAAAACTTGCAATTTTCAAACGCTTCCAATATTTACATAAAATAGTATCGCATGTGATTATAATATTAGATTAGATTATTCATAGTAGGTAGGTATAATATGAAGTCTTACACGTTAGTACTATTATATATTCTGTGGTCTTAGTGTATATTTATCTGTGGTCTTAGTGCAGTTTTGGTTCATTTAAAATTATGTTTTTGTGAATAGGTATATATTATTAGATGCATTTGAAAATTGCAAGTATTACTCAAGTCATTACCACAGAATAGCTAATAGTACAAGTGTCATTACTTACTTCTCTATAGATTAGGCCCGCCACATACAGACGGAATTTGATTCGGAATTCCAAAACAGAATATCGATATACAGGGTGTCCGGGAAGTCATGGATAACCCTTTACCTGCCGATAGGCCACATTGGGATCTACAAATAAAAAAATTATGACCTTAGTAAAAGTCTTATGGTATCCGAGTTTTTTGATGTTTTATGCAATTTTGGAAAATTTCTACCTTTGATCGGTTTTTTTCATGCCATTTCTATAAATGAATTCTTTTTCGATTACGGTTTTTTTTATTTTAATCTTGAATCATCCTGCTATCGATTGGATACAAGAAAGTTACAGATATCCTCTATTAAACACCTAAAATTTAGGTCCAGACTTAAAATTTTCACCTACAATTTTTTTACCTTACTTTTGATTGACCCTGGTGAAAAAAAAATACAACATGGAGTATGCAATTTTTTTTAAAAACTACTTCATTTCATGACGATTTTAAAATGGTCTGGTGACCTGGTGATGGTCATGATGATGATGATTCGGAACGAAGCAAATCCATACAAATCTATGGACCGTTCGAAATCTTCATAAATTATACAGGGTGTCCGGGAAGTCATGGATAACCCTTTACCTGCCGATGAGCCATATTGGGATCTACAAATAAAAAAATTATGACCTCAGTAAAAGTCTTATGGTTTCCAAGTTTTTTGATGTTTTATGCAATTTTGGAAAATTTCTACCATTGATCGGTTTTTTTTCATGCCATTTCTATAAATAAAATTTTATTCGATTACGGTTTTTTTTATTTTAATCTTAAATCGTCTTGCCATCGATTGGATACAAGAAAGTTACAGATATCCTCTATTATAAACACCTAAAATTTAGGTCTTGACTTAAAATTCTCACCTATATTTTTTTTTTCTTACTTTTGATCGGCCCTGGTGAAAAAAATATTATAACATGGAGTGTGCAAATTATTTTAAAAACTACTTCATTACATGAGGATTTTAAAATGGTTAGTTAATAACTTTTTCTTTTAAACTCTTGTTATTACAATTTTATTCCAAAAGGGTAATTTTTGGCAAGTGTTTGAAATAAAGTTGTAATAGCAAAACGTGATTATTTTTAGGTGTGTGGAGGTAAATAACAACAAAATAACAAGTAAATAAAATTAATTCATTGTTTTTAATTACAGCAGGTGTTCAAAATAGCGGCCTTTGGCTCTAATGCACATTCGGCACTTTCTGATGAATGATCTTTGAATCAGCGTGCATAACCCGCATTGCTGATTTGTTCTGCGGCTGAATTGATTCTCTCTTGCAGCTGGTGTATGGACGTTATGGGAGTTGCATAAACTACGTCCTTCAGAGCACCCCCGTTAAAAAAATCCAAGGGATTGAGATCCGGAGATCTGGGTGGCCAGAAAATTGGGCCTAAGCGCCCGATCCAGCATCGCGGGAATTGTTCGTTCAAGTGCTGTCGTACATCACCTGGTTTATGCAACTCCCATAACGTCCATACACCAACTGCAAGATAGAATCAATTCAGCTGCCGAACAAAATAATCAGCAATGAGGGTTATGCACGCCGAATCAAAATATCATTCATCAAAAGGTGGCGAATGTGCATTAGAGCGAAGGCTGCTATTTTGAACACCTGCTGTAATTAAAAATAATGAATTCATTTTATTTACTTGTTATTTTGTTGTTATTTACCTCCACACACCGAATAATAATCACGTTTTGCTATTACAACTTTATTTCAAACACTTGCCAAAAATTACCCATTTGGATTAAAATTTTTATAACAAGAGTTTAAAAGAAAAAGTTATTAACTAACCATTTTAAAATCCTCATGTAATGAAGTAGTTTTTAAAATAATTTGCACACTCCATGTTATAATATTTTTTTCACCAGGGCCGATCAAAAGTAAGGAAAAAAAATATAGGTGAGAATTTTAAGTCAAGACCTAAATTTTAGGTGTTTATAATAGAGGATATCTGTAACTTTCTTGTATCCAATCGATGGCAAGACGATTTAAGATTAAAATAATAAAAACCGTAATCGAATAAAATTTTATTTATAGAAATGGCATGAAAAAAAACCGATCAATGGTAGAAATTTTCCAAAATTGCATAAAACATCAAAAAACTTGGAAACCATAAGACTTTTACTGAGGTCATAATTTTTTTATTTGTAGATCCCAATATGGCTCATCGGCAGGTAAAGGGTTATCCATGACTTCCCGGACACCCTGTATAATTTATGAAGATTTCGAACGGTCCATAGATTTGTATGGATTTGCTTTGTTCCGAATCATCATCATCATGACCATCACCAGTTCACCACGCCATTTTGAAATACGTGCTGGACCATCAGCCATTTTTAATGTCCCCACTGCTGGGGCACAGGCCTTCCTTATGGGTGGATAAGGAGGAGGATTACATTAAAATAATTAATGACATAATTAATTTTTGAAATTGTAATGAACTGAGGAGATTGCATCCGGCTCGAAGGACCAATATCCTACTTAATCCTACTAATATTATAAATGTGAAAGTTTGTGGGTTTGGATGTTTGTTCCTCAATCACGCAAAAACTACTAAATGGATTTGGTTGAAATTTGGCACACAGATAGTGAATAGCCTAGATTAAAACATATAATACTTTTAATCCCGATATTCCCACGGAAACGGGAACCACGCGGGTGAAACCGCGGGCGGCCGCTAGTATTAAAAATGTGAAAGTTTGTGGGTTTGTATGTTTATATGTTTGTTCCTCAATCACGCAAAAACTACTGAACGGATTTGGTTGGAATTTGGCACACAGATAGTAGATAGCCTAGATTAAAACATAGGATACTTTTTATTCCGATATTCCCACGGGAACGAGAACCACGCGGGTGAAACCGCGGGCGGCCGCTAGTCTATTATAATTGTATTATATCACACACCAGACGTTTCCTGATCCTCAAGAGAATGTACAAGACCAGATTTAGCCAAGAAAGAATGGAGAGAATAGATCGTATGATAGAAGCGGCCAACGCTACCTGCTATTCTAAGCTGGCTAATTGCGTGCTTGACCTGAAGAAGACTGATACCAAAGAGGTGAAGAAGAAGAGAGGGTGGTCAGAGAGCGAATGGAAAAAGCACATGGACTATATCAACCAGATAGCTGGCCCGAGGAGAAATTTCTTGCCGCCGCCAATTAAGGTAACCTTAAAGCGCCGATTACATATCTCGATCTAGCATCCTAGTTAGGAATCAATTTCGGATTTCCACCCGTACTTGACAATAAAATATTGTATAATGAGCTTGATTTTAAAAGTGAATTTACACTGTAACGAAAAGATAACATTGTTTAAGATTGGAGATGAGAATCGAAAATAAAAAATCATAAACAATGTTGACCTTTCCGTTATTTGTGCAAATTCACTGTTAAAATTGAACTTATTATACGGGTGGCAAATCTAAATTGGTTCCTAATTAGGATATGTAATCGTGGCTTAAGGGACGGCTCACCGCTCATATACCTATAACTTGAACCAATTAGTTACAACATAATTTTTAACTACCAAAATGCATTTATCAACATAATTTTATTCTCTTGCAGAGAGGTCCTATGAAGCCTTTATCAGATTTAATAAATAGGATCAACGAGATTAGCTATCTGCCAGAATTCAAGGTTTATAGGCGGCTGTCGCAAGATCCTTTCTATAGAGACCCCATCAAGGTAAGCGTAATTTCACAATGTTGTATGGTCTATGTTCAACAATAATTTTATCCCGTATGAAAAGCATATAGATATTACCGATCCCTTCCTAACTTCAATTATATCTTCAATATTAGGGTCTCATCACTAGCGTTAATCGATGGGAACTTTTTATTAGAAATTTCCCAACCAGTCACACTGTTACAGGTTATTTTCCTCTGTAACAGTGGGACTGGTTGGGAAAGGATATCATGCATGTTTCATATATTTTTGGTCCAAATATGAAAGTGCCGGCCAAAAAACAAAAGTGCTTTAATCTGATAGTATTTCTCCATCTAAGCATTTTTTATTATGGCACCGAAGCTGTAGCACCGTTTCACATTTGTGTCAAAATGTAAGAAAAGACAGACTTTTTGAACTTATTTAAAATCAAGTATAGCGGTGCTACAGCTTCGGTGCCGTAATAAGAAATGCTTAGGTGGACATAATCTATCAGAATAAAGTACTTTTGCTTTTTGGCCGGCACTTTCACATTTGGACCAAAATGGATGATGTCCTTTCTAATAAAAAGTTCCAATCGAGTAACAGGTGTAACTCGTTGGGTTTACCTACATTCCGACAGAAATTAACGCTAGTGGATGAGGCCCTAGTAAAGACCTCCGTGGTTGAGTGGTTTTCAGCTATCTTCTAAGGTCCCGGTTTTGATCCCTCGGCTGGGTCGATTTACAAAAAAAATCGTTATATCATTTTTCTGGGCCACCGTTGTCCGATTTCCATTAACACAAAGATTTAGCTACTTATTTTGGAATGGCGTCCAGTAATGATAATACATATTCATTTGTTTTTATCCCAGGTACCACCGAAAGCCCTTAAATACGTGATTTCCGACCGCGTGAAGAAGCTAGCTGCTCCCAGAGTTTTACAACATGAGTAAAGAAAGGACCAGAGACAAAGCTTTATACAACCGCGCGAATCGGTTTCACACCACTACAAGCACGCGGGGGCATGCGTGTCCACTGGCGGCTGGCCGCTTGTCGCGTACGCGGCGAGACCGGAAAAAACCTGTTTTGTCAACTGACAGCCAATGGACATACACACGGCACAGACAATTTTACACGTTCTTAAGAAGCTTTGTCTCTGGTCTTTCCTCATGTGGCTTTACCACAGCCGATGTAGACACTCCAACCGGATTCACACCGAAGTTGCCGTCCGTATTGCCCCGTACAATCGTACTAACGAATTGATAAAGCTATTATTTTTTAAGTTACGTGAATCTATTAAAAGTTTAAGCAATTTTTAACGTAAACTATAGTTTTAACGAATTGACTAAGCTAACATTACTTCTACTAACTTTACGTGAATTTAGCAAGAATTGAAGCAATTTTGAACCTAAACAGCTGTTTTACTTAACTTTGAACATTTATCATTAATTATTTTGTATCAATGCATTAATACTTAAGATTTAAAGTCGATAATAATATTTTATTTAACTATTAAAACCATACTTTGGTACTTTAACAAAGTTTTTTCTACGCCAAAATTCGTTAGTGCGATAGACAAAGTGTAGTCTCCCATTCGGTCTTGAATTCGGTAACAGGTTTCATGCAATAAAACAAAACAGTAATTAAAACGGTATAACTTATTGTTTTATTCATATTTACAATGGTAACAATTTCGTCCTACATATTAAAAGAAACAATACTGAAATTTTATAAATAGTAGATTAGTTAGCACTTGATTTGACAGATCATTTTCTAAGTAGAATAATAATAATAATAAATAATCTTATGGCTACACGGGTCGGCTTAGGTGAGGCTATTGATTACAGCGTAGGTGAAATCTTTTGTCGTGGATTGCCCCCCGAGGTCCTTCGTCCTTACTTTGCCGTCTTTCAATACTCTGGAAAGATATGTTTTATATTACTGAAGTTTTAATAAGTACTAGAAACAGAAGACAGACATTGCAAGTGAATTTTCTTGATGAATGTCAATTTGAATTGTTAGCTTAGACCTCTTGCCACGGGTACCCGTGGAGCGCCTAGGACCTAGGTGTACCACGGGTCAGTAAGGATGGTTTCGCATCTGAAAAAAGCGTAAATGAGTATACTACTAACGTAATACTATGACATTCTTGTACACGATTTTCATGTAACTGTTCCCAAATTAGTTTAGTTTGGCTTGGTTTCGCAACTGATCATAATTTTGTAAATGATACTCACGCTTTGATGGCATTTTGGATCGTGGTATGGTTTGACAAATGAACGAATGGAATAGTAATTGGAGTTAATAAAAACAATAGTTTGCTTGAACGAATGTGTGAATGAAATTCACGCGTTTATGGAGTTCTTATGCATGCAGGAGTCATCAATGACGCGTGGCAAATGAACGAATGGAATGGTAATGACATTGATTATATAAATGAAATTCACTGATTCATGGCGTTCTTGAGCATGCGCCAGTATATTATGCAAGTTAACGTGCAACAGTGAATTAGCGAGCATAGTTATTTGGCAAATGTGTGAATGGAAAGACGATTGGAATGGGGATGGAAACTGAGGAACTAATGGCGCCACAAGCGGTTGTACCAAAACATTTGATTGGTTGTTTCAAATATCAAATGTCATTTGTGGCATATTTTAACCAATCAAAGTATTGATAGCGGTTAGATCGCCGCTGGCGCCATCTGCGATTAGCTTTGCGTTGCCATCCCCATTGAAGGAAATAATATTTGAATGAGATCATATTAATTCGTATAGTTTGATATTTTTTGGCAAATGAACAAATTGAAGAGCATTTTGATTGATTGTGTGACGTTTGGTTGACGTGTTACTTTAAGTTGGCATTGCACAGCAACATAGCAAATTAACCAATGGAAAGGGGATTTAATTGAACATGTAAATGAGCAATTCTTGCAGCATTGTAGGCAATTTTGGGCATGCGCGAGTTTGGTATGGTTTGGCAAATGAACGAAAGGATCGGAATAGACTTGTCATTGAATGAATGAATGTGTGGACGGCACTCACTTGTTGATGGCGTCCTTGAGCTTGCGCGAGTAGGTGTGCAGGTTGACGTGCGACAGCAGGTTGGCCGAGCACAGCAGCATGGCGGTGGGGTTGGCGATATTCTTGCCCACCGCGCCCGAGAAAATGTGCCGCGCGCCCTGTATACACATCCTTCATCTCAGTAAAGTGTAAGTAGGTAAACAAGTTCTATGAAATTGCAAACAAAATGGTGCCACGGTCAGTAGTCTCTTGCTGCTTGAGTAGTAACTTTCCCTTCGGACTGTAGGTTCCACTACAATGGTTTCATTAATGGGTCCAATAGGATTTCCAAGTCCTCATGTCCCCACTGCTAAATATCGGTGGGTCCAATGGGGTTTTCAAATCCAAGACTTGGAAATGATATTGGACCCATCGATGGAACCATGTAATGGAACCTACAGTCCGAAGGGGTACCTTACTATTGCAGTGCGAACCTTAATGATAACATTCAAAATATTAATGAGGATAAGCCGAGACCACATTGGAGTAGATAATGTAACATTTTTAAATTAAATACTGACATTTTATTATGTGCATATAAAATGCGATAAGTACACGTACACCCTCAGATGATTCGTAAGAAAGACTGAAATATGGTATATCTGAATTTGATAACAATTTATTAGTATAAGAAAATTACCTGTTCAAAGACAGCACACTCGGCGCTATAGGAAGCCCCCGCGACGACCCCCGCGCCCCCTATCAGCCCACTGGCGAGGTTGTCCACAATATTGCCGTACACCTTACAATATACAAGTACTGACCTGCTCAAAGACAGCACACTCGGCGCTGTAGGAAGCCCCCGCGACGACGCCCGCGCCCCCTATCAGCCCATTGGCGAGGTTGTGAACAATATTGCCGTACACCTTATACTATACAAGTACTGACCTGCTCAAAGACAGCACACTCGGCGCTGTAGGAAGCCCCCGCGACGACCCCCGCGCCCCCTATCAGCCCATTGGCGAGGTTGTCAACAATATTGCCGTACACCTTATACTATACAAGTACTGACCTGCTCAAAGACAGCACACTCGGCGCTGTAGGAAGCCCCTGCGACGACACCCGCGCCCCCTATCAGTCCATTGGCGAGGTTGTGAACAATATTGCCGTACACCTTATACTATACAAGTACTGACCTGCTCAAAGACAGCACACTCAGCGCTGTAGGAAGCCCCCGCGACGACCCCCGCGCCCCCTATCAGCCCATTGGCGAGGTTGTCAACAATATTGCCGTACACCTTATACTATACAAGTACTGACCTGCTCAAAGACAGCACAATCGGCGCTGTAGAAAGTCCCCGCGACGACCCCCGCTCCCTCCACTAGCCCACTGGCGAGGTTGTCCACAATATTGCCGTACACCTTATACTATACAAGTACTGACCTGTTCAAAGACAGCACACTCGGCGCTGTAGGAAGCCCCCGCGACGACGTCCGCGCCCCCTATCAGCCCACTGGCGAGGTTGTCAACAATATTGCCGTACACCTTACACTATACAAGTACTGACCTGTTCAAAGACAGCACACTCTGTGCTGTAGGAAGACCCCGCGACAAACCCCGCGCCCCCCACTAGCTCACTGGCGAGGTTGTCCACAATATTGCCGTACACCTTATAGCGGATCGCTAGGTAGTTGAGTACACCAGTACCAAAGTTGTAATGAATATTAATTTCCAAAATCGTATATTTTATATTTATACCTCAGCAATTCAGCATACAAAAATTATGTATTAAAACGCGGGTCAGCTGTTTTATAGAAAGAGACAAACATGAGGAAGCAGGACAACGGTATATAAATATCGCGGACGAGAGATCGTTTCTTCAGTGACAAAGGCAGTCACTACGTCGGTTGATACTCGCACTATCAAATGGGACACGTAAATATCGCGGCGTAGCAGTCGTTTCGTATGAGACCGTAGGTAGCTACAACCTTATACTATACAAGTACTGACCTGTTCAAAGACAGCACACTCGGCGCTGTAGGAAGCCCCCGAGACGACCCCCGCTCCCCCCACTAGCCCACTGGCGAGGTTGTCTACAATATTGCCGTACACCTCATACTATGCAAGTACTGACCTGTTCATAGACAGCACACTCTGTGCTGTAGGAAGCCCCCGCGTCGACCCCCGCGCCCCCTATCAGCCCATTGGCGAGGTTGTCAACAATATTGCCGTACACCTTATAGTATACAAGTACTGGGGCCCAATCGCACTAATTCTGAACGATAAAACCAAAACCGTTACGTTGTCATTGAGGTTATATTTACCTAAAAATCTTTGGTTTAGCTTAAGAATTTTCATTTAAATTGTCCGAGATTGTCATTCTAGGCTCCTTAGGCACAGCTTTGTACAATTTTAACATAATTAAAGCGAGTATTTTTCTGTAAACAAAACTCAAGCGGTAACGATTTGGTTTTGGTTTTATCGTTGTAAATTAGCGCGATTGGGCCCCTGATCTGTTCAAAGACAGCACACTCAGCACTGTAGGAAGCCCCCGCGAGGACGGCTGCGCCCCTTATCAGCCCATTGGCGAGGTTGTGAACAATATTGCCGTACACCTTATACTATACAAGTACTGACCTGTTCAAAGACAGCACACTCGGCGCTGTAGGAAGCCCCCGCGACGACGCCCGCGCCCCCTATCAGCCCACTGGCGAGGTTGTCCACAATATTGCCGTACACCTTATACTATACAAGTACTGACCTGCTCAAAGACAGCACACTCGGCGCTGTAGGAAGCCCCCGCGACGACGCCCGCGCCCCCTATCAGCCCACTGGCGAGGTTGTCCACAATATTGCCGTACACCTTATACTATACAAGTACTGACCTGTTCAAAGACAGCACACTCGGCGCTGTAGGAAGCCCCCGCGACGACGCCCGCGCCCCCTATCAGCCCATTGGCGAGGTTGTCAACAATATTGCCGTACACCTTATACTATACAAGTACTGACCTGCTCAAAGACAGCACAATCGGCGCTGTAGAAAGTCCCCGCGACGACCCCCGCTCCCTCCACTAGCCCACTGGCGAGGTTGTCCACAATATTGCCGTACACCTTATACTATACAAGTACTGACCTGTTCAAAGACAGCACACTCGGCGCTGTAGGAAGCCCCCGCGACGACGTCCGCGCCCCCTATCAGCCCACTGGCGAGGTTGTCAACAATATTGCCGTACACCTTACACTATACAAGTACTGACCTGTTCAAAGACAGCACACTCTGTGCTGTAGGAAGACCCCGCGACAAACCCCGCGCCCCCCACTAGCTCACTGGCGAGGTTGTCCACAATATTGCCGTACACCTTATAGCGGATCGCTAGGTAGTTGAGTACACCAGTACCAAAGTTGTAATGAATATTAATTTCCAAAATCGTATATTTTATATTTATACCTCAGCAATTCAGCATACAAAAATTATGTATTAAAACGCGGGTCAGCTGTTTTATAGAAAGAGACAAACATGAGGAAGCAGGACAACGGTATATAAATATCGCGGACGAGAGATCGTTTCTTCAGTGACAAAGGCAGTCACTACGTCGGTTGATACTCGCACTATCAAATGGGACACGTAAATATCGCGGCGTAGCAGTCGTTTCGTATGAGACCGTAGGTAGCTACAACCTTATACTATACAAGTACTGACCTGTTCAAAGACAGCACACTCGGCGCTGTAGGAAGCCCCCGAGACGACCCCCGCTCCCCCCACTAGCCCACTGGCGAGGTTGTCTACAATATTGCCGTACACCTCATACTATGCAAGTACTGACCTGTTCATAGACAGCACACTCTGTGCTGTAGGAAGCCCCCGCGTCGACCCCCGCGCCCCCTATCAGCCCATTGGCGAGGTTGTCAACAATATTGCCGTACACCTTATAGTATACAAGTACTGGGGCCCAATCGCACTAATTCTGAACGATAAAACCAAAACCGTTACGTTGTCATTGAGGTTATATTTACCTAAAAATCTTTGGTTTAGCTTAAGAATTTTCATTTAAATTGTCCGAGATTGTCATTCTAGGCTCCTTAGGCACAGCTTTGTACAATTTTAACATAATTAAAGCGAGTATTTTTCTGTAAACAAAACTCAAGCGGTAACGATTTGGTTTTGGTTTTATCGTTGTAAATTAGCGCGATTGGGCCCCTGATCTGTTCAAAGACAGCACACTCAGCACTGTAGGAAGCCCCCGCGACGACGGCTGCGCCCCTTATCAGCCCATTGGCGAGGTTGTGAACAATATTGCCGTACACCTTATACTATACAAGTACTGACCTGTTCAAAGACAGCACACTCGGCGCTGTAGGAAGCCCCCGCGACGACGCCCGCGCCCCCTATCAGCCCACTGGCGAGGTTGTCCACAATATTGCCGTACACCTTATACTATACAAGTACTGACCTGCTCAAAGACAGCACACTCGGCGCTGTAGGAAGCCCCCGCGACGACGCCCGCGCCCCCTATCAGCCCACTGGCGAGGTTGTCCACAATATTGCCGTACACCTTATACTATACAAGTACTGACCTGTTCAAAGACAGCACACTCGGCGCTGTAGGAAGCCCCCGCGACGACGCCCGCGCCCCCTATCAGCCCACTGGCGAGGTTGTCCACAATATTGCCGTACACCTTATACTATACAAGTACTGACCTGTTCAAAGACAGCACACTCGGCGCTGTAGGAAGCCCCCGCGACGACGCCCGCGCCCCCTATCAGCCCACTGGCGAGGTTGTCCACAATATTGCCGTACAAGTTGGGCGTCACCATCACATCGAACTGTTTCGGGTCCGCGACCATCTGCATCGTGCAGTTGTCGACGATCATTTTCTCGAACTGGATGCGGGGGTACAGTTTTGCCATCTGCAAATGAATTTGAAGAATTATTCAAAAATACACGTAGAACTTTTGACCAAAACAAATATATTTGGTCCTTCGAGCCGGATTTTATAATCCAGCCTAGATGACTTCTGATTAAATGTATAATCAGAACAATTAATACAAGGTATTTGGTAAAAGCCTTAAAAAGCCGAATATGGTAGATAGGGACCATCAAACTGAACAACTTTTACTATGGGACCAACTCTGAAATCGCGACAAAAAATCTGCTCTTTCATACATTTTGATCGTTCCGGACCTACGGCACAACTGCTATGCTCAACTGGTTGTGCCGTGGGCACTTTTGATTCCCTTCTACACAACTGAGGTACCAACGACTCAACCCGGCCCCACGGCACAACTACCATGCTCAACTGGTTGAGTCGTAGGGAACTCAGAAACCACTCTGATTCCTCATACCACAACTACCTCTATTCTCTCAAGCACTAATAGTAAACCTTTTTGTTCAAGTGTTGCATTTTACTATCGTCATCTTTTTGAACCCCCACAGTGACGACCACTTTTACATTTAAACGCAGATACAGTAGTACCACGGGTAAAAAAGCGATCCAAGAATTTTAATGGCAAATCGTAGGTACTGGGTGAATATCTCAAGCGTAATTTTTATGCGTCTGGGCTGAGAATCGTGTTGTTTTTAAAAACAACATTGTTTAATTTTTTCTCCAAAATAAACGTAAGTATTTTTAAACTTTTTTTTAGGTTTTTATGCGTTCACAATGCTATTTTTATATTAAGGCGGCTCTTGGTGAAGTGACAGCTAAGGATTTGACTCCCCTCACCCTGCCACCCTCTACATTACTTCGCGAGTCATTTATTAGCGACATCTATTAAAAAATTTGAAAAACTAAGATGTAATTTATTACCGACATCTATTAAAATTTTTGAAAACCAATGTGTAACCTACACAATGCTTGGCCAAAATTCACGGACCATAGAAAGTTGGAGACACGGCAGAATGGCATTGTTAAAATATTAAATTTTAATTTTATGTAGGTAAATTGAAAAAAGTGTTTTATAAAAAAACAAGAAATCAGCAATGTTCAATCAATCAGCCGCAATTTATATTAAAATTAAATTATGTATGAAGTCAAGGTTGTTTCATGTTTTAGTTATTTATTGTTTTTTTTTTTGAAGTGAAAACTTCTTTAGCGGCGTTGTACGCTTTTTGTAATGGGGTAAAAATGCTAAACTCGCGTCAATAAGAATCACGTAGCTGATAGAAAATGCGTAAGACGGATGTGACGGATGGAGAGTAGACAGCTGGCGGCGGAAGTATCCCCTACTTTCAAGTGTAATCTCTTTGTACAGGGCGCGTTGAAAATGGCGGCGCGTCATTTTAAGACGTAAACACTTGTGTCACCAGCAACGCGCTAATTTTGAAAATAGAACTAATAGCAGCGATCTCTTCGGTGAAATCATAGATTTATTTATACTCTGTGACTATAAGTTTAAATAGTAGAATGCGTGCATGTAGAAATTAAAAAGGCCACTGGCGCGAAATCAAGCAAATCTTTAGAATTTTTCTCTAATTACAAACTGATTGAATTGTGTGACTGTAGGTATAGTAACAGGAAAGAAATCATTTTAATCCTTTGCCGCTAATTTCAAAATATCAAAAATGCATAACGTTAATATTCAAGTTTTCACTTCTGCCGGCACTCCCGGAGTGCCAACCGATTTTTTTACATTTTGCATAGTACTTATACTCGTAACTAGGTACGTCTTATGTCATGCTCACTTTAAACATTTCTGCGGTGGTGTCGTGTGAGGCAGGACGTTACGTTCCCTCAAATATGGTTGAGCGAAACGATGGCTGGTTCATGCGTCATGCTCGTGAACGGGTGCTGCTAGTGGGAATGGGTCTGCTTCTGAGTACCGATCTTAACGCATATTGAATTGTAAGAATTGCGTTTCTTCTTTATTATTTTTTATATCTTGTATCAAGTGTTTTTAGGGTTCCGTAGCCTAAATGGCAAAAAACGGAACCCTTATAGATTCGTCATGTCTGTCTGTCTGTCCGTCTGTTTGTCTGTCTGTCTGTCTGTCTGTCCGTATGTCACAGCCTCTTTATTCCAAAAGTATTAAGATTACACAGTTGAAACTGGGTAAGTAGATGTATTCTGTTAACCGCTTAACGAATTTAATACAAAAATAAGAAAAATAAAAGATTAAGGGGGGGCTCCCCATACATGGAACTGAATCTGAAAAAAAAATTTCTCTTCAAACCAACACGTGTTGGGTGTCTATAGATAGGTCTTTAAAAATCACTTTGAGGTTTTTAAGACAACTTTTTCTCAAAGTCAACCGTTTGAAAGATATACACCGCCAAAGTGGTAAAATGTGAGTCCCCCCCCCTTTAACTTTTGAAATAAGCGAGTGTTAAATCTAAAAAAATATATGCTGTAGATCTTAATAAACACTTACAACCAAAATTGGTTTGAACGAGAAATAGTAATTAATTTTCGAGATATAGCATATTTTCCAAAACCGCAAATATAACTTTGTCATTCATATCAACACAGTAAAAAACAAAGTTATTTTTGCAAACGAAAAATGATAGGTGGTATTAAATATGGTATGGTATAAGGTAACTACGGAACCCTACGGCGCGTGGCCCGACACGCACTTAGCCGGTTTTTTGGTAAATATTGCCTAATTTGGAGTAGCAGACAAAGTGATTTCTCAACTAGTTGAACTACATTTTTCGTGATTTTTCAATTCAATTCAAATGCATTTATTCAGACAACAGAGATTTTACTGAAATTAATTACTAATTTTGTTGACAACTACATTTTGTTTATTGATGGTGTAATATATTGGTATTTGTTGGTAAAATAGGTATCCGCAATAATAAACATTATCACCAGAGGAGATTAATATTTCTGGTAAGTATAGGTACTTTATAATCTAACCACTACGAAAAAAAATATCATAGAATCTAAAGCCTATATCGATTCACAAAGTTTGAGGCCTGAAATCACGACCGTTTAAAAGATTTCAATAATATAAAATATTTTTTATAAATTATGAAGTTGGATAAACAACAGTAATATGAAAACGCTTTTGACGTAAGTAGGTAGGTACTAAACAAAATAGGCCAACTTTTTTAGGTTGGTGTGCGTTCACTGTGTCTAAAATTAGAGATTTTTCACTCTCTTATTTTAAAAGTTAGAGGGGTAAACACACATTTTACCACTTTGGCAGTGTATATCTTTCAAACGGTTGACTTCGAGAAAAATAGTCTTAAAAACCTTAATGTCATTTTTAAATACCTATCTATAGACAGTAGACACCCCGCACGCATAGATATGATGAAAAAAAATTTTTATCATTTTCAGCCCATGTATGGGGATAATAATCTTAATAAAATAAAGGGATTTATATATTTAAGATAATAATCTTAAAAATATAAAACCCTTTATCTTTTATTTTTGTGTAAACATCGTAATGCGGTTCACAGAATACATGTACCTACCAAGTTTTAACTATGTAATCCTAATAGTTTCGGAATAAAGTGGCTGTGACATACGGATGGATGGACAGACAGACAGACATGACGAATCTATAAGGGTTCCGTTTTTTGCCTTTAGGTTACGGAACCCTAAAAACGTGCTAATAATCCAGAGCCTGTAGCCAAATGTCACATTAAAATTTTCGCTATCCCTTCGCTCCGAAAAATGTATGAATTAAGACTATAATCCATAAATTTTTCGTTTGATTCTTAAATTCGATAAGTGCACGTTGAACGCTGCGCTAGCGCTCGACTGTTGTCAGCGCGCGTCAATGCGCGCTTTGATATCATTAGTTTTCTACATTACCGTTCAGAATTCAGATGAGCGCGCGCTTTTGACGCAGATAGACGTATTTTAGGGTACACTTGGGGTACACTCAGTTCATCCAAAAATCGTCCGAAATGGAAACGGAAGCTGTTAATACCGAATTATCAAATCTGAAAAAATTAACGCACGTTGAGCGCTTGTCATCTGAACGTACCCTATGTCAATCCCATACAGTTTCTAAAGCGAAGCGATAACGATTTGCAAATATTACTTTGACTAGGGGGTCTGATGAGAAACCCTATCGATTGGTATCGTAAAAATATATTTGGTGGGTTCGATTCCTGGATAAGGCAAAGTATTGGGACAGCCTATAGATCGCGTGATGCGTTTTATCGACACTTGACTGTCAAAACCCTTGTCCTTAAAAGTAATAAATCGATATTATTATGGCGTTTCAGTGGTCACTGGTCATGTTAGGGGGGGTAGGATGGTATAAATATTCTTACCTATGGGTATGGGTATAGGTAAGAACTTACCTATAGGTTGCTACCTATACCTACCTGCATGCATCCAAATCTGTTCAGTTCAGGCATTTAAAAAGTTATAGTGGAATAAATTAACTCACAGTCGTGTGATTTATTACCTACAAATGTTTGATTTGAAGACTCATATATAGTATTCAATAGGTAGGTATTTTATACTAACCGTCCTTACGCGTAATTTTTATATCTATGGCAAAATAATGCATCAGAGAGCCTATTACAAAACAAAAAAGAAACCGATAGTCGGACGCAATTCGTAGTTCAATTTACTTGATATTGAACCTTATTAGTGAGGTAATAGTGCCACGGTGTTGGACGAATATCGTACGCTTATCGCGATGCTTTTTTGTAATAGTCCTTCAGTTCGAAATGAATTTTCAAAACATAATTGTAACATTCTGACAGTGCTAAAGCAAGGCTAAAACAAAAGAGCGAGACATAGAGAACTGTGTAGCTGTCAGTGGGAGCATGAGCGATACGTGTTCCCCGTCCGAGCGCCGGTGGCGGTCTGCCGCCCGCTCCCCTTGAGGGCACCCTCTGTCAAAAATGTATCTGAATTTTTGAAAAATTGTCGCGAAAATCCTATAAATGGACTTTTCGAAAATGTCTTTCGTGGAATTTGTAGTATTTTTTCTCCTCTATCGATTGGTGGTAACGAGATTTCCATAGGACTCGTAGTTACGGAGGAGATGCACAGAAACAAAAGTGATGGCGATTTTATTTATGATATTTTTGGCATTATGTAAAATATTTATAACAAATGTTAATCGTGGAATCGATAGGCAAAATGTTGAAGATTCTTATGGTATATTTACTTTGTTTTAATATTCATTAAATAAAGAGGAGATAGAGAATGAAAACCTACTAAAAACCACGTTTTGCTAGTACAACGGCCTTAAGAATATTAATGTAATTGAAAAAATATTAGAAAATCGACTCACCCGTCTTAAAAGTTAGTATCTAAAACCATTGTTATTCAACAAAAGTACCAGGGAGCAAGGTTTAGAGGAGATTAACTTTATTAAACATTTATTTTATTTTGTATGCAGAAGGAATTTTCTTTGACCCGTCTATACTTTACCTCTGTCGCTCTCGCGCTAACATTATTATTGACGCATTCACCGGATGCTACCTCGTTCTGAATCAGAATGTCTTTTCCGTACTTGCGAGAAATTAAAAATAGTAATTAACTTTTAACTTAACTGTAAACATATTCCCACTGCCACTGCTCAACTATTCGCATCTATCCATACATGGCTCACAAGCAGTGGCGGCCATCAGTTGTGTCTCAAAAGCACCCACGGCACAACCAAGGATTCAAGTTTTCGTCAGTTGGGCCATAGGTACATTTTTTTCCCAACGGACCAATCAGTTGTGTAAACGGGAATCAAAAGTACCAACGGCACAACCAGTTGAGCATAGTAGTTGTGCCGTGGGTCCGGAACGCATTTTGATATTTTCGTTATTAATTTTTTTATGAAACAGCTGATTTTTTTTTCTATCTCTTTCTAAAACGAAATTTTCTATGGCGAGAGTATGGCGGTACAAGCATGTTACGTCACTTGCTTATAGCGCTCTCCTTGTCTAATTAGAAAGTTTGATGCTCTTTATCGCTGAAAATATGCAAGATATTTGAAAATAAATACCTATGTTGTGTTGCTAATATTTCAATAAACATGTTTAGTCAATAAAAAAAACAGTCAAATACCCTATTCAAAGTCTTACCTCTTCACAACTACGCAGGAAGAGGCCATCGCCTAACTTCATGATGTTCGCCTTGTGTACGGCGGTCACCTTCTTGCGGCCCATCTTGACCGCGTAATCGAACGCGAACTTAGCGATACGCTCGGATTTGGCGGCCGTGATGATTTTCAGGCATTCCACGACGCCTGCAAATGGAAAATAAACAGCGAATTAAAATCTATGGAAGTGTAATTGCAAACAAATATTGCTTAAAAAATAGCACCACGGAGCCGAAAAAGTACAACCCGCTCAGCTTTAGAGTCGGGCCAGCCACGCACCCGGTAACTGCGACGTTAGCGTTCTTTACAGTGATTGCAGTTTGTATTGTAGAGAAAAGAGAGAATGAGAAAGTTTATTACAAATGACGTCCTGTGTAGTCAAATGGTGTAAACGACGCAAAGAACGCAGTAAAATAATAACGTATCATGTTTTTTCGTTTAAGTATAGAAAATATCTATGACTATACAAATTATGGTCGCTAATAAGCAACCAGTGCTCACACGCTTTGTGCTGCATAATTAAATGCCAGCATTTTTAGTTCCATCCACTTAGTTGTACTACATTAATGTGGTGCCATTTTTTGAGCGCAATGCTTGTTCCATAGATTTTAAGTCGCTGAAAATAAATGATTAAAATATGCGTCAATTAATAATAATTTAATCAGTTGTTGTTTTGGTATTACTCGGTTTAGGTTTATTGCTTAAAAACCGTAACAAAAACGTACAGCGTGCGGTAAAATTAACTTACCGCACGCTGTAGGTGCTGTCATCGTAAGCGCACATTTTCGAGCAACTGTATTGAAATAGTAGTTTATGATACAAGGTTGGTAAGGAGGTTTTTAAAACGAGTTGACGTTTATAATCGTCACGAGTTTTAAAAAACCTTAACAACCGTGTGCCATACTACGTTTTTCAATACATTTGCGAGAAAACATTATAAGAACTACTGAAATTGTATTCTATACATAAAATAAAACTGTAAATTCCAAATATTTGTGCGCGTATTACGCAAAAACCACTAAAATAATTTTGATGGGATTTTCATAGTTTAGTAGATTAAGGTCCAACTTAAAATCTAACCTATGTTTCATTAAATTCAGGTGGGTGGAACCAGAGAAACAGCTTGAACTCTCCTTAGTACTAGCTTTCATACACTAAAGAGGTCATTTTAAACTGGTTGCTATATTTTTCTACTGTCCAGGCGGACGAAGTCGCGGATGGAAGCTAGTAGAAATAAAAAAAAACGTACGTAAACAAAAACGCACGGCGCGGGCGTGCGGTAAAATCAACTTACCGCACGCTGTACTAAACCGTAAACAAAAACGCACGGCGTGCGATAAAATCAATTTACCGCACGCTGGCCTGTCAGCGTAAGCTCACATTTTCGAGCAACTGTATTGAAAATATACTTTTTAATACAGTTGCTCAAAAAGTGGCGTATTGCAGGGATCCCGAACGCTATACGTTCGGGATGTGGGCTATTACACACTCGAGCTTTTTCTTTACCTTTTCCGAACTCGTGCGTTTTCTTTCCCAACTGTCAAAATAATGTCTATTAAAAAGAAAAAACCAACCACGAAGTTTTTACTTTAAAAAAATCATAGAAGTTTTTATGATTCATGCAAATATTTCTAAAAAGAAGCTACTAATTTGTTCCAATATCAGATTTAAAAGTAATTTTAATTAAAATTTAAACATTAAATTAATATTAGTATCGGCCAAATTAAATTTATAAATATAAAAAAGTTGGCTGTATGACGTGCACTGCCATAGTCTCTGCTTATAGGAGTTTGCGCTGGTAAGTGAAAAGAAAAAGACGAATTTTCTATAAAAAAATCTACTGAAGACTTGGCTGTGCAAAGATTCCTTTGCCTACCCAGAATGGGTGAAGAAAACAAAAAAATCTCTGCTTATTTTCTTTTACGGTTTGGCGCCATTTTCCAAAAAATTTATTGGAGTTGCGAGTTTTGTTGTTTGTTGCACAAAATGAGTAATTTCGACGATATTTTATTTGAATTAACAGCACCGGAACTCAGTATAACTGCACAAAATGCTTCAGAGAACATTTTACCGGAAAAGTCAAAAAGTCGCTACATATCTACATACGACGAATTTATTGCGTGGAGAGAAGAGAAAAAAGCAAATAGTTTTTCAGAAATAGTAGATTATACAACAAGTGAAAAAAGAGGGAATTTAGTTCGAGGGACTAAGTTGGATCCCGAGAGCAGCGAAGGATTCTAGAGTTGAATCCCGAGTGTAGCGAGGGATTCAAAAGTAGAATCCTGAGCGAAGCGAGGGATACAAAGGACCGAGATGAATTTTTTTTTTCACGAGTTGTGTACTCTACTTTTTACCATTGACTGCGAGAAAACAAATAGCAGTACTTATACCTATACCCCCTTACTAATAAATATTGAATAGCAGATGTATAGTTACACAGTGGTTACTCTCTTTCAAACTATTTGAATTTGACATTAAAAAGAAAGTGACAAAACACTGTGTAACTATGCAGCTGCTATACAATCTTAGTAAGGGGGATAGTATTTATATTTATATTTTTATTATTTAGGTAGGTAATCAGAAATATTTAAACATTAGAAAATAGTGAAACTAGAAGTTTTCGGATGATATAAAACAACCACGCTAAGAGGGAAATTACATGATCGGTCTGGAATCATACCATTTCATCAGTTTAAACTTTGAATTTTTATAGTCTGAAGATCGTACCAGACTGATGGAATGTACGGATGCAAATGCATGACTGAACATCTAATCTCCATATATTATTATTATAGAAAAGAACCCAAAAGTAAGACACTAAAAAGAACCTAATTAATTTGGCGGGATATTTTTTAGAAAATAACCCAAAGATAAGACACTAAAAAGAATCTAAATAAAATTGGCGGGAGGCTTTATCTATGGAATAGCTCCATACTTTCAGAACGTTTTATTTTTTATATACATAGTTCATACGATGCGCGCTTGTTCCAAATTCAAAATATTTTTATTCACTCGGTGAATAAAACAGCGTTATATTCACTCTTATCGTTGAATTAAACGCACTTTTTCGAGTGGCGATGGTAAAATAGTTATTTGTTATACAAGAGAGCAAAGTAATTTTTTGCTGCGAGTGCCGACTTTTAAATCACGAACTAGCGAAGTAGTCTAGAATTGAATCACGAGCGTAGCGAGTGATTCTAATATAGACTACTGAGCACAGTGAGTGATTTAAAGGCACGAGACATCAAAAAATTTGCTCTCGTGTTAAACATACAACTTTTCACCTCTACCAGCGAGAAAAGGTGTTAGAAATTAAAAAAGCACTTTGCCTCACGCTCGCAGCAAAAGTCGATTTTGCTGCGAGTTTTTACGCGCCAAAAGCACCCTTTTCGTGCTGGAGAGGTGAAAATATTATGTTGGCATACTTCTCCGAACTCTCAGCAAAATTAAAACCTTCTACGTTATGATCGAGGTTTTCGATTATAAAAAGTATGCTGAAAATAAGGAACAACGTGGATATAAGTGAATACCCAAAACTAAATGCTTTCTTAAAACGACAATCAGACGGTTAAAACTTTTATAAGAAATAAATGATTAGTTAGTTGAGTTTATTGTGTTTTATTGCTTCATTTTTCCTCAACTGTATTAAAAATTGTTGTTCAGTACACGTGCGGAACCGTCATTGCAACTTGTTCCGACTGTCAACACTCACCTTGGGCTGCGCCTCGGCTCGGGTAGACATTTGTCGGAACTCTTTGCAATGACAGGCTTTCCGCACTCGTAATGAAATATACTATACCGGGTACACCCTCGTGCTCCAACGCAGAATATTCCCCCTCCGTCTGCTCTCTGATGATGATGCAGTCAACGTCATTATGACGGCTCCTCACGTTGGGCAGGGACTTCACATGGACAACGTTGGCGTACAAATCTAGGGCGTTGCGAAGCTTCATGTTTAGCGTTTGCAGTTCGCCGGTGTGGGAGAAATCGGGGGTTGCTAGGATACCCTGTAAGGGATAATCGGCTTTCAAATTAGGTGGTAACGTCTTTATAACTTAACAAAAATATGTTAGAGTAGAGAATTTACTATTTTATTTGTACACAACATTACGATTGTAAAAGTTAAGAATATAAGTGTTTTGTTTATAATTTTCAAGTTTTAACAACTTGACACAAACACAAGACAATAATTTTTATTTTGTTTATTTATAAACTTTAGTATTTTAATTTATCGCAATGAAAATGAAAATATTTTTTTAAATAGGCTCACAGAATAAGTATTTTTACTTTCATCAGTCAGTTAATTAACCAGCCAGCCACCATTTAACCAGCGGCATAGGTCATATTGTTTGACCACGTTGTTCTTAGTACTATTATGCATGGGCTTAGCGAGGTACGCGCAGGGAGGAAGAAGAGATCGTTCGCTGGAAAACTATTTCTGACGAGCTTCATAGCTTGCGACGCTTCTTATAAGACCTAAGAAACTAACAGGCTTGAAGGCTGACTTGTGAAATCGAACAATACGGGATGAGATCTCTATATGATCTAGGATTTTTTGTCTGTCAGTCTTATACAACGTGTTAATGAATTAAAGCAAAATGAGAAAAGGGTTTCTTCGGACCATCAAACTGAACAACTTTTACTATGGGACCAACTCTTTCAGAGTAGAAAGAAAAATCAGCTGCTTCATACATTTTAATATTTTCGTTATTCATTTTTGTATGAAACAGCTGATTTTTTTTCGCGATTTCAGAGTAGGTTTCATAGTAAAAGTTGTTCAGTTTGATGGTCCGAAAAAACGGTTTTCTCATTTTGCGTTAATTCATTAATACGTTGTTTGTATACAATTCAGGCTACGCCCTTGCTATTATGTATTATTAAGAATTTAGAATAATTACATTTCTCATGCCATTTTGCACCCCCTGTATTCCTCTTCTGTCAATCTCACCATACCGTAGGTTGTCTGGAAGAGATCGCTCTTAGCGATAAGACCGCCCTGTTTTGACACTAAGTTTTATTGTTATTTCTTTGTTATATGTTACTGTGGAGTTGAAATAAAGCATTATCTTATCTTATTATGGGGCTGTACCGCGCCTTGGGTAGCGAGAGACAGACGTGGCAGAGGGAGTAAAAGCGGCGATAGACAATTAGACGGTACATTCGTGCGGGAGGGAGAAAGGGGAAGCTGCTCTGCCCGCGCACCTACCCATGGCGCGGCACTGCACTTGCGGTAAACTATAGCAACTAATTAAATTACCTTGATGCAAATCTTGTTCCTGGTGATGGAGTTGACGACGTCCTCGATCGGCGCGCTGAGGGTGGGGTTCACCTCCGAGAAGAAGAACGACTCGAAGTCTACCGGGATGTTCGCCGCCTGATAGATGGTACTTTTTAACCGACTCGATTTTCATAGTGCGTTTCAAACTTATAGGCGATTAGTGTCCTCACAATGGCACCCTCATAACACCCCGGACACTCCATACAACCGCGCCATTATAAACAGATGACGTCAGATGACATTTTTGTACGCGCGAGATGACGTTTTTGTACACGTGCAACTGTATGTGTTAAGTCTAGGGCTACCGTGCAGTTTGTACTGTATGAGCGGCGTTCAATTCGTAACTCGAACTTTTTGGTAAATAAAGTTACGATGCATTGCTTTGAATATCAAAATAACTTGGCAGTTGACAAACACGACTAGAAACTTACGACGCATTGCTATGAATATTAAAATAAGTTGACATTGACAAACACGACGAAACGAGCATACGATTCGGCATACGAACTCGCGGGGTGGGGTGAGGTAATTGATTCTGGGGCGGGGCGGAGTGTCCTTTCTGTACGGTAGTACTTATATCTATTCTGTGCCCTCATCATAATTAAATTTATTGCTCGCTAAGTAGGTACATAATGTAGGTATATATTAGGAGGTCATAACAAATTTGGTAACGATCGCGTAAGTGGCTGACTCTGGATTCACAGAATGGAGAGGCACTCTCTGATGCTAAATATGTCAGTCTGTTTGCGTGAAGTGGTTGCGTTCTTTTTATATGTAGGCTGAAAAAAGGCTATATTTTTTTTGAAAATAAATTATATCCAGTGCCCGGGGTGTGCCTTAGCTTCAATCGGTACGTGTGAATTTTGGATACATTGTTCTTAGCGAACAACAAAACCTTACTAATATTATAAATGCGAAAGTCCGTTTGTTTGTTACGCCTTCACGTCTTAACTACTGAACCGATCATCATGAAATTTTGCATACACGTTTTCAAGGGTATAGAGAAGGACATAGGGTACCTTTCATCCCGATAAAATGTATTGTTCCCGAGGGATAGCAAAAAAACTTTCCACGCAGACGAAGTCGCGGGCGGCCGCTAGTTTAATATAACGAGGGCGCTGCTGTGAGGGCACTAATCGCCTTAATGGCAGCTCGGAACATCGAGCGATACGATGCGCAGGTGGGGGGCGAATGGTGTGGCACGCGCACGCGCATAGTGGCTAACTTCACAGTCGCCATTAAGTTTGAAACGCACTATACAATAATTATATTTCAAGTATTAGTGTTATTGCACGCTAAGTACATAATGTATCAAAAATTCACATGTACAGATTGAAGGTTAAGGTTCTATGGATTATTTACACACAATAACCTCGGTAAAATATAGTTCGCTGTAGTAGTAGTGGTAAGCAAAATTGCCTAAAGTGACCAGTATTTGCTGCCTACTACTGCTACAACAAACTATATTTTACTGAGTTTGTTGTTTGTAAATAAACTACAGAATTTTTGGATAAATTATGTACTTAGCGAGCAATTTAGTATGATGTTTCAAGATGTTTCAATAGGTGGCCTGCATAAATAAGTATAACTAAATTATTTTCAAACAGTTAAGAATAGATTTAAAGTTTTTTTTTTTTCATTATATTTTAAGGATATCCTACATAATAAATAGGAAAAACAAAACAGTTCAGTACTTACTACTGAAGCTTTTATTTTAGGAAAAAATATTGTAAAATTGATTTAAGGCGAGGTGGTAGTGAAAGTGGCGCCGCCACTAAATTTATTTTTATTACTCGTAAACCAAGCCAATATTTAAAAAAGCTCAAGTAATAATCTCTTAAATAGTTTCTCATATTTTTTGAATAACTCTTCAAGAGTTTTCATTCTTTCTGTAAGTTTTAAAATCCATTTTAGCTCAAAGTGGCCACTTTTGGCAATTATGGATTTTAAAACTTACAGAATTAATGATAACTGTTGAAGAGTTATTCAAAGAATATTAGAGACAACTTAAGAGATGAGAGAGACTTGAGCTTTTTTTAAATATTGACTTGGTTTACGAGTAATAAAAATAAATGTAGTGGCGGCGCCACTTTTACTACCACCTCGCCTTAAGGTGGCACCCTGAGCGAAAGTGGCGCCGCGGTGAATTTTATTTAGGTATAATTATTCTAATACACAATTTTAATAATGTTTTACGTGGAATTTTAGGGCCCACAGTCTAGTATTTTAGACGGTATCGTTACATTCCCTCGTAGTCATTGCTAGAAGTAGATAGCAAAACTGCTAAAAGTGGCCGTTTGTGAAACATTTGCCATCTACTTCTGCGAATGATTACGAGGGCATGTAGTGATACCTTCTAAAAATACTAGACCATGGGCCCTAAAAACTCCACGTAAAACATTATAAAAATCTTTTTCTATTAATAACTTATTAAATAAAAACCTCTGAGGGCGCCACTTTCAGTCATACAACCGCCTTAATTTATAAATGTTCAATGATAAGGTCTACTAGTTAAAATAAATACCTTAAACACTTCCTGAACTGAGTAGACCAGCTCGGGGCCGACGCCATCTCCCGGGATCAGGGTGCACTTGATGCGACCTTCCTTCGATGCGTTTCGTTGCTACATCATACAATATTCATTAGAATCTTTCTAAGTTAGCTGAAAGTAACAACCACCAAAGGAGATAAAGCAATTTAAACTTTAATCAACTCATCTCGTTTTCCCCTGGACCGACAGAGATAAGTTGTTTTTTAAAAATAAATATTTTTTAGTCACATTGCAATAGCATAAAAATATAATTAAAAGAACTAAAGTTTATATATTTAAATCTAAAACATAAAACAGAAAATGTGAAATAAAGATTTGTAAGATTGAGTGGATTGTGTGACCTAAATCTATAATTTGTGTGTTTTTTGCTAATATTACATGAAGATAAGTAAATGGATTGATCGATCTACGGATTAGGTTAATCAATCTGTGCCATAACACTATCTGGAAAACGTGACAATCATAAAATTAGTATTTATCTTTCCAATACCAGTAAATCCATATTTCTGATTTACACAGTTCTTTTATAGTGTCAACAATTTTCATGTATCTGTCTTGATAAAAATTAAATCACAAAATAATACAGGTACAAGTAAATTGTCTTAATAACATTGTTAACTTCTAAACTTACCAGAAGTTGTGATGTAATCTTAACTTACTTAAAACTATAATAAAGCTGGATTGGACGACACAAGTTATGAATTAAATGTTATATTTGGACAACACAAGGATTGCTATGTTCCATAATTTGCTAAAATAGATTAAGTACAACCACATAATTCACCTAAAAGCCTCATCTGTGGCAGACATTTTTAAATTGTTATTTTTACATGTTTTTTTAATTAAGAATTATGTGGTCCTACTTTTTAACAATTATTTAAAAAAAAAATTGTCCCAATTATTAATGGTCACATAGGCTTTGGATGTGTAGGATGCTGTGCTAACATGCTATGCCATCATTATACATTTTGGAGTGACATATAAATTATAAGCACTTCAGGCATGCAACTCTTTAAAGTCATCCTATTCCTATTTAAAAACAGACATAATAATATCCGCCAATATGTGTGTTGATGTGTATCTGAGTTTGAAATATGAGTTTTTTGACAAAAGCACATTAAAAGATGATAATACCAAAGGAACTACTCCAACTTATGACTTGAAGTCTTGACCTTCACAGTTTTAGACAGTTGCTTTAGAATGCATTGACCTTATAAACACAAACATCTTTGAGAAACTGTCAAATGTGCTTTAGTCTAATAACTCTCATAGATATTTGTAACACCTTGTTATAATTTCCACTTTTTTGGACTAGAATAGAATGACTACATATTTATGACATAAACATAAAGGGAGAACAACATAATCATGCAAGTGTACAAAAGCTTACAGTTGCAGAACTGTCCAACTAAATGTGAGAACCTGTTAACTCTTAGAAAAGGAAATAGAAAATTGAAATAGAATAGATAAATAATGATACAAAGAAAAGTGAAATCTATGCAACCGATTACAAAATTTTAAATTATAAATTTTAATAAACTAAGAATGAATACTTGTAAATTTTTAATAATCAGTAACGAATTTGTGTTTAAATTTGTATAAGTGGATGGTAAACATAAAGTATAATTTTGATAGCAACAACTTACAAAAAAATGAGTATTCCATCTTGTGAACATTTCAAAAACTATATCAGTGACACAACAGTAAAGAAGCTATGCAGCAGAAAATTTTAAAGTATAGATAATAAACCAAAACCCATTTGATTTATAATGATAACATTATCATTTTTGTAGCAAGTTGAAGCCACTTGTACAATAGACTCCAGCAGCTAAAAAGCAGTAAACTAAAGCCTTTAATACTAATTACAAAAACATTTTTGCTATAGTTAATCTCAGTTTTTTGTTTATGTAATTAGCATTTCCGTAAAAATATGTGCTTCAATATAAAAATGTATACAATACCATAAATTGATTTTTATTTGGTGCCATCTTTTGAGTGAGACATGGAAAATAAACAGGTATTTTTTTTTTTATTATAAGTAATTTTCATTTCCATAGATCTCTTTCATCTTTCTTTACTATGGACTACGATAGATCTATAGCATAATAGGCTGTAAAAAAGCCTAATAATAATAAAAAATATGTTAATTGTATGTTTAATATATTTTTAAATTTGAGACTTTTGCATTTACAATGCTATTTTAATACTATACTAAATAATATACTAGAAAAAATACGAATCGCACCAGATCAATTCTCGGACGGGAATAATAATATATTTATAGAGAAGATTTTATTTAATTGTTATATTATTGTTATCAATTTTGTCTATCAAGTTTGCATTTTTCCCAGCTTAAATATCAGTAAATTGTAAAAATAAAGTAAAGGTATGAAAATTGTATTTTCTGCTACATTGCTTTGCTTGTAAGGAACTTGCTATTAGTAATGGTTAGTGTTCTCACCAGGGTGCTGATTGATGCATAACATACATTGTCCTTGGTGTTTACCGCACTTGTGTGCACACCCTTGCCGACATGCTGGGATCCCTGAAATCAGACAAATTATGTTGGTCTGTGAAGACAAATCTAAAAATATGCCATACCAATGTAATTTTTTTAAAAGTTTGGGTGTTGGGTAACAATAACATTTTTTTTTTATGTATACCTACTTACTATGCGTGCCAAATAAGAATAGTATCGACAACTTCACGTCACTGGTCAATTTTGTACTGCCAGCAAAAAAATCCAATGATCATTTGCCATGCTGATCGATGCCAGCAATAATAAAAATCATATTTTTATATATTTTGTTTCTTTTTATGCACATCCTATACATTATGAAGTTATCAATTCTACCAAGCAATAACAAAATTGTCCAGTGCCGTGAAGTTGTCGATACTATTCTTATTTGACGTGCATAGTACTTAAGGTTTGTCCCCACTTATCCAGGTCGTGGGCGGGCCGTGTCAGTGGCCTAAGTTGCATTGGTTGTGCTAAGATTCTGTATGTGAAACAAATATATGTTGAGCCCTGTCAGTGAGAAGCTTCATTCAGGATCCAAAGTCCTTTATGTAGAACATAAGAGACGCCCAACTAGCTTGAGCCCCGGACAGCCTGGATATGTGGGGATAGACCTTTACCCTTTGTCATATCATGCGCAATAAACATGAGTTACGAATAGATGTTATTATCTTACTACTCTGTTATTAATCAATCACAATTGAGCTTTATTAATTGGCACATAAATTGCAGACACTGACTGATATTTTTATGCATCTTATCAATAACAATATGTTGGCCCATAATACATAATAGATATGCTAGGACAAGACCCCAGTATGATAGAAAAGACATGAAGAGAGGAATATCGAGCAGTTACGAAACATACTTGTTATGAGGAAAAAGATTCAAGAACTTAGCAGGTTAACATGCGAATTAATTCTCAATTACCTGAACCAGGGTGCGAAAAATGTTTCTGCTAATTAGGGACATCTTTGGTTACGTATTTTAAAACCTAATTAAAGGTTATTTTAATAATAAAATTATTTTTAGACCGTCTTTCCTTTCTTTTATAATGGCAAAGACGTATGACAGTTTGACAATTGACATTGATGTTCTGTTCCGTTACACGAAGTATGACATTGACATTATAGATAGCAGCGTGATACGTTTTAACCAAATTAATATAGAATTTACCCCGTAATAATACAATATTTAAGTGTTTTTATTCTAATTAAGATTATTGGTATCATTTTAATATTTCTTTGTAGTCTAAAAGTTGGTTGAAATAGTCATTCCTAATTTTAATTAGCTGCATAAAATTGAACTTTTAGAAAAGTAACATTCCATTGCACGTAAGCATTGAAAATTGTAAATTCGTGTAAACACTAAACAATTTAAAACTGTTCTAAAACATGATTTCTCTCAGATTATTATGCTATTACAAGTGATTATATTTCGCGTATTTTTTTTAACAATCTATCATATTTTTATTTTATTGAAGAAATTTAACTTTAGTGCGCGTACTACGGAACGTATCTAAACACTGCTTTTTGTCATTTCCGGGGGGAGGTGAGCGGCTGATTGGATTGATTTTTTTATGTCACTATTGTCACTTTTCATGGCGCTGTCAAGGCGCAACATTTGAACTCGTATCATCAATAAAATCATAAAAGTGTAAAAAATATGTGCTATACGTCTTTGCGGTGAGCTTGTTGAAGCTGGAATTTATAACCAGCACCTGCTACTATACAGGAATCAATATAAAATATTTAACTTCTGGAAATTAAAGGTAAGTTCAATATTGTTTGTGTAATGTTACAATAAAATGTAAGATCCTTCTTTTCGAAGTAAATTATCAGAATTATTTCAGTACCAGACTTATTTTCTCTAATGTGGAGCCGGTACGGTCTGGCGTAAGAATATAAAAATGTTGTAAGCATTTTGTCAGCACTATTGATTAAACTTACGACAATCGTAATTGTTCGATAGTACAGTATTTCTGCGATAAGAAGGTGCTTTCGGGTCATGGTTTTACTTGATGCAATGTTCTTAACAAAATAATTTGATTAGGAGTAAGAACATAGCCAAACATAGAATTTGACTTCATTATGTAATGATTGTAATGTCTTCAGCAAATTATTGTTAATATCAAACCAAATTAAATAAGTACCTAGGTAGTCAATATTACCTAATGAAAACAGACTAAAAAAATTTGAGAAAAACAATTCACAACTTTATCTGATAAAAAATTCAAGTAAACAGCTGTTATCTCCTACGAATCACTATTATTATCAATCACACTACGTGTAATAAGCTGCAAGACCTTTAGGTCTTATGATACCTAATCAATTCAAAATAATATATTCACTTTGTTTAATGGCCAGTCAAATGATGGTTGACTGAAAGTAATAAGCACTTCCCAGAGATGGAAAGTGTTTCATAATTCGAGTTTGGACTGATGGATTTGATACGTCTTGACAAGTACTCTGTTCGGAAGTAGTTTCCAGGGTCTGGTCTGATGATGAAGCTGGAGGAAGGCCACAGGAACTCTGTAATAAAACCATGCAACCCCATCGAGTTTGTACTTGTTTGAATCGTCTTACTGAGTGCTCTGTTGGGAAATTGTATCCAGGGTATGATGATGGAGCCGGAAGAAGCCCACAGCAACTCTATAATAATACCACGCAGCCCGAGTTTGGGCTCGTTTGATTCGTCTTGACAAGAATTCCGATAGGAGATGGTGTATTTTTATTTTAGTTTTAGCTCGTTGACTAAAAAGCAGAAAATAATAATATGAAAAAAACTTTTTTTTACAAAAAACACTGTTTTTAAAACGTATTAAAATAATTTCTCCCGTAAAGATTTATAACCCCACAAAAGTTTTAAACCTAAAAACATGGGGCGCATACAAAAGACAGTTGATAATAAATCTTACAAAATGCGCCCCACGTTTTTAAGTTTAAAACTAGGTAGGGTTATATTATAAATCTTTACGGGAGAAATTATTGTATACTTTTATTAGTCTGTTTTAAAACGTGTCTTTTTGTAAATCAAAATTAGTTCAGTGGTTGAGGCACAGAATAACTAATAGTACTGAGGCGAGAAAAAACCGACTTCAAAAAACCTACCTCTAAAAAGCAAGAAATAATATTCGTAATAATAAAAACACGTCTATTGATGTCGGGTGGGGCTGGAGTACAAATTCCTTTTTTTTTATTCTAAAAGCCCCACCCGACTTCAATAGACGTGTTTTTATTATTACGAATATTATTTCTTGCTTTTTAGAGGTAGGTTTTTTGAAGTCGGTTTTTTGCTTTTTTAAACAATTTTTTATTTTTTTTATTTTTAGTGTAGGTACCTTTTGTATTAGGTAGTGTAGGTATATTATTTAGGTAGAAAACTCGGGTCAGCCAAACGTGAGTTAATCGCGGAGAAACATACATACATGCGGGTCAAACTGAGAACCTCCTTTTTTTAAGTCGGTTAAAGAACTACAACATAAGATATCCCTTTTCCAACAAAAAAAAATATCTTATTCAGTTCATAAATAAAGAAGTTATACGACTGATCATCGAGGTAGTTCACACACAATCATACTATTTTCGTGCTTTTTTCAATATTACTTGAAAAGTACTGAACCGATTTCAAAATTTTAAAAAATGGGATCAACTTGAATTTTTACCTAATGTAATAACGTTTGAATCATTTCAATCGGTTCAGCCGTCTTCGAGTAGGTAATCGGTGTACATACAAAAAAAAAAAACGAGTCGAATTGAGTACCTCCCTCCTTTTGAAGTCGGTAAAAAGAGGTAACGTCTAACGACAGGTAGAGTTTACTATAACATATTGTCATAATTATATAAGTCTCATATCTATACATAGGTAGTACCCAAGTAACACAGATAGCTGTATAACTACTCACTTTTAGAATTATTTAAAACTCTGTGCTTATTAAGACTCTTTTAAGAGTACACTGGTGACCCTACAGCTGCATAATAGCAGTCAGTGATATTTAAACAGCTTAGGCTAATTAAGAGCTGCATTAAGGCTTATTAAGACCGACAAAACCACCATTAATACGCTAAGAGTGCTATAAAGGTATATTTTCTCGACTCTATTCAGCTTCTAACATATTCTAAAGCCTAAACCCTAGTAAGGACTGTTTAGTGGATAAAATTTCGCCAAATGCTGTATAAGAAGGTATTTGTGAACTCCTATTACACTAACTTATTAAAGAGGCACGTGTGAACTATTATGAAGTGAATAGCTGTATAATGGATGATATGTGGCGCATATTTCAACTTATAGCTGAATATGTCTACCGCTAATCAGCCTTTATACTGCCATTGATAGTATCTGCATAGCGGCTGTTTATACATTCACTAGATGCCTCGCAGCTGCTTAGAGACTCATTAGTGTATCGAATTAACGGCTTCTACTTTATAATGGTTCACATAAGTACCTTAAAACAGATGTTATCTGAATAAAAGAACATATGTGGTACTGTAATCAGTCAATGTAATTAGTAACATAATCCACCATTTTTTGTATAACCTATAAAAATTCTGATTGATTTTTCAACCTTTACGATGTATTGTGCAAGAAATAGGAATGTAATGTATCAGTTTTAACTTCGAAATATCTTAATAATAACTTTTTCTCTTATAATTCTTTTCAAAGCACTACATTTTTTTTTTGTCAAGATTACATCACAGCATATTTATATCACAAAACTAATTCAAAACAGAATATTTTCGTGGCGCACTAAAATTTTGTTAGATAATATATATGTATAATGTCAGTAAAATTACGTTCCCAGTCATTTTCCCTTTATAATACATCAAACAGAGTATGAATATGAATATTATCCACCAATGTATCATTAACTCTAATTCATTCACGTAACATAAAGTGTTCCCGTTTACACTTCAAATATTAGTTCACTTAATTTTACACAGGCCGTAAACAGCCTTGCGCGGTTCAAAATATGTATTAAAGCGTACATGTGACATATTTTCTGAATAAAGAGTAACTTGTGATCTCTTAGTCAGTCGAATTTCAGCGCATAGTACTGTTGTTACCCTTTATAACACTCTTAAATTTCTGCTACACAGCCTGTTACCCTTTATTACACTGTTAAGTTGCTGCTACACAGCTCTTAAGCAGCTATGTGAACTTAAGGCTGAATAATTTGTGCCCATTTAAGAGGTGTAAGAGCTGTATAAGGTCGTATACAGCCTTTATGCAGGTTCCTGATTCAGCTTTAGGCGTGATGGAAATCCGTTATTCGGCTGTTAAGCAGCTTTCGTGTGTTACTTGGGTACTTATCTCTATCGTGTTTACGCGTTGTGTCAGTTAGCCTTACTTATCGTAAGAAAACAATAAAAATATACACAAATTTACTAGTTACATAATTTACGTTATCTAATATCTAATTAAGAGCGTGCAGTCTGCACACTAGCGCCGCCATTGGAAATAAAGTCATAGTGTTTAAATAAAAAAGAAATTACGAATTATCTCTTTGGAGTGCACTGGGAACAAGCTTTGCGGTACTTTTTATCCCTTAAACAATATTTTCTAGCCTGTCGTTTTGTTATATGGACTTTTATTGCAAAAAGTGGCCACTTTTAACTATAAAAGTCCATTAAACTAAACGACAGGCTAGAAAATATTGCTTAAGTGATAAAAAGTACCACAAAGTTGTACTTGTTCGGAGTGCACTCCAGAGAGATAATTTACAAATTTGTCTTTATTTAAGCAATATGATTTTTTTGCGCGGCCTTAACAAACTTCTAATGACACATGAGACACAGAACCAAGTAGATAAGTAGGTAAGTACCTATAGGTACCAATCGAAGTATAACTTGTTTATCACACAATAATAACAGTAGGGTACGTATCTACTCGTGTGTTTAATTAAATTCGAACGAATATAAGTAGAAATTGCAGATTTTTACAGTTTTGTATAACCTGACGTGCTGCTGATATAATTTTTTTAGATCACGTAGGTACCTACTTAGGTATTTTTTAAAGAAAATTATAAGTTTAAATTCGAGATGGGTCATTGAGAAATTATGGATTTTCGTCTGGTCTGAAGATGTTAACGACTTTTGCACACAAGAATAATCAACGCCAACCAACACGGTTACTTCGGTAGACACTGTATCAGTAGCCAGGTTCCTACAAGAACGTGAAACATTTGTTGAGATACTGTTGACTTTTATAATTAACATGGCGATTAGTTGGTCCTTCGAGCATCATAAAATATTTATAAGTAGATTAACACTTTCGTGAACGCAAGAACCACGTGGCGAGTTCGTAAAATATGTAATCTGTGATAAAATGACATTAAAAAAATCCATAGGTACCTAGTAACCTACATTTCCTAAACAAATCACAACGTCTTAAGACGTACTTAGTGTCACTTTTCAAACAATTCGATAGGTATACCTTCTCCGCTTATTGACGTAGTGTCTACGAAGTTGTAACAATATTATATCTCTAACTTTGATTTCACGCACGGTGTGCTTATAATTTTTTGCTGAATAGCGTCTTCAAAATTGGCCATAAAATGTCAAAATCCCGAAGGTAGTTACTGGGATCAAGAATATGGGATCCTGGGGCTATGCATTATCTTACTTGTAAACACATAAAGTAGGCAGGTACCTACTTATTTCCAGATTTAACGACCGATGTCAAAGTTTTATGTTCCTGATTACTAACAAATAAAGTATTTCCAGATCTAACGCGCGATGACGAAGACTATAGACCTGGACAAGCCCCGGTACGACCAGTCTACGTACTCGGGACGCGCGAAGCACTTCCTGCAACTAACCAACCCAATTAACGTGTTCGCGTCAGAGCAGCAGCTGGATGAGGCCAAAAAGATCGTCGATGAGTTCAGGTGACTGTCTTCTTGAGATTCTAGTCTGTTCGCGTAGAGTTGTCAAAAATCTGGGAATTTAACGGCGCCGGCGCGGCGGCGACAGATTCTGCACTTGACAACACGCTTGCCTCGCTCAAAAATTTTCAGCGGCGATCCTGTCCCGCCTGAGCCTGTATTTTTTTTTGTTGTAATTTTTATCTTCCGTTTTTAAGTAGATACTTACCAATTTTCAATACAGTCAAAAATTAGAAAAAAATTCTTTGTAAGAAAACGAGAAGTGTCATAGCTCGTTAAATATGAAGTTATAAGTGAACTGTGTTGGAGGCAGTTGATCAAATAATTGTTTTCAAAACATTTCTGAAGTTTTGATTCGCTCGCCGCGCGCCACCGGGCCGCCCGTCTCGTCGTCGAGTCACAAAACTCATTATGTAGTGTAATGAAATCAAATGAATGATTTGTTCAGCAAATCTTAGGCAAAATCAAAAGCTAAGCTCAGGCACAGAATAGATATAAAGTACTACCGTACAGAAAGGAAACTCTCCGCCCCGCCCCACAATCAATTACCTCACCCCACCACCAGCGCCCACCGCGCGATTTCCGTGTGCCGATCCGTGTGCTCATTCAATAGCTCGCACACAGTTGCGCGTGTGCAAAAACGTCACTGTGTGGCGTCAGGTAGTTGAAACGCGACGCTTGTATGGAGTGCCCAGGGTGTGGTGTGGTTCAGGCTTAAATCTTCAGAAACACTGAGCAAGGATCGTTACCCACTCCCTGTAGAAATTTCAATATAACTTGGTAAATTAAAATTCCTTGTTTTATTTACCACCTTCTGTGCACTGGTCGTGCTTCACACGGCCAGCTGTGTCAGTACGATCAGTACGATATTAATATTTAATAGTAAGATAGTATGTGAACCTAAATTATCAGATGTAGGTAGGTAATAGCTTAAAAAATCGTTGAGCTCCGTAATTTCGTAAAGTAAGTCCACAAATTGCAGGTAATTCACTCTACTCCCGGACGTTAGGCCTCTCCCGTGGGAGATTTCAGATCTAGTGTTAGATTTAGGTACTAGGTACCTCCAGGGGCGTAGCGAGGTACAGGCAGGGAGGGGCAGCTGCCCCCCCTTAGAAGAACGGTCGTTCGCTGGTAAACTGTAATTCTGACAAGCTTCATAGCTTGCGACGCTTCTTATAAGACCTAAGAAACTAACAGGCTTGAAGGCTGACTTGTGAATTCCAACAATACGGGATGTGATCTCTGTATAATCTAAGATTTTCTTTGTCTGCCCATCGTATCCCATGTCACAGATTAGATATAAGTATTACCGTACAGAAAGATCACTCCCCGCCCCACCCTGGAATCAATTACCTCACCCCACCCCGCGAGTTCGTGTGCCGATTTGTGTGCGCCTTTAATCGTGTTTGTCAAATGTCAACTTATTTTATATTCAAAGAAATCGTAACTTAATTTTACCAAAAAGTTCGAATTATAAATTGAACGCGCACATACGGTACAAACTGCACGTAGCCCTAGACTTACACACACAGTTGCGCGTGTACAAAAACGTCATCTGTTTATAAGAGCGCGATAGTGTCCGGGGTGTGCCCATGTCTCGCCATTTTCGATAGGTACGTACTTTGTGTTGATAGGTACTAAATTGGTGATTTCTCACAGGAAAACACGGCGAATGCCCCCAGGGTACGACGAGGAGAAGCTATGGCGGACGAAGTACCTGTACGACAGCGCGTTCCACCCGGACACGGGCGAGAAGATGCTCGCCATCGGCAGGATGTCTGCGCAGGCGCCGATGAACACTATCATCACAGGATGTGAGTACAGTCTAATTAGAGTCTTTTGTAGCTATACTACTAAATTTACTAAATTTATTATTCTGTCACACAAGACAACGATTATGATTATTATTTGTTAAGATTTCTTCGATTAAAATGAAACGCATTACTTATAAACACTAAGCACAGCAGCAGATGCGAATGGACAATTCAAATTTTGTTAGACTAATAAAAAAATTGGATTAAAAAAACTCCATTCTTCCCTATGCTTTCATCCAAAAATTATTTGGAATAAATAAGATAATAATCATATAATAAGTAACAACTTTGTTATCATATACGGTGTTACAAAACAACCCACAATGCATAATATGGCTAACCCTAAGGTTACCAGATGAAAAAATCAAAAGTCCGGAGAAAAGGCCCAATATCCATTGAAAAAGAATTTTATTAAAAATTCTAAAAATCCTAAGATTTCCTCAGATTTTCAAAATCCGGCCGCAATCCTGAGCAAAATTAAAAAATCCTGAGATCTCCGGACAAATCCTGAGATATGGTAACCCTAAATATGGTAGAAAGGTACCATAAAACTGATAAATTTTTACTTTGGACCAACTCTGAAATCGCGAAAGAAAAAATCAGTTGTTTTATACATTTCATAATTAATTTTAATATGGAACACTAGATTTTTTTATCGCTATTTCAGATTTGGTCCCATAGTAAAAGTTGTTCAGTTTGATGGTCCTTATCCATTATTCGGCATTTGTTTTGTATTGTAAAACACTATGTACTAATTCAAAGATATACAGGGTTATTTGTAAAACACCAACAACCTCGCAGGTATAGATTACCTACTAATATCATATAAACAACAAAATTTGTTCTACAACTTTTCCAAAAACAGACAAAAAAATCCGACTTTTCATACAAAACACGATCAGCTGTTTCGACATATTTTGTATGGAAATAGTTTTTTTTTTGTCTGTTTTCGGAAAAGTCGTTGAGCAAATGCTGTTGTATGCACGGTTAATTTTTAACTATATCTAAAAATGAAATGGGGATTTCAGACCATGTAAATGAACAACTTTTACTATGGGGCCAACCACGAATTCGCGAAAACAAAAATCAGCTGTTCCATAGAAAAGTACAACATCGACTCGACTATAATGTACGGAACAGCTGATTTTCTTTTCGCGATTTCGTGGTTGGCCCCATAGTAAAAGTTGTTCATTTACGTGGTCTGAAAACTACATTTCATTTTTAGATATACTTAAAAATTTACCGTGTATATGATGTTAATGTTAGTAATCTACTCCTGCGAGGTTGTTGGTGTTTTACAAAGTAACCCTGTAAAGATAGATCTGTGATATACACTTGTAAGGCTTCCGCGCGTACAGAATAGATGTGATGTGATGTGTGGTGCCCCTGCAGGCATGATCACGTTCTACCGGACGACGCCGGCCACGGTGTTCTGGCAGTGGGTCAACCAGACGTTCAACGCCGTCGTCAACTACACCAACCGCTCGGGGGACGCGCCCTTGCCCACATCGTAAGTTTACCACGCACCTAAATAACCCTTCAGGCACAGAATATTATATGCTTCAGGTTCAAAATGTACCTACACTTTCCATAATGTACACCGGTCTCAAAATGTACTATGGGCAACAGCGTCGCTTAACCAGTTTGCAACAAAATTTGTGTGCGCGCGTATCACCCCTGCACAAACTAAACGTATGTGACAACGGGTGCGGCATGCAAGGGATTTAACCCTAAGCAATGGTTAAGCGACGCTGTTGCCCATGGTACGTTTCCCGAAATGTCCACTTCCCAAAAAGTATATTTCCCAAAATATATCTTTCCCAAAATTTACACTCTTAGAACAGAACTGATTGGAAAAAATATACAGGGTTATTTGTAAAACACCAACAACCTCGCAGGAGAAGATTATAGTAACATCATATACAACAACATTTTTTTCTACGACTTTTCCAAAAACAGTCAATAAAAATCGACTTTTCATACAAATCTCGATCAGCCGTTCGGACATTTGTATTGAGAGTCGATATTTTTTGTCTGTTTTCGGAAAAGTCGTAGAACAAATGTTGTTGTTTATGATGCGAGGTTGTTGGTGTTTTACAAATAACCCTGTATACGCTTCAGGTTCAAAATGTACACTTCCCATAATGTACACCGGTCTCAAAAGGTAGCTAGGAAATGTACTGAGACCGGTGTACATTATGGGAAGTGTACATTTTGAACCTAAGGGGTAGGGTAATAACTATTTAGTAATCTGTGGTTTAGCTTTAACAGGCTGTACCTAATTTTATTCACTCTCTAAATTTTAAGGATGTGTTCAACAGCGTCGTAGATAGGGGCTGGTAAGGAGGCGGCTGCCAGGGGCGCAACCTTTATGGGGGCGCACTTTGCTGACCCTTAGCTAGAAAATAAGTCTATAAATCTTGGGGCCCAAAATTCAAATCTTGCCAGGGACACTCATTATCCTAGAAATATGTCTTGGGGCGAAAAATTCTAATGTTGCCAGGGGCGCTCATTATCCTAGAAATATGTCTTGGGGCATACAAATTCTAATCTTGCCAGGGGTGCTCATGCACACACATAATGGCTGTAAGTGCCTATAAGTATAATAAACACCAACGTGTGTTTCACCAAAATATCTTGTCTTACATCTCCAAAGAAAGTGTACAGTACTAGGCACGTAGCTTGAAATTTTTTCGACGGAGGAGTGGGGATAAGTTCGCGCATGTGCTCTTGTGAGCGACCAATAGCGTGCGCCCCTCACCGCTACGCATACCCAAAATACGCGTTTCGCGCAATCCCCACCCGATTTCAAGTTATATGCCTCGTACTGTACCTACTTGTTTCCTTACCTACTGATATTTTTTCCTATCCAGTAGGGTTATTCACGATTGTCGGAAATCTATAGCTATTGACACACAGATACATTCGACTGGCATTCGATTCACATTCCGACGGGAAAGTGCAATGCGTTTATAAAGTTTGGTAGCATAAGGTAGAAAATAACATCGAAGACTATAGACTTTCCGATTCGATTCACGTGCCGGACTACAGCAGGGCCACAAAAAAATAAATTTGGAAATCTGACTTTTTGACTATGCCATGACGAAGACGATAGTTTGTCGGAATTTGTCGCCAAAAACCAGAATTTGTCGGACTTGCGTTTAGGAGATACGTGTGGCGCAGCTGTAGAGACGTCTCTACAGCTGAGCCACACAGATCTCGAAAACGGAAGGTCGTAGCGAAAATCTGATTACTCGTGTGTGCAGCCGTTAATTTGTCGGATTTTGTCACCAAGAACCAGATTTTGTCGATCTTGCGTTTAGGAGATATGTGAGGATACGCTTACGACCTTTCGTTCTCGAGATCCAGGTAAAAAGGTCTCCACAGCGCATCCTCACTGTTAGCGACGCAATGTAAAGTGATGAGTGATAGTGACACAATATGATATGAAAGTGATTAAGTGCTAAAGACACGATGTGAAAACAAAGTGAAAGTGATCAGTGTTTGTAAATAGTGACGTTGATATTTTAAGATTCGTATTTTAATATGTTTGAGATAGATTCATATTTTAAAAAATATTGTTATCTAAGATAGGTAGTTAAGACTTTGTATAATTTCTTACGTTCTTATATCATGTAAGTTCTGTTTGTTTGTTATCTAATAAGTAGGATTTGTGTTTTAAGCAATATCTTAAGTAATATTTCATTGTTTTTATAGTAAATAGATAAGGTTTTAGCAAATGTTTGGGTAAAAGTTAGGGTATACCGATAGGGCAATACCTTGTAGACAAAGCCCCAATTTTGTAAATTAGGCATACCAAAGGGGCAATACCACATAGAAAGCTTCCGAAAGTTTTTGGTAAATATCTTGTGAAATAATTGAAGTTTTGTTATAAAATAGTTAGTATTCGATTATATTTTCATAGTTCTATCTTTAGAAATTAAGATTATGTTAGTCTTATCAAAGATTTGTAAAAACAAGCGCTTATTTCGATGTTAGAAAGAGATAGAGATAGTTTTGTTTAGAATTAGACAAAGACAGTTGCGCGTGAACAGGACAGACATATTGTAAGACAGAGAGGTCCGAGTTCTAGAAAGAGTAGAAAGTTCTAGATTGATTTTCAAGAAAATTCCAAGTAATTTGATTGGTTCCGAATTTTCTAGTATTAATTATCGATCAATATATAAATCGGAGAGGTCGAAGTAAGCGCATAGTTTTCTGATATAGTTTTCTAATAATGAAGATACCTTTGTAAAAGAAGAAAAAGGAAGAAATAAAAGAAGAAACAGTAAATGGTGGTTTCATTATAAAGAAAAGGTTCCAGTAAAGTTAATTATGAAGTCAAAGTGAATAGTTAGTGTCCAAGTTAGTGTGTTCTGACAAAAGGCGCGGCAAGTTAATGTTTTAGTGTTCGAATAAGTGTTTGAGTGCTTTCGTGTGGCAAATTAGTATCTGTGACTATGTTCGGATTGTGAGATAGTGTCAAGTGCTACGGACTACGAGTTTGCTACGAAGCTACGAGTCGTGCTACGAACATTGACTGTGCGCCGACTATGAAACAGTGGTGAATAGTAAATTATAAGTGTTAAATTGAACAAGTATTTGTGTTGTACGTTGGTGTGACATTTTATAAAGTTAATAGTGAGTGATACGAACAACTGTGAAGTGAAATAACATTAACTTATGAACTCTGTGACTGATTGTGTGTTCCGTAATAGTGTTTTCTGACCAAGTGTTCAACCGCCTTCCTCGTCCAGCTGGCGATCAACCTATGAAGTGTTTTTAAGTGCCTATTTTAGTGTTTACAGTCCACTAACTGAGAGTTATCAAGTGATATTATTATTTGTGACGTGTGTGGTTTAGTGTGGACGATATCCCAAGTGCTTTCGTCGTCGTCTGCCCGCCGCGCCCGCCACAATTGCTGGTCCTTCGAGCCGGATAGTGAGAATCGAGGAAGATGCCTAATACCAGGTCGGAAAAAGCGAAAAGTAAAGCAACAGAGAAAACTGCGGAACCATCCGTCTCAGATTGGAGTTTGAACACACCATCGGAAACTGCCACCGCATCTACAGTAACAACGAGGTCAGCACACACCAAGAGGATGTCACCGCAGCGCCCCCCTACTGGAGTCGAGTCACCTTCACGCCTTGAAGGGGACGTCGCTAGACCAGCCGCTCGAGCCCAAGGAGGTACGTCACCCGCTCGCCTACCGGGAGACATCACCGCCACGCCGACGGGAAGAAGGGATACGCGCGCCGCCGCCGGTGAAACTATTCAACAAAGGGACCCCACTACTCTTCCTACTACGGATCAGATGCATGATGAAGTGATGGCATGCATCGCAGAGATCGAAAGGAAACGGCAAGCTAGACTTGAAGAAGATGCTTATTTCGTCTCTCCTGCACCAGTCGACAAGAGAAGAGTACAGCACGCACCGAGGGAATTAATGAAGAAGCCAGACACGCGCTCAGTAAGGTCGTCGAGGAGGCGCGCCGAGGCCGAAGCCAAGATGCAGATCGCCAAGCGAGAGTTGGAAGTGGCCGTTGCCAGGTCGAAGATAGCCCAGGCGGAACTGGAAATGATTCAAGCGGACTCCGAGATGGAAGAAGAAGAAGAGGAGGTATACCGGGAGCAGAACATTGAAGACTGGTTCAACCGGTCAAATCCGCAGCCGCCGCCAGCACCGCCGCAACAGAGTCAAGAAAGTAAGAAGTCAGATATCGAAGTTTTGGCTCAAGCTATCACGAGTCTCTCACAGAAGGCGTCGGAAACTACGTTGTCGAAGCAAATCATCGAGCTTCCTTTCTTCAACGGTGCAAGCGAGGAGTGGTTGGCCTTCAGGCGGTCATACAACGATACCGCCCACGCCTTCACGCCGACTCAGAATTTGGCTCGTCTACGACGAACGCTGCAAGGAAGAGCAAGAGACGCAGTCAAGAGCCTGCTGTTCACCGCGGAAGATCCTGCCGAAGTCATGAAGGGGCTGGAGGCAAGGTTCGGGAGACCGGGCGCGTTGGCGTTATCTGAACTGGAGAAACTGAAGAGCCTACCGCGCGTCGCCGAAAACCCTACTGAAGTGTGCACCTTCGCCAGCCAAGTAAGGAACTCCGTGGCTACCATCAAGGCACTGGGGAAGACAAGCTACTTAAGTTCACCAGAGACTATGAAGGTGCTGATTGAAAAGATGCCTGCTTCGATGAAGTACAGGTGGTACATCTTCCACCGAACTAAGCGTGAAGAGGAACAGCCGGAGCTCATCACTGTCAGCGAGTTTCTGGAATTGGAAGCGGACATGTGCGGTGACTTCGCTCCACCTGAAGTGTCTTGGGAGATGAAGAGGACCCGTCCGCAATACGCACCCCAAGAGGCGCCATGGAAGAATACTATGAAGAGACCCGTCCACGCCGTGCAAGATAGAGAAGACACTCACACCAAAGTGGAATGTCCTGAGTGCAACGGGCAACATTGGCTCATCGAGTGCCGCAAGCTTAAGGAAGCCGACGTGAACGGAAGGTGGGAGATAGCTAAGAAGAGGAAGATATGCTTCAAGTGCCTTCGCTTCAGACACGCCCGACAGAACTGCAGAGCACCAGTATGCAAGAAGTGTTCCAGGTGGCATCATACAATTCTGCACTCCGACGCTCCTCCTGTAAAGCAAGAAGACAAGCCAAGATGCAACGCTGTCCAGAAGGAAGAAGATCCAGTCGAAGAAGTCGTCACCTCCGTGCATACAAGTAATAACGCCAGCGACGGAAAGGCATATTTGAAGATGGCTCCGGTGATGCTTTATGGTCCAGGGGGCTCTATTAAGGTCTTAGCTCTGCTGGATGAAGGATCTACGGTCACGCTACTGGACTCCGCCATCGCTGAGAAGATAGGTGCCAAAGGGAAGACGGAAGCTCTGTCAATAGAAGTGGTCGGGGGAAGAAACATGAAGAAAGAAAATTCCCAAAGGGTCTCCCTCCACATCAAAGGGGTTCATCGACGAGATAAGAAGAAGATAGAAGTTAGGACCATCGATGGACTGAAGCTCTCTAAACAAGAAGTAAGCGACGCATTAGTTAAAAAATGCTCACATTTGAAGAAAATCGGAAGCCAACTTATCTATGCAAAAGAAGAACCGCGGCTGCTCATAGGGCAAGATAACTGGGGGCTTATTATCACAAGAAGAATAAAGAAGGGTAAGGCCTCCGAACCAGTCGCGTCGCTCACCAGCCTGGGGTGGGTACTGCATGGGTGCGATGGAAGAGACACGGTTCCGGTGAAGTTCGTAAACCACGTGAGCTCCAGTGATGATGAAACTGAAGTCTTGGTAAGGAAACACTTTGAAATAGAATCACTGGGAGTTCAGCCGCGACGTCCAAGCAACGACGCAGACAAGAGGGCGCTCGACGTCTTGGAGAAGACGACGAAGAGGACGCAAGACGGCAGGTTCGAGTCAGGGTTGCTATGGAAGAGTGAAGAGGAAACGCTGCCCAATAACTACAATCAAGCCTATAGAAGACTCATCAACACTGAAAAGAAGCTGGACAAAGATGAAGATCTGAAGAAGGCTTATGAAGAACAGATGAACCAACTGATTGTCAACGGGTACGCGGAGAAAGCCCCATCAAGCTCGACCGAAGGAAGAACGTTCTACCTGCCACACTTCGCCGTCATCCATCCAGTCAAGAAGAAACCAAGAATAGTCCTCGATGCTGCCGCCAAGTTCAACGGAAAAAGTCTGAACGACGCGCTATTACCAGGACCAGATTTGCTACAGTCACTTTTCGGTGTACTTATAAGATTCAGAGAAAGACCAGTGGCTGTCATCGCTGATATCAAAGAAATGTTCCTTCGGATTAAAATGAAGAAAGAAGATAGAGACAGCCTAAGGTTTCTGTGGCGCGGAAATAGAAGACAAGGCAAGCCTGAAGAATATCGCATGGCATCAGTAGTGTTCGGAGCCACGTCGTCACCAGCCACAGCAATCTACGTCATGAACAAGAATGCCGAAGACTTCAAGGAGCAGTACCCTGCAGCAGTAAAGGTTATCGAAAGAAACCACTACATGGATCACTATTCAAGAAGCCTCAAGACAGTGGAATTCACAGAAGACACAATCCACCAATTCCAATGGTATAAGGTCCGGAAGAGAGAAGATCCAAAACTCGATGACGTCGTGGTCATCATGCACGCCACGTTACCCAGAAACACGTGGCCTCGCGGTCAAGTGCAACGAGTATACCCAGGGCCCGATGGAAGAGTGAGGATATTGGACGTGCGAACTCCAGGAGATATACTTCGACGACCGACGCGACGAGTCATCGTTCTGGTCCCGGCAGCGGCGTCGCCCCAAAATGGATGAAGTGCTTCGCACTGCGGGGGGAGATTGTTAGCGACGCAATGTAAAGTGATGAGTGATAGTGACACAATATGATATGAAAGTGATTAAGTGCTAAAGACACGATGTGAAAACAAAGTGAAAGTGATCAGTGTTTGTAAATAGTGACATTGATATTTTAAGATTCGTATTTTAATATGTTTGAGATAGATTCATATTTTAAAAAATATTGTTATCTAAGATAGGTAGTTAAGACTTTGTATAATTTCTTACGTTCTTATATCATGTAAGTTCTGTTTGTTTGTTATCTAATAAGTAGGATTTGTGTTTTAAGCAATATCTTAAGTAATATTTCATTGTTTTTATAGTAAATAGATAAGGTTTTAGCAAATGTTTGGGTAAAAGTTAGGGTATACCGATAGGGCAATACCTTGTAGACAAAGCCCCAATTTTGTAAATTAGGCATACCAAAGGGGCAATACCACATAGAAAGCTCCCGAAAGTTTTTGGTAAATATCTTGTGAAATAATTGAAGTTTTGTTATAAAATAGTTAGTATTCGATTATATTTTCATAGTTCTATCTTTAGAAATTAAGATTATGTTAGTCTTATCAAAGATTTGTAAAAACAAGCGCTTATTTCGATGTTAGAAAGAGATAGAGATAGTTTTGTTTAGAATTAGACAAAGACAGTTGCGCGTGAACAGGACAGACATATTGTAAGACAGAGAGGTCCGAGTTCTAGAAAGAGTAGAAAGTTCTAGATTGATTTTCAAGAAAATTCCAAGTAATTTGATTGGTTCCGAATTTTCTAGTATTAATTATCGATCAATATATAAATCGGAGAGGTCGAAGTAAGCGCATAGTTTTCTGATATAGTTTTCTAATAATGAAGATACCTTTGTAAAAGAAGAAAAAGGAAGAAATAAAAGAAGAAACAGTAAATGGTGGTTTCATTATAAAGAAAAGGTTCCAGTAAAGTTAATTATGAAGTCAAAGTGAATAGTTAGTGTCCAAGTTAGTGTGTTCTGACAAAAGGCGCGGCAAGTTAATGTTTTAGTGTTCGAATAAGTGTTTGAGTGCTTTCGTGTGGCAAATTAGTATCTGTGACTATGTTCGGATTGTGAGATAGTGTCAAGTGCTACGGACTACGAGTTTGCTACGAAGCTACGAGTCGTGCTACGAACATTGACTGTGCGCCGACTATGAAACAGTGGTGAATAGTAAATTATAAGTGTTAAATTGAACAAGTATTTGTGTTGTACGTTGGTGTGACATTTTATAAAGTTAATAGTGAGTGATACGAACAACTGTGAAGTGAAATAACATTAACTTATGAACTCTGTGACTGATTGTGTGTTCCGTAATAGTGTTTTCTGACCAAGTGTTCAACCGCCTTCCTCGTCCAGCTGGCGATCAACCTATGAAGTGTTTTTAAGTGCCTATTTTAGTGTTTACAGTCCACTAACTGAGAGTTATCAAGTGATATTATTATTTGTGACGTGTGTGGTTTAGTGTGGACGATATCCCAAGTGCTTTCGTCGTCGTCTGCCCGCCGCGCCCGCCACACTCACATATCTCCTAAACGCAAGATCGACAAACTCTGATTCTTGGTGACAATTCCGACAAACTAACGGCTACACATTCGAGTTATCAGATTTTCGCTATGACCTTCTTTTATCAAGATCCAGGTAGATAAGTCTCCACAGCGTATCCTCACATATCTCCTAAACGCAAGACCGACAAAATCTGGTTCTTGGTGACAAAATCCGACAAACTACAGTCTACACATACGAGTAATCAGATTTTCGCTACGACCTTCCGTTTGCGAGATCTGTTTGGCGCAGCTGTAGAGACGTCTCTACAGCTGCGCCACACAGATCTCCTAAACGCAAGACCGACAAACTCTGGTTTTTGTGCGACAAATTCCGACAAATTAACGGCTGCACACACGAGTTATAAGATTTTCGCTACGACCTTTCGTTTATCTGTGTGGCTCAGCTGTAGAGACGTCTCTACAGCTGCGCCACACGTATCTTCTAAACGCAAGCCCGACAAATTCTGGTTTTTGGCGACAAATTCCGACAAACTATCGTCTTCATCATGGCATAGTCAAAAAGTCAGATTTCCAACTTTTTTTTTGTGGCCCAGCTGTAGTCCGGCACGTATTCGATTCGGAAAGTTGGTTTCCGATAATCGTGAATAACCCCCCAAAATTCCATTCCTTTGGACCTCCTGTAGTAGGTAGTATGATTTTTTTTTTGTAACCATTGCTCTTCGTTTGTCTATGCTATGAATGCTGCAATATTTATAGGTATTTTGTTATTCTTCAGACAGCTTCTGGCTTCATACTGCGCCGCGTGCGGTGGGGCCTTGGGGACCGCGCTCTACCTCAACCATAAAGTCAAGGTTAGTTTGTCAATGCTAGGGCCACTGAAGTTCCACCGGAGCTCAACCGGATCCGGACCGGAGCTCGACCGAAGAAAAGTCAGACTACCGCCGATTCCGCCGATCCGTCATTTTGTGCCAAAATCTACAATGAGGATCAACGAGGTTTTTAGTTAAATATGTAGAGTTACATTCAAATCAAAACCAATTATTTCAGTGAAAGAATTATTGAAATTGGACCAAAAATAACGAAGTTAGAGCGATTTTCGTGCCGCATTCTCAAAAACACTCACCTACACGATCCGCTGATGACGTCATTAGCCACGTTTGCCGCTCAGTGGCGCCACAGTTTTATTAACTGTGGTGGCGCGGGGCGGGTGTTTGTTCGGGCGATCGTGGCACGTGACGTCATCGCATGTTCCGCCGGCCGTGTTTTTTGAACTCACTTTTTAAAACTTTAATAATTTTGACATTTCTTGATGGTTTGAGAAATTTAATAACAGAGATTTACTCAGATATTGATATTGTATTTGATTTGATATACAAAATTGATATATTTAATTGTCGTGTTGATCCTCATTCTACAGGAGCCAATCTAGCTTCAAGTCCATCCGGCCGTGCGAACCATGGGATCTATATTTTATGTATTTACCAGAGGTTTACCTATTGTGTGACCCATGGGCATTACATGTTATGTATTTACCCATGGTTCACCTATTGGGTAGACTACGGGTACAAAAAGGTACCCGTGGAACACCTAGGTGAACCACGCAAGTGTTCCACGAGTCAGAAAGGCTCTGTTTGAGCTTCGATCGAACTCCAATCGAACTCTGGTGCCATCTACTCAAAGCCAATAGCTGAAGAATCAAGGTGTTAACAATTAAGTAAATAGTGGCCAGGTTGATTTTCTACATTATTCCTGCCGGTAATCGATTCTGAGACTTCAGAAACGATCACCCTTGCTAACCACTTGACCATAGAGATCGTTAAATCTCGCTTAGGTATGCCACTTCGTTAATAAGAAAAGCTATCCAAATTCATAGTGATTTTCCGAGAGTTGCTCTAAAATTAGAATCTTCAGTTAATATTTAGTTTAAGAACGTCACTCAACAAATACAGTCTGCAAACATGTTAATCAGATAAATTTTACTATCACGACGTCGGCACTATGATTATAGTGATTATCTTCGCGTCACGGAGGTGTGTCGATGCCATAATTGTTTGGTTTGTCGAAGGTCTTGGTCTATTCCAAGCTAAGATGTTAGCTTTACGAATACGTAGCGAGGATGTTTCTTTCTTAGAGCACTGGTTCTTAACCGGTGATTCGCGGACGGACCACTTGGTCCCTGGAAACACCAGAAGTGGTCCGCGAAGCCATCCTAAAATAACAACCTTTCATTCATTTACATTTTCTTACCTTTACCATAAGAATAAATAATATTCTTATGCCTTTACTATATTTTACTTCCAGTCCAAACAGTGGGTGGTCCATGAAAAGTAAGAATTTTGTCAAATGGTCCCTCATCACTAAAAGGTTAAAAACCACTGCTTTAGAGATCCCAGTTTCCGATTCCTGGCTAAGTTAATGTACCGACATTTAGTTAGATATTCATAATTTAATATTTTCATCTTCTGTTATTCACAGTAGATAAAATGAAACAAAAACGCCACGTGAGGTAGACAGTGACTAAATACCTAAAAGGAAATTATTCAGTTCTGACTAACTAACAGAACTGTTCGGTTTTTTACATCTTTTTCAACTTTTGAGTACTGCATTGAGAATTGACATACGAATTGACTACCATTCATTGCTATCCAATCTCTATTAGAGGTAACTTTCATGGCAACAACTAAGCAATACGTAATTAAGACCAACTTGTTATCGCAAGAAATTGTTTTACAAATGCAATGTGGGTAACTTTAAAAAAAAAAATTAATGCTCGTATGAACTTGTCTGCTGCATGCACCTACTAGTTTCTAAGTTTATTTTTTAAGATTATAACGTATTTCTCTTGTAAGTGAATGTTAAATTCTTTTAGAGAAATAAATGTCTCAAACCTCAAAAAAAAAAAACCTCAATTGACCCCTTTCAATCACACAAATTGTACCACACGAGTGGCGCGGCGGAATGATGCATAAAAGTTCTTTAGATTAAGAAATAAAACAATTTTTAACGGATACTAGCATTAAAAGTACTTTGGTAATTAGTTGGTAGGTATTTGGTTTGATTTTTGGTTTCCCGACGTTTCGGCAACTTTGCAGCTGCCGTGGTCACGGGGGACTGAAGCTACCCGTGAGTCTACCCTCAAGCGAAGAATTTTTTAGACGTTCAGAAATTAAAATTTAACAAAAATTTTTTAATTGTTTTATGTTGATTTATAATTTAATTTTATCAATTATTTAGTGCTAAAAAGAGAATCTACTAAAACTACTAACTATTTATATGTGTATTCTTCAGAATACACATATAAATTACAAAGTGATTGAAATCTTCACAAATTAGTGTAGAGAAAGAAGTGATCCTTTGTATGGAGACCCCAACATTAAATCCTGAGTAGATGAAACTTTGCGGGGATGTAATATAGTATGAACCAAAACCTATGTACAAATATCCAAAAACAAAAAAAAAACGATTTGGATAATTTAAAAAATATGTTTTTTTATGATACTTTATCATTGTAAAGTTTTGTTTCCTGAGGATTGTTTACTTACGTGAGTTTTTTTACTGAGCGACACTGTGGGGGTCCACCACCTTCCTTTAAAGGACAAAACCGAGTCCCTACTTCGGTTTTCATCAAATATTTGATAGATAACTACACTCGCGATCAAAGAAACATATGGAATCACAGGCCTATTTTCATACAAACGAGGTAACTTTCGACGCTTTGGTTCTCCGCCCAGGATTAAACAGGGTGTGATCTGATGTTGGCAATTCAAAGAATGAAGGAGGCCCATAATGCCAAAGAAACCTAAGGGATTAGGTGAGTCGCTCAGGGTTGAATAAAAAAAAATAACAAAAACAAGCTAAAATTACAATAAAAAGTATGGAAAATGTAACACGTAAAACTCCATACGGTCTCTAGTGTAAACGACTCTTCTGATCCGTTGGGTATCTGAGCTTCCTCCATTCACTCTTTGAATGGCCACCATCAGATCACACCCCGTTTAATCCTGGGCGCAGAACCAAAGCTTCAAAGTTAACTCGTGTCTATGAAAATAGGCCTGTGATTCCATACTTTTGCTCGCGAGTGTAGTATGCCATATGGGATACAAGGGTAGAAATCGATTCAAATTATGTCCGTTTTGTCTTTTATTTTAAGTACTGAAATCTTTTCGTACAGAAAATGAACTCGCCGATCTTCGCGCGTCTCGTCCCGTTCGCAGCCGTGTGCGGCGCCAATTTCATCAACATACCCATGATGAGGAGCAGGTAAAGTTCTTTGGACTCTTGCCATTTATACTTATCACCTATATTTTACACGACTGCCCAAAAAAGGAGTGTATATGTGTTCAGGGTTCGTTTGTGGGTATGTGAGTTTCTTTATTCCACCATAACTTCTAAATGGCTCAACAGATTTGAATATATGGGGTATCGTTAGAATCCTTACACCGTTCCGAGTGACACTGGATATATTTTTTTTGAAAATAGTCAATATGTTGACGGCACGACGCCATTTTCAAATGTGAAAAAACATTTTTTTTTTCTTCAATTATTACAATATGGGCATCAAATGAAAGGCCTTAATAGTTTGTCACTGAAATGTGTGAAATAAAAAAAAATAAAAAAAAAAATTTAAAAACACGACTTCTTCTTAACTTAAGAGCCGCGCTCTTGTCTGTGCAGCTTCCTCCACTCGTCTCTGACCAAAGCACACAAAACACGACTACCCTGCCAAAAACCAACTAAAAAGTTAAATGACAAGTGTCATTGCAGTCGGGGGACCTCTTTGATTAAAAATTATTCCACGAAACGGTCCCCCGACTGCAATGACACTTGTCATTTAACTTTTTAGTTGGTTTTTGGCAGGGCAGTCGTGTTTTTAATACTTTTTTAAATTTTTTTTATCGATTTTTTTCATAATATTTCGGTTAATTAATTTTCATACCCTATTAGGTAATAGATTTCGGTTAATTAATTTTCATACCCTATTAGGTAATAGGTAGGTATTTCCTTTTATTTTTCATTTGTTTACTGGAGGAGCTTAATAGCGCGTGGGTAAGGATGTCTGTCCATTGATGCGGAGCTAGGCGGTTTTTGCAAGGGTCGGTCATGGGATGGGTGATCAAAAATATTATCTCGAGATGTTCAGCCGTTGCTACCTGCTACTGCAGTTGTTAACACCCATCAATCCTGCTTATCTAGCAAGTGAGGTCTGTGTAGCCCAGCAATGGGGACATTAAAATGGCTGCTAATATATTTTTTATGGTTCCGTACCCAAAGAGTAAAAACAGGACCTTATTACTAAGAGTCCACTGTCCATCTATCTGTCTGTCACCAGGCTGTATCTCATGAACCATGATAGCTAGACAGTTGAAATTTTCAGATGATGTATTTCTGTTGCCGCTATAATAACAAAAAACAGAATAAAATAAATATTTAAGTGGGGCTCCCATACAACAAACGTGACTTTTCTGCTGTTTTTGGTACGGAACCCTTCGTGCGCGAGTCCGACTCGCACTTAGCCGGTTTTTCTTTCTTTCTCTTCATTTTGCTTTTTTTAATCACAGTGAGCTGTTAAACGGTACACCGGTGTTCACGCCGGATGGTGTACGAGTGGGAGAATCTAAAAACGCGGCGCAACGCGGCATCGCGCTAGTATGCATTTCTCGCGTGCTCATGGCAGTGCCCGGAATGAGTAAGTATTGCAAACATCTTTTTACCTTTATTTATACCATAAAATACGCAGTTTTATCATACTTACTTCAAAGCGTAAAGCATGAAAGCCGTAACTTATTATCATCAACAGAGTGCTTATATTCTTAGGTCATTAATTCATATCCGGCTCGAAGGACCATAACGATGTATTATCTATATTATTATTTTATGATGTAAATCGCTGACTTTACTCATAATTTGAATAGTGCTATTAAGTATCTAATTGTAGACCTATTTTCAAAAATATAATTCTTTTGCAAATTCTTCTAAAACAATGTGTTTTGAATGGTAGAATAAACGTTAATGACTTCTTTTTTATGTTTGTTTCACGTTTTTGTCGTGAGCATTCAAGTTATTATTATAAGTATTGACGATTGAAAAGCTGTAAGTTTTAAGGGTACGTTCAGATGACAAGCGCTCTTTCTCATTTGATGACAAGCGCTCTCATTCTCATTCTCTTTTACGCGCCTTGAACGCGCGTTCTGTACATTGTTCACATGGTGCGCGCTAGTCAGGCGTTCAACGCGCGTTGCTGCGGTCGCCCTTCAGTTTGAGTTTTACATTTGAAGAAGATGGACATAGAAACAGTTTCAACGGTGATTTTATTCAGTAATTCGATATCGATTCGATAATTCGGTTCGACAATCCGTTTCCATTTCGGAGAATTTCTGGATGAACTGAGCGAACCTTAGGTAAAATACGTCTACCCGCGTCAAAAAGCTAACATAGAACTGAACGGTAACATAGAAAACCAATCTCAAAACGCGCGCTTAGGCCGGGTCTCCTGCGGCTTATTTTCAACAAAACATGTTGAAAAAACATTATTTTCAAAACATGTTTAGCATAACCGCACGTCCGCTGCGCCTAGGTTTTGTTTTGAAAACATGTTTTGTTAGAAAATTTGCGACCAATCACGGCTCAGTTTCGAAAATGAGTTCCGACGAAGAAGACGTCGTCAGTCACAGCTTGTGACACTGGTTAAACTGACAGCAAAACCTACCTTGTAATGGCTACCTTATACTTTGCCACCCAAAGTAGCGGTCTTTCTCTGAGTAACTCAATTAAAAATAAAGTACTCTCCTTATTCCACTCCATCACTACAATTACACCAATCACACAATGGCACACGAACGCAGGCGAGACGTCTGCGTCTAGTGAGCGCTAACACAAAATGAGTTACTTCCCCTCCCCGCAGGCGAGAGCGGGGGATGTTTTCCGTTCGTCGCGGCAAACATGTTTTGTGTTTTTGCAAAACAAAACTCATAGGCCACGCCCCAAACATGTTGAGAAAACATTGTTTTGATGTTTGAAAACACAAAAACACGGCGCAGGAGACCCGGCCTTACAACAGTCGAGCGCTAGGCGCAGCGTTTAACGCGCGCTTTATCAAAACGCGCGTTAGCATGTGTACGGGCTGAATAAAATGTATGTAGTTGTAAACGCGAGTTAAGCGCTTGTTATCTGAAACTGGGGGCCAATTGACTAATTTTAAAAATCTATCGCAATCGCTTTCGTTTGACAGATGGATGTCACACATTGCTGCATTTCTTTGCTAAGTTTTTATTTGTGCCAAAAAGAAACTTCAATGGATTACATCCTGAAAGCGATTGCGATAGATTTTGAAGTTAGACAATAGAAAGGCTGAGCAGCCAATATTGCAGCAGCTACAATACTAGGCACGTATCTTGAAATTTTTTCGACGGAGTGGGGATAAGTTCGCGCATGTGCTCTTGTGAGCGACCAATAGCGCGCGCCCCTCTCCCGCCGCCCGCGCCCCTCATCGCTACGCATACCCAAAATACGCGTTTCGCGCAATCTCCACCCGATTTCAAGTTATATGCCTCGTACTGTAATATTGTGTATTGTTTGTCAGCGTTAACCCCCCTAATAACGGCATACGCGACTCGGCGTGGCATGTTCTGCCGCTACCCGATGGCCGTCATCCCGTTCCAACTGACGCTAGTGGGGTTGTGCGTCACATTCGCCACTCCACTGTGCTGTGCGCTGTTCGAACAACGAGCCTCCATACCGGTCGATTCGCTGGAACAACCGCTAAAGGTATGTATAGTTGGAGGATGTTGGCATTCCAGTAGACATATCGCTAAATAAATCAATCACAATGAATTACATTTTTTAACCATTAATTGATGCACCCATTATCTCCACGTGTGAATATTCTATTTTATACCTATTTGTGTAAGTTAAAAAGATATTCTCCCACTCACTTATTCGACTAAGACCAGCCCCCGTATTACAACTTGTGGATAGTCTGTTCTGTACTTGTACTATTATGTATTCTGTGCATGTAGCGCTATCTCTTTCTAACTGTACTCAGGCAGAGATTTGAGTTTGTACATATTTGATTCTACATGGTTATTTGTCAAACACCAACAACCTCGCAGTAGTAGATTACTAACATCATATACAACAACATTTGTTCTACGACTTTTTCAAAAACAGACGAAAAAAATCGACTTTTCATACAAAACTCGATCACCTGTTCGGACATTTGTATGGTGAGTCGATAGTTTTTTGTCTGTTTTCAGAAAAGTAGTAGAACAAATGTTGCTGTTTATGTCGTTAGTAATCCTCTTGCGAGGTTGTTGGTGTTTTACAAATAACCCTGTATAAATACGAGCCTAAATTGCTGTTTAATAAATTATACGCTTTTTTCTTTTGATTAACAGGGTGAAGTAAAGTATAAATACCCCTCGGTGAAAGAAGTATTCTTCAACAAAGGATTGTAAGCCAAACGCACTCTTCACACAATCACTGCCGCTTGAACGAATTTTCTCACGATCATTTCTACTCTGAACAAGAGCGATATCAAATATCGAAAGGAACAAAAATGGTCTTAATTAATTAGCTGGTTCATTTTTAACAATGTTGTAAAAGCAAGAGCTTAAAATTTACAACATATTTTATATTTTACTTGTAATATTGGCTCATAGCAACAAATGTTACTCCTGACGTGTTATTTATGTAATTTTAATGATTGTATGTATGACATACGAGTATACTGTTGAAAAGCCCTCCTATTGTTAATGTTTGTATTAAATATTTTATCGATACAAAAGCCATTCCAAATAGCCGGTTGACTACTTATAAAGTTTTGGATAGTTCAGTATCGGCATAAATAGCAATTTGTTTTTATCGTTAACTATTCAAAATTGAATATAATCCAATCGGCTCTATTTTTCGGTAAAATCTACCAAATATATAATATGTTACTTTTTATATATCTATTTGTTGTACGTAACGCTTTTGTTACAGTTTATTTCGACTTGTTACTTTTTATACAATGTGTTACAAAATAACCCCTAATGCCGAATATGGTATATAGGGAGTATAGGGACCATGAAACTGAACAACTTTTACTACAAGACCAACTTTGAAATCGGGAAAAAAATCAACTGTTTCAAACATTTTGATATTTTCGTTATAATTTTTTATGAAACAGCTGATTTTTTTTCACGATTTCAGTTGATCCCATTGTAAAAGTCGCTCAGTTTGATGGTCCCTATCTACCATATTCGGCATTAGGGGTTATTTAGTAACACGTTGTATTGTATATCCATTTTTGTAAGTAACGCTTTTGTTACAGTTTATTTCAACTATTTTTAGTTTTCTTTTTTTATAATGTTATGCAATCGTGGTAATAATTTATGCTCAAGTTATTTTCGGTTGTGATAGTATATTGACATGATCTGATGTTTACTGTAACATTCCTTTATTTGTATTTGTTACAAATTAATTTATATTAATGCCTTGTTTAATATTATTTTATTTATATATTATTGTTATTGTTGCTTTTAAAGGCTGATCAATAAAATAAAAAATGACGCCACGTTGCGGAAAACTAATTAACTAATTTATTATAGTGCGACAAAAGTAAATCTGACATAAGATTAAAGTACAGTTCAACCAACTTTTCTGTGATTGGCTAAAGTCGCTAGTGGTAAACAATATTGAACATCAAAATGCCATTAATATCAAAAATGTATGGCTGCAATCGAAGTTCCATTTTTCACCATTTCACAGATAAGCAGAGTAAATGTTTTATCACAGAAATCGGTCGAACTGCAAGCAAAAGTGGTGCTTCTAGTGAAATTATTATTTTTGTTAAGCTTTATGTTAAAGTTCATTATTTTTGAGCCAGTAAAAATATTTTTATTAGGTGCCATAAAATGATAAATATTTCCAAAGTTATATTTAGCTTTTGTTAAGTAGTTAATTATTAAAATGAATTTATGTGAGATTTCAGTCTATTAACTGATATCAAAGGCATTTTTTTTGTTTTTGAAATCATTCCATATAAAAATCATGAATTTAGTTAGGTACTTTCTTAGTAAAATCTTTTAATGTTAGTGACATAATTAATATACATGGAAGAAGTTTGTAATGTGATGTTATTAAAATCTAGAAAAATGTCAATTGATTTGATATTATGACTGCGACAATAAGACGTATGAAACTTGATGTTATTGTTAGTGACCATGCGAAAATGTACAAAATAAATATTGGTTTCTTGAACGCGGTTTTTATTCACGAGTTTTTTAAGTCTGCACTTATCCTTTCCAACCCCACTATCTTACTAAAATTGAAGTGTGATAATCCAAACCGTACTAAGTCACTTAGGGATTTTGGAAATATATGACAATAAATAACGTATCTTTTTCGTCTTAAGTGTAACAAATTTATATTTATATCTCTAAGTAACACTTTTTGTTACAAGTTATTTGTGCAATAACATAAAATTACAATGAATTATGTGAGAGAATAAACACAATTCAGTTTTTATTACTTCCCCATGCATCATGAGAACTTAGCACATTTTGAAAATTCACTCTTCAATTATAAATGTGAAAGTTTGGAAGTTTGTTACTCAATCACGCAAAAACACCTGAGCGGATTTGGATGAAATTTGGCACACGTATAGTTTAAAGCCTGAATTAACACATACTTTTTATTCCGGTATAAGGTTTTATTCCGGTAACAGGTTCCCTATTTTTTTCGAATATCCACGACGACTAGGTTGCGGGCGGAAGCAAGGTTTTTATGCTTTGTTGACGATATGACGATAATAACTACAGAATACTAATGTAAAGTATTTAAAAAGAATGCTTTAATTAATAAAAAGATTTTAAAATAATAATGTATATATTCAAAATATGGAAATTAAGTTACACATGTGAAGTAATGCTATCGTTTATGATTTACTAAATTAATTAATAATTATTATATTTACACACTTGACTGAAAATGTACATTTGGCAAAACAAACAATATCAGATTTCAATTGGGACAATTTCTTAATTTATTATTAACATATTGATTCTTAATAATCTTTCATAAATAATAATGTATAATATACTGAGATTAAATTGTTGAGACGTAAAAACAAAATATGCACAGCTATTCTGTTTTCAAGCCATGTATTTCTAATTTCTACTGATTTCAGCGCAAATCGTTCCTTTTTCTTACCCCCGTATTTATAGACGAGTAAGTAATGATTTAATTTTCAAATGATTCTTCTTATATTATTTTTACACGCAATTTATACTATAATTTAATCTTAAATGCACCAAAATTGCATGTGAATATAATATTAGAAGCATTTGAAAATAGCAAGTTTTACTCAAATCATCACTTACTCGTCTGTAGATACGGGGGTTTAGTATTTTTCCCAAAAAAAGTACTTTTACCTCTATAATTTTGTGGTGACGTTCTCTTCATATTTACTCATCATTGTAGTTAATGTAAGCGTTCAGATAGTCTTGATCGAGTATGAGCTTGGGCTGTTGTGGTAAAATCACATTGCCCGCGCTGACCGGGCCCGCAGCGCCCTCTAGCTCCTTGCGTCGTTTCCTGTTCTTCTTGTCCCAAGGGGCGTACGGTATCTTCAGATGTACGGTCTGAATGTGCAGTTTGACAGCGCTGCTTTGAGTAAAACGACGGTGGCATTGGTGGCACTGGTATTTCTTCTCTCCAGTGTGCACCTGCGTAAGATGGTAAGATTTGTAAAAGGATTCTTTGTAACTTTAAATAGGACCATCATATATGATATTATACTGCTTTGGTTTAGAGATAATAGTGTTATCAATGGATTATAATAATCAGAAACAAGGATTGTATAATAACAGAATATAGAAAAGAGCCTCTATTACTAACCGACAAACTACTTTCTCCGCCTGTAGGGGCGTTTAGTAAGTCGCTCATGATGTATTTTCTAAAAAAAATATGGGAATTTATTAATTGGGTGACTGGAAATAATTCAAGGCGACTGTTAATGGGATACTTAAATACTAAATCGGGCAGCAATTTATTTTTTGGGCGACAAAATTACTAAACGGGCGACAAACAGTGGATTACAAAAATACTTAAAACGGGCGACTACATGTGGGTGACAAATAATCAAAATGGGTGACTAAAATACTGAGTGGGCGTCTATTAGTAACTATTTAACTGATTTAAGCTACCCAACATGGTATTTTTACACGTTTTTATTAGGTTGCTTTCTTGTTTGTTTAATGTTTTTTGTCATCTCGATTAGGATAATAGTCACCTTTTTTATAAATAAAATATATGCCAAATTTTAAAAGTTTTGTGTGCCCCTCAGAACACAGAAACAAAGGAGAAATGTTATATGGCGCAGTTTGTGTGGGGACCGATGTCGCCAGCTTACTTACACAAACGCATATTGAGAGCATAATCTCGACAGCGCACGCACACACTAAACGTCAACCCGTGATTGGCTCAAGCACAACTCCGCCACCCCGGCCACCACGTTTTTGTTTGACAGTTCGCGGAAAACATGCGACAGCTACTTAGAAATTGAACTATTCGTTGCGTTTGCTGTTCATCGCACGTTTACAGCGCAAACTTATATGAAAGAGGTATGAAAAACAAGCAATGGACATAATTCGTAATAAAGAGTCATTTATTTAGCTTCATGCGATGGTAAGTTCTAGTTTTACGGAAATATAATAAATTAATGGCATTTTAATGATAAATGAAATATAATAAGTATATTAACTGTGATAGGTGACTCCACTGTTGCTGGAATTAACTTTATCACTACGATTTCTGCATGTATAATGAATGCGGTAATCCGCACAGGTTAACATTTTGCGAAAAACAGGGGACGTGCGTTCCGCAAAAACAATTCGTGCAACTGACTAAAGTCGCATTACTCATCTCCCAGCAAAAATGTAAACAAAGGTGTTGCCAGAACAAAACAACTCAAGAGGAAATAGTATATTGCTAAGTCAAGAAATAAACACACCTACATGTTTTTTCATCACGAACCTAATAAAAATAGATTAGATAAATATTCTGAATCATGAGTTTTGCGGCAAAAACAGTAATATAATTTAATATTTCATAATAACAGTTTTATAGTAGAAAAGATATTCATGATGCTGTGCACACATCAACTGCAAACCGTGTACATCAACCTTTGGTTCATTTTATAAAATTTATTAAAAAATAGTAATAATAGTAGCTGTAGTAGTAACATTTGTCTTTTGGTTTGGGGGGGCGGGGGATGACGACGACGACGACAGGCGAAGATGCTAAGACATTCTGCCAGTTCTCGATTAAGAATGTATGTAAAAGATTATAAAAATTGTCTTAAAATAAATTCAGTTTAACTTAGATCCAACATTTTAATAAGAATACCTAAATAATCTTTACATTTATTTCTTATTCAAAATAGTTTAACAAAAACCATAAACATTTAATTCGTAGGGGAGACATAGGAGGGTAGTGACATTTTTTTGCACCTTTAAGTATTTGGTTACTAATGTTGTTGTAATTTATTTGCATTTGCGTAGGAAGGGGGGAGCGTGCGACCCCAGACTAAAAACCTGATTGACCTGATATATTGCCCTTCTATACTGCAACGAGGCTCTAGCACGCACCCCCCTCCCCCATTAGTTTTACCGCCGAACTGGGGGCCAGCCCCCCCCCCCCCCCCCCCCCCCGGAAAAATCTAGATAGGCCAATGTATATTTGGTAACGATATATTTAAGTTTGTAATATCGTTACTTATCCCTGTTAAAGCTGATAAGTTTCTTGCGCCCGTTCTTCTTGTCAGTTAAAAAGTCTGGAACGGGTGGTAGGAAAATATAGACGATTTTTTTGATTTCGACTTTGACTTTTATTGTAAATAAGGTTAGTTGAAACAATTATAATGGGGAGGGCAACTGTCAAAATGGCGCTGCATACGCTTGTTGCAGGAGAGCTATGAAAACAAAGGACTTTTACTTAAAAATATAGTTTTTTTAGCTTTAAAATGATTAATTTAAATATACTGTATCGGGATTTTCACCATGTACCTTTTTTATTTTGAGACTCCGATATTTCGGCGCAGTTGCATGCGCCATGATCACGGAAGAACTGTCGGTTGTCACGTGCGGGTAGATGTTATTGGCAGACGAATCGGTCTACCCTCCGTCTAGTTCTTTTATTACGGTCGGTACCGGTACCATTGTCTGCAAACTCACTATTCACTCGAATCTGTTCTCGACACACGACACTCACTGTATCTTTACGCTGAACGGCACTTTTTTTATTTTTGTTGTTTTGACACAGCCGGACTACTGGATTCCAGACACTCGACAGTTTAAACCCATCATCACGATTGAAATTTTTGTATTTGGTAATTTCAATCGCTTCCCTGACCATTCTTGGTATGTAGTGGCGTTCTGTGGAGATGATCTGAGGGTTATGTAACTCGATCCAGTGATTTGTGTCCGAATGAATTAAATGTTCAGCGATGGCCGATTTTTGCGTATCGTTGTTTTTGACCGCTTTTATGTGTTCCTTTATACGGCATGCTATTGTGCGTTTAGTTTGGCTGATATATGAACTACCACAACTGCAGTCGATCTTATAAACACCAGGTTTCTCCAAAGGAAAACTGTCTTTCGGGGACCGTAGACATTGCGATACCTTTTTTAAAGGAGTGAAGATAGTTTTTATGGCGTACTTTTGTAATATATTTGAGACCTTATCCGTCACTCCCTTTACATATGGCAAAAATACTGGCTGTTTATCTACTTCCTGCCTCTGTAATTGGTGCTTTTTCATGTGTCTAGGTGGAAGCTTTCCTGAATATCCATTGCTCTGCAGGACATGCCGCACGTGTTGTAACTCTTTGTCTAGGTGGTCATCATCACAAAGATCATATGCACGGTTTGTTAGTGATGCCACTACAGAGTTTAGATGCCTAGGATGATGATGCGAGGTAGCTTTGAGGTAACGATCTGTGTGTGTGGGTTTTCTGTATACAGAGTGGCTGAGTGTACCGTCAGCGCGCACCTTAATCTTGACATCTAGGAATGCTAAGCTTCTCTCTGCCTCTATCTCACAGGTTAGTTTAATTTTTGGATGAATGTTGTTTAAATATGCCAGATAACCTTCAACATCCTGTTTGTTTTCCTTCATTGTGCAAAGAACATCATCAACGTACCTTTTCCATAGTTTGATCTCGGCAGGCGCAGTCGCGAGGGCTTGTTCTTCAAAATGTTCCATCCAGAGGTTGGCTACCACTGGAGCTACTGGACTGCCCATAGCCACTCCATCTACTTGAAGGTAGTAAGTACTGACCATTATAAATGAAGTAATTCTTCGACAAGCAGTGATCCATCAATCTGGCGTATTCCATCGGGATATCGTTGTTATGTAACTTGACCTTTATAATTTCGAGACACTCCGCCACTGGCACATTGGTGAAGAGCGATTCTACGTCAAAACTGACCATCAACTCATTCTCCTCGACCTTGTTATGCGACAGAATGTCAACGAGATGACGGGAGTCCTTAACGTATGACGACGTTTGTCCTGCTAACGGCTGTAGTACATTCGAGACATGCTTCGCCAATTCATACGTAGGTGAACCTATTTGACTCACAATAGGCCGTAATGGCACGTTTTGCTTATGTACTTTAGGCAAACCGTATAATTTAGGAGGCTGGACGTTCCTGGGGCATAACTCCAGATCATCTCCACAGAACGCCACTACATACCAAGAATGGTCAGGGAAGCGATTGAAATTACCAAATACAAAAATTTCAATCGTGATGATGGGTTTAAACTGTCGAGTGTCTGGATCCAGTAGTCCGGCTGTGTCAAAACAACAAAAATAAAAAAAGTGCCGTTCAGCGTAAAGATACAGTGAGTGTCGTGTGTCGAGAACAGATTCGAGTGAATAGTGAGTTTGCAGACAATGGTACCGGTACCGACCGTAATAAAAGAACTAGACGGAGGGTAGACCGATTCGTCTGCCAATAACATCTACCCGCACGTGACAACCGACAGTTCTTCCGTGATCATGGCGCATGCAACTGCGCCGAAATATCGGAGTCTCAAAATAAAAAAGGTACATGGTGAAAATCCCGATACAGTATATTTAAATAATGTTAATAACCATGGAAATTTAAAACAATATATTAAAATGATTAAATTCTGTAAAGTTAATCTGGATATAGAAAAAATGTATAAGTTCTGTAAGAATAAAAACGTCTTAATTTGGATTTCAATACCGGCATCTCCATTTTCTTTCTTCCGTCTTTTATATCCATTTTGGGTCAATGGGTCTTTTTCGGTAAAAAAAACACCACAAAATAAATAACTATTTTCCCATACATTTTGTTCTGAACGTCTACTGTCTGAGGAACAAGCGTAGCTTTGCGTTGCCAACCCTGTTCTGTCCTGTTACCTACGTATTTTTGATAGTTTAGGTACATACAGTCAATATCTAAGTTTAGTTTTCTTATCAGTTCGTATCAAGAATTTTTAACATCAAAATGGTTATGATAGGTTATAAAGATAAAATTTCTAATTACCATCATACTTTAAAATTACCCTGGATAACATTATTTATAATGACTCAAAATATAATAAACAAATTAAAAAGTTATAAAAGTGACCAAAGGTTTTCAATATCTGAAAATGTCACTCTCAGGGTCAGTTTGTCAATTTGACAGTGACGTTTCTTTGTTTACATTTTTGCTGGGAGATGAGTAATGCGACTTTAGGTACTGACGAGTTTCTGCGTGTTTACGCAGGAAATAAAGACGCGCGATAGACCGGTACGCCATATCGCTTTATTTCTGTGTCTGTGGTGTGCCCTAAGGTTGTCGCCCAACCAAATAGTAATGTGGTCGCCCGTTCTGAATAACTAGTTACTCAATTTGTATTTTAAAGTCACCCATTTTCAATATCTGTATATCGCCCTCGCTCCGTCGTCCACTTAGTATTTCAGTACGCTGTATTCAGTATTTTTGATACCCAAAATGAGAATTTATTGTTACCCGATTAAATACTACCCAAAAAATGTTCTCAAAGTTATCTTTTTCACTTTTAGGAATGCTTTTTAGGGTTCCGTACCCAAAGGGTAAAAACTCGTACGGCTTCTCTATAGTGTAGTGTGGAATAAGTGTAATACATAAGTGTAGTGTATTCTCACTACCATGTGCCGGTCGCAGTGCGGGCACTCGTACGTCTTCTCTATAGTGTAGTGTGGAACAAGTGTAATTAAGTGTAGTGTATTCTCACCACGATGTGCCGGTCGCGGTTGCTGGGCATGCTGAAGCGGCGGTCGCAGTGTGGGCATTCGTACGGCTTCTCATTTGTGTGAGTTCGCATGTGAACCATTAGGTTTGCGTATTGCTGCAACAAACGTTACGTTATTTATAGATTGATTCAATATTGATAATCCGCTGTGGGGTTTTTTGCCTTTGGGAGGTAACCGTACTAATTATAATTGTAAATATTCTACTTCGTGTAAAATTTGTGGGGACGCTATCATTCATTATGCGGGCTCCAGACTCCTGTGTGATTTACGGCGTGAATTCACGCCATAATTTTGCCGTGAAGTCGGCGTGAAAAGCACGACCCACCACACTCGCTATCGTTCACAGTTTAGTTGGCGCGCTCGTCGAGAATGGACGCCGAATTATGCACTGCTATCTTTGTGTTTAGCATCCCATAAAATGGGTTCGGCTTCGGCATGATAACACTCAATTTAATAAAAGTTCCTGCTCGTTCGTCCAAGTGACGCTCAGTTTGACCCACCGTACTCCGCAAATAAATAAACAACCTCACGGCACACGGCACGGCACTATTTTCACGCGCGTATGTGGATGCGTTCGCGTTCACGAGAGGTTCGCGGACCGGAACTAGGGAATTCGATCCCGGCCCTTATTTCCGATCCCGGGATTTCGGTTATTACACTTAGCCAATCCCGGGATTATTTCGGGATTGAAGATTAAAAATAAAAATATGGACATCGTACAAAAATCGGCTCTATAATCAACTTATATATTATAATTATTTTTATTATTACTATAATTTATTTTTGTCTTTTTTCATTAAAAAGACAAAAATAAACGTAATTCAAATTTGGTCAAAAATCTACGTACTTAATCAAAATTCTAACAAAAACCAACATATTTTACTTACAAAACACACCTAGTTAGCTAATCTAATCACTCTAACTAATCAAATTAGGAGACAAACTAACTCTAACCAGACTTTAAGTCTGGTTAGATTGGCACTCTTAATATTAAAGTTATTATTTTTCAAGAATGAATAAGATCTCTTTAAATTTCAATAAAATGTAAAAAATATATATAATAGAAATTGTTAATAAAATAAAAGAAAATTGGCAATAACTTCTCTTAACATCACCAAATAGGCGGCTTTCATATAAAAAACCTAGTTAGTATTTAGGTAGTAAAGTTTCTTAGCAAAAACTGTTTTAAAATAATATTCATCAGTCACATAAGTCACATTTCTCTTAAATTTGAAGAAAACTAATCTTAAAGAATGTTCATACATTCTTGTTCAGTAGCAATAAAACTGAAGTATATCACCACATGACCCAGTGAGAGTTGCTTGTCCTATCATTTTAGTTCAAAATAAAAGAAGTTTTATTCCAATCCAAGAAATCATCGCAAACCCGCTTGCTTGGAATGCTGCTTGAATGAAATACAGGTTTTCTTGTATTTTAAATTACAAATGATAGACAAGCAATTCTATTAAGAACACTGGCACCGAGCGTTTTGCTTTACGCAGTATATTTGGAACTTTTTTTTAAATTATACCAATCTCGAAAATTCCGGGATTATGAAAACTTAATCCCGAAAATTTCGGGATAGAGAAACGGTCGGGATCCCGGGATCGAATCCTCTAACCGGAACCTTTTGACGCGGGCGCAAATACCGACACTGAACGGGGAACAAGGCGTGAACGGGCGCAAAAGCCATCCACACTCGCGGTTCACGGCTTTCAAGGGTGTTCACGGCGCGAATGTGGAGCCCGCTTTAATTCGTCGTTCGAAACTTCAGCAAACCAAGTTCAACTCACTTCAAAGAGCACTGATCAAACAAATAAAGCAAATAGTAAACCGAAAGTGCGACTACAAAGCAGTTATTATTATCTGACCATCAGCCAATTTAATTTCCTCACTGCTAGGGCACACGCCGTAGTCGTGGGGGTCGCCAGGGTTTAGTCGTGTTTGTCAACGTCAGCTTAATTTGATATTCAAAGCAATGCGTCGTAACTTTATTTACCAAGTTTGAATTATGAATTTAACGCCGCTCATACAGTATACAAACTAGCAAACAAACTAGGTAAACCGTGCAATCACCGTGTAAGTCTAGACTTACACACACAGTTGCGCGAGTACAAAAACGTCCGCGTCATCTGACGTCATCTGTTTATAATGGCGCGATTGTATGGAGTATCCGGGGTGTGTCCTTACCTTAGTGGTGTGTCCACACACGTCGCACATGTATCTCTTGAGGTACTCCGCGCCCGGGTGCTCCGTCTGGTAGTGTTTGCGGGCTTGCACGTCGTTCGCAAGGAATTTGTTGCACTGGACAAACAATCAACGACTGAAAATGGTATTCAATAAATATGTCTTTTCAATTGGACTTAAGGCCTATTCACTCACTGACTAGGGATGTCGAAAGTGAAACAAAATATCGATATATCGATACATCGATATTTATAAAAATATCAATATCGGCCTCGATATATCGCAAAAAAAATATCGATATATCGGTCCAATTTTCAGAGACCGTTTGCGGTTTTTAAATAACAGTTTTTAAATAACAATGTATTTATTTCAGTCTAGCTCAGTAATATCAATAGATTTTATCAGACAACACACATTACTTTAATGTATGAAAATCTCAATAAAAACGAAGATAATTTATAAAATCAGGCGCCTATTTATTCAACGCAGCGCAAAAAATATACAAGACAAAGACAATATGTTTTAATATTAAAATAAATTATAAATTTGTTTTTTCTATTCCAATTTTTTACGGCTTTGTATTCTAGCAAAGTTAGTGTTGTGATGTTAATAAATAAAAATATAAAGTTTTTGATACGAATTTCGATATTGGTTATTTTGTATCGATATATCGGTTAGAAATATCGATATATCGGTTAGAAATATATCGGCAAAAAATATCGATATATCGAACAAAAAATATCGATATATTGATGTATCGATATTTTTTCAACAAGCCTATCACTGACATTATGTATGGTACACCGATTTGAAAGGGTAGTGAGCAGCCCACTGTGCGCGTGCCGACTGTAAGCTATAAAAGCATAAAATGCTTGCAGCTTAAGGTCAGTGAGCTAAAAAGAGCATAATAATTAAGAATAACGTTTAGCGCAGTAAGTTGTTTTTACGTTTGACTTTAGAAGTACACTCTAGCATACTCGCAAAGCAAAAGTTGTATTAGTTTTGAAATTCTCGTATAGTTGTTCTATCTCACCATTCTCACCAAGTCCGTTCTGCTATGAATGTTGTTAGGCGTGCACATGCACATTGCTTTAGTGTACATACGTCTGCACGGTGAGTGGGTGTGTGTGTGTGTTTTGTATATGTGTGTTGTGTGTTGTGTGTGTGTGTGTGTGTGTGTGTGTGTACTCATGTGTATGTATGTGTGTGTGTATGTGTTGAGGGAGGATTCCGACCTCCATGATATGTTCTATGGTACCAGTACCGGCGTTAGGGGGGGGCGAGCACGGGCGACCGCCCGGGGCGCCGGATATGAAGGGGCGCCGCAGGCGCCCCTTTATGTTCGCAGCCGCAGGTGTCCCTTTATACACACTTGCTCATTGAGTCCTACAATATTGCTATCGGAAATTCCCTTTTAGCGACAAAATCGTTATGGTGGCAACACATAATCAGAACAACTTGGCAATATCTCGCCGAAATTTCATCGCTCGCTGCCATGTGCTGTTTTGCCAGGAGCAGCCCTAGGGCGGCGGTGCAAGCAATGCGACTGCACTGGGCGCCCTCATGTGTGGGAAGCTGAAAACGCCCGACCACCAATCTTATTGTTGCCTGGTGACGAGCGACGACACGATGAATGAAATTTACCAAAAATCACACTGCGTGGCCATTTTTTAGTATAAACAAACAAGATTAGTGGATTAACAAACTAAAAATTTTTACTATAAACTAGCAGGATTAGTTGATAAAACTAACTAAAAATCGCGCTGCGCGGCGATTTATTTTTGTATAAACTTGCGAGATTACAAGATTAGTAGATGAAACTGAATAAAAATCGCGCTGCGCGGCCGTTTTTTTTTTACTATAGTCAAGTAAAATTACAAGATTAGTAGATGAAACTAACTAAAAATCGCGCTGCACGGCCATTATTTTACTGTAATAAGCAAAATTAGAAGATTAATAGATGAATCTGACCAAAAATCGCGCTGCGCGGCCGCTTTTTGCTATAAACAAGCAAGGTTACAAGATTAGTAGATGAAACTGACTAAAATCGCGCTGCGCGGCCGTTTTTTGACTGACAGGCAAAATTGAAAATTTTGGAATCGCAGATAGGGGGCGCCCCGTAGAAATGTCGCCCAGGGGCGCTGGTAGTGCTAAAACCGGCACTGTATGGTACGTTCGAATATTAAGTTAGTGTTGCGGCGCGCCTTATGTTTTCTTCATAGCAACTTAGTGATTTATCAAATTTGCATAACGAAGATATTTTAATTTTTTTTTTGTATTGTTTCCTACCTTCACTCATTTTTTATCGATACTTCTTTGAGAACGTCTCTCATACATTTGCATACCTTTTTTGAAATTTAAACAAGTAATTTCATGTAATTTTGAGTTTAAACAATATTACATCGATTGTCAAGAAAACCTGGATTTTATTTCCACATTTATGTCGCAACGAACAGTTAGTTTCGTAACAACAATCTGTGTGCACATGCGCTCCAGTCGTCTGAATTAGACACACTTCTTGTGAAACCGTCGAGTTATTTGGTTGTTGACATAAGTTTATAGAGCTTTGTAAAGCTATCTGTTTGAAATGGTGTAAAGTAATATAGAGTAGAGTCAGTGTGCAATAAATGTGTTAGCAAAAGTCTCCTAATTTCATTCAAATACATTAAGTGTGTGTGTGTGTGTGTATGTGTGTGTGTGTGTGTGTGTGCGTGTGTGTGTGTGTGTGTGTGTGTACTCACAATCTCGCAGCTGGTAGAAGTAACGATGCCGTTGTTGACTATGTCGGAGTCGCCGGGCAGGCGGCGCGGGCGGCCGCGCCCCACGGGCCGCTTGGCGCGTCTTTGTCGCGCGCGGTCTCGGACTGACGTTGTTATCGACCTATACACAGGAATTATTTACATTTTAAACTTGGACTTCCAAGAGATTCATTGAATGTCTAAAATGTTAAATATATGATTCAACGCAAACCGCGCTACGTGCATTCTAGATAAACAGATAGATAATCACGATTAGAGACCGGATCTATTAACCCCTCTTCAGTAGTAGTTGCATATTTTGGTCTTTTTATATTGCATATAATCCGGTCTCTAATCATGATAGTTAAAAATTTTTTTTTACAGTTTATTTTGGACTTGATTGATCTATACCACTCACAATTTACAAGAACAGATTCAATAGTGAACCATATTACAATCAAAATAGATATAAATTTCCAATAACATGTATAACTTACTCATTTGTAGTGGCATGTTTCTTAGAGCTGCCGAGGTGGGTCTGGAACGCCTCTTGACTCAAGAACAGAACGTCGCATTCCGCGCAGTAGTTCTCGCTGCTTGTGTCCATTTGCATCTGCGAGCTGAGCTCTAACTCCTACGGCATAAGGTTTAGTTTTCAATAACATATCTAAAGTGCTATATAATGTATCGGGAAATAAGTGAATAATATTCAGTGAACTAAAATCTATGGAATAAGCATTCTGCTCAAAAAGTGGCACCACATGAAAAGTACAACTAAGTGGATAGAGCTAAAAATGCTGGCATTTAATTATGCAGCACAAAGCGTTTGAACACTGGTTGCTTATTAGCGACCACAATTTGTATACTCATAGATATTTTTTATACTTAAACGAAAAAATAAGATACGTTTTTCTGCATCTTTTTACTGCCTTATTTGCATCTTTTACACATTTGACTACAAAGGACGTCATTTTAATAAACTCCCTCTTTCTATCTCTTCTCTACAATACAAACTGCAATTTCTTGAAAAGAACACTAACTTCAGTCATCGGGTGCGTGGCTGGCACGACTAAAGCTGAGCGGGTTGTACTTTTTCGGACCCGTGGTGCCATTTTTTAAGCAATATTTGTTTGCAATTACACTTCCATAGATTTTAGTTCGCTGATAATATTATATCCTGCAAGTATTAAATAATTTAATGATAAACGTGATTGAATACAGTTCCTTAAAAATACCAAAGAAGTAAATTCAAACTGTTTGAAGTTTATCATTTAACGTTGATGTTAGTTTAAAGATTATCACGGATTATATGGACGGGGAGGGGTACGGGAACGGGGATGGAAACGGGGACGGGGACGGGCCAATTCTTAATATTATAATCTAGCTTCCACCCGTAACTTCGTCCGCATTGATATTCGAGAACATCCAGACCCGCTTAATCACGTAAAAACGGCTGGTCGGATCCTGGCTAAACCTTTCCCTAAGGATTTCTCGAATATCAACGCGGACGAAGTCGCGGGTGGAAGCTAGTTATTTATATGTACTTACCTCCGCTGTATGTGACAAATGCCTGTGGCAATAGAGTCCAGAATCGCTCACGTAGGAGTGTCCGCACAGATTGCATATGAACGAGGATGGGTGCTTGATCCGGACGTGGGTTAGCCGTGTCGATTGTTTCCTGTCAAGGCAAAATAGTTTTTATTCTCTTATTAACTAAGGTCCTTTTAATAAAGATGATACATATTTATTTTATCTTTTAATAAAAAGAAGGTACAGTTGTTGTTTTATCTCACGAATGCGGCTCTGCTATGAATATTGTTAAGCGGGCACGTGCACATTATTTTAGTGTGCGTAATACGAGAGTGTGCAGACGCACACTAAAACGATGTGCACGTGCACGCCTAACAACATTCATAGCCGACCCGAATTGGTGAGATAAAACAACTGTAGCTATTAATATTATAGGATGTAATTATATATTATAAGATGTAAATTGTCGGTGAATATAATCGAAATAAAACTAGGTTTTTTAAACTTTCATACTTACTTAAATTCCATGGGGCAATGAGGACACTTATATGTGACATTTTTATGAAACATGTAATGCGTGTGTGCTTGGCCCCTGAAAGATTTGATTTAATAATGTTTTTCTTAGAATAAAGTAAAAGGGATACAATAAGCATTCATCAAAGGACATTTTTAATACAAAATTATAATAAAAAAGGAATCAAATGGAATAAGGAGCTGCCCGACAGGAGCATTTTAATGTAACTTACTTGTTGAAACACACATAACTGCAAAATTGACAAGACAACTTAAACAGATGTGTAATAGTCATATGTTTGTATATCTTTCGCGCATCCTTGAAATATAGTTTACACATATCACACTGGTAGTTACCGGAAAATGCCTGAAATAAACATATTAATTATGATATTGGGCTAAACTGTACCTACTGTAAAACAATTCATAAGTTATTTGTGAGGATGTATTAAAAGCTGTTTGATTCTGTAGTATTTACAATATAAGAGAACAATACTCATGTAAGTACTTATATTTTTTAATTATTTTTTATTATTATTTATTGATTTAGGTGACAAATTTAACATTTGGAAACAAACAGACCTTACAACAATTGTGCAAGATTGTGTCTGCTGTACATCTTTAACAAAGTACCGATAAAGAATAAATAATACAAAAAGCTGATATAACCCCTTCTAAACAATGTACATTATAGTGTAACAATTTTTATCTTTACCTATAATCACAGAATAGATATAAGTACTACCGTATAGAAAGGAAACTCTCCGCCCCGCCTCAGAATCAATTACCTCACCCCACCCCGCGGGTTCGTGTGCCGAATCGTGTGCTCATTCAATAGCCCCAGACTACACGCACACAGTTGCGCGTGTGCAAAAACGTCACTGTGTAGGGTCTGTGTAATAGGTAGTTGAAACGCAACGCTTGTATGGAATGCCTAGTGTGTGCTATAATAACAATTCACCCACTTTTCTTTTAAATAAGTTTAACGAAATTACAAAGATAGACTCCATTCAGTTCGTTATTTATATTACTTAAATATAAACTTACCGGGTCATGTTTTCTCATATGTTTGCTATACGTCATTTGCTCTCTGTACCCTTTGAAGCAAAGTTCACATTTGAACGGTGACTCTACATAATTTCTTGAGTTTTTCCTCTCTTGGATTGTTGAGTATTGATCTTCTTGACGGACAGGTGTACATACGAGGAAGTCATCGGGTTTCTTAGCTGGCTTACGCACAACCTTGACTGCAGATACCCCTTTGATACGCTTCCCTCCTTTCGTACTCAGCCAAGTTGGCCGGCTCACATCCCACTCTGCATTACTCTTTCTGCGTTTTTCTAAGTGAGCCGAAATGTAGTGCTGTTTTGCCATCGGCCTGAAGTTTTTATATGTATTTATTTATTTGCACAAGCTTTTATGAATGTGTATAAAACCTAATAAGCATGTTGGTATAGTCAGTTTTAAAAGTACATTCTGTGGAGTTCTAACTTTCTGAACCAGCACAGTTAGTGTGACAAAATACTATAGCTACTTCAAGGTCGGCTGTATGTATATAGGGTAATTTTAGGACCCCATTTCAAATTTTGTCATTAACAGCAGTAAAATCAATCTATGAAGTGAAAAGATTTTTTTGTACATTTTTACACCAAACATTTCCCTACAAAATTTGAAATTGTTGTCACCGTGCGCGAGGGTGAACGTGCGCGCCTAGCTTTTTCGGATATAACAAATGCCTGAAAACTGAGAATTTATAAAGAAATCAAACATAATTATCTCATCTATTTTTTTTTATTACTTACTAAAACTTTATTCAATTTTGTAAAGGGGTCAGAAAATTACCCTGTATTTAGGATGTTTGGATAGGAAGGTTGCATAGAAGTAAGAGGCAGAGTTACTGTCCATAACGTAACGCACCTAACACCACATGGCCTAAAAGCGGTAGATGATATTAACACCCGTATTCACAAACATTACTATGGGGTTTCACATTGCCCGCAGTCACACAGCATCTTAACTACCAATTATGCGTAATATGTAAAACAAACGAACCAATCACAGAGCTCTATTTTAATGCAGTGCTAAAGCACTTAGCATAGGCAAGGGCTGTTTAAATATTGTTCTTGAATACAGGTCCAAGACAAAAAATTGCATTAAAATATTCAAACTTTAAAAGTGAGAGAAATAATATCAAATAAAATCCAGTCCAAAATACTGACCTATCAAAACTAACTTCAGGACACTTTTTACACACATATTTGTACATGTGTTTTTCTGTCATATGTGTTTTTAACAAGAAGCTTGATTTGTAATAAAATTTACATATTTCACACAAATGACTGCCGCTGATATACTGCAAAAAAAAAATATTACTAGTATAGTATGAATGAGGTACATAACACACTGACTTTTTGATGACTTTTTTGCTTTATATTATTAAATTACAACTGACAATGTGTAACATACCTGGTCATGCATGCGCATATGGATCTTCAAACGATTCTCGTTACCAAAAGGTTTGTCACATACACTGCATTTATGTTTCCCGACCCCAAACATTTTCATAATTTCTACTGCAGCTTGAGCCTCGTTCCTTGAGATCGCATGCATAGTCGCATACTCCGCATCAAGAACGCATCCATCTGCTTCTCTCTCTGGTTCCTTTAACTTTTTTGCTATACTCTTAATTGGAATCGGCACATTACGAATACTACCTTCGTCATCACTATTGAAAAAGTTATCATTGTCATTATCTTCAAGAATCTGAGTATTGTCAACATTATAACCAGAGGTTGATTGTGCATTCAGATCGTCGTCGATACAAGAATTCTCTATGGGGGCATTAAAATTTATCTCTATCATATCTGTACTCTCTTCCTTTACATAATTATTGGCCTGTTTAGTAGAACTTCCATTAGCAAAAGTTTCATCAATCATCACTTCTTTATCAAGAGTTGTGTGGGTCACAACTGGTATTATATCAGTTGTATAATTAATACTACGATTATTTCTAACCCATTGAAACTTAAGTTCTTCATAATATGTTCTGTTTACATCTAAGTATGATAGGTAAGGATTAATACTGATGGAGTCTCGATCTACTGCAACTAATCTGTCCTTTTTTATCTGGAAAAGTATGTAAAAAATATCTATTTAAGTTTATTATTACAGTGAAAGACACTGTAACATGTTAGCTAGTTTACAAACCTCATTATCTTTTTCAAGTAACTCTTCCAAAACAAAATAAGCTCTATGGCACTTGTCACGAAACTTTATAAAGCTGTTTATATAGCTACAGCACTGATAACATAAATACTCCGGCATTCCGTTGCCTTTCTTTATCTGAAAATAATTTAATAATTAGATGCTTACTTACATAAGTTTAACAGTCTTTAGAGTGAAACTGTTTGCTTCTCAGATAATCACTAATTGGCTAAGCAAGGTTTGTTAACCTTAACAAGTTCCTCCTGCAATTTCTTGAGGGAGAAAGTTTTGAGCTACAATACTATCAGAATTTAGCTTGCCACGCCTGTTAACAATGGTAACAGCTTGCCAGTCAATGGCAAAATATAATGATCTACACACCACAAACGTATAAGAAGATATTACACACCACTGACCCATGCATGAAACAACTCCAACAAAACCAATGCAATGAATTTGTTTGTAAAGAAGAGCAACCAGACACAAGTTATTATTTCATACTAGGTTCAGAATTTCGTTTTTCTTCACCGTACTAAAATAATAAAGAATAAATAAGTAATACCTGGAGTCCTGTTAACAAATTGTATTGGTGCCGCAATTGATTTTTATCCATGGTGTACAACTTGACATCCATTGTGAAACATACTATACACGCTTTGACTTCTCGCATTTTGATTAACGCGTAATATTTTAGGCAAATGCAAAGGCACAAATCTCATAAATTAATCAAAAATAAATGGAAAATAAATCGCAACGCTATTCATACCACAGATTACTAATTTGTAGCAAGCATTCATACGCTATTCTAGATGAATATAAGGTTCTTGTATTCTAGTATATTACTCTTTGCACGCTCTTTGCCTTCTACTCGCTAGTGCTGAGCTGACCATAGAGTTTTTTTTTTCTTTTTTTCTGGCTCACGATTTGCCTGTGCGCTTTTATAATTCCCAACGGCCCGGCACGGCACCGCCCGGCAGCCGTCCAACGGCACAACAGGGAAGTGAAATGTATGGAATCATATGGAGACGCTTTTATATTTCCTCAACGGCACCGGCAAACCGTGCCGTGCCGGCCGGCCACATCCTACGCTGCCGTCGAACTTTTACGATGTAGTGCGTAGCTACAAGGATTCATATGTGTGAGTGTGAGTCCAGAGCAAAGAATATACAGCGTGTATAAAGGGCACAACCAGAATATTGGCGTAATATCGTTAATGTGTTGTTGTTGGTATGCTAGTACCTATGATGTATGATTGTGGAAACAAACAACATCAAAATTCAACAAATTGGTAATTTTCCGACAAACAGAAAGGTACTTATAGCGGTGCTGAACACGGTTAATAGGGAACTTACCAAAGTTAAATATTGTTACCTATCTCAACAAATAATTACCTAGATATTACTTAAGTAGGTAGTTAACTACTTAATTAAATAATGTGTTGTGTAGATAGATACCTACCTATCTTGGTAAGTAGGTACCTACGTAATAAAAACCAGCTACATATACTTATTATATTCTTTGATTTTTAAAAGATTTATTTATCATTTAAAAAAGTACCTACTACCTACCTACATTGTAACATAATCATTACAGAATTTACAATCAATTTGTACATAAACACACATTACTGTAGAAAAACTAGGTACCAATTGTCAATATACAACGTGTAACAGGGGACTTACTATGAGCTCGGCAGGACTTATATTGAACTGCCTTACTTTTTCGTACTATGACCCCAAAGGTTAGTATGGAAGCAGACCTTAAGCAGACCTGTTTAAAGCTTGCTTTTGTGCTGTTGCGGTTTCTTTTTTGCTGATGGTAAGCCCCCAGAAAGGGGATATCAACCCGAAAGAAGGTCAATGTACGTACTCGTGAAACTTCCAACAGAAAAAAAACAAATAAAAAAAAATTGAATGTCCCTATACAAAATGTTGGCGGAAAATTCAAATTTTCTATGGAGAATCCAAAATTATATTTTCATTTTGATTTTTTTTTCTGTTGGATGGTGTTCAGATTCACGAGAACATTGACCTCCTTTCGAGTTGATACCACCTTTCTGTTACACGTTGTATAATTGGTAAACTATTATTTTATAAAATTACTAGCTTCCGCCCGCGACTTCGTCCGCGTGGATATTAGAGAAAATCTTTAGGGAACCTTCAACCAGGATCCGACCAGCCGTTTTTACGCGATTAGGCGGGTCACCACCAAGCGCGCTGCCTCGCGAGGCAAGACGTTGGCCAAGACGCAAGACGCAAGGCGTTTGTCGCACGAGGCTTCCTCGCTCGGTGGGGACCCACCTAATCGCGTAAACACGACTGGTCATTCCCATTCCCGTTCCCGTTTCGTCCCACTTCCGTTCTCGTTCCCGTTACCGTCCCGTTCCGTTGCCATCCCATCACGTTGCCGTCCCGTCCCGTTGCCGTCCCGTCCCGTTCCCGTCCCGACCCGTCAAGTTCCCATTCCCGTTCCCATCCCCGTCCCGTCCCGTTCCCGTCCCGTTCCGTTCCCGTCCCGTCCCATTCCGTTTCGTTCTCGTCCCCGCTCTTGTTCTCGTTCCCATCCCCGTCCCGTCCCGTTCCCGTCCCGTCCGGTTCTCGTTCCCGTCCCGCTCCCGTTCCCGTTCCCGCCCCATTCCCGTTCCCGTTCTCTTCCGCTCCGTCCAGTTCCCGTTCTCTTCCGCTCCGTCCAGTTCCCGTTCCCGTTTCCTTTCTCCCCGTCCCCTGGGGCTGAATCATGCATGTCCACCGAGTTGGACTTCAAAATGAATGTAATTTTCGCAATCACCATCCCATAAAACCTCAAGAACGACATCCATATCGATTTTTATGTTTACTTACCCCATTTACCCCCTAAGGGGTTGATTTTCAAAACCAAAAAATAAATGTTTGGCTATTTATTTTTAGACGTACTCCTACGAAGTTTAAAGTTGTAATGTCTATTTTATATTCTTTTTCCATACAAAATTTGAACCCCATTTTCACCTTTTTAGGGGTTAAATCGGTTAAATCATGTACATCGTGTTGGACTTTAAAATAAATGTCATTTTCGCAATCACCATCCCATAAAACCTCAAGAACGATATCCATATCGATTTTTATGTTTACATACCCCATTTACCCTCTAAGGGGTTGATTTTCAAAATTACCAAATAATGTATGTTTTCCAATTTATTTTTAGACGTGCTCCTACGAAGTTTAAAGTGGTAATGTCTATTTTATATTCTTTTTCCATACAAAATTTGAAAACCCATTTTCACCCCTTTAGGGGGTTAAATCATGTCCACCGTGTTGGACTTCAAAATAAATGTCATTTTCGCAATCGTCATACCAGAAAACCCCAATAACGACATCCATCTCTATTTTTAGGTTTATTTACACATTTCACCCCTATTTTATCGCCATAGGGGTTGAAGTACTAACAATATCAATATACGTTGCGTTAGATTTTATTCCATAAGCCTTTACTATAAATTAAGTGATTTTTTACTTCGAAAATGAAGGATTTTTTTCCATACACAACTTCATACCCCTTTTCACCCCTTCGGGGGTAGAATTTTGAAAAACGCTGAGACCCGTATTTATTAATTTTCAATCTTCAGCCTAAAAACAAAATTTGAAAATCCTAGCTTCAAAACTGAGGGACTTTCATACAAACTTTCATCCCTTATTTCACCCCCTTAGGGATGGAATTTTCAAAAATCCTTCCTTAGTGGATGCCTACACTGTATGAGGTATCTGTGTGCAAAATTTCAAGTCTCTAAGTCCAGCGGTTTGGACTGTGCGTTGATAGATCAGTCAGTCAGTCAGTCATTCAGTTTACGATTTTATATATTAAGATTATAAATATAACAAATATCTAAAGAGAGAAGGCCAACTCTTATTTTTTATATTATTCGAAAGTAAAAAGTAGGTACCACGACACTACTGTACAATGTACAAATGGTAACTTCTTCGCTATGAGTGTTCTGTGTTGAACATCCAACCGCCGGCAACGGCAGCAATTATAAAAGCATCTTTCGGCGTCGCCGCTGCCGTGCCGAGCCGTGCCGTGCCGGGCCGTCGAGAATTATAAAAGCGCACAATTGTCCGAGTAAAAGACCAAAGAGTATAATTAAGGGCGGGTCCATAGCACATGTTTTGCTCATAAACATAATATTCCACTGGAATAGACGAACAGAGTTCGCTTGGCTGCAACACCAAAAGTGACATGAGCCAGTGTGTGAAAATTGTAAACGTGTGCGTGAATTTTAGAGATGCCTTGAAGTCCATTTTAGGTTGTCGATAACCTTAATGTATTATTGCTCTAATAAGTAAAACACAAACAAAATTTTGAACAATTTTATTTAAAAAAAATCTTAAAGTCTCCTTTAAGGGCTCCCAGTCTATTCTACTTATGACATTTATCCAGTAACTTAATCACTGGATTTACAGGAAACCTGGAAATATTGTTAAATTAGTACTTAAGTAGGTATAATTTACCAATTGAAAACTGTCGGTTAAAAGCAGCTTTAGATAAAACTATCAGTGTTCACAAAGACAAACAAAGTTATATTGGAAATCATCGACATGAGTATCGATATCAATAATTTTTGATCAATCTCTACGCCTTATTTTGTCAAGTTCACGGACATAATATCTTTTTATCTAACACATAATGTTTACAAATCAGCCTTTATTTAGAAAATAGGCGGTTAATAGCATGATATTAGTGTATTACTTAGTGTGTTTGGGAATATATTCAACTAAAATATGAAATATGAAAATGGTACTTGTACAATCTTATTTACCTGTGAAATGAGTGTTTATTTGGGTTTTTGTTGTAAATAACATTACAATTTAACACAGAACACGACACCATTATAGATTTATGTAGTTATAAGAGCCAAATCGACCCGATCGCGATCAAAATCACATAATAATCGAACGGACGCTTTTCCCCAAGATGATAAAAGATGATAAATGAAGTCAAACTAGGTTCTGCTGTCATTTTCTTTTAACTCTTTCTCACACATCGCATAAGCCGTAAGAATCGGTTTCTCACTCGCACCATAGTCCGTCTATTTGAGCGTAGCGAAAAAATTTCTATGTCTATGGTTTTGCTCTACACAATCAACAAAAACATCTACACAAAACATTGTTTCCGAAACATGTTTCTCTACACACGCCGGTCGTCCACAGCGATTGCGTGTTTTGTGTAGACAAAAATTCAGTGTTGCCAATTTAGCATTTTATGTTAGCCTATTATTATCATCCCCGTCAATTGGTAATGCGCTGGAACCTTGTCACATTAACATCCACGTTGACGTGATCCGCAACTAAAAAGTCATGAAACAAGAAAATTCTAATAGGTAATCTAATATAATTATTATTGAATTATTATTTTCAATAAGATAGGGTCTAGGTGTATAAAGATTTTACAATAGTTTTTTTTGTTTTTGAGGTTAAAATCATGGCCACCAGGCGCATTACCAATTGACGGGGATAGTACTTATCATGACTCGAAAATGTATGAAATAAATTTATAAGTGACCAAAGGTTTAGGTATATCTGAAAATGTAACTGTCAAGGTCAGTTTGACAGTGACATTTTTTTGTTTCCATTTTTGCTAGGAGAATTAGGTAAAGCGTGTTTTTTTTTGGTTTATTTTACTTGACGCATGTCTAATGTCATGAAAACATGTCTAGTTTTGCCTTCGAATAGAATATTAATAAAATAGGTACAATTTTACATTTATTGTGATGATAAATTAATAAAACCTGTTTTGAGAATCAGTATTTTTACGGGTATATTTTGCATGTGCAAGTTGGTATATTTCAGTATTTTTTGAAGTGCTTCGGTATTTTCGTAAAATTTCACACTGATGTTTTGTGTATGTGTTTTCCATCGGGCATGGAAAGCAAAAACATTGTTTCTCTACACAAAAATGTTTCGCGAAACAATGTTTTGTGTAGATGTTTTTGTTGATTGTGTAGAGCAAAACATGTGCTATGGACCCGGCCTTATATCGTGCTGACCATAGAAAATAGAATATGCATGCATAAAGCATGCATAGCAATAAATTCTGCACAGAACAAAACATTCTGTATTTTAAGTAGAGGTGTAAATGTCAAATAGTTATTATAAACCATAAACTTAATATTCCATTCAAGAACCTTATATTCATATTCTAAGAATATGAATATAAGGTTCTTGATTCCATTGAGCGTAGCGAAAAATTTTCTATGTCTATGTTATAAACCAAACCGAGACCGAGGGCCAAGGGTCTGACATGCTATGGTAGAGCGAGATGGACACCCACACCCAATTGCACTAAACTTAAGAATCGCCTAAGTCTTTTCTTAACTACAACTCGACCAAGTTAAGTAGGCGAATGACAGCTACATGACCGCTAAGTTTGACACCGTTTTAATTTGGTCGTGTTGTAGTTAGGAACAGACTTAGGCGATCCTTATGTTTAGTGCAATCGGGTGCCAATTGCACTAAACTTAAGAATCGCCTAAGTCTTTTCTTAACTACAACCCGACCAAGTTAAGTAGGCGAATGACAGCTACATGACCGCTAAGTTTGACACCGTTTTAATTTGGTCGTGTTGTAGTTAGGAACAGACTTAGGCGATCCTTAAGTTTAGTGCAATCGGGTGCCAGTGGCGTAGCGTGGAGGGGGGCGGGGGGGCGGCCCGCCCTGGGTGGCACTTTTTAGGGGGCGGCAAAATTTCACAAAAAAAAATATAAAAAAAGAAAATAAGTACTACACTCTCATTGATTGCAACGATTTTGACCAAACCATCATCACAGTACAATCCGGAGCGCGCGGCGCGCTGCGCACGCCGCGACTAGCCTACACTATCATTGATTGTAATAATTTTGACCAAACCATCATCACCGTCTGGAGCACGCGGCTACATAAAAGATTATGTACCGAAAAAAACCCGAAGAGTTAATTTTTAGTAAATACATAAGGTAGGTAAAGATTATTTTTTTTAAGAAATTACTGATTTTCTGGACTTATAACGAAAATAGGGGGGCGGCGAAATTCAGGTCCGCCCCGGCGGGCGACACAAACACATGCTACGCCACTGGCGAGATCGTCTTATTGAGATTCCTATAGGAGAAAATAGAGAACAGTGTCATGTTTTCTCTCTATCCAACCGGACTTTTTTTCATGGTTGGGTTATAGGCACAGTTCAATAAGGCAAAACAAACAAGTAGGGTTATATCAAGCTCACTCACTACGGAATTCGAGTACTTAACTGTAACGATTCCGACTACTTTTTAGGGTAATTTTTTTGCGATCATGGCATCCCCATATTTTGACGTCATAATATATCTATCCCTTACACTTACACATCCCGAAATACGTAAGTCTGTTGCTAACAATTCTCGATTGAAATCGCAGTTGCATTGCTGCTTTAAGTAAGATGCGATTTCTGTCAAATTTGATTGCAACAAAGTTAGATAATCAGCCCACTGGTCGCTCGGTGGCGCATCTACCCCTTTTTAATATACTATATCTATGCCGAGGGCCCTACCGATCGATCGGGGTTTTTTCCCGCGGGCTGATTATCTACTTAGAAACCACCTAGCGACCGGTCTCATTTGACAGATGAATGTGATACATTGCTACTTCTTTTTGGTGTGAAAAAAATATACCAAAGAAAAGTAGCAATGTATGTCAAATGAGACCAGTCGCTAAATAGTTTCTATTTAGATAATCAGCACACCGGTCATGAAAAAACCCCGAGGGGGCTTACCATCAGCAAATAAGAAACCATCCCTGAGCCATTCAGTTCAAAAGTAGGCCTTAAACAGGACTGCTTAAGGCCTGCTTTTGAACTAACCTTTGAGGTCATAGTACGAAAAAGTAAGGCAGTTCAATATAAGTCCTGGGGGCTTACCATCAGCAATTAAAAAACCATTCTTGAGCCGTTCAGTTCAAAAGCAGGCCTTAAAAAGGACTGCTTAAGGCCTGCTTTTGTACTAACCTTTGAGGTCATAGTACGAAAAAGTAAGGCAGTTCAATATAAGTCCTGCTATAAGAGCTCATAGTAAGGCCCCTAGGCCAAGTTAAGTCAACATAAGGGGCCTTACTATGAGCTCTTATAATGGGACTTATATTGAACTGCCTTACTTTTTTGTACTATGACCTCAACGGTTAGTATGAAAGCAGGCCTTAAGCAGTCCTGTTTAAGGCCTGCTTTTGAAATGAATGGTTTCTTATTTGCTGATGGTAAGCCCCAAGGTAGTCAACATAAGGCCTAGTCTTAGATTATTTATGGCCTAGTTTGTTAATTTGTTTACATAAGTCAAGTAGACGACCGAGTTGATTTTAAAAGAACGTCAACATTGACATGCATAAAAATTTTTTTTTTCATGTCAGTGAACGTCAAACACACGACGTAATGCACTTCTACTGAAATGTTTTTACTGGATTAATGTAAACAGGCACCCTGATTATTTAAAAAGAAACTATTTAGCGAACGGTTGCATTTGACATACATTGCCACTTTTCTTTGGTATGTTTTCTTTAATCCAAAAAGAAGTAGCAATGGATCACGATCATCTGTGAACTGCAACCAGTCGCTAGGTGGTTTTTAATTAGGTAATCAGTCCGAGGGTCTAAGGGCCCCAGCGACCTTTAGGCTGCGGTCCGCATAGCAATAATTTCGATTATGACGTTTACAACGTTCACGCGCGGTCCACATTCGATATCGCGCTTAAATTGACAAAATCGACAAATGACAGTTGGCGAATGCGAACCGCTCGTAAGCGCGCTAACGTTTTATTCTAACCTCAAATACAAGATGGAATAATTGCTATACTCCAGCCAACTCGTGGAAAGAATGTTTGTAAACAAAACTTTGCGCATTTTTCGTAATTATTCCACAAATACGTTAAGTTTCAGTAAATTAACACCATAAATAAACTTGGACAACATAGGTAAGCTATCAATGATATTCTTATATTTATAAAACATGTTATAAAAAAGTGTTTTTGAGGTTAAGTATGGGCGATTTGTTTGTAAACATTATTTCCACGAGTTGGCTGGAGTATAGATACTATTTTTGCTCTCTAAAGCGATGATAATGATGAATAACGTTTGATTATCGAGTCGTGTGCACCCAACATTTTTTTTTTTACTTTTTACAGCAACCACCTTTTTGGATAAACTCCAAATTAATATTAACAAAATACTAATCAATATAATGCTCTATCCTTTTGTTGTGAAGTGAGGAAAAGATCCTTCTATAACGAACTCTCTCATTTTTTGATTTTTTGACAAAATAAAATTCTGACACTTGTTTCGTTTGACAGTCACTTAAAACTTTTGACAGGACGTTCACAGTGATTACGCTCCGAGGCAAGGTCGCTGTAAGCCCAAGATGGCGCTGGTGATGACGTCATGAGTGACGTCACGCTAGATATTGTAATCACGCTAACGTGCATGCGGACCGGCTGTTATCGCGATAATATCGAATATTATCGCTATGCGGACCGCAGCCATAAATCCATGGTTATAAATGTAGTCTATGACGATCGATAACTCAGCGGTAAGTTTGTTGGAATGTACCTGGAAACGTCAACGTCATGTGTGTTAATGTCAAAGCGAAAGCGAGCGAGAAGCGAGTGGAGTGGATGGAGTTTTTTGTACTTAGCTTAGCAGCTTAGCTTACCGATTTTCCTTTAATAAATTTTGAGTTTGGCGCATTTGTATTTGCGTAAATGTTAATCAAAATGCAAGAAGTCAAAGCGTGTATAGTATGTTTCACAATGGATGTCAAGTTGTACACCATGGATAAAAATCAATTGCGGCACCAATACAATTTGCTAACAGGGCTCCAGGTAACTCTGTTTACTTATTTCTTCTTACCTGAAAAAAAAAACTATATTCTGAACCAAGTAGTAGGAAATAATAAGGCTAAACTGGTACATTAAAGGCAATTACAATAAGGCAAAACTGGAGATTCATAATTTTATGACAGAAACTATACAATGCTAGAAGTCTTTTAGTGAAGTCCTTATTTGAAGCAACCTAGTAGTTTTCTAGAAATAAATTATTAAAGATCACCAAATCACTTGGTTGCTTAAGAATTTTCAATGTGACAATTTACAAAATTAGTGACAGAATCAGAAGCGCGACTGTTCAATAGTCCCACTTTAAAGACTATTAAACTAAAGGCAGAAACATACTATTCTGTTGTGTTGTGTTGTTTCACGACAGAAGTGTATCGGTTTCATACATTTAGAAATGCTTCTGTCATGACCAGAGACCGGACTTGCGGTGGCACAAATAAAATGACGTTTAATAGTGCGTGGACAACTTAATTATCTATTTGTGTAATGTATTGATAAAAAATATAATTACTTAAGTAATGTGAAAAACGAGTAAAAACTGAAACAAGTTTTCTTCTGCAAGGCATTACGAACTGAATAAGTAAAAATTGTGAAATGTAGAAAAAATAAAATGCACTCCAGTTTTTCTTAATGCAAAGATAGCAAAGTCAAAGTGAGTGAAATACAATGTCAATTTTTTTAAAATACAAAAAAATATACAGACGCGATCAAAGAAGTTCTACTTCAAAAATATTTTCAAAACATTGATATATAAACATTTACGATGATTTGATAATCACTAGCAAGTTTGTATTCCTGCTACCGCAAATCCGGCCTTTGGTCATGACACAATACAACACAACAAACAACAACATAGTGTGTTGGCACCTTTACTTCTGTAAGTAAGCACCTAATTGTTTAATTATTTTTAGATAAAGAAAGGCAACGGAATGCCGGAGTATTTATGTTATCAGTGCTGTAGCTATATAAACAGCTTTATAAAGTTTCGTGACAAGTGCCATAGAGCTTATTTTGTTTTGGAAAACTTACTTGAAAAAGATAATGAGGTTTGTAAACCAACTAAAGTCTGTTCATCCTTACTTGTCTTATTTAGTAAACAGTTTTTGACAGTTGCCATATGTCTTTTAAACTTAAATCTTTATTTAAAAATATGTTAGTAAGTTTATGAAATTATGTACGATTTAAACAGACCGGCCAGAGCCGGCCCGCACCGAAATGCATTTTACAAACTGTTGAAGGAAATATAACTTTCAATATAGGTAGTTAAGTTCTATATTTCTTTGAAATTAACGCAGCTTAGAACTCGACCGGCTCCGTTGGCATGCGTCCGCATCCGTTCGGATGCGTAGGCAGCCGATTGGCTCCGTCCTCACGCGTCGAAGCCGACCGGCTCCGTATGTACGTCGCGGCAGCCGACCTGCTTGTACTAACATATATACTTCGGGCGTATTCACTTATAGTAGAACCGGAAATCGATAAAATTGTGCGCATTGTGATGAAAGCGTAAAATTTTTACCATGCTTAGGGGACACCACTGTGATTATTTTAAGATGTGAAGGCAATCTGGATTTGACCCCTAACGTATTTTAGAGGTAAAATTCAATATTGAGGACGTTTTATTCCGTATTATTCCGTTTTATGTCACTTTATGAAGCTAAATAGGAAGGTTATAAGAAATTGCAAAATACATATGCAAACACATTTAAACATCACCCCCTTTCCAATGACACCTCAGTCATCAAAATCGGTTCAGTAGTTTAGGCAGCAGAAGTCATTTTTAGGGTTCCGTAGCCAAAATGGCAAAAAACGGAACCCTTATAGATTCGTCATGTCTGTCTGTCTGTCCGTATGTCAAAGCCATTTTATTCTGAAAGTATTAAGAGCACACAGTTGAAACTTGGTAGGTAGGTGTATTCTGTTAACCGCTTAACGATTTTAACACAAAAATAAAAAATAGAAGGTTAAGGGGGGCTTCCCCATACATGGAACTGAAACTGAAAAAATTTTTTTTCTTCAAACCAATACGTGCGAAGTGTTTATAGATAGGTCTTTGAAAATGACATTGAGGTTTCTAAGACAATTTTTTCTCAAAGTCAACCGTTTGAAAGATATACACCGCCAAAGTGGTAAAATGTGTGTCCCCCCCTTTAACTTTTAAATAAGAGAGTGAAAAATCTAAAAAAAATATATGCTCTAGATCTTAATAAACACTTTCAACCAAAATTGGTTTGAACTACATACATTTTGTAGTTTTTGAGATATAGTACATTTTCCAAAACCGCAAATATAACTTTGTCATTCATACCAACACTGTGAAAAACAAAGTTATTTTTGCAGACGAAAAATGATAGTGGTATTAAATATGGTATGATATAAGGTAACTACGGAACCCTACGGCGCGTGGCCCGACACGCACTTGGCCGGTTTTTTTTTACATTTGAAATATAATCAAATGAGTACTGAATAGTACTGATTACTGTAGGCTGATTGTCTAACTTTGTTGCAATCAACTTTGACAGAAATCGCAGTGACATTGCTGCTTTAGTAAGAACCAATGTGACAACTATCTTACTAAATGCAGCAATGCAACTGCGATTTCAATCGATTTCAATCGAGAATTGTTAGCAACAGCCTAACGTAATTCGGGGTCTGGTTGTTGAAAGAAAAGAGTACAAATATCGGCATAAAAAAAAAATAGAAAGCCACATTAATACCAATTTAAAAAGTATTTAGTTTAATTGGAACAGTTTCATAAAAAATGCGTTTAAAAAATATTATACACAGCGCGGCAATTACATACAAAAATCTTAAAATGCGTTCTGTTAAAGGCCGGTACAGTTATCTCTGTGATACCAGCACCAGTTTTTTTTATGTTGTCCCACATTTTATTTTCTCTTAAAAACCGTCGGGAGACCACCTGTGAAGTTCCTTGTTCCGGAGATATGACGTCATCAAAATTGCGACGGACGTATTTTGAAAAAAACTGATAATTATAATTATGATTCTATGAATACATGTATGGGGTGTCAAATTAAAGGGAATTAAATGTTCTATTAGGCTGAGTAGTACAGTTACGAAAATATATTAAATTATATGGAAATATATTTTTTTTAACTCTCCATTTTTTATTTCATTTTAAATTACTGTAAATATTAAACTGATAATTTTATTGCAAACAAAAAATATATTGATAAATTCCATTTAATGCAGATTTGAAAAAATATAATTTTCAAGTACCTTTACAAACAATAAATAGCGAAAAAAAATTTAAACGTCGCGCGCCGTCTATTTCTTATATAAAAGATATTTTGTATTAAAGTATAACAATATGGCTATCTAATGAAAGCTAATAAATAGTTGATTCCAAATATATGATTCGGCAACCGTTCTCCTACGACCGATTTGCTATTGGACTGTTCGTCGACAGGACGATTCATTTATTTCCATTTCCCCAACAGAGTCTTTCACCTACGGACTGTTCGCCGACAGGACCTTTGGTATATGTCACTTTTGACGACACGCCGTTCCACCTACTAAATGTTTCACCGACACGACGATAAACCTATAATTCTTTTAACTACAACCCTTTCCATCTACGGAGGATTCGCCGTCAATATTAAGGCAAGCAATATTACAAAGAATGTACTTAAACATTTAATTAAAACTATATTTAATTAACTATAAAATAATATTAAACAACTAAATATTATTTAAACTTCTAATACGTCTTTGTTCCTAGTATGCAAAATAAATGAGTTTTAATAAAATATTTATATAAACCATTTCCGGTGTAATAGATAATAAATAACAATGAAGCAACTGCAATACTTAGGTATAAGCGTGATATATATTTGATTTTCAAAGAATAGAATAACATGTAAGTAATTAAAACTACAATTTATATTTATAATTATGTATTTATTTATTACAAGTATGTATTTACAAAAAAAAATAAGTATGTTATAAGTAATCTAGTACCCATAGCACAAGTTGAGTTATTTGGGATTAGATGGCTCTGTGTGGCCCTGAGTGGTGCGGCCTGACCTGAAATATTTATTTATTATTCTTTGTAATATCGCTTGCCTTAATATTGACGGCGAATCCTCCATAGATGGAAAGGGTTGTAGTTAAAAGAGTTATAGGTTTATCGTCGTGTCGGTGAAACATTCAATAGGTGGAACGGCGTGTCGTCAAAAGTGACATATACCAAAGGTCCTGTCGGCGAACAGTCCGTAGGTGAAATACTTTGTTGGGGAAATGGAAATAAATGAATCGTCCTGTCGACGAACAGTCCAATAGCAAATCGGTCGTAGGAGAACGGTTGCTGAATCCAAATATATATACATTATAATACTTTAATGTTATTGTTTTAAAGAAAATTAAAAAAAACGAAAACTAAGAAGTATGATATATATGTAAATTATTTGAAAAACCAAAAAAGGCCAGTCAAAATCAACACAAAAAAGCCAAAAATCGCAAGCGCATATGTAACACGATTGTATAAATGTTGTTATGCCCCTTGAAAGTAGTTTATACCGAAGTATGCAGCCCTGAAACCCTGTTGCTGCTCGAAAAGCTTACCACTTTTTTCAGTTTCTTTAAAAAAACTATATTAACGAAGGGTTTTTCATGTTACTTGGTCCTATACTTTTGTAAAGCCTACTTAATTAACTACAGTTTAAGCCTATTTTTAGTGGTCTACAACTATTAATTGCGAAGACTCAGCTAGTCAAAGACAGGCAAATGGAAAAAAAATAAAAAATACATATTTGACTTGCTGTATCTCCGCAACCAATAGCCTTAGACTACTCAAATTAAGCTTAAACTGTAGTTAATTAAGCAGGCTTTACAAAAGTATAGGACCAAGTAACTTGAAAAACGCTTCGTTAATATAGTTTTTTTGACGAAACTAAAAAAAGTGGTATGTTTTTCGAGCAGCACAGGGTTTCAGGGCTGCATACTTCGGTATAAACTACTTTCAAGGGGCATAACAACATTTATACAATCGTGTTACATGTGCGCTTGTGATTTTTTTAGGGTTCCGTAGCCTAAATGGCAAAAAACGGAACCCTTATAGATTCGTCATGTCTGTCTGTCTGTCTGTCTGTCCGTATGTCACAGCCACTTTATTCCGAAAGTATTAAGACTACACAGTTGAAACTTAGTAGGTAGATGTATTCTGTTAACCGCTTAACGAATTTAATACAAAAATAAGAAAAATAAAAGATTAAGGGGGTCTCCCAATACATGGAACTGAAACTGAAAAATTTTTTTTTCTTCCAACCAACACGTGTTGGGTGTCTATAGATAGGTCTTTAAAAATGACATTGAGGTATCAAAGACAACTTTTTCTCAAAGTCAACCGTTTGAAAGATATTCACCGTCAAAGTGGTAAAATGTGTGTCCTTTAACTTTGGAAATAAGAGAGTGAAAAATTTAAAAAAAATATATGCTGTAGATCTTAATAAACACTTTCAACCAAAATTGGTTTGAACGAGATATAGTAATTAGTTTTTGAGATATAGCACATTTTCCAAAACCGCAAATATAACTTTGTCATTCATACCAACACTGTGAAAAACAAAGTTATTTTTGCAAACGAAAAATGATAGGTGGTATTAAATATGGTATGGTATAAGGTAACTACGGAACCCTATGGCGCGTGGCCCGACACGCACTTGGCCGGTTTTTTGTGTTGTATTTGACTGGCCTTTTTTGGTTTAACAAATAATTTACAAATACATCGTACTTCTTAGTTTTCGATTTTTTTTTATTTTCTTTAAAACAATAACATTAAAGTATTATAATGTATTGTATTTGGATGTATTTTGGATGTATTTGGAATCAGCTATTTATTAGCTTTCATTGGATAGCCATATTGTTATGCTTTATTACAAAATATCCTTTATATAAGAAATAGACGGCGCGCGACGTTTAAAATTTTTTTTCGCTATTTATTGTTTGTAAAGGTACTTGAAAATTATATTTTTTCAAATTTGCATTAAATGGAATTTATCAACATATTTTTTGTTTGCACTAAAATTATCAGTTTAATATTTACGGTAATTTAAAATGAAATAAAAAATGGAGAGTTTTAAAAAAAATATTTCCATATAATTTAATATATTTTAGTAACTGTACTACTCAGCCTATATTTTGTATTATAACATTATAGAACACTTAATTCCCTTTAATTTGACACCCCATACCTCAGATCAAATAAAAAAAAAATATTTGGTCTGAGCCCCATACATGTATATTGAATTCATAGAATCATAATTATCAGTTTTTCAAAATACGTCCGTCGCCATTTTGATGACGTCATATCTCCGGAACAAGGCACTTCACAGGTGGTCTCCCGACGGATTTTAAGAGAAAATAAAATGTTGAACGACAAAAAAAATGGTGCTGGTATCACAGAGATAACTGTACCAGCCTTTAAGAACGCATTTTTAAGATTTTTTTATGTAATTGCCGCGCTGTGTATAATATTTTTTAAACGCATTTTTTATGAAACTTTTCCTATTAAACATATTTTTTTTTAATTCATATTAATGTGCCATTCTAATCACAATTTATTTTAGCGGATATCTGTACTCGTTCGAAATTTATCGTCACTGGAAAATATTTTTTTGTTTATACAATTTTCGATTTTTGGTGTTCGGAATTACGGTTATTTATTTTCTAGTATGTATAGGTGTGTTTTTATTTTAGAAAATGATTGGCCATCTATTATTTATCCGAAAATGATACCACATTTGCCATAGTAGCTATAAATTTGCAGTTATTACGACAAACATCATGCGCGGCGAAACGATAGGTCCGTGATGAACAATTTGGCCTCTAGAATCTGTTAGGGGTCAAATCCAACTTGTCTCCACATCTTAAAATGATCACTGTAGTATAACCTACGAATGGTAAAAGAAGCACGCTTTCATCACAATGTGCACAATTTTAATGAACATATGCGATTTCCGGTTCTACTATTATGAAGATTGGTAACTGGCGCTCAGTTATATAGTACTTAAATCTATTCTGTGGCACAGTCGCATGATAACAGAATCTCCAACACAAATTTAAACCAGCAGCGCACCAGCGCTGATACCGCCGATCAGCTAAGATCAGAGCTAAGCCGCCACTTTTTAACCGTCTTCAAAAAAGGAAGAGGTTATCAATTAGTCGCGTACCTGTGTATATTTTTTATATTTGTAGCAGATTTTTTAAGGGACAGACGTAGAGGTATTTAAATTACTTAACATATTTAATTTTTACTTGTGTTTTATTTCTATTTGTGCAACACAATAACAAAGTTATTTAATTTACTCTCATGCGAAACATACAACTTCTCACCTCTACCAGCGAGAAAAGTGTAAGGCAAGAATAGTTATTTTCTCGTGACTTTCCTTGTGACTTTTCTTAGAAACTTGTTCTGTCAATTCTTTAACACATAGTACTTACTTATATCTATTCTGAGGTTAGACTAAATCGCTTCGCTTGATGTAGGTACTAATTTTTTCGTAATAGGGTAAGCTTTACTTATATTGGCACCCTCACAGTGATTGGCACTTTGACATTTAAACGCAGATATAAAGTACAGCATCTAACAACTAAACTTTATATTTTTTGTCAAATACAACTTTTATGCCCAACAACACAACGTGATTTATTATACATGTCACGCCATCTATTGAAATGTCATCATCATCAGTTCAGTAGTGTGTCTCATTTTAGCAGCTGTTGATCCGACGGTCTGCCCTCTCGTACGTTCGTATGTGACTCGCAATACCATACCAATGCCATCCATATAGCTGTGGTAAACTCTTCTTTTAAACTTAAAATTCCTATATCTTTTGTTGGAGTAAACTGATTGCGATGAAATAAAGATTAAATGTTACTCCAAAATACATTTTTTTATGTAATAAATTTTGATGTAAACAACACGATTGAGTATTTTTGACGTTATTAGTGTATAACCATACAAACAAACAGATAAACAGAAAGAAAATGTTAAAAATGGATTCGATTTGTAAGCATACTACTTTTTGCAAAATATTTCCTTTCTACAGTACAGACAACTATTCTTCAGATTTACTAAATGTATAGATATAGATTGTCATGGCAAAATCATACAACTCTGTTACTTTTTTAAATTTGGCATTACAACACTTTAAAAAACCGGCCAAGTGCGTGTCGGGCCACGCGCCATAGGGTTCCGTAGTTACCTTATACCATACCATATTTAATACCACCTATAATTTTTCGTCTGTAAAAATAACTTTGTTTTTCACAGTGTTGGTATGAATGACAAAGTTATATTTGCGGTTTTAGAAAATGTGCTACATCTCAAAAACTAATTACTATATCTCGTTCAAACCAATTTTGGTTGAAAGTTTTTATTAAGATCTACAGCATATATTTTTTTTAGATTTTTCACTCTCTTATTTCAAAAGTTAAAGGGGGGGGGACACACATTTTACCACTTTGGCGGTAAATATCTTTCAAACGGTTGACTTTGAGAAAAAGTTGTCTTAGAAACCTTAATGTCATTTTTAAAGACCTATCTATAGACACCCAACACGTGTTGGTTTGAAGAAAAAAATTGTTTTCAGTTTCAGTTCCATGTATGGGGAGCCCCCCCTTAATCTTTTATTTTTCTTATTTTTGTATTAAATTCGTTAAGCGGTTAACAGATTACATATATCTACCAAGTTTCAACTATGTAGTCTTAATACTTTCGGAATAAAGTGGCTGTGACATACGGACAGACAGACAGACAGACAGACAGACAGACAGACAGACGGACAGACAGACAGACATGACGAATCTATAAGGGTTCCGTTTTTTGCCATTTTGGCTACGGAACCCTAAAAAGGCATCGAACCTGCATTAACCCAATTTCTCATTTTTCTTTCTTTTATTATATTATTTTATCTACCATTTTACTCGTATAATATTAAAATTACGTCAACGCGGGCAAGCAGACACTGACTAACAGACTGCAATGCGCTCCTCCTATAAAAACGTACTGACGAATGCGAACGCGTGCCGACGGATGCGGACGGATCGGCAGGCTGATTATCTAAATAGAAACTATTTAGCGACCGGTTTCATTTGATATACATTGCTACTTTTCTTTGGTATGTTTTTTTTTTCACCCCAAAAAGAAGTAGCGATTTATCACATTCACCTGTCAAATGAGACCGGTCGCTACGTGGTTTCTAATTAGATAATCAGCCCGCCCGCCGTACGCATGCCGACGGCTGCGTTCGGCTGCCGACGCATACGTACGCATCCGTTCCGGCGCGGCCCGATTCCGGCCGGTCTGTTTGAATCGTACATTATTGTTAATTTGTTAACAATTTATTTCGTAATCTATGTGTGGAAAATTATTTGTTTTATTTTAGCAATGATTATTTTAATAAAGAGTTGGGTGAAGATTGTTTACCATATAAGACAAGTACCTAAAGATGGACAGACTTTATCATGTTACAGTGTCTTTCACTGTAATAATAAACTTATAGATATTTTTACATACTTTTCCAGATAAAAAAGGACAGATTGGTTGCAGTAGATCGAGACTCCATCAGTATTAATCCTTACCTTACTTACTTAGATGTAAATAGAGCATATTATGAAGAACTTAAGTTTCAATGGGTTAGAAATAATTATAATATAAATTTTACAACTCATAAAATACCAGTTGTGACCCACACAACTCTTGATAAAGAAGTGATGATTGATGAAACTTCTGCAAATGAAAGTGTTACTAAACAGGCCAATAAAGATGTAAAGGAAGAGAGTATGGATATGAGCGAGTTTAATTTTAATGCCCCAATAGAAAATTCTTGTAATGACGACGATCTGAATGCACAATCAACCTCTGGTTATAATGTTGACAATACTCAAATTGTTGAAGATGATGACAATGATAACTTTTTCAATAGTGATGACGAAGGTAGTATTCGAAATGTGCCAATTCCAATTAAGAGTATAGCAAAAAAATTAAAGGAACCAGAGAGAGAAGCGGACGGATGCATCCTTGATGCGGAGTATGCGACTATGCATGCAATCTCAAGGAACGAGGCTCAAGCTGCAGTAGAGATTATAAAAATGTCTGGGGTCGGGAAACATAAATGCAGTGTATGTGACAAATCTTTTGGTAACGATAATCGTTTGAAGGTCCATATGCGCATGCATGACAAGGTTTGTTACACATTTAATAATACAAAGCAAAAGAGTCGTACATGTGCGTTGTGTACCACATAATAAATTAGTAATTTTTTTCTGCAGCATTTCAGTGGCAGCCATTTGTGTGAAATATGTAAATTTTATTACAAATCAAGCTTATTGTTACAAACACATTTGACAGAAAAACACATGTACAAATATGTGTGTAAAAAGTGCCCTGAAGTTACTTTTGATAGGTCAGTATTTTGAAAATTGGTGTCGATTTGGTTGGCATGACTTAACTAAATTCGATAGAGAATGAAAAAGATGGAAAACTAAATTTAGTCTAGTCAGTTTAGTTAAGTCATTACCAACTGAATCAACACTAGTATTATTCGGTATCTACTTTCTCTCACCTTTAAAGTTTGAGTAATTTAAATGTATTTCAATTTCTAGACCTGTAAATACATACCTACTAAAAGTAAACTTTTTCAGTCTTTAGTTGCATGCATCCTAAAGTAAACCAAAAAATGCCTGTCAAATGCGGCAAATACCTGTCAAATGCGGCAAATGCCTGTCAGATGGCAACCCTACCCACGCCGCCTGCCGCCCGCCCACTCCGTTTTCCTTGCCTTGTGACAAATTGTGTTGTCTCGTCTCATCGCATATTATGTACTCTATCAGAGACTAGCTAACTACAGCCAAACCAGTCAGCGTAACCTCGTCAGTCAAAGAGTACCTTGACTTGCGGGTGTATGTTCTTCGCTGGCATTGCATAAATCGAGATAGCTACTATAATAAGTACATAATACACAATAGGCATGACGAATATTTATTTATTTTATGTTACATAAATTACCTCTCAAAGAAAGAAACATTGGTAAAATAATTATTTCGCTAGCATGAAAACTGCCCGAGATATCACAGTACACAAATTAGACTCACCCTAGGTAGTTTGTATGCAACGTCCTTTTTTATTTGGTCTGAGGCAACACGTAGGAAATGTACTCGGCAGCTATATTCAATATTGTGTTTATCAAAATGGTATCTTAGACAAATTTGCTATACATTTTACGGACTAATTAAAGGTATTATTTATTTTAATAAATTTTATACTTTTACTTGTCCACCCAACTTTGGAGGGTGATAAAACAAATAATACGTAAATAACGTTTAGTCCCACCGTTTAAGGATTAAAAGGTGCATTGTGATTGGTTTACAAGCATTAAACCAGGTTTTGTTAGAACAGTCTGCACCCCAGTTTTGTGAAACATCTCTGAATAAGACAGTATAAGTTTAATATGTTTACGATTTTTATTAGTATTTCGTTGTTTTATTCATTAGTCGTCATCCCTATTCAATGCCGTTTTTAGTTGTAGGTTAGGCACCTAAGTACAACGCGAATAGGGTTACCAGGACCGAAATTCGGAAATCCGGTCGCAAGAGGTTGAAAACCCTGATTTTTGGACAAAAGTCCGGTCTCTGATTAAAATAATAAAAAAATAGTAGGCCACTTACATTAGGTAGGTAGGTACTAATACTAAAAACTAGCAACAGCTTTAAATTTACTTATCTTTTTTTATTTGGAATTTTTTACACAAGTGGGTGGTTCCTTGAAGAAAATTATGTGCTTCTTTCAAGAAACTACCCACTCATAGTCTAGTCGCGGCGTGCAGCGCGCCGCGCGCTCCGAGCTGTGTGGCTAAGATGATTTAGACAAAATCATTACAATCAATGATGGTGTAATGATTTTGTCCAAGCGCAATTAAAAATCCGGTCTTGAATGAAATCCGGGCGGAGTCCGGTCTGAGCTCTTAAAATCCGGTCAAGACCGGATTTATCCGGTCAGATGGTAACCCTAAACGCGAATGAGGAGCGCGAGTCGTATTTACACACGACAAATATACATTATTATATATACAATTATGTATTCAGTGCATGCGATGCGATGTAAGTACGATGAAAACGGTGTTGCACCGGGTATAGACTGCGAGACGGACTGGTGGAGTGGACCAGCGCAGCCACTGGCCAGTCTCCCCCTAGGCTTCGCCGCCCGGGGCAAGTGCCCCTCCCTTTCCCCCTTAGATCCGGGCCTGTAATTATCTTGTTTTAAGGGTCCATCATAAGAAAACATGGTTTGCAGGGGTCATATTTTTAGATAGAAAACGTAAAGTTGTAGTTGTAGCCATAAAAAAACATACAACAAGCTAAATAGATTTTCTAGTAGCTACAAGTATTAAATAGCGCATAAACCTCACAGGTGATTGTAAAAAAAAAACTGAATAACATCAAAAGCACTTGCTCACATAGGGTCATATTTTTTAAATAGGTAATAGCAGAAACGTATTGAATTCTACATCAAAATAAACTTTAACATACTGTGCAGTGCAGTAGCTCCTTTTATTCAAGAAAGATAATTGTGCTAATAATGATGAAAAAACAACAAAAAAAAACATCGAAAAAGTGCAGAAGTGAGGTTATTTTCCATACTCTTTACACGTAAAGGAAAAGGCAGAGACAAATGTTTCCGCATATTCGGTTATGCCATAACCGATCCTTGATACAGCGTGTTTGGTAACCAAACATCCTGTATACACATATAGCCGACCTTGAAGTAGCTTAACACCATAGTATTTCGTCACACCAACTGCTGGCTGGTAGGTCAGTAAGTTAGACTTACACCCAATTGCACTAAACTTAAGAATCGCCTAAGTCTTTTCTTAACTACAACTCGACCAAGTAGGCGAATGACAGCTACATGACCGCTAAGTTTGACACCGTTTTAATTTGGTCGTGTTGTAGTTAGGAACAGACTTAGGCGATCCTTAAGTTTAGTGCAATCGGGTGTTAGAACCCTAGATAATGTACTTCTGAATGAAACTGAACGCTTATTAGGATTTATACACATTCACATAATATTTCGTCGTCATAATATTTCAGGACAACGGCAAAACAGCACTACATTTTAACTCACTTAGAAAAACGCAGAAAGAATAATGCAGAAGAGGATGTGAGCCGACCAACTTGGCTGAGTAACAGAGGTGGAAAGCGTACCAAAGGGGGATCTGCGGCCAAAGTAAAGCGTAAGCGTACTAAAAAACCCGACGACTTCCTTGTATATACACCTATCCGTCAAGAAGATCAATACTCGATGATCCAAGAGAGGAAAAACTCAAGGAATTATATGGATTCACCGTTAAAATGTGAACTTTGCTTCAAAGGGTACAGAGCGGAAATGACGTTTGGCAAACATATGAAAAAACATGACCCGGTAAGTTAAAGTAATATTACTAACAATCTGATGACGGGGTTGATATCTTTGCAAAATCAATAAACTTATTAAAGACATTTTTTCTAAAAAAAAATACGTTTTTAAAACAGACTAAAAAGTATAGAATAATTTTTCTAATAAATATTATGGGCCATTCGTGTTGTCATCGTCGCAGCCCGGCAGCACTGAGGCAACTAAATAATAAGTTTTATAACCCTATAAGTATACACAGAAATTTTAAACCTAAAAACAGGGTGCAGTTTTTAAGATCTATTTACTTATTAATTATAATGTACGGTCAACGCCACGACAGCGTAATCATTATAGTACAATAGCCCGTAGAACATTTAAATCACCAAAAAGGTTACCGTTTGCCGTTGTGATATAATTATTTATTACGAAATTATAGATACTTTAACCTAAGTTTTACAGATCGCAACCCGCCGTAACCTATATTTGTATATCTCCAAAAATGATATTTTTTTATTTTTCAAGGTTTACCACATGGTTTAGCTATTGTCGTGTTCTACAGCTTTGTTTGATTGCCACTGATAATAGTAAGACCATGGAAAGTGATCATACACAGATTTAAGACTCTGGTCTTATAAAGTCTAGATAAAGTCCAACCATTTTCATCAGGTCTTAAATCTGTGTATGGCTACTTTTTATAGTCTTACTTTTATCTGTGGCAATCAAACCAAGCTGTAGAACACGACAATAACTAAATTATGTGGTAATCCTCGAAAAAGAAAAAATATCAATTTTGGAGATATACAAATATAGGTTACGGCGGGTTGCGATCAGTAAAACTTGGGTTAAAGTATCTATAATTTCGTAATAAATAACTATATCACAACGGCAAACGGTAACCTTTTTGGTGATTTAAATCTTCTACGGGCTACTGTACTATTACGCTTATTCTATATTCAAGAAATTTTATACTTAAACTAGCGACCGTCCGCGACTTCGTCTGCGTGAAAAGTTTTTTTCGTTATCTTTCGGGAACAATACTTTTTTCGGCATGAAAGGTAGGCTATGTCATAAGAAGAATAAGTAAAACTGGGTAGAACGGACACTCCCGCTCTGGTCGGGCTCAAGGTCACGATATTAGCCTACACGTTAAACAGGATACTCAGTCATTGATGGCGTCGCCGCACGCGCGTTTGCCGGTTTGTGCGTTTCCGTACGATCTTGGAAACAAATGTTATTGTTGTGTGTATGACCAATCATACAAACAATTCTAAAACGATGCCACATGAGATAAGACGAAGTGTTGGCGTTTGGGAATGCTTCAAGTAAAACCTGTGGATTGTGGTAACATGTTGTATTGACCGATGTTCCAATACAAGAGAGCGTTTAAAACTTATTACAATTTATTTAACTAAACTAATTAGTAGGTCATCAGCGACATACTTACGTCATGTTGCAGAGCGTAACGGTAAGTTACGGTGCAACTGTGAATACGGCTACTACACCTCCCCCGAAAGTCAACCTTTACCCCCGGAGAAGAAAAAAAAATGTGACATACATCGTTGAGGATCCTTCTATTACGCTAAATAAACAAAACATTATCTTAATTAAGTACACATTTTTTTTAAATACAAATAATTCAATTAAGTACAAAACAATTTTGTATTATTCTTATGAGCTATATATTCTTTATTATTTTTAAGAATTTTTACATTGGGTGACATATCCTCTAAAACTAAAAATGGACCATTCCAAATGGGATCTAATCTAACTTATTTCCAACTTGATTTTTAATAAGTAAAAAATCACCGGGTTTGTATGATAAAGTATTAATTTTCTTATCGTGTGTTAATTTCCTCTTAATCTTAGTTAATAACAAATTATTCTTAGCCTCTACCTGTGCTTTCTGCAGTCTATATTTAAATTCCTTAGGATAACTATCGTAATTATAAAGAGGGTCGACAGAAGTTATTAAATTGGTCGGTAAATTACCCAATTTTCCGAAAACTAACTCATGAGGAGTGTATTGTGTCTCTGTATGAACTGCTGTGGTGTTAAAAGAAAAACACCAATAACTTAGCCAACTACTCCAATCAGTTTTGTTATTACTACACATTATTCTAAGATAAGCGCCTAAATGTTTATGTGTGTTTTCTAGTGCTCCCAGTGTTTCATGATGGTAAGCAGTAGAGTTTAATTTTTTAACTTGCAATAAAGTACACACATCTGTAAACACATTACTCATAAACTCGGTTCCCTGATCAGTTATGATCGCCTTTGGGACACCATAGCCGCAATATGAAATTATTCACAAATAACCTACTAACCGATTCTGAATCTCTCCTTTCTAAGGGGTATGCTTCGACAAACTTAGTTAAGTTACATTGAATAGTTAATATATAGGTAAAATTAAAATTATCTTTATCTAGGGGGCCCACTAAATCTAAACTAATTCGCTCCATGGAAGTGTTCGGAGTCGTAGTAATCACCATCGGTTCACGGGTGTTCCTATTTGTGTGTTTCTGGATTTGACATTCCTTACACTTATTGACGTAATCATTGACGTCACGGCTCATATTTGGCCAAAAATAATATTGTTTAATATTGTTCATCATCCTATTAACACCATTATGGCCACTGGTTGGCAATAAATGAAAATCATTCAGTACAACTCTAATTTCTTCTGAGTCATTTAACTTTGTAACATTTTTTGTTACGAGAATACGAGGATAATCGCATTTGCGCTCTAAAAATTTATTTAAAAACATCGTATTTTCTTTATCTTTTACAATAACTACCTCGTCAATATTTAATTCTCCTCGCTAACACGCCTACGGTAGATAACGATCGGGATATCAGATATATGCAAAACTTAGAAGGCACATATACAAAGTTACCTTATACTTTCTCTTTTTCTTTCCTATATGCATTTCTATTTAATAACAATTCTATACAATGTCTTGGTCTTTTGAGATTTTCCACAGTTTTCGGTTGATCAGGCCTAGAACTAGTGGAAGGCTCAGTTGTCAAGTCAGTATGGTTGTTGTCGTTATTTAATCTTAATTGTTTACGACTTTGGGCTCTCGTCGTGACTGATACAACGTGTTCTCTCATATTTTTCAAATCTTTACTGTTAACCGGTAGCCGGCTCAATGCGTCTGCAGCTGCATTTTGACGTCCCGGGATATATTCGATGTCAAAATCGTATTCTTCTAAATATAATCTAAATATAGTTAATCGACTCGACGGATCAGTCATTCCGAAAAGATAAATTTATGGTCTATGGTCCGTTATAATTTTAAACTTTTTACCATAAAGATATGGCCTAAAATGTTTTGTGGCCCATACAATCGCTAACAGCTCTAACTCTATCACTGGATATCGCGTTTCTGCTGGTTTCAAGTTACGACTGGCGTACGCGACAACCTTACCACGGTAATAGGATACTACCAGCATTCTAACTCGAGCCTGTCCTTGAAATACGTAACTTGAGCCGCGCGGTACGTCAACATACGATAGGGCTGCCTGCATCTATGTACAAAACTAGAAACAAACTCAAGTAGGTAGATGAAATAAAGTTAACAGTACCTATCTTCACCTACTTGAATTTGTTTCTAATTTCGTGATTGTATGTTATGGTGTGTCCCCACTTAGGTTCGCGAACCTCCGCGCTCCGCGAACCTGCAACAGTGCGCCCTAGCAAATATTTTATTTTCACTTTGGTTATAGTGTGTACGTGTGTGAACCAAGTTCACATACATGTTTGCACACGTACACACTATGGCGCACTGTTGCAGCACAGCATAAACAATTTTTTTGGTGCAGGTTCGCGGAGCGCGGTGGTTCGCGAACCTAAGTGGGGACACACCATTATATTTTAGAAATAACGGTGATAGCGTGTTAGGTTGGGTTAGGTTAGGTTAGGTTAGGTTGCCTAGTAATTCAAAAGGTTATCATTTTGATTTTAAATTATATTTTGTCATATACAATTTATAATATGGTTTGATATTTTGGTAATAAGCAAATTAAAAAAGTGATCTGTAATTATTAACACTTAAGCCGCCGCGTAGATCACCGGTGACTTACGCTTAAAATTATTTTATAATTTTAATTTCCCTAAAGAAAGTTCTAACCTTTTATCGATGGATCCTCGATTTCGGATCCAAACGATTCTATGGACCTACGTCCCTGTCTTGTGCGAAACAGCTTGGCCTGAAGGGCTTCTGTCGACTTTTTAGGAAGTAAAAAATTTTCGCATGTCTGAAACTAGATCTGCTACGCTAGCATATGCGGACTTTAATCTTAACTGAGCGCTAGATGATAGTCTAGTTTTAAAAAAAAAATTCACGAGTAACCCCTGTGATTCCTCATTAATAATAGGGCTATACATATTAATACCATCTATTAACTTTTTCGTGGTATCCTCTTGTCCCGTCATGTTGGGTAACGAGGCGATGGCCGTTTTTATATCAAAACTTGACTTTGCCATTTGGCTAGATAATAAACTCTTGTTGCCGCTTTCAAAAACTTTATCTTCGGAACTATTACTACTACACGGCTCACTTACTAAATGCTTAATTTTACTATAAACTAATTTGATATCCCCAAGTAACGAATTAATCAATCTAATGAAACTAACTTTAATTCCTTATTCAATTGAGACACAATATACTCAACGTTACTATAAAGATTTTTGGCTTCCTTAAATTTTTCAAAACCTATTTCCTTCTGTCGTCTCTCTGGACCTAATTTAACTAAACTTTAACGTATATATTTAAACTTTTCCAGTAATTCTCTTAACTGTAGAGACATACTATATTACTTTAAACATTTATATATTTACTATATTGCAAAAACTAACTTTTAAAATCAAATACTTCACTCATATTTTAGTAATTAAATAACTTAACATAAAAATACCGTAAATAAAACGTAAGGTGACGCAATAATGCATCGCGGCGATGTGGCGAGTCGGGGCGATGCTCGATGCACGTAGGCAGCTGGATGTAGGGCGAAGGTGGCAGCACGTGGCACGTCGGCAGGAAGGTGGCTGCTCGATGGTTGGGCCGGGCTACCCTGGACCATAGTAGAACCAAATAAGTAGGCCAACTCGAGCCTCGAGCGAGCGATAATAGCCTAAACACGTAGGGCTGTCACTAGTTTATTCAATCGTCAAAAATGCATAGTCAATCTCTATACAAAACAATTTTTTTCCTTGTAGAGTAAGCATCAGAAATCTATAATATAATATTTTTTAATATTTTTTTGTAAGTAGACCAGTGGGTAGGTCGGCTAAAATAATGAAGTTAATATTAACGAAGTAAAATAATGAAGTTAATATTAACGAAATAATGAAGTTAATGTAATTTGACAGATGTATGTGATACATTGCCACTTTCGTTATGACACAAATAAAAACTTACTAAAGAAAAGTAGCAATGGATCACATACATCTGTCAAATTACACTTTACATTTACTTAATTGTTTTTAGCCGATAGCCCTGCAGGAACTAACTACAATGTTTTCATTACCTACGTATGTTAAGTGATTTGAAAACTTACGGTCGAAATAGGATTAATTAAAATGTTGCTTTACTAAATCATGTAGGTACCTTCTTATTTATTCAAATAAAATAAAATAATTATGAAATTTTATTTTTTACACTATTAACTATTTTTTACTTTTTCATTTAACTACACTTATCAAAATAAAATTATTATCTTTAAATTCGGAAATTGAATATTGACTTATTATACCATAAGTAGGTACACGTACAAAAAACAAATTATTACGAGCGGCACCGCAGCGGCGCGGAGCGTGCGTGTGAGCGCGGGCGGCAGCCACGACTGGCGCACCTTTATCACCTTTAAATTTTGTCAGTGTGTGCGTGCGACGACGCATACGTACGGGCGCGCCCACATACAAACCGCGCTCGGTGCTATAATGAGTAAGATGACTTACTTATTTAGTTCTACTATGCCTGGACTCTGTGGGCCGGGATAATCCCTGGACACCGCTCCAACTGGGCCGGGCTATACCCTGAACACCATCCTGGACCCGTACGCTTCTTTCTTCACGTGTTAATTTCTTCTATAAGGTTTATGGTTTCTTCTATCTTCTTTAAATTGTCTTCAAAATTGTGTATCTTCTTATTTTAAAATTTTCATATCTAAACTTCTTTCTTCAAATAATGTAATTCTTCTATTTTGGATCTTCATTTTCTTGATATAATATTTTATTTTCTTTCTTCAAGTCCAAGTTCTTAAATGCAGGATTGCCATGAGATAAGATGAAGTATTAAGATTATTAATACAATTGAAAAATATTAGAAAAAAATCGACTCACCCATAGCAGCTCAGACGGGACTCGAACCCGCACCCTTAGGATTCCGGCCCAATGCACTAACCAATTATGCTACCGAGTCGCTAGCAGGATTAACGAAATTTTCTAATACTTTCCACGTCTCCGCTGTAGGCCGATTTTTTCTAATATTTTTCAATTGTATTAATAATCTATATATATAAAAGAGTAAATCACTCACTGACTCATCACGAAATCTCAGAAACTACAAGTGCTAGGAGTCTCAAATTTTGCATGGGGGTTCCTTTTAGAGTGAAGGTGCTCACTAAGACGGGATTTTGCGCAATTCAACCCCTAAGGGGGTAAAACAGGGTGGCAAAGTTTGTATGGGAGAAAGCGATTCCTTGGCCCGATTGACTTGAAATTTGGCATAGACATTCTTTAACAAAATTAATTGAATATGTGTTTCGTATTTTCTTGAAACGTATCCCCTAACAGGGTTGAAAAGGGGTAGAAAGCTATTTTTAGGGTGGTTGACTTCGATATCAGAATCAAAACTTCTTAGTGCATTTGTACGATTAAGAAAAATAAATGTCAGTTGTCAGGTTGTCACCTCCCCTGAGATTGTAATTATGTCTCCGCACGAGCTGACATTTCATGTTGTATAAGATTTTATCCTGATTTTCACTACCTATTTTACGAAATATTAGTCTACTTATAAAACGTGGCAAAATCTAGCAAATATCAGATATCTAACGTGACAAGGAATGTGGTGTAAAGTGTTGAAATTGAGAGCCGGATAATAATGCACAACATAAGTTGCACCTGACATAATTTGCAATGTCACGTTATTTTAGCCAGGAACCAGGAACAAATAAACATACATAGATTTTTATTTAAAAAGAAGATACCTACCAAACTATTAAGTATGAGTATTAAATGTTACATAATATTATTATACTTATTTTGTTATATTACTGCTAAGAAATTTTATTAAGTACCTACCTACCTACCTAATACAAAATCGTGAACAGTAGGGCGTCGGTTCTGTAACCAAACTCGAACCCCACTTCGAATCTCACTTCACTGCACGGGACGGGAACTTTAAATCATAAATAAGATAATGATAAGATTTTTTTTCATCACAAAATATTTTAGATAGCTACCTAAATTTATTGTAATCGGTAAAATTGTTCATTTAGTTAGCTAATTTCTAATAACAATTCACGCGAAGTGAAGTGAGGTTCGAAGTGAGATGCGAGTTTGGTTACAGAATCAACAGATTGCGCAGGTAAAACCGCGGGGTGCAGCTATTACCTACATATCACAAAATTGTAAAAATGTGAAATTTTTGATGTTTGGATGTTGTTCATTTTGTTACTCAATCACGTCTGAACGGGTGAACGGATTTAGACGAAATTTGGCACAGGGATAGATTATAGTCTGGAATACTTAACACAGGCTTCTTTTCATGCCGATCATTGGTTTCCAAGGGAAGACATACAACGATTACCGACTCCCACGTGGGCGGAGCCACGGGCAAAAGCTAAACATAGTATAAAACAAAGTCGCTTCCCGCCGTCTGTACGCTTCTCTTAAACTATACATAAAAATCGCAATAAAATCGATCTTTAAGTTTGGGAGCTAGGTGGCCTCAGACGACAGACACACACACACTTCAATTATATTTTAACACCCCTTGCGTACATCGTATATATGTAGATATCCTGTAGTATAATCAAATAACTTCACACTGACACCACATTAGCACAGTTTTACATTAGTAACTACATTGCACTGCACCCGTGCGAAGCCGGGGCGGGCCGCCAGTCTTAATATAAAAATAGCATTGTGAATGCATAAAAAATCAAAAAGTTTAAAAATAAGATGAAGTGTTGGCGTTTGGGGATGCTTCAAGTAAAACCAGTGGATTGTGGTAACATGTTGTATTGACCGATGTTACAATACAAGAGAGCGTTTAAAACTTATAACAATTTATTTAACTAAACTAAAGCTTCGTACAGACTGAGGCGAGCGAATCGCGCGCGTCGCTCATTTTGACAGATTTTGATCGCGTAACTCAAAGCAATAGCCATAGCCATAGCCATTGCCATAGCAATTTCTTTGACAATGGCTATGGCTATGGCTATGGCTATCGCTTTGAGTTACGTGGTCGCACTCGCGAATTTCGCGCGGAATTCGCCTCAGTCTGTACGAAGCTTAATTAGTAGGTCATCAGCGACATACGTCATGTTGCAGAGCGTAACGGTAAGTTACGGTGCAACTGTGAATACGGCTACTACATTAAGTTTTTTTAGTTTGCCCAAAGATGATGAGAGGCAAGTAACATTTTCTAAATATTATTACGTTTCTTTATGTACCTAATATATCACAAGGACATTAATAGTTCTTTTTGTGTAGCCAATGGGGAAGGCAACTGTCAAAATGGCGCTGCGTACGCTCGTTCCATGAGAACTATGAAAACACTTTTACTTATAAAATCGTTTTTTAGCTTTAAATTGATTAAATTCTGTGTAATAGGCTTTAAAAATGTTGGCACTTAGCCGAAAAATCTGGATATTGAAAAAATTTATAAATTCTATAAGAATAAAAACGTCTTAATTTGGCTTTCAATTCCGGCATTTGCATTGTAGAATAGTCTATTATATCAATTATGGGTCATTGGGTCTCTTTCGGTAAAAAAAAAACACAAAAAAATTTTGAAGTCGGTTAATAAATACCTATTTTCCCATTGTCATAGGTCTTATGATTAAAAAGCTGCAAATCATAAAGAAAGCATGCCGCTTTGCACAATGATAGAGGGGGCAAATATAAGCAATTTTGCCTGCAGCAGCAAAACTTTCACCCCTTAGGATAAGAGATGGCGCCACTTCAAAAAAATATTGTCAGAATTTTTTTAAAGCTCAACGGGTGTACTGATTTCAATGATTGAGGTGTCAAACGATTCGTCTTTTTTTTATTATAAATATAAAAGAATATGATACGTAACATTTTTGCAGAAACAAGATAAAAATATAAAAACGTAAGTCATAAATTAATGCAATATTTTATGATGTTATAACTTATAAATAATATTAATTGCAACATTCATCTTGACTGTTTTTTAGGTTTCCGTACCCAAAGGGTAAAAATGGAACCCAATTACTAAGACTCCGCTGTCCGTCTGTGTGTCTGTCTATCACCAGGCTGTATCTCATAAACCGTGATAGCTAGACAGTTGAAATTTTCACAGATGATGTATTTCTGTTGCCGCTATAACAACAAATACTAAAAACAGAATAAAATAAATATTTAAGGGGGGCTCCCATACAACAAACGTGTTTTTTGCCGTTTTTTGGTACGGAACCCTTCGTGCGCTAGTCCGACTCGCACTTGGCCGGTTTTTCTTTCTTTAGTACGCTAGATGTCTTTGCGAAGAAGAAGAATAGGTTTTTTCTATAATTAAAAATTAATAATTTATGATAATAATGGATTTTATATAAAAAAATATAAAATTTACATAAATACAAATAAAAGTAATCGGCATTTAACTCCAAAACTACTTGACTGATTTCGATGCGGTTTTCGTATTTGGATTTAGAATTAATTTGTTTATAATAAAAAATATAATAAATATAATATATTTATCGTTATTGAATAAAAACAATAATTTCCCTTTATTATACAATTTTTTTTACAAATTTTATATTTTTTATCTATTTTCTGCAAAAATGTTACGTTTGATATTTTTTTATAATAAAAAATAAAAAGACAAATCGTTTGACACCTCAATCATTGAAATCAGTGCACCCGTTGAGCTTAAAAAAAAGTCTGAAAATATTTTTTGAAGTGGCGCCATCTCTTATCCTAAGTGGTGAAAGTTTTGCTGCTGCGGGCAAAATTGCTTATATTTGCCCCCTCTATCACTGTGCAAAGCGGCATGCTTTCTTTATGATTTGCAGCTTTTCGACAAAAAGTGTCCATAAGACCTATGTCTACATGATTGGTTCTGAACGTCTACTGTCTTAAGAACGAGCGTACGCAGCGACATCTACAATTAGCTTTGCGTTGCCATCCCCATTGTTTCACCCAATAGTAAAATTTAGTTAAAGTAGATAAGTACCGTATTTTTTTACTTGTCGTCAAATCTTCAATAGTCCCGCCATCACATCGGTCGTTGATCTCATATTTTGTAAAACTAATATAAAACAATGATTTTAAAGCAAAGAAAAACTTATATTTTAGCAATATTAATCTTTAGACTTAAGCAATATTTTAGCAATATTAATCTTTAGACTTAAGCAATATTTTAGCAATATTAAAGTTTAACAGTAAGCAACCCTGGCAACACTCCTGGACGACAGCGGGGCGTAAGGACGTGAAGGGTGTAGGTATATAAATGGCGGCGTTAGGGACTCGATCAAAGAAGAGCCCGTTCTACCCAGTTTTATTTATTCTTATGCCTATGTCCTTCTCTGTACCCCTGAAAACGTGTATGTAAAATTTCATGATGATCGGTTCAGTAGTTAAGACGTGAAGGCGTAACAAACAAACAGAAAGACTTTCGCATTTGAATATTAGTAAGGATGCAAAGCTATTAAGGTTCAAAATAAATTACAGATTTTTGACAGTTTTGTATAACCTCATGTGCTGCTGACTGTACATTGTAAAGTTGTAGAAGGGGTGGAATGTGGTTGATTCGTCCAAGGGTGGAATGAATTGATTTGCAGTTACAGTTTGGCCACAATATTATAAAAATGTTTATATTTCAGGCATTTTCCGGTAATTTACAGTGTGATATGTGCAAACTATATTTCAAGGATGCGAAAAAGATGTACAAACATATGACTATGACACACCTGTTTAAGTTTTCTTGTCAGTTTTGCAGTTTTGTGTGTTTAAACAAGTAAGTTACATCAAAATGCTCCTATCAGTCAGCTCCTTATTTTATTTGTTTACTTGTTTTTTATAATTTGTATTAAAAATGTCCTTTAATGGATTCTTATCGTATCCCTTTTATTTTACTTTATTCCACGAAAAATATTAATAAATCAAATCTTTCAGGAACCAAGCACACACGCATTACCTGTTTCATAAAAATGTCACATATAAGTGTCCTCATTGCCCTATGGAATTTAAGTAAGTATGAATGTAGAAATAAATACTTGTTTAACTTCCATTCATTAGTACAGTACATTACCAGTACCTTTCTTTCAAGATTAGCGCATAAATATTCGTTAATGGTAAATAATTTCTTTGCTATGTTAAATGCTTTTTTATGGGGAAAGGAATTGCCTTTTTTTAATAAGTTCCACAAAATGTAATTGCATGAATTCAAAATACATGTTAAAAACATAACCCTCTTGCAGTCGGGTAAAAAGACGCTCATGAGCAAAGGTTATTACAAAGTTGAAGAAATTTTTGAAAAGACCGTAATGCATGGATGTAACATGTTTTCTATAACTTTATTCAAACTATGTGTTTATTTTTTGTTTTTATAATTTCTAGTATTTCTACCCCCTTACTAATAAAGATTAAATAGCAGATGTATAGTTACACAATGGTTACTCTCTGTCAAACTATTTGAATTTGACATTAAAAAGAAAGTGACAAAACACTGTGTAACTATGCAGCTGCTATACAATCTTTATTAGTAAGGCGGATAGTATATAATTTCTTTGTGAATATCGTTACTTCTGATTTCTGACAAAGCTGATAAGTTTCTTGCGCTCATTATTCTTGCCAGCTAAAAAAATCTCGAATGGGTGGTAGAAAAATATGGACAATTTGAAAGCACTTAATTACTAAGTTTATTTAAATAAAGGATTTACAATTTTAATTATAATTTATTTAGGGAAATGTTAACCAAATACAAACCTATTGTCAGCAATATTTGAGCGGCATTTCAGTTACAGTAATGGACTGCACTTTAACCACACTCCATACAAGCGCCGCGTTTTAAATACCTACTATTACACGAATGCTACACAGTGACGTTTTTGCACACGCGCAACTGTGTGCGTGAAGTCTAGGGCTATTGAATGAGCACACGATTCGGCCTACGAACTCGCGGGGTGGGGTGAGGTAATTGATTGTAGGGCGGGGCGGAGAGTTTCCTTTCTGTGCGGTAGTACTTATATCTATTCTGTGCTTTAACATATAGTTAAAGCACAGAATAGATATAAGTACAAGCAAAGAATCAAAACTATTTGCCTTGACAGAAAACGGCAGACACGCGGGACCCACGTCCGAATCAAGCACCCATCCTCGTGTCTATGCAATCTCTGCGGACACTCCTTCGTAAGCGATACTGGACTCTATTTCCACAAGAAGTTGTCACATACGGCGGAGGTAAGTAACTATCAATTTACATATTTTAAATTTTCTTTTTATTGGTGGCGCCATCAAACTAGCTAGGCCAACGGGAAGTACCCTATGAACCCCTCTACAGATCACAAAGCCACTAGTTTTAAACTACATAACTTGATAGATCTTTAATGCTAACATCGAAGGTAGATGATAAAAAATAGTACAATTCCATAAGATTTGTGCACTGTATTGATAAACTTCAAATAGTTTGAATTTTATATAAAACAGCTGTTTTTTTGGTATTTCTAAGAGACTGTAGTCATCCATGTTCATCGTCAAAGCACTTAACACTTACAGGATATTATACATATATTCACTTACAATGCTATTAAATTGACAATAGACTGATTCGCTGCAATTTCACTCGAGAATGTATGCCAAAGAGAAAAGGAGATGTCCCAGCGTTGCCCCAGTTTCATTTTATTTAATTACTTTCATAATTAAAAAATGCTAATTACATTTTATATAGGTATAGTATCAGTCAAGAATTGTTTTATATTTAGAAAAACAATTATAAAAACATTAGTTGTTTTCTGAAGTATTTTGTGAAAAAAAATGTAAGTAAATAGTACTACCATGTTAAAAAATTGTGATTTAAAAGCGTTTTAACTTAAAAATAAAAATTATTAATCTGATTCTAGAGTAAAATACCTACTCAGACATACTACTTTGATTAAGACGCGATAGACTTTCATTTTTAGGGTTGTCGCGTTACGGAAGGTAACGGAGCAAAATTTGGAAGAAAGCTAAATAAAAAAATAAAGTTGAAGTTCAGGAGTTTATTTTATAATGACACGTCCTAGCACAGAAATTTGGTTAAAAACTAGGTAGGACTAACAAAGTATGACTAGGGTGGGACGTAGACGGGAACAGGACAGGCACGCAGAGACGTGGATCCAGGTAGCAGGGGTAACAGGAAGCAGGCACGAAGCAGGCAGGCAGATATGGAGTCCCGGCGGAACACAGGAGGGCACGTGGTTCAGCACGGACGTGGTTCAGCGTGACGGCGCAGGGGCGGCACGCAGTCAGACCCCCCGACGTAGCACCGTAGCGTAGTACCAGCGGGACGCGCTGATGGGCCCGGGCGCGTGTCCGTGTAGACCGACGTCGATGGTGGCACGGATAGTGCAAGGGCCCAGGGGGGAGCTCCCTCTGCAGGTCAGGCGGAAAGGTGCACGACGTCCAGGTGGGTCGAGGACACGTCCGGGATTTATTGAAGTTGTTCGTGCCGAAGGTCGAAGGTCGAGGACCGTGCCCCGAAGAAGCCGCTATTTACAATTATAGAATAATAGGACGTATATTTTTTTACAGTTATAGAACGGCAGCTATAATAAAAATAACTGGACAAGCTCGTGGAAAGACTGACTCACCTGAGCTGCCGACCGCGCTTTTATACCGTCGGTATTTATTTTTTTTAAATTCTACTCTACATTCAAATATGAGAACTCAGAACAATATTGTACAAAGGTTCTTATCTATAGCTAGGCTGAAGACAAGCTGGAAATCTATGGCTTTGACATTGAATTAAAAAATTAGCGCGTTGCTATGGCAATTATAGTGACAGACATATGTTTACAAATAAATAATTTTCTCAGCAAAGAATAAAAATTGTGTTAAATAAGATCCAAACCGACATAAGAATACAAAATGCAAAATACAAAATGTATGGGAAAAATCTCACGGCCCTATAATGGGCCGTTCCTATGATACAAGCCCTTTAAGGTACATATTTTTCCTCACACCGTTTCTTAGCTTTATTAACACTAGATTACCTATTTATCTTATTTATACATATGGTTTTATAGTTTCCTTCAGTTTACGTTCTTGGGAACGTTTGCAAAGGACCTCCTAAAAGTAATAACACTACAGGGTTCCGTTCCCAAAGGGTAAAAACGGGACCCTATTACTAAGACTCCGCTGTCCGTCTGTCTGGCTGTCTGTCTGTCTGTCACCAGGCTGTATCTCATGAACCGTGATAGCTAGAAAGTTGAAATTTTCACAGATGATGTATTTTTGATGCCGCTATAATAAAAAATACTAAAAACAGAATAAAATTAATATTAAAGGGGGGCTCCCATACAACAAACGTAATTTTTTTGCCGTTTTTTGGTACGGAACCCTTCGTGCGTGAGTCCGACTCGCACTTCGCCGGTTTTTTGAAAATGGTGAGGCAAACGACATAGGCGCGATGGGACATGTCCTTTACAGATTAAAATACTACTTGTTTTGTACCGCAAGCGCTCTGAAATTGTCGCAGTTCACTGTCTATTGTCAATTTAATCGCATTGTAAAGTCCGTTCGCTTAGATAGTGTCGCCCTTTTATCGTGCCGCCTTCGCACGTGCCGCTTCTTAAAAGATGCCGCCGCATAAACAAAGAATACCGCGTGTGGCGTACACCCGTAAGTCAATTTGGATTTTGGCAGTTTACATAGAAGTACCTAGTGAAAGGTTGTGTTTGTTACCGGTATTCCTGTCTCTGAACACAAGTGCTTGCGGGTGTACCGGCACTATCTAAGCAAAAGAACTATATACACACATCAACTTTGTCTAGGGATACCAGGTGTTATTTTCATACAAACGAGGTAACTTTGAAGCCTTGGTTTCCTGCCAGGGATGTACCGTGCTGTAATCTGATGATGGCCATCCAGGGACTGAATGGAGTCGATTCAGATCGCTATACACACCCAACTGATCTGACGACCATTCTAAAAACGTAATGGACATGTTTAAAAAAACCGCGAAATTAGCATGAAAATGTATAGAAATCCTCAAACTGAGAACTCTGACCCATTAATCTTTTAGAATGCTGATCAGATCAGTTGGGTACACACCCCAGATCGCTATACACTATAGCGATCTGAATCTACTCCATTCAGTCCCTGGATGGCCATCATCAGATTACAGCACAGTACATCCCTGGCAGAAAACCAAGGCTTCAAAGTTACCTCGTTTGTATGAAAATAACACCTGTATCCCTAGACAAAGTTGATGTGTATATTCCAACACTATTTATAGCACTTTAAATATGTTATTGAAAACTAAACCTTATGCCGTAGGAGTTAGAGCTCAGCTCGCAGATGCAAATGGACACAAGCAGCGAGAACTACTGCGCGGAATGCGACGTTCTGTTCTTGAGTCTAGAAGCGTTCCAGACCCACCTCGGCAGCTCCAATAAACATGCCACTACAAATGAGTAAGTTTTTGACACTTGAGTTTTTCAAAATTGTTAGTAAATTTGTAGTTTTCTTTTAAAAACATGTTTAATCTCCTGTGCATGGGCGTACCGAGGGGGGGCAGGGAGGTGCAGCTGCACCCCCCTGGATTTTGTTTACCTCCAACTATCAATAAAAGTTCTTATTAGCCATTTGCAATACTATGTATAACTTTTAAAAATCGTGCGGTGCCCCCATTCTAAACTGCCAAAAAATCTCGCTGCGCGGCATTTCTTGTTATAGCTAAGCAAGAGTACAAGATTAGTGGATGAAATGAAACTGACTAAGGCTGGTTACAGTACTCGACTGACCGTCGGTGTGCACTGTCGGTCCTGACGATGCGCATCGACCGACCGTCAGTTTGTATCATTCAGTGCTCTCCTGACCAGCAAACTGATCGGAATGGTACAGTTAGGAACACGAAATGAACGCGTTTACTAATAGTTTAATTACTACGAAAAACAACTGTAAAAATTTTATATACCTAGACCCTATCTTATTAAAAATAATAATTCAATCATTAATTTATAGTAGATTAACTATTAGAATTGTCTTGTTTCATGACAATTTTTGTTGAGGATCACGTCAACGTGGATTTTGATGTGACAAGGTTCCAGCGCATTACCAATTGACGGGGATAATAGATATCCCGTACTCCCGATCGTCGCCCAAAGAACATTACAAGGGGAGTTCCCTACTATACAACGTGTTACAAAAATACCCCTAATGCCGAATATGGTAGATAGGGACCATCAAACTGAACAACTTTTACTACGGGACCAACTGTGAAATCGCGAAAAAAATCAGCTGTTTCATACATTTTGATATTTTCGTTATTAATTTTTCGTCATTAAGGGTATTTTTGGTACATGTAACACGTTGTACATTTATTATTGCGCGAAGATGAAAAATTTTTTTAATTACTTCAGAATGTCGATCAAATGTTTTGATGAATTATCAGCGAAGTTACAAGACTACTTAAATATTAATTAATAAACTTTATAGCATTTTACTGGAAGGAGATGGGGTAGATCAACTCCCATAGACAATTAACCGGTTTGATTTACTTTAAGCATTTTATGCACATTATTTAACCCTTTTACACCATACAATTTAAATTAATATCTTAGGAGTTATCACTTTTTGACGACGATGATACGTATATCCGTACGTTCGGTCCACCGGTCGGTGCAGCACTGAACACGTTCATATGTTTCCATAGCGCGTCGGTCGATCGACGGTTACGCATGCGGACGCGCTTCACCGACGGTCCCCGTACGCAGTGCGTAGCAAAATACGCGTGCGTACGGTCGGTCTAGCACTGTACGATTTTTTAATTTTCATATAAATGACAAGCGCTCTACCGACGTACGCACCGACGGTTGGTCGAGCACTGTAACCAGCCTAAAATCGCGCTGCGCGGTCGTTTTTAGGGTTCCGTAGCCAAAATGGCAAAAAACGGAACCCTTATAGATTCGTCATGTCTGTCTGTCTGTCTGTCTGTCTGTCTGTCTGTCTGTCCGTCCGTATGTCACAGCCACTTTATTCCAAAAGTATTAAGACTACATAGTTGAAACTTGGTAAGTAGGTGTATTCTGTGAACCGCTTTACGATTTTTACACAAAAATAAATAAAATAAAAGATTAAGGGGGGGCTCCCCATACATGGAACTGAAACTGAAAATATTATTTTTCATCAAACCAATACTTGTGGGGTGTCTATAGATAGGTCTTTAAAAATGACATTGAGGTTCCTAAGACTATTTTTTTTCAAAGTCAACCGTTTGAAAGATATCTGCCGCCAAAGTGGTAAAATGTGTGTCCCCCCCCTTTAACTTTTAAAGTAAGAGGGTGAAAAATCTAAAAAAAATATATGCTATAGATCTTAATAAACACTTTCAACGAAAATTGGTTTGAACGAGATACAGTAATTAGTTTTTGAGATATAGTACATTTTCCAAAACCGCAAATATAACTTTGTCATTCATACAAACACTGTGAAAAACAAAGTTATTTTTTCAGACGAAAAATGATAGCGGTATTAAAATATGGTATGGTATATAATGTACCTACGGAACCCTACTGCGCGTGGCCCGACACGCACTTGGCCGGTTTTTTTTACTTTTGACAGCCAATACAGTATAAGTAGATGAAACTAAATAAAAATCGTACTGCGCGGCTGTTTATATTTACAATAGACAGTTAAAATTATAAGGTTAGTGGATGAAACTGAATAAAAACGCGCTGCGCGGCTGTTTTCTTTGTATCGACAAGCATTAGAGTTATATTTTTATTTTATATATTTATTTCTCCTGACAACAACCCTAAAATCCCGACATTTTCAAATTTTCTCCAGATATTTTGAACTTCTGATCTGGCAACCCTACTCTAAAATGTATGGGAAATACAGCTCATTTAAAAAAAGTTCCTATTTTAATTTGAGTATGTAATATGTTTAATATACTAGGTGCCTATGAAAAATCTGATTGGTGGCGCAGTGGTATAGCGCCTGGCCCATCAATTTTGGATGTTAAGCAACTTTCGCAAGGGTCGGTCATGGGATGGGTGACCAAAATTGTATTATCTAGAACTCCTCCGTGCTTCGGAAGGCACGTTAAGCCGTTAGTCCCGGCTGCATTTGTAGTCGTTAACAACCCCCAATCTGCATTGGGCCCGCGTGGTGGGTTATGGCCCGTCCTTATCCACCCATAAGGAAGGCCTGTGCCCCAGCAGTGAGGACATTAAAATGGCTGATGATGATGCACCCAATGCGGATTGTAAGGTATTAATTTAATGACTGTAAATGCAACCAGGACCATCTAAACGTGCCTTTTTGGTCACCCATCCCATGACTGGCCTGAAAAAGTTGCTTAACCTCCGCAACCACTGGATAATTATGCTGGGCTACTGCGCAATCGAGTACCGTAATGTAAATTAAGAAATTAAGAGGCCCGCGAACCGAACATCGAGATTCTTAAACTAACGTAATACCAAAATGATTTGCAATTTGAGAATAATTAACTCTTCTTGTTATGTTATTCGGAATAAGATAGTGTTTGTCTTGGGTTCTATTGAATAAAAAAAATGCAAAATACCTAACCAAATAAAAATTAATGCGTTTGACATTTTTGTATGAAAAAATGTAATTTTGGCATTTATTTTGGATTGGATTGGATGAGACAAATCGTTTTTTCTAATTGTGTATCCAATTTGCGTTTACTTTAATGTGCTTTTAGTGTATGCGTAACCCCAGCAAAATGTTGCGTCTTAGGGAAATGAGAGTATTACAGATATATAGTTCATAGTTATATGCAATTTGTTCAAGTATAGCAAAATTTATTCAAGTTGTATTTTCGAAGTTATTCGAGAAAAACTGATTTGAAAATGTTTTTGAAAAAAAGCGTTTCACCTGGAACCAAGTACATGAAAAAATAGCTTTTGATGAGTTTTAAATGAATACCAATAGCAAAATTTGTTCATCTTATAGTTTTTGAGGTATTCAAAATTTTGCTGGGGTAACCTTTTGGGATTTCCCATATCTCGAAAACTGTTTGTCGCAGAAGTTTGGAAAAAAATACCAGTTATAGGCCTTAATTTGTTCAAATTTGTTCTGATGTATAGGTCCGTAACAACGTTGGCCCGCGACCTGGCGCAGAAAACGCGCGTCAGGAAGGGTCCATCCAAAAGAAACTCCGACATAGTCAACATCGGCGCCGTCACTTCTACCAGCTGTGAGATTGTGAGTACACACACATACACGTGCATACAAACAAACACATACGCATGCACGCACGCGCGCCACGAAGCGTCCGGTGGGCCGCACACACACACACACACACACACACACACACACACACACACACACACACACACACACACACACACACACACACACACACACACACGCGCGCGCGCGCGCACGGAAGCGGGCCGCCCGTGCCGTAGTGCTAGGTGTACGAATCAAAACCGCAAATCGATGTACAGTAAAGCCGTTTGGTGTACATGTATAGTTGAGGTCAGAATAATATTTTGAACCTGCAGTTCTTAGAAATTCTTCCCTTAGGAGAGGAATTATGTTATCATCTTTTTACTGTATGGGGAATAAATTTTTTGTTCTAAAACCTTATCGTATATGGTATGGAATGAAAGGGCTTGCTGAGCCGGTTCTAAAAATATATCACATCACATCATTGCATGCCCCTTTTTGGATAAAACCAAAAAACATTTACAGAAAACGCGCGTCAGGAAGCGTCCATTCCAAAGAAACTCCGACATAGTCAACTTCGGCGCCGTCACTTCTACCAGCTGTGAGATTGTGAGTACACACACACACGTGCATACAAACACACACACATACACGCACATACGCGCACCAGGAAGCATCCCATAAGACATAGTAGTGCCATAAGAAAATCGATGTACAGTAAAGCCGTTTTTTAAAACGTGACGTGATAGGTAAGTATATTACAGTACATAACTATTATTCAATAGGGTATTTTCCAAATTTTTGAAAACTGCTTATATTTAAAGATTGGGACGAACAATTCAACAGAAAAATAAATAGTGTACTTTTTTCTCCATTAAACCAATTGAAGTCAATTTCATTTTTAATGGTTTTGAATTTACCGCCTAAACGCTTGGTTCGTTGATGTCTACTGTGTGACGTCAACTTTGTGTAAACAATTTTAACACCTTTGCAGTCTGTGCTACAATTTACACAAAGTTGACGTCACTCAGTAGACGTCATCGAACCTTTTGGCGGTATGCCGGCGGCTTCTGAATTCGTCCAAAAGGCGAACGGAGCTGTGAGCTGGTATCGTGGCCCCGTATAAGACTCTTCACCTGTAATTGGATGGATGTACTATTGAATCGCCGATGTGATCGGACGTGTCGATTAATTCATGTGATTAATTAAACAATAACTTGCAAAATAATTGTGACCTAGATTTACGATACGCGGAAGAGACATTTATCTATGCCAAACGGTAATTGGCTTTGATAACTTTTTGAACATGACTGGAAATCTCAAAACCATTTCGAGGAATAAGCTTTCGGTACAGTGTCTACTAATTAAATTTAAAAATAAGTCTATATTTTTAAAGATATTTATAATATTCAATAAAAAGCTTTAACCTTCAAATGACCTTCATATGACGTCATCACATACAGATCTCCCAGCCATAATAAAAAAAAGAAAAAAGTGCAAAGACAATTTTGACAATGAACTTGGCATTAGGGATGGTGGAAGTGAAAAAATATCGATATAGGTAATATTTCTCAGAAAAAAATGGGATGAAATGGGACGATGACTAAGTAATGGATTCTAATTTTAAGGTATTGTAAAACATAAAAAATAGCAAAATAAACCCCTACGCGAAATTTTGGCTCGATTTGACGAATTTTACGATGATTTTTAAGACTCAAAGTTGGAAAACATCAAAATGCTCCAGTGACAAAATAGTGTCGACTATTAGAATCCATACGTAATTACCAAAAAAATGTTTTGGAAAAATTATTGTAAAAACATCTATCGATATATCTATAGTATTTAATATCGCCCGAAAAATATCGATGAACTTATCTCGTAATTTTTTCCACATCCCTACTATTAAATGTTTGTAAACAGAAATAAAGTATGCACATATTTTCACAATGTTTATTATGTTATGCTGCAAATTTATCAGTCCACAAGCAATCGTTACAATTTCATCCATGTAGCCTACATCCAAAATAGACACAATACATACAATACATTTCGCAATTTGGGTAGATTGGGCGTGTCAGTTTTTACAAAGTTTTTCAGCAGAGTTTTCACTGGTAAGCATTTTTATTATAATTTTACCACCTCAAAAATTATTGCGACAAATTAAGAAGGTAGGCTAGAACCGTCACAACTGGATTAAATGAATAAAATAGAAGAAATATTAACTATAACTTATTTGTTTACAAACAACCATAAAGTCATTATGACAGTTAATGACACTTGGCCTTTCTTTTTCTATAAGTAGATGGCAAAGGTTTTCTTCTTAAACTTTCATGCCACTAATGACGTCATTCCGGTTGACCATATCCGCTCGACAAATATATTTATAAAAAAATAAATACGGGACCAAATGTTAAAATATTCAAATTAGTTTCTTAAATTGGCCTAATCTGTAGTAAAAAAATACAAAAAAATACCTTTTATTTTTTAACCAAAGCCAATTGCTTTAAGTGAATTGTTTTGTTATTTTTACGATGTTAAGTGAACAACAATAAAAATGGATAGCAGCCCCTTTAACCGGAGCGCTGTAACGGCCCGCAGCCCGCCGCCCACGCCCTCGCGCCAACCCCCGGCGCCTGCGCCCGTGCCCGCTCAACATGAAGAGGACCCTCCAGAAGTTATATCCACTCCTGATATCCAGAATTGGATGAAAAGCATTGAACAATGCCTAAATGAGGTCTGCGCTATTTCGTGCGAAGGTAAATTAAATTCAGACCAGAAATTACGTATCAACAATTTATGCCGCAAAGTTAGCCATGGAACATCTCAACTGGCCGTCCAATACCAGTCCCTTAAGCAGAAAACTATTCAGACCCATATTTCAATTCAAGCCCTTAAAGAAAAACATGACCTTTCGCAGCGTCTTCAAGACCTCAAACTAACGATTGAAGAGTCCTCAAAACCAGCCGCGGGTTCAGTTTCCTTCGCCGACGTTGTTAAAAAAAGTGCTAACAACCTGATTAAGCCCAACAACTTGAATTCTGTCGCAATATACCCTACTGACAAAACAAAGTCGAGCGAGGAGACAAAAACTCTAGTTAAGAAAATTATCAAACCGGAACAAATGAAGCTGCATGTGAGGAGTTTGCGCAAAACAAAAAATGGTGGTGTTATCATCAGCACTGACACCAAGGACGACGTTGAGAAACTGAAGCAGACGGCACAACTGATGACCTCTGGCCTCACTGTGGATGAACCACCTAAACGAAAGCCGCGAATCGTAGTTATTGGAGTGCCCGTGTGTATGCAGGAAACGGAAGTCTTCAACTGCATTTTTCAGCAAAACTTATCCAATAAACTTCATGGCATGACAATCGATACCTTTTTGACCTCCATTAGATTAAGTCATAAGTCAGGAAAGAAGGACGCTGAGACCTGCAACTATGTTATAGAAGTCCCTGCAGATATACGAAAAGCCTTAATTACTAATGACAGAGTATTTGTAAATTGGTCTTCGTGCCCTGTAAGGGACTTCACTCTTGTGACGAGGTGCTACAAGTGCCAGCAGTACGGTCACGCGGCCAAGACATGCCGAGAGGAGGCCACCACCTGCGGACACTGTGGCGAAATAGGACACGCCATCAAGGACTGTGCTAAAAAAACTGAGCCTCCAAAATGTGCTACATGCTTGCACTTCAAGAAGCCCTCTAACCACAAAACAGGTGATGCTGACTGTCCGGCTAAAAGAAATGCTGAACAAAGATATATAAACTCAATAGATTATATAGGAGCCTAAAAGCCTAATTTTTCACTAATTTTATTTTTAGATAATTTTAACATATTATGTATTTTCTGTTTTTATAACAATTCATCAATAGCATTAGTTTTTGATGCGACAATAACCGATCACCAGTGTTCTACTAACCTTTATAATAATTCACCACATCTAACATGTATGCAAAATAAAATAAATAACTATAGATAAATATTTGTAATTAAACTTGAAGTATGCATCACTGCCATTGACCTAGATTAAAATTTTGATGACGCAGGGCGGGTGTAATTGTAGGTAATGTTTGTGAAACCGTATCGAGAAGAATTATTTTTGTATTACAAAAAGAATATGTAGGTTTTTCTCGCTAATGTAGATTTATATAAAAAACATTGTTTTTGTTTTAGCTCTTTTTGCGATTTTTTTTTTTATTTTTCATTTAATTATTAATTACGTTGTATTTTATTGTTTAATAATTTTAAGTAGTTTTGTAAGTCCTTTTTTCGCCTGAAACACAGGTTAATCCTAGTTCAGGCACATTTTATTTCTTTTCCCTATATTATCTATGTTTAGACTTGTTGTAAATAGTGATTTAAGATTATTTCAATAAAGATTTATTATTATTATTATTATTATTATTATAATTGTGTGAATAAAAACAAGGATGTAACAACGTCGGCTTTCGATGGACAATAACTTTTTACTAATCACTGATTCGGGATCCATCCCGGATTAAGAGTTAATGACGAGAGGGAGCTGTAGCGGACGTTAGAACTGACCCAAACAAGAAAATTACCCTATAACAAGGAATAGATACCCGACGTCTAGCGTCAACTTGGATCTGATAATATTCGAATACCTTCCCGGGATTCTGTTTTCAACTGTTGAATTCGGACAATAAAGATTACTAATCACTTGTCTTTCTGTTTATCTATTCTAATGCCGCCAACTATTGTATCAAGCGACACAGAATAATTGAGATGGCAAAAACTTACAGTGCTTTGCAAGTGGCCAAGTCTTTTTCAAGTAAGTTTCCCAATTTGCAAAGTTTCTTTTCACACGAAAAGAACTGAAATTGAGAGTAGTAGAATCGGCCAATTCTCTGAATTAAATACTAGGTAATTAATAAATTATTTATAGGCAATAAATACCTTGGCTCCCAGTTTACATTAAATATGTGTTGAATCAAGGAAAGCGGTAATCTTCCCTTGATCGTATATCATATCACAAGACGAGTTAGTGACTCCTCTTTGCGGCGTTCATCAGCCAAAAAATCCTCTGTAAATAAACGAATACGGTGATAAACAAAATTCAAATTCAAAAAATGCCCAAACGGCTAAGATTGAAAGTAACAAACCTTATAAAAATTCGATTGTATGGACAACAAGGATTTTTAATAGCTAAAGTCGCATTACTCATCTCCCAGCAAAAATGTAAACAAAGAAACGTCACTGTCAAATTGACAAACTGACCCTGAGAGTGACATTTTCAGATATTGAAAACCTTTTTATAACTTTTTTATTTGTTTATCATATTTTGAGTCATAATAAATATAATGTTATCCAGGGTAATTTTAAAGTATGATGGTAATTAGAAATTTTATCTTTATAACCTAACATAACCATTTTGATGTAAAAAATTCTTGATACGAACTGATAAGAAAACTAAACTTAGATATTGACTGTATGTACCTAAACTATCAAAAATACGTAGGTAACAGGACATTGCAATCAATGGGGTTGGCAACGCAAAGCTAATTGTAGATGTCGCTGCGTACGTTTGTTCCTAAGACAGTAGACGTTCAGAACAAAATGTATGGGAAAATAGTTATTTATTTTGTGGTATTTTTTACCGATAAAGACCCATTGACCCAAAATGGATATAAAAGACGGAAGAAACAAAATGGAGACAGAATTTAATCATTTCAAAGCTAAAAAAACTATATTTTTAAGTAAAAGTCCTTTGTTTTCATAGCTCTCCTGCAACAAGCGTATGCAGCGCCATTTTGACAGTTGCCCTGCCCATTATAATTGTTTCAACTAACCTTATTTGCAATAAAAGTCAAAGTCGAAATCAAAATAATATTTATTCAAATAAACTAAAAAATTTAGAGATTTTGAATCGTCTATATTTTAATACCACCCGATCCAGACTTTTTTAATTGACAAGAAGAACGGGCGCAAGAAACTTATCAGCTTTAACAGGGATAAGTAACGATATTACAAACTTAAATATATATTTACCAAATATACATTGGCCTATCTACAGATTCTTCCAGAGGGGGGCTGGCCCCCAGTTCGGAGGTAAAACTAATGAGGGAGGGGGGTGCGTGCTAGAGCCTCGTTGCAGTATAGAAGAGCAATATATCAGGTTATTCAGGTTTTTTGTCTGGGGTGGCACCACACTGTTATGGGGTGCGCACGCTCCCCCCTTCCGACCCAAATGCAAATAAATTACAACAAGATTAGTAACCAAATACTTAGGTAAAGGTGCATCGTGCGTCCACTAGACAGTGTTTGGTAATAGCCTTATAAGCCACATGTTTTATGTCGGTTAATAAAAAAAAGTCACAACCCTCCTTTGTCTCCCCTTCGAATTAAATATTTATGGTTTTTGTTAAACTATTTTGAATAAGAAATAAATGTAAAGATTATTTAGGTATTCTTATTAAAATGTTGGATCTAAGTCAAACTGAACTTATTTTAAGACAATTTTTATAATCTTTTACATACTTTCTTAATCGAGAACTGGCAGAATGTCTTAGCATCTTCACCTGTTGTCGTCGTCCCCCCTCCCCCCCCCCCCCAACCAAAAGACAAATGTTACTACCTGCCTGGCGCAACTCTCTCAGTAAAAAACGATCTATGAAACGGAGGCGAATTTTTAACTTGTCTTAGTTTGAAAGAACGTTGACAATGCACAAAGCAGTAGATAATTGACAACATTCGAATTGAGGCGTATTATACTTCGCCCCATCAAAGAATATCTATCATCTTTGACCGTTTTACCGCCAATGTCGTTTGACGTTTCTCTTTTGTTTGTTTTCGTTGAATTCGCTTCCGTTTCATACTCACGCTTTTTTGTATGACACTCCCGTCTCTTATAACGCTAGTTATTTTTACATTCTCTTTGGTTACTACTACAGCTAGCTACTATTATTACAATTTTTTATTAAATTTTATAAAATGAACCAAAAGTTGATGTACACGGTTTGCAGTTGATGTGTGCACAGCATCATGAATATCTTTTCTACTACAAAACTGTTATTATGAAATATTAAATTATATTACTGTTTTTGCCGCAAAACTCATGATTCAGAATATTTATCTAATCTATTTTTATTAGTTTCGTGATGAAAAAACATGTACGTGTGTTCATTTCTTGACTTAGCAATATACTATTTCCTCTTGAGTTGTTTTGTTCTGGCAACACCTTTGTTTACATTTTTGCTGGGAGATGAGTAATGCGACTTTAGAAGATATTATTGGAATAAGGCACGGCGGGCTGATTATCTAATTAGAAACCACCTAGCGACCGGTTGCAGTTCATAGATGATAGTGATCCATTGCTACTTCTTATTGGATTAAAAAAAAACATACCAAAGAAAAGTAGCAATGTATATGGAATGAAACCGGTCGCTAAATAGTTTCTTTTTAGATAATCAGGGTGCCGGTTGTAGAAGAAATATCTTCAAAAGCGATACAAAATAAAAATAAATTCAACGAAAATTATTGATGAGTCACACAGCTGTTCTTCCAACCAAAGATAAAAAAATCAACTGTCATTCGTGATTCGATTGCGTTCCGACTCATTTCCCCAGGCTAAGCGCTGGCTCAGCGATGCATGTATCGCATCGGAACTGTCAATCCCCAACTAAACGGCCCTGCTGCACGGCCCGAAGCGGTGTCAGCGAACACAACGAAATCACGGTCCAAGGACGTACGACATTACGGACACAAATTCCAACAGTATGACCAAACCACTTTTCAGATCTTTAGAATAACACTATGGGATCAAAGCGCAGATCTCAAAGTCAACATCTGGACAACAGACGCCCTATGGGGGAAGAAGGTGGAATATAATATACAGTAACGATATGATTGGAATTTTTACGGAAATAAGGAAAAGGACATCAGGCATACTGCCGAGAAATAAAATTTTATCATTAATGGGAACAAGTATCTTTATACTACAAAAAAACTTTCCTTTTAATGGAAATCGACCAGAACAACGAAAAACAACGCTACAACACACGGAGTGATAGGGCCCTGCCGCTACGTAGATGTGATCGTCATCTATCGTGGCCGATAGAAGGCAAGTTCGGGCGGAACCTACTACGGTTTCGCTGGTATTGTTTCGCAGCTAGGGTTACCAGATGACAGGAATTTTCACGACATGTCAGGAATTTTAGGCGTTCGTCAGGAAAACAGGGAAAAACTAGTTGTCAGGGATTTATGGAATCCCAAGTAGGTACTAAATGAAAACACATAATGTGTTAATCATTTTTGTAAGAAAAAAGTACCAAACGTCAACTGAATGAAGAATGTACCTAGATGTAGGTGTACAAAATGTCAGGAAATTTACTGAAAAGTCAAGGAAAAAGTAAGGAAATCTCACTATTAGATCTGGTAACCCTTTTCGCAGCGGAGTTGTGCTTCAGGCGTTAGCGGATCACTATACGCTAATTTATGAATACACTCTTAGTGTCTAGTTATTATGCCGAAAGTACGCGACCGAAATTACACGACCGAAGTTTGGCGGCAACGCTTTTATTATGAAAAAAAGCAACGTAATTCCGGCATAATGTGTCGTCCATCAGTAATTCAAATAGCACTGCAGGCGAAATCATGCCGAAATTCGGTCGCATAATTGCGGCATATTGTGTCTAGTCACTGTCAATCTGAAAAAATAATTATATTACAGTGCAACAAATTCCTTGCGAACGACGTGCAAGCCCGCAAGCACTACCAGAAGGAGCACCCGGGCGCGAAGTACCTCAAGAGATACATGTGCGACGTGTGTGGACACACCACTAAGGTAAGGGGTGTTTATAAGGTTAAGCTGGTGTTTAATAACGTAGGGCAAGTGTTTCATAACGTTGTGCGGGTGTTTCATAACGTTGGGCTGGTGTTTCATAATGTTAGGGGAAGTTTCATAAAATTAGTTGGGTGTTTTAATAACGTTAGGTGGGTGTTTTATAACATTAGGCGGGTGTTTTATAACGTTAGGCCCAACATCGGGTGCGGATGCGGAGTACCTCAAGCGGTACATGTGCGACGTCTGTGGACACACCACTAAGGTAAGGGGGTGTTTCATAACGTAATTCCCAACTACCGGGCGCGGAGTACCTCAGGCGGTACATGTGCGACGTCTGTGGACACACCACTAAGTTAAGGGGGGTTTTATAACGTAATTCCCAACTACCGGGCGCGGAATACCTCAAGCGGTACATGTGCGACGTCTGTGGACACCACTAAGGTAAGGGGGGTTTTATAACGTAATTTCCAATTACCGGGCGCGGAATACCTCAAGCGGTACATGTGCGACGTCTGTGGACACACCACTAAGGTAAGGGGGGTTTTATAACGTAATTCCCAACTACCGGGCGCGGAATACCTCAAGCGGTACATGTGCGACGTCTCTGGACACACCACTTAGGTATGGGGGTGTTTTATAACGTTAGGCCTTAAGCCCAATTGAAGTGTAGAGTTCGTTTGGTAAACTATTCGGAAGCAGTACATGTACGACGCCTGGGGGACACACCACTTAGCTAAATAACATTTGGCCTTAGGCACAATTAAAGTGTAGCATTTGTTTGATAAACAGTTCAAAGGCGGTACATATGTGACGTGATGATGACGCGATGTGATATTTTCAATCCTGCGTTAAAGTATGATTACGATCTCAGCAGCCAGCAGCAGTGCGCTCGAAATTGAGGCTTAGTAGCAAAAAATACCTATTAGCAAAATGCCCTGTAGTCGCATATTGCCTTATTCGCGATATGCCTCATTCTCAAAATGCCCTATTCGTGGAATGCCCTATTCTCCTTTGGACTCATTCGCAGAAAGACTTATTCTCAGAATGACCTATTCTCAAAATGCCTAATTTTTCTCTAAGTGTTTGTTAGTGAAACTATGCCTGTATACAATGTGTCCCTCGATAAAGTGCAATCCTGAAAGGGGGTTAAAGTAGAATGGACACACTGTATTTTTTATAAAACCAGAAATTGAGTATTTCAGAAAGGTAAAATAATTCATATACATATGAATATGAAAAAATATTAACTTATAAATCGTCATTTCTTATCATTTTATTAAAAATCAACAAGAGTATGCCAGATTACTATACTTAAAGGAAAGGTATGAATTTTTCTTTTTATAATCATTATTATTTAATATCAATAATTATTAGGTAAGAAGTAGATGTATTAAAAAAAAAAATTGCAATTTTACATTAAAAGTTGCAAATAAATAATTTGTTTGAAGAACTGTTCCACAGTAATTTCCTTTCTCTAATTTAGTCAATATTTTTTATATTTCTTATCAAATATTATATCTATAGCGGAGCTGACGGATTAAAATGTAATAAAAATGTATTTTACTTATTAATACATGATAATTATCAATCATTTGCTGTTAACGTTAAAACAGGCAGGTATTCAAAAAAAATTGTCCTTTTGAGAAAAGGTCATTACGCGAATAAGGCATTATGCGAATGTGTCTTTTCGAGAATGAGGTATTATGCGAATAGGTCCTTTCGAGAACAAGTCATTCCGAGAACGTGGCCTTTTTTTGGCCGTGTGGCATTTTGCGAATAGGTCCTTTTGCTACTAAGCCGAAATTGATAATTTAATAATTTTATTTCCCAGTACAAATTACAAAATAGCACAGTACAAACAGTTCAAGTAGGTATATCCAAATGTAATGTTATATATTCTGATCATCTGCGTCTGAACTAGGTCGAAAAACCTGTATCTCAGACTACAGCGCTCATCCCTAGTATAATTCCAACATTTTACAATAAAATTGCTTGTGCTCACACTTTATGGATCAGTATTCATAAAGAAGAGAAAAAAAAATACATGAATAGGAATCGGGACTAAATACTAAACTAATCAAAGGGGATTTGTGTAAGTTGTTCCTCCTTTTGTTTATAGTGAAAGTGAGTGAGTGTGTGTAGGAGGGTGTGTATGTGTAGTAAGTATGATAGTAATAAATATATATATTTAATGAATTTTAAATTAATTTAATTTAGTGACAAAATATATTTGATTAATAAGTTCTACTAAAACTGTCTTATTAGTAGGTTTTCAGTTTCTTCATAGTTTAACTGCTTAAGATATTTGGAGACTATAATTTTACACTGAGACTTGTTATGGGGGTATATATTTAAGATCTTATTAATCTTATTATAAAGGAAGGGGCCAAGACAACAGTGGAATTTATGCATGTAAGCGTGATTAAAGGATGGTACAGCACATACCAAATCGCGGCGTCTTTTGTTGATGTAATTAGGGTCATATGGTGTATGTGAGTGTTGCTTCAATACACAGGCTAACATGAAGATCTGACGCACAGTTAGGACGTCACAGGACTGGTACAGATGCTGAGTTGGGTAATAAATTGGTCTAAATGTGGCAACCTTAAGAATTGCCCTTTGAGCAATTTCCAGCCTGATCAGAGTGGATTTATCAGCGCCACCCCAGCTCGTGACACAATACGATAACAATGATTCGACTAGAGCAATGTAAACTCGTTTGACAATGCTAGCATCGGCAATGTGTCGGATTTTTTTAAATATATATATGAGTTTGCGTAATCTAGAATTTAACAGTTCTATATGAGGTTTAAAAGTCAAATTAGCGTCAAGCATTATGCCAAGGTATTTTAATGACTCTGTATTGGATAAGAAGGGGCACTCACACGGGGATCCGATATTATTACGACAAGAATGAATTATCAAATTAAAAGCGGCTGTTGCTTCTGTCGAATCACGAGCCGAAAAGTTAATATGTTGTGTTTTGTCAGGATTTAATGTTAAATAATTATCCCTCAGCCAATTTGATACCACATTGACCCCGACTTGTGTCCTCTCGTAAGCTTCTTTCCAATTATTAGCTGAAAACAATAGAGCAGTATCATCTGCATATGAGATGATCTTGCCTTGGTGGAAATGAAGATTACAGAGATCGTTCATATATACTAGAAACAGGGTAGGGCCTAAAACACTTCCCTGAGGTACACCAAAGGAAAATGGCAATTCTCGACTAGTATGCTTATCTATTCTAACACATTGTGTTCGCCCTGATAAATAGTCAGCGAATAAATTCAATTCCTTACCGCGCACCCCAAGGGTCTCAAGCTTGGTCAGAAGTATAGGTATAGAGACCGTGTCGAAGGCTTTAGCCAGATCAAGAAAAACCCCTATAACTTTATTACCCTTGTCCAAATTTTTAACTACCCAGTCAGTCAGCTCGTGCACCGCATCTGCTTGAACCGTAATGTTATGGAAAGACGGCTCAATTTGAAGTGAGCGGAGAAGTGTCGCGACTGCATAGCTATGCACTTCTCCGCGCACTTCAAATTGAGCCTTTCAAACATTACGGTTCAATTTGGAGCGCACTGCTGCGGCAGCACTGCTGTTTGCTGCCGAGATCGGAATCATACCTTTATGTTACTCGCTCGCTACTGCAGCGCCCTCCGACGTCACTCCGTTACAACAATCTATAAATATCGTAATGTTTGTTGCAGAACTACGTAAGTTTAACAGTTCACATTCGAACTCACACTAATGAGAAGCCGTTCAAGTGCCCGATATGCGACCGCTGCTTCACCATGCCCGCAAGCCGCGACCGGCACATGGTGGTGAGAATACACTACACTTATGTATTACACTTGTTCGACACTACACTATAGAGAAGCCATACGAGCGCCCGCAGCAGTGTCGCGCAGCAGTGCTGCAGACATCGGAATCATACCTTTAACATTATTTGAATGACCTATAAAAATAATGGTTTCCACTACAAATATACTTAGCTTAAAAATCAATACTTTGCACTTTACAATTTAATTTTAAAACGCTAGTACTTGTAGACCTTTAGTAAACAGACAATTAGGTGCGACGACGAGCGAGCGTAGCAAGCGAGGATGAGATAAGGTTCCATTGCGACCGACAACGCACGAGCCGAGCGAGCAAAGCGAAGTGAACTTCAAGATGGCGGTATACCGCCTGGTTTTTGAAATATTTCATGGCTAGGATATAGTGCCATATCGGTGCCATTTGGTGCCTATGTTTAAAAAATTGTGTCAATAATAGTTTCCCCTCCCCTCTCGGACGCCACTGTGAGTGGTCGTGTGTGCAGGACGGCCCGTAATAATTTTAAATAACTAAATAGCAGTAATAGATTTGAAGTAGTGGTTTTTTGTTTACACTTTGGATTTGATCTTGTGCTCGTGAGTGTGAAGTTTGGTGAATGTGAGATCCGTGCGCTGCGCATTCGGCTAGCAACGCGTTAATTCGCATAGACGAATTTACACTTCTATTACCGCAGCTCACTAACCGGTACTGTGGCTGGCTACGAACTACGACAGATCTACGGAGCTACGATCATATCTGTGCTACGAAACCTAGCCTCAGTGAATACCTACTTACTAAGTTATTATAATAACTGTATTGTACCGGCGCTTGCTCGTGCTGTTGTTATTAACCTACCTGCGTCAAAATAAAATGAACCGCTCAATGTCGGAATCGAATTTAAATATATCGGGAAATGAAAATGTTACTCCGCCTAACTTTGTGCCTAAACGCCAAAAAAGAACCAGAGACGAAATGGATAGTAGTGTTACGTCCCAGCTAAACATATTTAAAGAAGAAATGCGACAAATGATTGTGACTTTACTACAGGGACAAGCCAGTGAGATTAAGGCGATTAAACCCGTGCTACAGGAAATCCAAGGTACAAATAAGGATATTCAAAATTCGATATCCTTTCTTACGGCACAAAATGAAGAGCTTAAAAAGAAAGTAGAATCCTTAGAAAGTCAAATAAAAGAAGATAAAAAACAAATTTGTTTATTAGAGGACACAATTGAAGATCTACAGAAAAATAACCGTAAGACCAACTTTGAGCTGAAAAATGTCCCAAAAAATAAAAATGAGACGAAGGATGACCTACTAGACATGGTGATGTGCCTTTCTAAATCTATAGACTGTAAGATGGAGACGACAGACATTAAAGACATCTACAGGGTGCGAGGAAGGAAAGATGGCATCCAAAACACACCTATTGTTGTCGAGACTTCATCTACAATCCTCAAAACTAATATAATAAAAATGGCCAAATCATTTAATCTGAAACACAAAAGCAAACTATGTGCAAAACATCTTGGCTTTCGGACATCGGAGGATACCCCAGTTTTCGTAACGGAGCAACTGACAGCGAAGGGTGCCCGTTTGCACTTTCTTGCAAGAGATCTGGCAAAATCTAAACATTTTAAATTTGTTTGGACCTCATATGGAAAGGTTTATATAAGAAAGGACGATAACTCCCCTATTATATTACTAAAAAGTGAAGCTCAGGTACAAAAACTCTTTTATGAAACCTGACTAGACTTGGATATACTTATAAAGCATGTCTTATTGGTTTACTTGATTTTATTTATTACTTTGTTTTATATTAAGATAGTTCTACAATACCTGATTCCTTTTTCTTATTGTGGTAATCATATATATACTGTAATAGATTTTCTCATTACTAGATTGCTACTCTGTTTTGATAAAAATAAGAATGTAAACTACCGCTCATATGAATATGTACCATTACAAATTTTACTTACTCACACTTTTACACACACAAACCTTTACTACACCAATACAAACCTTACACACACAAAAACACACAGCATAATATTATTATCTAAAATAAACTGTAATACCTCACTATATACTTCATACATATATCTTACTTACTATATGTTTACTGTACAAGGATTAAAGGATAACATATTATTCTACACAAAACTAACATCATTATATAATTCAATAATTTTTATATGTGCATCGATACAGCTTGAACTTTATGAATCAACGTGTAGGTGTTATATGGTCGGCAAGCATGGTATTCCTTTGAAGATGACTTGTGTATTCTTGGCTTTTGATTATGGATAGTGTTATTGATACGATGAATGAAATCGACCTTTTTGAAGTTGCCAAGTCTGTTCAGTGCGATGTCGATGCGCTCTCTAACCACATATTTATTAAAAAATGTAATCTTACACTAATTTCTCAAAATATACGAAGCATTTTTCATAATTTTGATGATTTTTCGATTTTACTAACCTGTCTTAAATTTGATCCTGATATTATACTCTTAACAGAATGTTGCCTCACACATGAAAAACCTATCCCACAGCTTGAGAATTATAATATGTTTGCAACCACTTGTCATCTGAATCGAAATGATGGTGTTGTAGTATTTATTAAAAAAACTATTAAATCACATGTCAAAGAAATTAAACTACAGCATGCATCATGTTTGCAGCTTGAACTTTTAAATCACATTTTCTTGTGTATTTATCGCTCTCCGTCCAACAGAAATGCAGATACCTTTATACAACATCTTAGTGACCATCTGAATACTTTAAAGTCTTATAAAAATGTAGTGATTGCCGGAGACATTAACATTAATACCATTACAAAAGAAAACGAATGTACTTATGAGAGTAACAATAGACATAATTATTTAACTATGTTATCACTGCATGGCTTACTACCTGGTCACAACCTGCCTACCAGGAAAAATAGTTGCTTAGACCATTTTATCCTTAAAATTGATAAAAAGAAAATATCTGCTGAGATTGCTATCCTAAACACCTCTGTAACTGACCACCTAACTACTTTTTTAAGTCTCTCAAAAATTAAAATTTCTGAAAAATGTTCAAAAACTAAAACAGTAATTAATTTTGAAAACGCTCTTTCATCCTTAAAAGAAAAAAAATTGTCTAACATATTATTCAGTAATGAACCGGATTTGATAATTCAACTATTAATTAATAAATTAAGAGAATCCCTAGATGAAAATACGTCAATAGTTCGTATACCCAAATCGAAGCGCAATATTAAACCTTGGATAACTCCAGGTATATTAAAATGTATAAGAAACAGAAATAAGTTACAAAGGCAACTTCGTAATGATTCCTCTAATGAAATACTTAAAATCACCTATAAAAGATATCGTAATTTCTGCTGCAAATTAATAAAGAAACTAAAACACAAATATGAGAGAGAGCAATTGAATAAGGCATCTAAAAATACTAAATGTCTATGGAATAGTATAAAAAACATAACGTATGCACAAAATTATAAAAATTATAATAACGAACTGTTAAAAATAAAATCTACTCCTAATGATAGCGTGAACTTTATAAACAATTATTTTACTGGAATTGGAAAACAACTTGCTGATGATATACTGAATAAGAACATTCCCTCCCTTGAGGATCACTCAGATATAAAATCCCAGTCATCATCCTTCGTGCTCTTTGACACGGACTGTGACGAAATACATTCCATTTTGATGAGCTTAAAGCCTAACAGTGCTACTGGATGGGATAAAATATCAACAAACTATCTTAAGCTTGCAAAGGATGAGATTATACCAATTATCACCCATTTAGCTAATACATGTTTTAGAGTTGGGATCTTCCCAGCATTGCTGAAGCAGTCAGTTGTCACTCCTGTGCACAAGGGAGGGGATAGGGAGGATATAAATAATTATCGCCCAATATCAGTGCTACCTTCAATTTCCAAAATTTTAGAAAAACTAATAAACAACAGACTATTGAAATATCTTGACAAATTTAATCTACTATCTCCATCTCAGTATGGGTTTAGAAAGGGAAAATCTACTGAAGACGCTGTGTTAGCCTTGAGCTCGTTGGTTGTCGAGACACTAGACAAAGGGGATAAGTGTTTGGCGGTATTTATTGACTTAAAAAAGGCGTTTGATACCGTATCTATCCCCACCCTTGTGCACAAACTTGAACGCTATGGTATAAGAGGCCCACCCTTAGCACTTCTCAGTGACTACCTCTCCAAAAGAAGACAGCGGGTCAAAGTTGGAGACTATTTGAGCGCCGATATGGACATAGGTTATGGCGTCCCTCAGGGTAGCATATTGGGACCTACGCTTTTCTTAATTTACATAAATAGCCTCTGCAACATGGAATTAAACGGTGCTCACATATTCTCCTATGCAGACGACACTGCAGTGGTGTTTAGGGGATCTTCTTGGGATGACTTACGTGTCCTAGTGGAAGCGGGAATGAAAGAAGTTGCGTGCTGGCTTGATAACAATTTACTTACCCTTAACACTAAAAAAACCAATTATATTTGTTTTGGTATAACAAATCGAACACAACCTCCAAATGATTACATGATAAAAATACACAAATGTAGTAATAATAATGATGGTAGTAGTGTGGATGTATGTGATTGTCCTATTATTGATAAGGTCTCTGACACAAAATACTTAGGGGTAGTAGTTGATCAAAGATTATCTTGGCACAAACAAATAGAGCAAATTTCTAATAGAATTAGGAAATTGATCTGGATATTTAAAGGCCTAAGACATGTAGTACCAACTTCTACTAATGTTCAACCTACTAAAAAGAAAAATCTCTTGACTATTATTTACATTGCACTTGTACAGTCAGTGTTAACTTATTGTCTTCCAATATGGGGTGGAGCAACTAAAACAAAGTTTTTGGAACTAGAAAGGTCTCAAAGGTCCCTGCTTAAAGTTATGTATTTCAAACGACGTAGATTCCCTACTGAAGAACTTTATTCTTTGAGTGGTGTCCTCTCTGTAAGAAAACTTTTTGTACTACACGTTGTATTAAAAAAACATAAGTTGTTAAAATTTGTCCAAGTTAAACAAGAGAAAAGATTGAGAAGTATAGTTGCCCAAGTGAAACCAACCAAAACGGCTTTTGCTAGACGTCAATTTGATAAATTATCAGCACTCTTGTACAATAAATTAGATAAATTAACTAACATTTACTCTAAAACTTTATATAATGCTAAAAATATTCTAACTGATTTGCTAAATATGCTGTCTTATAGTGAGACAGAAGACCTGTTATATATTGTGTAATAATCATGTTTAAAACAATATCACTTATATTCTAAAATAGAATAAAGTTTCGTTTACTCAGAAACGCACGACGCACAGACACATACACACACACCACACATACCACACACACACCACACACCCACCACACACACGCACACACACACACACACACACACACACACACACACACACACACACACACTAGCACACCTCAAATTCAATTAGTAAGTTACTGAGTGGTTAATAAAATTAAATATTACCTTACTAGCTTAAGAACATATTTTTCTTTCTATTTAGGTAATTCTATATTTTGTTTAGTCCTAAACTAGAAATTGTAATTGTATGGCTATGGAGGAGCGGGGTCTTCTGGCACAGATATTTTTATATCTAAAAGAGGGCCTCATAAATGGCAGTGTAAATGTATTTTCTAGTTTTGAATAAATATTTTGTATTTTGTATTTTTTTTTTGTAAAGATATTCAGCATTGACTGGTTGTCCCGCCATCTTGACATCAAAATGGCGGGATAACCACCGGCAATCCATAATCAGTTGTCGGAACGTGTTAATAAACCATACAATTTTAATGCGTTTTAGTGCCTTTACTTTATTTTATTTTATTTATTTTTTATTTTATTTATTGAACATTGTTACCACAGCATTTACAGACCATTTACGCAGGTATAATTATACAGAACACAAGCCAATTACGGAAACAATACTTTGTAAACAAAATGTATAAATGGTTACAAAAATAATGATTTTAAACAAATATTAAGTTTAATTTATGGTATTGTCTCATGATAGGTGTGTGTGTATGTGTGCGTGTGTATGTGTGTATGTTTGTGTGTGTTTGTGCATGCGTGTTTGCCTCCTTCATAAATAGAAATAGCAAGTAAAAATAAATTCGCTCGCACTGTATGTGGGTATGTAAACGTAGGCTTACATGGCGCACAAAGGTGGAAATAAGATTAAAATATTGAAAATTGGAATTAAATCATAATAATGTCAGTGTCGCAGCCGCTAATAAAATTAGTTCGATTTGAATTTCTAAATTACCCCTTCAAACATAAATTAAATTAAAATATTTTTGGGAACTATTTACTGTTGCTCGAGTGCCGCAAATAATTTTCTACATAAAGCAGTTTTAAACGCTGGTCTTACGTTTAAACCATTATAATTCAATTTTAATTTCTGAATATGAAATAACATGAGTTTATAAAATTACAGCTTCGGAATCTCCTGCATAAGAAAACATAGCAATGTGCTGATCATATAATTTTATTGCTCTTATAGCTCATATAGCTCTTATAGTTTAGTATATGAGGTTTTTCGGGGGTAAACAATCGATCTAGATTAGTCTTATGTTTGGGAAAACGCGTGTTTTCGAGTTTTCATGCGTTTACTTACATGCGTTTTTCTTTCGACGCAGAATATGGTCGCTAATTTCGTCCTGCCGGCCACTGTCCGTCTGGTCCAGCGGGTTAAGACGCGGACGGCAAGTAACTAGTGTTACGGGTTCGAATCCCGCTCGGTGACTTACTTTTGTTTTTAATTATATGTTCAAGTTTATAATATATTTCAATTTTTATTGCTTTTAGACAAGTTTAAAAAAATGTAGATAATGTTTGAGATAAGAATGTAGATTATCAACCACCATATTACAATAAATAGTAATAACCGTGCAAAGCTCGGTCGCCCAGATAATATTGTCTTATTTAATCAAATTGTTACTAATACTGAATTTCTATAGTATTCTATGTGTGGAAAACTATTTTTGTATCTTAGAATTGCTTTTTTTTAAAAGTGTTTGGTGAAGATTGTTTACCAAATAAGACTTATTATTAAATAAATAATTCTTTGTATAGTCTCTTTAGACTAGGGTTTTCGGACCCGGGTACGCGGGTCGGGTATACCCGGGCATACAAGAGAATTTGGAACCGGGTAATAATTGATTAAAAACCCGGGTACCCGGGTATTATAAAAATATTTTATTTTACCTTCTATAGCAGCACTCATAATTGAAATCTGCTGTACAAAGCCCTATAATCGATAAAACCCACTTGCACAGATAGGCTGTCCAATCATTCTCTTAATTCTTTGCCATTTTCAAAAGCTAGTTTCATTAACAGGACAACATTAATGATAATAAACCAATAACTTTTATTGTTCCTTTTCTATTTTACATTAAAAATAAGCTTTTATCACTGTTAAGATGTCTGCGCGATTTTTCTAAAGTATTTCTATAACTATCTGAGCAACTTTTTTAAAGAAATACAAGTCGAAAATAGTCTAAATACGAGAACATCGTCTTTCCGAAGACGGATCTTTTATGTTATTTTTTTTCGACAGATATTTGCTGGGAGTACCTAGTTGTTTTTTCTTGATAAATACACTGTCTAACCAATCGATTAAGTTCCTTAAAGTGGGTTTTCTACGAATAAAACATTTTATTTGCCAAAGATACATGGTTCGAAAAATTACAAAAATACTTCCCTATACTAATAATTGATCTTAATGACTAATACAATGTTTTTAGCTGTCTAAAGTAGGGTCAAATTAATAGATCACATTTAAGCCCCTTCTTACACGACGCGACTCAAAACTGACGAAACCAAATTGAAACTATAGTTGGAAACTAGTTAGCCCCATCTTACACGGCGCGACTGAAAATAAACTGGTTGCAAACTCTAATCACCAATGAGTTGCTAAACAGTCACAGCACTAGTATTTCAATGGCGGTTCGTACACGACGCTACCAATTGCCAACTGGTTTGCAACGCGTCGGCAACGCGTAGGAAACTAATCACTCGCAACCGGTCATGCTGGTCGCGCGCAACTGATTGCCAACTGCAACTGGTAGGGATGCGCCGATCCGATCCGATCTTTTGAAAGATCGGATCGGCGGGCATACGATCCGGCGATTTTCGGATCGGATCGAGGCCATACGATTTTTTGCTGGATCGATACAAAACTTGAAAGATCGGATCGCTTGGATCGTATGAATTAAAACGCGATTTGTTTACTAAAAAATGAGCACTTAAGATCGGATCGCTTGGATCGTATGAATTAAAACGCGATTTGTTTACTAAAAAATGAGCACTTACTTAGGTTTATTTGTTGCAAACTTTATCTTAGTTTACATTTTGAACTTGGCGGCATCCTTTGCGGGTAGATCCATTAATCTTATACATTATATTATAAATAAACGAATCATAATATCATCGGCTAATTTAACTTTGTATGAAAGTCGCAACAGACTGGTTCCATGCCGTCTGTCAAAATTACTATTTTTCAAAAGTTTTGACTTCGAAGACTGGCACCTATAAAAATTGTACTTAACTGTTAGTAATTAGGCGTTAGGTGCCCGCCATCCCAGTCTTCGAAGTCTAAACTTTTGATAAATATATAATAATAGTAGTATTTTATTAAATTCTCTGGGTACAATTTTATTATTACTATTTCACGTTGTTTTTCTTTTAAATCTTCAAGGTACTTGTTTACAAGTTTTACATGAGTTTACGTAACAAAGATCTAAAATTAATTATTTGCATCCGATCCGGATCGATTTCCTAAAGATCGGATCGACGGTATGCGATCCGATCCGTGGATCGGATCGTGGCATTACGATCCATTACGATCCGAAAAATCGGATCGAAGGACCCGGATCGCGCATCCCTAGCAACTGGAAACTGAGGTCTATTAACAAAAACGAATTACGATAGTCGGACGATCTTTTGATCGATTTACTTGATTTTGAACCTTATACATGAGTTAATAATGCCAAGGAGTGGGACCGAACATCGTACGTTTATCGCGATACTTTATCGTAATAGGCGCTTTGTGTAGGTTTTTTAACTAAATTTGTTTGCGCCGTGTACGAATCTTTGTCACTAACTAGTTTCCAACTATAGTTTCAAACTGGTTTCGTCAGTTTTGAGTCGCTTCGTGTAATTGGTAGCGTCGTGTACGAACCGCCATTGAAATACTAGTGCTGTGACTGTTTAGCAACTCATTGGTGATTAGAGTTTACAACCAGTTTATTTTCAGACGCGCCGTGTAAGATGGGGCTTATTTTCAGTCGCGCCGTGTAAGATGGGGCTAACGCTTCATCAAAATTTAACAACGTAACCTTCTAACGGCGGGCACATAATATTTATTTTATTAAAGGCACTTTTTTCAGTTAATAATAAGTAAATATTAATTGTTGCAAAAATCACAAGGAAAGCAAATTTACGATTTAGTTTGATAAATAACACTAAAGACTAACAGATGTCATGTGGGCTCCAGACTCCTGCGTGATTCACGGCGTGAATTCACGCCGTAATTTTGCCGTGAAGTCGGCGTGAAAAGCATGACCCTCCACACTCGCTATCGTTCACAGTTTAGTTCGCGCGCTCGTCGAGAATGGACGCCGAATTATGCACTGCTATGTTTGAATTGGCTTTGATAACTTTTTGAACATGACTGGAAATCTCAAAACCATTTCGAGGAATAAGCTTTCGGTACATTGTCTACTAATTAAATTTAAAAATAAGTCTATATTTTTAAAGATATTTATAATATTCAATAAAAAGCTTTAACCTTCAAATGACCTTCATATGACGTCATCACATACAGATCCCCCAGCCATAATAAAAAAAAGAAAAAAGGGCAAAGACAATTTTGACAATGAACTTGGCATTAGGGATGGTGGAAGGTGGAAGTGAAAAAATATCGATATAGGTAATATTTCTCAGAAAAAAATGGGATGAAATGGGATGATGACTAAGTAATGGATTCTAATTTTAAAGTATTGTAAAACATAAAAAATAGTAAAATAAACCCCTACGCGAAATTTTGGCTCGATTTGACGAATTTTACGATGATTTTTAAGACTCAAAAGTTGGAAAAAATCAAAATGCTCCAGTGACAAAATAGTGTCGACTATTAGAATCCATACCTAATTACAAAAAAAATGTTTTGGAAAAATTATTGTAAAAACATCTATCGATATATCAGAGTATTTAATATCGCCCGAAAAATATCGATGAACTTATCTCGTAATTTTTTCCACATCCCTACTATTAAATGTTTGTAAATAGAAATAAAGTATGCACATATTTTCACAATGTTTATTAAGTTATCCTGCAAATTACCAGTCCACAAGCAATCGTTACAATTTCATCCATGTAGCCTATATCCAGAATAGACACAATACATACAATACATTTCGCAATTTGGGTAGATTGGGCGTGTCAGTTTTTACAAAGTTTTTCAGCTGAGTTTCCACTGGTAAGCATTTTTATTGTAATTTTACCACCTCAAAAATTATTGCGGCAAATTAAGAAGGTAGGTTAGAACCGTCACAACTGGATTAAATGAATAAAATAGAAGAAATATTAACTATAACTTATTTGTTTACAAACAACCATAAAGTCATTATGACAGGTAATGACACTTGGCCGTTTTTTCTATATGTAGATAGCAAAGGTTTTCCTTCATAAACTTTCATGCCACTAATGACGTCATTCCGGTTGACCATATCCGCTCGACAAATATATTTATAAAAAAATAAATACGGGACCAAATGTTAAAATATTCAAATTAGTTTCTTAAATTGGCCTAATCTGTAGTAAAAAAATATAAAAAAAATACCTTTTATTTTTTAACCAAAGCCAATTGGGAACAATATTTTCTGTCACCTAAGTTTAGATGTGTCACTAATCTGCAATACCCTAATAATAATTTCTATCCCCAAGAAATATATTAGTCATCTATTCATCAAAACTGTCCCTAAGTATAAATCATCAGATTAATATAAATTTGTATCTTAAATAATAGTTTGATCACTTTTTTCTATAGCCGGAATATAAGATCCGTCCTCTAAAATCTAATCAACAAACTATTGGTATCATTTAATTCGTTTAATTATCAAAATAATAGGTCTGTCACTTATTAGATCAGTTCCTTAATTCAAAGAAAAAATACCTAACAGGGGCGGAGTCAAATTGGCGGGTGCACTTTGACAATCCTTGGACCGACTTCAACGAATACAAAATTCAGTTTTGGAAGGTAGCTTCGGGGCGGGGGGGCATAGGGTATAAGGTTGGGAACCCCTGCTCTAAATCAAAACTAGTGATGGGACTCGGATCACAATGGATTCGAATGATTTGAATCAAGTCAATCCAAGCTCGATTCGAATGAGTAATTATGCTGATTCGAATCATCACCCGATTCGAATCGGTGGGCTGATTCGAATTGGTTGGGTGATTCGAATCATCACCTGAACCGAATCAGTTGGCTGATTCGAATCATTACCTGATTTGGATTGGTTGGCCTCTTCGAATCACCGTTGAAATTCGAATCAGTTTTTTGTATTCGAATCTTTGATGGCATCTTGAATTTTACGATATTGTTATTGATTCGAATCATCACATTAATTCGAATCATTCGAATCATCACCTGATTTGAAATATTCGACTCATCACCCGATTCGAATCATTTGACTCGTCAACTGATTCGAATTGGCTAGCTGATTCGAATCATCACATTTATTCAGTCGATTCGAATCATCGTCAAATTCGAATCGACGATTTGAACCACTTACGGGTGATTCGAATCGTGCAGTAATAAAATTATTTAAAGATTAAAAATATTTTTTTGGTAAACATTTTTATATTGTTTGGCGATTCAATTTTAGTGACACTTTTATTATTTTGAAACCCAATATAATTATTTGATGATTGATATCATTTCCAAGTAATTCTTAATTAATATTTAAGTAAGCGTTTTAATATTAGTTGGTGATTCAATTTAGGTGACAGATCTACTATTTTAGGAACAAATATTATTTATTAGGTCACTGAAAATGCAATTATTAGGTAATTGATAAAATCATACCCGTTTGAATTTAGCATCCCATAAAATGGGTTCGGCATGATAACACTCAATCAACACAATTTCCTGCTCGTTCGTCCAAGTGACGCTCATTTTGACGCACCGTACTCCGCAAATAAATAAAAACATCAAGGCACGGTACTGTTTTCACGCGCGAGTGTAGATGCGTTTGCGTTCACGGGAGGTTCGTACACCGCGAACCCTTTGACGCGGGCGCAAATACCGACACGGAACGGGGAACAAGGCGTGAACGGACGCGAAGCCCGTGAACGGGCGCGAAAACCATCCACATTCGCGCTTTACGCCTTTCACGGGTGTTCACGGCGCGAATGTGGAGCCCACTTTAGATGTGTCATGTGATCTAAATTGCCCTACTTTAGTTACTTTACTAAGGGAATATCCATATCTCTCTAGCAAAAATATCTTTATTTTCATTAGTGGAACACTCATATAAAGGGATTTTTTTTTCTTTTCTTTTTATTTTGGTACGAAACAGTCACTACAATAATTACATGATATTTATATAAGTACTTAATTTTTAGACAATGAATACCGAAAATTACTTATATAATATTACATTAATGAAGCTTAAATAAAAGGTGATGCAAGTAAGTATTAAACAATATTAGTTGGTACGGTATCGTAAACAAACAATAGGTACATGGTTGGTTACAGTAACACTATAAACCATCAAATTTCAAGCAAATAATTAAAAAAGTTAATTATAAAGAACGTAAAGAAAAATAATCTACAAACCTGATGTAGTAGAATTAATAAAAGCTAATATTAATTTTTTTTTTATAAATATACAACCCCTCAGGCGCACAATTCTTTTAACAATGTTCGTTTTAAACTCTTCAAGGAGACACCAAATAAATCTATATGATTAAATTCCTTATTGTATAATGTCAGTGAACGAGAGATAAAACAGTTTCGCGTGTAGTTTTTGTGAAGAACTGCCGGCACGAAACATTTTAGTTTTCGGCTGGACCGTGTAGGTAGCCTTGCTTTACTTATAAAATTTATTTTGGATAACAATATAGGACTATCTAGCAGGCCATTTACAATCTTGTGTAAGAACGATATGTCAAATTGTTTACGCCTATCATATAAACTTAAAAGATTTTCGTTAATAAGAGTCGTGCTATATGATTCCTGGGAATCACAGCGATAATTTAATAACTTTATAAATTTTTTTTGGACTTTTTCAATTCTGTCTATATGTTTTTTATACGAAGGATTCCAAATTATGCTTGCGAAATTTAGAAGATCTCTTCTTGTTAGATCTCTAACAAATGAAAAATATAATATTTTTAATGTTATAGTTTGTTTGAAAGGTTTCGTTATTCTATTTATAAATCCTAGGGTCCTAAATGCTCTTTTTACAATGGAGTCTATATGCAAGTTAAAAGATATTTGCTCATCCATTATGATACCTAAGTCTCTTATGTGTTTTACGCGTTTAAAGAAACTTCATTGAGCATGTAGTCGTGCTGTATTGGAGATCGGTTTCTGGTGTATGATATTGCGTAGCACTTATCGGTATTTAGGAAAAGTTGATTGTCGTTACAATATTTACAGAGTGCCTCGATATCAGATTGCAACTTATAGCAATCTTTAATACAGCTTACTTTTTTGTACACTTTTGCATCGTCTGCATACAAAATAATTTGAGAGAAGCGCATAGCATCTCCTATGTCATTAATGTACATCACAAAGAGCAAGGGCCCAAGATGGGACCCTTGAGGTACCCCGGACGTCACCGGTAGACTTTTAGAACAAATACAAATACAAATACAAAGAACTTTATTCGATTCCACAATTTTGGGTAGGTAAGTACAGATAATGTAAGGTAGGTACATTATGAAACCGAAAAGGTTACCACTCAGCATAAGTTGCAGCATGATCAACACCTGCAACGCTGATATTCTGCGGAACCTTGAATTGTACGTAGGTGCATGCCAAACAAAATAAATAGGGCTATGTTAATTACATTCATATTTTTAACTTTTAGATTTTTGCATTCACAATGCTATTTTTATATTAAGATGAAAAACAATGAAAAGCATTGGGCCGGAATCCTAAGGGTGCGGGTTCGAATCCCGTCTGAGTTGCTACGGGTGAGTCGATTTTTTCCAATACTTTTCATTACTTATTCATCCCAATACATTCATATTGCCATTGAGCTACAATAATACTATATCACACACATTTCACTAGTATGAACAGTGGACCAAAAAAACTGCAGACATATTACTTTTGCTATGAGTTGTATAATGAGAAATTTAGATACAAAATAGTGTTGTTTAAGTTAAGCACAGTCGCCTGTTAGGATACCTTTTGTTGTTCAAGCAAATAATCTTTAAATTTACGTTTGAAAAATTAACCGATAGAGAAGCTTTTATAGGTGGTGGGATATTGTTCCAACATTTCGTGGCAGCATAACGAAAGCTACCACGAAAAGCAGCCGAACTGCATGGGGAATATGAGTATAGAAGCTAGTCTAATTTCGCGTTGTGAGAAAATCAGTTTTTCGTAAAGATATCGAGGTCGGTGAGACTTAATAATTCCAAATAGTAATGTGGAAAAGTGGAGTAATCGTCGAGCCTCCATTTTAATGATGTTTTCTCTGTTAAGAAATGGCGTGACATGCCCACGACGTGGAACTATGAAACAAGAACGATATCCTTTCAAACAAACGGCTTGACTTCGGTTCCGAATGTAGGACTCAATCCATCTCAGCAGACTGCCGTGTACACCGAGTCTATAAAGCTTTTCCAAAAGAAGATCATGGTTTATTTTATCAAATGCTTTAGAAAAATCGGTGTACACGACGTCTACCTGAGTATTCGTATCCATAGCACGCAACAAGAAGTCAGTAAATATGAGCATATTAGTCTCCACACTTCGCGACTTCATGAATCCGTGTTGAGTTTGAGAAATCACATGACGAGCTGCGTAAAACAATTGTTGCGCTGCGATTTTTTCAAAAATTTTGCCAAAAATGCAGAGTTTAGAAATAGGTCTGTATTGTGTAATTGATTCCCTTTGGGAATTCTTAGGTATTGGTGTGATCAAAGCATGTTTCTAAAAGCTGGGAAATATTCCTGAATTCATTTATAAGTTGAATATGTTACTGATGGGTACGAATAGTTCCTTAGCGCACTTAGAAATTAGCAAAGGGTGAATATTATCCGATCCAGCCCCTTTGTGAATATTCACATTTTTGAGCTCCCTAAGGATATTTTCATCCCTCAGATCCACCGAATTAATACTCATGCTGGAATCAGTGTCGCTGGGAAGCGGAAGACTAGGAGATGGTGATGTTGACGCTGCAATGAAAACTGACTGAAAGTATTTGTTGAAAGTTTCACATATTTCATTACCATCACTGAGCACTTTGCCGTCATAACACATTTTGTGAGGAATGTCCCCATTAATTTTTTTTGATGAAACATATGACCAGAAGTGCCTAGGGTGTTCTTTAATTTTTTCTTCAGCTAATGTATTAAACTTCAAATAGCATTTATGTTCAAGTTTCCGTAGTCTAGTCCGAAGTCTTGAGAACTTATTATAGTCTCCTATATTACCATACCTTTTCCATTTGCTGTGGTATTTACGTTTTTCGTTGCTAAGTTTTATTATAGACTGATGATTTTAAGTTTTAAACGATTAAAATTTAACGGTGTGTATGTTTAATTGAGCGAAACACATGAAAAATGTGAAGTTTTATTTGTATTTGAAGATACCCGGGTATTCCCGGGTATTGAAATAAATAATACCCGATACCCGGGTATGAAAAAAGGCCGGGTACCCAAAAACCCTACTTTAGACCATACAAAGAATTATTTTGTAAATTTTACATCATACTTGCTCGGTAACTAGGATTTACTTATATAGTATGAGGCTGTGTAAGTTGGCATGTGCAACACAGTGCATTGTTTAGATAGAACGTTCCATTTTCAAAATGCTTTACAATTCAAGGGTGGTGAATGCTTTAACTGTAATAGTAGTTTGTTACACAAGGGATGTAAGCGAGCTATTACAGAACAAGATCCAATTTGGCGCCCGTGCGAGCGCAGCTCGCAAAGGGCGCTAATGGATCGAGTGCACCCGAGATATTTAGACGCACGAGCGAGCGAAGCGAGCGAGGGCGAATATAGTTCGAGGGTGTAATAGCTACTTACAACCGAGGTAAGCATACTATTTTACATCATTCATGCGAGGTAAATTTAATAAAAATAAAATAAAAATAAAAACAAAAATAAAAAAAAATAAAAAACATTAAAACAAAAATAAAACGTTAAAGGGTTATTTCATTGAAAACTCGTAGGGTTGATCAGACAATTAAACTGAACAACTTTCATTATGGGACCAACCTCGAAATCACGAAAAAAATCAGCTGTTTTTGTATTGCAGAATTTTGCATACCTAGCTTCAACTGAAATGAAATGCCGCCATTTTCATTGTTTTTTTTTTCAGCCAAAAGTTTCGTCAGTTTATAATAAAAGAAATGAGATTGGTTCACTAAGGAGTTTTAAATGCTTGAATTGTAAAGTAACTTTACAGTTAAAGCATTCACCATCCTTGAATTGTAAAGTGATTTGAAAATGGAACGTTTTTGTTTTTATTTTTATTTTTATTTTTATTTTTATTTTTATTTTTATTTTTATTTTTATTAAATTTACCTCGCATGAATGATGTAAAATAGTATGCTTACCTCGGTTGTAAGTAGCTATTACACCCTCGAACTATATTCGACCTCGCTCGCTTCGCTCGCTCGTGCGTCTAAATATCTCGGGTGCACTCGATCCATTAGCGCCCTATGCGAGCTGCGCTCGCACGGGCGCCAAATTGGATCTTGTTCTGTAATAGCTCACTTACATCCCTTGTGTAACAAACTACTATTACAATTCAAGCTTTTAAAACTCCTTAGTGAACCAATCTCATTTCTTTTATTATAAACTGACGAAACTTTTGGCTGAAAAAAAAAAAACAATGAAAATGGCGGCATTTCATTTCAGTTGAAGCTAGGTATGCAAAATTCTGCAATGCAAAAACAGCTGATTTTTAGGGTTCCGTACCAAAATGGTAAAAAAAGGAACCCTTATGGTGTGACTCAGTCTGTCTGTCTGTCTGTCTGTCACGGCTGGATATCTCGAGAACTACTAATGGTATCAACTTGAAATTTGGAATAGTTTAAGATGACATTTGCCCAACTATTTTGCAAATAAGAAAGAAATAAAAAAATTAATATTTTTTTTTACAAAAGGGACTGAAAAGGGGTCTTAAAAATTTAAAGTGAGGTGACTAGGGCATGTGGGGAAACCTATGAAAGAGCGCTGTTTGCACATTTTAAAACATTTTTTCCTTTTTTCTTAGGCCGCATAGTTTTCGACTTATGAAGAAAAATGTAAAAAAAAATACCGTTCCCCCCCTTATCTCCGAAGTTTGCAAAGAGAAAAATCTGAAATAATTCTATGTGATAGTAGTTTATGTAAAGATTACAGGAAAAATAAAACGATGTCTCAATATAACACACTTTTTTAGAAATTCAAAAAACAAACAATTTTTTTTTAATTTCACTACCAGTCAACAGATGGCGCTGTCCTAAGCATGCTAACCTAAGAAGAAAAATATAGTTCCACTATCGGTTAAGAGATGGCGCAACCTAACTCTACAATAATAAATTGGTGGCTGGTTCTAGTATAATTACCTATATTTGCCGTACGAATAAACGAAGAATAAGTTCCTACTTAGTAATATAAACAGTTTGCAATGTGGAGTGGCTGAAACGTTTTTCAGTCACCAAAAAGCAGCTGTGGTTAAGATTTGTAAATTAACTGTCCGCCTGTTCACCCTTCCACCTGTCTGCCGTTTATCCATGTCCATATGGATTGAGGAGCCACTTCAGATTTTAAAAGGAAATTTAACCCCTTATTTAGTAGGAAATCAAATAATTTTGTAGCCCAAATCCTGAAATTTGTAGTCAAATATACCCAAAATTATATTAATGTAAAAGTGGCTCCTCAATCTAAACATCTGAATTGAGGAGCCACATGAAACATGGAAAATATTGAATGAATATTTTTGAAAAATATTGCATCATTTAGTAGCAATTGTGTATAGCACCTACTAAATATCTGAGTCCAGTACCGTTGATATTCAAGAATATACAATATTTTTAATGTGGCTCCTCAATCTATACATAAGAACGTGAATTTTCATGAAAGTAATTAGTTAATTTATATTCCTCTCCAAAAAACATTCAGTAGTAAGTCTGTTCAAATTTGTAGCATATGGACAAAGTAGTAAAACAGGGTAAATTTAGTAAATAAACGCATTTTATTTGGCTCCTCAATCCTGACGTTTTGCATAACACATGATTGACTGTACCTCCTGAGATCACATAGTAAACAAAAACCAAAGACACTAACATTTAGTATAAATGTTCACTCAATACATAATGTACAGATCAACATTGTGTATGTTCGGTATTTGGAAAAAAATACTTTTCGATATTCCTTAACAAATCGTTCTTAAGGGTGACCATGACATATGAATGAAACCAGGATAACTAGTTTTTGAACTATTCTGTGTTATTTGTTTTTAATAAACATACAATTTGAGCTACTTATTAACGCGAGGTCTACAGCTCACGGAGCCACTAGCTAGTTATATATAGCCCTAAAAGCGATGTATTAGGTCTCACTTTACGAGCAAGTATGTGTAAAATCTACTTATTAAATTTATTTGTACGTAAATATGTGTCAGGTTACTAAATAAACAGTATTTATTGAGGGTAAGTAAATAATGAAATTAATTTTCAGTTACCCCCAACCCAAATAATGAGATGAAAAAAATAATGTATGTTTGTGTTTTAAGGGTGTAGACGCGCATCACGTTCCATTTTTAAATTTTCAATACAAATGATCAAAACAACTCTGCGCGAGCCGTAATGAGGGCAAACTTTGAAAATTCCTATTAAATTATTAAATGTATATAAGTATATATAAAACACACAAATCAATAGACAAATACCACATTATTCCTAAGAAAAATAAAAAATGACTTTAGAATCTGTAAATACCAGTAAAAAAACATGTCAATGTGTACCTGGGTTTGAACATTTTTTTTAATATTTTATTTCTCTGTGATTAAAAATATTTTTTTAAAATTTTCTCTGTATAGGGCACTCTTTGACAATACATACAATATGTGAAAAAATAAATATGAATCGTATTATTATTTGTTACAGCTGAAACGTTTTTGAAAAATATCTCTGACAAGCCAATTTGAAATTCCACTTGAACAGATTGTCTTCGTTTTAAAATACCTGATAAGTTTTTCTCTCTATACGGCACTAATTTAAGAATTTTGCTTCCTAAAACTAAAGATTACATAAATAGTAATGCTTTCATTCTTTTCTTTCCATATCATTCTTTTCTTTAGATAACTTCATTGGAAAAACGCTAATTTCTTTGAAATGCGGATATACAGCCTTAAAGCAAATAATGTATATTTGTTTTTAAAACCATGAAACGATTTTTAACCGACTTCAAAACAAACAATAGAAGGAGGTTCTCAGTTTGGCCTGTATGTATGTATGTTTGTTCGCGATTATATCGCGTTTAGCAGAACTGATTTTGATGCGGTTTTTTAGAAAAGTATTTGTTACACTTAGGAGAAGGTTTCTTAACCGACTTCAAAACAAACAAAAAAAAGGAGTTTCTCAGTAAGTTGACCTGTATGTATGTATGTTTGTTCGCGATTATCCCGCGTTTGGCTGAACCGATTTTGATGCGGTTTTCAGAAAAGTATTTGTTACACTTAAGAGAAGGTTTTAGTATTTTCACCGACTTCAAAAAACGAAGGTTCTTAGTTTGACCCGTATGTATGTTTGTCCGCGATTATCTCGCGTTTGGTCAAACCGACTATACCTATATTTTTCTACCTAGATAATATATCTAACACAGAACGTTACACTAAAAAGAAGAAACGTTTTAAAAAAACAAAAAACTGTCTTCAAAAGCCTGCGCGACCTCTAAAAAGCAAGAAATAATATTCAAATCACTAGATACGCATTATCATTGTAATAAAACACGTCTATTGAAGTCGGGTGGAGCTTTTAGAATTAAAAAAAAATTTCCTCCAGCCTCTTTTGAAGTCAGTTTTTTGTTTTTTAAAACAATTTTTTTAGTATAATTCATGGACACCCTTCAAAACAATTTGTAAGAAAATTAAAGGAAAGCTAATATCTTCGTAGATATGTATTTTTTAATGGCAGGGTTTTACGTACAATTAGTATACAGTTATACAAAATATAGATATATTTGTTCTAAATTTTGTCACAACTACCAGTACATTAGAGGCAAATCTATTCACCGAAGCATCTCAATTGAGGAGCCAGTTAAAATTTGCCATATCTCCCTACTCGCTCATTTTTAATTACGGACTTTTGTCCTACAAAATTATTATACTTACTACTAAATGATGTGGAAATTGCGCTTTAATGGAACAATTGCTTCTTTGAAAAATTACGAGTTGTATATGTATGGTCTGAGGAGCCATTTATGATGTATGGTAACTTTTTTAATTTTAATATTACCGAGCTTAGATTTTGTCTACAAACTACTCTCAAATGCTACAAAATCATATCAAATTATGATAAACATCAATCTATGATATGCCTAGAGGTCTGACGTGGCTCCTCAATCCAAACATTTAGATTGAGGAGCCACCTTTATGTTCAAATAATTTTTGAAGTATTATACTACAAAATCGAGGATAGACCCTACAAAATAATTTAACTTACTACTAAATAAGTATATTAATTTCATTAATATACGAAAAGTGGCTCCTCAATCCGTACGGACATGTTTATCCTACTTTTTTAAAGACTACTAAAGTAACATATCCAAATATATTTATGATTGTACGGAACCCTCAGTGCGCGAGTCCGACTCGCTTTTGACCGGTTTTTTTTTCGTGATTTCGAGGTTGGTCCCATAATGAATGTTGTTCAGTTTAATGGTCTGATCAACCCTACGAGTTTTCAATGAAATAACCCTTTAACGTTTTATTTTTGTTTTAATGTTTTTGTTTTTATTTTTATTTTTATTAAATTTACCTCGCATGAATGATGTAAAATAGTATGCTTACCTCGGTTGTAAGTAGCTATTACACCCTCGAACTATATTCGCCCTCGCTCGCTTCGCTCGCTCGTGCGTCTAAATATCTCGGGTGCACTCGATCCATTAGCGCCCTTTGCGAGCTGCGCTCGCACGGGCGCCAAATTGGATCTTGTTCTGTAATAGCTCACTTACATCCCTTGTGTAACAAACTACTATTACCATCTTTCCCAGGTGCACACTGGAGAGAGGAAATTCCAATGCCATCACTGCCAACGTCGTTTCGCTCAAAGCAACACTCTCAAACTGCACATTCAAACCGTACATCTGAAGATACCATACCCCCCCTGGGACAAGAAGAACAGGAAACGACGCAAGGAACTGGAGGGAGCCGCGGGCCCGGTCAGCGCGGGCAATGTGAATCTACCACCACAGCCTAAGCATATACTCGATCAAGACTATTTGAACGCCTACATTAACTACAATGATGAGTAAAGCACGTTCCAGACGGATTAAATCACGCCTCCCAACCAAGGTCACCTTGGTGGAAGCTTGATGGGGGCGTGGTTTCCATCCGTGGATTGTGTTGCGGCTACACGAGTTTACATCCAAGCGCCGAAACTAGGGCTGCCAACCATACTATAATAATATGTAGTATTATACTATGTTTCGGGTCTGCGTGCTATATACTGTTGAAGAAATATATAGCACGCAAAAATACTATATTTTCAACATCGATCGCTAAGAAACAAATGTTTCTTTTTTTTTATTTGTGATCGTGCATTTTGACTGATTCGATAGCGTGTAGTGTATAGTCAGTCACACCATATAACAAATACTATGTGTATAGTGTATTGTATCTGAATTCTGAACGTATCTATCTGTCTTATTGCGTTCCAAACTTGTCAATATAAAATTGACAACTTAATTAAATCTTAATCCATGGTCGAAATATATCTTAATCTTAATCCATGGTCGAAATATATCTTAATCTTAACTATGGACGAATTTCTTTCATGTCTTAACTTAATCAGTAATACTGATACAATCGTAAGTAAGTTAAAAATGAGTTTTTAATTTACTTATATTTAATTAATATTGATTGTAGAAAATAATATGAGACTTTTATTTAGATTCATGATTGTTTTATTTACGGTTTATGATTTTGACCAAAACATTGTTCAAAAATGCAAAAAGTTCAAAAAATATAGTTTTTATAAAAATTTAAAAAGTAAAATATAATAATATATTTGTCTAATTTTTGCCTTTTCCATAAAATACTATATTATTTTAAAGTGTACTAATTTTTTTTAGCCTTATTTGAAAAATACTATATTTCGCCTTAGACATGTTGGCAACCCTAGCGCCGACACTCTCCCATTCCACGGTAATGATATCTATCAGTACTGTAACTCGGCCCTGTCCTTGAAATAATTACCTAAATAAACCCGCGCTGGTTCAATCAATTAATTTCAAGGCAATAATATAACTAGATTAACAAAACTAATGGTAAAATAAAAAAATAAAAAAAATACATTATTGATAGGAGAAACAAATTATTTAATAATCCTTAGTACAATACCTACGTATTATATAATATTTTAAGTATACTTAATCTTAGTTTTCGGACTTTCCAGGTATTTAAAAATGTTATCTCTGGATTATTAGTTGATTATATTTATAATAAAAACAGCACAATCTGCACTTTGCAATAGTAAGAACTTGTATTTCAATCAATATCAGTACCTATTGAATTTTTAGACTTTTGGCAATCAGAATGTTATTTCTATATTAAGGTAATAAATATAATAGAAAAAACCCGGCCAAGTGCATTTTGGGCAACGCGCCGTACGGTTCCGTAGATACCTTATACCACACCATATTTAATACCATTATCATTTTTCATCTGCAAAAATAACTTTGTTTTTCACAGTGTTGGTATGAATGACAAAGTAATATTTGCGGTTATGGAAAATGTGCTATATCTCGAAAACTAATTACTATATCTCGTTCAAACCAATTTTCATTGAAAGTAATTATTAAGATCTACATGTTACATATATGTTATATAATATATGTTATCTACATGTTACATATACATATATGTTTTTTAGATTTTTCACTTTCTTATTTCAAAAGTTAAAGGGGGGGGGGAGGATAAACATTTTACCACTTTGGCGGAGTATATCTTTCAAACGGTAGACTTTGAGAAAAATTGTCTTAAAAAACTCACACCCAATTGCACTAAACTTAAGAATCGCCTAAGTCTTTTCTTAACTACAACTCGACCAAGTTAAGTAGGCGAATGACAGCTACATGACCGCTAAGTTTGACACCGTTTTAATTTGGTCGTGTTGTAGTTAGGAACAGACTTAGGCGATCCTTTAGTTTAGTGCAATCGGGTGTCAATGTCAATTTTAAAGACCTATCTATTGACACCCCACACGTTCGCAGTTTAAGTTCCAGGTATGGAGAGCCCCCCCTTAATCTTTATTTTTGTTATTTTTGTGTTAAAATCGTTGAGCGGTTAACAGAATACATCTACCAACCAAGTTTCAATTGTGTAATTTTAATACGTTTGGAATAAAATGGCTGTTACATACGGACGGATAGACAGACGGACAGACAGACAGACAGACATGACGAATCTATAAGGGTTCCGTTTTTTGCCATTTAGGCTACGGAACCCTAAAAATACTAGAAAAAATCTACTCACCCGTAACCCGTAGCAGCCGAGCCATTTGAGCCCGTCTGAACTGCGACGGCTGAGTCGATATTTTACAGTATTTTTTCTATTATATTTATTACCTAGAATCTAGATAGTACCTGACCTACGTACATCTTTCGTTCATCACTGCGGCGCATTCGCAACTGTTTGTGTACCGAGTGCAGACTGCAGACTGAACTCGAGGGCCGAGGCGCGTAGGTACGTAAGACTCGCTTTTCGACTATTTGTACAGATGCTGGCATATAAATTGGCAAGAGAAAGATGAGACAAAAGATGCGCAATAGCCACAAACACTAAAATTTGTGGCGCTGCACATCTTTTGTCTCGTTTTTATCTTGCCAATATAAATGCCGGGCAGTATATGAAGTTGGAGTACTGATAAATATCATTACCGTGCCTGTGTTGGAACTCGCGCCCTTCCACCAAGGACGTTGAAGGTCATTTGGATTGGTTGGAGAAATTTGGATTAAATCTGCCGTCTAGATGGATTAAATCAAGCAATGTCACCTCTGTTGGGAGGCGTGATTTAATCCGTCTGGAACATGCTTAAATAAGAAGAGAACGTCACCACAAAATTAAAGAGGTTAAAGTACTTTTTTGAGGAAAAATACTAACAAAAAAGACTGACTGATAGTCAGTAGAAATTAGAAATAAATGGCTTGAACACAGAATAGCTGTGCATATAATTATCTTAGATTATTTATATGTCTAGATAGAGTCATAGGCTTTTGACGTATTAAACAAAACAGGCCAACTTTTTTAAGGTGGTGTGCATTTTTAGCATCATTGCGTCCAAAGAGTATTGTAATAAAAACTATGGCTGGGTCACACGACTGACAAAGTGTGCGTGTTTTGGTCACCCAACTGTTGGGTGATATTTTTTTCGACGCTGTCGTAACTTCGACTGTCTATCTTGACATATAAATAATCTAAGATAATTATATGTATTGCTTTTACGCCACGATTTAATCTCGTATACATATTAAACATTATTATTTATAGAAGACTAATGAAGAATATGTTTTCAAACAAAATTGTCCCAATTGAAATGATCTTCAATAATTGATTGGTTTTTCCTCAGTCTATAAAGATATCGATAGCATTACTTCACACATGTAACTTAATCTCCATATTATTTTGAATATACAAATTATTATTTTAAAATGTTCTTATTAATTCAAGCGTTAATTTTAACATATTTTCAACAGACTTCAAAAAGGAGGAGTTACTATAACAACGCCAGTTGTTAACCGATTTTAATAATTCTTTTTTTAGTAGTTCAGTTAAGTCGTTTTTTGCGAGTTGGTCCCATAGTAAAAATTGATCAGTTTGATGGAATATCTATCTAACATATTCGGCATTAGGAGCTTTTTTGTATTTAATAATCTATTGGATTTAATAATCTAACTTCTACCCGCGACTTCGTCCATGTGAAGCGCGTTATTCTCTAACTCATTCAGAGATATTTCACAAAACTGGGGTGCAAGACTGTTCTAACAAAACCTGGTTTAATGTTTGTAAACCAATCACAATCCACCTTTTAAAACGGTGGGACTAAACGTTAAACTGTCACTCTGAATACGATTTGCGCTAAAATGGCGTTAGTCCGCAGTCTAACGCCATGTTAACTTTGGCCCTAGTTTAACGAACGCACTCTGATTAAGACAGATAAAGTTTTAATTTGTATATAAACTGCATCTATTTTTTTAAAGAAGACTTTTTCTATGGTATACAACCCTCCAATCTCCCCATATAAATAATGTCATATAAAGTTAGCTACATATTTATGTTGATAGAAGCATGTCTTTGAAAAATGTACCCCTCCTATATGGGAATCAAAACCCGAGACCCCTGCATCTTACAGTGGGCAAGCCAAAAGACCACAGAGCGGTTAGATTGATTTAATTTATCCATCATCGACAATCGATCTCCATGGTGTCACAACGGAGGAACAGTGTATTCGTTGTAACAGTAATACATCGGTAACCGGCGGCGGCGATGTTGTGTAAGTGTAACCTGGTGTAACCATGTGGAACAGGAAAGATTACCTTTACAAACAAACTGATAATCAAACTACCTATCGATTTCATCATGGCATAGTCAAAAAGTCAACCTTCTACATTTTTTTTTTGTGGCTCAGCTTGTACTATTATGTATTCTGTGGCTCAGCTGTAGGTAGTCACTGAGTTGATTATTTTAAATCTCTCGTAAGGGAGATAAAGGGATTTTTTTTTTAGATATAAGTACTATGACTCTACTTACAGTAGGTAGGTACTAAATAAAAGTTTTTTTTAGAAACCACTTATTTATCATGAGATTAACATAGTTATGCATGAGTCTCACGAAGAATAATAATAAAAATGTTGACTTGTCTGTGGGTGATGTCTTAAGAAATCAAGTATCATCCACTCTTATTTTCAGCTCTTCTTTGGGATCCAGTTAGTTTCATCACCACTATCTTCAAATAAAAGAGCATTGCGTAAAGTGCTGGTATTAGATTGCTTTTGACAAACTACAGTGCTGGTATTAGATTGCTTTTGACAAACTACAAAGGCTTTTTTCTTTGATCTCTCTGGAGTTGGCACTTCATTAGAGAGTAACATTGGCCACAGGAATAGTACATTAAAGCGTTCCATTAAACATTTCAATTGTTCTTTGAATATAACATTTTTCTTTTTCTTTGGACTGCCATTGTCATTTGTGGAAGGTTTATTGCTGGCGAAGGCAATTAATGATCTGCAACCTGTTATTGTAGCAAAATTTGGTGGCATCACGTATTCTGAAGGTTTCGCAATAAAGTTACCCCACACATCAGGAGCTGCAAACATTTTTATTTTATTAACTACTTCTTTTTTAGAATATGACTTTACTTTGACCAAATTCACTTCTTGTTGAGGATTTGTTAATTCTGGATACTGATCATAATATGAGCTCTCTTTGAATGCATCCTGGTTTAATTTAGCTTTTAATAAAACCAGTGTCTTTTTTAAGTTAGTGCAATTGAGGCTACTAATAGAAAGAACTGTATCATTATCTAGTGCTAAATCATAATTATTCAACCTATTCTCAGTATCTTTGATATTTTCCGTAACAAAAAATGCTACTATAGCTTCATCAATTTCATCTTCAGTGGATTTTTTTGTGACTCTCTTAGATTTCTTATTTTCCACTTCTGATTGCATTCTGTCTTTTAGTTTTTCAACAGCTTTATTTAAATCATCCGAGGCTTGCCCATGGCACAGTCTTCTTGCACCACGACGAGGGGCGTGCATAATATCAACATTAGGGTGGCGCTGCATCCATTTTGTTAATGTTATATATCTAGATCTAATATGTACACGGTCTTTCCCTGGTAAGAATTTGCTCAAGCTAGCAAAGTTTGTTGTTGAATCTTGATTTGCCATCATTTGGAGTAACTTCTTGTCTTCTACCAGAGTCCATACTGTTGATATTCGTTGTCGTGCCAGAATATGATATCGATTCCTCAATTGTGAAGCAGATCGTCCAGCAAGAAGATCTTTAATTTTGGCAAAGTTCTCCCCATATTTTTCTACACAATTTAATAACACTGCATCTTCTTCAGGAAGAAATCTACCTTTTCTCAGTTCAATCAGTCTTAGGTATTTGTTGTAAACTTGAATTTTTGTTCGATTCTCTATTGAAGCTGCTACCCTACCCCAAGGTATATAATTATCTTCCCTATAATATTCAATAAGTCTTTTAAGATATTCTTCTTCTTCTTTGGTCCATTTTTGACTGGTAAATGTGTTACCCATGTTAGTCCTAAAGTACACAAAACATTGATACTCAGTACGTTCCGTGTTTAATTGACAAGCAATTTCTTCCCAGTTCTGTAAATTGTTATTTTGTGCAATTTCCTGTAGATTTACATGTTCAGCTTTGGTCCAGGAATTTTTATTGATGGATGGATGTAAGAATAATCGCCAAATGGAACTGTACTCTTGAGGAGAATGGCGATTATTAAATGAGTTAGCAATGGTGTCCCAGTCATAGTTTTGACCCATAGGTAGTGCCAATTCTTTGAGGCTTTTCTTTTGGACTCCATTAATTTCTTGTTTTAATGCAACAATTTCAGAATCATTATCGATGTTGTTTGTTTTTGCGTCCCTCTTTAACTGAGCAATTTGAGAGTTTATTTCTTTCACTCTTATGTCCTTCGACATTTTGTGTATTAAATTAATAAACTCACTTTTATCTTTAACAGTCCATCCAGGCACAGATGATATAATTGAGAAGTCAAACATATCAGATTTTGCCATAAGTATTGTATCAGGATTATCAGGTGCTTGGAAGCCATTTTTGTCCTTGAAATATGGTTTTCCACAATAAACATACCGGAATGTTTGCACTCTATCTACTTTCTCATTCAGTTTATCAGAATTTTGTATGAGAGCAAGTTTTTTCCTACATTCGCTTAATCTGCCGACAAGGATCTTTTCTAAACGAAGAAGTTTATCGTCGGTTAGTTTATTGAGTGCTATAGCCGTTTCTATTTTAGAATATTCTTCAACCTTATTGGATGGACATGGTAGAGACAACGTCGAGGAAGAATACTTGGAAATTACGCTTGAAGAAGGCTCATCCTCTTCCAAAACTGCAGTTAGCTGTTCGAGGTCTTTGATTTGCATTTCCGTATCTTCATCACTTTCTACCTCTATATGTTCTTCCATTTTGTAAACAAATAATCTTGGTTGATTTACAATTTCAAAAGATGGAGATTGATATATGTTTTAGGAATTAAGAAAATGGAATGGAAAACTTTTCATTTCAACAACAAATGAACAAAAAAAACCGCAGGGTCAACTGTCAGTACTGTCACTGTCAATGGGTTTATTACAGCGGACCAATCGGTAAGTCATCGATCACCGTCACCACAGTATACATTTTAACCATGGAAAGTAATTTGTTTCAAGGGGCCTTACTATGAGCTCATAAAGCAAGACTTATATTGAACTGCCTTACTTTTTCGTACTATGACCTTGATTTAGCAGGGGGCTACCCACATCAGCAAATAAGAAACCATCCTTGAGCCGTTCAGTTCAAAAGCAGGAACCCTTTTGCAGTTAGAGGGAACATTTTTCCCACCAATTAAAACCAATAAAAATACCAAAGTTTCTATTTGTAATATTATTTTTCGACCTGACAACACTAACAGAACATTATGACATTTCGGTTTATTTTTATTTGACATTGACAGACTGTTTTTTTTTCACAAAGTTGTTGAAGTGAATATTCAAAACTGGCGTTTTTTTCTATTGCAAGGGAAATCGGTACATATCTTGGCAATCAAGTGGTGAAAAAAGGTAAGTTCTTCTAGATGTTGTGCTTTTGAATGTTATTTCATAGATATAAGACGTATTTTTGATGTATCTGCCACAAATTTTCATTTATGTCGATTTTTGTTGGTGGGAAGAATATTCCCTCTAACCGTGAGTACCCGTGGGTACCCCGTTTCCTATAACTAATAAGGTTAGAGAAAATATTCTTTTATTGTGTTTATGGTAACTGTTTTTATTTCTTTGCGACTAAGGATTAAATGTTTTTCTTTTCTTATTGGTGTCTAATTGTGTGACATTATAGAGTTATTATGCATGATTTATGTTGTTTTTTTTAGTTTCTTAAAAAACATACCGCTATAGCAGGTAGAGGGAATATTTTTACCACCAAATTTTTTCGAATTTTCATTCAAAAATATCTAATTTTCTTTTTCTTTTCTTATTGGTGTCTAATTGTGTGACATTATAGAGTTATTATGCATGATTTATGTTGTTTTTTTTAGTTTCTTAAAAAAACATACCGCTATTTCATAGAAAATAAAAATATTCCCTCTCGGTAGAGGGAATATTTTTACCACCAAATAAAAAATGAGTAAAAAAAAAATTAAATCACATTTTATTTTAGGCATCTTAAGTAACACAAATTCGAAAACCATATCATTCTATCTCATCTAGAACCTTATAACCGTTAAAGGGTTAAAAAGGACTGCTTAAGTTGAACTAACCTTTGAGGTCATAGTACGAAAAAAGAGCTTATAAGGCCCCAGGGGGGTAATTATGTAACTTTGTTGCAATCAACTCTGACAGAAATCATAGTTACATTGCTGCTTTAGTTAAAGCCAATGTGACAATCTTACTTAAAGCAGCAATGTAACTATGATTTCTGTCAGAGTTGATTGCAACAAAGTTACATATTTACCCCCCTGGGGCCTTATAAGCTCTTTTTTCGTACTATGACCTCAAAGGTTAGTTTGTCGCGTTACGGAAGGTAACGGAGCAAAATTTGGAAGAAAGCTAAATAAAAAAATAAAGTTGAAGTTCAAGAGTTTATTTTATAATGACACGTCCCAGCACAGAAATTTGTATAACAACTAAGGCGGTTAAAAACTAGGTAGGACTAACAAAGTATGACTAGGGTGGGAAGTTGACGGGAACAGGACAGGCACGCAGAGACGTGGATCCAGGTAGCAGGGGTAACAGGAAGCAGGCACGAAGCAGGCAGGCAGATATGGAGTCCCGGCGGAGCACAGGAGGGCACGTGGTTCAGTACCAGTGTTTCTTTCAGGTACTAATCCGGGGGGGCCGTGCCCCCCCGGAGCAGCCTTGGTGCCCCCCCGGAGAAAAATGTGTTGTGTGTAGGTAGACGGGCTAACTAGTATAGTAATCGACGGACGAGCTCCCCCGAACCTCTTCATTGCCCCTCCGGAGAATTTTGTCTGAAAGAAACACTGTTCAGTACGGACGTGATTCAGCGTGACGGCGCAGGGGTGGCACGCAGTCAGACCCCCGACGTAGCGCCGTAGCGTAGTACCAGCGGGACGCGCTGATGGGCACGGGCGCGTGTCCGTGTAGACCGACGTCGATGGTGGCGCGGATAGTGCAAGGGCCCAGGGGAGAGCTCCCTCTGCAGGTCAGGCGGAAAGGTGCACGACGTCCAGGTGGGTCGAGGATATGTCCGGGATTTGCTGAGGTGGTTCGTGCCGAAGGTCGAAGGTCGAGGACCGTGCCCCGAAGAAGCCGCTATTTGCTTATTATATTTTTTTTTACAATTATAGAACGTAGAGTAGAAATATGGCGGCAGGTATAATAAATATATCCGGACAAGCTCGTGGCTTAGACTGACTCACCTGAGCTGCCGACCGCGCTTTTATACCGTCGGTATTTATTTTTTAGAATTCTACTCTACATTCAAATATAAGACACAGAACAGTATTGTACAAAGGTTTTTATCTATAGCTACGCTGAAGACAAGCTGGAAATCTATGGCTTTGACATTGAATTAAAAAATTTGCGCGTTGCTATGGCAATTATAGTGACATACATATGTTTACAAATAAATAATTTTCTCAGCAAAGAATAAAAATGGTGTTAAATAAGATTCAAACCGACATAAGAATACAAAATGCAAAATACAAAATGCATGGGAAAAATCTCACGGCCCTATAATGGGCCGTTCCTATGATACAAGCCCTTTAAGGTACATATTCTTCCTCACACCGTTTCTTAGCTTTATTTACACTAGATTACCTATTTATCTTATTTATACATATGGTTTTATAGTTTCCTTCAGTTTACGTTCTTGGGAACGTTTGCAAAGGACCTCCTAAAAGTAATAACATTACAAGTTCAACTTAAGCAGTCCTTTTTAACTGTGCTTTCAATCGAGAATTGTTAGCAACAGAATACGCACTATAAAACCTTTCACCATTTTTTATGTATGGACGAAGCGTACAATGACGCGCAGTTTGAAAGTTTTGGAACTAACTTAGTAAGGCATTTCAATTGGACTTATATTGAACTGCTTTACTTTTTCGTACAAAAGTTTAGTCAACGAAAGATGAGATTGAAATGGCGGCGCCACTTTCCCTGTTAAATTAACGTTTAGATTAGAGGTTAAGTTAATGGAAACTGAACCTTAAAATAAGGCGCAAAATTAGTTCCATTTCCAACCGAGTCTCATCTTTCTTTGACCAAACTCTATGACATCAAAGGTTAGTTCAAAAGCAGGCCTTAAGTAATCCTGTTTAAGGCCTGCTTTTGAACTGAACGGCTCAAGGATGGTTTCTTATTTGCTGATGGTAAGCCCCCTGCTTTTTTTGAACTGGGACCTCACTATGAGCTCTTATAGCAGGACTTATATTGAACTGCCTTACTTTTACGTACTATGACCTCAAAGGTTAGTTCGAAAGCAGGCCTCAAGCAATCCTCCTGTTTAAGGCCTGCTTATGAAATGAACGGCTCAACTCAAGGATGGTTTCTTATTTTCTTATTCTGATGGTAAGCCTCCTGGGGCCTTACTATGAGCTCTTATAGCAGGACTTACATTGAACTGCCTTACTTTTTCGTACTATGACCTCAAAGTTTGGTTCAAAAGCAGGCCTTAAGCAGTCCTGTTTGAGGCCTGCTTTTGAAATGAACGGCTCAAGGATGGTTTCATATTTGCTGATGGCAGGCATCCGTCACTCGCCCATACCTACCGCGATAAGTACCTACAGCGCGCGACAACTCGGAGTTGCAAAATCAGTCAGGGTTGCCGCCGCGCTTGTGAGTACACGCGTGCGTTATTCTGTGCCTCTATGACGATCAATCGATCATTATTTATTGCTCCCAGCACTGTACTGTACACTATTATAATTTATAAATAACTAGCGGCCGCGCGCGACTTCGTCTGCGTGGAAATATTTTTTGCCATCCCTCGGGAATAATATTTTTTTTTCGGGATGAAAGGTATCCTATGTCCTTCTCTGTACCCCTAAGAACGTGTATGCAAAATTTCATGATGATCGGTTCAGTAGTTAAGACGTGAAGGCGTAACAAACAAACAAACAAACGGACTTTCGCATTTATAATACTAGCGGCCGCCCGCGACTTCGTCTGCGTGGAAAGGTTTTTTGCTATCCCTCGAGAACAATACTTTTTTTGGGATGAAAGGTACCCTATGTCCGTCTCTGTACCCCTGACAACGTGTTTGCAAAATTTCATGATGATCGGTTCAGTAGTTAGGACGTGAAGGCGTAACAAACAAACCAACAAACGGACTTTCGCATTTATAATATTAGTAAGGATTAGTAAGGATGGAGAATCGTAATACTAATAATTGTTGCGTGGACGGCTGTCGCAATAAACAGAAGGATTCAAAGTTTTCATTTTTAGGGTTCCGTACCAAAATGGTAAAAAAGGAACCCTTATGGTGTGACTCGGTCTGTCTGTCACAGCTGGATATCTCGAGAACTACTAATGGTATCAACTTGAAATTCGGAATAGTTTTAGATGACATTCGCCCAACTATTTTGTAAATAAGAAATTAATAAAAAAATAAATACCTTTTTTACAACAGGGACTGAAAAAGGGTCTGAAAAATTTGAAGTGGGTTCTACTAGGGCATGTGGAATATCATATGATAGAACGCCGTTTGCACCTTGTTAATCATTTTTTCTTTTTGTTTTAGGCCACATAGTTTTCAACTTATGATGAAAAAAAATTACCGTCCCCCCCCCCCCTTATCTCCGCAGTTTGCAAAGAGAAAAATTAGAAATTATTCTATGTGATAGCAGTTTATATAAAGATTACAGGAAAAATAAAACAATGTCTCAATATAGGTAGCACACGTTTTTAGAAATTATCAAATTTCTAAAAAAGTTAACATTAGTTCCACTATCGGTCAAGAGATGGCGCTGACCTAAAGCTGCAATACTAATTTGATTATTCTACTCTGCAGTGTGGTTTGATGGTGCAATTATGATGGTACGGAACCCTCGGTGCGCGAGTCCGACTCGATCTTGACCGGTTTATTCGCTTTACCGAAAGATTCTAAAATGTATAAGAAAAATTTATATTTTGTTTATTTATCTCGTTAATTTTTATGAGTAGGTACATACCTATTTTTGATAAGTAGGTGTAACCTATACTATAGGTAGGAAAGCGTGTAGTTATAGGTACTTATATTCAGAGGCGGGTCGTGACTAGTGATGGGTTTTTGACCGGATAAAAACTCAAAATGGATAAAAACTCAATAAAGATCCGTTTTTAGCCGAGTTTTTATCCAAAAGGACGGATATTTATCCGTCCTAATAAAATATTTATTTTAAAACCCTTTTCTTGATATGTCACGTAAATTTTGAAATTAAAATAAAGGTAGTTAATAATTTTAAACAAAATAAGTGCTATTGAAGTGCATTATAATTAAGAAATCCAAAAAATGCAATAGAAGAATGAAAACTACATCCTGAGAATACTCAAACTACTTCAGAATTATGAATGAATTTGTTCGATGACTCTAGCACCCCCAGCCCCCAACGTACGTAGCACGTAGTTTTACGCAAAAACGGAAGGGTTGTCACAAAATTTACTTGACACGCAGGGTTCGGAAACCAGTTAATATTGTAAAAAAATACCATGATGGCAGCCAACTATTTTGTTATTGGGCCGAATTCGATGAAACTCGGTTTGGGCACTATTTAAAAAAAAACAGTAAAGCAATATTAAAAATGTCGAAAATGTACGATGGCGGCCAACTTTTTTGTTTATGGGCCGATTTCGATGAAACTTGGTTTTTGGTACTATTTTGACAAGAAAACAGCAACGCAATGTTTAGTGTGTCAAAAGTCCAAGATAGCGGCTAACTTTTTTGTTTGTGGGCCGATTTCGATGAAACTCTTTTTTTTTTGTACTATTTTGTCAAGAAAACCGCAACGCAATGTTAAAAATATGAAAAATCCAAGATAGCGGCCAATTTTTTTGTATTTGGGCCGATTTCGATGAAAGTCGGTTTTTTGTACTATTTTGACAAGAAAACAGCAACGCAATGTTATAAATATGAAAAATCCAAGATGGCGGCCAGCTTTTTTGTTTTTGGGCCGATTTAGATGAAAATTGGTTTGGGACACCATTTTTAAAAGAAAACAGCAATGCAATATTAAAAATATCAAAAATCTAAGATGGCGGCCAACTTTTTAGTTTGTGGGCCGACTTTGATGAAACTTTGTTTGGGGCACTATTTTTAAAAGAAAACAGCAACGCAATGTTAAAAATGTCAAAAATCCAAGATGGCGGTCATTTTTTTTTGTTTTTGGGCTCATTTCGATGAAACTCGGTTTTTGGCACTATTTTGACAAGCAAACAGCAACGCAATGTTAAAAATGCAAGATGGCGGCAAACTGTTTTGTTTGTGGGCTGATTTCGATGAAACTCAATTTTTGTACTATTTTGACAAGAAAACAGCAACGTAATGTTAAAAATATGAAAAATCAACGATGGCGGGCAACTTTTTTTTGGGCCGATTTCGATGAAACTTTGTTTGGGGCACTGTTTTTAAAAGAAAACAGCAACGCAATATTAAAAATGTCAAAAATCCAAGATGGCGGCAAACTTTTTTGTTTGTGGGCTGATTTCGACGAAACTCGATTTTTGTACTATTTTGACAAGAAAACAGCAACGCAATGTTAAAAATATGAAAAATCAACGATGGCGGCCAACTTTTTTTTGGGCCGATTTCGATGAAACTTTGTTTGGGGCACTATTTTTAAAAGAAAACAGCAACGCAATATTAAAAATGTCAAAAATCCAAGATGGCGGCAAACTTTTTTGTTTGTGGGCTGATTTCGATGAAACTCCATTTTTGATACTATTTTGACAAGAAAACAGCAACGCAATGTTAAAAATATGAAAAATCCGAGATAGCGGCCAAATTTTTTGTTTTCGAGCTGATTTCGATGAAAATCGGTTCGGGACACTATTTTCAAAAGAAAACAGCAATGCAATATTAAAAATATCAAAAATCTAAGATTGCGGCTAACTTTTTTGTTTGTGGGCCGATTTTGATGAAACTTGGTTTTTGATACTATTTTGACAAGAAAACAACAGCGCAATGTTAATAATGTTAAAATCCAACCAAGATAGTGGCCAACTTTGTTGTATGTAGGCTGATTTCGATGATTCATCGAAAACGGCTTACAAACCAAAAAGTTGGCCGCCATTTCACATTTTTATGTTTTTAACATTGCGTTGCCGTTTTTTTGTGAAAATAGTACCAAAAACAGAGTTTCATCGAAATCGGCTCACAAACAAAAAAGTTAGCCGCCGTCGTGGATTTTTTTATATTTTTAACATTGCGTTGCTGTTTTATTGTTAAAATAGTACCAAAACCGTGTTTCATCTAAATCGACATACAAATAAAAAATTGGGTGCCATGTTGGCTTTTTCTAATTTTAACCATTGCGTTGCTGTTTTCTTGTCAAAATAGTACAAAAAAACGAGTTTCATCGAAATTGGCTCACAAACAAAAAGGTTGGCCGCCCTCCTAAATTTTTGTCATTTTTAATATTGCGTTGCTGTTTTCTTGTCAAAATAGTACAAAAAATTGAGTTTCATCGAAATGAACCCACAAACAAAAAAGATGGCCGCCATCTTTGATTTTCATATTTTTAACATTGCGTTGCTGTTTTCTTGTCAAAAAGTACAGAAAACCGAGTTTCATCGAAATCGGCTCACAAACAAAAAGGTTGGCCGCCATCTTTGATTTTTGGACATTTTTAAAATAGCGTTGCTGTTTTCTTGTCAAAATAGTACAAAAGAACCGAGTTTCATCGAAATGGCCCAAAAACAAAAAAGTTGGCCGCTATCTTGGATTTTGATATTTTTAACATTGCGATGCTGTTTTCTTGTCAAAACAGTACCAAAAACCGAGTTTCATCGAAATCCGCTCACAAACATAAAGGTTGGCCGCCATGTTAGATTTTGACATTATTAATATTGCGTTGCTGTTTTCTTTTAAAAATAGTGCCCCAAACAAAGTTTCATCGAAATCGGCCCAAAAAAAAGTTGGCCGCCATCGTTGATTTTTCATATTTATAACATTGCGTTGCTGTTTTCTTGTCTAAATAGTACCAAAAACCGAGTTTCATCGAAATCGGCTCACAAACAAAAAGTTTGGCCGCCATCTTAGATTTTTGTCATTTTTAATATTGCTTTGCTGTTTTCTTGTCAAAATAGTACTAAAAACCGAGTTTCATCGAAATCCGCTCACAAACAAAAAGATTGGCCGCCAATCGCCATGTTAGATTTTAAGATTTTTAATATTGCGTTGCTGTTTTCTTTTAAAAATAGTGCCCCAAACAAAGTTTCATCGAAATCGGCCCAAAAAAAAGTTGGCCGCCATCGTTGATTTTTCATATTTATAACATTGCGTTGCTGTTTTCTTGTCTAAATAGTACCAAAAACCGAGTTTCATCGAAATCGGCTCACAAACAAAAAGTTTGGCCGCCATCTTAGATTTTTGTCATTTTTAATATTGCTTTGCTGTTTTCTTGTCAAAATAGTACTAAAAACCGAGTTTCATCGAAATCCGCTCACAAACAAAAAGGTTGGCCGCCAATCGCCATGTTAGATTTTAAGATTTTTAATATTGCGTTGCTGTTTTCTTTTAAAAATAGTGCCCCAAACAAAGTTTCATCGAAATCGGCCCAAAAAAAAGTTGGCCGCCATCGTTGATTTTTCATATTCATAACATTGCGTTGCTGTTTTCTTGTCTAAATAATACCAAAAACCGAGTATCATCGAAATCGGCTCACAAACAAAAAGTTTGGCCGCCATCTTAGATTTTTGTCATTTTTAATATAACTTTGCTGTTTTCTTGTCAAAATAGTACAAAAAACCGAGTTTCATCGAAATCGGCCCAAAAACAAGAAAGTTGGCTGCCATCTTTGATTTTTCATATTTTTAACATTGCGTTGCTGTTTTCTTGTCAAAATAGTACATAAACCGAGTATCATCGAAATCAGCCCACAAACAAAAAAGTTTGCCGCCATCTTGCATTTTTATCATTTTTAACATTGCGTTGCGCTGTTTTCTTGTGAAAATACCTAGTACAAAAAACAGAGTTTCATCGAAGTGGGCCCATAAACAAAAAAGATGACCGCCATCTTAAATTTTCACATTTTCAATATTGCTCTGCTGTTTTCTTTTAAAAATTGTGCCCTGAACATAGTTTCATCGAAATCGGCCCAAAAACAAAAAAAGCTGGCCGCTATCTAGGATTATGCGTTGGTATTATCTCTTCCTGAAAAAACAGTTCATCGTAAATAGGTTCTCCCTCTCCATAAGTCGGCCAGCATACCCTGGTCAACACAATTGCGATGGTAATCACGTCGTTGACAAGGGACTTGTGGGCGATGAAACGACACCATTTAGCCTAGGGACCAGTCCTCAATGTGCGCTTGTTATATGTTGCCAGGTACAGTTGTCATCGTGGTTGGGTTAGTAGCGGGGGCGGGGCCTCACGTGGGACCAAAACTAGTGTATAGAAACAGGTCTTAATATATTTATCCGCCATTTATGGTAAATATCCGAGTTTTTTACCTTTTGAGTTTTCATCCACTGCCCATCATTACGTACAACGCTATACAGATAATAAAATTAAGAAAACATTGTTTCGAGCACAAAATACTGTTTTCGTCAAAAATGTAGTTAACAAGAAGCAAATCTATTGTGTATATTCAGGCCTGAATATATTTATCCGGCATTTTTGGATAAAAATCCGCTAAAAATGGCTAAAAACGGATATTTATCTATTTTTGATAAATATCCGAGTTTTTTACCTTTAGGATATTTATCCACTGCCCATCACTAGTCGTGACTATTTTTCTCGATCAAATTTCCTAAGGTACCCACCTACTTAATTCTTTTTTTTTGTGCGAATTATACCTACTTAACTAAATACCTACATTTCTGGATTTAAGGATTCCGTAACCGGCAACAGTATGGTGGCGGTGGCATAAAGACTGCCTCAAATTTAACACATAGTCTAATGTGGCGTTAACTGTACATCTAGCCTAGGTTTATTTGAAACGTAATTTTTTCACATTTAAGTAGGTAGGTACACATTATAAACACAAAACTTGTAATAAAGTATTTAATCCTTCAAGCACAGAAAATGAGACAATAGATTTTCCATTGTTGTGTTGTGCGGCCCGATGGGGCCGCTCGAGCGTTGAAGGATTAGAAGAAGACAACCCTAAAGTTGTTAGAAGAGCTAAGAGCTACGCGATAGAAAGAGAGGCAACCTGTAGGTGAATATAACTGTACGCAAGGAAGCGGTGTGTGACCTGAATTGCACTTTATTGTGTCTGAGCAAGAGTCGCTATTTATTTAAATGACCATGCGGAGTGAATGTTCTGTACTTTGTACTATTATGTATTCTGTGTTGATGGTAAGTCCCCTGGAATGCACCCATTTTCACAGAGTACTTTTGTATATAGGAAAATTATATTAGTCTGTGTTGTGGTTATAGTCATGTCATGTCATGGGGGTTTTTGGCGGGATTTTGTCGAGTTCAGTTCGGTGACTATTTTAATTATTCGCAAATTGATTCATAGTGGATATTGTGTCTTAAAATTGGTTATTGTTGGCTTAAAAGTGCAGTTTTGTGGTACAAGTGTCTACGCAACTGAACAATATGTGGGATAATAATGGAAATAGGCGCGATCTTGGTTGTGTGAAGCTGAGACTTTTATTATAGTGGTCGCTACCTCGGCTGACCTTACCGAGAAAACTGTCTTGATATACTTGCTGCCAAATGCTCCAAGCAGCATTGGAATGTGATGCACCCGCATTCTAATAAGACGCAAGATTTGGCTTTGCCTTTATTTTAAAAAAAAGACTAGAAACCAACACGCAAGAACTGGCTGTATGGCATAGTCCTTCGCCTGTCCTGAAAAGGGCAAAAAACATCTACTACTACTACATGTGATGAGTAATAGTGTTCTGTGCATGTCATGCATGTCATGTCATGGGTTAGTCTGTGTAATAATTTATTTAATTTTTCCGCATAAGTAAAATTAAATAATATTAATAATATGTACCTATTTTAATTATGAGTGAACCAGGTATTATAAGGAAGCTAAGTGAAGACGTGGTGAATCGTATTGCTGCTGGTGAAATTGTGCAAAGACCAGCTAATGCTTTAAAAGAATTAATAGAAAACAGGTTAGACCTAAAATATTTAATTCCTTGAGTAAAAAATGCTTTGAAATGTAGATAATAAAGTATACCGTATATTTGCTTGTTTTTCAGTTTGGATGCAAAGTCGACAAATATTATTATCACAGTGAAAGCCGGTGGGCTAAAATATCTGCAGGTATTTAACTCTTACTTTCATGAAGTTTATCACTTATGTACCAAATAATAATACATTTGATTGTCTATGTAATTGTGATCATTCATATCTATATTTACCAATTCAGATTCAAGATAATGGCACAGGCATTCGGCATGAGGACCTTGGTATTGTTTGCGAGCGGTTCACAACATCAAAACTGCAACAATATGAAGATTTAAGGGAGATCAGTACTTATGGATTTAGAGGCGAAGCCCTAGCCAGTATCAGCCATATAGCACATCTTACAATACTTACAAAGACAGCTAGTGGCAAATGTGCTTACAAGTAGGTACATTTATTTATTTTAATAACTAGTGATCCGCCCTCCCTTCGCTTCGGTGTAGTGTGGAATTTGACACATGTATAATAGATATAAACCTTCTTGAATCCCTCTATTTATTAAAAAAACGCATCACAATCTGTTGTGTAGTTTTAAAAATCTAAGCAAACATAGGGACGGGTCAGCGGGAAGCGACTTTGTTTTATACTATGTAGTGATAATAATAAATAAATAGTTTATTTGCTAAAATAGTATAAAAATGTTGCAGTATTTTTTATATTTGTTTTTATATTTGGGAAACAACAGCATTTGTTAACACAGATTTTTACAACACAGTTTAAAAACACAATTGCCATAATAGTTTCCACTAATACTTATAAAAGTAAACAAATAAGTACAAGTGACTTTACAAAATGACGAAATAAGGCAACAAACAATTAAGACTAAGTTTAAATAGGTAATTTGTGTAGAACACATGTTTTGCTAATAATAAAAAAGTTTCATGCAAATATAATATGAATTTAAGGATTACAGATCAATCTAAAAATATTATTTACTTAGCTAAGATGCCACATAATTATTCAATGTCCATATAATTACATTTCATTTATTGAATAAAGTTGTATAAAACAAGTCTTCAGTGCTTACATAACTAGTGTACAACCCACGCAGATAAAGAGTGGGATTAAAAATGGCGGCTCACGGCGCTTTCCACAATGAGTGCGAGTAAGAAAGCGATAGGTGTGGCATTTAGTAAGAGTGAGAGTGAATATGAACAAAGCAATTTTCAATCCCATTCTCTATCCACGCGGGTTCTAGATATCTACAAAATATGTTTTCATTATCTAGCATTTATATACAGTAAAGGTGCTATTTCGCAGCCAGCTGCCAACTGCAACTGCCGACTGCACATGTTTTTTTCTATGAGGTGCGGCTGCACGTGGCACGGCCAAGCGTGAATGAGCAGCCGCGCTTCATAAAAAAAAACATTGGCAGTTGCAGGTGGCAGCTCTCTGCAAACTAGCACCTTTAAATTAATAAACAAAAATATGTTAGTTCTTAAATCCTATTCTTCAACTTTTAGGGCTTCATATGAACATGGCAAGCTAAAAGGGCCAGCAAAAGCCTGTGCAGGCAACACCGGAACACAAATAACTGTAGAGGACTTATTCTACAATGTGGTAGCTCGGAAGAAGGCTTTGAGGAGCCCTAGTGAAGAATATTCCCACATAATGGAAGTTGTTAGCGGGTATGCAATACATAACAGCCATGTTGGGTTCACATTAAAGAAGTTTGGAGAAAACACTGATCTGAAGACACCTATGCAATCTTCTGTGGTTGATAATGTCAGAATAGTATGTACCTATCTGTTTTTTTAGTTAATAATTCCCATTAAGGACTCCAGGAAGAATTAATTTAGAATAGTAACATCAGGGGTCGAAACTGGTCAGTAAAGTCAGTGAAAGTCAGTTTTTTTTGGCTTCAGTCAGTAAAAGTCAGTTTTTTTAAAAAATAGTTAGTAAAGTCAGTTTTTTAGCTACCTACGTTCATTTTTATACGCTTTTTTATTATTACCGTTTGTTTTTACTGTAAACAGGCAAGAGTACAAGATTAGTGGATGAAACTCACTGAAAGTCGCGCTGCGCGGCCGTTTGTTTTTACTATAGACAGGCAAGAATACAAGATTACTTGAAGAAACTGACTAAAAATCGCGCTGCGCGGCTGTTTTTTACTATAGACAGGCAAAAAGTACAAGATTAGTGGATGAAATTGACTAAAAATCGCGCTGCACGGCCGTTTTTTTACAAAAAGCAAGCAAGATTACGGATAAAACTGACTAAAAATTTTGATTTCGGGTTGCTACTAATAGCAAATAATACACTGAACCAAAGAAAAAAAATTTTTTTTTATACTGGCGATTTTCCGGGGTTGTGTGTTGTATGCATGGTATTTCATCTAACATATTCGGCTTTACAAGGTTATAGTATTATGCATGGTAGGGAATCTTAGTACATTTCTATACGATTCAAAAAAATACAGCGCCATCTATTTTAACCGAATGGCAACTCTGCTGCGCCGTATCAGTGTTACCACTATAGGCAATTAATAAATAATTTTATTGAATTTTTTACATGTGGCAATATCGGACTGTCAAGTGAACTAGAATCCGACCGAAACCTCTTTTCTGCAGAGAAATGAGAACGAGACTTGAAACCAGCGAACTAAAATCTATGAAAGTGTAATTGCCAACAAATATTGCTAAAACATGGCACTACGGGGCCGAAAAAGTACAACCCGCTCAACTTTAGTCGGGCCAATCTGGTGACTGACGTTAACGTTCTTTACAATAATTGCAGTTTGTATTGTAGAGAAAAAAAAGAAAGAGAAAGTTTATTAGAAATAACGTCCTGTGTAGTCAAATGGTGTAAAAGACGCAAAGAAAACAGTAAAAAAATGCAGAAATAACGTTTCATATTTTTTCGTTTAAGTATACAAATATCTATGAGTATACAAATTACGGTCGCTAATAAGCAACCAGTGCTCAGACGCTTTGTGCTGCATAATTAAATGCCAGCATCTTTAGCTCCATCCACTTAGTTGTACTCTTCGTGTGGTGCCATTTTTTGAGCGCAAAAACTGGTGAAAAAAACGTTAACTGAAGAAAAAAACGTATTTTTCATTTATTTTTATTGATTAAATCAACAAAACATCCTAGATAATACGTACATAACGTTTTTGTATGTAATCATAATCAATATTCATAAGCGAAGGTTATAACAAATAATTATAAATTTTTGGACCTTTCTTTCCTCAAATTTTTTAATGTCTTTCTATAATAGCAAGTACCAAACACATCTTGCACACCACACAAACCAGCTTAATAAAAATTGTAAAAAAATACTTATCCTACCACACGCAAAACCGAGACCGAGCTCAGTCGGACCTTACCTTTGTGTGAACTTAAATTTGGTGTGTTTGTTTTGTTTGGAAAATTTTCACTTTTAATGTCGTAAATAGTCATTTCTTCATTGATATTCATTAAATAGTGCTTAATTTTTTACTAATAATCGTCGAGTGCTATTTGCGACTGTGTTTATACAAGTTTTTTTGAGAAAAGACTATGTGAACTACGTCAACAATGTTCTAGATACGAGTAGGTACCTGCGGTGCCTATTTACATGATATTTTGTTGTGTTCCTGATTGCTTGCAGTTTGCACTACGGGCAAGGTAAATAAATGATACGTTTTCACTATGTCAGTTCTCTCTATTAAAATATAAACATTTCAAAGTACCTACATAACCTAACCTCATAGTAATAAAAAGTTGCATTAAATTAATGTTTAACTTAACCTTTTCTGCGACATTTCGTACCATATTTGTTTAAACCACCCTTGTTTAAACAAAACACAAAGCAATAAAGGTACCTAACCTTTTTAAAACCTACTTATTGCTAAAATATTAAATTAGTATATTTTGTATTTTCTTCAATGTTGATCTGTAAGTAAAGTAAAATCACAACTCTTTGTTTCAGATGTTACTACAGTAGCCTCTCCCAGTCACAATGCTATCACTTTTGAAAAATAGTTGGAGGCATGCACAGCATTAACTGGAAGTATTTTATGAGCAGCGGGTAAATTATGTAACTCATTTTAATTGTTATTTTTGTGATGTTTACTACTTACTTACTTGTACTGCATTAACTATGTGTCTATAATAGTGTGTTTAGAACTGTAATTTATACTTATCATAATAGATATAATTACTCATAAAATTAAATAAAAATAATTTTCAGTATATTAGGATGTTTTTCATTTTTTAACAACCTAGATAACACTTTGGCAAAGTTATTTGGTGTTTATTGGATAGTAAATTACAAGCTCATAACAGCTTCTAATTTATTGTACAATAAACATCAGATAACTTTGACATCTAATTTTCATTAAAATATTGAATAGGTAGGTACCTACGTATACCTATAGCGATGTAGTTCCATTCGAGAAAAAGAGATGGCGCTGTATGCTTGTATCCTAAAAACAGAGGGGAGAGAGCCATCTATAACCAGTATATAACTTTAATCTATGGTATTATGTAATCTGTGGTATAAGGCAACCATTTAATGGCAGGTCGATTTTTTCTAGTTCTTTAGAAATATATATAAATATAACATTGTGAATGCTAAAAATCTCAATTAAAAAAATGTCAACTCTGTCAAACTCTGTCTTAAACTCCTCTTTTTATACTCACTACACATTTAAACTTAGAAATTAAGTCAGTAATAGGTCAGTATTTTTGAGTTTTACAGTCAGTAAAATCAGTATTTTTGACACTGCAAACAGTTTCGACTCCTGTAACATTGTATTTGTGATTTTATTTCTAGTATTATTTCTGCAATTACTTACATTATTTGCTTCTTCTGGATTCAATGTAACTTGATTTAAAGTAACTGACATGTAGGCACTGAGGTAACATGTAGGTACAAACATTATCATAAGTTTGATAAAGAGTTATAGTTTGTCACAGAATCTTATATTAGGTGGACCAACTTCCTTATTTTAGGCGAAACTCTAATACTTGTCTTGACCTTGTGATATTGAGTCTTACATATATTGATTTAGGTAATAAAGACTTTATAACTGTTGGTTATCCTCCCATAGGGCCGCTATTACATTATCATATATTTATCATTTATATATGATTTCATATCTGTCATATTCTATGATCATAGTTAAATGATTCTGTCCTTCATTTTTACATATTACACTAATGATCCACCTATGATCATATAAACAATGTCATAAATCAAGATGGATAACGATTTAGCTGTTTTACGTTGCTATGAATGCAATTTTTATTAATAGCATTAAAAAAGAAGAAAACTGTTAAGAACAATGCAAAAAATAAAAGACGTATTTGGGTTTTGTAAAAACGTATTTCGTTATCCGGAACAAGATTATTATATAAACACTCATTTTCCTCGTAAAGAGTAATTAATATTATTTCAATATTCCAGTCAAAATTCTTGCACTTGAAGACGTCATTTTTTGAAGTTAGGTGAATAGAGAAAAGAATCACTACTGGGGCAACGAATATGATCCTACTTGTACGCTCGCTGTCAAATTGGATCCCATTACTATGATCAAAGACAATATGAATCATTTGTAGTTAGTTATTAAACTGTCCTATGTTCTTCATATAAAAATGACTCATACATATATGATTATATTTCTATGATAGTCTAATAGCACTGTAAGGAAGGCCTGTGCCCCAGCAGACATTAAAAATGGCTGATGACAACTGTTGTCTAGAAGTTAAAGACTTTAATATACTTAATATAAAACCATATTTCAGGTTCATGGAAATACAATAGCTCGTGAATTAATGGAAGTAAAACTGGAAGATCCAATTGTTAAGCTGAAACTAAATGGCTTCATAACTAATGTGAACTACTCAAATAAAAAGGGAGCAATGCTTTTATTCATCAATCATAGACTAGTAGATTCACAGGGTAAAAAGACGAATTTTGGTTATTTATTAGCAGAAAAGTACGAAAAATATGCCTTACTTCCACATACATCAAAAGTCATAAGCCAATTATCTTCATAAATGATTTGTTTAATCAACACTAAATTATTATTCCAACAGCTATCAAGAAAGCAGTGGAGTCGGTTTATTCAACATATCTGCCGAAGAACGCACATTCCTTTGTCTATCTTAGTTTAGAACTTGGTAAGATATTGAAAAAATCTAAAAATACTTCATATTCAATGCCCTTTTCAACACAAATAATAATAATTTGTTATGTTTTAGACCCGAAAAATGTTGATGTTAATGTTCATCCTACGAAACATGAGGTGCAATTCCTGTATGAAGAACAGATAATAGAAAAAATTAAATCATGCATTGAAAGCAAACTCCTAAGTTGTAATTCTACGAGAGTTATGTACACTCAGGTAGTCTAAATAATATTTTTATAAAGTAATTTTATACAATACTAAATAATGTACTACAAAAAAGATGATTTACACCAGATCATATTCTCGGACGGAAATCGAACCCGCTACCTTTGGAAGTCAGGTCTAATGCACTGAGCTGTTGAGTCACAATTTCCAAATTGTAAATGCTAAAATCTCAAATTTAAGAAGTAATTTAATATTTAACCAAAGTTTTATTTCAATTCGGGCACCCAATTTGGCTAAATTTTCTGATTGTCATCATATTTGTTCGTAGCATTTCATCAATTTATTCAGGCATTTCACTTAAAATATTATAATTAATATCATAATATTTCACTTTAGATATATTGTTTCTAGTATTGTTATGCTAAAAATCGACTTTGTAAAGACTAGATTTAAATATTCTTATGTTTATACTATTTACGTTTTACAACCGAAACTAAAATAAATCAAATATTCAATTCAGTTTTTGAAATTTCGTACGCTAATTCGACAACACAAGGTTTAAATTCACATGAAATTCTAGGCTCGTCTCCCAGGCGCCACAGCAGTTGAAGAAATAGTTAAGAAAACGACAGAAGGAGCCAAAGTGTATGCCAACAACATGGTTCGAGTAAACTCCGACGTGCAAAAGATCGACAAGTTCTTCCCAGTTGCTACAAAAATTAATGAAAATGTTGTAAATGAAGTAGACAAAGATATATTTGAAGATAGTACAGAAGATAAACAAATGGACAGTGAGAAAAATGTATCTAAACCTGATAATGAAAAGGTTAACAATATAGTAGAACAAAGTGAATTACTAGAGTGTTCTTTAGTTAACGAACCAAGTGAAACTGTCAACAAAATGCCAGATAGATGGAAAGCAACTACAGCGGCAGATCAGGCAAATGCTACTTACATTGACCCAAAAGAATCTTTCAAAACGAGAACATTTAAATACGAGAGAATAGAAACCAAACTGACTAGTGTGAAACAACTAAGGCTAGATGTTGAAAACAAATGTAATACTAATCTTAGAGAAATATTGGCAAATCTGATATTTATAGCTTGCATTGATATACATAGGTCGTTGATACAACATTCAACGAAACTATATTTATGTGATTCAACAAAGTTGATGTATGTATAATAATTTTATAATCTATATTCATTGAGCATTTTTATTTTATTGCACTAAATTATATCACAATGAATATTTAACTATTCATTTTATGAATGTTTTATTTAATGTGATTTATTTTTCCACAAAAAAAATAATGTTATAAATGTTGTAATTAATTATTTTCTTTGCAGAGAGGAGTTGTTCTACGAAACAATGCTTTACGATTTTCAAAACTTTGGTTTTATAAAGTTATCAAACCCCTTGCCTTTAGAAGAGCTATTAGTTTTAGGTCTTAGTTCACAAGAGGATGATTGGAACCCCGAATTAGGTAAACTTAGATCTAATTCATGGGAATTTAAGCTTTGTTAAAATGTTAATAAAGATCATTATGCTATGTTATTAATAATTTCTTTAGATAAAATACTTTCAGTCTGTTTTGCAGCAATATAAATTGACTCTTGCTCTTACAGAATAAAATAATAAAAGCCAACTAGTAAAAAAAGATTGTTTTTCATTTTGCAGGTGACATGAGAGTATTGGCAAGCCAAATGGCAGAGTTGTTGATTAACAAAAGACCTATGCTTTTAGAATATTTTTCCTTAGAAATAAATAAGAACGGGGAATTATTGTCACTACCTCTACTATTAGGTAAGTACTAGTTATATTTAATTTCTTTTGTCAAATAGATTAGATTATTCATCTTTACCTTAATATTAGAAATGCGAAAGTCCGTTTGTTTATTTGTAACGCCTTCGTCTTATCCACTGAACTTCATCATGAAATTTTACATACACGTTGTCAGGGTACAGGGAAGTTTTTATCCCGAAAAAAAGTATTGTTTCAGAGGGACAGCAAAAAACTTTCCACGTAGACGAAGTCGCGGCTTGCCACTAGTCTAATATAATTCTCTATAACAGTAGTTCTTAGGAGAAAAAATTAAAAAATCTCTCCTATATTGAACTCTATGTTACAGAGTTTAAATCCAAAATTGCTTAAAAGTGTGCTCGGAGCATGCGCAAGTTACATCTTCTACATTAATCTAACTTTCCAGATGGCCATACTCCATTTATGGGTGCATTACCGACTTACCTAGTCCGTTTAGTAACAGAAGTAAACTGGGAGTCAGAAAAAGAGTGTTTTGATACATTCTCCCGTCAAACCGCTATATTTTACTCTCAGCCCAACCCGGACGAAACCATAGAGGCCCAGAAAGCAGAATTCTGGAGGCAAGAACATGTCATATTCCCGGCTATAAGAAGGAATTTCCTGCCCCCCACTAGTTTTGTCAGTAATGGTGCGATTTTACAGATTGCTAACCTAAACGATTTGTATAGAGTATTTGAACGTTGTTAAAACAAATAAACCTGTTGAATTATATTTCTAGTTTGATTTTTATGGACACATGAGTCGATGCAGTTAGTATACTATCTCGATTCTCGACTATGCCTTTAATTTTCGACCTTATTAGTTTCTAAAAAGCTAAGTAAATTATGTTTTTTGGTTTGAGAAAAACACTATACAGTTGCGTAAAATAACTTGGCGGCTCTGAACTTCGCGCGGAACGATACGCAGTAGACGAATACAGGCGTGCGCGGGGACGGGCCGCGGGCGGAAGCGCTCGGAACTATGGAACTTGACATGTACCCTGTGCGAAATATCAAGCAGTTAACTTCCGAGCCGCCAAGTTATTTTGCGCAAACTGTACTTAGTATTGTTTTTGTAAAACTATTGTCTATTGATCTTCAAACTTCAGTATGAAGATGGCACCGAATGCGAGAATTGAAACCCCCTCTGGACCAGTGGCCCTACCGGATAACTTTTCGAACTTCGGCGGGTCTGCCGAGCTTCAACTTAAAACAGAGAAATCAAAGTAAGGAATTTCATATTGTACTATTTGTTGAAGTTTTTTGAAAGACATTGATGTTCGTGTGACATCATGAATTGAGGTTCGCCATCTTGGCCCAATTGGAGCTCGATATATCGGTTTTAATTTGAAACCCGGCAAACTTTTCGAAGTTCGATGCGTTAGCCGGTACGGGCCCTGGGGCCGTAACTTACATGGCTATCGTAATCGCTCTCATCTGACAGATGGATGTGATACATTGCTTGCTTTAGTAAGGATTTATTTGTGCCAAAAACAAGTAGCAATGTGTCACATCCATCTGTCAAATGAAAGCGATTACGACAGCCATGTAAGTTAGCCGGTATGGCCCCAGTAGTGCAATTATTTTTTACCATTGATGGTAAACCTGTTTCTTGTCAAATAAAACACAATTTTGATCAAGTTATTTTTATTACAAAAGGCACTTAACACTAATCACGTGTCCACAACATAATTGGGATGGACTACCAACAGTGGGTCGTCTTCGATCTCCTGCTCCGAAGACTTCTGCGATGCTTTGAGGCCGGTCGTCGATAGTGGAATTATCACTTGGTCCTGAAAAGGCGTATTTTTTAAAGAAAAGTACCTACATAAGACATTTTTTTAGTTTAGAAAGGTGCCCAATCGCGAATATAGAATGTGTAGATGGTTGTTCCGAATTCGTCATATTCCTGACTCGTCGTATTCCAGATTCGACGTATTCCAGATTCGTCGGAATAGTCGATGACATATTTTTTATTTAAGTATTTATTTAATTATATGGCACAACAATAGCATAATATACATTAGATTTTAGTTCAAATATTAATTTATTCTGAAGCATGTTCGTAATAAAAAAACAAACACAATATTGACACTTACTTTAATGATAATTTTATAGTGAGACCATTTCTGACACGCGCATCGTGATAGCGCGGCGTGCAAGCAATTTTAAACTTAGAAATGGTAAAGCGCCAGTGTTATCGATTGTACGTATTACGACGAATCAGGAAATCGGCGATTCTGGAATACGACGAGTCAGGAACCTGACGAATCCGGAACAAATCTTCTCGGGGATGTTTGTTATGGAAATTAGAATGTTCAGAAATAATTATCACTGTATCATATACAGTACGAGGCAAATATCTTGAAATCGGGTGGAGGTTGCGCAGAACCCGTATTTAGTCTATGCGTAGCGGTGAGGAACGGGCGGCGCGCGCTAATGGTCGCTCGCAAGTGCACATGCGCGAACTTATCCCCACTCCGTCGAAAAAGTGTCAAGATGTTTGCCTCGTATCGTACTCTTAGATGTCGCCGTTTGGGGATAAGCCAAAATTTTTTTTAATTTGCAAAAACAACGAGACATGTAACCTTTTTATCGCCATGTTACAACCCTGGAATGGTTTTGACGCAGATCGTCATTTTCGTTGGTCATCACATCAAATGGTCATCGCAAAAAAATTGTTCACTTTCACAAATGGTCACTTTCGCAGAATGTCATTTTCGCAACTGGTTACTTTCGCAAAACGTCACTTTTGCAGAGCAGAATGCCATTATTCTACTTCTTTTTTTTCCCAAAACTGACTTTGAGAAAAAATTGTGAATGTCATTCTGCGAAAGTGACCAGTTGCGAAAATTACATTCTGCGAAAGTGACCATTTGCGAAAATGACATTCTGCGAAAGTGACCAAATTTTTCGCGATGACCATTTGCGAAAATGTCGATCTGCGTCAAACCGTTGTTGGTTTGGTTGGGTTTTGATGGAAGTTGGAATTGGCAGTAATTTCAATGTTACTTAATTAATTTTATAAAATGAATTAATTTGTAATAAACTCACATGGTACATAAGCCGGTCGATGACCTTCTCGACGAGCGTCTTCCGCTGCAGCAGTTCCTCCTCATCATCGATGTGCCCCTGCGCCACCAGCTGTTCCAAGTACCAAGAAACTACGGCACTCTTGCGCATACCGGCACTTTCCGACCCTGGAATAGTTGAGAAATCAATGTAATTTCTTCTTCTTATTTTTGGTTTGGCAATCTACTCTTCTCTTTAGGGAGTAATTTTTGCCTGTGTCAAGTATTGAATAGTTCATTGCATGGTTACAATAATATACATGGTTCTGTGGTAGGTATTGTTTCAGTTTACATAATAATGCGGGTACATCGCATTCCAATGCTGCTTGGAGCATTTGGCGCCAAGTATATCAAGACAGTTTACTCGGTAAGATCTGCCAAGGCATCCACCACTACAATAAAAGTTTCAGCTTTATACACAACCAAGATCGCGCCTATTTAAATTATCCCACATATTGTTCAGTTGCGTAGACACTTGTACCACAATACTGCATCAATTTTAAGACACAATGGCGTCGATTCGGTTGGCAACGACTTAACTAAATTGACAGGACTAAACTAAATTTGGTTTTCCATCCTTTTCTTTCTATATCGAAAAGACAAGAACAGAATGCTAAAATTAAGTTTAGTCCTGTCAATTTAGTTAAGTCGTGCTTACCGAATGGACACCATTATCCACTATGATTCTATTTGCAAATAATTTAAATAGTCACTCGACAAAATGGCGCCAATAATCCTTATCCTTTCTGTACGGTAGTACTATACAAGGTGTATTTGTAACCACTCTCCAAATTTTAAGGATGCGTTCAGTCAGTGCATGAAACTGAACAACTTTTTCTAAGAAACATAGGGTCAAATATGTAAAAAAAAATGACTTTTCATATAAATCAAAGAGATCACGTGATCAGTTTAGTATGGGATGACCAACATTTTTTGGCGTATTTCGACACATGTTTCATGGAGAAAGTTGTTCAGTTTCATGGACTGAACATATCCTTAAAATTTGGAGAGTGGTTACAAATACATCTTGTATACAACGTGTTACTGAATTAACGCAAAATGAGAAAACCGTTTCTTCGGACCATCGAACTGAACAACTTTTACTATGGGACCTATTCTGAAATCGCGAAAAAAATCCGATGTTTTATACAAAAATTAATAACGAAAATATAAAAATGTACGAAGCAGCTGATTTTTTTTCGCGATTTCAGAATAGGTCCCATAGTAAAAGTTGTTCAGTTTGATGGTCCGAAGAAACAGTTTTCTCATTTTGCGTTAATTCATTACCACGTGTGTTCCGTGAGTATACTATGGTTGAACCTTACCCCTGGTCTCGGCCTCCGCCTCCTCCTTCCTCATGAACACCACCAGCATGTCGCTCAGGGACTTGTACTCCTCAAACGAGAGGGTTAACTTCTTCTTCGGCGCTGAATCTCCGTTCACAGTGCCATCTGTAACAGGTTACATTTGTTTAAAAACCCTAGACTACAAAATAATTATAATAATATTAAGGCTCCATTATGCGAAATCATTTGTCTCTGTCTTTTTCTTTACGTGTAAAGAGTATGGAAAATAACCTCACTTCTGCACTTTTTCGATGTTTTTCGTTGTTTATTCATGTCCGTATGGATTGAGGAGCCACTTTTCGTATTTTAATGAAATTAATATAATTATTTAGTAGTAAGTTAAAACATTTTGTAGGATCTATCCTTGATTTTGTAGTATAATACTTCAAAAATTATTCGAACATAAAGGTGGCTCCTCAATCTAAATGTTTGGATTGAGGAGCCACCTCAGACCTAGTAACATTATGGAATAATATTTATCATAATTTGGTATGATTTTGTAGCATTTGAGATTAGTTTGTAGACAAAATTTAAGCCCGGTAATATTAAAATAAAAAAAGTTACCATACATTATATTATTATGTAGCTCCTCAGGCCATACATACACCTCGTAATTTTTCAAAGCACACACGTATAAAGTCCATTCGTTTAGATAGTGTCGGTACACCCGCAAGCACTTGTGTTCAGAGACAGGAATACCGGTAAGTTTTTGGTAACGTTATACAAATAACGTTACTGATAACGGTAAAAAAGCGATGATTCAAGCAATAGTTTTAGCTTATTAAGTGTTTTATACTTAAATCCAAGTTTAAGAAATGTATTGACATTTCGCAGAGTCGTACGTTTATACGGAAAGTCCGTATTATTAGCTTGTAAATTTTCCAGAATCGTGTGTAGTGTCGGAAGTTTTTTATTAGTATAAAATCTGTATACTGTTCGGGCGTACTACATCACATTCAAAGTCGTCCGTTTTCGATTGTGGGATTCTTCCGTTTTTACGTTTTTTGGTGTTAATGGGCCTATTTTTAATATTATTCCGACGCTAGTTCTTGGTATCCCCACTATTTTTGAAGTATCTCTGATAGGTGCAGACAAACTGATTTCAACGCAATGCCGATGGACATTGATCATAAGTTATTTACATGTTATACAAAACACCCGTATTTTTTTGTTGGTTCACTTAAAGTTTCATCTTGAGGCACTTAACTGTCCTTCCAAGGATGAAAAAATATTTTTAGTATACGTAGCAGAGTCAACAAACACAAGCTTTCACTACGGCGGCGTTTCGATGCAAACTGCCAAAATACAAATTGACTTGCGGGGTGTACGCCGCACGCGGTATCCTTTGTTTATGCGGCGGCATCCTTTGACAAGAAGCGGCACGTGCAAAGACGGCGCGATAAAAGGGCGACACTATCTAAGTGAATGCGCTTTAATGTACGGTAACTTTTTTTAATTTTAATATTAACTAGCTTAGATTTTGTCTACAAACTACACTCAAATGCTACAAAATCATACCAAATTATGATAAATATTAATCCATGATGTTCCTAGGTCGAACGTGGCTCCTCAATCCAAACATTTAGATTGAGGAGCCACCTTTATGTTCATATAATTTTTAAAGTATAATACTACAAAATCGAGGATAAATCCTACAAAATGTTTTAACATACTACTAAATAAGTATATTAATTTCATTAAAATACGAAAAGTGGCTCCTCAATTCATACGGACATGTTTTTTCATCATTTTCTTTAGCACAATTATCTTTCTTGAAAAAAAGTTATTGTAGCAACTGCACAGTACGTTAAAGTGTATTTTGATGTAGAATTCAATAAGTTTCCGCTTTTATTTACGCCAAAAATATGGCCCACGACAAGCGCTTTTTAAGATATTCTAATTTTTTTTACAATCATCTGTGGGGTTTATACGCATTTTAATACTTGTAGCTACTAGAAAATCTCTTGTTGTTAGATAAGCTTGTCGTATGTTTACTAGATAAGCTTGTCGTATGTTTACTAGATAAGCTTGTCGTATGTTTTTTTGTGGCTACAACTTTACGTTTTCTATACCCCGGCTCCACACGTTGGTCCCAACGTTGGCGCCAACGTTCCCCAACGTTGAGGGCCAATGCCATTTTCTCGATCCACACGTTTGGACGAATAGAGTTGGGGCCAACGTGTGGAGCCGGCCATATAAAAATATGTCCCAATAAACCATGTTTTCCTATTATGGCCCCTTAAACCTAGAGAAGGCCATCCGCGCGGAGACAATCAAATAATTAGCTACTCTCGCTGCACGGCAATAAAGTACAATTTCAAATTGCTTAGCCTATTATTGTATGCACCTTCTCTTTCTGTCACGTTAGTCGCGTAGCTCTGTCTCAACCGACACACGACATCCCTCGTGCGCTGGCTCCACTCGACTGAGTCAGCCGCTAGCAGTAGGCTAATATAAAAGTTTAAGCGCGGAGTGAGACCCTCTGCCGCTAGACCGATTTTGACGAAATTTGGTACGGATATAGACCGCACCTTCGGGAAGGACATAGGGCTACTTTTAATCCCACTGCTGGGCACGGGTGTCCGGCCGCACGATATAGTCTGTAGTGCACGCGGGTAAAGCTGAGCGGAAAGCTAGTTACACCGTTAAATTTTGAATACCTAAGAAATTTTAGGAGGTGAATCTACTCATAATTACGAAGCACTTTTACTATGGGACCAACTCCGAAATCGCGGAAAAAAAATCAGCTGTTTCATACAAAAGTTCTATACCTACTCGATCAAAATGTATGAAACAGCTGATATTTTTTTCACTATTTTGGAGTTGGTCCCATATTAAAAGTTGTTCGTATTTATGAGTACATACATCTTCTAAAGTTCCTTAGGTATTTAAAATTTAACGGTGTATAAAATTAAAAGTAATGCTAGTTTAACCAAGGCTCTGTCACTCCGTGCGCGAGTATGTAGCGCTCGGCATCCTCTGAGGGGACAAATTTCATATATCAGAAAAGATAAGACCTACGCGATAGAAAGAGAGGCAACTACTAAGTGCATATGTTGTAGCGAAGGAAGCGCTGTGCGACCTGAATTACACTTTATTGTGTCAGAGCAAGAGTCGTACTTTTCGTGCAAACTTGCAAATTCTGTACGTTAGAACTATTATCTATTCTGTGATTCAACTCACTAGTTTCAGCGGTCCCGTTGGGTACATCTTGATCCACATCCATGTTGGGCTCGAACTGAGGCTCTTCTTCGTCCAAGTGGATATCCGGCTGTTCCACTCGGATTATCGATTTGTTGAGTAACCTGGTAAGAATTAAATTTTTGATTATGATTAAGAGTTGATAAATTAGGGATTGGTGGTGGTAGTACCCCAGAGATGGTAATAGAAGAAGAAGTCGATCACAAAAGAGATGGGACGACAATATAAGGCACCCATTACACGGTAGGTTTTACTGTCAGTTTAACCACAGTCACGGCTGTGACTGATGATTAACCTACCGTGTAATGGGGTGACCGATGGTTGCATGAAGTCGACTGACAAAAATTTGGATATTCGTCATGCAACCATCAGTCATGACTTTTGAATGAACGTGTAATGGGATTTCGTCAGTCAAGCGTCAGTCAGCGCGCGGGCAGCGATGGAGTCGGACACTTTTCTGGCATAATAATGCAATTAATAATATGTATAAGACTTGGTACACTCCTACCTACTTGTAATAATTTTATTGATTTTTAAATAGGTACTTATGACAAATTTACTGTATGTATGTAGGCCAGCGGTTCCCGAATTCTTTAGGCTACGGAACCCTTTTTGTTTCACTGTTTTTGGGCGGAACCGTAGCTCAAGTGAAAAGTAAACTAACTTAACTAACTGTAACATTGTACTGAGGCTTTTTGGCTTGGTGTTCACATCTTGTAAGTTAGTTTGACTTTAAAAGAAGGAATTTTAAGATATGCAATATATATTTAGTTAGAACAAAAAGATAAGTATATTATATACCTATCCTGAATATGTAAACTCTTGAATTTTAGCGGAACCCCTGAGAGCCTCTTACGGAATCCCAGGGTTCCGCGGAACTCCATTCGGGAACCGCTGAATTGTAAGCTATTATTGGTGGAAACGTAAAATAAGTAAGTAAACTTTTACTGTCCTGTGACATTTACTCTGGCAAGCTGTCTCTGTGCTGTGCACATTTCATAGAATTACAGGGTAAAAATTACAGGGTATCTTGTAATTAGTGGTTCAGAGCAAAGGAGCCATTTCCAACAACAATCTTTATTTTCGCATTATGGTAACTTGTTTTTTAGGTATGGTGTCTGTAACTAAGACTAAAAGGTTATAAAAAAACGCATCTTTCATGCGAAAATAATTCGCATAGTCTTTATAATCTTTTTTGAATCCCATTTAACAGCCAACAAGTTTATATGGGTTTAGAAAGCCTTTTTTAATAGCCAATCTTTTGCCCAACGCTTTCTTTTTATCCGTTTCTTATTCAAAATCGCAATCAAAATTCAAATACAGGGCTTTCTATAATGAATATCCATAATTTATACATGAATACGTGTACTTTTTGTGATTTTTGCGTATGACTGACGATCAGTCAGAATGACCGTGTAATGTCGATATAATTCCATCAGTCAAACGTAATTCATGACTGATGGAATTTGACTGACGCTTGCATGACCATGTAATGGCTGCCTTAGAGAAGTCGCAGAAGTGACTAGAGAGTGGCGGAGAACAGTGGTGTGAATGGAATAGATTGGAAAAGGCCTTTGCCGACTGGCAATCAGACCTGCAAATCAAATCAATCGTTTATTTGCAAACATGTGGTCAACAAAGGTCTTAAACATAAAATGTGCCGTTACATGCTGCCGTATGCAAACAGCGTGCAAATATTTGAAATATTAACTATGATTAAAAGCTATTTGATAGCAAATAAAAAAAGTAAATGGCAAGTATCATTCATTACAAATTTCAGCTATGTCATAATTATAATTATATAATGGAAAAAAAAAAACATTTAGTTATATTAAAAAAAATACACTCTTACTACAAATATTGAATTAATTGAATACCGCAGAACATAATTATTTACTTAATTGTTTTGTCACTTAAAAAGTCAGAAACACAGTAATAATTTTTCGTCAATAATAATTGCCTTAATTTATCTTTAAATTTAAATAGCGTTAAACTTGTCGATTCAGATGGGAGTTTGTTGTGCAAAAAATAAGCAAAGCCTAAATACTGAACTAAGACAAGGAATTTATGATGCTAAATGAGTAGTACAAGTGACCTGTAGGCCTCGTGCACGTGCTGGGCCCCCACTTGGCCGCTGCAGTGCATCTTGGCCATGGCCTCGGCCAGCCGCACCATAGACTCGAGTTGCCGCACGGTGATTCGCCACGACCCACCGCCAGAGGCGCCACTACCGTCCCGAGTACGGAGGACCGTGTAGTATTCCACTAGGAGTTTGCCGGCTTCCTGTTAAATATTTCGAGAAATTGATGAAATGATTTATTTAATGAAAATAAATTAATGACATGTTGGGAATGACTGCGAGGAAATGTATTGATACCTTCTAAAAATAACTATTGCCCCTAAAAATTCCGAGATTTTTTATTTATTAAAATCCTTTTCTATTAACAACTTATTAAGTAAAAACCTCTAAGAGCGCCACTTTCGCTCAGGGAATGGCCTTAAGTGTGCAAATGTTAAAGCTGTGTATATAAGTAAAATTACAGGCGTTATCGACAATGTCCGATCCGGATTTAATCTAAATATATAAAACTCAAAGGTGACTGACTGACATAGTGATCTATCAACGCACAGCCCAAACCACTAGACGGATCGGGCTGAAATTTGGCATGCAGGTAGATGTTATGACGTAGACAAGAAATAATTTTGCTCAATTTTACTCCCAAGGGGATGAAATAAGGGATGAAAATTTGTATGAAAGTCCCTCAATTTTGAAGCTAGGATATTCAAATTTTGTTTAGGCTGACGATTGAAAGTTAATAAATACGGGTCTCAACGTTTTTCAAAATTCTACCCCCGAAGGGGTGAAAAGGGGGATGAATTTGTGTATTGAAGAAAATCCTTCATTTTCGAAGTAAGTATCGCTAAATTTATAATTTAAGCGTATGGATGGAAATCTAACGCAACGTAGATTGTAATTGTTAGTATTTTAACCTCTATGGGGATTAAATGGGGGTGAACTGGGGTAAAAAACCTAAAAACAGATATGGATGTCGTTATTGGGGTTTTCTGGGATGATTCAAGTTCAAATTCAAAAATAATTTATTCAGTCTAGGCTGTTACAAGCACTTGTGAATGTCATAGAAGCTACGCCATTGGTTCGCAAACCCTAAGCGGGAGACCTTGTAACGAGAAGAACCGGCAAGAAACTCGTCAAGGGCTGCTTTTTTCTCCCTGTATATTTCATACAGAGTCGTACACATTGAAAAATGAGCTCCACATTTAAAGTGAGGTCATTTTCCATCACCATAAAATAATTATCAAAAGGTTACACACAATGAGTAGGTAGGTTAAAATTAAATATATCTACTACATTCAGATAGGTAAATGTGAGACTAAATAACTTTCAACTAGTTGAGAAATCACTCTGTCTGCTACTCGAACCAAAAAACACTTGATACAAGACATAAAAATAAAAACGCAATTCTTACAATTCAATATGCGTTAAGATAGGTACTCAGAAGCAGACCCATTCCCACTGGCAGCACCCGTTCACGAGCATGACGCATGGACCAGCCATCGCTTCGCTCAACCATATTTGAGGGAACGTAACGACCCGCCCCACACGACACCACCGCAGAAATGATTAGAGAGCATGACATACTTAGGCTACCCATCCTAAGGCACTGAATTGAAAACTAATATCCAAAAGCTTTTCATAGGCCTTTACTTACAAAACTATAGACGAAAAAATACGAAAATATCGTGATAACGAAAGCCAAATAATCATTTTGGTCATTAGCAATAAAAAAGTGAGAAATCAAAACAAGGATTAGTTATTAATTCTATGTTTTGAGTAAGAAGTGCCATACTGATTGATAATATTAAACAGGAAAAAAAAATGCGACGCCCTTAGTACAAGCAGACAGAAGCAGATCCATTCCCACTGGCACCGGGATGACGATTGCAAAACTAACTTTTATTTTGAAGGCCAACACGGTGGACATGATTTAACCCCTAAAGGGGTGAAAATGGGGTTAAAACTTTGTATGGAATAATAATATAAAAAAGACATTACAACTTTTAACTTCGTAGGAGCACATCTAAAAATTAATAGGCAAACATATAGTTTGTGATTTTGAAAATCAACCCCTTAGTTAGGGGGTAACCCATTTAGAGTAAACATAAAAATTTGTCGTTCTTGAGGTTTTAAGGGATGGTGATTGCGAAAATGAGATTTATTTTGAAGTCCAACACGGTGGTCATGATTTAACCCCTAAACGGGTGAAAATAGAGTTCAATTTTGGTTTGGAAAAATAATAAAAATTAAAAAAATTGCAACTTTAAACTTCGTAGGCGCATATCTAAAAATAAATAGGCAAACATATATTTTGTGATTTTGAAACTCAACCCTTAGTGGGTAAATGGGGAGAATAAACATAAAAATCGATATGGATGTCGTTCTTGAGGTTCTATGGGATGGTGATTGCGAAAATGAGATTTATTTTGAAGTCCAACACGGTGGACATGATTTAACCCCTAAAGGGGTGAAAATGGGGTTCAAATTTTGTGTGGAAAAACAATATAAAATAGACAATTAGACATTACAAATTTAAAATTCGTAGGAGCATGTCTAAAAATAAATAGGCAAACACATTTTGTTGTTTTGAAAATCCTCCCTTAGGGTGTAAATGTGGTAAGTAAATATGAAAATCGATGTGGATGTCGTTTTTGAGGTTTCATGGGATGGTGATTGCGAAAATGACATTTATTTTGAAGTCCAACACGATGGACATGATTGGACCTGGACCTGCACATCCAGGGGACGGGGACGGGGACAGGGACGGGAACGGGAAAGGGACCTAACGGGAATCGAAACGGGAACGGGAAAAAGTAAAGAAACGGGAACGGGAAACTAATATCTCTGGACCAAATTCTGATTATTGTAATAAACTAGCTTCCGACCGCGACCTCGTCCGCGTGGATATTAGGGAAAATCCTTACGGAACCTTTAACCAGGATCTGACCAGCCATTTTTACGTGATTAGGCCAGCCTACACGAGACACTAGACACGCGGCAAACGTCTTGCTTCTTCCGGCAGCGCGCTTGGTGGGGACCCGCCCAATCACGTAAAATCGGCTGGTCGGATCCTGGTTAAAGGTGCCTCAAGGACTTTCTCTAATAACCACGCGGACGAAGTCGCGGGCGGAAGCTAGTTCTAAATATGGCTGCTTACAATAGCTATTTACAATATAAATAATATATCCTTACTTAATATTATAAATGCGAAAGTCCGTTTGTTTGTTTGTTACGCCTTCACGCCCTAACTACTGAACCGATCGTCATGAAATTTTGCATACACGTTGTCAGGGGTATAGAGAAGGACATAGGGTACCTTTCATCCCGAAAAAAAGTATTGTTCCCGAGGGACAGTAAAAAACCTTTCCACGCAGACGAAGTCGCGGGCGGCCGCTACTTGTTACATGAATTTCAGAATTTGGTTGACCTCGCTAAACTTAAAACTATAAAAGTTTTTATGTTGAATTAAAATTCTATATCAGAAGAAATTATGTAATACTTTGAAATCCAAGACAGAAAATCAATAATTAACCATTAGACAAACTCACCTCAGTAATAATAGGCTTGAACGACCTCGCAAACGCGATATACCTCAGCAGATCTTCCCTCGAGTACACACAATCGTAGGTCTCCTCCTTATTACAATGTAAGTCCACAATCTTCCTCGCTATAGCATAATCTACCATTTCACTGCTCTCATCGATCAGTATGAAGAATAGATCGAATCGGGACATTATGGGAGCGCTGAGGGATACGTTTTGTTGTAAAGATTTGGCTCTGTCGTAGCGACCGCCTATTGGGTTAGCGGCGGCGAGTATGGAGGTGCGGGCGTTTAGTGTGGCTCTTACACCGGCCTGTGAAAAAAATATACCGTAGGTAGTCAATTTTGATTTTTCAATATTGTTATAGAAAATGTTATAATCCTTACTAATATTATAAATGCGAAAGTCCGTCTGTTTGTTTGTTTGTTACGCCTTCACGTCTTAGGGTGGGTACCCACTTAGGTTCGCGAACCTCCGCGCTCCGCGAACCTCGAACAGTGATCCATAGCAAAAACAAATATTTTTACTTTGGCTACAGTGTGTACCTGTGCGACCCAAGTTCGCATACGTGTTCGCTCACGTACACACCTGGGCGCCCTGTTCCAGCAGAGGATAAACGATTTTTCTCCTAAGTAGAGAAAAAAAAAACATATCATTATAACATTTGCGCTAATTTTCGCTTCAGTGTGTTAATAGATACATGAAATAAATCAAGATTCATAAATTGTTTATTGTACGTATTGGTGGATCGATAAATAAAACTATTTTTAGTATACTGCTTACGTAGTCTAGGGGGTACAAAAAGTGAGACGGTACGTGAGGAGCGTAAAGGAAGCCGCATACGATTTATAAAGGATACCTTGCTGAGCAGTACGGGGGAGTCTACGAGGTTATTTAAAATTTTAAATAGAAAGACAATATCAAACATTTTGCGTCTGTTAAACAGTGATAGTAGATTGTGAGCCTTAAGGGATTCGTTATAAGATTCTTTGACAAAAGTACGGTATTGAAGAGATTTAATAAACTTTTTTTGGACTTTTTCGAGTCTGTCGATATGAATTTGATAATTAGGACTCCAAACGATGCTGCCAAAATCTAATATAGATCGAACAAAGGAAAAGTATAAAATTTTTAGTGTATGAATTTGTTTAAAGGGTTTACTGATTCTAAGGATGAAGCCTAATCTCCGAAACGCTGATGCCAATATATGATCGATATGTTCATTAAAAGTTAATTTTGAGGTTCGCGAACCTAAGTGAGTACCCACCCTTAACTACTGAACCAATCATCATGAAATTTTGCATACACGTTGTCAGGGGTACAGAGAAGGACATAGGGTACCTTTCATCCCGAAAAAAAAATTGTTCCCGAGGGATAGCAAAACACGTTTCCACGCAGACGAAGTCGCGGGCGGGCGCTAGTAGTATAATATAATTGGTGGTGGATGGTGGAGACCCACTTTATGTGAGTCAAGCGAAGTAAAGACTTCATTACCGTACTATAAGATTAATTAAGAAATGTGCACCACGGTGACGTCATTTGTAAGTACCATATATGTAAGTAATCACGTATGAATTCTAATAATCAACACTATTTTGACACTGGAGCATTTTGATTTTTTACTAACTTTGAGTCTTAGAAATCATAAAAATTCTAATAAAATTCGTCAAATCGAGTCAAAATTTCGCGTAAGGTTTTATTTTGCTTGCCTTTCTGTTCTATTATACCTTAAAAGTAGAATCCATTCTCAAGTTAAATACCCAATTATTAGGTAGTTTTTCAAATCACACTTAGTTTTTATATGGCCTTAGATAGTCGTAAAAAATTTAACTTGTAAACGGGTCGCGTATTCAAAAAGGTTGAAAAACACAGTATAAAATGTTTCTCACCTTAGCAATCGATATGGTCTGCTGTTCCATGGCCTCGTGGATGGCCACCTGGTCCACGGGGTCCATCTTGTCGAACTCGTCGATGCAGCACACTCCGTTGTCCGCCAACATCAGCGCGCCGGCTTCTATCACGAAGTCAAACGATTCTTCGTCCTGTTGGAGGGTATTATGTATCGTCATCAAAAATCCTTGTATTGTTAACGATACCACTGGATGACACCACTGGGGTGTCGTTTACAATATATTTTTTGGTAACCACACCACGTAGTGAAGTTCTAATACTAACCTTGCATTTATCGATATCAATGATACTAGGCCTTAGTCCCATAGATCTTGAAATCGAAAAGAGAACCACGGAACAGTGGTTTAAATTGAAAAGCACTAACCTATGGATAGGAAGGCAAACTGATAAAGGTCACGCAGAAATAGGAAAGAAGTACAAAGAAAACCTTTCTATGATACTGGTTATCAATGACCTAATAAAAAAGGAAAGGATATTCGACAAAAAGTATAGAATAAGCATCAGATCCAGAGAAGACTGGAATCTAGAACAAGACGATCTGGATAGCACCGCAGTATGCTACTCTGATGGGTCAATAAAAGAATCAACTAAACTATCGGGAGCTGGGGTATACATAGCTAAACCCAACACAAAAAGAGCTACTTTGAATCTGGGCAGACACGCCAGCGTTTTTCCAGGCGGAAGTATTTGCGATACTGGAGTGTGCGCAAATGATTAAAAGTGAGATAAGCAACCATAACGTAGGAAAAATAATAATATATAGCGACAGTCAAGCTGCCATTAAAGGCCTTGACAGAACGGAGACTACCTCAGCCTTGGTGAAGGAATGCAAACAAAGCATACAGGAACTTGCAAACTTGGCTGAGGTGGAAATTGCCTGGGTACCCGGACACGAAGGTAACAAAGGCAATGAGGAAGCCGATGAACTAGCCAGGACAAGGGCTGATGAACCTTTCATTGGCCCTGAACCAAGGCTGCCAATCGCACATAGAAACACTAAGAACATTATTGAAATTAGAACAATCAAAGAAACCAACCAACGATGGATGAAACCGAAGCACTATAGACAGTCTTAAGATTTTCATCAAATCAGTTGACAAGAAGAAAACCAGAGAGTTGCTAAAGCGAAGCAGAAGAAATATAAGAACGATTGTAGGAGTACTGACAGGACACTGTCCACTAAACAGACATCTGTCTGTGATCAAACGGACAGAGAATCCCATTTGTCCGCAATGCAAAGAAATTGAAGAAACAAGCTACCACTTCATGGCAGAATGCCCGATGTACGCATCACTGCGCTGGGAGCTCTTTGGAGCGGACAAGCTTAAGGAAGAGGATCTAAAGCAGTTAACGATAAGTCAACTCAGTAGGTACTGTAAGCGAACAGGTAAGTTCGAGGGTCCGACGCCGGTGGGGTAAATGATAACCCGCCTCCCCCTCTGGGGATTTGGGGAAATGGGTGAAATGGTCCCGACCAGGGTGACTGATCACCCGTCCAGCTTCGCTGGTGTCCCCCCCTCTAAATAATAATAATCGATATCAATTATTTATCATTCGTAAGATCACGACATGACATGTTACACATCACTAGTCGGCAATGGTGTGGTTACCAACTAAGAGAAAACATTATAGGTACTACTGAAATTGTAATCTATAACATATAATAAAACTGTAAATTCTAAATATTTGTGAGAGAATAACGCAAAAACCGCTAAAAGAATTTTGATGGGCTTTTCACAGTTTAGTAGATTGAGTTCCAACTTAATTCAGGTGGGTGGAACCAAGGAAACAGCTTGAACTCTCCGTAGTACTAGTACACTAAAGAGGTCATTTTAAACTGGTCCCTATATTTTTCTACTGTCCACACGGATGAAGTCGCGGGCGAAAGCTAGTAGAATAAAAAAAACGTACGTAAACAAAATCGCACGGCGCGGGCGTGCGGTAAAATCAATTTACCGCACGTTGGACTGTCATCGTAAGCTCACATTTTTGAGCAACTGTATTGAAAAATTGGTTTAAGTACGAAAAAATAAAAGCACATTCGTATTCCTGAATATAGATTCAATGTGATTTTAAAACAAAAACCTAATAAAGTAGTAGTAATATAGCGAGATGCAAATGGAATTTAAAATTGCACATTGATTTATGTGCGCATTCTCCCACCACTGTGACCGCACACTCGCCATTTTCCCAGCTTCCGCCACTATTGAAATTCAAAGTAAAACCAACTCTTATTTCTACAGTGATAAAGCACAATTTACCTTAACAACAGCGGCAGTTAAGCCGGCTGCAGACGACGCCTTCCCGCTGGTGTATACAACGCGCGGAGTGATCTCGCTCACTTGTACGCTTATACAAGTGAGTTAGCTATCCAATCCACAACTACATATAAATTTCAGTGTAAAACAAACTATTTATTTAGGAATAGATCACAATTTACCTTAACAACAGCGGCAGTTAAGCCGGCTGCAGACGATGCTTTCCCACTGGTGTACACAGCGCGCGGAGTGATTTCGCTCACTTGCTTCAATAGTTGAGATTTGGCAGTACTTGGGTCGCCTACTATGCATACGTTTATATCTCCTCTGAGGGTTGTACCTGGGAGAAGTTCAATAGTAAGATAAGAATTTAAATTATTTTAAAATATTTTTAGGGTTATAGGATCACTTTGTCGTTTGTCAGTCTGTCTGTCAAGACTCTTTATCTCAAAGAGACAAAAAACAGCCGTTTTTAGCTTTTTTCACCACCAAATCTGCAAACAATTATTTGTCACAAGTTTGTGTGTTTATAAAAAACAATTGATATTTTATCGAAGGGACCTTCAGCTTGGATTTTTTTATAAATCTTGTAAATACACATTTACAAGATTTTTTTTTGCGGGAGTGTCGCGTATTGCATATAATGTTGACTTACCTTAAATACAAACAACATTAAAGCTTGATTCACACATATCAGTGAAGATACAGTTCCGGCACAATACCGCCACTGTGATAATTATTTATATAAATTTTCACAGATGATATATTTCTGTTGCCGCTATAAACTAAAAACTACTAAAAATAAATAAAATTAAAAAATATTAAAAACACGACTGCCCTGCCAAAAACGAACTAAAAAGTTAAAGAACAAGTGTAAATTGCAGTCGGGGGACCGTTTTAAGGAACAATTTTTTATCAAAGAGGTCCCCCGACTGCAAATTACACTTGTTCTTTAACTTTTTAGTTCGTTTTTGGTAGGGCAGTCGTGTTTTTAATATTTTTTTAATTTTATTTATTTTTATTTTACACATTTTAGTGGCAAATTATATAGTTTTGGAATGTGCTCATCATAAAGGCCTTTTATTTGATACCCATATTGTTATAATAAAAGAAAAAAAAAATTCACGTTTAAAGTGGCGTCGTACGTACAGTGCCCTTTATTTAAAAAAAAAAATATAGCCCGTGTCACTCGGGATACTGCAAAGATTCCAACGATACCCCATACATCCAAATCAGTTTAGGCATTTAGAAGTTATGGTGGAATAAAGAAACTCACATACCCACAAACATACATGAATCCTGAACACATATACACTCTTTTTTGGGCAGTCGTGTAAAAAAACAGAATAAAATAAGTATTTAAGGGGGGCTCCCATACAACAAACGTGATTTTTTGCAGTTTTTTGCTCGATATTAATAACGACAACAGGTAGACAGTTGAAATTTTTACAGATGTATTTCTGTTGCCGCTATAACAACAAATATTAAAAACAGAATAAAATAAATATTTAAGGAGGGATTTCCCATACAACAAACGTGTTTTTTTTTGCTGTTTTTTGGTACGAAACCCTTCGTGCGCGAGTCCGACTCGCACTTGGCTGGTTTTTCAATATTGACCAAGTGTTACCTTACCTTCAATGGTAGTTTTGGCGACGCCCCCGAACATCATGAGCAGTATCCCGCGCTTCACCTCGTTGTTGCCGTGGATGCTGGGGAACAGGCTGGCGATCAGGTTGTTGTACAGATTGCGGTCCCTTGACATCTCGTACACCTGATTAATATAAAATATTCGGTAGAGTCGGCTTTTGATAGCTTGACACCTAGCACAGAATAGATATAAGTACTACCGTACAGAAAGGAAACTCTCCGCCCCGCCCCGCAATCAATTACCTCACCGCTCCCCGCGAGTTCGTAGGCCAGTTCGTATGCTCATTCAATAGCCCTACACTTCACGCACACAGTTGCGCGTGTGCAAAAACGTCAATCTGTAGCATCTGTGTTACAAGCGCCGCGTTTCAACTAGTGCCCGGGGTGTGCCCCTAGACTAAGTAGTGATTATTTCCTCTATGCTAAGTACTTAAGATGATCTTTAAAAAAAAAAACACTTTTTTTATATAATGCCATAGGTCGCTGAAATATCTAACGGATCTGAAATTAAGATATATATTTTTTATATCTTTATCCAGACACATATTGAACCAGAAACACTATTTGATGATTTGGGCTCAATACAATTTAATTTTGAAAATACCTCTTAAAAAGTCTAATGTTTAAGATTATTTAGAAACAACATTAGGTATTCAAGTCGAAATTGCTTTAAATAATGTGTATCCAATTAACTTGACCGATGTATGGTTATCAATCGCCATACGTCATACCGATTGATAGCCATACACAGTTAAATTTATTGGATGCTGCAAATTAAAAGCTGCAAATGGGACGGTAGATTTGATCGCGCCTGGCTTACTACACACTGATACATGATCAAGTTGATTGGATGCTGCAAATCGGACAGTAGATTTGATCGATTATGGCCTACTTTACACTGCCATTGAGCTCCTCAAAACGAACAAAGCGATCGTTCCTTTTATATTCAAATACCGGTGTGTTAATATTTTAAGGATAATGTTACTAAATGTTGTCGAAAGACAATCCCTCTACCTAGCTTCTATTTTATTTTAACTTATTCGGTTATGTATAGCGTTTATTTGTAACCCATTGTAATAACCATTCATTCATCTGTTCACCCATCAGGAGTGGGACAGGGAGCTGGCCACGTTAGTATGACTTGCTGACCAGTGCAATTTCGCGCATGATGATTGCCGCGCCACGGGTATGTATTGCATAGCACCATAGCATTTATAAATATCTGTTATCACTTCGCTTTTGAAAGAAGCGATGGATTTGTCACTTTAAAATGTTTAATACCTCCCTCGTTTTGGCAGGTAGATATTGAAAAGTAGCATGTATTCTTTCCTCAATTTTCAAGGCCTTCCCATACCAAACTCTTCTTCATAAAACCAACCGGACCGCAACAGACACGTTTTTTTTACATTTTTTTAACGGACCTTCAATAAAATTAATTGGTTATCCCTTCATTAGGTTAGCCTGACCTGGGTACTTAGTCTAATTTCAAAATCTATAGCAATCGCTTTCAGGATGTGATACATTGATGCTTTTTTTTTGGCACAAATAAAAACTTACTAAAGAAATGCAGCAATATGTCACATCTATCTGTCAAATAAAAGCAATTTCGATAGATTTTGAAAATTAGACAATAAGTGCCCTGGTGGTTCCTAATTTTCAGGCAATTTCTTAATTAGTAAACCTTATTTACTTACCTTATCCCACTCCTTGTCAGTCATCTGTTTCCGCATATCTTCAGTGGTCAAGTCGTCTGTAGCAAGATCTCCAGTGCCGAATCTACGCGCTATAGCTTGGACGCTGCACGCTAGGAAAGCAGTCCTGGGACAAATAAATGCTGTTAAGGCTACAGAAATAAGGTTCACTGTTGCATGAACAAATGGATATTGTTATATCTAGGACGCTACATGCTAAAAACCGGCCAAGTGCGAGTCGGACTCGCGCACGAAGGGTTCCGTACCAAAAACGGCAAAAAAAACATGTTTGTTGTACGGGAGCCCTCCTTAAATATAAATTTTATTCTGTTTTTAGTATATAATGTTATAGCGGTAATAGAAATACATCATCTGTGAAAATTTCAACTGTCTACCTGTTGTTGTTATTAATACAGAGCAAAAAATAACAAAAAAATTACGTTTGTTGTATGGGAGCCCCCCTTAAATATTTATTTTATTCTGTTTTTAGTATTTGTTGTTATAGCGGCAAAAGAAATACATCATCTGTGAAAATTTCAACTGGCTAGCTCTAACGGTTCATGAGATACAGCCTGGTGACAGACAGACAGATAGACAGACACAGACAGACGGAGACTTAGTAATAGGGTCCCGTTTTTACCCTTTGGGTACAGAACCCTAAAAAAGCAGTACTATGACAAATTAACGTATTTAAGAAATAAGGTTCATTGTTGCATGAGCAAATTAATATTGTAATATCTTCAGTGGTCAAGTCGTCTATTATATGTAGGTCGCTGGTGCCAAATCTATGCTTAGCTTGGACCTAGGAAAGCCGTTCTAGCACGAATAAACGTTAAGGCTACAGAAATAAAGGTCACTGTTGCATTAACTAATGGATATTATAAATTCAGTGATCAAGTCATCTGTAGCTAGATCGTCGGTGCCGAATGTACGCGCTATAGCTTCGAGGTACAATGTTTTGGAAAAAAATATGAGATCTAGCAGTAGTAATACAATAACAAACAGATCTCGAGCTTATAACAAACGCGCATTTGCGTTAATCACTGCGAAAAGTTGCCGTGTACTCTTATCTAAAATGCACAAGATAACTTACTTGTAATGTAGTTCCCTAACGCCCAAGGCTTTCAGCCCTTTGATGCCCTCCATCTGACCCTCATTCGCCTGTCGCGTTCTGGTGGTCAGCTCCGCTTTAGCACCGGGCATGGACAGCGAACCAACATCAGGTACTACTATCAAGGTTCCTGTGAAATCGTAGCGATCACCAGCCTACAAAACACATATAAAATTGAATATTAGCATGTATTGAGTGTGGTGTGTGATCGTCAGCACTTCAGATAGTTCTTCAATTAATTTTAGACCTTCAAATGTTAGATGTTTAGTTCAAACTTGAATAATGAACTTATTGAAAGAATGCCTGTTGGTAAGAGCATTGGACCGGACTTCTAAAGGTCGTGGGTTCGAGTCCCACCTGAGACAATCCTGGTGAGGAGTCGAATTTTTTCTAGTATATTATTTAGCTATACTTACTAATATTATAAATGCGAAAGTCCGTTTGTTTATTACTTTGTTACGCCTTCACGTCCTAACTACTGAACCGATCATCATGAAATTTTGCATACATGTTGTCAGGGGTATAGAGAAGGACATAGGGTATCTTTCATCCCTAAAAAATGTATTGTTCCCGAGGGATAGCAAAAAATCTTTCCATGCAGACGAAGTCGCGGGCGACCGCTAGTAATATTATAAACTAGCGGCCGCCCGCGACTTCGTCTGCGTGGAAAGATTTTTTGCTATCCCTCGGGAACTATACTTTTTTTTTGTGATGAAAGGTACCCTATGTCCTTCTCTGTACCCTTGACAACGTGTATGCAAAATTTCATGATGATCGGTTCAGTAGTAGGACGTGAAGGTCTAACAAACGAACAAACGGACTTTCGCATTTATAATATTAGTAAGGATGCGAAAGTCCGTTTGTTTGTTGGTTGCACCTTCACGTCTTAACTACTGAACCGATTATCATGAAATTTTACATACACATTGTCGTCAGGGGTACAGAAAAGGACATAGGGTACTTTTTATCCCGAAAAAAGTATTGTTCCCGAGGGATAGCAAAAAAGTTTCACGCAGACAAAGTCGCGGGCAGCTGCTAGTACAAGATATAAGCTCATAAAAAACCACATCCATTTTATTTCACCTGCACAGATTCCACAGATTCTGCCCTCAATATGATTTCAAGAGAACGTGGTATGCACCCTCGAGGTAATTCCGCCTGAGTTTCTTGAACACGAATCTTCTGGAAGTCTACGAAGACAGACTTATCTGCATCCAACATGAACCGACGCCTGTTTGCACACACTGGGTTTCTGCAGATACTTGGGATTGTGTACTGCAAACGAGAAAAGCTATTATAATATCAAAATAAAGTAAGATAATATTAAATGTTGTGTAAAGGAAACACTTATAAAACTAATGATAATGTATGTATCACTTTAAACATTTCTGCGGTGGTGTCGTGTGAGGCGGGTCGTTACGTTCCCTCAAATATGGTTGAGCGAAACGATGGCTGGTTCATGCGTCATGCTCGTGAACGGGTGCTGCCAGTGGGAATGGGTCTGCTTCTGTCTGCTTGTACTAAGGGCGTCGCATATTTTTTTTTTTCCTGTTTAATATTATCAATCAGTATGGCACTTCTTACTCAAAACATAGAATTAATAACTAATCCTTGTTTTGATTTCTCACTTTTTTATTGCTAATGACCAAAATGATTATTTGGCTTTCGTTATCACGATGTTTTCGTATTTTTTTTGTCTATAGTTTTGTAAGTAAAGGCCTATGAAAAGCTTTTGGATATTAGTTTTCAATTCGGTGCCTTAGGATGGGTAGCCTAAGTATGTCATGCTCTCTTTAATCATTTCTGTGGTGGTGTCGTGTGGGGCGGGTCGTTACGTTCCCTCAAATATGGTTGAGCGAAGCGATGGCTGGTCCATGCGTCATGCTCGTGAACGGGTGCTGCCAGTGGGAATGGGTCTGCTTCTGAGTACCTATCTTAACGCATATTGAATTGTAAGAATTGCGTTTTATTTTTATGTCTTGTATCAAGTGTTTTTTTTGTTAGAGTAGCAGACAGAGTGATTTCTAAACTAGTTGAAAGTTATTTACTCTCACGATTATCTAACTGAATATAGTAGATATTTAATTTTAACCTAACTACCCATTGTGTGTAACCTTTTGATAACTATTGTGATGGAAAATGACCTCACTTTAAATGTGGAGCTCATTTTTCAATCTTGACGACTCTGTATGAAATATACAGGGAGAAAAAAGCAGCCCTTGACGAGTTTCTTGCCGGTTCTTCTCGTTACAAGGTCTCCCGCTTAGGGTTTGCGAACCGATGGCGTAGCTTCTATGACATTCACAAGTGCTTGTAACAGCCTAGACTGAATAAATTAATTTGAATTTGAATTTGAATTTGTATAGTAAGAAACTATTTCTTTTTGTGTCATTAACTCATTAGTTATATAGTTATCAGAGGTGTTGGCTAGTCTTTTGCCTTGGCCTTATTAATAAACGGAGAGTAAGTTTATACCTGTTTAACCAAAAATTTGGCTTAGTAATATAGTGAAACCTGACATTTTAAAGCATCATATTTCTATTTTTAAATTTGAGATTTTTCATTCACAAGGCTATTTTTATACAATATTAAATAATAATATACTTACTAGAAAAAATTCCGACTCACACCTGATCAATTCTCGGATGAGAATCGAACCCGCGACCTATGGATATCTGGTGCAATGCTCTGACCGCTGAGCTACCGAGTAAATTTTTTCTAGTATATTACTTTTTGGTTAAACTAGGTGTAAACTTAATCTTCGTTTATTATTAAGGGAGTTGACACATACAGCATAACCAGGCGCGGTCCGAGGGGGGGGTCACAGGGGACATGACCCCCCCCCCCCCAAAATCGTACACGTCACATAGAAAAAGCTTCTAAAAATATACAGAAAAGCAATTATTATTATTAGTGACCCCCCCAAAATTTCAGGCTGCGACCGCGCCTGAGCATAACGGACCAAATTGGAGTCTAAAGCATAGGAAAAAGGCCCATCATCAATACCAAGGGGGTTGAAGTTTGAAGAAAGATTGAAACTTTGAAGAACCATAGTTAGATATCAACTGTTACCTTAAACTGTTGTTCCACATTCTTGACCACAGTCTGACAATCAAGGCACACAAAAGTCCCCAAGACCAGTTCAGGGTGCACCGGATGTGTCCTCACAATTTGTCCAGATATTCTGATGAGAGTGCCAATTTTGGTTGTCGTCAACTCTCTCACTTTATGTCTAGTTGGCACATCAACAAATGAGATGTAACATTCTTTGTCCTGCAGATCCTTCTTCATTCCACTATCAGCTAAACTTAGCACATAGTTGAATATAGCTTGATTGAGAAAAGGGTATATTCTATAATACTCTTCAATTATTGTTGTAGCGAGATTCTGGTTGTATTTTTCCACATCATCAAAACTCACTTCCAAAGTGCTGAGCTCAGGTTTCATTAGTTCTCTTGCTTGTTTTTCATACTTGATTTCATTGTCTTCCTTAAATCTAAACAAATAAAGTAGATTATGATATCTCTGGTTATTTTATTTTCAGAATATAATGCAATTATGTAAATTAGAGGTGCCCATACGGTCCGATCTCCTCAAGAAAAAGTATGGGCACCCCTGGTGTAAATCATGGTGTGCCTAAGTTAAATTTGTGACTTTAATCATCTGCGCACAAGGACCACTAACCACAAAAACGCCACCATCCGTTTGACCACAAGGGGTCAGTGGCCGATACAAATGGCCGGCAACCAATACATTTTTTAACTCCCTTTGCTTGCCGTATCATAATGGAATCTGACGGTTTAGAAGGTTTAATTACGCTACTGCTGATTAAAAACAGTTGGTTAACTGATGTTTGTATGCATAACCTCACTTCTGTTATTATACAAAAACCTTGTTGTTAATAAGCATTTAAGTTTTCTGCTACAGTTGATGTAGTTATGGAATAACATTTTTTAAATTATGAAAGAATTAATTAAACTTACTCTTCCAAGAAATCCTGAAACAGCTTTTGGCATCGCACTCCGACTTCATCTTTCACTTGGCTTTGTGTAGCGTAAGTGTCGGCTACATCCATTTTGAGATATTATATTTCGACTACACTATTTACACTTACACTTGATAAAGTTTTTAAACACAATCGAGCTTGCTTGAGTAATATATTTTTTGAATAACAAAGCAACTCATTTGATTTGGATCGCACACAAGTACTTGTTTGTTGTTGACATGACGGTGGTTTTGATTGTAATGAATTCAACACGGTTAAAGATTATTGATAAATAGTACCTATTCTATTATTTTGTTTGGATTCTTGACTTCTTCTTTCTTAGAGCAGTTAATGATGATATACTAAAAAATAATAAAAATAACTCAATAAAAACCTAACCTCTTCAAGTTGTGATGTGACATTTGTGTTTTGGCGGGAAATCAACAAAAAAACAAACGTCGTTGTAGGTGCATTCCAGCAGTGAGTAGACCAACCGCTAGGTCATCGATCGCCAATAATTAATAACATTTATGTACATTAAAAACAAATATTTTTAATATTTTTAATGACCCCCTACTGTCAAGCACGGTCCGTCACGTCAAGCAATCACATTTTTATCGTTTGTGAGCGATGCGATGCATGTAAAGCACCACAGTATAGATAGATTACCGTGGCCTATCAAGAGAGTAGGCCACGCTCCTAAATGGTAGTGATGTTGGCGTCAAAGAATATAATTATATATTTAGGGAAAGAGTGCCCTCTTGCAGTCAATCATGGCCAACTTGTTTGACAGCACCATCTATCGAGTGTTGCCTCAGCTAAGATTGTAGGGCATTCAACTCTACGCACTTAAACAGCGAATATCGCCGACGTAATTCACAAAAAAATTAAGGAGCTACAAACACGCGTGTACGCAAGATGCAGTAGCCATTTTCTGTGAGATGTCAAGTGCTATTGGACGTTTGCTGTCATTAATGTCCATTTAGTTTAGTAGCAACAGATAACAGATGGCGTTAGTTTCTTTGATTAAATATTTTACAAGAGAACTGTCCCCCCACTGGGTGGCGTGTACAAGCTTGACAGGAAATATGCTTGACCATTTAGGGGGTACAGTACGAAACATTTATCTTGAAATCGGGTGGTGATTGCGCGGAACGCGTATTTGGGTTGTTTTCAAATTAATTGTACCATAACTCACATTAGAGGAGATGCCACATTTACGAAAGTCGTCTAATTACGATTCCGGCTGGACAAGAGAGTGCTCCACCGACAACCGGTATCATTGTCTTCAGCATGATCTCCTGAACAAGAATACAGCGGTTGTCGCATTATAAAGTGGTGGAGAGGGGAGGGGGGGAGGGAAAAGATGCGGAAGTCGAGTATCGGAAATTGGTTAATTTTCTCAACAACCACTTGTCCGATTTAAACAAATAAGGTGTTTTAGGGTAGGTAATATCCTTGACAACATATTTTATTTAGCAATGGTTTTTGTAAATACTATAGTTTATTAAATAATTAGAAAAAAGTCGAATTTCAAACAAAATCATTTTTGGTTTTGTAGATTTGAAGCAGTAAATTAAAATAAAGTACAGAAGTACATATAGTATAAAGTACTACGTAAAATTGCCACAGTCATTAGCTTGCTGTTTGTTTTTTAGTTTTGAAATTTGGCTGGAAGACAGCAAAATTATCATCGATATAGTGCGGGAGGTCACTGTCCGAATAATATGGAAACCGCTTTAACGAAAGTCGTCTAATGACGATTCCCGTCGAACCAGAGAGTTCTCTACCGACAACTGGTATCATTGTCTTCAGCATGATCTCTTGAACAAGAATATAGCGGTTGTCGCATTATAAAGTGGTTGAGGGGGGAGGGAGGGGAGGGAAAAGATGCGGAAATCGGGTATCAGGGTTTGGATAATTTTTCAGTAACCGCTTGTCCAATTAAAACAAATAAGGTGTCATATGTTAGATAATACCCGTAACAACAAATTTTATCTAACAATGGTTTTTGTAAATACTAAAGTTTATTACAAAAATTGAAAAAAGATGAATTTCAAACAAAGGCTTTTTTAGTTTTGCAGAATTGAAGCAGTAAATTGAAAGAAAGTACTATGAAATTAAAACTATGAGGATTTGCCCTAGAAAAAAATATTTGTACATAGCACAGTTGTTTCACTATATGGAGTAATAAACTTGTTAAACATTTTTATCTAGTAACTATGCTTAAAAATTTTTTTGGGTCACGTGGCGAAATGTTTTCTACCATTTTTTTCGAAAATCCTCTACAGAATTAAAACTATAAAGATTATCCTCGGAAAAAAATACTGGTGAATAGCCCAGTGCCCAGTTATTCCACTATATATAAAATTATAAACATGATAAACATTTTTGTCTAGTAACTATGTTAAAAAAATGTTTATTTGTTCACGAGGTGAAATTTTTTCTACCATTTGTTCGAAAATCCTCTACAGAATTAAAACTATAACGATTTGCCCCAGAAAAAAAATAATTGTGAATAGCCCAGTTATTTCACTATATAGAATAATAAACTTGTGAAATATTTTTGTCTAGTAACTGTGTTAAAAAATATTTTGTGCCGTGCAAACTCATTTAAACATAACTTTGCAGGTCCACCGTGTTATGTGACACAAAACAATTTTTAACACAGTTACTAGACCAAAATGTTTGATAAGTTTATTAATCTATATAGTGGGATAGTTGATCTATTTACTATATTTTTTTCTGGAGAAAATCCTCATAGTTTTAATTCTGTAGAAGATTTTTGAAAAAATTATATGTTAGAGAAAATTTCGCTGCGTGACAGAAATATTTTTTTTAACATAATTTCTAGACAAAAATGTTTGATAAGTTTATTTTTCTGTATAGTGCAATGACTAAGCTATTCACCAGCATTTTTTTCTGAGGCAAATCATCATAGATTTAATTTTGTAGAGGATTTTCGAAAAAAAAATTGTAAAGAAAATTTCGCCACGCACCACAAAACATTTTGTAACACAGTTATTAGACAAAAATGTTTTACATATTCATTATTCTATATAGAAAAATAACTGGACTATTCACTATTATTTTTTTTATGGGGCAAATTTTCATAGTCTTAATTCTGTAGAGGATTTTCGAAAAAAAAGAGATAAAGAAAATTCGCCACGCAATAAAAACATTTTTTTAACATAATTACCAGACAAAGATGTTTGATAAGTTTATCATTCTATATAATGGGATAACTGGGCTATTTACCGTTATTTTTTTCCTGAGGCAAATCTTCATACTATTAATTCTGTAGAGGATTTAAGAAAAAAAAATGGAAGAAAAAATTTCGCCACGCGACACAAAAAAATTTTTTTAGCTAGTTACTAGACAAAAATGTCTAACAAGTTTATTATTCTATATAAGGGAATGACTGGGCTGTTCACCGATATTTCTTTTTCTGGAGCAAATCTTCATATTTTTAATTACATAGTAGTTTATTTCAATTTACTGCTTCAATCCTACAAAACAAAAAAAAATATTTATTTGAAATTCATATTTTATCTAATTATTTCATAAACTATAGTATCTGCAAAAACCATTGTTTGATAAAATCTGTTGTTAAGAATATTACCTATCATATGACAGTTTATTTGTTTAAATCGAACAAGTGGTTATTGAGAAATTAGCCAAACTCTGATAACCGAGTTTTGCACCTTTTTCCTCCCCCCCCCCCCTCCCCCCTCCACCACTTTATAATGCGACAACCACTATATTATTGTTCAGGAGATCATGCTGAAGACAATGATACCAGTTGTCGGTAGAGCACTCGCTTGTCCGACGGGATTTCAATTTTGAAGGCCTGGCCCCTCCTCTACATGGCATTCACATGTAACGTCACTCACATGTTGAAAATGTTACTCACATGTAACATAAAGGTGAATTCTCACAACATAATATTCTCCCATCGTATTAAAACTAGTGGCTGCCCGCGACTTCGTCTGCGTGGACCGTAGAGAATCATGGACAAGGGTAAAAAGTCCTAAGTTTTATTTAATCCATTTGAATGCCAAACATCTAAAACCGTTTAGGCGTACCTAAAGAGGTAACAAACACACACACAGACACAAAATACAAGTAATATTAGTGGGAAAAGGGATAGGGATAACTTTAGGTATGTATCCGGTATTGAAAACCTCCTCCTTTTTTTTGAAGTCGATTAAAAACGAACATTGTGAGTAACGAAATTGTGAATAACACTGTGTGAGTAACAAACATGTGAGTAACGAACCCCAATGTGGACGAGTCTTTACCATGGTGAGACACGTAACGTTATTCACATGTAAGTAAATATTGATGTTTTACTACATCTCAGTAAACATAACCTCATAACCACAAAGCCTGCAAACAATGTAAAATTGCCATTTTAATCACAACAATTAGTTCTTTCGAATACACTTATATTAATATACAACTTCACTTACCTTACATATTATAATCCTGTCGTTTTTCACAGGTTTTCGATGTTAATTTTACGACCTCATTTACATAACCTCACTTAACTCTGGCAAAGACAGGCGTTTTGTTTTATTTTTAACACCAAATGGAAGTCCGGGGTTGCCAGAACCGAAAAAAACATTTCATTGGTAGTTTTTGCAATGTTAAAGTCCCAAATACCGTTACTCACGCATTGTTACTCTCATGTTACAAAACCTTGGACATCTCTTTAAATAAATGTAAAAAAACAAACAAGAAGCTGAATACGACCTCAACGCAAGTCACGGTTAGTCTGTCCTTTAATCTAAAGATCAAAGTTCATAATTTGCCTGTACGTGTATTTATGAAAGAGTTGTTCACATTTTTCTAGACAAAGGTAGCAAAAGGACATCCTTATATTGTATGAGATGAAAAAATAATAATTTGTTTTCTTAGCTCATATTCCATAACTATTTGATTAAATAATAAAATTATAAGCTTAAGTTATAATTAGTAAACCAAGCTGCTGGAAAAATATTCATAAAACAGTTCAGAATTGAAATTTTTCTCACAATTACGCAATGAAGGTGTTGGACAAACATTTTCACTCATAGGTACAATTATTCTGATAAATACCCATTTTGGGCATGGGTAGCGGTGAGGGGCGTGGGCGGCGGGAGCGGGAGAGGGGCGAGCGCTATTGGTCACTCACAAGAGCACATGCGCGAACTTATCCCCACTACATCGAAAAAATTTCAAGATACATGCCTCGTACTGTACATGATGTTATTTTTTTACTTTCCATGGTTAAAAATTGAATCTATGGCGATTAATGACTCAGCGATTAGCCGGAATGCACCCAAATGAAGTAGAAAAAGGATGTCACCAAAAATGGCCCAAATCCCAAATGATGTACCGAGGTACACTCTGCGGAAAAAATACCTTATAATACCCTGAGTAATATACCAGTAATATTTTTTTTCTAGTAATTTGGAGACGAGGAAAAAAAATTAAATATGCTCTCGATATAAGAACCTATTACACAGATTATATTATAACATTCAGCTCTTTGATACTTGAAAAAACTCTCAAGTTGACAGCTGTTGTCAGTTGAAGTTGATTTTATTAAGGAATTAAACTCGGAATTCGGAATGACGTTTTTCCCATGACGTTTTGTTTGACAGTTCTTTTGACGTTTTGTTACTTGCAGGCATAAAAACTGTACCCACAGTGTTGATTTGAGAGGTTAGATTTTTTTGCCTATTAATTCCGATGTGTAATGATATTTTTTAACATGTTTAACTAATATAAATGAACATTTGCGTTATTAAACTGAAAGTGAATATCCAGTATTGCCATATTATAATTTGATTGTGTTACAAGTAGTTCACTTTTAATGGTTTATTTCTAAGTTTTAAGTAAAGATTGAGCTAAAATAACATCATATTCGGAATCCTCGAATTTTTCCCTACATTTTGGTATACATGTACCTCAGATACATAAAATGGGCTGAAATGTATGAGCGATTAGCGACCTCCACTAACTAAACGCCACTAGGCACGCCGAGTCGAGCCGAATCGAATCGCAATCTACAAATTAGTAATCTGTGACTATGAAACTGCGTCCATTGACTGACGTCGATTGGGCGCATCTTGGCTCTTCTCTAATGGACGCAGTTTCATAGTAAATATTTGGAGGCGAAGTACGGAAAAAATGCGACTCGACTCGACGCGGTTCGATGCGTCTGTAGTGGACGCCAGGCTTAAAATATTCCTGTGCCTTTCATACTGTGGGAGAATTAAAATAAAAAGTAAGAAAGTGTCAATGTCAATCATATGGCAGTCAAATAAAAATGTAAACAAACAAACCGTGGGCTAACCTCTAAATAATTTCAAATATTTTTTATTAATAAGTTTTCTATTATTCCAATTAAGTATTCTTCATCTACTTTAATCCTACCTGTCTATTAATACGAAAAAATGATTGAAACACAAGTAGGTTTTCTTGTTAAAGCAGCTGCGACCCTAAAGAATACAGAATGTAACTCCACACAAAATGTGCTGAAAAGTTTTTACTTGTAAGTACAAAAAAGTGATATAAGGCCCGTATTTATGAACCGCCCTCAACGTTGAGAGCTATCTTGAGATCAAACCCTGAAATGCTGTTGCTATAGGAAGATCATATTAAGTATTATCTCAAATAACTGTCAACGTTGAGACTGGTTTATAAATACGGGCCTAAGTAGATAAGTTTTTTTCTTATTCTTCTTTTCAAACAAGGATTAGTGGCCCCCCCTGGTTAGAGTTTGTCGCCGCCTGTAAGGCCTCTAACTTGGCTTAACGACTTATCAGATGACAACACACCAGAACCGACGGTTTAACGTGCCCTCCGAAGCACGGAAGCGCTCAGTTGTAATGCCACTTTACTGGTCACCCATCCGACACCTGACAGGACTGAGCGCTGTAAACAACTAATATGATTGAGTACGATCAGTCTGTCAAGTTCCGCCATGAGCACTTATTTTTTTCTTATTATGCTATTGTTTGCTTCTGATTCTTTGCCATAGGATGCGCTGTCGGGAATTGACAAAGGGCTTTGGTTTACCTGAAAAATATTTCTCTTCCAAAGTCAGATGTCCTAGATGTTTTGTAGATTGGAAAAAGGAAACAGAAATTAAGGTAAGCCAATTCACCTCATCCTAATTCCTACTAATATCACACCTTGGACACACCATACAAGCGCCGCGTTTTAACTACCTATTACACAGATGACGTAACTGTATACTCACAACTGTGTGTGTGAAGCTAGGGCTAACGACTACGCCGGCGTACCCGGCCCGTCGCAAATGGCCGAACAATAGATCGCCGCGCGCCGCAAGGACTGGACGGACGGACGGAGCGTTGACACCCGACTAAAATGAGTACACAATTCGGCACACGAACTCGTGCGGTGGGGTGAGGTAATTGATTGTGGGGCGGGGCGGAGAGTTTCCTTTCTGTACGGTAGTACTTATATCTATTCTGTGCTAATATTATAAATGTAAAAGTTTGTGAGTTTGGATCTTTAGATGTTTGAATGTTTGTTCCACAATCACGCAAAAACTACTGAACGGATTAGGTTAGAATTTGGCACATAGATAGTAGATAGCCTAGATTAAAACAGGATAATTTTTATTCCGATATTCCCATGGGAACGAGAACTATGCGGGTGAAACCGTGGGCGGCCGCTAGTATTCAATAAATTCTTAATTAATCTAATGCCATTTAAGTATGGTTTTCTTGCAGTTGCTTTGTTAACATTGTATGGCGACAGTTACACGTATGGTAAATACTGTGATCCATCACCATAGAGTAAATTTTAACCATGGAAAGTAATTTGCATGTATAGTTCGATATTTTACTTTCCATGGTTAAAATCATTGATTTCAATGGTTAAAATGTACACTATGGCGATGGATCACAGTATTTACTTTATATAAATATTCAAAGGGTTTTTTCCAGGTGCAACCAATTAAGCTAAGTAAAAAGCAAAGAAGAAGGGTCAAACAGCATAACGTAAATAATATTAATAAGGAATATCTTGAAAAACATAGAGAATTAATGAATAGTAACAAAATTGTGAGTACAAATTTGTTTGTGATTGATATTTTTCACTGAAGAATGGTTCTATTTTACCACGTTTTTTATAATCTTATTTTTTACAGGAACAAACATGCACATTTTGCAAAAACTCTACAACTACTATATCATTGAAACCATCAAAATCTGTAGTCGATAAACTTGTTCCAGTTTCTAAAAGCAAGCAATATAAAGAGATTAGTAATAAAGGAAATAAACTAACTAAGAGCAAAAAAAAAGTTACAAAAAATGTTACAAATAAAAAACCAACTGTTATAAAAACTCCTGAAGTGAGTGTGTATTCTAAATCAAAAGATGCATTTTCATTAGCGAATAAGAATAATACTCTCCAAGGTGTTGGGAAACAGAAAACTGTTGTCAAAAATAATAAAAGAAAGAAGGACAAGTTCGCAGGGTTATGTCAACAGGCCGTTCTTGCTTCTGCTAAATTAAAGGAAGAAAAGAAAAAAGAGAATAAACTTAATTTATTTTTAAAACCATCAATGTAAATGGTGAATAACAAACAGTACCTAATAATTGATTTTTAAATAGGTACATATTGTATAAACAGTAGGTAGTTATTATTTTCTTCTTATTAATATTATGTGTATGTCCATTACATTTGTATTAGTATGGCCTGTAATCACATGAAATTCACCTCCTTTGAATTTTTTATAGAAATTATATGAATCATTATTTTTAATGTAGCCATGTACATCAATATTTTCTTTCTCAGCATCAGAAATTAAATTGATATATCCAATAGCTCCTGCAGCATCCGTAGGTCCATCAATACCATCAGTGCCCGCACTCAGAAAATATATTTCAAAGTTTTTAAATTCATCTTTAGTATCATTTATAAAGTTTGAAAATTCCAAAGCTATTTGTTGATTCCTTCCACCTAGCCCTTTCCCCTTTACCTCAACTGTTAGTTCTCCACCAAGTATCAAACATATATTGGGTTTTGATATGTCTAGATCATCAATAGTATTTTTAAGAATGCCTGGTATGTTTATAGTATCCAGTTGAGCTTTTAAACCATATTTATCTATGTCTTTATCAATGTAATCACAAAAGAGTTTTGATAGCTTTACATAATTTAGAGCTACATCTTTCACATTACCAGTTACAGAATTTGATAAACCTATTGAGGAATAGGCTAAATCTTTTGATTCTTTTACTGCAGCATCAATACTGAGTTTGTTAGAGCCTATAATGTGGTTCTTAACTTTGCCTTTTGGAAAATCTTTTTCAATATTTGTATCTTCCAAAATTGATTTAATAGAGCTTGGTAGTTTGTTATACAAGTTATACTTTTTTATTATATCTATAGCTGTGTTAGGATTATCTTCATTTTCTGCAGTAGGTCCACTAGCAATAAGATCTAATGGGTCTCCAACGATATCTGAGAGTATTAGAGATATAACTTCAGCTGGTTGTGCCATAATTGCTAATTGTCCACCTTTAACCTGTGAAAGCTTTTTCCTTACAGTGTTCAATTCAGTAATATCTGCCCCAGCATTGGCTAACATTTTTACAAGGTCAGTTTTTTCTTCCAAGCTTATTGGTTCTTTGGGCAAAGGTAGTAATGCTGATCCACCTCCTGATATTAAAACTAGGAGGATATCATTAGCAGTCAGTTGTTTGGCTAGATTTTTGACTTTGATAGCTGTTTCTTGAGCGTTGGTATCAGGCAAATTGTTTTTAGCACCTTCATAATAATTAACATTTCCCTTTCCTTTACTATTGTGACACAAACTTCCTAAAGGAACACTAATGATCCCTTGTTTTATTCTATTACCAACTATTTCTTCAACCTCCTTAGCCATATTTTGAACTGCTTTTCCAGTGCCTACAAGGTAGATGTTTCGTTTTGATAAATTCAAACTTTCTCCAGCAATAGTAAGTTGTTCATTATTTGGATTAAACTTCACTGTATTTCTTATTAACTTTTCAGGTAGCACGGCAGATACACTGCTTTTAAATATTTGCAACAGATCACTTCCTATAACTTTAGTCATAGTTGGTGCTGCTTTTGAGACTTTAAAGATTGTTGTGTAAGTTTTTATCATTTTTACTGACCTTTTTATAACTTCCATGTTATCTTATTTATCAGCAATAGTGCTGATAACAAACGTCAATTTTGAACCACACCACAGGAGATCAACTCGAACCTTGAACTCATGAAAAATAATAAATAGCATTTTTTTGCAGAAGATAGGTGAGCATGCGAATCTCCGTGCCACTGAATAATTCCATTCTAAATTTCTAAAACTACCTAGAAGTAATGTACCGATGATATACGTTCTTATTTCAGATATCAAATCGATTGTACCGGCTTCCCGGCAGAATGATTGACAAAAGCATGTGGCACGGAGATTCGCATGGTTTGAGGTTATGTTTTTTGTTAAATCGTCGAATTCCAGATCAATCGGAGCCTGTACCGCTGGGTTGATGTATTTGTAGCCGTTACATATTCATTGTAACAGCTACAAACACATTTGTTGCTCATGTAACGCAACAGGGACAAAGATATGGCGATCTAAAGTTTTAAAAGCATGCGACTCTCCGGCCCACACGCTTAAGTCTAAAATACTGGTGAAAATTGTATTAAGATTAAAAATAAGCAAGTTTACGTAACCGTTTGATCACGATAAACGGCCCGAAAACATATTTTCACTATATCTTCATTCGTTTTAGAGAAATAAGTAAATTTATTTACTATGATTTATTATGAATAATCAGTGTGTAGGGTGACCATATCGTCGGTCCGTAGGAATCATTAGGCTGTTTCTAATAAAATTCAAGTTGAACTACATAATGTTGAGGGTTGATTTGCCTACATACTCGTACGTATCGTACCTACTATCATACTGTTACTGACTATGCAATATTGCAATATTTTTTAGGGGACGTAAAAAGGTGACTTTTATCCTAATCGAGATGACAAAATACAAACAAACAAATGAGAAAGTAGGTAACCTTATAAAAACGTGTTAAAAATGTGAACGTCATAATTGGTATAATAATTGCCCACTCAGTACCAGTCACCCATCATCATCAGTATCAGTCACCCATTAATTTAGGTCTCGGTTGAATGCAACCGAACTGAGAACTTCCTTCGTTTTTTGAAGTATTAGTCTTTCAAAATAGGTATCTAAAAACACTTCAACTTGCATTTTAGACCGATCGGGATAAGTTTTTAGCTTTTAAAAATATTAAAGTTTGTTTTTTTCGTATATAGTTTCTGCACCATTCACTTAGCCTAATACATGAAATTGTGTCATTTTGGTTTGATGCATAAGTAACAATTTAGGTTTTTGTCTTTTTAACGCTATCGGACGAAAAGAAAATTAAAGTTGAAAATTTTACTTTCATGATGATTATGAAGTTGTAACCGATGTACTTACTTGAGCTTTTTGTGTCATCTTTGTCCACGGGAATACTGGAATACTATTACCTAAAGCGTTACCTTAGTAACTCCAAAAGAATATTACAATTGGTTAAATAAGTGTTAAATGTTTTAGATCAATAGTATCTGTTGTACATAATGTTTTGTGCTAAATTCATCAATGGAATTTTCAGCTTTTTATTTTTTTCTTTTCAACACCCTGTAAAAGTCACAAAAGAAAATGGGGGGGGTGGGGGGGTGGGAGCCGGGGCACCGCTGTTTGCTGCGTACTTCGAGCATCGCTGCTACGTACTTTGCCGTTCGAGCGACTTTGGGTAAAAGAATTTGTAAAAAGTAGCCTCTATTTCGTATTGAGCCAGCACAATATCCCACTTCAAATTAATTCGCCTAATTTAAAGTAAGTAAGTGACTTAAGTGACGCCTAAGCATAGGTACTGAAGTTCGGTGACACATTTGAAGTAACGAGTAGGTAGGTAGGTAAGAAGTATACGAACGAATATAAATACATTTGATGATACTGTGGCCGCGTTCCGAATCACGCTCACAGCGCTGTTAGCGCGTATCCGACCAAATTAAATAGTCACAAAATATTACACAGATAGGGTATTTGTGTACCTACTTCATTTAATGGATTATAGGCTAACAGTGCTGTTGGCGTGATTTGGAAGTAGGCATGTGTTATTATTGTCAATTACAGTCTCATTGATGAGATGACATCATTAACATTCTTGTACTCTACCTCTTGCAAAGTTTAAAAAGAAAGGATTACCTACCTACTGTAACAAAATATTTTTTGAGGGTAAGGAAATAAAAACCGGTCAAGTGCGAGTTGGACTCGCACACAAAGGGTTCCGTACCAAAAAACGGCTAAAAAATCACGTTTGTTGTATGGGAGCCCCCTCAAATATTTATTTTACTAGCTGACCCGACAGACGTTGTCCTGTCTTAGTTATAAATATTAAATTCGAATTGGTATAAATTATTGAAAAGTTTAGTTCAGAGATTAGTAGGTAAGTACCGTTCCCGTTTCCGTTTTCGTTCTCGTTCCCGTTCCCATTTACTTTAAAACCCAACAGCTTTATAAATAACCAAGTACCTATACATCACTTGTTATGTTAGTAACGTGTATGTTAGTCTATTCAAACTTACTAATAAGGCGTGATGGCTCTGAACTAACCGTGATGAGCACTAAGAAATTCAGTTTTCTTATAACCTCTTTGTAAGAAAAAAAAAAATTATTTTACATGTATTTTATTAATAAAATAACTCCGAACGAAGCATCTGTTTTATTACATCCTTAATTGTATGTTTTTTTTTATCGTTGTTCGCGCGTATCTTCGACATTTATGGACCGATTTTGATGATTCTTTTTTTGTTCGATTCAATTTTTTTGCGAAATGGTCCCATTTATTTTTTTTCAAATCGGTTCAGTAGTTTTCAAGGTATCCTGAAAACACTATGATTTTGCATCAACTAACTTGACTATTTTGTTATTTATGAACCGAATAAGATGATTCTTTTTGTTGGGTAAGAGGTACTTTTAGTCTTTTTAACCGACTTCAAAAAAAAGAAGGTTCTCTTTCAGTTTGACCTGTATGAATGAGTTTGACGTTTGACTGAGCCGATTTTTCTACCAAATAATATACTTACACTACACTACCTAATAGAGAAGGTACTTACACTAAAAACAAAAAAATAAAAATTGTTTTAAAAATAAAAAAAAATGTTTTAAAAAACAAAAAACCAACTTCAAATAACCTGCCTCTAAAAAGCAAGAAATAATATTCAAATCATTAGATATGCATTATCATTGTTATATAATAACAACACGTATATTGAAGTCGGGTAGGGCTTTTAGAATAAAAAAACGAAGTTGTACTCCAGCCCCACCCGACTTCAATAGACGTGTTGTTATTATATAACAATGATAATGCATATCTAATGATTTGAATATTATTTCTTGCTTTTTAGAGGCAGGTTTTTTGAAGTCGGTTTTTAGTTTTTTTTAAAAGGTAAGTAAATACTAAAGTTTAATTTTTCAAGTTTTGACTTATGTAGTAAGCATAAATTACTTTACAACCATTGAAACTTGTCCCAAGTAACAATACAAAAACTCACATACATACAAACGTAGAGCAGTGTGGAACAATGCAACACCAAAAGCTCTGAGTCTCATATTTCTCTCATTTTTAAAGATATGAATTCCGTTTTTAGAGGAACGGAATCTACTTAATTAGGTATAAAATGGCAGTTATAGTTTCATTAATAAATAGATACATAAACCAATAAGAAGACTTTTAAAAGAAAATGGGAATTGTTTCATTGTGTCCACCTAGGTGGACACAATGAAACATCCTCTGTCCAACAATGAAACACTGTTATTAATTTTGACATTTTCATATTTAGTGGAACAAGTAAATGACAAAATCTGTTGAATTCCAACCGATAAAGGTTTTCTCAAGGTATTGCATAATTATTCAGACTTTAAAAGTACCTATAGGTTTATCTCAGGTACAATGATTTGTGTGTGACTTAAAGATAAATGAGTCTAATTTTTTTTAAATCGTAGTTATGTACCTTTTATAGGCAATAACGATTTAAAATCAACAATTACTTATAATAGGCATTAATCTCTCAGGTAAAATTCTACATACTAAAAGATTAATGAGTCTGAAAATCACAAATATTAGGTAGTAGTAGTGGAAACACTGTTACATTGTGTCCACCCTTGAGCTGTGACATTCTTGGACACCTGGGGTATTTTAGAATAACATCAAAAAATAATCTACCAAAATCGAACAATTTATTAGGTAGTATCAAAGTTATTCTGTGGTAATGTAGTCCACGTGAATCTATGATACATGTACAAATATATTGATTAAAAAACACATTCGATGAGAAAGGCAACTGTCAAAAAAGCATTTTTTTTAAAAGCCCACGACTTAGGACAATTATTCTTAATGAAGGCTTTACAAAGTGACATTTTAAAAAAATAGTAACTATTTGCCTCTAGATAGCGTTGATGGAAAGAGAAGTGTAAAAATTGGCTTTTAAAAATAAACGGCCTGTACCAAAGAGGCAAATAAGCGTTCGCTGGCTGACATCTGGCCAAAGAGAAACATTTTAGGGTAACATCAGATTTGCCTGCCTACCTGAGTACTCTTCGAAGCTGAGTAAAAAAATCACATTGACACATACATTTTTATCAACGCCATCTTATCTATCGAGCATACAGTTTTTTGTCATTTTGAAAAACCCTAATTGAAAAACAGTTTGGTTAATATTTTTACAAAAATCCTCCGACTAAAAGTAATGAACATACTCTGTCTGTCAGCTTCATCATCAGACCCTGGACTTCGTCTCCCATTAGAGTACTCGTCAAAACAATAGGGATGACGACTACTGAATAAAATAACAAAATACTAATAAAAACCGTAAACATATTGAACTTTTAGAGTAGCTTGTATACCTCTTGGTTTTATATATTGCGTATTATTTGTTTTATTACCCTTCAAAGTTGGGCGGACAAGTCCATTTAAAAAGTTTAAAATATATTAAAATAAATAATACATTTAATTAATCCATAAAATTTATAGCAAATTTGTATAAGAAACAATTTTGATAAACACAATATTTAATATAGCTGCCAAACTTTCCTACGCGTTGCAAACAAACACCTAGGCGTGACGTCATAACTAGGGTAGCCGTTAGTATGGAGCGTTTTCGGGTGAGTCCAATTTTGTGTGCATTTTAAACTGTGATATCTCGGGCAGTTTTCACGCTAGCGAAATAATTATTTTACCAATGTTTCTTTTTTTGAGAGGTAATTTATGTAACATAAAATAAAAAAAAAATTCGTCATGCCTATTCTAACGAGCCCAAACACGATGGGGTTGTAGGTTTTATCATAGAATTCCTGTGGGCTTCTTCCGGCTTCATCATCAGATCAGCTCAATGACACCATAATATTGCATTGCCTTCCAGTTCTGACCTATTTTCAAAGTTTCAAGTCTCTAGGTCATCGGAAAGCTAGGATAAAATCGTTCGCAATATATATCTATAAATATTAGGTCTTTACTTATGAACTTGCCGATATTTTGTCACATACAGAGAAAATAATAACTTCTATGTTTTAAAACATTTAACAATATCTTGATTTACGTATGTCGAATTATGACCATGATAGTCAACTATCAGTAAAAATAAAGTCCTTTTTTTAAGGTTTCATAGCATTAAAAAAAGATCTTGAAAGTTACTCTTTTTTTTGTGAGCCAAAAAAGGGTGACCGGAGGGGTTGTAACTTAGCCAAAACTTATTTTTTTCGCTTATCGTAAATGGAATAGGTTAGCATAGTGTTCAAACATTAGTACATAAAAGTTTTGTTACAAGAGTGTTAACGGTTGTTAAATGAACAAAGAAAATGCTAGTATGAAAAATGCAACTTCTTGAAAATTCTCCATACAAATCGGCAATTTCATAGGTAAAGACCTATTATATACGGTTACGAAAACCTGCTTATTTTTAATCATAATACAATTTTCACCAATATTTTAGACTTAAGCGTGTGGGCCGGAGAGTCGCATGCTTTTAAAACTTTAGGTCGCTATTGCGTTACATGAGCAACGAATGTGTTTGTAGCTGTTACAATAAAGCACGTTCCAGACGGATTTAATCACGCCTCCCAACCAAGGTCACCTTGGTGGAAGCTTGATGGGGGCGTGGTTTCCATCCGTGGATTGTGTTGCGGCTACACGAGTTTACATCCAAGCGCCGCCAACTAGGGCTGCCAACCATACTATAATAATATGTCGTATTATACTATGTTTCGGGTCTGCGTGCTATATACTATTGAAGAAATATATAGTACGCAAAAATACTATATTTTCAACATCGATCGCTAAGAAACAAATGTTTCTTTTTTTTTAATTTGTGATCGTGAATTTTGACTGATTCTATAGCGTGTAGTGTATAGTCACACCATATAACAAATACTATGTGTATAGTGTATTGTATCTGAATTCTGAACGTATCTATCTGTCTTATTGCGTTCCAAACTTGTCAATATAAAATTGACAACTTAATTAAATCTTAATCCATGGACGAAATATATCTTAATCTTAACCATGGACGAATTTCTTTCATGTCTTAACTTAATCAGTAATACTGATACAATCGTAAGTAAGTTAAAAACGAGTTTTTAATTTACTTATATTTAATTAATATTGATGGTAGAAAATAATATGAGACTTTTATTTTGATTCATGATTGTTTTATTTATGGTTTATGATTTTGACCAAAACATTGTTCAAAAATGCAAAAAGTTCAAAAAATATAGTTTTTATAAAAAGTAAAATATAATAATATATTTGCCTAATTTTTGCCTTTTCCATAAACTACTATATTATTTTAAAGTGTACTAATTTTTTTAGCCTTATTTGAAAAATACTGTATTTCGCCTTAGACATGTTGGCAACCCTAGCGCCGACACTCTTTCCCATTCCACGGTAAAGATATCTATCAGTACTGTAACTCGGCCCTGTCCTTGAAATAATTACCTAAATAAACCCGCGCTGGTTCAATCAATTAATTTTAAGGCAATAATATAACTAGATTAACAAAACTAATGGTAAAATAAAAATAAAAAAAAATACATTATTGATGGGAGAAACAAATTATTTAATAATCCTTAGTACAATACCAACGTATTATATAGTATTTTAAGTATACTTAATCTTAGCTTTCGGACTTTCCAGGTATTTAAAAATGTAAGGTATCTCTGGATTATTGGTTAATTATATTTATAATAAAAACAGCACAATCTGCACTTTGCAATAGTAAGAACTTATATTTCAATCAATAGTACCTATTGAATTTTTAGACTTTTGGCATTCAGAATGTTATTTCTATATTAAGGTAATAAATATAATAGAAAAAAACCCGGCCAAGTGCGTTTTGGGCAACACACCGTACGGTTCCGTAGATACCTTATACCACACCATATTTAATACCATTATAATTTTTCGTCTGCAAAAATAACTTTCTTTTTCAGTGTTGTTATGAATGACAAAGTTATATTTGCGGTTATGGAAAATGTGCTATATCTGAAAAACTAATTACTATATCTCATTTAAACCAATTTTTATTGAAAGTAATTATTAAGACCTACATGCAGCATATATGTTTTTTAGATTTTTCACTTTCTTATTTCAAAAGTTAAAGGGGGGGGGAGGATAAACATTTTACCACTTTGGAGGAGTATATCTTTCAAACCTTAGACTTTGAGAAAAAAATGTCTTAAAAACCTCAATGTCAATTTTAAAGACCTATCTATTGACACCTCACACGTTCGCAGTTTCAGTTCCATGTATGGAGAGCCCCCCCTTAATCTTTATTTTTGTTATTTTTGTGTTAAAATCGTTAAGCGGTTAACAGAATACATCTACCAACCAAGGTTCAATTGTGTAATATTAATACTTTTGGAATAAAATGGCTGTGACAGAAGGACAGATAGACAGACAGACATGACGAATCTATAAGGGTTCCGTTTTTTGCCATTTAGGCTACGGAACCCTAAAAATACTAGAAAAAATTGACTCACCCGTAACCCGTAGCAGCCGAGCCATTTGAGCCCGTCTGAACTGCGAGGGCTGAGTCGATATTTTATAGTATTTTTTCTATTATATTTATTACCTCAATAGTACCTGACCTACGTACATCTTTCGTTCATCACTGCGGCGCATTCGCGACTGTTTGTGTACCGAGTGCAAACTGCAGACTGAACTCGAGGGCCGAGGCGCGTAGGTACGACTCGCTTTTCGACTATTTGTACAGATGACACTTGCATATAAATTGGCAAGAGAAAGATGAGACAAAAGATGCGCAATAGCCACAAACACTAAAATTTGTGGCGCTGCACATCTTTTGTCTCGTTTTTATCTTGCCAATAAAATGCCGGGCAGTATATGAAGTTGGAGTACTGATAAATATCATTACCGTGCCTGTGTTGGAACTCGCGCCCTTCCACCAAGGACGTTGAAGGTCATTTGGATTGGTTGGAGAAATTTGGATTAAATCTGCCGTCTAGATGGATTAAATCAAGCAAGGTCACCTCTGTTGGGAGGCGTGATTTAATCCGTCTGGAACATGCTTAAATATGTAACGGCTACAAATACATCAACCCACCGCTACAGGCTCCGATTGATCTGGAATTCGACGATTTAACAAAAAACATAACCTCAAAGCATGCGACTCTCCGGCCCACATGTTTTTGTCAATCATTCTGCCGGGAAGCCGGTACAATCGATTTGATATCTGAAATAAGAATGTATATCGTCGGTACATTACTTCTAGGTTGTTTTAGAATGGAAACAGAACAGATATGTATGTACTATGGGCAACAGCTTCGCTTAAAAAGTTAGCAAAAAAATTGTGTGCGCATGTATCCCCCTGCACGAACTAAATATATTATGTTATGACGGCGGCGGCGCGGCGTGCAACCGATTTTAACCTTAAGAGTTGTGGTTAAGTGACGTTGTTGTCCATAGTACATCTGTATGAATTTCTAAAACAGGAGATGTAATGCTATAGAGTACCTACTTAACCAAACGAAAGGTGCGTGTTCGTTCGTATCGTGACGTGAGACTTATAGGTATGTACGTACTTAGTATCCAACCGAAACGGACGAGCTTCGTCGTCCCTCGCCACGCGCCCGCGCCTACTCGCTTCGACCGCAAACTTTTTGAATACCTACCTACCTAGGTATTATCCATGCATGAAAATGACACAAATTCATTCTGTCCATCACTCATGTATTTAAGATATTAAATATGTAAACTCTAATAATACTAATATTTTTTATAAGCATCAATGGCTCGGACAAACAAAAAAATTGAAAATATTAAAAGTCCATGCCTTAATTTGGCACAAATTTATTTCATAGGGATTTTTAAGTGATCTGAGGTATATGGTACTTGTTTTTCAAATTGTAATATTTTTTTGACGGTGTTATTAATGTACGGGTCCCACGTCTGTTTCCATGGACGAAAATGACACAAATTAGGTTTGTACACTACGCAGGCTATCTTAAATACAATACTATTGTTTCTTTTTACTTTAAAACAATTTTGACAGTTTAGACGGTTCTCACACTGGTGACGCGCGCGGTCGCGGCGCACCCACGCGCGTCTTTTACGTTGTATGCAAGTACATTAATTTGTACAGAAAACCGCCTCGTCCAACACACCAAGGCGCGCCACGGCGCGTGAGCGCGCACCGCCGCGTGCCGCCGGCGATCCGCGAGCAGTTTGCGCCAGCAGGCGCGTTACCGCGGGGTACAACACACTGCGACGCGCCCCGCGGCTGGTTTTCGATGATCGTTTCGTTACGATGGCGGGATTTCCTCTGGTTTTCAAATGTTTCGTGGCTTGGATATACGCCCATTTTAGTGCCATTTGGTAGGTACATTATGCAGCACATGAGGTTATACAAAACTGTAAAAAATCTGTTATTTATTTGATTGAATATCATTACGCTGTCGTGGAGCCCAGCGTGCCGTTGACCGTACCTACCTACTCGTATGTTATTAAAATTCCGTCATTAATATCGAGATGGCAAATCTAAATTATTTGTCTGGACGTTTTAATCTCATGAGTGATTTTATATGTGTTCAGTTTTTTTTCCTTTTGAGGTACGGAACCCTAAAAACCTGGAAATTAAAACAAAACAACTTCAAAATTTAATGCCTCTAAAAAACAAGCGGCGGGGACGCGTCAGACGCCGAATGGCGCGGGGGCGCGGAGAAAACCGCCCGAACAGGCGTTGCGCTGCGCCGTCACCGCGCGCGTGAAACGCCAAACCGCGCCCCGCGACGACGGCGCGCGTTGGCAGTGGGAGAATCGCCTTAGAGTCCAATTATTTATAACCACCACAAATGATCGAATTTCTCAAGATGCATCGGCTAGATGTGACAAAAAACGCAAAAATAAACTAATTATATGCCAATGTATCGACAGGCAAGAATTCATAAACTTTAGAATTCTTGAAGGTTATACCCTCAAAATAACGTATTCCGATCGGTCTATTTTCTAGAAACAGCCTAATGATTCTGACAGACCGACGATATGGTAACCCTACACTGTGATTGTTCATAGTAAATAAATTTGCAAATTTCTCTAAAACGAGTAAAGATATTCTGAAAATATGTTTTCGGGTCGTTTATCGTGATCAAACGATTACAAAAACCTGCTTATTTTTAATCTTAATGCAATTTTCATCAATATTTTAGACTTAAGTGTGTGGGCCGGAGAGTCGCATGCTTTTAAAACTTTAGATCGCGATATCTTTGACCCTGTTGCGTTACATGAGCAACGAAAGTGTTTGTAGCTGTTACAATGAATATGTAACGGCTACAAATACATCAAACCACCGGTACAGACTCAGATTGATCTGGAATTCGACGATTTAACAAAAAACATAACCTCAAACCATGCGAATCTCCGTGCCACATGCTTTTGTCAATCATTCTGCCGGGAAGCCGGTACAATCGATTTGATATCTGAAATAAGAACGTATATCATCGGTACATTACTTCTAGGTAGTTTTAGAATGGAATTATTCAGTGGCACGGAGATTCGCATGCTCACAAAATGTACTCTATGGCGATCGATGACTTAGCGATTAGTCTGCGGAATGCACCCATTGACGGTGAGCATGCGAATCTCCGTGCCACTGAATAATTCCATTCTAAAACTACCTAGAAGTAATGTACCGATGATATACGTTCTTATTTCAGATATCAAATCGATTGTACCGGCTTCCCGGCAGAATGATTGACAAAAGCATGTGGCACGGAGATTCGCATGGTTTGAGGTTATATTTTTTGTTAAATCGTCGAATTCCAGATCAATCGGAGCCTGTACCGCTGGGTTGATGTATTTGTAGCCGTTACATATTCATTGTAACAGCTACAAACACATTTGTTGCTCATGTAACGCAACAGGGTCAAAGATATCGCGATCTAAAGTTTTAAAAGCATGCGACTCTCCGGCCCACACACTTAAGTCTAAAATATTCAACGAAATAAGAACTATGGAAATGTAATTCTGCTCAAAAAATAGCACCACGCAAAGTACAACCGAGTGGGCGGGGCTAAAAAAGTACAACCGAAGCACTATTTAGTCATGTCTGCCAAGCGCTCGGTGACAGTCATTAGCGTTCTTACAAAAAAAATTGCATAAAAGTGGTAAAAAATTACGTCATGTGTGGTCAATTGGTGAAAAAGACCAACAGAAGGCAGCAAAAAAATACGGACATATCATATCATTGGTAAGTAAAATAGTTTTCGTTATTTAGAAATATCTATGAGCGTATAAATACAAACTATGGTCGCTATTATGCAACAAGTGTTCAGTCGCTTTGTGGGGCAGTCAAATCTTCACATTCACTGCTATCACACATTTTTAAACAAGTATAAAACTCTCCCATTAAAAATCGCCATATCATATCGTGTTTCGGTGGTCATGCTAGGGGGCTGAGACACAGGCCGCGTTCCAATTCACGCCAATAGTGCTCACGATAGTACTAGGCATTGATTCGGACCGCTTGTGAGAGCACTAACGCCGCTAACGTTGGATGATTTTTGACAACGTTACTACGTTACCTATTACGTTACCTCAAAAAGGGGTAATCTCGGTAAAGTAATTATTATGAATCAAGTTCCTACACTCTGACCAATTATTTACCTACCTACCAATTTATAAACCATCAAAGCTTAATAATAGGTATGTACTTAACTAAATAGGTAGGTTCAACATTTTTATTGCTTTTATAAGTGAAAAATAAAAATAAAACGACGTATTAATACGTATAATTTCTTTATCAGTCATACCACACCTCTAGAAGACATATTAAGACGTTGCTCGTACAAATATGTTTATTATCCACATAATATGATATGTAGGTAAGGTAGGTAAGTACTTACATGTTTGAAACAATATCTATCTAGAATACATTGTCTTTTATTAAGCTTACCTATTTTATTTTAATAGCTTACCTAATTTAAATCCTTCTTGAAATGAAGTATCTTACCTATTTGTGACAAAATATATGATTGATCATCATTCATCAATATCATCATTTTATATTTTTTATAAAATAATATACCTAACAATAAAATCATCACAGCCGAAAGACGTCTACTGCTGACATAGGTCTCCTTTAGTTTTCCAGAGCGACTAATTACAGACGACTAGCAGCCAGCGTATTCGATCGGTCTTTACCAAGTTGTCTGTCTACCTAATAAAACAAACATTATACCTAACTAATAATAATGTACTAGCCATCAAATTTCATAAAATAATTAAATGATGCCACCCGCCGCCGGCCGTAGTGCCCGTAGTAGGTTCGGTGTACTGACTGGATTCTACATTACACCGTCCTTGCTTCAATGACAAAGGCACGACAACGGCCCAATGAGTGACACGACGCGAGCCAAATATCCAATCATATTTGATGTGCGTACAAACCCCAGCCAATAGAAAACAGTAAATGCGTCAGAATACAACCTAATAACGATTGTGCGTGCATTGTAATAAGGTTTGTTTTTGCTTGTTTATTTTTGAGTTTGCGGCCTTTTGTGTTACAGAGTATGGTGAAGGTGCCATTTTTTAAGCAATATTTGTTAGGAGTTAGGCTTCCTTAGTTCTTATTTCGTTGAAAATATTGATGAAAATTGCATTAAGATTAAAAATAAGCAGGTTTTTGTAATCGTTTGATCACGATAAACGACCCGAAAACATATTTTCAGAATATCTTTACTCGTTTTAGAGAAATTTGCAAATTTATTTACTATGAACAATCACAGTGTAGGGTTACCATATCGTCGGTCGGTCAGAATCATTAGGCTGTTTCTAGAAAATAGACCGATCGGAATACGTTATTTTGAGGGTATAACCTTCAAGAATTCTAAAGTTTATGAATTCTTGCCTGTCGATACATTGGCATATAATTAGTTTATTTTTGCGTTTTGTGTCACATCTAGCCGATGCATCTTGAGAAATTCGATTATTTGTGGTGGTTATAAATAATTGGACTCTAAGGCGATTCTCCCACTGCCAACGCGCGCCGTCGTCGCGGGGCGCGGTTTGGCGTTTCACGCGCGCGGTGACGGCGCAGCGCAACGCCTGTTCGGGCGGTTTTCTCCGCGCCCCCGCGCCATTCGGCGTCTGACGCGTCCCCGCCGCTTGTTTTTTAGAGGCATTAAATTTTGAAGTTGTTTTGTTTTAATTTCCAGGTTTTTAGGGTTCCGTACCTCAAAAGGAAAAAAAACTGAACACATATAAAATCACTCATGAGATTAAAACGTCCAGACAAATAATTTAGATTTGGCATCTCGATATTAATGACGGAATTTTAATAACATACGAGTAGGTAGGTACGGTCAACGGCACGCTGGGCTTCCACGACAGCGTAATGATATTCAATCAAATAAATAACAGATTTTTTACAGTTTTGTATAACCTCATGTGCTGCATAATGTACCTACCAAATGGCACTAAAATGGGCGTATATCCAAGCCACGAAACATTTGAAAACCAGAGGAAATCCCGCCATCGTAACGAAACGATCATCGAAAACCAGCCGCGGGGCGCGTCGCAGTGTGTTGTACCCCGCGGTAACGCGCCTGCTGGCGCAAACTGCTCGTGGATCGCCGGCGGCACGCGGCGGTGCGTGCTCACGCGCCGTGGCGCGCCTTGGTGTGTTGGACGAGGCGGTTTTCTGTACAAATTAATGTACTTGCATACAACGTAAAAGACGCGCGTGGGTGCGCCGCGACCGCGCGCGTCGCCAGTGTGAGAACCGTCTAAACTGTCAAAATTGTTTTAAAGTAAAAAGAAACAATAGTATTGTATTTAAGATAGCCTGCGTAGTGTACAAACCTAATTTGTGTCATTTTCGTCCATGGAAACAGACGTGGGACCCGTACTAGTCCAATCAATGAGCATATTTGTTGTATGGAGACTTCCGAAAAATTCTCCCGTCTATAAAATTTGGCATGTGATGAAGTTAGGTAACACAGATTACAGATGAACAATAAGCCAATAAAATTTGTTAAGAGAAGTTAGGTATTTTTACCTAAACATGAAAATCGCTTATATCTCTCTGTGAATATTTCCTCGGGCTAAAATACTTTCTGTATACGTATTTGTGTATTAGTTAGAATAAGTATGTAAAAGAATCCAATATTTTTTCGATTTCGGAGATACTCCAAATTTAAATTTTAATATTTTTCAATATATCTTTTCTTGATTAAAATATCTGCTGATTATTATTTTTTAATATTTTTTTATACCCTTAATATATAGATTTGTTCAGTAGGCCAACAAATTTTCTTCTTTAATCATATTTATACATAAATGTATGAAAATGGACCGACTATTTTTTACATTACCTCTTAAGACCAAAAAATAAAAAAAATATGATTAAAGAAGAAAATTAATTGACTTACTGAACAAAGCTATATATTTAAGGATATAAAAACATATTAAAAATAATAATCAGCAGATATTTTTATCAAGAAAAGATATATTGAAAAATATTAAAATTTAAATTTGGAGTATCTCCGAAATCGAAAAAATATTGGATTCTTTTACATACTTATTCTAACTAATACACAAGTACGTATACAGAAAGTATTTTAGCCCGAGGAAATATTCACAGAGAGATATAAGCGATTTTCATGTTTAGGTAAAAATACCTAACTTCTCGTAACAAAATTTATTGGATTATTGTTCATCTGTAATCTGTATTACCTAACTTCATCACATGCCAAATTTCATAGACGGAAGAATTATTCGGGTTGCATAAGCCCCGTTGATTGGACTATACATTAATAACACCGTCAAAAAAATATTACAATTTGAAAAACAAGTACCATATACCTCAGATCACTTAAAAATCCCTATGAAATAAATTTGTGCCAAATTAAGGCATGGACTTTTAATATTTTCAATTTTTTTGTTTGTCCGAGCCATTGATGCTTATAAAAAATATTAGTATTATTAGAGTTTACATATTTAATATCTTAAATACATGAGTGATGGACAGAATGAATTTGTGTCATTTTCATGCATGGATAATACCTAGGTAGGTAGGTGGGTACGTATCAGAATGTCTAAAGTTAGAATGTCTAAACTTAAAATGGCAAAGTTCAAAATGTCAAAAATTTGAATGTCTAACGATTAAAATGTAAAACGTTCAAAATGTCAAAAACGAAAATGTCAAACGGTCAGATAGTCCTAAATTAAAATGTCTAAGTTCAAATGATAAAACTTAAAATGTCTAATATTCAAATTACCAACTCATAATAAATTCCAATTACATTTTTTCATACAAAACTGTAAATTGCAATATTTTTTGTTGGGTTTGGTATTTGGGATTTTTTATTTAGTTAAATATTACTAGATAAATAATGTCTTTCTTTATCCTATTAATAACATCACAAAAAAAGTTAGTTATGGTTAAATTGCGAATCATTTTGGTGTTATGTTAATACTTTGTATGGGAAGCTCACGCGTGAGCATCACGGTTCGCCGGAGTAACGGATACTAGCGCGGTTTTCTTGCGGTTTTATTAAAAGTAGTTTGATAATTAGTTAGTAATTGGTTTGATTTTGGATTTTCTTGACGTTTCAGCATAGCCATAGTCTAGGGGGACTTTGAAAATTGTTGTGTTCCGGCAGTAAGAGGTAAGCCAGTACCTCAGTGGTGAGGATTAAATATGTTCCAATTGCAAATCATTTTGGTATTACCTACCACAGATAATTATGTATTACGTTTGTATGGAAAGCTCACTGTTTGCCGGAGTCTTTTTTCATGGAGGGTATCGCTTATTCTCCTGCTTTAATGTTTGGTGATAAGTGTAGCAGTCTAGCAAAATTGAAGTTGAGAAAGTGTGATTTGAATAAGTTAAGAAATAATAACAACTTGATTACGACAACGTCAGCGCGTGCACAACACGGGCGCGTGCATTGGTCGAGCGGCGTGCGCTCCGCGTCTCGTGGTGGCTTAGTCTTGACTGGTGATCTCGGCGAGTGCATCCAATTGATATATTGCAACGAATCAAAGAAATGCACACAAAAAACTGGAGGACAATAGGCGCACGTTAAGGTGGGTACTCACTTAGGTTCGTGAACCTGCAGCAAAAAAAATATATCCTGTGCTAAAAATAGTTTGTCATAGTGTGTACGTATGCGAACTTGATTCGCACAGGTACATACTATACCAAAAGTAAAAATTAAAGGGAACAAAATTTTCTGTCACCTAAGTTTAGATGTGTCACTAATCTGCAATACCCTAATAATAATATCTATCTCCAAGAAATATATTAGTTATCATATTTACCAAAACTGTCTCTAAAGTATAAATCATCGGATTATTGTAAATATGTATCTTAAATTATAGTTTGATCACTTTTTTCTATAGCCTGAATATACGATGAATATAAGATCTATGCTCTAAAAAGTAAGTTACGGACAGGAATAATACACCTACCTAAAATAATAAACCTGTCACTATAAATCTAATCATCTAACTATAAGCATCGATTAATTCGTTCAATTATCGAAATTATAGATCTGTTACCTAATTAATAGAAAAATTCCTAATAAGGGCGGTGTTTTTATAACGGAGTTTTTAAAACCATTTTGATATTGTTTGGTGATTCAATTTCAGCTATGCTCTAAAAAGTAAGTTACGGACAGGAATAATACACCTACCTAAAATAATAAACCTGTCACTATAAATCTAATCATCTAACTATAAGCATCGATTAATTCGTTCAATTATCGAAATTATAGATCTGTTACCTAATTAATAGAAAAATTCCTAATAAGGGCGGTGTTTTTATAACGGAGTTTTTAAAACCATTTTGATATTGTTTGGTGATTCAATTTCAGTGACACTTTTATTATTTTGATAATTGATATTATTTCCAAGTAGTTTTTAATTAATATTTAGGTAATCGTTTTAACATTAACATTTTGGTGATTCGATTTAGGTGAGAGATCTACTATTTTAGGAACAAATATTATTAACTACGTCACTGAAAACGCATTTATTAGGTAATAGGCTATTTTACACCATGTAAGATAAAGTATAAAAATGCATATTTAAGATAGATTTCATAAATAGTAAACGAGAAACGTCGATATTTATTCATAAAAATGCAATATAAATTTTATAATTCAATTTTAAAAATCGTCTTTTTTAATCTATTTATCAAATGTTAAAAACGCCCTTCGCCATATTGGATTACGATGTGACGTCACTCCGATAGTAAACAAACATGACAGCTCTCTTCTCTCTGTGATTGTGATATTAAACAAATTAGATTTTCATCGATTTATTTTGAAATCTTATAAGTGATTACTACATCTGTGGACTATTATCCTTTATTTTATTAAATAGCATCATGAAATACAGTTTTGTTAAAGCAGAAAGTACAAATCTACCAAGGATAAATACATTCATTCATGGTGGCGAAATTTTTTGCGTCCAATCCAATCCCGATTTCTGTTCTGCAGAGTTGAGAAATGTTAAAACAGCAATGTAAGTACTAAGCATATATCAAGTTTTGTCTAACAATAATCACAATAACAATACAACACGATGATACCCTGTGTTATCTATAACAATCTAACATAACCTATTTTTTTTGTTATCAGGTCCTGGGAGGACGGAGAAAGTCAACTTTAGCGCTGTATCACCTAATAATTAAAATAATGATGAATACTGATGTTTTATAAGTAAGATCTCCCATCTTTTAAATAAAAAAACCATGTCATTCCTAGAAATTAAAACTAGAGATCAACAATAAAAGTGGCTTTTGTTTGTGGCATTAACTAAAATTATGGCAGAATCACAGCCTCGAAATGCTAGTGAGCCAGTGTAAAACAGTGGATCGTACCAGATGCGACCAGAGGGTCGCAATGATTTTTGTGCAAAAATTCCAGGAACTTCAGCAATATCAAGAGGTAAGAAACTGGAGGAAGTCAGGAAAACAGTGGAAAAGAAAATGGAATGAAGATAGAAAAATGCAGTCTATATATTATTTCTGAGGCATTAACATTTACAAATTAATAACAACCCTACTTTTGAAATTAAGTGTCCGTCTAATGAAAAAAAAGCACAGGACTATTTTTCCAACTTTAAAGTTTGTAAACTACTGAAAATACACTTTTCATGTTATAAAAATAACTGTTTTTTATAATTTAAGCCTACCTACTCTACTCCTATCCTACCACAGATCAAAGAAATGAGTTTTGCTTCTGAGTATCCTACCGTACCCTACCTTATGTATAGTATAGATAGTGCATATTATGTAGGTACTTTTTCACATATTTTGCACTCATGCACATGAGATAAATACACATCTATTACATTCTTTAAATCAACTCGGCTATGTGTTCACCAACATCATCTTTTATACAGTGCGCAATGGAAATAAAAAAAAAACTGTACATAATATTTGATATATTTATTTGACTGCTATATTAATAATAACTACATTTTATAAAATCAATGTTTTGATATTTTGACTATAATGTGTGTGTGTAGATAGCTGGTCTAGGCCGAGCGAGGCAGGTGAGTAAGTAAGTGCTTTATTGTGCATAGAAACAAGGTTACAAAAACGGATCTTGTTAATTATAAATAGAGATATCACTAGTTTCTAACTTTGCAGGCGTACACACACACATTTAAAAATATCAACAAAAAGAAACACAATTTCTACTTAAAATAAGTCACCAGATCACTGAATGCATCTTTAAAACATGGCAAACTCTCTCAATATTCGAATGACCCTCTACAAAACTGGCTATTTGTTTCTTCTGCCGCCTGCCGCACTTCAGCTTTGTACTACTCGGACCACTCTATCATGACACTTCTTAATTTCAGGTGTCAAAACATCTAGAAATATAGTACAATATGATAAGTATAATATCAGTCCTAGCCTAGTGATAATGTTCATTTATTACAACTGCATAAAATACTAAAAATAAATTACCTTGATTACAAGATGGTACTTTGATTTACCATACATAATTTTCATTTTGTATGGTTTCTTCAATCTCCTTAATTGTTTTGTAGACATTCTTTGCCTTTCAATAAAGGCATGCGGATGTTCACTTGGAGTGGACTCTGTGGACTTGTGTTTCCTATAGCTTGGCAATCAAATCTGGATGGTACGCAGTTTGGTTTCATCTGAGTTAAGCAGAACCCACTACCTTATACTGTGTATAATTCTTCACATCATTTTTTTAGCTAAAATATAGAATATAATAACTATTTATGAAATTTTCAAATCACAATATAGCAAAACATAACCTATAAATACATAGGTCACAAAATATGACGATTGTTTCGTAATACTAACATGAAGTTTTATTTTGTTTATTCCATAGTTAATTTATCATTTCTAGCGCATAGGTACTTACATCAAAGTGGTCTTCACAGAAATACATTCTAGTCTAGTTTTTGGGGACAATGATTTTGGATACTATTATCTCTCTTGCCAGTTTAGTGTTTCTCATTTTATTATCACTTGGCACTTGAATCCACAATTTTGTGGCGTTTTTACACTTGTATTATTGGATTCAGGCACAAGACACCAAAGATTTACATTTTATAACTCATTAATTCTTGTTACTTTATACTTGGTCTTTCGCACTATTGTTTGTTTACTAACGGAGTGACGTCACGAGCCTAAACAGCATGGCGGCTAGTGTTTCCGCGCGAAAATTCAAAATCATAAATTAAAAACGTGTTTTAGGGCATTTAATGGTTTTATAAAATTAAATTAAAAATTCTGCTGGCTTATTTCGACCTCAGGATTAATTTAAAACAGTTTTCAAAAAATGGTGTAATTCCCTATTGCCTTAATCATGCCCTTAAAATAATAGAAAATAAATATGATAAAGAGGTAAGAAAATCATCATTTATATTTACATCATAATATAAAAGCTTTACATCTAAGTACCTAAATAATCACAGTAAGTATATTATAATAGTAAAAAAACATTTTTTTTTACACAATAGTGTAATAATGTTACATCTTAGGTAAATAATCACAAATTTCGAAAACGTAAGTATACCCTCCTCCATGTTACAATTTAAAAATTGTAACGCAATTACTAGAAACTACAAAGAATTGCTCACAAAATTTTGCAAGGCGATAAATGAAAAAAAGGCGAATTGTTGTTTTCAAATCATTGTAAACCTTTGACTTATGGACCATTGATATATTAACTAGTTTGATGTTTGAACCGTTTGACATTTTGAATTTTGCTATTATGAATTTATAATGATGATTTTTGACATTTTAAACCATTTGCATTTTGATTTTTGACATTTTGAACTTTGCCATTTTAACTTTAGACATTTTAACTTTAGACATTCTAATACGTACCCAGGTAGGTATTCAAAAAGTTTGCGGTCGAAGCGAGTAGGCGCGGGCGCGTGGCGAGGGACGACGAAGCTCGTCCGTTTCGGTTGGATACTAAGTACGTACATACCTATAAGTCTCACGTCACGATACGAACGAACACGCACCTTTCGTTTGGTTAAGTAGGTACTCTATAGAATTACATCTCCTGTTTTAGAAATTCATACAGATGTACTATGGACAACAACGTCACTTAACCACAACTCTTAAGGTTAAAATCGGTTGCACGCCGCGCCGCCGCCGTCATAACATAATATATTTAGTTCGTGCAGGGGGATACATGCGCACACAATTTTTTTGCTAACTTTTTAAGCGAAGCTGTTGCCCATAGTACATACATATCTGTTCTGTTTCCATTCTAAAACAACCTAGAAGTAATGTACCGACGATATACATTCTTATTTCAGATATCAAATCGATTGTACCGGCTTCCCGGCAGAATGATTGACAAAAACATGTGGGCCGGAGAGTCGCATGCTTTGAGGTTATGTTTTTTGTTAAATCGTCGAATTCCAGATCAATCGGAGCCTGTAGCGGTGGGTTGATGTATTTGTAGCCGTTACATATTTTGTAACAGCTACAAACACATTCGTTGCTCATGTAACGCAATAGCGACCTAAAGTTTTAAAAGCATGCGACTCTCCGGCCCACACGCTTAAGTATAAAATATTGGTGAAAATTGTATTATGATTAAAAATAAGCAGGTTTTCGTAACCGAATATAATAGGTCTTTACCTATGAAATTGCCGATTTGTATGGAGAATTTTCAAGAAGTTGCATTTTTCATACTAGCATTTTCTTTGTTCATTTAACAACCGTTAACACTCTTGTAACAAAACTTTTATGTACTAATGTTTGAACACTATGCTAACCTATTCCATTTACGATAGGCGAAAAAAATAAGTTTTGGCTAAGTTACAACCCCTCCGGTCACCCTTTTTTGGCTCACAAAAAAAGAGTAACTTTCAAGATCTTTTTTTAATGCTATGAAAGCTTAAAAAAAGGACTTTATTTTTACTGATAGTTGACTATCATGGTCATAATTCGACATACGTAAATCAAGATATTGTTAAATGTTTTAAAACATAGAAGTTATTATTTTCTCTGTATGTGACAAAATATCGGCAAGTTCATAAGTAAATACCTAATATTTATAGATATATATTGCGAACGATTTTATCCTAGCTTTCCGATGACCTAGAGACTTGAAACTTTGAAAATAGGTCAGAACTGGAAGGCAATGCAATATTATGGTGTCATTGAGCTGATCTGATGATGAAGCCGGAAGAAGCCCACAGGAATTCTATGATAAAACCTACAACCCCATCGTGTTTGGGCTCGTTAGAATAGGCATGACGAAATTTTTTTTTATTTTATGTTACATAAATTACCTCTCAAAAAAAGAAACATTGGTAAAATAATTATTTCGCTAGCGTGAAAACTGCCCGAGATATCACAGTTTAAAATGCACACAAATTGGACTCACCCGAAAACGCTCCATACTAACGGCTACCCTAGTTATGACGTCACGCCTAGGTGTTTGTATGCAACGCGTAGGAAAGTTTGGCAGCTATATTAAATATTGTGTTTATCAAAATTGTTTCTTATACAAATTTGCTATAAATTTTATGGATTAATTAAATGTATTATTTATTTTAATATATTTTAAAAATTTTAAATGGACTTGTCCGCCCAACTTTGAAGGGTAATAAAACAAATAATACGCAATATATAAAACCAAGAGGTATACAAGCTACTCTAAAAGTTCAATATGTTTACGGTTTTTATTAGTATTTTGTTATTTTATTCAGTAGTCGTCATCCCTATTGTTTTGACGAGTACTCTAATGGGAGACGAAGTCCAGGGTCTGATGATGAAGCTGACAGACAGAGTATGTTCATTACTTTTAGTCGGAGGATTTTTGTAAAAATATTAACCAAACTGTTTTTCAATTAGGGTTTTTCAAAATGACAAAAAACTGTATGCTCGATAGATAAGATGGCGTTGATAAAAATGTATGTGTCAATGTGATTTTTTTACTCAGCTTCGAAGAGTACTCAGGTAGGCAGGCAAATCTGATGTTACCCTAAAATGTTTCTCTTTGGCCAGATGTCAGCCAGCGAACGCTTATTTGCCTCTTTGGTACAGGCCGTTTATTTTTAAAAGCCAATTTTTACACTTCTTTCCATCAACGCCATCTAGAGGCAAATAGTTACTATTTTTTTAAAATGTCACTTTGTAAAGCCTTCATTAAGAATAATTGTCCTAAGTCGTGGGCTTTTAAAAAAAATGCTTTTTTGACAGTTGCCTTTCTCATCGAATGTGTTTTTTAATCAATATATTTGTACATGTATCATAGATTCACGTGGACTACATTACCACAGAATAACTATGATACTACCTAATAAATTGTTCGATTTTGGTAGATTATTTTTTGATGTTATTCTAAAATACCCCAGGTGTCCAAGAATGTCACAGCTCAAGGGTGGACACAATGTAACAGTGTTTCCACTACTACTACCTAATATTTGTGATTTTCAGACTCATTAATCTTTTAGTATGTAGAATTTTACCTGAGAGATTAATGCCTATTATAAGTAATTGTTGATTTTAAATCGTTATTGCCTATAAAAGGTACATAACTACGATTTAAAAAAAATTAGACTCATTTATCTTTAAGTCACACACAAATCATTGTACCTGAGATAAACCTATAGGTACTTTTAAAGTCTGAATAATTATGCAATACCTTGAGAAAACCTTTATCGGTTGGAATTCAACAGATTTTGTCATTTACTTGTTCCACTAAATATGAAAATGTCAAAATTAATAACAGTGTTTCATTGTTGGACAGAGGATGTTTCATTGTGTACACCTAGGTGGACACAATGAAACAATTCCCATTTTCTTTTAAAAGTCTTCTTATTGGTTTATGTATCTATTTATTAATGAAACTATAACTGCCATTTTATACCTAATTAAGTAGATTCCGTTCCTCTAAAAACGGAATTCATATCTTTAAAAATGAGAGAAATATGAGACTCAGAGCTTTTGGTGTTGCATTGTTCCACACTGCTCTACGTTTGTATGTATGTGAGTTTTTGTATTGTTACTTGGGACAAGTTTCAATGGTTGTAAAGTAATTTATGCTTACTACATAAGTCAAAACTTGAAAAATTAAACTTTAGTATTTACTTACCTTTTAAAAAAAACTAAAAACCGACTTCAAAAAACCTGCCTCTAAAAAGCAAGAAATAATATTCAAATCATTAGATATGCATTATCATTGTTATATAATAACAACACGTCTATTGAAGTCGGGTGGGGCTGGAGTACAACTTCGTTTTTTTATTCTAAAAGGGGTACGTATCAGAATGTCTAAAGTTAAAATGTCTAAAGTTAAAATGGCAAAGTTCAAAATGTCAAAAATCAAAATGTAAATGGTTTAAAATGTCAAAAATCATTATGTATAAATTCATAATAGCAAAATTCAAAATGTCAAACGGTTCAAACATCAAACTAGTTAAAATATCAATGGTCCATAAGTCAAAGGTTTACAATGATTTGAAAACAACAATTCGCCTTTTTTTTCATTTATCGCCTTGCAAAATTTTTGAGCAATTCTTTGTAGTTTCTAGTATGTAATTGCGTTACAATTTTTAAATTTTAACATGGAGGAGGGTATACTTACGTTTTCGAAATTTGTGATTATTTACCTAAGATGTAACATTATTACACTATTGAGTAAAAAAATTTTTTTTTTACTATTATAATATACTTAATGTGATTATTTAGGTACTTAGATGTAAAGCTTTTATATTATGATGTAAATATAAATGATGATTTTCTTACCTCTTTATCATATTTATTTTCTATTATTTTAAGGGCATGATTTTATCAATTACCTAATAAATGCGTTTTCATTGCGTTTCTCGTTTACTATTTATGAAATCTATCTTAAATATGCATTTTTATACTTTATCTTACATGGTGTAAAATAGCCTATTACCTAATAAATGCGTTTTCAGTGACGTAGTTAATAATATTTGTTCCTAAAATAGTAGATCTCTCACTTAAATCGAATCACCGAATAATGTTAAAACGATTACCTAAATATTAATTAAAAATTACTTGGAAATAATATCAATTATCAAAACAATAAAAGTGTCACTGAAATTGAATCACCAAACAATATCAAAATGGTTTTAAAAACTCCGTTTTAAAAACTCCGCCCCTATTAGGAATTTTTCTATTAATTAGGTAACAGATTTATAATTTCGATAATTGAACGAATTAATCGATGCTAATAGTTAGATGATTAGATTTATAGTGACAGGTTTATTATTTTAGGTAGGTGTATTATTCCTGCCCGTAACTTACTTTTTAGAGCAAAGATCTTAGGTATATTCAGGCTATAGAAAAAAGTGATCAAACTATAATTTAAGATACATATTTACATTAATCCGATGATTTATACTTTAGAGACAGTTTTGGTAAATATGATAACTAATATATTTCTTGGAGATAGATATTATTATTAGGGTATTGCAGATTAGTGACACATCTAAACTTAGGTGACAGAAAATTTTGTTCCCTTTTATTTTCACTTTTGCTATAGTATGTACCTGTGCGAATCAAGTTCGCATACGTACACACTATGGCAAACTATTTCCAGCACAGGATTTTTTTTTGCTGCAGGTTCGCGAACCTAAGTGAGTACCCACCTTAACGTGCGCTTATTGTCCTCCAGATTTTTGTGTGCATTTCTTTAATTCATTGCAATATATCAATTGGATGCACTCGCCGAGATCACCAGTCAAGACTAAGCCACCACGAGACGCGGAGCGCACGCCGCTCGACCAATGCTCCGCGCCCGTGTTGTGCACGCGCTGACGTTGTCGTAATCAAGTTGTTACTATTTCTTAACTTATTCAAATCACACTTTCTCAACTTCAACTTTGGTAGACTGCTACACTTATCACCAAATATTAAAGCAGGAGAATAAGCGATCTCCTCCATGAAAAAAGACTCCGGCAAACAGTGAGCTTTCCATACAAACGTAATACATAATTATCTGTAGTAGGTAATAGCAAAATGATTTGCGATTGGAACATATTTAATCCTCACCACTGAGGTACTGGCTTACCTCTTACTGCCAGAACACAACAACTTTCAAAGTCCCCCTAGACTATGGCTATGCTGAAACGTCAAGAAAATCCAAAATCGAACCAAATACTAACTAATTATCAAACTACTTTTAATAAAACCGCAAGAAAACCGCGCTAGTATCCGTTACTCCGGCGAACCGTGAGCTTCCCATACAAAGTATTAACATAACACCAAAATGGTTCGCAATTTAACCATAATTAACTTTTTTGTGATGTTATTAATTGGATAAAGAAAGGCATTATTTATCTAGTAATATTTAACTAAATAAAAAATCCAAAATACCAAACCAAACAAAAATTATTGCGATTTACAGTTTTGTATGAAAAAATGTAATTGGAATTTATTATGAATTGGCAATTTGAATATTAGACATTTTAAGTTTTGATCATTTGAACTTAGACATTTTAACTTAGGACTATCTGACCGTTTGACATTTTCGTTTTTGACATTTTGAACGTTTTACATTTTAATCGTTAGACATTCAAATTTTTGACATTTTGAACTTTGCCATTTTAAGTTTAGACATTCTAACTTTAGACATTCTGATACGTACCCTCTAAAAGCCCTACCCGACTTCAATATACGTGTTGTTATTATATAACTAACAATGATAATGCATATCTAATGATTTGAATATTATTTCTTGCTTTTTAGAGGCAGGCTATTTGAAGTTGGTTTTTTGTTTTTTAAAACATTTTTTTTTATTTTTAAAACAATTTTTATTTTTTTGTTTTTAGTGTAAGTACCTTCTCTATTAGGTAGTGTAGTGTAAGTATATTATTTGGTAGAAAAATCGGCTCAGTCAAACGTGAGATATTCGCGGAGAAACATACATTCATACAGGTCAAACTGAAAGAGAACCTTCTTTTTTTTGAAGTCGGTTAAAAAGACTAAAAGTACCTCTTACCCAACAAAAAGAATCATCTTATTCGGTTCATAAATAACAAAATAGTCAAGTTAGTTGATGCAAAATCATAGTGTTTTCAGGATACCTTGAAAACTACTGAACCGATTTGAAAAAAAAATAAATGGGACCATTTCGCAAAAATATTGAATCGAACAAAAAAAGAATCATCAAAATCGGTCCATAAATGTCGAAGATACGCGCGAACAACGATAAAAAAAAACATACAATTAAGGATGTAATAAAACAGATGCTTCGTTCGGAGTTATTTTATTAATAAAATACATGTAAAATATTTTTTTTTTCTTACAAAGAGGTTATAAGAAAACTGAATTTCTTAGTGCTCATCACGGTTAGTTCAGAGCCATCACGCCTTATTAGTAAGTTTGAATAGACTAACATACACGTTACTAACATAACAAGTGATGTATAGGTACTTGGTTATTTATAAAGCTGTTGGGTTTTAAAGTAAATGGGAACGGGAACGGGAACGAGAACGAAAACGGAAACGGGAACGGTACTTACCTACTAATCTCTGAACTAAACTTTTCAATAATTTATACCAATTCGAATTTAATATTTATAACTAAGACAGGACAACGTCTGTCGGGTCAGCTAGTAAAATAAATATTTGAGGGGGCTCCCATACAACAAACGTGATTTTTTAGCCGTTTTTTGGTACGGAACCCTTTGTGTGCGAGTCCGACTCGCACTTGACCGGTTTTTATTTCCTTACCCTCAAAAAATATTTTGTTACAAAAGGTAGGTAATCCTTTCTTTTTAAACTTTGCAAGAGGTAGAGTACAAGAATGTTAATGATGTCATATCATCAATGAGACTGTAATTGACAATAATAACACATGCCTACTTCCAAATCACGCCAACAGCACTGTTAGCCTATAATCCATTAAATGAAGTAGGTACACAAATACCCTATCTGTGTAATATTTTGTGACTATTTAATTTGGTCGGATACGCGCTAACAGCGCTGTGAGCGTGATTCGGAACGGAACGCGGCCACAGTATCATCAAATGTATTTATATTCGTTCGTATACTTCTTACCTACCTACCTACTCGTTACTTCAAATGTGTCACCGAACTTCAGTACCTATGCTTAGGCGTCCCTTAAGTCACTTACTTACTTTAAATTAGGCGAATTAATTTGAAGTGGGATATTGTGCTGGCTCAATACGAAATAGAGGCTACTTTTTACAAATTCTTTTACCCAAAGTCGCTCGAACGGCAAAGTACGTAGCAGCGGTGCTCGAAGTACGCAGCAAACAGCGGTGCCCCGGCTCCCACCCCCCCACCCCCCCATTTTCTTTTGTGACTTTTACAAGGTGTTGAAAAGAAAAAAATAAAAAGCTGAAAATTCCATTGATGAATTTAGCACAAAACATTATGTACAACAGATACTATTGATCTAAAACATTTAACACTTATTTAACCAATTGTAATATTCTTTTGGAGTTACTAAGGTAACGCTTTAGGTAATAGTCAAATAACAGTATTCCCGTGGACAAAGATGACACAAAAAGCTCAAGTAAGTACATCGGTTACAACTTCATAATCATCATGAAAGTAAAATTTTCAACTTTAATTTTCTTTTCGTCCGATAGCGTTAAAAAAGACAAAAACCTAAATTGTTACTTTGCATCAAACCAAAATGACACAATTTCATGTATTAGGCTAAGTGAATGGTGCAGAAACTATATACGAAAAAAACAAACTTTAATATTTTTAAAAGCTAAAAACTTATCCCGATCGGTCTAAAATGCAAGTTGAAGTGTTTTTAGATACCTATTTTGAAAGACTAATACTTCAAAAAACGAAGGAAGTTCTCAGTTCGGTTGCATTCAACCGAGACCTAAATTAATGGGTGACTGATACTGATGATGATGGGTGACTGGTACTGAGTGGGCAATTATTATACCAATTATGACGTTCACATTTTTAACACGTTTTTATAAGGTTACCTACTTTCTCATTTGTTTGTTTGTATTTTGTCATCTCGATTAGGATAAAAGTCACCTTTTTACGTCCCCTAAAAAATATTGCAATATTGCATAGTCAGTAACAGTATGATAGTAGGTACGATACGTACGAGTATGTAGGCAAATCAACCCTCAACATTATGTAGTTCAACTTGAATTTTATTAGAAACAGCCTAATGATTCCTACGGACCGACGATATGGTCACCCTACACACTGATTATTCATAATAAATCATAGTAAATAAATTTACTTATTTCTCTAAAACGAATGAAGATATAGTGAAAATATGTTTTCGGGCCGTTTATCGTGATCAAACGGTTACGTAAACTTGCTTATTTTTAATCTTAATACAATTTTCACCAGTATTTTAGACATAAGCGTGTGGGCCGGAGAGTCGCATGCTTTTAAAACTTTAGATCGCCATATCTTTGTCCCTGTTGCGTTACATGAGCAACAAATGTGTTTGTAGCTGTTACAATGAATATGTAACGGCTACAAATACATCAAACCACCGGTACAGACTCAGATTGATCTGGAATTCGACGATTTAACAAAAAACATAACCTCAAACCATGCGAATCTCCGTGCCACATGCTTTTGTCAATCATTCTGCCGGGAAGCCGGTACAATCGATTTGATATCTGAAATAAGAACGTATATCATCGGTACATTACTTCTAGGTAGTTTTAGAATGGAATTATTCAGTGGCACGGAGATTCGCATGCTCACCATTGACGTGCAGTGCAATATTCGTTCCGTTCCCTAGGTTGAAAAGGCAATGATATACAGATAAGGCCGGCCACACACAGACGGAATCACGCAACGGAATTCCGTACGTACGTGATTCCGAACGCAGCAGCTGCATACAAAATCTATGGGCTGCCACACACAAGCGTGTTTTTTCCGTGCGGAATCTTCATACATTGTCGAAATTACGTTCGGAATTCCGTTACGTGATTACGTCTGTGTGTGGCCGGCCTTAGTTACATATTAAAACCTAGAAGTCTTTCCTTAATGAGGTATTGTATTCCCAAAATATACAAATTTTGCAGTTTGACTTTTCTTTTTCATATGATTATTCTCAATCCGTTGGGTGGTTATGTTTTTTTTAATATTACATTATGTTATCCACTAAACATAGTACTTTATTGGAATTTGGAGGAACGGAACGCATAATTTCACGCCAGCAAGTTCAAACAAGTAAGTTCAAGTTTTGATAACTTTTTTGGAATTATGCTAAAAAGCGTCGTCAATTTGAGTGGTTTTGTTTATCCGTCTGTTAAAAATGGATACTCCTATTTGTTTTACTCAACTATTTGTAGATAAGCAAAATGTGCGAAGTTTTGGAAATATTTTAAAAGTTACTCTATTGAAGGAAGAGAATAATTCTCGATTTGTGGAAAGTATACTTGAAGATCAGGCCTTGGTGAGTCAATTATCCCCTGGTATCCTGGAAGTTCTATTTACTTTAAGATCAAATCTAAAAAACATGTCGAAAGACGACTTCAAAAGTTTTTTTCCAAGAGAAAATGGCCCTATCATGACTTCATTGAATAAATCAAACATTATGAATAAATGCTGGAATGCCTTAACTAATATTATACCAAAAACGCTGCTTGGGAACCGGCACAATGAAAATTTATTTAAGGATTTAATCGAGAAAATCGTTCATGGCATGAAATGGCAGCACATATTACTCGGAAAATATATCAGGAAATGGAAATTTACAGTTCCTCTTTGGGATTCCATCACAGGACCGGAATCTAGCATGATTTTGTATTTGATACTATGTTGGATTATCCGGAATGTACTTGGTCCGATCATTTGCCTGAATTTTCATGTAACAACTTGTAAATTGGATGGTGATGAACACAAACTTCATTACTTTTGGAAAAATGAATGGCAATGTTTCTATGACAAATCAATACACAAGATGATAAGAAAAGGCGTTATAAAAAAAGTTGAACCATATAGTGTCGGAAGAAAAATTAAGAGAAAACATGATCTTAATACGAGGTTGAAACTGAGAAACCTTAAAAAAGATATACCAAAACTACATTTGGTTTTAAAAGCCAATAGTGACTTTAGGCCAATAATAAGATATAAGAATGATGCACAAACGCCGATAGAAAAGCAAACTATAAAAAGAAGACTGAATTTACTTCGATCATTGATAGGTGAACCAAATCCTAAAATGGAAGCCCTTTATAATTGTATGCATACAAAGTGGAAACAGACGGGTCAACCAAAACTTTACTTCATTAAATCTGATCTTAGCAATGCTTTTGGTTCGGTAGATAAAGCAGAACTCATAAAAATTATGCATGATAGATTTATGAACTACTGTAGTAATGAGAAAAATATGCAAACAGTAGAAAGAAATACCAAGTTATTCAAAGAAATATTTAATGATGTTAGAAAACATTTTTTGATACGAGCTGGCTCCACCGTCTACGTTTGGAAGAAGGGTCTAGTTCAGGGATATAAATATTCTCCAGCCCTCTCTGAAATATATTACACACACCTTGACGAAATCAATTTTGCAGACCACATGAAAAACCATAAGGATAACGAAATAAAACTCTTCATTAGAGTAGTAGATGATTACTTGTATGTAACAGACTCATTAGAAGATGCTGAAAATTTTTTGCAAGCATTAAAAAAATATAAAAACGTTAATTACGAAAAGACTGTTGTAAACTTCCCCTATCCTGACATAAAGTTCAGTGATGAAATAACATTTTTGGGTTATTCCTATAGGACAGTCGAAATGGAAGTGAGACGGGCTCAAAATGTATTCAATGGTCAAATGTGCTATAAAATATCATTCAACAGTACTATAGATAATTTATACAAGTTCTTAGAATCTCGGATCGGTCAATCGAGCATGCAAATAAATGGGCACATTTTTAATTTTCTTTATAATAAAGAAAGTCTGATTTGGGAGCATGTGTTTACGACTTTTTGTTTGTCGGCAAACAAATTCTGCACAATATTAGCGCTGCTTTGTGACACAGAAGATATGCCAAAGTTTATACAGTTATATAAGAAAAAAGTCACTGTTAAACTTGGCAACACTATTATAGAAACTTTGATGAGACACAAGCCTAGTGATTTTTTATATGTTTTTTGCATAAATCACTTCCGTTATTTATCACTACTGGCTTTAAGTATGTGCGCAAAGCAAACTCCTAAATGCACGAAGATAGTTCCTCTTATAAATGATGAACTTGCAAAGTCAAACTGTATTTTTGGCAAGTGGAAAGAGCATGCAAGCAGAATAGACTCCAATGGAAATAAATTGCGTATGGCAACAAAAGATGTTTGTAGAAGAACTGATTTGAGAGTGATTATGAGAAAATTTAGTTCTCTGCCTGATGTTTTCCAATGTTACAATCACAAATTAATATACAAAAGTTAATATTGTTATTAATGTAAATAAAACCATTAAGTTGAAAGATATATTTTTATTTCTCTGATTTTATAAAACCTTTGTAATAAGATTCTAAGATTTCTTATTTGGACGGCGACAGAAGCAATATAAAGGCCACAGTTAATTCCTACATTACTAAGAATATAGTACCTATAAAAAGTAGTAAAGAAATATCACTTAAACATAGGTATAGAGTAAAAGTTAGATCTAAATTATATAGATTAAAAAATCAATATTGCAGTCTATAAGATCATCTTCAGTTTCACAATCACAAAAAAATAATTATGAAAACTCTTATTATTGCGAATTAATATCATAAAATTGTAACACTTATGATAGTATCAATCATCATGATACATTTTTTATATATATAGTTTCTTACAACCTAAAATATTAGTATACACTGAGAAAAAACTAATTTAAGTTGAGAAGATGTTTAGAACAGCTCAGTAGTAAATATAAGGACAAAATAAACACATCTATAATGTCCATCGGGCTGATTATCTAATTAGAAACCACCTAGCGACCGGTTGCAGTTCACAGATGATAGTGATCCATTGCTACTACTTTTTGGATTAAAAAAAAACATACCAAAGAAAAGTAGCAATGTATGTGGAATGAAACCGGTCGCTAAATAGTTTCTTTTTAGATAATCAGGGTGCATATCTACATAAAACTGGTAATTAAATGACTAAAGAAAGATACAAAAAAAAGGAGTCAATTACTAAATACTATAGTCTAGTATATTCATACAGTCAGTGCGCCACACAGATCTCGAAAACGGAAGGTGGTAGCGAAAATATGATTACTCGTGCCGTGCGTGTAACCGTTAGTTTGTACACACATACTGTAAAATAACTTTTTACTGCCGGTCGGTACATAAAAAAATAATACATATTTTGAAAAATGGGATTGTATTCTTTAATTTAAAACTGGTTTGGTTTCTGTGCGCGAACTTTCATGAAGTAGGTCAAATATGCCCAATGATCTTTTTCTTTCACAAATTTTCTACAATTTCTTCGTATTTATGTATGTGTCTTCGTATGTAATCGCATGTCTCCGATGACTGACTGTATGAAATCTTAATAGACTGTGCTACTGTGAAATATATAATTAAAACATAAATTATCACTAGCATAGTGATGGACGGATATGTTTTTAAAGCAGTGAGACCACAATAATGAACATACACAACTGCAACTATAACACTATGGTGTAATTATTATTTAAACTTACATCTACAAATGCTTTTAATAGTTAACTATGTATTTTAAAAACAAGCAGTAGGTATGTAAATAAAATACATGCTGCAACAAATAGGACGGAATATTTTGTTCTAAATACAAATACAAAAATATAATTTATCAATATTATACCTACATGTAGATAAAACGTGATGTTGTATTTCAGTCAATAATGAAATGAAATAATACATAATTTGAACTATTTTTATTCCCTTTTGTGTACTTATCTGTCACTAAAATGTAGACTGATCTAAATCTTTGTCAAATTAATTAATAAATTGACGAGACTTTACGTACAAGTAACTATGTCTTTTTTTAAGGACTTATCCTTTTCAAATGAGCGGTTTTCTGACAGCTGCTAATTTTAGTAAAATTTTATGTCGATAGATGGCGCTACTCCAACTAGGTAGATTTTTAAAAAATATTCCCACTAATAGCACATAATACATAATAGTACAAGTACAGAAGCCGCATTCCGCAACATCATTTAATTAAAATAGTGACTTGCTACAACTCAATAAGGCACAATTCAGATCGCACACCGCTACAGCACCTACAGTTATATTAACCTACAAGTTTTCTCTCTTTCTAAATCGTAGCTCTCATCTCTTCTGACGCCGTTAGGGTGTCTTCGTTTAAATTAACTGCGTAGCATTATATCATGAAAGGAAAGCGATTTTACGTACTATGGTTAAAGAAAATCTTACAATAATATTCGAACATTACTATGATACTTAATAATCTAAGCAGGTACCATGTGCGTGTGGTGTGAGTGTTCCTTTCTTAAAAATTGATTTAACCATACGAAGAATTTAAGAAATAATTGTGCAAACTTGATGGTAAAATCGAAAAATTTGTGAAACCTATGTAGACTAAGTTATGGTCGATTATATAGAACACTCATACCGCCCGCTTCGCGAAAACGCCGTACTTGATATCATACAATATACTAGACGTCCGTTAAAAACATATGACTATGAAAAATTTGTGCCTAATTTGTGAAAACTATTTACAAAATAATCAATTCATTATCATGGTTAATTTGGATTTTATAAGGGTTTTTTAGGAACACTCACACCACACACTGTGTGGTGTGAGTGTTCCTAAAGTCACTAACTTTAGCTGAATAATATTGAAATATTATTTCTGTATATTATAATTTGGATTCAGAGTAAATTTGTGACACATAAATCTTGACACAAAACGTGCTAGATCAAGAGCAATTAAACATTTTGTTTCTTTTTCAATGCTCGTGTGAGTGTTCCATATTTTGGCATTTATTTAACTAACCAGACCTCGTATACAAGTGGAGCCTGCATCCAAAATTGTGAAAAGTTTGTTCCTAAAATTTAAAACATAGTCTATTTCCGTAAGTGTTATACTTTAATAGTTATCATTTTTCTTAAATTTTCAGAGGAATATCTTATGTAGGGTGGGTATGCTTTTTAGGGTTCCGTAGCCTAAATGGCAAAAAACGGAACCCTTATAGATTCGTCATGTCTGTCTGTCTGTCCGTCTGTCTGTCTGTCTGTCTGTCTGTCTGTCTGTCTGTCTGTCTGTCTGTCTGTCCGTATGTCACAGCCACTTTATTCCGAAAGTATTAAGACTACACAGTTGAAACTTGGTAGGTAGATGTATTCTGTTAACCGCTTAACGAATTTAATACAAAAATAAGAAAAATAAAAGATTAAGGGGGGGCTCCCCATACATGGAACTGAAACTGAAAAAATTTTTTTTCTTCAAACCAACACGTGTTGGGTATCTATAGATAGGTCTTTAAAAATGACATTGAGGTTTCTAAGACAACTTTTTCTCAAAGTCAACCGTTTGAAAGATATTCACCGCCAAAGTGGTAAAATGTGTGTCCCCCCCCCTTTAACTTTTGAAATAAGAGAGTGAAAAATCTAAAAAAAATATATGCTGTAGATCTTAACAAACACTTTCAACCAAAATTGGTTTGAACGAGATATAGTAATTAGTTTTTGAGATATAGCACATTTTCCAAAACCGCAAATATAACTTTGTCATTCATACCAACACTGTGAAAAACAAAGTTATTTTTGCAGACGAAAAATGATAGGTGGTATTAAATATGATATAGTATAAGGTAACTACGGAACCCTTTGGCGCGTGGCCCGACACGCACTTGGCCGGTTTTTTATTTTGTCGGACACAATTTTCGTTAACCCTTGTATTGGCTAACCTTTACTCGTAGTTGTGCGTTGTAATAATTCTTTTTTATTGCAGTCTGTTGTTAAATTCTCCAGTGTTTCTGTTTATTAATATCAAGTTATCATGTAAGTTATTAAATTTTCTGTACTTTTTATTTAATTTATCTAATATTATGGAAGGGAGTTAAGTAGTCTATTGTGATTTGATTGTGTGAATGAACTCGTACTTTTTTTTATTTTTAAATTCTTAATTTCATTGTAAGTCGTTGCATTTGCAACTACGTAGAAAAAATCTTACCAGTTAAATTCTGGATACGCTTTCTGTCGCGACACAACACAACACGACACAACACAACAATAATATAGTATTTCCGTTTTTAGTTTGCTGGAATGCACTTATCTCATTATTATTTTACTTATGGAATGCTCGCCATAATGATCTCGCTCGATGCAGAGAAGGAAATGACTCGTATCAAGGTACCATGGGCAACAGCGTCGCTTAACCACTGTTAAGGTTAAAATCGCTTGCACGCCGCGCCCGCTGTCACATACGTTTAGTTCGTGCAGGGGCGATACGCGCGCACACGAATTTTGTTGCAAACTGGTTAAGCGACGCTGTTGCCCATAGTACCTAATGTCTCTATCTCTCTTTTCTAACGTTCATCTTTTATTTAGTATGTTCAATCCTAATTGTGTGAGTGTAGATAAAGTAGTGTATGAAACTGCACATAACTAGGTATTATGCGTCAGTCATCTTTTTTATTTAAGTTTAATAGTTTACTACTATTAAACTTAAATAAAAAAGATGTCGTCGAGCCCAATAAAAGTAATACCTAAATGCTATAGCGTAAGTAACAAAATTACCGTTACATAAAGATGCTGGTAACAATAAAACCAACCCTTAATAGCATGTTATCAACCATATTTTTTTTTTACTTTCGTGTTTATCTCTTTTTTTGTAATAAAATGCTTAAACAAATGTTTTTTCCCCCTTTTATTCATATGCATGGTCACCCTACATAAGATATTCCTTTGAAAATGTAAGAAAAATGATAACTATTAAAGTATAACACTTACAGAAATAGACTATGTTTTAAATTTTAGGAACAAACTTTTCACAATTTTGGATGCAGGCTCCACTTGTATACGAGGTCTGGTTAGTTAAATAAATGCCAAAATATGGAACACTCACACGAGCATTGAAAAAGAAACAAAATGTTTAATTGCTCTTGATCTAGCACGTTTTGTGTCAAGATTTATGTGTCACAAATTTACTCTGAATCCAAATTATAATATACAGAAATAATATTTCAATATTATTCCGCTAAAGTTAGTGATTTTAAAACCCTTATAAAATCCAAATTAACCATGATAATGAATTGATTATTTTGTAAATAGTTTTCACAAATTAGGCACAAATTTCTCATACATATTTTTTAACATACTTCTAGTATATTGTATGATATCAAGTACGGCGTTTTTGCGAAGCGGGCGGTATGAGTGTTCTATATAATCGACCATAACTTAGTCTACATAGGTTTCACAAATTTTTCGATTTTGAACGAATGAATGAATGATTTATTCGGCAACATGATTAACATACATTAAAATAAATTTAAAAGAAATGGCACCGAAAAGGCATTTACTCAGCATAATATCGCAGCATTCAAGAACGCCACGACGCTGGTCTTCCGCAAATGCCTAAAATGAATGAGAGAAACACTGCTACGCATAGACTGCTATTAACCGATCTATAACTGCATTACAATACAGCATCATTTTTAGAATGATACAAAATGTATGTCATTGAATTCTAGTTAAGACATATTACTTATATAGGTAAGTATTTAGTTATACATGTATGGTTTTTTCTTTTTAGTAACTAGTTATATTTTGTGTGAGTAAATATGAAATAATATAGGTAAATTCAAATAATATACTTCAGAAAAAGTCAAGCACCACCACCTCATATGTTATTGAACCATGCTCCACCTTAACATAATAGACAAAACACAGCGATTTAGGTATGTGTTTTTTGTAAATTTAAAAGGTAGCTTTTGTAATTTACCTTAAAAGTTCCAACAGAGCGACATAATTTAAGGGGAGGTGGGAGGTTATTCCAACATTTCGTGGCACAGTAGCGGAAGCTTCCACGAAACGCTGCAGTGCTGTGTCTGGGGTAAAGTAGGCGAGGAGTTATTCTGACTTGGCGGTGGGAAAACTCAAGTTTATCGAAGAGATAAGATGGAGAACCAGTTTGTACAACACCAAATAACAGCGAGGCAAAATGAAGTTCGCGTCTGGACTGCATGTTAATAAGGCGTTCTTGATTGAGGAACGGAGTAACATGGGCTCTGCGAGGAATCGAGAAGCAGTACCGAGCACAGGCGTTCTGGACGCGTTGTATAAGTTTCTTGGTGTAGCCAAAAATGCACTCACCTATCACAGTGTCTGCATAACTCAATTTTGATAATATTAGGGCTTCGCAGAGCTTCATCCGCACCTCAACGTCTATAAAGTCGCGCATTCGATACAGCGCCTTTAGCCTGTAAAAGCAATTTCTAACTATTTCCAGGACATGATTATGAAACCTCAATCTACCATCCATGAGAACACCAAGGTTCCTAGCTTCGGTGACTTCCTCAATAGCGGTGTTTCCAACCTTTATGGGTGCACGGTAGGCACTAATTCTATTTATTTGAGCGTCAGAACCGAGTACCAGAAACTTGGACTTGGAAGGGTTCAAGACTAAACAATTTTACCATCAAGTTTGCACAATTATTTCTTAAATTCTTCGTATGGTTAAATCAATTTCTAAGAAAGGAACACTCGCACCACACGCACATCAGGTACCTAGTACGTAAATATAGCAGACATAAAGATAACAAAAGTCAACTTTTGGTAGGTAGGAAGGTACCTGTCCTAAAGTACAGACTACAGATACTATATAGGTAGGTACTTAGTTGTTTATACTTACTTGTCTTATTTAGTTATTTAGAAAACAGTTTTTGTTTGTTGTCATACAACACCTATTAAAATTATGCTTTCTTACGAAATCAAATTATCATGATAATTAACTTTATTTCGTAAGTAGGTAAGTAAGTACCTACCTAATTTATAAATTATTATTTCAATAAATAGTTAAGTGAAGATTGTTTAGCAAATATGACTTGTAGGTACCTACCTAAGAATAAACGGACTATAAGTATATAAACTAGGTACCTATCTACCTATAAGTAAAGTAGACAAGCGTTCTTCTTACCACTTTACTATAATTATTTATGACAAAATCCACGAATATACGGAAAGCCCCCAGCAAGTTCACTTTTAAGAAACTGGTTCGTGAACATTATCTTGTTTCTCTACGCTAGGTCCCTTGGAATCTGACCTCTTCTATTACCTACTTAAATAAATATATGTATTGCATATGTATGTATATATATGTATTTATATTATAATATAAATTTAATCTATGTTATAGTACTTATATATAATTTGAATATTATTATTATTCATATTTATCAATTCGCTTTATTGCCTGCACATTTTAACTATCACATCCTCTCTGGTTGACTGGGAGAGAATGCCTTTTTAGCATTAAGTCCGCCATTTGCTGTATTTTATACATATGCAATAAAGATTAAATAAAAAAAAAAAATGACGAGTAAGCGCAGGAAACGTGCGCGGTGGTCGCGCTCAGGCGGGCGTGCGGCCCTGTGCCAATTGTATCGTGGACGATACGCCGAGCGGTAGGTGTACAACGCGTGGCCTCGAGACGAGAGAGACTCAGAAAAAAGTTCCTCAGTGCACGCCGAAGGAAAACCAACGCACAATGCAACAAACCACATAAGGCTCAACAAACGTATGGCAAAAAAGTTATGACGTTTCATCCTTTGCCTTTTTCTTAAAAACCTACCTACTTAGTTGTTTAACGCCATTTAGTTTTTTTTATGTACTATTTATTTTCTTAAAGTGCCTTTTGAAAACTGCTCATTGATGATATCGATCAGTGTAAACTTGTTTTTTTATCTTAATAAAGCTACTAAAAATAAAGCTATAGCCAAGATATGTCCAACGACGCCGATCCTATACGCATGCGATAAGAAGTTAGAATCGGCAGCGATGTAATACGCAGATTGTGGTGCGTCACAAGAGACTATCCTAGCGGCCCTCGCTAAGGATTTCCCCGCTATAATTTCTGCTGACCGCTTGTGGTGGGATAAGGGTTTTAGTCTGACTGCCGCATCGCTGAATATCAGATCTGCGTACGGAGGTTGTGAGAAGAACATACTGAAGCTGTAAAGAAGAGAATTATTGAATAGTTTTGGCTTTTTCAATGGAAAAGCTAATCAAATACATATTTTGTAAAGTGGTTTTATAACTTTAGAAGAAAACAAGGCTCATTTTCCATTTAACAATTGGGTATTTAACTGTATTTATTTCATGAACATAATCTTCGAAACACTGGCATAGTTGTTTTACAAATAACTCTAGTACTTTCATAGATTTCATTTCGGGTTGGACAGCATTTATCGTGACTTAACGATACACACCCCTTAGTAAATTATGTTTTAGAAAGAAACAGATATTACCTACGGCTCTACCGCTTATCTCCTCAAAACTATAGCGATACCAGTGCACTGTCTGTCCTTGTTATATCATAACACAATGACAAGAAGGGATAGTGCATTGACGTCGTAGCATAGGCTATAGCAATTTGAAAGCAATAGGGTATTTTCCAAATTTTTGAAAACTGCTTATATTTAAAGATTGGGACGAAACGATTCAACAGAAAATTAAAAATAAATTAAGTCATGACTTTTTTTCTCCATTAAACCAATAAAAATCGAAATTTATTTTTAATGGTTTTGAATTTACCGCCAAAACGCTCGGTTCGATGACATCTACTGTGAGACGTCAACTTTGTGTTAATCATAGAGTAAATTGTAGCACAGACTACAAAGGTGTTAAAATTGTTTACACAAAGTTGACGTCACACGGTAGACATCAACGAACCAAGCGTTTTGGCGGTAAATTCAAAACCATTAAAAATTAAATTGACTTCAATTGGTTTCATAGAGAAAAAAAGGACATTATTTAATTTATTTTTATTTTTCCGTTAAATTTTTTGTCCCAATCTTTAAATATAAGCAGTTTTCAAAATTTTGGAAAATACCCTATTGAGTTAGGCGGTAGGCCTACTGAAATCGTCAAACAGTGCCTCCATAGAGTTTTTGCGCGTATATCATCAAGATTCATAGATTTAATTTTGGATTAGATCATTGCAAGAACAGCACATAGATACACTAGTGCCACATAATAGGCTGTGCTAGCGCCATACACAACATTGTTTTAAAAAGAGACAGAATATTACCTGAAGTCGTCAGTAGCAGTGGCTCCATACAGTTGTTGCGCGTATATCATCAAGTTCGAGTATGTGTCCAACTCGGTATGATTCGCGCGCCCCATCATCACCGAACCTGGGACCTTGCCGAGGTTGCAGTGCTTGTATTCGTGCACTTTAGCGCGGGTTCCTATAAAAGTGGACAGGCATTTTATATTGGTAGACTAGACATGACTATCAGCAATTTTATTGTCCCCACTGCTGGGGCACAGGCCCTCCTTATAGGTGGATTAGGAGGATAGGCCATAATCCTATAGGGCCTAATGCGGATTGGTGGGTGTTAATGACTGCAAATGCAGCCGGGACTAACGGCTTAACGTGCTTTCCGAAGCACGGAGGATATTTTTTTTTTGTCACCCATCCCATGACCGAGCCTAGCGAAAGTTGCTTAACGTCTGCAATCGCCGGGCCAGGCGCTAAACCACTGCGCCATCGAGTTCCTTGTTGGTAGACGTAACATTGGGCGCATTCTGCCAGACAAATCTTTGAGTCAATCGATCGCCATAAAGTAAATTTTAACCATGGAAAGTAATTCGTATAGAATATTCAATATGCTACTTTCCATGGTAAAAATTTACTCTATGGCGATATCATTGACTCAAAGATTTGTCTGGCTGAATGCACCCATTGTTAAAATGACATAAAAGTATTTCATTTTGTCACATTCAAAACATTTAGTTTAGGCCGTACCATTAGAAAATCTACCGGCAAAAAAAAACTGGACTAATTCATGGTACAGTACGAGGCATATATCTTGAAATTTTATCGACGGAGTGGGGATAAGTTCGCGCATGTGCTCTTCTTGTGAGCGACCAATAGCGCGCGCCCCTCACCGCTACGCATGCCCAAAATACGCGTTCCGCGCAATCCCCATCCGATTTCAATATATACAGTCAATGGCTATTAGCATAGCTACCAGAACATGTCAAATTCTTTCGATCAATTTTAAACTTCAAAGCGAACATTTGACGGTTCAACATAAATGTGGGTCCACACTTGTAACATTTTGGCGTGTCAGAATCAGAACACGTGTCTTTATCATTCATCGTCTCTTTGTTACGGTATTTCCATAGCGTTCGCCCAATCAAACTAGCGATGTATGCATCGTGTCAGAACACTGTGTCTTTATCATAATAAAGACACAGTGTTCCAAAATGTTACAAGAAAATAGAAGTCTTTTTTGACAGTTTTGTAGAACTAGATGTGCTGCTGACTGTACATTCGTGCTCTATTACGTGATACGATACGTACCGTCAGGGCAAAGCAGCTGCAAATCAGATGGCAATAGATCTCTCGCCCACCATTCGCGGCGCCGTCCGCCAGACACCTAGTAGAACACCAGTGTAGAATTAGCACAGATATATTGTTATAATATCATACTTATATCTATTCTGTGATATTCTATTCTTATATAAAACTCCATTCTATTCTTATATGAAACTCTCCGCCCCGCCCCAGAATCAATTACCTCACCCCACCCCACGAGTTCAATAGCCCTACACTTCACGCACACAGTTACGCGTGTGCAAAAACGTCACTGTGTAGTGTCTGTGTAATAGATAGTTGAAACGCGACGCTTATATGGAGTGCCCGGGGTGTGATAATATCACACACGCTGAAATTTTAATCATTTGGTTCCCACAGTGAGGTGGTTCCACTCATGATTACAAGCAACTTTTACTATCGGCCCAACTCTGATATCGCGAAAAAACTCTGCTGTTCCATACGTTAAGGTCGAGTAGGTATTGCGCTTTTGTACGGAACATCTGTTTTTTTTTCACAGTATTTATCTGATCTCAACATCTAGATAAGCCAAAATGGTAACTATGATGCTTGTATCTTATTAATGTCCGTATGGATTGAGGAGCCACTTTTCGTATATTAATGAAATTAATATACTTATTTAGTAGTAAGTTAAATTATTTTGTAGGATCTATCCTCGATTTTGTAGTATAATACTTCAAAAATTATTTGAACATAAAGGTGGCTCCTCAATCTAAATGTTTGGATTGAGGAGCCACGTCAGACCTCTAGGCATATCATAGATTGATGTTTATCATAATTTGATATGATTTTGTAGCATTTGAGAGTAGTTTGTAGACAAAATCTAAGCTCGGTAATATTAAAATTAAAAAAGTTACCATACATCATAAGTGGCTCCTCAGACCATATATATACGACTCGTAATTTTTCAAGGAAGCAATTGTTCCATTAAAGCGCAATTTCCACATCATTTAGTAGTAAGTATAATAATATTGTAGGACAAAAGCCCGTTATTAAAAATGAGTGAGTAGGGAGATATGGCAAATTTTAACTGGCTCCTCAATTGAGATGCTTCGGTGAATAAATTTGCCTCTGGTAGTTGTGACAAAATTTAGAACAAATATATCTATATTTTGTATAAATGTATACTAATTGTACGTAAAATCCATCCATTAAAAAAGTACATATCTACGAAGATATTAGCTTTCCTTTAATTTTCTTACAAATTGTTTTGAAGGGTGTCCATGAATTATACAAAAAAAATTGTTTAAAAAAACAAAAAAACTGACTTCAAAAGAGGCTGGAGGACATTTTTTTTTTAATTCTAAAAGCTCCACCCGACTTCAATAGACGTGTTTTATTACAATGATAATGCGTATCTAGTGATTTGAATATTATTTCTTGCTTTTTAGAGGTAGCGTAGGCTTTTGAAGACGGTTTTTTGTTTTTTTAAAACGTTTCATTCTTTTTAGTGTAAGTTATGTGTTAGATATATTATCTAGATAGAAAAATATAGGTATAGTCGGTTTGACCAAACGCGAGATAATCGCGGACAAACATACATACGGGTCAAACTAAGAACCTTCGTTTTTTGAAGTCGTTGAAAACACTTAAACCTTCTCCTTAGTGTAACAAATACTTTTCTGAAAACCACATCAAAATCGGTTCAGCCAAACGCGGGATAATCACGAACAAACATACATACATACAGGTCAACTTACTGACAAACTCCTTCTATTGTTTGTTTTGAAGTCGGTTAAAAATCGTTTCATGGCTTTAAAAACAAATATACATTATTTTCTTTAAGGCTGTATATGCGCATTTAAAAAAAAATAGCGTTTTTCCAATGAAGTTATCTAAAGAAAAGAATGAAAGCATTACTATTTATGTAAACTTTAGTTTTAGGAAGCAAAATTCTTAAATTAGTGCCGTATAGAGAGAAAAACTTAATAAATTATCAGGTATTTTAAAACGAAGACAATCTGTTCAAGTGGAATTTCAAATTGGCTTGTCAGAGATATTTTTCAAAAACGTTTCAGCTGTAACAAATAATAATACGATTCATATTTATTTTTAACCGACTTCAAAAAAAGTCGTCAAGTCGACGGTTTTTTTTTATGTATGTTTTACCATAACTTCGTCAGTTGTTATCCGATTTATACAATTCTTTTTTTATCTCAAAGAACAAAGTTTGTGTGTAGTCCCATAAAAAATTTACAGAGATCTGGCAGGTAGTTTTTTCATAATCCTGAAAAATGACAATTATTTAGCTTGCCATCACACGTGTTTTCACGGATTTTCGAACATAACATCTTTGTTTATGTACCGATTTAGATGATCCTTTTTTTGTTTGAAAGGCTTTTATAATATAGATTTTATTGATACCTAAAAAAACCCGATTTCGTCACTGACTCACTCATGATCATCAAAATTCAAAGGATACTAACACACATACTTGCTCCTAAAGTGTGACCTAATACATCGCATTTAGGGCTATATATAACTAGTGGCTCCATGAGCTGTAGACCTCGCGTTAATAAGTAGCGCAAATTGTATGTTTATTAAAAACAAGACACAGAATAGTTTCAAAAACTAGTTATCCTGGTTTCATTCATATGTCATGGTCACCCTTAAGAGCGATTTGTTAAGAAATATCGAAAAGTATTTTTTTCCAAATACCGAACATACACAATGTTGATCCGTACATTATGTATTGAGTGAACATTTATACTAAATGTTAGTGTCTTTGGTTTTTGTTTACTATGTGGTGATTAAATTCTAATGAAAATGAAATGGACTGTATAAGGATTAGCGCTCGTGATACGCAAGTACCTAGGTAGTTACTTTTTAAGGCTTGCAAACACGACGTATAGGGCGGAGAAAGTTGAGCCGTAATAAATGGATGGGAGACAAAGGACACAATCACAGCTCCTGCAGGAAAGAGGATGTGCACACTTACTTGCTTGCTGCCGAAGGTGACGTCTCCAGGTCCTGATTTCGCCCAACGGTCTTTTGGCGGCTTAGGGCGGCGCGTTGGGGCGGTAGAAATTCACAGCTCAAGTCACACACCTAGGAATCTTGATTTTGTCCACACAGTGGTACCACTTTAACACACTTTTTGCACAATTTTGGGACAATTAGCGTTTTTAAATACGTATAATTTTAAAGGTTTTGATTAGCACATGTAACCGTGGCGCGCGTCGATGATAGAAGGTTCAAGATGTCTCCCATCCGACAGTTTGTGATTCGCTACTGACGTCTCACTCTCTCGCGTAGGTGAGCGAGCAGGACAGCAATATTGCGTGCACACATCAAGGAAAGTGGAATAATTAAAAGGAGAGGAATGACGTACATGTTTGCAAGTACTAAAAAACAATAAAAGTCCTTTTTAAATCCACCATTCCCCCGGCCTTGAAGGAATCCATTCCTTCGAAATAAGAGAGAGAGAGAGAGTCGCGATTTGAATTCAAAAAATAATATTAATGCGATGCGTGTTAATACTTAAATATATATATATAAAAAAAAACGTGTGGTGCGGTATATACTTAAATATATAAAATACTAAAAGCTAAGAGTGTGAGATAAAACTAATTATACATAGGCAACGGGCATAACCGCACAACAGGTCGGTCATAGAGTCCAGACTTGGTTTTTACTTGAGCGACTCGAATCACGCCATCTCTACCAAGATGCAGACGCGTAATGATGCCCATTGGCCATTGCAGTGGCGGAATATTTTCAGTATTTATTAGAACAATAGTTCCTACTTTTACAGGATTGGAGCTCGTATTCCATTTTTCTCTACTTTGAAGATTATGCAGATATTCAGATCTAAAACGTTTCCAGTCTACGCCGGTGTGCGTGTATGCGTTACACTGTTCCAAGCGAAATTGCGGTAGATCTGACATTAATAGAAATGTTGGTTTTGGATTTAAGCGGAAGCAATTTAAACATTTATGAATGCGTTGTTTGATAACACGGCGAGCGGACAAAATCCAAAATTTGTTTCTTAGAATTGAAATCAAGAGTTGCGGACCTGCGTGACAATGTTTGCGATGATAATAATCTATTAAAAGTTCAATAACTCTACCCTTTTTCGGTAATAATGCGGGGTGTTTTTGTTCATAATTGAGAGAAGAATAACCTAAGCGACCACCGACTCTCAATATGTTATCACCATCTATAAACGGAGAGAGTTTTCGTAGAGCCGAAGAAAGCAATTTATTATTCTTTATATTTGTGATGTCTGAATAAAAATATTTATTTTGAATAATACGAATGAGATATTTTTCAGCCTGTGCTAATTCTTCAGTTGTAATGTTACCGCGCGAGTTAAATTTTTTTAGCAAATCTGAAAACATAAACCATAGAGCGGAGCAAAATATTATAATTTGAAACTCTGGCAGCAAGTAACATTATAGGATGATCATTAAAATTTTCGTTATTATTAACTAGGTGAGTGACAGTTTTTTCTTCGGGTAACGTAGTAGATTTACTTGGTTCAAATTTCTTAATAGGCCAGTCACTATGCGGTAGAGAAAGCCAAGCGGGACCATGAAACCAAAGTTTATGAGTAATGAGTTGAGCGGGTGAGAGAGAACGAGATATACAATCAGCGGGGTTTTCTGAACCGGCAATATGATAAAAGTCTTCAGCGGGAAGAAGCGATTGAATTTGTGATATCCTATTGGCTATATAAGTTTGAAATCTGTGCGGAGAAGCATGAACCCAACATAAAGCAACTTCTGAATCGGAAAATGCGAATATTTTATCTATTGTGTGTCTTTCACAGAGCTGGTCACGAACATTACTAACCATTTTTGATAGAAGAACTAAAGCGTTTAATTCCAATCTAGCTATAGTTGTAGTTGACTTTGGTGAAGCTACACGTGATTTTGAACACAGTAATGAAACTTTAGGCAGATCGTTATCGTTCTGAACGTATAAATATATGACACAACCAAATGCCTTTTCACTAGCATCTGCGAATGCGACCAAATAAACGCGAGGTGAATTTCTTTCTATATTAAGAAAGCGAGGGAAACGTAGCTGTGAAAGGAGCGGTAACTCTGAAATATACTTTTTCCATGCCTCTATTATGTTGGAGGGAGGAGTTTCATCCCAATCGATGTGGAGTAGCCAGAGCTCTTTAATGAGCAGTTTAGCGAACAAAATTACTGGACCTACTAATCCTAAAACGTCATAAAGACGAGCGGTTGCTGACAAAATAGCACGTTTAGTGCATGTTGGAGGTGGTTGAATAACAATAAAAGTGAATTCATCTGTACTAGGAAGCCAGCGGAGCCCTAGTATTTTAAAGCCATTACCATCATCAAACGAAACTGACTCGGATTGGCGGTGCGTTACAGGTATATGATCAAGCAATTCGCGGGAGTTACTTGACCATTTCACAAGATCAAAACCTCCTGATTTAAATAACTCAATCAGTTGGTTAGCGGTTGCGGATGCCTCATCAACGGACGGTGCTGAACTGGCTAGGTCATCCATATAAATATCCCTTTCAACCACGGAGGCTGCCAGAGGGTACTTTTCTCTCTCGTCAGACGCAAGCTGGCGAAGAGTGCGGAGCGCCAAAAAAGGAGACGAACGAAGTCCGAATGTGACTCGTGTAAATTCCAAGACAATAATTGGTTCATCAGCGGAAAAACGATATAAAATGCGTTGATATTTGCGGTGCGGTTCGTTGACATGTATACATAAATACATCTGTCTTACATCAGCGAAGAAAGCAATGCGGAACATGCGAACATTAAGTAAAATATTAAAAATTTCAGATTGTAAATTACAACCGGTATGTAAAATATCGTTAAGTGAAATACCTGTATCAGTGGCTGCACTGCCATCTAATACGATGCGGATCTTGGTAGTTGTCTTATCATTACGAATTACTGGATGATGAGGTAGGAAAAAACCAGTTGAATTAATATCTTGTTGCGGAACTTTATGGAGAATGCCCTTACTTAAATAGTCTAAAATTATTTCATTGTATTTATCGCGTAAATCTGGAACCCTATTAAATTTATTTTCTAATGAGAAAAATCTCTTTTGCGCGGAAGTATACGAATCACCGAGTTTAACAGGGTCGTCCTTGAACGGAAGATCGACAGAATAACTCCCATCTGGATTACGGACAGTTGTGGTAGCAAAAATATTTTCACATTTGCTATCATCGGGACTTAAATATTTGTGCGTGGGCGGTTCCTCAACTAACCAAAATTTTTCTAAAAGCGAGTTTAAAGGGTCTGACGAAACAGTTAAGAAAGAGTGCGAGTTTCTTTGCGATTGCGATAAAATAGGTGCGTTGCCCAACAATAAGTAGCCTAACGTAGTCTCTAACGCGATAGGTGACTCGTTATTATCGCCTTTAATTTTATTAAAAAGTAAAATTTCGCAATAGAAATTAACGCCTAATAACATATCAATATGTCCGGGCTTAAAATAGTCGTCATCGGCTAAAGGCAGGTTTGCTATATGCTTAATCGCACTGGTATCTATAAAAGAGTCAGGTAATAATGACGTGATGCGTTCCACGACCATAGGTTTAATAGAATAACTACTAGAATTAAATCGCGAAGTAATATCTAAACACGTAATTCCGTTAATTTTTTGCGGAGTTCCACCAATACCTTGCACTTGGGAATATGGGGTTTTATTGCTAATTGGAAGCGATAGACGATTACAACATTCGACAGTTATATAATCACTTTGAGATCCCGGGTCAATAAGGCATCTTAATAAATGAGAGCGGCCGTGCGAATCTATGTATTTTATTTTTGCGGTTCCTAATAATGCGGATGTCCCGGTGCGCTTATTATATTCACAAGAATGATTACAAATCGTGTTGTTATTATAACTGGTGGCTAGTGGCTGCGACGGCGGGTCGCGAGCGCACGGAGCAGACTCGATGACGTCACGAGGCGGTCGTGAGTCCCGAGCGACAGCGGGTGCGGTAGCGGGCGGCGCTTGACTGTTATTATTCTGCGTGCGGTTATAATGATTATTATTAGATTTATTTTTATTGTTTTGCGTATCAAAATGTAATAAAGAGTGATGCTTGGCCGAACAATACGAACAAGTACCATGCGATGTACAATTAAATAATTTATGTTTAGTACTTAAACAGTTAGTACATGATGCGTTTTGTTTAACAAAATTAAATCTTTCATGCGGGTTGAGTTTCATAAAAGCAGAACATTGATATAAATGTAAGTGACAATAATTTTTACATAAAGTGCATTTCGTATTAGAATTATTAGAACTTGTACCAGAACCCAAATCAGTAACAAACGATTTGGTCGGAGCAAACTTCTTTGAATTAACATTAGTATTGCGTTTATTAAAATTTGCGGTAGGAGTATGAGTTGACTGAATTAACGCCTTTGATTGGTCTCTTATAAACTCAATTAAGGTAACATAAGACGGCATACCTAACTGTTTTTGCTGACTATACATTTCGAATAATTTGACTGTTTCGGAGTCTAATTTTTGCAATGCGATATATAGAAAAATAAAATCAGTCAAATCTTTTATATTCAACTGTTTCAGGGCTTCAACAGGTGAGTTAAAATTATACAAAAATGAATCTAAAGCCGCGGTATTATTATTATTCAAGGGTTTAAATTCTAACAGCTGATTGAGGTACGAAGAAGCGAGCGAACGCGGGTTTTCATATTTATGCACAAGAGCTTCCCAAATAATATTATAGTTCTCAGCGGTAGGTGGCAGCCCTGCACACACAGAAGTAGCCTTGTCGGTTAATTTTCCGACTAAATAAAACACCTTTTCACTATCACTTAAAAACTGATTGTCATGTACAACACTTTTAAACTGTTGATAAAAAAGGGGCCAGGTGCGAACTTCGCCATTAAACGATAAAAGTTCAATAGGGGGTAAGTGCGGTTTGATAGGTTTCAAAGAATGAGACTGTGATTCTACAACAGAAGAAACTGAGGGTTGTGCAGGTTGTTGAAATAATGCAATTATGCGTTTTACATAACAAAACATTTCTTCAAATGCGGTCCAAGGTTGGTAATTAACTTCAGCGGAAGGATTATTTATAGCGAAAGCCATATTAAAGGCATCTAAAGCCTTAACAAAATCATCGCGAAAATTATCTAAGTTAGTGACGTTGCATAATAATGCGCCAGGCTCAGTCCTTTTTGCCTCCACGTGCTTAGCGATATTATAAATACTTTGCATACGCTCAAAAAGTATATTACGTTTAGCGTTTAACACTGACAAGTTCGGATCCATGACAGTGTCCTCAGCTTCACCTTTATTATCTTTCGTCATTTGTTACGAGAAACGATTTATGAACAGAAACAATAAACTCAAATGTTCTATAAAATAGTTAAAATGTGCGGTATTATGTTGCGCGTAAGCAAAACGTAAGTAAACAGACAGGAACAAATCAGCTGGTCTGTTTATGACCTTGGTTGACCTATAATGCAAGCGGGCAGGCTCGAACGGTACGATGCACGAACGAACGAATTTGCGGAATAGCGAGTAAGTACCTACTAGATAAACAAATGAATGATAAACGTTAGCGGGCGAGTGCGCGGGCACTTTGCTAAACACAGCGGATAGAAAAAATACAAATGGCGGAAAGAAATGGAATGCGATGCGATCCTAATAAGGAAACAAAATGGCGGGCGAAATAATTACAATGATATGCGTAATTTATTGTAATAAATGGCGGAAATAGTATGATGCGATGGTGTGATTTAAGAACAAATCATTAAAGTATTTAGTGGGTGTAGGTAAATTCTAAGGTAGGTAATTAATTACCTATTTGTGCGGTTAAGTATAAGATTAAAAGATAAAAATAGCTTGCCAATGCGAGATGCGGTAAAATAAAGAAATTTTGACAAACTATCAATCTCGTAATCGATGCGGTGAGTAGGTATAATACCTATAGAAAGTGTTAGCGATATGTAGGTATATAGGTACAAAATGCGTATTAATGCAGATAAATAGCGATAATTGTGTAAGTGTGTTAAATATTATAGCGAACAATAATAATGATAATTATCAATAGAAATGCGAGTTTGCGGGTAGGTAGGTAGGTACCTAGGTGCAATATTGTTTTAAGTTTTAGACTAGTTAATCCGGCTCGAAGGACCAACAAATATGGTGATTAAATTCTAATGAAAATGAAATGGACTGTATAAGGATTAGCGCTCGTGATACGCAAGTACCTAGGTAGTTACTTTTTAAGGCTTGCAAACACGACGTATAGGGCGGAGAAAGTTGAGCCGTAATAAATGGATGGGAGACAAAGGACACAATCACAGCTCCTGCAGGAAAGAGGATGTGCACACTTACTTGCTTGCTGCCGAAGGTGACGTCTCCAGGTCCTGATTTCGCCCAACGGTCTTTTGGCGGCTTAGGGCGGCGCGTTGGGGCGGTAGAAATTCACAGCTCAAGTCACACACCTAGGAATCTTGATTTTGTCCACACAGTGGTACCACTTTAACACACTTTTTGCACAATTTTGGGACAATTAGCGTTTTTAAATACGTATAATTTTAAAGGTTTTGATTAGCACATGTAACCGTGGCGCGCGTCGATGATAGAAGGTTCAAGATGTCTCCCATCCGACAGTTTGTGATTCGCTACTGACGTCTCACTCTCTCGCGTAGGTGAGCGAGCAGGACAGCAATATTGCGTGCACACATCAAGGAAAGTGGAATAATTAAAAGGAGAGGAATGACGTACATGTTTGCAAGTACTAAAAAACAATAAAAGTCCTTTTTAAATCCACCACTATGTGATCTCAGGAGGTACAGTCAATCATGTATTATGCAAAACGTCTGGATTGAGGAGCCAAATAAAATGCGTTTATTTACTAAAGGATGTCACCAAAAATGGCCCAAATGATGTACCGAGGTACACTCTGCGAAAAAAAATACCCTGTAATACCCTGAGTAATATACCAATAATATATTTTTTTCTGGTTATTTGGAGTCGAGAAAAAAAATGAAAAATGCACTAGATATAAGAACCTATTCCACAGATTATATCATAACATTCAGCTCTTTGATACTAGAAAAAACTGTCAAGTTGACAGGTGTCATTGTCACTTGAAGTTAATTTTATGAAGTCGGAATGACGTTTTTCTAATGACGTTTAGTTTGACAGTATTCTTTTGTCGTTTTGTTACTTGCACTTGCACGCAAAAACACTGTTTAAACAGTTGATTTGAGAGGTTATATTTATTTGTTTGACTTTGTGTTAATTAATTCCGATTTCCTACGTCTAATGATTTTTAACATGTGTATAACCAATATGTAGGTACATTTGCGTTATTAAACTGAAAGTGATTATTCAGTATTGCCATAATTAAATTGTGTTACAAGGAGGTAGATAGTTCACACTTTTAATGATTTATTTCTAAGTTTTTAGGAAAGATTGTACTAAAATAACATTATTTTCGGAATCCTCGTGTTTTTCCCTACATTTTGGTATACATGTACCTCAGGTACATAAAATGGGCTGAAATGTATGAGCGATTAGCGACCTCCTTTACTCTGTTTTACTACTTTGTCCATATGCTACAAATTTGAACAGACTTACTACTGAATGTTTTTTGGAGAGGAATATAAATTAACTAATTACTTTCATGGAAATTCACGCTCTTATGTATAGATTGAGGAGCCACATTAAAAATATTGTATATTCTTGAATATCAACGGTACTGGACTCAGATATTTAGTAGGCGCTATACACAATTGCTACTAAATGATACAATATTTTTCAAAAATATTCATTCAATATTTTCTATGTTTCATGTGGCTCCTCAATTCAGATGTTTAGATTGAGGAGCCACTTTTACATTAATACAATTTTGGGTATATTTGACTACAAATTTCAGGATTTGGGCTACAAAATTATTTCATTTCCTACTAAATAAGGCGTTAAATTTCCTTTTAAAATCTGAAGTGGCTCCTCAATCCATATGGACATATCTAATTAAGCTATGCTATGCGTCTTTTTAGACATTTTAGACAAAAAATAAACATTTATTTTTTACGTTTTAATAATAATGTATTTCTCAGTAGTTAATTTTTTTTTAGTTTTATGCGAATTTTCTAAATGTTTAATTCCTTTTATTTTAACTATAACTAACACTAATTTATGACATAGAAAAAGAAAATTTCAGTTATCTTATTATGTCCCGATAAAGCTAGTTTTATTGGACTACTGTCCCTATATCCCTATGTATGCTTAAATCTTTAAAACTACGCAACGGATTTTTTGATAAGGTTTTTTAAAATAGATAGAGTGGTTCAAGAGGAAGGTTTATATGTAAAATACATGGTGTCAAATTCCACACTATACCGAAGCGAAGCGAGGGCGGGTCGCTAGTAGATATAATAAATAACGTGTTAAAATGAATACCTAACCTACCAAACATCACGTAATACTGCTTTTCAAAAGCAGTGTCAACCTCGTGGCGACATCTATTAGATAAATTTTTAAACAACATACAATTTGAGCGAGGTCTAATCTTACTGAGGCACTAGTAGGGCGCCATTATGTCGAGTTCGGTTCGGTGACTATTTTAATTATTCGCAAATTGATTCATAATGGATACTGTTTTAAAATTGGTGCAGTTTTGTGGTACAAGTGTCTTCGCAACTGAACAATATGTGGGTTTATGGAAATAGGCGCGATCTTGGTTGTGTGAAGCTGAGACTTTTATTGTAGTGGTGGCTAACTCGGTAGATCTTACCGAGTAAACTGACTTGATATACTTGGTGTCAAATGCTCCAAGCAGCATTGGAATGCGATGCACCCGCATTTTAATGTAAACTGAAACAATCTACCACTGAACTATTCAACACTTGACACTGGCAAAAAATACTCCCTAAAGAGGAGAGTAGAATAGAATAGAAATATTTTTTATTTAAATAGAATTATTTAAAAGTACTTTTAAATCGTCCAGTTTTTTTTTGCCCTACCACCCATTCGGGACGTCTTTTTGCTGACAAGAAGAATGGGCGCAAGAAACTTATCAGTCTCATCAAAAGTAACGATATTTACAATTTATAATATCGTTACCTACCAAACACAATCAATATAAAAAAAACAGATTTCAAAGTAAACATATTAAATACAAAAGCAATTTACTCCCATGCTTTTTTGTCGTCTAAATAATCAACAATTTTGTAATAGCCCTTGCTCATAAGAACAGATTTAACAGAATCTTTAAATTTTTCTAATGGTAATTCTGTAATATTACTTGGAATCTTATTATACATTGCAATGCATCTACCCAAAAAAGAGCCTCTTGTTTTTTGTAATCTGAAACTTGGAACAGCAAGTTTATTCTTGTTTCTTGTATTAAAGTTATGCACATTACAATTTTTATTAAAAGTGTCTAAATTTTTTCTTGCAAACATTATATTTTCATAGATGTACTGAGTGAGATGCAATGGTTAGTATATTGATTTCTTTAAACAGATCTCGAAGTGAGTCTCTAGACCGTAGATTGTAAATGGCGCGCACTGCTCTTTTTTGAAGAATAAAAATGTTATCAATACTAGCAGCTGAGCCCCACAACAATAAACCATAGGTCATAATACTATGAAAATAGCTAAAATAAACCAATCTTGCTGTTTCAACGTCAGTCAAAAGCCTTATTTTCTTTACAGCATAGGCGGCAGAACTAAGTTTATTAGACAGGGCATCGATATGAGGATCCCATTGAAGTTTTGAATCTAAAGTTAAGCCTAAAAATTTTGTGGAATGAACCAACTCGACTGTTTCGCCATTTATGCTTATATTTGATATATTTGATTTATTAGTAGATTGCCAAACTAAAAATAAGAAGGAGAGCCACTAGTGGTTAGGATTGTTATCAGTCTCACCTCAGCGGGCGCGGAGTGACGCACAAAGGCGACATCCCCACCCCCCTCCACCATGCAGCGGACTGCGCCCACGTGCCCGAAGTAGTCCTCACTCGCGTCGCGCCGACAGCGTCTACATTATACGAATAAATCTAAATTATACGTCTTCAAATAAACACAGTTACAGTTACAGTTTTGACAGTTATACAGGGTGTTACAAAACAACCCGCAATGCTGAATATGGGAGATAGGGACCATCAAACCGAACAATTCTGAAATTCGAAAAAAAATTAGCTGTTTCATTAAAAAAAAAAAAATAATAACAAAATGACCAAAATGTATGAAACAGCTCCCTACCTACCATCCCCAATAATACCCATAGCATTAGGGGTATTTTTGTAAGTGGTTGTAATAGTAATAAACGTACAGAAGTCCATCTGCGCGAGGATAATCAAATAATAAGCTACTCTCGCTGCACGGCAATAAAGTACAATTTCAAATTGCACAGCGCTGCGTGCCTAATATTGTATGCACCTTCTCTTTTTGTCACGTTAGTCGCGTACATAGATTAAAGTTATATACTGGTTATAGATGGCTCTCTCCCCTCTGTTTTTAGGATACAAGCATACAGCGCCATCTCTTTTTCTCGAATGGAACTACATCGCTATAGGTATACGTAGGTACCTACCTATTCAATATTTTAATGAAAATTTGATGTCAAAGTTATCTGATGTTTATTGTCAAAAAATTAGAAGCTGTTATGAGCTTGTAATTTACTGTCCAATAAACACCAAATAACTTTGCCAAAGTGTTATCTAGGTTGTTAAAAAATGAAAAACATCCTAATATACTGAAAATTATTTTTATTTAATTTTATGAGTAATTATATCTATTATGATAAGTATAAATTACAGTTCTAAACACACTATTATAGACACATAGTTAATGCAGTACAAGTAAGTAAGTAGTAAACATCACAAAAATAACAATTAAAATGAGTTACATAATTTACCCGCTGCTCATAAAATACTTCCAGTTAATGCTGTGCATGCCTCCAACTATTTTTCAAAAGTGATAGCATTGTGACTGGGAGAGGCTACTGTAGTAACATCTGAAACAAAGAGTTGTGATTTGACTTTACTTACAGATCAACATTGAAGAAAATACAAAATATACTAATTTAATATTTTAGCAATAAGTAGGTTTTAAAAAGGTTAGGTACCTTTATTGCTTTGTGTTTTGTTTAAACAAGTGTGGTTTAAACAAATATGGTACGAAATGTCGCAGTAAAGGTTAAGTTAAACGTTAATTTAATGCAACTTTTTATTACTATGAGGTTAGGTTATATAGGTACTTTGAAATGTTTATATTTTAATAGAGAGAACTGAGATAGTGAAAACGTATCATTTATTTACCTTGCCCGTAATGCAAACTGCAAGCAATCAGGAACACAACAAAATATCATGTAAATAGGCACCGCAGGTACCTACTCGTATCTAGAACATTGTTGACGTAGTTCATAGTCTTTTCTCTAAAAAATTTGTATAAACACAGTCGCAAATAGCACTCGACGATTATTAGTAAAAAATTAAGCACTATTTAACGAATATCAATGAAGAAATGACTATTTACGACATTAAAAAGTGAAAATTTTCCAAACAAAACAAACACACCAAATTTAAGTTCACACAAAGGTAAGGTCCGACTGAGCTCGGTCTCGGTTTTGCGTGTGGTATGGTAGGATAAGTATTTTTTTTTACAATTTTTATTAAGCTGGTTTGTGTGGTGTGTAAGATGTGTTTGGTACTTGCTATTATAGAAAGACATTAAAAAATTTGAGGAAAGAAAGGTCCAAAAATTTATAATTATTTGTTATAACCTTCGCTTACGAATATTGATTATGATTACATTCAAAAACGTTATGTACGTATTATCTAGGATGTTTTGTTGATTTAATCAATAAAAATAAATGAAAAATACGTTATTTTCTTCAGTTAACGTGTTTTTCATCAGTTTTTGCCAAATTGTTGTAAGATTTTACTAATATTCATAATTCTTGGTCTCAGTTTCAAGCAGTGAACTAAAATCTATGGAACAAGCATTGCGCTCAAAAAATGGCACCACACGAAGAGTACAACTAAGTGGATGGAGCTAAAGATGCTGGCATTTAATTATGCAGCACAAAGTGTCTGAGCACTGGTTGCTTATTAGCGACCGTAATTTGTATACTCATAGATATTTGTATACTTAAACGAAAAAATATGTAACGTTATTTCTGCATTTTTTTATTGTTTTCTTTGCGTCTTTTACACCATTTGACTACACAGGACGTTATATCTAATAAACTTTCTCTTTCTTTTTTTTCTCTACAATACAAACTGCAATTATTGTAAAGAACGTTAACGTCAGTCACCAGATTGGCCCGACTAAAGTTGAGCGGGTTGTACTTTTTCGGCCCCGTAGTGCCATGTTTTAGCAATATTTGTTGGCAATTACACTTTCATAGATTTTAGTTCGCTGGTTTCAAGTCTCGTTCTCATTTCCTTGCAGAAAAGAGGTTTCGGTCGGATCCTAGTTCACTTGACAGTCCGATATTGCCACATGTAAAAAATTCAATAAAATTATTTATTAATTGCCTATAGTGGTAACACTGATACGGCGCAACAGAGTTGCCATTCGGCTTAAATAGATGGCGCTGTATTTTTTTGAATAGTATAGAAATGTACTAAGATTCCCTACCATGGTCGCGTAGCTCTGTCTCAAACCGACACACGACATCCCTAGTGCGCTGGCTCCAGCTCCTAGAGTGAGACCCACCCCCCCACAGAAACTGTCATCGAATATTTTTAAATATTATATTTTATTTGCCTTTTTAGGCCTTAAATGTTACCGGAAGGAGGCGCCATGACAGAGGTGGCACAGGTTGTCGTGCGGCGCGGTGCTGGAGTCCACGTACTCGTTGCTGAGGGCGCCCGGCGCGCACGCCTTGGTGAAGTACTCCGCGGTGGCTGTGTGTAACGCTCACCGGAAGGAGGCGCCATGACAGAGGTGGCACAGGTTGTCGTGCGGCGCGGTGCTGGAGTCCACGTACTCGTTGCTGAGGGCGCCCGGCGCGCACGCCTTGGTGAAGTACTCCGCGGTGGCTGTGTGTAACGCTCACCGGAAGGAGGCGCCATGACAGAGGTGGCACAGGTTGTCGTGCGGCGCGGTGCTGGAGTCCACGTACTCGTTGCTGAGGGCGCCCGGCGCGCACGCCTTGGTGAAGTACTCCGCGGTGGCTGTGTGTAACGCTCACCGGAAGGAGGCGCCATGACAGAGGTGGCACAGGTTGTCGTGCGGCGCGGTGCTGGAGTCCACGTACTCGTTGCTGAGGGCGCCCGGCGCGCACGCCTTGGTGAAGTACTCCGCGGTGGCTGTGTGTAACGCTCACCGGAAGGAGGCGCCATGACAGAGGTGGCACAGGTTGTCGTGCGGCGCGGTGCTGGAGTCCACGTACTCGTTGCTGAGGGCGCCCGGCGCGCACGCCTTGGTGAAGTACTCCGCGGTGGCTGTGTGTAACGCTCACCGGAAGGAGGCGCCATGACAGAGGTGGCACAGGTTGTCGTGCGGCGCGGTGCTGGAGTCCACGTACTCGTTGCTGAGGGCGCCCGGCGCGCACGCCTTGGTGAAGTACTCCGCGGTGGCTGTGTGTAACGCTCACCGGAAGGAGGCGCCATGACAGAGGTGGCACAGGTTGTCGTGCGGCGCGGTGCTGGAGTCCACGTACTCGTTGCTGAGGGCGCCCGGCGCGCACGCCTTGGTGAAGTACTCCGCGGTGGCTGTGTGTAACGCTCACCGGAAGGAGGCGCCATGACAGAGGTGGCACAGGTTGTCGTGCGGCGCGGTGCTGGAGTCCACGTACTCGTTGCTGAGGGCGCCCGGCGCGCACGCCTTGGTGAAGTACTCCGCGGCCGCGTGCGCGCCGTCGCACCCGTACGACCTGCGCACAACACAAGCGTATTGGGAGGGTGCGAAGGTATAACAATCGATCGCAGCACTCATGGTGGCAAAAAGTAGAAATAAAGAAGGCTCTGTAATCTGCTTGAAAACGATATTTAATTTATTACTAGCGATACAGGAATAATTATATATGTTTATTATCACTTAGTAAAATTATTAATGTAGCTTTATCCTCTTGTTTTACAAAATCTACAACTAAAAAAGAAGTAAACAAACCCTGATATAACCAAAATAAAACACTCTTTTTGAATAGATCTTACTTGCCATATTTAATTTAAATGACCAAAAATGATTTCACAACACTTTGTCCACCCAAATCATAGTAATTTTGAAATTTACATTAATAACAATATGTATAGTATTTTTTAACATTTTGTCACGATGCCGCCATTACATATCAAAACGTCAAAACGGTCAGGTCAGAGCCAACAAAGTTGCAACACGCTAGGTGGCGCTAAAAGCGTGCACGGAGCCAATAGTTCGAATCACGAAAATTTTTAAAGATAATGGGGGGAACCATCAAACTGAACAACTTTTACTCAGTGTTGGCAATAAGATATTTTGAATTCCGCTAAACAAGTTGGTATTTTCCGTCACAAATCCGTCAAAATGAAATACTTTTTCGTCATTAAAATCCGTCAAATAAAATACCGATTATTTCATCGGGTAAATCATACGAGTAGCATGGCTTTCCCTTTTGTTCAGACCAAAATGTATTTTTAAATGGTATTCACCAAATTTTCTGCACTTTTTTTCCTTTAATTTTGATTTTACCCCATTCAACACGCTGAAAATATGTAAGGACTTACATAACATTAACAAATATGTCACAATCAAAAAATGTTTAATTTTAATCAAAACTATTCCCAATAAGTAGCAACTAGTTCATATCTATGTTATCCTACTTAATTAATATTATAAATGTGAAAGATTGTGGGTTTGGATGTTTGTTCCTCAATCACGCAAAAACGGATGAACAAATTTGAATGAAATTTGACACACAGATAGTTTATAGCCCGGATTAAAACATAGGATACTTTTTATCCCGGTTCCCTAGGGATTTTCAGAATGTCCACGCGGACGAAGTCGCGAGCGGAAGCTAGTACTACATTATATTTCACACATATCTGATCCACCCATTAGATATAAGATACGCGAGCGGTTAAACCCACCCGGCCGCCATACCGATGCCAGTGTGGCACGTGTTCTTGCCGCGAAGATATGTCAAATCCATAGAAATAGAATGTCAAAGAACAACAATGTCAATAAACAGATGATCCGAAAACGAATGCATACATTTTATATGAGATACATAAAATGTGACTTCGATTCTTAAATATGACTAAATTATGGCAAAGGAAATTAATAAACTATGTTCCATACTGTTTTCTTCGTCTATAAACGAATAAATGTAGCGAAATTTGGTTTTAGAGAAATGTGTGGCAATATCTTATTTACCTGTGAAAAGTGTGATTACTTGGATTGTTTCTTTTTGTCACATCACAATTATTTAGAGCACAAGACACCATGGCTCCACGATACCTTTATTTTAAATTCTAATTAAGATTAACAAATATTTTAAACAAACTGTGATTGCTCATTTGCTAGGCGGGACGCTAGGGGCTCTTACTGTAAAAAATGTTGGCACATGTCACTTGATCCTTTGTCTCTTTTGTACATAGACCGTGTCCGTATGATGTTAACTTCTCTTTTCCACGCTTTGTTGGTCTTCTTGAGCGCAGCGAAAATTTTTCTATGTCTATGGTCAAATTTGTGTCTGGGTCGCTTCTTCGCCTCGGCCACAGCGTAGCCACTAGTTCATATCTATGTTATATTTAATTATATTTAATACATACCTGATCCACCCATTAGATATGAGATACGCGAGCGGGTAAACCCACCCGGCCGCCATGCCGATGCCGGTGTGGCACGTGTTCTTGCCGCGGAGGTATGTTAAGTCCGTGTCGGGGTCTTGCTCCTTCGCCACGGCCACAGCGTAGTACCAGTTGTCGCCGCTACTGTACACCTGTTTAATACATGACGGATTAATATGACAGCTATTACATGTTTAATACAGATTACGATCATCCGCGAGATTACAAAAGCCTCTTGATTTCGGCCAGGCACATGGACGAAACGCTCTGGCTTTTGGAGTAAGATTTTTTACTCCAATAGCCAGAGCATTTCGGCCAAGTACCTGGCCGAAATCAACAGGTTATTGGAGTATTTTTTTGAAAAAGTGAGACTAGAAAAGCCTGTTGAACTCGGCCAGGTACTTGGACGAAATCAACAGGCTTTTGTAGTGAATTTTTTTACTACAAAAGCCAGAGCGTTTCGGTCAAGTGCCTTGCCGAAATATCATTCCTATTCGGGCTCATAAAGTTAGGAATCACCTAAGTGGAGTTAGGAATAGGAATGGCTTAAGGTTAGTGCAAACAAATTTTCGGCGGCGTCCAGTAAGGCGAAGTCGCTGGTTCCCTCTGCAATGGCCTACATAAGTGCGGCTCACCTCTTGTTCCATCTGCGATGGCATACATAAGTGCGGCTCACCTCTTGTTCCCTCTGCGATGGCCTACATAAGTGCGGCTCACCTCTTGTTTCCTCTGCGATGGCCTACATAAGTGCGGCTTACATCTTGTTCCCTCTGCGATGGCCTACATAAGTGCGGCTCACCTCTTGTTCCCTCTGCGATGGCCTGCATAAGTGCGGCTCACCTCTTGTTTCCTCTGCGATGGCCTACATAAGTGCGGCTCACCTCTTGTACCCTCTGCGATGGCTTACATAAGTGCGGCTCACCTCTTGCATGAACGGCACCAGGCGGTGGTTGTAGGCGGCGTGCAACATGTCGGCGGCGTCCAGTAGGGCGAAGTCGCTGGTTCCCTCTTGGATGGCGCGCTCGCAGTGCCGCGTGCTGTGGCCGCGCCAGCACACGAGGGTGGGGGAAAGGAATGCCGCTTTTAAAGCCACCTGGAATGGTGACGTTTTGTTAGCAAATTCAACTTATTTGATATATTTTTTAAGATATTTTTTTGATATAACGGGTGTAACAAGGCACTCAACGAAGCCGAAGTCCACGCATTTCGCCCATCATCGGGATCATTTTTGTCCTTTACACTATACCTGGGAAACCAATAGCTACGAAGTTATTGAAGGTCAAAGTAAAAAAGTTTTCAGTTTTTTTTTATAAAATCTTATTTTATTCGTTTTCTACTAATTTTTGTCTAAAGAAACATTATCAAAATTGTATGTATTTCGTAACAAACAATGGCTTCAAAGCGTTATCTATCACTGAATGTATTTCATGAGCACGCACATAAACGTTGCCTTTCCACTCGGCCGCACGCAGCTGTATACAGCTGCTATTATATTATATATATGCTAATGCTATAGCATTCACTCGCAGGCGCGGTCTTTTGTACGCGTTACGTTGGCGTGGTAATGTATGCAATGATTTTTTAACACCAATAATTAAAATCGTTTCCCTGTAATAATTTTAAACAGAAAGGGTCCTGATGATGGGCAGAATACGTAGACCTCGGCTTCGTTGAGTGTCTTGTTACACCCGGTATTTGCCAACAATGCGCATTGGGTCCTCGTGGTGGGTTATGGCCCAACCTCCTTATCCACTCATGGAAAGCCGGTGCCCCAGCAGTGGGGACATTAAAAATGGCTGATGGTCAATGTAATTGTTCCATAATAATAAACACAAAATCTATTAGTTGATAAAAAAAACTTTTCAATCATATTTACCTCAAATATTTTTGACTGTCTAAAAGTAAGATTATTTACACGACTGCCCAAAAAGGAGTGTATATGTGTTCAGGGTTCATGTATGTTTGTGGGTATGCGAGTTTCTTTATTCCACCATAACTTCCGAATCGCTCAACGGATTTGGATGTATGGGGTATCGTTAGAATCTTCACATCATTCCGAGTGACACTAGCTATTTTTTTTTGAAAAAGTCAATATGGCGGCTGTACGACGCCATTTTCAAATGTGCAAAAAAATGTTTTTCTTTAATTATTACAATATGGGCATCAAATGAAAGGCCTTAATGATCACATTTCAAAACTATATAGTTTGTCATTAAATGTGTGAAATAAAAATAAATGTAAAAATTATTAAAAACAAGCCTGCCCTGTAAAAAATGAACTAAAAAGTTAAATAACAAGTGCCATTGCAGTTGGGGGACCTCTTTGATTAAAAATTGTTCCACAAAATGGTCCCTCGACTGCAATGACACTTGTTATTTAACTTTTTAGTTCATGAAATAAAACACTTTTTAACGGATACTAGCGCGGTTTTATTGAATGTACTTTGGTATTTAGTTGGTATTTGGTTTGATTTTTGGTTTTTCCCGACGTTTCGGCACCTTTGCAGCTGCCGTGGTCACGGGGGACTGAAGCTACCCGTGAGCCTACCCTCAAGCGATGAATTTTTTTTTTTTTTTTTTTTTTTTTTTTTTTTTTTTTTTTTTTTTTATACGTTCAGAAATTAAAATTTTAACAAAATTTTTAATTATTTTATGTTGATTTATAATTTAATTTTATGAATTATTTAATGCTAAAAAGAGAGAGAAATCTACTGAAACTACCACCATTTCATAAAATTGGGAGGCCCCTCCAAGAAAGAAATGGCGAAAGAAAACTTGGAGAGGGAGCCGACCTCCGTCTTTTGTATTAATTTATTTATTTGCAAAAGGAACTAACCGTATCATTAGATCTTACAGTGTGTGTGAGGGGCTTTAGCTTGTGAATGATGGGGTCCCAAGCTGGTGGAATTTTCCAACCATCATCTCTATTGAAATTAGGATATTTATTTATTTCGATAGCCTCGATTAGATCTTGATGTCAATTATCTTATTCCATCCTGCCCTACACCGCCGAAACTGTATGGGTTACCGAAAATACACAAAGACAATGCTCCGCTGCGTCCGATTGTAAGCCAAATTGACTCACCAACTTATAAATTGGCTAAACACGTAGCAAAAACACTTACACCACTGAGAGGTAACACATCAGCCTTTGTAAAGGATTCCTACCAGTTTGTCAGTGAGATACAACATCTACATCTCGCTGATGATGAAACTATGGTTAGTTTTGATGTTCAGTCCTTATTCACATGCTTACCAGTACAGGACTGCATTGATATCATCAGGAAAAAGCTAGTTGACAACAACATGCCAATTGAATATGCAGAACTACTAGAATTATGCCTAACATCTGGCTATCTGTTATGGAACGAGGAGTTCTACGTGCAAGTGGACGGCGTAGCAATGGGCTCTCCTGTATCCCCCATCGTTGCTGACATTTTCATGGAGGATTTTGAGGAGAAAGCACTAGCCACAGCACCAGTGACTCCCCGGTTCTACAAACGGTACGTAGATGACACTTTCACAATACTACCTAGAGACAGTGTCCCTGCATTTCTTAACCATCTTAACTCCATAAACCCCAACATACAATTTACTATGGAGTTAGAGGCAGACAATAAACTAGCTTTCCTAGACATTCTCATTATCAGGAATCCGAACCAAACCTTGAGCCACACAGTGTATCGTAAAGCAACCCATACAGACAGATACCTTAATGGTGACTCTCACCATCATCCTATACAGTTAGCTACCGTAGGGAAATCTTTGTTTCAGAGAGCCCGCGGAATCTGTGACAAACAACACCTGACTGCTGAGCTTCAGCACGTCCAACAAGTACTGCGTAACAACAAGTTGCAAGTACCACACCTCAATCACAGAAAACGCGCCAAACCAGCCACAGTAGAGCGTCAACCTGCCATCCTACCATACTTGAAGGGTGTCACTGACAAGATTGGAAACATTCTGAAGCGAGCGTCAATCAAAACTTACTTCAAGCCGCCGAAGAAGATCAACCAATTCTTACGACCTGTCAAGTGTAATATCCCCCTTCAAGCTGCAGGCGTCTACAAACTAGATTGTGACTGTGGACTCTCCTACATCGGGCAAACAAAGAGAAGCATAGGGACCCGCGTCAAAGAGCATGTAGCTGACATGAAACATAGGCGCGATAACAAGTCTGCAGTGAGTGAACACGCCTTTGAGGGGCCCAACCATTATATTAGATTTGACAAACCCCAAATCCTTGCTAGGGAACGTAGATTTATCCCTAGAATGCTCCGCGAGGCTATCGAAATAAATAAATATCCTAATTTCAATAGAGATGATGGTTGGAAAATTCCACCAGCTTGGGACCCCATCATTCACAAGCTAAAGCCCCTCACACACACTGTAAGATCTAATGATACGGTTAGTTCCTTTTGCAAATAAATAAATTAATACAAAAGACGGAGGTCGGCTCCCTCTCCAAGTTTTCTTTCGCCATTTCTTTCTTGGAGGGGCCTCCCAATTTTATGAAATGGTGGTAGTTTCAGTAGATTTCTCTCTCTTTTTAGCATTAAATAATTCATAAAATTAAATTATAAATCAACATAAAATAATTAAAAATTTTGTTAAAATTTTAATTTCTGAACGTATAAAAAAAATTCATCGCTTGAGGGTAGGCTCACGGGTAGCTTCAGTCCCCCGTGACCACGGCAGCTGCAAAGGTGCCGAAACGTCGGGAAAAACCAAAAATCAAACCAAATACCAACTAAATACCAAAGTACATTCAATAAAACCGCGCTAGTATCCGTTAAAAAGTGTTTTATTTCATGTCTAGTGAGCGCGTAAGCTTGAGAAGTGAATATTTTTAGTTCATTTTTTACAGGGCAGTCGTGTTTTTTTAATATTTTTAAATTTATTTTAAAAAATATAGATTTTTTACATTATTTCCAGTCTCATTTTTTTTAAATGGCATGTACCATGGGCAACAGCGTCGATTAACCACCGCTAAGGTTAAAATCGCTTGCACGCCGCGCCCGCTGTCACATACGTTTAGTTCGTGCAGGGGCGATACGCGCGCACACGAATTTTGTTGCAAACTGGTTAAGCGACGCTGTTGCCCATAGTACATACTGAACTGAAACATTTGATAGTATAGTGCATAATTATTAGAACCACTATCAGCGAAATAAACTAATCTTTATTGAAGCAGCACAAACATTTATTGCATACCCAGGTTTTTCTTCGTTCAGGCAAATGTCAATTATTATTTTACTTATGTAAACTTTGTAACTGATTGTACTAAACCACATTTTTGAAAAATAAATAATTATTCTATTCTAAAAGTAGTAAGAGAGCCAATATTTATATGACAGCATTAAGTCGGTTTACTGTACTAAATATATGAAAGAATAACTATGAATAACTGAAGGAATTATTAAAAGCATCTTTATAACCAGTTAACTTGTAAAGAATTAAAAATCTCACCCTCATTTTCACACACTTGTCCATTTCAGCGTCGCTAGTGACACACAACACGGCGCGTTTCACGGGACAGTCTCTTATCCCCAAAACTGCCTTTTCAGCTTGGTCACCCACAAACTCGTTGTTCAATATATGCTTAGCCGCCTGGTTCTCTTCTTTTAGTACTAGGAAGTTTATTGTGGCGTCCTAGAAACATGAATATTATGGTCGAAAAATGCCGAAAAGCGGCAAAAAAATAAGTCACTTTTAAGAAGGTGCAAAACCAACATTCCAAAATAATATAGGATAACTTTATCTGTCTTAATCAGAGTGCGTTCGTTAAACTAGGGCCAAAGTTAACATGGCGTTAGACTGCGGACTAACGCCATTTTAGCGCAAATCGTATTCAGAGTGACAGTTTAACGTTTAGTCCCACCGTTTAAGGATTAAAAGGTGCATTGTGATTGGTTTACAAGCATTAAACCAGGTTTTGTTAGAACAGTCTTGCATCCCAGTTTTGTGAAACATCTCTGAATAACACAGTAAGTGTTTAAAGAAATAAATATAGTGGTGGCCAGATAGTTTATATATTTTATAAAAAAAGATGATTATACCTGCAGTAATAGATCGGTAGTGCCATTGGAATCGAAAAGTTGGAACTGGGATTCAATTGGTTGTCCGTTGCTGCTTAGCCGTTGTTCATATGGAGAATATGTTGATGACCTATAAAATATCGATTTAATTACTAAATTAGGCAGTCGTGTAATTAAAGCGGGTTTTCCAAGCTATTCTATGATGTTCAGTCTAGAGTCTAGGCTGTTTTAAGCTCATGTAAATGTTAAAGCTATCCAGCTCAGCTATCCATTCAAAATTTCGACATTGTTAAAATCGGTGTTCCCTAACCGCCTCTATTGTCTAGTGGTTCGCCCACCCGTGTAAGACGCAGGGGTCCCGGGTTCGATTTCCGGCAGTGGGGTACATTTGTACTCGGTTTGGTTGGTGAATTGGTGATAGGGCTTATTTCAAGTCCGTCTGGTTACCTACCACTATCTTACCTAAGTCTGACGCCGTAACAATAATTTAAAAATTGTTGTTTCGGCAGTTATGGGTAAGATAGCCAGTTCCTCAGTGGTGAGGATTCCGAGTGTAGTGTGCTTACACTTTCGGTTTTATCGACACTTAACATCAGGTGAGATTAAGGCCAAACACTATACCGTTGTGGATAAAAAAAAAATGTAAAAAAATGCTATAGTGTTCATACTAACCTGGAGTTATCTTCTCTGTCCTTGTTGTACGTATTAAAATTGTCTCTTCTATACGGATCATATGGCAACCTAGATTGCTCAGTGGTGGAGTAAGGGTTCCCAAAGCCGTTGGTAGGTTGGTACCCGGTTGTACGGTTAGATATCTTGTTGTAAGGATTCGGTTCTCCGTACAGTTGGACTACTTTTTGGAGGAATCGTTGTAATCTGTGGGGAGAAATGGTTGTGGTAAAGTCCGTAAAGTTTACGCTGGCGTAGTAAGAAAAGGAACTAATTTTGGATAAGGATTTTGTCAGTTGTTTTTTATCTCTTGTTTCCAATAACATAATTTATCAGGGTAAATGGCGTCACCATTGAGACGAAAAGTTATAATGGTCGCATGCACTTTATTACACACACACACACACACACACACACACACACACACACACACACACACACACACACACACACACACACAGACGCGCGCGCGCGTGCGCGCTAGCGCAGTTGCTGATACGAAAATCGGTTTTTTGCTGAAAGGCAAAATTCTTACACCCAGCTTTGACCCTTCTTGCTGCCTCACACATGCATGCCTTCTTCTGATTATCTTTTTTGTTTTGTGTACCTAAATGTCAATTTTGTTTGTCCTTTTAATCATAAATTTAATGTAATGTTATTTATGTGAAAGCGTGTTCTAGTAAATTAACTTTTATGTCTATCTATTTATTAATAAAATTAAAGTTACGAAGCATATTGTCCTGTACCCTTCATTTGGAATAAACTGGAGTACAGTGTACCCACCTGGCCCTGGTGCGGGGCGGGGCCGCACTGCTGGTGACGACGGCGTCGGCCGGCACGCGGCCCCAGTTGCAATGCTCCCATTCCGTCACCGCTCGTCTGGATCCGTCCCGGCATAGCAGCTCGAACCTGTCTTCCGTTACACCGCCTGTGACAAATCATCAATGTGATGACGAGTATCTGCTACGATCTCTGTGCTCGAATGGTTTGTTTGCTAAATTGACCCAGCTATTATCAAAATCAAACCCATATGAAAACACGTATTTTTATAGCGCCATCTCTGATATCCAGTACAGATTATTAAATTGCTTCTATGGGTTTGAATTTGATAATGGCTGGGTCAATTTAGCAAACAACATGCATTGCGTTTGAGGTACCGTCGCTATTAGTATTTCCATAAAACAATGCACAATTCCAAAAAACCCATGTGTTTTCAAAGCGCCATCTCTGATATCCGGTACAGATTATGAAATTGCTTCTATGGGTTTGATTTCGCTAAAGTCTGGGTCAGTTTAGCAAACAACCTGCATTGCGTTTGTGATACCCCGTCACCATTAGTATTTCCAAATAAATAAATTCACAATTCCAAAAAACCCATGTGTTTTTATAGCGCCATCTCTGATATCCGGTACAGGGGCCGTACCGGCTAACGAATCGATTATCGAAAAGTCTGCTGGGTTTCAACTTAAAACAGAAAAATCAAAGTAAGGAATTTCGTCTTGTACTTTCTGTTGACGTAATTTGGAAGATAACGATGTTCGCGTGACGTCATGGATTGGGGTTCGCCATTTTGGCCCAATTGGGGCTCGATTTATCTGTTTTAATTTGAAACCCAGCAGACTTTTCGATAATCGATTCGTTAGCCGGTACGGCCCCACATAAATTGCTTCTATGGGTTTGATTTTGATAATGGCTGGGTCAATTTACCAAACAACTTGAATTGAGTTTGTGATACCCCGTCACTATTAGTATTTCCATAAAACAAATTCACAATTCCAAAAAACCCATGTGTTTTAAAGCGTCCGCTCTATTTCCGGTACAGATTATGAAATTGCTTCTATGGGTTTGATTTTGATAATGGCTAGGTCTGTTTAGCAAACAAACAACTAAAAATATTTATGATAAGCGATAGACAGCATGGATTTCGAGAGGAAAAATCGGTTGCCAGCAATTTGTTCTCATACGTTAACTCGTTGGCTCAAGTCTTGAATGCAGGGGGCCAAGTAGACTCAATTTATACAGATTTCAGCTGCGCTTTTGACAAGGTTGACCAATTCTGATAGGAAAGTTAGCCAACTTTTACAGCACAGCCGATCCTCTGCTATCCTGGTACAGATCATACTTGTCGAAGCGATTTCAGTATGTTGTCTTGAATGGACATGAATCTGAACGTTTTCCCGTCACTTCTGGAGTTCCACAAGGATCACACCTAGGACCGATCTTGTTTATCCTGTTTATAAATGACGTGGTAGGCTGCTTTAATCACAGTCACTGTTCCTTATTCGCCGATGACATGAAAATTTATAGGGAAGTTAAATCCGAGCGGGACATCGAATTGTTGCAATCAGACTTAGACAATGTTTCCAACTGGTGTGTTCAAAACCGTATTGTCTTAAACGTATCTAAGTGCTACCACATTACGTTCACTAGAAACAGACTCCGTATACAGGGAAACTACAATATCTCTCATGGAAGAATTGCAAAAGTGGAAGTAATAAGGGACCTTGGCGTGATTCTTGACAGAAAACTAAATTTTGTGGCTCATTATGACTCCATTATTAAACGAGCTGCTCGAATGCTCGGGTTTATAAGGAGGGCAACCACACTTCGTCGCATAGAATCAAAGATCTTGCTTTTCAACTCTTTAGTCAGAAGTATTCTAGAGTACTGCAGCGTAATCTGGAATCCTTACTATATTATTCATACCGAAAGAATTGAAAGCTTAAATCGTTCTTTCACACGACATCTAGCTTATATAAGTAGGGGTTGGAAAATAATAGACGTGCGTTCGGTACAGCATTTATTGCAAGACTAGTGTAGTGCCGGGTGATGCTTACCCTCTATACCAAATATATTCCAACACCTTCACCCTTAATTAACACTAAATTAATAACTAAATAAAAACTAAGCTTAACGGTAGAAGGCACAGAACATATAAGAACAAGCCTTTTATATGTTTCCTTATTATACGTTCTGTGGTACTAAGTTGAATATTAAACTAATAGTAAGTTATGCTGATACTAATTATGCACAACAGCATAGTATAATAATGAGTACAATAGTAATAACATCTTCTCAAAATAATCAGAAATATTCATCTACCCCATAATGAATTGGAGGTTGAATATAACGTCGGTTCGTTCTAACATTTGATGGAGGCGAGGCACTACTCTCGGGTACACTGGGCTGCGATTCCGTATTTGGGTTTGGTGATCTGACAACGTTTGGCAACGCCGACGTCATCTCTCCTGGTATAATAGAGGAGCGCTCCTCTGGTACTTCCTTCTCTGTCATCGGAACCACCAGAGAACTCGCTCTGCGCGCTGCTGAAAGCTTAGGCGGTATACTTTCATCTACCCCAGAGATCCTATGTCTTAATTGGTCTACGTGTCTATGTACCTCGGTTCCACTATCACATTTTACTTTATAATCTGTATTACCTAACCTTTCCGCAACTTTACCGGGGACCCATTTGTCGCTGGAACGAAAATCGCGGCACCAAACATCCTCCCCCTGCTGGAGCTGGCGTCGTCGTGTCGGGCCGGAATCCATGTTATTTTTCATCTGACTTTCAACGACTCGTTGCGAGCGGTCCGGTTTAAGTTTATCTAAACGCATACGTAAACTCCTACCTAATAGAATTTTCGCAGGGCTGTCGCCCGTAGTGTAATGTTCCGTGTTTCTATAAGCTAGTAAAAATCTGTTGAGGGCCGTATCTATATCTACTTTCTGCTTGAGAGCCTTTTTAATTACTCGTTTACATATTTTAACCGCGTTTTCCGCTGCTCCATTAGAGGCCGGGTGATACGGTGCTGAAAAAATATGATCAATACCGTTATTCTTTAAAAAACATCCAAATTCTGTACTCGAAAATGGAGGGCCGTTATCACTGACCACCTGCTTGGGTAGACCGAATCTCGCCCACATGTCACGTAAAACCGCAATGAGCGCCCCTGCAGTTGTACCTTTCATTTTAATAGCCTCAATCCACTTTGAGCAAGAGTCCACTACTACCAGGTAAGTCGTGCCTAGCATGGGCCCTAAGAAATCAAGATGTAGCCTAGACCATGGACGATCTGGCCATGGCCAGGGGCTCGGCGCATGAGCTGGCGGCGCGTCGGCGACGCTGGCGCACACGGCGCAGCCCCGGCAGGCCGCTTCTAGCGCCTCGTCTATCCCCGGCCACCACGTGTAGCTGCGTGCTAATGCTTTTGTTTTTACTATGCCCATATGGGATTCATGAAGCTCATGTACTACTCTATTTCTACAAGTAGATGGTATGACAACCCGGTGACCCCACATAATGCAACCCAGTTCACAATATAACTCGTTTTTCCTATTAAAAAAGGGCTTAAGTTCTTTTAAATCTACTTCAACAGGCCATCCATCCGTAATGTAACTCATCACTCTACTTAGTAAAGGGTCAGATGCCGTTTCTTTTTTTAACATTTTATAGTCTAAAAGAAGCGCAGTAGTGGCAAAATGTAAGTACGTTTGTTCTGGAAGGTCATTTACTGAGGACTCTGTACCTTCTTTGTGAGTTTTAATTAAACGCGAGAGAGAATCTGCCGTATTTTTATCGGTATTAACATATTCGATTCTGAAATCATAAGCCGAAAGTTTTATTGCCCATCTCTGAAGACGGCTCGCCGCTGTTGTAGGTATTCCTATATTGGGGCCAAAAATGCTTACCAGCGGTTTGTGGTCGGTTCGTAATATAAATTTCCTTCCATATAGGTATTGATGGAACTTCTCCACCGAAAATATAATCGCTAGTGCTTCTTTATGTATTTGGCTATAATTTCTTTCCGCGGGCGAGAGTGCGCGTGACGCATACGAGACCACTCGTTCCGCACCGTCCGGTGTGCGTTGCGCCAACACCGCGCCCACTCCATATGCGCTCGCGTCACACGTTACTACCGTTGGCCAGTCCATATTATAGTGTACTAATACACTAGTACTACATAATAGTTTTTTTACCCTAACAAAACAATCATTTTGCTCTTTTCCCCAAAAATAATGCTTTCCTTTTTTTAACAAATCATAAAGTGGTGATAAATACGTTGACAGGTTTTTAACAAACTTCCCATAAAAATTCACCATTCCTAAAAATGATTTTAACTCTCGTATTACGCGGTGGGGGCATTTCAATTATCGGTTTAATTTTATCTGGATTTGTCCTTAAACCTTTCTTATCTACAATAAAACCTAGATATTCTACTTGATCCGATAAAAAATTACATTTACTCTTTTTAATTTTTAACCCGTTACTTTGTAAAATGTCTAAAACTTGATCAATCGTTTTTAGGTGAGTATTTATCTCTTTACTTTTAATTAAAATGTCATCATAAAATATTATCACATCTGGTATGTCTTTGAATAAGTTTTCCATAAACTTTTGGAAGATGCCCGGGCTTGAAGAAAGTCCGTACACTAACCGGTTATATTTGAATAACCCTCGATGGGTGTTAATAACTGTATAATTTCTGGACGATTGATCGAGAACCAGCTGGTTGTACGCTTGAGAAAGATCTAACTTTGTAAAATATTCGTTTCCACATAAATTACTAAATAAATCTTCTACCTTTGGAACCGGGTACCTATCGACCAATAAGACACGATTTAAGGTTACCTTATAATCTGCACATAGACGTATACCGCCATCCGCTTTATTCGCAATCACCAGAGGAGTGGCCCAGTCGGAGCGCTCCACGGGCTCGATGACGCGGGCGCGCAGCATGGCGTCCAGCTCAGCGTCGACGCGCGGACGCAGCGCGTACGGCACGGCGCGCGCGCGGCAGAACACCGGCTCCGCTCCCTCGCGCACATGTAGTTGTACCGGCTGTCCCGTATAGCATCCCAGTGTACCGTCGAACAATGACTCATGCCTGGAAATGATTTCATTCAATAGTTTAATTTTGTTATCCTTATCCACGTTTACATTATACAAGTTGAATTTAGGTATTACAATGTTTAATTCTGAAAGCCATTGACGACCCAACAGAGTAGCCGTGCCCTTGTCTATCACATACAAGTCTAATTTTTTTTTATTATTATTATACATTACTTCAACCTTGACATAACCGCGTGGCTGAATAATTGAGCCATTATAAAACTTTAACTTCAATTGACAAAAATGCAAAGGTAAATTACTATAGTTATTTTGATAAGTTTCTGTACTAATACATGACAAAGCAGAACCGGTATCAATTTCCATTTTCAAAAACTTATTTTGTACTAATAAAGTTATACCTACCGGTCTGTATTGACTTAATGACATTTGGTAAATAGGTTCGTCGACATCGTCCTCGCTCCCTTGATCTTCAACATCCTTGACGCCTGACCCCGACGACGGCGTCTCATAAAAACCGTGATCCAGGTTATTTTCTCCAACTTGATCCCTTGGTTCGTCACTGTACTGATTCACCCAGTACGTGTCCGCGTTCCGGCCGCCCCCGGGCACTCGCCGCGCTCGGCCGCCCGCTATCCCGCCGCCGCTTCTCTTAGCCTGCCACCCCCCGCGACCTCCATAACTGGTGAAAGCCCCGCCGCGTGGGTGATGATTTCCCGCCGTTCCGAGTCTTGCATTTGTATTCCTCTCCGGACACATACGTCTTAGGTGGCCCACGTTCTTACAAAAACTACACTCGAAGTTTTTGTATCGACAATTTTCCGTTTTATGCCCCGTTTCACCGCACGCCATACACTTAAAGGTATTCTGGATCTTATTCACAGCGATCGAAGAACTAGTATCGCGCTCGACCGCGCATGCATTTTTTTCGGCTGTTTCCAATGTTACCGCTAACTTCATCGCCCGATTGAATGATATATTGTCGTCCTCTGCAAATAACCTTTGCCTCGTGGTTTCGCTTGTTATTCCACAAACAATTTGGTCCCGTAGATTTTCTTCCAGGGTCGCCCCGAAGTCACAGGTTTTCGCGAGACGTTTTAACTCGGTTACGTAATCGGCGACCGTTTCTCCGTCTGCCTGCCGTCGTTGACGAAATAAATAACGTTCCGCTGAAATTGATGGTTTTGGTTGTAGATGATTCGTCATTAGAGCCACTGCTACTTCATAAGTTAACGTTGCTGGCTTTCTTGGACTTGATAGCGTTGACAGTAATTGGTACGCTTCTTCCCCCGTCACCGAAATCAAAGTAGGTAATTTGACACCTACCTCAATTTTGTTCGCGAGAAAATACATTTCCATACGCTCGCAATACACAGTCCAGTTCCCTGTTTTCACATCGAATTCCTGAATTTTTCCAACGCCCCCCATGATTACACATCCGAAATAATCCGTAATAATAAGTAGTTGCACTTCCGCTTTTGCCGTTCGTGAGATACCCGCTCGTCGCCAGTGGAAAATAATAGACGTGCGTTCGGTACAGCATTTATTGCAAGACTAGTGTAGTGCCGGGTGATGCTTACCCTCTATACCAAATATATTCCAGGGGTATAACTGCACGTCATTGCCATAAAGATCGTCTAAATTTCTTCAAAATGAATAGCCTAAAGCAACGTCGCACGATGCTTGACTTGTGTTTTCTTTTTAAACTCGTGAACGGTGTGGTTCTGGATCCAGTGTCGTTACAGCAAATCAATTATCACGTTCCTAGGCCAAATAGTCGGAACACTTATAAGAAACTTTTTGCACTTGACGCGAGCAGAACTAACTTGGGTAGACACACACCGCTGAAATGAATCTGCAACACGTACAATAATACTAAATAATATACTAGAAAAATACGACTCGCACCAGATCAATACCGTCTGAGTATTGATCTGGTGCGAGTCGTATTTTTTCTAGTATATTATTTAGTATTGTTTAAAAATAGCATTGTAAATGCAAAAATCTCAAATTTAAAAACGTACAATAATGTTGCTGATGAATCCATAGACATTTTTGCTTCAAAATTACTACACTTTAAAAAACTCTTCTGTGTAGGCTTAATCATGTTCCTGATTGATTGTATATTAAGTTGTTTAATTTTAAATTGTTAAATTTTAACGTAAACTTATATTTTTTTATTTTTGTTTTGCATTTTTATAAGTGAGTAGGTAGATACTGTACTGATACTGATAAAAATTGAATGCTGTGTGTTATTAAGGTCATGCAAAGGTCAAAATTTGCAAATGTATGTTTTAAGATTGTTTCTGCATGTACTTTGTAGGTATACCTAATAAATAAAATAAAGACCTGCATTGCGTTTGTGGTACCGTCGCTATTATTTCCATAAAACAATTTATAATTCTAAAAAACCCATATGTTTTCAAAGCGCCTGCTCTGATAACCGGTACAGATTATGAAATTGCTTCTATGGGTTTGATTTTGTTTTGATAATGGCTGGGTCAATTTAGCAAACAACCTGCATTGCGTTTGTGGTACCGTCGCTATTAGTATTTCCATAAAACAATTCACAATTCGTAAAAACCAATGTGTTTTTATAGCGCCATCTCTGATATCCGGTATAGATTATGAAATTGCTTCTATGGGTTTGATTTTGATAATGGCTGGGTCAATTTAGCAAACAACATGCATTGCGTTTGTGGTACCGTCGCTATTAGTATTTCCTACTTTGGAATCAGCACAATGTATGTTCTCCAATAACCATTATTTCAATATTGTTATGAGGTAGATCTTCTTTTATTGACCGAGCGAGCGTGAAGCGTCTCCGTTTTAGCTTGGGCAAAAATGCTTTTTTGGTCGAGTCAGTATTTCGATTTTTTTTATAAATGGCGGAGATTCATAATTTATCCATGACGAAAAATATTAAAAATGACACAAACGCCAAGTCTACAGCTCTACAGAGCCATTACTACTTAATTAGTATTCACTATACTCTATAATATCAAGAAGTTTACAAACAAAAAGTAAAAATACTAACATTAAATTTAAAATCCCACAAAAATCATTTCATGAATAATGTCGCCAAGACCTCGCACTGTCAAAAAGTTATCAGACCTCATGTAGAGCCAAGGTTCTAACTCTACGCGCCCTAACTCTGCAAGCCCTAATTTCAAAAACTCTACACCTTAGTCAAAATGTGTGGCTTGGCAGTTTCGTTACTATAAGAACGATTGTTTATTAGAAAGGTTTCCATGTAGCGAAATGGCCAAACCACATATTGTGACTAAGGTGTAGAGTTTTTGAAGTTAGGGCTAGCAGAGTTAGGGCGCGTAGAGTTAGAACCTTGGTTCTACATGATTTCAATTTACTTACCAAGTATCTTCCTAGAGAGTAGAGCATGTTGAATAGTGGTGTCTCTCACGAAAGCTATGTCGCCCGTTCCGTTCGCGACGAGGCATTTCAGAGCGCCTTCGTAGCCCGCGTATGGGTCCGCGAGGGTACATCTGTAGCCGGGGCCGCCCACACAAAGTTTGCATAACCTTAAAAATAAAAATGTATCTAATAAGTTTGCCAATAAATATTACTTCTTTAACAAAAATCAGGATCAATTTCCTGTAAACACAATTAATATAAAATTCAAAATTCAAACTAATTTATTCAGTCTAGGCCAGCGGTTCCCGAATGGGGTTCCGTGAGAGGCTCGCAGGGGTACCGCGAAAATTCAAGAGTTTAGGTATAAAGACAGTCCTGATATCGATGATATTGTCCCGCGTCCCGACGATCCACAACTTCGTTTTGTCCAGATTTTTGATGATAACACGCGATCACAATCAAAGTATTAATAAAAATGTGTCCAAATGTTTAAAAACATAAAGGACAACATCTTGAATGCCTTATTTTGCGTTGTATCTCGCGCTTTAAGCATACTGCTTTCAAATGGTTATGTTGAGCGATGTTTTCCCATATGACGCTTAAATGTTCTAATGTCAGAAATCGATGCTCTGTAGATTTAACGAAAGCAGAATTGCAAAAGACATGTCTTGTTCGGAATTCTAAGTAAATATAAAAATGACGCGCAATTAATGAGAGAGGCCCGTAGTAATAGAAAATTAGCATGGAAACAGATTCAAAATAAAAATACCTAATACATTAAATGAAAAGTATTTTTTTCCCTTCAGTTAAGTGGTTCTCTTTTTTTTATTTTACTCTTACTTTGCTGACCCGCCCGTTTGTTTCCATTGATTTTGAGTAAGTATTTTAATTACAAACATTCACATACATTCAACATGTCTTTCATTTACCAGTTACCAGACTCTACCACATAATAACTAACTCTACAGTGGTTTTACTGCCAGTTTTAATGATTTCAACGTACATTTAGTTAGAAAATAGACCCAAAAATTTTTTGCGCTTCGCGCTCGCCGCGCAGCCTTGTCCTGGGTTTTCTTTACCTGAATGTAAGTTACTACTTACTTGAGCTAGGGTTCCGCCCAAAAGCGGTGAACCAAAAAGGGTTCCGTAGCCAAAAGAATTCGGGAACCGCTGGTCTAGGCTGTTATAAGCACTTGTGAATGTTATAGAAGCTACGCCATCGCTTCACAAACCCTAAGCGGGTGACCTTGTAACGAGAAGAACCGGCAAGAAACTCGTCAAGGGCTGCCTTTTTCTCCCTGTAAATTTCATACAGAGTCGTAATATAGGGTGTTAATTATTCACCTTTAGCCTTTTTTATACTAAAATGTTGGCAAACAATCATTTAGATTTTATGGTGATGTGATGAGTGAGCTAAAATAATGATAACAATTAAAACATATTATTTTTAGCCCATATTTAGCCAAAAACTCTTCGAGGATATCCATACCATTATCTATCTTTCTGCGCCATTGAGGTCTCAATGGTGCAGAAGCAGATGACACAATACCATCAATGCGGTATCGTTTGCACCATTAGTGGAGCAAACGAAACTAACAAGTGTCATTTGCATCATTGATGGTGCAAGTCAATGGTGCATAATTACGGTACAGCAGGCTCAGTTTTAAATTTTACCTCCTTGACCAAACTGAATACCAAAAGATATCCCGAAAAAAATACACTGATATAGAACACAATAACTTACTTGTCCGAATTATCACCAATAGGATTGTACAAATCTTTCAAAGAATTAGGAGCACAGGATTCACCAAAAAACTCAGTTGCTGATTTGACATGGTTGTTGCAATCTGTTATTTTGAGACCACCTTCTTGCATCAGCTAAAAACAAATTATTGGATGAGAAAATTAATTAGTAATTAAGTTATTAATGTTTTGGACATGATTAAAACTAATTAAGTACAGCTTTTTATTCAGGTTCTGAATGAATTAAAAATATAAATATTTAGCACATATTATTATCATATACTTCTGATATTCAACATGAACACAATTGATCAGTATCCTGTATGGTTGTATGGCAGTCCATTCAGTTTATATATATGTACTAATCATGTATCACTATTTTTTAAATAAAATGTTTATTCAGATAATACTCTACTAAAACTACTAATACTCTAAACCGGAACAATTTAGAAATGTTTTGAGTAGGAACTGGTTTGATGTGGTTTCTTAAGATTTCCTCTTTTATTTTGTTAGCGATTTTTTTGTTGTTGTTTTCTAAGTATAAAAGCATTTTTTTAACTATGCCAAAATTATTTCTTCCGATTCAAAAATGTATATCAAAATCTATACTTTGTGAATACAAATAAGCTTCTCGATGTTTATATGCGAAAACAAATTAAATGAGTATATTTGTATCATATTTAGTTATACTATTAGTTATAAATACTGTATGTTTTCCAATGAAAATAAAATAAAATAAAGATGATGTACTAAAATTAAATATGGTCAATAGCTACTAATTATATTGTCATTTATTTACATAATAGTCTTATCTACTTACAACATGAATCGGCATGACCCAACCAGCAAGAGCACCAACTCCGGGGAAACAAGCCTTTGCCCCTCGCAGGCCGTGGAGCCCAGTACCTGGCACCAGGTTCGGAAGACTACCCTTGTTTAACACTGCCACAGCATATTGGTATGGCTCTCCCCGCCCATATAACTAAAATGAAATCTCCCTTAGTTAACATTATAGTAATTGCCGTAACTAATGTAGTCCAATAAAACTAGCTTTATCTGGACATATAATTAATAAACTCGTTGTTTTTATTAGTTTATCGGATATTTATATTAAGTGTCTAATATTAAATAGATATGTGATGTAAGAAATCCGGGGTGGTAACCGTTTCATATAAAAATCATGAGATTTCGTACATTACCTAGCTTTTTCCTAAAAGCAAAATAGTTAACCAAATACCTTGTTAGTATAATTTTATGGTGCATTAAAATGCTATCACCTAATAGCAAAATTAAACTGAATCCAAATTCGCATGTTCGTTTTTTTTTCACAGTATTCATCTGATCTCAATATCTAGATAAGCCAAAATGGTAACTATGATGCTTGTATTTAAGCTATGATGCGTCTTTTTAGACATTTTAGGCAAAAATTTAACATTTATTTTTTACGTTTTAATAATAATGTATTTCTCAGTAGTGATTTTTTTTTAGTTTTATGCGAAGTTTCTAAATGTTTAATTCCTTTTATTTTAACTATAACTAACACTAATTTATGACATTGAAAAAGAAAATTTCAGTTATCTTATTATGTCCCGATAAAGCTAGTTTTATTGGACTAATGGAGTAAAGTTTGTCATCATATCAGCTGCACTGCTAGGCAAAAGCCTCTTTCAAAGATCTCTACTACAACCTGCCTACTTATTGTCTAATTTTCAAAATCTATCACAATCGCTTTCATTTTACAGATGGATGTGACACATCGCTGCATTTCTTTGGTAAGTTTTTATTTGTGCCAAAAAGAAGCATCAATGTATGACATGCTGAAAGCGATTGCGATAGATTTTGAAATTAGACAATTAGCCCCCTGATCTCAGCTGCCTATCCTAGATATCTATACAGATTTTACTTAAATGCATAACAGCCCCCTGATTAGGTATCTCTGTTGCTAACAGCCAGCGCCATGGACGACATTTCTACGGGGCGCCCCCTATCTGCGATTTCAAGATTTTCAATTTTGCCTGTTAGTTAAAAAACGGCCGCGTAGGGCAATTTTTAGTCAGTTTCACCTACTAATCTTGTAACCTTGCTTGTTTATAGTAAAAAAACCGAGTAAAGAGGCTCACGAGTAGGGTAACCATTTAAAAATTTGGAAAGTCCTTACAAAGAGCCTGACATTACAATAAAAGTCCGGACATTTTCACAGACAGCTCCAGACTCCATACATTTTGGGACTTCTCTTTCAAACACTACTGCTATGTATGTTTTTGACTAGTATTACACCAGCCAATTTTAAAAAGCCGGACAAATTACAAAGCCGGACAAAGTCCGGACATTAGTCTAAAAGTCCGGACATGTCCGGACTAATCCGGACGGATGGTAACCCTACTCACGAGCAGCTTCAGTCCCACGTGACCACGGCAGCTGCAAAGGCGCCGAAACGTCGGGAAAATCAAAAATCAAACCAAATACCAACTAAATATCAAAGTACTTTCAATAAAACCGCGCTAGTATACGTTAAAAAGTGTTTTATTTCAAGTAAAAAAACCGCCGCGCGGTGCGATTTTTAGTCGGTTTCATCTACTAAACTTGTAACTCACTTGTTTATAGAAAAAAAAATGGCTGCACAGCGCGATTTTTAGTCAGTTTCATCAATTAATCTTGCTTGTGTATAGTAAAAAATGGCCGCGCAGTGCGATTTTTGGTTTGTTTCATTCGTCGCGTCGTCGCTCGTCACCGGGCAACAATACGATTGATAGTCGATTTGTTTTCAGTGCCCCACACACGAGGGTGCCCAGTGCAGTCGCACCGCTTGCACCGCCCTAGGGCCGCTCCTGGATTTTACAATGGCCAAAATCTTAAACGGCACATGGTAGTGAGCGACAAATTTTCAGCAAGATATTGCCAAGTTGTTCTGATTATATGTTGCCACCATAACGATTTTGTCACTTAAGGGTGCATGATAAGAAATCATGGTTTGCGCGGGCCATATTTTCATATAGAAAACGTAAAGTTGTAGCCACAAAAAAAACATACGACAAGGTAGAGATTATCTAGTTGCTACAAGTATTAAATTGCGTATAAACCTCACAGTTGATTGTAAAAAAAATCAGAATATCATCAAAAGCGCTTGTCGCGGGTCATATTTTTGGCGTAAATAATAGCGGAAACGTATTGAATTCTACATTAAAATTCACTTTAACGTACTGTGAAGTTGATTCAATAACTTTTTTCCAAGAAAAATAATTGTGCTAAAGATACTGATGAAAAAACAACGAAAAACAAAGACGGAATAGATCATGTTCACTAACAAACGAAGTCTAGGCAATCTTAAACTTCCTAAACTTTTCAATACCAGTCTGTCCCTTAGCAAGGAAGTCAAGTATCTAGGAGTGATACTAGACAACAAACTCCTCTGGAATAGACATCTCAAAGGAAGGCTTAACAAAGCCACCATCATCTTTTGCCAATGTAAAAGACTACTCGGCAAAAGCTGGGGGCTATCACCGAAAATAACGATGTCCCATAATTACATACGGAGCCGTTGCCTGGTGGTCCAAAACAGAGCAAAGCACCGTCATCAACAAGCTGCAGAAATTCCAAAGATTGGCATGTTCTGCGATAACCGGTTGCATGCGAACTACCCCCACAGCCGCCCTAGAAGTAGCTCTGGATCTGGCACCCCTGGACCTGTTTATACAACAGGAAGCCTCCATGGCTGCTATAAGGCCTGGGTCTGTGGTACAACCGAGAGGGTCCTCACTCCACATTGTGGAATAATCTAGTGAAACATGAGCCACTAATCGCTGCCCCATGCGACAGGATCCCTAAACAATACATTTTTGAAAAGAAATACCAGATACAGTTAGTAGAAAGTGACCGAGATTACGCCGGCATACATGAAGTCCGAATTTATACGGACGGCTCCAAGATGGGGACTGGTGCTGGAGCTGGAGTATGCCCACAAGACCTAAATATCACAAGCATTAGGCCAACACAGTTCGATATTTCAATGCGAATGTGTTGCAATAATAAATGCCGCTACCACGGCCCTGTCTAGAGGTATGAAGGAACTAAACATCCGCATACTGACCGACAGTATGGCCGTCCTAACAGCACTGGAGGCCAACACGATCAACTCCAGTATCGTCTACGAATGCCACCAAGTTTTGGATCGTCTAGCATCCAACAACAAAGTAATCCTACAATGGATTAAAGGGCATAGTGGATCACACGGGAACGACGCCGCCGATGAGCTGGCTAGAATCTTCCACAATAGTGGCAGGACCCATACCCATCCTGCCACTCCCGTTCAGCCAACTGCGTTCATGGGTAAGACAACGTACTCGTGCTGCACATAATACTCGTTGGGTAGATCTAACAAGCTGTAGACAGTCCAAGTTGGCGATGACCGCAGTCTCGCCAACTTGGACCTGTAGACTGCTCAGCCTTAATCGTCCAGGGGCCGTACCGGCTAACGCATCGATTATCGAAAAGTCTGCCGAGTTTCAACTTAAAACAGAAAAATCAAAGTAAGGAATTTCGTCTTGTACTTTCTGTTGACGTAATTTGGAAGATATCGATGTTCGTGTGACACCATGAATTGGGGTTCGCCATTTGGCCCAATTGGGGCTCGATTTATCTGTTTTAATTTGAAACGCGACAGACTTTTCGATAATCGATTCGTTAGCCGGTACGGCCTCTGACCTCCGAATAGTTGTAGGTACACTTACAGGTCACCTAGCTTTAAACCGACAACTATTCATCATGAATGCGACAGACAGTCTCCTATGTAGCGGATGCCTGGACGCAGAGGAAACAGCCGCCCACGTAATCCTGGAGTGCGTGGGTTTGGCCACACACCGGGCAGAAATCCTCAAAGACGTGAGGTCGCTCCTAGAAGCCTGTGAACGCCCCAGGAGGCTTCTGCGCTTCTGGAAGGAGCTGGGATGGCTTGACTAGCCACACCATGCTGTGTTCACGCATAACGGACCAAATGGGAGTCTAAATGCGGAGAAAAGAGCCCATCACAACGAAAAACATCGCAAAAGTGCAGAAGTGAGGTTATTTTCCAAACTCTTTACACGTAAAGAAAAAGACAGAGACAAGTGAATCGGCATAACGGAGCCTTAAAGGGAATTTATGATAGTAATTGTAGGACTCGCTCAATGAGCGAGTGTGTATAAAGGGACGCCTGTGGCGCCCTTTATATCTGGCGCCCAGGGCGGTCGCCCGTGCTCGCCCCCCTAACGCCGGTACTGCTAACAATTCTTAATTGAAATTGCAGTTACATTGCTGCTTTAAGTAAGATAGTTGTAACATTGGTTTTTTCTAAAGCAGAAATGTAACTGCGATTTCTATCAGAGTTAATTGCAAGAAAGTTTCACAATCAGTGGGCAGAAAAGCAATGAAGGGTTCCAATAATTGTTTTTGTTGGTATTTGAATTAATCTGTCTATAATAGAACAGAATAGATAATTACTAGTGTACAGAAGTTGCACTCTGTAAAATCGTTTAAATAAATTGCAACTCTTGTTCCGACACAATAAAGTGCAATTCAGGTCGTACAGCGCACCTTTTGCTCCAAAACATTCACTTAGTGCCTCCCTTTCTATCACGTAGGTCTTATCTTTTCTGGCATATTAAATTTGCCCTCTCAGAAAAGACCGAGCGCTTCATACTCGTGCGTGGAGTGACAGAGCCCTAATAATAGTCAATGGTTTAGTAAACTTTATCACTAGCTCTTTTAGAATGGTTATTTATTTCCTATATAATTTTGCAAAATACTAAAGAACTACAGACCTCTTGTAAGATGGGAACAAGTGAGTGATATCTGCCGGCTACATAAACTTCCCCAGCATCTAGTCCCAGCAGTGAAGCTTCACCTCTGTCCACCCAGTTCATACATTCTTCAGAGTCAAATGCCTGAAAATCATAAAACTTTTGAGCCTGCTTTGACTGCTATACTGTTTCATCTCAAGCTGCAAAGATCTTAGCAGTATAGCCTTGCTGTACTTTTGAAATCTTTGCAGCTAAATCTAGATCAGAATAAAAGGATATGATCAAAGCCCAGGCTACACCGATAGTGGGTGTGTAAGCATAGTTCCACCACTACATATTTAGCTTTTTACATACAGATATTCACTTTACATACCGATATAGGTTTGCCAGATACCCTGTATTTTATGGGTTACCCCGTTTTTAAGGCTAAGACACAGAAACCCATAATTGCGAAAATAACATATGGGGTAAAAGAATCTGTGGTCTAAATCAGGGGTGTCTAACTGATATTTCTAAAGGGCCATTTATAACATTTAGGGTGTTTTAGCGGGCCAGACTCAAAATTGAACTCAAACACATACTAAATTATAATCTTTATTCATTTAGTGTAAGTAAATTATCATACAAATTATCTTACAAAACGTAGTGTGGCATCGAATGCCGTCTAAAATACTCACTAGATTCTGGTCGCGGGCCGTATTGAGATGGCTTGCGGGCCGGATGCGGCACACGGGCCATATGTTTTACACCCCTGCCTGCCTAGCATGACCAATTTATATCGCGTGATATAGCACTTTATCGACACTCAACTGTCAAATTCCTTTGTCTTTTTGACAGTTAAACATGATAAAATGCTATATAACGCAATATAAATCGGTCATGCTAGGCAGGCTGGTCTAAATTATCTTCATAGATAATTTAGGCCTTAGATAAAAACAGCTGTTTTAATAATTGTCTCCCATAAAAAATCTAAAATCCATATTTTTTATGCTGGTAAACCGCCCCGAACCTGACCCTCTGACCAAATCAAGTAGTGGTGGCGGGTGGTAACCCTAGTACTGTAGATCACAGTACGAATTCAAGTATGAGTATAATTAATATGAAAATTTGGAAGCTATGTCTACGGTGAGGCCTGCGCTTAGTATGTGTTGAAACAAATGGTGTATTCTGTCTCACCCTTTTGCACTGAAGTTCAATATAATCATTGCCAAATAGTCCCTTGTCCTGCATAGAGATTTTCATTAATTTTTCGCATTTTTCCTGCGCCAATATCGAGGTTGTACACCAAGTTATGATTTGTTCTCCCTCAACTTTAGGCCCATTGATAGCGTTAACTGACTCACTGCCATAATAACTGCAACGAACTAAAGCTGAAACAGACGAAAATTAAGATATTTTGGCTAGATTTATTCATAGATTATTTGAATCTTTGGATTTATTTAGTAATAACGGTTAAGGTTAATTTTTGGCTTTGCTTGTGATTGTTTACTTACTGGTCAAAGATGTAAGAAGGAACAAGAGGCAGCTTGGCAACATTTTTATACTAACTTAATAGAATCAAGTATATTTGTGTATTTGTTTCAAAATTACAGTAAATAAAATCGTGGACACACCCCAGCGACCGCACTACACACACAAATACAAATACAATACAAAATACAACAAACAAAACAATTTAGAAATGTCAATGTCAAACAACACAATGGTCAAGTCACTGTCAAACTGACATGACATGCAACAGAGGCTGCGGTCCCCATAGCGCTAATATCGATATTATCGCGATAACAGCCAGTCCGCATGCACGTTAGCGCGTTTACAATATCTAGCGTGACGTCACTCATGACGTCATTACCAGCGCCATCTTGGGCTTACAGCGACCATGCCTCGGAGCGTAATCACTGTGAACGTTCTGTCAAAAGTTATAAGTGACTGTCAAACGAAACAGGTGTCAGAATTTTATTTCGTCAAAAAATCAAAAAATGAGGGAGTTCGTTATAGAAGGATCTTTTCCTCACTTCACAACAAAAGGATAGAGCATTATATTGGTTAATATTTTGTTAATATTAATTTGGAGCTTATCCAAAAAGGTGGTTGATGTAAAAAGTTGAAAAAAAAAAGATGTTGGGTGCACTGCACACGACTCAATAATCAAACGTTCTTCATAATTATCATCGCTTTAGAGAGCAAAAATAGTATCTAGCAATTATTCCATCTTGTATTTGAGGTTAGAATAAAACGTTAGCGCGCTTACGAGCGGTTCGCATTCGCCAACTGTCATTTGTCGATTTTATCGATTTGAGCGCGATATCGAATGCGGACCTCGTGTGAGCGTTGTAAACGCCGTAATCGATGTAATCGCCATGGGGACCGCAGCCAGAGGGTGCATTCCGAATCACGGTAACAGCGATATCATCGCGCTGATTTGCGTATCGAATCACCGTGAGCGCGATAACGACAGCCCGTGTGACGTCACTGATTGGATTGCGTCATAACATCCGCCATCTTGCGATTACGCCGCCCATGCTCCGAGGCATAATCACTGTGAGCGTTCTATCAAAAGTGACACTTGTTTGTTTTGCTTCCCTCAGCCTGCCTAGCATGACCGATTTATATCGCGTGATATAGCGTTTTATCACGTTTAACTGTCAAAAAATCAAAGGAATTTGACAGTTGAGTGGTGATAAAATGCTATATCACGCGATATAAATCGGTCATGCTAGGCAGGCAGGTGCATTTAAATGAAAGTTCATTTATTGAAAATTCTTTCCGCATCCCGTGGAAGTAAAAGTCGAAGATATAATTATGGCAGCAATATTCCATGCACCACTGGACTTGTGCTTTGTAAAGAGTTAGAAGCTATCCCGGCGTGAAATATCGCTTAACCTTGTTCAAGATGCCTAGATTTTGGCCGCAGTTTGAGCCTTCAATGAGGGATTTTCCAGGCAACGTTCCTTAAAAATTTACTAGATGGCGCTGTCCAATTCCTGGCAGTTGAGTATAGTATGAATGAACGTGGTACAAATAGTCTAACCAAAGAGAAGCATCGTAAAAAAAACCGGCCAAGTGCGTGTCGGGCCACGCGCCATAGGGTTCCGTAGTTACCTTATACCATACCATATTTAATACCACCTATCATTTTTCGTTTGCAAAAATAACTTTGTTTTTCATAGTGTTGGTATGAATGACAAAGTTATATTTGCGGTTTTGGAAAATATGCTATATCTCAAAAACTAATTACTATATCTCGTTCAAACCAATTTTGGTTGAAAGTGTTTATTAAGATCTACAGCATATATTTTTTTTAGATTTCTCACTCTCTTATTTCAAAAGTTAAAGGGGGGGACACACACATTTTACCACTTTGGCTGTGAATATCTTTCAAACAGTTGACTTTGAGAAAAAGTTGTCTTAGAAACCTCAATGCCATTTTTAAAGACCTATCTATAGACACCCAACACGTGTTGGTTTGAAGAAAAAAAATTTTTTTAGTTTCAGTTCCATGTATGGAGAGCCCCCCCTTAATCTTTTATTTTTCTTATTTTTGTGTTAAATTCGTTAAGCGGTTAACAGAATACATCTACCTACCAAGTTTCAACTGTGTAGTCTTAATACGTTCGGAATAAAGTGGCTGTGACATACGGACAGACAGACAGACAGACAGACAGACAGACATGACGAATCTATAAGGGTTCCGTTTTTTGCCATTTAGGCTACGGAACCCTAAAAATTACGTATATGATTTTGACAGCTGTATCAAGCATCAACTGTGTTTTTTTTTTTATAATCGTTTTGCGGCGACAAAAATTATGTTGAAGATAATATTAATGTATATTAATATGGTTAGCTAAGCTTATATGCAGTGTATTGTGCAGTTGTACTTGCCTATGAATGACCGCTTTTTTAGGGTTCCGCAGTAAAACAAGGAACCCATGTAACTTATACCTACGATTACCCATAAGATCGTTCAGTCCATCCGTCCGTTCGTCAGTCCCTGTCTGTCTATTCTATTTTATTGGATAAGGGAAAATACAGCTCAATAATAAATACGTATTAATGAACAGTACCTACCTATAAACCGAACATCTGTCGACCTTCTTGAAAGAAGATTTTTGGCCGAAAGGTGTTTTGTTACGACGGTTTCGCGGTCGGATACCGGACACTGCATTGCGCAACACGCCACCGTCATCAATGCGTGTAAAATAGTTTAAAAATGTAATTTAATTATAATGTATGTATGTTAGTCTGTAAGGTATATATTGTATGGGCCTAGTTGCCTGAATTAAATAAATAAATAAAAAAAAATAAAGCTTCGTAGAGATGAGGCGTACCGCGCGCGGTGCGGTATTTTGACGGATTTCGACCACCTAACTCAAAGCGATAGCCATAGTCAAAACACTTGCTAGAGCATTGCTTTGGCTATAGCTATGACTATCGCTTTGAGTTCGGTGGTCAAAATGCCGCATCGCGCGGCGAATTCGCCTCAGTCTGTCCGAAACATTCTGAGTTGGATCTGAGACAGGAGTGAGGAGACAACGGACCGAACCTTATTCTTTATACGTGGCTCGACATGCAGTTAGCCGGTTTTTTCCGGTTCGTTGTGCTCATAGACATAGAAACATTTTCGCTGCGCTCAATTTCTATGGTTGCGCTTCTTCAACTCCTTCCGTCGCAGAATGTCCCTTTCGCTAAATGTCCCCAGGTCACAAAACGTCCCTTTTGCAGAATGTCCCTTTCGCAAAATATCCCTTTCACAACATGTCCCTTTCGCAAAACGTCCCTTCGCAAAATGTCCCTTTCGCAGAATGTCCCCCTGCCTAGCCTACCTAGCATGACCATCGAAACACGATATGATATAGTGATTTATCACGTTTGACTGCCAAAAGACAATGGATTTTGACAGTTGGGTGTTGATAAAACGCTATATCACGCTGTTAATGCAAATAAGGTTCACTATTTTTGATGGTTTTGAAAATGAAATACGTGCTCACACTTTGCCTGTTTTATTCGAACTAGCATTATTGACGGAGTACAATTACATTTAAACGACACAACATACCGCCCACCAAAAACGCAGTTTTTAAATTAACATAATTATACTTACAGGTAGGCCTAAGTAGGTACATTGGCAACACTAAACTTCTGATTCACTAATTTAACACATGTTTCACAATGCAAATAGGTATTAGTAACGTACCTATACAACACAAAGATTTTAAAACAAATTGTTGTACGAAAATCATTAAACATTCGCAAAAATACTAAATTTTACAATCGTAAAACATGCTACAATATTATTGTCATTCGATCACCCTCAATTTTACAACGCATCGAATGACATCGTACGACTCAACATTTAACGTAACAACATGCAAAAAATATCGATGTGAACATAAGTTGGTGACACACTCAGCGGAACTCGTGAACTTAAAATATTTATCTATTAACAAGTTTAATAACTTAAACTATGAGATAAATTTTGCTACAAAATAACATAGTAATTTATGAAATTTATGAATACCTACATTAATAATAATATTAATTATCATTAATAGGAAGTTCACACAGTTTACTCACTGGTCGTTTTATTATTTTACCGTGACATTTTAGACTGTATACGCGACACATTTGATCAGCACCGGGGTGTTTTTCGGTGATTCGACCCAGCGCCCATTTGCCTGGAGGAAGATGGTCTTCCTTAATAAGGACTACATCTCCTACTTCAAACTCGTGGGTAGTGTTTAACCATTTGGGTCTCTGTTGTAGCCGGGTCAAATACTCTGTTTGCCATTTGTGCCAAAAGTCTTGTAACAGTCGTTGAGTGTGCTGCCATCTTGACAAACGATTCCAGTTCACATCCTGTAAATTGGGCTCAGGAACAGTAACGGGGGCTTCGCCGATGAGAAAGTGTCCCGGAGTCAGCACACTTAGATCATCTTTATCTGAGCCATCAATCGGACACAGCGGACGAGAATTAAGGCACGCCTCAATTTGACATAAAGTAGTTGACATTTCTTCAAATGTGAGGTTGGCTGTCAATATCCGTTTGAGGTGGTGTTTGACGGACTTCACACCCGCTTCCCACAGTCCTCCGAAATTTGGGCTATACGGGGGGTTGAAATGCCACTGTGTTCCATCTTCGGCCAGTAACTGTACAAGGTTTATTGGCATTTCAGCTTTGACGTTGTTGCACATATCTTGAAGTTCTTTACTCGCACCCACAAAATTCGTCCCTCGGTCGCTCCACAGATGACAACAGCGACCTCTTCTGGCTACAAAGCGCTTAAAGGCACCAAGGAAAGATTCGGTACTTAGGTCTCCTACTAATTCTAAATGTATGGCCTTGGTAGCCATACATATAAATATACAGATGTATCCCTTTGTACATTTGTGACCTCGACCCTTGGATATCAGAATTTGGAGTGGTCCTGCAAAATCAACGCCTGATTTGTAAAACGCACGAGCTGGTGTGACGCGAGCCTTTGGTAAATCACCCATTTTCTGATTCTTAGAAATAGCTCTATGTCTTGCACAAATAAAACACTTGTGTATCGTGGTTGAGACCAAAGCTTTCAGTCCGGTAATCCAAAATTTAGAGCGCACATAGTTTATGGTCAATTGTACTCCACCATGCAGCGTTTTTCTATGAGCATCCGAGACTATTAGTGAAGCTAATGGATTTTTGTTAGTCATAATAATGGGGTGTTTACTGTTGTGTGGTATATCGGCATGTCGTAAACGACCGCCCACCCTGAGGATATTATCGTCATCTAAGTATGGTGTCAAACTTTTGATTCTGCTACTATTTCCAACATGTTTTTTAGATTTCAGATCCTCTATCTCCTTTCCGAACTCCTTAGCTTGTACTATTCTCACACAATCTTCCAATGCTTTATTAAGTTCTTCCGGTGTAATAGTACAGTTCTTTGCTGTATCAACATTCTTTTTTAAATTCAAGAATCTTTTGCAGTAAGTTATGGTTTTGATTAATTCTATTAACGTATCAAATTCTTCAAATTGGGTAAGTAACGTAGTTTCATTTATTTGTTCTTCTTCTATATTTAAATTTACATTTATTTTAATGATTTCTTTTTCTTCCAGGTTCGTCAGCGTGTCTTCGACTTCGTGCATCTCTATTTCATCGTGCTTCAACCAATCTGGACCTTGCCACCAGAGAGTGCATTTTTCTAATTCAGCTAAAGGCATACCACGGGAGGCAACATCGGCGGGATTGTCCTGTGATTTAACGTGAAACTATTTGTGCCCAACATTATCAAGAATTGTTATCACACGATTTCTCACAAATGTTTTCCATCTCCCAGGGTCACCACGTAGCCATGACAATACTATAGTGGAGTCACTCCAAGCGTAAATTTGAGTAAGCGGAATGCGGGTTGCTTCACTTATCTGTCTTAAAAGTTTTGACAACAAGACGGCTCCACACAGCTCAAGCCTTGGCAGTGACACCGGCTTTATGGGTGCAACACGAGATCTGGCTGCAATTAACCCTGTCTTAAATTGTCCATCCTCCATCTGTACTCGCAGGTAAGCAACTGCACCATAGGCCCGGTTGGACGCATCGCAGAAACCGTGAATGGTTGCATTAGGTAATGTATCTTTGGAAGTGTTCAACCATCTATTCTCTTTAATTTTGTGTAAATTTTCTATATCATTTCTTATCTCTAACCATTCTTCTTTTATTTCAGGTTCGAGTGCTTCATCCCAGGTGACTCTTTTCAACCACAATTTTTGTAAGACAAGTTTTGCTGGCAGTATTGCGGGTGTCATCCAGCCAAGTGGATCGAATACGTGTTGTATCTCGGCTAAGATATTTCTCTTAGTGACATTTTTAGGTGGCGATGGTAAGGTGGTAAAATACTGCAATTTATCCTCATCTAAGTTCCAGGACAAACCTAATGTTCTGACTATTCCTCCCGCACTCATATTAATCCTTACGTTGGTGTTTGTGTTCTTAGGGCTGAACTCTTCTCTGAACTTGGTACTATTTGACGACCACTTTTTAAGACAAAATCCACCTTTTTCTAGAATTTCTGATATGTTTTTAGCTGTTTCTATTGCCTTTGTTTCAGTATCTTGTGAAGCCATCAAATCATCCATGAAAAAATTTGTTTTAATTGTTTCAGCTGCTTCTGGATGTGATTTACCTTCGTCTTCTGCCACCTGTTGAAGGGTTCTCACTGCTAAGTAGGGTGCAGAAGCTGTTCCAAAAGTGAGTCTGAGCAGTCGATAATCCTTAATCGGTAACTTTGGATCATCGCGCCATAAGATCCGTTGGTAGTCAGCGTCTTGTTTAGTCACTAAAACTTGTAAATACATTTTCTGGACATCAGCTATAAAAGCAACTTTACCTAGCCGCCATCTTATGAGTAGAGATCTTAGATCTTCTTGAAGTTGAGGTCCAACCAATAAGTCATCATTCAAGGAAACATTATTGGTGTCGGGTGAAGAGGCATTGAATACCACTCTGGTTTTGGTAGTCTCACTTGTTTCTTTAAGCACAGCGTGGTGTGGTAGGTACACCGATGGATTTTCTCTTTCGTTTTCAGGTACTTCTTCCATATATTCTAAGGTAATGTATTCATTTAAAGCTTTGTTGTAATCTCTTCTTAAATTGTTATTCCTTTCTAATCGTTTTTCTAACTGTTGTAGTCTCTTCATTGCAATCTCTCTTGTGTTCCCTTCTGTGCTTCTAGGTGGTTCATGCTTTAATGGTAACTTCACAATATATCTACCTTCAACATTTCGCTCAACAGTAGTTTCATATAGTTTTTGACATGTCTCTTCTTCCTTTGTGAGTTTGTTTTTATCATCATTATCTATTTCCCATAGTTTGTATAATAAGTCATCAATAACTACTTGGTGATGCATAACCATTATTGGTTCATCTGAAGTGCAGCTCTGTGCTTCACCAAAGAGAATCCATCCAAAACTTGTTTCTTGAGCACATAATGATTCTGCTGGACCTCTAATAAGATTATTCTTCAATATGTGAGCATACACTTCTACACCGAGCAGTAAGTCTACTCTTCCTGGTTGATTGAAACTTGGATCTGCCAAGAAAAGCTTATTCAATTGTGGCCAGGTGTGTGATAAGTTTACGAGTGACATGGCTGGCAACTTGGTTGTTAGACGAGTGGGCATTACATATGTATTCACGGTAAGTTGGAACTTGTTATCATATCTGGACAGAAGTTGTAATTGTATAACTTGATTGACTTCTGTTTGTGTCGATCCAACTCCAGTGATGGTTCCTCGTGCTAAGGTTCTCTTGACTTTTAATGATTGTGCCGCTCGTTCACTTATGAAACTTGCTTGGGATCCCTGATCAATTAATGCGCGCAATATCGTTGTCTGTCCTTTTGTATCTTTCACGGGTATCAATGCTGTAGCGAGTAATGCTGTGGACTTCTTCGTAACCATATTTGAAGATATTGCGACATCTGGTTGGGTAAGTTCATTAGGGTCTTCATCAATTCCTTCGGTAACTTGACTGTGGTGAGTTTGTAAATTGTCTGATTGATTTGTAGGTTTCAACTGGTACAGCAACGAGTGATGGCGTCTATTGCATATCTTACAGGACACTCGTAGTCGACATCTCTTGACAGAATGACCAGATGTCAGACAATTGTAGCACAAATTCTTCTCTCGTACAAACTCGCTTCTTTCCATAGGATTTAATTTTGTGAATTCCTTGCAGTGGCAAAGTGTGTGGCCTTCATTACATAAATTACAGGTTTTCATAGATGTAGGCGAAGTCGAAATATGTAATGATGATTTTTCTCTATTTGGTTCTCTTGTTCTGTTGTCTCTTGTTGCAGATGGCGGAGCAATTAACTCGAGCGTGCGAAACCTAGCCTCCAAAAAATTCTTCAGTTGTATCCACGTAGGTAATTTGTCAGAATCAGGGCTGTAAACAAAGTCTTCCCAAGCTTTATGTGTATCAACATCGAGTTTCTGAATGACAATGTAAATGATCATTGGATCCCATGAATCTGATGCAACTTGTAAGTTGTTGAGGCTATTCAGGCATTCTGTTGTCATGTCTAGTAGGCTTCTTATCTGATTTGCTGTTGGCGCTGTAATCTTTCTTTGGCCAAATAATCTTTTCAATAGAGAATTTACTATTAATCGTTTACTTCCATATCTTTGCTTGAGAATATCCCAAGCCTGATCGTAGTTGTTGTCTGTAACTTGTATATGTCTGAGTAAGGCTTCTGCTTCTCCAGTGACACTCGATTTCAAATAATGCAATTTTTGTACCTTTGTCAACGTCGTATTGTGATGCACGAGTGAAGTAAAGAGATCGTTGTATGATGGCCATTCTTCATATTGACCGCAAAATGTTGGAAGATGTATATTAGGCAGCTTGATAGACGACAAAGTAGCTTGTTCTATTGATTGATTTGAGGAACTAGTTGATTCTCTTGCGCTGTTAAATGTCATCAACATATCTTTTAAATCTCCCGTCATATATAGATATAAATCTTCCATGATAAAGAAGTCATCATTAACAAAATATGATAATTCGGCACGTTTCTCTTTAGGCGTACATTTCACGAGTGCTTGATGATATGACTTAAAAGTTTGCCAATCTTCTTCAATAGATTTAAGTCTCATTTCAATATATCCTTTAGTAAGACGTTGCTTAGGACACTTTTTAAGATTCACTTGAGTCTTCTGTAATACTGAGGCCTTTTCTTCCAATAAGTTCAATACTTCTTCATAAGTCATTGACATTGTAAAAGTTGTTTGTGTTTGTCTCCAAAAAAAAATATAAATTTATTATTTTTATTCCTTGCTCTCAGTGTGTCCAAATCTGAATGGGTTGCAAGCTTATCTCTGGAATGCGGTCCTCTATTGTTCGCGCACTACTAGCTGTCCACAGGTGCAGGCCACTTCATCCGGTTCGATTTTGACCATTATGTTAATGCAAATAAGGTTCACTATTTTTGATGGTTTTGAAAATGAAATACGTGCTCACACTTTGCCTGTTTTATTCGAACTAGCATTATTGACGGAGTACAATTACATTTAAACGACACAACACACGCCATATAATATAATCGTGTTTCATAATCAAAAAGTTGTCTTTTATGCGATTTTCAGAGGGGTACAAGGGGGACATTCTGCGAAAGGGACATTTTGCGAAAGGGACACTTTGCGAAAAGGACATTTTGAGAAAGAGACGTTTTGTGAAAGGGGCTATTTGCGAAAGGGACGTTCTGCGACCAGGGGACATTTTTGCGAAAGGGACATTCTGCGACGGAGCCTCCTTCCTGCATGTACGCACGGTCAGGCATATATAGCTTGTCAAGCACGTAAATTTTTCGGCAGGTCAATCAAATTTTGATCGTCTAGGGGCGATGCTTGATGGCTTGACATCAAGTACGTAACTATCACGTGATTACTGTGCCCTAGATTCCGGCAAACATCTTGACGCTCTTTCGACGGAGTGGGGATGAGTTCGCGCATGTGCACTTACGAACGGCCCATAGCGTGCGCGCGCCCACCGCCCGCGTATCTCACTGTTACGCATACCCAAAATAAGTGTTCTGCGCAGCCCTTACCCGATTTCAAGATGTTTGCCGGCTACTGTATCAAAGGTAGGCCATGCCCTCAAATTGTAGTGGTGGTGGTAATTACGTGTACATACTAAAAGCCATGCTTGACCGTTTAAGGGGTACATTATAGCGCTGCTAGAGTCCAAGAACCGTAGTCTTGATTCGTCATTGGTCGACGGTTATCGGAGTCCAAGAAAGTTACAAGGTCTTCACGCATAGTAATAATACATAGATAGGTACCTCAAAGCAAAATATACTTAGGTACTAGTAAATAATAGTATAATAAATTAATATTAGTCATTTTCAATATTCACAACAATATTACAGAAAGATTACAATGAAAACAAATTGTCAAATGTTTTTACGATGGTACTCTTTATTACTATAGATAGCACATTCATATACCATAGTATCAAGTAAGGTTGTTGGGAATTGGACAGCGCCATCTAGTAGATTTTTGAGGAACGTTGCCTGGAAAGTCTCTCATTCGATTGTGTCGCCAAAGTTGAGATCGGAAGACAACTAAAGCAGCAATGTCACTGCGATTTCTGTCAAAGTTGATTGCAACAAAGTTAGACAATCAGCCTACAGGGGGCAGGGATGGACATTGCATTGCTGCCTATAGCTTTGAATTAGGCGGTAGGGCCCCCTGTCATTGATCACCACAGACAATAAATGGTTTAACGAGGGCTCCAAATGACAAAAAACTGTAGGCTAGATAGATGGCGTTGATAAAAATGTATGTGTCAATGTAATTTTTTTTACAAAGCTTCGAAGAGTACTCAGGTAGGCAGATGTAACCCTAAAATGTTTCCTTTGGGCAGATGTCAGACAGCGAGCCACCTCATTTCTTCTTTGGTACAGGCCACTTCTCTTTCCGTTAACACCACCTATCTAGTGAGGAAAATTATTTAAAATAAAAATAGTAACTATTATAATTACTATTTTTATTTTTTAAATGTCACTTTGAAAAGAAAAGCCCTCATTCTTGATAATAAACATTGTTTAGTTAGGATATAAATAAGAATCTAAAATCGCAGCCTTGCATCAGTCTGATGTCAGTCTGAATGATACTGTAATCTCCCTCATAGGGTTAAAATTTAGTCTGTGGTGTCGATGACTCAGCGATTGAGCTTCTAGAACGCACCCATTTTGATTAGGATTTGATTGACGTTTCAAGATATAGTCGCAATATTTTTAAGTTATTCGGCGATATTTTGTATTATATTTCAGTTTAATTTAACCTATTTTAAAATAAGCAAAATAAAAAAATACCCTATACCTACCTCTAAAGTCTCACTTGTACTTACAGTTTTCTTTGTGACTCTTAATTTTCTTGAACTCCAACCCAAAATAATTTAACTTTGAATTTATTTGTCCACGTGTTTTATTTAAAGAAATGGTAGTATTTACTTGTGGACACTGTGGGGAATCGGTGCAAAAACCTAAAGTTGAGAAGCATTATTTGACGAAATGTAGGAATCGCAATCCTAACTTATCATGCATGGATTGTTTTAAAGATTTCTTGTAAGTATCACATAAAGTACAATTTCTATTCTTAATAAGGTCCTAAACAAAAGTTACGTTAGTAAGCGGCTACTCAAAGCGATTGTTTATAGTGATAAAACATGTATTGTTTTTTTTATTTGAGGTTAAGCATGTGCAGTGCTGAAAATCATCTTATTGTCATCCAGAATCTAAAATAATAGTTCTTGTTTATGTTCATAGAAACCTATATAAAATATTATACTTGTATAATAAAAAATAACATAAAATAAACCAACAAAAGAAAGCGATCACATCTAAAGTCTGTCCATCCTTACTTGTCTTATATGGTAAACAATCTTCACCCAACTCTTTATTGAAATAATCATTTATAAAATACAACAAATGGTTTTCCACACATAGATTACGAAATAAATTGTTAATAAATTAACAATAATTTCATAAACTTACTAACATATTTTTAAATAACAATTTAAATTTACAAGACGTATGACAACTGTCAAAAACTGTTTACTAAATAAGACAAGTAAGGATGAACAGACTTTAATTTGCTGTTTATCCTTCTATTTAATGTACTTTTTATTAAATATACTGAATTTTATTGAAAATTCTAAAAATCCTGAGATTTCCTCAAATTTTCGAAATCCGGCCGCAATCCTGAGCAAAGTCCAAAAATCCTGAGATCTCCGGACAAATCCTGAGATATGGTAACCCTACATACAAGGCCCTTAATGTACTTCACTATTTCAAGAACCTTTCAAACATTGTGGAAAAGCAATAAAGTATTGAGTATAATTTGAATTCATGAATAATAAATATAAAATACAGTGTTATTTGGTTATCTTGCACTTGGTACAGTCAGTGTCAAAATGTTATGAGCATTCAAACCTACCAAAACAACTGAGCATTTTACATAGACCAGATCAACCTTATCTCAAGACATTAAGGTGCTCTTTCTTTTGTTCTCAGAAAACCAGGGATAGATAACGTTATTTTAAAATGTAACATTATTTCTTACTTTTTTTACTGTTACTTTTAACATTAACGGTATTTTAATAAATAACGTTATTTTTGTATTGTTACTTTAAAATTCAATAAATAACGTTACTTTTTAGGTTAAATAACATAAAAAATGTTATTTTCATTCCGATACCTGCCCGCGAATGCGACATTGCCAGTTCTATGCAATTGCTTTTCTTGTTCAGGTATACCTTTCTTCTCGTAATTTAACCTTTTTAATACTGATATTTTTTTCATAATATAGTCGCAAACTCCAATAATAATAATTTATATAGAGGAAACGTTTAATTAAGAGGTACAATATTTTAACGTTATTTGTATATTATATTTAACAGTAAGTATATTGGTAAATTTACTGGTAATTTTTTTTTACGTTATTTTTACCGGTAAATTTACCAATAAAATATTTTAACAGTATTTTTTGTTCACTTCTCAAGCTTGCGCGCTCACTAGACATGAAATAAAACACTTTTTAACGGATACTAGCGCGGTTTTATTAAATGTACTTTGGTATTTAGTTGGTATTTGGTTTGATTTTTGGTTTTCCCGACGTTTCGGCACCTTTGCAGCTGCCGTGGTCACGGGGGACTGAAGTATTTTATGTATCGTAATATTTTTTTAACGGTATTTCCATCCCTGCAGAAAACAAATGAAAGTGTACTTAGTGTACCTTAATGTCTTGAGATAAGGTAGATCTAAAATGCTCAGATGTTTTGGTAGGTTTGAACGCTCACAATATTTTGGGGCTGACTACTATAAACAACATATTTTTTGTTGTATCCATCAAGGTTGTTGCTTAAATCCTGTCTCTTTGTGTAATTTCAGAGGTCAAGACTATGAAACTCACATCAAGTGTGTTACTGAAGAGGAAAGATACTCTGCTAAAGGTTTTACTGCTAAAGAGAAAAAGGGAGAAAAGAAGCAAAGCGCTTGGGTGGAGATGTTGCAGTCTGTGTTGGATGAACAGAAGAACGCTCCCCGCAACGTCCTTAGAATTGTAGAAACTATTAGTAAGCATAATAACACACCAAGGAAGAAGCCAAAATTCTTCAACTTTGTAAAAAATGTTTGTGGCCAAAAAACCAGTCCTAAAGATATTGATCAAGCCTGGGAATTGATATCTGTAAAATTATCTGCTCTATCCACCAATGGTAATCAGAATAAAAACGAAAATAAAAACAATGATTCAGCAAAAACCAATGGAGATGTTGATGAGAAAACAACAAATGGAACTGTTGATGATGATGAAGAAAATAATGATAAATTAGAAAACGGCACAATCATAGAAGAAAATGGTGAGACAGAGAATGTGGTATCGGAAAATGGAGATAAAGAAAACATTGAAACAGAAACAGTAAAGGATAAAAAGTTGACTAAAAAACAACGTAAAGAAGAAAAGAAAAAGCAGAAGTATGCTGCTGAATTACAAAGCGCTGAGGCACCGCCACCACCCGCTGGTGAAGATGAAGAAGATAGTGACACCACTAACAAAAAGGGTAAGAAAAAGAAGAACAGGACAGAGTCAGTCAACAATGATGAGGAGAATAATCAAAATGAAGGTAAAAATAAGCATAAGAAACGAAAGAGGCAAGACACGACAGGTAGTGCTGTGGAGGTTGTTGTTGCTAACACAGAGAAAACTGAAAGTGCTCCAACTGCAGTCGAAAAAGCTCAGAAAAAAAAATTGAAAGTTGGTGAAATTGTCACAGAGGACAGTGTTTGTCTTCATGACCAGAATGTTGCTAAGAGCGAGGAGGTTGAAGAATATGGTGTAAAGGATGATAAATTTAATTGGCACGCAGTAATTATGTCAGTTTTGGAGAAAAAGGGGAATGAACTGCCATTTAAACGTTTACAGAAGAAAGTTCTGTCAGAATACTCTGAAATGACAGGGAGAGACGTCGATGACAGGATTGCTGACAAATTCATCAAAAAACTGAGGAGTGCTCCAAAAGTCAAGGTTGATAAGAACAGGGTTTATTTGGAAGAATAAGATCCGAAGACGTTTTTGAATACTTGTCATTTTATAATGAAATAGTTATAGTACTTTGCAACATAATAATATCCTGACTGGTTTTCTATATTATACTGTATAATTTTAGTGCATTTTTGCTTTTCAAACTTGCATTGATTCCTTATTATATATAACTTACTATTGCCTTGTTTTTATATCCACTAGCCAAGGTATGAGAGGAAAATGTATGAATAAATTAAGATGTACAAAATTTGTAGCAAAAAATGGTTTTATTATTATAAAAGCACTTCCACCTAAAATATAATAACAAAATACAAGTTTAGGATGGATATTTTTAGGTAGGTAGGGTAATCATTTTTTTTGAATATTGTATTAATAGTCCAGTAGTCAGGTAATTTTGCCTGGAAATTATTCAAAGAGATTTGATTTCTTGTGCGTCAGGTAGCACTGAGGACTGTTTGTTAATCATACAACAGTGGTAAAAGTGACAACAGAATCAATTTAGCAAGTGTTACTATACTGACTGATGTTTAATAATTTTGTTGTCGCTCTTTAATTTATAGATTGTATTAATATGTTTAGTATAATAAATTGTGGCAAAGGTCCCCTTTGCTTTCCAACTTTTATTATTTAAATATTTTTTCAATGTTTCAAGGGGTTTCGCCGATCACAATTTAGGATTTTTTTAAAAACTTCTACACAGTTTTCAAGGTCGCAAAATTTAATGTACGATTAACAGCTCTCAGTGCTACCTACCTGAGGCACAAGAAATTATTAAGTCTTGAATTATTGCCAGCTAGAGTGGAATATACCTCCCGACCTGACTACTGTACTAACTACACACGACGTCAGAAAAGTCTCACCTTTTCAAAAGTTTCTTCAAAGTTAATTTAATCCTATCTAATTTAATGGTACTTAAGTGTTGTATACTTCTTCCCCTTCGGACATAGCCAACAGTCTCTAGTAACCGTTGGAAAACTCGTCGAACGGAAACTTTCCGAGCAACATTACATTTCAGCAACCTATTTTTTTTGCAATATTTGAGCAACTTCATGGGCAATAGGGCTTCATGGATAATAGTAACCATCTTGGGTATTCATTTTTTTAATTGAACTGTTGAAGTGTGTTTTCTCTATCATCTCGATAGCGAATTTACCCGCATTTCATGAAATTGACCCCTTTTATTTCCCTTTTATGGCGGCGCAAGCAATAACACTAAAAGCGTTTAATTATGGTAACTGTTATGTTAATTAAATCAAACAATTATTAATTAAAAGCTAATTAAAATGTACTTTCAATAGATATCAACATTTACACACAATAAAACGTTAGCTAGCAATACCTAGCAGGTGGCCAAGTCTAAACTTATTTTCAAAAAGGTGCGATTTTTCTGTAGCTCTACCATGAGTTGGTATAGTAAACTACAATAGTTTACTATACTCGCTAGCGAGCATCGAGTAACGTTTTGGCCTTTTTCATAGCAATTCGGTACCATGAGTTACTAATTGACAGATAGTATCGAGAAATACCATAACTATAGTAGTAAAGTTACTCACTTGCGTTTTGAGGCGTGAGATCAATGAGTATACCTTTTACTATCCTCTATGGCATAGAGGAATGTAAAAAATAGGTACAACAAAAGAGAATGTAATCAAACCGCGGTACAGCATAGTCATTGGCGTGAATACTTCTATTTTAATTTAATTTAGTATTTTTTGTGTCTAAAATAGTCTAAATAATGTCTTTCAGAGCTTATTTAGCATAAAATATGTGCGCCACAGCTGCATAATGCAACGAAATCAAGGGCAAATTATAAACCGATAAATATGAAAACCCGTGTTAGAAATCCTCTAGTCAGGGGGTGGGTCAGGTTGTGCCCAACGCTGAATAGTGGCTCTTCTAGGTGGGCCCTCCATTCAGTGGGCTTACTAAGGTCACCATTCAAATACGCCGTAACGTAACGCATTCCTCCACTTTGAAACTAATGTAAAAAAAAAAATTAAGTACTTTCCTATCAAGCATGTTACAAAATTATATATATAGTTATAAAATCTAAATAATAATCTACTTAGTTGCAAATATGTTAATTCCGTCCATATCAACGTAATACTTGATACAAATAAGGCCTATCTTATTTTAAGTCTTTATATATTATTTAATTAATTATTTAACAGTAGGAATATAAGAAAACAGTTCTAACTAAATCTAATTTTCCGAAAACTTGACTTTGGCCGTAATAAATCGATTACACTTATTAAATTAAGGCCTATAACTTTTTTATTTGAAATTGAGGTTAAATATGAAACCATATTAAATAAAAACAACTTATCAATAAATTTGAATATTTATTATTACAAAGTAAAGATTTATGTTATATATTCCTAAAAAAAGATCTCACTTTAACTCGTAGATTTGTATCATTTGGGGCCTTATTTGTTTATTTAATATCATATTTGAATAAGGCACAAAAAACGTAGGTATCTGCCGCATGTCGCTCTGCCAGGTTGTATTTCGTCCAACTTGTACGTTTTTATTAATTTGGAAGGAAACTGGATATTTTTGTCGATTGTGGGATGATACACACATTATCTGTAATGAAATAAGTAAACCATAAGTTGTATAAATTGTGGGATTCTCATTAAGCTCTATCGTGTTAAAATAAGACCTAGGCTATTATCGTAATCACGCTGTCCCCCTACTCAAATGGCCAACATTCTATGCGTTTGAACGCTACGTTATTACGTGTCGTAAGCTTGTCACACAATATCAAAGTCTGAGATTTACATAAGCTTACGACACGTTATTTAATCATCTATTGCTCATATTTTAAGCTTTAAAAGTAAGGTTGGCAATTGGAGCATGGGGCAGGTCGTCTTTAAAAAATTGCAATTAATGCATCTATGGCCGATAGTAAAAACAAATCAAGGTCATGGATAGCTAATCATAAATATAAAGAAACAATTATTAAGAGAAACTTAAACTAAAACAGCGTAAGGTTTAATAAAAACTTTCATGAAAGTATTTTTCTGGTTGGATTTAGGTTTATCTGAGTTTTCTAATGATTTGTACTTGGACGAATCGTCCGAGGATTTTTATCAAGTACCAACCTTTTATTTCACCTTTCCATAAACTCCTCTAATCGACTGCTTCTAATTTTATTCTTATCGATCTTAACAAGCTAGCTTTTACACAACAAAATACGCAAAGAAAACACAAAATAAATAATTATTAAAACGTGAAAATTACATTTGACATTTTCGATTTGACACAAGGAACATTTATACTCACAGGAAGATTTGACATAAATAGTAACCATAGAGGAAAGTAAAAAGATAGTAACCAACATAAATTTAAAATTCACTTACATTCGGTATACAAGCACTAACTAATGATTTTTTACTTAGTCGGATTATAATTGCAAACTACAGCAACTAAGGTAAACGACCAATATTTCGTGTTAGTAAGTTATTTCGTTTAGTTTTTTTTCTGTCACAAATTATTAATTATTACACCTACATTAGTATAAAATATAGCACATAAACTGTCTAAAAATCAAGTACCAACATTTTGGTGACTGAACTAAGACACGGTTACGGTATCTATCCGTTATCGTGACTGAGGGCAATGCTACGTTCAAAACTCTCAGTCGTCGGCACAGACAGCTTTATGGCGTGTATTCCTTGTCACCACCATAAGATTAGCGCTCGTATGTACCTACTTTTTAAGCTCACAGAAAGTCAATTTGAATAAAACTTTAAATAGTTAAGTAGTAAAATGATCCCATATACTCGTAGTAACTTCCAAACGAAACGTCCGATTAGAATAATTTAAAGAAGACTATATTAAAATCTTTTATTTATTTATTTATTATCAATAGTTTTCACAGTTCACGCTAAATAATTTTATAGGATTTTTTTTGGTAGGTTTTCACTATTGCAATTACTATTGAGGTTATAGATATTTCTATTTTTTAAATAACTATAGCCTATATTTCTCGCTGATTATGCAGCTTTCTATTCTTACTCCTTATCCTTATTTCATCTGGTAAGAATTTTTGGGATTTTTTCCGCCAATTTCGATTTTCCCAAAAAAAAATCAGAATTTTCAATACTAAAATATCTTTATTTGGTTCTAAATATGAAACCTTTTAATAGCCCATCCGCACATCTATCATATCTGCGATACTACAGGCAAATGACACAACACAATTTCATAAATCGGGGCACTATACTCGATCATGAAAACCTAAAATATTACAATTTTAAAATCTTGAAGTCATTAAGAGTCTTAACATGCCGAAATATGGGACATTTACCTTATCGAGTTCATATTAGCGAGGATGGTAAACTCGTGGATGGTGAGCACTCTTACTATAGATTTTAGTTCTTCGCGTATCCGCTAGAGGCTCTGCTTCAATTTCCCATACAAATTGCTAACGCGGTCGATATCGAGCTTAGAGTAAGACGCGCTTCTGTCCCAGAAAGAGAAGCCATACGAAGCGTTCCCCTCTGCCGAAGTACAAGCCCAAATGGGCATATGCGGTTAATAAAACCAGTTGCGCCCGGATTTCTTTTTAGACCGAGTCCAGTCGTGCAAGTGAACGCTGCAGTGTTTAAAATGCCGAATTGATGAGTTTTTTGCCGTTAAAAGAGGTCTGGAACATCAAGTTTACAAAAAGATGGTGTTACATTTCACATGAAAGTAATTTTTTGTCGTATTATTGCTATTTGTTTACATTCAAACATTAAATTCGTATATTTTATTCTTGATTAGTTGTCAAATTTGTTCAGTGACATCGGGTCTGCTCATCCATGGCTCGTCCGTACAAATTTCAGATCTGTCGCTAGATAAATCCGAGTTCTCGCCGATGAGCAACTTAGTGATGTTACCGTATCACAATGTTTGTCGATAAAGGACATAGCCTGGTCCTGCTCAGCAGTCTCATAAATGTGATATACCTGAAATATTCCTTAAATATTTATTAATTCTTTTTAACTTCTGACAGACTCACACTCAATTGCAAGAAAGATTTTTATCTTTTTAATGCCACTTTAAACCCTAATGTTTCATTAAAGTATTGTAGGAAGGAAAATTAGATGCATTTTAAAGCTCCTTTAAAATTTAAATATGGAAATGTCAAATTTATCTAATGAAGTGTCAAACCGCCCATTTACCGGTATTTTGTATTGCACGAAGCAACTTTAGCGCATCAGAGCTCATTAAATTACATTTAAAGCACGTTCCAGACGGATTAAATCACGCCCCCCAACAGAGGTCACCTTGGTGGAAGCTTGATTGGGGCGTGGTTTCTATCCACGGATTGTGTTGCGGCGACACGAGTTTGCATCAAGCAAGGTCACCCCTGTTGGGAGGCGTGATTTAATCCGTCTGGAACATGCTTTAGAGGTAGAATTTTTAATGGGGCGATGACGGGCCATTAAAGCAATTTCACATCATGTTTACTTTGTATTTTCGCTGAATATGTCGTTGACTGACCAGCCTATCGTCATTGTCGGATCCAAAAGATGTTCCTTGTCGCCACCATATCCCAGACAGAATAAATTTATTTGAAAAACATGACGAAGAAAAATCCCGGGTGCACTACTGTTTTTCAAAGGAGGCAGCGCTCCTGCTTCGAGACCGCCTCAATCTGGAGCCACAAACTCTGAGGAGTAAGGCCATTTGTGGTCTTATCTAGCTTCTGATCTGTTTGCGGTTCTTCGCGACAGGCTCCTTCCAGATGGTACTAGCTGATCTGGCGAACATAGACAGCTCTACCTACTGTCCCCTTACATTACATCACATCAAAATGAAACATCTGTTCGATCAGCCCTTGTAAACACAAGAGCACGCAAGAGTATATGAGACTAGACAATAAGACTGAGTGTTCTTGAGTCCGTATTAACTTGTTTAAGACTAATTTAAGAACAATGACAAGGTACAAAATAATTATAAGAGCCCTGGGGCCCTATTTTTGAATCGCTCGGCTGGCGTCAAGCGCTCGTTTCTACTGATTTTTGTTCGACATCTCATTGTTTTGAGTCATATGTCGAACGAAAATCAGTCAAAAAGAGCGCTCGATGCCAGCCGAGGGATCAAAAATAGGACCCCTGTAAGCCTACCACTCTAAAAACGTGCGCATCCTGAGACTTTTTTGCTTGTTGGGTCTTTGTTGTTATTCACCCCATGTAAAATATTTGAGTTTGTTACCTTTATTCCTTTTCCGTATCGATATTGCTGCAACGACAGTTGAGCCCAGCCCTTTTTGTCAAAAACGTGTCATATTTTGATGTGTGACTCATCCGTACACAAATTTTTGCTGTTTTGTTTTATTTTTTATGTGTTGGTGTCGTCTTTACAGTGTTCTTTTTGTATGTGAGTATGCGGAACTGCACTTGTGTGCACTTTCCCCCCCCGCAAAAAATGCCAGAATAATTTGAATAGAGTAATAATCGCTAAGGCTGCTCCCTTCCGCGATGCTCTAAGATATCGAGAATGGTTTTTGTAAACTCATGGTAGTGCTACTGATGTCAAGTGTATAATTAAATCACGCGCGCCCTAAGGGTATTTAATTTATTAGAGCGCGTAGCGTAGGGTAGCTTTTTCAGCGCTTTTCGCATAGGAGGAAAGTTGTCATAGCAATGTGACATTCTGTCAAGCTATGCCAAAGTAGTATAGCACAATAGTGTTAAACGCATAGAGTAAGATAAAAAAAAATGTTAAACGACTTTTGTTCGTTGTGTTCGAAGGTTGTGTTCAAGAATTTTATATTCATAAGCGCCTGTCTAAATTAACATAGCAAAAAAATAAATATTTTTGCTATATTAATTTAGACAGGCGCGCTTTTGAACACTGTGGCGTCCAAAACGTTAAACAAAGGAATACAACGTAGAATCTCAGCACTACCTATTTGGGTGTACGACGTACTTATTAATAACATAAAAGCCTAGCATAAAGCCCGTTCGTGTCTTGTTGTCGGTTTACGGCTTGTCGAATAGCCTGTAGTATGTCATATAAACCGGGTTAATAACGGTGTTATTATGCCTGTATTGTGGGCATAAACGTTATTAGAACGAGAATATTCTATGGTGTCTTGCTGTGTAGGAATAAGTCTATGTTAGGTCTATCTAATGAATATCTTGGTATCCTATGGATATTTGCGGGGGCAATCAAATGATATTGTTGAGCCTTGAGCGTGCTTGAGCAGTTGAGCTTGATTCACAGAATAAAAACTTAATTAGTACTTACTATGCGCGCCAAATAAGAATAGTACTGTCAAACGTAAATCTTGATCTTTTTTACTTTTCTTGCACATGCTACACTGAAACGCAAACAAAAATGGCCATTTTGACAATCCTATTCTTATTTGGCTCGCATAGTACCTATAATAGTAGTATGTACCTAACCTACTAGTGGCTCTGGGGGGGGCCTTTGTGACATTTTTGATCATTTTTAGAAATGGCTGATTTATGATTATCCTCAAATCACCGCCATTTTGGAAAATTTCGAAAAACTGAATCGACAAAAAATCTATTGGTACCTAGGTACTTAATTATAGAACTGGCTCACAAAATTTCACGAGAATCCATAGAGAAATGCGACCTATAGAGGAGAATAAACAGACAGCCCGACGAACATAGGTACGAGAGAATTTTTGCCCAAGCTGAAATGGAGACAAAAACTCCTTTCAGCACACGGTAGCGCACATCGTCAACAAAGACAATATAAGTACCTCGTTAAAAAATCTTGGTAGGTATAACCACAGAATAGATATAAGTAGGTAGGTACTACCGTGTATAACTTATATTTTTTTTAAATTTACTTGGGTTGTTGCACGACAGCACGAGGCCCCTGCAAGAGCTAGGCCCCGGGCCCTGTTCCGCTAACTGCTAACCTGTTCCGCTAACCTGTTCCGCTAACCTGCTCCCTAAGGCCGCCACTGGTGATCACCCTTCGAGTTAATCCTTGTCGTCATCAGTGATCACATCATCACACGCGGAGAATTATACCTACCATCCATCGTTCGTTTAAGTACGTAACGAAGTGTCCAGGAATCTGGAACTCAATTACGCAGCTAAATAGGCCATCTTAACTATAAACAAGCTTACAACTTCGCTAGATATCGACGTACAAATTGATCACTCACAAAGTCACAGATGGCTGTCGGTCGTTAAAAGCATTCACTAGTTAGTAAATAGTACCTACATACGAGGGTGGTTTGATAAATCCGTGACTTTGTGAAGAAGAAAAAATTTTTTAAAGAATATTTTGTTTTATTTTTCTATATAATCTCCTTTCAGCTCTATACACTTCGACCAACGATGTTCCAACTTCTTCAACCCATCCAAAAAATAGTTTTTATCAAATCCTGAAAAATAGGCTCCTGTTTTAGCTATCACTTCTTCATTGGATGAAAATCTTTATCCACCAAGCCATTTCTTCATGTTTGGGAAGAGGAAAAAGTCACACGGGGCCAAATCTGGTGAAAACGGGGGGTGTGGCAATAGGTCGTATCGCAATTCCACAAGTTTTGATGTTGCGGTTGCCGACGAGTAGGCCGGAGCATTGTCGTGATGAAATAAAACTTTTTTCTTTGCTAGATGCGGTCTTTTCTTCAGCAGCTCTATATTGAATCTATCCAACAAAGCAACATGGTAAGCTCCGGTAATTGTCTTGCCTTTCTCCAAAAAATCGATGTAAATTTTGCTGTCCTAAAAGACAGTGGCCGTCTCTTTACCAGCCGAACAAACAGTTTTTGCCTTCTCCGTGGCACGTTCACCGGTAGAAGTCCACTGTTTTGACTGTTGTTTCGTCTTTGGCGTATATGGTGGACCCACGTTTCGTAAAGTGTTACGTACCGACGAAAAAATCACTTGGATTGCGGTTATACAAACCTAGCATTGTTTAGAAGTTGTTACACGAGTTCGTTTTTGGCCGACTGTCAGCAAACGCGGCACCCATCTTGCAAAAAGGTTTTTCATGCCGAGAATATCGAGCAAAATATGAAAAATTCGTTCGGTAGAGATGTGAATAGCATCAGCTATCTCGCGTATCTTCACTTGACGGTCTGCCATAACAATGCCGTGGATTTGCTAACAATATCTTCAGTGGTGACCTCAATCGGCCTTCCTGGGCCGTCGGCGACAGTTGTGGTGGTACGACCACAACGAAATTCAGTAAACCACTTATGAACCATTCCATGAGATGGAGCAGAGTCCCCATAATATTTTTTCAGTTTATCCTCCGTCTGCTTAATGGTTTTACCACGTAAAAAGTAGTATTTTATCAATACGCAAAATTCGTTTTTCTCCGTTATAAAAGAATATCCCGACCTCTTCTTCTTCTTCTTATTTTTGTTTTGGCAATCTACTTTCCTCTTGGAAGTAATTTTTGCCAGTGTCAAGTGTTGAATATTTCAGTGATAGATTGTTTCAGTTTACATTAAAATGCGGGTGCATCGCATTCTAATGCTGCTTGGAGCTTTTGGCACCAAGTATATCAAGACAGTTTACTTGGTAAGTTCTGCCGAGGTAGCCACCACTACAGTAAAAGTCTCGGCTTCACACAACCAAGATCGCGCCTATTTCAATTATCCCACATATTGTTCAGTTGCGTAGACACTTGTACCATAAAACTGCACCAATTTTAAGACACAATATCCACTATGAATCAATTTGCAAATAATTAAAATAGACACCGAACCGAACATGACAAATGGCGCCAAAAAACCTATCCCGACCTCACTTGCATAAATCCTTCCATTTTTAGGGTTCCGTAGCCAAAATGGCAAAAAACGGAACCCTTATAGATTCGTCATGTCTGTCTGTCTGTCTGTCTGTCTGTCTGTCTGTCCGTCCGTATGTCACAGCCACTTTATTCCAAAAGTATTAGGACTACATAGTTGAAACTTGGTAGGTAGGTGTATTCTGTGAACCGCTTTACGATTTTTATACAAAAATAAAAAAAATAAAAGATTAAGGGGGGGCTCCCCATACATGGAACTGAAACTGAAAATATTTTTTTTCATCAAACCAATACTTGTGGGGTGTCTATAGATAGGTCTTTAAAAATGACATTGAGGTTACTAAAACTATTTTTTTTCAAAGTCAACCATTTGAAAGATATTTGCCGCCAAAGTGGTAAAATGTGTGTCCCCCCCCCTTTAACTTTTAAAGTAAGAGGGTGAAAAATATAAAAAAAATTTAAGCTATAGATCTTCATAAACACTTTCAACGAAAATTGGTTTGAACGAGATATAGTAATTAGTTTTCAAGATATAGTACATTTTCCAAAACCGCAAATATAACTTTGTCATTCATACAAACACTGTGAAAAACAAAGTTATTTTTTCAGACGAAAAATGATAGCGGTATTAAAATATGGTATGGTATAATGAACCTACGGAACCCTACTGCGCGTGGTCCGACACGCACTTGGCCGATTTTTTTTTATTTCGCGCCAATTTAAAAAATGCAACAGCATAAGCTCAGCAAAGAGTTCTAAATTAAGACAGGAAAATTGAATTATGAAAAAATATTGTATTCAACCTTAAAGTCACGGACATATCAAACTGCCCTCGTAGAAGTAGGTAAATAAAAATAAAATAAAAAATAAAATGTTTGTTTATTTAGTAATTGATTCACACTTATTCCCCCTTACTAATAAAGATTGAATAGCAGATGTTTAGTTACACAATGGTTACTCTCTGTCAAACTATTTGAATTTGACATTAAAAAGAAAGTGACAAAACACTGTGTAACTATGCAGCTGCTATACAATCTTTATTAGTAAGGGGGATTGTCTTTAATTTTATATGAAAATGTTTTGGATTATTTTAAAGTAGGTAAGCTACCTACATTTATCTCAATTTTAACTAAGTAGATAGTTGAAGTGATAATAATGGTTTCTAAGCTAAGTAATGTTTCTTTGAACGTTACGTTATTTTGGTGTGTGTTTTTTTTTAAATTTAATTTTGTGGAATAGGATTCATGGAAATTAAATTACTAAGTAGGTAGAGCTTTAAAAGTTAAAGTTATTTAATTTCACTCCACCACTCCACATTGCAAACTGTTTATATTACTAAGTAGGAACTTATTCTTCGTTTATTCGTACGGAAAATAGTAGGTAATTAAATTAGAACCAGCCACCAATTTATTATTGTAGTATTAGGTTGCGCCATCTCTTGACCGATAGTGGAACTATTTTTTTCTTAGGTTAGCATTTTTATAACAGCGCCATCTGTTGACTGGTAGTGAAACTAAAGAATTTTTGTTTGCTTTTTGAATTTCTAAAAAAGTGTGTTATATTGAGACATCATTTTATTTTTCCTGTAATCTTTACATAAACTACTATCACATAGAATTATTTCAAATTTTCTCTTTGCAAACTTCGGAGATAAGGGGGGGGGGGGGGGGGCGTTTACCTATGCGGCCTAAAAAAAAAGAAAAAATGATTGAAGACGTGCAAACGACACTCTTTCATATGATACCCCACATGCCCTAGTTGCCCCACTTCAAATTTTTAAGACCCCTTTTCAGTCCCTTTTGTAAAAAAAAATTTTTTTTATTTCTTTGTTATTTGCAAAATAGTTGGGCAAATGTCATCTTAAACTATTCCAAATTTCAAGTTGATAACATTAGTAGTTCTCGAGATATCTAGCTGTGACAGACAGACAGACAGACTGAGTCACACCATAAGGGTTCCTTCCGTTCACCCTATGTATGGGTTGCCCGGACTGCAGAACACAAAATGCATCCAGTGTGGCAAATCCCTTATTATACCACGGACGGACAGACAGACGGACTGACGGACAGACGGATATGACGAAACTATAAAGTGTTTCTTGTTGACTTGAGAACATAACCCTAAAGATGTTGAAACCAGACTATTCGTTGCAAAGTAGGGTTTTTCACCTAAAACTTATTAAAAAAGTATTAAAGTATGACGAATAAGTTCTTTCCTAGGAAAAAAGACTTCGTTCCGCCCGGGGCAAAATGAAAACATGACTTTTCTTATTACGGTTCTTGGTAGGGTTGCCTTAGATTAAAAAAAAATAGGTACTTATCTTAATATTATATTAAGTACCTACCTATGCTTTTTATGATTTTTCGTACCTAACATTAATAAGATTATTATTCTAATTAACTATAGTTGAACAACTTTTACTATGGGACCATCTCTGAAATAAAAAAAAAAACTGCTACTTTTATTTCATACATTTTGATATTTTCGTTTAATAATTTTTGTATGAAACTGTTGATTTGTTTTCGTGATTTCAGAGAAAGTTGTTCACTTTAATGGTCCCTTATCTAATCTACTATATTCGGCATTGCGGGCTGTTTTGTAATATCATGTATATTGTATAGAATTTATTATTTTATTTTACCTACAGTGTGTCCCTTTTTTTTCTTTTCTTATCGAATGAGGATTAGTGGCCACCTCTGATGTTAGAGTTTATCAAGCCGCCTGTAAGGCCTCTAACTTGGCTTAACGACTATTATCAGCTGACAACAGCCGGGACCGACGGTTTAACGTGCCCTCCGAAGCACGGAAACGGTCAGTTGTGTCCCAGTGTGTCCCAAAACGTTGGCACACGAAAATAAAGTACCTACCTTAAATATTGAAAGTAGGAAATTTTACTGAAAGAAGACTTCATTTTGATTTAAAAAAAATATTGAAAATGCATTGAAAGAATTTTGTAAAATCGCCTGCCTAAACCGGGAATCGTAGCCACCAAATATAAAAAAACACAATCTTTTATTTTTAGGATACCGATCGAAAGGAATGGTACTTAAGTACCGAAAAATAAAGTATTTCGAAACCGACTAAAAATTCGAATTTTTGAAACCGACTAAAAATAAAAAAAAAAAATAAGTAAAAACATTAAAACGGTCTAGTAAAACAAAAACAGTCTAAAAAGTATAAAATAAATTCTTCTGTAAATATTTATAACCCTATACCTACCTACAGAAATTTTAAACCTAAAAACGTGGGGCGCATTTTGTAAAATTTATCATCCATATTGTCTTTAGCATGTTGTATGGTTTTATCATAGAGTTCATGTGGCTCATCATCAGATCAGCTCAATGACACCAATATTGCATTGCCTTCCGTTCTGACCTATGTACAAAGTTTCAAGTCTCTAGCTCATCGGGAAGTTTATAGTATAAAATCGTTCGCAAACTTTGTGGAGAAACAAACACACAAACGAGAAAGCAACCTAATAAAAACGTGTTAAAAATAGTAATAGGTAATACGAGAGGTCCGCAGATTTACTTTAGAGTATGTAGGTACAGTCAATAAAAAGCTCTTTCATAAACCATGTATACTATAGATACGTGTAGGTACCTAGATAATAGTAAAATCGGATACTCTTCTTGGCCGGACTATTCATTTTTCCGGCCTTCCTCATCCATGTAAAGTAAGGTACCTAACCAACCTGCCTAATTATCATTGTACAAGTAAATACTAAATACCCTAAAGTTTGCTGAAAACTGCTTACTTACTCTTACTAACTAACTTACTTTGTCATCCTTCGTTTAGAAATACCTACTTTCTATCTGTTTAGTTGGCAAAATTAATAAAATTAATTAACGACATCATAACTTACGTATTTTTTAAGATATATATATATATACCTAATAATTCCTAATTACGGCCGAGCGCACTTTGGATGCGTTTGGATAAAAATAGTCGTACGAATAAAATTCGTACGACTATCTTACTGTGTGCATTCCAGCGAATTAAAATCGCTGGTGCACTCCTGATGTCCCATGATGTTCGTACGAGTCAAATTCGTACGAAAACGCATTCAAAGTGGGCACAGCCTACCTCAACAGTGACCTCAACAAGTTTCAATAAAAATGACACATTTTTAAACCAAAATAAAAACATTTTTTATAGACTATACACATACACATTACACCAAAAAAAAAACATTGTTTTAATTGTTCCGTATCAGCAATCTTACAAATTTTCTGCGGTATTGAAAAACTGTTTTCACAATTCCAGATTTACGAACTATTTCACTGATTCCAGCAAAGCGTCGCCCCCGAGCGTTGGTGGTAGACCACAACTACAGAAAATGTTACGTATGAGATGCTTTTGTAATTTGTATGGAAATCTGCACTATTTTGTCTGTTTTCGGAAGCTGATAGAAACACAGATACAAATATTTTATTTGCACAAAACACAGACAGATCTTAAATATAAATATGTGCGAGTGTTCAGCCTGCTCGCAGACGCAAGCACACGTTTATAATATAGCTTAAAAATTTAAAACTTTACGAAATTAATTTGTTTCACTCTAAATATCCTTTAGTGCTATAATAGTAGTTAATGATACAAGGTTGGTAAGGAGGTTTTTAAAACGAGTTGACGTTTTATAAGCCCGAGCCGCAGGCGAGGGTTTATAATCGTCACGAGTTTTAAAAAACCTTAACAACCGTGTGCCATACTACGTTTTTTAATACATTTGCGAGAAAATCATAATAAGTACTACTGAAATTGTAATCTATGCATGTAATAAAACTGTAAATTGAAAATATTTGTGCGCGAATTACGCAAAAACCGCTGAACAAATTTTGATGGGCTTTTCACTGTTTGGTAGCTTGAAGTCCAACTTAAAATCCAAGCTATGTTTTATCAAATTCAGGTGGGCGGAACCAGGGAAACAGCTTGAACTCTCCGTAGTACTAGCTTTCATACACCAAAGGGGTCATTTTAAACTGGTCGCTATATTTTTCTACTGTCCACGTAGATGAAGTCGCGGGCGGAAGCTAGTAGAAATTGAAAAAAACGTATGTAAACAAAAACGCACAATTCATACATTTACGATACGATACAAATACAATTTTTTTAAGAAAAAATAAAATTAGATGTTATGCATGACTGTATTTTTTTTAAAAGCACCTTTCTTAATTTAATTTCGCTTTCAAAAGCGTAAACATGGATGGTTGTTGTAGTTAGTAAGTTATAGATAGTGTAATATTATGGTCTCGAAAGTCTGTTTACAGTTACAATGTTAAATGCGTTTTCTGTCAATCGATATTACATTAGTTCGCAGAGCGTACGAATGTTGGATAATGCAAGGAAATCATCATTATTTGAATTTTACCGAGTAATAAGATGACTCTCTTAGGCCTCTTGGCGATTCTTAAGATCTTATTCACATTCAATTCACAGAAACTGACGAACGCTTACCTCTTCCGAATTCAAAATTTGATGACACAACGGGAAGACGCCACCGGTTATATTTATAAAACCAGTGTTCAGTCACGCTTTCAGTTTCGCAGTCGTCTCCGCGGTACATTTGTATAGAAAGTATTTTGTTTTCTATACGACGCGTTGGTATTTCGGCGCCGGCGCTTAGCAAAGTTCGCGTGTGATTTTAAAAAAGAAATAACAAAAATGGATTCACTGGATGTGCCCCCTGCCCGTCCGCCACCACCACCCCCGAAAGATAAGCCTCCTAGGCCGAAGATAACCATACAAATGCCCGAGGCTACTTCCCCATTGACAGCCAGAGGAATGCAAACTGCAACTCCTTTTCATTTCCCCCAAAGAAATTATAAAGGTCGTGCCCCTATGACCCCTGCATCACACTGCTCCGACCCTCAAAACCCTTACTTCAACCCTTTCGTGCACACGTACCATAATAAAGCTTCGGAGTTTATGTTCAAGCAGTTCGAAGGTTTCAAAGACTTTACCATGAACACTGCTAAAAGTGGTTTGAGTGCTGGCGAGAAATCTGCCTTTTGGTTTGTGAATAAACTAAAGATTTTGTCGAAGAAGTGGTTCACGCACTTCTTCTTGACTATTTGCTTGGTTGTGTACAGCATCATGGGTGCGGCTATGTTCATGGCTTTGGAAGGTGAGTAGAACGATACTTATATCTTCAGAATTTAAAGGAATTAAACTTTGGTGACTGTTATTTAATTTGTGAACAAAATACAACGATAAAATATTTAAAAACTCTCAGACGTAAATGATAGTGAGATGCTAGAACTAAACTAGTTGATAAGAACTATAGATGCTAAACTAGGCGAAAATGTAACTTTACATTTTCTCCTCGTAGAACACATTTCTTAGAATGACGAAAAAACCGTTCAGTCTTCAAAGATTTCATTGCCGTACCTACCTAGTTAATTAAAATTAGCTGACGTTCAGATCGTTGTGAAATTAAAATAACTATATGAGTTATTTTTAACCGTTAAATCGGACTTGTTAAAAACTTTAAACAGATGGGTAGCATGTTTCCGAAACTAAAGTTTATTATATCGTCACAGTAACTCAGACCAAATAAAAAATTATTTGGTCTGAGCACAGTAACTACTTATCTAAATAATAATCGATTGTTTTTGGTATGGTTGCTGAACTCACCCTTCGCATCGAATAAAGTTGTTGTCTGTAACTTTTTATACTTTTATTCTTGTGTAGCTATCATAAATCTGGACAAGTTTGTCGAAAGTGTTATTTCTACGTGAGTTTCTATTTGTTTTGTTTATGTAGGACTCTTTTTATTTATCGAAACCTCTCTTTTCAAATTTGATTCTCATCAGATCGCATGAAAAATCTTGCAAAATCTTGCGGAATACAATACAATCTATAACTACTTACTGGTACTTTACACTTACCTTAGATAAATTTAACAGTCTCAGTAACAGACTTCTTTGTCATTCTCGCCAAAAAACAATAATAGGCAGAGTCGAAAATACCATCATTAAAACTGACATGACATGAGACGTGGCCGACTGTACTCGCAAAGTGCGTAAAAGTGTCAATTACGAACTAGGTATGCAAAGAATTTTGGCACACTTCTAAACGCCAACGAAACTCCCAGGTAAATAATTTCAATCTTAGAGAAAATACATTATTTTTGTTCGATAAGTAGCTAATAAAACATAGTGAACTCTACAAGTAGGTAATAGGTATGCCGTTGTTTCGTTTTTCAATTAACTGAAACTTTTTAGTACCTGCCGACAAAATTATTTTGAACCAGTATCTTACTGCTGAAACATTTTTAGTAGTTACTATACCCGCAAGTTGTTAATACGATGGAACCTTGTCACATTAACATCCATGTTGATGTCATCCGCAACTAAAAATGACAACAAGAAAATTCTAATAGGTAATTTAATAAATCAATTACTTATTGAATAAATTGAATTACATATTTGGTATTTTCAATAAAATAGAGTCTAGGTAGAGGTAGTATCTATATAATTTTTCATAAATTTTTTCCTTTATTAGGTTAATAAAATGGCATCCAGTCGCATTAGCAATTTGCGAATGTAGTAGTTATGATAATATACTTTATTGTTTTTCTTAAGGAGAGCTGCATTGAGTGCGCGTGGTTATTCATCCAAGTAACCTACTAAAATAATAATTATCTAAGTATGATCATCTGAAATTACGATTTTCAGCAGTGAATACAGTCAAACTGTTTCAGTATGAGTAAGATTCAGGTCCAGCCATGTTATTCTGAAGCGAAACTCGCAACTCACTTCGAAAGTCACCTCAGTTCTCACGAGTTTGATATTAGAAATAAGATAATAATAGACTAATTTATTAATTGCAAAAGATTTCAGGTTGCCTCTGTAGTTACCTAATTTTAATTTTCAATTGATAATATAACCTACAATAACGTAGTTTCCAATATCAAACTCATGCCAAGTGAGGTGACTTTCGAAGTGAGTTGAGAGTTTCATTTCGGAATAGCACGGTAGCTGAGTTTCACTCGGATGAATCCTTAGAGCATTAAAAATGCTCTAAGTATGAATCACTTCGATGAGTTTCACTTCGTTTTAAAATTAACTTGCCGTTTCTCAAATTATAATATGACAGTTTTTATTAAATTGGAATGAATATGAAGTGGTTAACTACCTACTCTATGCGCCCACGTGGTGGGTTACAAACTGAATCATAATAAACATTATTTTGTCTGTTTCGTTTAACTTTATAGGCTTTCGTCTCTTTTTCTTAATTTTAAAATGACATGAAATGAAAATTGCAATAATATTAAAAGTTTCTCAATTATCATCAATAGGCATGACGAATGTTTTTTTATTTTATGTTACTTAAATTACCTATCAAAAAAGAAACATTGGTAAAAGAATTATTTCGCTAGCATGAAAACTGCTCGAGATATTACAGTTTGAAATGCACACAAATTGGACTCACCCAAAATCGCTCCATACTAACGGCTACCTAGTTATGACGTCACGCGTAGGAAGTTTGTATGCAATGCGTAGAAAATTTGTTCGGCAGCTATATTAAATATTGTGTTTATCAAAATGGTTTCTTAGACAAATTTGCTATACATTTTACGGACTAATTAAAGGTATTATTTATTTTAGTAAATTGTATACTTTTTAAATGGACTTTTCCACCCAACTTTGAAGGATCATAAAACAAATAATACGCAATATATAAAAAAAAGGTATACAAACTACTCTAAAAGTTTAATATGTTAACGATTATTATTAGTATTTCGTTATTTTATTCATTAGTCGTCATCCCTATTATTAGGTCTGTTGTACTTAAGTCTAAACTATCTACTTAAGTACTCGTATATACCTATAAATAAATTATGTGTGGAATTTTGGTTGATTAGAATTTACATTATATTTACTATCTAATCTATCTTTTGAGAGCTATATTTAGAAACTTTTGCCGATAGGAGAAATTAAATTAAAGCTTTTCAAGACAACATAATAATGAATGAATAATTTCGTGGAATGATAACTGCGAGCTAACCGTGTTATTCATTAAAATCCTTTTTGATTCGTGATACACCTGCGTGGTTCACCTAAGTATTCCACGGTAACTCTGTACCCTTGGTTCACCTAGGTGTTCCACGGTTAACTTTCTGTACCCCTGGTTCACCTAGGTGTTCCACGATTAACGTCCTGTACCCCTGGTTCACCTAACCATCCTGCAAGTTTATTATAGCTAAAAAGTAGAAAATGAAATATTGATCTGCGTATTTAGCCCAAAATAAATAGTAAATTAGCTTTAGTTATTAATCCATAAGTATGCCGTAAGTTTGTCGATCCAAATACCTATCTATATAATACCGTCGAGGGATCAGCCACAAAGTTTCACTGGTGAACAACTTGCCTCATTTCGTTTATTATGAAAAAGTTTTAATGCCGTCATGTAAAGCCGCTTTCCTGAAGTTGCCCGATTCACTGTTGAACAGCTTTTGTGCGAACTTTTTAAGCATTTTAATAAAATTATTAGAAGTGTGGTCCTTGCCTTCTCGTGTTTTGGAAAGTGTCGAATCATTCTTTTTTTTTTGGCAGTTCTAATTATTTTAGCAAATGGTCTCGCTATTACTTAGGAATAACTTGGACGAATAAATCACGGAAATATTAATGTGAAACAAAAGAATTGTTATCAAATTGTAGGTGGCAAATATTATTGTACCATGTTGACATTGACAACTCAGCCGAATGTTGTAAAAAAGTCTGGAACGGGTGGTAGGAAAATATAGACGATTCAAAAGTGCTTAATTATGTTTATTTGAATAAAGCCATTTTTACTTTGACTTCGACTTTGTTTCTCCGCCACACATTTGTTTTTTTTTGCTGGTTTCAGTTCTAACCCAATCTAACATATTCTTCTTTGTTACGTGTACCTCTTGGTTGTTAAATTAGTAACTTAAAGCTAAACCCGTGCCTAGAAAATCAAATTGTGGCGGAGTTTATGATGTTTTGGCCAGTGATGTCACCAAGGAGCTTTACGTCACCTAACCCATGGTCAAAGAAAACAAGGTCTGGCATTCCGGGAGATGCACCGGCATACGTCACTATTCAGTTGCGCCTTTATAGTAACAAGCAAAGAATGAAGCTTTTTTTTCGTTCACACTCATTACAAAATTATTTTAGTGCATTTTAATTGTGATTTGTTTCTCTTAGCAAATAAAACAGTTCAATTAAAAATGAATAAACTAAGGCACTTCCAGTGCTTCCTCTGTCTCGGAGTGTACCTGGCGCAGCTTAGAGTAAGACGGGCTTGACGAAACGAAGCTTTTGTTGCTCGAAGTGGCGCAGTATATTATTCACAGCTTTACATACTGTGATATAAATGTACCATGATCTAGAATGACGTGAATCTCATCTTGTTGTGATTAAAACCGTAAAACTGTTGGCTGAAATATAATGATTTTAATTTTTATTATTCAGTCATAGAGATTAAATAAATAAATAAGAACTTAAATAAAATTAATTTATTTGTAACAAACAGTACGAGGTTCTTAGAAAAATACAACTAATAATAGCGTCTTAGTATTGGCTCCGTGCACGCTTTTAGCGCCACCTAGTGTGTTGCAACTTTGTTGGCTCTGATCTGACCGTTTTGACGTTTTGATATGTAATGGCGGCATCGTGACAAAATGTTGAAAAATACTATACATATTGTGTTATTAATGTAAATTTCAAAATTACTATGATTTGGGTGGACAAAGTGTTGTGAAATCATTTTTGGTCATTTAAATTAAATATGGCAAGTAAGATCTATTCAAAAAGAGTGTTTTATTTTGGTTATATCAGGGTTTGTTTACTTCTTTTTTAGTTGTAGATTTTGTAAAACAAGAGGATAAAGCTACTTTAATAATTTTACTAAGTGATAATAAACATATATAATTATTCCTGTATCGCTAGTAATAAATTAAATATCGTTTTCAAGCAGATTACAGAGCCTTCTTTATTTCTACTTTTTGCCACCATGAGCGCTGCGATCGATTATTATACCTTCGCACCCTCCCAATAGTTCGAATCACGAAAGATGATCACAAATGGCGTCCATCTTCGCGTCGCTCGTAACTCATGAAGAAAAGACTTTAGACAAAATAATATTTCATATTCGTATAGATATATCGATATTATTTTAATATATGAAGTATTATTTGGTCTTACGTCTTTTCTTCATGAGTTATGACGCGAAGATGGGCGCCATTTGTGGTCATCTTTCGTTATTCGAACTGTATGAGTAAGTCTATTTATCTACGAACTGAACCACTGAGTTGATTCATGTACCCTCCGTAATTAAGTAAGAAAGAACAAAACACGAGCTAACCAAGTAATTATTTATCCGTGGTCAAAAATAATAGATTTCCACCATTGTCTTAAACTATTTCGCTTTTATGTAAATTTAATACGAAAAAGAAGCGTTGTCATATTCTTTTGTACGTAGATAATTTACGTTTTCTCATTTCACTTGACTAATAGTCTGGCTATTTGACATCACGGTTATTTTTGTGGGTGACACAAAAATACTTACGAACACGACAGTCGAAGAAACACTATTTTTAAATAACTCTATTAGTTTGAAGGGCTGACATGGTAAATGCTTCTTGATAGCGTAAGGTAATTTTCAGGAAAAGAATATAAAATCTAGGTATTTTGAATGTACGGATATGTACGCCTAGAGACTTTCCGCAGATTTCCTAGTGAATCGATGGAATGGCTATGTATACCCATACTGTACAAAAGTACCTTTCCCAAAATGTCCACTTCCCAAAAATTACCTTTCCCAAAATGTACCCTTCTCGAAATGAGAAAGTTATGATTATATGATGTGTGCAAATTCAGTTTCTTGGTATTCGTGAAACAATTTCAGGAAAAATTGATATACATACATAGTTAATCTAGGTAGTTTGAATGTATCGATAAGAACCTGCGATGCAACTAAAAACTACTAATGCTGAGTTGAGTATTGCCTGCGCGCTGCGGCCGAATTTACCTTAAAATATTTTTAAGTATCCATTTCGGCCGTATGCTCGGCCCATTTGTCCACTACCTATTGAGATGATTCCAGTTTGGGCCGCGGCCCACGGCCCAAGTGTACCCTAAGTCGAATGAATTGCTTCCTGGCACTACAAAAAAAAAAGTACGAGGCACGTATCTTGAAATCGGGTGGGGATTGCGCGAAACGCGAATTTTGGGTATGCGTAGCGGTGAGGGGCGCGGGCGGCGGGAGATGGGCGCGCGCTATTGGTCGCTCATAAGAGCACATACGCGAACTTATCCCCACTCCGTCGAAAAAATTTCAAGATACGTGCCTCGTACTTATAACTGTAGGTTGCTATCAAGCTTTTGCTACGCTATAATGTCGATATGTTGACCACGTCACAAAGCGAATATCAACTACACAAATCACGTGTTAAATTCATAGTACCTACATATTATTTTCATAGATTGTAATCTAAAGTATGCTAATGCAATTATCTGCTAAATTGTCCATTTTTGTCATTGTAAAAGCTTCGCTTGTTTTTTTAAAGATAAGTAATACTCACGGTATCAGTGTTTGATGAATTTGTCATCATTAAAACAGCTTTGATAGGCTTTGATAGATTGACGAAATAATATGAAAGCCTTTTTTGTTCAAATAATAGATCTTTGCTACTGAGTTCAAAAGGTTGAGCTTAGCAGCACAATATCTATTACGTAATTCTACTCCTTGATGCAGTGGTAATTCACTCCTCATAAGTGATAAGTATAATTTTTTGTTAGTGTAGTTTCTTCGATAAAATTAATAGACTTTCGTAGGACAAACCCATTAGATAAGTAAATATCTACCAAAATTAATTGAGTATTATAATATTTAAAAGTATATACTTAAAACAAGCTACACCGATTATACCCGAGTAGGGTTATCAGATCTAATAACGAGATTTCCTGGCCTTTTCTCTGACATTTCAGGAAATTTCCTGACATTTTGTAAACCTACATCTACATTCTTCATTCAGTTGACTTTTGATATTTATTTCTCACCAAAATGATTAGCAAATTATATGTTTTCATTAAGTACCTACTTACACTTTTTGGGATTTCAAAAATCCCTGACAACTACAGTTTTTCCCTGTTTGCCTGACGGATGCCTAAAATTCCTATATGTCAGGAAATCCTGTCATCCCGAGCTCAGTTAAATGGCGCTAGAAACCACATTTGTTAATTTCTGTACATTTATTTAAAAAAATGGTATATATGCTTTTTTGTTTGTTCTTGCATCAAATGCAAGGTCGCATTTTTATATTTTAATTTTTGTTTGAAACATGACAGTTCAAAGAGTGTGATTCTAAGAAAACTCTCAATTTGCACAAATAACGAAAATAACTAGGTAGGTATTATTAACTTACATACTAACAACAAAGATGAATCACAGTTCATTGCCAACTTTATGTAATACGGTATATAAATAAAAATGAAGTATTTTTAATAAAAATTCTTGGAGTTATAATAGATATTTCACGGTCGTGAGTCAACGGTCGAAATAGACATTAAAAAGATTTTTTATCTACGTAGACGATTATTAACCTTTAAAATTATGGACTTTAAACTGGAATGAATGTCTTTTAGATGTACGTGGTGATGACAAAATATTTCTCTTAGTTAATTCTGTAAAGTCATTTTCAGGTGTGTTTTATTAGCTTTGAGGATTTATGGAATCATTTTTTTGAAGATGATTTCTTCGAAACTCTTTTATGTTATTGTTCTTTTAACTTGAATTTTGCCAGTGTCAAATAAAATATAAAAGAAACTAGTACAAGAAGAAAGTTATGAATACCACAATTATTCCGATCTTTAAGAATGCACCCTGAGGTGGCACCATTCTGGGAAACCTATGTATATCCGAGAATGGTCCTAGATTTCTCCCTATGCTAGCTCCCTCCTTAGCTTAGGGTAAATTCTCGGATATAGGTACGTTTCCTCGCATTCACTTCAGAGTGCTTTGGGGTAACAGACCGGAATAATCGCATTATCTTACTGTTTAATTTCATTTAATTCTACAGCCAAAACAAATGCTTCTAGTTTAATTAAAGTGAAAAAGAAAACACAAAAGAATACGGTTTAATATTTGTTTTTGTTGCTTACTTTCAAATTAAAAATGTAACATTTCTTTTTAAAACAAATGCAACCTTTTCGATTTTTAAACACCTGTCTGTTCGAGGAGTTCGAGTAATAATTTCAGCATTTTAAATAAGTACGCTACGCACCACGAGACTTGGCAAGAGTGCCGAATTAGAAAATTTGAATTAGTTCTCCGTATTACATTTTCTTACAAGATTTGTAACTACGCTGTTAAACAAAGTGTTAATTATTTTGTGATACATGTAATATGTTTTACATGAAATGTAATGTTATTAAGATATAAATTTCTAAGACGCGGGCGAGAGTTATACAATGTAATTAAATTAACTATACACGTACATACAACAGAAGTGACCAAATTTAAAGCGCTTGCAAAATAAAAACTCGTATTTTAATCTGTAAAATTTACTCTTTGCCTATTGTCACAGAATAACTAATAGTACAAGTCTATGTCTCGAGTGAAGATTGCTTCTTTTGTACTTACATAGTTAAATTAATCACATTGTAAGTAACTTTGCATACTATCAGTTAAATTCAAGCACATAGCAAATAGCATTTTTTGCAATTGTTTCGCATAGGTACTCAACTGAAGTTATCTTGCTTGAGTCGGGCCACGTAGCCAAATTCTAGATTTCGAATTGGAGTTTTCAACAATTCAAATGAAATAATAAAAACAAAAAAATATTTAAATCTATTGATAGTATCTACCTACCTACTATTGAGTTTCATTTTATTATAAGATGTCGTTTATATTTAAAAGATTTTTCACTGTTCCGGAATATATTACAGTTACTGACCTTTTAGATAATTTTATACCTACTAAATTCTGTTCCACCAAAAAGGTATATTTGGTTCTACTATGGTATGGGTGCTACCGGGAACTCTTATAGATTAAAAAAAGGGATATTTTCACATTATTACGTAGTTAAAACATGAGTCCACCTTTATACGGCGAACACAGTAATACATTATTTACACTGTGACCCAAAGATCATTACAAACACCATTAAAAGTATTCGTTTTCACCATTTATTTACTTTTCCGACCGCGTATCGTCAAACGGTTTATGACGAAACCACAATGTCCGTCTAGATGCTAAATTACAATTCGACCTTTTCGCTCAGATGTTTAGATACATTATCGTTTGTGTTTCATCCCGAATTTTTCGTCGACAGCTCTCGAGGGTGACAATAAAAAGCTGCTTTATTATTATCTGAAAGAGATCGTTGTTTTTTTTCAAATGAATATCGAATAAAATCTCCGTTAATGGTGCCGTTAAACCGAACGTTGACATTTTTAGGTGAAACGCTGAAAGCCACTCCATTTGGAAGATTAAAAGCGTTTTAATATTTAAATATCCCCATGTTTTCACTATTGGACAGGACAAGTGTCTCCATTGGCATCGTGATGTTACTACAAAATAAATTATTCCGGACAGTTTACGTGTCTAGATAGAATATTTATTTATCTATATAAACTTGGGTGTGATGAAGAAGCCAGCCACAAAATAAATAGAGCGACTAGGCCAGGATAGCGAACCTTTATGTATCAATGTGCCATTTTTCTAAATGTTAATTTTTAATAAGTTTATAGACGTGCCATCAAATCACGTAATGAATTCTGTGATCGGTGACGTCCCCAAAATATTGTGTCATGTGCCATTAATGGCACGCGTGCCATTGGTTCGCCATCCCTGGATTAAGCGATTTTCGTAAAGAACTAGCGTATTAATCAAGACTTATTCAGTTTTATTCTGTTTTAGTACCTATATTCTTTCCAGAACTTGCTTGGATTGATATTTTCAAGGAAATGTTGGGGACAAAAATACTCAGAATTTGCGAATGAATGTTGTTTACTAACGTGAAAAAATATTCAGAGACAAGACACGTTTTTAGAACTCGTGTATAAATTGCACACACGCATGCAATTTAATGTTGCGAACAGGAAGAAAATGATCCCATTAAATTTATAAACAATATCAATTGGGATCTTGAGTACATTGACCTATTTTAGACGTTCTAGACAATTTATCTAAGTCGACCCCAATGAATTACCCCCCTATTTACGAGCTAAGTGTCATCTTTTTATCAGAAAGATGTATGAATTTAAGATATATTTAGACTATTAAATTTCGACTTAATTTTAATCTTGACCTTTTTCATAATGTTAATTCATTGACACGTTCTTGAAATGAACTCGAGAATAAAATACGTTTGGCCGAAAATATTTTAACTCGAATTATTTTTAGCGTTTGGGCTCGACAGTTCTGGGCAAACTGCTGTCGAGACAGGTGCATAGGTATTTTCAACTTCGAAAATTCGATAAATATCTCTTAAATTATTTTTATTTTTGATTGAGCTTCTTTAAAAGTTGATTCGTCTCTTGACCGATTAATTTAGTAAAAAATAATTTGATCGAAACGTCTGGTTAAAGAAAAGTAAGTAGTTATCGTATGCTTTTATCGTATTAGAGTTTTTTTATCGAAATATTAGAGTACGAGTGAGTACGAGATGACGTACGTAAGCATGATCGATGCGAAACGCTATAAGCCTTTGATCGAATTACGTCGATTGGACGGACATTGGTTACACTAAAGGTACAATCGACCACACCAGTGCTTTACCACCATTAAGGTTAATATTCGCTTGCAAGCTGCGCCGTCACTTCCATATTTTACAAAGTGGTAAATAAGGTACATAACTACGTGATTGGTAAATAGGTACTTGGCTAAATAATACAAAATGCGTTGTTTATTTGATGAATGTAGCACACTTCAAAACTGAACCGAAAATACTATTTTTTTTATACTCCTTTTTGGTGATATTTAAAGGACTGTGTAGAAGTGATATAATAATCGGTGGATATACACAAAAAGCAAAAATAGGTACAGATGAACATGGAACCTTCTCCTTTTTTAAAGTCGGATAAAAATGAGACGAGAGTGTTTTTTACTAAAATCTGACACAAGAAAGTTGAGGGCGTGGCAATGTGTCATTCGTCACCGCTCAATGAATTTAATATCGATATTTAAGCCCTTTTTTATTTCAAAGCATATTAAAAATACAGTGTTAATGTGTTTTAAAACGAGCTAAAAAAAAGAACGCATCAAAATCTGTGTCAGTATAGCATTTAATCTTGACTTTTTTATTAATTCTGCTTAGGGTTGGCAAAAAATTTAAAGCAACATTTATGGGGTCAAAAAAACAATAGCCATAAAAAAAAATACAAACATATAAAAACAGCCTGTATTATTCGACCTACGTCGAAAGGTTTTTTTTTATTTTGAGGTTTCCGAACGCGGTAAGTTGAAATGGAATGGAAATTATTGAAAAAATAATTTTACTGACGACTGTTTTACCAGGGGGGAAATTTTTTCTTTGTACAGTAGTTTTACAGCTGTATTGCTGAAATATAGCAGATTTGGTTACTATATATATTTCCAACATTATACACGCTGAAATTTTAATCATTAGGTTCCCGCAGTGGGGTGGTTCCACTCAAGATTACAAGAAGATTAGAGATTAGAAGTCGTGCTTCGGAAGTCACGTGCTCTTGTGTCTCATTAGTAGATTGTATTCAAAAAATAATGTAGTTTAAAACTTTGATAAAATGAGAGTTTTTACGAGACGTGCCAACTGCCTCACGTACACAAACACCTTAAGGCCGTTTGTCCACCGCCGCCGTCCACCGTCACAATCAAGATTATTTTATCATGAATTCAAGAAGACGGGGCAGTGTTTCTTTCAGGTACTAATCCGGGGGGGCGGTGCCCCCCCGGAGCAGCCTTAGTGCCCCCCCGGAGAAAAATGAATTGTGTGTAGGTAGACAGGCAAACTAGTGCAGTGATCGAGGGACGAGCTCCCCCGAAACCTCTGTCCCCCCGGAGAATTTTGTCTGAAAGAAACACTGGTGACGGGCGTGCCGTGTTCGTTGGACAATGTATCGCATACTTCGACGCCGACGTCGTCGTCATTTCTTTTTCGTGACGGCTCGTATCGGCGGTGGTCAAACGGCGAGGGGTATCTAGATACCCCTCGCCGATAGATATTTTTGTGAAAACTAAATTGCTTGTTAACGGCTAGCCGTTAACAAGCAATTTAGTTTTCACAAAAATATCGTAAATATCGTTATTTCTGATTACTGACAAAGCTGACAAGTTTCTTACGCCCCTTCTTCTTGTCAGCTAAAAAGTCCCAGAATGAATGGTAGGAAAATATAGACAAAAGTTTATTCGAATATACACGCTGAAATTTTAATCATTTCGTTCCCGCCGTGGGGTGGTTCCACTCATGATTACAAGAAACTTTTACTATGGGGCCAACTCTCCTGCTCGCAAAAAAAAATCAGCAACTTTTACTATCGGGCTGTATCAGCTGTTCCATACAAAAGCACAATACATGTTATTCAACTTAAATGTATGGAACAGCAGTTTTTTTTGCGATATCAGAGTTGGCCCCATAGTAAAAGTTGCTTGTAATCATGAGTGTAACTACCCCACTGCTGGAACCAAATTATTAAAATTTCACGCTGTATATTTTCCCCATGGCCCAAAATACCGGGTGTAACAAGACCTTCAACGAAGCTGAGGTCTACGTATTCTGCCCATCATCAGGACCATTTCTGTTCAAAATTATTACTGGGAAACGATTTTGGTTTTTGGTGTTAAAAAAGCATTGCATACTTTACCACGCAATGTAACGCGTACAACAGACTGCGCCTGCGAGTGTATGCTACACAGCTGCGTGCGGCCGAGTTGAAAGGCTAGGTTTATGTGCGTGCTCATGAGGTACATCGAGTAACTACGTTTTGAAGTCATTGTTTGTTACGAAATACTTAAAATTTTGATAATGTTTCATTGGACAAAAAGTAGGCAATAACGAATAAAATAAGATTACATAAAAATTTTGAAAAAAAAAATTTTGACTTTGACCTTCAATAACTTCGTAGCTATTGGTTTCCCAGGTATAGTCTAAAAGACTAAAATGATCCTGATGATGGGCGGAATACGTGGACTTCGGCTTCGTTGAAGGTCTTGTTATACCCGTTATAGTTGGCTAGGCTACTATACTATAAAACACCAACAACCTCGCAAGAGTGGATTACTTACATCATTTATACAACAACATTTGTTCTACGACTTTTCCGAAAACAGACAGAAAAAATCGACTCTCCATACAAATGTCCCGAACAGCTGATCGAGTTTTGTATGAAAAGTTGATATTTTTTCTGTTTTCGGAAAAGTCGTAGAACAAATGTTGTTGTTTATGATGATAGTAATCTACTGCTACGAGGTTGTTGGTGTTTTACAAATAACCCTGTACTATAGTGGTTTTGGCAACCCTAGTTCTGCTGTTCTGTTGGGCGGTTTTTATTAGACGCGCCTGTGTCTGGTACACATATGAGAAATCAAAATAAACTGGCCAAAATAAACTTGGACATTATCATTCATGCCTCGTTAAAGTCATCATTAACACCTTTTACTTACACTCAACTCGAGTGAAGTTTTATAATTAGATGTAAAGATATATAACTGAATCACTTACGCTCTTTATTCCGAGAGGAAAGTAATTAAATTCTTAATTTAGTCGGTGTGAATCGCTGGTGATTATGAATAAAAAACAATACCCAACTTGTGTGGGCAATACAAAGTGCATTCATTGTTGGGCTCTTCGTTTCTGTGGACTGTAGGTTCTTGGAAGCAAAACACCGTTTAAACTTATGGAGGTTTTATTTGCACACTCAATAATTAAATAGCAAATCAGCGTTACAGAAGTATTGCTGCCGGGGCAGATCGAGTTCGGATACGGAAGTACGTACACATTTTTACTTTTTCTAATTTAATGTTGCCAGCAACATACTGCGGCCCAGGGAAGAACTTCTTATACATATGATTAAGAATTTGCAAAAAAATACTTCACAATTCCATGAATTTAAATTAACCTAAAGTTACTCTGTATTAAATTCTTATAAAACACAAAGCAAAAATTAATTACGTACCAACCCTAAATCTTAACAAAAATTTATTAGGTATCAACCCTATCTTAGCAAAAATGAATTAGGTATCAACCCTAAATCTTAGCAAAAATCATTAGGTACCAACTCTAAGTCTTATCAAAATTTAAATAGGTACCAACCCTAAGTCTTATCAATAATAACACAAAGTAAATACCTACTTCTACTTGTTCTATTATATGACTATAATAACTATTACAAATATACTTGTATTGAACAAGAATGGCTTGTTTTATTGCTTATTTATACTAACAAGTTAAATACAAAATTAGGAGAATCCCAACACCATTTAAACACGAAATTTAATTATTCTATCGGCAATACACTTATAGTCTGCAATGACCTGTTATACAATTTACCATCAGCTGTTTTTAACTGTACAGCCCTAACCTTGCCATCATTTCCAGGGTACACGTTAACTATACGTGCCATGGGCCACACAAAGGGAGGTTTATTACAGTCTCTCATAAGAACTAGTGTACCTACCGTAACATTAGGTTTAGACTTAGACCACTTATTTCTATTCTGTAATGTATTTAAATAATATTTATGCCAAGCATTCCAAAATCTTTGTTTCAACTGGGTACATTGTTGCCAAAAATCTAACCTATTAGTTTTAGTTTCAGAGAGATCTCTTTCAGGATACATCGTTAGAGCTGTTCCTACCAAGAAATGACCTGGAGTAAGGTAACAGTAGTCATTGACATCTTGAGAAAGAGGTAAAATGGGTCGTGAATTAAGCACGCCCTCTATTTGACATAAAACTGTATTTAACTGTTCATAAGTTAACAAAGCATTAAATACTATTCTTTTTAAGTGAAATTTCATACTCTTAACAGCTGCTTCTGCAAGCCCTGCAAAAACCGGCGCGTAGCTCGGTGTGAAGTGAAAATTTATACCTTCTTTAGAAGCACAAGCTTGCACAAGCGTCTGGTGATCATTAGAATTGTTAAGCTTATACAACTCAGCTAACTGGTTCCTTGCCCCGCGGAAACAACCGCCGTTGTCGCAAAAGACGTCGCTGGGCAAGCCTCGTCTGCTTATGAATCGCTTAAAAGAAGCCAAAAACGCTTCTGTTGTAAGATCAGACGTTAACTCCAGATGGATCGCTTTCGTTACAAAACAAACGAATATACATACATATCCTTTACTAACTACAGACTTTCTAATTCTCGAATTTTTGACTTGTACTGGCCCAGCGAAATCGATGGCAACTTTTTGATATGCCCGACACGCTGTAACCCGATGCTGAGGCAAGGAACCCATCAGCTGCTCCGCTGCACGAGCCTTAAGCCTGAAACATACCATGCATTTATGTATTACTTTTTTGACCTGTCGTATTCCATTTACTAACCAATACTTTTGGTTTATATTAGCTAAAAGCGACTTAGGCCCAGCGTGTAATAAACGAATATGTTCAGATCGTATTATGAGTTCAGTTATTCTAGACAATTTTGGTAAAATTATTGGATGTTTTTGTGACAAAGGTATATCCGAATTGTCTAGTCGGCCGCCTACTCTTATGAGGCCTTCATTGTCAACAAATGGATGCAAAGCTTTTAAAGAGCCTTGAATGCACTTGTTTTTTCGCCATGACTCTAACTCGTCATGAAAATGAACTGATTGCTCATACTTAATAATTAAATTTAAAGCTTGTTTTAATTCATCTGCAGTCAATGTTTTTTCTTTGTTTTTTAAATTGGATTTTAAATTGTGACAGAATCTGTTTATGTAAGCTATTAAACGAATAATTTTATCTAGGTCAGAATACTTATCTATAATTTTAAATATTGTTTCCTGAGTATTGGACATTAGAACTACTTTACCTACATTTTTTAATTCAGGTAAGTTTATGGGTAAATCTATGCCTTCATTTTTGAAATTGTACTCACCTTGCAGGAATAACGGTCCCTGCCACCACAGAGAACATCCTGGCAATTCTTTAGGCTTAACACCTCTGCTAATCAAATCGGCTGGATTACTCGCAGATGGCACGTACAACCAGCACCATTTATCTGTTTTTTGCTGAATTACACTAACTCTGTTTGCTACATATGCTTGTAGTTTAGTTAATTCAGTTTTAATCCAAGCTAAAGTAATTTTTGAATCAGTAAATAAATACACATTACTTATTTTTATATTCTTGTGTAGAGTTTCATATATTCTCTCCATTAAGATTGATAAAAGCAACGTCGCGTTAAGCTCTAATCTTGGTGTACTTAGCGGATTTGCACGTGGATTAATTCGCGACTTAGAGCAGAGTAAGTGTAATTCAGCCTTACCCGAGTTGTCGACCACGCGTAGGTATATACAGCACCCGTATCCAGCAGTACTAGAAGCGTCAGCGAAACCTATAAGTTGCAAAGTTGTTGCCTGCTTGGTTGGTATGTGCCGCCTTAACTCTATAGGATGCATTGCAACTAAGCTTTTAGCAAATTGTAGCCATTCATCGGCTAATTGTTTAGGCAAGTGTTCGTCCCAACTTAAATTACTTAACCAAATTTTTTGCATAATACATTTAGCCCCTATTATGATAGGGCTTATAAATCCCATAGGGTCGTAGAACTTGGATATTAAACTAAGAACCTCTCTTTTTGTACTTTTACTTTTGATATTAAAATTATTTGGGGTCTTAATAACAAAACAATCTTTTTTTATATCTAACATGAGACCTAAAGCTTTCATATTGTAATTATCTCTTTGAAGATCAAGTTCACTAAATTGTTGTTCACTTTTTGGTATATCAGACAATATCTGAGGCGTATTCGAGGCCCATTTATGTAAACCAAAGCTGCCATAACTTAATAATTCACGCAATTGCCGTTTAGCTTCAAGCATATTGTGCAAGTCTGAGCATGAATATAAAACATCATCAACATAGCAACAGTTTTTTAAAATAAAAGACGCCAGTGGTAATTCATGCTCATGCTTTTGTGCAAGTTCGAATAAGCAGCGTGTGGCTAAAAAACTTGAAGATTTCATACCATATGCGATTGTATCCAAACGAATACAACCAATAGGCTTATCTGGGGTTTCCCGCCACAGAATATTTTGAAGTGAAGTGTGCTCCGGATTTACTAATATATTGCGGAACATTTTCTTAATATCTGAACTTAATGTGTACTCTCCAAACCTGAACAGTGAAATAATATCAAATAATTCTTTTTGCACTGTGGGCCCATTTAATAATATATCGTTCAATGAAACTTTTTTATTTGTTTTCATCGAAGCATCAAATACTACCCTTGTGGGTGTAGTTTTGCTTTGCTCGTTAATGACAGAATGATGCGGCATGAAATAGATTGGGTCTTTAGTGAAATCATATAAGCTAATATCTACATAGTGTCCATGACCAAGTTCTAGATACTCATCCATAAATTTTTGATAATCTCTTAACAAATGAATATTTTTTTGCAGTCTTTTTTCTAGACTGAGAAATCTGTGTAAAGCTAAGTCAAAAGAATTTCCTAAAGTTTCATTTATATTGCAGGTTTCTAACTTCAATGGCAAGTCAACCTGAAACTTATTATTTTGTAACTTAACAGAATTTTTAAAAATATTTTCAGCTAATTCCTGCTCTGAATCTTTTTCTATTAGCAATTCCGGTACACTCTCCACTTCCCAAAATTTTGTAATACTCTTATTAATATCCGAGTCACATTTTGTACAAAGTAGTGATACAACCTGATTTTTTAAGAGGTTTGATTCCCAAGCTCCAGCGACAATGTGGCCGAACCTGGTGTTGATGATGCATGGTAATGCTGATGGTGATTGCTTATTCAGGTTACTGCATGCGCCTTGGGTTTCCTCAAGCGGCAGGAGCACCTGAAAAAAGACATCAGCACCGATTAGCATATTAATCTCCGATGGTTGGTTAAACGTTTTGTCGGCCAACTCGACACCAGGAGGAATATCTATATCTTTGATGTTAATTTGTGTCTGTGGTAAGTTGCAGGTTATTTTTTCTACTACATGGCAATCTATTAAAGTATTAAAGGAAGATACTAGAGAATGCACATTCAACGGAATACAGTAGCTGACTTTGTTTTTGCATTCAGTCACACCAATGAGACTGATATCATTGCGCTTAGGTGTCAAACCCAAGACATCGACAGCCTTTGAAGTAATAAGTGACACTTGCGAGCCAGAATCTAGGATACATTTAACATGCACCTCTCTTCCATCTTTTGCAAAGAGTTTGACTCGTGCTGTAGGGATTAAAACATTATTTGCGCAGTCACCTGATAGAAGCACTACGGGGCTTGATTTATTTTCATCGAGATGTAACAATGAATTGTGATTATTCTTGCACTGTTCACATCTAAAATGGAATTTACACTTTCCAATGTGCTTATTTAAACATATGTTGCATAAACTGTTATCTTTTGCGAAGTTAACCCTATCTTTCGCTGGCAATGATTTGAATTTAGGACATGAAAATAATTTATGATTGTTCAACTTACAGTATTGGCACTCAGATGTTGTCTTTGTGGCTGCCAGCGCTACCCTTTTATTTGAAGCCATTGTTGGTTGACGCTTGTATGACGATTCTGGTTGCTCGGGCCCTGTATTCTCCATAGCGACCGCTCGCCTGCTAAGGTAGTCGAGGAAATCGTTTACTGTGGGGTCTCGTTCCTGATCTCGTTCCAGGTGGTATGCACGAGCACTGTACCCATCCATCTTACGTGTGAGGACACCCAGCAGAATAGGGTCCCATGTGGTCACTGCGGCATCTAAATTTTTGAGTGCAGCCAATGTTTGGCTTATTGCTGAAATGAATAATCGCAAATCATTAGCCTTGGGAAACTTCGGTAGTTTTTCTAAGTCCAATAATGAATTTACATGTTCTGTCACAATTTTAAATTTGTTATAATATCTTTTATTCAACAATACTATTGCTTCCTCGTAGCTTTGGCTAGTTAGTGGAAGATTTTTTATCAAATCATAAGGTTCGTCTCTTAGGTACGACCGTAAATAATACAATTTCTGAATGTTATCTAAACCTTTGTCAGTATGAATTACAGATTTATATATTTCAATAAAGTTTACATATTCAGAGTATTTTCCTGAGAATACAGGAATGTTAATACTAGGTAGTTTTGTTTTATAACTAGACATGTTACTGCTACAGCTACCAGACTCCAGATTTTCCCGAGGAACAGGCTCATTACGCATTTTAATGTGTTCATTTAGAACTGTTAAGCAGTGAAAATATTTACTTTCTACTTCGGCAACATCCTCGGTGTCTGTAGCATTAAGTGCCAAAATTTCTTTGTGACAATCCTCGTAATTTTTATAGACTGACAATAATCTATCACGTTTCGTGATTAAACCCTCTAAAGAACTCGATTTTACATCACTTTCTACTGAGAGCATAGTAAATAATCTAGTGATAGTACCTTTACAATATCCTCTGTCGATATTAAGTTTCTTTAGCTGTGCATCTGACATTTTTGCAGTTTATTTCGTAGTACACTGGTGAAAAACACTTTTTTCCAAAATTGCGTGCTTGTAAAACGCAAATACTTCGATTACAATACAATGCACGTTGTATTTATTATACACAGAACTTATAACCAGTCTTGTTTTTACAATGACTATAAGAAACAAATAAATTGTGCGTTTGAAACACACAGAACATAAAATGAAAATTTTATCGTGACAATTTTGCTGTGACAAAATAAAATGGTGTCAAAATGGCGGAATTTTACTTGTAGCCCTTGTTGTTCGACTTGCTTGGGGTCCCAATTTTGCTTGGTTGAGGCGTCACCACACGGAGCGCTGATTGGTTGCTCGTACGCAGGATGCAGTATACCAACTTCCGAAAGCGCTGTACCGCTTGCGTCGACCAATGAGGAGCCGTTGTTCGATTGTTCGCGCGACGAATGTTGCTGGCGGTGCTTGGCGCGCGCGGCAAATTTTGTCACGGAAATGCGCTGTCCTCTTCCCTCGTAGCAGAAAATTTCGTTGTCTCGCTCTAGCAATGAGGAATGCGACGCTTGTTTTTTGCTTGATTTTCGTATGAGATTTTTTTGGGAATCGAAATCTCACAAATAAAATATGACTAATTGAAGTCTTCGTTATTCGCAGTTTGCGCTATTTGCAGTTTTCTTAATTGCTGCCTTTCGCGGCTTACTGACGCAAACTGTGCTGACGCGCCATTAAACTTGCTTTGAGTGCGAATTGCGTACCTCGTTTTTCCAGCGATTGACGGCGATGATCAATGTTGACGGCGCTGAGGACCAATGTTGGGCTCTTCGTTTCTGTGGACTGTAGGTTCTTGGAAGCAAAACACCGTTTAAACTTATGGAGGTTTTATTTGCACACTCAATAATTAAATAGCAAATCAGCGTTACAGAAGTATTGCTGCCGGGGCAGATCGAGTTCGGATACGGAAGTACGTACACATTTTTACTTTTTCTAATTTAATGTTGCCAGCAACATTCATCATCATCATCATATCAGCCGCACGACACCCACTGCTGGGTATAGGCCTCCCCTAAGGATCTCCACGACGATCGGTCCTGCGGCAGCGCAGCCACTGGTGCGGGCAGCCGCATCCAGTGGCTTCCCGCGACCTTCACCCTCACGTCGGTCCACCTTGTAGGGGGCCTGCCCACGGAGCGTCGTCCGGTGCGCGGTCGCCATTCCAGAACGTTTCTACCCCAACAACGGCCATCAGTTCTTCTCACTATGTGTCCCGCCCAATGCCACTTCAGCTGAGCAATCCTTTGAGCGATGTCGGTTGGACGCTGGGTAACCTTGAATCTTCTTATGATGAGACCCATAGTTAGTAAATAAAGTACATTGTTAATGCCTAAATGAAAATACCATTAAAATGTGGCGAACTTTTAGAGTAACTAAGCAATAGTGCTGATAAAATATTAAATCAAATACCTACATTTCATTTAAGTTCAGTCGTGCTTCGGAAGTCACGTGCTCTTGTGTCTCATTAGTAGATTGTATTCAGAAAATAATGTAGTTTAAAACTTTGATAAAATGAGAGTTTTTACGAGACGTGCCAACTGCCTCACGTACACAAATACCTTAAGGCCGTTTGTCCACCGCCGCCGTCCACCGTCACAATCAAGATTATTTTATCATGAATTCAAGAAGACGTGACGGGCAGTGTTTCTTTCAGGTACTAATCCGGGGGGGGCGGTGCCCCCCCGGAGCAGCCTCCCAGTGATCGAGGGACGAGCTCCCCCGAAACCTCTGTCCCCCCGGAGAATTTTGTCTGAAAGAAACACTGGTGACGGGCGTGCCGTGTTCGTTGGACAATGTATCGCATACTTCGACGCCGACGTCGTCGTCATTTCTTTTTCGTGACGGCTCGTATCGGCGGTGGTCAAACGGCGAGGGGTATCTAGATACCCCTCGCCGATAGATATTTTTGTGAAAACTAAATTGCTTGTTAACGGCTAGCCGTTAACAAGCAATTTAGTTTTCACAAAAATATCGTAAATATCGTTATTTCTGATTACTGACAAAGCTGACAAGTTTCTTACGCCCCTTCTTCTTGTCAGCTAAAAAGTCCCGAATGAATGGTAGAAAAATATAGACAAAAGTTTATTCGAATATACACGCTGAAATTTTAATCATTTGGTTCCCGCCGTGGGGTGGTTCCACTCATGATTACAAGAAACTTTTACTATGGGGCCAACTCTCCTGCTCGCAAAAAAAAATCAGCTGTTCCATACATTAAGGTCGAGTAGGTACTGCACTTTTGTACGGAACAGCTGATTTTTTTTTGCGAGCAGGAGAGTTGGCCCCATAGTAAAAGTTGCTTGTAATCATGAGTGGAACCACCCCACGGCGGGAACCAAATGATTAAAATTTCAGCGTGTATATCTTTTAATTTAATTTCACACGGCTTAAAACTAATGTACCTAGCTACTTTTGGTTAAAAACCAGTCTGAGTAATAAAAATAAATAAATATACTTAGGTTTTGACGGTGATAGTTAACGTAGTATATTATAACGTAAGTATATTATGATTATGAACCATCTGTGAAACCATTATTCATTTTATATGGTGTTACGTGAAGCAATTTGGACAATAACAAAGAGTTATAATAAATAATAACCATAGCAAGACATGAAATTAGATATAGACGATATAGTGTGCAAAATTTAATATCGAAAAGTAGGCTGGCTGGCTGGCTAGCTAGCAGAAACCAATAAATAGAAATATGTTATACAACGTGTTACAAAAAGTGTTCGTGGTGTAAGCACCCAGTGGTGGTAGCACCTGTGGCGTTAGCAACCGATTCGAATAAATTCTTCCAGTAAAGATTAAAAATTGCACCAATACAAATTAAACTGACCGTACCACCACTGGGTGCTTACACCACGAACCAGGGCTGTAGCTAGAGTCGAATTTGAGGTAGGGCAGCATTGGTTACAGGTAGGGCGGAAGCAGTGCCGGTTTTAGCACTACCAGCGCCCTAGGCGACATTTCTACGCGGCGCCCTCTATCTGCGATTCCAAGATTTTCTATTTTGCCTGTTAGTTAAAAAACGGCCGCGCAGCGCGAGTTTTAGTCAGTTTCACCTACTAATCTTGTAATCTTGCTTGTTTATAGTTAAAAAAAACGGCCGCGCACCGCGATTTTTAGTCAGTTCCATCTACTAATCTTGTAACCTTTGCTTGTTTATAGTAAAAAAACAGCCGCGCAGCGCGATTTTTATTCAGTTTCATCTACTAATCTTGTAATTTTGCTTGTTTATAGTAAAAATAAACGGCCGCGCAGCGCGATTTTTAGTCAGTAGATGGTTGAACTTTCAAATCACTCTCATTGACAAATCACCATCAACAAGATGGTTGAACTTCAAATCACTCTCATTGTTTAGACTACTCTCAAGTTCAGACTGTCCATCAGCCAGCCCAGCGATTGCGGAGGTTAAGCAACGTTCGCAAGGGTCGGTCATGGGATGGGTAACCAAAAATTTATTATCTCGAGCTCCTCCGTGCTTTGGAAGACACGTTAAGCCGTTGGTCCCGGCTGCATTTGCAGTCGTTAACACCCATCAATCCGCATTGGGCCCGCGTGGTGGGTTATGGCCCGTCCTCCTTATCCACCCATAAGGAAGGCCTGTGCCCCAGCAGTGGGGACATTAAAATGGCTGAGTTCAGACTATGACCAAACAATTTAATTATAATATATTATCCTAGTTTTTGGTATTTTTAAGGTAGGGCATTGTGATTTCAAGATAGGGCATTGCCTTACAATGCCCACCCCTAGCTATGGCCCTGCCATGAACCCTTATAAAAAATCATAATGGGTGGTAGGGTAAAAGAATGGGGAATGTCCAAAAAAAATCAATTTGGCTGAATATTTTTTTATAGCTAGGAATAAGCTCCCTTAGTAATAGAAAAAAGATTCAGAATTTTCGGTTGCGTATAAATAAAAATAAAAAATAAAGTCACTTCGATTTCACAAATATCGAAAGTAACAGCAGAATGGAGATTATACCTTTGCCACCACCTGTCATAACCACAACATGCTATTAAAAAAAAAGTTTCAACACAAAATGTCAAAACCTTTTTTTAATACTTGCTGTTGTTGTGGCAGGTGGTAGTAAAGGTATAATCGCCATTCTGCTGTTACTTTCCTACATTAGTGACGTGAAGAGACTTTGATTTATTAAAAAATTTTGACGCAACCGAAAATTCTGAAACTTTTTTCTTAATTCCTACCTATAAAAAAATATTCAGCCATTTTTATTCTTTTCGGACATTCCCCATTGACGATTTAAAAAAGCTTATTATGTGAGCTTATTTGAATAAAAAAATTTTCATCTTCTACCATACATACAATCCCGGAAAATTATTAATAACCCTTGAAAACCGACACTTTTTTTTTCATGATCAACTGCATTGCATTGTGGCAACCCTAGAACTAAATTGCGCTTTGCTTTCGAAAACTAACCGCCTCTGTGGTCTAGTGGTTCGCCCACCCGTGTGAGACGCAGAGGTCCCGGGTTCGATTCCCAGGGGGGGTACAATTTGTACTCGGTTTGGTTGGTGGTAGGGCTTATTTCAAGTCCGCCTGGCTAGCTACCACCATCTTACCTAAGTCTGACGCCATAACAACAATTTTAAAAATTGTTGTGTTCCGGCAGTTAGAGGTAAGATAGCCAGGATTCCGGGTGTAGTGCGCTTCCACCTTCGGCCTTATCGTCATTTTAACATTAGATGGGATGAAGGCCAAGCACTACCCCGTTGTGTATATAAAAAAAAACAAGAATCTATTTGCGTCTAGGGTTGTCACTATGCAGTTTTCCATACGTATAAAATACATAATTTTACGGGTATTTTAAAACATCCTGTATGTATAGTATAGCATGCAAGACGATAAAATAATACTCACTATAATTTAACTACTAAATACTTACATATTTATCTTTTGAATATTTTCGGAATATATTTAAGTTTATATTTACTGCAATATTAAAGTTTAATAAACCATTGAGTATTTATAGAAAAAAATTGTATTTTTTTTATCTGGAATCAGCTTTTCTGTCAAGAAAATAATAATAATAATAATAATAATAAATAAATAATAAATCTTTATTGATATAATCTTAGTACATACAATTTAACAACTTGTCTAAAATTAGTATTTACAGGGAAAAGGAATACAAAGTGCCTGAACTAGGTTTGACCTGTGTTTCAGGCTAATTAGGACTTACATTACTCTTACAAAATTATTAACCAATAAAATATAAGTAAATTAATAATAAAATTAAAACAATAACAAAACATTCAGAAAAGTGGCTTATAAATTAAAATATCAGTGTAGCGAAAAATCGTAGATTCTACTTGATGATAAACATAGTAGGTATCCGCGTCATCAAAAATCTAAACTCGGTCAAAGTCCATGCTGCATCGAATTGTCGTCAACTTTAATTACAATTTTATTATCAATATATTATTTCTTTTATTTTACGTGTGCAATTGGAATTGTTAGTTTAGGTAAATTATGTACCATTACTAGGTTAGTGGAACAGCAGCACTTTGATCGGTTATTTTATTGTTTACATGATGTTGAGGGAAATAAAGTATTTAATGTCTACCTAACCTAGTCAAAGCAGAGTAATATTAATAACATAAAATAAAAAAATGAATTTAACATTATGAATATTTGTATACCTATTTGTGTAAGTTCGATAAATACATTTTAAATCTACTGAACAAAGAGATCATTTATAGCGCAAACAAAAACAGAGTTAAACACCGGCGCTTTTAAGCTCCACCATAATCTATAGAGTTTATGTATCTTTTTTCTGCCATTATTTTCGCGGGGCAATCTGCAGAACCTGTGCCATGATTATTTGGTTTCTTAAACCGTGAGCAAGTAGCACACTTAGGTTGATTTGATTTCTGAGAGCAGTCTTGAATAGAATGACCTTGTTCAGCGCAATGGCCACAGGTGTGATCTGATTCCCTACAGGACTTAGCCGCATGACCACATTGCTGGCACTTATAGCATCTTGTAACCAAGGTAAAGTCTCGGACTGGGCAAGATGACCAGTTTACAAAAACTCTCTCACTGGAAATCAAGGCTTTACGAATTACTGCTGGTACTTCTATGATGTAATTGCAGGTCTCGGCATCTTTCTTTTCCGACTTGTGGCTTAATTTAATTGAGCTCACAAAGGATTCAAGGTCAGAATTAGTAAGTTTGTCAGCTAGATTTTGATTATATAAACAGGTAAAAACTTCATTTTCCTGCATAGATGTGGGCACACCGATCACCACTACTCTAGGTTTTCGTTTGTAGGGCTCATCAACGGTGAGGCCAGAATTAGTTAGTACTGCCGATTCTTTTAATTTTAAGATGTCATCGTCGGTTTCTGTGCTTATTATGACACCACCGTTTCTTGTTTAACGTAGGCCTCTGACGTGAAGTTTCATCTTTTCAGGGCAGATAATCTTCTGAACAAGGGATTTGGTGTCCTCACTTGACTTCTGTTTGTCGTTGGGATAAATAGCTACTGAGCTGACATTTGCGGGCTTAATATAGTGGTTTCCTTTTCTAACCATATCGGCGAAGGACGTTCGCCTGTCCATTTTAGCAGACTCTTCAATTCTTTCCTTAAGGTCGCAGAGTTGTTGTGACAGATCTTGTTTGTCTTGGAGATTTTTTTAAGAACGATGTGCTTGGACTGTTTTTAGCTTAAGGGCATAGTAATATAATAAGTCTATGCTTAAGGGACTGATATTGTACCGCCATCTGTGCTGAGCCATGGCTTACTTTCCTGCACAAATTATGGATACGCAGTTTCTGCTCTGAGTTTAGCTTACCTTCTGAAGCTATATGGCAAACCTCATTTTAACACTGCTCTATTGACGACATCCAGCTCTGGATCTCCGGGGTGGGGATAACGTCAGAGTGGCCCGCTGCATCTTCCTGACTGTGCGGTCTTGATGGTGTAGATCCCGGTGGAGGCCTTGGTGGTGGAGAGCGGGGGGTCATGGCACTTCTATTAAATGGACTTGTCATTGTCTTTTAATTGTCTTGAAAACACTCACTCACTCATTTTTTCATGACTAATGACACAATTTATGTTACTGCTGGTTGTTGGCGAAACGAGGTCACAATTTTAGCTTAGCGATTAATTATTATATTTAATTATTTTCAAACACGTCCGATCTTTACGCTAGTGCGGCGAACTACCTCCTAATATATAATTAAACTTACGAGTAAAAATAATGCTGTGATAAAAATAAACTTTTATTTTACTAAAAATGCATTATTTGCCAACCAAAGCTTAAATAAAGTACCCTAGACTTTATTGCAGACATAGGAGCTAAAATAGGTACTATATTCTGTGGATATGTACTATATCTTGGATACTGCACAGTAGATATCTAGAGCAGTAATACGATGTATTTTTTTTTCGATAATTCGTGTTATTTTGAGACTTGAAGTTTGCTCTACAGAAATCAATTCTAAGGCCTAGAAAATGTATGTAACACATATTATATGTATAGGGAACTTCCATAAAATAATTGAGACATTCACTCTATGCACACACAGGTTTTCTATGCACGCACACTCTATATACTATTTACAGGTAGGGGAGAGTAGGGTATTACCGAGCCCCTAAGGAAATTTTAATATAACTAACCTCAGGTTGGGTTAAAATAAAAACTAAATATAACTATAGGTGGGGAATTTGTCTAGCTACGCTAACAAATCTTCAAAATCATCAAAATAAAACACAAAACAAAAATATGAGCAAATAACAAAAAAATGGGAAAACGCGATATTATCAAACTGGTCTGATAATATCGTGCCCTTAGGTCGGTACTTTGCGCTGGGTCTGATAAAACCGCGCCTCTAATTAAAATTGACAATAAACTGATAACTATTACCACAGCGTATGGGAAAAATGGAAATTATAGATATTTATTTCTTTTTATATTCATTAATCAACTCAGTCTCAAAATTGTAAACTTATAAATTTCCATATTAAACGATTTATAAAGACATCACTTGTTTGTTACACAAAAGATGTCTTTCTACTTTGAAAACTAATTAAGCTGAAAATAATTGTTCATTTTCGGAATGCTTTTACTTTAGTATGCAATTACTTCGTAGGAAGATTAGCCATCTTCCTTCGTTTTCGTTGCCTTCTGTAAAGAAAAATATTTGCTATAGATATTATCATACTGTATAATTTCGCGCCCTGAGCGCGAAATTATCAAACACAGTAATTTTTATTTGTATCCTCACAAACAAAAACAAACTTAAAGAATTAATTTAAAATAATTCTGCACACAAATTCTACATAATTTTTACGTTATAAATGTATGTAGTTTATTAGTCATTGGGTAATATTGATTGACTCATCTTGCATTAAAATATCCGAAAAAAGTAGATCGTGTGCGTGGAAAAATTAAAAGCGCGTGGCCTTCCGCTCTGGTTGTTCGACGGAAACTGAAGGTGTGCGGGCAAGGTTAGAGGTGCTTAGAGCTAAGATTTGACTGTTATTGCAGGTGCATAGAGTTGTTAGTTTTCGAGAAACCAAGGGGCGCGAAATTATCAACCGCGCGGTAATACCCTACTCTCCCCTAATCTTGAGCCAAGCTGGACTAAAGTCAGTACGTAGGTAACATGGGTACGTATCAGAATGTCTAAAGTTAGAATGTATAAACTTAAAATGACAAAGTTCAAAATGTCAAAAATTAAAATGCAAATGGTTTAAAATGTCGAAAATAATTATGTCTAACTTCAAAATAGCAAAATTCAAAGTGTCAAACGTATCAAATACTTGACGAGTTAAAATACCAATGGTCATTAAGTCAAAGTTCACAATGATTTATTTGAATTGGGTTGGATCTTAAAACGAATCGCCTTCTTTGAGATTAATTGAGTCTGTGGAGGTGTCTTTGGGCTTCGCCTGAAATGCTTTATAACACATTTAGCTGCCGGAAATGAGTCTAAACTAGTCTACTGGGACTTAGAAACCGTAGACCGTAGGTCACGAGATAGGTGCGAGGAGCGTAGCGACGAGTCTGTTAGGTTGACATGAACCCAGCGCGCGAGCCGAGCGAGCGAAGCGAGCGTGCCGCGGGAGCGGCCGGCGAAGCGCCAGAAAAAAAACTATTTCAAACTCAATTGGTGTATTTTTTTCACCGGCTACTGAATCAGTGACTGGCACCGGCTACCGAATGAGGGAGCGGCGCGGCTATAGTGATGTTCGGCGGAGGCACAGAGGTTAACACGCAATTATTTAACCTAATTAATTAGGTACCTAAATGTAAGAAAGGCATAAGTAAATTCTATACGTCATATCTATTTGGACTATTAGACATTTTAAGTTTAGATCATTTGAACTTAGACATTTTTATTTATGACCGTTTGACATTATCGTTTTTGACATTTTGAACTTTTGACATTTTAATCGTTAAACATTAAAATTTTGACATTTTGAACTTTGCCATTTTAAGTTTAGACATTTTAACTTTAGACATTCTGATACGTACCCAGGTAACATGTAGCAGCCCCTACTGCAAAAAAAAAAACAAATGACGGAAGAGTTTTCGTACAAGGCCAGGGGTCCTATTTATGAATCATTCGTATGAAATCGGTCGCATAATATCACAAATGTCCCTCCGAAACCGCTGACCAAAGATAATGATTGACAACTGGCAGACCAACGAGCGATTTAAAAATACAGATTTCGCTACGTCTATTGAAAATGAGTAGTAGATACAGAGCGCTGGATGCCAGCCGAATGATTCAATATAGGGTTCCAGAGTAGAATACAACATAGAAGTCTTGTGCACTATTATTTATTCTGTCTTGGGTTCCAGAAGGAGCGTTTTAGGACACAGAGACTTTATAATAATAATAATAATAATAATTTTAAAAAACCTATTTTTTTTTGTTCAAATAAAACATAACATAGCTTAAAATAATTGACACTTAAGTAGGTACTTAAACTAGGTCAAACCTGTTCATTTGGTCCATCCAGTTGGACCATCACCTGGTCATCATAGGTCAACTTTATATTTTGTGGTTCGTATTTAGTTCTTTCACTGCAATACAAGCTATAAATAAGTAGATGTTTATATTTATGCTTCGGCTACCGCCATAATATATCTACTGTGGTTCACATGTGTAAATCTCAATGTTTCTAGAATTGCTTCTTGCGAGATCTCTGTTTAATTTAAAGAAATTTATTTAGTTTAGATAGTCACATTAAATCTAGTGTGAGAAAAAGCGTATGCTCTTCGAATTGAATAAATGTATACAATGACTCACGTAAGCATATGATCATAAAAATTATGATGTTTCAAAGTTACTATCTTGTAAAAATAAATGTTTCATTTCCTATTTGATTTGTATACAACGTGTTACAAAATAACCCCTAATGCTGAATATGGTAGATAGGGACCATCAAACTGAACAACTTTTACTATGGGACCAACTCTGAAATCGCAAAAAAAAAATCAGCTGTTTCATATATTTTGATATTTTCATTATTATTTTTTGTATGAAACAGCTGTTTTTTTCGCGACTTCAGAGTTAGTGAGTTAGTCCTTTAGTAAAAGTTGTTCAGTTTGATGGTCCCTATCTACCATATTCGGCTTTAGAGGTTATTTTGTAAAACGTTGTATAGGTATTGCTTTCGTTCTGCGTAGAATTTTGTTCCCCTGTCAATTTCGGGAATAATTATTATAGTACTATGATTTTCTTCAAGGTCTCAACTTATCTTAAAAGCAAGATTCGTGAAAATTGACATAGCATTGAAAAACTTACGAACAAACAGACAGACACAGACAAAGCTTCTCTCGTATTAACGATTTAAGTATGGACACTTAGCATAATTTGTATACATTAGTTAAGTAAATTAAATTGTTTCAAAGATAAGTATTATTGTTCGGCTGACTACGAAATAATTCAACGTAGATACGTAGCTTCGTAGCAGCGTAGATTAGGACGACGCTTATAGGCCCCCGACAAGGTGGACCGACGACGATCAGGGGGTCAAGTCTGCTAATGTTTTCGTCAAAATCGTAGTTCAAGTTTGAATGGTAATGCTTTTTGACACACTTTTTGTTTCTTAAACCCAAAACTGAAACACATTGTGTTTTTAAACCCAAAACGGAAACATACTGAGTCTTGATTTTGGGTTTAAGAAACAAGAACTGTGTCTAAAATCATTACCATTAGAACACCATTGAACTACGATTTTGACAAAAACATTAGCAGACTTGACCCCCTGGTGCGCGGTCGCGGTGCGCCGCTGGAGGCGGGCAGCGCAGGACCGAGCGTCATGGAGATCCTTGGGGGAGGCCTATACCCAGCAGTGGGTGTAGTGCCGCTGATATGATGATGATGAGATTCGTAGCAAGTAGTCCGCCAGTAGCATTTTACTACAATTTAACGACCAACAAATGGTTTGGATTGGACTTGTTTTTATTACCCTGAATACCTTAAAGTGGCCCCTCAACTTAATTAAATCTATTACTCGCTAAGTACCTACATAATACATATATCGAAAAGTCACATACATGTACGTAGGTTTTATAGTTTACTAGCTTCCGCCCGCGACTTCGCCCGCATGGATATTAGAGAAAATCTTTAAGGAACCTTCAACCAGGATCCGACCAGCCGTTTTTACGCGATTAGGCAGGTCCCCACCAAGCGCACTCCCTCGCGAGGCAAGACGTTTACCGCATGTAGCGGACCTCGCACGAGGCTCACGCGCTTGGTGGGGATCCGCCTAATCGCGTAAAAACAACTGGTCGTTCCCGTTCCATCCCGCTGTCGTTCCCGTTCTATCCCGCTCCCGTTCCCGTTCCCGGCCCGTCCCGTACCGTTCCCGTCCCGTCCGGTTCCCGTTTCCGTTCTGTCCCGTTCCCGTTCCGTACCCGTTTCCTTTCTCCCCGTCCCCTGGGGCTGAATCATGTCCACCGAGTCCACCTCAAGAACGACATCAATATCGATTTTTATGTTTACTTACCCCATTTACCCTCTAAGGGGTTTATTTTCAAAATCACAAAATATATGTTTGCCTATTAATTTTTAGATGTGCTCCCACGAAGTTTAAAGTTGTAATGTCTTATATTCTTTTTCCATACAAAATTTGAACCCCATTTTCACCCCTTTAGGGGATTAAATCATGTACATCGTGTTGGACTTCAAAATAAATGTCATTTTCGCAATCGTCATACCAGAAAACCCCAATAACGACACCCATCTCTATTTTTAGGTTTATTTACCCATTTCACCCCTATTTCATCGCCATAGGGGTTGAAGTACTAACAATAACAATATACGTTGCGTTAGATTTTCTTCCATAAGCCTATATTATAAATTAAGCTATTTTTACTTCGAAAATTAAGGATTTTCTTCTATACAAACCTTCATACCCCTTTTCACCCCTTCGGGGGTATAATTTTGAAAAACGCTGAGACCCGTATTTATTAATTTTTAATCGTCAGCCTAAACACAAAATTTAAAGATCCTAGCTTCAAAACTGAGGGACTTTCATACAAACTTTCATCCCTTATTTCACCCCCTTAGGGATGGAATTTTCAAAAATCCTTCCTTAGTGGATGCCTACACTGTATAAGGTATCTGTGTGCAAAATTTCAAGTCTCTAGGTCCAGCGGTTTGGGCTGTGCGTTGATAGATCAGTCAGTCAGTCAGTCATTCAGTTTACGATTTTATATATTAAGATTATTAGTTAAAACAATGTCCATTTGCCATTTTAATGTCCCTACTGCTGGAGCACAGGCCTTCCTTGTGGGTGGATAAGAAGGACGGGCCATAACTCACCACGCGGGCCCAATGCGGATTGGTGGGTGTTAACGACTGCAAATGCACCCGGGACTAACGGCTTAACGTGCCTTCCGAAGCACGGAGGAGCTCGAGATAATACATTTTTGGTCACATTATACAATAAAATATAGTAAAATATAAGGTAATTCGTTGTAGGCCAAAGAGCAAAAAGTGGCGTGGAATTTGACGATATAGTAACATAAACCTTGCTTATAGACCAAGCATGACTTCAGTGATGAGGATCATTAAAATAATACGTAACAAATAATGCTATCATACAACTTTATGGAGTTACGATCTTAGCTTCGGCCATGCGTAAAAAGAACGATAAAATGTGGCATTTCCTGCCATATTATGATCTAAATACGATTATTATTGTCGCACTAATAATTTGGCGTAAACCAAAGTTTTGTTACAGGCAGATAAAATTTATCGTTTTTCAGAACAACGATGGCAATACTCTTTCTGCGAGTTTATGCACTTGATCATCATTATTATTATTAATTTTACTCCATATTTGTGGTTTGTAAAGATACTTAAAGAGAATATTGTAGAAGCTTATGTAAAGAGCTCGGTGGCGCAGTGCTTTAGCACCTGGCCCAGCGATTGCGGAGGTTAAGCAACGTTCGCAAGGGTCGGTCATGGGATGGGTGACCAAAAATTTATTATCTCGAGCTCCTCCGTGCTTCGGAAGGCACGTTAAGCCGTTGGTCCCGGCTGCATTTGCAGTCGTTAACACCCACCAATCCGCATTGGGCCCGCGTGGTGGGTTATGGCCCGTCCTCCTTATCCACCCATAAGGAAGGCCTGTGCCCCAGCAGTGGGGACATTAAAATGGCTGATGGACAAAGATACTTATGTAGCCAAAAGGATGTTTGGTCACATTGGTCACCCATCCAATGACTCTCCTATGGGAAAGTTGCTAAAGAGATCGAATTCACTAACTTACTGCGCCATGGGCTCTATCTATCTATACTAACTTATTAATTTACAGTGATACAGTACTAGGCACGTATCTTGAAATTTTTTCGACGGAGTGGGGATAAATTCGCGCATGTGCTCTTGTGAGCGACCAATAGCGCGCGCCCCTCTCCCGCCGACGCGTTTCGCGCAATCCCACCCGATTTCAAGTTATATGCCTCGTACTTTTACAAAGCTTTTGTTTATGACGTAATACGGGAATCGCTCCTCAGTTTTACGATCTAAAACGTCATTTATTTTGTTGGGATTAAGCAAAGACCCTTCGAGGTTAGGAACATTGAGCTCTCCGACTGTAAAATAAAGATTTGTTGATTCGTTCGTCCTGATTTCCAGATTTTGTCATCCCTTAGTGCAGGCAGTGTAAGTAGGTGTTTTAATTCTTATTATTTTTTGGAAATATTACAAAGAAACCAGTTTGCCAGTAATACAGTTCAATATCTGAGGAAAGATCACGCTTGCACTAAATGTAGTACATCTTCGTTATTTTTTTTATTTTAGCTGCGTTATCATGTGAAGACAGACAATAAAACAGAAAGAAAATATTTTTACTCTGTGACCAAAATCTTATCAAAGAGGATTTATAGTTGTTTTAAGAACACTTTTTGAATTTCTTACAAGTCAGTTTGATGACGTTAAGAATAAAAAATAGAAAAACAGTCAAATATTTTTTTTGCTGTCAACACAAAACTAAACACGGTACCGTATCAAGAACAGGAATGTATCAATATAAATAAGAAAATCAACAAATCCTCCAGGAAAATGAACAAGATACATTAGTGAACAAATAATAATACTGTGGCAAAATCGAAGTAAAATAATTGTTATCCTAAAACATTTTACCATGGCTGGTAAGTAGCATTACTTTATTAATATAAGCCCTTAGCCTATAAAATTCAAATAATCAAAAATAAAAACTTGATAATTGATCAAGTATAGGAAGTTATAGCGTATTTTAATAAGCAAAGCTGCACCAACTGGTTTGCGATTCATTATTCTACATGTTATGGGACTGTTTTAATACAACTCGCAAAAGTAACCTGTGATTTTTAGACTTATAATATTTTATATCCAGTAACTCCTTTTGTGACAGAAATACAAGAAAAATCGTTTTTCGCATTCTGTTATTTTTATAGTTGGCATGAAAATCATGGTGATTTTAATACCTACTAAGTATCGACTGAATATCGTTTTGAGGCACTTAAAACACTGATCATTCCAAAGTACACCTATACCTAGATTTCTTAATATTCACTTCCTCTACCTATGTGTAATTTTGATACTGAACTTAGGTACTAATTTTGTTCACAGTTTACAAGGAGCCTTCAGACGTTTGCCTTGGACTTAGATCTCAAAGACTCTGGTCGTACAAAGAAATATTGTCAGTAATAGGCGCTTACACCTTTTTCTGCCTTTGTCGCACAATACCTGTCATATACTACCTGCTTTTAGGATTGATATACATGGTATTTCAGAGCTGTATATGCGTTATTTTTTGTACTTAAAATATCTTTTACAATACTTACGAATTTTGTTCATAATGCCTCTTTGTTCATATTCATGCCACTGTTCATGTACTATTTACTTTTAATTGATTATGTACCAGATAAATTGTAACATTATAACAATAAATTCACTTTATATAACAAACTGTTTCACGTAATAGGATTTTTTCAAACAAGGTTAAGTGATATTGCTGCCACTATCATCTCCCCTTACTCAAATGGCCAAGATTCTATTCGTTTGAACGCTACGTTTACTATTAAAACTTTAAAATAAGCAGTAAACTATAAAATTGCGTGCCGTAAGCTTAACAATTCCATACAATACATCGAAGTCTGTTATTTACATAAGTTTGCGACATGTGATTTAATCATCTATTAAAACAAACTATAAAATTACGTGGCGTAAGCTTGTCGATTCCAAACAATACAGCAAAGTACTCGTACATATACCTATATGATCCGATCTTTTGCGAATCCGACCAAGTGCTAATAATTGCTTAAAACACTTATAGAATGTTGGCAGTAGGGGGCCGATTCAGCAAAGTACAGAAAACAGGAGATAGTGAGCTAGCCGACAGTTCGAAATGTAACAAGGCCTTGGGTGCACTATATTTTATGTAGGTACCCATGGTTCACCTACTGGGTAGACCACGGGTACAAAAAGGTCTATCCAAGGAACACATAGGTGAACCACGCAGGTGTATCACGCGTTAAAAAGGACCGTAGTACTAGAGGCCGCTCGCGACTTCGTATGCACAGGGTCAGAGCTGTAATTTTTCTAACCCAGTGAACAGTACTTTTCTGGACGAAAGGGTGACAACGTATATGCGAATTTCATGATGATGCCAGTCACTTTCCCATTTATATTATTAAAGTTAGAGACAAAAAAGTTGTGTAACATAATACCTCACTTTATCAAAGTAACTCGCGTACGAAAAGTGTTTGTACAGCAAGTTATGATTGATGTGGCTCGGGTCGAACTTGAACTTGCAAGGTATTGATCAGGCCGAGACAAGACAAATGGGGCAGATCCGGGTGTTTTCCTAGTCTACAGACGAATTCGTAAACAAGCTTTGGGAAGACTGATTGCCTTGTTTTCCCATGTCAGCCTGAAATGTATCAAAATTAAGCTTACGTTCAACCTTTATAATATCATTTCAGTTTCGAAAGCTTGGGATTTTACATGAAATATGTAGGTTATTTTCATTTTACTTTTTTTAAATTACCTAGCCAAGCGTACCGTACCGTTCATCGAATTTTAATTATGTCGGGTAACATTTTGCGTGAGCAATTTCGTACTTTATATTTTTAAAATTATTATGTCCTAACCCAAAATGACTTCCGTACATTGTCATCCATTTTATGTGCTAACCCGAATTCCGCCGTTTCATATCTCGGTTTTTCTCAGAAAAACGTTATTGAATTTATTATTGGCTGATCCCTAATTAATTAAATAACGATTGTTAATAAGAGACTAGCTTCCGCCCGCGACTGCGTTCCCGTTGAATAGAACTTTCTGTGTCAATTCAGTAAGAAATGCCTACGCCATTATAACTATCTGGTAGTAATATAATAAGTCTATGCTGCATGCCAAGTTTCTTTCAACTTCTTGCCATTTGACGTTTTTTGAGAAGATAGGGCATGCGATGCGCTATTGAATTCAATGAGGCATGCCTCTGTTGGGATGGGAACGCAAGAGGAACGGGAAAGCAAATGTGTTAACTTAAGAGACACCTTAGGAAGGCTGTGCCCATAGACATAGAAAAATTTTCGCTGCGCTGCTGTGCCCCAGCAGTGATGATTACATAACATACTTAGCTTGTGGTGATGATGATCTGAAACTATACAACGTGTTACAAAAATACCTCTAATGATAAGAACATTATTATGTTTTATAACCACAACGCGAACGAAGTCGCGGGCAACAGCTAGTAAGAAATAAAATTCTATGTAATTCTTATACTTACATCGTTTTACAAAATTACCCCTAATGCCGAATATGGTAGATAGGGACCATCAAACTGTAGAACTTTTACTATGGGATCAACCCTGAAATCGTGAAAAAAAAAATCAGCTGTTTCATATACTTTGATATTTTCGTTATAATTAGGGTTCCGTACCAAAATAGTAAAAAAGGAACCCTTATGGTGTGACTCAGTCTGTCTGTCTGTCTGTCACAGCTGGATATCTCGAGAACTACTAATGGTATAGTTACCTGAAGTCTGTTTTTAGGGTTCCGTAGCCAAAATGGCAAAAAACGGAACCCTTATAGATTCGTCATGTCTGTCTGTCTGTCTGTCTGTCTGTCTGTCTGTCTGTCTGTCTGTCTGTCTGTCTGTCTGTCCGTATGTCACAGCCACTTTATTCCGAAAGTATTAAGACTACACAGTTGAAACTTGGTAGGTAGATGTATTCTGTTAACCGCTTAACGAATTTAATACAAAAATAAGAAAAATAAAAGATTAAGGGGGGGCTCCCCATACATGGAACTGAAACTGAAAAAATTTTTTTTCTTCAAACCAACACGTGTTGGGTGTCTATAGATAGGTCTTTAAAAATGACATCGAGGTTCCTAAGACAACTTTTTCTCAAAGTCGACCGTTTGAAAGATATTCACCGCCAAAGTGGTAAAATGTGTGTCCCCCCCCCTTTAACTTTTGAAATAAGAGAGTGAAAAATCTAAAAAAAATATATGCTGTAGATCTTAATAAACACTTTCAACCAAAATTGGTTTGAACGAGATATAGTAATTAGTTTTCGAGATATAGCACATTTTCCAAAACCGCAAATATAACTTTGTCATTCATACCAACACTGTGAAAAACAAAGTTATTTTTGCAGACGAAAAATGATAGGTGGTATTAAATATGGTATGGTATAAGGTAACTACGGAACCCTATGGCGCGTGGCCCGACACGCACTTGGCCGGTTTTTTAATGTCTGAGACTAAAATGCAATATGGGAGACACGTAGTGTGGCCTTAGCTTTAGTGAGTAGGTCCGGTGATTGATCAGATCACTTAGTCAGATCAAGACTGCCTCGTGGCCGAAACACGTGTCCTGTAATTTTATTTTTACTACTATTGGTTCATTTACGAGCGGCGAAGTTTTTCAATGTTGACTTCTTGTTTTATACTACTTACTACGACATGTTTTGATAATATTACTTACTTAAATTCACTTAATCTTTTCTTGTTAAGGCTTGTTATAGGCCACAACACGTTTTCTTAACCTTTGTTGCCTATAAAAAACACGGCGGACTTATTGCCCTTGAAAATTCTCTGTCAGCCAAGGGTAGAAATTGTGGCGCAACAAATTTAATTAAAAAAAAACTGAATTAAAATTACATATTTTACAATAACTAATTCGATATATATTCGGTTCGATAATTATACAGGGTTATTTGTAAAACACCAACAATCTCGCAGGAGTAGATTATTAACATCATAAACAACAACAACATTTTGTTCTAAGACTTTTACGAAAACAGGCGAAAAAAATTCGACTCTGCATACAAAATGTCCGAACAGCTGATCGACTTTAGTATGAAAAGTCGATTTTTTTTCAGTATTTGGAAAAGTCGTATAACATATGTTGCAAATGATCCTACTACTACTTCTAACGATCTACTCCTGCGAGGTTGTTGGTGTTTTTCAAATAACCCTGTATAGATTTCTTTTGTCGATTCAGTATTTCAAAATTTTTCAAAATGGCGGAGATAATATATGTTACAGCGAGTCTACAGCTCATTGAGCCACAAGTTTATTTGGTTTAACATTACGGCTTAATTAGGTTATTATTAAAACAATTTGGCAAGCTTTATTAGCTTGCCAAATTGTTTTAATAATAACCTAATTAAGCTAAACAAAATCAAATCCCGATGTAAAATTAAAAGAAACGTCAGAAACAGTTTGCTCCAACTCGGTTGTTCCAGTGGTAAAGAAAACTCTTACCACGAGTTTTGCGAATGTATGTCTGGACTGTGGTTTTTTTTAAGGTTACTTCAAATATCAAATTATTTTTTCTCTTAATATCTAATCTAATCTCCAATTAGATTTGAACGTTAATGTTTTCGTATTTAAGTTTACAATTGATTGAAATTGATAACCCTGTTGTGGTAGTCCAGTGAGCCGTTGACTGAACATTGTGTATAATTAAACCTATCTTATTATGAAACTGATCATTGGTCTCTACTCTAGCAGTCGTATATATTATTTTCTCAATCGGCTGTAAACCGTGTGATTTTTGCGCTTAGTAGCAAATTAAAATTGTCAGCATGTAATTCATTGCATAACTTTTTGCGCTAGAGAGTGGAACTCCTTGCCTGCGAGTCTGTCTTTCCCGATAGGTACAATCTGGGGGCCTTCGAGTCGCGAGTGAATAGGTATTTTCTAGGCAAGCGCGTTACATCGTAGATCCCATCATCGCTTACCATCATAGTGGGAGATCGTGGGGACATCACCTTGCATTTTCGAGACAAAGCAAATCGTGATCTGAGCTGATTTAGCCCGATTGCCACGCGGTTCCCCCCAGCAGGTGGGCAGGGGAGGGGGGAGAACAGTGCGTTCGGCGGGCCCCACTCTAAGCTTCATATCTGCATACATGTAGCGACTATATCAAGTTTGGTGTCTTTTTCTTATAATTCGAGGACGAGGAATTCATTTTTGGAACTACATTTTCACTCACCCATACAAAAAGACCGCGAAATTCAAAAATTAAATTTTTTCTCTACTATTTTTTTTTGAAAATCCTCTACAGAATTAAAAGTATGAAAATTTTCCCCAGACAAAAAATACGAGTAAATAGCCCAGCTATCCCACTATATATTAAAATAAACTTGTTAAACATTTTTAAATAGCCTAAAAACTGGGCTGAAAAAATGTTTTATGTCGCGCGGCAGAATTGTCACTGCCATTTATTTTTCGAATATTTTCTACTGAATTAAAACTATGAAGATTTGCCCCAGGAAAAATATCTAGTAAATAGCCCAATTAATTTACGATATAAAATAATACATTTATTAAACATTTTTTTCTAGTAACGGTTTAAAAAAATTTTTTGTGTCGCACGGCGGAAGTTTTTCTACTATTTTTTTTCGAAAATCTTCTACAGATTTAAAACTATGAAGATTTTGCCCAGAAAAAAAATATTGGTGAATAGCCCAGTTATCCTACTATATTTAAAAATAAATTTGTTTAACATTTTTTTCTAGAAACTGCGTTAAAAAAATGTTTTGTGTCGCGCGGCGGAATTTTCTCTACATTTTTTTTATTTTCGAATATTTTCTACAAAATTAAAAGTATGAAAATTTGCCCCAGAAAAAAATATAGGTGAACAGCCCAGTTATTTTACTATATAGAATAATACATTTGTTAAACATTTTTGTCTAGTAACTGTATTAAAAAAATGTTTTGTGTCGCGTGGCGGAAATGACTTTACCATATTTTTTCGAAAACCCTCTACATAATTAAAACTATGAAGATTTGCCCTAGAAACAAAAATACTAGTGAATAGCCCATTTATCGTACTATATAGAATAATAAACTTGTCAATCATTTTTGTTTAGTAACTGTGTTACAAAATGTTTTGTGTCACGCGGCGGACCTGCAAAGTCATAACTTTTCAAAGAACATATTCTGATAAGTTGTTATTTTGCTGGTTACATTGATAATTTACATTACATTACATTCCTAAATTACTTCTGGACGTGACAAATATGATATAAATTAAATAAATAAATATGTTGGGAAAACGTTCGCCATTAGAATTATTATAAATGTGATAAAATTAACAATTAATTCTAAACAAGCAGCAGATGCAGCAGGTAGTCTTGTCCAAAAAGGCTCCCAAATCTCCCAATAGCCATTTTGTTTGGACCAACCCCAGTCAGCAGGGCATGGCAGCTGTTGCTGAGGGGCTATAATCGGCCCCCAAACGTAATAGCCTCCTTGGTAAACTGCACAGAGGATATGGTTACGAATTGCATCTTCCGTTGAAGGCAGATTTTCCAGCTGAAGATCTTTTATTGTATAGAGTACTTTTCGGCATTATCGTCATTTACACTAGAACTTGTGCCTGATCTGAAATCAGTAACAAATAAAAATTCATAATGTTATAATAATGTCTAGGAACCAATTCACATCTCGTAATTCAATTCTCTTCAGACTTAATAATATAAGGTTCTTATCATACAAGACAAAAACATTTTTTTCCAATATAGGCAATGTCTGCTCAATATTGCCTTGTTTGATGTATTTAAACCCTTCAGTTACTGCAGGATATGTGCTCCAAGCTTGAAATGCACTTTTTTAACCATTCCATACAAAAAAGACAGTGTCGCAACCTGAAAAGGTGTGGAAGAATGGCAAGACTTCAGTGTTTTCTGGTCCTGTAAAATATAATAAAACAGTAAAAATATCATGTATTTAAAAAAGTTTGCAGAACGTGATCATAATTGCTCAGATGATCTGTCTCGTACTGCGGTAACCTTACAATATTAAGTCTGAAGGGAAGAGTTTTGTATTATGAGATGTGAAAATTGGTTTCTAGACATTATTTTAACATTATGTATTCTTATTTGTAACCGATTTCAGATCAGGCACAAGTTCGAGTGTAAATGAGTGCCGAAAAGTACTATTTACAAAAAAAGATCTCCAGCTGGAAAATCTGCCTCCAACGGAAGATGCACTTCGTAACCATATTCTCCGTGCAGTTTACTAAGGAAATATAATATAATGTTTGGGGATAGATTAAAGCCCCTCAGCAACAGCTGCCATGCCCTGCTGACCGAGGCTGGTCCAAACAAAATGACTATTGGGAATTTGGTAGCCTATTTGGACAAGCCTACTTGCTGCATCTGCTGCTTGTTTAGAATTAATTCTTTGCCGCTGCAAAACAAAATGCGCAGGGAGGTGCAACTGCATTAAAAGAAATCTAAAATGCACAGACATATGTGCATGTAGTGGCAACTGCGAACAATAAAATTGTTTTATTTTAACCCGCATCTATGTAATATTATCACATTTATAATAATTCTAGTGGCGAACGTTTTCCCAACATTTTTATTTACATATATCAATTTGTATCATATATTTGCCACGTCCAGAAGTAATTTATCAATGTAATGTAAATTACCAATGTAACCAGAAAAATAACAACTTATCAGAACTTATCAAAACATAACTTTACAGGTCCGCCGGGCGACACAAAATATTTTTTTAACACAGTTACTAGACAAAAATGTTTGACAAGTTTATTATTCTATATTCATTATATATATATATATATATATATATATATATATATATATATATATATATATAAATACGTACGTATATAGTACGATAAATGGGCTATTCACTAGTATTTTTGTTTCTGGGGCAAATCCTCATAGTTTTAATTCTATAGAGGGTTTTCGAAAAAATATGGTAGAGACATTTCCGCCACGCGACACAAAACATTTTTTTAATACAGTTTCTAGAAAAAAAATGTTGAACAAATTTATTTTTGTATATAGTAGAATAACTGGGCTATTCATTAATATTTTTTTTCTGGGCCAAATCTACATAGTTTTAATTCTGCAGAAGATTCTCGAAAGAAAACAGTAGAAAAAAATCATTTTTTTAACACAGTTACTAGACAAAAATGTTTAGTAAATGTATTATTTTATATCGTAAATTAATTGCGCTATTTACTAAATTTTTTTTCTGGGGCAAATCTTCATAGTTTTAATTCAGTAGAAAATATTCGAAAAATAAATGGCAGAGACAATTCTGCCACGCGACATAAAACTTTTTTTTAGCCCAGTTTTAGACAAAAATGTTAAACAAATTTATTTGAATATATAGTGGGATAGCTGGGCTATTTACTCGTATTTTTTGTCTGGGGAAAATTTTCATACTGTTAATTCTGTGGAGGATTTAAAAAAAAAAATAGTAGAGAAAAAATTTAATTTTTGAATTTCGCGGTCTTTTTGTATGGTTGAGTGAAAATATAGTTCCAAAAATGAATTCCTCGTCCTCGAATTATAAGAAAAAGACACCAAACTTGATATAGTCGCGACATGTATGCAGATATGAAGCTTAGAGTGGGGCCCGCCGGACGCACTGTTTTCCCCCCTCCCCTGCCCACCTGCTGGGGGGAACCGCTTGGCAACCGGGCTAAATCAGCTCAGATCACCCCCAGGAACACCTGTTCCAAGCGATTTGCTTTGTCTCGAAAATGCAAGGTCCCCATACAAATCGATCCCCACGATCTCCTACTATCAGGCATGATAGCGGGCAAGCGCTTGCATATATACCATAAAAACCGGCCAAGTGCGAGTCGGACTCGCGCACAATGGGTTCCGTACCAAAAAACGGCAAAAAAATCACGTTTGTTGTATGGAAGCCCCCTTAAGTATTTATTTTATATTGTTTTTAGTATTTGTTGTTATAGCGGCAACAGAAATACATCATCTGTGAAAATTTCAACTGTCTAGCTATCACGATTCATGAGATATAGCCTGGTGACATTCCGGGTGTAGTGCGCTTCCACCTTCGGCCTTATCGTCACTTAACATCAGGTGAGATGAAGGCCAAGCACTATCCCGTTGTGTATAAAAAAAAACCGGCCAAGTGCGTGTCGGGCCACGCGCAGTAGGGTTCCGTAGGTACATTATACCATACCATATTTTAATACCGCTATCATTTTTCGTCTGAAAAAATAACTTTGTTTTTCACAGTGTTTGTATGAATGACAAAGTTATATTTGCGGTTTTGGAAAATGTACTATATCTCGAAACCTAATTACTGTATCTCGTTCAAAACAATTTTCGTTGAAAGTGTTTATTAAGATCTATACTTTATATTTTTTTTAGATTTTTCACCCTCTTACTTTAAAAGTTAAAGGGGTCCCCCCCCTTTTTTACACACATTTTACCACTTTGGCGGCATATATTTTTCAAACGGTTGACTTTAAAAAAAAATAGTCTTAGTAACTTCAACGTCATTTTTAAAGACCTATCTATAGACACCCCACAAGTATTGGTTTGATGAAAAAAAATATTTTCAGTTTCAGTTCCATGTATGGGGAGCCCCCCCTTAATCTTTTATTTTTTTTATTTTTGTATAAAAATCGTAAAGCAGTTTACAGAATACACCTGCCTACTAAGTTTCAACTATGTAGTCCTAATACTTTTGGAATAAAGTGGCTGTGACATACGGACGGACAGACAGACAGACATGACGAATCTATAAGGGTTCCGTTTTTTGCCATTTTAGCTACGGAACCCTAAAAAGACAGACAGACAGACAGACGGACAGCGGGGTCATAGTAATAAGGTCCCGTTTTTACCCTTTGGGTACGGAACCCTAAAAACGCATGACTGAAATGAATGACGTACTTACTAGGTCATAATAATTTTCAGTGCTATATTACGGAAAGTGGGTGTTAACAGCTAACACTGGATACAACATCTGTTACCAAAACTGTGGGTTTAACGTAATTTACGCCGATGATTTCACATATTTTTTACATGTCAGAAATCCAGAAACTCGCTTCGAAAATACACCAGGCAGGAATCGTAGTAAGGCTTCCTTTATAACGAATTTCGTGAAAAGGTAATTCGTGGCACGCATAAATTATTACGAAGCTTCATAACATTAATTTATGCTCGAGCCAAAAGCAAATAGGAATGTGGCTGAAATAATAAATATACAGTCTGGAATCAAAACCTTTTTCCATATATTTAGACCAGCTGCCGATTATATTCGTGTAAAATAAATATTTATTTTGACACTTCCTAATGTGGTGTGCATGAAATTCACTCTTTTGAAACAGGCCATGAATATTTATGACGGGAAAATGTTAAAAATGTTTTTTGTCAAACACGTACGTTTATGGACGGACATGACTGTCTGGTGGACTGGTGGGCAAAATGAAATTCGGAGTGAGGATTACGTTTTTAGATGTAAAAATTGTCAGTCAATTGACTTTACGTGATCAATCATGCAATAGAGAAAAAAGCATTCGATATTTATTGTAAAAATATTTGTTTCTGGTCTGAACTACCTGACAATACCCACTTAACTTGATGTAATTTTTGACAAAAAGGGTAATATAATGACTATAAAAGCTCTGAATGTGTGTCTTGACCATCAGTCATTTTTAATGTCCCCACTGGTGGGGTAAGGCTTTCCTTATGGGTGGATAAGGAGGATGGGCCCTAACGAACCAAGCGGGCCCAACGCGGATTGATGGGTGTTAAGAGGCCCCGGGTTCGATCACCGGCTGGGTCAATTTAAAGTTAAAACTTTTATTTATGATGTTTCTGGTCTGGGTGTTTATGGTACCGTTGTATTGTTGTTCCATAATCCATAACAAAGGCAAAGATATATTAAAAAACACAGATGCTACTATTGGAATCTAACAATGACTTCTATGTTGTATACAGCTAAACTATAGGGTTCCCTATGTATTTGCATAAAATTTTAAGGCATAATATGTCATAGCATAATATGATTTCGCCGAATGATGTTTACGCATAATATTATTTAGTCATAACAGCTTATGCATAATTTTTTTAAGCATAACTACTTTAAGCATAATCATGTTTAAGCATAATATTCTTAAGCATAAATTTAAACACGCATAATGTTATTTACGCATATTTTTATAAACAAAAAAATAATTAAAATCACTAAAGAACATTTTACCTAAAATACAAAATCCCGAAGCTTAAAAAACCGAAGGTTAATTGAGGGTTACATGCCAGCAGGTCGGTTCTGGCACTTCGCCGGCCGCTGCCGCGGCACCCTCGCTTCGCTCGCTCGACTCGTGCGTTGTTGGTCGCAATGGAACCTTACCTCCTCCTCGCTCGCTACGCTCGCTCGTCGTCGCACCTAATAGACCTTAACAGATTTTCGGGATTTTTAACTATCGGCATTTTAACTTTCAGGGTTTCAAACTATCATCAGTGATTTAATAATCGATCTTTCAAGTTTCGGTCTATTGGATATCGACATTAAGAATTTTCGGTATTTTAAAAATAGGTGTTTTATGTGTCGATATTTAGGTCGTATGTGTTATGAGTTTTTGGCATTTTATTACAATACCTACCCCTTTTGCATGAAAATAAATGAGTGCGTTACATGCCACTTTTGCATGAAAATAAATGAGTGCGTAAAAATATTTATTCTTATTGTTTTTGATTTTTATGTCTAAGTAATATTAGGCGAATAGACAATATGCCTAATAACATTATGCGAAAACAAATTAGTCTAAATGATAATTATGCTAATATAAATAGTATGCCAAAAAACAATTATGCGAAAGTATTATTATGACAAAAAAGATTATGCCAAATCCGTTATGCCAAATCAAATTAGGTATAAAACAATTATGCAAAAACAAGGGATCCCAAACTATACAGGGTTATTTGTAATACACCAACAACCTCGCAGCCTTTAGTTGCAGTCGTTAGGTTGTTAATCCGGTTAACCGAACTAATGCAACTTTTTAGTTGCAGTAGTTCGGTGATTTAAATCAACCGAAGTACTGCAACTAAAAGGTAGCATTAGTCCGGTTGATTTAAATCACCGAACTGTTGCTACTATTATGTTATGTGCTTTCAGATTGGGCTCTTAGACGTAGTACAAGTATAACATCACCAAAGTACCAGGATCACATAAATATGGCAAAGGTTTACTTCTATGATTTTCAATCACTTTTTGATTTTTCCTTTTCTTTGTAACACCTACGTCATAAAAGTACTAGGTTCAAATAAATATGGAGAACTTCTGTAATTAATTTTCATTCTTTTTTATTCTAAAAAAAATGTATATATCAAAATGTTATTAATTAACCCTTGCCATATTTATGTGATCCTATTACTTTGGTGACGTATTTCGAAGAAAAGAAATAAAACAAAAATGGGGAGATGGTGTTAGAGCATGGGTCTCCAAACTTTTTAGCAAAAGGGCCAGACTTACTTCTCCACGTAGTCCCAAGGGCCAGGATCTAGCTAGCTCCGTATCAACATTCTGTAAATTACAGTATCGTTGGTACGATCCAGCCTGCTTTGGCGGGCCGGATTGTTGGTGCTTGCGGGCCGGATCTGGCCCGCGGGCCGTAGTTTGGAGACCCCTGTGTTAGAGCATAATATCCAAAGAGTTTACGATATTGCCATGGAAGACCATTTGAGTACCTAGTGCTATGGGAGCCTTTCGTTTCGGCATGTTAGGTCCTACGGAAATATTGCTACACTTAATAGTAGCAACAGTTCGGTAATTTAAATCAACCGGACTAATGCAACTTTTTAGTTGCATTAGTCCGGTAGTTCGGTTGATTTAAATCACCGAACTACTGCAACTAAAGGCCTCGCAGGAGTAGATTACTAACATCATATACAACAACATTTGATATAAGACTTTTCCGAAAACCAACAAAAAATCGACTCTCCATACAAATGTCCCGAACAGCTGATCGAGTTTTGTATGAAAACTCGTATTTTTCTGTCTGCCTTCGGGAAAGTCCTAGAACAAATGTTGTTGTTTATGATGTTAGTAATCTACTCCTGCGAGGTTGTTGATGTTTTACAAATAACCCTGTATATGTAATGAACATATTAAACTATGGACTTATGTAACGTTTTCCAAAGCGAATTTATTTATTTAATTTTTTTGTACAAAATAGTAACAGTTTCAACCGTTTTACAAAGTTGAATGTGTTGGCTGTTTATGACCATGCGTAGAATCATAAACGTACCCGACAGCTTCTAAATTCAGCCTGATATGAGTTGAACTAATTTGCATTCCCAGGGCTTTCAACGAAGCTACATTAAGGGGCATGTAGCCAGTAGCCACCCACTTGGTGCACAATTAATTATTACACTTACTATTTTGATAGCCATTAAAAAAACTGGCTTTAAGAGGCTGTAATACGGAGACAGGTAAAAATTAAGACAAAATTAAAAAAAGAAAACAACCATTGGTCTCTTAATAATAATAAATCTCTAATATTTAGTAAATAACTCTTCAATACTCACTTTTCATTAATTTACTAGTACTAAAACGGTATCAAAGCGATCAACGATAGTGGCCACTTTTGGTACGTATAAATAAGATATGGCACATACAAGTTAATAACGTCTGATAACATATAAGATATTTTTTATCCCATTTGTATGTTTTTTTGTGATGGTTCAATGCTATAGGGGTCACTAAACTTTTTAGCCTAAGGCACAGAATATATAATAGTCCTAAGGACCAGACTAACTCGTTCACGAAGTCCCAAGGGCCAAGACGTAGCTAGCACATCGAACCAATCTTAATATATAAAATCGTAAACTGAATGACTGAATGACTGACTGACTGACTGACTGATCTATCAACGCACAGCCCAAACCGCTGGACCTAGAGACTTGAAATTTTGCACACAGATACCTTATACAGTGTAGGCATCCACTAAGGAAGGATTTTTGAAAATTATATCCCTAAGGGGATGAAATAAGGGATGAAAGTTTGTATGAAAGTCCCTCAGTTTTGAAGATAGGATCGTCAAATTTTGTGTTTAGGCTGACGATTGAAAATTAATAAATACGGGTCTCAGCGTTTTTCAAAATTCTACCCCCGAAGGGGTCAAAAGGGGGATGAAGTTGTGTAATGAAGAAAATCCTTTATTTCGAAGTCAAAATTGCTAAATATATTATTTAGGCTTATGGATGGAAATCTAACGCAAAGTATATTGTTATTGTTAGTATTTTAACCCCTACGGGGATGAAATGGGGGTGAAAAGGGGTAAATAAACCTAAAAATAGATATGGATGTCGTTGTTGGGGTTTTCTGGGATGACGATTGCAAAAATGACATTTATTTTAAAGTCCAACACGGTGGACATGATTTAACCCTCAAGGGGTGAAAATTTTGTATGGAAAAAAATATTAAATGGCCATTATAACTTTAAACTTCGTAGGAGCACGTCTAAAAATAAATAAGCTAACATATATTTTGTGATTTTGAAAATCAACCCCTTAGGGGGTAAATGGAGTGAGTAAACATAAAAATCGATGTGGAGGTCGTTCTTGAGGTTTTATGGAATGGTGATTACGAAAATGAGATTTATTTTGAAGTCCAACACGGTGGACATGATTTAACCCCTAAAGGGGTGAAAATGAGGTTCAATTGTATGGAAAAAGAATATAAAATAGACATTGTCCATCAGCCATTTCTGATGTCCCCACTGCTGGGGCACAGGCCTTCCTTATGGGTAGATAAGGAGGACGGGCCATAACCCACCACGCGGGCCCAATGCGGATTGGTGGGTATTAACGACTGCAAATGCAGCCGGGACCAACGGCTTAACGTGCCTTCTGAAGCACGGAGGAGTTTGCGATATTACAATTTTTTGGTCACCCATCCCATGACCGACCCTTGCGAACGTTGCTTAACTTACGCAATCGCTGGGCCAGGCGCTAAACCACTGCGCCACCGAGCTCCTCTCAAAATAGACATTACAACTTTAAAATTCGTAGGAGCATGTCTAAAAATAAATAGGCAAACACATATTTTGTTATTTTGAAAATCATCCCTTAGGGTGTAAATGGGGTAAGTAAACATGAAAATCGATGTGGATGTCGTTCTTGAGGTTTCATGGAATGGTGATTTCGAAAATGACATTTATTTTGAAGTCCAACACGGTGGACATGACACATCATGGACCTGTACCTGGACATGCACATCCAGGTAACGGGAACGCGAACAGGCACGGGCACGGGCACGGGCACGGGAACAGGAACGGGAACGGGAACAGGACGAGAACGGGACGGGAACGGAACGGGCCGGAACGGAAACGGAACGGGAACTGAAAGGGAACGGGAACGAAACGGGAACGGAACGGAAAAGAGAAAGGGACAGGAACAGGATGGGAACGGTACCGGGAAAAGGAACGGAAGGAGTACGGGACGGGAACGGGACGCGAACGGGAACGAAACGGGAAAGGAAAGGGACGGAACGGAATGGAACGGGAACGAAACGGGAACAAAACCGTAACGAAACGGGAACGATACAGGAACGGAACGGGAACGAAAACGGGACGGGAACGGTAAAGGAACGGCACGGGAACGGAGGGGAAAGGATCGGGAACGGAACGGAACGGGAACGGGACGAGAACGGGATGGGAACGGGAACGGGAACGGGAATGGGACGGGGCGGGAACGGGAACGGGAACGGGAACCGGACGGTAACGGGAACGGGAACGGGACGGGACGGGACAGGAACGGGAACCGGAAGGGGTACAGGATGGGTACGGAACGGGAACAAGAACGGAACGGGACGGAATGGGAACGGAACGGGAACGGGATGGGAACGGGAACGGAACGGGAATGAAACCTGAATGAAACGGGAAGGGAACGGGACGAGAACGGTACGGGAACGAGAACGAGAACCGGACGGTAACGGGACGTGAACGGGAATGGCAACGGAAGGGGTACGAGAACGGTACAGGAAAGGGACGGGAACGGACGGGAACAGAACGGGAACGGGAACCAGAACCGGAAACGTAAAATTGACTGGTCAGATCCTGGTTGAAGGCTCTCTAAGGATTTTCACTAACATCTACGCGAACGAAGTCGCGGGCAGAAGCTAGTATAATATAAAATACAATATGTGTACTATCTGGCCCGCTTCCGCTTTCGCGAAAGTTTTTGTAGTAGAGACCCCTGCTATAGACCACGCAAACGAAGTCGCGGATTAAACTAGTAATAAAAATCAAAGTGTTGTATTTCAAGACTTTTTTAAATTCTTATAGCAGCCCTAATATTTTCATCTGGCTTGAATAACTCGTTAGACATTTATTTAGTACGTGGAATAAATTTCTCTCATGGAGACGCGAAAACCTTATTTTCATACATAATTTTTCATCACTATGTAAACTTACTGAAACGTAAAAATAAAAAAGTTTTCTTTTTCATAATAATATTAAAATTATGTCAAAGTATACAACCCTAAATCATAATTACTATGGTAATGTAGTTCTTAAGTTGGATATTATGAAACTTATAAATATTCAATAAGAAAAGTTAAATTAATCCCTAAAAATGTTTTTAAAATTGTGGTTATATATTAGGAGGTCATAACAAATTTGGTAACGATCGCGTAAGTGGCTGACTATGGGTTCACAGGATGGAGAGGCACTCTCTGATGCTAAATATGTCAGTCTGTTTGCCTGAAGTGGTTGCGTTCTTTTTATATGCAGGTTGAAAAATGTGTTATCGTTACCAAAAAAAAACGAAGAAGGTAAATGGCTGACAATAGTACAGCAAGTGAGTACTAGTTGTACTCACGTGAACTGTCTAAGGACTGACCAAAATTCGGTTGCGTTTCGTAGGTATAAACGATTAACTTTTTGTTTGTTTGTAATGTATAAACTCAAAAAGTACTGATCCGATTTTGAAATTTTTTTCACCTATAGAAAGCTACATTATCAGCGAGTAACATGGGCTATAATTTATTTTCAAAAAAATTATAGCCTTTATTCAGCCTGCATATAAAAAGAACGCAACCACTTCACGCAAACAGACTGACATATTTAGCATCAGAGTGACATATTTAGCATCAGAGAGTGCCTCTCCATCCTGTGAACCAAGAGTCAGCCACTTACGCAATCGTTACCAAATTTGTTATGGCCTCCTAGTCTATTAGGACACCGCTATAAAAACGCCTCTGTAGTAAAAAAGAGTGATACAGCTTTGACCTTTAATTCTTCATTTATTAATTACAGTATTCTCAACGAAATTGAGTGATACTGACCTCTGCAGATATTGTAATGAGGGGTAGGAAACGCCCAAGCACCTTTTATGTGACTCTTAATCCACAGGCGTAGTATACATCTGGGACGGACGACACGTAATCGACCCGGAGGAAATAAAAACTCTTAAAACCAGGAAGACACTAGACTTTTTGTAAGCCGCTAGGCTTAAAGAGTTACTATTATATAATTAGGTGGCGAGTTACAATAGAACTTTTAGGTTGCACTGTGACTACAGCTTTATCTGAGCTGCATAGCCTCTTCATTCAATTCTCTGCATTCAAATAATAATAATGAAATGCTCAACGAAGCCCCATCAAACTCATGTTTCCTTTGCGTTGCCCCCTCATTAGGGGTTCACAAGGAATTCGCTTTTTACTCATGGTCCTCCCCGATTCTTAGGATCCAACTTCACTTCAGGTAATTTGGTTAGGTTAATTTGATCGCATTTCATTATGGCAACTTTTAAAATGTTTCAGATGTGTTTTAATTCAAATTACAATCTATTCGTAAGGTTCTCTCCCCGGATTGATATAATTAAAAATGTGTGTAGAATTAAAATTAAAACAGTGAACTAGAAATAAACCCATAAAATATGAGCAGCTTTTTTGCTTCAGACGTCCCGTGACCACGGCCCCTGGAAAGGTGTCGAAACTTCGGGAAACCCAAAAAAAAAAAACAGGCCAAGTGCGAGTTGGACTCGCGCACGAAGTGTTCCGTACCAAAAACGGCAAAAAAATTACGTTACTTGTATGGGAGCCCCCCTTATATATTAACATAATTCTGTTTTCAGTATTTGTTATAGCGGCAACAGAAATAGGTACATCATCTGATTACCACGGTTCATGAGATACAGCCTGGTGACAGACAGACAGACAGACAGACAGACAGACAGACGGACAGACAGACAGACAGACAGACGGACAGCGGAGTCTTAGTTATAGCACGTTATAGGGTCCTGTTTTTACCCTTTGGGTACGGAACCCTAAAAACCAACAAATCAAAATTAAATAATTCTAAAATAAGATCCGAATTAACCAATATACGCGCTGTAATCCGTAAAAAGTGTTTTATTTCTAATGAACTGTACGCGCGGAAGCCTTAGAAGTATATATGTGTGTAGATGTTTGTATAAGTACTAAGCACATGGGATCACTTATTCCACTTTGCCCCACTAAGCGTCCCCACTGGTGGTGCCCTTGTTATCAAAATTCGGACAAGCCAAAATCTGTCATCATTCTGCCCGATCTCGAGATCGCGCTTGTGCACATGCGCAGTGGCTACTTGAAATCACAGAGAAATATTTTATATCAAACTTTAAAATATAGTGCTTACTATATATACGTTAAGTTAATACTTTAATTTATTATTTTATTTATTTAGTAGAGTTTGAACACTTTTTTATCTAAGTAGGTAATTTTTGCTCTATAGGGAACTCCTTGACAATACACACAATAAGTTAAAAATTATATATGAGGCGTATTCTCATTCAATACAGCTAAAACATTCCTCTTGAATAAATTGTCTTCGTATCAAAAAAACTGATCATATATTATTTTTTTCTCTCTATACGGCACTAATTTAAGATTTTTACTTCCTAAATCTAAGGTTATCATCAATAATAATGCTTTCATTCTTTAGATTTTGTCATTGAAAAAACGCTCAATTCTGAAAAATCGTTCAAAATCTGTTATATAGCCTTAAGACAGATTAGCTTTACAACACATTACGTACAGCCGCTGGAGAACGCTAGTTCTGTATTTTTTACTTTTTATTGATATATTCACCAGTGGGGACACTTTTCTTGTCCATCAGCCATTTTAATGTCCCCACTGCTGGGGCACAGGCCTTCCTTATGGGTGGATAAGGAGGACGGGCCATAACCCACCACGCGGGCCCAATGCGGATTGGTGGGTGTTAACGACTGCAAATGCAGCCGGGACCAACGGCTTAACGTGCCTTCCGAAGCACGGAGGAGCTCGAGATAATAAATTGGTCACCCATCCCATGACCGACCCTTGCGAACGTTGCTTAACCTCCGCAATCGCTGGGCCAGGCGCTAAACCACTGCGCCACCGAGCTCCTCCTTTTCTTGTAAGTGTTATAATTCAACTTAAATAGATTAACTTATTTAATATTTTTTACAGTTACAATAATAATAAATGATTCAATATGTAAAGAAAACATTGAAACATTTTAAGCTGCCTTAGAATAAGATCAAGTATTCATATAACAATCAAGAGATAGTCAGAAAATCTGCAATAACAAAGGAACGGTTATTTTAGACTTGAGCCTTGTGCAATTTCAAGCTTCATAAACTTTGATGGTATTCAATCATAAATATTATTCTTTTGACATCGTAAAACTTAGTATACCGTCTTTGATGGTTTTGGGAAATTGCCAGATGCTGCTGACGACAAAATTTGCCTAGTTATTTTGGCATTAACAGGTAAATTAAATTACTAATAGTTTTGAAACGGTGTAAGAAAGTTAGAGGCCACTTTTGGTTTTTGCCACTTTCTTTTTAAGACAGTTTTAAAGCTGTTATAGCACTCTCCATATATCCTTAGAGCATTTTAACCAAAAATAGAGTTCAGCGTTCTCGCCATTTACCAACAAACTTAAGTAGTTACATAATCTAAATAACATGAAAGTGCTCCTAAATGTTTGACGTGCGCAGTGGCATTACGTTCCATTTTCTAGCTTTATGTCTCATATGAGATACATGTCTGCCGTGGAATACAAAGTCGTGTGTCGCCTGATTTTTGGGGAAATATTACGACTACGTGTCTGGGATTAAAGTAGTAGGAGCTGTAATTAAAACACACGGGATTCACTAAAACGTATCGTTCTGTGAAGTAAACGCGGTTCAAATATTTTTTTAAATCTAGTACTGGAGGTATTTTCCGTGTGGCATAGCCGTGGGACGCCCCGTTATTGAGAACGCAATTAAATATTCAAAGTAATTAATTTAGTCTAGGCTGATAAAAGCAATAGTGAATCCAAAGAAGCTACACTATCGCTTTGCGAACCCTGAGGTAGACTTTGTAACTAGAAGTACCGGCAAGAAACTTATCAAGGGTTGCTTTTTTTCCATCTACTTTTCGTAAAGACATGTGAAATTGGAAAATGACTGATCATCACAGTCATTCATACAAGGACAAGTATTGACATTAATTAACTATGCTAACTCAAGAAGTTTTTGGCAAGGTTTTTTTTTCTAAGGATGAGGAACTGGCTATCTTACCTCTAACTGCCGGAACACAACATTTCTAAATTGTTGTTATGGCGTCAGACTTAGGTGAGATGGTGGTAGCTTGCCAGGCGGACTTGAAATAAGCCCTACCACCAACCAAACCGAGTACAAATTGTACCCCCCCCCTGAGAATCGAACCCGGGACCCCTGCGTCTTACACGGGTGGGCGTACCACTAGGCCAGAAAGGCGGTTAAAAAGCTACCTTTATGAGGTAACGAAGTCGAGAAGGTATGGCGGGTCAGCATAGAAAATTTCGTCGTGTGTTTTCATTAAATATGGCGCGCCGTTGAGTTGTTACATCGACGTCTAAAACAACACCTGCAAAATTATACGAGTAAACATCACTTGGAAACGTTTGTATTTTAATTAAATTGTGGCATATAAAACGGAGATGACAACGCAAATTGCTAAATAAAAGACTTGGTTATTTGCGATTACAAAGATCTCTGGCGTTGATAGGATGAGAAGAGAACACGTAGGTAGTAAAATAGTTTCACAGGTTTATGGTGCGTAAATGTCTTGTAAAACACCTTTATACAAAACAAGTTGTCACATTCACGATCGTGAGTACAACTAGAATTACAGTCGGCCTAGAAGCTGAAATTTTTTGGTACCACGTCACGGCGATATATTAATTACGTCATGCATGACTGCTTACAAAAAAATCTTTATAGTACCTAATCATACAATTACCATACCTACCTGCCTACTTATTGTTCTGTTTTTACATATCAAAAAAAGCTTGCTATAAGCAGGAAATCTTATGGAAAGTAGCTCACAGGTAAATTTGTAACTACGACAACCTATACCAGACTTTTCCCCGTCGTAGACAATTTGGCCAGTCAATGAATCAAGTATACAGGGTTATTTCTAAAACACGCAGGAGTAGATTTCTAACATCATAAAAAACAACGTTTGTTCTACGACTTTTCCGAAAACAGACAAAAATAATTCAACTTTCCATACAAAATGTCCGAACAGCTGATCGAGTTTTGTGTGAAAAGTCATTATTTTTTTTACTGTTTTCGGAAAAGTCGTAAAACAAACGTTGTTGTTTATGATGTTAGAAATCTACTCCTGCGAAGTTGTTGGTGTTTTACAAATAACCCTGTAGAATTTCTGAGAGTAAGCCAGACTTTAGCTGCTAATACGTACATCTACTTTTCCTTACCTAAGTCTTAAGCTAAAGTTAAACTGTTGATATTGCCGTCCCAAGTATCTAGGTCAGTAGGCTACCGTTCCTATCCTACACTTATTTTGAGATGCATTCTTTTGTCGCCAGTTATTATGAGTTTGTAGCGTAGAGGAAATATTAAAAATAGCTTCTTCATATGCGTATACTTTTGAGACATAAACCAATTAGTTATCTTTTTAACTAAATGGGTAGCTCAAAGAGATTCAGAGCTCTTAGACGAACTTAGCTTATGTTTGGTTGGACCACAATTTTCTACGATTATATGGATGCATTGTTTACGATGCAGAAAGTGGCTTATGTACACCGCTTTTCATGGTGTCGAACCCCGGCGGGCGGGTTAATCTAGAAAACGAACTGTTCTATATTTGTAGTTCTACCGTTGTTTTGATTTCTATAACCCAAGTGCTAGCTACTTATCTACTTTGGAATTGGAGCTATTATGTGGTGTTGCCCAATATTTATTGACCGAATAACTGCGAAGTGTCTCTGCTTCAGCTTGGGAAAAATGCTTTCGTATTTCGTATGTCCCATTTCTCAACTGATTCTTGTGAAAGTTTGTGAGCAGATTCGATAATCATATAGATTTTTTTGTCAAGCTAGTTTTACGAATTTTTTCGAACAAAAATTTCACCCAAAATATGTTTAAAATTAGAAGCGCCATCTAGCCTTGAATAGTAATAATAAATAGTACCTATTTACTGCTTTTGAAATTTTCGTGGCGACATGTATTAATTTAATTTTGAAACAACTTAGGCATCCATTACACGGTAGGTTTTGCTGTCAGTTTAACTACAGTCACGCGCTGTGACTGTCGATTAACCTACCGTGTAATGTAGTGACTGATGGTTGCATGATGTGATTTGTTCTTTCCATCAGTCAATCAGTCAAACGTAATTCATGAGTCATGATAACTGATGGAATTTGACTGACGCTTGCATGACCATGTAATGACTGCCTTACAATTTGAGACAATTTCGTACAGAGTCGGCCCACTGAGACTTAAGTACCTACTACGACCGAAAGTTAAGTGTCGGAGCGGTATTTTTAGCAGACTTGTTATTGACTTGAATGTTATTTAAGCAACAAACCTTTTTGTTTTGCTCATTAAATAAATGTATCAATTTCATTTGTCGCAGGCACCAATGAGAAGATGGAGAACAGCAAATACAACAGAACTCTAACGGACGTCCGGCGGGAGGCCGCCGCGCGCCTGCTAGTTATTTCCACGGAGTTCCACTCAAAGGTAAAATAATTCGATATTTATGGCTAACGTAGACGATACTAACCATATATTGCACTGCAGGCCCCCTATCTAGAATGACCATCGAAACGCGGATATTGGGAGGGTGCGAAGGTATAATAATCGATCGCAGCGCACATGGTGGCAAAAAGTAGAAATAATGAAGGCTCTGTAATCTGCTTGTAAACGATATTTAATTTATTACTAGCGATACAAGAATAATCATATATGTTTATTATCACTTAGTAAAATTATTAAAGTAGCTTTATCCTCTTGTTTTACAAAATCTACAACTGAAAAAGAAGTAAACAAACCATGATATAACCAAAATAAAATACTCTTTTTGAATAGATCTTACTTGTCATATTTAATTTAAATGACCAAAAATGATTTCACAACACTTTGTCCACCCAAATCATAGATATTTTGAAATTTACATTAATAACACAATATGTATAGTATTTTTAACATTTTGTCACAATGCCGCCATTACATATCAAAACGTCAAAACGGTCAGGTCAGAGCCAACAAAGTTGCAACACGCTAGGTGGCGCTAAAAGCGTGCACGGAGCCAATAGCGATTTATCATGTTTAACTGTCAAAAAACAGTAGATTTTGACAGTTGAGTGTCGATAAAGCGCTCGGCTGTATGATACAGCGGCTGTAAGATACAGATACAGTATCACGCGATATACATACACTGCAGGCCCCCTAGCACATAGAAATAGAATGTCAAAGAACAACAATGTCAATAAACAGGTGATCCGAAAACGAATGCATACATTTTATATGAGATACGAAAAAAATTACTTAGATTCATAAAATATGACTATATATGGCAAAGGAAATTAATAAACTATGTTCCATACTGTTTTCTTCGTCGATAAACGAATAAATGTAGAGATATTTGGTTTTAGAGAAATTTGTGGCAATATCTTATTTACCTGTGAAAAGTGTGATAACTTGGATTGTTTCTTTTTGTCACATCACATTACTTAGAGCACAAGACACCATGGCTCCACGATACCTTTATTTTAAATTCTAATTAAGATTAACAAATATTTTAAACAAAATGTGATTGTTCATTTGCTAGGCGGGACGCTAGGGGCTCTTACTGTGAAAAATGTTGGCACATGTCACTTGATCCTTTGTCTCTTTTTTACATAGACCGTGTCCGTATGATGTTAACTTCTCTTTTCCACGCTTTGTTGGTCTTCTTGAGCGCAGCTAAAATTTTTCTATGTCTATGCCCTAGCATGACCATCGAAACGGGTTATTATGATATAGCGATTTTTGACAGCTGTTTCATTCATTTTCATATTTTCGTTATGAATTTTTGTATGAAACAACTGATTTTTTTTCGCAATTTCAGAGTTGGCCACATAGTAAAAGTTGTTTAGTTTGATGGTCCCTATTTACCATATATTATTCGACTTTAGGGGTTATTACCCTAAGCTAGGGGGCCATAATATGCTGCCAACTTTGCTTACAAGCTTCGGCGGTGATTACAATAAAGATATCCAAATTTTTTCTTTGTTCTGTGGTGATCACCATTTTTTACTGTCGATACTAACAACACCTACCTATAAAAGATAAATAAATATCAGTTAACATCATATACTTGGCTATATTCCATTTATAACGTCTTATTTTGGGCTACCGATGTGCCCCATTTTTGTCATCCGCTGGAGGATATCGGGAAAATAGAGTATGGAAACACAATAACTGTTCCCCCAGCTGGGTTACCATCTCTAAAAATTAAAAAGCCGCACTAAACCGTTAAAAAACCGGACTAACCCGTTAAAAAAGCCGGACTTTTGGGCCCCAAGGCCGGACGCTAAGAAAAAAAGGATTTTTGATAAAAATATCAAATAAAACATATATTAAAAAGCCGGAATTTTGAGACGAGAGGCCGGACGCTCCCGCCCGCCCACGCGCTCGTCGCCCGCCCAGCACTGCATGCGAAGGGTGAGTTGTGTGAAGTGCGGGCGGGACGAAACCCTAACAAAAGTCGGACGGGCCGGACAAGAGGTAAGAAATCCTAACACTGTCCGGCTTTATACGGACGGATGGCAACGCGGGAATATGCCTTATTTTGTAAACAAACAATTTGCAAAAAACCTTAATAATAAAGAATCAATACAAACGTGTTATTCTATACTACCAGACTCATTTTGTTACTTAAGAAATACGTGATTCTGAATAAAAAATAACAATGTACCTAAATGGTATTCCAGTGAAACGTAATTTCATACCATTGTTTGCGAACACGCTTGATCCATTATCTCTGGCGTCGTTTTCGAACATATCACAAATATGTGCTGCATAATTATTGTTTCGTTCAGATTTCACATGTAATACGAAGAAGAATAACGTTTTTGCCAACAATACTCTTGTAAAATTATTTAAAACAAGGTTACTTATTTTTCTTCATAAGTAGAATTTTTATTTGTTACTTACACCAAAGATATTACACTACAGTATTATTTCTTTAGCTTTCATTTGGGTCATCTGTACGATTCTTAATAAAGATTACAAGGCAATGGTAGCAAGTGAATTCATGGCAAATTATAAAATTTTTAAATTTTAGGCCATCACATGTTATTTTTAGATTAATTAATATATTAGAAAAAATATTTCAAAAAATCGATTCACCCGTAGCACCTCAGACGGGACTCAAACCCGCACTCTTGGGATTCCGGCCCAATGCACTGACCAATTATACCTACATTGACTAATTTTATATGCTAACGAGTCTTGTTTTTTTTGAACTTTTTACTTTTTCGCTACAAGCCAGAGTTATTTCATCAATGTGAAGAATTACCTTCGACATTATTATTCAATTCGAGCCGGAATCCCAAGGGTGCGGGTTCGAGTCCCGTCCAAGGTGCTACGGGTGAGTCGATTTTTTTCTAATATATTAATTATCTTAATTTATGACAACTTGTCAAGTTTTTGCAAAATACCCTACTGATTGGGTACTTCTTGCAGTTGCAGGTTGAAAAGCAGACAAAAAGCAATCTTTACAAAATCTTATTTTTCCCAATTTTCAGAATAGCGCCATTGAGCTGCTGAGCCACATAGAAAGCAGTCTGGAGCAATATGAAGCTAACTACACAGATTACATAGCGAACGTTAAAGAGAAAAAAACGTGGACATTTTGGAACGCCATGTTTTACGCAGGAACTATTTACACTACCATAGGTAAGCATTTCCTATTACTATTATTTATCTGACTTTTTTGTAATATTGAACACAGGCTGATAACAAAAAAGTTTGTTTTTAAGAAAAACGTTAATCTATAGTAGTTATTAACAAATCTACAGTATTTAGTACCGTTTGTTTTCTATATATTTGAAACTCGTTCGACAATTCTAAAAGCAATGTTGCAAGAAATACTGCTCTTTGAAAACACCAGGCGGCAACTTGAAAGCAAACTGTAGTCATTGCTCTATTTTAAAATCAGGCGCCCGCTCATTCTTTATTTACTCCGCAATGTCGACAACAATAATTCAATTTAGAAAGTACACAAAAGGTGCAAATCCAATTGTTTCAATGGCTCAAAGACTGCGCCCGTCGTTAACACGTTCAAAGCTTTAATAGGTACAATTTTTATTTATTTTCGTTTCAAAAGGTAAACCCAGTCCTTTGTGTCGGTTCTCAACTTAGGAAGTGGCGGACACATTTGAAATAAAGGTTGTGTTTCGTCTCAAACGTTTTAAGTACCGCAAATAAAGTGCATTTCGGTTCATAACTTAATTATTTGATTTCGTTAAAAGTTTCAGAAGACAATTTAAATGTGTCAAACTAAATAGATACACTGGCGGCTAGTCATTTGTACAATGCGAATTCTACGCAGCCATTTATGATTGTGAAAACCAAGGAAAGATAATGTCTTCTAAAATTGACTCGTGTGTAATTAAGAACGCTTAAATCAACTCGAGTCACACTCACAGCAGACATTCATTTAATTTTAACTCAATTTATCAAATACGTGAGGGCACTGACAATTAGATTTCCATAGTAATATCTCTCTTCACATTTCCAAGAAGTTAATAAAATAAATTTTCATAAAAGTATATTATGAATAAGCTAATGAAATTCTGCATTCATCTATTTATATTACCTCTAGGAAGCTCAATTTCATACGACACTTTCTGTTAGATTAATAAATCATCTTAATTTCTGTGTACCGAATCCAAATAAACTTGGCCCAATTCAATAGTTGATGTTAACATTTTCGGTTTTTATATTCGGTGTGATTACGAGCGTGCGACGCGTCGGAACATTTTGGTCCGACTTCTTATTTTCGGTGTAGGAGCAACATCTATACCGACCGATCTGAATGTGGGTATGGTTGTTTTAGATTTGGAACGGTGCCCAACGGGCTTGGCGCTTATGCTCAGTCACAATTCGACTCAACAATCGAGTGTTTATTTCGAAAATTCGGGTTTTTACTATTAACCTCTAATAGTTTAGTATCTCTAACTTATTATTTCATAAAGTGAGTGCTCGGCAAAAGGAAAACGATGGATCTTTGTTTACGTACGAAAAGTTGGTGCGTCGAAAATAGATTCTTTTATTAGATAGCTGCGTCCCCAATTTATAGGAAAGAAGTTTGTTATCGGCAACGATCTGTTAGAAGAGGTAAGTTTACGTTACGTTGACTCTTCTAATTCTTGGCTTACTTTAATATTGTATGTCATTGCTTATTGGCAGGTGATATGTAATCTATTGCCAAATAAACAGGCTCATTGACTTTAGTATTTATCACGCCGCGTTAAATGATAAACGTATTCTTCCTTTTCAGTTGCGGTAACTCTCAAATAAGGTGATGAGTGACGAGGGAAATGAAGCGGAAAATAGATTGACCCTCCTTATCCCTAAAATAACAGCTGAATCCGAAACCCAAACCTCTGGCCAGTTAGTGTCTAGGTCTCCTGAAGTAGTAAAAAACGACAATATGGATAACGAAGACAAGCAGACAATGTCAATTAGGAAGAGAAGGAACATATCAAAGAATAGAGGTCAGGCAGCTCGACAAAGAGAAAAGACTCCGGAACCCGGTCGAACTCCGATCCCACATGAAGATACGACTACATCTGATGACGAAGAAGTAAAACCTCCACCTCAAAGGAATTCCAGAGAACTTGAGGCAGAAAAGAGTTATCTTGAAGTAAAACGGCTGGTTCAACAGCAAGCTGGTGTGAAGGATCCAGTTTATGATATGGATACCGAAGAAATACTAGAAGCTAGAGCTTTTGCTGCAAATGAAAGGAGAAGACGAAGTGTATCACCTTTCGCTATACCGGATAAAGAGGAACTAAGTAAACTTCAAAGGAAAGGAAGTTTCATTGATCCTACTAATAAATTACTATCTACAAGCTATGCATTAAGTCCAAAAGATGAAGATGGTAGCCGTCGCAACTCTTTGACAATTGAACCCCCTAAAGAAAGCAAAAATACACTATCACCATCTACACCAACAAGTGCTTCGCCAATCGAGAAAAATTTCCCATATCCGTTGCCTACTACTCCTAAGAAACTAACAGAAATTGTTTATAATGATGAAAAGAAACCTGAAGACAGTTCTAAACAAGCTACTAAAACACCCGAAAAGAATGATGACGTTTTTACATTTGAAGAAAAAGAAATAAAACAAAATTTAAAACCAGCTCCTAAAACACCTGAAACTCCATCTACCCCTGGTGAACTTGTGACCAAAGTCATACAAGTGGAAAGGACACCTAGTAAGAAATTAACATCTGACAAAAAACCAACTGTAGAAATTCGAGAAAGAATTGTAAGAACTCCAAGTAGAAAAATGTCAGCAGATGTCAAACCAGTACTTACAAAGCAGCAACCTCCAAAACAGGTAAAAGATGAGCCACAAGCCAGAGCGCCACCTATTAAGCCTGCACGCAGCAAATCTGCTTCAAGATTTGGGGTCAGTTTTTATGTAAAATTATTTATATTTTTAGTTGTTGCTTTGTTAATAACGCTCTATTTCCAACTGGCGTAAATACCCATAGAGATGGAAAATTATCATCATGTATATAGTAATTACATTTATTAACATAAGAAGAAAACTAATTATATCCGTACTGACGTTTGCAGAATAAAACAAGTGAGAGTGAGATGAGTGCAGACCAGGCAAATCAACTAATCAATAATGCTGCAGCCCAGAAACGAAAAGTGCAACCCACACCGCGACGTTTTACGAAAAACAGATCTCCAAGGGCAAATCGGTCTCAGTCGGTAAATAGATTCGACGAAACAAAGGTAATAGATAAAGCTGGTACCGGAATGAGTCAAACTAGTAAAGAGATCATAGAACTCATGCAAAAAGCTCGAGCTAGAAGTCTGTCTATACCAAAGGATGACCCAAGACTTCCATCAGCATACAAAAACAATTCAAAAAATTTGCAAACCACAAGCAAAACTCTTTCAACACCGAGGAATGTAAGGGGTATATCATGTCCTAAAACAATTCAAATAATTAGTGATAAAGAGATCTTGTCAGGTTTGCCTTCAAAACAAAAAGTTAATTTGGAACACGGCAAACGCAGTAGACAAAGTTCTGGATACGTTGACGCGAGTCAATCAGAGTACACTTCAAGTTGTTACTCGACATCTCCTAGTGAAAACGAATACGAATTTGATTTATCTGAACGAACAGCTGAATTAACTCGAAAACTAAAACTGCTTAGCGAAGAGGTGGAAAGAGTCGAAACTAAAAGCAATATTATTTTATCGAAATCAATTGACCAAGCATTTAAAGAACCTCAAATTGAACATAAACCAAAATTACGTAAAAGATCACTAATCAGTGCAAAGCCTGAGCTTCAAAAATTGAATGGCGAAAAATCTGCAGATGACAAAACCCTAAAACCCGATCACGATAAAAAAAAAGAGAAAGCTGTTAAATCTAGGTGGCGAATAATAGCAAGTTGGCAAGAATTTAAGCAAGAACACAAAGCAGATTGTGATAAAATACGTTCACTTCGAAACAGATGTATTTGTGACTTATTGATTTTAATAATACTGTGCGGTTTGGGCGGTATGATGTTTAAGTCGTTCGAAGGATCTTTCGAAAATACATACAAATGTGGTTCTAGAAGTGTAAAGAGGGATTTCATAGACGCTTTGTGGCGTGGAAGTCATTATTTGCGGGAAGATGATTGGAAATCTTTGGCTAGAAATAAATTACATGAGTTCGAAAATCAGTTACAGACAGCTTTTGAAGCAGGCGTGACTTCATACAGTGGACAACGATCGTGGAATTTTATGAACTCCTTCGTTTATTGCCTTACCCTTATGACAACAATTGGTAAGATAACTTTGATTTTATTGTTTCAATCAATTTATTCGTCAAACATTTTATCTTGTTGCTTACGTCATTTATTGTTGACATTAAATGTATCTTGTACCTGCTCGCAATCGTAATATGCTCACCTCAGTCCTCACTATGCTTCGATTTAATATTGATCAGCATTGCATATTTAGTGATTATTGAGTCCGACGATATATCTTCATGCATTTTAATGAATTCAAATGTTAATATTGTGGTATGTACATTGTTTCTTTTGTAGCATAATGTATGTTTTTTTATGGACAAGAAAAAGTCTGTTTGTATTAGTCAAACGTTTTCATCTTTTCCCTTTCCTTTCTGTTGTGATCTTACCGAATTATGAAAAATCTCGAAATAGCGACTGTCACTAATTGATTATCATTGTTATTTTTATCACCGTCCGTGCTCATTGAGTTTTGTGGTACGAATGAACACAGGCGAACAGACTATATTGTACGAATCACGAAAGATACCACAAATGGCGCTCATCTTCGCAACATAACTGAAGAAGAATAGACTTAAGACAAAATTAAATTTTATATACATATAGATATAAATATAATATAATATAATATGAAATAATATTTAGTCTTTAGTCTTTTCTTCATGAGCTACGATGCGAAGATGGGCGCCATTTGTGGTCATCTTTCGTGATTCGAACTATACCTATACAGAGTGAAGTAGTTACATTTCTTATAAATCTCTTAATTTAATAACATAAAGAATGTCATTAATTTTCCTGAGAATACCCTACCATTTTATTCACTTTTTTGATATACGATGTTATTTATGTAGGTAGTGTATGTTTTTTTGGATGTTTCATTTCGTTTAATTCTTGTTTTTATCTATAAATCATATTTAATTTAACTTTCTTTCTTACACAACGTGAAAATAAAAAAAAACTTGTTGAATTTTCTTTAATGATTTTGAATAAAGCAAAGCCTGTGTTCAACATTATGATGTAAATTAAGTTGTTAGAATTAAAATCAAATCTACACTAATTGCTAATGGTTATTTTAAAATTTCCAGGTTACGGTCACATTGCTCCAAAGACAACGTCCGGCAGAGCAGCAACTATAGTTTACGCTGTAATCGGAATACCACTATTCTTGATTGTCCTCGCTGACTTCGGCAAACTGTTCACGCGGATCATCAAGTTCTTCTGGGCCTATATTCGAAGGTTCTACTACACAAGAAGTTGTCGAAAGGTCCGCGGAACCGGTCCCGTACAGGTAAAGACAAATTGGTAACTTATTACTTTAAATAACACTTCTCCCAATTTCATTAGTTTTCATTCATGTAGTTATAAACAAAGCCTCAAAAGAAATACAGTCCAAATATTTTATAGTTCATTACATAAAAAACGAATTCATAAATATTTTGTAGATGCATATTTTGTATGCATGAAACGCTGTTTTATTTTACTTCTTTGAATAGATTCCAAAGATTTCTTTATTGATATTTAGTTCACGTGCACTGATAATATAATTAGAATATTTATTAAATGTACGACACTACCAGTTATAAAAATAGCTAATGTCTCATATACTATTGTTAAACCATCATATTGTTATTTTACAACAGTTTTTTATCTTAATTAAAGCTTAAGGTATTGGAACAATTGACAATATCAAAACTCATTCCCTTTGTTCTATCTTTTCTTATAATATTCAAACAACAATGCTCAGAATATTTTACAAATATCTTGTCCTTAAGAATAATGTAAGGTTGGGGAAAACAATGTGAATATTCTTTTTACTCCGAAATAAGTAATGATTTCGCCGCAGGCTGAGCGTTGTCTACATTGCCCTCCTTTGTTTGTCCACAAAGCAATTGTAATTAAAGTATGATATAGAAAATAACAAGGCATTTTATAATTTTCAGGAGGTTATGAAAGGACTGAACATTGTCTACGATGTCGTACGGAGACCATCGCAGATATTCAACGAGGAAGATATAGAAGGTGTTGAGAGCCTTCCACCTCCGATAACTAGGAAACTGAGTGATGCACCTCCACCTTTACCCCCTAAACCAGGATCAGCAATAATAATAGACCCTGATAACCTAACTGAACCAGATACGCCTGCCCCCTCAGTATTTGAAATTGACGATGAGTTTAATTTACCCATATCAGTAGCCATAGTAATTCTAATCATCTACATATTCATCGGTGCTGTCATATATTACACTTGGGAGAACTGGACATTCTTCGAGTCTTTCTACTTTGTTTTCATATCCATGTCCACGATAGGCCTCGGCGATTTAGTCCCAGACCATCCTCACAGAATGATGGCATCCATTATGTATCTCGTTTTTGGTTTGGCGTTAACTTCTATGTGTATCAACGTTGTTCAAGTGAAATTAAATAACACCTTTAAACAAGCAAGCGCTAAACTAGGAGCCACTATTGGCTTGAAAGTTGCTGAAGAAGATGGTAGTTTAGTACCCATCACTCCCCCACCAACAGAGATAGTTCCAGTGCATAAACCAAGGACCGAAAATGAAGACACTAAAATTAAAGAAGTTGATGAGAATGAATCTGATGATAAAAATAGGTAGAATCGGCAATCGTATGCTAGTAATTGGTGCTAATCTAGTCGTATTGACAATAAGTGATATCGTTAGTTTTACTAACTTTTAGATATTTTTTTATGTGTTAACTGTGTTGTTGATGTGTGTGTAAATAAAGATTTTTGTAATTATTAATTTTTATAATTAAACCCATATTTTAAATGATTTTTTTAGTAAAACAGAAAAGTTTTACATAAGTAAGATATTGTTTATAATAGGAAATATTCTTCTTTAAAATTCTTTTTACAAAAAAAAAAAAATATCTGCAGCTTTTTTAAATTTTATATTTTAGCATTCACAATGCTATTTTTATGTAGTTGACCATCAGCCATTTTTGATGCCCCCACTGCTGGGGCACAGGCCTTCCTTATGAGTGGATAAAGAGCATGGGCCATAACCCACCACGCGGGCCCAATGTGGATTGGTGGGTGTTAACGACTTCAAATGCACCCGGGACCAACGGCTTAACGTTCCTTCCGAAGCACGGAGAAGCTCAAGATAATACATTTTTGGTCACCCATCCCATGACCGACCCTTGCGAAAGTTGCTTAACTCCGCAATCGCTGGGCCAGGCGCTTAACCTCTGCATCATCGAAGAGTTTATATAGTACTAAATAATATACCAGAAAAAATTCAACTCGCAGGCAATCGATAAGTGTCTCGGAAGCTCAGTTGGGAGAGCATTGGACTGGACTTCCAAAAGTCTCGGGTTTGATTCTTTAGACAATGATCTGGTGACGAGTAAATTTTTTTTGGTAGTTAATATATTAAAAATTATTATAAAAATAGCATTATGAATGCCTAAAATCTAAAGTCAATAATGTTTTTGCTAGTATATTAGTAGCTTTAGCTATCAAGCTGGTACACATAAAAAATATTTGCAAGGTATGAACCTTGCTCACAACGATAAACAGATAATTTGCTCAATGCGTTAAATTGCGTATATTTCATGTATAGTGGTGCCAAGACTTCCATATGGCTTGCACTGTCAAAAAGTTATCAGACCTCATGTAGAGCCAAGCTCCTAACTCTACGCGCACTAACTCTACAAGCCCTAAGTTCAAAAACTCTTCACCTTAGTCAAAATATGTGGCTTGGCCATTTCGCTACATGGAAAAATGCATTCACTGTTAAACAATAGTTCTTGTAGTAACGAAACGGCCAAGCCATATATTTTGACTAAGGTGAAGAGTTTTTGAACTTAGGGCTTGTAGAGTTAGGGCGCGTAGAGTAAGGAGCTTGGCTCTACATGAGGGCTGATAACTTTTTGACAGTGCAAGCCATATGGAAGTCTTGGCACCACTATACATGAAAATGTTTTTGGTGGGATCAGTTTTACAAAATAGCTAAAACTCCCACACCCATAGACATAGAAAAATTTTCGCTGCGCTCAAGCCCACACCTGACTTGACAGTTTTACAGTTTGTGTCTTAGAGCAACGTGGCTTCCATACGAAGCCGCGTTGGTTTGTGTGATAGTGATAGCTTTTTGTCCTTACTTTTCAAACCGAAACCTAAGCAAATTTTTTAAAGAAAATGGCTGAAATAAGGCAGGCACAGCCTGCCATTATATCACTTTTACATCCACATGAAATAGATTTTGAATAAGCCGGCTCGTAATAGAAAACATGTTCTTCAATAAAAGTGGAGACTCAGGATATTTCAAACCTCCATCCATGAATGGAGCTTGTTCAATAATATTTTTTTCGTGCCATTGTGGCGGTAATGGAACTTTACTGAAAGGCTTCGCAAGAATTTAATTATGCTCCCCTGTAATCCTGCCGAAGGATGTTTTCCAAGTGCCCTTTTTGCTCGACGACGTTGGAGAATGCGACCGCTTTAAGCGTTAACTTTTTGTGCTGGAATCGCTTAACTGAGATTAAATATTAGTAATTAGACAAAAAGACGTTAATATTCATAAATTTATTACTACTTTTATTTGTTGACAAAATGATTTGCATTTGCACAATATGCGATTTTATTAAGAACCGTCGAGTGGGCAACCTTCGCTTGTCCGGAGACGAAGTACATTACTAGTATTTCTATTCTAAAAAGAGCAGCTTGTTAATTAATTTATCCTACTAATATTATAAATGTGAAAGTTTGTGGGTTTGGATGTTTGTTCCTCAATCACGCAAAAACTACTGAACGGATTTGGTTGAAATTTGGCACACAGATAGTAGATACCCTAGATTAAAACATAGAATACTTTTTATCCCGATATTCCTACGGGAACGGGAACCACGCGGGTGAAACCGCGGGCGGCCGCTAGTTGCTTCATCATCATCATCATATCAGCCGCATGATGATGATGATGAAGCAACTAGCGGCCGCCCGCGGTTGCTTATAAATTAATTAACAAGCTGCTCTTTTTGTAATAGAAATATACAATTTACGAGTATAAGTATTATAAAACTGCTGAATCTTGAAGAAGGGGGAGATTGATTAAAGTTGAGGACTTACGCAGCCGGTACCAACGACCTTACGTGCTTTCCGAAGCAAGATTTAGAGATAAAAGTCTTTAGGTCATCTAACGAACAGCTCTATTTAAGGCTAATTTATAAACTACTCTCAACGTTAAAAGCTATCTTGAGATCATACCAGAGATGCTGTTCCTATAATACTAGATACCCTAATAAATTAATAGTTCTTCCTGTAAAAACAACAGCTCTTTACAGCAAAAACGCGTATTGTATGTCTATAAGCATATACAATAGGTTGCCTGATGATCTCAAGATTTTACCTCTAAATGCTTTCAAAAACAAACTGAAGAATTGGTTGGTTGAGAAGTGTTTTTATTCAATCGATGAATTTAATGACTTTTTTAACAGACGACGGTAATGACACACTGATTTGTAATGTTTATATTGCTATTAAAGTAAATAATAATATGTTATTAATTATATTTGCATGCCAGTATCTGGAGAAAAGTGTGCGGCTTCATATACATTGTAACATCTTTTATACTTACCACTTTTTAAGCAAATAAAGAAATATTCTATTCTATTCTATTCTATTCTGTAAGAAGAGCATCTTAAGTACGATCTCAAGATAGCTCGAATGAAGCTCGATGAAGTTGAAAGCTATCTTGAGATCATACCTGAGATGCTGTTCCTATAAGAAGAGCATCACAAGTATGATCTCAAGATAGCTCCCAACGATGAGTGCGGTTTATAAATACGGGCCTAAGTCCTTAACGAACTAACTGCTGCAGCGTCGAGCTCTTTATATTGTCTGTCACAAATAGTATTTTCCTCATTTTATAACAGCACACAACAAAGAATACAGTTTTCCCGCTTCATTTCCCGTGCTCGCCGCAAATTCCGGAGGGTGTCACATATTACAATGCACATGGACAAACATTTCGCAACTCAACTAGGAAAATAAAAAAGGCTGTTTTAATGAAATGGGATAAGAAAATTCATAAGTATATTTTAGGCAAAACAATTTATGATTGCAGATCGTATCGCATCGAATAGATACTACATTATACATTTTTGTTATTTTGTAATAAAAATAAATTGGATTTGTTGTATTCCTACTACGTTCCACTAACAATAATTACTTTATGTATGATGATCATACATAATTAATTTGATACACAAATTAATTATTCTTAGTGAGATCGTACTTCGTACTTATGGCAAGTATTCTACGAATTTATCAGATTTGTATAGCGTCTGCAAACTTGATTGTTCTTATAAAGTTTTAGGGGCGTACTTAGGGGCTATTGGAGTTATATAATTTAATGGAGCTATAAATAACATATAAGAATATGCGATAAATCTGTAAAGATTAAACAAGATTAAAATATCACACGAATAAAAAAGGTACCTATCATTTGCAGAATATAAACGTTGGGCATAATTATTAATGCACTTATGACTTTCCTCCTAAATTCTCTTAATATTTAAGGTTGCCTGAAAGAGATTGCTATTTAATAATAAGGCCGCCTTTTGTGTGCTAATGTTCTGTTAACTTCCTTAACGAGTAACAAAAATAAAAATGAAATTATCTTTTCTGCTTTCCTTCTACTTCAAAAAAGTTTTTCCATTACCAACTAGATACGTTTGTACATACAAGCTCAAACATCGAATCGACGTTAGGTGGGTGATTCTTTAGAAACGTAAGCCAGATCCATTGAATTTAATATTTTTTGCTTTAAATGTTGTCTATACCAAGCAATGTTTGGAACGAATGAAAGTGGCGTTCTGCTAAGATTAGTCCCAGATGGGTAGACTACGAGATCTCCGTTAAATACGATGTGAAGGTTCACAGTTTTATTTTCATAAACAACAACAATGCAATGCGCGCAAATACGGACCTGGGACAGCTGCTGCCTTCGATGACATTCCACCTGCGAAAGTCAAAGAATCACAAACACTGAAGATTGATTGTTAATGTACAGAATCGAAATAAATCAACAGCAAAACGATGTTCGCTTGTTCGGCTGTTCCACCAATGTAGGTGAATGTTGAAGCTGCGTGATGGTGATTTTACAAGTACCGCGCACACGGCGCACGTAACAGTTTTGGCAAAACTATTTTGTGTTGCCATATATAGGAAAACATAGAACCTCCGATTTAAATTGAAAAATGACTAAAAACATTATGATTTCATGTTCTAATATTTTTGGAAATTCAAACCATTGCACTTTCTGAAGACAATGTACGAGTAACCTAAAACAGCCTTGAATTTGTATCGAGGATAAATATAAAATTTTCGTATTGTATGAACTTGAGGTAAGTGACGCTTTACAAATTTTAATTCGAACGACGAAATTCGATTAGCACTAGATAGTTTGTCGTGCTAAGCGTACTGATAGGCGGTTTAGAAAAAATCCAAAGCTTTTTCTGACCAAATAGGGATTTCGTTTTCGTCGGAAAAAAAAACAGCCCAAATATATTTTAATCTAATGAAAGTGTCCTAAATCCTGAAGAATCACCCCAGCCCCAGGCAGGCTGATAAAATGGTCACGTCGTCCTTTAATGTAGGAAACCCTAAGTTCGGTCCATTGCCATTGTGCGAGTTCGCAACAAGATTCTAAACACTTCCAAATAACCGCTATCGGATCGGATTGCGGTTTCAGATGCTTCCTACTTCGGCTCTTAAAGCTCTCAGAGCCTCTTAGAGCCTCTTACAGCTCTACGAACTTCATACAAATGTGTTAATGTTTTGTTTTCTCTTTGAAGGTAGCAGTGGCGAGGGGTGAAATTATGACGAAGGTAAGCCGCTCTACAAAAATGATGAAAAATGTAGTGATCTGCATAGTGGATCAGTGGGGTGGGATTTCCAAAAGGTAAGCCGATGGGAATCGGCTTGTATGGACCCTTCGCCACTGGAAGGTAGGTACACTTAACAAAATAGTGGTGGATTTTGTTGCCTTTACACTTGCGAGTAACCTTATTCAGTTTGCATACTACAAAGTATTTTATATGTTACAATTACAAGGAGTTCATAAAAGGTGACTATTTTGTTATAATTCGTCTGGTAAACTTTCGGGAATCACATCTAATTTAAAACCACCTAGCGACTGGTTTCATCAGATGAATGTGATACTTACATTGCTACTTTTCTTTGTTATATTTTTTTACTCCAAAAAGAAGTAGCAATGTATCACATTCATCTGTCAAATGAGCCCGGTCACTAGGTGGCTTTTAATTAGATGATCAGCCTGCGGATGATCTAAATTCTAAGGCATTGGTTTAGGTATTTGATTTTTTGATAAAGAATTTCGATCTAAGAAAAATTTTAAGAAAGAAAACTAAGATGTAAAAAAAAAATTTTTTTCTTATATTGACGTCAAAATACCAAATAATACAGTGTCAGTGTGAGTTTTGATTAAGTTCTAAATTAATTGCTTTAAATATAGTTTTAAAAACATTTTAAATTTAACCAAAAGATAGTGTTAACAGGAGCCCATCGAACAGTCTCTAAAAGGGAAAAAAGCCGTTATTTACTCGGCATGTTGGTCGCTGGCCAGAGTGGCCAGCATCATGCATTACTTGATTGCTCTGGCGGGGTGTAACCAAGTACTAAATCCATGGGTGTAACCAGAAACACGGTTTCTCGATTAGTAGGTACTCGGAGCTCCTTAGTTGCGCGTCCACTGCATCGGAATCGGAGCGTACGCCGCGGACGGAGCTTCGGCATTTGTCACTTTGTATTTTGTATGGATTTGAAGAGCGCGGAAATGCCGATACAGTGCACACAATGCCATAGAATTCCATACAAAGCGACAAATCCGTCCGCTCCGACTGCTCCAATTCCGATGCTGTGGACGCGCACCTTTATTATGGCCAGGGGCCGTACCGGCTAACGAATCGAACTTCGGAAAATTTGCCGAGTTTCAAATTAAAAAAGATAAATTGAAGTAAGGAATTTCGTATTGTACTATTTCGTATTGTAAGTTATTTGGAAGATATGGATGTTTGTGTGACCTCATGACTTAGGGTTTGCCATTTTGGTCCAATTGGGGCTCGATTTATCTGTTTAAATTTGAAACCCGGCAGACTTTTCGAAGTTCGATTCGTTAGCCGGTACGGCCCCAGCACGCGTAGCATGAGCAAACGAGACTCTTGTCTACGAAGACTTGTCGTCTCGACCTTTTCGATTGCTGAGCACAGTTTGACAGACAGGTGGGACTCGTTCTCAGAATTTCGAAACCTTTTAATGTCTTTTAATAAAAAAAGTGAATTTTAAAGGTAATCTTTTTATTTCAACACCAATAAACGTCAAAATTATCTAATTTGATCCGAAATGATTTAGTTTAAACATGATTCTCATTTTTTTTATAAGTTCTAAGATAAAGAGGCATTCAAGAAAGCGTTCTCTTCCGTAGACAAGCTCTCTCGAGTTCGAGAAGAATAATGTTGCCAATAGAAAATAATTACTTTATTTCTCATAAAGCACCGTTCCTTTCTATAGATTTCGCAACGCTAAACTCTTAAAACTAATTAAATATATCTGTATGGATATAAATTCGTTTGCCTTTCTTTTATTTAGAGTATTTTGAAAAGATAACACAGACTACTAACAAAATTGTTAATTTAGTAATCTGTGTAAAATGACGAGAAAATTACGAAATATTAAAATCAACGTATGAAAATAATTTTAATTTTAAGTTTTTACGGAATAAAATATAAGCACGGATAATTTAGATTTATTTTTATTGCGAAATTTAGATTCATATAAAATAAAATACGCAGAAAACTATCTCGAATCTTCTTATTAGTCTGTGGTTCTCTCTCGACCTTCTCGACTACTCAAAGGGTGGTAGACAAGTTTCTCTGATTCAACTGTCAAATTAATGTCAGTTGAAGAGAAAAGCTCGTGTTTGTCGACTTTTGACATTAGGCCACGACAAAGAACAATACGAGTCTACTAGTTGTAAATGCGAGCATGAGTATCTCGATCTCAACCCGACAAAAGTGACATTTCGGTGTAGACAAGCCATTGTTCTCTGAGTCGAATCTTATCTCGATGTTGGTCATGCTACGCGTGCAGGTGCATTAAGCGCTATCGCACACAGGCAACTTAGTCTCCCAGCAACTGTTTTGTCTCTCACATCAAGTCCACGGGTTTATATGGAAGCGCGCACACGAAGCGACACAGTCGTCTGCAACTTTTCATACAAATCACGTGAGAGACAAAAAAGTTGCGGAGACAAAAGTTGCCCGTGTGCGATAGCGCTAAGTCTACGACGGACGACGGGGAATCGATGACCGTCTTTAGCGAAAAAAAGCGACTTTCGCTAACGTCAGTTAATGATATTCGGTAGTTGCAATAGTCGCTATCGCAGGCCGAACGCGCTCCTCAAAAAAGGCTTGATCTAGGTAATATAACACTTTATAAAGTTCCTGAAACTTCATAATAAAATATACCTGAGATCATAAAGTTAATATAACTTTATGCCTGAGATACACCACCAGATGTGTAACCGCTGATCGATTTAGACAGCATATGATGGACGACACCGTTAGTCACTTTAGCACTTTTATGACGAACGACGCGAAACTTTCCCACTTATGTGAACTTAAAATTGGCGTTAGTACCGATATTATAAGAGCCATCGAAAACATTCGTGGAAGAAGCCGCCAACTTTCTGAACTTTTCTTGTGGAAAATGTGTGAGCTAATCGGTCCCTCGCGTCTTTTCATTTCACATTCGGTTATCCCTTTTTTGACTTCAAAAAAAGGAGGAGGCATTCTGTTTTTCGGAATGTTTTTTTATGTATGTACTAGCGGCCGCCCGCGACTTCTTCTGCGTGGAAAGGTTTTTACTATCCCTCGGGAACAATACTTTTTTTCGGGATGAAAGGTACCCTATGTCCTTCTCTATACCCCTGACAACGTGTATGCAAAATTTCATGATGATCGGTTCAGTAGTTAGGACGTGAAGGCGTAACAAACAAACAAACAAACAAACAAACAAACAAACAAACGGACTTTCGCATTTATAATATTATATAGTAAGGATGTTACTCGATTACTCGAAGACGGCTGGACCGCTTTGAAAAAATATTTTTTTTGTTTGAAAGTTTCAAGTTGGTCCCATTGTCATGAGGTCAGGATCTGATGATGGGTTTCTGGAGAAATCAAGGGAACTCTTCAAATATTATAGGCACACCTATAGCGATTTTGGTATTTTCTTAAGTAACTTATGCATTTGCTTTCGAAAGTACTACTTTGGTGAAGTGGAACTGATGATGAAGACCATAGATGATCATCGCAATTATTCAATACTAAATATTTCACTGGTGCAATAATTATTACTTTTACATGGTTGCTAGGCTATTTATGCTCATAATAATGCATATGGTGAAGTGGAGCTGATAGTGAAGTATCAGGAGAACTCCTTAACAACTAACGCCCCTGCGTCGGGAAAAGCAGTATTTTGTAAAAGATGATGAGCCGTTGACATAAGGCTGTTGTAACTTATATAATATCGTCACTAAATATAACTACCACAAAAAAAGTAAAATAAAAGTTTTTTTTTAAAACAAAACCTCCAAAAAAACCTTAAAAATAACCTAACAAAAATAGCTTACAAATGGCTCTAAAAAGCTAGAAACAAAATAGGTACTTATTCAAATCTGCATAATTACTAACTCGAAAGTTTGTACGCATTATCTAATATTAAACAACGTCTTATGAAGTTGGGTGGGCTTTTAAACCCATTGATTGAAGTTTAGATAAAAACATAGAAAAAAACCTTCCTCCCCCCCCCCCCCCCCCGACCAGACTTCAAAAGGCGTTGTTTAATATTAGATAATGCGTACAAACTTTCGAGATAGTAATTATGCAGATTTGAATATTTTATTTCTAGCTTTTTAAAGCCATTTTTTAAGCTATTTTTGTTAGGTTATTTTTAAAGGTTTTTTTGAAGGAGGTTTTGTTTTTTTTTTGCAATCATTACTTATCTGCAATACATATAAGTTTAACATGAACTTTAAAACAATGCGTCACATCACAATAGACATAAATGTTTCAGCTGACATACAAACAACGTGACTTGCAACATAACATTTTCCGGAATTTTTGAATTCTCGATTATTCACTGAAGTATTTTCTGGTCAGCTTGTCTGTTATAAAAATGCTTTGTGCTTTTTTGTATAGTTACACCTATAATAAATGTTAAAATATACTTCCTCAGAAGTAGCTTTTGTCCGCGACTTTGTCCACCTAGAAATTAATTTCTCTTGGTTATTTTCTAGAAGAACATAGAAACCTTGTCCTAAGATATTCTATCTTCATACCGAAATTGGTTGGTGAGAACGTAATAAACGGACAGACAGTTACTTTCGCCTTTGTAATACTGGTATTGTATTGACTGATCTCCTAGCGCGTAAGGTTTGTGGCTGGGTGGGACCAGCGCTGTGGCAAGATTGAAACACGATGACTCATGAGGCAGTAAGTCATCAGCTATGGTATTCTCTAAAGTGCTGAGTTCGTGGCTGCGGCAGCGTTGCCTGACAGGTCTCATATTCCCATTACTGGTTAAACTATTTGGAATCTATGATATTTTACCTAGAGACTCAGTACCTAATGGGTATGTGACATCTGTCAGAAATTCGACGAAACGATGACTGACAGTGAAATCGTAACTTGGAGAATAGCATCCCAGTATACGCTTGCGATCGGAGGAGTGACAAAGGCATTTAAATGTCATTTGTATTTCTAATGTGTCGCAAGTTGGTCAACAAGTATAAAACAAGTCATGAACATGTAGGCAACAAGTTTTGTAGAAAACATGTTTTATACATATATATGAATGAGAACAAAAATCAAAACAATTGCATAAAACTTGTATTATACATGTATTACCTATACATTGGTGAAAACGAGGGGTTATGGTTTGCAGTGTCATCGTAATGTCAGAAAATAGGTAATGGAGCCTCCGTTCCTTCCGTGTTTTATCGACGGCTGTCCCTGATTGATTGAACTCGGGCTCAGACCAAAAATAGAGATTAGCGTATGATGTTTGATGCGTTTGATGAGATTTAATAAAAAATAAAATAAAAAAGTAAGTAGAAAAATATTTGTTTACTTATACCAAACTAATAGCCTTGAACCGAGGATATGACTATTGACACAGTCAAAAAATATAAATTTCACTTTTTTGCTTGATAGTACTCACCTCATGATTGCAATCAAGTTTAAACCTTAGTACTGTGGAGCAAAGTTCAATATTGATCGACAGCCTATATTCAGAGTATTATGTAGAAGTTAACATTCGATTTTTAGAAAATAGCAATGAAGAATTCTTTTTTTATTTATATCGTAAGAATCACAATTTCACTAACAATTTTTTGATATAATTATTTGTTTATAACTTGTACCCGTTTCTCTGGAATCGCCATCGCCAGAAACGTCAAGTTAGCAGCCCACTTTGAGACCGTAATATCTCGGCTTGTACTGAAGCAATATTATTGAAATTTTGCGTATACGATTCACTATTTCCTAACAATTTTTTGGCATGTAAATCACATTGATACAAACTGTATTTCTTAAGGTGTCTGCCAGCTTGACGTCAAGATAGCAGCCTCACCAAGATACTCAAATATCTTTTGAACCATAGTATCACTATTTATATGATATAGTTCACTATTTATCACTATTTACTAACAATTTTTTGACCTAGTCAAAACCTTCTAATTCCATGGTGAGGCTGCCAACTATACGCTAATAAATAGAGTAGACTTGACATGGTGAAAATAATAATACCTTACCAAGTTCGATTGTGATGGATATTTGCAATTGAGATGAAAATATTGTGTTGTTGTTCTCATGTATCACATTTTTATGAGTTAGGTCGTACCCAAACATGAGGTGTGAACCCTGCGCAATATTAACCGTAGTGGTAGATTTGGTTATAAACCGCTTAGCCAATCTACCGTTTTATTAATTTAGAAATAATCATTGCAAACGGGCAATATTTTTACATTGCAATAAAATATTTGTTGCACCGTTTAGAGACCATTACGTGGGTGGGCACAAAATAATAAGTCTGTATGGCGTGAGTGTCAAGTCTATAGTATTGTTAGTCTAAACTCGGGTCGGGGCGACTGATGGACGACATTGTTTGTCTCTTTGGGACATTATGACGAAGCGATGACGGCATCCACTCTTTACACAAAATATTATACAATTTTATACAACTAAAGCTAAAGTAACGGACATCGCTCGAAGGATTGCTCTGCTAAAGTGGCAGTGGGCTGGACACATAGCGAGAAGAACCGATGGCCGTTGGGGCGGAAAGGTTCTTGAATGGCGACCGCGCACCGGACGACGCTCCGTGGGTAGGCCCCCGACAAGGTGGACCGACGATCTAGTGAAGGTTGCCGGAAGCCACTGGATGTGGGAAGCGCAGGACCGATCGTCGTGGAAATCCTTGGGGGAGGCCTATACCCAGCAGTGGGTGTCGTGCAGCTGATATGATGATGATGATAGCACAGTTTGATAGCGAAGTGAAAGATTCGAGAAGTTATGGCTTTTTTAAGTAAATGGTATGTACCACCAGGAATTAGCACGAAATATCTTAATAAATAAAAAAAATATTAAAAACACGACTGTCCTGCCAAAAACGAACTAAAAAGTTAAATTTACAAGTGTCATTGCAGTCGAGGGACCGTTTTGTATAACAATTTTTAATCAAAGAGGTGCAATGACCATAGACATAGAAAAATGTTCGCTTGATGACACTTGTAAATTTAACTTTTTAGTTTGTTTTTGGCAAGGCAGTCGTGTTTTTAATATTTTTTAAAATTATTTATTTTTATTTCACACAAACATGAAAAAAAATTTTTTTTATTTAACTGGACAGGCTGTCTGTATGATTTGACAACAAAGTTCTTGTGCCTATTTAAAACGCCACTAGCGTGCGTCTAAAGAACTAATTTTGACGTACAATATGAAAATGGTTGACGTGATGGTCTCTCCAGACTTCAAACTTTAGTACCATGTACGCACGCTATGCTCACACTACGTCCTACAGCGCCAACATGGCGGTAATCAAATAGGCACAAAAACATTTTGACATAAGCCTGTCCAGTGTAAATATATGCAGGTCAATGACTTTTAGTGACAAATTATATAGTTTTGTAATGTGCTCATTAAGGCCTTTCATTGATGCCCATATTGTAATAATTGAAGATTTTTTTTTCACATTTGAAAATGGCATCGTACAGTCGCTAGTAGCTATATTACTTAAAAAAAATATAGCTAATGTCACTCTGAATGATGTAAGAATTCTAACGATACCCCACACATCCAAATCCGTTGAGTCATTTGGAAGTTATGGTGGAATAAACTCACATACCCACAAACATACATGAACCCTGAACACATACCGGGTGAAACAAGACCTTCAACGAAGCCGAGGTCTAGGTATTCTGCCCATCATCAGGACCATTTATGTTCAAAATTATTGCTGGGAAACGATTTTGATTTTTGGTGTTAAAAAGCATTGCATACAGTCATACATTGCATATATACGCAATGTAACGCGTACAACAGACCGCGCCTGCGAGTGTATGCTACACAGCTGCGGCAGAGTTGAAAGGCAGCGTTTATGTGCGTGCTTATGAGACACATCGAGTGACGACGACGTTTTGAAGCCATTTGTTTGTTACTAAATACTTAAAATTTTGATAATGTTTCATTGGACTAAAAGTAGAAAATAACGAATAAAATAAGATTTCATAAAAAATTTAAAAGAAATTTTTTGACTTTGACCTTCAATAACTTCGTAGTTATTGGTTTTCCAGGTATAGTCTAAAAGACAAAAATGATCCTGATAATGGGCGGAATACGTGGACTTCGGCTACATTGAAGGTCTTGTTACACCCGTTATACACTCCTTTTTGGGCAGTCGTGTAATAAAAATCAAGTTTAAATAAAGCATTATTAACTTGTCCAGGCTACTATAAATGTTCAATTTCGTGCATGCCATACCTAGATAAATCTGTAATACAAAACAACAGAGAAATATCAATCTACAATGCGGCCGCGACAAGCTACTGTACTATGTGGGGTAATAAACTAACCAGAAACAAAATACTTAATATAATTATTATTTAAGTATATACTTTCAATTCCTTGGGTTTTCATTGTAATTGTAATTAATTGTAATTAATTGTAATTAACACAAATTAATTTTTCGGATTTCATCAAACCTGCCCCTATAACATGATCACCGCAATATGATAATGATTTATCGATTAAAGCATGTTCCAGACGGATGTAATCACGCCTCCCATCAGAGGTCACTTTGGTGGAAGCTTGATAGGAGCGTGATTTCCATCCGTGAATTATGTTGCGGCTACACGAGTTTCCTTCCAAGCATCAACACGGTTGCCCTTCATTGTGGATCGCGCTCGCGTAGCAAAATCACGTATCGTATTGTAAAAATGGCTTCTAATTTGTCGAAATATCAAAATGTGGGCGTTTCTTTAGCGCTTTTGTCTCTAATTGACGACAGAAAACAAAAAATCCGCGCACTCCATCTTCGGATGGAACTCGCATCCTTCCTCCAAGGACGTTGAAGGTCATTTGAATTGGATGGAGAAATTTGGATTAAATCTACCGTCTAGATGGATGGCATCAAACAAGGTCACCTCTGATGGGAGGCGTGATTACATCCGTCTGGAACATGCTTTATGGATTCTCTTAAAATAATTGTATTTTGATTTGATTGACTGATTTAAAAGCTAATGTTTTCTTTAAATGTGGCTTTCGACATCAAAAAAGTTAGTATGATTTATCGAAAGAGATTCGTTGTCAAATAATTAATATAATAAATAGGTACCTTTATTATATTATTTGTCAACGAATCTCTTATTCGATAAATCATACTGACTGCTTCTGAATCTAGAAGCCAGCACGGAAAGTACTATACAGAATGCCAGTAAGTACAGTATAAGGAGCTCGGTGGCGCAGTTGTTTAGCGCCTGGCCCAGCGATTGCGAAGGATAAGCAACTTTCGCAAGGGTCGGTCAATGAGATGGGTGACCAAAACTTTATTATCTCGAGCTCCTCCGTGCTTTGGAAGGCACGTTAAGCCGTTGGTCTCGGCAGTATTTGCAGTCGTTAACACCCACCAATCCGCATTGGGCCCGCGTGGTGGGTTATTGCCCGTCCTCCTTTTCCACCCATAAGGAAGGCTTGTGCCCTAGCAGTGGGGTCATTAAAATGGCTGATGGACATATTAGGTCCAGAATGCCACAAAACAAGTGTTCCAGATGGGATCAATGAAATTTTCTACTTACCTACTGCAGTAGGGGTCATTGTCCCTAGATGTCACCACAATCGGCTTTGTCTCTGTCCTTTCACTCGCCCCTGCGGCAGACAGACTACAATCTAATCGGATTAGGGCCACCGTGAGTTTCAGCCGTTTCAGCGCTCAGTTGTAAACGCTCTTATTGTTTTCAAAGCAATTTGCTGCCATTCTTACGGACTATCTTGTCTGACACTCAAGGTATTTTAAAATCTGGTTTAGTGAATATCAGGGTAGTTTCAATACTCGTCAAAATAATTCTTTTGACGGATTTCTCTTTCTCAAATTGATTAAGCCACCTACCTATGTTATCTTTGAATCTGTTCATTGATTTCACTAATGTACCTTTCATTACTTTTAAACTTTCGCGTTCCGTTCTTTCCCACGACACTACCAAGGCGCACTACTGGTAGTGTCGTGGGTATTTTTTTCCCTTCTACACTACCGGCCCAGTAGTGTCGTAGGTAAATGAAAATTTCCATACATATGCATTCCCTACGACACTACCAATTTCTTTACCTTTTTTCATTAAATGGCAGATTCTAGAATTTCGTGACAACAATACATGTAAGTACATAACTAAATCTCTATTTAGATCGGTTTATTTAGCACAAATCCAACATGAACTTAATTTAAAACCTAAAATTATCTTCTTTAAATTACATTACCAAAGTACCAGGACAGCATAGATTTAGAGGAGGTTAACTTTATTACGTTGTACGTTGAATTTGTGTTAAATAAACCGATCTAAATAGAGATTTACTTGGTGGTACTTAACACGTATTGTATTACGAAAATAATAAAAAAATTAAAAGCTATAAAAATACAGAAGTAAACCTTCCTCATGTTTTTGAAATCCTGGTACTTTGGTGAAATACAGAGTTATATATTGTCACGAAAAAACATTGGCAGTGTCGTGGGGAATGCATATGTATGGAAATTTTCATTTACCTACGACACTACTGGGCCGGTAGTGTAGAAGGGAAAAATAATTACCCACGACACTACCAGTAGTGCGCCTTGGTAGTGTCGTGGGGAAGAAGGGTTCGCGTTGCATATCGTTAACAAACTGTTTAAGGGTGTTCAACGCGTTAGTTTGATTTGACATGCATTTTGGCCAAATCACATTGACTGTAGTGACGGGCTAACTGACTATTGAAGTCATTTTCAAAATTTATTTGAAGATAAATCTTAATATAAAAATGCAAGTGTACAAGTTTTAAATAAAAAAAAAACCGGTCAAGTGCGAGTCGGACTCGCGCAGGTAGGGTTCCGTACCAAAATCCGGAAAAAAATGTTTGTTGTATGGGAGCCCCCCTTAAATATTAATTTTATTCTGTTTTTAGTATTTGTTGTTATAGCGGCAACAGAAATACATCATCTGTGAAAATTTCAACTTTCTAGCTATCACGGTTCATGAGATACAGCCTGGTGACAGACAGACAGACAGACGGACAGCGAAGTCTTAGTAATAGGGTCCCGTTTAATGTACCCTTTGGGTACGGAACCCTAAAAAGTATCTAAGTAAGTATTACCAATTTAAATATTAAGATTTCATTTGACTAGTTTTTACATTAAGTAAGTGTAGTGTCTCGTATTGATTGATTAACTTGGCACCGACAGAGTTGAATTACAAAACAAGTTGGGAACTTTCGCCGGATCGTTGGTTAAGTTCAAGTTATCTAGATTTATTACAATTTGAATTGAACTTTTCTAATATTGTCTTCTATCTGGACTGGAATGTTGCAGTTTACCAATTTGATTCCTAGAAAGGAACCCTAATGACCCTTGGACCCACTGCATTACCCACTGGTGGGTCTGGCGGGAAACTGGGATTCCCGTTAGACCCACTTTCGCCAGCTCTGACTTTTTTGGCTAAGTTCTAAAATTATATAAGTATCTATGTTGTTCTATACAGCGTTTCCCGAATTCTTTTGGCTTTGGAACCCTTTTGGTTCACCGTTTTTGGGCGGAACCCTAGCTCAAGTAAGAAGTAAACTAACTGTAGCACTGGGGCCCTATTTTTGAATCGCTCGGCAGGCGTCGAGCGCTCTTTTCGAGTGATTTTCGTTCGACATAAATATGACTCATAACAATGAAATGTCGAACGAAAATCAGTAGAAACGAGCGCTCGACGCCAGCCGAGCGATTCAAAAATAGGGCCCCTGTTTTTTTACATGAAATCACACCATACTGAAGTTTTTTTGACTTGGTCTTCGCATCTTGTAAGTATACATTACACTGACTGAGCATGGTATGCTCAGTCAGTGTAATGTCAGATGATATCAGGATAATGATGAAGATGTCAAAAATAAATAAATTAAAAAAATATTAAAAACACGACTGCCCTGCAAAAAACGAACTAAAAAGTTAAACAACAAGTGTCATTGCAGACGGGGGACCATATTATGGAACAATTTTTGATCAAAGAGGGCCCCCGACTGCAATGACACTTGTTGTTTAACTTTTTAGTTCGTTTTTTGCAGGGCAGTCGTGTTTTTAATATTTTTTTTAATTAATTTATTTTTATTTTACACATTTTAGTGACATATTATATAGTTTTGGAATATACTCATCAAGGCCTTTCATTTGATGCCCATATTGTAATAATAGAAGAAAAACTTTTTTTTTCACATTTGTAAATGGCGTCAAACAGTCGCCATATTAATTTTTTCTGAAAAAAATATAGACAGTGTTACTTGGAATGCTATAAGGGTTCTAACGATACCCTATTTATTCAAATCAGTTTAGGCATTTAGAAGTTATGGTGGAATAAAGAAACTCACATACCCACAAACATACATGAACCCTGAACACATATACACTCTTTTTGCTTTGGGCAGTCGTGTAAAAATGCACTAGAAATGATACGATCGACCGATACTACGGAGTTACTTTATTGTACTGAAAAATTATAATAATTGAATATTGCAAGTGATTAAAGTAGGTCGCTACGTTGTACATTATATTAGCGGCTACTAATTTAAATGACCCGTAAAGTTTGACTTCAAAATGACTTTTTAAGATAAAGATATTTACTTACTTAACTCTTGAATTTTCGCGGAACCCTTGAGAGCCTCTTATGGAACCCCAGGGTTCTGCGGAACACCATTCGGGAACCGCTGTTCTATTTATCCTAATAAATAAAATTCAGTTCACATAACACTTTTGTGTGAATTTTAGTTTCTATCTTTTAAGTAAATGTATAATCAATACACAGACTTTAAAAAAGATTTGTTGCCTTGCTATATAATATTTGCCTTGCTTTCTTTCTTTCGTGGATTAGTGGCCACCTCTTAGAAATTATTTTAAGGGCCACCTCTGGTGTTAGAGTTAATCAAACCGCCTGTAAGGCCTCTAACTTGGCTTAACGACTGTTATCAGATGACAACTTACTGCCAGGACCGACGGTTTAACGTGCCCTCGTCACCCATCCGACACCTGGCCGGACCGAGCGTTGCTTAACAAAAGTCTGTGAAGTTCCGCCATGAGCGCTTCATTGCCGTGCTTGCTCATTATAAATAGAACAACCCTATTTATTCAAATACCTAGGTTTATATTAATTTACAAAACATCATAATAGAATCTACGAGTATGACCACTACAGGATCGATTGGTAGTACGACAGGATTTTTTTTACCCTTGGTACTACTGGTAGTACCACGGGCAACAAAGGCCATTTAATACCGAAATGGAGTAGAGGCTTATGTGTTTTTTTTTATAAAAGCGTGGATACTGGATATATACCTAGTTCTTCAAATGTACCTAATAAATGACTTTCAACTTTGTTTTTTGATATTTTATCATAACTCTTCACAGCTTATAGCATTTTTTAAAAGTAATTTTAGGAATGTGTGCGGTATTTGAAAAGTAGTGTGGTAAAACAAAACCGGCCAAGTGCGAGTTGGACTCGCGCACGATTGGTTCCGTACCAAAAAACGGCAAAAAAATTTCGTTTGTTGTATGGGAGCCCCCCTTAAATATTAATTTTATTCTGTTTTTAGTATTTGTTGTTATAGCGGCAACAGAAATACATCATCTGTGAAAATTTCAAATGTCTACCTGTTGTCGTTATTAATATCGAGCAAAAAACGGCAAAAAAATCACGTTTGTTGTATGGGAGCCCCCTTAAGTAATAATTTTATTCTTTTTTTAGTATTTGTTGTTATAGCGGCAACAGAAATACATCATCTGTAAAAATTTCAACTTTCTAGCTATCACGGTTCATGAGATACAGCCTGGTGACAGACAGACAGACGGACAGCGGAGTCTTAGTAATAGGGTCCCGTTTTTACCCTTTGGGTACGGAACCCTAAAAATGACCTAGGCATTTGTGAGGAATACAGCAAATAAAAGTCACTATAGTTTAAATAAAAAATCGTTTAATATCTACGTAGGACGATGAAATGAGACAAAAAATTGGAGGCAAGATTTGTTAATGTAGTGTATTATGAATTACACTCAAATTGGAAATATCAGATTGTGTTCTTCTGTTCCATGTTCGCACACTCGTGTAATTGTTTAAAATATTTAGCAATTTCATTATTTTATTCTTATTCTGAAAAAATCTGTAGTCAACATATTCCCGCGCGAAGTGGTTATGATAATATTTTGATATTACTGTCACTGTTTCATTTTCTATTCGCATTAGCTCTCCTAGTTGCATCTCTAAATATCTTTTATAATGCTGTACAGTGTTCATATTAATAGTACCTAGCCTTGAGTAATATTCTATAGAAACAATAGAATCGTCTTCGTTAATAAGTTTCAAAGTAATTTCATTGTTAATAAAAATATATTGTTTTGTAAGATTATAAAGGTCTTGACCATTAAATTTGCATTCAATAAAATCCAGTATATCATATCTTAGTGAACACTCAAAGTTCTTTTGAAATTCAATATAGATGTGATCATGAAAAAAACTTTCCATTGAATCAGTTTCGATTTTAGTTTTAGTGTATTGAAAACCCGATTTGAACTTTTGAACGACTAGTAAATTTGAAATAAGGCTAGGAATGGCCACTGGAAGTAATTCACAAGATGGTTCCATGTGACTATACCTCGACCAGCCAGTAAGAATGATCCCTTCGAAATTGTATGGCGTGTCTTCATAAGCAAATCTATAACCAAGGATATAATTCATCCATTGAAAATGATTTCGGAAGCGGTTCTCGAAATTAGGGATTGGAGAGGTTCTGCCATCAGCTCCTTTATAAGCAGATGCGATCCAAATATGTGGAAATTTGGTCTTGTATCTATAAAGCTCTACGTATTTAACTCCTAGTGTTGTTCCGTAGGCCCAATAAACTGGCTGTACATTCGGAAACGGCTCGATTTCTACCCATTCGTAAGCCTTTATGTATCTAAACATGTCATCCCATATAAGTACAGTCGTTTCCAAGCTCAAGGAATTCACAAACTCTGATACAGATCTTATATGTCGGATGAGCAGATTTCTGAAATAGTGAGAATAAACCTTTTAATAGCGTTGTAAAAGTGACATAACTTTTAGACGCCTAAACCTAGTTTTAGCTGCCTAAAACTAGGCTTAGCCGGTAGCTGTTGGTTAAACCTAGGTGTGTATTTAGCCGTAAGATATACATTAACAATGATGTTATTGTAATACGGTCCTATTTTCAATGAAGCCAGAAAATTGCTCGTGACAAATAAATCATTTTTTACGGATTACAGCGCGTATATTGGGTAATTCAAATGGTATTTTAGAATTATTTAGTTTTGATTTGGTGGATTTTTGGGTTTCCCGACGTTTCGACACCTTTCTAGGGGTCACGGGACGACTAAAGCAAAAAACCGTGTTCGGGCTTCTTTTTGTTCTGTCTGAACTGAACTTAAGTTTCATGACTGTTTTAAAGTATTACTGTTGCACTTTCCATCTGATTAGCTAGCACTTTACATTATAAAACTTCTATAAATTAATCTGAATAAACTTACAGTTTAGAAATAATTTCCAGCCTCTCTCTGCATTGTTTGCACTGGTATATATGAAATACTTCATCGCAACCAATGTGAATGTATTTTAGGGGTGACACCACTTTATGAAAGTCAATAATCTGCAATGGTAAACATATAAATAATTTCATGATTATCTGTTTCACATTTCCAGTCTAATTCAGATTAAACTACTTTGGCTCATGTCTGGGTGTTTATGATTCCGCCGTTGTGTATGATTTCCAAAACATAAGTGCTCTAGCTACTTTGGAATCGGAGAAAAACTGTGATGTTGTTTAATATATTATTATTCATAATTATTTTTTGATGTCTAACCATATTAGACTATGATGCAGGCACAGACTAAATTTTAATTAGAAAAAAATATTTGGAAAAGTAAATTAAAAATATTATTAAGTAATAAAAATAGGTAGTAGATAATTAGTAATTGTCTACTTAATATATTTTTTAATATAGTTTACGGGATATAATTATAATACAAAATATTTAATCAGTCTACAATACTGTAGTCGGACGCAATTTGTCGTTCAATTTACTTGATATTCAACCTTATGAAATAGTGCCACGCAGTGGGACGAACATCCTCTTAACATGATCCTTTTTAGGGTTCCGTAGCCTAAATGGCAAAAAACGGAACCCTTATAGATTCGTCAGGTTTGTCTGTCTGTCCGCCTTTCCGTCCGTATGTCACAGCCACTTTATTTCGAAAGTATTAGGACTACACATTTGAAACTTTACGATTTTTACTTAAAAATAAAAAAGGGGGTCTCCATACATGGAACTGAAACTGATTTCTTTTTTCATCAAACCCATACGTGCGAGGTGTCTATAGATAGGTCATTAAAAATGACAATGAGGTTTTTAAGACTATTTTTTCTCAAAATCAGCCGTTTGAAAGATATACACTGCCAAAATGGTAAAATGTGTGTCCCCCCCATTAACTTTTAAAATAAGAGAGCGAAAAATCTAAAAAAATATATATGCTATAGATCTTAATAAACACTTTCAAGAAAAATTGGTTTGAATGAGATATAGTTATCAATTTTTGAGATATAGTACATTTTCCAAAATCGCAAATATATCTTTGTCATTCATACAAACACTGTGAAAAACAAAGTAATTTTTGCAGACGAAAAATTATAGTGCTATTAAATATGGTATGGTATGGTATAAGGTAAATACGAAACACTACTGCGCGTGGCCCGACACGCACTTGACCGGTTTTTTTCTAATAGGCCGTCTGAAAACCATGACAAGTATAAATTGGGCCAGTTGCCCCTTAAAATAAGTCTACGAAAAAAAAACACTCCCTGACCTGTTTAAGCATCTCGTGTAAGAATACCAGACTCTCCATCTTGCTAGGACAGAGTGAATCAGGGTACAACGGGTTTTCTCTCAAATGCTGAAACTCTGCTAGTTTTAAGGCGAATTCCAGGTGGCCAAAAGTCTGCACTAATGGGATGATCTCGAAGCCAAACCTTTTGGCCAATTGAAGGAATCGCTTGAGCTGGAAAATAGATTTAAAACTTGATTGATAAGAAATATTGTAGTATTACCATTCATTATTTGGCATGCCTAAATAGTCGTGATTTTGTTTAGGTAGGTACCAGTGGCGAGGGGTGAAATTATGGCGAAGGTAAGCCGTTCTACAAAAATGTTAATATCTGCATAGTGGATCGATCGGGTAGGATTTCTAAAAGGTAAGCCGATGGGAATCGGCTTGTATGGACCCTTCGCCACTGGTAGGTACTAAAACTGTTTTCTGAGTTGGGTACTCGAAACTTTCTTCTTACTCTCGAAACGGCAAGCGCGTTTCATCGTAGCTCGCATCACCGCTTACCACCACGCGTGATAGCGGTCAAGCGCTTGCTTATCTCTCATAAAAACAAATATAAACATGAATTTATTAGGTTAGGTTAGGTTTACCACTGAGGCCCCTGTTAGGTTAGGTTTACCACTGGTATAGTCATAACCTCAAACTTCAATCATGAATATCTCCAAAACTATGGGTGGGAGGTACCAGGGGGTAGTCCCTCCCTCCCCCACCTCCCTCCCATCCCTCTACCTCGCGGCCCAGTTTTGCCAAAAAAATACACTGAATCAAGAATTAATATTCAACTCACCTCAGCTTTGTCGTAATGATAGTCAGCGCTTAAATTCCTTAACTTCCCTTCATACGGGAACATATCCTCGTACTCCATGAGGAGCCCGTTCACACCGTATCTCTTCATCATAGGAAATAATGTTTCTAAATACGACAACCGCAACGGAGTCCCCTTCAGATCTATATGTACTATTACATTCGATAGTTTTACCGATGATGCAGGTAACTTTCTGGGATTGGTTCTGTCTATGAGCACGAACATCATCAGAATGTACACAGAAAAAGCAAATATAGATAATACTATAAAGTTATTTTTTAACTTTGCTAAGTAACCGTACATTTTCGAAATTAAGCTCGGAGCTAACACTTTTTTATTTACTAAAAACGAGATAATCTTCCTTAATATTCTAATTTCTATCTAATTATCTTTAATTATAACCAAGGATTATTTTAATTTTATATCACTGCAAGATCACTCCATATAACACGATAATAATATGAATTCAAGCGTATTATCTATGTATGAAGTAATTCAAGAATTATAAATTCATATAAGTAATCTCTAAGAAGTAATTTATTGAAATTTATACTCTCTAAATAAATGATTTATACACTTTGATTGACACTACTCTTTTTTATTTCCTGCTCTGTACACTGCTTTAATCATTGAAAATATTTTACCACTTTTATTGAAATCTATTTCGCATTATATGATTTTGTGCCGAATCACTTATCGAAATGGGACTTTATTTTTCAGATTTAATCCATTAAATATAAATCGGACATTAAATGCATTTAGTCTGTGCTTTCATTATAGAAAGAGGTTTTACTAAAAACATTTTATTTTATATTTCACACATCACACAAATCTATAAAACTTTTTTAATAATGACAGTTATTTAAAAAGAGAACACTCGTCTGTACTCGTTAAGTTCTTACTCTAACATGAAGGTTGTTATAGTCTTAACACTTTCATGGTTTCTTTTTTGCTGGCGGTACATTAATTAAGTCATAGTCTATACATATAAACTAGTATTAGCATTAGCTTAGCTTGTTGTTTTAGAATGGTCCTAGAATAAGAAACGTCTATCAGATTTAAATAATTCATCACATCATGCAACGGGCCTTTATATATTTCGACGAGATGAGTCATGGTATAAATAAAACGAAATTTCATAGAAAATTAAAAAATGTACATTTTTTCAGCCTCTCACAATGTTTTATTCATAAAAAATACTTTCACTGCAAGGACTTTTCAGGCTGCGTATTATGAATTCGTATAAGGAAATGAAAAAGTTATTTTTATCATTGACCCATTTTATGTATACCTACCAACCCCGTTCTGTGAAGAATCCTCTTTCGAAGCTTAATTTATTATTTGAGATGTGAGAGATATTGTAAAATTTTAAAAACCCTTCGAGATTCAGAAAACATAAAGAGTTTCATACTTGTTTAATATGATTAGTAATATAATATGTCTATGATGATATCCCATCCCATTAGAATGGTGAATTTACCATCTGAAACCTATAAGTTGTTAACTGGAACAGCTTTTGAATAGTGATTTGCCAAAATCTGTATAAAAAAATCGGTTGGCACTCCGGGAGTGCCGGCAGAAGTGAAAACTTGAATATTAACGTTGTGCATTTTTGATATTTTGAAATTAGCGGCAAAGGATTAAAATTATTTCTTTCCTATTACTATACAGTCACACAATTCAATCAATTTGTAATTAGAGAAATTTCGCGCCAGTGGCCTTTTTAATTTCTACATGCAGGCTTTTAAACTTATAGTCACAGAGTATAAATAAGTCTATGATTTCACCGAAGAGATCGCTGCTATTAGTTCCATTTTCAAAATTAGCGCGTTGCTGGTGACACAAGTGTTTACATGACGTCTTAAAATGACGCGCCGCCTTTTTCAACGCGCCCCGTAGAAAGAGAGGGGGATACTTCCGTCGCCAGCTTTCTTCTCTCCATCCGTCACAAGTGTCACAACCGTCTTACACATTTTCGATCAGCGACGTGATTCCTGACGCGAGTTTAGCAATTTTTCCCCATACAACAAGCGCACAACGCCGCTAAAGAAGTTTTCACTTCAAAAATTCTAAGTTACGAATACCGTGTTTTCATTTACCAAGTATCGCAGCATCGTCTTATTGGCCGATCCCTAACTTAATAACCTTGGAACGTTTGAAACAATACAAGTGTCTAAGCCCTTATAAATTATGAACAACGAGCAATCAACAAGTCGAGCCGTTTTCAAATGATCAATTCAGAATGACCCTTCTGTTCGCCTTTACCTTACTTCCGACCAAGTGAACATTACAACTAAAACAGGCAATATTGACTCTTCTTGCTCCAAAATTAAAGGTTATTATAGCTACATTTACAGGTGTGCGTAAGTTTCAAGTTTATAGGAGGCTCAGAGTTTCAAGTTCCTTTGAATGATTATATAATTCATAACATAATGCTGAGTAGATATAGCTCTGGGGAATTAATTCACTTTGTGATAAATTGAGTTTATCAAGAGCCAGTTAATACTGTCTGGATGCTTAATATCTAGTAGTTTACGTTACATCGAAATGCTAAGTGTTCTAGATTAGTTATATAATAATCAGCGATAGCTCAGTTGTGGCTTTTATTACCAGTTGGAATATGATACGACTTATACGGTTCCCTATGTATTTGCATAAAATTTTAAGGCATAATATGTCATAGCATAATTTGATTTCGCCGAATGATGTTTACGCATAATATTATTTAGTCATAACATCTTATGCATAATATTTTTAAGCATAACTACTTTAAGCATAATCATGTTTAAGCATAATATTCTTTAGCATAAATTTAAACACGCATAATGTTATTTACGCATATTTTTATAAATAAAAAAATCATGACGTTTTAAATCACGAAAGAACATTTTACCTAAAATACAAAATCCCGAAGCTTAAAAAACCGAAGGTTAATTGAGGGTTACATGCCAGCAGGTCGGTTCTGGCACTTCGGCGGCCGCTGCCGCGGCACGCTCGCTTCGCTCGCTCGGCTCGTGCGTTGTTGGTCGCAATGGAACCTTACCTCCTCCTCGCTCGCTACGCTCGCTCGTCGTCGCACCTAATAGACCTAAACAGACTTTCAGGATTTTCAACTATCGGCATTTTAACTTTCAGGGTTTCGAACTATCATCAGTCATTTAATTATCGATCTTTTAAGTTTCGGTCTATTGGATATCGACATTAAGGATTTTCGGTATTTTAAAAATAGGTGTTTTATGAGTCGATATTTAGATCGTATGTGTTATGAGTTTTTGGCATTTTAATACAATACCTACCCCTTTTGCATGAAAATAAATAAGTGCGTAAAAATATTTATTCTTATTGTTTTTGATTTTTATGTCTAAATAATATTAGGCGAAAAGACAATATGCCTAGTAACATCATGCGAAAACAAATTAGTCTAAATGATTATTATGCTAATATAAATAGTATGCCAAAAAACAATTATGCGAAAGTATTATTCAGGACAATAGCGTGGAACAGGTATTTATCTTGGGTGATTTGAATGCCCATCCTACAGCCTTATTTGGTAGCGAACTGTTAGAGTTTTGTTCAGACAATGAGTGGGTTTGTGCTGATATTTTAAAGTTAGGCATTTCTTCGGATACCTATACATTTCTCAGTGAGGCAAATGGTTGTAAAAGCTGGTTGGATCATTGTCTGGTCACTAAGTCAGCCTGGCAGTTAGTGCTTAGTGTCAAGGTCCATTACGATGTATACTGGTCTGACCATTTTCCATTGGAAATAACATGTAATCTAGGAGTAATTAAGTCTAAGTTGGAAATAAGTAACAATTCTTTTTGTAAAAATAATGTATGGGGTATGAGGGAAGCAGATGAAATTGATGAATACTATCAATTATGTAATAATAGTTTAAGGTGTATACATTTTCCTAGTGAACTAAGTGACTGTGCGGATAGGATGTGTAATAACTTAGAGCATGGACAAGTGCTTGAAAAACTTTATCATGACATTGTACATGCTCTGAGTCAAGCATCAATAGCAAGTTGTAGGAAGCCAGCACAGCCAACAAAATTTAAAATTGTGCATGGCTGGAATAAGCATGTCAAAGAAGCACATAAACAGGCTAGAGATGATTTTCAACTTTATGCTCAGTATGGAAAGCCCAATAGTGGCCCTATCTTTGAAAAAATGTGTGAGAGTAGGAAAATATTTAAATCTCGGTTAAAGTATTGTATTAATAATCAGGAACAAATAAAAATGGACATTCTTGCCTCACAGCACTCGGCAAAAAAGTTTAGTAAGTTTTGGAATGGAACTAAGAAGTTAAATAGTAAAGTGAGACTACCTGTTAGTGTTGATGGGGTTAGTGGCCAGCGGGAAATAGCCAATATTTTTAAGGACAACTTTATAGTGCAAACTGGTTTGCCGTCAGTGCGAGATGTTGAGTGTTGTCATGGTCAGCAGCCCATTAATTTCTCTGCCAAGGATGTATTAACTATTGTAAAGAATATGAAACGTGGTAAGTCACCTGGCCATGACGGACTTAGCATCGAGCACTTGCAGAATGCTGGACCTCATCTCTGTAGAGTATTGAGTATGCTGTTTACTCTGTGCTTAAGACATTCTTATTTGCCTAAGGATCTTATGAAGACAATTGTGGTACCAATTGTGAAGAACCCTACTGGAGATACATCAGATAAATTAAACTATAGACCAATCTCTCTAGCCACAATCATAGCAAAGGTTTTGGATGGATTACTGGATAAGCAGCTTGAAAGAGTGACGTCATCATTGCAGGACACGCAATTCGGTTTTCGGGCGGGGCTCTCTACAGAGAGTGCCATTCTAGCTTTAAAACATACAGTCAACTATTATGTTAAAAGGAAAACTCCTGTTTATGCGTGTTTCCTGGATTTGTCCAAAGCCTTTGATATGGTTTCTTATAACAGGCTGTAGACAAAGCTGGAAAATGCTGGTGTATCTCCTGATGTTATTAGAATATTTTCATATTGGTACAGCAATCAGGTAAATGTTGTGAGGTGGGGAAATTCATTCTCTGATGAGTATTATATGAAATGTGGGGTGAGACAAGGGGGTTTGACATCCCCTCGTCTTTTTAACATTTATGTCAATGACCTTATTGTGGAGCTTAGCAACACCCATGTCGGATGCTTTATAGATGATGTTTGCGTAAATAATCTTAGTTATGCAGATGACATGGTGTTGCTGGGTCCCTCAATCGGGGGGGTTAGAAAGCTGTTGAGGACCTGTGAGTCTTATGCTGTGTCGCACGGTTTAAGGTACAACGCGAAAAAAAGTGAGTTTATGTTATTTAAATCTAACAATAAAGGGCCTTCCACAATACCACCCCTCACACTGAACGCAGTGACTTTGAACCGTGTCACACAGTTTAAATATTTGGGTCATGTAGTTAATGAAAATATGTGTGATGATTTAGATATCGAGAGGGAGCGTAGAGCATTGTCGGTACGGGGTAATATGTTGGCACACAGGTTTGCTCGATGTACTGCCGAGGTCAAAATCACGCTTTTTAAAGCCTATTGTCAGACATTTTACACGAGTAGCCTGTGGGCCAACTTTACACAGAAAGCCTACAATGCCCTACGCGTTCAATACAACAACATCTTCAGGGCTCTGTTCCGGCTCCCACGCTATTGTAGTGCGTCGGGTATGTTTGCCGATGCCAGCGTGGATGACTTTTACGCATTAATGCGAAAAAAGGTTGCCTCGTTGGTAAATAGGGTCCGGCGTAGCTCAAACAGAGTCCTGAGGATGGTGGGTGATCGCCTCGATTCAGCCCTAGTTGGCAGGTTTACCGAGCTGCATGTGGCAAGGGTTCGGTGAGCCTGCCCACTCGAGGTGTTAATTTATTTTAATTATTTGTTGCCATGTATACTAACATAGTCTATAAGTTATATTGTTACTAACAAACTATGGATCTCTGGTCTGAAAATAAATAATTTTTATTTTTATTTTATTTTTTATTTATTTATTTTTATTATTATTATGACAAAAAAGATTATGCCAAATCCGTTATGCCAAATCAAATTAGGTATAAAACAATTATGCGAAAACAAGGGATCCCGACTTATACAGGGTGCATTTGAAATCACTCTCCAAATTTTAAGGATGTGTTCAGTCCATGAAACTGAACAACTTTTTCTAAGAAACATAGGGTCAAATATGTAAAAAAAAAAATTGACTTTTCATACAAATCAAAGAGATCACGTGATCAGTTTAGTATGGGATGACCAAAAGTTTTTGGCGTATTTCGACACATGTTTCATGGAGAAAGTTGTTCAGTTTCATGGACTGAACACATCCTTAAAATTTGGAGAGTGATTACAAATGCACCCAGTATACTTAAAAAAAAAATAGTCCTACTAGTATAAAATATTGTGTGTTCCAGACAGGCATACAGAAGCCCCTCTTACGCTTCCGGTATTTGTTTTCATTTGTTTTCTTGCAATAGAAAATTGCTTATATATACTTATTATAGCCTAGTTTGGCCTCAGATTGCCTGTAGTACGTTACGTGCTTGGATGAATTACGTGCAATGAAAAACGATTTTTCCCGAATGGTTCTTTTGTCTATTCTTTATTTTATGCCTTAGTTTCAATTTTATAAAAGAAAATACCAGGTAATAGAATCCTTTACTGACTTCAGTCTGGCACTATAACAACAATAAAAAAAAATGTTGTGTTGTGTTTCAGCAGTTTGAGGTATGATAGCCAGTTCCTCAGTTATGAGGATTCTGGGTGTAGTGCGCGCCAAGCACTATCGTTATGCAAAAAAAAAAACTTTATGAATACAATAAGACGCGACATGATAGCTAAGTGTTTAGTTAATTCTATAACCGTATAAAAGCAAAGCTACAATTTCCAATAGACCTAACCCAGTTCATTGCAGTAATAACAATTTCGTATAAATGCTTGAAATCAAGCAATTAGCGACAGTTAATGGAGGCTGTCGTCCAGTTTCAAACACCGGGAATGGGAGTTAGAAATACGACTCCAAAATTATATCTCTAGAGGCGATTTGTACTGACTGTTATAGAAATTGGTTTGGATAAATTGAGGACTGTAGGTATGTTAAATGAAAATTATACAAGTGTGGGATACGCTCCGGAGGAAAATTCTGCGAGGGAAACAAAGGAAAAATGCTTATTCAACAAAAACAATAAATACATACCTACATACGCTTACATTTCTTTTTTTTTTGCTAAAACGGCCCCATCTTGGCATGTAGCGCTCACATCAGATGCAGCTATGGTTACCTACTAATAGGTGTTTGGATGTCACAAAATGGCTGAACGGATTTGGGTGGATAGTTTATAGCCTGGATTAAAAATACTTTTTATTCCTGTCAAAGGTTCCTTAGAGATTTTCTGAAATCCCCACGCGGATGAACACTCTTTTTCCTTTATCCAAATCTGAACCCATAGCACGAATAAGGGGTCTGTGATTTTACAAGATTTTCCAGCAAGTTTCAGTCTCACTTACACTGTTCTACTGGAGAATATTCCACAAAATATAGAGCAAATAATTTCGAGTATCTTTCTTACTTTCTTAAAAATAAACTTTTGATTTCATAAACTTACGTGAATTACTTAACGGTAAAACTGGGTGATTATAATTAGCAACCTGCATGGTGAATAACAACATTTTCGAGAGAAATGAAACCATGACACCATGTCGGTCCGAGTACAGAACCAGAGAACAAATCCTATCCAACTGCAGCGAGGTGTGAGACAGGGAGATGTTATTTCTCCAAAACTGTTCACAGCTGCGTTGGAGGACATCTTTAAACTCTTAGACTGGAATGACTCGGCATCAACATTAATGGCCAGTAACTAACACACCTTCGTTTTGCCGATGATATAATTCTTATGGCTGAGACCTTGGAGGACCTGAACACAATGCTCCAAGTTCTCCGTAGTGCTTCCCAAAGAGTGGGTCTTAAGATGAACATGGATAAGACGAAAATCATGTCGAATGCCCATGTTGTGCCCGCTCCAGTTCATGTTGGGAACACTACACTTGAAGCTGTTGACTATTATGTATACCTAGGACAGGCAGTCCAATTAGGTAAGTCCAACTTTGAGAAAGAGATCTCTCGTCGAATCCATCTCCAATGGGCAGCATTCGGGAAGCTCCAAAAAATCTTCGTGCCCAATTTAACTCAGTGTCTCAAGACGAAAGTCTATGACCAGTGTGTGTTGCCAGTGATGACCTACGGCAGTGAAACGTGGTCGCTAACTATGGGTCTCATAAGGAGGCTCAAGATCACCCAGCGTGCAATGAAGAGAGCCATGCTCGGCGTTTCCCTGCGTGATCGAATCAGAAATGAGGAGATCCGCAGACGAACTAAAGTAATCGACATCGCTCGAAGGATCGCTCAGCTAAAGTGGCAGTGGGCTGGACACATAGCGAGAAGAACCGATGGCCGTTGGGGCGGAAAGGTTCTTGAATGGCGACCGCGCACCGGACGACGCTCCGTGGGTAGGCCCCCGACAAGGTGGAAATGGTGTCTCAGTCTCTTATGAGATACCCTTTACAAGAAAAAATTGTCTCACCCGTAGCTTCTCAGACGGACTTGAATCCGCACGCTTAAGGCTGGTTTACATTATCTTAGTCTTTAGTAGAGTGCTTTAGGAGAGTGCTTTAGTGGAAACATGTAAACGGTCGTCTTATGACTAAAGAGAGTAACGTTCTAGTAGCCTTTCTACTCGCTTTCCAGTAGCACCCCCTGCGCGCCCGCTCACCCCCCGCGCGATATTTTACTCGCACTCGCACTGGAAGCATGTAAATCGACATTTTAGTAGCGTCTTTAGTAGAGTGCATTTGCCGGTGAACGCGTGACGTGTAATTGAATTAAATAATAGGTATTAGGTATGGCGAAAATGACACTCTACTGGAAGCGTGTAAACGGTCACTGGAATGGCACCAAAACTACTAAAGCACTCGCATTCGAATCTACTCGCACGCTACTAAGCACTCTACTAAATACTAAGATAATGTAAACCAGCCTTTAGGGATCCGGCCGAATTAAGCTACCGATACCCCCTCTTTTCCGTACTATCGCTGTTATGTTCAATCAAATTCTCTAGTACATTTTAATTTATTTGCTGCAAACCAGTGTTATTTCATCAATGTGAGGAAGTACTCTCGATATTCCATTGAAACATAATATTTAACATCCTATGTCTTACAGAGTAGGAGTACCTAAATACAGTTCATTTTATTTAGGCATACCACTCGGTGGCGCAGTAGTTTAGCACCTGGCCCAGCGATTACTTTCGAAAGTTTTAAGATAATAAATTTATTACCTTGAGCTCTTCCGTGTTTCGGAAGGCATGTTAAGCAGTTGGTCCCGGGTGCAACTGCAGTCGTTAACACACAACAATCCGCATTGGGCCCGCGTGGATGATTATGGCCCATCTTCCTTATCCATCCATAAGGAAGGCCTGTACTCCAGCAGTGGAGACATTAAAAATGGCTGATGGTCATTCGAATGAATATGAAAAACTTTGGGTGGTCAATGTAGAAGATATTTTACTATTATTTTATAATAAAAGGTATCTAGAATGATACTAATTCAGATATCGAGAAGATTTCATTTAACTAGTTTTTAGATTAAGTAGTGTTTCGTCTTGATTGATTAACTTGGCACCGACAGAGTTGAATTACAAAACTTAAAGTTTGGAACTTTCACCGGATTGTTGGTTAAGTTCAAGTTATCTAGATTTATTACAATTTGAAACGAACTTTTACAATATTGTCTTTTGTCTAGAGTATTGCAGTCAACCAATTTGATTCCTGGAAAAGTTACTTTATTTAGAACTTTTTCGCCAGCTTGACTTTTATTAACGGTATTCGCTAAGTTCTACTAACTATTACTTATGTTATTTTATAGTATCCTAATAAATAAATTTGAGTGACTGCCTTAAATTAAAACAATCTGGTGACTGCTCATTGAAAGATTTCGTCTTTACATAGCACTTGTGTGAATTTAGGTTCTATCATTTAAATAATCAATACACAGACTTTAATTATAGATTTGTAACCTTGCTAAGTTACTATTCGTAATAACACTATTTATTCAAGTATCTATGTTCTTGTTTACATTAATTTACAAGAACATCATTTTGTTATAGATGTAATTTTGTAATAAAAGCGCGGATGTTCTCCAAATGTACCTAATAAATGAATTTTAATTTTTTGTTAGCATATTTCATCATAACGCTTAACAAGCTAAAGCATTTTTATTAAAGTAACTTTAGGAATGTGAGCGGTATTTGAAAAGTGGTGTGGTAAAACAAGAAAGTTTGATTCAGGATTCCAGGCATTTTGTGAGGAATATATAGCAAATAAAATTCACTATAGTTTGAATAAATATTTCGTTTAATATCTACGTAGTACAATGAACGAGACGAAAAAAATGGAAGCAAGATTTGTCATACATAATTTATTCTGGATTACACTCAAATTAGAAATATCAGATTGTGTTCTTCTGTTCCATGTTCGTAAACTTGTGTTATTGTTTAAAATACTTAGCAATTTCATTATTTTATTCTTATTCTGAAAAAATCTGTAGTCATCATATTCCCGCGCGAAGTTGCTATGATAATATTTTGATATTACTGTCACTGTTTGATTTTCGATTTGCTTTAAATCTTCTAGTTTCATCTCTAAATATCTTTTTTTTAGCTTTACATTGTTCATATTAATAGAATCGTCTTCTTTAAAAAAATTCAAAGTAATTTCATCGTTAATCAATATATATTGTTTTGTAAGATTATAAAGGTCTAGACCATTAAATTTGCATTCAAAAAAATCCAGTATATCATATGTTGGTGAACAATTGAAGCTCTTTTTAAATTCAGTACTGATGTTAGTATTAAACAAACTTTCGATTGAATCAGTTTCGATTTTATTAGTTTTAGTGTTTTTAATACCTGATTTGAACTTTTGAACGACAAGTAAATTTGAAATAAGGCTAGGAATGGCCACTGGAAGTAATTCACAAGATGGTGCCATGTGAGTGTACCTCGACCAGCCAGTAAGAATTATCCCTTCGAAATTGTAAGGCGCGTCTTCATCACCAAATCTATAACCAAGAATATAGTTCATCCATTGAAAATGGTTGCGCAAGCGGTTCTTGAAATTAGGTATTGGAGAGGTTCTGCCATCGGCTCCTTTATAAGCAGATGCGATCCAAATATGTGGAAATTTGGTCTTGTATCTATAAAGCTCTACGTATTTAACTCTTAGTGTTGTTTTGTAGTCCCAATAAACTGGCTGTACATTCGGAAACGGCTCGATGTGTACCCATTCGTACAACTTTAGGCCCCTAAGCATGTCATCCCATATAAGTACAGTCGTTTCCAAGCTCAAGGAATTCACGAATTCGGATACAGATCTTATATGTCGGATGAACAGATTGCTGAAATTGAGAGAATAAAACCTTTTAACAGAGTTGTAAAAGTGACTTAACTTTGTTAATACAGTATTGTACACGAGCAACCATTTGAAAAAAATTGAGCATCTCTGCAATGATTTATATGGATTGGTCGATAGATGCTTTGGATGTTCAAGTGTCGAAAGCATGTCAAAGAAATACTGGCACCTCTTGATTTCCTAAAAAAAGAATAAACGTAAATCGCAATTAGGTTCCATGGAAGTGAAATTATTGTTATTTTATTGTATAAAGGTGTTTTCAGTTGCTTTAAATGCCTATTGTTGAGATTAACATTTTCTCTAGCCATCAATTTATAAATCATTGCAGAGATTCAAATTTTTTTTATCAACTAGCGGCTGCCCGCGACTTCGTCTGTGTGGAAAGTTTTTTTACTATCCCTCGGGAACAATCCTTTTTTTCGGGATGAAAGGTAATGTCCTTTTCTGTACCCCTAGCAACGTGTATGTGAAATTTCATGATGATCGGTTCAGTAGATAAGACGTGAAGGCGTAACAAACAAACAAACAAATAAACAAACAAACGGACTTTCGCATTTATAATATTAGTAAGGATAAGGCTGTGCAATGAGCATGTTTATTAATATTTGTATGAAAATAAGGTGGTGACCCATTTTCTGCGAGTGTATTAGTAAAGATAATTGTTTATAAACAGCCCCTTGGAATTCAATTTCGCAAGATATTCAAATATTTATTATCTAGATAATCCTTCGCTCTTCAAGTAATCTCTTGGATTTAATCTATTCTTGTTGTTAAGCGTATTATTATTTCAATATACAACAAACGGTTATTATTATTTTTGTCTTGAGAATGTTAATATTTCTGATGTAAAATATAAAACAATTAAAATATTTATCCTACAAAAGAAAACATATTTAGTGATGATTCGGTACTATCATCAAAATTTTTGTTTGATACCCTGTCTGGGCTATGCAATCTAGAAAAGTTTGTGAAAACGAGAGACCTTAACACATACATCGCCAGTTTGGTTGGGCGTGCGTTGAAGTAATATCAACGTACGCCCAACCAAACTAGCGATGTATGGTAAAGATACGGTGATCTGATACGCCAAAATGATACAAGTCTGGACAAAACTTAAGGTGGAACCAGACTTAGCGAGGCATGCGTAACAACAACGCCACGCGTGCGGTGCGGACCGCATGCCTCGCAAGATATGAAGTTGCGTACTCAGTACTTGAACATGTGCCGTTCGTAGTCTATAAGTAGAGTTGTCACCTCTTGGCCGTTTGAATCCGGGAGATAGAAAACTTCAAAATAAAACGAGTAATTTATTTTTTAACACATTTTAATATTTTTTTAACTTATATTTTTTATTTGTTCGTTCAGATTTCAAAATTTCTGGTTTAGAACTCTCAAATCGAAAAGAAACTCTACATTTCATTCTAAAATTGACAAATGTCAATGTTAAGATGGGGATAACGGTGCTGGTGGTGCAATAAGTAATACTAGTTTATTTAAATGATAATTTATTGTGATAAGTATTGTACCGCTGTTTGTTGTCCTAAATAAAATAAATAAATAAAATAAATGTCTGGACTTCTGCCTTGACATGTTTTTTAGGGAAAGAGAAAAGATTTCTTAAAAGATTTCTCTCCTTTGAGCATATACCGAAGAGGACGATACTAAAAATGCGCTTGCAAGGAACTCACAAATCGAAAAAAACTCTACATTCCATTCGAATATTGACAGAAATTACGGGATAATTTGGATTATCTTGAAATAATTTCGAGAGACAGGAGATTTGATTTTTGTTTTCAGGGCACAATTCCGGGAGACTCCCGGAAATCCGGGAGAGGTGGCAACCCTATCTATAAGACTGTCTGGTCATTGACGCAGAGAGCGGAGTAATGAGGAAATATTCATTAATAAAGAATTATTAATTAATTTAAATATTATTAGGATTGCGGAGTGGAGGTTTTATGCAATCTTATTGGTTAACATTGCCTCGTTTCTCCGCTCCGCCACCTAGCTCCGCGTCAATGGACAGGCAGCCTATAGGCGGATCTAGACTTTGCGAGGCATGCACCACGCACAACGAATGCCTCGCAAGGTGTGAACCTTGATATTTTTGTCGAGGCATCTGTACGAGGGCGAGCCAACGGATGTCGGCAAACACTTCAAAGCACCTCGGTGAGCATTACGTTAGTTGTGGACGAAGTCGTGCATGAACTTTGCGAGGCGTGCAGAAAATAAAGACATACAGACGAGGCATATGCTTTACACGCGATCGTTTTTCAACACGCCCTCCTCAAGCGCAGCCATTCGTTGTGCGTCGTGCGCGGGGCGCATGCATTGCAAAGTCTGAATCCGCCTTAATATATTATTCCATTCGCAGTTCAGCACATGCCTTATAAAGTCCTGTTCTACTTTCTATCTGATTCCCCTAGGTGAATTAAGTATACTAATCGTAGACTAAATTCACCTATTCACCTGGGTGAATAGAGTTTATGACGGGAACCACTTTACATAAAAAATCTTTAAATTAATCTCAATATACTCACTGTTTAGAAATAATTTCCGGCCTCTCTCTACATTGTTTGCACTCGTATAAATGATATACTTCATCGCAACCAATGTGAATGTATTTCAGGGGTGACACCACTTTATGAAAGTCAATAATCTGCAAGGGTAAAAATATAAATAATTTCAGGATTATCTGTTTGACAGTTCCAGTTTAATTCAGATTAAATGACTTGGCTGATAATTTCAAAGCAGTTGTGTTTGTTTTTATTAAACCAGAAGTTAATTTGACGATCTACGTGGTCGAGTGGTTTATACACCGGTTTTGAAGGTGTCGCCATATCTGAGGTCGCGGGTTCTATTTAATCTCTTTCTAATTTCTCTCTCTTTAATAATTTCTGCGGTGGTGTTGTGTGAGGCGGGTCGTTACGTTCCCTCAAATATGGTTGAGCGAAGCGATGGCTGGTCCATACGTCATGCTCGTGAACGGGTGCTGCCAGTGGGAATGGGTCTGCTTCTGAGTACCTATCTTAACGTATATTGAATTGTAAGAATTGCGTTTTTACTTTTTGTGTCTTGCATCAAGTGTTTTTTGGTTCGAGTAGCAGACAGAGTGATATTTCAAATTCTCAACTAGTTGAAAGTTATTTACTCTCACATTTACCTATCTGAATGTAGTAGATATATTTAATTTTAACCTACCTACCCATTGTGTGCAAACTTTTGTTAATTATTGTGATGGAAAATGACCTCACTTTTAACGTGGAGCTCATTTTTCAATGTTGACGACTCTGTATGAAATATACAGGGAGAAAAAAGCAGCCCTTGACGAATTTCTTGCCGGTTCTTCTCGTTACAAGGTCTCCCGCTTAGGGTTTGCGAACCGATGGCGTAGCTTCTATGACATTCACAAGTGCTTGTAACAGCCTAGACTGAATAAATTATTTTGAATTATTTGAATATTTGAATATTCCCGGCTGGGTTAATTTAGATAACGAACTTTTCTATATTGGCTCAGGTCTGGGTGTTTGTAGTTCCACCGTTGTCAGTGATTTTTATAACACAAGTGCTTTAGCTACATACTTTGGAATCAATGTTATGTTATCTAATATTTTTGATATTTTTGTTAATGCCTTACCATATTAAACTACGATGCATGTACAGAATACATTTTAATTAGAAAAAAGTATTAAGAAAAATAAATAAAAAAATATTATTTTTATTATTATATTATATATATAAATATTATTATATTATTAAATAATAAAAATAGTAGATAATTAAAACCAAGGCAGCTGCAAAGGTGCCGAAACGTCGGGAAAATAAAAAATCAAACCAAATACCAACTAATTACCAAAGTACTTTCAATAAAACCGCGCTAGTATCCGTTGAAAAGTGTTTTATTTCATGTCTAGTGAGCGCGTAAGCTTGAGAAGTGAATAGTAGATAGTTAGTAATTATCTACTAAAATTATATATTTTTAATATAGTTTCAATTGAGTTTAAAAAGTATCAATTGGCCCAGTTGCCACCTAACATAATAGTCTACGAAAAAAAAATCCCCTGACCTGTTTAAGCATCTCGTGTAAGAATACTAGACTCTCCATCTTGCTAGGACAGAGTGAATCAGGGTACAACGGGTTTTCTCTCAAATGCTGGAACTCTGCTAGTTTTAAGGCGAATTCCAGGTGTCCAAAAGTCTGCACTAATGGGATGATCTCGAAGCCAAACCTTTTGGCCGATTGAAGGAATCGCTTGAGCTGGAAAATATTAAGGCCCCCGGTAACGGTCATTTGCGATTGTCAATTTTTCCGCAAATGATGGTTTCAAATGATGAGCAATTGATGCTCCAATTGACGGCGTATCATTCGCCGTCAATTGTGCAGCGCTCAGTTCATTCATGATCTGTGTTGCGGAAAGACGTGTAGGTTATTAAAATGATTTCAAACGCAGACAAGGCATTTTTTGCAATAATTCATGCTGTGGCTTTAAAAAAAACAGAAAAAAAATCCAGACGATGGTTAAAGAATGGTTTAAATAAGTTTGATGGTCTCTATCTACTACCTATAGCTATTTTATTTGGCATCAGGGTTTTTTGTAACACGTTATATAAAATGTCGGCTTTTTCACTTCTGTACGCTAGCACAGAATAAATAATAGTAGGTACTAGCGTAACGCTAGTACCTACTATGATTTATGTACCTATTTATCTTGTGATTCCCTGTCGGAGAGAGGGTCTACTCTTTCTAGATAGTGGTCGAAACATCTCTGGTAATTAGGTAGGTTTGAAATACCTATTATAAGTAACGTAGGTAGGTATGTACGTGTTTAATTCAGGAATATTAACTTTATGGTTTAACTAGCGGCCGCCCGCGGTTTCGCCCGTGTGGTTCCCGTTTCCGTAAAATTATCGAAATAAAAAGTATTATATGTTTTTCAACACACTTGCTCGTAAAGTGAGCCCTAATACATCGCTTTTAGGGCCATAAACCGAGCTATAACAAACGCGTGCAATAATATATAAAACACTAGTTGGTTATAGAATTAACCCTACAAAGTTAAATTAGTACCTTACTGCAAGTCCTATGCGAGTAAACAGAGCATTCCCAATTTAACCGGGTAATACAGTTATTTTTTTTAGTAACAACAAAGAGGTTCTATGCCGTTGAAAATCCATATACATTTTTGCAATGAATAAATATGTAAGTCCTTAATAAAGTTAAACAAATATTTATTATTATCAAATTATTCATAATTCACAATATTTTGCAATAAAATATTAAAATATTTGAGTTTTACCGCTTAAAATTATAATTTTGAAGTAGGCTGTATGCTCACTAACCCCTTTGTTAGCAAAATATTCTTGCATTGGGCGTGTGAAGAAAACAAAAAAAAAACCTGCGCGCCTTTTCTCATCATGATTATTATTTTGTTTTTGTCGTATTTGTTGCTGTGTGGTAAATTACTTTGTTTTTTCCTCGTTTTTTCCTTGAAAAACGTCGTATGAAACTCGTGAGCTCTTACTTATTGCACACTCGGCTGAGTTACGCCCTCGCCTGCGGCTCGGGCTGCAACCCACAGCCTTGTGTGCAATAAGCAATCTAAGCTAACTTGTATCATAATGTACTATTAATATAGGCTATCTACTATCTGTGTGCCAAATTCCAATCAAATCCGTTCAGTAGTTTTTGCGTGATAGAGGAACAAACATCTAAACATCCAATCATCCAAACCCACAAACTTTCACATTTATCATATTAGTAGGATTCCTATTATTTTAATAGGTACACACGACGGCACGTCAGACTATACATGTTGACCTTGAGACCGCCTTTATGCTCTACGTTATAAAAGCTGTTTTCGCAGTTTTACTGTATAACCTGACGTGCTGTCGTGTGTACAGTACAATGCAACGCGAATGTTCAAATGTGTATGTATCTTTATTATACAGTAATTACTATTTAATAAAGATATATCTACCTAGTGTAGGTACCTACCTAGATGAAATAAACATTTTGGAAAATAAAGGACGCATTTTACTAACAATTCGCGACTCTTACCTCACTGTTTTCAGTGACATTAATTATGGACATTTGGTCCGATAAAAACAAAAGTTCATCATAATAAACAATAATAATACCAAAGCGTTGGCTTAGGTATATGTCAGTAGAGGCGCCAGACAGATCTACTTGCTCTTTCTATTTTATTTCGATCTTTGATGTGTTCTCAGAGTATTCATATATTTTTTTAATTGCACTTCTGTATAGTTCGGCTTATAAATTCGTAGAGCTTTTGCAATATTTTGTAATGCAATGGAACGTTTATTTTTGTCCATGTAATCTTTATTTTTTATTTTCCACAATACTGGATTATGAATAGAATAGAATAGAAATAGTTTATTGCCTCAAAAACTACAAATTACTTACAAAATTAGTTTACAAATAACCACAGAGGCAAAAGGTAGTTAATATCACTGTATAAGGATATTAATAGTAAGGATATTAAAGGGTAGTATTATCTCTGTATAAGGATATTAATAGTAAAACAAAATCCCGCTCTGTTACTATACTACATCGGCGGCGGCGCGGCGGGCGGCAGCATCGCGTTCGGGAACGTCCGACATACTCGGTGACACAGTCGAAACTAAAAACGATTCTCATTCATTAGTGATGGGCTAACTTGAATTCCGACTCGGGTTGACTCGAGTTGCGGTTGTTTCGGGTCAACTCGAATACTAAAGTATTAAAGTTCGGTTATTATAAGCACGTTTTACTTCGTGATTAGAATAATAACACCAGAGGTCACATTACATCGGAGAAACACAAAAAAGATTGTAGATTACATTTACATTTCACGTGTAAGTAATGCGTTTGAACTTCCATTTTTACGTAAAACATTCATCAAAATTAACTATATCTTGTCACTTCACATTTTATGAAAATGTTGCCAGTACGGGGAAAATATCTACCGCAATTACTAGTTGTTCAATTAAACGTTGAACACGTCTCAATGAGCGGTTTTCAAAAGGAAGTTTAAGAAAAAAAAGTAGTACATAAAAAAGAACAAGATGGCATTGAACAACTAAGTAGGTAGGTTTTTAAGAACAAGGCAAAGGATGAAACGTACCTAATTACTTTTTTATCATACGGTTGTTGAGTATGGTAAAAGTTGTTGTTGAGTTTTTGGTTTGTTGCGTTGTGGGTTGGTTGTCCTTTGGCGTGTTTCGAAGAACTTTTTTCTGACCCTTAGTAGGAATAATTTTAAAAAATCTACCTCGTTGAAGTATCGCCATCTATCGATATAAAATTTTACTAAAATCATCAGCTGTCAGAAAACCGCTCAGTACCTAGATATGCGGCCAACTTTGTTGTTTATGGACCGATTTCGATGAAACTCGGTTTGGGGTACTATTTTGACAAGAAAACAGCAACGCAATATTAAAAATATAAAAAACCAACTTTTTGTTTGTGGGCCGATTTCAATGAAACTCGGTTTGGGGTAATATTTTGACAAGAAAACAGCAACGCAATGTTAAAAATATAAAAAACCCAAAATGGCGGCCAACTTTTTTGTTTGTGGGCCAATTTCGATGAAACTCGGTTCTGGGTAATATTTTTACAAGAAAACAGCAAGGCAATATTAAAGATAATAAAAATCCAAGATTGCGGCCAACTTTTTTGTTTATGGGCCGATTTCGATGAAACTCGGTTCGGGTACTATTTTGATAAAAAACAGCAACTCAATATTGAAAATAAAAAAAAATCCAAGATGATGACCAACTTTTTTGTTTGTGGGCCGATTTCGATGAAACTCAGTTCAGGGTACTATTTTAACTAGAAAGCAGCAACGCAATATTGAAAATATAAAAAAATCTAAGATGGCGGCTAACTTTGTTGTTTATCGGCCGATTTTGATGAAACTCGGTTTGGGGCACTATTTTGACATGAAAACAGCAACGCAATATTAAAAATACAAGATAGCGGCTAACTTTTTGTTTGTGGGCCGATTTCAATGAAACTCGGTTCGGGGTACTATTTCAACAAGAAAACAGCAACGCAATGTCAATGTTTCGCCATCATCTCAACCCTTTGTCAATTTTAACATTGCATTCCTGTTTTTTGTCAAAATGGTGCCCCAAACCAAGTTTCATCGAATTCGGCCCACAAACAGCAAAGTTTGCCACTGTCTTGGCTTTTATTTTTTTAACTTGCGCTACTGTTTTTTTGTCAAAATAGTACCCCGAATCGAGTTTCATCGAAATCGGTCCCTAAACAAAAAAGTTGACCGCCATCTTGGATTTTTTTATATTTTTACACGACTGCCTAAAAAGGAGTGTATATGTGTTCAGGGTCCATGTATGTTTGTGGGTATGTGAGTTTCTTTATTTTTTATCATAAGTTCTAAATGGCTCAATAGATTTGAATTTAAGGGGTATCGTTCGAATCTTTACCTCATTCCGTGTGACACTGGCTATAATTTTTTTGAAAAAATTACAATGGCGACTGTACCACGCCATTTTCAAATGTGAAAATATATTTTTTTTCTGCAATTATTACAATATGGGCATCAAATGAAAGGCCTTAATGAGTACATTTCAAAACTGTATAATATGTCACTAAAATGTACGAAATAAAAAGAAACAAAAAAATATATTAAAAACACGACTACCCCACCACAAACGAACTAAAAAGTTAAATAACAAGTGTCTTTGCAGTCGGGGGACCTCTTTGATAAAAAATGTTCCTCAAAACGGTCCCCCGACTGCAAAGAAACTTGTTATTTAACTTTTTAGTTCGTTTTTGGAGGGGCAGTCGTGTTTTTAATATTTTTTTTATTTTTAATATTGCGTTGCTGTTTTCTTGTCAAAATAATTCCCCGAACCGAGTTTCATCGAAATCGGCTCATAAACAAAAAAGTTGGCCACCATGTTGGATTTTTTATATTTTTAACATTGCGTTGCTGTTTTTTTGTCAAAATAGTACCCCGAACCGAGTTTCATCGAAAGCGGCCCACAAACAAAAAAGTTGGCCGCCATCTTGGATTTTTTATATTGTAAATATCGCGTTGCTGTTCTCTCGTTGAAATAGTACCCAGAACCGAGTTTCATCGAAATCGGCCCACAAACAAAAAAGTTGGCCACTAATCTTTAATTTGTTGACATTTTTAACATTGCACAGTGGACATCTTAGTTAAAATGTTGAGGTTTAAACCCTTGCCCATCCAGTAAGCCGGCACGAGTTGGCTTGCGGGTCGTAGCGGGTAGACCCGCGAGCCAACTTGGGTCGGCTAACTCAAGTTGAATTGAAACCGAGTTACGCGAATTTCTGAGTGAGTTCGCGGGTCGTAGCGAGTTAATCCGCGAGCCAACTCGGGTCAGCTAACTTGAGTTGAAACTGTGTTACGTGAATTTTGAAACGGGTTGACTCGAGTTGTAAATAAACCGAGTTGGCCCATCACTAATTGTCATTTGCCGTCAATGTGCATCAATTGGCATCAATGCAAGGCGCGTCATTTGCCATCAATTAAAAGTTTCGATCATTTGCCGTCAATGGTGCGGAAAAATTGACAATCGCTTCATTTGCTCGCGTAAACGATCAATTTTTCCGTCAATGGGCGTCAATTGCGGAAAAATTGACAATCGCAATTGATCGTTACCGGTGGGCTTAAAACTTAGAAAAGTAATGATTTGACATTACATGCCTAAATGGTCGTGTGGTGATTTTGTTTAGGTTTTGTTTAGTTGTTTAGGTGGTAAAACTGTTTTCAAAAGTCGCATTACTAATTTTCCAGCAAAAATGTAAACAAAGGTGTTGCCAGAACAAAACAACACAAAAGGAAATAGTATATTGCTAAGTCAAGAAATAAACACACTTACATGTTTTTTCATCACAAAGCTAATAAAAATAGATTAGATAAATATTTTAAATCATGAGTTTTGCGACAAAAACCGTAATATAATTTAATATTAATTCATAGTAACAGTTTTATAGTAGAAAACATTTTATGATGCTGTGCACACATCAACTGCAAACCGTACACATTAACCTTTGGTTCATTTTATAAAATTTTATGAAAAATAGTATCACGATTAGTAACTGTAGTAGTAACATTTGTCTTTTGGTATTGGGGGAACTGGCGAAGATGCTACATAATTTTGATAGTTTACATTTCAGTCAAAATCTAAGTAAAGTTTTCTTATCAGTTCGTTTCAACAATTTTTAACATCAAAAATTTATGATAGGTTAAAATAAAAGTTCTTATTACCACCCTACTTTAAAATTACCCTAGATGACATTATATTTATTATGACTTTGGGTCATATATATATAATAAACAAATTAAAAAGTTGTAAAAGTGACCAAAGGTTTTCAATATCTGAAAATGTCTCTATCAGGGTCAGTTTGTCAATTTGACAGTGACGTTTCTTTGTTAACATTTTTGCTGAGTTTTGATTCCCTTGAGAGTGACGAAATATGCGTTTTTTGCGGCATAACCGTCCGTAACTTTTTTTAAAGCAAACTTAGAAGTTTGATTTTTTTTCACAGCTTCAAGAGACCGTAGACCTTAGTATATGGTTTTAATTTCAACTCGATATCCTTTCGCTTTCCTGTCTTGACAGACAGATAGACGGACAACAAAGTGATCCTATAAAAGGGTTCCGTATTTTCCTTTTGACGTACGGAACCCAAAAAAGAAATATAAACATGAATTTATGATTATTTTATTGTGATACAGTACCGAATAGGAATCTTGTTCGGTGAAATATAGAGGAAGATAATATAAGTATCTCTTATAAGGGTTCACAAAATGTTTTCAGTAAAATGTCTCTTGGGTATAACAACTTAAGGCCCATAAAGAATAGCAAATGATATGACTTGTTCTCAACAAAGTACGGGCGAGATGATTTCAAAGTAGAAAATATTTTAAGGATTTAGTTAAGTCTTTGAATATTGTAAATGTGAATAAAGTAATAATATTTTCCGAATGCGTTAGTTGTTAAAGTAAAACATGGAAAAACACAGAAAATCGTACAGAAAGAAAAAAAAATAACGAATGATCTAGAATACCGTAATCTTAGCAGTAGATTTTGTAACCTTACTATATTTACCTATTTAAATTTTTGTTAGTTTCTTAAGTCATTATTACTTGACAAAAGATAATTACAGGTATATCTTTTGTAAAGATCATATTCTTTTAAATAATAAATAAACAATTTAAATTATTTATTTACCATATACTAGCGACCGCCCGGGACTTCGTTTGCGTGGTCAGTCATTTCTCTATCCCTTGGGAACAGTACTTTTTTCGGGATAAGAGGCACTCTATGTCCTTCTCTGTACCCCTGACAACGAGTGTACAATAATTTTATGAGGATTGGTTTACTATTGCTGTACGGCCTGTGGTTGAGTAAGACGTAAAGGCGTACTAACAAACAAAATAAAAAAACAAATAGATAAAACTTACTTCTGGATTTATAATATTATTAAGTAAGGATAATGATTTAAAAACATGAGACGCCGAAGCCTATGGAGATTTGTGATACAGTCTCGGTTCTTCCAAGAAATGGTACCAACAAGTGTCTCTTTACAAGATTTACCTAACTAAAAAAATATTAATAAAAACATGATTGCCCTGCCAAAACGAACTAAAAAGTTAAATCACAAGTGTCATTGCAGTCGGGGGACCGTTTTGTGGAACAATTTTTGATCAAAGAGGTCCCCCGACTGCAATGACACTTGTGATTTAACTTTTTAGTTCGTTTTGGCAGGGCAATCATGTTTTTATTAATATTTTTTTAGTTTATTTATGTTTATTTTACAAAAAATATAGCCAGTGTCAGCCGGATGATGTAAGGATTCTAACGATACCCCATACATCCAAATGCTTTAAGGCATTTAGAAGTTATGGGGGAATAAAAAAACTCGCATACCCACAAACATACATGAACCATGAACTACATGTAAAAAAAACTACTGGCTAGCTACTCTTAAGGAAAGGGAAGAAAGGGATGTAGCTAAAAGAGCGATGGAGGAGAAGAACTGCAAACTGAAAGACGTACTTCCAAAAAAATATTTTCCTCCTAAGGAGTTTTTAACCCGCTACTTAGTTTGAGAAGTGAGAAATGAAAAGTCCTTTCCCTACCTTATATTCATTTATGAAATCTGCAAAAGAGACCCGGCTTTTTACGCTAAAGTTGTATATTAAAAAAAACCGGTCAAGAGCGAGTCGGACTCGCGCACCGAGGGTTCCGTACCATCATGATTGCACCGTTAAACCACACTGCAGAGTAGAATAATATAATTAGTATTGCAGTTTTAGGTCAGCGCCATCTCTTGACCGATAGTGGAACTAATGTTAGCTGTTTTAGAAATTTGATAATTTCTAAAAAAGTATGCTATATTAAGACATCGTTTTATTTTTCCTGTAATCTTTATATAAACTGCTATCACATAGAATTATTTCAGATTTTTCTCTTTGCAAACTTCGGAGATAAGGGGGGGGGAACGGTATTTTTTTTTACATTTTTCATCATAAGTCGAAAACTATGCCGTCTAGAAAAAAAAGAAAAAAAGATTAAAAACGTGCAAACGGCGCTCTTTCATATGATACCCCACATGCCCTAGTAACTCCACTTCAAATTTTTAAGACCCCTTTTCAGGCCCTGCTGTAAAAAAGATATTTATTTTTTTATTTATTTATTATTTGCAAAATAGTTGGGCAAATGTCATCTTAAACTATTCCAAATTTCAAGTTGATACCATTAGTAGTTCTCGAGATATCCAGCTGTGACAGACAGACAGACTGAGCCTCACCATAAGGGTTCCTTTTTTACCATTTTGGTACGGAACCCTAAAAACCCGTCCAAGTGCGAGTCGGACTCACGCACGATGAGGTTCCGTACCAAAAACGGCAAAAAAATCACGTTTGTTGTATGGGAGCCCCCTTCAATATTTATTTTATTATATTTTTAGTACAACAGAAATACATCATCCGTGAAAATGTCAACTGTCTACCTGTTGTCGTTATTAATATCGAGCAAAAAAACGGCAAAAAAAATCACGTTTATTGTATGGGAGCCCCCCCCCCCCCTTAAATATTTATTTTATTGTTTTTAGGGTTCCGTACCAAAATGGTAAAAAAGGAACCCTTATGGTGTGACTCAGTCTGTCTGTCTGTCTGTCTGTCTGACTGTCTGTCTGTCTGTCTGTCTGTCTGTCTGTCTGTCTGTCACAGCTGGATATCTCGAGAACTACTAATGGTATCAACTTGAAATTTGGAATAGTTTAAGATGACATTTGTCCAACTATTTCGCGAATAAGAAATAAATAAAAAAATAAATATCTTTTTTACAACAGGGACTGAAAAGGGGTCTTAAAAATTTGAAGTGGGGCAACTAGGGCATGTGGGGTATCATATGAAAGAGCGTCGTTTGCACGTTTTTAAACATTTTTTCTTTTTTTTTTAGGCCGCATAGTTTTCGACTTATGGTGAAAATTGTAAAAAAAAATACCGTTCCCCCCCCCCTTATCTCCGAAGTTTGCAAAGAGAAAAATCTGAAATAATTCTATGTGATAGTAGTTTACGTAAAGATTACAGGAAAAATAAAATGATGTCTCAATATAACACACTTTTTAAGAAATTCAAAAAACAAACAATTTTTTTTAGTTTTACTACCAGTCAACAGATGGCGCTGTCCTAAGCATGCTAACCTAAGAAAAAATATAGTTCCACTATCGGTCAAGAGATGGCGCAAACTAACACTACAATAATAAATTGGTGGCTGGTTCTAATATAATTACCTACTATTTGCCGTACGAATAAACGAAGAATAAGTTCCTACTTAGTAATATAAACAGTTTGCAATGTGGAGTGACTGAGACGTTTTTCAGTCACCATAAGCAGCTGTGGTTAAGATTTGTAAATTAACTGTCCGCCTGTTCGCCCTTCCAACTGTCTGCCGTTTATCCTACTTTTTTAAAGACTGTACTAAAGTAACATATCCAAATATATTTATGATTGTACGGAACCCTCGGTGCGCGAGTCCGACTCGCTCTTGACCGGTTTTTTGATTTGTTGTTGTAGCGGCAACAGAAATACATCATCTGTGAAAATTTTAACTGTCTAGCTATCACGGTTCATAAGATACAGCCTGGTGACAGACAGACAGACAGACAGACGGACAGCGGAGTCTTAGTAATAGGGTCCCGTTTTTACCCTTTGGGTACGGAACCCTAAAAACTGTGATTCATAAACTGCTGTACTTTTTCACTTATAAGTCTGTGGTATCTGTCAACCAAATGACAGATCAATGCCAAATCGGAAGTCAAATTGACATTTCGTTTTCTTAATTTCGAAAAAGGGAAAATAATTATGGTGTACGATACCACGTTTTTACATTAATAGCGACTTTTCTGCCCTTTGAAAATTGAATATGGATAACTGAACGTTTTTCAATGACTCATGTTTTCGTAATGTTTCTTTATCAAAAAATATAGGTAATTAAATAACTTTTTCTATATGCGCTAAAATAAGACAGAACTTGATCAATGTAGTACAGTATATTATAGGTTTTATTTTAAGACCAAAGGTCATTGGGCATATTTGACCTACTTGATGAAAGTTCGCGTACAGAAACCAAACCAGTTTAAAATTGAAGAATCCAATCCCACTTTTGTATTATTTTTTTATGCACTGACCGGCAGAAAAAAATATTTTACAGTATGTGTGTGAGTATATATATAGTTAAGGTTATTAAACTTTTGTTAACAAAACAGAAGTTTTTACTTTCAGCATTGTGAAAATGTGTGGTGCAAACATAATAAACGTTTGTGCTGTCGTTATTTATCTATTTTATTTTCTTATTATTGAAATGCTATGATAATGATAAAAATTAAAACATGGCCTGCAAGAATGCGACCCATACTACTGAGTATCAGATAAACTTATCTACATATCTACTCCCTATTTCGATTGTGTACGCCGTAGGTCAAACGCCAAATGCCAAATGACCTTTAATCGTGTACAAGCTAAGCATTTTTTCCATGGCGAGTGCCGGATCTCCTTTGTCAAGAAGCACATAAAGGATTATGTCGATTTTACTATACAAGCTAGGCCATGATGCGCTTTGATGAAATTACCAAAATACTATAGTAATTTTATAGTGATTGCGTGGGAAGAATATCATTAAAATATAATGCGGGAAAAAAGAGAAATCTCAATCTCAAGGAGCCGGTTGGGGTTACATTTTCCTATTATATGACATTTTGTTATCTACCCCTTTTTGACATGACATGAGTCTGTCACAGATTTGTATGGTTAATGGGCATCATGGCCCAGAATGCGGCATGATCCTTTACACACTAAATGTAAAGATGCCCAGACATTGTAGCATAAAATTAAGCTAAAAAAGTTCTCACCTCAGCTTTATCGTAATGATAGTCAGCGCTCAAATTCCTTAACTTCCCTTCATACGGGAACATATCCTCGTACTCCATGAGGAGACCGTTCACACCATATCTCTTCATCATAGGAAATAGTGTTTCTAAATACGACAACTGCAACGGAGTCCTCTTCAGATCTATATGTACTATTACATTCGACAGATTTACCGATGATGCAGATATCCTTTTGGGATAATATGTTCTGTCTATGAGCACGAACATTATCAGAATGTAAAGAGGAAAAGCAAATATCAATAATGCTAAGAAGTTATTTGATAACTTTGCTAAGAAATTGCACATTTTGGAAATTAAGCTTAGAGCTTTACACTTTTTTATTCACATAAAATAATTCTCCGTAATATTATATTTCACTATTAATTTTGAATCACTGCAAAATCATAGAGAAAATTAGAACACACAGAGGAAATAATCACTACGTAGAACATTGAAGTAATACATGAAATGGTTAAGAGTAATTTTTTTCTATGATGAAATGTATACTTACTATCTTAAATAAATTTTATTCACTTTGATTGACAATATTCTTTTTTAATTCAAATCCTGCTAGCCAAGGAATATGAATTTATGCTTCTTAGCTGTTATCTCAGTAATATAAGCTAAATATTTAATAAAAACACAGACTACTTAATGACATTTTTGTAAATTTTCACAGATATACTAAATCGGTGCGTTTTTCTGAAAACAGTAAAATAATAAGGGTTAAAGCTTAGAATAATAACACCTAGAAGCCGTGTTCTCGTATGCAAAGTGAGGCAACTATACCAAGCCAGAATGGCTTAGTTTTCAAATTATATCATTCATACGTTAACTAATCGTAACTGAAACCCAATAATATAGTAACTAGTCTTATAAATGTGGGAAAATTAAAACTATTTTGTACTTAATCGGTATAATTAGGTAATAATGTAGAATAACAATCTGAAAACGGAGCCATTTTGGCTGTTTTAGTTGCCTCACTTTTGACAGTGCGCTCTGTAGAGAACTAATTATTCTAAGGGTTAAAGTATGAAATTGCCGATTTTTCTCACACACAGAGGCTCTCATATCTTCTATAATGATAAAAATGCTTCAGCTACTTGTTATTATTTCGAATTATGATCATGAGTGCCCACTAGCAACAATAAATAAATATATTTCAGATTTTTAAATAGTGTCTTAAAAGTGACACCATTTTTTGTTAGCAGAATTAATTCGTTGTAACTTAGCCGATACTTATTTTTTTTTACTAAACACATGTGGTATTTATTATTTGTGCGTAAAAGTTTTAAAACATTAGCGTTCATGGTTGCCAAATAAATTAAGACAACGTTAGTATAGAAAATGCAAATTCTTCAAAATTCTCCATACAAAACTGTAATTTCATACTTAAACCCTTAATACGTAATTAAGTTAACTATAATTATAATTAAGTTAATTAAGTGCTAGAGAGAGAGCCTTAAATTTTCACACCCACTAACAAAAATGCACAACATAAAACATAACTTTACATAGGTACATTATTGTAGCGCACTTCAAGAGCTCTCTCGTACCGTTAAAAATGCGGTAGTATAATAAAAACGTGTTAATTAAAAGTTACCGTGACATTAGCTTAGTTGAGCAGTGCACTAGTTTAATAAAACAGCTGACTCGCTTGTAAATACACTGAATAATTTAACTTCTTCACGAGAAATTGCATTTTGACACAGTGTCATTAAAACTTTTTGACTGGATTCACTGTTTTTGAATTCGTTTTTAATTTACAACTTTTTGGAATTCGTTAGGTACTCATATGGGAGTGTGTAGTAGGTATGACTGCAAATAAAAATGTCCAACTTACGTGAAGCGGTATAATCACGGTAAAGAAGTATTCTAACTTATTACAGTACGAGGCATAGGGTGAATATGCCTATTACCCCAGCCCCCCCTAAGATTTTTCAATTTTGAATCTCTGTTACTGCCACAATTTCGGTCTTAAAAATACTGTTGATACAATTTTAGGTAGCTTGATTAATCTTTATTACGAAAATAGTAGTTTTACGTATTTTTTAACACCTTTGCTCGTAAAGCTGATGTAATTCCACCGGTTTTAAATATGTAAAGTGGGTCAAAAAAAACGCGTGTGTTACCAAAGCAAATAGTTAAGTTAGCGCTATCGCACACGGGCAACTTAGTCTCCCAGCAACTGTTTTGTCTCTCACATCAAGTCCACGGGTTTATATGGAAGCGCGCACATGAAGCAACACGGTCGTCTGCAACTTTTCATACAAACCACGTGAGAGACAAAAAAGTTGCGGAGACAAAAGTTTCCCGTGTGCGATAGCGCTTATAGTCCATACAAATTCCATAACAGTATTATTTGCCATTTCAAATATGGAACTAATCGCCGCCGCACGACTCCAGCTAGTGAGCAGCGCGCTGTTGCTATTCAAATTTCGAACTAATCGCCGCGCGGCGCCAGTCAGTAGACAGTGTGCATTCACAGATTGAGTTTATTTAAAAAAAAAACAGTTTATTCGGTAATTTAAAAACTTGGCTGCATGCTCTAGCGTCTTTGCCAACATTTTCACGCAGCCACGGCAGAAAATAATCCTCGCGCCATTTTTCTCAAATTTTCTTTTCTTTGTACTTGTATTCTGAATATCTAAAAATGACAACTTTCAATAATGAAGATGAGCAATATATTACTTCAACTCCACCGGATATACTAACAGAAGCGTGAACCGCATGCGACAGCTTGCTGCCGTCAATATCCAAGGACAGATACATAACCACGTATGAAAATTTCTTGAAGTGGAAAAACATGAAAAATGCCAAGTCATTTTCCGAAAATGTAGTTTTGGCGTATTTTAATGAACTAGCTAGTAAATATAAGCCTAGCTCGTTGTGGACAACATATTCTATGCTGAAAAGTACCCTCAAGATGAAAAATGGTGTCGATATTAATAATTGTAATTTCACTGTTTCAATAATTAAAAATGAACAAAATATAAAATGTTTTTTTTCTGTTTCCTCGCTAATGTGTTAAAAAACGTCGTACGATATACCTGCGTATTGGTTATAACATGCTCGGCTCAATTACGCCCTCGCCTTCGGCTCGGGCTGAAATTCCGCCTCGCATGTTATAACCATCTTAACGCACTAATATCGTAATGTACTATTGTGAAAAAAAAATACAGATGCGTTTAAATGCACGACAGGTGAAAACCCTAATTCCAGCCGCCTTAGCCTTAATATCAGCCGCTTTGTTCCCTAATTCCAGCCTGGTACAGGATGTTCCAAAATAAAACAACCATTTTATATGAAATTAAAGAATATTAATTTGGTAACTCTCAATAATAATAATAAAATACTAGAGGCTTTAAAATTATGATTCACATAAAAAGTCATTGAAACTTATACCTCTCCTGTAGATATTAATCAACTTAGAATATATAAATATATTAAAAATTGGGTAAATAAAAATAACTTTGGTTTAATATACATATAATCAACGAGTACGAGATGGTTTTAATTATTTGAAACCTTTTAAAGCGTTTTTTAAGAAGTGAAATTCAATTTACATTTTTTTTATATTGAATTTATTTTCTGTTCTTATGATTGTTGAAAAGTATGATTTTAATTATTTTTACTTTTTTACATGTAATTAAAAAAAAACGAAATAATTAAAATCATATTTGAGAACACCCTGTATATTGCCGTAAAGTTTTGAAGACCGGCTGGAGTTAGGTTCTAATATAGTTCCTAATGTTAGCCCCTAATTTGCAGAACAAATAACTTTGGAATTGAACATTATTCACCCGGCTGTATTTAGGTCATTGGGTGTAGGGTAAGTAATTCTAGTGAAAAGCATTACAAATTCCATCGATCGTTCTTTTATACTGTTCAAACATAGTCACCTCTACTCGGTCTCGGTAAACATTATTGCTCGTTCTGTGAATTGTAGGTGACGTGATGGGGTAGTAGTGATTTTCCAAGGTAGATGATTAACTAGGGGTGTGGCTCCATTAAACAGTTTCCGATTTTTATTGTTTTTTGGGGTTCCGTACCCAAAAGGTAAAAACGGGACCCTATTACTAAGACTCCACTGTCCATCTGTCTGTCTGTCTGTCACCAGGCTGTATATCATGAACCGTGATAGCTAGAAAGTTGAAATTTTCACAGATGATGTATTTCTGTTGCCGCTATAACAACAAACACTAAAAACAGAATAAAATTAATATTTAAGGGGGGCTCCCATACAACAAACGTGATTTTTTTTTTGCTGTTTTTTTGCTCGATATTAATAACAACAACCGGTAGACAGTTGAAATTTTTACAGATGATGTATTTTTGTTGCCGCTATGACAACAAATACTAAAAACAGAATAAAATTAATATTTAAGGGGGGCTCCCATACAACAAACCTATTTTTTTTTTGCCGTTTTTTGGTACGGAACCCTTCGTGCGCGAGTCCGACTTGCACTTGGCCGGTTTTTTAATTAAAGCAAAGCAAAACCTTTTGGGGGTTGGTATTAGGGGGGAGGCTGGAGTTAGGCATATCCACCCTATATCTTGAAACGGTCGAAATGTGAGCATAGGTGTCTATGCGCCTCAAGTTCGGTTTGTCTATACTCGGTATACAACAGTCGCGAATGAAACTAATTTGTTTTTCCTTTAATAAGTAGGTATTTAGCTTTTTTTAGTTTTCTGTTTTCACCATTAGATTTGGTAACCTAGATAATTTATTGCTTAGAAATTGATTTCTCGGCGAAGGTGAACCCTATAATATGAATTCTAAAATAATATGTACAATCACAAAACCAGAAAGATACGAAAGTACTTAGATGAAAGTAAAATACTGTAGCCGCCCCCATCACGTGTTGATGTACCGCGCGGCTCTAAGTAGTTTTTTCAAGGACAAGGCCGACTAATACATTTCTTTACCGTGGTATATTGTTCCAAGCACACACAATGCACATACAAAAAAGTCCGAAGGACGAATCGAAGATTAAAAGATAGAAGTAAGCAAAGCGTAATATAGACAACACAACACAACACGGCACAGAAGAATAACAGTGGTAGCAGATAATAATTAGTGCGTAAAGCGAACACAATATCGTCGACGCGACGGAGCGCCGAGAGTACCTACGGGCTTCGCGAACATGAATGGATCTCGCTCGACTGTCGTGCGCGCGTGGGGCCGCGGGCGCAGAGAGCGGCCGCGCCTGCAAGTATTGCGAAACCTACGAATAATAATAACACCTACAACGATAGAACCAATGATATATCATTGGATAGAACTATCTCTACAAAGCACACTGTCAAAAGTGACGCGACTAAAACAGACAAAATGGCTCCGTTTTCAGATTTTTATTCTCCATTATTACCTAATCATACCGAATAAGTACAAAACAGTTTCAATTTTCCTACATTTAGGAGATTAGTTACTATATCATTGGATTTTAGTTACGATTAGGTAACGTATGAAGGATATAAATCTGAAAACTAAGCCAAATTGGCTTAGTATTAGTTGCCTCACTTTGCATACGAAGACACGGCTTCTGGTTGAAATTTGGGCGTGTCCACAGTACCGGGACTAGTTAGCGTACGTACAATCCCCGTCAATTGGTAATGCGCTGGTGGAACCTTGTCACATTAACATCCAGTATCCACGTTGACGTGATCCGCAACTAAAAATGACATGAAACAAGAAAATTCTAATACGTAATCTAATATATTAATTATTGAATTATTATTTTCAATAAGATAAGGTTGTGGCGACTCTGCAAAGAGGCCACCACTCCTCTATGGTAGGCAGCAGCAAAAGAAGAAAGTTTGTTCTGACATTCTCGTTCTGTCACGGTTTTTCTCTGGTCGTGTAATTTTTCACTACTTGGAAATTAATTTAGTTATTTATATAATGTGACCTATCTGTGTTCACCATGTGAAGTAAACATGTATTTACAATGCAAGTTGAGTTTTGAATTGTGATCCCATAGCTGCAAGGGCATTCCTCATAGTGAGCGCCTGTTCCTACACAACTAGGGCATGCAATATTCGTCCCAATTCAGTATTCGAGTTTTTCGAATACCATTAGCCTTACTATTCGAATAATTCGAGTTAAACGAGTTTTTCGAATAATTATTAGTGAAGCTAGAGAACCGGTTTTTTATATATCGAAATCAGCGACTAAACATATATGACTGACTTTTGAGAGTTGCTAAAAATAGATACTTATGAAGGTAAGTAGCTAATTCAAAATAAATTTAAAAAAATCTTTCAGATAGTGCGTGACGTGTGCAAATGTCTCACAGGGGATGGTCGTTCGCAAATAGGTCTTAACTTAAGAGGGTACAGGCTGACAGCCCGGAAATTGGAAACTACTGACACAACAAAAACCTTGACTGTTGTCTAGCTAGACGAACAATTTCAAAGTGGATTAGCTAAAGTAGGACTGTGGCAAATGAACTGACCTAAACCTGCGATCATGCCAGATGTGAAAAACCACACATTTTTCGACAAAGTAGAGTAGATAAACACAATGTCTATCTCGGTAATAAAATCAAGCAGCAGCCTTTGCAGCTAATAATTAAATAATAAGATCCAAAAAAAATATTCTAACATCTCATCTCAATGATTTTGGAAAGCTTCAATCAGTATATCTTGCCAGTTTTCACAATTGGTATGAAGACCTTGACGGGGAAGTCAGCCGTCAATTTCCGTGTCACACAGATGGCTTTGGCGAGAACTATGCTCGGTTTTGAAGAAGCGGATGCGAAGACGAGATTAACACCCAATTGCACTAAACTTAAGAATCGCCTTAGTATTTTCTTAACTACAACTCGACCAAGTTAAGTAGGCGAATGACAGCTACATGACCGCTAAGTTTGACACCGTTTTAATTTGGTCGTGTTGTAGTTAGGAACAGACTTAGGCGATCCTTAAGTTTAGTGCAATCGGGTGTAAGCGTCGTTGCGATCGCCATTGTCATATTGGCAAAAAGACCAAAGCCGGTGGGTGAGAAAGCTGCTGGAATGGAGACACTGCGCGAGTAGATCCGGCAGACTTAGTGGTTGGCGTGGTTGAAGAAATAGAACGCAATAATCGGAGATGACATTGTCATATTGGCAAAAAAGACCAAAGCCGGTGGGTGAGAAAGCTGCTGGAATGGAGACACTGCGCGAGTAGATCCGGCAGACTTAGTGGTTGGCGTGGTTGAAGAAATAGAACGCAATAATCGGAGATGACATTGTCACATTGGCAAAAAAGACCAAAGCCGGTGGATGAGAAGGCTACTGGAATGAAGATACTGCGCGCTAACACCCGCAGGTAGAGGACGATCGCGACCGCCTAAGTGATAGACGGAATATAAGTGATAGACGAAATTCTGAGCTATGAGACGCTGAAACCCAATTCGGAGAGTTTGGAGACCCTGCTCTGACTGAGGTCGATGGACTTCAAGCTTGTTGTTGCGCATCTGTGTAGATCGCTTTCTGGCGATTGGGAAAAATTCCGTGGGATGGTAGAAGTAGTTTCTACATCCCAAGGAGAATCCCAGGCCCGTGGAGAATGGGTGCCATTTCGGTCGCATAATCTTTTTAGTTATAATGTCGTTTGGCATAACAGTTTTGGCATAAAGTCTTTTCGCATAATTTATGATAAGCAGAGTTTTATGAACGCAGAAAGGTTTCATCGGCATAATTCTTACTTACTCTAATCTCCTTTAACATATTTTTAATTACGATAAAAGGAAAGGGCATAATTGTTATACGTCTAAAGGTAATTTACCATAAAATACGAAGTGCATAATGGATTTAACCATAAATATTCAAGTCAGAAACGATTTTTGGAAGAATCATTTCAATTCAGATTACCTAAAAAATAAAAGATAAATACGTAGCGTAACATTGTAAATAATTATCTTTTTTTATGGTTAATATAATTTTGCTTAACTATGTAATTAAAAATGTACATAAGTAGGTAGGTACTAATGTTTTAAAGCATAATATAAAAAAGCATAACCAATTTAAGTAATTATTATTAATGAAGAAAAACTTTTAATGCTACCTTCTTGTCAGTTAAAAAAGTCTGAAACGAAGGAAAACGTAAAAGCGCTTAGTTACTAAGTTTATTTGAATAAAGGTATTTTTATTTTGACTTTGACTTTGACATTGGTGGGTTAGGTTAGGTTAGTGTTTTGACCACTCGTAACGGAGCGCGTGAAGCGGGTGGAGCTTAATAATGCTTGCATGCATGTTGCGTGCTTGCTTGCTTGTTTGCTTGCATACATGCATGCTCGCTTGCATGCATGCTTGCATGTTGGGTGCTTGCTTGCAAAATGCTTGCCGGGGGGTGCAGGGGGGCTGGCCCCCCTGCTCAGGGGGGTCGGGGGGCCTGAGGCTCCCCGCCATAAAGAAAAAAATTTAATGCACTATAGGTAGGTTAGGTTAGTGTTTTGACCACTCGCAGCGGAGCGAGCGAAGCGAGCGGAGTTCCACAATGCTTGCATGCATGTTGCATGTTTGTATGCATGCTGCATGCTTGCTTGCATGCTGCATGCTTGCTTGCTTGCTGCATGCTTGCTTGCATGCTGCATGCTTGCTTGCATGTTGCATGCCTGATGGTCATGGTCAACTCTATACGCCTATGCTTCAATTATAGCAAATTTTATTTACGGTGTTACTAATTTGTTAGTATAATTTCTACCCGTTAACATTATGATATTTGAGAAATATGACTTGGAATATTTATGATAAAGATTGATATGCCAATAAATGGTATGATTAGTAATAGGTATAGCAAAAATATTTATGCAAAAAAGAAATGTGCCGATATATTATTATTACAATAGAGGTTATGCGGAAAAAAAGTATGCGTTATGATTTATTCTGTATGAACGTTATGCGAAATGATGAGTATGCCAAAAAACGTTATGCAGTGCAAAAATATGCCTTTCTGTTTTATGCAACCGAATATGGACCCTGGAGAATATAGACCATCGCATGACCTAGGCAGATAAGTGTGGAGTACACAGTTGAGTGTTTTTAGTGATGAGATGGATCGGCTTGGCAGAAAGTAACATATTTATTCAGAGTCCAACAGAACTACCATCGTTAGAAGAAATCACACGAAGAAACCATTTTTTTTTTATTCTGATGTGGAACAAGTACACAACACAGACATTATTACAGTTCGGCTTACAAAATTAAATGAATTGTGCCTAGATCAAAATACACCAATTATTTGCCAAAGTTATAAAATTACTGAGGAACAGTGTTGCCTTTCATATTTAAGGCTTGCCATACCAATAAGAAAACAAAATAATGTTATTCGAAAAACTCGTAAAACTCGAATACTTAGTCTGGTAATATTCGAATAGTAAAATAGGGCGAATACTCGAATTAAACGAATACTCGAATACTCGAATAGCATGCCCTATACACAACACAACAAACGCAAGTATAGTGCGGGTGGGCCCAAGCACATGAGTAGATAAACGGAACAGAGTACAAGCTCTCACAACTTATACCGATTCTCAAAGGGTTGACACCTGTCGCAAGTTAAAAATAGGTAGTAGGGAGAAAAATAAAATAAGGCAAGTCCATAATAAAATGTGTATTTGAACGAAAAGAACGAAAATGAATACTTACTGCACTTGGATTTTTCCGTACGAAAAAAAGAAATATCATTTTTTCTCCGAATTATTCATACACACACGGTGCAGGAGTTGGGCATATTTAATTTATTAAACACTAATGTATATAAAATTCGTTTTATTTTACACACTGAAAAATGGTAGAAAATAATAATTAATTTTTCAATAAAATCGTTGTCACGACTCGTATTTTTTCTTCGAGTCAGTAATTTGACAAATCAAACTGTCATTGTTCACATTAGTGTATTCTCTAAGAAAAAATTGAACGTGGTTTTTACCCCGGCGGCGTGCCTGTTACACTGTCGGTGAGATGTCACGCACACATCGCCGCGCTATGTATGAGTGAAGCTACAGCGGACCGTTTGTAGGCAGCTTGGACTCTGTTCAGTTTACGTTTTTTTACTTATGTGGCCCAAGCCCGCACAATAGGTCTAGGTATATTAAAATTTTACAATGCGGGGGGCCTCGCACCACCACCGGGCGCCATATTGGATTCAAGTGGATGACACTTGAGAGATTAACAAACTACATAATAAAATATTTAAATAACATTTGTACTGCTAAATATTGTGATTGCGATTAAACAATAATATAAAGAGCACCTCGTATTAGAAAAGCTCTTAACACCTGCGAAATATTTTGAAATAGAGATGGAAAGATTGTAAATCATGGAAAGTTGTCTTTCATCTGGTTAATGTTATTATAGGTACCTACCTCAGATTAATGTATGTTCCAATCCATTCTAAAATCTCTTTGGTTTCCCAACAGTACTTGTGAGGCAATAAAGAGCCCTCATATATTTGGACCCTCGGGGACTAATAAATAGTTGCGTTAAACAGACCACTTAACAAACCTCTTTGGAGTGCCTTTGTACCTAATTTAAAAGTAAATAAACTGAGAGACTTGTACTATTTTGTATTCGGTGCCGATATGACTTTTATTTAAGTACAGTTTTTGACGCAATTCTATTAATTTCATTATTTGCAAATGGTTACTTTCTATTATTTGTAACAAAAACAGTATGAGGACTATTTTTTATTAATCATTGTGAAAGTGAAACTGAACAACTTACTATATAAAACATAGGGCTTCTAAGAAACATACTCTAAAAAAACCGGTCAAGAGCGAGTCGAACTCGCGCACCGAGGGTTTCCGTTCCGTACCATCATAATAAATACAGCAGAGCAGAGTAGAATAATTAAATTATTATTGCAGTTTTAGGTCAGCGCCATCTCTTGACCGATAGTGGAACTAATATTTTTTTTAGTTCAGTGCCATCTCTTGAACGATAGTGAAACTTGTAATTTTTTTCTTAGGTCAGCGCCATCTGTTGACCAGTAGTGGAAGTGGAAGTAATGTATTTTTGTCGATAATTTCTAAAAAAGTGTGCTGTATTGTGACATCGTTTTATTTTTCCTATAATCTTTACATAAACTACTATCACATATAAATAATTATTTCAGATTTTTCTCTTTCCAAACTTCGGAGATAAGGGGGAAACGGTATTTTTTTTTTTACGTTTTTCATCATAAGTCGAAAATTATGCGGCCTAAAATAATGTTTAAATATGACATGTGCAAATAGCGCTTATTCATATGATACCCTTGCCCTAGTGGCCCCACTTCAAATTTTTAAGACCGCTTCTCAGTCCCTATTGTATTTTTTTTATTTGCAAAATATTTGGGCAAACATCATCTTAAACTATTCTAAATTTTAAGTTGATACCATTAGTAGTTCTCGAGATATCCAGATGTGACAGACAGACTGAGTCGCACCATAAACCGCGATTAATTTAGTAAGGGATGACCAAAATTTTGTGGCGTATTTCGACAGAGTCATGTTAATTTTCAAGGAATTAATAGGTACTTCCTGAAAATAAACAAACCTGTATACCCTGTATAGTTGAACTGTCCCTTAATAGTGATTAGCGACCTGCCCTTGGCCTCGCTTCGCTTCGGTTCCTTCTTTTTTTTGCCAATTTTGACCTACCAAAAACACCCAAAAAGAAAACAAATACCTTCAAGTCGTCACCTCCATTCACTCCAAAAGTCTGTTTCCGTCCCGTCCGAGTCCCGTCATCGGTGAAAAACGCGCTGATGGTTAAAATTTAGCGATTGGTCTGCTGGAATGCACCCCTGTTGTACTCATTGGGCGCATTCTGCCAGACAAATCTTTGAGTCATCGATCGCCATAGAGTACATTTTAACCATGGAAAGTAAAATAGTGAACATTTCTATACAAATTACTTTCCATGAGTAAAAATTACTCTATGGCGGTCGATGCCTCAAATATTTGTCTGCCAGAATGCGCCCATTGACTTCTGACACGCGGCGTGACAATACCGCATAGAGTAAGATAAAAAACGGAGTTTTTGGCGCCATTTTGTTTCGGTTTGGTGACTATTTTAATTATTCGCAAATTGATTCATAGTGGATATTGTGTCTTAAAATTGGTGCAGTTTTGTGGTACAAGTGTCTACGCAACTGAACAATATGTGGGATAATTGAAATAGGCGCGATCTTGGTTGTGTGAAGCCGAGACTTTTAGTATAGTGGTGGCTACCTCGGCAGAACTTACCAAGTGAACTGTCTTGATATACTTGGTGCCAAATGCTCCAAGCCAAGCAGCATTGGAATGCGATGCACCCACATTCTAATGTAAACTGAAACAATCTACCACTGAACTATTTAACACTTGACACTGGCAAAAATTACTTCCAAGAGGAAAGTAGATTGCCAAAACAAAAATAAGAAGAAGAAGAAGATAAAAAAGCAATACCGTCATGTGGCGGAAACATTTAGATCCAAAATAATTTCCTTTTTAATTATTTTAAGTAAATAACTACAACAATATTTAAAACAATCTGATAAATTAATAATAATAAAATTGGTATTTTAAAAATAATAATTGGCCCGATTATCACAAAGATAAACATTTGTGAACTTCAGAAAATATTATAGACTCATGACCTCGTTATTTATATAATATTATATTATAATTTAATATTATATTATTATAATAACTCGTTTGGTAATAGTACATTATGAGACAAGTTAGCTTAGGTTGGTCATTGCACACAAGGCTGTGGGTTGCAGCCCGAGCCGCAGGCGAGGGCGTAACTCAACCGAGTGTGCAATGAGTAAAAGCTCACGAGTTTCATACGACGTTTTTCAACACATTTGCGAGGAAAATACAAAGTAATTTACCACACAGCAACAAATACGACAAAAACAAAATATGACAATTATGGGAAAAGGCGCGTAAGTTTTTTTTTGTTTTTTTCACACGCCCAATGCAGGAGTATTTTGCGAACAAAGGGGTGAGTGAACATACAGCCTACTTCAAAACTATAATTTTAAGTGCTAAAATCCAAATATTTTAATATTTTATAACAAAATATTATGAATTATGAATAATTTTATAATAATAAATATTTCTTTGACTTAATTAAAGACTTACACATTTATTTATTTCAAAAATGAATATGAACTTTCAGAAATAACTGTATAACCCAGTTAAATTGGGAATGCTCTGTTTACTCGCATAGAACTTGCAGTAAGGTACTAATTTAACTTTGTAGGGATAATTCTATAACAACCTAGTGTTTTATATATTATTGCACGCGTTTGTTATAGCTCGGTTTATGGCCCTAAAAGCGATGTATTAGGGCTCACTTTACGAGCAAGTGTGTTGAAAATTAAATGTGTTAATTAGGGAAAATAATTAAAGTAAGTAATTTATACAGTAACCTAACAATTGGTTTTGTTATATCTCAAAGGGATTAAGGTAGCGTTTTCGATGAAAGCTCCCATAGTACAGTAGCCCGTAGAACATTTAAATCACCAAAAAGGTTACCGTTTGCCGTTGTGATATAGTTAATTATTACGAAATTATAGATACTTTAACCCAAGTTTTACAGATCGCAACCCGCCGTAACCTATATTTGTATAACTCCAAAATTGATATTTTTTTATTTTTCGAGGTTTACCACATAGTTTAGCTATTGTCGTATTCTACAGCTTCGGTTGATTGCCACAGATAAAAGTAAGACTATAAAAAATAGCCATACACAGATTTAAGACCTGATGAAAATGGTTGGATTTTATCTGGTCTTAAATCTATGTATGATCACTTTCCATAGTCTTACTATTATCAGTGGCAATCAAACAAAGCTGTAAAACACGACAATAGTTAAATCGTGTGGAAATCCTTGAAAAATAAAAAAATATCCTTTTTGGAGATATTCAAATATAGGTTACGGCGGGTTGCGATCTGTAAAATTTGGGTTAAAGTATCTATAATTTTGTAATAAATAACTATATCACAACGGCAAACGGCAACCTTTTTGGTGATTTAAATATTCTACGGGCTACTGTACTACCAGGTAAGGCGGCTTGAATTTTTCCGATACTTACAACACATCGTTATATTTAAACCAATTTACACAAAACCTTGACAAATTTATATTCATAAACCATCCTCATGAATTATCTATCTATTGTAGAAAACCGCATGAAAATCCGTGCAGTAGTTTTTAAGTATCTTAAGATAAAGTTTATTTCTCTTTTCATTTACAGCAAGATTTTGACCTAATAGGTATCTATTTAGTACCGTAATCTTTTTCATCAATCTGTCCTTTTCATTCAAAATAATGTTAAGAGACCTAAACCGAGTTAGCGTTGGCCAACACGGCTTCCTACAAACAATGTTTAAATTCCAGTTCTGAGGATTTAAGCAACATTTTCTCGTATACGCGCTTTTAGCCATTGACGTTTCTTAACATTTGTGAATATTTCATGGCTTTTAAAGGCTCGACACCATAAAACCATTATTTTTCGTTACGTGTCTGTTCGCTATGGGGTTACACTTTTAGGCGTACGGCTAAAAGCAATTTCTTGCTAACGCTGTCAATTAATGTGACGAAATTAATTTGAATATCAATCTTAGCGAATTATCAATCAAGTTGGTGATTTGACGTGTGGAATTAATATATTAATAACACATACATATAACACATATGATGAGAGATGAGAGACATCTAAAATACCTATATTCTATCAGTGGTGAGGGGTGAAGGCATGCCGTTCTACAAAAATGATATAATCTGCAAAGTTAATAGTGGTCCATCAGCAAGTTTAATGTCCCCACTGCTGGGGCACAGGCATTCCTTAACGGGCCATAACCCACCACGCGGGCCCAATGCGGGTTGGTGGGTGTTAACGACTGCAAATGCAGCCGGGACCAACGGCTTAACGTGCCTTTCGAAGCATGGAGGAGGTCGAGATAAAAAATTTTTCGTCACCCATCCCATGATCGACCCGTGCGAACGTTGCTTAACCTCCGCAATCGCTGGGCCAGGCACTAAACCACTGAGGCACCGAGCTCCTCTACAAAAATTTTATAAGCTGCAAAGTCAATAGTGGATCGGGGTGGAATTTCAAAAAGGTAAGCCGATGGGAATCGCCTTGATGTGATGGACCTTTCGCCACTAATATTTATACAGAAAAGTTATAACTTTGTTGAATCGCCTGCTCTTTTCGCATGAGCAATGTCGCAGCAGCGTTAAACTACAGTTAAGGCTGTAGACTTGCATCACGTTCCATTTTTAGATTGGAGAAAAAATAAATATGAGTCGTATTCTTATTTGTTACAGCTTAAACGTTTTTGAAAAATACCTCTGACAAGCAAGTTTGAAATTCCACTTGAACAGATTGTCTTCGTTTTAAAATACCTGACAATTTATTATGTTTTTAGGGTTCCGTAGCCAAAATGGCAAAAAAACGGAACCCTTATAGATTCGTCATGTCTGTCTGTCTGTCTGTCTGTCTGTCTGTCTGTCTGTCTGTCTGTCCGTCCGTATGTCACAGCCACTTTATTCCAAAAGTATTAGGACTACATAGTTGAAACTTGGTAAGTAGGTGTATTCTGTGAACCGCTTTACGATTTTTACACAAAAATAAAAAAAATGAAATATTAAGGGGGGCTCCCCATACATGAAACTGAAACTGAAAATATTTTTTTTCATCAAACCAATACTTGTGGGGTGTCTATAGATAGGTCTTTAAAAATGACATTGAGGTTTCTAAGACTATTTTTTTTCAAAGTCAGCCGTTTGAAAGATATATGCCGCCAAAGTGGTAAAATGTGTGTCCCCCCCCCTTTAACTTTTAAAGTAAGAGGGTGAAAAATCTAAAAAAAAATATAAGCTATAGATCTTAATAAACACTTTCAACGAAAATTAGTTTGAACGAGATGCAGTTATTAGTTTTTGAGATATAGCACATTTTCCAAAACCGCAAATATAACTTTGTCATTCATACAAATACTGTGAAAAACAAAGTTATTTTTTCAGACGAAAAATGATAGCGGTATTAAAATATGGTACGGAACCCTACTGCGCGTGGCCCGACACGCACTTGGCCGGTTTTATCTCTATACGGCACTAATTTAAGAATTTTGCTTCCTAAAACTAAAGTTTACATCAATAATAATGCTTTCATCCTTTAGATAACTTCATTGGCAAAACACTAATTTCGTTGAAATGCAAATATACAGCCTTAACGAATATTAATATTTTTTTTGTGTGGGTTTACTCGCCTTAAAGTGATAGGCTGTTGAATTCTGATCTCCGTCTTTTAATATCCTCTCATTCTGAATAATCTTATAACAGCAGTCTTCAAACTGTTTATTTCCAGAATTGCGAATTAAGACTTTTTTTAAGCAGTTGGGGGGTTAAAGTTCAATTTCATTAATTTTTTGTTGTTTGCGTACTACCTTTCATACCAAATTTCAGCTTTCTAGGACTTCTGGAAGTACCCTTTGAGTTTTGATGATCATGAGTGAGTCAGTGACGTAATCGGGGTATTTTAGATATCAATAAAATCTATATTATAAAAGCTATACAATTATAACTTTATATATTTAATAAATATACTACTGACATCACATTCCGATAATTTTGTTTATCTAGTTTACTCCAAACCCAAGATTATGAGGGTTCAAAAAAACGACGAAGCGCTTCGAGAAAAGGTAGGTAGTGCCCTTGCGCTTCGCTTCCTAGTGTTGGCGGGGGCACTTTTGAATAAACCACATCTGGTATGGAGCACAATTTTCAGAAGCGGGATGATAAAGCAAATGCATTCACGATTCCACAACATGGTTAAGCTAATTTATTTTGGCATCGTTCATTGTGTCCACACGTAAAAGGGGGGCTAAGCTAATACTTTAGTTTCAGGCAAAATTTCGGACGTATTCTTCTCTCGATGTCCATTTACGGACGCGCTCATCCGTAGAATGAATGTATATGACAATACAGATTAATAGTAGTTTCTACAGTTATTGTGTTTGTAATTAATAAGAATATCTAATAAGTACTCTAGTAAATACTTAATTTGTAATATAAATGGTTCACAATTTGCACAATGTATTTTATTGGAATCATTCGTCCAAGGAATCATCATAATCTTCTTAGAATCATCAATAACGGAGAGCGGAGAACAGAGCCTGTAGCCAATGTCACATTTACACATTTTCGCTATCGCTTCGCTCCGAAAAATGTATGAATTTGACGTTTTTAAATTCGATAGTTAACGAAACCTTATGTCAATCCCATACATGTTTCGAAAGCGAAGCGATAACGAAGATTTGCAAATGTTACTTTGGCTAGGGGGTCAGATCACATATAGATAGAGCAAGCCTATTCTAGAGACGGGCACAGAGTAGCTTCATGTGACCATAGTGCCACAGACAACTATTATAAAGGTGGCGCTGCATCTGTTCATTATGTATGTTACAATTGTCATTTTATTTACACGCACTTTTTCTTCGCTGTGAATGCTTTTCGGTATGCTTAGTCAAGGGTATCGATTTAAATCAATATAAGTCTTAAAAAAATTACGAATAAAAAATTAAATATGTAATCTGTCAGAGGTAAAATAGCTCTGAACACATAACACACTGAGATTAAATAACTATGAACCTTTTTAATTTCATCGAAGCTATGAACGCACTGTATAGCAACATGGTAAAGTGTCTTTGGTTTATTTAGTCCTAGCCTAAGGTCCTAGCAAAACGGTCTGAAAGTATCTAGAGTACCTAAGGTTTTAGCTCAAAGTTTTGAGAACACTCTGACACTCTGCCGAAACTACCGACAGGTAACGGTCTATAGTAGGACTCCTGAATTTTGTGGGTTCTGTTATTTAATTACCTGGGATAAGTCGTCATTTCAATTATTATGGTTGAGATTGAAACTATAAATTAAAATATAATAAGGTAGGTATGTTTATTTTATTAGCCGTGAGGCGCCCGGCAGAGAGTTGTGGAAAATTGGTTAGTGTGGAATATATACCCTATCTAATCAACCATATTCGGCTTATATAAGGTTATTACCAAACAGCCTATGTAGCTTACCTTCGTGGACCAGGAGGTCAACAATGAACACACGAAACCCGAAAGAACTCCGTAATTTCGGGCTGTTTCTTACCACGAAACTACTACGGGCCCGTCAACGGGACGTAATCGGAATTTGACGTTTGCTGTTACGGATAGCTTACTATGATCGCTCGAACCCGACACGAAAATTCGATTTTGACATACAGTTTTTCGGGCGTTTAACCTCACTTCTCACGAGAACTCATAAGTGCTACCGTAAGAGTTTCGGATTAACATTTTATTCCAAAAATTGTTTTAAAAAACAAAAAACTGGGGCTGTTAGAATAAAAAAAAGTTGTCCTCCAGCCCTACCCGACTTCAATAGACGTGTTTTATTACAATGATAATGCGTATCTAGTGATTTCAATATTATTTATTGCTTTTTAGAGGCAGAGTGGGGTTTTGAAGTCGGTTTTTTGTTTTTTAAAACAAATTTTTCTTTTTTTCTTTTTAGTGTAAGTACCTTCTGTTTTAGTTATAATTTATCTAGGTAGATAGAAAAATCGGTTAGGCCAAACATGAGAGAATCGCGGACAACCATGCATACGGGTCAAACTGAGAATAGAACCTCCTTTTTTGAAGTCGGTTAAAATACCAAAACCTTGTCCTAAGTGTAAAAATTATTTTCTGAAAACCGCATCAAAATTGGTTCAGCTAAACGCGAGATAATCGCGGACAAACATACATACATACGAGTCAAACTCAGAACCTTTTTTTTTGAAGTCGGTTAAAACACTAAAACCTTCTCCTAAGAATAACAAATACTTTTCTGAAAACCGTATCAAAATCGGTTTAGCCAAACGCGAGATAATCGCGGACAAACATACCTACGTAATGCGAGTGAAACTCAGAACCTTATTTTTTTTGAAGTCGGTTAAAATACTAAAACCTTCTCCTAAGTGTAACAAATACTTTTCTGAAAACCGCATCAAAATCGGTTCAGCCAAACGCGAGATAATCGCGGACAAACATACATACATACATACAGGTCAAACTGAGAGCCTCCTTTTTTGTTTTTTGAAGTCTGTTAAAAATGAAGTGAGTTATTGTCAATTTTATATCAGTTTGGGTCTTGGATGAATTAACCACGTTTGGGTTTTGTTTGACTACTAAGAAGGTGTACTAAAAAACTTTTATGCCTACACATATATAGTAACATATTTAATACTCTCTACTTATCACAGTTTTTTTTGTTATAAATGTTATAAATGTGACCAGAAAACGGTCCAACACTTCAATCTCCAATCCTTCCCGCTTGCCAAATGTGGAAATTATGACAACGTCCACTCACGGAAGGGGTCCTATGTAGGGTTGCCAACTTTTTTTGGATCAAATTTATTTATTTATTTATTTATTTATATATACATAATTATACGGGATAGACCCAATTACATAATTATGTGGTAGGTACTACAAACATAACTCAAGTTGGTTAACAAGAGATTTCGAATTGTCCACAAATACATCAAAGTCAGGGTAGGTAACCAGGAGCGCGTTGAGTGCCTCATGCATGCGACACAACGGCGACTGCCTACGCGCCACCGTGCGACATGGTGGACGCGCAAACAGTCGATGCCTACGATTGGAGCGAATGCGTAAATAATTCTCAGGCACATATAGCCGAAATAATTGTTCCACGCATTCAGGCGAGTCCATACTCCCACGCAAAATCGCTATAGCGGTTGAAATCTCCAATCGAGCTCGCCTGACTTCCAAAGAGTTCATCCCCAGCATTCCCAGCAAGAACTTAGTAGGGTACATAAAAGGATAATAACCATATATCCGCTTATAGTAGTAGCGTAGAAAAGCCTTTTGAACCTTTTCCAACATAAGTCTGTACTTGGCCTCATGAGGATTCCAGATACACGAGCTAGACTCCAAAGAGCTTCTCACAAGACTCGTAAATAAGAGTTTGATGACGTGCGGATTATGGAAATCGCGTAAGTTGCGCAAGACAAACCCCAAACGGCTGAAACAACTACGAGAGAGAGCGGAAATGTGTTCGTTAAACGTCAGCGAGGAATCGAAGGTTACACCTAGGTCTTTCATAGTGCTTTTCCGATCGATGATATCACTACCTAGAATATAGCTATATTTGGTAGGATTGTGACGGCGACTGAAAGTCATGACAGAACACTTACTGATGTTAAATTCCAAATCATTCTGCTCACTCCATTTAAGTAATACATCGATATCCTTTTGAATGAGTTCACAATCCGCTTCGTCATTGACCACCGCGTACAATTTCAGGTCGTCGGCATAGAGAAGACAGTTCGTATATTTAAGGACATCTACCACGTCTTTAATCATTAATAGAAAGAGCAGAGGCCCAAGTATGGATCCCTGGGTTACACCTGAGGGTGTTGAATAAAGTTGCGAGACATAGCAACCATGGCGTACATACTGTTGCCTATCCCTGAAGTAATCAGAAAGCAAATCTATAAGCTTAGAAGAGAAACCAAAAGCGTTCAGCTTCGATAAAAGGATTCTACAATTGACCCTATCGAAGGCTTTACGATAATCAAAGTACAGTACATCTACTTGTTTGCCTTCATCCATCGCCCTTGAGATATATTCGACCAACGTTAACAAATTAGTATTTACCGATCTACCTGGCCTAAATCCGTGTTGCTCATTACAAATGTATGGCTGCACTTGTTTGAGAACAACATTATACAAGAGAATCTCAAAGATTTTTGCAGGTGCTGAAAGAATGGCAATTGGCCGATGCTCTTCGACAAGCGATTTGTTACTGCTTTTGGGGATAGGTGTAACACGAGTCACTTTCCATGTTGATGGGTAGACATCATGACGAAGAATGAGGTTCATCAAGTGGCAGAGAGGAATGGCAATAGCTTTTTTGCACAACTTCAGGAGATCTGCTGGCACACCATCAGGACCCGGGGACCAACTAGACTTTAAGCTATTAATGGAATTCTCAACGTCTGTAACAGAGAAATCACCGACATCTATGTGCGCATACGTCGGAACAGAAATAGGTGGTGATTCCAGAGTCTGATTGTCCTGTGTGTAGATGCTCGAAAAATGACTTGCAAAAGCGTTCGCCGCACCAGCACCGGAGCACTGAAGACCCTGGAACATAACACTTGGCTCAAAGCCACCTATGGACCTTAAACTGTTCATGTGACGCCAAAAATCTCGAGGATTGCTGTGCAGATTACATTCCAAGTTTCTGATGTAGGATTTGTATGCCAATGGGATTCTTATCTTAAGAAAGGCCCGAAAATTCGAAAAGCGAACGTAACTCTCATGACAATTAGATTGTTTCCACGTGCGATGAAGAGAAGTTTTCATGCGAATATCCCTGATAATATCCGCAGTAAACCAAACTGGATATCGTCCTGTAGAAGACTTAAATCTGTGTTTTTTTGGAACATGTTGGTCGAAAACGTTATAAAGGGACTCATAAAACAATTCTAAAGCGGAGGGTAAATTTTGTGATTGGAGTACAGAGGTCCAGTCTAATTCGTTAATGTGATAGCGCAGAGCAGTTCGATCGACCCTATTAAAGTTCCAGTCCTTACTATTGTCAATGTTGCTGGGTTGCTTGGAGCCGCGCTGAGTGGTAGTCTCGAACGTAATTTCAATGACAAGTGGAGGGTGATATAAATCTGTACGAGGTACTAAACTTTCACACTCAGATACATTTACTGCACTAACGCACTCCTGTGTTAATACGATATCCAGTTTACCATCGTGAGAATTAACAATTTGATTTCTATCCACTAAGTTTCAAAAAGATAAAAAATAACAATAATAATTTGTAACATTCAATGAGGCACTATTCATATTAATGTCTCCTATTATAATGACGGGTCTATTTAAAGTATGAATAAAACTTTCAACCTTAGTGGACCAATCCAAATAAACATTATCAGAAGAAGAGGGGGGTATGTATACGACACAAAAGAACATAGATTGAGAATGCACAGTAACAGATGCCCAAAGGTCTTCTCCAGATGAAGTTTCAAGTAGTAGTAGTCAAAATATAGTAGTTTTAAGATTTTTAGTGTAAAAATATAGTAGATGACGATAAAGTCCAAAAAAATATAGTAGGTTGAAGTTTTGTATGGAGGATTTTAAAGAAGTTGCATTTTTCATACTTAAGTAAGTACTATAACATTTTCATAATTTATTCAACAACCATAATAGTACATTATGAGACAAGTTAGCTTAGTGTGCAATAAGCAAGAGCTCACGAGTTTCATACGACGTTTTTCAACTTTGCGAGGAAAATACAAAGTAATTTACCACACAGCAACAAATACCTACAACAAAAACAAAATATGACGATTAAGGGAAAAGGCGCGTAGGTTTTTTTGTTTTTTCACACTTCCAATGCAATAATATTTTGTGAACAAAGCGGTGAGTGAGCATACAGTCTACTAAAAATTATAATTTTATGTGATAAAATGCAAATATTTTTATATTTTATAACTAAATATTGTGAATTTTGAATAATTTGATAATAATAAATATTTGTCCGAGTTAATTAAGGACTTACACATTTATTTATTTCAAAAATGAATATGAATTTTCAGCGGCATAAAACCTCTTTGTTGTTACTAAAAAAAATAACTGTAGGTATAACCCGGCTAAATTGGGAATGCTTTGTTTACTCGCATAGAACTTGCAGTAAGGTACTAATTTAACACTGTAGGGATAATTCTATAACAACCTAGTGTTTTATATATTATTGAACGCGTTTGTTATAGCTCGGTTTATGGTCCAAAAGCGATGTATAAGGACTCACTTTACGAGCAAGTGTGTTGAAAAGACATGTGTTTAATCACAAAAAATATTATGCAATTACTTGTGCATTTACGTATTTTTTTGTTGCTTTTGTTTAATTTTTTCACTTGAAAAAATATAGTAGTTTTGCCTACTATATATTTTTTCAAAAAATATAGTAGGCGAGCCCTCAATGTAGTAGGATACTATATTATATAGTAGGGTTGGCAACCCTAGTCCTATGTCACATGAGTAAATAGTGCCTATGTCCTAGTAAGTAACTACGTAAGGACTATGTAAGCGTTTTTATAATAACAAGTATTAATTATAATTACATGTATTAATTGATCACGAAACTATAGTTGTTGCTGTGCTTCTATTATGAACACAAGAAGCTATATTCTACCAACGAAGCATCTCTCTTTGTCGCTGTTTTAAGTAGGTATGTTTGAAATTCAAGTGGCAATAATTTGAAGCATCGCTTATCTACTAGGTAGCGAAAGTATACTACTGTAAGTACCTAAGCAATACAAAATCTACTAACAATGAATGTCGTTTTTGATACTAAGAGCTCCATCAAAATAGAGCTAAGTATTGTGTGATTTTGTAATAGAAAAACTCACGGATTTTTTGCGGATGCAACAGGATTTTTGGGTTTTTATATTTTTGCATGTTCCGTCGTTCTGGCACCTTTGCAGCTACCGTGATCACGCGCATAGTATATAATAATAATTTATTTATTTTCGCAATAACCTTTTACAGATATTATCTTATCTAAAAAACATGGCTAAGAAATTTCACATTGCGCTTGGTAGCATCTGCAGCCGAACTAGTCGAAATATATTTAACTTTATTAATTCTAGGCCTTAGGAAAATATATAAATAAATATATGTCGCAGTAAGATAGCTGTTAATCCCTAGGTATAGTTATGTTATGAAGATAGTTATTTATAAGCGGTTCATAACTATATTACTAGACTAATCCAATGAAATAGTCTGTTATGAGTTGATATTTATTTGATTTTCATACCTTTTTAACCCACGACGGAACGGAGGAGGTATATTAGGCGTTAGGCGTAAGTTATCGTACGCGTACGTTAGTTATGTATATTTTCCTGAGTTTCTCCAAAGATCACATCAAAACAAGCTTTTGAGCTTTGTTAAATAAAAGGCATAAGTATTTTGTTGAACATTTATTGGCACAGGTCAACTCTAAAATAATAGCACACATAAATACAATGATCATATATACCTTATATACCTGATCGTTTCCCAAACTATTAGATATAAATGGACTTTTCATGCTTTCTTTGTTTTTTTTGCATATAAACGTAGTGATGTCATTGGATTTTAAAGTACGTATTATTTAATGCAAAGATCATTAAATTAAAACTCATAACGATAAGATATACCTAGTACCTATTTTACCTCCACGATCGCATCTACACTCGACGTCAGAAAAATTGCACCTCTTCGAAAATTAGTTTAGACTTGGCCACCTGCTATACGTTTTATTGTGTAAATGTTGATATCTATTGAAAGTACATTTAATGAATTTTCAGTTAATAATTGTTTGTTTTAATTAATATAACAGTTACTATACTTAAACGCTTAAAGCGTAATTGCTTGCGTTGCCATAAAAAGGAAATAAAAGGGGTCAATTCAGGAAATGCGGGTAAATTCGCTATCGAGATGATGGAGAAAACACACTTCAACAGTTCCATTAAAAAAGGAATACCCAAGATGGATACTATTGCCCATGAAGTTGCTCAAATATTGCAAAAATATGAGGCAATGTACAGCTTGACCATAAAGAGTTGAAATTAAATAAAATGGAGCTAAAATTTTTCTGTACAAAACATAGTCAGTGTTGCTAAATTATTCGTGATTTTGACGTGTTTAAAATAGAAAATGGTGCCCTCAATTTTTGTCAACTCTTTATGGTCAAGCTGTAATGTTGCTCGGAAACTGAATCTTAGTAATTGATTCCGTTCGACGAGCATTCTAACGGTTGTCCGAAGGGGAAGAAGTATATAACAACACTTACCATTAAATTAGATAGGATTAAATTAACTTTGAAGACATTTTTGAAAAGGTGCGATTTTTCTGACGCCGAGTGCAGTACCTAATTAGTTCCAATATTGTTCATTAAAATTAATTTTGGAGTACGCTTGTACTTAATTAAGCGACCCTGATTAGATTTTCGAATTAAGATTTGGGACAGTAGGTACATACTCCATTATTTTTTATGGTTTTTATTGGTTAGCTTATTTGAAGCATTGCTAAGAACCTTAACAGAAATGTTAAATCAAACAAAGGTTAGCATAAAAGAAATCTTTACCGCAGTTCGTGATGTGTATATGAGTATTGTACATACTTTCTAAAGCCAAGTTGAGCTTTTAACGCAAGGCTTGCGGTACAATGACAGGTTTTGGTGTGTCTCATAAATGGAACACCAAAATAACTTTATCACTATTGGGAGGGTGCGAAGGTATAATAATCGATCTCAGCGCTCATGGTGGCAAAAAGTAGAAATAAAGAAGGCTCTGTAATCTGTTTGAAAACAATATTTAATTTATTATTAGCGATACAGGAATAATTATATATGTTTATTATCACTTAGTAAAATTATTAAAGTAGCTTTATCCTCTTGTTTTTCAAAATCTACAACTAAAAAAGAAGTAAACAAAGCCTGATATAGCCAAAATAAAACACTCATTTTGAATAGATCTTACTTGCCATATTTAATTTAAATGACCAAAAATGATTTCTCAACACTTTGTCCACCCAAATCACAGTAATTTTGAAATTTACATTAATAACACAATATGTATAGTATTTTTTAACATTTTGTCACAATGCCGCCATTACATATCAAAACGTCAAAACGGTCAGGTCAGAGCCAACAAAGTTGCAATACGCTAGGTGGCGCTAAAAGCGTGCACGGAGCCAATAGGAATATTGACTTTACTTTCCCTATTTGTTTGTTAAAAATAAAACACATTTACGTATTGTTATGCCTACGTATTTTATTATTTAGATTTTCAAGGACCGTAGTCAAGGTGACTAAACGAAACGAATTTCTAATGCTACGGCTCCACGTGCGTTAACGTTAATGCAATTACGCGTTTGCTAAGGCATTATATGTGAGAGAAAATAAAAGAAAGGATGGCAATGTGAGATATTTATTAATTTATTTCAATATCGTGGTTATGACTAGGTTACCGAATAAGTTATTGATTCTAAATTTATTACATGTCTTAGATTTATTAGCTTTAACATTACTTTAAATATTGTAATTTTATAACACAATTATTACTGTCATAAAAGGAAGTAATACTTAACTACATTACCAGATAGTTCAGAGCACCGATCCGACAGAGTGCCGTGTCCGACAGTTGAACAACGTCTGAGCTATCGACACCTGCGCAAGCCGCTTTTATACACGTGCGCAAACAAGCTCGGTGGCGTGATGTGGCGTGATGGCGCAGTGGGGAGGCGCACGTGCACACAGTTGTTTTACGAGTCGTTTAGTGACTTTTATTTATAAATTACATTGAATAAACTAATTATTTGTAACAATTATATTAATTGTAATAAAAATCTACTATTTGCATAGTTTTTTATTTATTTACTAAGAAAAGACGTGCATTCTCCCACACGGCCATTCTGACGAGCAGCCACTTGGCTCGCGAACAAAACAATTTACACTTTATTTTTCACAAATCACGAATCATTAAAATCTTTATTCGAAACTACATTATGTTTAGTAACTATATTTCCAATTTGTGGAATAGCAATAAAGCACCAAATTGAATTTAAACTTCCAGTATAGGAAATGTAACGTTTCGTCAACGGATGAATAATTAAATTCACTGCCTTAATTTATCAGTCTACTCGCTTCAAGTAATATCAATCTGCATTTATATAAATATTGCATTATTTTTATTGAATTTATTGGATTAAAATTGTTTTAACTACTGAATCTACCAGCAGTTCGTAAAGGAGGCCTCTCGAGAAAGAACTGCCGAAAGAAAACTCTGAGAGGTTATGCCGACCTCCAATGACAATGTTAAATAGATCAAATCAAACAATATTATGTAAGATTTTTTTTCAAACATAAATAAAAACAGTTGATTAACTCTCAAATTAATAAACATGGATATTTGTTATCTGAAAAATAAATCATTATTATCGAATCACACAACATCATCATCATCAAATCGCCAAATTACATGACTCTAACGCTAAATAATATAGCAACTAATCATGGTCAAATTACATGACCGTAAAGCTAAATAACATAGCAACTTACTATGGTTAAATCACATGACCGTAAACCTAAATCACCTAGCAACTAACTATGGTCAAATCACATGACCGTCAAGCTAAATAACATAGCAACTGATTATGGTCAAATCACATGACCGTCAAGCTAAATCACATAGCTTCTAATTATGGTCAAATCACATGACCGCCAAGCTAAATCACATAGCTTCTAATTATGGTCAAATCACATGACCCAATTCACTTTTATTTCAGTGAAACCTTCAATGTGAGATAACCCTTTTTTTTTATATAAAAAAAACTACATAACAATAATCTCCATTGGTAAACAAAACAACAAATTTTAAAAACCTTAAATGTATAGTAAGTACTAATTACAAATCACTCGTATTTATAATAAGAATCTTTGTAATCGTAGATGTTACATTGTACTGGTGCAGACCAGTGTCCGAGACACGCAAACGCCTACAATTCAGGATCATCAGAGCCCCAGGTGTACGTCATCTGGATAATCATGGACATCAATCAGCAGACACTGTAACAATTGAACATTTTAAGTCTTCTAAAAACATAAACTTTTTATTTTTCAAATAGTGTGTGTAGGGGTGTGTTGTTGTATGTGAGTAAGTGCATGTGTCGTGTGGGTATTATAATATAAAATAGTAACAGAGCTTTGGTCAGACTACTACCACAAGAGCATGGAGAACTTTCGATTCAATGTTCTATATTGCTCAGATAGTAGTAATTGCTTCGGTAAAAATAAGACACGAAGGCACGGCAAACTTGCAATATTATTCATTACTCGTAAATTATATAGTACTACCTCGGTAATAACATAAGCCACATGAGCACGGCGAACTTAAAAATATTATTTATTTTTTACTTAGTAGTACCTAGGTAAAAAACCATTACAAAGTTCATATGGCACAGCATTCATTAGAATCTCGCGACCTCGGTAAAAATCGCCTCAATGGCACGCACGGCCAACTGGTAATATTCTTTATTGCTCAGTATACAGTGAACATCTGGCCAGGAGTCAGTGCATAAAGAGAAATAAGATAACCAGGTTAAGGAGATCAGTCTGTCTCCAACGATTTTGTCACCTCGCCTTCTATTACAGGGGAGTGACCTAAAATTATCACGAACCACAGTTCGCAACACATCCGACACATCCGATTATTATTATACGTTTATAGTTTATTCATAAAAATAAATATCATAGTGATCTTTGAAGAGTGACGAAACATCAATTATAGTCAAAAACACTACTGCCACGAATGGGCATTAATCTCAAAACATTACAACATCTAAAACTCATAGAAGTAAGTGAAGACTAAGTTTGAGTAATTCGCAGACTAAAACATTCAACAGACCTCATCTGATGTAACCTTTATCTTTGTGTCAAATAATGACAAAACGGGTTGAGAAAAGATATCCAAGAATACTATTATCAATTTCATTTTATATTGATGTAATTATCACCTTTTTTGTACAACATAAAAACAACTAGTATTAACTTTAAGTTTATCTTGTTTACGAAAAACTAAAACATCAACGTGAAACTTAAATTAATCACGAAATCTTTAAGTATCATCACATCACTTAGAAAATCATACTCACTTTTCTTTTTGGAATCAATCACCAGCTGTTTGGTGAGATCTGCTGCCACAATAGTACAGTAAAGTACAATTGCACAGTAAAATTACAGTAAAGCACAATAAAATATTAAAATCTCAATAATTTACTACTATGTATAATGAGAAGTATTATGAATGCTGAGCTTTTTTTCACTTTAGTCTACCCACATTCTAAATCAACACCAGAGATAAATTTGTGTATATTGTTTACGATATGCTTGTACTAAATTCAGTGAATAAATCGAATTTCTTTTCAAAACTTATGTCAGTATCATAATATTCATAATTTAAATTAACTTTCTTTTGAATATTGAAAATAAATATAGGAAGACTGTTGTTACAAGTTCTACTGTATATTGTATGTACACAGTTTACTGCAATAATTCTTTATTCTTTCGATTGAAAAATATCCCTATTAAAATAGTTTCTATCCACGAGGGATTAAAATAAATGCAGTGCAGTAAATAAGGCATCAAACAACAATGAACTAAAATAAATTCTTTAAAAGATCTAGTAAAATCTAGGGTTTGTAAGTGATCCTACCCTTGTTTGGATCTATTTAAGCACAGGATAATGCACCACAGCAGTCCCGATAAGAATAATTGCTGCACAAGAAGAGAACCTTTGTTTCCAAAGACCAAAGGAGTTCCTGTTTTGCCGAGGAAAACTTTTTCAATTAAAAGTGCCTATAAAAAGATTTTTCTTACTTAATCTACATAATGTTTAAGGCACAATTGACATCTACAATAACTGCATGCACAAAAATTGTTTGAATGTTCAATCCATAGGTAACAATAACGTCAAGTTATCTCTGTTGTAAATGAATAATAAATATCAGTTGGTTATTTGTTGATGTTTCATTTATTTTATTATAGGTTCTGTACACACGATTTTAACCAGAAAAGAAAGGTTTATTCCCACTAGTTCTACTGGACAGTTCTACCAATGAAGTAATAAGACTTTTTCTTATTAGTGCTATGATTTGATACGAAGAATACAATTGTAAACTGTAAAGGGCACAGCTTAATTCACATTAAAATATCTTTCAGCATATAAAATCATCTTTGAAACTTAAATAATTCACTGACGTTACAGTTTGGCCTTAGCACTTACTGCGTTATATTTTCAAATTACAATGCTATTAGGTTATGCTATGTATGATGTCAAAATTTAATGCACTAATATCAATTGTTTTTTTTTTACTGATCAAAGGTGAACAGAATGGTCTAATCGAATTGGCTATATTTTAAGACCAAATTCAATCGAATAAAAGTTAAGCATTTATTTCTACGGAAAGTTAAAGTTCTTTCTTATATCAGTAATGTCATTATTTAATGTTACGTTTTGAATTTCACTATTAAATACCATACTTCGAACATCAGCCAGCAGATATTTCATATAAGTAATCCGTAGTCACAGTTGCAAAATAAAGCGCGCATGGCGGAACTTGACAGACTGATCGCACCCAACCGCGTCTGCCAAGCAACGCTCGGTCCGGCCAGGCGTCGGATGGGTGACCGTTAAGTGGCACTACAACTGAGCGCTTCCGTGCTTCGGAGGGCACGCCTAATCGTCGGTCCCGGCTGTTGTCATCTGATAACAGTTGTTAAGCCAAGTTAGAGGCCTTACGGGCGGCTTGACAAACTCTAACACCAGAGGTGGCCACCAATCCTCATTCGATAAGAAGAAGTTGCAAAATCATGGCCACTTGGTGGTACACTCGCACACTCGTGCAAGGCACATGGAAAATTATATATTCTAGTCTAGACAATTCACACCAATCATTTAGTTCCAGTTCCAAGCTATGCAAAGCTTGTTCTGTGGTTACTAAATAACGGGTAAAAATAAAGAATAATTTAAAAATCTGTGACTAACTACGCATCACAAAATTATGTATACCAGGATTCGAACCCAGAATCTTTGTATCAATCAACCTCCACGAAAGTACACTTATTTTACGAAACATATAGCACTCTTTGCGCAGCATTTGCGTCATCATTTTGAAAATTATAGTTGTGGATTGACCATACATACATAAACTCGCGCCTGTTTCCCATGGGGGTAGGCAGAGACTATGGATCGCCACCTTCTACGATCCTTGCACACTTGGATTGACCAAATGATAATAATTTAGTAAAATCTACGGGTATCTTACAAAAATGTAAAATCTATGGGTACTTATCAGCAATTCGTCGATCAAACGGGAACTGTCGCACTGTTTCATGCTTCATTCCACTGTTCAGATATTTGCAACCACCCAGGATTGATAACTCCGATCCACAATTGGTTACGCGACTTGATCTTCAACACAAAGTCGCCAACGTGGCGGATTCTACAGCAAGCATTTTGATATTCCTGAAACATAAAAATTCGAAGGCAGAGTATATGTAATCCAACTAGGTTAGATCTCACTTCTGATGTGAGAGAAAATAAAAGAAAGGATGGCAATGTGAGATATTTATTAATTTATTTCAATATCGTGGTTATGACTAGGTTACCGAATAAGTTATTGATTCTAAATTTATTACATGTCTTAGATTTATTAGCTTTAACATTACTTTAAATATTGTAATTTTATAACACAATTATTACTGTCATAAAAGGAAGTAATACTTAACTACATTACCAGATAGTTCAGAGCACCGATCCGACAGAGTGCCGTGTCCGACAGTTGAACAACGTCTGAGCTATCGACACCTGCGCAAGCCGCTTTTATACACGTGCGCAAACAAGCTCGGTGGCGTGATGTGGCGTGATGGCGCAGTGGGGAGGCGCACGTGCACACAGTTGTTTTACGAGTCGTTTAGTGACTTTTATTTATAAATTACATTGAATAAACTAATTATTTGTAACAATTATATTAATTGTAATAAAAATCTACTATTTGCATAGTTTTTTATTTATTTACTAAGAAAAGACGTGCATTCTCCCACATATATATATTTAGTACTAGTTAGTTTGTAAATTAACACGTTAAAGTGTTGGCCACATCTGCCTTAACGCCGAGATTAACGCGTTAAGACGCAGGTGGCGCCGTAGCATAACATACCCTATTACCATGAGCCCTAGAAAAGTACCGTAACTTCGTCGGGAAAACGCCAACAAAATATTCTAAAAACAGCACTTGATATAATAATACTTATACGCGTTGTTATCCGTAAAAGTGTTTTGCCTTTATGTTTGTTTTTCAACTGAATTTTAATAAAAGGTTCAATAAAAATATTAATTTTGTACAAGAATAACCAACAAGAAATTCGTCAAGGGCTGATTCTTTCCCTGTTTTGTACTCGTAAATTTTATTTTTGGTGATTTTTTATGCACCAGCTCTAATCATCACAACAGCCCAATCAGATAAATTGTTTTACCAAATAAATAGGAGAGCAATACTTCAATTGAAGCCAGAAAAATAAAGTCTTTAGATGAAGTTTAAGTATGTAAAAAAATTTAATCTGAAGAATGAAAAAGTTTAAACTTTTGAGGTTTCGAAAACACTTTACGTTCCCCATGAAGCATTGTAAAGCGAACTTTTTAGTAATGCAACTGAAAAGTGGTGGTTGCCAACGTAAATATTTACAACTTGGTAGTACACGACGGGGCTCTAGGGAAATCTTTCAAGTCGATATTGCAACGGTACGACTGATTTAATGATGCTAGACTGTTACCCATTTAAAACCAAATAAGTCTAGTCTAGCATCATTGATTTATCTAAGTAATTCGGCAAAGAAAGATAGAGTCTATGGTTTTTTTCTACTTAGAAGAATAAACTGACTAAATGAGCCAAGGACCACATGCAATAACTACAGGGTGATTTTATGAATAGTCGAAAAAAATTGTGGTGTAGCTTAGACCATCAAAGAGAACAACTTTGTCTATGGGACCAATTAAATCAGAGCAAAAAAATGGTCCTAGCGAACTAAAATCTATGGAAGTGTAATTGCAAACAAATATTGTTTAAAAAATGGCACCACGGGGCCGAAAAAGTATAACCCGCTCAGCTTTAGTTGGGCCAGCCACGCACCCTGTGACTAACATTAGTGTTTTTTTTCAATAAATTGCAGTTTGTATTGTAGAGAAAAGATAGAAAGATATTTTTTTATAACAGACAACAGAAATATACTTATTTTACACATTGCCGGTGGACCAGCAGGCATTGTATATGTTACCGGCAATGTGTATAATCCGGCATTGTATACAATGCCTAGGCATTGTATACAATGCCTGAAACGATCAGGCAATGTATGAAATATAATTCATTTTATACTTTGCCTAGGCATTGTATACAATGCCTGCTGGTCCACCGGCAATGTGTAAAATAAGTATATTTCGTATGTTATAAAAAAAAACTCGAAATTTAAGGATCTCGCTCCACTGCGCTTCGCGCTCGCCTTAAATTTCTAACCTATACGCGGGACCTACAGGAGTGAAGTAGGTTCGATTACAAACTCAAATTTCTGTTGTCTGTTATAAAAAAATAACCTCGAAATTTAAGGCTCACGCTCCGCTGCGCTCCGCGCTCGCCTTAAATTTCTAACCTATACGCGGGACCTACAGGAGTGAAGCAGGTTCGATTACAAACTCAAATTTCTGTTGTCTGTTATAAAAAAATAACCTCGAAATTTAAGGCTCACGCTCCGCTGCGCTCCGCGCTCGCCCTAAATTTCTAACCTATACGCGGGACCTACAGGAGTAAAACAGGTTCGATTCCAAAGAGCCCCCCTCAAGCCCCCTCGAGCCCCCTCGAGCCCCCTCGAGCCCCCCTCGAGCCCCCTCGAGCCCCCCTCGAGCCCCCCTCGAGCCCCCTCGAGCCCCCCTCGAGCCCCCCTCGAGCCCCCCATCGAACCCTCCTCGAGCTTTCCCCGAGCCCCCCCCCCTCGAGCTTTCCTCAAGCCCCCCCCCTCGAGCTTTCCCCAAGCCCCCCTCGATCCCCCCTCGAATCTATTCTCGAAAATCTTTTTATTATACACATTGCCGGTGGACCAGCAGGCATTCTATACAATGCCTAGTCATTGTATACACTGCCTAGGTAATGTGTGAAATAGATATCAATATTCATTATATTTCATACATTGCCTAAAAGGGCCAGGCATTGTATACAATGCCTAGGCATTGTATACAATGCCTGCATTTCATACATTGCCGGTAACATATACAATGCCTAGGCAAAGTATAAAATGAATTATATTTCATACATTGCCTGATCGTTTCAGGCATTATATACAATGCCTAGGCATTGTATACAATGCCGGATTATACACATTGCCGGTAACATATACAAATTATGGTCGCTAATAAGCAACCAGTGTTCAGACGCTTTGTGCTGCATAATTAAATGCCAGCATTTTTAGCTCTATCTACTTATATAGTTGTACTTTTCATATGGTGCCATTTTTTGAGCAGAATGCTTATTCCATAGATTCTAGTTGGCTGGTCCACAGAAATCGTCAGTATACACTCCACCAAATGTATGGAACAACTGATTATTGTTTTGCTCTGACTAGGTGGGGTCCCATCGACAAAGTTGTTCAGTTTGACGAACTAAGCCACACCACAAAATTTCGACTATTTTCGATTTCACCCTGTAGATTGTTTGGTCTTGTCAGCAAAAATTAGCAGCTAAACTCGGTGGAGTAGGCTTTCGATGTTTTTATTTTTATTTACCCTTTAATTTTCAGTCATTAGTTAATTCCGTTGTTATATATCTTACTTTAATATTATACTACTTATAAAAGCTTGCTAGATCTAGGTTTGAAAAGAGGATGTAATGAATTTCAGCAGTTTACTTTAAACTGCGTTTGAGAACTTTAAATTTTCTTGAAAACAGTTTTCTTTTCACCATTTAATTTGGATTTCAAAGTTTGTTTCGATAATTTATCAATTTTTATTTTTACAAGTTCTTAATTTTATTTGATAGTTTAGCTAGCATAAAATTGTTGAGAGCGTGAAAGAGTAGGGTATTATCTTTATGTAAGTATCACTGTTTTTATGTATGGAGTGAATTTCATGGGTTTACCTTCAATGTATCCAACACGTGTAGAGGAACTTTATTAGTAAAGTTCGTTTACTTACGGATTTCCTGATGTCTGACAGTCGACAGACAATGGAGCCATGTTTCCTTAAGGCTGTTTCCCGGATGAGGAAAACACGGGGGTTGGATCTACATCCAACCCCCCGTGTTTTCCTACTACTATAAGCCTATAATAAGCCGATATGGTTTATTTATTTATTTTATAGCTTACAGACAAGTAATGTTAACCACCTTACACTTGCACCACCATTGAGAGCAGTATTCTAACCCTGATCATATTTCATTCAAGAATTATTCAGTACTTTCCTACATAGCAAGATAAACCTAATCTTTTCATATTTTCCCCATCAAGTAGATACTAAAGTGAGAAACGTGGGCATAACGCCGTATCCTCTCAGGTGTCACGGCCCGGCCACAGCCAGCCGCGGCGGGCGGCGCGGCAAGCGAATTCAATAATCACTGCGCGCTATCTCGATGGCGGCCTCTCAGCTCGTCGTCACGACCGCGCAGTGATTAGCCGTTACGCCTCGAACACGATATCCACGCTCTCGCGCGTCTTGCTTCGAACAACGTCAATCACTGTCACGCTGTCGTTAATGTCGACTCTCAGCTTGTCGTCACGACCGCGCAGTGGTTGTCAAGACGTAAAGGCGGAAATATATTATTGTGTTGTGTTGTGTCGTGTCGCGACAGAAGCGTACCGGTTTCATACATTTAGTATGGCTAGAAACACATTACTACAGTGTGTCGTGTCGACACAACACAACACAATAGTGTGTTTCATATGTATGAAACCGATACCGCTTCTGTCGCGACTAGGGAACCAAATATCGAAAGCAAGAACATCGATGTATCGATACATCGATGTTTCAGAACAAACATCGATGTATAAAAAACATCGCCCAAAAACCATCGATGTATCGAAACATCGATTTTTTTTTATTGTTTAATGATGATGAAGTAGAGGAAATAAAATTATATTTTAACAGCAATTTTTTTTCGTGAATTAAAGTTATTACAAGCTTACGTTAACTGCAGCAAGTTATTTAGAAAGAAAAATAAAAAATAACAATTTGGTCAGTCGTTTTCCTATCATACAGTTCCTTTGTTGGGTGATTGTAGCTCTGACTTTTCTAAAAAAATCTGAAAGAAGTATAGATGGCAAGTAAAACATCGATGTGAAAACATCGTATAAAATAACATCGATACATCGATGTTTTGCAACAGTGAATATCGATGGCAAGCATCGATTGTTTTTTACTGGAACATCGATGTATCATTTGCATCCCTAGTCGCGACATGACACAACACAACACAATAGTATATTTCCGCCTTAAGACGCAGGACGCACGCATATTGATGTCGTGGCCGAGGTGGGACGAGGTAAGCTAACATGAGGCGTCGATACACCGGCGAACTTAAAATGTTTTCGTAAATAAGTCTGCGGAAACTGGAGATTCCACTCCGCCTGCACTTAGCCTTTTTTGAATAAACTCCTTTAAAACTGCGATTGGGGTATAGCGGGAGAGACAAGCGGAGCGGGGGGTGTAAAAAGGCATTTATTGACCTTATTATCTAAGCCGACCGACCGACCGACAGACAGACCTTCTTTATGGATAAATCCTACTAATATTATAAATGTGAATGTTTGTGGGTTTGGATGTTTGTTCCTCAATCACGCAAAAACTACTGAACGGATTTGGCTGCAATTTGGCACACAGATAGTAAATAGCCTAGATTAAAACATAAGTTATTTTTATTCCGGTATTCCCACGGGAACGGGAACCACGCCGGTGAAACCGCGGGCGGACGCTAGTAAGGAATAGATGTTTTTCTGAAATAATTTTTATTATTATAGGCCATAAGTTATGGCCATTACGTCATAACCCATTACACGTGTGAGTGTCAACCACTGCAAATGTGACGGGGCCTTCTGAGCTGGTAATGATTACATCAAAAGCAGAGCCGTAGACCACAGAAACAGAATGTTATTCACGCGGAAACAATGCAATGCAAATCGCTTACTAATGTAACAGAAACCTTAGTTTCGTCTCTGTGGTAACTTAGCTCTTAACCTAGTTTCATAAGCCAAAATGTAATGAGTATATATCACACATTCACTTCGAAGTTTTACGCGCGTACTAAATATTGAAATAGAAGATCACTTTTAATGGATACTAGCGCGGTTTTTTGTATGCTTTTTAATGATTAGTTGGTTTTGATTTGATTTTTCATTTTCCCGACGTTTCGGCACCTTTGCAGCTGCCGTGATTAAACAAAACAAAACCAAAATTGTCAAAAAGCATTCAATAATACCACGCGTTATAATCAGAGGCTATGCTATTTCTGTTGTGCGGAAAGTTATAGCTAAATGTTTTAGTTTTTGCAACATATTTCATTGGCATTTTCTATCTTTTTTGAATAAGGGTCAACATGGAGCCCATTATGTCAGAGATGTATTAGAAGCCTGCTTTTAACAACTGAAGCATTCAAGTGCGTGCTTACCATTCAAACTGAATTTAATTTTTACACGATTGCCCAAAGCAAAAAGAGTGTATATGTGTTCAGGGTTCATGTATGTTTGTGGGTATGTGAGTTTCTTTATTCCACCATAACTTCCAAATGGCTCAATGGATTTGGATGTATGGGGTATTGTTAGAATCCTTACATCATTTCGAGTGACACTGGCTATATTTTTTTTGAAAAAAGTTAATATGGCGACTGTATGACGCCATTTTCAAATGTGAAAAAAATTTTTTTTCATCAATTATTACAATATGGGCATCAAATGAAAGGCCTTAATGAGCACATTTCAAAATATATAATTTGTCACTAAAATGTGTGAAATAAAAATAACTAAAAAAAAAAAACACGACTGCCCTGCTGAAAACAAACTAAAAAGTTAAATAACAAGTGTCATTGCAGCCGACCTCTTCGATTAAAAATTGTTCCACAAAACGGTCCCCCGACTGCAATGACACTTGTTATTTAACTTTTTAGTTTGTTTTTAGCAGGGCAGTCGTGTTTATATATATTTTTTAATTTTGTTATTTTGACTTCCAATGGTCGCGGGTTTGATTCCCGCTCTGAGAAAATGATCTGGTAACGGTATATTATTAGTATTATAAATTAAAATTTTCATATTTCTACAGCTCTGAAAGAGAAAAATTCAAATAAGGACGCTGCCGTTATCACCATCCATTTCCTCAAGTCATATATTTTAAGTTGCGGACTATCTATCTTGCGCTCAACCGAGCGGAATTTAAAACTAACGGTGGGGACGGATGGAAAATTTACTTCCCAATTTACATAAAATGTCTGCTCGCTTTATAATACTACGGAAGTTGGAGTGTATCTGAGAAGACGGAGAAAAAACAAAACAGAAAAGTGTGAGTTTAACTCGCGCAGGTCTGTAAATTACATTACCAAAGTACCAGGGTAGCATTGATTTAGAGGAGATTAACTTTACTAAAAAAATAATTCTTTAAGTCCGGTCGTTAAATTCTCAGGAAGTGACGACATAAAACACATAAGAAGGTGTCAACTTGGGAAGGTGTCGCCTTAAGAAGAAGAAAATATAGTGACCACTTAGGAAAATGACGACTTTGGGAAGAGACAACATTAGGATCATGATCACGTGACCCTGAGGGATAAATTCAATCTGACTTTATTTAAATTTGATATTGTTCGATAGCTGTAAGTCAATTTGCCTAACTGACACACGGTGAATAGGAGAATTATACAGTTATTTCGACAGTGAAGTTGGCTATTTACAGCTTTTCGACGATAAAAAGTTATCAAAATGGAAATAAAACGGGTTGTTTCATAGCTAGTTATGAAACAATGGAAAAATATCCACTTTTATAACAGGTTATAAAACATTAATTATGAATGGGAACGAAGGGATGACAAATATTTTAATAAATCACATTGAATTAGAAACATAAGTAGGTACCTTTCAGAACTTAGGTCTTTTGTATGGAAAATCATATGGTGGTCCCTATTTTATTTTGAGCAGTATACACGCTGAAATTTTAATCATTTGTTTCCCGCCGTGGGGTGGTTCCACTCATGATTACAAGCAACTTTTACTATGGGGCCACCTCTCCTGCTCGCAAAAAGAAATCAGCTGTTCCATACATTAAGGTCGAGTAGGTACTGCACTTTTGTATGGAACAGTTGATTTTTTTTGCGAGCAGGAGAGTTGGCCCCATAGTAAAAGTTGCTTGTAATCATGAGTGGAACCACCCCACGGCGGGAACCAAATGATTAAAATTTCAGCGTGTATAATAACTAAAAATCCTTTACCCTGTGTTGTGAGAATTTGCCTCTTATTAAATAGGCAAATTATAGAATTTCTAATCTATTTTTTTTTCAAAGCCCAAAGTGTGGGATATCGAATGAAAGGGCTTTTTGAGCTGATTCCAAATATATACAATTTTATGACATTGCAGCTACTGGAATAAAAAAAAACAGAAAAACATTTCCCAAACATACTTTTAAGTTTGGGCTCTTGCAGGAAAAAAAATGTGTTGTGAAAATTTCCCTCTTATTAAATAGGCAAATTCTAGAATTTCTAATGTCTTAATGATTTTCAAGCTTATATATACTTGTTTATTATTAGGTGTAAATTGTTTATGATACTGACAGCTTATGCTTTAAGTCTTCATCCCTCCGGTCAAACTGTTAGCATTCAATAATTAAGTAAGGTAACTTTGGAAGCACCCCTTGTTAGTTCCTTAACTTACCGGGTAACTTGTCTTAAGTTATTCTGAGTTGAGTTGATCCCAAATCTTGTGTAAAGTACTACAGATTACCTATTTAAATTAAATTAACTTGCCATGTTAACTAAAGCACAGAATTTTAAACAAGAAGTATTACTAGGTACTCTGTTCTATTTAAGCTTTCTTCTAACAATTTTATCTTGTAAAATGCGTTGAGATCTCTCAGTTTTATCTTGTACAAAAATTTATTGTGATGTAAATACACACGTATGTAAGTTTTAAGCTTTTCTTATTTTTCTCCTCCGTCTCTCCGGTATCAGCTACTCCAGGTATTATCGATGAAACAAACAGAAATACGAACATTGACAACAAAATATTTTTTAGATAATTGTATTAAGCAAAACTTTAAGTAACGAAACGTCGGGAAATTGAAAGTCTAACTTAATCAAAAAATAATGAGATTTTAAAATAATTATTTATGCAACTGTTGATTAAAACACGAATGTGGGTTTTTTAATGAGTGTTTTAATACCCGATTATTCAGTTTTTGAATACTTTACTAAAAACCTTTCCACGCAAACGAAGTCGCGGGCGACTGCTAGTCCTCTATAAAAGGTTCTGAAATAGTTTTCTTATTGCCAAAATTAAATCAACCAGTGTCAAAGTAACCATAATTTCGAAGGAGTTACATTATGAAATTCAATACAACATTATAATAACACACATTTGGATGATATAATGATGGCGGCGGCGGCGTGCGCGGTGGGCGCGGGCGCGGTGAGGTTGCGCAACACCCGCGTCCAGCCACTCGTTTCGATGATATTATGGTTACTATGACACTGGTTGTTTTAATGTTGGCAAAAACTAATTGTTTCAAAACCTTTTACAGAGGATTTAAGGCATGGGTATAGATGAAGGCAGGTATATATAAGGTCCTTCTTAAATAGTGGACATAATTTTAAGGGGTCAATGTACTCATGCATACAAACAACTTTTACTATGGGACCAACATTGAAATTGCGAAAAAAAAATCAGCTGTTCCATAAATTTTGATCTATTTGATTTAAAATTTTCTATGGAACAGCTGATTTTTTTTGCGATTTCAATGTTGGTCCCATAGTAAAAGTTGTTTGTATGCATGAGTACATTGACCCCTTAAAATTATGTGCACTATTTACGAAGGACCTTATATAGCCTGGGACTGTTATAATGTTATTTATAATTTAATAAAAAATAGTTATAAAACAACTTCTCAGTTGTACCAAACCGCACAATTGTTCAATCTTCGTTTTCAAAACTTACATACCGGATATTGTTTTAAGCCAAAGTTGGCGAACCAAATTGGTTCACTTTAAATATTATTTAGTTTGCAGTATTTCATCGCCCCCACAGAACACAGTTGTAAAATTGTTTCCAATGTGCTTGGACTGTCGAGAACAAAAATAACATATATTTTTTAAAATTTAAATCAGTTTTCTTGCGGAAATTATGGTATTTATATTTTTACATTTATCTATTACAATCATCAGTGTTGGTTTCTGAATATTTGATTCACATTAAATAAAATGAGCACAAAATTCTTATGAAAATCAAGCTATCAGTTATGTGCCTAGAAGAAAATGATACAGAAGATTCAAATAATTTGGTAAAGTTTTTTTGTTGTTATCGTGAATCTCTTTTTTTTGCGTTTTTATGGCCTACTCAAATGGCCACTTTTCTATTCGTTCGCTAACTTAAAAATAAGCGATAAACTCTAAAATTACGTGTCGTAGGCTTGTCAATTCCATACAAGACAACAATGTCTGTGATTTACATAAACTTGCGACGTCTGACTTGATCGTCTAATTGCTTATTTTTAAGTTTTAAGTTAGCGAACGAATAGAAAATTGGCCATTTGAGTAGGCCATCAGGAGTTTACTTGAATCTTTTGCATAAAGTGAATAAAAAAAATATGAAACAATGAGCAGTAGATATTTTGAACACCTTGTGTGCTTACAACAATATGATGATTCTAACTGCGTAGATCAAATTGATTAATTGTTTTTGAAATCATTTTGACTACTCTAGACGCTCATATCAATTTAACGCTGTCTGTACTTGTAAGCTCGTGGACGGTGAAAGCTTACGACCTAAATGCAGCAGATGCAGCGCTGAAATTAATTTACATCTGTCCGAAGTGTGGCGCTTTACTTTTAGTTGCTTTGCTACCAGCTGAGCGCTGATGGCTGTTGCATACTTTAATGCAGTCGAAAAAATATTTCATGTTGGTGGATGTTACAAAATCAGTAAGTATCACGTATCTCATCTCAATATCACGATATTATGAGTTTCTTGAAATTAATTTTCGATGAATGTACTTTTATTAGAAGTTAAAGTATGTGGAGAATTTAAAAGGATTCGCATTTTCCATATTAACATTTTCTTGGTTTATTTAACAACCATGAACGCTAATGTTTTAAAACTTTTATGCACAAATAAAAACACTCAGATAACTAATGCCATACGTGTTAAGTGAAAAAATAAGTATCAGCTGAAAAAATGAGTCACTTTTAAGATACTTTTTTTCACCTCTCCACCACAAAAAGGGTGCTTTTGGCGCGTAAAAACTCGCAGCAAAATCGACTTTTGCTGCGAGCGTGAGGCAAAGTGCTTTTTACCAAAAACTCGCAGCAAAATCGACTTTTGCTGCGAGCGTGAGGCAAAGTGCTTTTTTAATTTCTAACACCTTTTCTCGCTGGTGGAGGTGAAAAGTTGTATGTTTAACACGAGAGCAAATTTTTTGATGTCTCGTGCCTTTAAATCACTCACTGTGCTCAGTAGTCTATATTAGAATCACTCGCTACGCTCGTGATTCAATTCTAGACTACTTCGCTAGTTCGTGATTTAAAAGTCAGCACTCGCAGCAAAAAATGACTTTGCTCTCTTGTATAACAAATAACTATTAACGTTCAGGAAAAAAAGAACAGAAATATTTCTATTGCTGATAGTGGGCCGTTATATCATAATTCGAAATATAACAAGTAACCGAAGCAGTCAAGGGCTGTTCTTCGAGTTGATTGATTTTTGCGTTCAGGCTTTAAATTCAAAGAAGACGTAAAGATAAATTTCTTAAAAAAAATTTAGGGCTTTTTTGTGTCTTACAGTAAGTGGAAAGCATAAAAAATTATGACAGCACTGACTGATTTACAATGAAAAAAATCACAAAATTTGAAAAAGCTCCTTTTCGCGACGAAGGCGGCGCGTCAAACACATCACAAAAATGAAATTCCCAACACTGTTTTATATTCCTGGCTAGTTAAATAGTTGTGGTTTTCACTTTAGTTTTTACAAGTTGAACCTCTGTGTGTGAGAAAAAAATCTGCAATTTCATACTTTAACGGCTTTTACCCCTATTATTTATTTAATTTACAAAAGTTACAAGCATTAATCTACTAACTGGATCTACCTAGTATTTTAAATATTACACGACGCTTTTAACTCTCAGTACGCTACTAATAATATAAGTTAAGCTTTTAGTAGTTCTTGAATTAATGATTAATGTCGAGCTAGGTCGTTTACATTAGGGTATCTAAGTAATTTATTTTCACTGGCAAACCCGAATTCGGGAATTGCGTAAACAATTACCAGCTTATTATGTTTATTTACCGTGAAATGAAGACTTTATTCAGCAAATTAAGATCTTCGAATTGAAACAAATTGCTGTTTTAATTTTATATGAGAGGTATTAATAAGTGTCTCTAGCTAGTTAAGCTTGCTTGTAGCTCTGTGATTTATGCTTTGAAATGCAGATTTGCTTGAATATAAATGCTTAGCTTTGCTACGTGCAACCACTTGGAATGTTGGTATAGTTGGACTGTATTGTATAAAACGAAAAATAGGTCTAAGACGAAGAAAAAGTAATCCCACCAAAAACATTGTCATGTATAGTGTTGCCAAGACTCCATATGGCTTGCACTATCAAAAAGTCATCAGACCTCATGAAGAGCCAAGCTACTAACTCTACGCGCCCTAATTCTACAAGCCCTAACTTCAAAAACTCTACACCTTAGTCAAACCATGTGGCTTGGCCATTTTGCTACATGAAAACCTTTCTGATAAACAATAGTTTTTGTAGTAAGGAAACGGCCAAGCCACATGGTTTGACTAAGGTGTAGAGTTTTTGAAGTTAGGGCTTGTAGAATTAGGTCTAAGACGAAGAAAAAGCAATAAACGGAAACTATTTGCCGCAAAATTATCCTAAATTTTAATATTTTATTTCAGAAATTATCAAAACATTGAATATTAAAAGCTTCTTGGACAAACAGTCTTTTGAATAAACTTTAATTGAAAACGACTATTTTCAGTGATTCTAGCATAAAGCTCCGTACATTGTTAAATTCGTTTATGTCTACGACTGTCGCTTAAAAAGAGGTAAACGAAATTTAAAAAATATAACTCTAAAATGTGCCTTTGAATGGAAAACCGCGGAACTGTATTTATTTCGCCTCGATTTCCCAGTAAACTGGTTTAATTTTCCATTCAACTAAGCCTTCTTGCTCGCAATATTCCTCTTATTTCAGTCGATTGCTCTCTTAACTATCAGACTTATTTCCACTTAAGGGGCGGTAATAGGAAAACATGGTTTGCGCGGGCCAAATCTTTATATAGAAAACGTAAACTTGTAGCCACCAAAGATATGGCCAGCGCAAACCATGTTTTCCTAAACTAAAGAGTTTATCTAGTTGCTACAAACATTAAATTGCGTATAAACTTCACAGATGATGGTAAAAAAAATTAGAATATCATCAAAAGCGCTTGTCACAGGCTTTATTTTTGGCGTAAATAATAATATAAATAATAAACGTACTGTGCAGTTGCTCCAATAACTTTTTTTCAGGAAAGATAATTGTGCTAAAGATAATGATGAAAAACAATGAAAAACATCAAAAAAGTGCAGAAGTGAGGTTATTTTCCATACTCTTTACACGTAAAGAAAAAGACAGAGACAAATGATTTCGCATAACGGAGCCTTAAGGAACTTCTCACACAAAATGCGGAAGAAAGCAGCTGTCGATTCGAATTTGTGGGGTAAATGAGATCAGGTTTGGGAAAGCGTGAATGACAAGGTTAGGCGCCGCGGGCCGCGGGAGGCGCAGTGGAAAATAAAATTATATCCGTATGCAGTTTATACCTTCAAAACTCAATCCCGATTGATTTACGCAAGGAAATACAAACTTTATATTTATTTTAACTTATTTTTCTTCTATCGACTCAACTCAACCGAAAAGAGCAAAAGAGTTTGCACTCATTAACGAATTTGTTATAATGATGCATGCAGTTACCGTTCAAATTATCTTCCCAATCTATCTCTATACTAAAATTAATTAAAATTGTTTCAGTGGTTCGGGCGTAAAAAGGTGACAGATGATGCAGACAGACTTTTCACATATAATAATAAATATGACTTTTTTAATCTATTTATGTTGAAATGTGGTGGAAAATACTTTAAAATCTCGAAGCCATAAATGACGAGTCGTAAAACAGATGGATCGAGTTTCATTCGAAACTTTTAAAAAATTACGATGGGTATCGGGTGGATTTTTTACAACCCTCCGTAAAAAGCGTCGTAACTTTTTAATATTCACTGATAATAAATAACAATCTACTATCTTTAAAACGAAGCCTAAATAAATTGTGAAATTAGTCTTGAGGTCTGTAAAAAAAAATACAAAAGGTCGAGGCGAGGGGTCAACTCCCATCTCTAGAGTAATCGTTTATGGTAAATTTCATTTCACTTTTCGGCTATTGATGGCACTAAACAAATTTTCAATACAAAACTACCTAAACAGGGTGTTTGGTAATAGCCTTTATAAAGCCAAATATGGTAGGGAACCATCAAACTGAACAACTTTTACTATGGGTCCAACTCTAAAATCGCAAAAATATCTGTTTCATACATTTTGTTATTTTCCCTTATTATTTTTTGTACGAAACAGTTGTTTTTTTTTTCGTGATTTCAGAGTTGGTCCCATTCCCAAAAGTTGTTCAGTTTGATGGTCCCTATCTACCATATTCGGCTTTTATTCTCGATCGTACTAAAGATACTGAGAGAGATCATAGGGACGTTGGTTATGCTTTTTTCTATCATACTAAGTGCCAATTTCATCCCGTATAAACGTCGAGTTTGATCTCGTATTATTTCAAATCGATTTCACCAGCTCATTAATAAAATGTATACCAGATTTTACGAAGTACTTCTGCCTGATGTCACCTATTAGTAAAAAGTACTGATACGAATAGGTTATCTTCTTCTCTCTATCTACCTTTGACGTGAGTTGAAGAAGCAAAAATTCTATTACCACCTGTTTTTCTGAAATCATAACACCTTATCAATTTGTTCTTATAATATCAGTTTTACGTCCACCATCAAGGTAGGTGGTAAAACCTCAGATTGGCCGTGTTGCCACTTGAATAACACCTTCTGTTTAACTTTATGATGGGTGCGCAATAAAGGCTTCTGCCATTAGCACTAAAAGCCTCGTAAATTATACGTTTTATCTCTCTTCCTTTACGACGTCGGCGTGTCGCGTCCGCGCGCGTCCTAAGCGAGTTGCTCGTTTTTGCGGACGATACAATATTTGGAATATTATGAGTGGTACTTTTCATATTTGAATAGTTTTTTATGCAACTGTACTATAATGAGAGGTATTAAAACACGAATGTGATAATAGTATCACATAAGTGTTTTAATACCTAATTATGTACAGTTGCATACAAGACTTTATCTACAACACAAGTACTTGTTGTATGGTCTGTGATCTACACCCATGATATGTATCCTCTATTAAGGGTTTTGAAACGGTGGCTTACTGGCAACATTGAAACACCAGTGTCATGGTGGCCGTAATGTCGGAGCGAGGGCTTATATTCTCCTCCTCCTCCTCGTCATAAAATCACCCTAACTAGTTATATAATGTTGTACTGAATTTCATAATGTAACTCGTCGGGCGTGGGGAGCGAGACGGTCTCGCTCGGATATTGTGGTTAGTGTGGTTACTATGACACTGGTTGTTATAATGTTGGCAGTAAGCTAACTGTTTCAGAACCTTTAATAGAGGATTTAAAGTATGGGTGTAGAGTCTGTCTAAAAAGTCTGTTTAAATGAGAAATTATTATATTATTTATAAAAACTTATAGTGGTAACCCTGTTGTTGCTGTCAAAATTCTAATTGTAAACATATTTATTTATTTATTTAGATGGGTATTGGTAGGGTGGTTGGGGATTTAGGTGGGTAATAAAATTACCTTTGTGATTACCCATTTAAACAGACGTTAAAACTATTTAAGGATACTTAATTACATTAGTTTTTGATTTCTGCATTGATAATATTTTTTTATGATGAGTTTTATACAATTTTCTACAAAATGAAAGCTGAATTAATTTGCTACAAGTGTTATTCAGTCAAGTTTTTCGATATCTTGTAAAGTTTTTGAGATATCCGCTCCCTATGTAAAGGAAAACAACTCGCTGCTAATCGCTCAAGTGGGAATCGAACCCACGTATCACTGAACTATAGAGAAACTAGATGACTCGTCGTGAGGAAGTAGACATGAAATTCGAAAAAAACATTTTTCAAATGAATCTCCTTGATGGCTCACAGCTCAGTGATCGAGCGCCCTGATTTCAAATCGGCTGCTACAGTTATCGAGTAAGTAATTACAGCAACACCAGAAAGCTTTTATAATAATTAAATGTATGCAGCGAACAAAATCTATGGAATTATCATTCCGCTCAAAAAATGGCACCACACGAAAAATACAACTAAGTGGATGGAGCTAAAAATGCTGGCATTTATTTATGCAGCACTAAGCGTCTGAACACTGGTTGCTTATTAGCGACCATTATTTGTATACTCATAGATATTTTCTATACTTAAACAAAAAAAATAAGATACGTTATTTCTGCATCTTTTTACTGCCTTCTTTGCGTCTTTTACACCATTTTACTATATAGGACGACATTTCTAATGAACTTTCTCTTTCTTTCTGTTCTTTACAATTTACAATTCGAACTGCAATTATTGTAAAGAACACTAACGTCAGTCACCGAGCGCGTGGCTGGCCCGATTAAAGTTTTTTGGCCCCATCGTGCCATTTCTTAAGCTATTACACTTCCATAGATTTTATTTCGCTGAATGTATTGTAAAAAAAAGAAAGCAGTAATTATTTTCAAGTGTAGAACACCTGAAAATACTTATGATCATCTTATTTTCTGGTCAAACATACGTCACAGTTTCAAAACTTCGTAAAATGAATAAAAACGATTTACTTAAATGTAGGTTTTCTTTTTTACAAAGATACCTAGCTCTTTAGAAAGATGGATATTTGTGGTCGAACATACGTCAGCAGACTTTCCGAGCTTAGAACTTAAAATTAATGTATGAATTCCAGCGCACTCGTCCGCCACACTGGCTCCCAGCAATTTATTTGAAAAATGCCTGCGGGAAGTAGTTCCCGAGGTGTCGTGTCGTTATTTTTATAGAACTATCTTTATGACTGTACCTAAACCATTTCATGATAAGGTTTAAAGCTGGGATTGACGTTTTAAAGTTAAAATATTTTTGGTTTAAGCACAATTCTGTGCTTAAATATAATATGTATATTCATACACGGTTTTTTGTAAAACATCAACAATCTCTCAGCAGTAGATTACTGTCATCATAAACAACAACATTTGTTCTACGACTTTTTCGAAAACAGACAAAAAAATTCGACTCTCCATACAAATGTCCAAATAGCTGATCAAGATTTGTATGAAAAATATTTTTGTCTGTTTTTGAAAAAGTAAATACATACTCTCATATACAACAAAATAAATGTTGTTGTATATGAGTTTACTAATCTACTCTTGCGACGTGTTGGTGTTTTACAAATAACCCTGTAAAAAAGTACTGACGTTTAAGCCTTTGGTTTAAGGCTGTATATTTGCATTTCAACGAAATTAGTGTTTTTCCAATGAAGTTATCTAAAGAATGAAAGCATTATTATTGATGTAAACTTTAGTTTTAGGAAGCAAAATTCTTAAATTAGTGCCGTATAGAGAGAAAAACATAATGAATTGTCAGGTATTGTAAAACGAAGAAAATCTGTTCAAGTGGAATTTCAAATTTGCTTGTCAGAGGTATTTTTCAAAAACTTTTCAGCTGTAACAAATAAGAATACGACTCATATTTATTTTTTCACTTATTGTTTGTATTGTCTATAGAGAGAAAATTAAAAAAAATGCTTTTAATCACAGAGAAATAAAATATTAAAAAAATGCTCAAATTGGTACACTTTGACATGTTTTTTTACTGGTATTTACAGAATCTAAAGTAACTTTTAAGTTTTCTTAAGAATAATGAGGTATTTGTCTAATGTATTGCGTGTTTTGTATATACTTATATCTATTTAATAATTTAATAGGAATTTTCAAAGTTCGCCCTTATAACGGCTCGCGCAGCGTTGTTTTGATCATTTTTATTTAAAATTTAAAAATGGAACGTGATGCGAGTCTACAGCCTTAAGTCCGAGACATGGTGATCTTAATTTCTTTATGAATCAACCAGTATTTTAGATTTTTGGATAGTTTGGGGCAACCAAAAATATATAAAAAATATATTTTGTTTTATTAGTATTTATTTAGTCAGTTGGAGTGGCAGTAGAACGTTGTGTTTTAGCTAAAATAATCTTTAATATTTATATATATATATATCTTAACTTAACTATCTTAACTTAAATATAAGGGGGGAAAAGGAAACAAACACTTGAAATTTTAGTCATACCTATGCTTTAACTGTCCTGTATCACCAAATAAATTATTTTTATAGATGCAACGAGTCTTTTAATATTTTCTCCAGACCGTTAAAAGGGCATTTATTTGCGTCCGCTGCACCCCAGTTAGAGCAATTTATTTGAAAAATGCGCAGGAACTGACGTCACCATCTCGCGTATCTCCGAAATGTAATTTTCTTTACTTACTACATTTTGTCATGTAATACTCGAAATCTCAGATGGTTTTATTTTGCTATTAATTCTAAACTGGTGGTGACATCTGTTATCCTTTACAAGAAATGTCGGCATAGCTTTTCATCTTTATTTTCTAACTTAAGTAATGAAGAAAGAAAAAAGACTTTCCTGAAATATTTCTGGTAAAGTACTTGACTGTCAAGTCAAATATAAAAATCGCCTCTATGGTCTAGTGGTACCTATGCCCACACGTGTAAGACGCAGGGGCTCCGGGTTCGATTTTAAGAGAGTGGTACATTTGTACTCGGTTTGGTTGGTGGTAGGGCTTATTTCAAGTCCGCCTGGCTAGCTACCACCATCTTACCTAAGTCTGACGCCATAACAACAATTTAAAAATTGTTGTGTTCCGGCAGTTAGAGGTAAGATAGTCAGTTCCTCAGTGGTGAGGGTTCCGGGTGTAGTGAGGTTACACTTTCAGCTTTTATCATCACTTAACATCAAGTGAAGTGAAGACCAAGCACAATCCGTTGTTGAAAAAACACCGATACGTTTTATGATTTTAATTATTTTATTTTTATTACAACTGTAAGGCTGCGTTCAAACGATAGCATACGACCTGACCTCAACCCGAACTCAACTCAAACTCACCTCAACCGCAGCCCACCTTGAAACACATCGCTTACAATTTTGAGTCTTATGACACATTAATAAGCTCTTGTGTAATGTTTAGGTGAGTTTGAGGTGAGTTCGGGTTGAGTTTGAGTTGAGTTCGGGTTGTGTTCGGGATGAGTTTGAGTTGAGTTTGGGTTGAGGGCGAGGCGTGTGCAGTTGCATCGACAAAATATAACGGAGCTTATTAATCTGTTATAAAACTCAAAATTGTAAGCGTTGTATTTCAAGGAGTGGGCTCCGGTTGAGTTTGAGTTGAGTTCGGGTTGAGGGCGAGTCGTGCGTTATCGTTTGAACGCAGCCTTATGATTCGTTGAATGATGCAAAGCAGAAAATTACGGTGGCATTAATTCACTTTCACCTAATCACTAATTCTTTGGATTAAGTTTCACATTACATACTTAAGCGTTTAATGTCGTAATATCATCTTTAAAATTTAGTGTAAAGTATAATAATTACCATCTTCCTGTGTTGTCAGATTTCTAGTTAATTACGAGAAATTGAATAACATGAAGGGAAGCCCTAGTAGTCGTGTTTCCTCAAAATCCGAAGGGAGTTAAAGGGCATTAAGTCTGTGTACAACAAATTCCACGTTATACGAAAATCAACCTTGTTTCAAAGTTCACAAAGTGCAAATTGAAGGATGAGGTTGCGTTTGGAAACGGTAATTAGGTAGTTAAACTTTTTATTAACCGAGCACCCGTCCGGAATTATGATTTTGGCGCTCTCTTTAATTACAACTCGTTTACTGTTCCTTTTTCAAATTTTGTTTCTAATCTAAAGAGGCTTGGTTTATGACAGTCATGACAGTACATGATAAGCTAATAAAGGTTAACTTTGAGATACAAAAAAAATCAGCAAAAATAAAACTGGGTTCAACTTGGTACTCGTACTCCTGGTTCTTTTTGAAAAGACGAACAATAAATAGTTTTTAAATGCCCTGGAAAGTACATATCTTCCTGAAAATATAAAAGTACTTTCCTGGCTTTTAAAAACTATTTAATAGTTTTTAAATGCCCTGGAAAATAAATACTTTCCTGACAATTTAAAACTATCAAGTAAATAGTTTTTAAATGCCTAGGAAAATACATACTTTCTTGACTATTAAAAAACATTAAGTAAATAGTTTTTAAATGCCGAAGAAGATAGGTCCTGTCTTTTCAAAAAGCGGGAGGTACCTACTGGCTACCGGTAAAAAATATAAACATATAAAAAAAGCTGTAGAAAAGTTGTGTCTGTACTGTACATACATAGGGTGTTTAATAATAAGCAGTAGAACCCATTTCTAAAATTTTTGGAATTTTTGTCTGTTTATCTGTTTGTCTGTATGTTTGTGCGCTAATAACGTAAAAAGCTCTAACTTAACCGTGATGATATTAACATACAAATATATTATGTATTTTGCGAAATAATTTAGTTTTCAATTCATCGCAATCGGTTTACTCAATCAAAAGATTTACGAATTTTAAGTTATTAAGAAAAGAACATGAAATAAAACAATTTTTAACGGATAATAGCGCGGTTTTATTGAAAGTACTTTGGTAATTAGTTGGTATTTGGTTTAATTTTTTATTAAGAAAAGTTTACGATGAATTCGTCTGTTAGAACGACCGACCACTACTGACCGCTAGCCACGGGCTAGTACCTGAAAAAAACGCTGCTCAGTACTACAGCAACTCGTACTAAGCTTAACTTCTATCCTCTTTCTATTTTGTGGTACAATCGCGGCATCCGGACTGGCCGGACCGTAGTCTGGGATTTTCCGGTAATTCTGGGACCGGTAATTTCCGGGAGCGAATCCTAATCTCAATGCAGCCTAGGTACAGAAATAAGAAGATTGTTGAGAGATTTGTTCGCATTCAATGTAAATTTTGTTTATATTTTCTACATTCACAGTGCTATTTTTATGTCCAACTTTATAGAACAGACACATTATAAAGATAGGTTGTTTCATTCTAAAAAGGATTCCTAGCTTTTTAATAAGGTTCAGGCTTGGCCTTCACCTCCCCTGATGTTAAGTGACGATAAAGCCGACGGTGGAAGTGCACTACACCCGGAATCCTCATCACTGAGGAACTGGTTATCTTACCTCTAACTGCCGGAACACAAAAAATATTATTAGTTGATATTAGGTAATCTTTTACAATTCAAGTACTATTCCAGTACTATAATGCTCCTAAGGTTAAAATCAACGATGTACAGTCGATGACACGTATCACGAACATCTATCAAGAAAAATGTTGAGCATTATAATCGAGACAGTAATTTTGTATGGGAAATTTGTTCAGCGCCATCTACCACTGAAAAACAAAATAAAACTTCCCATATGGATACAATTTTTTCCCGATTTTTTTATTATTTTTTCTCGATGTTTGTGCTAGGGTTACAGACAGACTCATGTTGACCATAGAACTGTCTTTATACCCTACGGAAATAAAAGCTGATTTCGCAGTTCAGCCGTTTAACTTGAAGTGCTGTCGTGTGTACAATGGGTTTGATTTGGTCGAGTGCACTAAGCTGAATCACAACTGAATGCCAAGCCAGGAGTACAGTCGCTAGGAGCCTGCATACTACAGATTGCATGCCGAAATGCGTTTCTTGTAAGGCACCGTTCACAGTAAGCTAGCCGAGATGGCTTGTTTGTGAATAAGCAAACACATTGTATAGTAGATAGATAGATAACATTTTTATTTGACAACTACAGACACACACATAAAATAGTGTATAAAACCAACGAAATTTAAATGACCTAAAACTATCATGCATCTTACACTAATATTAAGTATTTGTACTGTAGTAGTGTAAAAAGGTTACAGCTAAGCGTTGTACACACATCAACTTTGTCTAGGGATACAGGTGCTATTTTCATACAAACGAGGTAACTTTGAAGCCTTGGTTTCCTGCCAGGGATGTACTGAGCTGTGATCTGATGACGGCTATCCAGGGAGTGAATGGAGGAGATTCAGATCGCTATACACACCCAACTGATCTGACCAGCAATTTCATTCTGTTTTTAGTATTTGTTGTTATAGCGGCAACAGAAATACATCATCTGTGAAAATTTCAACTTTCTAGCTATCATGGTTCATAAGATACAGCCTGGTGACAGACAGACAGACAGACAGACAAACGGACAGCGGAGTCTTAGTAATAGGGTCCCGTTTTTACCCTTTGGGTACGGAACCCTAAAAAATCAAAATAATCATCAAAAGCGCTTGCGTAGGGTCATATTTTTGGCGTAAAAATAGCGTAAACGTATTGAATTCTACATCAAAATACACTTTAACGCACTGTGAAATAGCTCCAATAACTTTTTTTTAAGAAAGATAATTGTGCTAAGGACAATGATGAAAAAACAACGAAAAATATAGAAAAAGTGCAGAAGTGAAGAAAAGAAAAAGACGGAGACAAATTTTTCCGCATAACCGAGCCTTAACTAAACATAATAAGGTAAAAAAAAACCGGCCAAGTGTGAGTCGGACTCGCGCACGAAGGGTTCCGTGTTCCGTTCCGTTCCAAAAAACGGCAAAGAATACTTTTGTTGTATGGGAGCCCCCCTTAAATATTAATTTTATTCTCTTTTTAGTATTTGTTGTTAAAGCGGCAACAGAAATACATCATCTGTGAAAATTTCAACTTTCTAGCTATCACGTTTCATGAGATACAGCCTGGTGACAGACAGACAGACAAACGGACGGACAGCGGAGCCTTAGTAATAGGGTCCCGTTTTTACCCTTTGGGTACAGAACCCTAAAAAACAACGAAAAAATCGATAAAGTGCAGAAGTGAAGAAAGGAAAAAGACAGACAAATGTTTCCGCATTACCGAGCCTTAACTAAACATAATAAGGTAAAAAAACAAAATGATCAAATAATGAATACTTTGAAAATTACTTGTGGCACCAATAGAATTCCAAATTGCGTAGATGGGCAGGTTGCGTAGATTTCGCCAAATCGATCCCGAAAGTGCGATCCGACTGTTTTTTCTAAAAGTATCATTAAACAAATTCCATTTACCGCTCGAATCAAGAATCGCTGCTCTAAGATCTTTTAGCTAAAACAGCACAGCCGGTAGCGCAGTTATCGCTGAAATATCAATTTTGCAGGCTTTCGCAAACGACTTGAAAACTTCCGAGCATTTCTATCAAATGGCAGGGCGATAAATTGTTTAAATACTCATTGTTATTCACCTCCATTAATGAAGTGGGTGGGTATTTGATTATGAATAAGTTAATTATTATGCTTGTCAATTGTTATTGGTTTACTGTCAGTTCTTTTAATTGTTTGTTAGGGGTACATTACTAAACAGTCAAGCATGGCTTGTCATTGGCACTTAAACTATCTGGCTTGTTAATCACATTTTTGATTGTAGGAGCGATGTTTGACGGCTTCGCATCAGCAAGCACGTAGAGAATATGAGAGCATGTAGGTATCACGTAGGTAGGTAGGCCATGCCATTCCAATCATGTTACATTCAATACAAATGATAGAAAGAACTTTGTCCAAGCCACTACAAAGGCGAACTTTCAAAATAATTTTCAAAATTCAAGCACCGTACCATCAAAATTCAAGCGCATTACATCTCCGCGCATCTGGTAACGATACATTCAAGTTTGTAAATATCGTTAATTATCGTTTTTTTTTGTACTTATGTCTGTTACATCTGATAAGTTTCTTGCGCCCGTTCTTCTTGTCAGCTAAAAAAGTCAGGTCTATTACGAAAAGTTTAATGCGATACACGCAGCTGCGTCCGTGCTTCGTTTTGTTTGTTTCCTATTACAAATCACTTTCGTATGCGATATTGCGAAGAGATTGCGTGAGTTTGACAGTTTCTCTCTAGCGTATCCGACATCGTTCGTTTAGTAGTCCATAAACTACGATACCCAAATTCAAAATGTTTGTTATAACTACAACCAACGAACTGCGGACGATTATCGTGGCCAAGTGACTGCGTTACGCAATTGCGTACGTTATTTTCGTAATAGGCCCCCTGGAACATAGGTAGGAAAATATAGACGATTCAAAAATACTTAATAATTAAGTTTATTTGAAGAAAGCTTATTTGTCTTTGACTTTGACATTGACTTGCACATTTTGGAACCTCTTCCATAGGATATTTTCAAATTTGACCGATCTTCGGGTATGTCGCACTTTTGGCTGAACAGCGGGCCATAAACATAATTATTTTCAATGTTAAAATCCATCTTGCAGAAGATCGAAACGAAATATGCCCTGCCCTTATGAATCACCTTAAAATATTAGACGGCCGGCCTCTTCTCAAAACTAATCGGGACCTGTATGAGGGATTGGAGTAGCAATATTTAACCCCCAAAAAGTTGTCGAAAAGTTGATAGTTTTAGCAGCTTTGACAGAAAAGCTTCTCGCAAGACGTCCATTCATGCAAAAGAAAGAAGAGCAACAAATTATCTTAAAAAAATATGAAAAATTTGAAAACGCATGAATGGTCTGCGATTTTCTCCACAGAAATTTTTAATGAAATTAGCAGCCAAATATTTTTCAGAAAAAAAAAATATATTTACTATATGTGGCTAAAATCTTTTGGAACAACCTATGTATGAAAGGAATGGAAATAATTAAAAAAAAAAACTATTTAAGTAGCATCAATTGGTGTACCTATAACTTCTATAATAAAGGCTATTAATGAGTGACATACGGGTTCTTAAAGTTGTTTTTCCCCTTTTTCCCTACACTTTGTGTATGGAAGTCACCACAGAACATAGAAGTAGTTTGAACTCACTTTAGTATGAAAACCAGTGTAACCAAACTAACACATTAAAAATCCATAATAGATGCTACGCACACATACTTTGTGAACACCTAATTGGATAATTTTGGCATTTTTATATAATTTTGAAGATGTTTTTGTTTGGTGTTTACTCACACGACTGACGGAGCAAAATTCAAAAATATGCGGAGCTTCGCAAATTTGATGTTACACGGGTACCGCCCACATGCGACTTTTATTAAAAAAAAAATATCTTTTTTGTAATAATCTTACATCACACTATTACAGCTATTCTAAATAAAGGAAAAAAATCTTTGGTATGTGGAAGTCACAGAGCGGCTACTAATTATTTTGAAAGTATTTGAAAGTAGGTATGTGAGTATACAGGGTGCATTTGTAATCAGTCTCCAAATTTTAAGGATGTGTTCAGTCCATGAAACTGAACAACTTTCTCCATGAAACATGTGTCGAAATACGCCAAAAAATTTTGGTCATCCCATACTAAACTGATCACGTGATCTCTTTGTTTTGTATGAAAAGTCATTTTTTTTACATATTTGACCCTATGTTTCTTAGAGAAAGTTTTTCAGTTCATATATTTATTTATTTATTTTATTCAACAAAACTTAGTACTACCATTACAGACTTAAGAAAAATCCAAGGCGATAATACCAGCAACTTCATATGATAACTTATGTAGGTACCTATTTATTTATTTTTATAACAAATAATAAACAGTGCAGCCCTTGTGAATTCACTCAGAGTACATCCAAACAAATCTACTTCTTCAGCTACTTCATTAATAATCTTTGTGGCGCGAGTGAGTGGCGCCTCCTTCAACATATTAGTGCGCGCGCGCGGTATCGCTGGCAGTGGCGGGCGACGCCTTCTCTCCGCGTATCGGTTTGGCACACAAAAATAAACAGCACACAATACATGAGCATTGTTTATCTTTCCTCTTAAAAACTTAAAAATATATGACACCAATGCGAGGTCCCTCCTTACCCTAAGTTCGTTATACCCTACCATACCTAGCACAAATAAAGTAGGATATTTATGAGGAAAAAATGGGTATATTCCGTAAAGTTTTAAATATAAATATCTCACAAATTTATTTTGTATTCGCTCTAGCATAAAACTATACTTAGCTTCGTGTGGAGTCCATATAACGGCGTTACAATCAAGCTGGCTCCTAACTAAGGTGTTATACAATGCTATAATAGCTTTGATGTTCGTGAAACTGTAAGCTGTGCGCAGTATTCATAGACTGAACACATCCTTAAAATTTGGAGAGTGATTTCAAATGCACCCTGTATAGTAAGATGCAAAGTGAACAAACCTTTTTAGGGTTCCGTACCAAAATGGTAAAAAAGGAACCCTTATGGTGTGACTCAGTCTGTCTGTCTGTCTGTCTGTCTGTCTGTCACAGCTGGATATCTCGAGAACTCAACGAGGTATCAACTTGAAATTTGGAATGGTTTAAGATGACATTTGTCCAACTATTTCGCGAATAAGAAATAAATAAAAAAATAAATATCTTTTTTACAACAGGGACTGAAAAGGGGTCTTAAAAATTTGAAGTGGGGCAACTAGGGCATGTGGGGTATCATATGAAAGAGCGCTGTTTGCACGTTTTTAAACATTTTTTTTTTTAGGCCGCATAGTTTTCGACTTATGGTGAAAATTGTAAAAAAAAATACCGTTCCCCCCCCCTTATCTCCGAAGTTTGCAGAGAGAAAAATCTGAAATAATTCTATGTGATAGTAGTTTATGTAAAGATTACAGGAAAAATAAAACGATGTCTCAATATAACACACTTTTTAAGAAATTCAAAAAACAATCAATTTTTTTTTAGTTTTACTACCAGTCAACAGATGGCGCTGTCCTAAGCATGCTAACCTAAGGAAAAATATAGTTCCACTATCGGTCAAGAGATGGCGCAACCTAACACTACAATAATAAATTGGTGGCTGGTTCTAAAATAATTACCTACTATTTGCCGTACGAATAAACGAAGAATAAGTTCCTACTTAGTAATATAAACAGTTTGCAATGTGGAGTGGCTGAAATGTTTTTCAGTCACCATAAGCAGCTGTGGTTAAGATTTGTAAATTAACTGTCCGCCTGTTCGCCCTTCCAACTGTCTGCCGTTTATCCTACTTTTTTAAAGACTGTACTAAAGTAACATATCCAAATATATTTATGATTGTACGGAACCCTCGGTGCGCGAGTCCGACTCGCTCTTGACCGGTTTTTTTTTATTTGAGAGAATGCTTCCGAATTGTTTTGACATGTACGTATGTTTCAGCATTTTGAAGAAACATGCAACATATTTGCCGTGCCTCTTCAGCTCGCGATGAACGAAGCTAAAATGGAAAACGTGTGGACGTGAAGTAACAAATTCAGTTTTATATCCAAAGGAGAATGGAAGTTGAGAGTCAAAACTTGTGTTTAAATTTTGAACTGAACAAATTGTATTGGTTTGTAATATTGGCGTTCTACATTGAAATGGCGTGTTGTAAACTTTCAGTAGTTTTGTAAAGTAAAATGGAATCTACGTTTGTTATTTCACTTTACGCAATATTATACCGATCTCTGAATTTAAATTCCTAAATGGATACTGGATGGAGCTCGTTAGTTCTGTCCAGTATCCATTTAAGAATACTCTGTGTGTGTAAGAATCTTTTGTCTTTTGAAAATATTGTAGGTTTGGAAAGACTCGTTTGTTAAATACACTGAGCGTAACCGCTCAAGGGATACTTTTCGTAGCTGCGATAATCGCGGCGTTAATCGCGGCGTTAATCGCGGCAATAATCGCCCGCGAAATGACATACGACTAAGGTTTTACTTAGCCAGCGACAAAAAAGCGCCGCGGTTTATCGCAGCTACAAAAAAAAGCTCGTGGGCGTTTACGTATAGAACTCCGTATGTTCTATTCTCAGCGACAAAAAATCGCTCAGCGATTAATCGCCCGTCAGCGGGGACGCTTATTATTTTATTCGCTGTTTTACATATTGGGTAACTACAGAAACCTCGTGGCCCGCCACGCACTTGGCCGGTTTTGATATAGTTACTCAAAAAATATTATATTATTTTTATATAATATTGTATTCCCTGGGATGTTTCCACACATATGCAGCGTTAATCAATTTGATAATGAATACAAGTGAATAATTATGAGGTAGGTACTTGTTTTGTTCAACAAAATTAAAACTTGAAAGTAATAGACGTCGAAAATAATATCGATAATTACTGCTAATGTTGTGGTGCAAATCGAACTAAGACCAGAAAAAAAAATTAAATTTAAAAAAAAATAAAAACCCGCCTGCATAATAAAAAGACAAGTCAACTGAAAAGATGGAAACAAGATTAAATATAATAGGCAACATTATAACATGCAGTCGGAGGCATGCATAAAGAAAGTGACATTATGAATGATTTGAGTTATATGCCTCCGACTGCATGTTATAATGTTGCCTATTATATTTAATCTTGTTTCCATCTTTTCAGTTGACTTGTCTTTTTATTATGCAGGCGGGTTTTTATTTTTTTTTAAATTTAATTTTTTATTTATTTCTTTTTAGTTATTATTTATATGATATACCTTTTTGAAATCCTTATAATAAGCCCTTTAATTTGACACCCATATTGCATTATTCTAAAAAAAAAATTTTTTCCCCACTACGTATAATAGCACCGTACAGCCGCCATGTTGGTTTTTTTATAACGCCACCTTCTTAAGAACACTTGGGCTGACGAGACAAATCTAACGATATGTAAATCATGGAAATCCGTTCAGCCGTTTGAAAGATATGAGGTAATAAAGAATATTACATACAAACATACTTACATACAAGATACGCGCGAAAAACATAACCCTCTTGCAGTCGGGTAAAAATGAGAACTGCATATTTCTCTGGTCTTAGTTAACCTAACCAATCGATTATTATACATCATGTATCTAAAAACACTGTCAGATCCTGAAACAGGCAACAGTGTTGCTAAAACTGAACAAAATGCTTTAAGGAACATAGATAGGTCGAAAAACGAGTTTTTTTTCGCCTTTCTATAGTAATTCGGTCAGCTGACCAATGCATTTTGTATGGGAGTATCAGTGGCGAAGGGTCCATACAGGCCGATTCCCATCGGCTTACCTACCTTTTAGAAATCCCATCCCACCGATCCACTATGCAGGGGGTCTATTACGAAAAGTTCAATGCGATACACGCAGCTGCGTCCGTGCTTCGTTTTGATTGTTTCCTATTACAAATCACTTTCGTATGCGATATTGCAAAGTGATTGCGTGAGTTTGACAGTTTCTCTCTAGCGTATTCGACATCGTTCCTTAGTCTATGAACTACGATACGATAGCCAACTTCAAAATGTTTGTTATAACTACAACCTACGAACTGCGGACGACTATCGTGGCCAAGTGACTGCGTTACGCAATTGCGTACGTTATTTTCGTAATAGGCCCCCAGATCACAACATTTTTGACCGAGTGAGCACGAAGTGCGAGCGAAGCGTCTCTGCTTCAGCTGCTGTCCGTTTGTTCTCCTCTACAGGTTGCATTTCTCAACCGATTCTCGTGAAAATTTGTGAGTAGGTTCGAAAATTATGTAGAATTTTTTTGTCGAGCCAGTTTTTTGAAATTTTTCAAAATGGCGGAGATATGTAAAAAAAACATGTTTCAGTCCGACTTTCCGGCGCTGTTTTTTAACCATTTGAGCTACTTTTTAACGCGAGGTTTATATACAGCTCACGGAGCCACTTGTTGTAGTACGGTTTACCTTCGCCATAATTTCACCCCTCGGCACTGGGGAGTATGAAATTTTTTTTTCGTTTTTCGACCTATATTCCGTGGAGAATGTTGTTTAGTTTCAGCAAAACTATCACCTTTTTCAGAATCTGACAGGGTTTTCTATACATGATGTAGAATTTAGTGCTTATCATTATTATACCTAAAATTAAATCGATTACTTTTGGTTCTGTAACTAGGAAAATAAAATAAAAATTGCAGACGAGTTATGGTTGGAATACCTAAACTTTTGATAGCCGATATGATTTATACCAAATTACAAAACTAGCTGGAACGATACACTGCGGCTGTAAATATCACGCGTGCTTGCAATAACAAGCGGCGCTTGATTTATGTGCCATTATTTGAAATAATCTGTGACGTGATATTTTGCTAACCTTAGGGCCATTTTCAAAATGAAAAAGTAAGTTCTGATAAACTTACTTGAAAGATGATATGACAGTTGTGTTATGATAAATATGTCAAGGAAATTGTAAGTAATTCGTACGAAGTACTTACAATTTCCTTGAAATATGTCGAGTCATCTGTCAAGTATCTATCACTCATTGCCATCTCATTACGTACTTTTTGTTGATTCTGTTTTTATAATCATACCAAGTAATAATTTAAGTAGGTCTTAAATTATTACTTGGTATGATTATAGCGTAAGAATGAGTACATTTATTAACATATCGATTTTTAGATTTTAGGCATTCGCAATGCTATTTTCATATTAAGATAATTAATATACACGCGGCTTCAGAAAAATCACACCTTTTAAAAAATTTCTTCAAAGTTAATTTAATCCTTAAGTGTTGTTATTATACTTCTTCCCCTTCGAACATAGCCAACAGCCTCTAGAAACCGTTGGAATACTCGTCGAACGGAATGAATGACTGAGATTCAGTTTCCGAGCAACATTTCATTGCCTCATTTTTGTGCAATATTTGAGCAACCTCATGGGCATTCCATCTTGGGTATTCTTTTTTTCCCTGTTTCCATATTCGCCAACTTCTTTTTTCGCCAATTCCTGATTCACCAACTCCTGATTCGCTAACTCCCGATTCGCCAACTCCCGACTTGCCAACTCCTGATTCGCCAATTCCTTACTGGCCTACAGCCAAACCCAAACGCTGTATTTCTTATTATTTTTCGAGAAAAAAAAACAGTACTTATTTCTATTTATAAAATTAATTAAATTGATCACTCAATATACCAGAAGGTCGTGGGGCACAAGATCTGTGAACTTTTTGATAGCAAAAAGACGAGAACTATTCTGGATTAACTATTGACGACTTTGTTTCTTTGATTTTGTTTATATTTGAACGATTTAAAAGTTTATTGCTCTATGTTGCATATTTTGAGAGCTATTGTTGTTTGAATATGACCCTTACAAGTACTAAATGGTTATTTTCGAAAATAAAAAAAAACAAAATTCCTAAAAACTGGATTTTATCATTTGATGAAATTAGTATTCAGATAATATTCTCAACCTAATTTAAAATATGTTGAAAATGCTTGTAATTATGTCCATTTTTGAAAATAATCATTTTTTGGTTACGTAAGGGTCATAGTTCAAACAAAAATAACTCTCGAAATATGCAACATAGAGCAATAAATGTTTAAATTGTTTTGTAGACAATATTTTTGTGTATTTGAATAGTGCAAAAAAGTGGACATTAAAGTCCTAGTTTTTGAGAAATGTAATAAAAACTCAAAAAAATCGCACAAATTTTGTATAAAATTTTATTTCATTAATTTTTTATGACATATTTAAACAAAAAATTTACACATTTTATTTTTTTAATTACTAGGTGATATTATTAGCTTTCGAACAATATTTTTGTTATAACTGTAGGACTTTTAAATCCGGAGAAATTAATATTTTTCTGCAGGGTCGTCTAAAATAAAAAGTCAAATTTAAAATGGCGGCCATTCCAACAGGAGTGGGGATAGACCCCAACATGTGGGTGTTTTTGTCGATAAAATTAGGTGTATTACACGCCTTTAAATTATCGCTAGTTCAAGACCAAAGGCACTGTATATATATATCAGTGGCGAAGGGTCCATACAAGCCGATACCCATCGGCTTACCTTTTAGCAATCCTACCCCATTGATCCACTATGCAGATCATTACATTTTTGTAGAACGGCTTACCTTCTGTATGATTTCACCCCTCGCCACTGATATATATATATATATATTGTTATAAATAAACGTCATTTTTTTAATTTAACATGAGGCCGAGCCCACGACATAAACGCTCGAGCGGCCGAAATGACAGATTCTCAATAAGAAGTTGGTGAGTCAGGAGTTGGCGAATCATGAGTTGGCGAATTGGGAATTGGCGAATCAGGAGTTGGCAAATCAGGAATTGGCGAATCAGGAGTTGGCAAATCAGGAATTGGCGAAAAAGGAAGTTGGCGAATGTGGACACCCCCCTTTTTTAATTAAACTGTTGAGTGTGTTTTCTCCATCAACTCGATAGCGAATTTACCCGCATTTTCTGAATTGACCCCTTTTATTTCGCTTTTATGGCGGCGCAAGCAATAACGCTTTAAGCGTTTAATTATGGTTACTGTTATGTTAATTAAAACAAACAATTATTAATTGAACGCTCATTAAATGTGCTTTCAATAGATATCAACATTTACACAATAAAACGTTTCCTAGAAATAGCAGATCTATGACCAAGTATAAACTTATTTTCGAAGAAGTGCGATTTTTCTGACGTCTAGTGTAATAGAGTCGATTTTTTCTAATTTATTAATTACTTTACTTGTATTAACTTACAAGTGGGGATGGGTTTCTGTGTCTAGTGGTCCGCCCACCCGTGTAAGACGCAGGAGTAATATTGCCAGGAGGGGTACCAGCGTCGATTAATTCGTTGTTCTCCGGTTTGGTTGGTAGTACGACTAGCTACCACCATCTTACATAAGTCTGACATAATAACAATAATTTGACATTGTTTTGTTCCAGCAGCTGTTAGAAGTAAGATAGCCAGATCTTCAGTATTTGCATATATATATATTGTGCCTCTTTGCGATGACAACGTGACATTTCCAGGAGGCTACTTCCAAAATAATAAAAAAAACGTTTTCAAAAGGTGTCACAATGTCATCGCAAAGAGGAGTTGCTTCTATGCGATGCGATGACAATAGTAGGTATGAACCTCTATACAAAAAAAAGTTGGGAGTTACAAGTCGTGATAAAGTTTGACCACATGATAGAAACTGATCTGTAGGCTGTTTCTAACTAATATTGAGCTGGGCCAAACTATCCTTACATACAGTTCCATACGGCGGCGGGTTGAATAGCGCACTTTTCCCGGCTCCATTCTAAAAACTATAACAATTCAGGTTTAACTAATAGGTCAAATGTGGTATCATTTTCGGATAAATCAATAAAGTAGAATTTATTTCTGGTATAAAAAAATGCAACTTATTACGCAGTTTCTGAAAAAATACACAATAACCAACATTTTTAAACTTAATTTTTTTTAGTTTAGGTATTGGTACTTGTTTCAGTATTTTCAAAAAAACTACTTTAAAGAAGCGTTTTTCAGGTTAATTTGCTATATGATTTTGTTATGTTAACTATATTTTATACAATTTACGCCTAACCCAAGTAGTTGAGGTCCATTGTTTGCGGAGACACAGCTAGTCAAAAATATGCATTTTTTCACGAAATAAAAGGGGTTTCCGTTTCCTTCGGAAGCATTTCTCAGTTTTTTTGTTTATATTTCTGTAAAGTTAATTACATTTTCTACAATTTGAGCCTGATTTGAGTAGTCTAGGTTTACTAGTTGCAAAGACACAGCTAGTCAAAGATAAGATTTTTTCAATTAATTTCAATAAAAAGCCCATTTTTAACCAGCTATGTCTCTGCAACCAATGGACCTAGACTACTCAGATTAACTTCAAATTGTAGAAAATTTAATTAACTTTACAGAAATATAAACAAAAAACCTGAAAAATGTTTCTGAACGAAACGGAAACCTTTTTTATTTCGTGAAAAAATGCAAATTTTTGACTAGCTGTATGTCCGCAAATAATGGACTTAAACTACTTGAGTTAAGCTCAAATTGTATAAAATATAGTTAACATAACAAAAGCATATAACAAATTAACCTGAAAAACGCTTATTTTAAGCAGTTTTTTTGAAAATACTGAAACAAGTGCCAATACCTAAACTAAAAAAATGAAGTTTAAAAATGTTGGTTATTGTGTAATTTTTCAGAAACTGCTTAATAAATTGATTTTTTTTATATCAGAAATAAGTTCTACGTTATTGATTCATCCGAAAATGATACCACATTTGACCTATTAGCTAAACCTGAATAGTTATAGTTTTTAGAATGAAGCCGGGAAAAGTGCGCTATTCAACCCGCCGCCGTATGGAACTGTATGTAAGGATAGTTTGGCCCAGCTCAATATTAGTTAGAAACAGCCTACAGATCAGTTTCTATCATGTGGCCAAACTTTATCACGACTTGTAACTCCCAACTTTTTTTAGTATAGAGGTTCATACCTACTACAACGTGACATCTCGTTGAAAACGTTTTTATTATTATTTTGAAGTAGCCTCTTAGAAGGTTGCTGTTTTGGAAATGTCACGTTGTCATATTTAACTAGCGACCCGCCCTCGCTTTGCTTCGGTGTAGTGTGGCATTTGACATCATGTATTATACGTTCGCTTCCACTAGTTATATAAACCTTCCTCTTGAATCACTCTATCTATTTAAAAAAAAATCGCTACATAGGGTCAGACAGCGAGAAGCGACTTTGTTTTAGACTATGTAGTGATGCAAAATTTATTAAGTCAGTAATTTAAAATGAGCGAGATCCCATCTTAGTCCCCAAAGTTAGGAACTTAATCAATTATAACTGACCTTACCATCCAACTTTGAAGCTCAATTTTACAGTTTGAAAGACATGAATTAGTAAATTAGAGTAAATTACTGTTAAATTAATGTTAGGTTTTCATTATTGAGAATGTTTTTATTAACAAAAACTAAAAGACGCATAAAAATATTCAGTTAAGAATTATTAATTTGCTTATTTTCATCATACTCACTTTTTCTATACCCACATTTTTCTAACTCTTACCCCCTTACTAATAAAGATTGAATAGCAGATGTTTAGTTACACAATGGTTACTCTCTGTCAAACTATTTGAATTTGACATTAAAAAGAAAGTGACAAAACACTGTGTAACTATGCAGCTGCTATACAATCTTTATTAGTAAGGGGGTTACTGGATAAATCCATGTTACTATAATAATATTACCACATACTACACCGGGTATAACATTCCAAGGAAAAGGAAGTTACTTGAGTCACACAAGCTTACGTCATCTCCGCTATCGGTATTGAAAATTACGTTCATGCATCTTTAACTTGAACTGTTTCGTTTGCTAAGAGAAACAAATTACAACTAAAATACATTATAATATGAAATAAAACAATTTTTAACGGATACTAGCGCGGTTTTATTGAAAGTACTATTGTAATTATTTGGTATTTGGTTTGATTTTTGGTTTTCCCGACGTTTCGGCAACTTTGTAGCTGCCGTGGTCACGGGAGACTGAACCAAAAATCAAACCAAATACCAACTAATTACCAAAGTACTTTGAATGAAACCGCGCTGGTATCCGTTAAAAATTGTTTTATTTCATGTCTAGTGAGCGCGTAAGCTTTAGAAGTGAATATGCATTATAATAATTTTGTAATGAGTGTGGCAGAAAAAATATACTTAATTCTTTGCCTGAGACTATAAAGTCGCGCAATTGGATAGTGACTTAAACTGGAGATACATATATCTCCAGGAATGCCAGACTTTGTTTACTTAGATCATGGATAAATTCCATCAGTGACAATAAAATAAAAACCATTTGCTAAGTACAAAGTTTCATTAAAACTTTAATGACTACTAAGAAATTTCAATGGGCAGAATTCAGAGAACTCTAAACATTAAAAAATCATTTCTTTAAAATTTTTTTCTTTTAAAATCTTTTTTAATTTTCTAAAACGCCACACAAATGTATTTAAAATCCAACGACCGTAGATTCCCGATTAAGGCCGACTGCATTAGATACTAAAGCAAATTCCTATAATTTGTATTCATTTTGCTAAGTGAAACAGTATCAGACCTCAAAATAAGATAATGTTATCCCGATTTGAACAGTTCGTGAATATTTTGAATTTATTTGTTATTAAAACCGAGATAAAGATAAGATACGATTTTAGTGTTTTAATTGATAGTTTAAAAGTGTATACTATGCGACGTCTCTGTCAATGTTATATAACCTAATAATATGCGTAGATTCTGTCTAAAAAGTCAGTTTACATAGGTAATTTCAAGGGTAATTTTAATACCCACCTTAATCCCCAACCACCCCACCAATACCCATCTAAATAAAATTGAGTAAAGCTATTTTTACAAATTAGAATGGGGTTGGCAACGCAAAGATAATTGTAGATGTCGCTGAGTACGCTTGTTCCTAAGACAGTAGACGTCCAGAACAAAATGTATGGGAAAATAGGTATTTATTTTGTGGTATTTTTCACCGAAAAAGACCCATTGACCCAAAATGGCTATAAAAGACTATTCTACAATGCAAATGCCGGAATTGAAAGACAAATTAAGACGTTTTTATTCTTACAGAATATACCAATTTTTTCTATATCCAGATTTATCGGAAATTTTAAGTGCCAACATTTTTAAAGCCTATTATACAGAATTTAATCATTTGAAAGCTAAAAAAATGATTTTTTAAGTAAAAGTCCTTTGTTTTCATAGCTCTCGTGAAACAAGCGTACGCAGCGCCATTTTGACAGTTGCCTTCCCCATTTTGACAGCACCAACAAGGTTACCAGTATAAGTTTTTATAAATAATTTAATAATTTCTCATGTAAACTGATACTAGGAATTTTATTGTTCTCTTATCTAAAAAAAAAAACATACACACAGCCGAACATAGAACCTCCTCCTTCTTAGAAGTCGGTTAAAAAGTTACATATTATACATAATACAATAATACATAATACATTATAGGTGTTACAAAATAGCCCCTAATGCCGATTATGGTTGATAGATAGGGACCATCAAACTGAACAACTTTTACTATGGGACCAACTCTGCAATCGCAAAGAAAACATATATAATTTCATACAAAAATTAATATCGAAAATATCAAAATGTATAAAACATCTGATTTTTTTTTACGATTTCGGAGTTGGTTCCGTTATAAAAGTTGTTCAGTTTGATGGTTCCTATCTACCATATTCGGTATTAGGGGTTATTTTGTAACACGTTGTATAATGCTATTGCTGAAAAAAATAAACCATGAAGCTTAAACTATCACACTCGTGATAAAATATCAGCAAGCTTAGTAACATATTGTACTTAAGTCACCGGATCACCGCTTACAAAACCATCCGCCATATTGGGAGCACCGAGACGGAAATACGAGCTAACGACATGTATGTAGAAAATGGCTCCGAGTCTTCATGGGGGCCTAAAAAGGGAAAATCGAGAATTATAGTATAAAAAAACCCACTAACAGCGTCGTAGCTAGGGGCGTGACCCTCAGGGGGGCACACTTTGCTGACCAATAGCTAGAAAACAAATCTACAGGGTTATTTGTAAAACACCAACAACCTCGCAGGAGTAGATTACTTACATCATATACAACAACATTTCTTCTACGACTTTTCCGAAAACCAACAAAAAAAATTCGACTCTCCATACAAATGTCCCAAACAGCTGATCGAATTTTGTATGAAAAGTCGATATTTTTTTGTCTGTTTTCGGGAAAGTCGTAGAACAAATGTTGTTGTTTATGATGTTAGTAATCTACTCCTGCGAGGTTGTTGGTGTTTTACAAATAACCCTGTATAAGTCAAGGGGCGCAAAATTCGAATCTTGCAAGGGGCGCTCATTATTCTAAAAATTTGTCTTGGGGCGCAAAATTGAAATTAATCTTGCCAGGGGCGCTCGCATGACTCTAGCTCTGACGCTGCCCACTAAAATAAATTTTGACTAAAATAAACATATTACATACAGTGTTTTGGTGGTCATGCTACGGACTGCGATGATAAACCAGTAACTAAATCAGTGAATGTTTATGGGGCATTTACACGGCTCGATTTTCCAGGCGACTTTAGTCAAATAGGGCTTTTATCGACAGTCGCTTGTAAAATCGAATCACAAGCCTGATTTCAATGATGTGGCCATTTGATTTATAAGCGATGATTAATAAAAAGCTCTAGTCGACTAAAGTAGCAAAGCAAGTTGCCTGGAAAACCAACCCGTGTAAATGCCCTATTAGAACTACAATAATTCTTTTCATACAGGAATCATAATTAGAATTGAGATTGATAATAGCTTGTCTTATTTTGTGATTATTAAAAGCATTTTTTAGATTTGGGAAATGATATACAGGGTGTCCCAAAACTTTACCACACGGAGGGAAAATACCTTAAATATTGAAGATAAGAAATTTTACTGAAAGAAGACTTCATTTTATTTTTGAATATAATTGGAACTGCATTCAAAGATTTTTGAAAAATCGCCTGCCTTAACCAGGAATCGTACCCACCAAAAACGATTTTTTTTAATTTATTTTTACGATACCAATCGAAAGGGTTATTCAAAATGATATTTTATTTTCTTTAGTGACACAGCATCTTAAACTAAAGGAAGATCATGAAATTTAATATTTAACTTTTAATTATTACAAATTGTATCAATTTGTATCGAATCGTAAGCGATTTTTTTTTAATCTTTGAATGCAGTTCCGTTTCTTTTTAACACGTTGAGCGCCAGGCGGGGCACCATGTGGGCCAACCTAGGCCTGTTCGTTGGGGCCATCGGAAATTCGCGTAAATCACAAATTTTCACAATGTTGGATTTTAGTTATTATCAATTAGAAATATAATAATTAGCGCTATAAACTAAAAACTCTGGTGTTTTTCTTTCTAAAACTGAAGAAATTTTAAGTTGGCACACAGGTATCCCCCATGGCCTCTGCGGAAGGAATTCCGCTTTTTCTTCCGCGGGGGCCACGGGGATCACAGCCTGGCCCACCCCACATAACTACTCCGCATGCTCATATTGTGAAATTTGTCCGAATAACCCGTGATTGTGTTATTAGACTGTTTTAATAGTAGGGGAAGGTGGGGATCAGCGTAACAAAAAATATATAAACCCTCTTTGTAATCAAAATATTTATTGTATGGACCTTTTGAATACCTTTGGGGGTGCTATTAACACGAAGGGCATGTATAATAAAACTGCAAAACTTTTGTAGAAAATCATTTTATTATGCCATAATTCACATAATATTCTAAAAAACGGACCAAATTATTACAAAGAAAATCAGACTAAAACATTAAAACGGACTAGTAAACACAGACTAAAAACTAAAAAATAAATTCTTCTGTAAATATTTATAACCTACAGAAATTTTAAACCTATAAACGTGGGGCGCATTTTGTAATATTTATCATTCGTATTATTTTTAGTATGCGCCCCACGTTTTTGGGTTTAAAATTTCTGTAGGTAAAATCATCTTAAGTACTCGTCAAGACGATTCTAATGATCCCAAACACAATGGGCTTGTATGGTTTTATCGTAGAGTTCCTGTGGCCTGCTTCCGGCTTCATCGTCAAATCAGCTCAGTGGCACCATATTATTGCATTACCCTCTAGTTCTGACCTATGTTCAAAGTTTCAAACTTTCGCAAACTTTTTGGAGAAACAAACAAACACACAAACGAGAAAGCAAACTAATAAAAACGTGTTAATAAAATCATAAAATTTTCGAAAAAAGGAATGAATAAACTTGGTTTTTCAAGTTCTACGATCATATACATAATATAATAAAGTATCTATGGCGTTTATAATATTTTTTTCATAGATAAATCCAATCACAGTCTTCCTCTTTCTATTCAGCACCATTTATGAAAAAGCAATTTTTCAAAAGAGGCACACTATAATAATAATAGTAACCCGTTACACTGTACCAAAACAAACATGCAAAAAATTATAGGTTATTATTTCAGGCAGTATTCTAGTAGGTACCTAACCTATTAAAAAGTGTATATAAAAATATCAGTATAATATAAAATAAACGTACTCACCAAACTGCAATAATTTAGATTAAAATACAAAATACTATAGCGATGTTAGAATTCTAGAATACTGAAAATATAATATTTGTTTATTTTGACATACTGCAGAGACAATGGCCAAAATTTATAACTGGCATATGATAGCCACAGGTGCGTTTGATAATAGAGCTAAGAAACTCTATTGAAATATTAGTAAGCGACAGAGAGGCACTGTTAAGACTATACCCCTTGTTACACTATTCTCCAATTTCCCCTACTCATTCTTAAAAAAATGAAATCATTTTATGTAGTTTTGTTCTTTTTATTGATTTATTGTATTATCTCAAGAAGACAATCACTTTATTTTAGTTTAAAATATTTCATTTAGTAACACTTGAAAAAACCCTTACAAGTATAGAAAATCGTAAATAAATTTTAAGTCTTTTGTAAAAAATAAGAACCAAGCTGACTGAATGTTCTACAGAGCCGCGCGGCCCATTTTCATTACTTTGTTGTATGATACCGATGCTCCGTGGCTTGTAAATTAAGTTTGAATAGAAGCATTGCGATGGCCCATCGATGACCCCCGTGGCCTGAACGGATTATTTGGGTTTGGCACACATGTGTCCCCAGTGGCTCAAATGAACAGTCTCACATTTTCTTGTGGCGTTCAACGTGTTAAAAACAAAATGAAGTCTTCTTTCAGTAAAATTTCCTATCTTCAATATTTAAAGTACTTTCCTTCCGTATGGCAAAGTTTTGGGACATTCTGTATAATAATTAACAATGATAAAATCCAATCTTGCCTTTTTAGACATTCGGTAGTCGGTTTGAGGTGTTCGCAAAGCAGCATTAACATAAAATATCACTAGCTGTTACTTTGTCAGAGTGGGTTTTGGATGAATTAATAATTTTGGTTGACTTCGGAAAGGTTAAAGAGGTTTTTTTGTTGGAAGTTGGCAGAAATGGAAGTGCATAATAAAAAATGGCTTAAAAGTGCATGTTTCATAGTATATTAGCTAGCACTAAATTTGGTTAAATAAAAAAAAAAGACGTTCCTTCATATTAGCTTAAATCCAACATGACTGCTTGATTTTATCAGTTTGTTGCTAAAAAAGGTAGGCTTGACGAATCGGCAATACATGTACTGTCTGTAATCTGTATGTCTAGTATAGTATATTATATTATTATATTGTTATTTTTCCTAATGTAAACTGTAACTGCCTAATAAATAGATAAACTTTATTTAACTTATTAAATAGTAAGGAAGAAACTTAAAACGCCCTTTCTATCAAAATATCTACCATCCATAATTCTATGGATTCATATTCATATCTATATATGGATTCATATCCATATTCTATATCTTTCTATTCATAATAATGGACATTCTTATTCAAGAATGTCCATTATTTGCTCGTCATTTAAAAAGTCATCTTTGGAATTTATTCTTACATAATTCGTACAAAGAGAATTTAATAATAAATGATTGATGTTAAAACCTTAATCGCACATTCACTCTCCCGCTGCGATACATCAAAAGGTGTGCTAAATAAAGAGGGCGCTACCTCCGGAAGTAAGCCTCCGGAAGCGGCCGCCTTTTGGCGCACCGGATGTGACGTCATTCAAACGCACCTGCGCGCTTGAATTTGGAATATGCGAACAAAACACAAATGAGAATTAAATGGACAAAGTGTTTATATTGAAGCTTCGCTACTTTGTTGTTTTGTGAACTTTTATGAACGTGAATGTTCTTAGATCTAACCAGAAGCGTATAGTTCAATTTATATGTTACTAGCTTTTGCCCGCGACTTCGTCCGCGTGGACATTCGGAAAATCGCTATGGAACATTTGACCGAGATAAAAAGTTTCCATGTTTTACCACAGGCTATAACTATCTGTGCGCTATTCCAAATCTGTTCAGCCGGTTTTACGTGATTGAGTAACAAATATCCAAAGATTAAACTTTCGTATTTATAATATTATTAGTTCCCGTTCCCGATCTCGCTCTCATTCCTGTTCCCGTTCCCGTATTATTTTTCCATAAAAAAATTGAACCCCCGTTTTAGTCCTTTGGGTGTTGAATAATGTCCATCGTGTCGTGTTGGACCCTAAAATAAATGCCATTTTAATATCGAAGGTACCCACTAACCCCCAGTTGTTACGGGGTTGGGGGTTAGTAGGTAAATAAACCTTAACATTTTCGGAGAATCACGAAATACGTGTTTTTGCTTACTTTTTATTACAATTACTTTTACGAAGTTTCAAGTCGAAATGTCTTTGAATAAAAAAATAAAAACATACAAAATAAGCCCCATTTCTCTTCTTTAGGGGTTGAATCATGGCCATCATGTTGGACTTCAAATTAAATAAAGTCAGTAAGGTAAAGCAATCAACACCCCATAAAACCTCAATAACGACATCCACATCGAGTTTGGGCTTGTTACCCTATTTGCCCCTTAAGGGGTTGATTTTCAGAAATTTACGAAATATATTTGCCGTGTATGTGCCGGCTTAGAATAGCACTACCCCCTCTCATCCCGTGGGTGTCGTAAAAGGCGACTAAGGGAACACAGCCATTAGGAGACGGGCAGCAGCGTCTCCAAAATTCTTGGCCTACTGCGATCGCCAACCCGCCTGCCAAGCGTGGCGATTATGGCAAACCCCCTCATGATGGACACACAAATAAATTGGCCCCCAGTCCCCGGCGGCCCCGCTATTCCTAGCTACGGTAGTGGCTATGGTAACGGCGGGGCAGGGGGTGCTAAGAATCCCCGGGTGCGGATCGGCTACCACCAATCACGAAAATTGCACCTGGCAACCTATAACACGCGCACACCACATCCATACTCTGCGGCAGGTCATACAGAAGACCGAGGAGTATAATCTGCCACTTTGCTTGGCGTTCGTGGATTATGAGAAAGCCTTTGATTCGATTGAAACCTAGGCGGTGCTGCAGTCTCTCCAAAGGTGCCAAGTGGACTACAGGTATATCGAGGTGTTGAGGTAATTATAAAAAAATGCCACCATGTCGGTCCAAGTACAGAACCAGAGAACAAATCCTATCCAACTGGAGCCAGGTGTGAGACAGGGAGATGTTATTTCTCCGAAACTGTTCACAGCTGCGTTGGAGGATATCTTTAAACTCTTAGACTGGAAAGGACTCGGCATCAACATTAATGGCCAGTACCTAACACACCTTCGTTTTGCCGATGATAAAGTTCTTATGGCTGAGACCTTGGAGGACCTGAACACAATGCTCGAAGATCTCCGTAGTGCTTCCCAAAGAGTGGGTCTTAAAATGAACATGGATAAGACGAAAATCATGTCGAATGCCCATGTTGTGCCCGCTCCAGTTCATGTTGGGAACACTACACTTGAAGTTGTTGACCATTATGTATACCTAGGACAGGCAGTCCACTTAGGTAGGTCCAACATTGAGAAGGAGATCTCTCGTCGAATCCAACTCGGATGGGCAGCATTCGGGAAGCCCCGAAAAATCTTCGTGTCCGATTTACCTCAGTGTCTCAAGACGAAAGTCTATGACCAGTGTGTGTTGTCAGTGATGACTTACGGCAGTGAAACGTGGTCGCTAACTATGGGTCTCATAAGGAGGCTCAAGGTCACCCAGCGTGCAATGGAGAGAGCCATGCTCGGCGTTTCCCTGCGTGATCGAATCAGAAATGAGGAGATCCGCAGGGGAACTAAAGTAACCGACATCGCTCGAAGGATTGCTCAGCTAAAGTGGCAGTGGGCTGGACACATAGCGAGAAGAACCGATGGCCGTTGGGGCGGAAAGGTTCTTGAATGGCGACCGCGCACCGGACGACGCTCCGTGGGTAGGCCCCCGACAAGGTGGACCGACGATCTGGTGAAGGTTGCCGGAAGCCACTGGTGTGGGAAGCGCAGGACCAATCGTCGTGGAAATCCTTGGGGGAGGCCTATACCCAGCAGTGGGTGTCGTGCGGCTGATACTTATGATGATATTGACGAAATATATGTTTGATCATTTGTTTATAGAAGTACTCCTTCGAAGTTTGAAGTCCTAATGTCTATTTTATATTTTATCAATACAAAATTAAAACACCATTTGACCCTTTTAGGGGTTGAATAATGCTACCACTTAAAAATTAATGCCATTTCCGCAATCAACACCCTATAAAACCTTGATAACGACACCCATATCGATGTTGGGCTTTTTTTACCCCATTTACCCCCTAAACCCCATTTACCCCCTTTAGGGGGTAAATGGGCTTTCTGAAACTCAACCCTTTAAGGTTGAGTTTCAGAAAACCACGAAACATGTGTTTGCTTATTTGTTTTTAGAAGTACTCCTACGTAGTTTCAAGTTGAAATGCCTGTTTAATATTTTTTTTCCATACAAACTATGTACCCCCATTTCAACCCTTCAGGGGTGGAATTTCCAAAAATCCCTTCTTAGTGGATGTTTACACTGTATAAAGTATCTATGTACAAAATTTCAAGTCCCTAGGTTCAGTGGTTTGGGCTGGGCAATAGTCTGTCAGACACCCCTTCACTTTTATATAAGAGATTGGTTATTTATATGTTAGTGTTTTTTGTAATACGAGTATTTTTGTTTATTTTTTTTGTATTTTATTATTTGAAATTAAAGAAAAGAGCTTTGAGAAACATCAGTCATTTAATGTTTATATATGTATTATACTTATTAACAAAGGAAATTAATTTTAATAGTCTCAAAGACATATGTTAATATGCAGATACAGCAAGCTGAGGCATTGAACTTACGTAAGCAAAATTCATCAATTTCGTTTTGCATGACTTGCGTATAACCATTCAAAGTCGGGAAAATGGCAGTCATCCACATTGTAACTCAGGGAGTGGTATACATCTATTATTTATTTTGGGTTGATTCATATTTTATACCTATACTTAACTAGTTTTCGCCTGCGACTTCGTCTGTACGCAGTCACAGTATTGAATTATCTTCTACGGAGGCAAGTTTTTTTATTGATAAAGATATTGATAAAGGTAATTTGACATCTCTCAAACGTAATATATTACATATAATAAGTTCAACACTTGAAATAATGACTGTAAAGTATAAAATATTAGGAAAAAAAATCAAAATCAGTCAATAAACAAAAAAGTAATGCTCGATCAATAAAAAATAAAATGGTTACGAAACTGAGAGTATTTTCAGTATATATATCCTGAAGAACTGATTAAAAAAAACAAATAATGGGACCAATCTGGAAGTATATTCTTTGAAATAAAAAGATAATTTTAGAAATAAGGCGGACTGGGATATCAAACATAAAAAAAACAACCGAATTGATATTATTCTCCCTTTTTTTTAAGTCGGTTAAAAATACATTTCACACAAACTTTATGCTCCTGTTGGGAGAAGTAAACATTCGTACTAGTGACTTTCTAATTCATATAACATATTAATGTACATAAGACATGTGATAGGAATGAAAAAAAAAACACTGTGTGAGATTACCATCAAATAAAATGGCACCTTTTTGCTGCTGGTTGCGAGAAACGTCAAGGGTAATATTTTTACCGCTTTGCTAGGAGTCTTCGAGGGATCTGTTAGAATTACTCTCATATTTTTTTACACTAAGCAGCGGTTTTTTCTTTGAAAGCATTTTGCGGATTTATCGTAGCATGTTTTTTACCTCTGTAATCTAGTATTTCATCGATAACTATATATTAATTCACAGTCCTGATTGACTGACTGATATATCAACGCACAGCCCAAACCGCTGAACCTAGATAATTGAAATTTTGCACGTAGATCTTCGATCATTTATTTAGATTCCTTATACAGTGTAGGCATCCATTAAGAAAGGGTTTTTAGAAATTCCACCCCAGTGTGTTGGCGTTTATGACAATTCTAACCAAAAGCTAGTAAAAGGCTTGAAAAGCTAGTACAAAATCATATTCTTCAACAATCATCCAACACAATAACGTATTTCATCATAATGATAAGAATGAAAAAAAAAGTTATTTGATTTAAAATTCAGTTAATTTCATGAAAGAGTAATAAAATTTCACTTCATAAAATCAAAATTTATAATGCTCAAATCTACAGTTTTAATTAAGACTTTTCTTGAAGAAAACTTAAATTGATAATTATTTCTTTTTAAAACTGAACATTATTCGATATAACTTCGCTTCATTTCAAACTGAAAACTAATTAATTACAAATAAATGTATTTTTGAACGGGTTTATTTGTAAGAGCTAAATTAATGATATAATAATCATGATAAAACGTAACATGCATTTCATTTTTAAAATTAAATCCTTTATTCAATTTAAGTGCTGTAAAACAGGCCCAATATTAAATTGCTGACTAACTTTTTGCAACAGGAACCATTTATAAAGGCTTTTATGTCCAACAAAGTAAATCGGCATCAAGTGACAGAGCAATATAATTGATAAAATTAATCAGATTTCGAATAATGAATGGAAATGCCCCTCGCAACCAAAGGGTTTATCTTTAAAACACAAAGCCCGTTTTGTCGATTAAATTTTCGTATTTTTCTTTCTTTGAAATCTCACAAACGTGTTCATTCGTAAAGGCGAGGTTAAACGATGATGACATAAGACCCCTGTACGATGCACGTACATGCGATTTCTTTTATTATTAGATGAAATTCTGCTTATAATGTATACTAGTACCTAAATTGTAACAGACGCGGTGTAGCCGTGACCTGCTGACCAGGTCAAGCTGCACTTTATGACATAATGTATTTTTATTAAACATTATTCGATTAGACTCCGTGACAACAACTCCTGCATTTAATTTCTTTGCAATCATCTGCATACAACCTTGCATCACTGCATTTAAAATATTACATTTTGCATCAAACAACCCCTTATAACCATTGATTTTAAACGCGAAAAATGGCTTTCGAAAACAGCTGCCACTATTATAACGACGATAAAGAAATGGTTACAATTTTTTTAATTATGTACCTAATTAAAAGTTCCTCGTAAATCTTGATTTGAAATAAACGGAGATTAAAAACAAAATTTAAACTAGATTGTGCAAAACGCGATTTTCAAACAACTGGTGTTGCCCTAAATTGTAACTTGTTTTAGATGCGTTTAATGTTTTTTTGAAACACTGCCAATTGTTTCGAGGACATTTCGTTTGAACGAAACTTCGATTCACCAACATTGATATAAATAAAATTGCTTTTGCTTCGATAGGGATTTCCTTCAAGCTCTTCACCGCTCCATCGTTTTTAATTACGTTTAAAATAACGATGTGGTTGGTAATTGGACTCGGCTTCGTTTCTTTTCGAAGAGTAATACGCTTATTAATATTAGTCTGGAGAGTTTTGGGAAGGTGGAATTTTAATGGACGCTGTTTTATTTAATTGAAAATCGAATAGCAGGCAAAATGTTAATTCGATTTAAAAATATTATGTTAACTGAATTAAATTTTGATGTGAAGAAGAGGGCATAATAAGAGTATAATTAGAACAACATTGACGTCGATGACGACATACTTTGGTGCTATCTATTTTTTTTATTTAAAATAAGTGAGAATTTGTCCACAATCACACCTGGTGTTAAGTGATGATGCGGACTACGATGGAGCATGCTCACTTAGATAAAGCCTATTCACTCTAGCCTTGAAAAGGCCCAAGTTATAACTTAGGAATCTTAGGAATCACATCCGCAGGCAGCCTGTTCCACTCCTTAGCTGTTCGCATTATAAAAGTGTTAGCAAAATGCTTTGTGCGGATGGTTGGAATATCAACAATATAAGGGTGGTACGCTAATCTGCGTCTAGTGCTCCGAAGGTGGAATGGGGCTGGAGGAATTAATTCGTGTAATTCCTTAGCACACTCTCCGAAGAATTTCTTTTCTATATTAGTATACGACGAGATGACACGGCCAGTGAAGAATTTAAATTATTGCATGTCTTTGAGTGCAGCTATTAGTAGTATTTCGTCTGCAATTTATAAAAACATACCAAGGGTTTGCTCGATGAGGACGACATGCGAGCATACAAGTATCTTACACACACTATATACAAGGTTATTTTGTATCCACCATCCAAATTTTGAGGATGTGTTCAATCCATGAAACTGAACAATTTTCTCTAAGGAACACATGGTCAAATATTTAAAATAAAAATCGACTTTCCATACAAATCAAAGAGATCACGTGATCAATTTAGTATGGGATGACCAAAATTTTTTGGCGAAATTTGACACATGTTTCTTAGAGAAAGTTGTTTAGTTTCATGAACTGGACACATCCCTAAAATTTGGATGATAAGTTCAAAATGACCCGATAGAGATAAATAAGTAGATTTAAGTCTCCAGGATTTTTAGTGAGTTACGTCATTGGCAAAGCGGCTTTCATAAGTAAACTTAAATGATGATGCAAAAATGTCTCATCAGATCTGAGCACTAACTAGGATTTCTCGCTCCGTGAATGATTAATGACGTCACTGAGCTGGCCGTGACGTAATCCCACCAATCAGCTCTAAGGATACTCTCGACGGCGGCGGCGTCTCGAAGACGTGACGGGTACTTTGTAGTTAAGACAGGGTGCTATATTTTCCTACAATCGGTTTTAAAGGGTAAAAATCTATTCTTTCGTCAAAGTTTGTACGTTTGGGTGTATAGATGTTTGTTACGCAATCATGCAAAAATGGCTGAACGGAATTACAGATAGTTTCAAGCCTGGAACAATTTTAAACAAACATCAAATTAGTGAATCTGTCCGCCGACCTACCAACTTATTTCTTTTATTACCATTCATGGACCTAATTTTCCTAATATAAGGTCCTTCTGAAATAGTGCACAAAATTTTAAGGGGTCAATGTACTCATGCATAAACAACTTTTACTATGGGACCAACATTGAAATCGCGAAAAAAAATCAGCTCTTCCATAGAAAATTTAAAATCGAATAGATCAAAATGTATGGAACAGCTGTTTTTTTTTCGCGATTTCAATGTTTGTCCCATAGTAAAAGTTGTTTGTATGCATGAGTACATTGACCCCTTAAAATTTTGTGCACTATTTCAGAAGGACCTTATATATCTACCAGTGACGAGGGGTGAAATAATGGCGAAGGTAAGCCGTTCTACAAAAATGTTATGACCTGCATAGTGGATTGGTGGGGTGGCATTTCTAAAAGGTAAGCCGATAGGAATCGGTTTGTATTGTATGGACCCTTCGCCACTGATACCTATCTATTTTACCTAAACGTAAACATAACTACATTCAACATACGACTAACACATTTCGCTTTCTTTTAATTTATTACCGGTATATTTTAGTAAATTTGCGTTATTGCGTTGGGGCTATATTTTTGTTCTAATGACTGGATTCGGGTCTAGATCTCTCCAACTAAAGTCTGAGAGAGTGGATCATTTATCATGGAATAAAATATCAACGTACCTTTCTGTGATCATAAATATGATGTAGCAGGACTAGGTCACGTGTACCGCAAACCCTGTAATCATGCTGAGAGCAAACAGAGGGCCTATTACCAAAAAAAGAATAACGATAATCGGACAATATTCATACTACTGCGTGAAACTCAAGCATAAAAGACCTATACGCACGAATGAATAAGAACATGATGTGCACGATCAACGAACAGTTTGTTCGTATGTGCGTACTACTAAAGAGCGACAAATAGTGAGTTCGTCAAAAATGTTCATTGATGTCCAAATTCGTTGTAGTGTGGAGGTGCTCAGTGGCGCAGTGGCTTAGTGCCGTCGGTCATGGGATGGGGTAACCAAAATTTTCGAGTTCCTCCGTGCTTCGGAACCGTTCTTCGTCCCGGCTGCATTTGCAGTCGTTAACATCCATCAATCCGCATTGGGCCTGCGTGTTGGGTTATGGCCCAACCTCCTTATCCCATAAGAAAGACCTGTGCCTCGGCAGTGGGGACATAAAAAAATAGCTGATGTCGTGGACGTTATAATATGTCCGTGTTCGCTCTGCTCATTTATGTTCACAAAACTGCATATACGTAGGAACAAAATAGTCTAGTTCAATGTTTGTGTAAGTACACCATGTTCTTTTTCGTTTGTGCTTACACGCCTATTTATTTCGGCGCCTATCTACGCGCCTATCTATTTTAGTTCAAAATTCAGTTAGTCGATCGACGAATATCGTCCGATTAACACGATTCTTTTTTCGTAATAGGTCCCCAGTTATCAGGGTCGTGACAGAGTTAGGAACTATCATAGCCACAGGGTTACTTGTTTGGGATGTTTCAACTATAACCAAACTTGACTGGAAGGTTAAGCCGATAGATGAATCGTAACAAGACAATTTTCATTATTATATAATTATTGTTGCAGTTCTAAACAGAGAAACTACATAATGTGCCTAGATGTGGTAAATGCAAAATCAACTTAAAATAACACAAATTTATGAAGTACATCATACAGTAATTTTAATGACCGCCTTTAAATAAATAAATAAAATATCTTTATTTTTTCTCTATCAGTTACTTGCTTAATGTTAACTACCTACATTAAGTTATAAACAATGTTAATTAAACTAATGTTGGAGAGAACTGGTGCTTGAAATAGGTAGGGTCAGACCCCCCTGTACGAAAAGTCACCAGGCTCACTCAAATTATAACTAATTCATGGACGAATACAATGTTTTACACTTTGTGTTCTGTTCAGGGGGGCCACTCAAATGGTCACTTTTCTATTCGTTCGCTAACTTAAAAATTATAATTAAGCCAATAACTCCAAAGTTACGAGTCGTAGGCTTAACAATTCCATACAATACAATAATGTCTGTGATTTACATAAACTTGCGACGTGTGAATTGATCGTTTAATTGCTTATTTTTAAGATTTAAGTTAGCGAACGAATAGAAAAGTGGCCATTTGAGTAGGGGGGCAGATCATAGAAATAGAGAGATAAAACTACAGGAAATAACGAAAGTATTTACCAGTATTTAGGTATATAATTTAATTATTAAATTAATAAACTATCGCAACATTTTTAGGGTTCCGTACCAAAACGGTAAAAAAGGAACCCTTATGGTGTGACTCAGTCTGTCTGTCTGTCTGTCTGTCACAGCTGGATATCTCGAGAACTACTAATGGTAACAACTTGAAATTTGGAATAGTTTTGACATTTGCCCAACTATTTTTCAAATAAGAAATAAATAAAAAAAATAAATATCTTTTTTACAACAGGGACTGAAAAGGGGTCTGAAAATTTTGAAGTGGGGCTACTAGGGCATGTGGGGTATCAAATGAAAGAACGCCTATTGCACGTTTTTAATAATTTTTTGTTTTTGTTTTAAACCGCATAGTTTTCGACTTATGATGAAAAATGTAAAAAAAATACCGTTCCCTCCCTTATCTCCGAAGTTTGCAAAGACAAAAATCAGAAATAATTCTATGTGATAGCAGTTTATATAAATATTACAGGAAAAATAAAACGATGTCTCAATATAGCACACTTTTTTTAGAAATTATCAAATTTCTAAAAAAGTTAACATTAGTTCCACTATTGGTCAAGAGATGGCACTGACCTAAAACTGCAATACTAAATTTATTATTCTACTCTGCAGTGTGGTTTGATGGTGCAATTATGATGGTACGGAACCCTCGGTGCGCGAGTCCGACTCGCTCTTGACCGGTTTTATTTAACATTAATTGAAAGCCGGATTATCAGAAATTGTAAAGAAAATGACATAAACGCGTTATTTACGAGAATAGTGTTACAATTTGTACATTCACTTCGTTTGCAACGTTCACAATAATGCCACCGTCATTTGTCATTGAGGACCGTTGTCCACTTGACCGGACCAACTTAATTTGATCTCGTCCTGTTTTCGCGACAGCTGGAGAAATGTAGCCGGGCAATGTTCCTAATGATGGCTGGTGATAAATGGAAGGTACTATGAATAGGACGTCTGCATCCGATGATCTGCGCTATTGTGCGAATGGGTGAACTTTGTTTAGATTGAAGGATGTTATAGGAAACTATCGACAGACATCGGAGGGTGAGAAAGAATTCGTATACAAGAATCTGAGATGATTTGTAGCAATTCCTGTTCTAACCCAAGTAACAAAATTTGGTACTATAAAAGTCCTGAGAACGCTTTAGGACGTGCTAATTAGTTTCATGATAAGCACTATAATGGTATTGTAAACCTTTACAGAACCCCAAATAGGCCCTAGTTTTATCATTGCTTAAATTCTATAAACATTACATAAAGCCTCTCACGGTAATAAATCAGCTCTATACTTGAAAACCAAAACATGTTTATAATGCTATTTTGATCTTTTTATCACACTATTGTTCGCCATTTTGTTCGTGCTGTGCTCATGTCATCGTGAGTGTTTCCCAAGAAAATAAAATGTCATTCGCTATTAGAACTTGTAATACAAAAGGACATTCTACAAAGCATCACCTTTGATCGACCATTGACCGTAACTCCACCGTAACTTGCACTTGCGAAAATAATTGTATCGATAAAATCACTAAACTGATTTCAAATTTGACAATGCGCCCTCATAATTATTGTTATTTAATTAAATTTAAATTAATAAAATAAGGACTCGTCCCGACTGAGGCTGCTATAGTACACATTGGCTCCAGCCGTGCTACTAATGTGCTATCATGGCATAAACAGTAGCCATATTTTCATCGAAAACGGATTAGTCCATTAATTATTCATTTTAGTGCTTTTATCTCACGCTTTAGTCAGGTAGCAGTAACACAAAAAGTTTAAGTTATTTAGCAACTGCACCAGAAGTCGCTATGATACTATTTAGTACCATAGAAGAGTTTTCATGACTTTTAAAGAACTAGCTCCATAGCGATGTTGAGAGAGCATTTAAGAAGCTAAACCGTGACATGATGGTTGTGTAAAGTACTTTTATAGTGCAGATTGATTCTGTAATAGTGTTTTCGATACTGCTACAATACTAGGACTGTAAAAGTTGTTTTGACGCAATATTAGTGCAAAATAGATAAATAAAAGTGTCAGTAAAGTCGACTTTAGTACTAAATAGTACTATAATCGCTTTTTTCATATCTATTACAGTGCAACACTTTAAAGATTCTTTTGTATGTCCTGTAAGTGTTCTAAGAGCTGCACCATAGAACTTAAATGCTCTTTAATATTATAGAACCAAAACGCTCCATGGAAAATCTTTATAGCACAAGCAGTCACAACGGTTACCTTTTAAGGCCTACTATATCACTGTTTGGTGATAAAACCCCTTGGTTATAGAAACTTTTGTTACTTGGGAAATAAGTAAGTAAGGTAATGAATAAAACACTTTTTAACGGATACGGAGTACTTTCAATTTTATTGAAAGTAAAAGTTTCAATTCTATTGAAAGTACTTTGGTAATTAGTTTGTATTTGGTATGATTTTTGTTTATCTGATGTATGAAAAGCCAATTTTGGCAAAGGTACCGAAACGTAGGGAAAATCAAAAATCTAACCAAATACGAACTAATTACCAAAGTGTTTTGAATAAAACCGCGCTAGTATCCGTTAAATAGTAGATTGTTATATAAGGGTCAAAAGGAAGCAATACCCATACGAGATATTTAGACGCCCGAGCATAGCGAGGGCGGCTATACGAGTAGTTCGAGGATGGAATTGATGACTTTTACCCGTGTTTAACACTCAACTTTTCATTTCGAATATAAGGAAAGTAAAAAAATCGTAGTTTTTTTCCAAAATGTTTATTAATAACAACATGTAGCTGGTACCTTATACTTAATTACTTATTATACCTATTTAAAATGAATCGAAAAATTAGAACAATTATATAGTGTTTACGTTGTGTTTAGCACTTAATGTGCTCTTGAGCATAGAGTACTTTCTCCATAGAGTGGAAGGCAGTATTTTCTTTGATAATCCACTGAAATACGTGAGAAATACTTTTTCTAAAAATGATTTTATTTTGTTGTTTGCTCGCCACTTCATAAAATAATGCATTTAAGGCGGCTCTTGGTGAAGTGACAGCTAATGATTTGACTCCCCTCACCCTGCCACCCTCTACATTACATCGCGAGTCATTTATTAGCGACATCTATTAAAAAAATTGAAAAACTAAGATGTAATTTATTACCGACATCTATTAAAATTTTTGAAAACCACATGTGTCACCTACACAATGCTTGGCCAAAATTCACGGACCATAGAAAGTTGGAGACACGGCAGCATGGCATTTTTAAAATATAAAATTTTAATTTTATGTAGGTAAATTGAAAAAAGTGTTTTATAAAAAAACAAGAAATCAGCAATGTTCAATTAATCAGCCGCAATTTATACTAAAATTAAATTATGTATGAAGTCAAGTTTGTTTCATGTTTTAGTTATTTTACTGTTTTTTTTTTTAAGTGAAAACTTCTTTAGCGGCGTTGTACCCTTTTTGTAATGGGGAAAAATGCTAAACTCTCATCAGTAAGAATCACGTGGCTGATAGAAAATGCGTAAGACGGATGTGACGGATGGAGAGTAGACAGCTGGCGGCGGAAGTATCCCCTACTTTCAAGTGTAATCTCTTTCTACGGGGTGCGTTGAAAATGGCGGCGCGTCATTTTAAGACGTAAACACTTGTGTCACCAGCAACGCGCTAATTTTGAAAATGGAACTAATAGCAGCGATCTCTTCGGTGAAATCATAGACTTATTTATACTCTGTGACTATAAGTTTAAATCGTAGAATGCGTGCATGTAGAAATTAAAAAGGTCACTGGCGCGAAATCTTTAGATTTTTCTCTAATTACAAACTGATTGAATTGTGTGACTGTATAGTAACAGGAAAGAAATAATTTTAATCCTTTGCCGCTAATTTCAAAATATCAAAAATGCACAACGTTAATATTCAAGTTTTCATTTCTGCCGGCACTCCCGGAGTGCCAACCGATTTTTTTTAAAATTTTGCATAGTACTTATACTCGTAACTAGGTACGTCTTATGTCATGCTCACTTTAAACATTTCTGCGGTGGTGTCGTGTGAGGCGGGTCGTTACGTTCCCTCAAATATGGTTGAGCGAAACGATGGCTGGTTCATGCGTCATGCTCGTGAACGGGTGCTGTCAGTGGGAATGGGTCTGCTTCTGAGTACCTATCTTAACGCATATTGAATTGTAGGAATTGCGTTTCTTCTTTATTATTTTTTATATCTTGTGTCAAGTGTTTTTTGGTAAATATTGCCTACTTAGGAGTAGCAGACAAAGTGATTTCTGAACTAGTTGAAAGTTATTTACTCTCACAATTACCTATCCATTTTATAGTAGGTAATTAACTTTAACCTACCTATTGCGTGTAAACTTTTGTTAATTATTGTGTAAATGACCTCACTTTAAATGTGGAGGTCATTTTTTAATGTTGACGACTCTGTATGAAATATACAGGGAGAAAAAAGCAGCCCTTGACGAGTTTCTTGCCGGTTCTTCTCGTTACAAGGTCTCCCGCTTAGGGTTTGCGAACCGATGACGTAGCTTCTATGACATTCACAAGTGCTTGTAACAGCCTAGACTGAATAAATGATTTTTGAATATTGAATTTTTTGAATTTATTTAAAAGGTTTTTTTATAGTGATCGCGTCGCGTGCAGACTATTGTATGGCATCATTGAAATGATGATTTCCAAATAATTTTACAAGATCGTTTTTTTTTTTCGGAAAGGAAGTATTTTGATTATCTACTTACTACATTTTTCGTGTTTTTTCAATTCAATTCAACTGAATTTATTCAGACAATAGAGATTTTACTGAAATGATTTACTAATTTTGTTGACAACTACATTTTGTTTATTGATGGTGTAATATATTGGTATTTGTTGGTAAAATAGGTATACGCAATAATAATCATTATCACCAGAGGAGATTAATATTTCTGGTAAGTATACTATAAAATCTAACCACTACGAAAAAAATATCATAGAATCTAAAACCTATATCGATTGACGAAGTTTGAGGCCTGAAATCACGACCGTTTAAAAGATTTCAATAATATAAATTTTTTTATTTATAAATTATGAAGTTGGATAAACAACAGTAATATGAAAACGCTTTTGACGTAAGTAGGTACTAAACAAAACAGGCCAACTTTTTTAGGTTGGTGTGCGTTCACTGCGTCTAAATTGTAATATAATAAAAATTAGAGAGTGCCCTTCCCCCCGGCTTTTGTGTCTGCCAATTTACAATTTACCATCATTTCAGATTGATTAGGCCTCATACAAAACCTGCCAAGTGCGTGTCGGGCCACACGCAGTAGGGTTCCGTAGTTACCATATTCCATGCCTCATTTAATACCGTCATTTTTCATCTGCATAAATAACTTTGTTTTTCATAAAGTTTGTATAAATGACAAAGTTATATTTGCGGTTTTGGAAAATATGTTATATCTCATTCAAACCAATTTTAGTTGAAAGTGTTTATTAAGATCTACAGCATACATTTTTTTAAGATTTTTCACTCTCTTATTTTAAAAGTTAGAGGGGTAAACACACATTTTACCACTTTGGCAGTGCATCTTTTAAACGGTTGACTTTGAGAAAAATAGTCTTAGAAACCTCAATGTCATTTTTAAAGACCTATCTATAGACAGTAGACACCCCGTACGCATAGATATGATGAAAATTTTTTTTTCAGTTTCAGTTCCATGTATGGGGATAATAATCTTAATAAAATGAAGGGATTTATATATTTAAGATAATAATCTTAAAAATATAAATCCCTTTATCTTTTATTTTTGTGTAAACATCGTAATGCGGTTCACCGAATACATGTACCTACCAAGTTTTAACTGTGTAATCCTAATAGTTTCGGAATAAAGTGGCTGTGACATACGGACGGACGGACAGACAGACAGACATGACGAATCTATAAGGGTTCCGTTTTTTGCCTTTAGGCTACGGAACCCTAAAAACGTGCTAATAATCCAGAGCCTGTAGCCAAATGTCACATTAAAATTTTCGCTATCACTTCGCTCCGAAAAATGTATGAATTAAGACTATAATCCATACATTTTTCGTTTGATTCTTAAATTCCATTACTTACTTACTTAACATATGATTTTAAAATTCGATTGTTTACGAAATGGAAACGGAAGCTGTTAATACCGAATTATCGAATCTGAAAAAAATTAACGCGCGTTCAGCGCTTGTCATCTGAACGTACCCTATGTCAATCCCATACAGTTTCAAAAGCGGAGCGATAACGATTTGCAAATATTACTTTGACTAGGGAGGGGGTCTCTGATGAGAAACCCTATCGGTTGGTATCGTAAAAATGTATTTGGTGGGTTCGATTCCTGGATAAGGCAAAGTATTGGGACAGCCTATAGATCGCGTGATGCGTTTTATCGACACTTGACTGTCAAAACCCTTGTCCTTAAAAGTAATAAATCGATATTATTATGGCGTTTCAGTGGTCACTGGTCATGCTAAGGGGGGCAGGATGGTATAAATATTCTTACCTATACCCTACCTGCGTGCATCCAAATCTGTTCAGTTCAGGCATTTAAAAAGTTATAGTGGAATAAATTAACTCACAGTCGTGTGATTTATTACCTACAAATGTTTGATTTGAAGACTCATAATAATATATAGTATTCAAAATTTATAGGTAGGTATTTTATACTAACCGTCCTTACGCGTAATTTTTATATCTATGGCAAAATAATGCATCAGAGGGCCTATTACAAAACAAAAAAGAAACCGATAGTCGGACGCAATTCGTCGTTCAATTTACTTGATATTGAACCTTATTGCTGAGGTAATAGTGCCACGGTGTTGGACGAATGTCGTACGCTTATCACGATGCTTTTTTGTAATAGCCCTTTAGTTCGAAATGAATTTTCAAAACATAATTGTAACATTCTGACAGTGCTAAAGCGAGGCTAAAACAAATGAACGAGACATAGAGAACTGTGTAACTGTCAGTGGGAGCATGAGCGATACGTGTTCCCCGTCCGAGCGCCGGTGGCGGTCTGCCGCCCGCTCCCCTCGAAGGCACCCTCTGTCAAAAATGTATCTGAATTTTTGAAAAATTGTCGCGAAAATCCCATAAATGGTCTTTTCGAAAATGTCTTTCGTGGAATTTGTAGCATTTTTTCTCCTCTATCGATTGGTGGTAACGAGATTTCCATAGGACTCGTAGTTACGGAGGAGATGCACAGAAACAAAAGTGTTAGTCGATTTTATTTATGATATTTTTGGCATTATGTAAAATATTTATAACAAATGTTAATCGTGGAATCGATAGGCAAAATGTTGAAGATTCTTATGGTATATTTACTTTGTTTTAATATTCATTAAATAAAGAGGAGATAGAGAATGAAAACCTACTAAAAACCACGTTTTGCTAGTACAACGGCCTTAAGTATTTTTCCTTCGAAACTTCTGGCAAAAGATTTTATATTATTTTGTTTGCCTCGTTTGTTACTGAATCCGGGGTCAATATTTCAAAATCGCTTGATGAACTAATTTTTAGTAAATATAAAATCAACTCAACACACACAGCTCAAAGTCACAGAGTAAGGTATCCCGCCAATATTTTATAGTTTTTTTATTTTGAATTTGGAACACGCCGCGTCGCCGGCCGCTCCGCCCAATATTTTTAATTTTGCACTGGCTGGTTATACGGGATCCCTTGTTTTCGCATAATTGTTTTATACCTAATTTGATTTGGCATAACAGATTTGGCATAATCTTTTTTGTCATAATAATACTTTCGCATAATTGTTTTTTGGCATACTATTTATATTAGCATAATTATCATTTAGACTAATTTGTTTTCGCATAATGTTATTAGGCATATTGTCTATTCACCTAATATTATTTAGACATAAAAATCAAAAACAATAAGAATAAATATTTTTAGCACTTATTTATTTTCATGCAAAAGGGGTAGGTATTGTATTAAAATGCCAAAACTCATAACACATACGACCTAAATATCGACTCATAAAACACCTATTTTTAAAATACCGAAAATCCTTAATGTCGATATCCAATAGACCGAAACTTAAAAGATCGATTATTAAATGACTGATGATAGTTCGAAACCCTGAACGTTAAAATGCCGATAGTTAAAAATCCCGAAAGTCTGTTTAGGTCTATTAGGTGCGACGACAAGCGAGCGTAGCGAGCGAGGAGGAGGTAATGTTCCATTGCGACCAACAACGCACTAGCCGAGCGAGCGAAGTGAGCGTGCCGCGGCAGCGGCCGGCGAAGTGCCAGAACCGACCTGCTGGCATGTAACCCTCAATTAACCTTCGGTTTTTGAAGCTTCGGGATTTTGTATTTTAGGTAAAATGTTCTTTCGTGATTTTATACGTCGTGATTGTTTTTTATAAAAATATGCGTAAATACCATTATGCGTATTTAAATTTATGCTAAATAATATTATGCTTAAACATGATTATGCTTAAAGTAGTTATGCTTAAAAAAATTATGCATAAGCTGTTATGACTAAATAATATTATGCGTAAACATCATTCGGCGAAATCATATTATGCTATGACATATTATGCCTTAAAATTTTATGCAAATACATAGGGAACCGGTTATACCATGTTTCATTTTTGTTCGTGAATGCGCCCTATCTATTTTTTTTAAACCATTACCAATGAGGTAACTCTATGGTTGACTATGTAACCAAATTCAGTTCTATTTTTAAATTTCTTTTACTCCCTAGGGTGGAACGAAGAGTTTTGGACCCGCTGCTCAGTTTAAATATACATCACTTTCCGAATATGAGAAATGAAAAAGTGTTTTATTTCATGTCTAGTGAGCGCGTAAGCTTGAGAAGTGAATACGTAAGGTATTGTTACCAAATTGAATTCTAATTATTATATAGCTCTGAAATTAATATTGTAGTACTATTATAATAAAATAATAATATTATAGTAATATTGTATTACCAATAAAATACTAATTTATCGTTTTTAGAAATAAATGATTCTGATAATATGCCATTATTATACCAACATCCTTTCGAATAAGATTTTTAGGACTAAGTAACATGATGCAATAATTAATTATCAAAAATAAACTTTCTAACTTTTACTTAAATTTATTTAAAACCATTTTTCTACTCTACGTTTCTCATTAAAATGTTCTTGTTATAACAATTATAATTTACGTAAATTAGCTTAATTCTCAAAATGGATATAATATGTACGAAGCGTATTTCTGGGTACGATTTTCAATTATAACTTTGTATTGCGTATTTGATTAAGCCTCTTAAAAATTTTATTTGTTTCAAAGAAGTGAATGAATGACTAAAGATGAAGATGAAACTGCAGAAAGTTTTGGTATATCTAATTTAAGTTCTTGTATTCACAAACAAAGAAAACTTGCGTTCGTGCTAAGAAAGTTTCACAACTTTGGCGAGAAAGCTGCTGTTTTGTTAAACTTTGTATCAATGGAGATCATAATATAACCAGAGAGTAGCAAACCAAAAAAGAAATAGGTAAATATTGTTTACTTTGCGCCTTACCTTGAGTAAGAACTGTGATCGAATTTGTTCTTCGATTTCACTCCCTTCGATATTATTCTTTCCTTATTCATTCTTCTTTTTTATAATCTCAAACTGCAAGCAATGATGGACAGGACATCACTTAGAGCATTTAACCAATTAAGGAGACGCCACTGTCAGGCGTACCCCTCTGTCAAACGAGAATGACCGCCGCTCATACTCGTTATATAAAACTAGTTGACCCGAGTTCCCCGCCATTCAGCTGATCATCGTACACGCGAAACGACCGGAGCTAAAAATGCCGATTTGCAGTGTTTTTTCATGTAAAAAAATATCGGAAACATTTAGTGTGCAAAAGGATAACGTTATTTTCCATATGCTGGTATTATTTTGTCCAATTGTTTTCAAATAATGCACTAAAAATGAAAATAATTCAAAAATATTGTCAATCAAACAGTGTTGCCACTAAATTATACAAAATCCCTTTTAGCCTAATTTTTCAAGTTGAATGTATGACCAATGACACTTAAAACATCACGTTCCTTCTTAACCTGTTAATACCTACCATTCATTAGGTACTGTAGTGTAGACGCTTGATGAATTTATTAGGTATAGATTACTTTTGCAAATTTATTTATTGTTATTTTTTTCTTTATCTTTATTTATTATAATCTCTTACTCAATACTTAAAAAATAGCAGGACTATTAAACTTATGTTTAAAATAGGCATTGTAGCACATGAGTAAATAAACGGAACAGAGTACAAGCTCTCAAAACTTATACCCATTCTTCAAGGGTTGACACCTGCCTTTCTATTGTCTAATTTCAAAATCTATCGCAATCGCTTTCAAGGTTGTAACACATTGAAGCTTCTTCTTGACACAAATAAAAACTTACCAAAGAAATGCAGCAATGTGTCACATCCATCTGTCAAACGAAAGCGATTGCGATAGATTTTAAAATTAGACAATAAGCCCCCTAGTTGCAGGTTGAAAAGTAGGGAAAATAGAATACGTCCGAATGTCACAGCCACTTTATTCCGAAAATATTAAGATTACACAGTTGAAACTTGGTAGGTAGATGTATTCTGTTAACCGCTTAACGAGTTTAACACAAAAATAAAAAAATAAAAGATTAAGGGGGGGCTATTACTTATGGGGGATTATTACTATTCTTCTCGCTCTTTTATATTGATATCGAGTGAGTACACAATTTCGCATTTAAAAATTGTGTATTTTTTTTACGCGTTTTATTTATAGTTAGTATTAAACCATTGTCAAATTACAACTTAAAACGGGAGTTATATCGACGAGTTCCGTTGTAAAAATCTGTCAAATGAGTCCGGTCGCTAGGTGGTTTCTAATTAGATAATCAGCCTGCCGGCTGACAATCCAAGTCTCCGTGCAAATATTTTCTTCTCCATTGTGACATTTGTGACCCGCGGGCTCAGTGATCTGTCACGGGCTCCACTCTCCGTGCTTCTTTTCATTGTGACTTGCCGCGGGCTCCATTCTCTGTGCTTCTCCCCATCGTGAGTATCGTGACCGGCCGTGGGCTTCCACTACACTACGTGTGTGTTTTGAGGATTATCATAAATAAATTGTATTTTATTAAATTATATTTGTGTCTTTCACTTCTTAGATACAATTCTCCTTAGGCGATTCTACTTATCTTTCTTTTACCTCCTTAACGTTAAATAATTTATTATTATAAAATATTTACGGATGTCACTAATTTTTCCCAAAATATGCCATTTTAATTTTAAAAACGGTGGCCACACTGCAGCAAAAGTAATGTTGTGACAGCACAGAAACAAATATCGATATCGACTTTATCAGAAGGTACCTATGTTATTCTGGCTATAAAATATTGGAAAAAAATACTAACTTTTTTTCTGCCGAAAGAGGAATTTCGTTTTTTCAGAAAAAAAAACTCTATTATTTATTTTGACGGAAGCGGAATGTGACGAAAGTGGCCTAAATGTTTATATTTCAGATTTCCAAAAGATGCAATGATACGAGATGCCTCGATCCAAGCTTGTGCAAAACATGTTTCCTAAACGTACTCGCACAATTTGCTCACATCATTTTGAAGCTTCCTACTGTTTTATAATACAAGCTAATAACACTAAACTCAAAACTCAATATAATTTATTCAGTCTAGGCTGTTACAAGCACTTGTGACACAAAATACATAATAGTACAAGTCTTGTGAATGTCATAGTAGCTACGCCATCGGTTCGCAAACCCTAAGCGGGAGACCTTGTAACGAGCAGAACCGGCAAGAAACTCGTCAAGGACTGCTTTTTTTCTCCCTGTATAATATTTCATACGGAGTCGTCAACATCGAAAAACGACCTCAACATTTAAAGTCATTTTCCATCACAATAATTTTTACACACAATGGGTATGAAATGAATTACCTACTACATATCGGATTAGTAATTGTGAGAGTAAATAATTTTCAACTAGTTGAGAAATTACTGATTATGTGACTATAGAAATTAAAATAATTGCAATCAAAAAAAGATAAATCAAAACGAGGTATTAGTTAATAATTTTATGTTTTGAGTAAGAAGTCCGATACATATTGATAATATTAAACAGAAAAAATATACGACGTCCTTAGTACAAGCAGAAAGAAGCAGACCCATTCCCACTGGCAGCACCCGTTCACAAGCATGACGCATGCACCACTTTCTTTAAAATAAGTATAACAAATAAAGATTTTTAATGTAGTTATTCCGTTTTAAGGCCTACTTAAACATGAGCGGTATCCGCTACGCCCCGCGGTGCACACGCCCCACGCTCAACCCGAACTCAACTCAAACTCAACCCAAACTCAACTCAAACTCGCCTCAACCGCAGCCCACCTTGAAATACATCGCTTACAATTTTGAGTCACTGTGTAATGTTCAGGTGAGTTTAAGGTGAGTTCGGGTTGAGTTTGAGTTGAGTTCGGGTTGAGCGCGGGGCGTGTGCAGTAGCATTGACAAAATATAACGGAGCTTATTAAAGTGTCATAAAACTGAAAATTGAAAGCGCTTTATTTCAAGGAGTGGGCTCCGGTTAAGTTGAGTTCGAGTTGAGTTTGAGTTGAGTTCTGGTTGAGGTTGGGTCGTGTGTTATCGTCTGAACAAAGCCTTATTTACCCCGCGGACGCACCCTCGCGAACGCACCTCGCGTCGCGCGCCACCACCGCCGCCACCGCTACCGCCTCTGATAGCGGTAAAATTCCGCTATGGTTAAAACAGCGCGTTATCAGCATACCCATTGGGATATCGTTAGCGCCACCGGTAGAGGATACCGCTGAGATTTGAATCGTCTCACTAATCTAAGAAATTATGTCTTTGATTTTAAATATGCGAAAACCTACCAGTATTTGAAAACTCTTGCTTAGTTAAATTGACCGGGTAGAATTTCTTGCAGTATCATCAATTTTACTGACTTATCCTAATAAGTCACCCTGTAGATTTTGACGACAGCCAAAGGTTGCCTTAGCATCATCGAAGGGCCTAAATTGAAAAAAAAAACTACAGACTTATTTGAATTTTTGTCATCATAATTCAATCATTAAGACATAAATTAAAAATATGAGCCGAAGGTATCGAGAGTAAAATATCGATAGTGTCAAGCACTAGCAACGTTTACATGAAAATGACGTCATCGCGTGTACTGACAGGTTGGTTTCTGCGTGTGTATGTATTTGTGTGCGTAAAGTTTAAGCTAGTGTTTGATAATTTTGTCGTGTGCGTGCGTAGCAACGTGATCGAAAATGCATTAGTGTTTAACGCTATTTGTGTGTGCGTTACCTCGTCCCCCGCGGAAAGTGGCAGACTTTTTTGTAAAGAAATTAGTTCTCGTGACGCCTCCTTACTTGGTTAAATGCTCTAAGGGACATCAAGTCATGCCTTAAAGCTCATATCCGCTTGAAAATCAATTGTTGCATAACGCCTGACCAATGCGATTTGTGTCCATTTATTAAATGCAAACATCAAATACACCGAGCGACATTTGAAGTACATAGCCAATGTTTGCTTGTGGACGTTTCGTATACATTTGCTTGCATTTGTGGAACATGGTGTTACTGCTATACATACAAGTGATTCTAAAGTCACGTGATGGTCTTTCAGGATGGTTTTGGTGTTGGTTTACGTATGATCTAACTCCTGAAGATGCTCCGGGTTGGGGCGAAACACGTGTAGAGTGGCCTAATTGGTGAAGGTGCAAGGTGTGTTGCTGTCTTGCTAAATGCAGGTATTGTGCACTGATATTTTGTTGTGTGCATGTGCATTTTCTTGCGGGCGGGCGGTGCATCTTGCATATTGTTTGCGGAAGTAAGCTACATATATTCCTTTTTTCAAAATGGTTTGGGACTTCCGCTAAGTGACGCCTGATTCAATCAAATACTTTCAGGATGTGTTCGGACCATGAAACTGAACAATTTTTTCCTAGAAACATAGGTCGTAAAACAAAAAAAAATATTTAAACTATTTATACAGATCAGAGTTATAACGTAATCGGTTTAATATGGAGAGGTCCAAAATTGTTTAAGTATTTATTACGCCCTATATTTCTTAGACAAAGTTTGTCATATGACTTTAAAATCGCACTGTAGTTTATTCGTACCTATTTAAAATGGAGACGACGATAAGATAATACATGAAAACACAGTTTCTACTTGTCCATAAAAATATGTATAATAAAACACTTTCACTTCACGGCAGCTTCAAAATACCGCCACATAATTGTACGCTAAAAAAGTGTAAATTGTATGTGAAATACTGAAAATCAATCATGCTTGGGTAATGGCAACATTAGAAATTGATGGACAAGATTGTCAGATCACACATGTCACTTTGATAAATTTAACGTAAATACTGATATAACAGTTAAAAGCATTTTCTTGTTCCTTTGTGACAAACAGAAGATTAACGATCGTATATAGTCACTGGGCGGCTACGGAATAAAGTATTGCGTATTGTGGCCCTTTTCCACAATCGGCCTATTCCTAAATTGGCCAATATCATTGGCTAAGGCAAAAAACAAGGATTAAATGTATAAAAACATTCTCACTTAAAACCGTATTCTTTACCTAGAATATACAAAAAAAAAACGAATCCATGCGAAAGCTTACAAAATGAATAAAGATTGTTGACTATTTTTTTAAATTCAAAGGATTTTTTTCTTTTAATTATTGGTAATTTGTCAGTTTTTTGTGTACAATGGTCATAGACTTATACGCACAGTGGCACAATGTATCGATTTTAAAAGGTATTAACATGCGCATATTTTCAGACCAATTTCAATAGATGCCAAAAAATCATAAATTGATTTTTTTTTTTTTAAAAAAAATCACAGTACACAGAAGTAGTAGGCAAGCGCAATTAAATAAGTGATCATTTTTGGCATATTTGCCTACTACTACTACAACAAACTATATTTTACGGATGTTATTTGAGAGAACCAGCCTTTCTATTGTCTAATTTAAAAATCTATCTCAATCGCTTTCAGGATGTAACACATTGAAGCTTCTTTTTGGGACAAATAAAAACTTTTCAAAGAAATGCAGCAAAGTGTCACATCCATCTGTCAAACGAAAGCGATTGCGATGGATTTTTTGAATTAGACAATTAGCCCCCTGAGCTTCAATCGGTACGTGTGATTTTTATACATTGTTTATTTGATACATCATGTATTTAGTGAGCAACAAATTTAATTAAGATGAGAGCACCACTGTGAGGTCACAAATCGCCTTAAGAAACTCCACTTTGTTTTTGGAGTCGGTTAAAAAAGCTGAGTTTATAAAATAATGGTATTTCCCATCACAAGATGAATGTACGTAGAGGCGCATATTTTCAAGCCAGTTTCAGTGGATGCCAATAAAAAGGCATAGGTACTCCAAGAATCCTTATAACGAGGCATTGGATTCCACGCCATCATTACCGCCCGCCGTACATGAACTCCTTTTATCGGGAACCTGCATAATTTTTCAGCAATACTTTACACGCTGAAATTTTAATCATTTGGATCCCGTAGTGGGGTGGTACCTCTTATAATTACAAGCCACTTTTACTATGGGGCCAACTTTGATATCACGAAAAAAATATCAGCTGTTCCAATCAAAAGCGTAATACCTACTAGACCTTAATGTATGAAACAGCTGTTTTTTTTCGTGATATCAGAGTTGGCCTAATAGTAAAAGTTACTTGTAATCATGAGTAAACCACCCCCATAGACTTAACCTAATTTCAATGAGGTGGCGATTTGATTTTACAAGCGATTGTCGATTAAAGAGCTAATTGACTAAACTCGCAAGCCAAGTCGACTCGTGTAAATACCCCGTTATCGTTCTAATTCACAATTCAAGATTTAAAAAATATTACTACTTTAGAAAAATTAACTCAATTAAACTATTGAAAATAAATAATATAAAATTAATATTATATAAAAACGTGCAATCTGACTTAGTGTTTTATACATACAAAAGTTTGAAATACACAATATTTATTTCTTTTAAAAATAATTAATGTAGTTAAAAATGCTATTAGCTATTTTAAATGGCTCCCCATTAAATGAAAATATTTACATAAAGGACAGAAATTAACTTCGCACAGCGATCTAAGATAAACGATAATGGATGGAAAGCCAAAATTAATTAATGAAATATGAGATATCTCAACGGTTTGTTTCACTGAAGATCGTAAATAACATTTCATTTATAGACTGACCATGAATTTATCTTTCGTCACTCGCCAAGGTTTAATTGTTTACAAATATAAAGATTTATGTCCATTTGCTTGCATCGCTACTCTTCTAAGCGATTATTTCATTTGCGTATGGTAGGACTTAACATCAATTTTACTTAAATTCATGGTCACAGAAATAAAAAAAATGTAAATGGTTCTTTATGTATTTACTTTAATATGTTAAATAACGTAAACAGAACGGCAACCCAACTCCAACGAACTAATCCCAACCAACCGGTCACAAAAATTACTGTGAGGTCTCACAGTGCCTGCCCGCAGACGCACAGCGCCCGAACTACCAATCACACGTAATACGTAACACAAACTAACCAATCACAGAGCTTTATTTCAACGCAGTGCGTTCGCATAGGCAAGGCTCGTTTGAGTATTGTTCTTGAATACGGATGTAATTATTTGGGTACGGTTAGCAACGAAAGTCGTTTAACACCTTAGTACTTTGTCGTAGCAACTTTTTTGATTAATGTTCCGCACTGTGAGACATCTGTCAAAAAAGTTGCTATGACGAAGTACTAAAGTGTTTAATGACTTTCGTTGCTGACTGTACCTACAAACTATAGCGATTTGATATTTTTGAGGATTTGTCATGTTCCTGACTCGCGGTATTCCAAATTCGCCTTATTCCAGATTCGTCGTAATAAAGTCGATGCCATATCATTTATTTATTTATTCAAGTAAGTATTTATTTAATTTAAGGTAAGTACACCAACAGCCTTATTTATATTACATTTTAGTTCAAATATTATTAATCAATCGTATTTATGTTTCATTGTTATTCTTTGATCATGAAATAAAATATTTATCCTTCTAAGTAGTTTATTCATCAGTAGTGTAGTGATGGCACGACTCGCAAGCAATTTCAAACTTAAAAATGGTATAGCGCCAGTGTTATCGATTGTACATATTACGACGAATCAAAAAATCGGTGAATCTAGAATACGTCGAATCTGGAATACGACGAGTCAGGAACATGACGGGTCCGGAACAAATCATTTTGAGTGATATAGTTGTCATTTGTCTGCATTTATCGTTGAGACAAATATCTTACCAATAGAGAAGATTTGATTCGTCATGTTCCTGACTCGTCGTATTCCAGATTTGCCGATTTCCTGATTCGTTGTAATACGTACAATCGACAACACTAGCGCTTTACTATTTCTAAGTTTAAAATTGCTTGCACGCCGCGCCATTACTATGCGCAAATCAGAAATGGTCTCACAATAAAATAAACTACTTAACGAACATTCTTCAGATTCATTAATATTTGAACTAAAATGTAATCTATATTATTTTGTTGTTGTACCTTAGAATTAAATAAATACTTAAATATAAAATTTGTCATCGACTGTATTCCGACGAATCTGGAATACGACGAGTGAGGAACATAACGAATCCGGAACAAATTGATATTTTGAGTGATATATTCGTCATTTGTCTGCAATCATCGTTGAGACAAATATCTTACCAATAGAAAAGATATTTTTACATAATTGCTAGTATCATGTTCATATTTTTATCGCTTCATTCACACCCAACGTGCCCTTTTTACTGGAGTTGGACACTTTCCAGTAGATATGTAGGCGTTAAACTGAATTTCTATCAGTGTCATTTAAAATAAACTATCATTAATTAGATAAAATATAGTGAAGGGCGGGAAGAGATTAATAGGTCAATGTTTAAAGGAAATTAGTAAACGTCTACACGTTTTTAGTTGCGAGAGTTAAAATTGGATTTTGTTGTATTGTAGGATAGAGAAAGGGTATAAGTAAAAACTATGCATCCACCTTTACCTAGACTATTCACGCTGAAATTTTAATCATTTGGTTCCCGTCGTGGGGTAGTTCCACTCATGATTACAAGCAACTTTTACTATGGGGCCAACTCTCCTGCTCGCAAAAAAATCTGCTGTTCCATACAAAAGTGCAGTAACCTACTCGACCTTAATGTATGAAACAGCTGTTTTTTTTTGCGAGCTGAGAGTTGGCCCCATAGTAAAAGTTGCTTGTAATCATGAGTGGAACCACCCACGGCGGGAACCAAATGATTAAAATTTCAGCGTGTTGATATAGGTTGTATGGGATTGATACTCTAGACAGGTTTTCGCGTTTTTGCAAACCATAGATTTTTAATAATTACGTCAAATCACATTCTTTGAAAGCGAACCAATAGCGAAGATATGTGAACTTGTCTAGGGAACGAAAATGTATCTAACCAACTTATGTAAAGAATGTTTGTAAACAAAAGTTTGTGCCTTTTTCGTAATTCTTTATGCCAGATATTAAACTTGGACAGCTTAGGTAACTTAGTGACATTCACATAATTTATAAAATGTGTAATAAAAAATACTACTAAGATGGCTGGAGTGGTGCTTTCTATATGCAATATGTCAGTATTCTTTTATTTCCAACCATGCATTGAAAACTGTAATTATCGTTATATTTTTATTTTACGTTAAATAACCTTATTTTACCGTAAAAATAACGTTATTTCTAACGGTAGTTTTTTTAATGTTTAATTTTTTACGACATTTCAATCATTGTTTTCAACTTCAATTCTGCATAGCTTTACGGTAACAAGTGAATATTATGCCTTACGGATTTACTGAACTGTCCATTGAACATGCATCCTGACCGATTGCATTTGGCACCGACATCAAAGTTTCATTACATTTGTGATATCTGATGCGTGTCAATTCATCCGTGCGTGTAAACGTCCATATTCCGACCGTGCATTAATATTTGGTGAAATTACTGCACCGAGTCTTGGCAAATTATAGAGATTTGATCAATTAAGAGGGTTGAAGATCATTATCAAATTTTACTTGTTTTTTGACGTATTTACCTCTAAATATTACTGATACATTAGGAGTAAGCGATATTATGGTAATGTGTGATTCGCTATTTATGAATGAACAGTATGTACACATTCACAGTTCCCATACAAACTAAAAAAATAACGCGTCGATTAGCAAACGATTGTCTAACATATAATTACCTATGTGAGGGTGAGGGGTACCACATATTGTGGTCCCCAAGACTCCAATAAGGGGCCATCAATAAAATACGTCACACGAATTTCATGACTTTTGCCCCCTCCCCCTCCTTGTCACAGCTGGTCATATTTGTAAGATCCCCTCCCTAGTGTGAAGTCACATATTTTAAAATTTTATATCTAGAAATAATTATTGAATTAAAACAGCAGTTCCGTTCCGTTTGTTTTATTTCAATTTAAATGATTTTGAAATGTGACGTCACGAAATTCCTAAATTTCGTCCTCGAAGGGTCCTAACCCTTCCCACCCCCTTGTCACACAATGTTACAGTTCGTCGACCCCCTCCCTCCCTCTTAAAGTGTAACCTAATTTATGGTTGCCCCCTAACTTGATGGTGTAAACAGTTTTTAATTTCCTTACAATATTGGTGGATGAAAGTGACTAAAAATCGCGCTGCACGGCCGTTTTCTTGCTATGGACAAGACAGGTGAAATTAGTGGATTAAATTGACTAAAAAATTGCGCTGCGCGGCCGTATTTTTTACAAGATTAGCAGATGAAAGTGACTAAAAATCACGCTGCGCGGCTGTTTTCTTCCTGACAAGACAGGTGAAATTATAGGTTGAAACTGAATAAAAATTGCACTGTGTGGCTGTTTCTTACTATTTGCTAGAAAAGTCGCGAACTAAGGTCAAATTCATGTTTAAATCTTAGTACGCCATAGTTCAGCCATTAAGACATAGACGAACTTTCACTCTGCTCATTTTCTAGGCGTAAAGGTGAAGACACATTGAAGTGTTAATTTTTAATATATTTTATATGTTTTCCTGCTTTTATTAACCACCTTTAGGGCTGATTTTTCAGTCCTCATTTAGCAGATATCTGTCAGTGTAATAAGTAAGTAAGTAACCAAAATAAAATTAATGGGTCGCGGTCTTCATTTTTTTCTCAAAACAGTCCCACTGTAACCATTGATCTAAGAATTGACCAATGGAAGTAGTGGGAATCACTTTTATACGATCGTGTCCAAGAATAACCGCCGGCGCCGGATCTGCCGCAATCTTCGTAGGGGTCAGGTTCAAGTACTTAATGTTAAAATCACACTGTTTTACTTTAGCCGTTTTTATTATAAACGCTTCGGCGCCTGGCACCTCAGCGCCTGGCGCCTCAGCAAGTGCGTTCAAAAATCGTCCATAAAACTTAATGGTAATTGTGGATGAAAAGTTAGTGTCATGATTCTCAATGGAAATAGTAGGAACGACCGAAATCCATTTAATGTATGACAAAGTACATTTTCAATTTGGCAATATCTATAGCGCTATCAAACAAAGGCATTGAAAAATCAGCCCTTATTGAGATAAATATAAAGAAACATATTGGATAACATCAAAATACATTGTTATTTTCACCGATTCAAGGAAGTGGTGAAAGCACTTGTGATGTGGAAATTAGAGACAACGGTTGTACCACAAACAAGCAGACCAGAGACAATATAGAAAAGTTTTCTTGACCCAGTCGGTGTTCGAATCCGGTACCTCAGCTTGAAACCTGGAAATCCGGTGTGCAAGCTCAACAACGGACACGGAATCTAGATGTTACTTTTTACTTTGTAAACTTTCAGTTTTTGGTTTTCAGGGGTTGTACTTAGCGGAATTCTGTTAATTTTCTCGTCTAATCGTAAGGACGTACGTTTTCTATTTTATATCAGAAGGCATAGAAAAATAGCACACGCTTGACTTTTCGATTATTCGAATATAATAGAAGTGTATTACGTGTATGAAATTGACATTTCGAAACGCCGTGATTCTCTAAAGTCAGCGACATCTTACGTCAATTACATGTTAATTTCTATTATATTCAAATTGTAGAAAACCGTTTTGTCTATATAGGGCCAGTTTTATGTTTATCTATGACTTAAAAATGCCACGCCATCGGTTCTTCAAACAATTTTAGATATTCATTCTCATAGGCTCTCAAACTGACAAAATTATTATGCTTTGTGTCTGTCCTCACCTTAAGATTTAAACTTACATAATTGTTATGGAAATTCAATGCCAGTGAGGTAAAGTTACTTTGCGGCGGTTATTCTGCGAAGTCATTAGGGTGCCGTCAGTATATTAATAACTCACTGTTTGTTACTGAAAGGAGTTACTATTTTTAATTTTACGCATTTTATAGAATCAATGGAATACTTAATTGACTCATTTGGTATAAAATTTAAAAAAAGTTAAACTAATTTTATACATAGAGACAATAGTTTATGACATGTGTGTTGCTAGTGATGACTTATGTTAGTGAAACGTGGTCGCTAACTAGGGATCTCTGAAAGCTTAAGGTCACCAGCGTGCAATGGAGAGAGCCATGCTGGGCAGTTCCCTGCGTGATCGAATCAGAAATGAGGAGATCCATAGAAAAACTTAAGTAACTGACATCTCTTGGAGGATTGCTCAGCTGAAGTGGCAGTGGGCGGGACACATAGCGAGAAGAACCGATGACAGTTGGGGCGGAAAGGTTCTGGAATGGCGAGCGCGCACCGGATGACGCTCCGTGGGTAGGCCCCCGACAAGGTAGATCGACGATAGGGTGAAGGTCGCGGGAAGCTGCTGGATGTGGGCAGCGCAGGACCGATCGTTGTGGGGATCCTTGGGCTTGAGAGAGGTCTATACCCAGCAGTGGGTGTCGTGGGGCTGATATGATAATGTCATTGGCTGTCTCTTAAACTAAGAATCTAACGGAGATATTGATAACTTTAGGACAAAAATCAAAGGTGATATAAACACAAAAAATTACAAGAAGTCACAAGTACAAGATTATTGATGCTAGAAATATGATAGTAACAATTTTTCACACTATGGACTTGTAAAAATCTTTCAACAAAAATATTTCCAATATTTCTTGCAAAGACATAGAACATATTATTTGCAGACTTTCTTTAGTGGCAGAATAGCACTTAATCTTATGTTCTGAGTTATTAGGTGCCAAGTGATAACACGAGGATTATTTATAGTACCTAGGCATTCTATTTAGTCTTAAGCAAAAACGGATGTAACAAATTATGATTAAAGATAAGAGGGTGTCAGAATAGGAGAAAAAATAATACTAATCAACGCGTAGACACATATATACCACTTCTTAATAGGAGAAAACACATTTTTTATTTTTACTAATAAATACCAACCGAAAATATTACATACATAAGTAAATTTATCTGCATCGCAGTGTATTTTTAGGAAAAAACAAAGAAATAAAATAAACCATCTCCATCTCATTAATAGCACCTTTGATCATAGCAGCACGAAAACTTAACATTATTTTATTATTGGACACACATAAAATGTAAAATTTTTCTATAGGTAAAAAAATATTTTATAATAACACATGAATGAAACATTTATTCAAATTTAAACATTACAAAATAACAGTCTTACTTACGAATAAAAACTGCAACTGAAATTATTCAAACACATGAATCTTCGGTGTAAATAGTGTGGTCGCTCTGTAATCAAACAAATGGATTCCTAAACCATGATGAATTACAATCGGTAAACAGATCCACCACAAAATCCACATAATGTTCATTACACAGAGTATTCGATGTTAACTTGAATGAAACTTCGAAAATTCGTGCAAATTTTAGAATTTAATCTATTTTTCTTCAAATATTTTGTTTATTGAAAGCTTTTGAAACTAAAAAGTTGTTACTGTGTTTTTGAGTTAAAGCAAAGCTCAAAATAGGGGTAAATATTTATGTAGCTATAAACTTTTTACAGAAACAGTTTAATTAATAGCACGATTTTAATTATTGTAAAATTTCTAACATAAATAAAAACAATAGAATACCAGTATTAAACATTCGAAGTCGAGGGCGAAGGCTAGAATAAAACAAAAGTCTAGAATTAATTAAGTTATTATATCTGAAAGTTGTTGATATTATTTCAATATTTTCTATATCTATTAAGATGCTTCCAATATTAGAAAGAGCGCAGATATTTTTTCATCTAACTTGTTTTCTTAGCATTACGGAAACCATTTTTATTTTCATGTATAGTTAAGTAAGGGATGATGTATGCATACATAAGGAAAGTCGATATCTTGGTTTAGACATTCAGGCCAAGGAAAATCTATTTTCGTACGAAATACCAATATCACAGTTTCTTGTTTTTGTATTTTAATATTAGCTTTGCCTGTGACTTCGTACACGTTAGCTTCGGATCGAAAGAAAAACTAGCTTTCAACCGAATAATCCGTAATTTATATGTCTGAAGAAATTGATGCTCAGCTTTCCAATGTTGTCACTAATGCATATAGTGTAATAGCTCCACAGTACGTAATATATAACTAGTTCTAGATAGCTCTTAGTTTGGCATACACTGTTTCGTTTACGTGAGTTTCGGATAATTTTCAAGAAACAAAGAAGTTTATTATAATATTGTTATGTTTTGTAGAGAAAGTACACTTACTTAGTGAGTGGGGATTATACAAATCTCCATAATACAAAATTTTAAGTAAACTCTGTAGACTTTTAAGTTCGTACGACATTTCAAAAAAGTACTTAAAAAAGTTAAGCCATTAGGTTTTATAAACAAAAGCTTGAACACCTAGTATTATATTATCTGTGATTATACATTATAGTATTTAGGATTCAATAATAATAGTTTTTCGTATGTCTAAAAAACGATGTTTACCGGAGTTTTCATCTAGAGGTTTAAATTATTTTTATGAACGTTTATTTTTAGAATTATTGCTTATCATGTGAAAGTTTCAATAAAAATATTATGTTTTCATATTACGGATGAACGTATAAATAGTGAAAGTACATGTCACATACAAAATGCTAAAGTCTCCTGTTTCAGCACTTTGTGCTTACGTTGCACTGTCCATAAACGCCTACGGAAGCTACGAATTGCTACGGCGGCGGCACTGACAGACAACAACGCCTACGAGCGCGCGCTACGCCTACGGAGTATTCTACATACAATACTCAAAAGGAAGATTTATAAATATAAGCCCATGCAAATACAGTTTTAGAACAGAAATATAGTAACGGTATCATTCACAATATTAAAAGACATCGTTACTACAAAATGATAGCTCTACCTCATAAAATAGAAATGCATCGGTTTCAGTCGTAGAAATGTAATTTTATGAAATAAGTATTCGCTTTGGTAGCGGTCCGTTGATATCTATAGAGAACCCGGTAATATCAGGTCATTAGCGAATCGCCGAGTTGCAAACTTGGACTTGATCCATCGTGTGGAATCCGAGTTATTTAATTTGCACTCATTCTGATAATGCAGGAAAATCACGCTCAATGTTTGCTATGTTTCATTACTTCGGAAGAACTCAAACATTAGAAATGTCGTGGCAACCAAAGTGTTGCAGTTTTTTTAATAAGACCTAAATTCAATTTCGAAGAGGCTTTATTAAGAAGCTCAAAATCTATTACGATCGCTTTTAATTTGGCAATCGTGTAATAGAGATGTTACGAATGTCAAATTTTACACATTCGCGAATGCGAATGCGAATATTTAGTTGCAAATGTGCGAATGCGAATGTTAAGACATCAAGTATTACAAAAACCATATGAATGAATAAATCAACCATTTTATTAATAAAACAGGAAAAACAATTTTGATATTTAGACTTTATTTAATTCGTTAAACGTAATAAAAGTATTCATAATGAATAAAATCAACACTAATGTTTTATGTTAAACAGTGTGTAACACAATATTATTGTTGTTCTAACTAACGGATAATTAAACAGGATCGGTCACTCAATCCCACAATCAATTATGCAAACAGAATGCAGGTACAATCTAAGTGCTATTAGATCCTCCGTGTTGTCATAGGATGACAGGTGTACTAAGCCGTTGCTAATTATCTAAGCTTACTGTGAAATTGAGATGATGGGAAACTTAAACTAGCAAATTATTGATGTGCGTGTGGTGTTAGTGTTCCTGTCCTAGAAATTGATTTAACCATACGAAGATTTAAAGAAATAATTGTGCAAACTTGATGGTCGAAACGAAAAATTTGTGAAACCTATGTAGACTAAGATAGGGTCGATTATATAGAACACTCATACCGCCCGCCTCGCGAAAACGTCATACTTGGTATCATACAATATACAAGACGTATGTTAAAACTATATATATGGAAAAATTGTGCTGAATTTGTGTCAACTATTCACAAAATAATCGATTCATTAGCATGGTTAATTTGGACTTTATAAGGGTTTTTTAGGAACACTCACACCACACGCTGTGTGGTGTGAGTGTTCCTAAAAATCTCTAAGTTTAACTGGATAATATTGAAATTTTATTACTGTATATTATAATTTGGATTCAAAGTAAATTTGTGACACATAAATCTTGACACAAAACGTGCTAGATCAAGAGCAATTAAACATTTTGTTTATTTTTCATTGCTCGTGTGAGTGTTCCATATTTTGGTATTTATTTAATTAACCAGATCTCGTATACAAGTGGAGGCTGCACCCAAAATTGTGAAAAGTTTGATCCTAAAATTTAAAACATCGTCCATTTCACTTTTCACGTTTCACTACTGAACTCCCTTCCGATAAAAAAAAATATAAAGTACAGAAAAATATAATAACTTACATGATCATGTTATTAGTAAACAGAAACACTGGAGAATTTAACAACAGACTGCAATAAAAATAGAATTATTACAACTACGAGTAAAGGTTAGCCAATACGAGTAGACGAAAATTGTGTCCGACGAAATAAAAAAGCATACCCACCCTACATAAGATATTCCTTTGAAAATGTAAAAAAATGATAACTATTAAAGTATAACACTTACGGAAATGGATGATGTTTTAAATTTTAGGATCAAACTTTTCACAATTTTGGGTGCAGCCTCCACTTGTATACGAGATCTGGTTAATTAAATAAATACCAAAATATGGAACACTCACACGAGCAATGAAAAATAAACAAAATGTTTTATTGCTCTTGATCTAGCACGTTTTGTGTCAAGATTTATGTGTCACAACTTTGAATCCAAATTATAATGTACAGTAATAAAATTTCTATATTATTCAGTTAAAGTTAGAGATTTTAGGAACACTCACACCACACGTGTGGTGTGAGTGTTCCTAAAAAACCCTTATAAAATCCAAATTAACCATGCTAATGAATTGATTATTTTGTGAATAGTTGACACAAATTCAGCACAATTTTTCCATATGTATAGTTTTAACATACGTCTTGTATATTGTATGATACCAAGTATGGCGTTTTCGCGAGGCGGGCGGTGTGAGTGTTCTATATAATCGACCAAAACTTAGTCTACATAGGTTTCACAAATTTTTCGTTTTTACCATCAAGTTTGCACAATTATTTCTTAAAATCTTCGTATGGTTAAATCAATTTCTAGGACAGGAACACTCACACGCACATAATTATTGGCCCTTTATGCAGTACGTTACAAAAAAGCTATACGAAACACGGGAACAGAAATGAGAACTAGAACGGGAACTAATAATATTATGAATGTGAAGTTTAATGTTTGGATGTTTGTTACTCAATCACGTAAAAACGGCTGAACGAATTTGTAATGGCACACAGATAGTTATAGCCTGTGGTAAAACATGGATACTTTTTATCGCGGTCAATGGTTCCACAGCGATTTTCCGAATGTCCACGCGGACGAAGCCGCGGGCAAAAGCTAGTACCTTACAAAAAAGCTTCTAAAATATTAAAGATTACTTACTTTTATTATTGAGTTATCCATTATTTTGTAATTATTACATACAATATGATTTTTCCAGTATTTTCAGTTGTTTCATGTGGTCGGGCAAGATTGGGGCGATTTACATTGCTTCCTCAAACTAAGATTTTATAAAATAACAAGTTTCCTGCAACTTCGTCCGCATGGACATTCGGAAAATCAAGTACCTGTCCCATGTTTTAATCCAAGATATAGACTATAAATTTCACCCAAAACCATTTTTGGGTGATTGAGTAACAAACATCTAAACATCCAAACATCCAAGGAAACATATTTAAACATTCAAACATCTTGTTTGACTGTTTGGATCGTGATCATACTGGTTTGTCTAACTAGTATGACCACCAGGAAACAGGGAACATACCTATAACAACGGGGAAGGATACAGTTCGTTGTAGTAGAAGTAAGCAAAAGAACAAAAAAGTGGCCACTTTATGTACTTTTGCCTACTACCAGGGCTCTGCCACTCCACGAGCAGTATGAAGCGCTCGGCGTCCTCTGAGAGGACAAATTTCATACGTCAGAAAAGATAAGACCTACGCGTTAGAAAGAGAGGCAAGTAATATGTGCATGTTTTGGAATAAAGAGATGCGTAGTGCAACCTGAATTGCACTTTATTGTGTCGGAGCAAGAGTCGCAATTTATTTAAACTATTTTGCGGAGTGCAACGTCTCTACGCTTGTGCTATTATCTAATCTGTGCTACTACTACTACTACAACGACTTATATTTTACAGAGGTTATTGTTTGTAAATAAACTAAAGAACCTAAGCTTCAATCTATACATGTGAATTTTCTATAAATTATGCACTTAAAGAGCAAATAGTTCAATTAGGATGAAGGCGCCACTTCAGGGATATAGTTGCCTTAAGTCTTACCCAGTAGCTACTTAGCTTGGGTCAAAGCAATGTATTAAAATATGTATTATATATTTTATCAATTTATGTATAAAATTAATTGGAAATTATGTTGTTCAACGTTAAACCCGTTGCGGGTTGGATGTTATTATCAGTTAACTTGATTTCTAACTCAAAAGTTTTCGGAACTAATTAAAAGTTATAATGTTGAAATCTTCATGATGACCCGACGAAAATTAAATTTGAATCCATTTCAGATTTTGTTTGATTACTTAAGAAGCGTTGAGAGAGCGATTTAGTTAAAAATCTGCGGTCGATAGTTTTAAACTTTGGACCGACTGTATTAATAATTAAATTTTAATGAGAGAAAATAAATTAAAATTTTACTTTATTTTTTACATGACTGCCCAAAAAGGAGTGTATAGTGTTCAAGGTTCATGTATGTTTGTGGGTATGTGAGTTTCTTTATTCCACCATTACTTCTAAATAGCTCAATGGATTTGGATTTATGGGGTATTGTTAAAATCCTTACATCATTCCGAGTGACACTGGCTATATTTTTTTTGAAAAAAGTCAATATGGTGATTGTGCGACGCCATTTTCAAATGTGAAAAAATAATTTTTTTCTTCAATTATTACAATATGGGCATCAAATAAAAGGCCCCAATAAGCACATTTCAAAACAATATATATTTTGTCACTAAAATGTGTGAAATAAAAATAAATAAATTTAAAAAATATCAAAAACACGACTGCCCTGCCAAAAACGAACTAAAAAGTTAAATAACAAGTGTCATTGCAGACGGAGGACCATTATGTGGATCAATTTTTAATCAAAGAGCTCCCCCGACTGCAATGACACTTGTTATTTAACATTTTAGTTCGTTTTTGGCAGGGCAGTCGTGTATTTAATATTTTTTAAATTTATTTATTTTTGACTAAGGCTTGATGGCGTTGCTTCATTTCGATTTACATGTGGTTGTAACATTTTAGGCTAAAAATAATATTTATTTTTATTTATTTATTTATTTAAACTTTATCGCTAAGATTACAGCAAATGGCGGACTTAATGCCGCAAGGCATTCTCTAACAGTCAACCGGTAAGGGTGTTAGAACTATAAGGTAGGCAACAAAGCTAAAATCTATGTTCAAAAATGCAAATACATACCTATATTACTTATGTAATTTAAGGATAAATATCAAACATTAATATATATATAAATAATTTTATATGTATTATATACATACATAAAATACATACATATACACATAAAAATATTAAATATACTACCGCGTGTCAGATTCAAAGGGGCTAACGTAAAGAGCTAAGGTAATGTTCTCGGACCAATCTCTTAAATGCAAACTTATTAGGGGCACTCCGTATAGCAAAGGGCAGGGCGTTCCAGAGTCGTATAGCCATAAGAGAGAACGATTGGGAGACGAAGCCGGAGGAATGTAAAGGAATATTCAAAGTAAGGTTGCTACTAGAGCGAAGATCACGTTGATGTGTGGAGCCCAGATATTGAAATCGAGATTTCAGGTATACTGGGGTAAGAGGATCGAACAAAATATTGAAAAGAGAACAGACAACTCTCAGGTTCCTACGCTCACGAATAGGAAGCCATTTGAGTTGTTTGCGATAATGTGAGATATGGTCGTATTTACGTAATCCATAAATGAAGCGAATACAGTTATTGAGAAGTCGATCCAACTTATCTAGAAGATTTTCATTGAGATTAGTGCTACAGATGTCAGCATAGTCAATAATAGGTAAAACTAGAGCCTGTATCAGCGCAATTTTAGTGCTGGACGGGAGAAAATATTTAAGCCTATATAAAGACCTAAGTGCATTCGTTACTCTATGAGCGATGTGATCAATGTGCTTCTTCCAGGAGAGACTATCATCAACGAATAAGCCCAGGTCCTTCACATGTTGTGTATAAGCTACTAGCTTCTGCCCGCGACTTCGTCCGCGTGGATTTTAGAGAAAATCCTTACAGAACCTTCAACCAGGATCTGACCAGTCATTTTTACGTTTCCGGTTCCGGTTCCCGTCCCTTTCCTGTCCCGTTCTCGTACCCCTTCCGTTGCCATTCCCGTTCCCGTCCCGTTCTCGTTCCCGTTCCCGTACCGTTCTCGTCCCGTTCCGTTCCCGTTTCATTCCCGTTTCATCCCCGTTCCGTTTCCGTTACCATCCCATTCCGTCCCGTTCCGTTCTTGTTCCCGTTCCGTACCCGTTCCGTACCCGTCCCGTACCCCTTCCGGTTCCCGTTCCCGTCCCCGTCCCGTTCCCGTTTTTGTCTGGTTCCCGTTCCCTTCCCGCCCCGATCCTTTCCCCTCCGTTCCCGTGCCGTTCTTTTACCGTTCCCGTCCCGTTTTCGTTCCCATACCGTTCCTGTATCGTTCCCATTTCGTTCCCGTTCCATTCCCATTCCGTTCCGTACGTTTCCGTTCCCGTTTCGTTCCCGTTCGCGTCCCGTTCCCGTCCCGTACTCCTTCCGTTTCTTTTTCCGGTACCGTTCCCGTCCCGTTCCTGTCCCTTTCTCTTTCCCGTTCCATTCCCGTTCCGTTCCCATTCCGTTCCCGTTTCGATGCCATTCCGTTCCCGTTTCATTCCCGTTCCCTTCCCGTTCCGTTTTCGTTCCGGCCAGTTCCGTTCCCGTCCCGTTCTCGTCCTGTTCCCATTCCTGTTCCCGTGCCCGTGCCCGTGCCTGTTCTCGTTCCCGTTACCTGGATGTGCATGTCCAGGTACATGATGTGTCATGTCCACCGTGTTGGACTTCAAAATAAATGTCATTTTCGCAATCACAATCCCATGAAACCTCAAGAACGACATCCACATCGATTTTCATGTTTACTTACCCCATTTACACCCTAAGGGATGATTTTCAAAATAACAAAATGTGTGTTTGCCTATTTATTTTTAGACATGCTCCTACAAATTTTAAAGTTGTAATGTCTATTTTATATTCTTTTTCCATACATTTGAACCTCATTTTCACATGTTAAATCATGTCCACCGTGTTGGACTTCAAAATAAATCTCATTTTCGTAATCACCATCCCATAAAACCTCAAGAACGACCTCCACATCGATTTTTATGTTTACTCACCCCATTTACCCCCTAAGGGGTTGATTTTCAAAATCACAAAATATATGTTTGCTTATTTATTTTTAGACGTGCTCCTACGAAGTTTAAAGTTGTAATGGCCATTTAATATTTATTCCATACAAAATTTGAACCCATTTTCACCCCTTGAGGATTAAATCATGTCCACCGTGTTGGACTTCAAAATAAATGTCATGTCATCGTCATCCCAGAAAACCCCAATAACGACATCCGTATCTATTTTTAGGTTTACTCACCCCATTTACCCCCTAAGGGGTTTATTTTCAAAATCACAAAATATATGTCTGCTTATTTATTTTTAGACGTGCTCCTACAAAGTTTAAAGTCGCAATGTCCATTATTTTTCCATACAAAATTCGAACCCCATTTTCACCCCTTGAGGGGTCAAATCATGTCCATTGTGTTGGACTTCAAAATAAATGTCATTTTTGCAATCGTCATCCCAGAAAACCCCAATAACGACATCCATATCTAATTTTAGGTTTATTTACCCCTTTTCACCCCCATTTCATCCCCGTAGGGGTTGAATTACTAACAATAACAATATAGGTTGCGTTAGATTTCCATCCATAAGCCTAAATTATATATTTAGCAATTTTGACTTCGAAAATAAATTTTCTTCATTACACAACTTCATCCCCATTTTGACCCCTTCGGGGGTAGAATTTTGAAAAACGCTGATACTCGTATTTATTAATTTTCAATCGTTAGCCTAAACACAAAATTTGACGATCCTAGCTTCAAAACTGAGGGACTTTCATACAAACTTTCATCCCTTATTTCATCCTCTTAGGGATAGAATTTTCAAAAATCCTTCCTTAGTGGATGCCTACAGTGTATAAGGTATCTGTGTGCAAAATTTCAAGTCTCTAGGTCCAGCGGTTTGGGCTGTGCGTTGATAGATCAGTCAGTCATTCAGTTTACGATTTTATATATTAAGATAGATTCTCCGTTATATTTAAGAGGATCAACACTGTTGAGATTCAAACGCGCCAGTTGTCGAGAGCTCCCAATAATAATAGCTTGGCATTTTCCCGCGTTAACTGATATGCCATAATTAGCTGACCATTCCGCTATCTTTTCTAGATCTCTGTTGAGTAAAGCGGTAACAACACTAAGATTTTGGATGTCATGTTGAGCATAGAGTTGCAGGTCGTCAGCGTATAAATGGTAAGAAGAAGATAAGTTAACTGTTAATGAGTTGATAAATAACGCGAAGAGAAGAGGAGAGAGTATTCCGCCTTGCGGAACGCCAGCCGTCAGGTCGCACCAATCGGATAAAGTCCGATCAACACGTACGGCCTGCTGGCGACCGCGAAGATAAGAGGAGAACCACATCAGCGCAGTAGAAGAGAAACCAGAAAGAGTAAGCAAGGCTAGAAGGATATCATGATCAACTGCGTTGAAGGCGTTGGAGAAATCGATTAATACTTACACAAGTCTTTCTGCGCTGGCGAAATGGACTTGAGTTGTGCCTGGAACTCGCTCATCTTGGCTAGGAGTGTGGTCTCAAGTGTCTTTTGACTGTCCAGTAGTGCGGAAACAGTGGCCATAGTAGTTTGGTAATGCAAGAATGTGTCACCTTAGTTGTTGGATGTTGTCAGAAACAAAGCGTGTGGCATGTTTGTGCAGTTTTCACTTATAAACACATCAGAGATGAATTCAAATATATGTTGTAATATTTAAGCAATTGGCTAAATAAATAGAGTTTAAGGAATAAAGATAAAAAAAATTACGTTGTTCAATTATAGACAATTCGGTGTTTCTCATTTAGTTTCGTGCTCGGAATACTTAATCCTTTGATAATAATATGAAACGAGTAAACTATTAATAATATTAAATACCAATTAAAATATATTAATGCATTTGTTACCACGATGATTAGAAAGGGTAATATTCCAAGCACATTCTATATAATCTAGTTCTAATAGTTCTAAAAGAACTATTGGAACTCAGTCTACTGGAAATTATTAGCGTCTGATCCGGCTCGCAGAACCAACTAAAAGTGAGATTGGTTGGGTCTCTACGAATGAAGGGATTTTTATCCAATTTAAGGGTTGCAATTTCGAAAGGAGTTAGATGTTTAACTTAAAAACGTATAGTTGATAACTATTTTAATGAATACCTCACCGTGGCAATGGTGCGTGCAACACTGAAAGTTCAAGGTAATTATTTATCGAAATTTTTGACAAAATTATAGTTTTTAATTAATAACTACTATTTGATTGAATCAGGCGTCACTTGGCGGAAGTCCCAAACCATTTTGAAAAAAGAAATATATATAGCTTACTTCCGCAAACAATATATGCAAGATGCACCGCCCGCCCGCCCGCAAAAATATGCACATGCACACACAAAATATCAGTGCACAAACCTGCATTTAGCAAGACAGCAACACACCTTGCACCTTCACCAATTAGGCTACTCTACACGTGTTTCGCCCCAACCCGGAGCATCCTCAGGAGTTAGATCGTGCGTAAACCTACACCGAATGAGCTCCTAACGCCTCCGACACCGTATTTGTTGTCCCTTAAGGGGGACAGTGGGGAGGAAGGGACAACAAATACGGTGTCGGAGGCGTTAGGAGTCTGCGTTCTATAGTCTCTTTTCTACATATTTTTTGGGGAACGCTAAATCAAGTGTTCCATACTGTAAACACTCCTATAATTCAAAATACAGCCACATTGGCTGCCTGGGCCGCAAGTAACGCATGACGTATGATGTATGACGCAAGCCGCAAGCCGCATTGCTCCGAAGTCTACCTTAATACTGTGTGAAATCATAGCTAAAAACTTTGTATTTGACGTAGTATGGCCCTCGTATTGATTGTTGGCTATATAGTAGACAAGCACGCATTTATTCTACCATGCAACTGACATGTTTATATGCAAAAGTCTGCTCGTGAGGAATTTTTTTTCCAGAAATAAATTGTTAAGATTTTTTTGTTCATTTCAAAATTGGGAAGGTTCGAATGAGAATCATTGATCTAGTGTTATACAAAACAGTTTGCTTAACGTTGCATCCAACAAGGATGCCAATCGAGTAATTATGTTCAAACAGAAGCCTCGTTTGCATCTGCCCGTAGTGGAGTTAATCGTGTTAGCTGAATAACGGCGCGCGGGGCTTGTGTGGTCTAAGTCTAAATCAAATTACCTTTACATATTTTATTGAAGCAGTCTGCGAAGAGTTGAGAAAAAAGTAAAAAAGTCGGGGTTTCTAAGCTAATGAAAAGTTGTGGCCCGTAAAATCTTTTTTCTGTACTTTCATTGTGTAATTGACAAAATTACATATATAAGGTCGGTAAGGTCCTTCTTAAATAGTGCACAGAAAATTTAAAATCGAATAGATCAAAATGTATGGAACAGCTGACCTTTTTTTCGCGATTTCAATGTTGGTCCCATAGTAAAAGTTGTTTGTATGCATGAGTACATTGACCCCTTAAAATTATGGAAAATCCAAGTTATTGGCAATCTTTTAAACTTCGCTTTTATCCGGTATGTAGCACAGCGCAGCATTCTGTATAATAATAGTTTAGTTGAATCTAGTTTTCAAATCAATTTTGCGAATTTTATTACAGGTAGTCCAGAAACTTGAAACGGAAGTAAAATATTTTTTTCTGAAAATACGTGGTTGCTGCATTCAATCTGTCAAGAAAGTTATAAAATTGTTGATTAAGAAAAGTAGTCATAGTGCCCTTATATTTACTGCTGATTTTGCAAGGTAAAATCACAGCGAAATGTTTGCTATATTCATATGATCATGAATGACGAAATGAATGATGACAAACATGAATGATGATGAAAATGAATGATGATGAATGATCATAACTTGCCTCCAGCAAAATGGTTATTAGGGAAAATTGACAATAAACATACTGGCAAGGATAATGTAACTAGGGTAGTGACGATTAAAACTGTAAATGGATATTGTAAACGTCCGTGTAATAAACTTTGTTTTTTGCCTCGAGCCGAATAACAAAATGTTTCTTATGCTTTTGTTTGCATTTATGATTCTATAATTTAGTAGTCTGTAAGTACTCACTTACCCAAATGTGTATACTTTATGTTTTCCTTATTGTATTTTGTATTAATATCAAGTTGTGTTTATTTAGTTCACTTATCCCCAATGGTGGACGAACCTTATTAGATTTGTTTACTTTTGATTCGATGTTGTTAAAAGGGGGCGAAATGTTCAAAATAATGCAATATTTTATATGCAATCTCTAAGGTCCCTCCAACCGCCACATGATGTCTCTATGCCGTGCTGAACCGCGCTATGGTTTTGCCGAGCTGGAACTAATAAAGTTCGGTCATTTTTCTGAGAATATAAATCTTTCTTCTACCACAACACAAGTTCGTATCGTATTATTTGTTTTGATTCAACAATGCTTATATTCTTATAAGGAACTTTAATGTTGGGGACGCTATTACTCATTATTATTATAATCTTAATATCCTTTGGAAATTGAGTTATGTATGCCTGGTATGGGCATTGTGCTTAACATAGGTAAAATTCCGACGTCAATCGCAGGTTCGATTCTGTTAGTGTAACATTAAAAAGTTGAAAATAAAAAGCTTTAAAAAAAAAGGAAAAGCTTCCTTAAAAAAACATGTAGCTTCACGAACTAAAAGAGTACGCAAAAGTGGCACCTCGAAATAGCGTCCCACTTATAAACTTAGCGCTTATTTTGTGAAAAAAACGCGCCCAGTTTGTATAGTGGGACACTATTTGAAGTGCCATTTTTAAAACTCTGACCGGGACATCTAGGGTATTCCTGATCGAAGCTCACTGTAGAAAAATATGAGTTAAAAATGATGTTCGATTTTAAATCTTCACAGAGAACGGACAGAGTCCGTTATGGGCAGTTTGCGCGAAAGTAAGCATGTGCCCGCGTTCCGTTCCCAATACACCATTTCATGTTAACATGTTATATGTCCCGGTAAGCACATAAATTTCATTTATGGAGGTAGCTTTATACTAGGGCTGCTATTTCTAAAATCTGCCACCCAGGACCGGAAGCGTAAAAAACCCCGGACTTTGGGGCCTTGACCCCGGACATTTTTTTAATATATCTATTCATTTTTAGCTTGGTTAAAAAATACATTTTACCCAATACTTGCCTGAAAAAATGGAATTTGAAGCCTTTTTTCACATAAAATGTGTGTTTTACTAGTTATGATGTAGAACCGGCCGCCGGGGTGTCCAACACCAGGGTCCAGGTTTGGTAGTTTTGCAACCATAATGGGCCAAAATAAATAGCGCGATATTTTGCGGGGTGCGCGGTGCTTGTTTATAGTAAAAAAAATGGGCCGCGCAGCGCAATTATTGCGGGGTGCGCGGTGCTTGTTTACAGTAAAGAAAATGGGCCAAGTGCGTGTCGGGCCACGCGCAGTAGGGTTCCGTAGGTACATTATACCATACCATATTTTAATACCGCTATCATTTTTCGTCTGAAAAAATAACTTTGTTTTTCACAGTGTTTGTATGAATGACAAAGTTATATTTGCGGTTTTGGAAAATGTACTATATCTCGAAAACTAATTACTGTATCTCATTCAAACCAATTTTCGTTGAAAGTGTTTATTAAGATCTATAGCTTTTATTTTTTTAGATTTTTCACCTTCTTACTTTAAAAGTTAAAGGGGGGGGGGGGGACACACATTTTACCACTTTGGCGGCATATATCTTTCAAACGGTTGACTTTGAAAAAAATTGGTCTTAGAAACCTCAATGTTATTTTTAAAGACCTATCTATAGACACCCCACAAGTATTGGTTTGATGAAAAAAAATATTTTCAGTTTCAGTTCCATGTATGGGGAGCCCCCCTTAATCTTTCATTTTTTATATTTTTATGTTTAAATCGTAAAGCGGTTCACAGAATACACCTACCTACTAAGTTTCAACTATGTAGTCTTAATACTTTTGGAATAAAGTGGCTGTGCCATACGGACGGACAGACAGACAGACAGACAGACAGACAGACAGACAGACAGACATGACGAATCTATAAGGGTTCCGTTTTTTGCCATTTTGGCTACGGAACCCTAAAAAGGCCACACAGCGAGATTTTTTGCGGGGTGCGCGGTGCTTGTTTATTTATAGAAAAAAAAAATGGGCCGCGCAGCACTATTTTTTGTGGGGGGCGCGGTGCTTGTTTATAGTTAAAAAAATGGGCCGCGCAGCGCGTTTTTTTCGCAGGTAGCGCATGCGCTGAATGAATATTGTATTTTTAGAGCGGAGTTTGATCCAATACCCGGACTTTAATTATAGTCCGGGGTTTACCCGGACTACAATACGAACCCCGCCCGGACGCTCCCCGGACGCCCTCCAAACTAGGACAAATCCGGGGAAACCCGGACGGATGGCAGCCCTTCTTTATACAGTTTGTAGTATATTTTATTTTTATATGTAAGGTTGTGAGTCATTATAGGTTTATTCTCAAATACATCTTTAAAAAAATAGGGAACCATTTTTAACGTTTCTTTGTAACTACGATCCAATTTATTTAAATTTTTGGAAAAATGTATATAATTTTCTTAAATAGTGCACAAAATTTTAAGGGGTCAATATACTCATGCATAAAAACAACTTTTGCTATGGTACCAACATTGAAATCGCAAAAAAAAATTAAGCCGATCCATAGAAAATTTTAAATTTCATAGATCAAAATGTATGGAACAGCAGATTTTTTTTTCGTGTATGCATGAGTACATTGACCCCTTAAAATTTTGTGCACTATTTAAGAAGGACCTTATATACTTATTATTTTTGTTAGTAATCTGCGTCGCATTACGGAACTTTTGTGATGCAAAATTCGAAAAAACGGCAAAAAAACCACGTTTGTTGTATGGGAGACCCCTTAAATATTTATTTTATTCTGTTTTTAGTATTTGTTGTTGTAGCGGCAACAAAAATACATCATCTGTGAAAATTTCAGAAATAAAAAATAGAAGTATAGAAAATTAAAATATTGACATACCTACCTACTGTGGTAAACTATGTTTTAAAATCATGGATTGTAAACAACAAAGCTCATTTACTCAATTGTGGTAATATTGTGGTAAATCACAAAGAACATTTACTAAATTCGTGTACCTACCTTATTCCTACATTATTCTGAGCCTATACATTAGGGTCTCAGACAAAAGTTTTCTCGATTTTCGTTGTGTACGCGTCAGTTCGGCCATTGGGTAATTCATCTCCCACATTGATCGCACCAGGCAAGATTGATGAGCTCACATGCGGGACCACAGGGCGTAACGTGAGACTAGAACTTTTAGAGGCTGAAATAAGTACTAACAACACATGTGTATACAGGGTTACTGAAAAAACTAATACAGTTTTTCAGTTACAACAAATTATGTGGTCCTTTTTGCTAACAAAATAGGAGTCACTTTCAAGGTATTTTTTTCAATGCTACGAATAGTAAAATAAGGATTTTATTATTACTGATATTTGATCATAGTATTCATGATTCGATTTAATATTAAGGAATGGGGAATGTCTGAAAAAAATCAAATTGACTGAATATTTTTTATAGATAGGATATGCTCCTTTAGTAATAGAAAAACGTTTCAGAATTATCGGTTGCGTGAAAAAAAAGTCACTTCGACTTCACAAATGTACGAAAGTAATAGCGGAATGGAGATTATACCTTTGCCACCACTGGCCATAATTATCCATAACCACAACACATATTATTTTTTTAATCGACTTCAAAAAACAAAAAAGGCAGGTTCTCAGTTTGACCTGTATGTATATGTATGTTTGTTTGTCCGCGATTATTTCGCGTTTGGCTGAATCGATTTTGATACGGTTTTCAGAAAAGTATTTGTTACACTTAGGAGAAGGTTTTAGTATTTTAACCGACTTCAAAAGAGGAGATTCTCTTCTCAGTTCGACCCGTATGTATGTTCAGTACCGGCGTTAGGGGGGGGCGAGCACGGGCGACCGCCCGGGGCGCCGGATATAAAGGGGCGCCGCAGGCGTCCTTTTATACACACTCGCTCATTGAGCGACTCCTGCAATTACTATCGTGAATTCCCTTTTAGCGACAAAATTGTTATGTTGGCATTCTCGCCGAAATTTCATCGCTCGCTACCATGTGCCGTTTAAGATTTGGCTATTGTGAAATCCAGGAGCGGCCTTAGGGTGGTGAAAGCGGTGCGACTGCACTGGGCGCCCTAGTATGTAAGACGCTGGAAACGCCCGACTACCGGTCGATGAAACTGACCAAATATCGCACTGCGTAGCCTTTTTAGTATAAACAAGCAAGATTAGTGGATTAACTGACTAAAAATTGCGCTGCGTGGCTGTTTTTATACTATAAACAAGCAAGTTTAGTCGATGAAACTAACTAAAAATCGCGCTGCGCGGCCATTTTTTTATGATCAAGTGAGATTACAAGATTAGTAGATAAAACTGACTAAAAATCGCACTGTGCGGCCGTTTATTACTATAAACAAGCAAAGTACAAGATTAATATATTATGAAAGTGACAAAAATCGCGCTGCGCGGCGGTTTTTTTACTTTAATAAGCAAAATTAGAAAATTAGTAGGTGAAACTGATTAAAAAATCGCGCTGCGCGGCCATTTTTTAGCTAACAGGCAAAATTTAAAATCTTGGAAGCACAGATAGGGGGCGCCTCGTAGAAATGTCGCCCAGGGGCGCTGGTAGTGCTAAAACCGGCACTGTGTATGTTTGTCTGCGATTATCTCACGTTTGGCCAAACCTATTTTTCTACTTAGATAATATATCTAATACAGAAGTACACTAAAAAGAAAAAAAAAAGAAAAAATAGTTTTAAAAAACAAAAACCTACTTGAGAAGCCTACTCTACCTCTAAAAAGCAAGAAGAAACAATATTGGAATCACTAGATACGCATTATCATTGTAATAAAACACGTAAGTATATTGAAGTCGGGTTGGGGCTGTTAGAATAAATTAAAAAAAGTTGTCCTCCAGTCCAGCAGTCAAAGAAAGACCTAGATAAATTTTTTTTAGGAAACATGGAAAGAAACTGGACTCTGGACCTCTTACCCGGTTTCTGAGGTACTTTATCAGAGGTATCCTCATTATCTGGTTTAAAGTAATAAAATTAAACCTCCGATAAACCACCAATAAGTACTTAAAAATCGCCTTCTGGCCACGTGGTCCGACTGCCTTTGTCCTACCGATCGGACCACACGGGCATTATTCTTTGAATCTCGTGATCTTTCTGAAATCAGGAATAGACGAATTTCTTTTACACAACAAACGTGATTTATTTGCCGTTGTTCGATATTAATTACTACAACAGGTAGACGCTTGAAATAATAGGAGAATATTTAGTTGTGTATTCACTTTAAATTAAAATAAAATGAATATTAAAGAGGGGCTCTCATAAAACAAACGTATTTTTTTACGGAAGTCTTCGTGCGCGAGTCCGACGAAAAATAACACTTTACTTAAACACTGTCTTATCTAAAAACCTAATAAACGGTAAAATTGTATAAAAAAGTAAACAAAAGGTCATTCTTAATGAAAAAGATAAATGATAGATGGAACCGCGATAACATTTTGTTATTGCGTATCATTATATTGTTGACAAACGCAGTCTTTCATCGTTTTAATAAATTACAAGAAAAAGGAAATGTATTATTTTACTTGTCTTATTAATGGCACTGTCATCAAAGCTATTAATATTAATGATGAATCTTGTAATAAACTTGTGGATGTCGACTTTCAAATGTTTGTTTTAAGGAAAACAAAGGCCTGAAGATGTTTTATTTTTATGCTTTTATTGTATACTGACGTTATTTGCGATTAATAACTATAAAGTACTGTTAGAGAATACCTTACGGCATTAAGTCCGCTATTTGCTGTAATTTGAGCAAAAAAGTTTAAATAAATAAATAAATAAAAATAAAGCTCTTATGTCTGTCTCTCTCTCTGTCTGTCTGTGTGTTGTCTCTTTTGATGTTAATAACAATCAGTTATAATTTTATTGTAATTCATACCCCTCGTTTTCACCAAGGTATAATACAAGTATAATACAAGTTTTATACAATTGTTTTGATTTTTGTTCTCATTCATATACATGTATAAAACATGTTGTATACAAAACTTGTTATATACTTGTAATTGCCTACATGTTAAACACTTCTAGTTGCCTACATGTTAATGATCTCATGTTTTATAGTTGTTGTACCAACTTGAATACGACACAACAAAATCTAGTCACTATCTACTCAAATATTAACTGCTGTTGGCAATGGAAAGTGAAGATGCTGTATTACCTGCTGCGACAATGGAAAGTGAGGATGCTGAAGAAATTTACTTCATGTGTTTGAGACTGTTGCAATACATGTATAAAAAAAAATACTTGTTTACAACAAGTATTCTACAAGTTTTGTATAAAACTAGTATTTAACATGTTTCTTGGTGAAAACGAGGGGTTACACAGATCATACAACAATACTATTTCAATAACCGATTAGTGTGATTGTACCACTATAAAATTATGAACGAATGTACCTAATTAAACTATTTATTTACAATTTCGCCATCTCTTACAAGTCTTCGGTAGTATAGTGGTCAGTATCCCCGCCTGTCACGCGGGAGACCGGGGTTCGATTCCCCGCCGGAGAGATTTTTTTTGCTATTTGCTAATAAAAAATCATAATATTGTTTTTTTTTTGTTTGCCGTATAGGTAGTTTAGTTATTAATAACCTTGCTCAAAGCACTATTCAACCGTCCGTAATAAGAGCGTGTTTTCAAAAATATATTAATTTTTTTCGTGGCTGTTTTAAATACCATTTTTCAGTCTTTCTTTATTCAAAAAATGTCTGTCCAATAAAAGGTTTCTGTGTCCAGTTTTTTTTATAAATTAAAAGGCAGTGACACAGCAGAAAAATACAATACATTTCTTTGAAATTCTTAACAATGATGATAAATTGAAAAGTGTACGACTTTTTGTGAAAAGTCAAGCTGTTTTTCATTGAAGTGTGAATTTTGTAAGCAAAAGGTTTTGGTAATGTACCTTCCGATTATATCTGTTATCGTAATGTGGTATTTACACGAATCGACTTGGGGGTTGGCAACGCAAAGCTAATTGTAGATGTCGCTGCGTACGCTTGTTCCTAAGACAGTAGACGTCCAGAACAAAATGTATGGAAAAATTGGTATTTATTTTGTGGTATTTTTTTACCGAAAAAGACCCATTGACCCAAAATGGATATAAAAGACTATTCTACAATGCAAATGCCGGAATTGAAAGCCAAATTAAGACGTTTTTATTCTTACAGAATTTATAATTTTTTTCTATATCCAGATTTTTTGGAAATTTGTAAGTGCCAACATTTTTAAAGCCTATTACATAGAATTTAATCATTTTAAAGTGAAAAAAACGATTTTTTAAAATAAAAGTCCTTTGTTTTCATAGCTCTCGTGGAACAAGCGTACGCAGCGCCATTTTGACAGTTGCCTTCCCCAATGAGGGCTAACGCGTATGAATTCACCGCTTGAGGCGCTGGTGTTGCGTGAGGTCTTCGAAACGTCTAATTTCATACTTTGTGGGTAAGCTACGCGCGTTTATTTCTAAAATAAAATGTTGTGATTATTTTGCAATAGGAGATTCAAAAAGGCAAATATGAATGAAGGGGTCAATGAGCGTCAGTGCTTTAAAAGCGTAGCTAAGAAAAATAGGTTTTTCAGAACAAAACGGGAATGTACAACATTCCGGCATACTGGATATTTTTAATAAACTGGAATTATCTAAGATTTGTTTAGTTTCACACCCGTAAGGCCGCAGGGGCCGTAGTAAACAAACTTTTACAGGACCTCTCGCGACTGTGACGCCAACTGGTGAGCTAAAAAACGGTAGCCCTCATTTTAATCATTTGGCGGGACCGCGGGATGTCACAAAATTTATCCCGCCTAGTGGCGCTACTGCTGCTGGAGACCTTTGTATGGGCATTTATCTCCGATTTTCCCATTTATTTGGAAGAAAAATTGATTTTTACGAAAAATCGCTTCCAACATCCAAAAACTGATAGCTAACACATAGAAAACAACAAAACGACAGATCTACATCTACACTAGTGCCAAGTTAGTGGTAGTGCGCAGACTGGTGGACAATTTGTGAATCGGCAAAATTATCCCGTCATTAACGCGTTTTGTCGACAAAATCGCTTGTAAAATCTTATCGCAAACCTAATTTCAATTAGACAAATATTCAATTTTACAAACGATTGTCGATAAAAAGCGCTAATTGACTACGCATTTATTTTTCATATTGTTATTACGATTTATCGCAAAATAATATTCCGATTATTTTTAAGGGCCTTATAGCCCTCAAAGTGGCACTCTCATCTTAATTAATGTATATATTTATATGTATTAATTAATTTTAAGTACGTAATGTATCGACAATTCACATGTACAAACAATACCCTCAGTAAAATATAGTTCGTTGTAGTATGAACGTGTAACTAAATTTTGTGAGAAGTATAATATCATCGATGAACGTCAAAACGGATTCAGGAAGAACCGGTCAACTATATCAGCTGTTTATAAATATGGCCATGAGATAGTCAAGTTAATAGATGACAAAAAATATGCTATTGGAATATTATTGGATATGTCCAAGGCATATGACCGTGTTCAGCATAAAATTTTACTCAAAAAGTTGTATGGAGTCGGCATTCGAGGTAAAGCTCATGAGTGGTTTACATCCTATTTAAAAGATAGACCGCAATTTGTTGAAATTGAACATTTTAATCAGAATAGCAGAGAAATTATAAATATTCGATCTGACATTAAACACACTAACGCCTCAATTCCGCAAGGTAGTGTTTTGGGTTGTCTCTTATTTTTACTCTACATTAATGATCTCCCGAAAGTCATGAATGAACCGTGTATCTTGTTCGCAGATGATGTTTCACTTCTCACATCTTGTGAAAACAACAAAACCCTAGAATTAAAGCTGAATGATATAATGACTAAAACTTTAAACTGGTTAGATCAACATAACTTAGAGATTAACTTAAATAAAACCAAATTAATGACTTTTCACCCGCACCAAAAAGTTTCCTTAGAACTTAACTATAAATTTAACAATATAAAAATAGAATGTGTTAACGAATTTAATTGCTCGGCCTAAACATAGATACAAATTTAAATTGGAAATCTCATATAAACAAACTAAAATCTAAATTATCATCTTTTACATACGCTCTTCGCGAGGTTAAAAAACTGCCAATACAGAAACCGCTTTGACCACATATTATGCTTATGCCTTCGCTTGGTTTAATTATGGTATCATTCTGTGGGGGAATATCACGGACTTCTTATTTTTGTTTACTGTTCAAAAGAAACTTATTCGCATTCTAGTCAATATAGATCAAACCGATAGTTGCCGACCTCATTTTCAAAATCTTAAAATTCTTACATTGCCGTGCTTACATATTGGAAATATGTAAATTTGTAAGGAAAAATATGAATTTATTTACAAAACGTGATGATATGCAAATTAAATATTCTCTAAGACATAAACATAAATTATTGATCCCAACTGCGCGCCTTCATTTATGTTCATCAAGTACTTATAACATGTCTGTTAGGATTTACAATAAATTACCGGAAAATTTAAGAGGTGAAAAAAAAAACGATAACAAATTTACAAACCAATTAAAAAAAATACTAATTTCAAAAAGCTATTACAATATTGAAGAATACTTTAGTGATAAAATACACATACCTATATTATGCGGCAATGACAATAAATAGGTGTCTTTGTATACGCTTTACAAAAACCTCAAAATCTAGTTTATTTTATTTTATTATGGAAAATTCGTCCTCTTGTCTTCTCTTCCTTCCCAATATTGCGATACCCAGCAGGGTCCATAACTTGTACTTTGTTTTTAGTTGTAACATCTTTATAACATTATGGTTGCAATAAATATATTGAATATTGAATATAAGTAGGCAAATGAGGAAAAAGTGGCTACTTTAGGCACCATTGCCTACTACTACTACAACAAACTATATTTTCTTTTGCCTTCTAGAACTACAATGTACTGTCAGAATAGTGTGGCTGTACGTTGGGGACACACTTCACGACGTTGACAGCGGTGATCGCAGCGCGGACATATTTTGCACTTTTCTGTCGGCGTCCGAGTTGTGAAGATCGTGATCGATGAGATTTGCGAGGATTTGGTTCGATTGTTTAAGTTTATTCGTTAGTGGACACACTGTTTCGTACTTCTCAGTAGTTTTTAACAATTAAAAATCATTTTTGTATTTAGTGTTTCTTTTTCTTTAAAAACCTACCCACTTCTGTGCTAAAAGTACTATATTTTACTATAGTAATTGTTTGTAAATAAACTATAGAACTTCAGGTTCAATCTGCACATATGAATTTTTTATAAATTATGTAAATACATAATCACTAAGTAGAGAGCAAGGGTCACTAAGCAGGATCCCCTTAATAATAACACGCCGCACGAAAATAAGAATATTTAACTCTAACTCAAGTCGGTTCTCCTTTATGGATGCGAAACCTGGCTCGTCAAAAATGAAGTCACCGCTAGGCTACAGGTGTTCGTCAACAAATGTCTTAGAAAGATTCTGGGAATCTGGTGGCCACGAACCATCTCCAATGCAAGGCTGGGGAGTTAAATGACCAGATACCGATAGACAAGGAGGTCCTTTTTAGGAAGTAGCGTTGGATTGGTCATGTGTTACGGAGACCTGACAACCACATCCTGAAACAGGGTCTAAAGTGGCAAGCGCATGGCAAGAGAAAAACCGGCCGCCCTCGTACCACCTGAGACGCTCAGTTGAAAAAGAAGCTGCATCAATCAGTCAAGGCTGGACAGATCTTGAGGTGGCCGCACAAGACCGGAAGAAGTAGAGGTCTCTTCTGAGAGCCCTATGTCTCTTATAAGGGATAAGAGGGCATCATCATCATCATCAGAGAGCAATTAATTTAATTAAGGGCGCCACATGAAGGTTATAGGAGCCTTAAGAGAGAATAAGAGAACTAAAGACACAGAATATATAAATAGTGTAGTGCTAAAGTGCTCGGAAGTTAAAACAATTTGTAAATGTTCACCATTACAAATACAATTTGCGTTAAAACAACTTATAAAATATTGTTTTTTATACAAGCACAAGAGTAAACTCAAAAACTACCATTTACTTTTTTTTTCATTATAAGTAAATATCGACGTTTGGGATTAAACATCAAAACCCTTTTATACGAAAATTTTACTCAATCGCCTAAAATATTATAACGCCATTTAAGGTGGGGATAACTTAAAACACCCTCAGTTAATATAACGGGGTGACACGACAATTTTATCGATATTCAATCAATCTTCGTTAGGTATGCCGAAATGCTGTACCACACAATTTAAATTAAAGCGGGTAGGTACTTAATAAGTATACTGTTATGTAAATTAACAATACGCCAGCCACTTATTTTGGGCAGCGTTCACATGGCCTTGTAGTAGAAATTATGAAAACGTATCAAGATTATCGAAATCGGTAACTATAAGACAATAAACTTCTCATAATGTGGAAAATTGTACCTTCCTCTACAAAAAAGAATGTAGCGGAATTGAGTGTCTTCCGTTTAAGCGAATGTGGCGAGAAAACTAGGTTTCCGTTTCTGTTGGAACGATGTTTGATTTGATAAAGGCGCCCTACGCAGAAGTCAAGTAACTCAGTTACCAAAAAAAAAATTTTTATTTAATTTTCTGTTTAAGCAAAGCAAGTCACATCTACCATTTTTTTTATTTTATTAAAATTCGGTTTAATTCGGGAAATATAGCCAATTATTTGTTTCAAGAATATTTTTCCGTTTGCAAAATCTACGCTAAAACAAAGTATATTTCCCGTTTCTAACTTAAAAACAAGCAAGTCTTATCAAGATACTTGTATTTAAAATAGATTAGCAGATACTTGATTTCTATGTATTTATTTTATAGTTGTAAGGAATAGTCCTTAGATTTAGATTCTCTATTCTACTAAAAGTACAATAGAGAATCTAAGTTACTTGTTTATAGCTTAGAATATTATTGACAAATTAATACATATTTCTTCGCAGAACAGCTATTTTCGTTCGTCAAAATGTATAGGTATGAGAACATTTTTTTTTTACTGAAAAATGTTTTAATCAATAAATATTAAATACCAATGATATTTTAACATTTTATTGTTCAGAATATCTAATTTTTTCAATAAACACTAAATAGCGTTTTTGAGTTCTCCTGTAAAGTTTGTCTGGAATGAGATACTTGGATTTGGTTTAGGGCAGCCGCGCTATATAGACAATGTGTGTTTAGCGCCTTAAGTTTGCGATGGCAGAAGTAAAAAAAATTGCAGGAGTCTTTTTTAGTCACTACGTTATTTCATCTCACGATGTTAAGTCATATACACAGTGTTACAAAAATACGAGTAATATGCACGTAGGGACCATCAAACTGAACAACTTTTACTATGGGACCAACTAAACTTTCATACATTTTGATATTTTTAGGGTTCCGTACCAAAATGGTAAAAAGGGAACCCTTATGGTGTGACTCAGTCTGTATGTCTGTCACAGCTGGATATCTGGAGAACTACTCATTAGTACCATTGTATCAACTTGAAATTTAGAATAGTTTAAGATGACGTTTGCCCAACTATATTGCAAATAAAAATAAAATAAAAAAATAAATATTTTTTTTACAACAGGGAAAGGGATTTTTTCTACTAGGGCATGTGGGGTATAATATGAAAGAGCGCTGTTTGCACATTTTCAAAGATTTTTTCCTTTTTTTTAGGCCGCATAATTTTCGCCTTATGATGAAAAATGTAATCTCCGAAGTTTGCAAAGAGAAAAATCAGAAATAATTCTATATGATAGTGGTTTATGTAAAGATTACAGGAAAAATAAAACGATGTCTTATTTACTTTTATTTTTATTTACTTTATTATACTCAATATAGCACACTTTTTTAGAAATTATCGAAAAAAAATACATAACTTCCACTTCCACTACCGGTCAACAGATGGTGCTGACCTTGAAAAAAATTATTAGTTCCACTTTTGGTCAAGAGATGGCGCTGACCTAAAACTGCAATAATAATTTTACTATTCTACACTGCAGTGTATGCGAATTTTTTTCTATGTCTATGGTATTTATTATGATGGTACGGAAACCCTCGGTGCGCGAGTCCGACTCGCTCTTGACTGGTTTTTGTTATATTTTTGTGTATGAAGCTGATTTTTCTCGAGTTTTAGTGTTAGTCCCATAGTAAAAGCTGGTCAGTTTGATGGACCTCTATCTACCATATTTAGCATTACATGTATTTTTGGAACAAGTTGTATAAGGGTAATACAAAAACCGCCTACTAAAAGGTTTACATATTTTTACTTTCTCTTGTTCATGATAATGTAACAAAATTGTTAAACAGGTTAGCCGAAAACACGTAGCAAGATAAATTGGAAAAAGGAAGATTTATCTAACTTATTTAAATACCAAATCAATTTAACACCGACGTCGAAATGAGGGTAATTTCAGAAGCAGCGCGTATTGAAATTGAATTTCAATATTTTACGGTTACGCTTACTGAAAGCAGAGCAAATCCTAAATTGTATCTTGTTTTTATTAAATCTTTTTTATTTTCAAACCATTCACAAATGTCATTTGATATTCAAATCGCAAAAACCTGTGATTGGTATTTGTTTTGCCCTTATTTATATCTATAATACTCGTAAGTACTTTTGATTGTACTTAAGTGAATTTTAAATATTTCCGTAAAAAAATATTTTGTTGATCTTAGATATATTTATATTTGAAATAAAACAATTTTTAACGGATACTAGCGCGGTTTTATTGAAAGCACTTTGGTAATTAGTTGGTCACGGGGGACCACGGCAGCTGCAAAGTTGCCGAAACGTCGGGAAAACCAAAAATCAAACCAAATACCAACTAATTACCAAAGTGCTTTCAATAAAACCGCGCTAGTATCCGTTAAAAATTGTTTTATTTCATGTCTAGTGAGCGCGTAAGCTTGAGAAGTGAATATATTTATATTATAAACTTTAGTATCGTTTTTCTTCTTCTTGTTCAGTCAGTCAGACCATAAAGCGCCGTCGCTATGTTGGTACATTTTGTCAAGGCTCATAATAAAATTATATCAAGATTTATTTATTTATTTATATAAAAGCACATGTTACAGTATCACTTTCACATCAATAACTGATATTAAACAAAGTGTGATGGTCTGAAAAAAACATACCTTGCTAGGGTGTTGCTTATTATGACTTAATTATTAAATTAAAAATAATCATAGAGCAAAATAATTAAAATAGATTGATATTTAGTGAGCTTCCCGAGGATTAATACAATTATTTGAGCGTAACGCACATATATTCTTCTACTGAGTAGTAACACTTTTTAGGGTTCCTTACCAAAATGGTAAAAAAGGAACCCTTATGGTGTGACTCAGTCTGTCTGTCTGTCTGTCTGTCACAGCTGGATATCTCGAGAACTACTAATGGTATCAACTTGAAATTTAGAATAGTTTGAGATGACATTTGCCCAACCATTTTGAAAATAAGAAATAAATAAAAAAATAAATATCTTTTTTACCACAGGGACTGAAAAGGGGTCTTAAAAATTTTAAGTGGAGCTACTAGAGCTACTAGAGTTTGCACGTTTTTAATCATTTTTTCTTTTTGTTTTAGGCCGCATAGTTTTCGATTTATAATGAAAAATGTAAAAAAAATACCGTTCCCTCCCCCCCCCCCCCTTATCTCCGAAGTTTGCAAAGAGAAAAATCTGAAATAATTCTATGTGATAGCAGTTTATATAAAAATTACAGGAAAAATACAACGATGTCTCAATATAGCACACTTTTTAAAAATTATCAAATTTCTAAAAAAGTTAATATTAGTTCCACTATCGGTCAAGAGATGGCGCTGACCTAAAACTGCAATACTAATTTTATTATTCTACTCTGCAGTGTGGTTTCATAGTGCAATTATGATAGTACGGAACCCTCAGTGCGCGAGTCCGACTCGCTCTTGACCGGTTTTTTTATTAGTGTATTGGGGGGTTTGAACCTATTTATCGCGAAGGGCTTTTGCGATAAAAGGAGACTTATCAATTAAAAAGCCTCTAACTTCTTAGCTTATTAACAGACATGATCGATTAATAATATCCCACTCTTACGCTGGCTTTCAGCGTAAGAGTGGGATATACTAGAAGAAATTCGGCTATGTCACTAGTAAATCCGTAGCTCAGCGGTCAGAGCATTTGACTGATTTGGACTAGACTTCCAAAAGTCGCGGGTTCAATTCCCGTCCTAGAATAGGATCTGAGTGCTTAGTGCGAGTTTCTTAAATTCATGCGAATTACTTTACTATCGCGTTAATCGAGTAAACGTCAAACGCGGCGTAAATCGACAACGAGCGAGTGTGAGATGAAGTTACATGTTACCGCTCGATCCACGTTTACTCACCGTGAATAGCGTTTAATTGTCTTCTTATGTTGGTACTAAGTTTACGTCGTGATATAATCCAACCGATTCTAAAAGGGGTATCTTTCTATCTAGCCAAAGGAAAACTGCTACTTTTAAATTTGGTAGGGTTCTAGGAATGTTTACTTTTTAATTCAGTCAAACTTCAAATAAGTTGGCGCAAGGCCGGTCCTAACCTAAATCTTTCTAATCTTTTGTAAATAAAATTAAGCTTATCGCCTAAAATGTTGAGATGGGCGAAATAGGACACTTGAAGAATCAAATTAACTAAACGACGACGGTGATTTGATTTTGTATTGTACACTTCACCGAAGAACCGAAGAACGTACCTAAAAAGTATTGTGGAAAAAAAGGTGTTTTGAAGTGTTTCAAGATTAAAGTGGTTCTGAATTAAATATATGTTCACCTCAAAGACTGGTGAGGCTCACAAAAACTGAACAAACCTGTCTAATATTTCTCCAGGCCGATGAGGAATGGAGAAGAATCAGACACAGGCAACATGAGGACTATATATTATAGAAGAGAAGAAAGAAAAAAAGAATAAGAGAAATGGAACTACAAACCCAAAGAGACTGGCAACAATTAGTATTAAGGCTTGGAATTAATGGAGAAATTAGTTGATAAATATTGTAATTATTAAGAACTATATTGGTATTTACATTTAAGTTTTAATATTTTACTTGCCCACCTACTTTAGGTGTAGAGTTGGTAAGTACACAATAATTTTATAAAATTCAAATTAATTATTCTTTGATACTATGTAGGTACTATATAAAGTTTCTACTTAGGTACCCAGCTAGGTAAGTACTTATATTGTTTCTCATTACTACAATTTGATTGCTATGCAATAGGTAGATTTTTTTAATGAATATTGTTAGTTATCAAATAGTTATTATGCCAAAGATTATTACTATATAAGTAAGCGGTAACTAGTGACATAATAAAATTTAAGACTGATTAATTGATTATAGCATTTATCTAATTAATTTAAGGAGGTTACAATAAGATCAAGTACCTTTGTATTTTTTAACTTTATTAAAACTCCATAATTTCTTAAGCACTTGTTTTATTTTATTAAAATTATGATCCCTAACTACCTATATAGATACGCACCTAGCTTAACGTTAGCAAAATGTTCATTATACTACAATATGAAGGTCTTAAGGTGCAGTCACTTTTGTCTGATGCCACAAATTTATGCACTAGAATATAGGTACCTATTAACCTTATAAATTAGTGATTGTTGTAGACATAATAGTACCTAGCTAGGTAGGTTCTTTAAACCTGAAATTATTAAAATAAAAGACTTCAGTTCAAAATTATTTATAAATGTAGGTATTAATATTAACCACTTGCACCTTCATCGAATAATAAGGTTTCTTGCTGAAAAGAATAGATGTTCTTCTTTAAGGCGGTTGTATGACCGAAAGTAGCGCCCTCAGAGGTTTTTATTTAATAAGTTATTAATAGAAAAAGATTTTAATAATGTTTATCGTGGAGATTTTAGGGCCCATGGTCTAGTATTTTTAGAAGGTATCACTACATGCCCTCGTAGTCATTCGTAGAAGTAGATAGCAAATGTGTCAAAAAAGGCCACTTTTAGCAGTTTTTCTATCTACTTCTAGCAGTGACTACTAGGGAATGTAACGATAGTGTCTAAAAATACTAGACTGTAGGCCCTAAAATCTCCACGATAAAAATTATTAAAATTGTGTATTAGAATTATAATATTAAATAAAATTCACCGCGGCGCCACTTTCGCTCAGGGTACCACCTTAATAATGAAACAACTATTTGACAATGACCTTGCTCGGTATCCCATACTTTCTGTAACAAATAAACAATGACAATTGAATTACAAGTTAAATGTTTTGATGTTATTAAGTACCAAGCCAGAATATAGGCTTTTATTTTTTGCTAGGTACTTTACTAGAATATCTGATACTAACCGTTGACAGCCAGGCTGGCAGCAGGAGAGGTAGTTGTTTATAGGTTTATAATAGGTTTATCTTTAGGTGTCAAGACTTCCATAGAACTTCATTAACTTCATTTATGTAGATATACACTGCACATTTTTGCGACACATGTTTTTCAACACTGGTAGAGAAGGACCCGTCCATCACCTAAAATTAAAAAGAATGTGTTGAGTCAAACACCAAGTTATTAGGTTAGGTTATCAGCTGTGTACAAAGTGTTGAGAAAGGAGACGTATACATACTATTAATTCAAAATTAATGCTCTTTAGGATGCTTTTAAATTGGTTTTTGTCTTCCAATTCTTTGCAAAGAATCTTAAAACACCTTATGATAACCTCTAAATTCGTCATCCCGTATTATTGTTTGTTTAATGAAACTCGAGATCTTGCACGACTGGCATAGATGAAATTCCGATTATATTGAGCCTCCTGCGGCAACCAGCATCTTCCAACAATTAAAAAAGCAAATTTCCATGTTCTCACTACAAAATATTATGCTTTTCACTGAATAAAAGTAGGTGACAAGTTACGGTATCTTCTCACTCAATTTCACGTTTTTTTCACTGAAGTTAACCATTCGAAATGTCAAAAATGCGACTCGCACTCGCGAAATATAACAAACAACCAATCACAAGCAAGAACGTTCTCACTTGGTCACGTGGTGTTTTCACTTTTCGATTGTCGTTGCTCGCTATCGACCGCGTAAAAAACTCACACTCACGATTTCTAGTACAGCCTTTCGTCACGAGATGGCGTTGTTCCGATTCCATACTAAATCGCGTTTACTTTAACGCGATCGAATATGTAAGAAAACTCGCACTAAGCACTCTGGTACGAGTCGTATTTTGAAGTGAAAACTTCTTTAGCGGCGTTGTACGCTTTTTTGTTATGGGGAAAAAGGGGAAAAATGCTAAACTCGCGTCAGTAAGAATCACATGACCCTGATCGAAAATTCGTATGTGACGGATGGAGAGTAGACAGCTGGCGGCGGAAGTATCCCCCTCTCTTTCTACGAGGCGCGGTGAAAATGGCAGCGCGTCATTTCAAGACGTAAACACTTGTGTCACCATAGCAACGCGCTATTTTTTTAATTCAATGTCAAAACTCTAGATTTTATGTCAAGCTATGGATAAGACTTTCGTACAATACTGTTCTGTATTCGTAAATTCAAATGCAGAGTAAATTCGTAAGACGGTAATTCGTGCAAAATTATTCCGTAACCATTCCAAAATATCAAAAATGCACAACTAATTCAAGTTAATATTCAAGTTTTCACTACAGCCGGCACTCCCGGAGTGCAAGCCGATTTTTTTTCTAGTATATTATTTAGTAAAGACATGAAGAAATTAATAAAACTGTCAAATACGTGTCTTTCAATAGGAGCGGAGAGGCACTACATTGGTAAATGCATTTCATCAAATCTGCATTGGCATTGAAATATTCCAATACGGTTGCATTGAAGCGTAAGCCTATTTCCTAGTACTTTGTGGATAAATATCGGAAGTACACTTTACCGGAATAAGATTTCAACTCGCTGCCTAATATGGGATTTTCACGGGTTCGATTTTCCGAGTTGCTGGTCGATTTTTGTCGATTTTAGCTACCTCATTGAAATTAGGTTTGCGCTTAGATTTGACAAGCGATTGTCTATAAAAAACGCTAGTCGACTAAAATTGAACAGCACTCCGAGACAGAAGAAGGAGAAGTGATCAACAAACTTACGTTATTTCCACTATCAGTATTGCAAATAACGTTCATTTATCTTTGCTAAGAGAAACAAATCTCTGTTAAAATGCACTACTTATATAATAATCATAATTTTATAATAATGAATGGTAACCTTGCATCGGACGACGCTCCGTGGGTAGGCCCCCGAAAAGGTGGACCAACGATCTGGTGAAGGTCGCGGTGCGCCGCTGGATGCGGGCAGCGCAAGACCGAGCATCGTGGAGATCCTTGAGAGAGGCCTATACCACAGAATAGATATAAGTAGGTACTACCGTACAGAAGGGAAACTCTCCGCCCCGCCCCGAAATCAATTACCTCACCCCACCGGCGCCCACCGCGCGAGTTCCGTGTGTCTAATCCGTGTGCTCATTCAATAGCTCGCACACAGTTGCGCGTGTGCAAGCACGTCACTGTGTAACGTCTGTGTAATAGTTAGTTAAAACGCGACGCTTCTATGGATAAGATAAGATTTATTCAGCAACCACTACAACACAACAACAATATCAAGAACATTTGAGGCAATACAAAAAATTAGATAACAAGATAGTACCGTACCGGAGTGTGAAGCAGCGGCAGACAGAAAAGGAACTCAACTCAGTGTTGATAGTTCCGAGGAACCAGACACTGATTTTCAGCCAAGTCCCTGTCATCGTTTGGTCGCAAGCAACAACACAAAGCAAAAGAGTGTACTTCAATACATACACGCATTAAAATATATATGTATATATAATATATAAATATGTATATATATATAGATAATATATATAAGTGGGTAATACATGCAGCACAGTAAATAATAAATAAGCAGTAGGTACAACAAGAGTAATTAAAAAAACATTTTGCTATGGAGTGCCCGGGGTGTGCCTATACCCAGCAGTGGGTGTCGTGTGGCTGAAATGATGATGATAATAATTTTGTAATGAGTGTGACAGAAAAAATCCTTCATTCTTTGCTTGTTTACTATAAAGTCGCGCAACTGCATAGTGACGTAAGCTAGTGTTACTCTTAGAATGCTAGTCCTTGTTTTCTTGCACCATGGCTAGAGAAAGAGCACCGTGTTCGATCGGCAGTGACAGACTTGCTGATGCCAAAGAGCTTAGAATGGTTTTCTCGCTCTACTTAGTGCATACCGAGTGGCAAAAAGAAATGAAGCCTCGGAAAGCGTCCACGAAGCGGTCACAAATGTGAAAGCGCTTGAAATGTTTGGCTGAGCTGGTCTGGCTAGAGTGATGCAGCTGCACACCCTCCAGACGCAAAATAGGCGCAATGGACGTGTATTGCTAAGAAGAAGAAGAACAACAAGCTACGGAAAAATGCGTTCAACATACCCCAAACAGACATGACGTATTCAGGAACGCCAACAATACTATGACATTCATATCTTCGCGTGCAGCGAACTAAAATCTATAAAACAAGCATTGCGCTCAAAAAATGGCACCACACGAAAAGTACAACTAAGTGGATGAAGCCAAAAATGCTGGCATTTAATTATGCAGCACAAAGCGTCTGAGCACTAGTTGCTTATTAGCGACTATAATTTGTAAACTAATAGATACTATCTATGCTTAAATGAAAAAATATGATACGTTATTTCTGCATATTTTTAGTGCCTTCTTTGCGTCTTTTACACCATTTGACTACACAGGACGTCATTTCTAATAAACTTCCTCTTTCTCTCTTTTCTCTACAATACAAACTGCAATTATTGTAAAGTACGTTAACGTCAGTCACCGGGTGCGTGGCTGGTACGACTAAGCTGAGCGGGTTGTCCTTTTTCGGCCCCGTGGTGCCATTTTTTAAGCAATATTTGTTAGCAATTACACTTCCATAGATTTTAGTTCGCTGTTCGCGTGCTGTGAAGTCATTTGTAGCGAGCAATAAGTTTATTGCTGTCCGTATTGAACAAATATCATAGCTGCACTGCTATAAATCTGTAAACCTACCTATCGTATTTTCACACGGTGACTGGTTATGTCACTCTTGTAACATGTGATGTGATATAATATGCTTATTTTGATAAAGTCTGTCTAAAAAGTCAGTTTAGATTAGAAATTATAAAATTATTCATAAAAACTTATACTGGTATTCCCGTTGGTGCTGTCAAAATTCTAATTGTAAACCATAGACTTAGAAAAATTTCGCTACGCTCAAGTAGACGGACAATGGTGCGAGTGAGAAACCGATTCTTACGGCTTATTCGATGTGCGAGAAAGAGTTAAAAGAAAATGACAGCAGAACCTAGTTTGACTTCATTTATCGTCTGTTATCATCTTGGTGAAAAGCGTCCACACGATTATTTTGTAATTTTGACCGCGATCTGATCGGTTTGGCTCATAACGCTATATAAATCAATAATGGTGTCGTGTTCTGTACTGAATTGTAATGTTACTTACGACAACAACCCAAATAAAAACTCATTTCACAGGTAAATAAGATTGTACAAGTACCATTTTCATATTTCATATTTTAGTTGAATATATTCCTAAACATACTAAGTAATACACTAATATCATGCTATAAACCGCCTATTTTCTAAATAAAGGCTGATTTCTAAACATTATGTGTTAGATAAAAAGATATTATGTCCGTGAACTTGAGAAAATAAGGCGCAGAGATTGATCAAAAATTATTATATTATCGATACTCATGTCGATGATTTCCAATATAACCTTATTTGTCTTTGTGAACACTGATAGCTTTATCTAAAGCTGCTTTTAACCGACAGTTTTCAAATGGTAAATTATATCTACTTAAGTACTAATTTAACAATATTTCCAGGTTTCCTGTAAATCCAGTGATTAAGTTACTGGATAAATGTCATAAATAGAATAGGCTGGAAGCCTCAAGGAGACTTGTAAGAAATTATTTAAATAAAATTGTTCAAAATCTTGTTTGTGTTTTATTTATTAGAGCAATAATACATTATGGTTATCGACAATCTAAAATGGACTTTAGGGCATCCCTAAAGTTCACGCACACGTTTACAAATTTTCACACACTGGCTCATGTCACTTTTGGTGTCGCAGCCAAGCGAACTCTGTTCCTCTATTCCAGTGGAATATTAACTATAGGTTGTAAACATAGCTTTACTCAATTTTATTTAGATGGTTATTGGTGGGGTGGTTGGGGATTTAGGTAGGTATTAGTAGGTAGGCCGCAAAACCAATGCAAAACGATTATATATATAGACAACACATTTGACATTGTCAAAATCATAATTATCTTTACGATGCTTCTCTTTGGTCAGACTATTTGTACCACGTTCATACTACACTACCAAGGATTTGGACAGCGCCATCTAGTAAATTTTTAAGGAACGTTGCCTGGAAAGTCTGTCATTACCCATATGAACTGACTTTTTAGACAGACTCTACTTTCATATGATAGTTCCAGAGCTAGTGGCAAAATACTACAAGTCTTGTAGGTAGAGCATGTCGAAAATTTGAGGGGTATAAAAGCAAAGGCGAATATCTCCACTTTTCCTGATTTTGTAAAAAACGACAAAAAACAATATTTGTTAAGATAGTCATATTTTTTACTATTATGTTTTGCTATTCAGTAGACTAGAGTTGGATGAATATAAAAAGCTAGTTTGAACTACATTCATTGCAGAAATTTATGAGTAAACACGGATAGAATTTTGGAGATTGCTATGTTTGATTCCATTAACCAACTTCGGCGGTTGTTTTGGTCAGTGTCTTCAAAAAATAAAGCAATTTTAAACGTAGGTACCTAAGTAACATTTGGAAAAATAATTTTGCATAACAATTTCTACAAAAAAGTTTTATACAATAATCGCAAACCCTTCTTTTAGCTTCAATGTCCTTTTCCACCTACTGGGGTTTCTGAGCATCTTTCTAGCTTGTTTTGGCGGCACAAGTAAATGCTGGAGCTAAACAGTTTCATTTTTATATTTATAAAATAATAAAAAAATCTTGAGTCCGTTTTTAATGTTCAACAGTTTGAACATGTCAAAACAAAAGTAACAATCTGCACTGGACATTGCGATCTTTGTTTCGATTGGTTGTTTTTAACCATAAATTTGTAGTGGATAAAGACGTATTTGCTTATGATTTTTAGACAGATCACAAGCTTTGATTCAGTGCTACTAGATGGCACTATTAGTCATATTCTTGACAAAAGTGGAGATAGTCACCTTTGCTTTTATAGCCCTCATTTATATACTTGAAAACGTGCTGACGCCAGGTGTTCCACTTCCTGGCCTTGAGTGTAGGTGCTGACTCATGTATACCCTAAACACTATATCATATTGAATGATGGACCTTGAGATACCTCTTGCAGTATTTTGTCACTAGCTCTGTAACTATAAAGTTTGAATAGGGGGGCATATTAAGTCTGATTGAGTTAGAACAATAGACAAGCAATTTATTTTGACTTTTGCAAATCAAAACCTGCAATCATGACTGTTTCCTACCTTGTACACAAAAACGCCATCAGCTGAATTATTTACCTATCTATGGTATAAAAGAAAATATTTTTTCGAATATATTCCAATTCATCCGTTCATTTCATAATACCCGTTTGAAAATGTATCTGATCCTGTGAAATTTCATTTAATTGAAACAGTGATCAAAATTGAAGACTATTAGCTTTGCGAACAATCAATCGGTTAGTACAAAGTTCAATAAAATTTTAATTAAACGAAAATATTTGGAATACGAAAAGGCAGCAAAACACAGCAGTGTAAATTAAATTGATGAAATCTTGTAGTTTTCGCCAAGACGAGGAAGCGAAGCGCAAGGGCACTACCTACCTTTTCTCGAAGCGCTTCGTCGTTTTTTTGAACCCTCATATCTTGGGTTTGGAGTATATTAGATAAACAAAATTCTCGGAATGTGATGTCAGTAGTAGGCTTTTTAAATATATAGAGTTTAAATTGTATAGCTTTTATAGTAGGTATAGATTTTATTGATATCTAAAAAACCCCGATTTCGTCACTGACTCACTCATGATCATTAAAACTCAAAGGGTACTTCCAGAAGTCCTAGAAAGCTGAAATTTGGTATGTAAGCTAGTATTAGGACACAAATAACAAAAAAATTATGAAATTGGACACTAACCCCCCAACCGCTGAACGCTCATAACTTGGGTTTGGATTATACAGAAGCACAAAATTCTCAGGATATGATGTCTGTAGTAGACTTAATTATCACATAAAGTTTTAATTGCATAGCTCTTAAACTTTGGTTTTTATTGATATCTAAAAAACCTCGATTTTGTCAAAACTTATTGATAGTCATCAAAATTCCTAGGATACTTCCTGAAGTCCTAGAAAGCTGAAATTTGATATGTAAGCAAGTATTAGTACACAAATTGCAAAAAAAATATAAAACTTGAAACTTTTACCCCCTAACCCCTTAAACTAGGGGATGGAAGTTTGTATGCGACTTTCGCAAATTATGATGCTGAAGGTTGTGATGACAAGGTTAAAAATAATTATTTGATGAAAGTGACGCCTTCACTTGGCGGAAGTCCCAAACCATTGTGGCAAAATAAATATATGTAGAAATATGGGTAAAAGGAGGTAAAAGGAAATTATAAGTCACCGATTTTGACCAATTTGAGCTTGATCGCTGCGGACACGTATAAAAACATGATAAAATAGAAAAATAAAAAATAAATGTATTGTTTTAGTTTTATCACACGATAAAATCAGGGGAAAATAACGATATCTATTTTTTCATTTTTTTCCTTCTTCTTTACTGTACCTACTACCTACAATTCCTTCTATAGTTTTGTAATTAGTAATCTCCTGCATTAAAATAATCAATCAAAAATAAGACCATATTGGAAATTTATAACTTAAGCTTTAGAGCGTAGGAAAGAAATCAATTCTAAGTAAGTTTAATTAAAGTAAGTGTATTGAATCATATGATTATTTTTACGAAAGTTAGAAAGTTCATCTATATTTTGTGGTATATTATGGAGAATTTTTTTCGGAACACTGGAGTGTTCTGTGTAAGTTAGACTGAAACCAACTGGAACTTTCTTGTAAAATCATAAGAAACTTGAAGAAACGATAGCGAATTGAGCCCAACGGAAAGTTTGGGCTTAATTTATACCGCAGGCGTCAGTTATAAGCGTCTGTTAGGCAAAGCTTATTTTTAACCATTGTGAAAAAAGAAATATATATGTAGTTACTTCCGCAAACCGCAAACACGAAGACCACTTTGCTATGAATGTATCATAGCAAAATGGTTTTAGTGAGCTAGAACAACTATTAAATGGACAAAGACTCATTATGTACTACACAATTTGCTTTGCTTCCAGAAGCTTGTCTTCGCTCGCGGTGTAAATTGAGCCTTAAATACTAACTTGATGTTCTTATCATAACAACTCGCGATTTCTACTTGAAGAGATATCATTAACTAAATGCATTATGCTGGATAAGATCCTTAAACAAAACTTGGATCCGTAAATCACCAGAACCTCTTCTGGTGCCGTGAAAACTGGGAACTGTACGAGTTCGCGCGCATCTGGCACACCATCAAAGAATCATATGAATAGGTCTGAATGTTTTCCGAGAGTAGTCTGACGCGAAGTACAGTTTTGTGGTGCCTAGACCCAGATGAGGAGAGTAGGCAAAAAAGAAGAAACGGAAACAGAATTTGTAGAGAGTCAAGAAAAGCGCACACGGGGAAAGCGCTCTCCCGAGATTCGATCCGTATACCGAGAAGGTAGGACGGACCATAGGTTGGTGGAACATTGCGTCCATGGTAGAGGTCATGTACAGTAGGTCCTACCTACACTGTTAATCTCTGTAAATAAACTGTTGATAATTTGTAAATATGTACATAATCTGTAAATACTATTCTGTAACCAACCTGTACATAATGTGTAAATATATTTTAATATATTATGTAAATAACAATTATGAGTTTAATTTTTTTTCAGAGCATAACCAGTTTAACTACTTAGTATACTTCACTGTAGTTTTGAAAGAATTATTGTTTGTCATGTTCAGTTTCAGTTCGTTTTCGAAGTCGCGGGCATCAGCTAGTTAAAAGAATAAAACAGGCTAAAGATAGAAAATAAGGTAATTGAAATAAATGAAAAAGTTCAAGTTTATCCAATCAAATAAAGTTTTTCGTGTGGTTTAAGTCAGCGAAGTTGGAAGACATTTAGGTACATAAGGAGATCGTTGTATTTTTTTTAGGGATTGATTTTGGTAGCCTCAACGTTTTCAACGTCCACACGACTACGCAACATCCCGGAAAAGCAGAGTTCGAGTACTTCCCGGCATCTTCAGGCAACCGGGGGCTTTGAATCTTTTTCTCCCTTCCTAATTGGTGTAATACGAGTATGTGCAACATGATGAGATTGCGATCATACGTCAATTACGCGGTGATTTACTTGTTTGTTATTTAATAATCTTGGTAGCTTCAACTTTTACCTTAAATAGACATGACGTATTCAGGAACGCCAACAACACTATGACATTCATATCTTCGCGTGCTGTGAAGCCATTTGTAGCGAGCAATAAGTTATTTCTGTAAATCTACCTATCGTATTTTCACACGGTGACTGGTAACGTCATCGTCACTCTTGCGACATGTGATAAACTTAATATTATCTAAGCTTATTTTGAAACTTTCATTTGAGTATTAGTGTTCGAATAAATCGAACGAATATATAAAGTTGATCATTTGAATAATGGGGATGACCGAGTTAGAACAATGGATAACCAATTTATTTTGTATTTTGCAAATCAAAACCTGCAATCACGTGTTACCTTGTGTACAAGGTAACGTGAGCTGATGGCGTTTTTGTGTACAAAAATGCCATCAGCTGAATTGTTTGCCTATCTACTAGTGGCGAGGGGTGTTATTATGGCGAAGGTAAGCCGTAATACAAAAATGTTATGATCTGCATAGTGAATCATTTAAGTGGGATTTAAAGGCAAACCGATGGGAATCGGCGTGTATGGACCCTTCGCCGAATATGAATTCCAAATTCATCCGCTCTTTTCATAACACATTTTTTTCAAATTGCTCCCAAGATAAAACGACACATCTGTTTCATTAAATCTATTATCATGTTTCATTAAAATTTACTAGTATTTTTTTTTTGTTTTAGTGCATGTTTTGTTGTTAGTCTTAATTTATGAATAAAACAATAACTTTGTTGATAAACATCAATATACTAAGAACAATCTTAAAAAAAATACGATATTATTAGAATAATAATATTATTATATATATTACTAGCGGTCGCCCGCGACTTCGTCTGCGTGGAAAGTTTTATTGCTTTCCCTCGGGAACAATACGTTTTTCTGGATGAAAGGTACCCTATGTCCTTCTCTGTCTGTACCCCTGACAACGTGTATGTAAAATTTCATGATGATCGGTTCAGTAGTTAAGACGTGAAGGCGTAACAAACAAACAAACAAACAAATAAACAAACAAACTGACTTTCGCATTTATAATATTAGTAAGGATTTTATTCGCCTGAAATATCGCCTATAGTCCTACACAGCATTTATAGGAATGGAAATAACAAAACACAAGATTACAAAAAGAATTAAAAAATACAGTCGTACGTACATACATACATCAATAATTCTGATTACATTTACAGGATGCAGTTATGGACTCACCAAGGAAATTGTAAGTACTGTTGTACGAAGTACTTACAATTTCCTTGGGACTCACTCAACATCAGCGTACTTGACAATTTAACTTGAAAGATTTTTCGTAAAAATTTCCTTAATGTATTTAATAGAGGTTGATACTCTCCATTTTTTCCTGTATGCTTTTGTTTGAATCAGCAGAATGAGATGGCAACTTCATAAATATGGGTTTGTGTGAAGAAGGTATGTATTCATAGAACCCAATTTGGTCTTTCGGAATGTCGAAATTTCGTGTAAGCACTATATCATATGGTGCTCTTCCACTGCATACCAACTTTTCAGTGAATTCTAATTCAGTGAACAAATCGGTTGAATCTATAATAAAATCTCCAATTAAACAAATGCACCTTTCTTCTTTAATGTATTTGGAAATAAGATGTCTGATTGCCGCTTTGAATTTATCATCTTTCATAATCCCTTGAGCACCAGTTATTATGTATAAATATTTTTCAAACAAAAATAAAGTTAAGTAACATTTATTTGTTTTACTAGAATCCGAAAATATAACTTCCAAGGATATGTTACTCTTTTTGTAGCAGATCATCCCTCCACCTGATTTCATAGTTTCTCTATCACATCTAAATGCAATCTCAAAATTTTCTATCGGAATATTATTTGAACTAGCGGTGTTTGTTTGCGTAAATATTAATAAAGATGCATTTCCATACCATTTGTCGCTGGTAACAAATTCATGATGTTCATCAAAAGTTGATCCTGTATTCAAATATATGATTACATCGCCTCTTTTATCTTCAAAGGTTTCATATGCTGGTTTAAGTTTTTTTTCTGCCCGCATTTGATTTAGTATCTGTTCTGTACGATTAAACTTAGTGCTTATGATTGAAATATTAAGGCTTCCGCAAATGTATAAGTTTTCAAGCCGTGTAACACGAGTTAATGCAACATACTGTAAGGTCTTATCTGTACGCATTTTGTCACGTGGATCGTCCGTTATATGGACACAAACACCATCGTGGTAAGTTTGACCTTGACTTTTGTGCACAGTTATCGCTTCCGCTGCTCTCAGAGGAAACATATTTGCAACATGTTTAGTAGTTTGAGGATTATCTTTGTGTTTGACCATAACTTTGGATCGTTGAATAGGGACCCAATTTTCATAACCGGGCTTACTATGTTTTTTGAAATAATTTGATCTAGTTTTTGAACCAATTGCATTAGAATGGAATTCCATCCAAATTGTGTCTACAACATTGTTTTCATCGTAATCAAAACCTTTGACTACTCCAGTGGTACCATTAACCAAACCATCACCAAAATCTATATTGTATGTGATCATATATCGTATATCTATCATTACACGTAAATTTGATGGAAGCCAGTCCTCAATAGCATTTACAATTTCTTCTGGTTTGTTTATTTTGTTTAATTTCTTTTCATTTAACTCATCAACTCGTTTATTTAAGTAAAATAAATGTATGGCGTTATCAGGGACTAAGTCAATATTTTGTATTTCCCTAGATTTCAATAACTGAATATCTTCTTCGGTCATTTGGGAATCTCTAAAATTATTTAAGGCCTTAACAAACCGTTCATCTCGTTGTCTTATAATTTTTGTTAATTCATAAAAGTCACAACATGTCCATAATTCTGATTTGGGATAAACGGGCTTTTGCATTACGGGATCAATTTGATATAAATCTCCAACTAACAGTACAAATCTATCTCCATATAATTTGTCGCTTTCAAAAATCTGTTTTAAGCGCATATCGACTGAAGTCATTAGTTTTACGCCAACCATCGAAACTTCATCACAGATAAAGAATATGCATTCTTTAAAATAATCCATTTTCTCAGAAAGACGTTTTTTGTTAAGGCTTCTTGTGTTGTAAAAAGGTATTGAAAATATGTGATTCAAAGTAAAACCGTCAATATTAAAAGCAGCTTTTCCTGTAAATGCACATTTCAGTACCTTAATTTTTTGTTCAGGATCCTTTTCACTTTCCTTATTTTCTTCCCACGTTATCAGTTTCTCTATGAAGTTTATAATAGTAGTTTTTCCACTACCCGCAGGTCCATGTAATATAATTTTTGGATTATATTCATCACACACCTCACCTTTATCATCATACACTACAGTTTTAATGTTATTTTTGTACATAAAGTATATATGCATCACTATATCACGTTGGTTATTGTTTAATTCTATGAACGAATTCTTAATATTGCTAAAATCTACAGTTAAATCTTCACCGGAAATCGTATTGTCCAAGTCACCTGAAAATAAAGTACCTAATTAATATTAATAAAATAATACAGGAAACAGCAGGTATATATGGTATTGCTGCTAGTATGACCTTTTATCAAGGAATTTTAAAGGGCATAAAGAAACAATTTGTACCTGATGTTGTTTCGGTTCTTCCTGTGAGCGATTTGATAACATAAGGTCTATCATTGTGATCGAGGAAGTATATCTGCAAATATGAGTAATTTTTATAAGCTTTTGCACTTTTACTTTACTTTTTGTTATACTCATAGCAGCACATACATCACAAAGAAGAAGCCCTCAACAGTTAACGGCCGAATAGTAATAGGTAGGTAGTCGAAAAAATTCGCGGCCTTTTTGAAGCATGAATTTTGCGTGTTATATCTGGCAATACTTATTTTAGGCGGGAATGTAATATACTGTTGGTCAGCTGACTTTCTGGTAATAGCGGTAAAACTAAAACAAATTAATAAATAAAACCAATCAATTAAATCAATCAAATTGTTTATTTGCATAAACAAATTGATAATGGTCTTGGTAATTCATATTTTTAATATTATTTAATTAAATACGTTTTGCAATTTTTTTCGATAAGGGTCTGAACTCTTAAAGAAAAAAAATGAAGTCTGCTAGTGCTCAAAGAATGATTTGTAATGTTCATGGAGAGGATCTTTGTCGAATACTACTGCAAAAACTGGTTTATCAGATTCAGGTATTGTATTTGATGATAAAGATGTTTCTCACTGTGGTATCTTTATTATTTTTTTGTACAAAAAGGCTGCGAACTTTTCTGGCTACCTAATATTTATAAAAATAATGAACTTTCTCTAAAAAATATTGTCTTTTGAATGGAACATAACATTCTCATGTAGATAATAAGATTGGTGATTCTGGTGAAGGTCGCGGGAAGCTCCTAGATGCAGGCATTGCTAGCCCTCAATTCTCTGAAAACATCCGCATTGTTGTCATTTTTGTATTGAAAAATAATTCTGACCGTTGGCGAGCTCGTGATTCTTATGCGCTTGCGTCTATGTGACAGTGTTGTCGCATTGTAGAGATATTTTTAGAGAATCGACACGCTGAACCTATCGTCTTGGAGAGACTTATACATAGTGATATTATAAAGTTACCTCAGAATACCGTTCCGCATTTTTCAACGCATCTTGAAAATCTGATAAATTTTGTAGTCGTCCTGTATTTTTGTCGCGGCCTCGGATTTGTTTAAAGTTTTCCATGTTTACAAAGCGGAATACTCTGTTCCGCTTTCTTGTTTTATGATCTCAGCCTCTGAAAAGAAAACAAGTGGCAACATATTATTCTAAATCCTTAAGAATATTCAACAGTCTGTAACATTTCACTGAAGAGTTGTATTTGCCTTGAGAATGGATTCTACTTTTATAAAGTAGTATTTAATCGGGTAACAATAAATTCCCATAATAAGGGTATCAAATATATTGAATAATTATAGCGTATTGAAATACTAAGTGGGCGACGGACTGAGGGCGACTACAAATGTTGAAAATGGGTGACTTTGAAATACAAATTAGGTAACTAGTTATTCAGAACGGGTGACCAAATTACTATTTGGGCGATAACCTTAGGGTATACAAAAAAAAAAAAATTTTTATTTAAATAAAACCGGTCAAGAGCGAATCGGACTCGCGCATCAAACCACACTGCAGAGTAGAATAATAAAATTAGTATTGCAGTTTTAGGTTAGCGCCATCTCTTGACCGATAGTGGAACTAATGTTAACTTTTTTAGAAATTTGATAATTTCTAAAAAAGTGTGCTATATTGAGACATCGTTTTATTTTTTCTGTAATCTTTATATAAATTGCTATCACATAGAATTATTTCAGATTTTTCTCTTTGCAAACTTCGAAGATAAGGGAGGGGGGGGGGAAACGGTATTTTTTTACATTTTTCATTATAAATCGAAAACTATGCGGCCCAAGAAAAAAAAATGTTTTAACAGCGCTCTTTCATTTGATACCCCACATGTCCTAGTCACCTTTTTTACCATTTTGGTACGGAACCCTAAAAATCAACATATTTATCATAATTTAAGAACGCCAAAATTAGCAGACCTATTTTTTTCCGATCACTGGTTACCAGAAATGAAACCACAGTATGATGCAACACTATTCAACGTCATTCGGGTGATTTCGCGAACCGCCGGGTGCGGTCGGGAGCCAGTCGGTCATTGACCTTGATATTATGTGTCCTTTGTTTGCGTATAACGAGGATAATAATTATGAACTTGATCTATCTGACTGGGATTTTTGTAATCTGGGGCCTATTGCATAACAAATTACAAGCTAGTATTATTAGGGAATTTCTATGGAAAATCACTAATACTATTAGCTTGTATTTTGTTATGCAATAGACCCCTGATATACAATGTGATAACGAATTAACGCAAAATGAGAAAACCGGAAATTTCTTCGGACCATCAAACTGAACAACTTTCACTATACTATGGGACCAACTCTGAAATCGCGAAAAAAAAAACAGCTGTTTCATACAAAAATTAATAACGAAAATATAAAAATGTATGAAGCAACCGATATTTTTTTTGCGATTTCAGAGTTGGTCCCATAGTAAAAGTTGTTTGGTTCGATGGTCCGAAGAAACGGTTTTCTCATTTTGCGTTAATTCATTAACACGTTTTATTTATACAACGTTTAACTGTTTCTGCTAAATATTAATTGCAAAGTTAATTGCAATCTCAGTCGAAAACTTAGTTCGTAAGTATGAAGTAAGGGTACGACTTTCCATTAGTTGACGTGAAATTTAAGGGTGGGAGGGTGGGATGGGGCAAGGGGGTCCCCCCTTAAAATTTGGGAGTTAGGAAATGCATACTTTTTTTAAGGTGAATTTTCAATTTCGCACAAAAAAGTAATGATATCAGCCATATTACTGTTATTTTTCGCCAATTAAAAGAGTGCGAAGGGAGGGGGAAAGGAAATAACTCCCTCCTCCAATCCCCATCTGCCGGTGATACGTAGTTTTCGAGAAATATTTTTTTTTGTAAACATAACATCAAAACAAAATTAAGTAGGGGAGGCTAAAAAGAGGTGGGGAGAGGTGAGGGGGCGTACGTACAAAATTCCGCACGTAAAAAAAGTTGTTTCTGGCGCTTCGCCGGCCGCTGCTGCGGCACGCTCGCTTCGCTCGCTCGGCTTGCGCGCTGGGTTCATGTACACCTAACATGCTCGTCGCTACGCTCCTCGCACCTATCACGTGATCTGCGGTCTTTGGCCACCATCGGAACAATATAGCAGTGCTAGCAACAGTGCGCCGCCACTTAACGTGAAAAATGACGGCACTGGCTTGAAATTAGACATTTTAACCTAGAAATTCTTAATTTTTAGAAAAAAATTTTTCTCGCGTCCTATTTGTTTCCGCACCTTAATATTTCGTATTCGTGATCTAAATTATGAGTTCTTTACACTAAACAAATATGAACTCTAAACTCCACGTCAACTAAAGGAAAGACGAGCCTAAAAACGAATGGCACTAACTAAATTAGATTAAATTATTGGTATTAAGTGTCCGTGTCAATATAATTTGAGACCACGCCACGAAAGAAGTCTTGACAGAACTAAAAATATGATACCTATATAGTTTTTTCAACGATAATTAAACGATGTCTGCGCCGCGTACGGAACTTTTGGCACGGACTCTATGTTGCTTGCTACAAGCGAAAACTTGGGCATGTTATGGCGACAAAATGACAGGCTCGATTTCGGATATACGCACGCACTGACACTGCGCATCTTCGGTATGGTGTGAAAAAAAATACGCGGCACAATTCTTATTAGTGTGCCCTGTGTGCTAAAAAGTTAATTTTCAATTTTAACATGGTGTTGAAAAATTTATTTGAAATCATTGTGAATGCAAAATATGAAAACTTTATAAAAATACTATATTTTTTTTTGCGAAACTTACTTTTATTTGGTTGAAGTAAGACAACAAGCAATTCTATTTATATCATAGCATCCATATTAGGTAAATTCGGCACGTGAAAAATTGTCAAAACAAAACTGGAAGATAAGCTCGTTTTTATTAATGGCGAAAATACACGGTTCTATAAAATTGATTCACCTTGGTGTTAAGATGCATAAATGTATAATAATTATGTTGAGCAATGACACTGAATGATTCACTTGTATGTTTGCATGTTTTCGATTTGGTTGCTTCATTAATTGAAAGGCAGAAGTGAACTGTGTGTTTTCGGTGTGTGTAAATGTTTAGGAGTTATGATGATAACAAAACGGAATCACTAACCTTGAAATCCGGTTCCAACAATATTGTTAAAACGAGCGACGATCGCAAACTCGACGTCAATTATTATGCCACTCACAACATTTCAATAGCTATAAAATTAACATAGACTTATTATATTACTAGAAAATTAATCAGATATTTGGTTTTTTTATCACACGTCTGTTCTACAGAGCAACTGAAATAAAACTGGTGTTGATGACTCAGTGAAGTCGATTATCAAGTTGTAACTTGCAACTGTTCTGTGTAGAGCTTCGGTAAAATACCGGGAATTCTGTAATATAAAATGTTACCATGTGCAATTTGAAAAAATACCAAACATGTTTTCTTTTCAAGTTCTTATTGATCATTTTGGTTGCTGATTTTTATGTAATGAGTGAATAAAAATAAGTTTTGAGTTTACCTGATACGATTATTTTATCATTCGATTTCAACATGAACAATTACTTAATGATGAGTATTAAAAACTTTTTACCGAAAGTTATGTCAGTTCAATAAAACTTAAATTAAGGAGCTTAATCATTTATCAACTGTATTGTATGTACTAAAACATACATAAAGTCAATATATGAAATCCATCACAAGAAAATAGTTTCAGTCTTTTTAGGGTTCCGTAGCCTAAATGGCAAAAAACAGAACCCTTATAGATTCGTCAGGTCTGTCTGTCTGTCTGTCCGTCTGTCTGTCTGTCTGTCTGTCTGTCTGTCTGTCCGTATGTCACAGCCACTTTATTCCGAAAGTATTAAGACTACACAGTTGAAACTTGGTACGTAGATGTATTCTGTTAACCGCTTAACGAATTTAATACAAAAATAAGAAAAATAAAAGATTAAGGGGGGGCTCCCCATACATGGAACGAAAACTGAAAAAAAATTTTTTCTTCAAACCAACACGTGTTGGGTGTCTATAGATAGGTCTTTAAAAATGACATTGAGGTTTCTAAGATAACTTTTTCTCAAAGTCAACCGTTTGAAAGACATAATACACTGCCAAAGTGGTAAAATGTGTGTCCCCCCCCCCTTTAACTTTTGAAATAAGAGAGTGAAAAATCTAAAAAAAAAATATGCTGTAGATCTTAATAAGAACTATCAACCAAAATTAGTTTGAACGAGATATAGTAATTAGTTTTTGAGATATAGCACATGTTCAAAAACCGTAAATATAACTTTGTCATTCATACCAACACTGTGAAAAACAAAGTTATTTTTGCAGACGAAAAATGACAGGTGGTATTAAATATGGCATAGTATAAGGTTACTACGGAACCCTACGGCGCGTGGCCCGATACGCACTTGGCCGGTTTTTTTTACCATTAGAAAAATCTGCCTTTTTATGATTTTCGTAACTTTATAAGTTTTTTAAGGCCAATTTCAACCAAACGCAATTACAAAACTTTTACCAGTCACGTTTCGTCTCCGTAGACTGCGTGACTGTCAAAAGTTTTAGCCCGTGCTAAAAGAAAAATTAACAGTAAATTAAGATTAACTATGTCTTATAATAACTTACGTAGATTATTTGTTAAGTTAAGATTTCTTAAAAGGCAGATCGTCTTAGGTCTGGCAACCCTGACTAGGCAGAGTCACGCTGTTCTTGACTGCGGTATTTTCCCGATGTTTGGCGAGGATTTTAATAAGCATGAGGATTGTATTGAAACGTAGTTTGTCAAACATAATATTTTTAATTTCATTACAGTCTTCTATTTTATTTGTGTAATCGCAGCTAAAATTACTTAAAATAATTATAATAGAGTCCCTTCGTGTGGTTTAATCTGTGCATATTGTGACGTCATTATCCAGTAGGCTGTTTTTATCGAATCTAAAACATAATTTCTATATGCAAGAAATAAAATTATATTAAAAGACTAACGGCCAAATACTCAAACGAACGTTAAAGTTAAGGCCACCTTAAATAGTTGTCAGATTTGACAGAAACTATGAAACTGACATCCTCCTTAAAGTTAGGGAGACCTTAACTTAAAATTATATTAAACTTATAGTATTCATTCAAAACATCAAAACGTTTTAAGGCTATCAAAATCAAATAAAAAAAATATCTTAATACCTAAATGTCTTTTTATAGTTAACTTTGCTAACTTAAACCACACGAAAAACTTTCTTTGACGGAATAAACTTAAACTTGTTCATTTATTTCAATTACCTTGTTTTCTATCTTTAGCCTGTTTTATTCTTTAATGATATCTTCAAGTAGAAATCGCGAGTTGTTTTGATAAGAACATCAAGTTAGTATTTTAAGCTCAATTACACCGCGAGCGAAGAGAAGCGTTTGGAAGCAAAGCGAATTGTGTAGTACATAATGAGTCTGTGTCCAATTATAGTTGTTCTATCTAATGAAGACCATTTTGCTATGAATGTTGTTAGGCGTGTGCATGCACATTATTTCAGTGTGCGAAATACGAGAGCGTGCAGACACACACTAAAACAATGTGCATGTGCACGCCTAACATATTCATAGCAAAACGGTCTTCGTGACATAAAAGAACAATGCAATGTGTAAAGTGCAGATTAGTATTAGCTGAGAATGCGCGTGAATTCCCCGAAAGACTCAGGAACTTTTTTCAATCGTATCTACGAGTATTGTAACCATAAAATCTTATGCAACGATAAACTAAAAAATAAATAAGGTGTTTCTATAGTTACTTAAAAAGTACTGAATAAACATTTTAAAAAATGAAACCAACTTGGAAACAAACCTGCCTTTCTATTGTCTAATTTAAAAATCTATCGCAATCGCTTTCAGGATATAACACATTGAAGCTTCTTTTTGGGACAAATAAAAACTTTCCAAAGAAATGCAGCAGTGTGTCACATCCATCTGTCAAACGAAAGTGATTCCGCTAGATTTTTTTAATTAGACAATTAGCCCTCTGACCCGTAATAGTGTTTGAATCATTTCAATCGGTTCAGTTGCTATCTTCGAGTGATCGGAGAAGATACACAATAAAGCAAAAAAAAACATAATAGACGAACAAAGACCCTTTTCCTTTTTCAAGTAAGTTAAAATAAGCTTTGCTCCAGACGCTTTCCTTCGTCTGCGGTGTAAATTGAGCCTAAACATCCCCGTAATCGTTTCTTCAAGTTTCCTTTGATTTTATAAGATTTTCCAGTTGGCTTCAGTCTAACTTACACAGAACACTGGCGAATATTCCACAAAATATAGAGCAAATAATTATCTTTCTAACTTTGTTAAAAATAATATTTTGATTGGATACACTATTTGAATTCAATTAACTTGGAATTGATTTCTTTCTTAGTGCTTAAGTTATGAATTTTCAAAGCAGACCATATTTTTGATTGCTTAATTTCATTCAGGAGATTATTAATTACAAAACTATAGAAAAAAATATAAATCGTAATTCTAGAAAATACATATTATTGTAAGGAAGGTGCAAGAACACTTTATAACACTGAAGAATATTTGATAAAAAGGTGTACTTGAGCAAATTAGTATACAAACATGCGTAAGAATAATATACTTTACTAAATTTAGATTACTAGTGTTTAAGCGTGACATATTTTGTGATAGCTAAATGTTATCCTGAAGATTATTGATTAGCAATACCAATACCAAAAAACCGGCCAAGTGCGAGTCGGACTCGCGGACGAAGGGTTCCGTACCAAAAAACAGCAAAAAATCACGTTTGTTATATGGGAGCTCCCCTTAAATATGTATTTTATTACGTTTTTAGTATTTGTTGTTATAGCGGCAACAGAAATACATCATCTGTGAAAATTTCAACTGTCTAGCTATCACGGTTCATGATATACAGCCTGGTGACAGACAGACAGCGGAGTCTTAGTAATAGGGTCCCGTTTTTACCCTTTGGGTACGGAACCCTAAAAAGAGTGGATCATAGTTCTAGAAAATAAAAACAACTTAGACACAACTCAAAATTTTAAAAGATTCAATCGTAACTTAAATAAGTTGAAGTGTAATTATTTGAACTGCAAACTGCAAATACGTAATTTTTACAATTTTGACAAAGTTTGTCCTCCATACAGATAGCTCTTAGGACTATTTGCTTAGGACAGCTCTCGATTTTCTCGCACTACGACTTAGAAGAAAATATTTGATGTCCCATTGTCATATTGTCTTTTTTATTTTGATTTATTTGCAATTTTGTGACGCATGTATTATGAAAAATGTACTGTTTTACGATGAGCAGGGGGTCTATTATGAAAATAACGTACGCAATTGCGTAACGCAGTCACTTGGCCACGATAGTCGTCCGCAGTTCGTTGGTTGTAGTTTTATCAAACATTTTGAATTTTTCTATCGTAGTCCACAGACTACTTAACGAACGATGTCGGAAACGTAAGAGAGAAACTGTCAAACTCACGCAATCACTTCGCAATATCGCATACGAAAGTGATTTGTAATAGGAAACAATCAAAACGAAGCACGGGCGCGTGTATGGCATTAAATTTTTCGTAATAGACCCCCTGTTCTGATTATGTCGCTGTGATTGTAAGTCCATTCCGATTGACGTGTCTATATTAAATTAAAGATTATTAAACTCGTTACGATAAGAGCCCCACATAAATTGATATCGAAAACCAAAGTTTTGTCTATTAATATCAGTTTCTAATCTACAGCGGTAAAGGTCGGGCAAAAAGTTTAGCCATAAATTAAAGTTTACAATCTTATGTTTGGAAAAGGACCAAAGGGTTTGCTAGAATAGTTAATTAGGGTTTACATACTAATATTCGCCCGTTGCGTTGGTCGAAATTCGACCATCATCATTATTGATTTGAGGAAAACATATTATGTATTTATTTATTTTTTGTTTAGACAAATTGAGTTATTCCCTGAGAATCCCATTCACCGAGGATCCTGTCCCGGAGGATTCAGAATTAAGCTAAACATAGTATTTATTAAGTTCATTGAAGCGCTCATAAAGGAACTTGACTGATCGTACTCGATCATGTTTGTTAAGCAACGCTCGGTCCGGTCAGGTGTCCGATGGGTGACTGTTAAAGTGGCATTACAACTGAGCGCTTCCGTGCTTCGGAGGGCACGTTAAACCGTCGGTCCCGGCTGTTGTCATCCGATAACAGTCGTTAAGCCAAGTTAGAGGCCTTGATAAACTCTAACACCTGAGGTGGCCACTATTCCTCATTCGATAAGAAGAAGTTCATGAAGATAAAAACAAATCGGGATCGGGATATGGGTCCTCTGGGACAGAATCCTCAGGGAATGGAATCCTCAGGGAAAACCCCGATAAATTAAAACTTTTTCTAAACTTGACTCGTCATAGTTATTATTTCTTTGATATTGTAATGTAAGTCAATTGAGATCGGTGGATATATTTATAGTGGATATGTGTAAAAGCTGAATAACTATTTTCTTTCTTTCAATATCGTCTCAAGTGCTCAATATAAACTTATTTTAGTATCTACCAAACCTAATCTTGGGATGGCGAGAGATATCCAGTAAATTATTATCTATGAGTCGATAGGTCTCTCGAATTGTGTTAGTTTGGGATAGGTACTTAAGTATACTTGGATAACATTTGTTTGGAATCAAATCGATTCAAAGATTCTTTTCTGTTTTAAGTACACGGCGGGCGATATAAATCTCTTTTTTCAGGTGTGGTTCAGGAGCAGAACATTATATTCTTTTTTGGTTCAATACAATGACCAATCAGAAAATTCCAAAACACCCTAATTCGCGAAAGAAACAAAGCTGTTTCATGAAGAAGTTTATTTGAATTTTTGTTCTTATATTTTGGGTTGTTTACATACGAAAAATTGTTAAAATGATCAACTCTGTAAATAATTTATCTATATATGAATTATCTTATCATGGTGTACAATAAAGAATATTTTATCTTATCTTTTATCTATATCTTATCTTGTTTGAATAATTTGAATGGTCTATATCTTCATGGTGTAGAAAATAAAAGCTTATTAAGTCATCGAGTCATGGTTTGGAGTACTTACTTTAATAATAATTCCCATGTTAAACTTTACATTAACACGATTACGAACGGTTGCGTGACTCGGGCACTTTAGCTCTCTTGCGTTCATTAAGAAGTCAGTTCACTGAATCTTATAGTTATGTAGTCAGCAAAGCATTGTGAACACTTAGTCACAGAATAAATAATAGTAAATTAGTTACTGTGTTACACTAAATAGAGGTTTTTCTATTTATTTATTTATTTATACCGTCCAGTCAATTTGGCTGAAAGGTCATTGCCATATTGACCTGCTTGATGAAAGTTCGCGTACAGAAACCAAACTACATAGTTTTAAATTGAAGAATTCAATCCCACTTTTCAAAATATGTAAAAAAAAATATGTAACGACCGGCAAAAAAAGGTAATTTTACATTATGTGTGTGGGTATATGTATAATATTATTAAACTTTTGTTAATAAAGCATGAGTTTTTACTTTCAGCATTGTGAAAATGTGTAGTACAAGCATAATAAACGTTTGTATTGTCTTTATTTATTTATTTTATTTTATATATTATTGAAATGCTATGATATTATGATAAAAAATTAAACATGTCCTGCAAGAATGCGACCCATACCACTGCGTAGCAGATACATTTATCTACATTACTAGTCCTATTTCGTTTGTGTACGCCGCAGGTCAAATGTTCGAACAAAATGCCCAATCACCTTTACAGAACAAACCAATAGTCCATCTGCATCTCGGGTTGTCACTTCACCGTTTTCCATACAGTTAAAAAAAAAACTAAAGGACCCGCACAAAATGTTCTAAAAAAGCTGTTCGGTCAATTTGGCTGAAATTTTGTGTAAATATACCCTGTAACAGGTTGATCAAAATTAAAAAGTAGCAAAGTGAAATAATGACTAGTTTTAGAGATATGGCTTTTTATGTTGTTAACAGAAAGTAAAAAATATCGAAGCACATCACATTTTCATGTTTGTAATTTAATTCTTAGGTTTAACAGTACCACTACCAGGCATCCGTCACTCGCCCATACCTACCGCGATAAGTACCTACAGCGCGCGACAACTCGGAGTTGCAAAATCAGTCAGGTTGCCGCCGCGCTTTTGAGTACACGCGTGCGTTATTCTGTGCCTCTATGACGGTTAATCGATCATTATTTATTGCTCCCAGCACTGTACCGTACACTATTATAATTTATAAATAATGGAGAATCGTAATACTAATAAATGTTGCATGGACGGCTGTCGCAATAAACAGAAGGATTCAAAATTTTCATTTTTCACTTTACCGAAAGATTCTATAAGGAAAAAAAATATTTTGTTTATTTTACTCGTAATTTTTATGAGTACTTACCTTTTTTTTGATAAGTAGTTGTAACGACTACCTACTATAATATGTAGGAAAGCGTGTAGTTATAGGTACTTATATTCAGACAGAGGTACCGGGTCGTGAGTATTTTTTCTCGATCAAATTTCCTAAGTAGGTACCTACCTAATTCTTTTTTTTTTGAGCGAATTATACCTACTTTACTAAATACCTACATTTCTGGATTTAAGGATTCCGTAACCGGTTCAGTTCCATAACAGTATGGTGGCGGTGGCATAAAAACTGCCTTAAATTCAACATATAGTCTAATGTGGCGCTAACTGTACATCCAGCCTAGGTTTATTTGAAACGTAATTTTTTTCACATTGATGTAGGTACACATTATAACCACAAAACTTGTAATGAAGTATTTAATCCTTCAAGCACAGAAAATGATACAATATAGGTATTTTCCATTGTTGTGTTGTGCGGCCCGATGGGGCCGCTCGAGCGTTGAAGGATTAGAAGAAGACAACCCTGAAGTTGTTAGAAGACGTAAGAGCTACGCGATAGAAAGAGAGGCAACCTGTAGGTGAATATAACTGTAGGCAAGGAAGCGGTGTGCGACCTAAATTGCACTTTATTGTGTCTGAGCAAGAGTCGCTATTTATTTAAATGACTATGCGGAGTGAATTTTCTGTACTTTGTACTATTATGTATTCTGTGCCACTACCACTGAGTGTTTAAACATTTGTGCATAAAATGTTTAAAACATTAGTGTTCATGGTTGTTAAATAAATTTAAGTTAATGTTAGTATGTAAAATGCAAATTCTTTAAAATTCTCCATCACTGACCTGCATATAAAAAAAAATTTTCATGTCAGTGTTCTCCATACAAAACGGCAATTTCATACTTAAACACCCAACACATACGACTTTATCCAAACACTGCAGAAGTTGCCAATAATGGAAGTGATAAGGTACTAAATGTTAATTTACTCCGTAGGTCGAACAAACCATCGAAACTTCCGTTATGATATGACCGACTCAAATACAAGTTGAATTGTTAAATTAAGCTTTGAAACGGAAACGTCCGACTTTGTTTGAGTTGCCGATTTAATTGTAAAGGATGAGGGTTGTCGTTGATTAAAATGTATAATTAATGAAGTAGTAAAGGCGATTCCATCATTCAATTTTAATCGCATTAATGAGTAAGAAGAGAATGGACTTTTGTTTTTGTTTAACGAAAATGTAATTATTTTAATTATTATATTGCCTACGTCATATGACATCACGATGAAATGCATGGCACACGGTTGGAAAAGTTGATCTTCTTCTTCTGAGCGAGGATCAGAAGATTATCGCAAATAAAATTGGCCGGAAGCTTGAGAAAATCTTCCACTTCCGGTCTAAATTTTAAGATTATATTTACGTCATGTGAAATCAGTACGAGACCCGTGGCATCATTTAGTTTTCAATCGGAGAGAGAGTAAACATAAGTCTGTCAGTGCTGAAATGGTCGGAATACCTTAAACTTAAAATTTTAGATAATTAGTCATTTCAGAACTGACAGACTTATGTTTACTTTCTCTACGATTGAAAACTAAATGATGCCACGGGTCTCGTACTGAGGTCACATGAAGTAAATATAACCTTAAAATTATGACCGGAAGTGAAGGATTTTCTTAAACTTCCGGTCAATTTTATTTGCGATAATCTTCTGATCCTCGCTCAGCACAACTTTTCCGACCGTGTGCCATGCATTTCATCGTGATGTCATATGACGTAGGCAATATTGTCGCGGGCTTACGGACTATAACAGTAATTTACACTAGTGGCTCCGTGAGCTGTAGACCTCGCGTTAAAAAGTAGCTTAAATTGTATGTTTTTTAAAGACAAAACACAGAATAGATATTAGTTTTTTCAACTAATAAGTATCTATACTGTGCAAAATACGCAGCCCTAGATTCTGTCACAAAGTCACAACCTTATTTATTTTCAAAGGACATGTCCCATCATGCTTATGTCATTTGCCTCACTATTCTCAAAAAATGAAAGTCTATCGCGTCTTAATCAAAGTAATATATAGTAATATAATTATTTTCTGCATTAAAAAGAAAAAAGTGGGATTTTTAAGTTAAAACGCTTTTAAATCACAATTTTTTTTCATGATAGTACTATTTACTTACATTTTTTTCACAAAATACTTCAGAAAACAACTTAGTGTTTTTGTTATTTTTTTTTAATATAAAACAATTCTTGACTGATACTATACCTAAATAAAATGTAATTAGCATTTTTTTATTATGAAAGTAATGAAATAAAATGAAACTGGGGCAACGCTGGGACATCTCCTTTCGACATATTGGCCAGAACTTCTAAAAATAAAAAACAAAATTTACTTTGCACCGCTAACGAAAAGTGTTGTTAAATTTTTGATAATTTTTCGAAACTGCTGAATATGCTTTTTTACATCTCTCCACTATTTCGAAAAACTGGCTCGACTGAAAAATTCTTAATTATCAAACGTTCTCACAAGGTTTCATGAGAATTGGTTGAGAAATGCAACTTATAGAGGAGAACAAACAGACAGCCGGAAAGACAACTGAAAAGACAGAAATAATTTTTGCCCAAGCTGAAGCAGAGACTCGAGACGAGAGCGCTCGCGTTTCGCGCTCGCTCGGTCAATAATCTTGCGACATCGCCATATGTTCACTATAACCACAGTTAAACTGTGGTATAACTAAGCTGGCCACTTACAGTTACGGTAACGCCATTTAAAGAACTGGGGCCCTATTTTTGAATCGCTCGGCAGGCGTGGCGCGCTCTTTTCGACTGATATTCGTTCGACATATGACTCAAATGTTCGAGATAGAGTCACATGTCGAACGGAAATCAGTAGAAACGAGCGCTCGACGCCAGTCGAGTGATTCAAAAATAGGGTCCCTGAGCTCGTCTGAATAAGAAAATAGAAGTTCTAGGTAAATTAACTTATTCACTAAATGTAACTTCCATTAAGCAAGAGATTAATTTCATTGTGATGCAAATTCTGTATCATGTTTTAATAAGTCCTATGAAGTAGCACTTTAGATTTTTGATATTTATGCATGATTGCAAAATAATAGTTTGTATAAAAATTTACCAGGGTATAAAAAGACAAAAACGAAATAATCTTCTATCATGTTGGAATAAACAAAAATCTATCTCGACTTAATATTCAATTTCAATATTCAATTCAATATTGTTTACTTGTACATATGAGTTTTTATATACGAGCCCTCTATAACCACTTTGGATTATCCCCTGCACCTGATTAGTATTACATCTGTCTACTATACACTAAGCATTTCATTACTTCTATATCTTCTACATAAAATCTAAACATATAAAACTCTAAATTGATTGATTCATTGTTAGGACAGGCGTAGAGCCCTAACGGCTGAAGGTAGAGAAACATTTCTGGAGGGTACATACCTTACATGATGTAGATGAGCACTAAGAAAAGGTTTTGGAAAATTCCCGTTATACAGAGTGCTACAGAGTGTTCCAGTTTGTACATGAATTTTTATAGGAAACTTTAAATGTGTGAAATGAGGTCTACTGATAAATACCTAGGTATATTGGTATTCCGTGACTTTCAAAATAAATGCACAACTATCTTAATCACGAAGTCGCGGGCAAAACCTAGTAGTGTATAAATAAATACAGCGGTTTGTGAAAAACATGAAATAAGGCTGTCAGAGGCTGACAAAGTCTCAAACTCTGATGCAACTAAATAAAACCGGTCAAGAGCGAGTCGGACTCGGGCACCGAGGATTCCGTACCATCATAATTGCACCATTAAACCACACTGCAGAGTAGAATAATAAAATTAGTATTGCAGTTTTAGGTCAGCGCCATCTCTTGAGCGATAGTAGAACTAATGTTAATATTTTTAGATATTTGATAATTTCTAAAAAAAGTGTGCAATATTGAGACATCGTTTTATTTTCCTGTTTTAATCTTTATATAAACTGCTATCACATAGAATTATTTCAGATTTTTCTCTTTGCAAACTTCAGAGATAAGGGGGGGGACGGTTATTTTTTTACATTTTTCATTATAAATCGAAAACTATGTGGCCTAAAACAAAAAGAAACAAGTGCGTGTCGGGCCACGCGCCATAGGGTTCCGTGGTTACCTTATACCATACCATATTTAATACCACCAATAATTTTTCGTCTGTAAAAATAACTTTGTTTTTCACAGTATTGGTATGAATGACAAAGTTATAATTGCGGTTTTGGAAAATGTGCTATATCTCAAAAACTAATTACTATATCTCGTTCAAACTAATTTTGGTTGAAAGTGTTTATTAAGATCTACAGTATATATATTTTTTAGATTTTTCACTTTCTTATTTCAAAAGTTAAAGGGGGGGGGACACACATTTTACCACTTTGGCGGTGAATATCTTTCAAACGGTTGACTTTGAGAAAAAGTTGTCTTAAAAACCTTAAAGTCATTTTTTAAGACCTATCTATAGACACCCAACACGGGTTGGTTTGAAGAAAAAAAAATTTTTCCGTTTTAGTTCCATGTATGGGGAGCCCCCCCTTAATTTTTTATTTTTCTTATTTTTGTATTTAATTCGTTAAGCGGTTAACAGAATACATCTATCTACCAAGTTTCAATCGTGTAATCTTAATACTTTCGGAATAAAGTGGCTGTGACATACGGACAGACAGACAGACAGACAGACATGAGGAATCTATAAGGGTTCCGTTTTTTGCCATTTAGGCTACGGAACCCTAAAAATGATTGAAAACGTGCAAACGGCGCTCTTTCATATGATACCCCACATGCTCTAGTAGCTCCACTTGAAATTTTTTAAGACCCCTTTTCAGTCCTTGTTGAATAAAATATATTTATTTTTTTTATTTCTTTCTTATTTGCAAAATAGTTGGGCAAATGCCATCTTAAACTATTCTAAATTTCAATTTGATACCATTAGTAGTTCTCGAGATATCCAGCTGTGACAGACAGACAGACAGACTGAGTCACACCATAAGGGTTCCTTTTTTACAATTTTGGTACGGAACCCTAAAAAGGCGTAAACTGTCACTCGTCCGTAAACTTTCTATCTAACGCAACGATAACCTTAAATAAAAAAAAACACGTATACGGTCTTATTATCCAATCCGATTTATCCTTCCACGTAAGGTCATATCAGCTTAACTTCGGATAAATGTATATTCGGGATTACTTCGGGAAATAGATGCCTTGACCCGGTCCCTGGAGTCGAATCCCGATCCAGAACGTTGCCTTGAAATCCGATATGGGAGTAAATAGACTATTAGGGGGTGACACTATCAATGGTACCAACATATTTTTAATGGATTTAATGTAATATCCGAATTTATCCTATTATATTAAATATATAAAACTCAAAGTCCTGACTGACTGAGATATCAACGCACAGCCCAAACTGCTGAACCTAGAGAATTGAAATTTTGCAAATAGATACCTTATACAGTGTAGACATCCATTAATAATGGATTTTTGGAAATTCTAACCCTAAGGGGATTAAAGTTTGTTTGGAAGTCCGTCAGTTTTGAAGTTAGGATCTTCAAATTTTGCATTTAGGCTGAAAATTAAAATAATATATACGTCTATCAGCATTTTTGACAATTTCACCCCCGCAGGGGTGAAAAGGGGGATGAAATGTTGTATCTGGAAAGTCGTTAATTTTCAAAGTAAAACTTACTAAATTTATTATTTAGGCCTAGGTTGGAAAGTAGCTGGGGATTTGGTTTTTTCATATTCTTAAAAGGCCTGCTGCACGCGGCAAACGTCCTGCCTCGCACGAGGCCACCTCTGTGGTCTAGTGGTTCACCCACCCGTGTAAGACGCAGAGGTCCCGGATTCGAATCCAAGGGGGGGTACAATTTGTACTTGGTTTGGTTGTTGGTAGGGCTTATTTCACTCCGCCGCCTGGCTAGCTACCACCATCTTACCTAAGTCTGACGCCATAACAACAATTTAAAAATTGTTGTGTTCCGGCAGCTAGAGGTAAGTTAGAGATAAGGCCTTATCGTCATTTAACATGAGGTGAGATGAAGGCCAAGCACTGAAGCACTATCCCGTTGTGTATAAAAAAAGGCTGCTCGCTTGGTGGGGACCCGCCTTATCACGTAAAAACAGCAGTTGGAAACATTGAAATTAATTGATATAATCTATGCTTATTAGAAGCTGTAGAAGCTTAGTAGAATCTTAATGTAAAAGCACAGAATACATAATAGTACAAGTACAGAAGATCCACTCCGCAAAGTCATTTAAATAAATAGCGACTTTATCGCATGCACAATAAAGTGCAATTCAGGTCGCACACCGCTCCCTCCTTACAGTTATATTCACCTAGAAGTTGCCTCTCTTTCTATCGCGTAGCTCTTATCTCTTCTAACGACTTCAGGGTTTCCTCTTTTAAATAATAATTAAATAATAGGTACTTAATTTATTACAAGTTATGTGTTTGAGAAATAAAATGTGTACTTAAATACTTTAAAAAAACCTAGTTTAGGTACAGTCAGTGCCACATCAGACTATACATGCTAACTTTGAGGCAATTTGCTTTCTTATGAAATCAAATTGTCATTAATAGTTAACTTTATTTCGAAAGTAGGTAAGAAAGTACCTACCTAATCTATAAATTATTATTTTAATTAATAGTTGGGTGAAGATTGTTTAACAAATAAGACAAGTAAGTACCTAAGAATAAACAGATACTAACGAGGTAGTAGACAAGCACTTCTTACGTTTCGATGTCTTTTAGAACTTTTGGAAGTGTGAAAAACGTGAGGTTCGGATCCTTTTTATTAGTATTAAGGCAGCCCATTGCGATGCCTTCATTTTGGTTATATGTATATCACAAACGTGCGAACGAACGACGCGGCAATACGCGAACACGGCGAAATCCTCAGCCCTCTGAAATTAGTCCGTCCGGACGGACCCGCCGGCTACTTGTAGCTTCGTACCTAAAATGCGGAGTGCACCTAGCCTGGTAAAAGCACCATAAACTGTCCACTTCTTTATAGTCTTACGAATGGTTACCGGGAAGAAATTACTCTTTAGCGAAAAGGCCGCCAAATTGTTCTAAATATGTATTTTTTTTCCTCGTAATGTTTTTCTATTATAGTGAATAATAAAGAATGCGGCCTCACGTGGCCTCATGTAGCCGGACAACAGTGAAATATCTATTGCGTCTCATTTTCCTTTACAATCAACTTACTATAGACATACTATAGGCAGCTAGGGAATAAAATAACGCTTTTATTACATTTTATTTTATTAATATAAAATTTATATGCTATTTATTTTACTGAATCACATCGCAAACGAAAAACATTTAAAAAAATCTAAGAAATATTAAAGTTGTAAATATTTAAAAACTTTTAAGTAAGTACCGTCCTTTAATAAATAATAAATCCTCTCTTTAAACACTTCAATATTTCACTCTTTATTTATCACAAACATTCAGATGCTTTTACCAATTAGTTTTTAAATTGAAATAGTTTAATCAACTGGAGTTATTAAAAGGTAGACATCAAAACTTTTTTCAAAAGCAATTTAAGGTTTGATTAAAAATGGCAAACAAACCATTTGCTCAAAAATTTAATGCTTTTTAGAGTTTTTCTATTTAACTCCGAACCCATTCACCTTGTTTAAGGGACTTAAGGCTCGCTTATGCGGAAACATTTGTCTCTGTCTTTTTTTTTACGTGTAAAGAGTATAGAAAATAACCTTACTTCTGCACTTTTTTGATGTTTTTCGTTGTTTTTTCATAATTCTGTGTAGCACAATTAGCTTTCTTGAAAAAAGTTATTGGAGCAAATTCACAGTACGTTAATAGTAGTTTATGATACTGATGCATAATACCTAGTTATGTACAGTTTCATACACTACTTTATCTCCTCTCATACAATTTGTGATTGAACCTACAAAATAATTTAACAATGATAAAAAGAGTAGGTAAGTAGTTTCTCGACTTTCTACGACTAGGTGGGTAGTCTGTACTTACTTAGGTTAAGTAAGACTTTTTCCGTCGCCGCATTTAAAATATCGGATGGAGTCCACACTCACTACTATCAGTCATTTTTAAGCAAAAGTAAAAATTAAAATCAAAACATGGCGCGTATTCTATTAGAAAAAATAATAATGAGGTAGTGCATTCCAGCAGACTAATCGTTACGCTAAGTCATCGATCACCATAGAGTACATTTTAATCATGGAAAGTATGTGGAAACAACATTGTTTTTTTTAAATATCGCGGCACTGCCTTCTTTTTGGATTTGCCCTGTATCGTAATGAGAAAAAAAGTTATTTTATAGCATACTTCAGTTAGCGAAGGTATGTTATAAAATAACTTTTTAATTTTTTTCGGTATTGCGTGTATAAAGTATGTCAATATAATTTCACTTTGAAATTCATAATTCGAATTTTACGATATGAGAGTAGATAAAGTGTATTTTTTTATGTAGAATTCAAAGCGTTTCCGCTATTATTTACGCCTAAAATATAACCCGCAACAAGCACTTTTGATGATATTCAGATTTTTTGTTACAATCATCTGTGAGGTTTATACGCAATTTAATTCTTGTAGCTACTAGATAGTCTCTTTAGAAGCTAAAGCTAGTCGTAAATTTTTTTTGTTACGTTTACGTTTTCTATATAAAAATATGGCCCGCGCAAACCAAGTTTACCTATCATGGACCCTTAACTGTGTTTGGTGTCGTAGACATAAGACTACACTGATTTTAAATAAAAAACTACAAACTGATAGACAAACAACTCAAAAAAATGGCGCCAAAAACTCCTTTGTAATTTTCAAAATATTTTTTCCCTGTAAAAATAGCCGACGAAGAAAAAAGGTTAAATTTTGTGGGAGCATTTAGCACTTTTCTGTTCAATTATCCCTTACTGTTAACGAGGGTTATGAAGCAATAAAAGTCTTATAAAATGTAATAATCCTGTTTTCATTGTCTGAACAGCTTTGGGAGGGCGAATGAAATTCGCTTTCGCCCAGAAATCTACTGTGGTAATAACGGAATTTGGTTCTGGACATAGAGGACCTACTTCGAAAAATCTACAACGATAATCGCTTGGTGGCAACTCGCCCAATAAAAACTCAATTTTCTAGTAAAAGACTCAACTTAAAGTTGTCAATTTATTTTTATTCACAAAACTGACCTAATTTACCCTAAAATGTTATAATCTGACTTAACTTTTCGTTACGTATCCTTTGAAGTCCATTTGTTTGTTTGATATGCCTTCACGTCTTAACTACTGAACCGATCATCATGAAATTTTACATACACGTTGTCAGGAGTATAGAGAAGGACATAGGGGTACCTTACAAATCGTAAAAAAACTTATTGGGAGGGATAGCAAAAAACTTTACACGCAGACAAAGTCGCGGGCGGCCGCTACTTGTGAATAAATAAACCTACCAAATTTGGATAACTTTTCATATTTAATTACAAAACTGACAATCAATAGATGGCTAGAGGTACAGCTGGCTAGCTACAACCATCTTACCTATACCCTGTTCATCGAATCAAGCTTGTAAGTCTGACGCCATAACAATAATTTAAAAATTGGTGTGTTCCGGCAGTTACAGGTAAGATAGCCAGTACCTCAGTGATGAGGATTCTGGGCGTAGTGCACTTCCACCTTTGGCCTTAACGTCACTTAACATTAGGTGAAATGAAGGCCAACCACTATCCCGTTGTGAATAAAAAAATCGTCACAAAAGAAATTGAACAGATAAGGTTGGAATTGTGGTTTGAGCGAGTTGCCATAACTTATGTCAAAATTAAGTACCTACGTACTTAATTCGAATAACGAATATCGTTAGCATTTCGTAGTCGGCCCTCAGGTTATAATCATGAAGTTTAATGGCTCCATTCAGTTGGTAGATTATATCTGGAGAGAATACGTAAATTAGGAAAAAATACAAATAAAGATTAAATTTAAAATAATTTTATTATTTACGTGGCGTTTTCTTTTTAATTATTGAGAGTGTATTAGGTAGAAAACCGTCGAAACCGTACTCGTATGCATTTATAAAAATGAAAAAAAAAATATTTCAGCAATAACACAATACATTAGATACATTATACTATTGGAGCCACCCAGTAAGCATAATGATATAATTGTGGAAGGTAACTCCACCCCTTCGTTGAAACCTTACACAGTATTGCATAAATTGTAGTTATAACTACTTATTAACTAAAACATGACAAAATTAGGTAAGTATCTGGGTAATTAATTTAGAGTTACAATTAATTTATGAGATAGATTTTGTAATAAATCTTCTACTTCTTAATAAGTGGCTGTAGCCAGTTATTTAGAGCTTTCTCACAATCTTTTAACTTTAAAGAGTACATTCATAAATTAATTAATTACTTATTTATTTATTATAAGAGCTACTATTAGTGTTCGCAGCTCAGGTTTTTTTGGGTTGAAGAACGTATACTATCAGGTCAAAAATGTTGAAGATTCGTATAGATAAAGAAATAGGTTTTAATTTCGATTATTTTACATTACAAGCAGGCAGTTAGGTTCAAAAAGAGTGAAAATCAGATGAAAGAACGAATTACAAATTATGGAACGAATGGGGATCGAATGAATGGTTCATTGCGAACGGGTCAGCAGCTTCGTTGGGTTCTGTAGTCGCTAGATGGCGCCAACATACTGCCGGCCTTGGAAGCTTCTACCTAGCTTCCAAAAACTCGATTATGGAGCCGTCTTCTGGCGTTTATGAAGTCGTCTTAGTCGTAGGGCTCGTCGTTGACGTCGACTGGGTTGTTGAAGATTCATCTTCTTGTGCAGGGAGCGGACATATCTTTGAAAATGCTCGCTTCACTGTCCCCGTTGATGTTCGAATTTCAGCTACTCGTGCTACTCCATCTTTCCCTGGGAAAACTCGTACAATCCTTCCCAGACGCCACTTGAGAGGGGGTTGATGCTCTTCTTTGAGTAAGACGAGACTATCGAGTTTGATATCGTTTACATTGGTCTTCCACTTAGTGCGAACTTGAAGATCCGTCACGTACTCGGATGACCAGCGCTTCCAGAAGTTTTGACGCAGCTGTTCCACCCGATCATAGCGGGACAAGCGATGAGTCTGCACGCCTGTGATGTCTGCTGCAGCTGGAGCGGTCAGAGGTCGGCCGATGAGAAAATGGGCAGGAGTAAGGGGTAGGTAATCTGATGGGTCTGTGGACAGAGAAGACATGGGTCGGAAATTTAAGACGGCCTCGATTTGTACCAATACCGTACCAACTTCCTCGTATGTTAGTTTCGAATTACCTAATATGCGTCTAAGGTGATGTTTACACGATTTCACTCCCGCTTCCCAAAGGCCACCAAAATGAGGAGCGTATGGAGGTATAAATCTAAATGTTATGCCATCATTTGCGGCTAAATCGATAACTTTATTACGATTATGTTCTGATAAGAGTGGAAATTCTTTTTCCGCTCCGACAAAGTTTTTTCCGTTATCGGAAAATATTTCTCGAGGCTTTCCCCGCCTTGAAATGAAACGTTTTAAAGCAAGTATATAATCATCTGAAGATAAGCTACTTACAAGTTCTAAGTGAATACATCTTGTCACAAAACAAACAAATAGGCAAATGTAGCCTTTTACCAATTTCGCGCCACGACCCTTTCGATTTAATATTAAAACTGGTCCTGCAAAATCTGCTCCTGTGCGACTGAAAATAAAACTAGCCTCTAAGCGTTCAGTAGGTAAATCACCCATTATAGGCTTAAAAATATTACCACGCCAGCGCGCACACACGACACACTGATGTACGATTTTTCGCGCAAGATTCCTACCAGCTAACGGCCACCAACTTTCACGTATAGTGCATAACAGGAGTTGCGGTCCAGCATGAAGTAATTTCGCATGTTGATATTGAAACAAAAGCATGGTAAATCGACTTTTACTACATAATAATATTGGGTGCCGTTTACTGTAACTAAAAGTAGACACATTACTTAATCTACCACCTACACGAATTAAATTTTGTTCGTCTAAAAATACGTTTAAACTTAAAACCTTATTCGATTCCTTACAATTTTTTAATGTTCCGTTTTTGATTAAACTATTATACAATGAAGGAAACGATTGCATTTGGGCGAAGCGTGCCAACAACTGCTCAGACTGAGTTAACTCGGTGGCCGATAAACAACCGGTTTTGCGCGCTTCTTTGTTGCGTGCGTTATGAATGAATCGAAGTAAGTATGCACCTGTACGTATCAACCTATTGTATGATGAAAATCTTTCAAAGTCGAATATATTTTCCGGGTTAATGCACAATGTATTTACAGTTTTACATTTTCATTCAGGCAAGTCTTTACAAATAGGTGTAAGTTGATTATTAGGCGCCCAGTCTGATAAATGTAAATAAGTAGGACCGTGCCACCACAAACTACTATTATTAAGGTCGCAAACATTAAGGCCCCTTGACACTAAGTCTGCTGGATTATTTTGACTTTCTACGTGTAACCATAAAGCGTCGCTAGTTAAATCATTGATTTCTGTTACTCGATTTTGCACGAAAGTTTTTAGTAAATGTTGTGACATACGCAACCACCCAATAACGATAGTTGAGTCGGTCCAAAAATAAACATTGTCGAATTTTAATGAAAGAGAATCACTTATCATTTTATACAGTCGTGCACCAATTAAAGAACTACACAGCTCTAATTTGGGAATAGAAATAGTTTTTAAAGGTGCTACCTTGCTTTTTGCACAAAGTAAATGAATTAAGACTGAATTTTCGTTTATTGTGCGAACATATGCGCAAGCTCCGTAGGCTTCCTGTGAAGCGTCCGAAAATATATGTAATTCTAATCGTTTACCGTTAATATTTCTAACAAATCGCGGAATTTCAATAGTGTGTAAATATTGTTTAATTGAATCTACGAATTTACAAAATTTTACCAAAATGTCGTTCGGAACCGGGTCATCCCAGTCAATTTTACTTAACCACAGACTTTGCAGAAGTACTTTTGCTACAATAACAATAGGTGCTAAAAGCCTTTAGGGGTCATAAATTTGTGCAATAATCGACAACATTTTACGTTTAGTCATTGATGATGACGTATCTACTTCCGTTAATTTAGTGGAAAAATAAAATTGATCGGTTTGATTATGCCAACCCAAACCTAATGTTTTTGTTTGTGTATGTTCGTCTATTGCTAAGTCCTTTGAGGATGTCGAAGCTTGAAGGTCACAGTTGAATGTCCATTTTCGCAACGAATAACCATACTGAGCTAAGGTATTAGATGTTTTCTCGCAAATACGAATTAAAGTTTGAGGATCATCGTTCGAGGTCAACAGGTCATCTACGAAGAAATTTTCTCTAATGACACGTGATACCTCCTCATCATCGCATTCCTGTGCTACCTGATGTAAGCAGCGTATACACAAGTACGGAGCCGAAGCGCATCCATAGGTCACGGTATTTAAACGGAAAATACCCATCTGATCTGAAGGATTTTCGCGCCACAGTATAAGTTGTAGATTCCGTTGGTCGGACTGAATAAGCGTTTGTCTATAGGCCTTTTCAATATCAGCGCATGCGACCGCTTGATATTGCCTAAATCGCAATAAAATTGAAAAAATGTCGTTTTGTAATTTTTGTCCTATGAATTGAATATCGTTTAGTGATTTATTTGAATCAGTCGTGCAGCTCGCATCAAAAACAACTCTTAATTTAGTTGTCGAGCTACTTTCACGAAACACCCCATGATGGGGAAGAAAATAATACGGCGGATCGAAGTTATCAACTTTAGTCATGTGACCTAATTCACGATATTCGCGCATAAAATCAACATATTTTCGTTTATATTCAGGCTTACGCTCTAATTTCTGTTCTAAAGAAATAAATCGTTTAAAAGCTGTCGTGTATGAGTCACCTAGCGCATCAGCTGACTCTTTCAGAGGTATGCGAACTGAAAATCTACCATCTAACTCGCGTCTAATTGATTTTTTAAATATTTCTTCGCATTTACGTTCGTCACTAGTGAGACTGTTTCCTTTGGGAAAGTCTTCTAGCTCCCAAAAGTTTTTCAATTGCAAATCAACACTAGTATTTTGTGAAAAATTACATTGAACATTACTAGGTTGAAAAGGTAAATTATTCGTATAAATAGGTCCTGAAATTAACCATCCCAATTTTGATTCATGTAAGTAAGGCCCGCAGTCTAATTTTATTTTATTTTCCTTTAAAAGTCCCCAGAAAAGATCAGCACCGATTAATAAATCTATTTCGGAAGGTACGTAAAAATTCGGATCTGCGAGTTTAATATCGACTGGTATGGACATTGCATCGCGCTCGAGACTCACGGTCGGTAACAATGACGTAATGCATGGCAAAACATAACATTGAATATTCGTATTATAATCGTTTAATTTAGATCGAATAACGAAATTACACAATTTATTCGAGTGTGAGACCGATTGTCCCACACCACTTATTTGAACAGTGGACTGTACATATTTCGTAAAATTTATTCGTTTACAAAACGCATCGGAAACAAATGAATGCTGGCTCCCGCTATCCAGGAGCGCGCGCGCCGTGTGTCGCCTATTGTATTCATCGCATACTTCGACTAGTGCAGTTGATAACAAAACCGGTGTCATCAGCCTGACATGAGAAAAAATTCACAAATCTAGCTCAGCGACAGGGGTCGCTACATGGATTCTATTGGTTGGTGTGTGTCGGGTCGCAAAAAGAGTAAAAGTTACAGTTTATATTAAATTATCATCCCTAATTGGAAAATACCACGGTTCACAATATTTAAAGGGTAAAAAAGCACCGACCTCGTGTGTCCTGTATTTACTAATGAGGGATTATTTAGACCTCTGAACTCCCTGGAGGATTATCATGTAGTTGTGGACAGCAACTCATCAGCACATTACGTGGCACGTGGTAGACCCAAAGACTATCAATGAAATTAATTTCCCATAGCTGAAACAAACGTGTAGGATTAACCAAACTGAAAATTAGACTTTGAACACGTTGTGGCTATGCAACATGGCGGCGTGGCGGGGGGAAAAATGTTTTCAACTTCTTACCAGGTCTTGCTAAAGCAGCAATCCTGATTAGCAGGATTTCAAACCGCCTGCTCCCTCCACCCGTTTGAAATTTTGCCTGGCTGACTCCTCAAGCCACGGCAAGTAACCTCGAAGATCCTGGCAAACCTTCAGGCCAGCGACCAGAAACAAACGATGGTCTGCAACTTGAGGTTTTACCTGTAATAAACACCACCTCAGAAAATGTTCATGGCGTCTTACGAAGTCTGCCTTGAAACAGATATCACTCCACTTACCTCAGTAGCGTTTTTCTCTCTCTAAATTATTCGACCGACTTCGGCCGCGTTAAATAAAATAATCAAAATTCTTTCTCAACACACATGTCATCTTTTTTCCTGAAAACTGAAGGCTTGCTTGGTGTTGCCCTAACCCGCTTCGATACTCCTTCCAAAACGTTCCGTTTTCCGAAATTCGAACACACTTGGAAATTAAATAAAATTACCAAATATTTTGCAAACAAAATTTAACCTACAGAAATAAATATCTGTGCGTCTCCTGACTATAAAACTTTTGGACAAAACGCAAAGAACTGTCAATCGACGCTTCAGCTAGCAAAAAGGTGTTCGCGCATAACTTCAACAAAAGTGTCAGATGGAAGAGCGTGACACGAGATGGCAACACCGTAGCTCCGAAATCTGCCTTCCTATTGGGCGTTGTTGCTATTGGTCAGAATCATCACGCGCGGCACGCGCCATCTTCTATCGTCTAATTCCTTGCTAAACTGAAGCGAAATTTGAGAGACTTTACTCTGATTCTCAATGTTTATTATTTTCAAAGCCTTATGCAAATAATAAAAAATTTGAAAAGACATTTATTAAAGTTGCGACTGCTACAAAAAACAACCAATGACGTTAAAGGGGAGGTGCCAATTCCTGCAAAATACTGAAAACTACCATTTCGCTTGCGCGCCAAGATTTAAACTTGTGGATTGTCAGAACACAACGTTACAATACCCCCTCTCCTGAAAAAAAGGCGCTGCCCTCAGCGTCCTCAAACTACAAAACCTACTATCAACACTAAAAACTCTATTGAACGCAACGATGCAACAAACTATGTCGACCGTCAACCCAAAAAAACATGAAATACCTGGACGTACTACCCATCACCGTGACATCACATTTGACGACACAGGACATCCACCTAACGAGACAAAACGAAACAAAACAACACCGCACAAACAAAACATTTACAACGCAAAACCGGTTGTAAACCGAAAAAGGAGTCGAAAACTACACTCCAAAAAAATTTAACATTCACTAAGATATGCGAATGCAACAACAGTTGTTGTGACTGTACAACAACTAAATATTCAAAATAAAAAAAACAAGTTCGTGACATGAATTTCAGTCACCCAAATAGAAAAAAAATCCATTATCTTTTAGTAACAACTCATCGCAACATTGGAATATGAATTGAAAAGAAAAAAGTTTCACTACCTCCCTGACAAGAGCAAACAAAAAAAAATATCAAGATTTACCCGAATCTACACCATGGTAAAAAAAATAGATTCGACACTTGTAACAAAAGGTGAATTCTAACTCATTAGAGATTCGAACCACACAAAAAACTAAACCAGGCCTCCATCTACCTATAGCTTGGCTACCGGCAATTCCCTGCTCTTTCACACCCAAATTCCTCCGCATGCAATCGTCATACATTCATTCATCACCATTTGTCCATTCATACTTCACCGTGCAAACTAATAGTGTCACACTGAAAATAACTGTAAACACCACACAGAGACACACGCTTCGTGTGCCAACTTTTGTGTATTTGACACACTACTAGAGAAGATGTAATAAGTGCCCTAAGCTTTTAAATCCTTAATATGCCAAGAACCTATAGATTGACCATCAGAAACTCTTTCCAAATCATACACCAAAGGCGATAAAACTTTCTTTACCCTACATTTCTCAAATTTAGGTGCCAATTTTGCCATTTTAAATTTCTGCGCATCACTCCGAGTAAATGTTCTCTTCCACACAACATCACCTACAGAAAATGTTTCCGCTCTTCTTCTTAAGTTATAGTGAGTGGTGTTCTCAGCATGGGCTTTTAATAAGTGCTCGCGTACCTTTTCGAAAATCGTCTTTAAGACGTGAAATTCACCGGCGTATTCGTCCCTAGGTACCCCAGGTTCGTATTCCTTATCTGTGTCTTTATAAAAGGTACCACTGATGACGGGTTCCCTAGCATGTACGAGAAAAAATGGTGAAAATCCAGTGGACTCGTTCACGGCACTATTTATTGCTAACTGAATTTTCGGCAATTGTTCATCCCATGTACGATGATTATCTTTAACATAAGAAGAAACAGCTGTCATTATGGTTTTGTTGTATCTTTCAACCAAATTTACTTGAGGTGTGTAACGCGGGGTAAAATGGAGTTTCGGAACTTTATAACGTTCGAGCATTTGGCGGAACTCAGATCCTGTGAATTGCACTCCGTTATCAGCAATTACAGTTTCTGGGACGCCGTGTACTAATATTACGCGTTGTTCCAAGTTTTTCACCACTTCCGCACAAGTAGCACGTCTCATAGGAAAAATTAAACAATATTTAGAAAAGCAACAGGTAACTACCAAAAGATAAACAAACCCAGAACGAGACCTTGGCATTGGCCCAACGATGTCTACGGATAAAACCTGGAATGGTCTATGGTTTCGGTTTACCCATTAAGCCTAGAGTTGCCTTTTGTGATGGTTTGTATGCGGCGCAAGTGTCACAGTGTTTAATGAAATCAACAATGTCTTTGTACATTCCTGGCCAATAATACCGTAGACAAAGGCGTCTATGGGTTTTGAAAACCCCCAAATGAGCCGCTGTTGGTTCACAGTGGTTCTCCTTAATAATGGCCACTCTCTGGTCCCTTCGTACTACCAGCTTCCAATCAAATTCACTCAATAAATTAAATTTACACTTTGAAAAACGATACAAATTACCATCCTTTACACAAAAATTAGGAAAATTAAGTGGATGCGACTTACAACCATTGAAAATTTTATCAAACCACTCGTCCTCCACAGAGTTGATCACGTTTAAGGTGTTAGCGTCCATAAGTCTGGATAACGCGTCTGGAACCACATTGTCCGTGCCTTTTCTGTGCTCAACCTGAAAATTGAATTGAGACAGTCGACAAAACCAACGTGCCAGTCTACCTGAAGGGTTCTCCAGCTTAGTAAACCATTTTAGAGATGAATGATCCGTGACAACTTTAAAAGGACGAGATCCCAAATAAGGTTCAAATTTCTCGACCGAAAACAAAACAGCTAAGGCTTCCCTTTCTGTAGCACTGTAATTTCTCTCTGCTTTATTTAAAGAACGACTTACAAATGCAATAGGGTGATCATGTCCGTCAATTTCCTGAGATAACATTCCTCCTAACCCATATGAAGATGCATCACAATGCACAGTAAAAGGTTTCTCAAAATCTGGTACAGCTAAAACTGGTGCTGTAACCAGGGCATTTTTTAAAGTATTAAAGGACTCTTCGGCTTCCTCCGACCAAGAAAAAGGTGGCGCATTCTTCCCACTACACGTCAACTTATTAAGTGGTGCGGCAATAGTCGAAAAGTTACGGATAAACCGTCTATACCAGGAACATGTTCCAAGGAACATTTTGACCTCACGACTTGAAGTTGGCGTAGGAAAGTTCAAAATTGCGGAAACCTTCTCCGGATCAGTTCTCAGACCGAATTCGTCTACAACGTAACCTAAATATTTAATAGAACTTCGGAAAAATTTAGATTTTGTAAAATTAATAGATAAATTGGCTTCCTTAAGCTTGTCAAACACCCGTTTTAAAAGTAGTAAATGCGTTTGGAAATCAGAACTACAGATAATAATGTCATCAACGTAACAGTAAACTGTTCCGTTGTCAATATCACTGCAGAACCCGTGACCCAACAACCTATCCATCAAACGTTGCTGTCTAGCCGGAGCTCCGCAGAGTCCAAACGGCATCACCTTAAATTTAAAGATACCTCTTCCGGGAACGGTAAAACTAGTCTTATCCTGCGACTCAGCTTGGAGTGGAATTTGCCAAAAACTGGAGCTTAAATCTCTCGAGGATAAGTACCTAGCCTCCTTAAGGCTGTCAAGTATCTGAGGCATGTACGGAATAGCATATGCATCGCCCTTGGTAACGGCGTTAAGCTTCCTACAATCAAGACAGAATCTCCAATCGCCATTCGCTTTCTTGACTAATAGAACGGGATTATTCCACGGACTTTCACTAGGTGTTACAACGTCTAATTCCAGCATTCTATCCAATTCGTCGTTTAAGGCTTTCTTCTTTTCCGGAGACAACGGATACTGTCCTATCCTAATAGGTGTGGCCTCTCCCGTATCAATTACATGCTCAGTTAAAGAGGTCCTTCCTAACCCAATCCTTTCTGAAGAAATTGATTCAAAGTCTTTCACCATTGAATCAGCCAATTCTCTTTGACTAAAAGACAAACTATTATACGACTGAATACTATTTATTTGTTCCGAGTGAATTGAACTACAATTATTAAAAAATGGTTTAGGAGCGTTCCTATAATCTATCTGATCAAAAATGTTCTTCCCTAAATCGAAACATCTCCAAAAATCACAACCTAGTATCACCTCCGTGACTATACTAGGAATCACAAAAAATTTCACTACCCGGCTAATTTTACCAAAAGTAACCGGTACAAAAATAAACCCTAAAGATTCTAGTTGAACCCCATTTGCAACACTACACGACCTGTCTACACGCTCCTGTAGTTCAAACCCAAACTTTATAAATTGTTTGTGTGCATTGTTCCCTAAAATTGAGATACAAGCACCTGAATCTAATAAACCAATAATTTCAAAATCATTTACTTTAAATTTTAAGTAAGGCCTAACATCATTTTCACTAGGTGCGAAGAGAACCGAAGCGATGCTACGAAAAGATTTAAATTTACCCTCACTATCCAATAAATTTGTACCTCGGTTCTCACCAACTAGTTTTTTGTCTGTGGTAAACCTTTAAAACTTGTGCCCTTACTGCAATTCGGACACGAAGTGACAGTAAAACCTACTTTGCCACATTTGAAACATTTTATATTTTGGGGTGTCACTTTACATAACCTAAAATTGTGGTTACCCTTGCCACATTTATAACACACTCGTTGGTTTGCAGAAGGCATGGAATTAGAATTAAACTGTTGTGATGTTGTTGGCGGTCTACTAGTGTTGTGTGTTGCTACATAATTAACTTGTTTTGCTTTACCCTTGTAGCAAAACTCCTGACTCAGAAAATTCGACTTGGTCGGTTCCACAAAAAAATCTGAACGTTGGCGAGCAGATTCAAGCTTACGACATTTTGTCTTCAAATCAGAAATTGTAGTAATATCTAACAAAGCTAACTGTTGGGAAAAATACGGTCTGATGTTGTGCAAAAGGATTTCAAGCTGCTTCTCCTCCGGCAGTGGTGATTTCAGTCTGTTGAATAGGCATGCCATTACTGAAAAATAAATGTGTGTTGGCTCCTCCATTCCTTGTGTTCGTGAACGGATCTCACCCAGTAACCTGTAATCATAATCAACCGGGTCGAATTCTTCGAGCAACAAAGATTTTAATTCTGCCCAACTGTCAACCTGACCTTTAATGCCACGATACCACAGCAAACCCTGTTCTGAAAATAATTGAGCAGCTGAGTTGAACAACTTGCCGTCAGAAACACCATATGAAACTTGGAGCTCGTCGACACGTTCCAAAAATGAACGAGGGTCTGTGGTCCCGTTGAATCTCAAGTTCCACTTTGCCACATTCCTATCACCAGAACATTCCGCAACTGCTACTACTGGCACCGGTTCCACCTGTGTGTCGCACTGTTCAGGATGCTGTGCTCTTGTTGACAAGAAAAACTTTTCAGAAACTGACAATAAAAACTCGATTGCGCTAGACAACTCTGCCTTTTGTGACAAAACAGCAGGGTCATCCGACACAACTCGCAATAGCCTATGATGTAAGTGTCGTACCAAACCACGGCATCTGCTCAAACAATGTGCTGTAACAGATTTTTCACTAAGTTTTGCTTTTAATTCTTTAATTTTATCTGAAATAATTTTAAGTTCTGAACTACTTTCAAATTCTGTTTCCATGATTACCTCAGAGGGACACTCAATAAGAAGTTGTTTTAGTTGCTTTCTCAACAAAGGCACTGTAGATGTCGGTGTTTCAGACCTAATTGTCACTTCATAAGTAAGTTCATCTTTTAAAAGCGAATGTACTTAAAATTTCTAAATCCATCGTTAAGAACTGGTGGTATTTCCTTCACAATCAATTTAAATAAAGGGTAATGTTAAATTATCCAACTTTAAATCAGAGAAAACACAGTATTCAAGAAAATTATTTGTAATTGTATTGACCACAACGACACACCGCTTGTAACAATATTGTAATATTCACCCAATTGTATAAAATGTAATTTTAACAAAATGTATCAAATTTATAAATCACTGTATGGACTTTAAATTTAACAAAATGTATTCTTTGTAAAAACAAAATAAATTTTTAAGTTGAAAACTGAAATCTTTCTTTGAAAGTATGAATGTGTACACAACACTAGATTGTTACCAAATGTAAAATCTGATATTTATGTCTGTTTAGTTACAGTTTATCATGAAAACAATATAACTTGAAGTTAACTTTAAAACATGAAACATGTAGGTACCTGAACATATAAATCTTATGATAACCCTAGTTTTATAAAAACATATAACACATAACATAAAACATGGAACAAAGCTTAACACTTAAAAATTTTAAGGAAATAAAACAACCACACTTGTGTTTTTTTTTCACTTTATAACATTCACAATAGCAGCACACCACAAAATAAAATTACAAACTAGAACTCGTGGTATTCCAACCTAAAAAAACGATTTCCATCTATGCCGCTACTGTTGCTTACAAAAAGATAAATTCTAAGCAAAATGTTCCAAAGAAAAGTATTAAATTGAAAAAAAAAATCTTTACTGTGGTTATGTTGTTCAAGCACAAAAAATGACTTTTAAATGTTGTTCACACAATAAAAATGAAGCTAAATATTCTTATTTGAAAAATATATGACTCTAAGTTACACAAAATACATAAATGACTCTAGTAAATACTTTCAAAATATGATTCTAAGTTAAGCAAAAATATATAATGACTCGACTGTAAACTTTTACAAAAACACAAAAACACTCCCCTACTCTCTCCTACCCTCTCTCAATCAGTACTAAAATCATTCCATAAGTAAGCCAAAGGGGTGGGCCAGGACAGTTGTTACACACTCAATATACCCTGCGGTCCGGGCCCAGATATGAGAAAGTTGGGGATGTTGCTGACCAAAACACACCAAACAATAACTTTAAATAAATGTGGGCGCCATTTGCCACGTGGTTCCCTTTGAATATTGCCCGCTGGGACCCACGAGACAAAATAATAAATTTAAGGTAAAAAAATAAAAAATGGTATGGGTTGAAACAGTCTATATTATTAATATTGGTTTACACCTTACATGAGAAAAAATTCACAAATCTAACTCAGCGACAGGGGTCGCTACATGGATTCTATTGGTTGGTGTGTGTCGGGTCGCAAAAAGAGTAAAAGTTACAGTTTATATTAAATTATCATCCCTAATTGGAAAATACCACGGTTCACAATATTTAAAGGGTAAAAAAGCACCGACCTCGTGTGTCCTGTATTTACTAATGAGGGATTATTTAGACCTTTGAACTCCCTGGAGGATTATCATGTAGTTGTGGACAGCAACTCATCAGCACATTACGTGGCACGTGGTAGACCCAAAGACTATCAATGAAATTAATTTCCCATAGCTGAAACAAACGTGTAGGATTAACCAAACTGAAAATTAGACTTTGAACACGTTGTGGCTATGCAACATGGCGGCGTGGCGGGGGGAAAAATGTTTTCAACTTCTTACCAGGTCTTGCTAAAGCAGCAATCCTGATTAGCAGGATTTCAAACCGCCTGCTCCCTCCACCCGTTTGAAATTTTGCCTGGCTGACTCCTCAAGCCACGGCAAGTAACCTCGAAGATCCTGGCAAACCTTCAGGCCAGCGACCAGAAACAAACGATGGTCTGCAACTTGAGGTTTTACCTGTAATAAACACCACCTCAGAAAATGTTCATGGCGTCTTACGAAGTCTGCCTTGAAACAGATATCACTCCACTTACCTCAGTAGCGTTTTTCTCTCTCTAAATTATTCGACCGACTTCGGCCGCGTTAAATAAAATAATCAAAATTCTTTCTCAACACACATGTCATCTTTTTTCCTGAAAACTGAAGGCTTGCTTGGTGTTGCCCTAACCCGCTTCGATACTCCTTCCAAAACGTTCCGTTTTCTGAAATTCGAACACACTTGGAAATTAAATAAAATTACCAAATATTTTGCAAACAAAATTTAACCTACAGAAATAAATATCTGTGCGTCTCCTGACTATAAAACTTTTGGACAAAACGCAAAGAACTGTCAATCGACGCTTCAGCTAGCAAAAAGGTGTTCGCGCATAACTTCAACAAAAGTGTCAGATGGAAGAGCGTGACACGAGATGGCAACACCGTAGCTCCGAAATCTGCCTTCCTATTGGGCGTTGTTGCTATTGGTCAGAATCATCACGCGCGGCACGCGCCATCTTCTATCGTCTAATTCCTTGCTAAACTGAAGCGAAATTTGAGAGACTTTACTCTGATTCTCAATGTTTATTATTTTCAAAGCCTTATGCAAATAATAAAAAATTTGAAAAGACATTTATTAAAGTTGCGACTGCTACAAAAAACAACCAATGACGTTAAAGGGGAGGTGCCAATTCCTGCAAAATACTGAAAACTACCATTTCGCTTGCGCGCCAAGATTTAAACTTGTGGATTGTCAGAACACAACGTTACACTGTGACCTAGATACGCCGTTCATATCGTGCGAATCTAATGATGAGTGCAATACGGTCGTATTTACTTGAACCGAGCAGGACTCCTTTTCTTTTAATTCACAAGTGTTTTTATTCGGTAAATCTTCGTGCAACAACGAATTATGCTTTTGTTTACATTGTTGGCAAGGGCCTTAGAGCATCGCGGAAGGGAGCAGCCTTAGCGATTATTACTCTATTCAAATTATTCTGGCATTTTTTGCGGGAGGGGGAAAGTGCACACAAGTGCAGTTCCGCATACTCACATACAAAAAGAACACTGTAAAGACGACACCAACACATAAAAAATAAAACAAAACAGCAAAAATTTGTGTACAGTTGAGTCACACATCAAAATATGACACGTTTTTGACATAAAGGGCTGGGCCCAACTGTCGTTGCAGCAATATCGATACGGAAAAAGGAATAAAGGTAACAAACTCAAATATTTTACATGGGGTGAATAACAACAAAGACCCAACAAGCAAAAAAGTCTCAGGATGCGCACGTTATTAGAGTGGTAGGCTTACAGGGGCCCTATTTTTGAATCGCTCGGCTGGCGTTGAGCGCTCTTTTCGACTGATTTTCGTTCGACATATGACTCAAAACAATGAGATGTCGAACGAAAATTAGCAGAAACGAGCGCTCGACGCCAGCCGAGCGATTCAAAAATAGGGCCCCAGGGATCTTATAATTATTTTGTACCTTGTCATCGTTCTTAAATTAGTCTTAAACAAGTTAATACGGACTCAAGAACACTCAGTCTTATTGTCTAGTCTCATACACTCTTGCGTGCTCTTGTGTTTACAAGGGCTGATCGAACAGATGTTTCATTTTGATGTGATGTAATGTAAGGGGACAGTAGGTAGAGCTGTCTATGTTCGCCAGATCAGCTAGTACCATCTGGAAGGAGCCTGTCGCGAAGAACCGCAAACAGATCAGAAGCTAGATAAGACCACAAATGGCCTTACTCCTCAGAGTTCATTAGATAAATTTGACATTTCCATATTTAAATTTTAAAGGAGCTTTAAAATGCATCTAATTTTCCTTCCTACAATACTTTAATGAAACATTAGGGTTTATTGTGGCATTAAAAAGATAAAAATCATTCTTGCAATTGAGTGTGAGTCTGTCAGAAGTTAAAAAGAATTTATAAATATTTAAGGAATATTTCAGGTATATCACATTTATGAGACTGCCTGGAGCAGGACCAGGCCATGTCCTGTATCGACAAACATTGTGATACGGTAACATCACTAAGGTGCTCATCGGCGAGAACTCGGATTTATCTAGCGACAGATCTGAAATTTGTACGGACGAGCCATGGACGAGCAGACCCGATGTCACTGAACAAATTTGACAACTAATCAAGAATAAAATATACGAATTTAATGTTTAAATGTAAACAAATAGCAATAATACGACAAAAAATTACTTTCATGTTAAATGTAACACCGTCTTTTTGTAAACTTGATGTTCCAGACCTCTTTTAACAGCAAAAAACTCATCAATTCGGCATTTTAAACACTGCAGCGTTCATATGCGCGACTGGACTCGGTCTAGAAAGAAATCCGGGCGCAACTGGTTTTATTAACCGCGTATGCCCATTTGGGCTTGTACTTCGGCAGAGGGGAACGCTTCGTATGGCTTCTCTTTCTGGGACAGAAGCGCGTCTTACTCTAAGGCAAGGGCCAAAGAAACATTCTTTAATCGAATGACCACTTCGCAAACAATTAGAACATAATTTTTTATCGTTTATTAATTTATGACGGTCGTCCACAGATAAGTTTAAAAACATACTACAAATATACAAAGCGTGATTCCCGTTGCACATTTCACAAACACGATTTCGTTTATTTGTATTCGAATTGTTAGCGGCTAGATAACTATAAGTTTGTGATTTCACTACTGGTGGTTTTCTATCGTATTTATTGTAAGACGTGTTATTTGAATGAGCATTCTGAGACTTATGGAAGCTTTGTGAATTATTCGAATTATTATTGACATTTATCATTTCCAATAAATCTGCTCGATTTCTCAAAAAAGTTAATAAATCGTTTAAATTCAATTTACGTTTCTGATATTGACCTTGAAGGCCGGAAATAAGTGTTCCCTTATAATTTTCCCACTCTCGTTCGGTGGACGAATCTAGTTTACACACAATCATGTATATAATTAGAGTATCCCATGATTCTGTGGGTTCTCCTAACGATTTCAATGCTCGTAAGTTACGTAAGACAGAATCTATCATTTTCCTAATTAATAATGGCGATTCCCTATTAATATTTGGCACAGAAAATATAGCCTTCACATGATTATTTTTATTTATTTTATTTTTTTTATTTTATTTATTAGAACAACCAACAAGGTCATACACTTCACATGCACATAGGTAACTTAAAAGATAATATACAAGGTAAGTGTTGCCTTACTTAAAGGTTGCCACGGAAAGCATAGAGTTAAAAACTTAAAAAACATAACAGAAGCCAATCGCCCTTGAACTTAACTAACAAACAAACTGTAATTATACTAAGTAATTATACTTATACTGTAAGTAAAACAAAAAATAAATGCTTTATGAAAAGCTATAACTAAATAACCGTGTCAAGTGAGCCATTTGCAACTTGTGAAATACGCATCAATAAGTGGATGAATAAAATTAATGAGGACTCAGTAACTGCAACACAAATGCAAAATTGTACGAAATACAAAAACAGCTCCTGCTAATATCATAAATGCGAAAAACTTGTGTGTGTGTGTGTGTGTGTGTGTGTGTGTGTGTGTGTGTGTGTGTGTGTATGTGTGTATGTATATGTGTGTATTTACTACCTCCTCCTCACACCCAAACAGCTGGACAAATTTAGATGAAATTACAAAAATACATAGGCGGAGCCTAAGGAGTACCTTATCCTGGTTAAAGGTTCCCTAGGGTCCGCGCGGACGAAGTCGCGGGCAACTGCTAGTTTATTTATGAATATCTGTGATTCTTTTCTTAAAAACAGGTAGTGATAGCCAAAAAATATCCAGATCATTGTTGTTTTTTGAGATTGCATTATATTGTGTTTGTAATCTATTTAGTGGGGAATAGTGGCCTAAATTACTTTTCGAATACTTTGCTGAAAATAAAGTATATCTGGAGAAGCGCGGGAGTTTTAGTGGAATGTTGAGACTTATTTTGTTCAGTATCTGTGGACAATCAAATATACTATTAACTATCTTATATATAAAAGTTTGGTCAAGTCTTTTGCGCCTGTTTTTTAATGAGGTCATTTTGAAATATTTTAGTCTCTTTGCATAAGAATCGAGTTTTTTTGCCATTTTACATTGATAAGCCAGATGATAAAGGAACCTCTTTTGCACTCTTTCAATATTATTTGAATGAACTTCGTAGTGAGGGGACCACACGATGCTACAATATTCAAGGCTAGATCTAACAATGCTATTATATAATTTGATTTTAGTGTTGGAATTCTTGAAGTCCTTACAATTTCTAATTACAAAACCTAGGCATTTCAGAGCTTTATTTACCATAGTATTGTAATGATTTTTAAAGGTTAGTTTTTTATCTAATGTAACCCCTAAATCTCGGACTTCTTCAACCTCTTCAAGTGGCTGGTCGGATATATAATAGTTTCTGGGAAATGTGTTATGATTTTATTATGATTTTATTATGTACTAAAAGTCGATCGTTTTGGAATCTATGAAGTAATAATTCCCATGCATGAATATAATTTTCCGAGGAAAATTCTAAAGCGCTTATAACTTGTAATGCACTACCGCTAAGTGATGACCGTAAATAGTGGAATTTTTGAATTGCGTTTAAATCATTACGATCATGAATCATGGTCGTGTATGAATTTTTGAATTCGATCCAGTCGTCATATAAACCCGAAAAGGAGGGTAGTTTGATATCAGGTAATTTGATTTGTGACGATGTATTTTCAGCACTCGATTTAATATAATTAACTGAATTATGATCATGATCGTCTAAAATTGATTTTGCCAATGAAATACATTTAAAATATTGGTCTTCGAAATTTTCCCTATACTCGATTTGCGTTAAAACGTCACTTTCATCAGCTGAAAATTCTATTTTATTCTGTATTTCGTTAAATTCTTGAAACACTGATTCTAATTGAGAAACTTTTAATTTCAGTTCGAATAACTGACATTTTTCCAACGGCTTTTGAAATTTTAAAATATATTTTTCGAATAAAGTTACACGGGCTTTAAAAATACCTCTCTGTTTCTTAAGATCCGCAAAGTTTACATTTAAATCAGATCTACGAAAATCACTGGAAGGCGAACGACTACCTTCCCTAGAAGGTTTTGGCACATTAAGTTTCGGTTTTTCGGAATGTTCCTCAGTCTCACTCATTTTAATGGCAAATTAGAAAGCAAAGAGTACTTACAATCGTATAAAGATCACCTCGGCAGCCCAGACAAATCGCGGTCACCGAAGGTTGTTCAAGGTATAACGGTTGCACTTTGAACTGGAATTTGAAAATATGGCACGATATTAGCACTAAATCGACCTGGGATGGGAAGGAACTGGAGGGATGACTTGACCTGGTAGCTTTCTTCGCGTATATCGTTTTTGGCGCTGGTTTCTCGTCTCGGGTCTTCTTGATACGGTGGGCATCGACTTCCGTTCGTATAGTATCTTCGAATCCCGTCAGTCGGCGAGATGGACCATGTTCGCAGCTCAGGTTTTTTTGGGTTGAAGAACGTATACTATCAGGTCAAAAATGTTGAAGATTCGTATAGATAAAGAAATAGGTTTTAATTTCGATTATTTTACATTACAAGCAGGCAGTTAGGTTCAAAAAGAGTGAAAATCAGATGAAAGAACGAATTACAAATTATGGAACGAATGGGGATCGAATGAATGGTTCATTGCGAACGGGTCAGCAGCTTCGTTGGGTTCTGTAGTCGCTAGATGGCGCCAACAATTAGAATTAAGGTTTTTTATAATAAAAATAGGCAGCTTAATTTTTCTACAAGTGAGTTGAATTAAATTTTCTATTCATTTTCACATTTATTTTACTTAAGTATTATGATGATCATAATTATTATTCCATTAGAAAAGTTTCATAATTACATATTTGTCGTATACGCTTGACTCAAGGGCATAAGATACATTTTACAATTTTTTCCTCTTAGAAAAACTCAATTCAGTCAAGGGCTTCGATACCATATGAAAAAGGTTTTATACAAAAGGAGTATTATATTATACGATGAAAATAATCGTATAAAAGAAGGCAAGCGTACATTTTCCTATTTCTAAATAATGTAAGACTGGAAAAGTCAAAATTCTTACAAGGGGCACGTTAATATGGGCCTTTCATACACAAAACAGGAATGAATAGGTCTCACCGTTCGACATTACGAACGTTTCCTATAAACTGAAATGGGTTCAGAAAAGCCCTTTTTATTGTTGAAATATTTTGCCCTTTGTAGTTTCGAAAATCCTCTGTGAATTATAAAGGTAATTCGTATCTCGATTTGGATGAACGGTGCGTATATTTTATTCGATGAAATATTCGGATAGCGACCACAATTCTTGTTGTCGTTTTGTTTGTTATTGAAATTAAATTTTATTATTAGATTTGCTTTTGATTTAATTCAGCCTAAAGGAGAATTATGTGGAACGTTCAAAATAGTTGTTAATATAGAGTTTTTTTGAGAAGTATTATTTTAAATTGGTTTGCTTTATTTTGACATTATACTTGAAAACAATACAGTATTTTATTCCCTTATCTCTAAAAGTAAATTCATGCTTTTCATTTGTATTCCGATAATAAATCGCATCGAATAAAAAAGTTTAATTTTTATTCCGTTCTTGTTTTTCACGAATAGGTATTTGTTTGAAATATTTATCTCTGAAAGTGAGTTTATGTTTTAATTTGTTCCACATTGATAAATCGCAACGAATAAACATTTTTATTTTACTTATTAATCTACAGGTGTCATCCTTGACGCAGCAAAAAATATACGTTTTAGAACAAAACGTAGCTAATAACATTCCTGATATTTTCGTCCGTTAAAACGTTCCCTAGATATGTTTTGACACAAACTCATTCGTATTGGAAACTTGTTATGACTTACGGTAAATGGACTATAGTTTATTTTAGCGTTGGAAATCTATTTTCTATTAAAAGTACTATGTTATTATATATTATTTGTAAAAACATCTATTTCCAGGTTTCCTGTGAGCATTCCATTTCGTAAATGAATATTTACGAATTTGATGACGTCTGAATGAAGTAAGTATCTGAAATACCAATGAACTAACTGATAATTTAGATACTTTTATGAACTTAAGATCTTTTAAAGTAATGCCACATGTTTGGTATGTGTAAATGAATGTGAAGTATGCATTGATTTCTCGCCAACTCTTAGAGTCCCCGCAAACTACACACGAAACTATAAGCCGATTTGTATCGGGCTTTTAATCAATGTGAAGAAGTATGCAAGTGCGCACATTACAACGATTTGGTATCGGCTGATTCTTCATATTAAAAACGGTCCAACTATCGGCCGATAGAAAGTCTGTAGTCTGCGAGAGCTCTTAGATGTCATAGTGCGTCAAGTATTTGGATAGAAAAAGGGGTATGACAGTTGTAAGGGCCTTAAAACGGTCAATGTCAATCCTTACTTCCTTACCCTCGCTTCGCTTCGGCGTAGTGTGAAATTTGTCACTTTGTATATTTTTTTTTATTTTATTCTAATACCTCTAGCATATGGTTGGAGTCCAGCTTACGGCAGTGAAACGTGGTCGCTAACTATGGGTCTCATAAGGAGGCTCAAGTTCACTCAGCGTGCAATGGAGAGAGCTATGCTCGGCGTTTCCCTGCGTGATCGAATCAGAAACGAGGAGATCCGCAGGAGAACTAAAGTAACTGACATCGCTCGAAGGATTGCTCAGCTGAAGTGGCAATAGGCAGGACACATAGCGAGAAAAACTGATGGCCGTTGGGGCGGAAAGGTTCTAGAACGGCGACCACGCACCGGACGACGCTCCGTGGGTAGGCCCCCGATAAGGTGGACCGACGATCTGGTGAAGGTCGCGGGAAGCCACTGGATGAGGGCAGCGCAGGACCGATCGTCGTGGAGATCCTTAGGGGAGGCCTATACCTAGCAGTGGGTGTCGTGCGGCTGATATGATGATGATGGTTAGAGTCTATATTCTCGGCTACTCTTTTATACCAGTTCTCGCAATTTTTCCTCTCGCACTTTCATTCAGCATACGATTCTTTCTTTCATACGTCATCATCTTTTGCACTAGTTGTAGTGCAAAAGATGATGACGTAGGTGGGATGCCTGCCTATTCTACTTTCTTATTTATTTTTCTAATATTACTATTGTAACACAGGGGGAAATAATTCTTACACTCGTCCCAAAGGGTTCTACATTTTTCATATAACATATTGTACTTTTGTACGAGGGCAGTTTGATATGTCCGTGACTTTTTTCATAATTCAATTTTCCTGTCTTAATTTAGAACTCTTTACTGAGCTTATGCTGTTGCATTTTTTAAATTGGCGCGAAATTAAAAAAAAATGGAAGGATTTATGCAAGTGAGGTCGGGATATTCTTTTATAACGGAGAAAAACGAATTTTGCGTATTGATAAAATACTACTTTTTACGTGGTAAAACCATTAAGCAGACGGAGGATAAACTGAAAAAATATTATGGGGACTCTGCTCCATCTCATAGAATGGTTCATAAGTGGTTTACTGAATTTCGTTGTGGTCGTACCACCACAACTGTCGCCGACGGCCCAGGAAGGCCGATTGAGGTCACTACTGAAAATATTGTTAGCAAATCCACGACATTGTTATGGCAGACCGTCAAGTGAAGATACGCGAGATAGCTGATGCTATTCACATCTCTACCGAACGAATTTTTCATATTTTGCTCAATATTCTCGGCATGAAAAACCTTTTTGCAAGATGGGTGCCGCGTTTGCTGACAGTCGGCCAAAAACGAACTCGTGTTACAACTTCTAAACAATGCTAGGTTTGTATAAACGCAATCCAAGTGATTTTTTTCGTCGGTACGTAACACTTGACGAACGTGGGTCCACCATATACGCCAAAGACGAAGCAACAGTCAAAACAGTGGATTTCTACCGGTGAACGTGCCACGGAGAAGGCAAAAACTGTTTGTTCGGCTGGTAAAGAGACGGCCACTGTCTTTTAGGTCAGCAAAGGTGTTATTTACATCGATTTTTTGGAGAAAGGCAAGACAATTACCGGAGCTTACCATGTTGCTTTGTTGGATAGATTCAATATAGAGCTGCTGAAGAAAAATCCCTTTTTCCTCTTCCCAAACATGAAGAAATGGCTTGGTGGATAAAGATTTTCATCCAATGAAGAAGTGATAGCTAAAACAGGAGCCTATTTTTCAGGGTTTGATAAAAACTATTTTTTGGATGGGTTGAAGAAGTTGGAACATCGTTGGTCGAAGTGTACAGAGCTGAAAGGAGATTATGTAGAAAAATAAAACAAAATATTCTTTAAAAATTTTTTTCTTCTTCACAGTCACGGACTTATCAAACCACCCTCGTATTTTTACACTTTTCTTTTTTTTAGTATCCTTACTAATATTATAAATGCGAAAGTCCGTTTGTTTGTTTGTTTGTTTGTTTGTTACGCCTTCACGTCTCAACTACTGAACCGATCATCATGAAATTTTGCATACACGTTGTCAGGGGTACAGAGAAGGACATAGGGTACCTTTCATCCCGAAAAAAAGTATTGTTCCCGAGGGATAGCAAAAAACCATTCCACGCAGACGAAGTCGCGGGCGGCCGCTAGTCTAGATTATATTCTTTTCTATTTCTAATACTTATTTTCTACTTACATACTTAGTTTTATTTTTCTTACATTTTGTACTGGGTTATGTCACCATGTATATTATACCTGTCCACGAAAATAAAGTACGTGATTATGAAATCTTTTTTGAATTCATATTTGGAACATTACGTTGTGAGTGTAGATATAAGTTTTTTAAGGTTCCTTACCAAAATGGTAAAAAGGAACCCTTATTGTGCAACTCAGTCAGTCTGTCCGTCTATCACAGCTGGATAACTCAAGAACTTTTAATGCTATCAACTTGTGGAATAGTAACTTTAGATGACGTTTCCTCAACTATTTTGCAGATAAGAAAGAAATTAAAATTCATTTTTTTGCAACAGGAATTGAAATGGGTCTTAAAAATTCAAAGTGGGGCTACTGGGCATGTGGGGTATCTTAAAAAAGCGCTGTTTGCATAATTTATATTTTTTAAACCGCATAGTTTCGATTTTAATGAAAAATGTAAAAAAAAATCGCCTGCCCTTATCTCCGAAGTTTGCACAAAAAATCTGAAATCATTCTATGTGATAGTAGTTTATGTAAAGATTACAGGTTTTTTTTACAAAAAATGTTCGTTAAACTTACAAAATTGTTTAAAAAAACAAAAAACCGACTTCAAAAAACCTACCTCTAAAAAGCAAGAAATAATATTCGTAATAATAAAACACGTCTATTGAAGTCGGGTGGGGCTGGAGTACAAATCCCTTTTTTTATTCTAAAAGCCCCACCCGACTTCAATAGACGTGTTTTATTATTACGAATATTATTTCTTGCTTTTTAGAGGTAGGTTTTTTGAAGTCGGTTTTTTGTTTTTTTAAACAATTTTTATTTTTTTATTTTTAGTGTAGGTACCTTTTGTATTAGGTAGTGTCTACCTAAATAATATACCTTATTTAGGTAGAAATTAAAATCGGCTCAGCCAAACGTGAGTCAATCGCGGAGAAGCATACATACATGCGGGTCAAACTGAGAACCTCCTTTTTTAAGTCGGTTAAAGAACTACACTTAAGATATCCCTTTTCCAACAAAAAAATAATTAACTTATTCAGTTCATAAACAAAGAAGTTATACGACTGATCATCGAGGTAGTTCACACAAAATCATACTATTTTCGTGATTTTTTCAAGATTACATGAAAAGTACTGAACCGATTTCAAAATTTAAAAAAATGGGACCAACTTGGGAGTTTACCTAATGTAATAACGTTTGAATCATTTCAATCGGTTCAGCCGTCTTCGAGTAATCGGTGTACATACAAAAAACAAAAAAAAAAAAAAAAAAAAAAAAAAAACGGGTCGAATTGAGTACCTCCCTCCTTTTGAAGTCGGTAAAAAGAGAGTTTTTGGCACCCTTTTGTCGGGTTCGGTTTGGTGACTTTTTTAATTATTCGCAAATTGATTCATAGTGGATATTGTTTCTTAAAATTGGTGCAGTTTTGTGGTACAAGTGTCTACGCAACTGAACAATATGTGGGATAATTGAAATAGGCACGATCTTGGTTGTATGAAGCCGAGACTTTCAGTGTAGTGGTGGCTACCTCGGCAGAACTTACCGAGTAAACTGACTTGATATACTTGGTGTCAAATGCTCCAAGCAGCATTGGAATGCGATGCACCCGCATTCTAATGTAAGCTGAAACAATCTACCACTGAACTATTCAACACTTGACACTGGCAAAAATTACTTCCAAGAGGAAAGTTACTTACAAAAATCGCTTTCAAAATTGCAGATTTACAGCTGCTTTGTTTAACTTCTAGCACTGTTATGATACCAAAGTGAGAGCACCTTTCCCGAAACGTTAACAAAACTAAAATAGTAGGTTGATCAAAGCGAATGTTTCGTTGCTTACATATTATCACTATTGCACTTTGAACATTGTATTGAGATTTTGATTTATTACAACCATTAGATGTACCAATATCTCTTTTTAAAATTTGTTTGATTACGTAAAGAATTAAAAAGGTTTTCGTGTAAGCATGGAAATAGCTTTTTAACCGACTTCAAAAAAAGGAGGAGGTTCTCAATTCGATTGTATGTTTTTTTTTATCGTTGTTCGCGCATATCTTCGTCATTTATGGATAGATTTTGAAAATTCTTTTTTTGTTTGATTGAATTTTATTGCGAAATGGTCCCATTTAATTTTTTTTTAGATCGGTTCAGTAGTTTTCAAGTAATCCTGAAAATACCATGATTTTGCATTAACTATCTTGACGACTTTTTTATCGTTGTTTGCGCATATCTTCGTTATTTATGGACCGATTTTGTTGATTCTTTCTTTGCTTGATAAAATTTTCTTGCAAAATGGTCACATTTGATTTATTTTTCAGATCGGTTCAGTAGTTTCAAGTAATCCTGAAAATACTATGATTTTGTATTAATTACCTTGACGACTTTGTTATTTATGAACCGAATTAGCAGATTTTTTGTTGGAAAAGGGATACCTTAAGTGTAGTTCTTTTAATTTCATTGACATTAAACCTTGGACCTCGAAGATATCCAAGGGAACTCCTCAAACTCAAATAGAATATGTAATTGTGATTGAGATATTGGGAGGCTTAAGAAAATCTAAAACAAACCAAGCTATGGTCTGTATGCTACGTTCTGGACTATACTTGGACTAAGATGGCACAACGGAACTCCTTTGGAAATTGAGTAATAGGCATTTTGAAAACATATAAAGGTAAAAGAATATTACACGCTTACATACCACAAAAAAGTTGAAAATAAAAAAGCTTTTTATAAAAAAAGAAAAAGCGCCTTCAAAAACCTAAAAATAAAAACAAAAACAAATTCAAAATTAAAAAGCACTAAAAAGCAATAAATAATATTCAAATCACCAATACGCATATCAATTTTAATAAAAACCGTAAAATGAAGTCGGGTGGGGCTTTTAGAATTAAAAAAAAGTTTTCCTCCAGCCCCACCCGACTTCATTAGACGGTTTTTATTAAAATTTATATGCTTATTGGTGATTTGAATATTATTTATTGCTTTTGAGTGCTTTTTAATTTTGAATCTGTTTTTGTTTTTATTTTTAGGCCTTTGAAGGCGGTTTTCCTTTTTTTTTTAAAGCTTTTTTCAATACAGTTGCTCGAAAATGTGAGCATACGATGACAGTCCAGCGTGCGGTAAGTTGATTTTTCAACACACTTGCTCGTAAAGTGAGCCCTAATACATCGCTTTTAGGGCCATAAACCGAGCTATAACAAACGCGTGCAATAATATATAAAACACTAGGTTGATATAGAATTATCCCTACAAAGTTAAATTAATACCTTACTGCAAGTTCTATGCGAGTAAAGAAAGCATTCCCGATTTTACCGGGTAATACAGTTATTTTTTTTAGTAACAACAAAGAGCTTTTATGCCACTGGAAATTCAAATTCATTTTTGAAATAAATAAATATGTAAGTCAAACAAATATTTATTATCATCAAATTATTCATAATTCACAATATTTTGTTATAAAATATTAAAATATTTGCATTTTACCACTTCAAATTATTATTTTGAAGTAGGCTGTATGCTCACTCACCCCTTTGTTCGCAAAATATTCTTGCATTGGGCGTGTGAAAAAAAAAAACAAAAAAAAAACCTAGGCGCCTTTTTCCATAATTGTCATATTTTGTTTTTGTCAAATTTGTTGCTGTATGGTAAATTACATTGTATTTTCCTCGCAAATGTGTTGAAAAACGTCGTATGAAACTCGTGAGCTTTTGCTCATTGCATACTCGGCTGAGTTACGCCCTCGCCTACGGCTCGGGCTGCAACCCACAGCCTTGTGTGCAATGAGCAACCTAAGCTAACTTGTCTCATAATGTACTATTACCGCACGCCCGGGCCGTGCGATTTTGTTTACGTACGTTTTTTTATTTCTACTAGCTTCCGCCTGTGACTTCATCCGCGTGGACAGTAGAAAAATATAGAGATCAGTTTAAAATGACCTCTTTAGTGTATGAAAGCTAGTAATACGGAGAGTTCAAGATGTTTCCCTGGATCCACGCACCTGAATTTGATGAAACATAGCTTAGATTTTAAGTTGGACCTCAATCTACTAAACTGTGAAAAGTCCATCAAAATTTATAGTTTTATTATTTAAAGATTACAATTTCAGTAGGTAGTAGTACCTATAATGTTTTCTCGCAAATGTATTGAAAAACGTAGTATGGCACACGCGGTTGTTACGGTTTTTTGAAACTCGTGACGATTATAAACCCTCGCCTGCGGCTCAGGCTTATAAAACGTCAACTCGTTTTAAAAACCTTCTTACCAACCCTGTATCATAAACTACTATTGCTCGAAATAGTACAATTTTCTTTCCTCAAGAACAAAAACTAAAGTGAATATTTTTTTATAAACGTAACTGAAACTTTAAAGATTTAGTTTTTGTTTTACCGTTCAGAGGGCTTTTCAAAATGACAAAAAACTGTAAGCTCGATAGATAGCATTGATAAACAAGCAAGTGTTAGAAAATGTAAGAAAAAGAAAACACAATCTACAAGAAAACACCGAAAACACCGCTAACAACCAACGAACGCCAAAAAATGAAAATTACATTTCCCGTTTATTTTTCAAAGCCCACTTCACTTGTCCATCAACGCCATCTAGTGAACAAATAGTTACTATTTTTTGGTTTTAAATGATACTTGGAAAATCCCTCACGTTCCGTTATCATTAAGTGAAAACCTTAGTGACAACGGAACGTGAGGATGATGTATAAACCTTGGAAAAATAAACATATTATTATTTACCTAAAAATCGTTTTGGCATCCTTGACTCCCTATGCTTATTTTTCAATGATTTTAACAAACCTAAAACGAGTATTTTTACACGACTGCCCAAAGCAAAAAGAGTGTATGTGTTCAGGGTTCATGTGTTTGTGGGTATGTGAGTTTCATTGTTCTACCATAACTTCTAAATGCCTGAACTGATTTGGATAAATGGGGTATCGTTAGAATTCTTACAGCATCCCGAGTGACACTGGCTATATTTTTTTAGAAAAAATCAATATGGCGACTGTATGACGCCATTTTCAAATGTGAAAAAAAAAGTTTTTTTCTTCTATTATTACAATATGGGCATCAAATGAAAGGCCTTGATGAGCACATTCCAAAACTATATAATATGTTGCTAAAATGTGTGAAATAAAAATAAATAAATTTAAAAAATAATAAAAACACGACTGCCCTGCCAAAAACGAACTAAAAAGTTAAACAACAAGTGTCATTGCAGTCGGAGGACCTCTTTAATCAAAAATTGTTCCATAATATGGTCCCCCGACTGCAATGACACTTGTTGTTTAACTTTTTAGTTCGTTTTTGGCAGGGCAGTCGTGTTTTTAATTTTTTTTAATTTTTTTTTTCTGTAAACGAAACTAAAACAGAAACGATTTAGTTTTGGTTTTATCGTTGAAAATTGACGCGATTGGGATCCAGGTTCCGTTGGTATTTAAAATTGACGCGATTGGGTTCCCACTCACCGAACCAAAAAGTATTATTTTTCCAATTAAAATTGGACTTCCTGCGAATGTCGGTCGATGAAATTTTTCAGATCATAAAATAATATCGAAGTGAATGTTTTGTTAGAAAAATAAACCCCGGTAAATAATGTGGGTTTTCATTAGTTCGTCTGAGCCGCGGGCAGTGGGTAAATTGAAAAGTATGAGTATGAATTTTGATTAGAGGCTGGCACTGCTCAATACAAAACCGATAATAGAACTCAATTGTACTCGCCGAAAGTGGATTTTTGTACGGCCTGCAACGAAAGTCGCTTAACACTTTAACACTTTGTCAAAGCAATTTTTTTTATCAATGTTACAAACTGTGAGACATCTGTCGAAAAAGCTGCTATGACAAAGTACTAAAGTTTTAAGCAACTTTCTTTGCTGACTGTACCATCTGCTGATTATGAAAGAGTTCTGTTTATTTGTAAGTATTGTTGTGTTGGCTGATTGTGGTCGATTGGTTGAAAATTTGTTTCCGATTCGACAATCGAAAGGGAATATAAACCAGAGAGTTATTATTTCAGTTATTGAAATAACAGTTTTACAGATTAGAGCCGTTTTTAATGTGCCCACTGCTGGGGCACAGGCTTTCCTTATGGATGGACAAGGAGGATGAGCCATAACCCACCACGCGGGCCCAATGTGGATTGGTGGTTGTTAACGACTGCAAATGCACCTGGGACCAACGGCTTATAACGTGCCTTCCGAAGCATGGAGGAGTTTGAGACGGTAAATTTTTGGTCACCCATCCCATGACCGACCCTTGCGAAAGTTGCTTAATTTCCGCAATCGCTGGGCCAGGCGCTAAACCACTGCGCCATCAAGCTCCTCATCACGCCATCGAACATAATTTTATGAATTACAACATATTATGTTTTATTACTTTAAGTATGAATTTTTTAATATAGCTGCCTTTTTGTTTTGGATTTATCACGTCGCGTCGGAGTAATTAATGATCACGGGTAGTGTAGGAAAGGAAGGTAGTGGACCCCCACTGTAAATCCTCAGTAGACGAGTTTTAACCGCCTCTGTGGTTTAGTGGTTCGCCCACCCGTGTAAGACGCAGAGGTCGCGGGTTCGATTCCCAGGGGGGGGAAGGGTACAATTTGTACTCGGTTTGGTTGGGGGTAGGGGTTATTTTAAGTCTGCTTGGCTAGCTACCACCATCTTACCTAAGTCTGACGCCATAACAACAATTTAAAAATTGTTGTATTCCAGCAGTCAGAGGTAAGATAGCCAGTTCTTCAGTGATGAGGATTCCGGGAGTAGTGCGCTTCCACCTTCGGCCTTATCGTCACTTAACATTAAGTGAGATGAAGGCCAAGCATTATCCCGTAGTACATAAAAAAAACGAAACTTTACAGTATAATAAAGTATCATATATGAAACATGTTTTTAAATATCGAAATTGTTTTTTTTTGTTTTTGGATATTTGTAGTACATAGGTTTTGGTTCATTACTACGTTACATCCCTGCAAAGTTTCATCGACTGAGGATTTAATGCTGGGGCTGGCAGCCTGCTGGTCTCCATACAAAAGATCTCTTCCTTTCCTACACTATGGATGACAAATAACAACGTAGCGCTTTTGGTTTTATCGTTCAGAATTAACGCGATTTTAGGGTTCCGTACCAAAATGGTAAAAAAGGAACCCTTTTGGTGTGACTCAGTCTGTCTGTCTGTCTATCACAGCTGGATATCTCGAGAACTACTAATGGTATCAACTTGAAATTTAGAATAGTTTGAGATGACATTTGCCCAACTATTTTGCAAATAAGAAATAAATAAAGAAATTAATATCTTTTTTACAACAGGGACTGAAAAGGGGTCTTTAAAATTTGAAATGGGGCTACTAGGGCATGTGGGGTATCATGTGAAAGAACGCCGTTTGCACGTTTTCAATCATTTTTCTTTTTGTTTTATGTCGCATAGTTTTCTATTTTTAATGAAAAATATAAAAAAAGAAATACCGTTCCCCTCCCCCTTATCTCCGAAGTTTGCAAAGAGAAAAATCTGAAACAAATCTATGTGATAGCAGTTTATATAAAGATTACAGAAAAAATAAAAGGATGTCTCAATATAGCACACTTTTTTAGAAATTATCAAATTACTAAAAAGGTTAACATTAGTTCCACTATCGGTCAAGAGATGGCGCTGACCTAAAACTGCAATACTAATTATATTATTCTACTCTGCAGTGTCACAGTTTTAATACTACTAACAGTTATCCGACTCATGTACTTGCGCGGAGCAACGATGGGGGGTACGCGGGGAAGTGAGCGGCAGAGTCAGCGAGCGCAATCTCTTCTAGTTTGCGCTCTCTAACTTGAAGGGGTGTACGTTTTAACAAGCGTAACAAAATTTGAAAACGTCATAATGGTTTACAGGATTTGTTCCGTTTTTAATGGTAAATCCACGCCATGGTTTGATAGGGACCATCACACTGAACAACTTTTACAATGGGACAAACTTTGAAATCGCGGAAAAACAATCAGTGGTTTCATGTTTGCTGTTTCTGTTTTGTGTGTTACGATATTTCTATCTCTATTTTCGACATAAGTACCAAAACGTTACATAAGTACCAAAACGTTACATGCAACCACTACTATCACGGCTTACTTGCCAATTCACTTTCTCCTGCTTTCAGTATTTCCATGTAAATTACTACGGTCATTTACGGTAACATGCATACTCGGTCACGCCATTACCGCAGCGGTGAAAAGCTTTAGTGAAGCTCGTCACGGAATATTAAAAATAGTATTTCGTTCTTTTTTATCAACAACGGGCTAGTGCTTGGAAATATTAGGTACCTAGTTGGTAAAGTTCGCGACCTTTTTAATAAAAATAATAAAGATACCACAGCGAGGAAAATCTTAATCATCAAAATTACAAGACCTGAATATGAAGAATCAATTTTTGCAGTAGTATTCGACAAAGCATCTTCTCCATAAACATTACAAATATTTCTTTGAGCACTAGCAGCATTATTTTTTTTTCGTTAAGGGTCTAAACCCTTCGAAAAAAATTACCAAACGTATCTAAGTAATTGTCAATTAATAACAATTTTACCGCTATTGCCAGAAAGTCAACTGTCAAACAATAAAATTTAATTTCATTCCCGCCTGTGTTTATATAGTATTGCCAGAAATATAACAAGCAAAGTCATGCTTAATAAAAACCGGTCAAAAGCGAGTCGGACTCGCGCACCGAGGGTTCCGTACCATCATAATAAATACACTGTAGAGTAGAATAATAAAATTATTATTGCAGTTTTATGTCAGCGCCATCTCTTGACCGATACTGGAACTAATGTTAACTTTTTTAGAAATTTGATAATTTCTAATAAAGAGTGACATATTGAAACATCGTTTTATTTTTTCTGTAATCTTTATATAAACTGCTATCACATAGGATTATTACGTTTTTCATCATAAGTCAAAAACAAAGCGGCCTAGAAAAAAAAAAGAAAAAATGATTGAAAATGTGCAAACAGCGCTCTTTTATATAATATCCCACATGCCTTAGTAGCTCTACTTCAAATTTTTCAGTCCCTGTTGTCAAAAAGGTATTTATTTTTTTATTTCTTTCTTATTTGCAAAATAGTTGGGCAAATGTCATTTTTAACTATTCCTAATTTGAAGTTGATACCATCAGTAGTTCTCGAGATATCCAGCTGTGACAGACAGACAGACAGACTGAGTCACACCATAAGGGTTCCTTTTTTACCATTTCGGTACGGAACCCTAAAAAGGCTGCTAACTTTTCCGACTACCTATAATATCCTGTTTTGTACTATCTTATAAATTATGGGTTTAGAAACCAAACTTTACCGTAAAAATTAAATTCACACATTTTACGAATGTCTCTGATTACAATACATTTTCTAAATTCTGTGCACATCGAATTTGTTGGGTACGAATAAAGATCTTAATGAAGCTACCCATAACGGAAAGACAAAATAAAGCCGCATGTTTTCGTTTCACGTAATACGAATAAAACCTAAAGACCACTCGACAATTTTGGGGTTGGGTACAGTCACCACCATAATAGGTTATACAAAATTGACAAAAATATCTAGTTGACTATAAACCTTATAGTGTTAAAAATTCAGTTCAAAATCGGTTGAAGAAAATTGACACTTGTAGTAACCCAAGATTCCGTTGACATACATTGTGTCTCAAGTAGGATATTGGAAAATACTTACTTACGGAACTTTACCATTATTACATCCTTTTGTACAATCAGGTGATGTATAGTAAATTCCACTTTTTCTCAAAGGTACAAAACTTTATGTCTCCTTTTACAGTACCTATATAATAAGTGGCTCTGTGAGCGTCTGTGTCATTTTTGATCATTTCGAACAGAATCGACAAAAAAATATAATTCTAGAACCTGCTCACAAAATTTCACGAGAATCGGTTGAGAAATGTGAAGGAGCAGACAGATAGCGGGACAGATATACGAAGCATTTTTGTCCAATCTGACACGGAGACGCTTCGCGCTCGCTCGGTTAATAACATCAGTCTTAAGGTGGCAACTTGGCCAAACTCAAACGATCTCCGAGTTGAAGTAGTTTGTATACCGGAACATAGGGTCGCCACATCTCTGGGGTAACGTGACCGAACCACGAAATACATACCTAATCGTACTAAACCCCCCCTAACCCTGGCTGTTTGGTCCGTTATGAAAACTTCTATATTGTTTTAGGAATTTGTAAAACACCTACAACATCGCAAGAGTACTAAAATCATAATAGAAACAACGTTCATTCTACAACTTTCCGAATAAAACGAAATAAAAACCGTTTTTTTATACACAATTTCAATCAGCTGTTCGGACGTTTGTATTGAAAGTCTTTTTTTTTAAAGTGGTAGAACAAATGTTGTTGTTTATATTGTTAGTAATCTACTCCTGTAAGGTTGTTGGTGTTTTAGAAATAACCCTCCATATTGTCTTAGTTAAGGGTTTTTGTTGTACTGTGATCGTTTCTGATTTTTAAAACACAAGTGATTTATTATAGCTACTTACTTTTGAAATCGGGGCAATGTATGGTGATGTTGTTCACCATTTTTAGGGTTCCGTAACAAAATGGTAAAAAAGGAACCCTTATGGTGTGACTCAGTCTGTCTGTCTGACTGTCTGTCTGTCACAGGTGGATATCTCGAGAACTACTAATGGTATCAACTTGAAATTTGGAATAGTTTAAGATGAATTTGTCCAACTATTTTGCAAATAAGAAATTAATTAAAAAATATATATCTTTTTTTACAGCAGGGCCTGAAAAGGAGTCTTAAAAATTTGAAGTGGGGCTACTAGGATATGTGGGGTATCATATGAAGGAGCGCCGTTTGCACGTTTTCAATCATTTATTCTTTTTTTTCTAGACCACATAGTTTTTGACTTATGATGAAAAATGTAAAAAAATACCGTTCCCCCTTATCTCTGAAGTTTGCAAAGAGAAAAATCTTAAATAATTCTATGTGAAAGCAGTTTATATATAGATTACAGGAAAAATAAAACAATGTCTCAATATAGCATACTTTTTTAGAAATTATCAAATTTCTAAAAAAGTTAACATTAGTTCCACTATCGGTCAAGAGATGGCGCTGACCTAAAACTGCAATACTAATTTTATTATCTACTCTGCAGTGTGGTTTAATGGTGCAATTATGATGGTACGGAATCCTCGGTGCGCGAGTCCGACTCGGTCTTGACCGGTTTTATTAATATGTCATAATATGCTCAGATGTCTATGAATGTATTGTGTGAAAGTAATTTCCCAACTTGAGGTTTAAAAGAATTCCTATTCAATATGTGAAAGGGCGGATGAAAGTTACGACTTTGTGTGAGTCCCTGAAGATGGACCTATGTAAATATCAAGGTAACCTTTATAATGTTAGTAAGTACGATATATTATTTGTTAAATGAAATAACAATCCACCATCCACATTGGGCCCGCAAGGCCCATCTTCTTTATTAATTCATACGAAAAGCTATGCCCAATAGTAAAACCTATAATATACTTCGGTACAATTTCTAAAGCATTTTTAACAAAAGAATGTAAAGTTCGGAGTTGACAAAAGCTTACTTTGATTTTTTTAATCTACCAAAAGTCTTTTACAAATCTTTTTTAATGTTGTCGCAAAATTTTATTATTCCAATTCAATTTACGGGAGAGTTTCGTATTTACTCATTTTTAATAAAATAAAGAACATTAAGTATTTTTTTATATTTTTTAGTTTGACTTGAAACTACAAAATGGCAAAGAGTTACTTAGAAATGCAGTTCGTTAATTTATTTTTTGCCTTTACGCTTTGCCAAAACTTACTTGGAAATGTATTTTGTCTGGGAATAGAAAAAAACTTAAAGAAAAACAAAGAAGATACCCTTGACTGCCATATTGAATAAAACTAATGAGAATGAATAAGCAAAAAACCAGGCCAAGTGCGAGTCGGACTCGCGCACGAAGAGTTCCGTACCAAAAAACGGCAAAAAAATTACGTTTGTTGTATGGGAGCCCTCCTTAAATAATAATTTTATTGTGTTTTTAGTATTTATTGTTGTAGCGACAGCAAAAATACATCATCTGTGAAAATTTCAACTGTCTACCTGTTGTCGTTATTAATATCGAGCAAAAAACGGCATAAAAATCACGTATGTTGTATGGGAGTCCCTCTTAAATATTAATTAAATTCTGTTTTTAGTATTGGTCGTCATACTTTCGTTCAACTTTCTAGCTATCACGGTCCATGAGATATAGCCTGGTGACAGACAGACAGACAGACAGACAGACGGACAGCGGAGTCTTAGTAATAGGGTCCCGTTTTTACCCTTTGGGTACGGAACCCTAAAAATGTAAGATCGCAAAGTAGAGGAAGATAAATAACTATAATTGCTTTATTCCAATTATGCCCACAACAGAATCTTACTAAATAGATTAAGTTACTAATATTATCCAAAAATAGAAAAATATTCATGAACAAACAATGAAAAACTCTCAAGTGGTTTCCTTTTCTAACGAAAAAAGTCTCGATTCCCTGTTTTTTTAAGTAATTATCTAATAGCTTTTCTTTCTCCAACGTTTAATTGGGTCTGCCTGATTGCTAGGTAATATGATTGTCAAACGGAAATTGGAACCTTGCCAAAGAAAATCTTGAATTCTAAAAACCTTTTGGCTGGGAAATTGAAGTTTTTATAGTATAACGATCTTCAATTGGTATCGAGGCATTTACCATAGAAGTCTAAGGCCTGAATCAGTGCGACGCGCAATGTATGAAGCCTATATCCAAGATGACCAGTGCGACGAACGCAGAGCTCTCCGCGACGCGGATTTGATACAATGGGGTTGGCAACGCAAAGCTAATTTTAGATGTCGCTGCGTACGCTTGTTCCTAAGACAGTAGACGTTCAGAACAAATCTATGGAAAAATAGGTATTTATTTTGTGGTATTTAATACCGAAAAATACCCATTGACCCAAAATGGATATAAAAGACTATTATACAATGCAAATGCCGGCATTGAAAGCCAAATTAAGACGTTTTTATTGTTACAAAATTTATCAATTTTTTCTATATCCAGATTTTTGGGAAATTTGTAAGTGCCAAGATTTTTAAAGCCACACAGAATTTAATCATTTTAAAGCTAAAAAAACGTTTTTTTTTAAATTTAATTGAATTTAATTGTTTCTTAAGTAAAAGTCCTTTGTTGTTATAGCTCTCGTGAAACAAGCGTATATACGCAGCGCCATTTTGACAGTGGCTTTCCCCATTAATCCGCGATCCGCGGGTAGTCAATGTCCGCATCCGAACCGCGTCGCACTGATCACTGTCTAAAAGTCCAGTGCAAGATGAAGGTCTCTCGCATGGGAGGATATTGCCATAATCCCAACTCTTAATAAGCATATCCATACTAACATAACGTTCACCAAACTAAAATCTATCACTGCACGCTGCACTCGCTGCGCTAGTTTTCTTGTACTATCCAAACATCGCACACATTACGGCAAATGTATGATATCATTCGAATCGAGCACAACGTTATAATAAAATACCCTTTATAATAAAAAAGTGAAGACTTATTTATCGTATTTAAGAAGAAACTTGCTCAATACATTATCAGCACTCAATAATTATGGACTGTGCATTGAATTGTTAAATTGTACTGTAGTTTATATGAATTACTCAGCTTTGTTAGTAAATACCTACCTAATCTGTTTTGCTTTTGCGACCACGAACTGTTTTAGTCTTTTTATTTATAATGTTCTTATCTATGTGACAATGTTTTTGTCTTCATGAGAACAAAGTTAATAAAACTCCTTACCATCCTTGTATCATACTATTATTCAATGAATTGTAGTTTTATAGAATAGTGATAGGTAACACTCAAAAGTCATTAACATGATATCTTTTAAGAAATTACTGTTGACAGCTTTACAGTTTAATGACTCATCAGTCTCATTACAGTCAACAATTTAAAAAAGAATTATTACCTATATTTGATATTTGTATATTTTTTTTGATTTTTTGTTTTTGTATGTTTTTGTATTTTAAACATCTGGGTGTATAATTATTCTCATTTCTACAAATGTTGTGCACAATAAATTGTAATTGGACATAGGCATGCATTTAGTTTTAAAATTTTTTTCTTTATTGTAAGTAATTTTGTCTGATGTCTGTTATTGTGCCGTTCTAAATAAAATAAATAAAAAAAACCATAATCAAGAACAAGCTTAAATACTGTTAGTTTTTTACATTGTTTATATTACGCTACAACAAAATCTGTCTTTTTGAAAAAAAAATTGACGCAATTTTTTTCACTGAGTTACGTCTAAAAATAAACATGGTGACATTGAAACTTTTCGAGATTTGTTCAGCGATTATTCTTGTCTTGTCTTGTCAGACACAAAGTCCAAAATACAACTTTAGTTATGACTAATAGCACTTTCACATAGAATCTTTGCCAAATAACTTATAATAGAAACTTGGAAATGGTTTTAGATACTGTAACTGTGTTTACTTTTGTAATATATGTACGTACAAATGGATTTAGTTACTCAACTTAAGCAGCTGTTATTGAAACTTACTAAGTTCGAACAATCCATCATTTGTTTCAACTCTGATGCAATCTAAACCAATTTTTAACAATAATTTCTAAAGTTTTATGATGTCAATACTTTTTTAAGGGGACGTAAAACATCAAATATACAATTTTGAGCGACGATTTCACACATTATTATTTGATTTGTCAGTCCCAAAAAGTAACATAGAAAGTAGATTATAGTAGTCAATTATGTGACTGACAGAAACATGATAGCTAAAACTTTTCTCAATAGAAAAAATATTAAGTAACCTCCAATTTTGTAGTTCTTTAATGCTGTGCCAAACTAATAAAAAACATATTATCTTGAAACTACGATAAAACAAACGTTAATGAGAATTAGCTTATTATTTTTACTATGAAAATTTCTTCCAGAATTGCATGTCCCCTTAATCAAAGTTATAGCCTTTTTATTGTATTTCAAGAAAGTATTGAAATAACTTTGATTTGTTCAAAGAATATTTTGCGAAATAAACTTTTTTATTGGGAAAACCTAAGTTACGCATTAACGAAATAATGATTGTTTTTTTCTCTTAAAAAAGAAAACTTTTCATAACTTAATTATATTAGTTACATAAAGTTACATGCTATGACAAGTTATTAATCAGAAATTTTTGTTTTTTTTTTCATAAAAACTGTGATTTACTAACTATTGTTTTTGCTACGACTATCGCCCTACTTGAAAACCATAAAATAAAACCTTTTTTTGGAAATACTCGTACGTATTTTCGAATAGTTGAAAAATAACTAGTAATTAAATTACTCATACTAGTCGATTACAACTTTGTGCAAAACGTGAGTAGGTACAACGTTTACACCTCACGGTAACAGCGCTAGATGGCGCTGTACTACGTTGTATCGCGGTGACGAAATTCACACCGAGATGTTTATAAACCCCGGCTTGCACTAACAAAGCATACTTACCTGGCGTAGGGGACACCGTGATCAAAAAGGCGGTTCCCCCAGGGCGAGGCTCCTCCATTGCACTGCGGTGGGGTTGACCCCTGCGATTATCCCTAATGTGGATAACTCGGACGCGTAATTTTTGGTAGTGGGGACTGCGTACGCGCTGTCCCCCCCGTATATTCAGAAAACTAACGTAGGATTATTAGTTAACAAATTGAGAATGATTGATCTGTTATGTTTAATTCGTGTGTAGGTAATTTTTATTTATGTTGTTAGTTAATTGGAGATGGGTCGTACGTACTAGGTAAATTGTATACAGTACGAATCACGAAAGATGACCACAAATGGCGCCCATTTTCGCATCATAACTCATGAAGAAAAGACTTAAGACAAAATAATATTTCATATGTTTAGATATAATGTAAATATAATTATAAGGGTATGAAATATTATATTGTCTTAAGTCTTTTCTTCATTACATATGTGGGGATTTGTAAATGGCATCGAAAAATCTATGTGTTATGTTATTGTTAATATTTGACTGTAAATCCTCCAACAAGCAAATAAATAAATAAATGAGTTATGATGGAAAGATGGGCGCCATTTGAGGTCATCTTTTGTGATACGAACTATACTAGGTGCACCTGTTCCTAGTGATTAAATACTTGATCCAAATATCTATTCCACCTAGTATGGTTGGAGTTCATACTTTCAAGCAAAATGGGGCTCAAAAAATTAAAAAAAAATAAAAGTCCAAAATTAAACAAAATTTGTTTTTATTTATATCCATTGGAACAGTAGCAATCAAAATCAACATAAATTAGAGGTCAATATAGCTAAATTAAAAAAAAGTATGGAAAAAAGACCACCGAAAAGGACCACCGAATGGATTTTCCTCACTAAAAAAATCATAAACCCAAACTCTTTGAGATTAATCATAAAAGCACTTTGAAATTAGTAAAATGGCTAAATAATCAAGTAGGCCCATGTAACTACGTTGTAGTTTAGTAAGTTGTTAACTTTTTACAGCTGTCACCGAAAAGTAGTCATCTTCGACAATTTTTTTGTTTTGTTCCTTTTCGACATGATTATCTTTGCAGCAGTGCTCTCACTCGCACTACGAATTATTGATGCGTTCACAGTTAAGCTGCTATTCAATTTAGATTAGGATGCGTTCAGGAAAATATAATATAATATAATAAAATAGGTTACCGAAAAGATTTAAATCTTCGGAACAAAATTGAGACTATGATAATAAAATAATGAATAATGGTATATTGCTTGATAATGTTTATATGGATAAATTACAGTCTTAGATTTTTGAATGGTAACGAAATTTATTAATAGGGGTTGTTTTAATATACCTTAAGATCACAAATTAAAGCCGAGTTGGTTTCCGAACAGACCACCGAAGAGGACTTTTTGAGACAAAAATAGGATTTTTGGAAAAAATATGATTTTAGAATTTTATTACCCTCTCAGAACACATTTTTTAGTTCAGTTGGTATTGTTTGGTGAAGTTTTCTCTTTTAAATGTATAACTCATTAAATGTTATAGCTTTCGAACAAAATGACCACTGAATTTGATAATGACCCGTTTACGTTTACTCACAATGCGGTATTTTAAATAACTTACTTATCTATCAAAACGATCCATTTGTTTGTTTGTAATTTGTATTATCAAATACAGTGTTATATTCGATTACAATAAGATTAAATAAAAATATTTTAACGGATTTAAGTCGCTTTTATTATTGTGAAATCTCGTTACGTCGAATGTCTAGTTTAGAATTTTTAGATTTTAGGCATTCACAATGATATTTTTATATTAAGATAATAATATAATAAATAAAAATGTGAACAATATTTTCTGTCACCTAAGTTTAGATGTGTCACTAATCTGCAATACCCTAATAATAATATCTATCCCCAAGAAATATATTTGTCATCTATTCATCAAAACGGTCTCTAAGTATAAATCACCAGATTAATATAAATATGTATCTTAAATAATAGTTTGATCACTTTTTTCTATAGCCTGAATATAAGATCCGTCCTCTAAAATGTAATCAACAAACCATTGGTATCATTTAATTCGTTCAATTATCAAAATAATAGGTCTGTCACTTATTAAATAGATCAGTTCCTTAATTCAAAGAAAAATTACCTAACAGGGGCGGAGTCAAATTGGCAGGCTATGCACTTTGACAATACAAAATTCAGTTTTGGAAGGTAACTTAGGGGAGGGGGGGGCATAGGGTATAAGGTGGGGAACCCCTGCTCTAAATCAAAACCGGCACTAGAAAGAGTTTCATCGGTTATTATCTCTGGCGTTATGTTGGTACCCCTTAAATTCATTCAATTTTGAACCTTATTCCATCGCAATAATATTACAATGACGGTCCTGCCAACATGACGCCATAGGAAGTATCCTATAAAACGCATTCTAATAGTGCAGTAATAAAATTATTTAAAGATTAAGAATATTTTTGGTAAACATTTTTATATTGTTTGGCGATTCAATTTTAGTAACACTTTTATTATTTTGAAACCCAATATAATTATTTGATGATTGATATTATTTTCAAGTAATTTATAATGAATATTTAGGTAAGCGTTTTAATATTAGTTGGTGATTCAATTTAGGTGACAGATCTACTATTTTAGGAACAAATATTATTTATTGGGTCACTGAAAATGAAATTATTAGGTAATTGATAAAATCATACCCGATAAAAATACTAGCAAGAATCGACTCACCCTTAGCTCCGCAGGCACATAAACTCCTTGAAATACGAGAATTTATTTTACTATATTAAACAAAACAACAATAAAATTTAGGCACAAAAACAATTTTAAAGTTAAATTTATATTAAATCTTGATATTGTTTAAGTACTATTGATGTTGTAGTATAAAACCCATAATATTGTTCCCACAGACTGCTCTACAAACCGCTGCCTGTAATATTTAAAAATCACTATTTTTATTGAATCCTAAACTCGGTAGGTACAGTAGCGAGCACTTAAATGTAACTACACACTACAACAGTCACATTACATAAATCCGAATTCACATTACAAAATTAGTGTCATGCATAATGAAACTAATATCATAAAACTTATTGCAGTAACTAGTTTCGTTAAAATAATAGTGTCGTGAAATCAACAGTATAGCTGGAACTATGGCTCCGTTGTTGGCATCAAAACTTTATTCAGTAGCGCAAAACCGAAGCGCACAGGCGCTTAACACTAGTTTCGCGTCGCGTTAACACGTTTACATTAGTTGCATGACACTAGTTTTACAGTAGTATAATATGAGATAAGTAAACTTAGGTTGCAATGAGCAAAAGCGCACAAGTTTCATACGACGTTTTTCAACACATTTGCGAGGAAAATACAAAGTAATTTACCACACAGCAACAAATACGACAAAAATCAAAATATTTCAATTATGAGAAAAGGCGCATAGGTTTTTTTTTCGTTTTTTTTACACGCCCAATGCAAGAATATTTTGCGAACAAAGGGGTGAGTGAGCATACAGCCTACTTCAAAGTTGTAATTTTAAGTGATAAAATGCAAATATTTTAATATTTTATAACAAAATATTGTGAATTATGAATAATTTTATAATAATAAATATTTGTTTAACTTCATTATGGACTTACACAATTATTCATTACAAAAATGAATATGAATTTTCAGCGGCATTAAACCTCTTTGTTTTTACTAAAAAAAATAACTGTATTACCCGGTTAAATTGGGAATGCTCTATTTACTTCCATAGAACTTGCAGTAAGGTACTAATTTAACTTTGTAGGGATAATTCAATAACAACCTAGTGTTTTATATATTACTAGCGGTCGCCCGCGACTTCGTCTGCGTGGAAAGGTTTTTTGCTATCCCTTGGGAACTATACGTTTTTTCGGGATGAAAGATACCCTATGTCCTTCTCTGTACCACTGACAACGTGTATGCAAAATTTCATGACGATCGGTTCAGTAGTTGAGACGTGAAGGCGTAACAAACAAACAAACAAACAAACAAACGGACTTTCGCATTTATAATATTAGTAAGGATTGCACGCGTTTGTTATAACTCGGTTTATGGCCCTAAATGCGATGTATTAGGGCTCACTTTACGAGTAAGTTTGTTGAAAAAAGATTACGCATGGCACGAAACTATTTTAGTGTGATAAAATTAATGCATGCATTCTAAAACTTGATGTTTACACGTACAATTGTTGATGAAATTAGTGCCGCGAAATTTTTTTTAATGCACAACCGGATAGTGCTTGGCCTTAATCGCACCTGATGTTAAGTGACGATAAGGCCGAAGGTGGAAGCGCACTACACCCGGAATCATCACCACTGAGGAACTGTCTATCTTACCTCTAACTGCCGGAACACAACATTTTTAAATTGTTCTTATGGCGTCAGACTTAGGTAAGATGGTGGTACCTAGCCAGGCGGACTTGAAATAAGCCCTACCTTCAACCGAGCCGAATCGGGGCCGATGAAAATTTAAACACTAATAGGCTATTTAACTAATTTTGGAAAACCATTTTAAATTATTCCTTATTACGTTATAAGCGCACCACATTGATATTTCAGGAAAAATCAATGTATTTTATTAAAAAATAAAGTTTAAAATTTGAAAACCGCGCCAATAACGCTATGGCGCTGGAAACGTCTCTTGTTGACGTCACAAGCCTGTAAAAATTGTAATATCCTTATCCATTTGATAGCTATCAATCGCGGATCCTAAGTCTATGGTCGTGTCAAACGCCTGAAGCCATATTTATTTACAGGCAAGTGACGTCATCAGTAATCTTAGAGCGTTTTCGCCACAGAAAAAAAAACAAAAAATTATTGAATTTTTCTAGGTGAAATTAATTGATCAATAGACTTAATTTAGTCTATATAATAGTTGAATATGTTTTTTACGCCATTGTCTGTTACGATGACCACAATTTGCAGTATATTTTCAATGTTGTCAAATACCCTATTTGATGAATTTGAACTAAACGAAAACATTAATTTTATGCCACTAATTTTGTTATGTAAATTCGGCTTTATTTGAAAACTTACGTTACACTAACAGATAGAGATTCATATAATGTGACATAATATTATTTCTATGGTGTGTACTATGGGCAACAGCGTCGTGTAACTAGTTTGCAACAAAATTCGTGTGCGCGCGTATCGCCCCTGCACGAACTAAACGTATGTGACAGCGGGCGCGGCGTGCAAGCGATTTTAACCTTAGCAGTGGTTAAGCGGCGCTGTTGCCCATGGTACATTTTCATTGCTCGTGTCGTGAATAAACAAGTTTATGTAAATAGAAGAGTAAAAGCAATAGAAAATCAAATGTTGATGTAAAAGGGTTTGACTTTAATACGGTAGGTGCATCAGTTTTTAATGTCCCCACTGCTGGGGCACAGGCCTTCCTTATGAGTAGACAAGAAGGACTGGCCATAATCTACCACGCGGGCCCAATGCGGATTGGTGGGTGTAAACGACTGCAAATGCAGCCGGGACCAACGACTTAACGTGCCTTCCGAAGCACTGAGGAGCTCTAGATAATAAGTTTTTGGTCACCCATCCCATGACCGACCCTTGCGAACGTTGCTTCACATCCGCAACCGCTGGGCCAGGCGCTAAACCATATGATATGGTATAATATAAATATAATACCTATCGACAGTAAATATGACAAAGCAGTGTATTTTTTTATTGATTTCTACAGCTGTGTAACATACATTATTGAAACTTACTTTTACTTACGTATTTTTGTTTAAAAGAAAGCAATAAAAACAGCAACAACATCTGAAAGTATAATAAAAGCGCTTTGAATCCGTAAAATGGTGTTTTAACAACCGTTTTCCAATAAAATCAAAATCACCCATACATACCTAATCAAATATGTTACGGCGCAAACAGATTACAAATTTAAAATTTTAATAATCCCTTTGTGTATTGTAAAAGATAAAATTATGATAACGAAACGAAAATATCTGAAATTCTGCTGCTACAGGTGCGCGAAAAGTCTGCTGATATACGTGCTCCCCTCGAACCTTTAGTTCGTCCGTTGATGTGGTGAAGTGAAGACGTGTGCGTAGCGAAGCGGTCGCGCGGTTACGCGCCGAAGTAAAAACTAAAATAATAAGTGCGTAGACTTATAGTGCCATAAATATGTCTTAACAGTGACTAGTTTTTTTCGTAATATTCAAGAGCTGTGCGTGTGACACTGATAAGAAACGTGTGTGGAGATAAATTTAGTTTGTGTTTTTAATACTACAAAATATTTGGGAGTTTGTGTACTGTTAAGAACGAGAAGTTTTGTGAAATTAGTTGCTTAGTGATATGGAAATGTAAGTACCATCAATTTTGTTTTAAAATTAAGTACTTAAATGGAAATCTTAAATCATATTTTTGCGTATTTCTTTTTATTTAAACATTATTCACATTACACAATATTGTTCAACTTTAACATTATCAATTCAAGTAACACAAACATATCAATAAAAAAGGAAGTGTGATAACTTGTTATCTACAACCGCCAATTTGTTTTTCATATGATGATCTATGATACCAGTTTAAATAATATGTTTTTCATTTAATTAACAAAAAAAAAAAAATTGGCATACTTAGTTTCGAAACAAAACCCGTCATCACTTTTTTAGATCCTATATATACTTGCTAGCAAAGCGATTTCGTGACGCAAATTGTGCAAAATGCTAAACAAACAAGGTACTACCTATCTGACGTGTATTTGAATAAGATTTAATGTATTAATCTTGTATACCTACGAAAACAGTTTCGAAAAAGACAAGAAACTGAATTCACTTAAAAAGACAAGAAAGTACAAAATAAAAACATTACGCCCAAAAATTAAAAAAGAATAATAAAATATTAACCGAACAATAACTTTTATAATAAGTATTACGCGTAAATTGTCTAGTACAATGTAATTAAAAAACAAACAGAGTAATATAACAAATAAAATGCAAAACAAATCAGTTTTACCAAAAAAAATGAGATTAAATTGACAATAGACAGTGATCTGCGGCAATTTCAGAGTACCTGTGGTACAAAACGACTTATTTTAATCTGTAAATTCAAAGTCAAAGTCAAGTAAGCTTTATTAAAATAAACTTAATAATTAAGTACTTTTGAATCGTCTATATTTTCCTACCACCCGTTCCAGACTTTTTTAGATTAAAAATAAAATTTTCTCTTTGCCATTACATTCTCTAGGTTACTTACGTTAAATTGCGTAAATAAGCGTTCGTTTTTAAGTAGTTAATAATTAAAAATAATGTCGTTTAAGCAAAATCATAGTTTAATGACAAAATAATTGGTGTATTATTTTGTCATATTAAATACATAGTTTACTTACATAATATAGCATTTATTTAAGTGATGTTTTTCATCAAAATAATGCTTTCGAATGTTAAACCATTTTTTCTTTAGTTCATTAATCTTTAGGTTTATACCAACACATTTTTTAGTTTATGTTTAGATAATGTTACTGTTTTATAACTACCATATTATACAAACATATAAATCACTCGTCAATGATAAAAAACCCTAGGAATGAAAGGTATAAGTATAGTGTTCATGAAATATACCACATGCTTATATAACTACACTAAAATCTTACTATTGTTTTGTTTAAACAACCAACAAAGGAAGATTAGTATTTAGTTGTAAAAAAATCTGTTATCAGGTGACTTATAAAACCAAATATTTTCAGACTTTAAATCTCTTTTATCTTCCACAAGGCAAATATAACAGCTGTTAAGAATTAAACATTTATAGTGAAGAGTATGGATATCATTGGGAAGCCATTTTGTAGAAGGCATAGAATTCATGGCTCTATTAAAAAAAAAGTTTTTATCTCACCTGATATTATGTGATGATAAGGCCAAAGGTGGAAGCGCACTACTCGACTACTCCTGGAATCCTCATCACTGAGGAACTGGCTATCTTACCTCTAACTGTCGGAACATAACAATTTTTTAATTGTTGTTATGGTGTCAGACTTAGGTAAGAGGGTGGTAGCTAGCCAGGCGGACTTGAAATAAGCCCTACCACCAACCAAACCGAGTACCCGTGTACCCTCCCCGGGAATCGAACCCGGGACCCCTGCGTCTAACACGGGTGGGCCAACCACTAGACCACAGAGGTGGTTAAATCAAATGCCTACTGTAAATCAACAAAATCAATAATTTATTCGGATGTTTGTGCAAAAAATTGTGCTTTTTTGTTCTTCTTCAGTTCAGCATGTGCAAAAATTAATCAACCAATTCTCGTGAAACGTTAAATTATTTAGATATTTTTTGTTGATTCAGTTTTTCGAAATTTTTCAAAATGGCGGAGATATGGGGTTTAAAAATGTAAAATTTTATCCACCTCATGTTATGAGAAGATGACCGAAGGTAGAAGTGCGCTGTACTTAGAGCTTCAATTACGAAGAAATTACCTCTAATTGCCGGAAAAAAAAAAATGTTAAATTGTTGCTATGGCATCAGTTAGTTGAATAAACCACGTTTCAGTATTTGGCCGTCCGCCATAGGTCCCATTGAAAACTTCTTGTCTGTTTTTTGAGTTGACATAGCCAATAATAACACCTCAGTGGCTTTGGCTTTACTCATCTAATGAGTCTGTCTTTTCAAATTTCCTTTGAGCTATTCCTAAGTATTTCTTCACAAACAAATTCAAATTCGAATAGTTGTATCTAGTCTTTGTTTCAGTGGTTAGCCTACTATTGAATAAATTTAATTGTCTTTCATTTGACAATAAAGGAATTAAATAAACAAGGACAATTCCATTAAAAAGCATTCGTTTCAAAAATGGCTCATTTATTGTAGTATTTTTTTAGGTAACCTTGTTTTTTAAACTTATTTAAGTAATCTTTACTTTAATATTAACAATAGTTTAACAACATGAATGTCGAAATGTCTTAAAAATATCGCGTAGACAATTAAAAGTCAAATAACAAACGCAAAATTTTGTTTTAGAACACAGAACTCTATAATTTTGGGTTAAAAATATTTGCGGTTAGAACTATTTCAAGATTATAAAACAAACAAACAAACAACGTCTGTGTGTTAAAATCTTTCGATCGTAAAAATTTTATGTGATATCTTCTCAGAAAGATGCTTTTCACTTTATTTAAAAAATAATAATAGAAGGTGAATATCAAATTAAAATGATTTTTAAGAATAATAAACACGTGCGTAACAATAAACAATCAGCTAATAATTATATTTCACATGGTAAACTACGGACAGCGATGATAGTCATACCCTTTTATAGTATTTCTATGCGAAGAAAGATTATCACTTTCAAATAACAGTGGATAACAAATTATATCAACTAAGTTATTTCTAAATTAGAATAATAAAGAGAGGCGACACCACGGGCCTTTGAATTATTACTTAAACGCAAAACGCAAGTCAAATATTTATCTTGTAACTTTGTTTTTTCGGAATCGTATAATAATGAGACAATCATGATGACATAATTCGATTGAATGGCAAACACCAATTTCGTTTTACGAAAAATAGGACTAAGACAACGATCTGGAAAGATTTATTATTTTGGAATCCGTTAAGAATTAATTAAGAAACAAATTGCTCAGTACTTAACCAAATTAGGAATTATTACCTGCCTTCTAGTCCGAATTCGGTACGTTTTAATTACGATTAAAAAGGCCGTAGGTCCGTAATTTTCTGTTTCTGAGGCGTAATTTTTAAGGACGTACAATCGACCACTGAAGTTTACAAATTAATACTTGAGTTACGTCGACGATTTTATTCATGAGGGTTGTAACTTACTAAATGAGTGCAATATTTGGTATAAAATTGTAACTATAAGTACACTACAGCTTTTTCTAAGGGCTACTGTATCAGTGTGAAGGCTATATTTTGCACAAAAAACTGAATATCATAAACTTCATAAATAATTAGTTAAATAGTGATAGAAATAAAGGTGCAAATTAAAAGTGCGATGTTTAAAAAAAATACATTTGTTTCTTAAGCACGTCATAATCCAGTAAAAAAACCGGTATTACGAAGTCAATGTTGTTTTAACACACGACATTAATAAAAAAAATTGAACCTTTGGTAATTTTTCATTCACTTGAATGTAAATGACAAAAAAAACTTCTAAAACACGTATTTTTATTATGATAGGTATATTGTTTTTGTATTACTTAGTTTGGTTTTTAACCGACTTCAAAAAAGGAGGACTTTCACCCGTCAAAGCGTTTTCTTTTTCAAAGAATACAAGCCGCTAAAATGATACAAAAGAATTGTCTATACCCATCTGTACCGGTTCCCTAACACTAACTGTACAACATAATGCATGTACAGTCACGAACTAACGAACAATGAAGTATCGTTATATTTTTTATAATGTTTTTTTATCATTTTTCATCATCATATCATCAACACGACGCCTTTTACTGGGCCTACGGCTACCCTAAAGATTTTTACGAGGACGATCTCACAAGAGTGAAAGGTGAAGGTGAAGGTTTCTGGTGAAGGTCGCGGAAAGACGATGAGAAGTAGCTTCCATCGACCTTCACCAGCTATTCGGTCCATCTTGTAGGGGGCCTATCTATATTGTATTGAAAGTAAATTTATCAAAAACGTTGTTTCTGGCTCCTCCGGTTACCTACTTAATTACCTATATTTATCGTTTATTGGGGAAACAAACAGCCTTATGCATTACATAATTTATGCTAACTCATTTGCCAAACAATTTTTCACCTATAATACTTAATTTGCGTAACGCACTTAATACAGGGACATTATAAACTTACCATCCAAATTTCAAGGATGTGTCCAGTCCATGAAACTAAACAATTTTCTCCAATAAATATGTGTCGAATTTCGCTACAAAATTTTGGTCATCACATACTAAATTGATCACGAGATCTCTTTGATTTGTATTGAATACTCAATTTTGTTCTACATATTTGGCCCTGTGTTCCTTAGAGAAAATTGTGCAGTTTCATGGACTGAACACGTTTTGAAATTTGGATGGTAAGTTTAAAATGACCAGTATATACTGATAAACACGATTTTGTGGACGTTAAACTCATGGCGCGTCTACCCATTTACCAATTACCGAATTGGTAAATGAGTAGACTCGCATGAGTTAAACAACGCAATATGTCACTTGGAATAGGTACTACGCAATATATCAGTTGGAATATACTTAGTAATGATCGTGACTGTACAACAATGATTGTTGCGTGGATCTCAATAGCGGAAGACTCAATTGATCTGTTAAGAAGTAGCAAAGTGGATGGTAACTACATTAATGGATGAGATGCGCGTTTTCATCAATATTTTACCTACTCGTATACTTACTATTAATAGTCGTATAGAGAGTGATTAGTTACATACTGTTTTGTCTCTTTCTTTTTAAAAAGAAACCTCAGATATTTCATAGATTCAGTTATAGCTAAACGACCCCTAGCATGAATGAACAACTATCGAGAAAAAACGCGTGTAAAAGTACTCCATTAATTATCTATGGAAAAATTCATTTCGCTTTTCGGCAGTAGATGGCGCTGAACAAATTTTCCATACAAAATTTAGTCTATCGAATGTTTTTACGTGTGTATTTCGAATAAAAAGACAGCAAGATAGTTTGCTATACTCTACTTAAAAAAAATAATTACAGTAGGTATCTTGTATTCAATAAAATAAATAATAATGCAACAAAAAATCGAGCGAAAAATCTTACTTGAAATATATTACGAATAGAGTCATAATGTCTGCATGAATATTTAACAAAGTAATTATCGAACTTCATAATAATAAAAAAAATATTTTAAAAGTTTCGTCTTTTTATTACTTGATTACGGTTTTAATGATAAAAGTTTAATTTAAATTGTGGTTAAAGTTTTAATAAAACGCTTTGTTTAAAATTAAAGTTATATGAGTAGCCTCCTTTTAGTTTTACTTTTACTTCATAATAAATATTGAAAAAGGCATGTAACGTTTTAGTATGGGGCCTGGTATACCTATTCGAAAAAATGGAAATTCATCGCAACTGATAAAACTAGTTTTATCGATAGAAAACGTCAAAATAAACATGAATTATTGATTGTCAAATAGTCCATAAATGTATAATTTCGGAGATATTGGGACTTAAAAAATAATATTGATGATTTTTGTTGATTTAGATTTTTTTCTGATACACAGATAATGTAATACTATACTAGTACTGACACTTAATTTAGGCTAATTGGTTTTTAAATAATGATGACAAGCAATTATTGGTTACCACTTTTTTATGAGTGATAATGGTAAAGTATTAGTAGAGTTTAACAAAAAAAATATTATGGAGATTATTTAATGTAAGGTTAGGTACAGATAGATACGGAAAAATAGGCCAGTATTTTTTGATCTACCATAATATAAATGGTTAGCAAGCAACCGCTTATTAATTATTTGGCAAGCAAATAAATATTTGGTCATCATTAAATTCAAATCAAACAGCAAACTTTCATCAAACGATGCAAACAATCTTAAACACATTTTTTATTTTCTTAAACGTGGCTGGCTCGCCAACATTTTATTAAACGTGGGTCACTGAATTGGTCACCGAAAATTATTAAACGTAGGTCACTGAATGCAGCTAAAAGATGTAGAGCAGTAGCTGATTGATTTGAAAATATTTTGCTCGCCAAAAGTTGCAACTAACCGACGAATAAATTTTTCTGCTCATAAAAATACGAATATTTTTCTAACCATCGAAAAAATGTTACCTGGTAATGACATTTTGCACTAGTTGAAACTCTGGAACTATTTTTTTTGTTCACAACGGGATAGTTAGTGCTATGGCCTTCACCCCACTCTCACCTGATGTTAAGTGACGATAAGGCCGAAGGTGGAAGCGCACTACACCCGGAATCTACACCAACACTGAGGAACCGGCCATCTTAACAGCTGTAACTGCCGGAACACAACAATTATGAAATTGTTATTATGGCGTCAGACTTAGGTAAGATAGTGGTAGCTATGCCCCCCCCTGGGAATCAGACCTGGGACCCCTACGTTTAACATGGGAGGGCGAACCACTAGACCACAGAGGCGGTTGACAGTATGCACTAGTTGAAACTCTGGAATTGCATACTAAAAAAAAACCGGTCAAGAGCGAGTCGGACTCGCGCACCGAGTGTTCCTTACCATCATAATTGCACCATTAAACCACACTGCAGAGTAGAATAATAAAAATTAGTATTGCAGTTTTAGGTCAGCGCAATCTCTTGACCGATAGTGGAACTAATGTTAACTTTTTAAGAAATTTGATAATTTCTAAAAAAATATGCTGTATTGAGACATCGTTTTATTTTTCCTGTAATCTTTATATAAACTGCTATCACATAGAATTATTTCAGATTTTTCTCTTTGCAAACTTCGGAGATAAGGGGGGGGAACGGTATTTTTTTACATTTTTCATCCTAAGTCGAAAACTATGCAGTCTAGAAAAAAAAAGAAAAAATGATTGAAAACGTGCAAACGGCGCTCTTTCATATGATACCCCACATGCCCTAGTAGCCCCACTTCAAATTTTTTAGACCCCTTTTCAGTCCCTGTTGTAAAAATATATTTATTTTTTTATTTATTTCTTATTTGCAAAATAGTTGGGCAAATGTCATCATAAACTATTCGAAATTTCAAGTTGATACTACTAGTAGTTCTCGAGATATCCAGCTGTGACAGACAGACAGACAGACTGAGTCACACCATAAGGGTTCCTTTTTTACCATTTTGGTACGGAACCCTAAAAATGCGATTTTAACAGCCACAGCACAGCTACCATGTAAATGGACTGAAGGTTGTTTATAAGTACCCACTACCATTACAGTGGAGACAAATTACAGTCTTCACCGGATCAGTAATGAACGTTCACTGAGTTCTATTTTCATTGGAATAGGAGTTATTTTCGTACACAAACATGATGTTTCCGCGAGAAAGATAGTAGTAATCTTGGTAATAGTATTTCAAGTGTTTACTCTCACAACCAACTTTGAATGCTATTAAAGGATGTCACCAAAAATGATGTATCGAGGTACACTCTTCGGAAAAAAATACCCTATAGGTATAATATCCTGAGTAATATACCAGTAATATTTTTTTTCTGGTTATTTGGAAACAAGAAAAAAAATTAAAAATGCACTCGATATAAGAACCTATTACACAGATTATATCATAGTCAGCTCATACTTGAATCAACTGTCAAGTTGACAGTTGTATCATTGTCAGTTGAAGTTGATTTTATTAAACTCAGAATACTCTCTCATGACGTTTTGTTTGACAGTTCTTTTGACGTTTCTTCCCTACTCAAAGTATTAAACTAAAAGTGAATAGGTATCCAGTATTGCCATATAATTTAATTGTGTTACACTTTTAATGATATATTTCTAAGTTTTGAGTAAATATTGAAGTAAAATAACATTATTTTCGGAATCCTCGTATTTTTCCCTACATTTTGGTATACATGTACCTTAGGTGCATTAAATGGGCTGAAATGTATGAGCAATTAGCGACCTCCTTTCAAAGGTAGTGCGTCATTCATAAACTGTCTTATCTTTATAGATACTTATGTGCGATTATCGAGAGTTCTTGGACAGTATCTATTTAATTTCTTAATACTCACTCTTCGATCAAGGATATCCTAGATAACGCTTCACAAACTAAAACGGTACGCAAAAATGGCACCTCAAATAGCGTCCCACTTACAAACTTGGCGCTTATTTTGTCCAACTCATATTTTATATCACTTATTTTATACAAAATAAGCTTATTTTGTACAAAAACATCTTTTATCACTTACTTTATGCAAAATAAGCGCCAAGTTTGTAAGTGGGACGCTATTTGAGGTGCCATTTTTGAGACTGACCGGACATCTAGGGTATTCTTGGTCGAAGTAATCACTAATAGTTATCTTTACTGTATAGTACTAGATAAAAACATCCTACTACTCTCGATAGAATCGAGTTCACAATTTATCTTTGTACTTTGGAAACAGTTACCATGTTTTCATTGTACTGTTTTGACGTTTATTCGATTCGAACTTAAACTCGATCTCGTTGGTTGTACCCCCAGTACTCTTAGCACGACGAAAGGTTCCATTGTACTGTTTTGGCGTTTATTTGATTCGAACTTGAACTCGATCTCGTCAGTTGTACCCCCTAGTACCCTTAGCACGAACATCTATCGAGAAAATTACTGCGCGTAAAATTACTCGATAGAGCGATTGTCAAATTTCAAAATTGTAAAATTCAGTAATGGAATATTTCATTTTGCTTTTAGGCGGTAGATGTCGCTGTACAAAGGATCATGCCGCATTCTGGGCCATGATGCGCATTAAATACATATTTGTGACAGACTCATGTCATGTCAAAAAGAGATAACAAAATGTCATATAATAGGAAAATGTAACCCCAAACGACTCCTTGAGATTGAGATTTCTCATTTGTCCCGCATTATATTTTAATGATATTCTTCCCACGCAATCACTTTAAAATTACTATAGTATTTTGGTAAATTTCATCAAAGCGCATCATGGCCTAGCTTGTATAGTAAAATCGGCATAATCCTTTACCATACAAAATTACCCAATCGATTTTTTTTATGCGTGTTATTTTATTCGATAGCTGTACGTATTACGGTACCTCTTCTTGCTGTAAGATCACCATGTACCTACCGAGTACAACAAGAATAGATAAGAGAAATTAATATAGTTGTACTTGATAATGGCTTATGTTTAAATGATCACCATACTAACCTAACCTAACCACCAGAATTAGTGTTCACCAAATCACTGGGTGGTAAGGCACCAGCCTGCCTAGCATGACCGATTTATATCGCGTGATATAGCGTTTTATCATGTTTGACTGTCAAAAAGACAAAGGAATTTGACAGTTGAGTGTCGATAAAATGCTTTATCACGTGATATAAATCGGTCATGCTAGGCAGGCTGGGTTTGGTAATCATTAACGAAATACTTTTGGAGAATATTTTTTTTGGTCAGTGTTAAGTTATGAATTCCCCTTGATAATTATCTAATTTAAATTAACTAATTGTAATGAAAATGATTTTTTAATGTAAACCTTGACGAAGAAACTAAAATACTTCTGAAGGTGTCACATTTGCTATTACAGTGTTCAGAATAATAAAATAGTTTTCTACAAAAGTGTTTTAAAATTTTAACAAAATATATAAAAATATTGTTCATGTTCAATGTTGTTTTTAATATTCAGTTACCAAGTCCATTTTTAGGGTTCCATACCTCAAAAGGAAAAAACGGAACCCTTATAGGATCACTTTGTTGTCCGTCTGTCTGTCAAGACCCTTTATCTCGGAAACGCGTGGAGGTATCGAATTAAAATTTAAACCATATACTAAAGTCTACGGGCCCTTGAAGCTGTAAAAAAATCAAACTTCTAAGTTAACGTAAAAAAAGATACTGCCGTTTAGGGCGCAAAAAACGCATTTTCGATACTCTCAAAGGAATCAAAATTCATAGGGTACTTCCCGTTGACCTAGAACTATGAAATTTGGCAGGTAATAGCGTCTTATACTACACTTACAGGAATAAATCTGAAAACTGTATATTTGTAATTAAATCATAATAAAATATGGTCATTAAAATATGTAATTATTAATCATCTTGGTGAAACAACGGTATGCGCGGTCATAGTTTAACTTCTAATTACTTTTGGATTAATCGCGCCACTAATTATTTTTAAAATATCAATATTTATTATTATTAATTATTCAGATCCTTTCAAATATTGTTATAGTTAATTACTTTTAAAAATAAAATTAAAAAGTAAAAATTTGGCTCTAAATATTTTCGCAACATGGCGGTATGTCACGCTGTATGACAGGGGGTCTTCTTCTTCTTATTTTTGTTTTGGCAATCTACTTTCTTCTTGGAAGTAATTTTTGCCAGTGTCAAGTGTTGAATAGTTCAGTGGTAGATTGTTTCAGTTTACATTAAAATGCGGGTGCATCGCATTCCAATGTTGCTTGGATCCCACATATTGTTCAGTCAATATTTGTATGAGAATCCATTACTAACGTGTAATAATGGATTTTCATACAAAAATTGCCGGCGTCTGTCCAGCAATGTTTCTATTAAAACTCATTACACACGTGTAATTCAGAAATGGAGCGAACTTTTCAATAAAACACAATTAATATACCAGGTATCAAATGTCGCCTTGATGAGCGAGCACATTCCAAAATTTTTTTTTTAATATTCGGTATACTGGTATCACGTGAAAGGCCTTGATGAGCACATTCCAAAAAGATAAAAAAAAATTAAAAACGAAAAAAAAATTTTTTCAATACCTTTGGGTATCAAATGAAAGTTTTTTGAAAAGTTTTTTGGAATATGCTCATCAAAGAGCATATTCCAAAAAACTGAAAAAAAATTAAAAACGAAAGGTATTTTTTTTTTGCAGTATGGGTATCAAATGAAAGGCCTTGATGAGCACATTCCAAAAAACTGAAAAAATAAAAAACGAAAAAATATTTTTTTTTTGCAATATGGGTATCAAATGAAAGGCCTCGATGAGCACTTTCCAAAAAACTGGAAAAAAATGAAAAACTGGAAATAAATAAAAAAAAACGGATTTTTTTTTCAATATGTGTATCAAATGAAAGGCCTTTATGTGCACATTCCACTTTCCATTTTCTTTTTTCAATTACTGTAAGTAATTTAAAATTAAAATAAAAAGCTTAAAACTTTTAAAACTAAAAAGTTTAAAGTTGAAAAGTACTACACAAGCCTTGGCCGCAACTAGGCATTGATGGACTCACGTATGTTCTTTAATGCCTGTCTTGGGTGCCGCTGCAGTAATGTACTATTCCATTTCAAACCTTCGCCCGTGGTCAATTCTTTATCGTAATTCCTGGAAGGGTTATTTTCTACGTGGCGACAAAGGATTTCAAATGGTTATCTATATATAGCAGTCTGCTGAACGGATTTTGATGGTATTTTTTTACAGTTTGGTAGCTTGGAATCCAACTTATAATCTAAGCAATTTTTCACATAATTCCGGTAGGGAGGACCTGGGATAAAGCTTGAACTCTCCGTAGTACAGTTTTCATATAAAAAACTAATAACTACCAACCACTTCTTTTCAAAATATTTCCTTTGTACCGACACAACTTTTCTATAGCTTTATATTATGTATAGATGTAGGTCTATACGGAACCCTCGGTGGGCGAGCACGACTCGCACTTGCCCGGTTTTTTTTTTAAATACATAACGCTATATCGCACATTATATATGGATACCCTCGAAATCTGAATATCTTTCATACCGTCAAATATATTCACAAGGTATATCATGAATAATGTAACTAACTCTCTATAAATGAGCTTATCTCTTTCACAAAAGTGATTTTTGTTAAAAAAATGTCAGCCAATTCTCGTATCAGAATATGGATGAATTATTTAAAGATAAATCTATTGAGTACAGTTGTTGACTTTCGGTGTTTTTTTTGTATATAAGTAAAACTAGCGGCCGCCCGCGACTTCGTCTGCGTGGAAAGGTTTTTTGCTGTCCCTCGGGAACAATACTTTTTTCGGGATGAAAGGTACTGTATCCCTGACAACGTGTATGCAAAATTTCATGATGATCGGTTCAGTAGTTAAGACGTGAAGGCGTAACAAACAAACAAACAAACGGACTTTCGCATTTATAATATTAGTAAGGATTAGTAAGGATTATAATATTAGTAAGGATTTAAATTGAATAAGAGTTGGGGGTAAACTATTTTTTTACTTCTCATGCTCGTAAAGTTCGTCTTTATGTTGGATATAGGCTGCTAAAAATCGATCTTCATGCTCTAGTGCATAAAGTAAAATCTTTGTCTAGGTCTCAGACTCTACGTCAGGTAATCACACACGCAATAAAACTTCGTTAAATAAACTTATTATTTCATTCTGTTTCTTCCTTTTTATACATAATCCTTGTTATATTATTATTATAATAAACAGGATATTAAACAGCAATATTGCAAAAAATAGTATTCTATTTTTTGCAATATAGCTGTTTAATAACCTCACAATCGAAGTAAAAATCAGAGTGTATAACTCGTACATAAAACCCATTTTACCCGAGACGTATATCCACCCGAGCTGCTCGGGTGGATAGTCAAGTCGAGGGAGTGAGTTTTACGCACTTGTTGTAAAATCTACTATTTCCTATTTACCGCATTGTTACCTATTAGTTTTAGTGATATTTTTTCAAACGATAAACAGCAAGAACATCAAGTTGTTGTTACGTCGTCGTTTTTTTAAGCAACTTCAGTTAAAAGCCACTGTAAAAACTTCTCCACAGAAAAGACAGACACAACTTTTTACTATTTCCACGAATTTTAGTGTGAAAATCTGGCATTCAGAAACTAACTAATGATACATTTAATTAAATTTAGGTGAGAGTACTACACGTTCTGAGAATTGCAGTTGAGCATGACAAGACTTCAAGGTGCGTCAGTAATCTTATTAATCATGTGTACAAAATCAAAATAGATTACCTATTCAGATTTGGCTTCTATTTGCTACGCCTACAACAGAGCGCTTACAAGTTCCACTTGCATCTTCAACTTTAAATTCTTCTTGCGTCAAGCGCTCGCAACTAATAAAATAAAACCGGTCAAGAGCGAGTCGGATTCGCGCACCGAGGGTTTCGTGCAATCATAAATATATTTGGATATGTTACTTTAGTACAGTCTTTAAAAAAGTAGGATAAACGGCAGACAGGGGGAAGGGCGAACAGGCGGACAGTTAAGCTTCGTACAGACTGAGGCGAGCGAATCGCGAGCGTCTCTCATTTTGACAGATTTTGATCACGCAAGTCAAAGCAATAACCATAGCCATAGCCATTGCCATAGCAATTTCTTTGACAATGGCTATGGCTATGGCTATCGCTTTGAGTTACGTGATCGCACTCGCGAATTTCGCGCGGAATTCGCCTCAGTCTGTACGAAGCTTAAATTTACAAATCTTAACCACAGCTGCTTATGGTGACTGAAAAACGTTTCAGCCACTCCATATTGCAATAAGTAGGAACTTATTCTTCGTTTATTCGTACGAATAAACGAAGAAATGTATCAAATTATGTACAAATATGTACCTAGTAAGTAATTATATTAGAACCAGCTACCAGTTATTATTGTAGTCTTAGGTTGCACCATCTCTTGACCGATAGTGGAACTATTTTTTTTTCTTAGGTCAGCATTCCTAAGACAGCGCCATCTGTTGACTGGTAGTGAAACTAAAGAATTTTTGTTTGTTTTTTGAATTTCTAAAAAAGTGTGTTATATTGAGACATCGTTTTATTTTTCCTGTAATCTTTACATAAACTACTATCACATAGAATTATTTCAGATTTTTTCTTTGCAAACTTCGAAGATAAGGGGGGGAACGGTATTTTTTTTACATTTTTCATCATAAGTCGAAAACTATGCGGCCTAAGAAAAAAGAAAAAAATGTTTTAAAATGTGCAAACAGCGCTCTTTCATATGATATGCCACATGCCCTAACCTCACTTCAAATTTTTGAGACCCCTTTTCAGTCCCTGTTGTAAAAAAAAATATTTTTTATGTCTTTCTTATTTGCAAAATTGTTGGGCAAATATCATCTTAAACTATTCCAAATTTCAAGTTGATACCATTAGTAGTTCTCGAGATATCCAGCTGTGACAGACAGACAGACAGACTGAGTCACACCATAAGGGTTCCTTTTTTACCATTTTGGTACGGAACCCTAAAAACCAGCCTACCAAAAAAACCAACATATAAAGAATCGTGACATAGGACGCAATTTGTAGTTAAAACTTGATATTGAACCTTATTTGCGAGTTAAGAGTCCGTACACATTTTGCTGCTGACTGCCGCTCTCTCGCTCGCACATTTCATGTTTTCTCAAGATTTCTTAAATCTGAACCGTAATTAAAAAACCGGCCATGTGCGAGTCGGACTCGCGCACGTAGGGTTCCGTACCAAAAAACGGCAAAAAAAATACGTTTGTTGTATGGGAGCCCCTCTCAAATATTAATTTTATTCTGTTTTTAATATTTGCTGTTATAGCGGTAATAAAAATACATCATCTGTGAAAGTTTCAACTGTCTACCTGTTATCGTTATTAATATCGAGCAAAAAACGGCAAAAAAATCACGTTTGTTGTATGGGAGCCCCCCTAAAATATTAATTTTATTCTGTTTTTAGTATTTGTTGTTATAGCGGCAATAGAAATACATCATCTGTGAAAATTTCAACTTTCTCGCTATCACGGTTCATGAGATACAGCCTGGTGACAGACAGACAGACAGACAGACAGACAGACAGACGGACAGTGGAGTCTTAGTAATAGGGTCCCGTTTTTACCCTTTGGGTATGGAACCCTAAAAATGTGTCTCTGCCACTTTTCACAATATGTATAAGATTACGGAGATTTCAACATAATTCAGTTTCGAGTTGCTGAAGTAGTAAAAGTTATCGTTTTTGCCAGTTCAAATAACTGTTAGAAACGATAAAGTTTTGAACTTTAGCAACAAAAAACTGAAATATATTTTAAAATGTTCGTAATCTTATACTTATTGCGAAAAGTGGCCGAGACACATTTTTCAATGACGCACTCAGATTTATAGTCCGGTCCCTAAGAACACTCAATGTATGGGGAGGTCAAAATTTTTCATTAGATGAATTCACTTGGTACAGATGTTACTTGGGTAAAACTGAGCTGATTTAGCTCGGTAGCCATCCGCCCCCCCTTGGCAGATAAGGGGGGGGGGAGCATTCAAAGTTCCACGCCGCCGCGCTTCAGGTAAAAAATCATATCTCCTTTAATATACCCACCACCTCGAGTGTGGTATCATTTTATGGTAAAACAGGGATGAGGGATTTATTTCCAAATCTTTCTATATACAGTTTCGTAGAAAAAAACGTGTTAAAAAGGTAAAATATTGACGATAGTATCAAAATCAGTTAGCTATTTTTGTATTCAACAGTCAGTATCTACTACTAAAAAAATACTAATGCTATGCAAATAAAAAAAATACTTTCTGAAAGAATATTTATTAAGCTTTTAAAAATATAAATTTTATATACAGTTATTGCACAATGTCTTTCTGAAAAAAATCGGACACCTTATGCGACGGAGTTTCCAAACGTTTTCAATTGCAACTGTAAGTTGGTTTTTTCATACAAAATGTATAGAATACAAACTTAACTTTGGTACTTCTTTGTCGCTTATGTTCTTACGGTCTTATACTCTCTCTTAACTATCTTACGGTCAGATACACACTTAGACCTTTTTGTGGAAGTCATAACGACTATAGGAAAAAATAGACAGACTTGATCTCAGAATCAGCAAGTCACAAAACACCAACGCGACGTGGCGCCAAAAAACTTAAGATTTCGGAATGACCAATCAGGAAAACTTTCTACCACATTAAGTGTAAGGTGCAAACAGTGTATAAATTATGGTGGGTAGGTAAGGTAGGTACCCTAAGGACCTAGGCATAAAAATATATCCAAGAAATGGAACTATTGTTACATTGAGTATTTTTATATACTCGTGAGCAGAAAAACGGAATCACAGGCCTATTTTCATACAAACGAGGTATTCTTAAAGCTTTGGTTCTCCGCCCAGGATTAAACAGGGTGTGATCTGATGATGGCAATTTAAAGAATGAATGGAGGAGGCTTAATTTGCCAAAGAAACCAAACGGATCAGAAGAGTCGTTTATACCAGAGACCGTCTACAGTTTTTAGTGTTACATTTTCCATACTTTTTAATTTTCGCTTGTTATTTTTTTAAGTTCAACCTAGAGCTAAACGACTCATCTAATCCATTAGGTTTCTTTAGCACTAAGGACCTCCGCCATCCATTCTTAAAATTTCCATCATCAGATCACACCTCTTTTGATCCTGGGCGAAGAACCAAAGCTTTAAGTTTATCTTGTTTGTATGAAAAAAGGCCTGTTATTCCATTTTTCTGCACACGCGTGAATAAAAACTCTTAATGCAACAATAGTTTAATTTTTGCAATATATTTGTATGCCTAGGTGCCTAAGGTACCTACTTATTATAATTTAAACATTGTTTAATATTTAGACTTAATGTGGAAGGACGTTTTCCTGCCTGGGTCGATTTAAGATCTAAATTTTTGACGCCACGTCGCGTTGGTGTTTTATGACCTGCTGATTCTGAGGTCAAGTCTGTCTATTATTTTCTATAGTCGTTATGACTTCCACAAGAAGATCTAAGTATGTATCAGACCGTAAGATAGTTGAGAGAGACTATAAGACCGAAAGAACATAAGCGACAACGAAGTACCAAGGTTAAGTTTGTATTATATACATTTTGTACGAAAAAACCAACTTATAGCTGCAATTGGAAACATTTGGGAACTCCGTCGCATACGATGTTTGATTTTTTTCAGTTAGATATTATACAATAACTATATATAAAGTATACATTTTTTAAAATCTTAATAAATTTACTTTAAGGTAGTATTTTTTTCTTTTGCACAAAATTAGAATTTTCAAAGATACTAACTGTTGAAAGAAAAAAATTGCAAATCGATTTTTGATACTTTTCTCAATATTTATTTTTTTCTAAGAAATTGTACATCAAATGTCTCAAAAATGAAATCGTCATGCTTGACATAAAGTTGCATTCTATACATTTTGTATGAATAAAAACAACTTATACTTGCAATTGTTAGTGTTGGGAAACACCGTCACATACCATGTTAGATTTTTTTTCAGATAGACATTGTACAATAACTATATAAAACGAATATATTTTTTAAAGCTTAATAAGTGTCCTTTAAAGTAGTTTTTTTTTATTTGCACAACATTAGTATTTTCACAAATACTGACAGTTTAATAAAAAAATAGCAAACTGATTTTGATACTATTGTCAATATTTTACCTTTTAAAAACACGTTTTTCTCTATGAAACTGTATATTGAAAGTTTCAGAATGAATCCCTCATTCCTGTTTTACTATAAAATGATACCACACTTGAAGTAGTGGGTATATTGAAGGAGATATGATTTTTTATCTGAATCGATGCCACCCCCCCCCCCCCCCCCCCCCCCTACCTGCTAAGGAGGGGCGGATGGCTACCGAGCTAAATCAGCTCAGTTTTACCTAAGTAACATCTGTACCAAGTGAATTCATCTAATGAAAAATTTTGACCTTATTTTCTTAGGGACTGTACTATTAAGAAATCTTGAGAAAACATGAAATGTTGAGAAAACATTTTGCCGCTGACTGCCGCTCTCTAGCTGAGAGCGGCAGTCAGCGGCAAAATGTGTACGGGCACTTAATAGCGTCACGGAGTGAGACGAACATCGACCGCTTATCGAGATTCTTTTTATGTAATAGGCCTGCAGGACGAAGTAAAATCGGTAAATACTTGAATTTAATGTACATTAAAAAATGTCCTAAACGAAAGCATTATAATTTAATGTTTATTGTCAGTCACAAAGAAAGCAAAACCTAAAAGAAACCCGCGGTTTATCTCAAAACGCGATTTTTTACGATACGTATCTTGTCTGTCTTGAAATGCTTTAGGCTTCTTCAACGACCTTACAAACTTTTTGTTTTGTTATCTTAAAGAAAAACCTTCAGATCGCGGGAAAGTAATTTGATGACTTTTGTCCTGTATTTTCAAAAACAAATGTGGTAGTAATTATATCTACACTAAAGTAGAATTTTGTGACTGTTTTTTTTTATTAAAACAGATAATCTTGAAATTAGTTACGTTCATTTTATGGAATGCCGGTTATAGTGTAGGAAATGAAGCAATTTTTTGTGTGGACAACCAAACATTAAATCCTCAGTCGATGAAACTTTGCAGGGATGTAATATAGTATGAACCAAAACCTATGTTCAAATATCCAAAAACAAAAATAAACGATTTGGATAATTTAAAAATATGTTTCATTTATGATACTTCATCATATTGTAAAGTTTCGTCTACTGAGCATTTACTGTGGAGGTCCACTAACTTCCTTTCCTACAATTTTGAAATAAGATTTACCTAAGTGTTGTTATAGTCGAAATTACACATGAAGTTACCTAAAATCCATAACTTCATTGATGTGATATTTCATTTGCCGTGGAAATTTCAGGAAATACACAACAAGTAACTGAGGTAAATAACTAACTCATCAAAGTTATTGGTTAAGAAAAAGCATGTAAAATTAACCAACTAACCGATATATAAAATTTAATATAATATAACGAAATATTCAAAAGTATATTGTCGCATTTGTAATAATGGTGCCGCAATTTGCATGAGAGCAAAAGTAAATAGAATATAACTATTAACATTTTAACTTTGCCATTTCTCCTTTAAAGATGGTTGCTATGCGATGGATATTAAAAACTTTAAAAATGCATATTCTTTGTTCCAATAATAATACAATCATTTTGATTATGCAATTCTTTGTGACTTGATAAAGACAATCGGTATTGATAGAGCCAGTAGCGAACTTTATCAGAAAAACAATTTATAAAACCACGATAATATGTCGAGAACTGCTGGCTCTTTTTATCAGCAAAATGTTGTTCAGTTTCAAGATTAAATTTTGAACATTATTTGCATAGATAAATGTACTTGTAAGAGATTTAAAACGTCGGCATTTGAAATACCTGTAGATCAAAAATCTATCGCGATTAAATCGGGTATAAAACAATATGAAATTAATTTATTTCCTGACCACCTAATACGTTATGTCATAAACAATTTTAAATTAAAAAGAAAGTCGGTGATCATAACATTTTCAGAATTTATATGCCATCTTCCAGTTTTCTATTAAAACGATGTCATATTGACTTCAAAACATTACTTATTAAAAAAAAATATCAGTCCTCCAGTCACCATGGCCCCTAGAAAGATGCCGAAACGTCTGGAAACCTAAAAACCAATAAATCAATACTAAATAATTTTATAACAACATCTGAATTAATACCAATATACGCGCTGTAATCCGAAAAGTGTTTTATTTCTAATGAAAATATAATTAAAAAAAATGTGTTCTTTTAGAACACATTTTTTAAAGTGTTTACACTTGACCTGACCTTCCCCTGAAACCTTGGCACATAATTTGGTTTCACCTTTATAATCTTCAGTAAACAAAAGACAACAGAACCAGAATACACAACATAACATACAATAGTAGATTATACACCAAGGGGATAAAGCACTGTTTTATGTCACGGGCGCTACATTGAATCCTGAACGTAACGAAGGACTCCAAATTTAACTCCCGAGCGCAGCGAGGGTGTTATAAGTGCAGTGAGGGATTCAAGCGCCCAAGAAAAAAACAGTTTTATCCCGGTGGTGTATACTCTACTTTTCTCACTTTATGCGAGACAATAAAAAACCAGGATTAGTATTTATAGAATCTTCTAAAGCTAGTAGCTACGGGCTATAGCAATTTCTTTCAGCTGGCGTGGCCTACTCGATTTAACAAACAAATGAAGTTCGTCTCAGTGCGAATCTAGTGGGCCACGGCCTCGGTCTTCGAAAATCGAGTTGGCCGCGCCCGCTGAGGACACATTCTGTTTAGTGAAATTAGACTTTATGGACATAGCAATAAGAATTATGAAAGTGAAAATCACATTATTGACCAGCGGGTTATAATAGAACATTATAACCCGGCTAAAGCCAAGAGATATAATGTCTTGCTTTCGGTAAGGTTTACATGACATATAATTCGGCATTGTCGAGCATGTGGTGTGAAAAATGTTTTAAACATTAGGTATACATACATTTTGATCCTTGTTATTGGCAATCAGAAAAAAATTACGACACTCAATTTAGTTCAACTTTTCCTTATTTTTACACGACTGCCCAAAGCAAAAAGAGTGTATATGTGTTCAGGGTTCATGTATGTTTGTGGGTATGTGAGATTGTGACCATAACTTCCAAATGGCTCAACGGATTGGTGTGTATGGGGTATTGTTAGAATTCTTACATCATTCCGAGTGACACTGGCGATATTTTTTTTTGAAAAAAGTTAATATGGCGACTGTATGACGCCATTTTCAAAAGTGAAAAAAAAAAATTTCTTCATTTATTACAATATGGGCATCAAATGAAAGGCCTTAATAAGAACATTTCAAAAATATATAATTTGTCACCAAAGTGTGTAAAATAAAAATAAATAAATTTGAAAAAAATTAAAAACACGACTGCCCTGCTAAAAAACAAACTAAAAAGTTAAATAACAAGTGTCATTGCAGTGGGGGGACCTCTTCGATTAAAAATTGTTCCACAAAACGGTCCCCTGACTGCAATGACACTTGTTATTTAACTTTATAGTTTGTTTTTAGCAGGGCAGTCGTGTTTTTAATTATTCTCATATTTATTTTTAATACTTCACAACTGATTGCGTAATTTCAAACTTACTGATAAAATATAGAAAATGGAAACTAACATAATATGAAACTATCTTCTAATGTAAAAACAGCATACATATTAACTAAATTAGATATGTACACATCAGTTGTAGGATAATATTGTTGATAACATGGTCGTTACATAATTTATTTCCTTTTCATTTCGTTCCGAAATGAATTGCTGGCACCTATTTTTTTTACATCATCTTTTATCAATAAATCTATAGTATCTCCAATAAATAAAACTCTAATGTTTTACCTAATATTATTCGTAAGCCTAGATCCACCGCAATTTCAATAAGTCGCATCTGCGTACAGGCACAAAAACTCCCATCAATCATTTTACGCAAGAAACATTTATTTTAGACTTTAATCATATAGAAATAAGGATCACTTACAAACTCGTTATTTTACGTGACAGCGCCAGTTTGCGGATCACGATTCGATTTTGCATTTGAAAGTGATGTTCTAGTAATATCCTTAAGGTTATTTGCGCTGTACTTACGTTTGTCATGACTTGAAGAGCAAAAGTACTTGAATTCTAAATTTAGTTGATAACCTAGGCCCATAGACATAGAAAAATTTTCGCTGCGCTCAAGCCTAGGCCATATAATTTGACGTTTATACATTCAATACATTTTTGAAGGAAAAAATAATGTTCCGCATGAAAATTTATAAGGTACTTTAATAAAAATGATTCATAATTTTCAAGCCACTGTAAAAATATTTTTTCTCTGAATGCATTTCCTGGAATTCCCTTTGTTATTTTTATAAATTGACTTGCAAAAAGTTATTTGACATACAAAAATATGAAAACAAAAGAACTGGGATGAATTTGTTACCTAAAAAGTTGTGAGGTCATCCGTATTATGAAATTCAAATCCTAAGGACTTCTTATGCCAAGTATGTTTTGATTTTGTAATAAATGAATAAATAATGGGTGGAAGTAACCACTTTTAAGTAAGGTAAGTTGGTAGACCACGTCCTAATAAAAACTACTCAATTAATAATTATCTATCTAACGTTATATCGTTGAAATAGTCGTAAAATATTTAAATTAATGTTTATAAATTTGAGATTTTTGCATTTACAATGCTATTTTTAAACAATACTAAATAATATACTAGAAAAAATACGAGTATTGATCTGGTGCGAGTCGTATTTTTTCTAGTATATTATTTAGTATTGTTTAAATTAATGTTTTTATTTTGCAACACAACATGCACACAAAAGATCTTCATACGAAAACGAAAGCATTTAAAAACATAATTTCTTTTATAAATTTGTGCATTGCTATGTGGTGCCAAAAAACATCTCGGCTCAGTGTAAAAGATAAATCCGCATCACTGCTGGACCCAGTAGTGGCATCAAGGAACAATAGCTACAAAATGATTTTATAAAACAGTAACATAAACATACAAACAAATATTACTAATGGTTCTGTAGAGCTTTAGACCTCGCGTTAGTGATATTTTTGAACATTTTTGAAATGGCTTAAATATAATTTGCACCATATCTTCGCTATTTTTTTAATTTTCTTAAAACTGTATCGACAAAAAAATCTACAAGGTATTTGGGAAAAGCCTTATAAATCCGAATATGGTAGATAGGGACCATCAAACTGAACAACTTTCACTATGGGACCAACTCTGAATTCGCGAAAAAAAACAGCTGTTTCATACATTTTGATATTTTCGTTATTAGTTTTTGTATGAAACAGCTGTTTTTTTTCGCGATTTCAGAGTTGGTCCCATAGTAAAAGTTATTCAGTTTGATGGTCCCTATCTACCATATTCGGATTTGTAAGGCTTTTACCAAACACCTTGTATTTATAGAACCTGCTCACAAAATTTCACGAAAATCGGTTGAGAATAGAGAGAAGTGCGACCTGGAGAGGAGAACAGAAGGATAGCTGGAAAGTCGGACACAGGGATTGACATTCGAAAGTATTTTTGTCCAAGCTGAAACGGAGACGCTTCGCTCGCGCTTCACACTTGCTCGTTCAATAACTTAAGTATATACAAACAGCGAGGACCAAAAACTAAAACAACAGCATTGCACTATCTATTGGACTGAATGGATTAAGGGCTGCCAAAAAAACTTTCCAAGTAGGTATTCGCTGGGTGCAAAGGTATAATAATCGATCGCAGCGCTCATGGTGGCAAAAAGTAGAAATAATGAAGGCTCTGTAATCTGTTTGAAAACGACATTTAATTTATTTCTAGCGATACAGGAACAATTATATATGTTTATTATCACTTAATAAAATTATTAAAGTAGCTTTATCCTCTTGTTTTACAAAATCTACAACTAAAAAAGAAATAAACAAACCCTAATATAACCAAAATAAAACACTCTTTTTGAATAGATCTTACTTGCCATATTTAATTTAAATGACCAAAAATGATTTGACAACACTTTGTCTACCCAAATCACAGTAATTTTGAAATTTACATTAATAATACAATTATGTATAGTATTTTTTTTTAACATTTTGTCACAAAATGCCGCCATCAAAACGTCAAAACGGTGAGGTCAGAGCCAACAAAGTTGCAACACGCTAGGTGGCGCTAAAAGCGTGCACGGAGCCAATAGGTTTCTTGTTAGTACAAAGTTGCGTCATTATGGAAATATCACAAAGTTAGATTCTAGTTAGTGGCTTATTTATTATACTGCCATAAACAATTATTGCCTCAAGTAGTCATTGTTACAGAAAATGATTTATTCTATGAGCTTGATAAGTAAATTGCAGCAGACCGATGATAAAGATGTTATCGTACTTTTGTTGTTATCATGAAAAAACATTAATCGAGACGTATTTGGGTTGTTTACCGATAATGTGTTAAATTATTTTGTTTTGGTATTTTTATGACATTTGAAATATTATGATGAAAACACAAACTATGTGATATGATTTAACTCGTTGCATAGCAAAAATGTTTTAAAAGTAAACATAATTTAGACTTTGTTTTATAAAAGTTTTAGAAAGAATAAGAATTAGCTTTTTTGACGAATCAAAGCCACGAATCAATGAATTACTAACAGAAATATTATTTGCTAATGATTTGGTTTAGTAGCAATATTGTTTGAGCAATAAAATAAAATAAAAACTTATTGCAGATATTAAAATATTCAAACCAGAAATCACTTCTGTGATTACAAACAAAATGCTTGATATAATACCTATAAAGTATAACTAATAATCTATTTATTTATATACTATTTATTGTATACATACACACAGAACAAATAAAAAGAAACAGTACAAAATAAAAAGGACATATACAAATGGCGGCCTTATCACTAAAAAGCGATTTTTTCCAGGCAACCTTGGGATGGACAGGAATAAAAATAAATGCGATGGGGTAGTTGGGATAATATTAAATTAAGATATATTAGATTGTACATTATTTTATACGATTGATTGACCAGACCTTCATGACAAAGACATGTCACAATCATATAAAAATAACGTTAAATATTGAGAATAAAGATCGCGCATTCATGTCTATATTTTTTAACGAAATGACTGAAGATGTGACAATTACTTTTATCACACCTTTATAATTTGTTCTAAAATACAAAATCCAAAATTATCTAGAACCACATTTATAAAATGACTTGTTGCGTTGGTATATTTTCATTTCAATATGGACTTCTTCAACTTTTCACAAACATTGTGATAGCTATTAACTCCACAGACTAAATAAACACGCTAAAATAAAACAGTAATAGAATCCAAAAATAGCGCAAATTCTATTGGCTTCATTCATAGATATATTTCAACGACAAGAGACGGGCATCTCTCCATCTTGGCGATTTATAACAGCTATAGTTTCTAGATCTGTCTAACTAATGTCTGCAATTACTAATAAAGAAGAGAGTAACTAATAAGAGTTTCTTTATCAGTTTTGTGTACGTACATCTGAGGCCAATCTACTGACTTCAAAAAAGGAGGAGACTATAGCTAAACGTAAACTTGTCTGCAGTCAAAGTTGAACTAAATGCCAATTTAAATTGTAATTTAAACCCTTTTCAAACGATGCAATTTAAAATATTAAGATTACAGACATTTAGACCTTTATTCCGTTTACGTAACCACATATTTTTCATAACTCCTACAAAAAACAGAAGTGTTTTTCTCATTCAATAATGGTTATCATTAAGAATAGTGTTTTGACTGTTTAATTACAATTTCTACAAGATTATTATTGGTTAGTCTACATATTTGTGTCGTACGCTAGAGAATAATAACACATAGAAGCAGATTCTTTGTATGTAAAGTGAGGCAAAAAGACTGAGCCGAAATGGCTCAGTTTTCAGATTTAAATCCTTCATACGTTACCTAAATGTAATTAAAAACCAATAAAAAAGTAACGTATCCCCTAAAGGTAGGAAAATTGAAAATGTTTCTAACAGATACTAGCGCGGTTTTATTGAAAGCACTCCGGTAACTAGTTGGTATTTGGTTCGATTTTTGGTTTTACTGAAACATCGCCGAAACCAAAAATCAAACCAAATACCAACTAGTTACCGGAGTGCTTTCAATAAAACCGCGCTAGTATCTGTTAAAAATTGTTTTATTTCATGTCTAGTGAGCGCGTAAGCTTGAGACGGCAGCTGCAAAGTTACCGGAGTGCTTTCAATAAAACCGTGAAAGTTGAAACTGTTTCGTTCAAATAAGTAGGTACGATTAGGTAACGTATGAAGGATAAAAATCGGAAAACTATATTGGCTCAGTTTCATATTTGCTTCACATTTGACAGTGCGCTTTGTAGGGAACTATCGTTCTAAGTTGCTATTATTCTAAGGTCGTACGTTTATTATTTAACAAATTGTTTTTATCTTCTTCTTTCTTTTATATAGATAAGTACCTAAGATCCCGCAATCTCAACAATAGCTAGGAATTAAAACCTTTGTACTTTTGTTATCCTTTTATAGTCGGCGATTCTTCACCGAGAAAACAAATTGGACTCCAAGATAAAACAGCTGCTGCCTCTCGCAAAATGGCGGATAAACAGTATTTTGATCAGTTTGCGTAAAGAAAATCATTGCTTTTCTAGGTAAATATTGACAATATTTACATTAAGAGGAGGCTCCCAGAATTTGGCAATATTTGAACTCAAATAGTGACGTCTGTACAATCTCAATGAATGTCAAATTCAGATATATGCTTTTATGGACCTTCATTTAGTGGATGACGGCAGGATTTCAGAAATTATTGAGTTTGGCTCGATAGTTTTTTATTCTGAAAACATGTCCTTTTTAAGGGAATTTTTAAAATATCTCTTTAATTATACATCGTTTCTGAGCAAAATTTATGTAAATCATAAGCAAATTACGTGTTCCAGTGACTGACGGCACAAAAATCGTATATATTAATTATTACTATTGTTATTACCAAAAAAGAGATTAAATACCAGCGCGCTGCGGGCGCCGCCTTCGTTAGTACTGCGCAGTGCGCCGTCGAGGTAGGACGTGTGTCGCTCGCGCATCGAATTTTTTATCAGTACGAGCATTGCTTTGCAATCTATCTGTACAGTTGTTTAACGTATGTACTTGCGCAGAGCAACGGAGGGGATTTCGCGAGGGCTAGGGTGGTTTCCCTCAAATTTCTATGATAAAGATTGTATAACTGTGGTATGGGTAACAAACAGCAAAGCGCGCGTGTTCATCGTTCTGGCAGCGCCACGGTCTCCGATTTGCGTGAATTAAATACATCACGAATGTCAATTTTTTGCCAGTCGGGAGCTCGGGAGAAAGTAGGTTTGATGGCGCCCCACTGGAAGAGGTACATCCGAAGATGTACGTATATGTCCATTATTAGGTTTGAGGAGCCACGTCACACCATTGTTTAGCAGCAAAGTAGATTATTTTGTAGCACAAATCCTGAAGTTAGCATCATAATATAATAATATTTTTTTTTTAATTTTTAGCTCAGTAGTGCTGGAGAACGCAATTTGTATGGCTCCTCAATGCTGACGTTTTGCATATAAACAACTTACTTACTGTACCTACCTCAGATAACAATGGAATCAAAACCAGATACGCTTACATTTAGCAAAAATTTCTGTTATATATGGCTTTTTTTCGTTTCCACAACGCGATGTGGTCGTTTGGTATGTTGACCACGACGCGAATTTCGCTTTGTGGTATTTCCATGATTACCACAACGCATTCTGTGCGCTTTGACACGGATTTCGCGTTGTGGCATTTTTGCAGTGACCAGAACGCGTTGTGAGCGTTTTTTCGCTCAAAGACCGATTTCGGTCTTGGACGTACAATATGGCACTGTATCTCTTTCGGTAACTGAAATACAATACTTTAGGATATTCCTTAAGGATTCGCTGTAAAGGGTGACCACATTTTGCAAGGGGTACCTGAAAATTAATATCTAACTTACCTACCTACAATAATATTTATTTACTTAATACGCTTATAATATGGTCATATTTTGACTGCACCACTCAGGTCGTCTGATATGATGTCAAAGTAAATAAAAAAAACTACTTGTCCTGGTTTCATTCATATAATATGGTTGATGGTTACCTTTCACAGCGAATGGGGAATGTCCGAAAAAAAACAAATTAGCTGAATATTTTTTTATAGGTAGGAATAAGCTTCCTTAGTAATAGAAAAAAGTTTCAGAATTTTCGGTTGCGTAAAAAATCTTAAAAAAATGAAAGTCTCTTCGACTTCACAAATGTACGAAAGTAACAGCAGAATGGAGATTATACCTATGCCACCACATGCCACAACAACAACAACAAGTATTAAGAAAAAAGTTTTGACATTACTTTTTTTTAATACCGTGTTGTGGTTGTGGCAGCAGGTGGTGGCAAAGGTATAAATTCCATTCTGCTGTTACTTTCGTACATTTGTAAAGTCGAAGAGACTTTCATTTTTTTTTTTAATTTTACGGAACCGAAAATTCTGAAACTTTTTTCTATTACTAAGGGAGCTTATTCCTACTTATAAAAAAATATTCAGCCAATTTGATTTTTATCGGACATTCCCCATTCTTAAGGAATATCGAAAAGTATTGTATTTCAGTCACCGGAAGAGATACAGTGCTGAATTTTATAGATGTACTTAGCCGACATTTCTGCTGAATGTTAGTGTCTCTTGTTTTGTACAGCAAAATTCAGGGCACCTGTAACCAAACTGAGCATGCCAATATTTAGTTCTACCTTAGCAAACCCGGAAAATATCTGTAACGAGTATAACACAGCTACTTTCCGAGAAATAAGCCGTTGATTCAATATGCCATACAATTGGTGCATCGAGTAGAAAAGTTTTAATTTAAATATAACATCATTATCGTAAATTAATCTTCTTGAGACATTCTCTGAATGTTGCTCACCACAGCAATACACACACACAGTGTCCTTATTTGTGCCTTGTTTTACCAATTTTATAGTCATTAAGTAATTTTATTCTTAAATTTTATGTTTTTTACTTTTAACTTTGACGTTTTTTATGTTACCGTAAATGTAGTGACGGGGATAGTAATATTTTGAGACTACTACTTAATTTGGTCGGATTCGCGCTAAAATTCGATTTCATCGCCATGCGGACTGCAGCCCAAAACAAGAGTATTTCTTTGTTTTTTGACACCGACAAAGAGTATATTTTTATTTTATTATTTTTTAACTAGATCAAACTGTCATAGGAGAGGCAAAGAGATCTAATTCCATGCAGCCAAATAGATATTATTTTTTTTACTCCCTCTTGATATTTTTTTTTATTTGTTGTGCATATAGAATCGATGCTTGTTGGTATAATCTTCTTCTTAACGTGTCGACTCGGTATATATATAATTATATTTGTGAGGACCAGAACTCAGCCACTGATATCGCATTATCGCGTTGGTATTATTATTATGTAGGTATTATTTCGTTGAAATTGTCTTTTCTGTATTTTATAGGAAGTAGAATTGTTTTTTTTTTGTTTGTCTGTCGGTTGTCGTCACCAAGTAGGCTCCTCCAGAATACTAGCGTTGCAGTGGTATGCTCCGGTATGCCACTGTAGCATTGCTGAGGTTGGGGCCTAGTTGGCCGCACACAAATTAGTTCGTGTAGGTACATTGTTTTCTTTTTTTTGCTTTATAACTTTTATTTTTAATTACCTTACTGTCTATAATGTTTTACGGTCAATAAATAGTTTTTCTTTCTTTCTTTCTTTCTTCTTAGTACCTAACTAATAAAATGTGTATATACTGAATGGGGAATAGTAAAAAGCATTTTCTTTAATTTTCTTTCTTTCTTATTAAGCTATGTAAGCTTGCCACAAAAATATAAATACTTATCTATAGTTATATTACTTACTTTTATACTTACCTTTATAATTCTAATGAGTGTTCTCAAAACAGATCAAGCATTGTTTGCAGGCGAAAAGATACATAAAAATCATATAAAATATATTTTTTAAATCAGTTGAAAATTTTGCACTTTAAAAATCGGAAACCGGGGCGCTGCCAGAACGATGGACACAAAGCGCTCGGCCGCGTGATAAAGTGCGGGAGCGAGACAGTTGCGAGTAAAATAAGTGGGTGGGGGGCAGCAAACGCACGTAAAAATTTTGCAAGCGGACTCTTAATAAACTTGTGTCTCAGTGATCTGTAGACTTCGCTCAAATTGTATGTTGTTTAAAAATTAATCTAATAGATGTCGCCACAAGGTTGACAATGCTTTTGAAAAGCTATGTGTTGTTTGGTAGGTTAGGTATTCTTTTATTATATCTATCCGAATCTACATGTTGCTTCTAATATTGAAGCTTTTTCAAATGGGTGAATTTTTAATCGCGGTACTCAAAACTGGCCCGAACAAAAAAATATCATTATTGACCCTGCTCTCAAAATTTCACGAGAATCGGTTGAGAAATGCAATCTGTAGAGGAAAACAGCTGGACAGCCGGATAAACAGACATACGAAAGATTTTTTGCCGTAGCTAAAACGGTGACGCTTCGCTCTCGCTCGGTCTTAAATTGTACTGCGCCAGTTTCACAAGATAAGTTTAAATTAATTACCTACTTTAATTTTAAAATACTTTTAAAATTTATTCACGTAGTATTTTCACGAATTCTATATATACTTCGCACTTTAGTATCTGTAAAAAGTGTACCTATATTTCAATGACTTTGTATAAGTGAAACTGATATAAGAAACGATTTCTTTCCTATTTCAGAATTTATATAATAATATAAGGTAGTGAAACTATTTCTTCGGTGATTAATTACTTTCTTACACACAACTTTCATACAAAACAAGTTATCGAATTACCGTCAGCCATAGCGGGTATACTAACTGAATTGATCTGGTACCCTAATATGATTAAACAATAATTGACAAGAAAGTTATTAGTTCTTGGTGGAAGCAGACGTCTTTTATTTTAGGACAAACAACACTATGGCTGATTGGAAACAGCTGTGTTCTGTATTTTCGTCTAATAAATTAGTGTTGTGGTGGAAAATGTACCGCTTGGCGCAGTGGCAGAAATCCTGCCTCTTGAGTCAAAAGTTCTGCGTTTGATATTAGCCCCAGCAAAGTAACATTAAAATGACAATGGGCCCAATTGGTCCAAGATCTTCCGCCTTAACAGGGACCGGATTGATCCCTTAAAAACCCCTTTCGTTTGTTTGCGTTTTTAGTATTTACAGAATGAAAATTAAAGATTTTTTGATAGGAAAACCCTATTCGATATGCAAACATTATAATCATAGCAGCAAGAGAATACTAGATATCATAGATCTAAAGGGTTCCAGTCCCTGCTCCATAAAAAAATAATCCCGGCATGGATTGTGATAATCTTTTGTCATAATCATGTGAAAAGTATGTACTTTCATTTCCCATAAGTCTCACCAGTAGAGGATCTTGGACCAAGTCCCACTGTCGTTTGCAAATTATTGTTTTCGGAACAGACCCCCTAGCCAAAGTAACATTTGCAAATCTTCGTTTTCGCTTCGCTTTCGAAACATGTATGGGATTGACATAACGTTTCGTTAACTATCGAATTTTAAGACGTCAAATCCATACATTTTTCGTAGCGAAGCGATAGCGAAAATTTGTAAATGTGACATTGGATACAGGCACAAATTTGACGTTTTGAAAATCGATTGCTAATAAAACTTATATGTCAATCCCTTACATCCTTCGAAAGCGAAGCGATAACGTGTAAGACGCATCGGTCCTGGGTTCGATTCCCAAGGGGGCACAAATTGTACTCGATTTGGTTGGTGGTAGGGCTTATTTCAAGTCCGCCTGGCTAGCTACCACCATATTACCTAAGTCTGACGCCATGACAACAATTTGAAAATTGTTGTGTTCCGGCTTTAGAGATAATATAGCCAGTTCATCAGTGATGAGGATTCCGGGTGTAGTGCGCTTCCACCTTCGGCGTTATCGTCACTTAACATCAGGTGAGGTAAAGGCCAAGCGGGTAGTGCTTGGCATAATTTTTTATGTACTTGGCGTTGTACATAAAACAATATCTCCCTCTGGTATTAACATCCTATGACTGAATGGAAACACATGTATCTTTTTTGTCTAATAATTTAGTGTTTGTGATAGATAATTATGTAATTATTAGATTCAATTTATACTTTGACCTCGTATTGACTATACTTAAACAGTAAGTTTTTTTGCTATTCAATAACTTTAAACTTAGTTTTTGGTCAGGCTTAAGTTTTTTGCTATTAATGGAATAAACCCATAGATGACCTCATCGTTTCATAAGATTCTGTTAAGTTTATAAAACAGCACTTAAGATTGAAGTTATTAAATATTTGCTTAGTTATAGTGCAATGTTACAACAGATTTTTCGGATGTCATCAATTAAATTACCAGATGTTGGTAGCTATTAGTGCTAAATATTATTAAAGTGTCTATTTTTCGATATTTTTTGTTACAGCAAGAAAATTAATAATTTGTTTAAAATCTGATTGTTTTTTAGTTCCAAAGTAATTTAAAATTATTACTATTACTTCACTAGTGACTAAATCCTCAAAGTGTCTGAAAAATCTTCTTTGGAATATAAAAAATTACACGGCTGGTGCGTCAATTAGGTTTACAGGTAATGTTTTTGATTAACTTTGATAGAAAATTAAAATAACTTAACAAAAGGTTTCTTATTTTCTCATAAATATCTAGTTTAAGGCCGTTGTATGACCGAAAGTGGCGCCCTCAGAGGTTTTTATTTAATAAGTTATTAATAGAAAAAGATTTTAATAATGTCTCTCGTGGAGATTTTAGGGCCCTTGGTCTAGTATTTTTAGAAGGTATCACTACATGCCCTCGTAGTCATTCGTAGAAGTAGATAGAAAATGTGTCAAAAACGGCCACTTTTAGCAGTTTTGCTATCTACTTCTACGAATGACTACGAGGGCATGTAGTGATACCTTCTAAAAATACTAGACCATGGGCCCTAAAATCTCCACGAGAAACATTATTAAAATTGTTTATTAGAATTATAATATTCAATAAAATTCACCGCGGCGCCACTTTCGCTCAGGGTACCGCCTTAAGATGTACTTATATCTATAATCTACATCAACAGTAATAATGTTAAAATATCTGATATTAGGTGCTACAGGTTTTGATTAAGCATAAAACATAATCAAAAAACTGTAACATTTGAAAGCTGTAAGTAATTGAATAAAAAAGAATATTAAACTGCAAAATGAATAAATTCCTATGTGTAATGGAAAAGTTAATCATTTTCTCGCTTCCGAAGTTCGTGAAATGACTTATGTCTATAATATTTCTCCATTGTTCGCGGCCACAATAAGAAAGTTCGCCTTTTGTCGTTGGCTGCCCAAGTTATGTATCGAGCCATTAAGAATTTCGGAGACAAGAACGTAATGCGATCTTATTGACATTATTGAAAGCTTTCATAATAGGAATGACGCAATTAATAACATTGTCGTTAGCTGAAGAACTTGGCTCTTTTTGTTCGGTAAGTATCGACTTTGATCATTATTATTTCGGATTTATTCTGATTGATTTAACCATATCTGTATACCCTTAGCACGAACAGTTATTTAGAAAAAAACCGCGCGTAGAAATCTTGGACGAATAGAAATACTTGATTCCTAGAGTTAGAGTGGCTGGCAGACGGAATTCCATTTCGGAATTCCATACATACGTAATTCCGAACGCAGCTAATCCACACAAATCTATGGACTTACCACATACATTCGGAATTTTACCGTATGGAATTTTCATACATTATCGATATTCCGTTCAAAATTCCAAATCGGGAATCGGGATTCCGTCGTGTATAGGGCCGGATTTTTCTCTATGAAAAATCTCATTTTGGTTTTCGTCTGTAGATGGCGCTGATACAAAATTACGCTATCGAGTGTTTTAACGCGCGTATTTTTTTTCGATATCTGTTCGTGCTACGCGTACTGATTTAATTTAGTTATTATTTTGAAAGATGTTAATTGTATCAGTTTATGCTAATAGTTAAATAAGAAACAATTTGATACCTAGGTACATACAAAATTTGTGTACGGCACAATAGAATAAATCGTTCCTCAAAGGTACACTTCTTTTCTCGTAGATACACTTTTGAAAAAAGTGACCACGGCATCTGCAAAGGTGCCGAAACGTCGGGAAAATAAAAAATTAAGACAAACACCAACTAATTACCAAAGTAATTATAATAAATCCGCGCTAGTATCCGTTAAAAAGTGTTTAATTTTATGTCTAGTTAACCCTTTAAGCTTGAGAAGTGAATATTGTATGAAACTACGCCTATCCTGCATGCAGGATTCAGGAGGCTGAATCCTGCATGCAGGGGGCCTTTTACAAAAATAACGTACGCAATTGCGTAACGCAGTCATTTGGCCACGATAGTCGTCCTCAGTTCGTCGGTTGTAGTTATAACAAACATTTTAAAGTCGGCTATCGTAACCCATAGACTACTGAACGAACGATATGAGATACGCTAGAGAGAAACTGTCAAACTCACGCAATCACTTTACAATATCGCATACGAAATGATTTGTAATAGGAAACAATCAAAACGAAGCACGGACGCAGCTGCGTGTATCGCCTTAAACTTTTCGTAATAGACCCCCTGGTGGTTTTGTTTTGTGGATAAATAAGCAATAGTTCTTTCTGACTTGCCTATCTCAAAAAGTTCCTATCCTATCAGAGTTACCCATATTACAGCAAAGAGAAAGAGGGCACGTGTAGGGATTTTGGATACAGAGCGCGTCATAATTTGCGCGAATTTGTTTTCGCCTTTAAGGCGGTTGTATGACCGAAAGTGGTTTTTTGACCTATGTTCTTCGTAGAAAGTTCTTTAGTTTAAGCAACACTGTCACCTGTTTCAGTATTGTCAGATAATTTTGTTTCACCCTACATAGTAATTGAGGATTCCGGGTAAAGTATGACCTTATCGTTACTTATCGCCAGGTGAGACGAAGGTCAAGAGTTTTTGTGATTGAAATTTCGGATGTTACTTTGCCATTTAAAAACATATGAATATTTTAGCACTTATATGCAGAAATAATACTTGTAATTTTATTGTTTTAGTTTTGCCACTTACGTCAATAATAGAACAAAATTTATTTTGTATAGATAAATGCCACATTGCAGACTTTTTTGTAATTCTATTGAATTGTCAGATGCTACATATTTGTAAATTGTAAAAAGACAGACAAGAAAAAAACGAGTGACAAATGATAGATTATATCAATATATTATATATCGCTAGTGAACAATAAGTTGACGCAACTAACCCATAACGTTAATGACAAAATGACAGTCATTAAAAATAATGTTAAGTAGTTAGTGCGTTATTATTCTCAATTCTTTTTTGGCACACAGCTGGGCATCGATCGTTTCTCAATGGTGATTCATTAGTATTGATTTTTGATGTAGTTTTTATTGCACAAAAAGGAATACTATTGAAATACCATTCAGACACAATTAGAATCAAGGCCCGCCACAAAAAAGGATTTGTCTCAAATCTGGCGAGCCATCTCTGCGTCTAGTTTCATTTTAATAAGGATATATTCGTCGTTCCTTGAATAATGACAGTATCATTTCTGACACTATTCTTTATTCTACGAAATGGTAGTCTGGTGATCTGGTGTCAATCTGCTTATTATTTACAAGATATTTGTAGCTTTGGCTTTTTATTTATTGCTTTTAAAGAGAGAACAAGAAGCATTTTATACGTCTAGAACTCTAGACTTTGAATTCTAAACGCAATTGCAGTGGAAATATACAATTAAGTTATATAGATTTTTATGTTTTATTTAATTCATACAGATCTTGCATGTAATAATTTTAATGTCATTTAATATTACTTAACTGATAATTAGGCTGGACACATAGCGAGAAGAACCGATGGCCGTTGGGCGGAAAGGTTCTTGAATGGCGATTGTGCACCGGACGATGCTCCGTGGTGGGTAGGCCCCCGACAAGGGGGACCGACGCGACGGTCTGGTGCGCGGTCGCGGTGCGCCGCTGGATGCAGGACCGATCGTCGTGGAGATCCTTGGGGGAGGCCTATATCCAGCAGTGGGTGTCGTGCGGCTGATATGATGATGATGATGAATTGATAATACTAATCTTAGTGAATCATGCTTGGATTTCTTATTTTTATTTTAAAATTCTGTGTACCGTACCGTATTTTGTGTGAATAAATTTCGACCAAGGAATAAATAAATCTCAAGATAACTTATGTGTACATTTCAGTAAAGGTATTTTTTAATGGATTTCTAATTCTATTAATTAAACTTCATTGAGTTACATCTCATTTCGCTACTTTTCATGACACGTACGTAGTTATTATTCAAATGAAATATTAATGTAAAGCAGCTACTTAATTCCTTTGGCCTGGTTTTCAATTTATTTCGTACTATCAGAACTAAATAAGTCTGCCGTCGTTTTATTAAAATTTATGCCAAGAAATAATAAAATATTTAAATTATGCCATTTTTTGTTGGCCATGTTGTCGCAATATGATATATTAGACATTTGTCAAACCATCTTAAAGATTTCAAGTAAGTACGTTAAAAGCATACATATTGTAAGCAAAACTCCTACAATTTCAGTGTAGGAAAGGAAGGTTGTGGACTTCCACAATAAATCCTCAGTAGACGAAACTTTACATTATGATAAAGTATAATAAATGAAATATACTCGTATTTATTACATTATCCAAATCGTTTTTTTTGTTTATGGATTTGTACATAGGTTTTGTTTCATACTATATTTCATCCCTGCAAAGTTTCATCGACTGAGGGTTTAATGTTGGGGTCTCCATACAAAAGATCGATTCATTTCCTACACTATTTTGCGGATGAGAAACTTTGCGATATCATTCCACGCCGATTAAATATTATGATAATTTATTAAATCAAATATTATACTTTACTATTGGCTAGGGACTCGAACAATCGTACGGTATTTGTTTATTAACGTATTTTAATTTTCATATGAATTATCATAATTTATTCAAGATTGTGAGAGGTACGTTTGAACGAGTCTTTTATTTTAATTTACCAGTTCAGATGTATGTGTTTATTAGCATACACTTCCACGTGAATCGTTTTTGTTTGTAATTTATGTAAGCGGTCAAGGTTGTTTTCCATATCATAAAAAGGAGTTGGCTGGACGAAATTCTCCAATGCCAAAACAGCTAAGTATACTGACAATACCTACTGAAAAATTGCTCATTCTTTTAGTTACTGTTGTAATAAGACAGAGCTGAATCTCACAATATAGCTTTAAGACTTGGGCACATCGGCTGCGTAGACACGCGCGTAGTGACGCACCGGGTTACGCATACGTCTACGCGGCACGCAACGCAACCTGTCCCTTGCGTACCCAGCCGCTGTGGCAGCCATGTTTGCGATTCTAGTGCGCGATGTAAGACGAAGATTGAGTAAATGGACTAATTTTTTCGCAATAATATAATTAGTTTTTCTTTAATATCGTTATTCATTACTTAAAAACAAAATAAAACACCACTTACTATCGGTAGTACCGGTGCTATTTGTAAACAAATACAACTGAATGCGTAGTCACGCGCGTAGTGATGCACAGGAAAGATACGTGCGTGTTCATATTTGTTCGGTGTGACGTCCAATAGGGAATGCCATTGAGTACAACGTCATCAATGCGTTCCGCTCTGCGTAAGTACGTAGCCTGTTGTCTCATGAGAGCTGCAATGCGTAATGCGTCTACGTGCACGCGTACGTTACGCAAGCGGTGTGCCATGTCTCATAAAGTTTCAGACATTACAACGTCATGGTACGTCTACGTGTACGCTTACGCATACGCTTACGCATCCGGTGTGCTGGAGCCTTTAATGTTACTTTGAACGCCCTTGCACGTTGCGTGCGACAGCTAATCACTTGTGGTAGCGAAACATCTGCGGAACTAACGAATCACCACTAGTGAAATGTAAGAGTCGTCGTCGGTGTAACAACCATATTCACGAAACTGTACCGAAAAAGGACGAAACTGTTACTATGCCACTTCGTTAATAGTAGAATATAAAGTACTTGTCTATGGGAAAATTGATTTCACTTTTCGATGATAGATGGCGCTGTATAAATTTCCCACACAAAATTACTCTATTGAACTTACCCACAACTTTTTTCTCGATCATCATAATTATCAGCTGCACGACACCCACTGCTGGGTATAGGCCTCCCCTAAGGATCTCCACGACGATCGGTCCTGCGCTGCCCGCATCAAGTGGCTTCCCGCGACCTTCACCAGATCGTCGGTCCACCATGTCGGGGGCCTACCCACGGAGCGTCGTCCGGTGCGTGGTCGCCATTCCAGAACCTTCCCGCCCCAACGGCCATCAGTTCTTCTCGCTATGGGTCTTGCCCATTGCCACTTCAGCTGAGCAATCCTTCGAGCGATGTCGGTTACTTTAGTTCTCCTGCGGATCTCGTTTCTGATTCGATCACGCAGGGAAACGCCGAGCACGGCTCTCTCCATTGCACGCTGGGTGACCTTGAGCCTCCTTATGAGACCCATAGTTTTATCGATAAGTATACTTATTTTCTGAATAAATCTCTTCAATCATTCAATCATTATTAGTAAGGACCAATCACTAATTTAGTGAGGCTCATCCTTAGTTCACTAGCACCATCCGAATTCCAAAATAAAACTTCAAAATAGTAGTTTTTTTACTAAAATGTAACTAAGTAGTTCAAGCGTTAACACAACGTTTCTAATCGATGTCTAACCTTGGGTCGATAACTGATACAATTTTAATGAAACACCGATAATAGCGAAATGCCAAAGTGCAAAGCATTTACTGCATTTTAAATGCAGGCTAAATGAAGGGCTGACAAGAATACTGGCACTTTGTAAAGGAAAAGTGTTTAGAGGGCTCCACACTCGCGCCGCGAAAGCCCGCGAAGGCCGCGAACCGCGAGTGTGGAGGGTTTCGTGGCTTCGCGTATGGGCTTCGCGGCTTCGCGTTCGCGCTTCGCGGCGTTCCCCGTCCGGTGGCGGATTTTTGGTCCGCGTCAAAGAACTTGTGTGCCGAACTAATGTTGCCGTGATTCGCGGCCGCGGTTCACGCGCGAGTCTGGAGGGCTATATTTTTCGCACCGTTTTCATGAGCGAACCGCGCCCGTGATTCGCGGCCGCGGTTCGCGCGCGTGTGTGGAGCCGGCTTTTAAAACTTCAAGTTAAAGGCTGTTTGAAAGCATTGCACATGTCACCGGAAAACCGCAAACGAGATATAATTTGTCGGAACTATTATATTCCGCTATATTGATTTAAGGCTTTCGTGTTAAGGCTGTGTATCGACATTTTAAAGAAATTAGCGTTTTTCCAATGAAATTATCTAAAGAATTAAAGCATTACTATTGATGTAAAAGTTTTAGGAAGCAAAATTCTTAAATTAGTGCCGTATAGAGAGAAAAACATAATAAATAGGGTATTTGACAACATTGAAAATATACTACAAATTGTGGTCATCCTAACAGATATTGGCGTAAACAAACATATTTAGCTATTATATAGACTAAATTAAGTCTATTAATTGATTAATTTCACCTAGAAAAATGCAATAATTTTTGAATTTTTTTCTATGGCAAAACACTCTAAGATTACTGATCATGTCACTTGCCTGTAAATAAAATAAAATAAAATAAATATGGCTTCAGGCGTTTGACACGACCATAGACTTAGGATCCGCGATTGATAGCTGTCAAATGGATAAGGATATTACAATGTTTGCAGGCTAGTGACGTCAACAAGTCACGTGTCCAGCGCCATAGCGTTTTAGGCGCGGTTTAAAAATTTTAAACTTTAACACTGTTTTTTTAACGAAATACATTGATTTTTCCTGAAATATCAATGTGGTGCGCTTATTAAGTAATAAGGAATAATTTAAAATGGTTTTCCAAAATTAGTCAAATAGCCTATTGTCATGTCAGGTTTTTTAAAACAAAGACAATCTGTTCAAGTGAAATTTCAAATTTGCTTGTCAGATGTATTTTTCGCAAACGTTTCAGCTGTAACAAATAAGAATACGACTCATATTTATTTTTTTACTTATTGTTTGTATAGTCAATAAAAAAATGCTCAAATTGGTACACTTTGACATTCGTTTTTACTAGTATTTACAGAACTAAAGTCATTTTATATTTTTCTTAGGAATAATGACGTATTTGTCTAATGTATTGCGTGTTTTGTATATACTTGTATCTATTTAATAGGAATTTTTAAAGTTCGCCCTCATTACGGCTCACGCAGTTGTTTTGATCATTTGTATTGAAAATTTAAAAATGGAACGTGATGCGCGTCTACGGCCTTAAGTAGATGACAAGGTCATGAAATAATTGGAAGGACGCATAATACTATACCCTAAATAAATTGGGATAAGGGCAGGGAAATCATGTTGATGACCTCACTGGAATTAAACGTAAAACCTGGGCTATCAGAGATGAGGACGAGATAATGCCAGGGTCTATTACATAAAAACAATCGCGATAAGCGAACGAGTTAGCATATCACCTTGCGATAACAACAATTGCTTTCGCAAGGGCCGTGCACGGGATGGGTGACCAAAGTTTATCATCTCGAGCTCTTCCGTACTTTGGAAGGCACGTTAAGCCTTTGATTTCGGTTGCATTTGCATTTTTTAAGATCCACCAATCCACATTGAGCCCACATAGCCCATCCTCCTTATCCACATATAACAGTGTTTCTTAACCTTTTTGCAGTCACGGACCACTTTCAGAATTTAAAAAATTCCACAAACTCCTGTCAAGGAATATTTCAGGAAAAGAGAACGCAACTAAAAATACTTTTACCTTTCTAGTGATCGTAATTTTAATACGTACTTATATTTATTTTCTCTTTCTATCTATATACATTACCTGTCCTTTAAGTTGCGCCCATTCCCCTACATCTACTTATTTATTTATTTTTCCCTCAGCCAAGGTTGCCTGGAAGAGAATGCGATTTCACAATAAGGCCGCCTTTTGTATGTTTTCTTTTGTCATTTTGTTACTTTCTGTTTTTGTTTTTGTCGTGTGCAATACAGCTATTATTAAGTATTATTATTTTATTATAGTTTCAAGGGTAGAAGTAGTAGGGTAGTAAGAAGGGTTAATTGTGGACCCCTGATACGCATACTGCGGATACGTAAGGGTCCGTGGACCACAATTTAAGAAACCCTGACCTATAAGGAAGGCCCAGTGTACTCATCGCTCAACCAATTTGATTGGTCTGTAAATTCTTCGCTTTTAATTAATAGTTTTATCCGGATGACAAAGTTTTACGTTCGTGCGGCGAACTCATTAGCTACCTTCATTTCTCAAACGTCTTTTCGAGATTAATCTTACTTTAAGAACTCTTTTAAATGTAGCTCTATAAAAGATTTTACGACCGAGAACTATTCGGAAGTTTTCTGAAGAAAAACGCTTTTACTCTTTAAATACCTTTTGTGCCTACTGAACAAAGGTAGCCTTTGATGAGGAACTATTAATGTACGATATTTCTGTATGGATGATATTAATAAACGGTAAGATAATTTGTAATTTGGTCTAACTACAGTTTGACCTGATACGCAAGGTTATTTTTAGTTAATACAAAACCTCTCGTGAGGTTGATCAGACCATCAAACTGAACAACATTCATTATGAGACCATCCTCGAAATCACAAAAAAATAAAAAAATAAACAACTTTCTGTAAGAAACATGTGTCAAATTTCGCCAGAAAATTTTGGTCATCCCATACTAAATTGATCACGTGATCTCTTTGATTTAAATGGAAAGTCGATTTTTATTTTACATATTTGACCTTAGAGAAAGTTGTTTATTTTCATGGACTGAACACATCCTCAAAATTTGGATGGTAAGTTCAAAATGACCCTGTATATAATAGTACGATGTCAAACAAATTATTGGCTGAAATTTTTATTCAAATACAATGGGCACTTAAAAAGGATTTCTTCTTCGTCAAAGGCCAGTCTTAAGAACTGCCTAAGTTCTTGCCTAACTTGTTTAGGTTAATCCTAGCGAAAAAAATTTCTTGCACTAACCTTAAGCCGTTCCTAACTCCACTTAGGAGGTTTCTAAGTTTATGAGCCGAAATAGGAAGCGCCCAATGCGTAAGGCAATACTTTAAGTAGTATTTTTTGTGTTACAGCATGAAGTTTCCCTTAACCTGTCCAACTTCGGTTGTCAAAGAACATAATAAAAAAAATTATATGTCATTTACATACTCAAAGTCTTTGTCAAAGACTTTGACAAATTCAAACAGATTTGTTTTTAAAAATAATGGCCCATAAACAATCTTTACTAGGTAATTTCCTAGTTTCGTCACAGCTGAGACATAACTGTTCGTGTGAACCAAATTTTTAGTTAGGCTGCTCTTAAGCTTAGGTATATCTTAACTAGGACAAGCCTAACCCGAGTATAGTGTAAATGGGCATTAGTTTTACAACAATCAATCCTGAAGTTTTATAGGACTCATAAAATCCACAGCCTAAAAGATTCAAAGCTACTGTCATTTTTACTTTACGTATCTGACCACAGCTACCGCAGGCAGTAAATTTTCATGTTTCTGTATTTTAAAGGTCATTTGGGCCTGCTTGGGCCTTTCTAAATAATGTAAAAAGCGGTGGTATCTCTCGCTTTTAATGAAATGAGGTGTCGCTTTTCCCTAAAATTTGAAAACAAAATTTAAAAGAAAATAAAATCGTCTCGCGTTCGCTACCTATTCAAAATGTTTTAATATTTAATAAACGTGTGTGCCGTACTTATGTTAGGTACTTTTTTGAAGTGTAGGTATTTCGTTATTGATCGAGCGACCGCAAAGCGTCTCTGCTTCAGTTTGGGCAAAAATGCTTTCGTATGTTCGTTTGTTCTCCTCTACAGGTCGCATTTCTAAACCGATTCTGGTGAAGTTTTGTGAGTAGGTTCGATAGTTTAATAGATTTTTTTATCGAGCCAGTTTTTTGAAATTTTTTGAACCAAAAAAATTCACCCATTTCGAATATATTAAAAATTAGGAGCGCCATCTAGTCTCGAATAGATATTATAATAAAATAATACCTACTTTAAACAACATACAATTTGAGCTACTAACGCGAGGTCTACAGCTCACTGAGCCACTTGTTAATTTTGTATTATTTTCTGAATTAATTGTGATTAATTACATGACTGCTCAAAAAGGAGTGTATGTGTTCAGGGTTCATGTATGTTTGTGGGTATGTGAATTTCTTTATTCCACCATAACATCTAAATGAATTTACGGATTTAGATGTATAGGGAATAGTTGGAATCCTAACACCATTCCGAGTGACACTAGCTATATTTAAAAAAAAAGTCAATATGGCGGCTGTACGATGCCACTTTCAAATGTGAAAAAATATATATTTTTTCAATATTACAATATGGGCATCAAATGAAAGGCCTTAATGAATACATTCCGAAACTATATAATTTCTCACTAAAATGTGTAAAATAAAAAAAATATATATTAAAAACATACCCTGCCAAAAACGAACTAAAAGGTTTAATTAACAAGTGTCATTGCAGTCGGGGGAGCTCTTTGATCAAAATTTGTTAGAAAAAACGGTCCCCCGACTGCAAGACACTTGTTATTTAAGTTTTTAGTTCGTTTTTGGCAGGGCAGTCGTGTTTTTATTTTTTTATATTTTTTTTTGGATGTTGTTATATCGATTTTCTTATTTTCAGATTTATGAGCCTCGGACTTCATAATGTAAGTAAAACATTAAATTATTTGCTTGTTGGTTCTTTTAATATTTGTACAGACAATATTTAATCTTACAAAGGCCTTTTAAGTGATTTCACTAAATATTCCTAACACTTAATGGCCACTCAACAAAATATTTATTCATGGGACTTTGTCGGGATACTTTTTTGAAACCAACTATAGAAAAACCATCTTAATAATAAAAAAAAACAAAGGTTAACTGACCCGATTTTTTACCGACTTCAAAAGGAGGAGGGTACTCAATTCGACCCATTTTTTTTTTGTTTTTTTTTTTTGTTTTTTGTATGTACACCGATTACTCGAAGACGGCTGATTCGATTGAAATGATTCAAACGTTATTAGATTAGGTGAAATTTCAAGTTGGTCCCATTTTTTTAAATTTTGAAATCGGTTCAGTACTTTTCAAGTAATCTTGAAAAAAGCACGAAAATAGTATGATTTTTGTGTGAACTACCTCGATGATCAGTCGTATAACTTCTTTGTTTATGAACTGAATAAGATAATTATTTTTTGTTTGAAAAGGGATATCTTAAGTGTAGTTCTTTAACCGACTTAAAAAAGGAGGTTCGTAGTTTGACCCGCATGTATGTATGTTTCTCCGCGATTAACTCACATTTGGCTGAGCCGATTTTTCTACCCAAATAATATACCTACACTACCCAATACAAAAGGTACCTACACTAAAAATTAAAAAATAAAAATTGTTTAAAAAAACAAAAAACCGACTTCAAAAAACCTACCTCTAAAAAGCAAGAAATAATATTCGTAATAATAAAAACACGTCTATTGAAGTCGGGTGGGGCTTTTAGAATAAAAAAAAGGAATTTGTCCTCCAGCCCCACCCCCACCCGACTTCAATAGACGTGTTTTTATTATTACGAATATTATTTCTTGCTTTTTAGAGGTAGGTTTTTTGAAGTCGGTTTTTTGTTTTTTTAAACAATTTTTAGTTATTTTATTTTATTCTTTCGTTTCATGAATTGTGTTTGATTATAGAAGGAAAAACTTTATTAATTTATTATAAATAAAATAGGTTTATATTTACAGTTTTTTTTGTAATACGGATAGATTTTAATGCCTTGCTTATTTTCAGATTCTAGTTAAATTCCAATTAGTTTACTTGAAAGATTGAACTTCATAGAAAGCACTTTATTCAAATGGCGTTAAGTATCACTTTATTGAAAATCTTCTCTTACTCTTAACGTAATATCGTATCTTGATGGTGTTTCAAAAGTTTGACATTTTTGTGTTTCAGTAACAATAACTGTAGAAGCAATACTATCGAAACACAATTGAGACACGATTATAACATTAAACTGATTAAGATCGAGACCCTGTTTTAATTATAAGGCGTGTAAAATCTTAGTGTAACATTAAAATCGTTTTATTTATAATCTGAGAATTCAAAGCCTCTCATTAAAACTTAAGTACTCTGGGAATCTTCAAACTTATGCAATCGGTAAAGGCTGCCTTGAACAACTATTAATAACTAGTGGTTTTGCCCGCTATGTTTAGTTAGTTAAATTAAAGAAAGCTATTTTGAAGTAAAAACTTCTTTAGTGGCGTTGTGCACTTTTTGTATGGGGAAAAATGCTAAACTCGCGTCAGGAATCGCGTGGCTGATCGAAAATGCGTAAGACGGATGTGAGATCCCCCTCTCTTTCTACGGGGTGCGTTGAAAATGGAGGCGCGTCATTTTATGACGTAAACACTTGTGTCACCAGCCACGCGCTAATTTTGAAAATGGAACTAATAGCAGCGATCTTTTCGGTCAAATCATAGACTTTTTATACTCTGTGACTATACTTGGTTTAAATCGTTGAATGCGTGCATGTAGAAATTAAAAAGGCCACTGGCGCGAAATCTTTAGAATTTTTCTCTAATTACAAAATGATTGAATTGTGTGACTGTATAGTAATAGGATAGGAAAGAACTAATTTTAATCCTTTGCCGCTAATTTCAAAATATCAAAAATGCACAACGTTAATATTCAAGTTTTCACTTCTGCCGGCACTCCCGGAGTGCAACCCGATTTTTTACTGTTAGAACTGGTGCACAAAAGCAACTTTTGTCTCCGCAATTAATTTGTCTCTCACATCAAGTCTACGGTTTTCTATGAAAGTGCGCACACGTAGTGACGCGACAGCCAGCGATTTTTCATACAAACCATGTGAGAGACAAATTAGTTGCTGCGACAATAGTTGCTCGTCGGCGCTTTGTCTTAATCTATTGTAGCAGTTCAAACCAAAAAAACTGGAGAGGAGTTTTTGACGCCATTTTGTCGAGTTCAGTTCGGTGTCTGTTTTAATTATTTGCAAATTGATTCATAGTGGATATTGTGTCTTAAAATTGTTTCAATTTTGTGGTACAAGTGTCTACGCAACTAAACAATATGTATGGGATAATTGAAATATGCACGATCTTGGTTATGTGAAGCTGAGACTTACTTTTATTGTAGTGATGGCTACCTTCGGCAGAACTTACCGGGTAAACTGTCTTGATATACTTGATGCTAAATGCTCCAAGCAGCATTGGAATGCAATGCACCCGTATTATAATGTAAACCGAAACAATACCTACCACTGGACTATTCAACACTTGACACTGGCAAAAAATACTTCCAAGAGGAAAGTAGATTGCCAAAACAAAAATAAAAAGAAGAAGATAAATGACAAATAGGTACACATGACAGCATATAAATTTAAACAGTTGAACTGCGAAAACATATTTTATTACGTAGGGTAAAGACGGTCTCCAGGTTAACATGTATCGTGCGTAAATTAATTATTTTTTCATGTATTATGAAATAAGAGATACTCCATAATTTCATTAAAACATTGATGGAGTTTTATTAGTTCAAAGTTTCAGGAGGAAACGACAGTTCAATTAAGTTTCACATTAACTCGAAAGCCTTCAATGAACCAAAGTCAATTAATGTAAATTTGTTTGTCCTTTCCCCACAATGATTAATGCGTTGAATTACCTCTAATTTAATCCGTAATTCCTGTGAACCAATATTTCCGATATCTGTTTGATAATAATTTAATAATGGCTACCGCGCCATTCGGTTTCGATAAATTAATACCCTGATATTGAAACACACTTTAATACCGCGATTGATGAATAGTTTGACACGTTAATTATTTGACAAAATATGGTACCTATGTCTGTAGCTTAAAGCAAGACGGGCTTTTGTCGCAGCCGGCGTTGCTCTAAAGTCTTTTTTCTATATAGTGGTTTGAGGAACAAAATGACGAAGAAAACGAATGCTTGTCGAAAAACGGTAAAAGCTGAAGGTTAAATCAGAATTTTAATGCATTTAGTTATTTCCGATAGGTACACAGTCAGCCGCACGTTATACAAAACTGCCATAAAAACCCCAATTTATATATTTTTTCCCGTGACAATACTGCGTGGCACTGCCAGTAGTGTCACGGGATTTTTTTCTTTCCCGTGACTGTACCAGTAGTGCCATGGGTAGAACTATTTATTTTGAATTTTAACATATTCGTATTTAGGTGGGACGCAGGCAGGGAAATAAAGAGACCGTCTTTGAGTATAAACTTATTTATTTTAATTTCTTATAGGCACAACACTCTCAACACAGTACAATAATAATTCACAAAACGTCATAGTAACCATTCTGAAATACTTCTATCCGTCGTTCTCCCATTCACTCACACATTCCGTGTCGCAAAGTTGAATAGAGTTGTCGTAAGTTAAGTTTGATTGAAATTGATTACTCTGTTGTGGTAGCCCAGCATGCTGTTGACTGTACTTAGATTCCTAATTAAATAAAATCCGCGATTTCATCATATACCTATCAGCCGCACGACACCCACTGCTGGGTATAGGCCTCCCCCAAGGATCTCCACGACGATCGGTCCTGCGCTGCCCGCATCCAGTGGGTACCCGCGACCTTCACCAGATCGTCGGTCCCCCTCGTCGGGGGCCTACCCACGGAGCGTCGTCCGGTGCGCGGTCGCCGTTCCAGAACCTTTCCGCCTCAACGGCCATCAGTTCTTCTCGCTATGTGTCCCGCCCATTGCCACTTCAACTGCGGTTTATTTAATTGTCATCACCAACACATTTGATAATCATGGTGACCGCATTATTCAGTGGCCATGAAATACATTATACCGATTAACTTTGATATTGCGATTTATAAATACAAATACCTTTATTACTTGTTAAAATATATTATGAAGTCGGTTGTGGTCTAAATTGTTTGTTTAATTAAAACACTTTTCAATAGTATAATGCCTAAAGGTCATTGGGTATTTTGGTCGGACGATTGACCTATGGCATATACAAACGAAATAGGGCTAGATATGTAGACAAATGTACCACACATTTTCACAATGCTGAAAGTAAAAACTTCTGTATTATTAAGAAAAGTTTAATAGCATAATACATAACTCGCACATATACTGCATAATTACTTTTTTCTGCCGGTCGGTACATACAAAAATAATACATATATTGAAAAGTGGGATTAAATTCTTCGATTTAAAACTGGTTTGATTTTTGTACGTGAGTTTTCATCAAGTATGTCAAATATGCCCAACGACCTTTCATAAAAAAATCTGTGTATTTAGCGATAGGATGCGGTGAAAAAAACTAATATTAGAACAGTTATTTAGGATATTGGTGTGTCATTAAAATACAAATTAAGGACAAACAATAAAAATTAAGCACTCAACTTTTTTTTATAACTAAAGAAAATACATCATGATAGTTTAAAAATTTTTATGAGGAGAATGTGAATTTGACAAAAGAAGTATTGTCTCATTTTTCCTACACAATTTGATTCAACTAAGATTCAAGAACACACAAGCTACTCTTTATTAAATTAATAATAAGAAAAGGTGTCACAAAATATATGGAGTCTGGGCCATACGTCTATGTACAGTAAAAAATAGGTAAAGACACGATACACGTTTCTAATTATCAAACTATAAAATAGCTTTGTTTTTTGGTTGATACAATATAAATTGTACATACATTAAAGTAAAAACATAAGTAAAACAAAAACTCATCATGGCGGTAGATGGCATTTTGATGCTATTTGTGTGTCACTGTCAGTTAGTTCACTTTGAAATTTCAATTTTGAAAAATTCAATTTTACAGATAACTAGCGACCCGCCCTCGATTCGCTTCGGTGTAGTGGTGAAATTTGACGCCATTTATTATACATACATACCTTCCTTTTGAATCACTCTATCTATTTAATAAACAGCATCAAAATCCGTTGCGTAGTTTTAAAGATCTAAGCATACATAGGGACAGACAGCGGGAAGAGACTTTGTTTATACTATGTAGTGACTAAAAACAAAACGTAATGGAACCATAGACTAGACTGAATGACAGTATTGACGCCTTTCGTGTAAAAAATATAGGTTAGTACATTATATAAAATTAATTGCATTTTTCTCAGAATCAGTAAAATCTCTATATTTTATTGAGATGGTGTACATAGACGTGGCCCGGGTCAGGACATCATCTTTATTTAAAAAAAGGAAATACGTTAATTCTTTGTAGTTTCTATACATTTGGGTATGCATTGGAAATTCTTGAAACAGTTCTGTCGCAACTTTTAATGAATGACCCACCTGAAATTAACTCATCAGACTTAAGTGCTTTGATCAAAAGAAAATCACGACAATACCATTTAAAGTTTTTCACTCAAGTCAAGTAATTAAATAGTTCATAAGATTGACGAACTTAGTTAACTCTTATTAAGTACTAAGTTATATTAGAAACTTCTTCAATCAGGTAATTGTTCCCTGTTATTATATTTTATTGGACCATTCGGCTCTGATGTTTCCACAGCTGTATCTCTTTGTAGCTTAGAGCATTTAAAAATGCTCTAAGCGTTGTAGCCCACACATGTAGGGTGAGTATCCACTTAGGTTCGCGAACCTTCGCGCTCCGCAAACCTGGTACAATGTGCAATAGCTAACATTTTATTCTCACTTTGATTAGAGTGTATACGTATACACTCTATACCAGGGGCGAAGGGTCCATACAAGCCGATTCTCATCGGCTTACCTTTTGGAAATCCCACCCCACTGATCTACTATGAAGATTACAACATTTTTCATCATTTTTGTAGAGCGACTTACCTTTGCCATAATTTCACCCCTCGCCACTGCTCTATATGTATCCTACTAATCCTACTAATATTATAAATGTGAAAGTTTGTGAGTTTGGATGTTTGGATGTTTGTTCCGCAATCACGCAAAAACTACTGAACGGATTTGGATGAAATTTGGCACACAGATAGTAAAAAACCTAGATTAAAACATAGAATACTTTTTATCCCGATATTCCCACGGGAACGAGAACCATGCGGGTGAAACCACGGGCGGCCGCTAGTATTATAAATGTGAAAGTTTGTGGGTTTGGATGTTTGTTCCTCAATCACGCAAAAACTACTGAACGGATTTGGTTGAAATTTGGCACACAGATAGTAGATAGCCTAGATTAAAACATAGGATACTTTTTATTTCCCACGGGAACGGGAACCACGCGGGTGAAACCGCGGGCGGCCGCTAGTATACTATAAGTATACTCGTATACGAACCTGGTTCGCACACGTGTGCGAACCAGGTTCGCATACGAGTTCGCACACGTACACACTATGGCGCACTGTTGCAGCACAGAATAAACAAATTTTTTGGTGCAGGTTTACGGAGCGCGGAGGTTCGCTAACCTAAGTGGGTACCCACTCTTAGACCCGTATGAGATTCCCAGGAAGTATAGGATTTCCAGGAGGGCACATTTGAACTCCGTTTGGTTGTTGATAGGGCATATTATTTCAAGCTCGTCTGGCTATCTACTACCATTTTACCTTTCCAGCTATGAGAGGTAAGACAGCGAGTTCCTCAATGGTTGAGGATTCCGGGAATAGTGGGCTTGGGTCTTTTCAAAGCTTACCTTCAGGTGAAATGAAGGCCAAGCACTTACCCGTTGTGCATAAAAATAAATCTTACGCTAGAGCGAGTATACCACTCGATGACGATCGATCATCATCAGCCGTATGAGACCCACTGCTGAGTATAGGCCCCAAGGATCTCCACTACGATCGGTCTTGCACTGCCCGTATCCAGCGACCTTCAACAGATCGTGTTGGTCCACCTTGTTGGAGGCCTACCCACGGAGCATCGTCCGGTGCGCGGTCGCCATTCTAGAACCTTTCCGCCCCAACGGCCATCGGTTCGTCTCGCTATATGTGCCCGCTGCCACTTTAGCTGAGCAATCCTCCGAGCGATGTCGGTTATTTTCGATCTCACCGATACCGAAAAGCGCGGATTTTTTGAGAGTTATCTCGCTCAAGTGAAAGATATTTTTCCGTGAAGGCAAAATAGGGAGGGTTCTGAGAAAATGCGTTGCCGGAGGTGTCTACCGATGTCACTCATCCCTTTCTTGACGCGTGTTCATTAAAAGCACTTAGGATTTTCCTACACTCCTGAATTTAAGTAATGATATAACCTCAAGCTTTTAGGACTATTAACATTAATGATTATATGTAACTAGCTGTGATGCCTAGCTTTACTCAAGGAGTTGATATGATATTGTGTGGTAGTTGGGATAAATAAGAAGAGATTTTTTTTATTGAAAACGTATTGTAAAATGGATTACGAGATTGGAAGGATATGACAGGGTTGCAGAGACGATGTTTTGTGTTTTCTATTGTGATATATTTTTTTATCAGTTGTTTTAGTGAGCATTTAAAAAAACTATCTGTGAATTTAGTAGAATTTTAATAGAATATAATCAAAATAGCTACCTACCTACTTATCAGTAGTTATGAAAAATTAATAGTTTTCTCAATCATAATATTTTTTTTATGTTTAAGTACAGAAAAATTATTCCGAAAGTATTTTTTTTTGCAAATTTATATAATAATATAGTAAAATTGAAATATAATTTTCCTGTTCATATCGCTTTATAGATTTCTTGTTATCAAAATAAGATTGCTACTTTATTTGTCTGAAAAGCTTGTTAATAACATAAGCTTTTCTTTTAGATAGACTAAACATTTTTATTTTTACTTCGAATGATTTTTTATCCCACGTGTACGACAGGATCAATTTACCGGTAAAGAAGCAAAATTTTTAAAATAAACGTTACTACAGGGTGAAATTGAAAACAGTCAACAAATTTTGTGGTGTGGCTTAGACGGTCAAACTGAACAACTTTGACTATCGGACCAACTTAATCAGAGCAAAAAAATAATCAGCTGTTCTATACATTTTGGTTGAGTAGATATTGACGTTTTCTATGAAACATCTGATTATTTTTTGCTCTGATTAAGTTGGTCCCATATACAAAGTTTGACGGTCAAAGCCACACTATATTTGTCGAGTGTTCAAAAAATCACCCTGTAGATTGGTGATTGATTTTATCAAGATTTATTTTTAATATTAAATTCAAAAAAATTCAAAATTCAAAAATAATTTATTCAGTCTAGGCTGTTACAAGCACTTGTGAATGTCATAGAAGCTACGCCATTGGTTCGCAAACCCTAAGCGGGAGACCTTGTAACGAGAAGAACCGGCAAGAAACTCGTCAAGGGCTGCTTTTTTCTCCCTGTATATTTCATACAGAGTCGTCAACATTGAAAAATGAGCTCTACGTTTAAAGTGAGGTCATTTTCCATCACAATAATTAACAAAAGTTTGCACACAATGGGTAGGTAGGTTAAAATTAAATATCTACAACATTCAGATAGGTAAATGTAAGAGTAAATAACTGTCAACTAGTTGAGAAATCTGTCTGCTACTCGAACCAAAAAACACTTGATGCAAGACATACAAAATAAAAACGCAACTCTTACAATTCAATATGCGTTAAGATAGGTACACAGAAGCAGACCCATTCCCACTGGCAGCACCCGTTCACGATTCAGAAAGTTCAAGTTGCTAATATTTTCATCACAATAGTGAGTGTTATTGCAAACTCGATTAGCTTAATGTAGGTATACTTTTATTGGAGATTATTTTTGCATAATACTATTTTCATAATTGTTTATGCTAGAAAAGAAAATAATTCGTTTCTAATCACTAAGGTGGGAGTAACGCGCCCACGAGCTTTCGCTATCAATTGCTGTCACCGCTAAACTACCGAGAGATATTGGTAGTTTTTATTTATTAGCTGTCATCTTCATATCAGCCGCACGACACCCACTGCTGGGTATAGGCCTCCCCCAAGGATCTCCACAACGATCGGTCCTGCACTGCCCGCATCCAGCGGCGTCCCGCGACTTTCACCAGACCGTCGGTCCTGTCGGGGGCCTACCCGCGGAGCGTCGTCCGGTGCGCAGTCGCCATTCCAGAACCTTTCCGCCCCAACGGCCAACGTTTCTTCTCGCTGTGTCCCGCCCACTGCCACAACAGTTAAGCATACGCTGTAGCCCAGAGTTATTTTATCAATGTGCGGAAAAACCGTCGACATTATAAAGTGACAATCCATAAAGTTGAAATACTTAGCTATTTTATTTTTAGATTTTGCATTCACAATTCCTTTTAGAAACGAGTTATTTTTCTAAATTATTTTTTAAGAGCTATCTGATTAGGTAACTTGTCGTTTTGTGTTAGTAGTCCCTAAGTCTTGCTAAGCTAATGTCATCTTTAAAAACGGCTTTATCTGAAAATTAACCGATTAAACGAACGCAATATTGGCACCCCGAAAAGTTAAACAGAACCCGTTGTGTTTTATTCAACAAGTGGTCATTTCTTGTTCTAAATTCAACGTAACCTGCATTGAATATTCGATTTTGACCTTCAACTTTGCCAACAACTTCGGACCCGGAATTTATAACGAAGGCCTAAACTGGGCCAATCGTATATAAGTTGCGGTGTGGTGTGATATTTAATTTATAAAACATCATATTGTAAGGTTGAACGTTTTGAATTTATTACTTGATTTTGGAATGACAATTTAATTGTACCTCCTTATTGTGCATTTATAAAAACTCAAAGAAGAAAAAAGAGCAAGTTATTTTATGAAAATTTATGACAACTTTCTTAAAAGCTAAATTTTCATCCTGTTTTACTTCGTTCGCATAGTGATTACGGAAGACCAATACATATTAACAGCTCTGCTGTTTATGAACACTCAAAATGACTGATGGAATTTCAAATAAAATGTGTTATTATTGATAGTTAATCTTTACTTTCGGAGTGATGCAATCAGTCAACAATTCATCTACTTAATAAAAATGTTTATGGTTCGAATATTTATTAATGTAATAATGATGTGACGTCAGTACGGCGTTAAATTTGATGGACGGGGCGGGGAAAATATTTATGACGAAGTATGAAGCTATCTTTTGCGCTGTTTATATACAGTGTTTAGTTTTGCGTCTATTGCGCTGCTTGCTTAAAACAAAAGTTGAAAAACACCATTCAAATAGTACTCATTGTATTTTATAGTCCTTGTACTTAAAAAAACAACGTTAGGTTGGGTATTAAGTAAATCTCACACATCGATGTACTTTGAAGACAGATGCGTTTCGAAGTTAGTTTTATTAAAAACGTCTACATTTACTGCCCCGTACACAAACGTCTCATGTCATGACAAGTCGTTATAAACTTATGAATCTGAAAATTATGAAAGTTAATATTTATGTGATCCTGGTACTTTGGGGACGCTTCTATTGTACACTACATTGATACAAGAAAGAAAAAATAAAAATATAAAATATTTAAAAGCGGTTTGAATTAAGTACTTAATTAGCGTCGCATCTTCGTGTATTGTTTAAGGTTGTTGTAAAAGGAATTAAACAAGAATTGAGCAGGTAAAATCAGTATTTACTAGTGAAAATTTTGGTAACCAAGTAAACAAAGTACAGGTATGAACAGCTGTCTACGATGACATAGAATCATAGAATTTAGATTAAACATTGTAACTAACCAGTATCACAACACACCCCCTTAATCTAAATTCACAACAGTAAATTATCGATATAGCTAGGCAAAAAGCTTATACAAAAAACTAAATAATCTATTATAACTAAAACTCTTAAACAGCAGAAACAACAACAATGTTGGCAGGTGGTTATGTAACACCCATGCTATCTAAGCAGTACTTATGCTTGATTCGGCCTAGGGGTTTGGTCAATATATCTGATGGCAATTTGTCAGTTGGTAAATAATGTAATTCAACAATTTTATCATTGACCTTTTCACGAATAAAATGAAACTTGACATCTATGTGTTTTGTCCTATTATGGTGGACGGGATTGGATGCTAACGCAAGTGCACTTTGGCTGTCAGAATATAAAACAACTTTTGGAAGCTCATCTGAAAGTTCAAAATATAGGCGTCTGAGAGCTTACATGAAACCGGCGGCCCTTTCTACAACGATAATGAAACGATCACCAAAAATAGCACAATCTCTCTTGTATCGTCTGATTGTACTTCGGATAAATCTCGTGGACCCGTTGGGAATTCATGTATGAAAATTTTAAAATATATTTTAAAATTTCGTGGACCCGGTGGGTAATGAAGAACAATAGAGTCATGGAGCTTTGGGAATAACCCTTTTATGGTTAATCTGTGTAGAGGCATGGCAATCGGCGAGAGAGCGTGTGTACAGGTCACCTGTGGAGGTGATCTGTGGTACAGGTAGTGGTAATTTTACAAAAATGTGATATTTTACAACTAAAAACCATGGACACGCGTCTCCTGGAGCGTGTCGCATTTTGAGAATCGCCTATGTCTTTATAAGTGACTTGCAAAACCCGTCAATTTCGTTAATGAGGAAGCAGATTGTGATTGTGACACAAGATGACAATGATAATGGCGGATGTACGGTGATGTTACACACAACGAACTATGAATTGTGGGAGTTTAGCGATCTTTGTCAGCTATCTGCGTCACGGAAGCGTTTTATTAAAATACCATTAGGCAAGCGTTATCGTGTAGGTAGAGCAAACGTACACAATAGATTACCTACTGTATATGTACCGGCTCATTTAATACTCGGTTTTTTATATTACTGTGCATCAGATACATCGATATCTAGATATGATTCATTTACAATTAATTTAATTTATACATTTTTATTTTTCAAACTCATTTTTAATTGCAAAAAGAAATATTGGAAAACTGCGAGTGTGACTTGCCGATCTATTCGTATTTTTTTAATGTGATTTAACAACTTGCTTTCAGGGTCATTTTGTATTCACCATCCAAATTTTGAGGATGTGTTCAGTCCATGAAACTGAACAACTTTCTCTAATAACACATGGCCAAATATATAAAAACAAAAATCGATTATCCATACAAATAAAAGAGATCCCGTGATCAATTTAGTACCTATGAGATGACCAAAATTTTGTGACCAAATCCGACACATCTTTCTTAGAGAAAGTTGTTTAGTTTCATGGACTGGACACAACCTTGAGATTTGGAGGGTAAGTTCAGAATGACCCGATATAGACATTTTTCAGGTTTTTCTTCTATTCACAAAGTTACTTTATCATGGAGAAAAGGCAATCGGCTTTTGTTTTCCATTCTTAAAAGCTTTTGGTAAGTAAAATATGTGTCTACGTATTAAAATATGAATACTTGGTCAGTCATATGACAGGGTTTTCCCTAACAATCAATTGTTACTAACTCAATGATAACCAGAATGTTTCATAGATTTCAACGATTATTTGATATGATAAGTAGCAGAACAGATTGGTTATCGCTAAGTTCTGATTATTGTATTTTCAATAACTCCCATAGATAAAACTGTAGTTGTAGATAAAGGAGGAAATGATGAATAAACACTATATTAAAAAACCAAAAGATAGTTCTTCAAAGTTATTGAAAGTTTTTTCAGTAGTTCTATTTCTTTTCTACCGCACAGAAACATCATTTTCTAGAGCCGGGCGTGGGCGAGTGCGGTTTTCTCTCTCTAGTGAAATATGTTTCTGTGTGACGGAAAGGGACAAAGCTACAGTAAAAAATAAAAAAAAAATTAATAGTGATGTGTCCAATTTCCAATACAAATCTAGTAAGACTATATTAAACAACAGTGATTGGCATACGGTGCAACGCTACTTGTATAAAAAAAAATGCCCAAAATACCACAAATAACCGTTGCATAAAGCCTCATTTTGAGAAGTTAAAGGTTAAAATAAGAACTCGTCATTGTAAAAATAGAAAAAATATCTTAAAATCTTAGCTACTTATTCTCTCAAGGAAAAAAGTATGTGAAGGCTCTCAGCTTTTTTCTCATTACATTTCGTTTGTTTTTCGCGAAACAATTATGAAACGGGGAAATAATGCAAACAAAAAAAAGGCTTGAATATTTTCGTCGCTTTAACTTTGTCCAACCCTTTTCCTCAACGACAAAATGCCTTATTTTATTGAAAACTCCGGGATTCTTTTCGTTACATTATCAGATGTATAAATGTTTTGTTGTCGTATTAAAGTATTGATAATTGTTGTTCTTGATAGGAATCTATGATATTATAAACTTTTTAAAATTGTGGAAAAAAGACAGCAGTATTCGATGATTTATTTGCGTATGTATGTAAAAGAAAAACACTTGTGACGAATACTTACGCAATTTTTTGAAATCAAACAATCATAAATCAACAGATGTGTTATTTCAAGGGCAGCGGTAACCAAAAACATATTTGGATGCTTTTTCAGTGACATTCTATTGACATTGCCAGAAGTCAGACGATTTAAAAAAACAATCGGTACTTAAATGTAAACAATCCACTTTAAAAGTCAATGAGAGTCCATGTATTATATACATGAGAACATGCGATCATCATACACAATTTGTCATACAAATATTCTTTATCAAAGGCAGTTTTATTAATTCACTGATTTCAATAGATTTTATCACGCTGTCTACAGCTGATTAAATATTTATTGTTTCTCTTTGTACTTTGGATTTTATATACTTACCAAGTTACTTGGAACAAATAGTTTTACACAGTTTTTACACATACTACGCATTGTTTATTACTTGTTTATTGAAATAAATAAATACATAATGCTACTGCTAGGGCGACTTAATAAGGAATAGGATACACACATAGTTAAGGAAGTAATAAATACTCTGATACAAAACACAAAAATGTTTCAAATGCGTGTTTGAACCCGGGACCTTTGCCACGATAAGTAAGACTGCTGATCTACCACACTGTAACCAAGTGCGGACTATGATTATACAGTAAATAATAAGTTATTACTTAGATGTACTAAATACAAGAGTGGGTACCCACTTAGGTTTGCGAACCTCCGCGCTCTGCGAACCTGCAACAGTGCGCCATAGTACGTGTGCGAAACTCGGAGCGCGCTTCGCATTTTACGATCCGATGCGAACGAACACAAAGGAGGAGCAACTAAAAGTTCGCAATAGCGCACATTGAGCTCCGCGAACCTGCAACATAGGTTTGCGAAGCTCGAAATTGGTGAAATGTACTTATTCAAGAAAAAAACGATAAGCTTGCAACCTTGCGTCTATGCTCGAGGCTTTTGAGCTTATTACAGAAAACATTGACATTGCCGCTGAGCTTCTTGGCTCTCCGCAAACCATATTTTTCAAATAAAATTATTTTAATTGTATTTGTATTCTCATTAGTTTCTTTTTGCGTGATCTTCGCAACGATCCAGACACAGTCAACAAAGATAATGATCAACCAATCATTAACCATTAATCTAATAGCTCGTGACTGCCAAATCACTAAGCCAAGCCAAAGTCAGTTTGGGATAGAAGCGAGACGATAGAAAGTACTATAAATACTAAAGCCGGCCACATACAAACGGAATTCCGAAACGGAATATAATATGTATGAAAATTCCGTACGGAAAAATCCCGTACCTAGTGTGTGGTTGGTCCCTAGATTTGCATAGAATAGCTGCGTTCGGAATGATTCCGTTTCGGAATTCCGAATCGAAGTTCCGTCTGTATGTGGCCACACTAGCTCAGTCAATTTAAAAAAAAAATATGTTTTACTGCGTATATCGAAAACTTTATTCTTGCGGTAGGTACCTACTTATTTATTGAAATTTAAGTAATAAAAAATCTCCCCTAATATACATATTTTAAGAAAAAAAAATCATCATTGGTGAAGCTAAATAAATTTGGTAACCCATCCCAAGGCCGACCCAAACGAGAGTTATTTTATTATAAATTCTAATACATACTTCTAATCATAAAATTATACATACATACTCGAATTTAAACACAAGTTCAAAACAAATGCATAGAATATTAAAGTGGTTTAAATATTAATTAAAAAAGTCAATGACTACATATTTTGATAGAAGCACCACTCAATATTTTTCTTTCAAGTTTAAATGATATTCAAATTAAAAATATTTCTAATAAAAGGTTCAACATTAAGAAAGCTATTACTTTGCATCAAACTCTTAACATAATGTATCAGCTTTGATTTATCTAGTGAAAATAATGAGAGGGCATAATAATAATATTATTTTTTATAACCATCATTACGCATCTGGTATTCATAAAGATAAAATGTTCTCTGAATATCCACTTACGTTTAAGCATCATTATCTAGACATCAATAAACTTAATAGACGTTTTTAGACTAAGATATTTCTGCAAATGATTTTTAAAGTACTATACTGAAAACTATAATTAAAGTTAGAATATTTGGATGTTTTTTACTTAATCACGCAAAAATAGCTGAATGGATTTGGATGAAATTTGGTACACCGACAGTTTATAGCCTGGATCAAAACATAGGTCATAGCAAAACTATAGCGTACCTTGTATAGCAAGGGTGCCCAAACTTTTTCTTAAGGAGATCGACTTAGCAAAAGTTTATGACTAAGAGATCGACATTTTGACCGCTTGTCCATCAGTCATTTTTGATGTCCCCACTGCTGGGGCACAGGCCTTCCTTATGGGTGGATAAGGAGGACGGGCCATAACCCACCACGCGGGCCCAATGCGGATTGGTGGGTATTAACGACTGCAAATGCAGCCGGGACCAACGGCTTAACGTGCCTTCCGAAGTACGGAAGAGTTCGAAATAGTAAATATTTGGTCACCCATCCCATGACCGACCGACCGGCCAGGCGCTAAACCACTGCGCCACCGAGCTCCTCTGCTCCTCCTCTTTTGACCGCTTAACCCACCAAAAATCTATCAAGTCACCGTTTAACCCGACAAATATTTATCACTAATCATTTTAGCCATCCTTGAATCCTCTAGCGATCGATCGTATGGGCACCTCTGTTGTATAGGAACTGATTATTATTTCATCATTATCATCATGGCTGTCCATTATAGTCCAATACAAGACGCAGGCAGAGGGGTGTCACTCTGCGCTTAAACTTTTAAATCAGCCTACTGCTCGCGGCTCACTCAGTCGAGCCAGCACACGAGGGATGTCGGGTGTCAGTTGAGACAGAGCTACGCGACTAAAGCGACAGAAAGAGAAGGTGCATACAATATTAGGCACGCAGCACTGTGCATTTTGAAATTGTACGTTATTGCCGTGCACTTTTTTTCGTAGTAGGATGATATTGTCATAAAAACTGTGCCAGGAGGCTCATCGGCAACTCAACATTAGCTACGGCGGAACATCAGAGTCTTAGTCACCGTCGCAACCTAATTCCGCCATCTCCCTTCTACCGAGACAACCAGACGTACGAATCAGCGCCACCGTTTTTTTGGTGGATATTCCAAAGACTCGCACTAAGCGTTTTGCAATCATCCGTACCGCTAGAGAGTGGAACTCCTCGCCTGAGTCTGTGTTTCCCGATAGGTACAATCTGGGGGCCTTCAAGTCGCGAGTGAATAGGTATTTTCTAGGCAAGCGCATTACATCGTAGATCCCATCATCGCTTATCATCAGGCGTGATAGCGGGCAAGCGCTTGCATCTCTATCACAAACAAATATAGGGTGTTTGGTAATAAATAACATTACAATAACCTGACTACAATAGATAGTGAAAAAAAAGGTGTATACTATGCATACAAATCCGCAAATCTACCTATTTTATTACTTTAGAAATGAGTGCCTAAAACTGTAGGTTTTCTTTCTTACAACTGTCATGAGATAAGAAACGTGTTGGATAAGGGGTAAAACGTGAGGTGCGTGTTAAAATATAGTTCCAAATGGCAAAATCATTGCGACGGGCGAAAGTACCTTTCATCCTTAAGGTCCGAAAATATTATTTCCTTTTCTTTGTATGTAACTTTAGAGACCCACAAAAAACCTTTTATGTAAATAAGTGCACATTATCAATAATAACTATTTGTTAACGTAGATATAGCTTGAAATTGGACTTTAAAATTGATTTGATAGTTTATTTTTAATTTTGTAACATAGTTTGATAACGCTTTATTTTTCTTATCATATTATGAATTATTTAATAATTGTATTAGCAGTCTCTTAAAAATTTCACACATACAATAAATTAAATTTACCAGTAGGCATAAGTATTAAAATAGACTAAACTATTCATAAGATATTCAATAGCGCAAAGGCAACAATAATTTCAATGTGAATGCTAATGAATCGATAATTGGTGGATGAGAAGAAGTTTAAAAATAACCTAAAGGCAATCCAAACAAGAGGCATGTTTGGATTACAAGATAAAATATTAGTAAGACACAATTGGTATCTTCGTAGCTAAATATAACGACACGATTAGTCTAATTTAGATGAGTCATAAGAAAAAAAAGGTCAACTGCAAATGAAAAACAAAAATCACAAAGCAGTTGACATCTAAAAAAAAATAAGAAAATTTTAAGCATGATACTTACCAAAATAAATAACCTAACAACTCTTACAAACATTTAACGAAAACCGGATAAATGAAAAATTTTCTTCAGTTGTAAATCACGACCGTTTGTTTTTCGATGACGAAACTACGCTTCGTTTAAGTTCAAGGAAAACGAGTACGTACAGTGAAACCGTAGCTACGTAACGAGTCTTAAAGACAAAGATTTATGGTGCAAAGTTGCTCAAAAATTCAATTTGAAACTTGAAAGATTTATCGGTTTGCGAAGCAAAGGTTGAAAAGTTTTAAACAACGCTCGGTAACCTGTTTAACTTGTACTTATTTCGATTTTAAAAGAAGAGGACATTTTCAAACTTGGTCCTTCGTTAGAAATATTTGAACTATGAATTGGCGATGGTAAACGAATTTCAAAAACTTGATAGAATAGAATAGAATAGAAAATACTTTATTTTAACATCAAAAGTTAAACATACATATTATAAAGATACTTAAAAAACTTATAGTGCTAAACATGGCGGCCTAAAAGCTTCCATTTCTTCCAGGCAATCGGAGGCATGGAGATAGTGGCAGAAGATAAAAAATGAGGGAGGTGTAAAATAGCACGAGCGGAACAAAGTTTAAGTTAATTAAAGTCATAAACATACATAAAATAATATGATATAATAAACTTACATAAACATACATACACTTAAATATGCAATAATAGGTAATTATGGAAAACACATTAACAACTTTGCAGTATAGAAGTAGTAAGTAATAATTTATTATATAAAGCGACAAAATCATAGTGACAAGTAATGTTGTTTTAATTGGTTCTTGAAAGCGTTCAAGGACTGGGCCCGTGTAATAGGCACAGGCAAGGAGTTCCAGAGTATTACTGCGCGAACAACCATGTTAGAAGCTTGTCCTGTGCACAGGCGTAGAGAGGCTCAAATTTTCTGAAGACCTAAGAGTATGTGATGTAGAACAAAGGTAACTAAATCGTTCCTTGAGATAGCGCGGGTAAGAAAGATTGAACAAAATGTTGTTAAGGAGGGACAAAATATGAGTTGATCTGATTTTTGACAAGCTTATGATGCATTTTTCAATAGTAAATTGAATTGTTTTATGAAGGTTAGGTATCTTTTATATTGTTGTATTGTGTAATGATGTTATTGATGGAAAATATTATATCCTCAGTTTTTCAGCCAACAATTTACAAGTAACGTCACTATATTTTTGGTTCAGGAGTCCTTCAAGGTTCCATATTAGGGCTCCCGTTGTTTAGGTGTGTTATGATTACCGTATCGAATTACCTATGTCGAATGAATAACCGGACAGATATAAATAGTAGTTGTAACAGAGCAGATCAATAGTAGTTGACGTAATACGTGTCACACTAGCATAGACAGTCGTCACGGCACACGATTTCCAATGTTTGTATAGTTTGTGTACCGATGGTCGGAAGCGTCACGAGGTTTGTTTATCTGTTTATCCAATCATTTCTAAATCTAAGTGTGATTTGTTTGTGATGTGTGAATAAATAAAACTTTTTAAAGCTGGATTTAGCTAGTAGTTAGTTGAAAGCCGTGCGTGACCAAATGGTTTAATGTATGTTTAATGTATTATTGATGATTTTTATTGAAAAATAATGGTTTTTAGCGGCCTTTTTCATTATGGTTATTTTAAGTCTAAAGACATGAAGACCTTTAAAAATTATCAAGTAGTTATAAATAAAGTGTGAGAGCCAAAAATAAAATTACTAAGATATACCTAATGCAAAATATTTCATTGTTGACTTGGTTTGGTTCGGTTTATTAAAGACAGTAAATTACAGTAGAGATACTAAAATAATTCAATAATCTACAATAAATTGACTCAATTATTATTAAATTCTAAAATGTTAGATTTAAAATTTAACAATTCCAGCAAACAATGCTATTTGTAATTCATACATCTTTTACAATAAAAAAGTAACCACACGAAACTCTATGATGACTTCACAAAATAAATTGTAGTCAATAAAAGTCTATCAGTGTGAAATTAACAAGGCTATCTTGCTTTGGTTGAATTAATGGAGTTGACGTATCGTATACCAATCATACAGTTATGCAGTAGTTCGTAAATTGAACATTATTTGAGTTGTACGAAAAATTAACAATGAATGAATTTAAACTATAACTTTTGTAGATGGTTTTCTGTTTGTGACGCCGGCGGCAGCGTTTACTATAAATCTGATGAAGTGCCAAACTCTATTTATGCTTGGGTTGTGTTAATTACAATGTCTAAAAAAATGGTCATCACTGTAAAAACTTTACTTCTCTGATATTTTTACATTTTCTAATTAATTTGCTATGTATATGTTAGGCTCAAAGACCGATTTCGGTATTTGAGCGAAAAAAACGCTCACAACGCGTTCTGGTCACTGCAAAAATGCCACAACGCGAAATTCGTGTCGTGGCTCTTATAAAAACGCCCAGAATGCGTTGTATGGTAATCATGGAAATACCACAAAGCGAAATTCGCGTCGTGGTCAATATACCAAACGACCACAACGCATTGTGGAAATGAAGAAAAGCCACTACGCGTATGGAACCAAGATAAAAGTAGAATACGACGCTCACTGATTTGTAATACCTGTGTGAGTCCTATAAGTTTCAAAACTTTTAATACATATCGAATTTCGCTTTGTGGTATTTCTATGATTACCATAACGCGTTATGGGCATTTTTATAAGAGCCATGACACGAATTTCGCGTTGTGGCATTTTGGCAGTGACCAGAACGCGTTGTGAGCGTTTTTTCGCTCAAAGTCCGAATTTCGGTCTTTGAGGCTAACATATACAACGTGTTACAAAATAAACCCTAATGCAGAATATGGTAGATAGGAACCATCAAACTTAACAACTTTTACTATGGGACTAACTCTGAAATCGCGAAAAAAAATCTGCTGTTTCATACAAAACATGAGAATATCAAAATGTTCATCATTTTTTTTTAATATTTTCAAAAATATTTTTTCGCCATTTCAGAATTAGTCCTATAGTAAATGTTGTTCAGTTTGAAGGTCCCTATCTACCATATTCAGCATTATGGGTTTTTTTAACACGTGGTTAAGTTATGTATACTATTAGTTGCTATTACTAAATCTACAAAAACTCTCAAATATTTCCATAGCAAAACTTTTCAAGATTTTTTTTATTAATAATTTCCATTCCGATTTTCCGTTTATTTAACCATCACTGGGGCTCTTTTGACAAGTGATCCAGAATGACTTCCTAACATTAAGTTACGTGCGTTCGTGTGAAAATATCTCATGCCCTGTTTACTTTGGCGCTTGTGTAGGAAACCGAACGTGTTCACCTAATGAATTGCTTGTATATCCAATGTCTTGGAAAATTACAATGCTTACTCCACTGTTACGGAAACTTGTCATGTAATTGGGTGGAAATTGGCTTTTGATTTTGTTGGAGTGATTTTGCTGGAGTTGTTTGCAATAAAAATAAATGAACGATTGACCGTGAAAATATCACAGTTAATAGGTATTGATACCACAAGCCTTATATAAAATTTACAGAGTATGTCGAAGAATGTGGTTTAGATCTCAAATAAGAAATGATTGATATTGTTCGATTTTTTTATGTACAATGGGATAGTCGCCTTCACCTTACCTGATGTTAAGTGACGATAAAGCCGAAGGTGAAAGCGCACTACACTAGGAATCCTCATCTCTGAGAACTGGCTATCTTACCTCTTGTGAGATACTTTTCAATAAAATAGAAAGAAAACCACAGATGTCACTAACTAAATTTAAACAGTTTATAAAATAAAACAGTTTCGAGAACGTGAATGTGTATGATCTAGGGACCGGAAAACCCCTTTTTTGGTTAACCCAATTGATAGGGAAACCCTATTAAAAAGCTTACCAAATTATAGGGTTTCCCTTTCGATATGGTTAGTCGACGATATACTTACCGTATTGATAGGGTTTTTGAAAATAGTGTATGAAATACCCAATCAAAAACTCTTTTAACGGTAAGCGGTTCATGAAATACCTAATCAAAACCCCTTTAACGGTAAGCGGTTCCGGTCCTTCGGCCCAGGTGGAACTAGGTATAAATTGTTTGAACACGTTTTAAAACCCCTTCATAAAGCCTTCATAGGGTTTCCCCGATAGGGTTTTCGTATTCGGCAAGTCCTTACTTGGGTCACCCTTTCAATAGGGTTACCGTATTGATAAGGTTACCATATTGATAGGGTTTTTGAAAACAAGTCTATGAAATACCCAATCAAAAACCCTTTTAACGGTAAGCGGTTCCGGTCCTTGGTATGATCACAAATCTACCATTAAATTACCTCAAAGATTTTTATCTATTTTTTCTATCCAACACAAAGGAAAAAATGACCTTCATAATATAATTTGAAAATTAAGACATGGACACTGAAGGTTTTTTATTACACAACATTTTCATTAATTAAGTTCAAAAGTTCGATAGCGTGATTCAGATTTCCAACAATGAAATCGCTAATGTTTTCACTGGAACTCTGATATCGTAAAATATCGAAACAGTCCATGCTTCAAGTTTATTAATGAATGTGGCTGACCTATACAATTCGAATATACATATATATAATCCTTCCATCCATTAAGCAACATTATGGTTCGATTTCTATTTTCGTCAAGTCATTCAGTTTCTGTAGCTCGTCAATTTTGATATCTAAACTGTACTTATAAAAGATCAAATTCCCAAGTCACTGCTGGAATGACCTTTAACCTAGTTTGATAGGGATTAAATGTTAGGTTATTATAATAAGTTATTAATTTAACCGTTAAAACCAACTTCTGACAATTTACGCCTCGATCGATCGATGTCTTAAAAATTGCCTTCATGTTTTATTTTCCCAGTAACTTAAAAGAAGTACCCTAGACTTTAATTATTCTAAAACACTAGATAGAAACATTAGACTTTTTTAGTCTAATCTAAAAACAATCTGATATAATAAAGACTCCTTGTTCATCTAGTCACTTCACATACTATTAATACACTAATATTAATTTTTATCATTGTACTCAGCTTTTACTGTTGACTGTACCAAATATTCTCATGGACCCGCTGGAAAAGAAAATGCTTTATTATTTTTAATGTCATGGACCCATTAGGAACCAAAGTATGAACCTACATTTTTTGAAAACAATAGAGCTGTGGAGCTTTGGGAATAGCCCGTAGGTATATCATGTTTATTATATTACCATTATTATTTTATTAACAAACAATCATTATTTTTAGATTTTAGCATTCATAATGCTATTTTTATATGAGCTACCGAGTCAAAAGAGCATTGGATCGGACTTCCAAAGGTCGCGGTTTCGATTCCCGCCTCAGTTAATTATCTGGTGGCGAGTATAATTATTTAGTATTAAACAATCATGACAACTTTGGTTATCGAGTTATACGTTTATTTCCCTTGAATTTCCATCAGTTTTTACCATAGACATAGAAAAATTTTCGCTCCAGAGACAAACTTCATCCAAATTATTTGTCGTGAGGACAATTGAAACTTTTTACTGTACCGAAATTCGGTGCCTGTACGGCACAGAAGTTACCTTGTTAAAGCGAGAAAAAACTTAAATTACAATTAACTGTCGCTTTTTGTTTAACTTTGATTTAGAGTGCTACCTTCTGTTCTAATTGTACCGACTTGAAGACTTTTATAATTGGTGAGAACTCTTCCGAAAGTGTTATTTAACATAAGGACTCTTAAAAGTTATAATTTCGTTTCGCACCTTTTTGTGACTTGAATAGCTTTAAAAACACGTTTGAATTAGTAACTGTAAGCACTTTGTCACAAAATAGAGTATGACTTTGTTCACTTTAATTATGGTAACTGAATTTATTTTTCCTTACTGATTTGACTGAATCTAATGTTTCATTAGATCTCTATAGGGTAAGTTAAAATAAATTAACAGATAATGCTTTTTATATTACTAGGTATTAAAAAAGTTAGAGTTGCAGAATATTGTTTTTTTTTTAATTTTTATTTTTGAGGTGTGTTATTCATTGTTTTTTTTAACAATAAAAACTCATGGATGGCTCAAAATCAAAATACTTATTTACGTTTATCATACTTTATACATATTGGCTAGTGGTATTTAAACAGGTGGCCGTTGGTTTCGCAATCAAAATTACTGTTTGAAAACTACAAAGCCAAATGAAAAATTCATACTATTGACCGAGCAACCGCGAAGCGCGAGCGAAGCGTCTCTGCTTCAGCTTGGGCAAATAAATTCGTCCAAGGCAAAAAAGCTTTCGTATGTCCGGCTGTCCATCTATTCTCCTTTACAGGTCGTTAAATTTTATTGATTTTGTAGCCAAGCTTCATTTTAAAAAAAAAGTAAGTACCTATTTTGAAAATGTTCAAAGTTAGAAGAGCCATTTAGTCTAAAATATATAATACAAGAATACTTACCAAACAGCACTCTTAAGTAGTGGTTTTGAAAACCTCTATTAAATAAATTTATAAACAACGTAAAATTTTAGTAACGCACAAACGTGAGGTCTACAGCTCACTGAGCCACTAGTTATATTATAGGAGCTTGTAACATTTTATGAAAAAATCGACTGAAATTGTTTCACTGTAAAAAAAATGCATTAGTATAACAATAAACCCCCTAGATCCTGGGTGAACCAGGTCAGATCCATCATCGGGCAGTGTGATGTCATATAAGTATGATGGATCGCTAATCATGACTTGCAGTATTAGACTATTGTACGCCGCGGTCGTGTCATAAGCGATATGTGTTTTTAGAAAAAAATATTGAATTATCAGAATATATTTTTTTATTAGGGATTTTATTTCACTTGTTGTTTGCATTGTTAATAAATTCTACATTAAGGTCAAGTAGGTATTGAGCTTTTGTATGGAACAGCTGTTTTTTTTTGCGATATCAGAGTTGACCTCTTAATAAAAGTTGCTTGTATTGTAATCATGAGTGTAACCACCCCATTGCGGGGACCAAATTATAAGCAGCGTGTATGCTCAGTACCAACCCTTAGCACGAACTTCTATCGAGAAAAAAACGCGCGTAAAAGTACTTGATACAGTAATTATCTTTGGAAAATTTCATTTCGCTTTTCAGCGGTAGATAGCGCTGCACAAATTTCCAATTTAAAAAAATACTCTACCGCATAGACTTATACATATATATATATATTATATAAAGTTACTTATTTAGGGTTTTCATATGCCATTTATCCATAAAATCAATAATCATTATAAATGCGAAAGGTGTGTGTGTGTGTGTGTGTGTTTGTATCCTCTTCACGCCTAAACGGATTTGGATAAAGTTTGGTCTGTAGACAGAAATTAGGACCCGAATTAACATTAGGTTACTTTCTATTCCTTTTTAGGGTTCCGTACCCAAAGGGTAAAAACGGGACCCTATTATAGACTCAATAAAATATTTAAGTGGGGCTCCCATACAACAAACGTGATTATTTTGCCGTTTTTTGTTACGGAACCCTTCGTGCGCGAGTCCGACTCGCACTTGGCCGGTTTTTTATTTCTTAGTCTAAGGTTCCTTAAGATCCACGTGAACAAAGTCGCGGCCGGCCGCTAGTATCTAATAAAAATTGGTATTTATAAGCGGCATTAAGAATACGCACGATGTCAGCGGACGGAAAAAACAATAATTACGTCTCGCTTTTTATATAACCTAATCTTTACCCCAGGTAAAAGGTTGGACGTTCATGATTTCACAGAAACGAGGGTCAACTTCAGTTTGCACCATCAAAACCTAATTTTGTCGGTCAAACGACCTACTTGTGGCAGTGAGGATACAACAGTTTGTGTTTACCTTGTGGTTTGACGTCACATCACATTGGACAAACGTACTGTTTCTATAAGCGGTACAGAATGAAACGGTTGCTTTGATGTATAGAAGTGATATCCAGAATAAAATTCACTTTTAGTTTATTCTCCATGCGTGTTGATGTTGGAAAAATTAAGCACTTTATTGTAAGGAAACCTTTTAAAGTGTTTTTCAAACATTGGATTGGTGTAAAATTTCATTATTCTTACGCGTGTGCTGTCGTAATAATTTAATTTTAACTTTATTTTAATTTTATTTTCATGGAAGATTTACAGGCAAATAACATATTTAAATAGCACTTATAAGTTATGCTATTAACAAATATTTACAATGGAGAATGATCTTACTTATTTAAATTTAATTTTATTGTTCCTACTTACTTTGTGGCTTCCATTAAATCATAGATACTCAATGATTTAATGGAAACCACAAAGTAAGTAGTCTATCTAGCATTGAGTATTAATGTACAGAGTCATACAACATTATTTTTTGTATATGTTAGGCTCAAAGACCGGAATCGGTCTTTGAGCGAAAAAAACGCTCACTACGCGTTCCCGTCACTGCCAAAATGCCACAAAGCGAAATTTGTGTCAGGGCTCTTATAAAAACGCCCATAACGCGTTGTGGTAATCATAGAAATACATATACATACCACAAAGCGAAATTCGCGTCGGGCTCAACATGCCAAACGACCACAACGCGTTGTGGAAATGTAGAAATGCCATGACGCGTTCTGAACACTAGTTGGTGCAACCATAACACGACGGACAGTTTGTAAATTGTCGGAACGCATACAATGATGCATTAAAGCATTGGTTAAACTGGTTTATACATTTCTTGTCAATTTCGGATAGTTATAATTTTTAAAAATTCTAAAAAGTTAAAATTTTCCGTCTACCTACCTAACCTAGTATAGTACAAAAATATTTCTTAAAGATATGTATCAAAAGTTTTAAGACTTGTAAGACCCACTCAAAGGTATTGCAAATCAGTGTGCGTCGAATTCTCTTTATCATTGGTTCCATACGCGCGCATTGTATGTGTCCCGACAATTTACGACCTGTCCGTCATGTTATGGTTCCACCAACTAATGCTCAGAACGCGTCATAGCTTTTCATGATTTCCACAACGAAATCGGTCTTTGAGCCTAACATATATACGAAAGCCGAAACACGGGTCACATATTTTCATTTTCAGAATCTGTATAAAAAACATATAATGATATTATATATTGTGCGCGCGAGACATATTATTTAGTCAATATAACATGTATAAAAAAATATTGCAATCGATTCTATTACAGATTCTGAACAAACAGTTTTTCACTATACCAACTTTGAATGCAGTCTGCTTATGTGAAATCAGCTTCATCGTTTAACTTAATAATTTTAAAGCAAAAACAGCAACAACTCATATAAAATCACCATTAAAATCATAGAACTGCAGCAAAAATAGCAATATCTTATAGTTATATAGTAACTGCACCGCTTCGAAACCAAAAACATTGTTTTCCGCCATTTTGCAAAAACTGGATGTTGCTGCCTTCACTTCTATTGTGTAGTATAAACACTCAATTTAGACAAATAACCGATTATCTAAATACCCGATCGTTTACGCTAGTGGTTTTTTCAACTAGTCCACGTGGACATTCGGAAAATTCCTAGTGAACATTTGACCGGGATATCCTTTGTTTTAATGCAGGCTATAAACTATCTCAGCCGTTTTTGCATGATTGAGGAACAAACTTCCAAAATTCCTAACCCACAAACTTTCACATTTAATATTAGTAGGATGTAGGATAACTGACACAATATAAAGAGAAGAAGAGTTTCCGGATGATAACTAAAAATATAATCACATATACACAGAACAAAGATCTAAATACAATTATTCGTTAGTCTATTCAGCGGTTCCCGAATTCTATTGGCTACAGAACCCTTTTTGGTTCACCGTTCTTGGGTGGAACACTAGCTCAAGTAAGAAGTTGATTAATTGTAACCAGTGCCGGATTAAGCCAGCGCGGGGCCTGTAGCTAATTCGATTAAGGGGCCCTTTTGGTTTGCTATAAATTATCAAGTTTGTGGTGTTACGACTAGAAATACCATTTACGTAAGGGAGGATGCTTGTCTAGAATGCGCAAAATGCTTGTTTTTACAGAAAAATGCCTCTTTTTGTGAATGAAAACCGGAAATCTTCTCTCTTTGAATTTTACCTTTGTAATATGTTAAACGCCGCGCAGCGCGACTTTTAGTCAGTTCCATCCACTACTCTTGTAATTTTCCCTGTCTATAGCAAAAGAAAAACGGCCGCGTAGCGCGGTTTTTTTGTCAGTTTTATCCAATAATCTTGTAATTTTGCCTATGCATAGAAAAAAAAATTCGGCTACGCAGCGCGATTTTAACTCAGTTCCATCCACAACTCTTGTAATTTTGCCGGCCTATAGTAAAAAATAGGCCGCGCAGAGCTATCAGTCAGTTTTCTTTACTAATCTCACTAATAATGTAAATAATATGTGGGTTTTATCCGGGCAGGACAACCGGCGTGGCCGCGGGCTTACGTGATTAAAGCATGTATGCGAGTTTTCAAATTTTAGCGAGTCCCTCGAAATGTAAAAAAGCCTATCTCAGCTTAGCACCGCGCTAGCCGCACGCCTGTCTAAACTAAAAAACTACCTGTCAAATGTGGCAAATGCCTGAAGATGGTAACCCTAAATACGACTAACTCGATGACCATATCAGGGAATTCCCCCGATAGTTTTAGCCAACTTACTTACGCTCAAAACGCTCGCTTACGCTCTCTGTGGTGTAAAACATATTTTGTGATGTTACCAGCGCTCACTTTTAGAAAATCTAAATTGATATTTTTTTACAATCAGAAGCATAAGTGCGCGGGGCCCCAAAAGCTCGCGACCCATAGCATTTGCTACTCTTGCTTGCTACGTGGTTAATCCGCCACTGACTGTAACATTGTTTTTTACGAGAAATCGCACCACACTAAGGCTTTTTGGCTTGGTGTTCACATCTTGTAGTATAGTTTGACTTTAAAAGAACGACTTTTTAAGATATAAAATATTTATTTAGTTAGAACAAATAGATAAGTGTATACCTATCTTGAATTTCCGCGGAACCCCTGAGAGCCTCACTCTCTCTCACACACGTACCCATACACACATACACACACACACACACACACACACTCTCTCACACACACGCTCACACACACACACACGCTATTAGAATATATCGATTATAATTTAAGTACCTACTATTATTTAAATTAAGCAAAAGCTATGTACTCTGGAGGTGGGCGTTAGTGTCTGCGACACAGTTTTTCAACTACTGCGGCCACTAACAATCACTACTGTTTTTGTCAAACATGTTTTAGTTGCAAATAAAAAAAATCATTTCATTTAAGTTCAACCCCATTCGAGAACCGCTGGTCTATATTATAAAGATCTTGTTTAGAAAAAAATCAGTAAGCAACTCGGGAACAACTAAATCAAAGAATTTCTTCTTTTGAATTGAATTTTCTCTGCATTTGTACTAATTCAATTACTACCAATTCAGTGCAAAAAGGCGTTTGTCTTTGTCATTGTATTAAAACAAATTGCTTTGGAAACAGTGGTCCATGAAGAGGTATTACGCTACTACAAGCACTTAACTGTTTTTATAGAGACAAAATTAATTAAATACGAAAAAGTAGAGCTACACAACAGTAGAGCTTTGTTGGAAAAAATAGGTTAGGGTTGTGTAGTAATTATTATCACATGAAACATTTACAAAAAGGATCCTACTAATATTATAAATGTGAAAGTTTGTGGGTTTGGATGTTTAGATGTTTGGATGTTTGTTCCTCAATCACGCAAAAACTACTGAACGGATTTGGATGAAATTTGGCACACAGATAGTAGATAACCTAGATTAAAATATAGAATACTTTTTATTCCGATATTCTTAAGGGAACGGGAACCACGCGGGTGAAACCGCGGGCGGCCGCTAGTCACAGCATAAAAAGGAAAAATACCGAAAGTATACCTACATTTCGTAACTACCGAAAAAGTATGGACTCGCATGACATGTGTTCTTTTTTAATTTTTAAGTAAGTAATTAAAGTTTTAGTGTATCAAATAAATGTTTAGCCTCTTAGATTAAAATTACAGGTATTAAACTAATGGTCTGTCTTCACCGAGTCGCTGTCCCTTTCAATTTGCGATAAACGCATGCAATATTAATTGCCTCCAAACCGTGCGCTTACATGTTCAACTTTCTGCCACACAAAGGTCATTGGGCATTTTGTTCGTACATTTGACCTACGGCGTAGGTACACAAACGAAATAGGGCTAAGGTATGTAGATGAATGTATCTGCTAATCAGTGGTATGGGTCGCATTCTTGCAGACCATGTTTCATTTTTATTATATATATGTTACCGGCAATGTATGAAATGCAGGCATTGTATACAATGCCTAGGCATTGTATACAATGCCTGGCCCTTTTAGGCAATGTATGAAATATAATGAATATTGATATCTATTTCACACATTACCTAGGCAGTGTATACAATGACTAGGCATTGTATAGAATGCCTGCTGGTCCACCGGCAATGTGTATAATAAAAAGATTTTCGAGAATAGATTCGAGGGGGGATCGAGGGGGGCTTGGGGAAAGCTCGAGGGGGGGGCTTGAGGAAAGCTCGAGGGGGGGGGCTCGGGGAAAGCTCGAGGAGGGTTCGATGGGGGGCACGAGGGGGGCTCGAGGGGGGCTCGAGGGGGGCTCGAGGGGGGGCTCGGGGAAGCTCGAGGAGGGTTCGATGGGGGGCTCGAGGGGGGCTCGAGTGGGTTTCGAGGGGGGCTCGAGGGGGGCTCGAGGTGGGCTCGAGGGGGGCTCGAGGGGGGCTCTTTGGAATCGAACCTGTTTTACTCCTGTAGGTCCCGCGTATAGGTTAGAAATTTAAGGCGAGCGCGGAGCGCAGCGGAGCGTGAGCCTTAAATTTCGAGGTTATTTTTTTATAACAGACAACAGAAATTTGAGTTTGGAATCGAACCTGCTTCACTCCTGTAGATCCCGCGTATAGGTTAGAAATTTAAGGCGAGCGCGAAGCGCAGCGGAGCGTGAGCCTTAAATTTCGAGGTTATTTTTTTTATAACAGACAACAGAAATATACTTATTTTACACATTGCCGGTGGACCAGCAGGCATTGTATACAATGCCTAGGCAAAGTATAAAATGAATTATATTTCATACATTGCCTGATCGTTTTAGGTATTGTATACAATGCCTAGGCATTGTATACAATGCCGGATTATACACATTGCCGGTAACATATATATCATAGCATTTCAATATTAAATAAAATAAAATAAAAAAATAAAGAAAATACAAACGTTTATTATGCTTTAACCACACATTTTCACAATGCTGAAAGTAAAAATTTCTGTTTTATTAACAAAAGTTTAATAACATCAAACATATACTCTCGCACATTACTGTAAGGCCACGGTCGTTTTCACCCGCCATCCGCGGCGGACGGCGGGCCGTCGCCCTCGGCGTGTATATGCTCTGTTTGACAATGTTCGGGAACGGTAATTTTCGTCCGCTGCGTGCGACGACTACCCGCCGCACGCGGCTGACGCCCGCCGCCCGCAACGTCTTTAATTATTTCGAAGCATTGCGGCGGGTGGACGCTGCCGCCCATGAATAAATTTACCAAAGAAAAGGACGATCTTTTAATAGAATTTGTCTCATGCAACTCTATTATTTACGACACAACAGATAAAAACTCCTACGTTCCCCCTATTTTTAAACATCTCATTCTTTTTGTCTAGGTTTTAGTTCCCTTTTCATTAAAATATCATCATCCTCTTCATCTTGTAGTAATAATATTGCAAGTGCTCTTTTAATTTCGTACATGTGTTGACACTGATAGCTACCAAGGTAAACTGAACTAAAGACAGGGCGAGTAAAAACGACCGTGCACCCGCTGCTCGCCGTGTCCGGCGTGTGGCGTTCGGTCGGCTACAACCGCCGTCCGCCGCGGGCGACGGGTGGAAGCGACCGTGGCCTAAAATAACTTTTCTGCCGGTCGATACATAAAAAAATAATACATATTTTGAAAAGTGGGATTGAATATATCAATTTAAAACTAGGTTGGTTTCTGTACGCGAACTTTTATCAAGTAGGTCAAATATGCCCAATGATTTTTGACGTTTTTTTGAGAAGATAGTGCATGCGTTACTGCATGCGTTACTGCATGCCTCAGCATGCCTCTGTTGAAAGCGCAAGAGGAAAGCGAAAGCGCACGGTTAGCGTGCGCTATTGAATGACTTGAGGTATGCGCCAGATAAAAGCGAATGGGAACGGGAAAGCGATCGTATGAAGACACACTTTAAATGTGTTTAATAGTTACTTATGCAACTGTACTATAACGAGGGGCATGAAAACACGAGAGTGTGATAATAGTATCACATGAGTGTTTTAATACCTAATTATGATACCATATATATCCATGATATACACCCATGATATATATCCTTTTCTTTGACTCTGACTTTCCTCCTCCTTCTCGTCATTATATCTTCTGAACGAGTGTTGTAATTTTGTACTGAATTTCATAATGTAAATCGTCGGGTGTGGGCGCAGGGCGAAGCGCGACATCCTTTCGCTCGGATATTGTAATATTTGTAATGTTGGCAGTAAGCTAACCGTTTCAGAACCCTTTACAGAGGATTTAAAGCACGGGGTTAACTGGTTGTAACGTGGATGCTACTCGGTAGGTGTATACCACCTATAGATTAATACATACGTATTTAATACATGTAATTTTAAACATAATGTGAAAGTTTAAAAGTTTATCTTTTACCTGCAATATCGTCAAATTGGTATTATCTACATATTTATTTAAAACGTAATCTATGACGACACACGAATATTGCCGAGTACCATTAATGCCGAAGTACTATATATGTTCTTCTGTTATTACTTCAAGGACCTTTAATACATTTTCTGCGTCAATTTCATGAGCGAGTTCTACTTAGTGAGAAAGCTAAATTATAAACCATTACTGGCCTATTTATGTTAATTGAACCTAATAAAAGGCCCATAAACCCATTTGCTTCATGATTAAACCAATTTTATTAGGGAAATACAATTTATAATACCATATTGCTCGGTAATGGCTGTGATTTAGAATAATACGGTTCGCGTTAACACACATCGTACGAAATAGTATAATTTAACTTGATCAGCTAATTAACAGATATTTTAGAACTAAAAGCCACTGTAGGTATATTTTCGAAAGGAAAGAGGAACCTAATTGAATTTGTTTACAAACAAGCAAATTGATTAGGAAAATCTAAATATTCAGTTTGCTGAATAAAAATAGTACGAGAACTTGTATTAAGAAGTACCGGCACAGGTATATTTTTTTATCTACACTCACAACATAATGTTTCAAATATGAATTCAAAAAAGATTGTATAAACACGTACTTTATATTTCGTGGATAGGTAAAAAAAAAATACGATGCAGTCAACTGCATCATAAAATAACTTTTTAATTTTTATAGCACACAATTTATTGGCGCGTATGGGCTCATTCAAGAATTTTATAATTATATTCTTTGGGCTCATTGTAGTATCTATGGCCTGTTGTGGTGCGGGCGCGTCATTTTTAATGCAATACAAAACAGTTTTGATTAAAATGTTTACTTTTAGTTGTCGGTCCCATAGGTATGTGATTATGCATCGTATATTACGTGATCATCGATTCTGCGAATCATATTTTTATTATAAATGTTAAAAACATAATACATTTTTTTGTGAATGAATACAACATTATTTTTTGTATACAGGGTCATTTTGAACTTACCATCCAAATTTTGAGAATGTATTCAGTCCATGAAACTGAACAACTTTCTCTAAGGAACACATGGTCAAATATGTAAAATAAAAATTGTCTTTCCATGCAAATCAAAGAGATCACGTGATCAGTTTAGTATGGGATGACCAAAATTTTCTGGCGAAATTTGACACATGTTTCTTAGAGAAAGTTGTTTAGTTTCATGGACTGGACATATCCTTAAAATTTAGATGGTATGTTCAAAATGACCCGATATACGAAAGCCGAAACACGGGTCACATATTTTCATTTCCAGAATCAGTATAAAAAAAAAAAATGATACCTTAAAAACTCACGAAGTTACAAGCTTTTTGTATTGTGCGCGCGAGACATTTTAGTAGGGCGTGCATTAATTATAGTTTTGGAAATATTATTAAGTCAAAATATAACATGATGTTAAAATATTGCAATCGACATGAAATAAAACAATTTTTAACGGATACTAGCGCGGTTTTATTAAAAGTAATTTGGTAATTAGTTGGTATTTGGTTAGATTTTTGGTTTTCCCGACGTTTCGGCAACTTTGCAGCTGCCGGGGACACGGGAGACTTCAGGACAAACAGTTTTCAGATGTAATAAGGTCAGATTTCAAGACAAACAGTTTTCAGATTTCGTATATACTAAAAATAACCTTGTATACATGTAAACATCACAATTCCAATATTTAAACGGGTTTAAAATAAAACGAATCGAAAAAGTCCATTGATACGGATTTTCCAATTAAAACAGACATTCATAGATGATAGTTTGATGAATATTGAAATAAAAAAAAGTTATTCTATGTGAGATGAAATTGAGTATCAACGTCACGTAACTTGGATATCGATATTGGATAACTTAATAAGTATTATGTTTTGTTTACAGGTAGAAAAAGCAATTTCGCCGTTTTGTAGTTAAGGAATATTATGTAAGTAACGTTATTTATTATTATTTACTACTAAATATTTTCATAAAGTAAAGTATTGAAAAAAATATTTGATTTCAGAGTTTTTTACTATGACTATATCGACACATGCATGTATGACCCACTTATGTTTAGAATTTCTAAACTCATCACATATTGCCACCCGCTAATTATTTCCCTACAACGGATCCCTGTAGCAGTTCTCAAGCGGTTTCTAACACAACAAAACAAATGACGGAAATGTTTTTGTTCTGGCTCGGTTGCACCATCTTGATTTAACTTTAAGACGACTGCGGTTGAAAATTATTTTGGTATTACGTTTGTATAGGAATTTGACAGTTCGCCATCCTCTTAACAGTACATGAGACAAATTTATCTGAGCCAGTGGTCAAAAGTGGAACTAAGGTGTTATGACAACTTGTTACCTAGGTTACGCCATAGACGATAGCGACGCTTGTCGCGTTACGGAAGGTAACGGAGCAAAATTTGGAAGAATGCTAAATAAAAAAATAAAGTTGAAGTTCAAGAGTTTATTTTACAATGACACGTCCTAGCACAGAAATTTGGATATAAACTAAGGCGGTTAAAAACTAGGTAGGACTAACAAAGTAGGACTAGGGTAGGACGTAGACGGGAACAGGACAGGCACGCAGAGACGTGGCCCCAGGTAGCAGGGGTAACCGGAAGCAGGCACGAAGCAGGCAGGCAGATATGGAGTCCCGGCGGAGCACAGGAGGGCATGTGGTTCAGAACGGACGTGGTTCAGCGTGATGGCGCAGGGGTGGCACGCAGTCAGACCCCCCGACGTAGCGCCGTAGCGTAGTACCAGCGGGACGCGCTTATGGGCACGGGCGCGTGTCCGTGTAGACCGACGTCGATGGTGGCGCGGATAGTGCAAGGGCCCAGGGGAGAGCTCCCTCTGCAGGTCAGGCGGAAAGGTGCACGACGTCCAGGTGGGTCGAGGACACGTCCGGGATTTACGGAGGTAGTTCGTGCCGAAGGTCGAAGGTCGAGGACCGTGCCCCGAAGAAGCCGCTATTTACTTATAATATTTTTTACAATTATAGAACGTAGGGTAGAAATATGGCGGCAGCTATAATATATCCGGACACGCTCGTGGAAAGACTGCCTCACCTGAGCTGCCGACCGCGCTTTTATACCGTCGGTATTTATTTTTTTAAATTCTACTCTACATTCAAATATAAGAACACAGAACAATATTGCACAAAGGTTTTTATCTATAGCTAGGCTTAAGACAAGCTGGAAATCTATGACTTTGACATTGGATTACAAAATTAGCGCGTTGCTATGGCAATTATAGTGACAGACATATGTTTACAAATAAATAATTGTCTCAGCAAAGAATAAAAATGGTGTTAAATAAGATTCAACCCGAGATAAGAATACAAAATGCAATGTGAAATTATCATGGGAAAAATCTCACGGCCCTATAATGGGCCGTTCCTATGATACAAGCCCTTTAAGGTACATATTCTTCCTCACACCGTTTCTTAACTTTATTTATACTAGATTACCTATTTATCCTATTTATACGTATGGTTTTATAGTTTCCTTCGGTTTACGTTCTTGGGAACGTTTGCAAAGGACCTCCTAAAAGTAATAACATTACACGCTGTCACCGAGTGAGATAAGTTTGTATCTGTTTAAGTTAAGGTAAAGTCAAGATGGTGCAAGGTGTTTTCGAGCACCGCCAAAGCAACGCTCCTGTAAACATTGCTACCGATACCAATAGGAAGTTCTTCACAGAAGTCTAATCTTCGAAGTCTTTCACAGACCCTTTTAGAATTCTCCATAGTCGTTCACGGGTGAATGAAACGCTTATGACAGACGCTGGAGATGACCTGTTGAGTCAATCGGGCACGTCCCAATTCTATAGGGGGTCGTTCAATGAACGGAAATGTAGTGTAGGATTAACGGTAGAAGATGTTCGTGAGATTATTTCTCATAAGCTTTCTGCAGGAGCTTGATGGCGTAGTGGGTTAACACATTCGATTTGCGGTTTCGGAGTCAGTAACTTTCACAAGGGTTGGTCTTATGATAGGTGAGCACTTTAGTTTCTCGAGTTTCTCTTTGTGCCTTCGTTAAGACGTAGGTTCCGGCTGTGTTTGCAGTCGTGGGTCCGCTAGGTGGATAATGGCCCATACTTATCCACCCTTTAGAAAGGCCTTTGCCGCAGTGGCTGATGACGACTAGCTTCTGCCCGCGACTTCCGCGGAAATTCCTCTGCCCGTGAGAATGGCGATAATTCCTGTCCTAGCGTATGTATACGCCATATTGGATACCGAGTTCTTGATTCATCCAGTTCTTTGAGCTGTGCTGTGTAGCAAGCACTTAAGTACCTACTAATTTCACTATCAGTCAGTAAAGTACCTGCTACATGACTTCCAACCACGTCCCAACCAAGGTGACTTTGGACCTTGGTTGGACGTGTAGAGTTACTTTATTTCTATGAAAAAGAAGTTTAATTTAAACACTGTCTGAAGCTTTCAGTATTTTTATCGCTTTTCCTATCTTATTATAACTATAGTAAGCACTTTATCCATATCATCGTCCTAGATGGACACTAAACAGGGTATCTTTCAACTCAAAAAATTTCAACTTCATCCTTTTAAATGCAGTCCGAATAAAAAAAACGAGATCTTTTAACGAACAAGGTCTTGAAAAAGACAATATTTTATAATTTGATACCATGATCATCCAAGTTAAGGATAGTAGACTAGTAAATTATAGCACTACTGTAATTTTAACTATGGCAAGTCCCTCTATAACTTCTACGTGTCGGTATTCGATACTACCGTGTGCTACCGTACAGTTAGATTCATGAAAGCGCAAATTAGTGTTAGAGTGAAATGTATAAGGGCAGCATTAATACGTTACCTTTTGAGGTAATATACTCATCAACTTTGTCTAGGGATACAGGTGTTATTTTCATACAAACGAGGTAATTTTGAAGCCTTGGTTTTCTGCCAGGGATGTACCGTGCTGTAATCTGATGATGGATATCCAGGGAGTGAATGGAGTAGATTCAGATCGCTATACACACCCAACTGATCTGATCTGATCTGATAATTCCAATAGATTAATGGGTCAGAGTTCTTAGTTTGTGGATTTCTATACATTTTCATGCGATTTTCGCGGTTTTTTTAAACATGTCCATTACGTTTTTAGAATGCTGTTCAGATCAGTTGGTGTGTATAGCGATCTGAATCTCCTCCATTTACTCCCTGGATAGCCGTCATCAGATTACAGCACGGTACATCCCTGGCAGAAAACCAAGGCTTCAAAGTTACCTCGTTTGGATGAAAATAACACCTGTATCCCTAGACAAAATTGATGTTTGTAAATAATATCGTAAAGGTACTATGGGCAACAGCGGCGCTTATCCAGTTAGCAACAAAATTAGTGTGCGCGCGTATCGCCCCTGCAAGAACTAAACATATGTTGTGACGGCGCGGCGTGCAAGCGATTTTAACCTTAGGAGTGGTTAAGCGACGCTGTTGCCAGGTCCAATGGTACCAAAGTCTTTAAGACAAAGATAAATTAACGTTTATTCGGAAACAAAGTTGAAGCCGGTAAACTTGAGATAACACAAAACGAAATGTATTTTTAGGTACGAATCTTCGATCAAGAATACCCTAGATTTTCGGAGTGAAAATTGCTAAATTTATAATTTAGGTTTCTGGATGGAAATCTCACGCAACGTTAATTGTTATTATTAGTTTTTTTAAACCCTCTAGGGATGAAATGAGGATGAAATGGGGTAAATAAACCTAAAATAGATATAGATGTCATCATTGGGGTTTTCTGGGATGACCATTGCGAAAATGACATGAGTTCAACGGTGGACATGATTTAACCCCTAAAGGGGAGAAAATGGGATACAAATTTTGTATGGAAACATATTATAAATTGACATTACAACTTTAAATTTTGCAGGGACACGTCTAAAAATAAATAGGCAAACATATGTTTTGTTGTTTTGAAAATCAACCCCTAAGGGGGTAAATGGGATAAGTAAACATAAATCGATATGGAGGTCGTTCTTGAGGTTTTATGGGATGGTGATTGTGAAAATGACATTTATTTTGAAGTCGAACACGGTGAACATGATTTAACCCCTAAAGGGGTGAAATTGGGGTTCAAACTTTTGTTTAGGGACCGGAGACGAGAGAGAGTGAGGGAGAGGGAGAGAAGATAGAGAGGAAGAGGGAGAGATTATTGTAATAAACTAGCTTTTTCCTGCGACTTCGTCCGCGTGGATATTAGAGAAAATCATTAGGGAACCCTCAACCAGGATCCGACCAGTCGTTTTTACGCAATCAGGCGGGTCCCCACCTCGTGCGAAGCCCGCCACACGCAGCAAACGTCTTGCCTCGCGATCGCGAGGCAGCGCGCTTGGTGGGGACTCGCCTAATCGCGTAAAAACGACTGGTCGGATCCTGGTTGAGGGTTCCCTAATGATTCTCTCTAATATCCACGCGGACGAAGTCGCGGACAAAAGCTAATGTACAAAATAAGCGCCAAGTTTGTAAGTGGGATGCTATTTCGAGGTGCCATTTTTGCGTAATGTTTAGTTCGTGAAGTGTTATCTAGGATATTCTTGATCGAAGGTACGAATGGGTATATAATAGTGCAAAAAGTGTCACAAATGATAAAACAAATATGATCTCAATAGTATAGGCCGAAATATTTTTCTAGAAATAACATTTTTACTGTCAAAAATATTATAAGGATAGAACGAATGAAATGTTTACACAGTCCTTATTTGGAAAAGGGAGTGCAATAAACCAATTTCACAGTTTGATTTGGAGTTCGCCGCTTGTAGAAAAATAACATCCTCACTTCTTTTATTGACGTTATATTTCTATTAAAAACGCTTTTTTTTTTCAAAAATATATCTTTCAAAGAGGTACTCTTTCACGCAATAACGGACATAACTCAAATAATAAACAAATTACTATTCGAAAAGCTTGTTGTATTTTTTAACCTCGGCCTCTCTAAATATAACTTCTGGAAGAATGCCTAGCATGATCGAATGGTATTTATTTATGTTCTCCGATATGAACAGACAGAAAGCGTTGAGAAACTGTGACGAAATCATATTATGACGTATGAAGAAAAATAAACAAAATGCAATCGCGAGACTAAGAACTTTTTGCGTGAAACGAAATAAACAATTGAATAAGTAACAGTTTTTGTTAGAAATTACCAATCGTTGACTTAGAAAGACTGATTTTATTTTTCAAACTCGCATGATGTTATTAAAATTAATTATAGTAAGTAAATATTTTTTTCTTATTTCAATAAAAGGTCAAACATAATAAACACCATTTATGTAATGTATCATAAACATTAAGCTTGGAAATGGGATTAAAGTAAGACTGCACTTTTTTATTTATTACATTTTTTTCGGTAGTAAATTAATGAAACAGTTTTTTTTTATTAATTTGAGACATAAAAATCTTGATAGTAATTAATATAGACAGTGAGAAGACCGATATTTGCTTTAGCAAAAAATCACATTCAGATTTTGTTTGGGACTAGAAAATAATTTATCATAGGTACCTATCCACCCTATTAACCATTTCAATAAAGTCATACCGCATTTCACAATAATCAAAATAATACAAACGCCTATTTTGTTCAATTTCAATTAATTTTGGAGCAATATTGGACTATAAATATAGAGCTCATTTTACGAAAACAATAACTAGTGATTAAATATGATTGAAAGCTAACTTTCGCATAATGTTAGCATTTAGAAAAATCATACAATCCTTTCTTATAATTCTTACTAATATTATAAATGCGAACGTCATTTGGTTGTTTATTTGTTTGTTACGACTTCACGTCTAAACTACTCAGCCGATCATCATGAAATTTTGCACCCACGTTGTCAGGGGTACAGAAAAGGATATAGGGTACCCTTCATCCAGAAAAAAAACAACAGTTCCCAAGGGATAGCAAAAAATCTGTCCTCGCAGACGAAGTCGCGGGTGGCTACTATAGTCCTTTCTTCTTCTAATATAATAAATGCGAAAATCCGTTTGTTTGTTTGTTTATTTGTTACACCTTCACGTCTTAACTGCTGAACCGATCATCATGAAATTTTACATACACGTTGTCAGGGGTATAGAAAAGGAGATGAAAGGTACCCTAAAAAAAGTATTGTTCTCGAGGGATAGCAAAAAAATTTTTTTTCTCAAAAACGGCAGAATGGATTTGGATGAAATTTGGCAAACAGATAGTTTTTAGCCTTAATTAAAACATATGATACTTTATATCCCGGTCAAAGGTTCTCTAGGGAATTTTCCGAATAACCACGCGGAACAGTCGCGGGTGGAAGTTAGTATTATAAATGCGAAAGTTTGTGTGTGTTTGTTGCCTCTTCACGCGTAAACGGCTAGACAGATTTTGATAAAATTTGGTTTGTAGACAAAATAAAACATGGATAAACATATATGCTACTTTTTATGAAGTCGCGGGTGGTCGCTACCTAAATAAAAAATAATACATGCAGGATTAAAGATTTTTCCACATGGAAATTACCGGTCAAGGCTTAGGAAAATTTTATGTGTTACCGAAAACATTGTCAAAATAAAATAATAACTCGTCATTTTATTTCTTTGCAACCATCATCATTAAGAACATCTTTACAACATCTTGTTGTAAAGTATGATGTAGTCGCGTTTATGCATTTTACAGCCTAAATAGTATGGTTCAAAATTGAATGATTTGGATCATGAAAATATGAACGAACATTTCAATTTAGAGTTATCGAAAATGATTTATGATTATGGAGGATTTGCGCTACATTATTATAATGCAAAATCCGAATCAACAAATCTGATGTTCAAAATTTCTGCGAAACAAATATAAGTGTAGGAAAAACCAATTATTTCATTTCGTAGAAAGAAATAATAGGCTTAAAACTTTTTTGTAATATTGTTTGAGTAATAAATAACCCTATGATAGCTGGGTATAAATAAACATTTGTAGATCTTAAAGACATTTTGTAGGTACTGTAAATAATTTGCTTACCTAAAAATTTTTGATTGCATGATTATGCAATGGGTTTTCAGAGAATGTGTAGGTCTCCTTTATTATTAAAGTATTTTGATCTCAATCCAGGTTCAATTTCAACTAAACAGTTTTCTTGAATTGGAGAGTGCCTTTTGACTGATTGGATGTTTAAATTCCAAACGCAAATAGTTCTCTCAATGACCACCCAATATTAGTTCTTTAGCTCTACAGTACTTATATCTATTCTGTGGCTCTACCATGAGTTGATGCAAACTGTTTTCGCTACCGTAAACTGTCGGATATACTGCACACAATCAATGCGAGTGAAAGAAAGAAAACGATAGTTTACTGTAGCGAAAACAGTTTGCAATAACTCATGGTAGGGCCACTGGTGAAAAGAGTATGAAACGTTACATTTCCAAATGTCGATTGATTTGGATTGATATTTAAAATTGTATATAATTCTTTCCAGAGCAGAGGTTGATGTGTTACTTAATCCAAAAATAAAATTCATAGGAAATGGTTAAGATATATATTTGGCAGAGATAATCTGTTTGTATCTGAGTCTTATCTGGTCGATTTATTTATTTCTAGCTCACAGAAGTGATATAGAGTGATTGTTTGTTGTAAATCAACATCGGATTTTGCTTGGGAATGACTGGAGATTTTGTAGGTTTACGAATTTTGATTTCTTCGTAGGACTTTGACTAAGAACTCCATTTAACTAAAAACTAGTGGCTATGTGAGCTGTAGACCTCGCGTTCGTGTTATTTTTGATCATTTTTCGAAATGTCTGAAATATTTTTTTCAAATAATTTCGAAAATTTGTATCAACATTTTTTTTAAATAATTTATCGAGCCCCACGAGAATCGGTTTCGAAGCCTATTACAAAAATAACGTACGCAATTGCGTAACGCAGTCACTAGGCTACGATAATCGTCCGCAGTTCGTTGGTTGTAGTTATAACAAACATTTTGAATTTGGCTATCGTAGTTTATGGACTACTAAACGAACGATGTCGGATACGCTAGAGAAAAACTGTCAAACTCACGCAATCTCTTCGCAATATCGCATACGAAAGTGATTTGTAATAGGAAACAAACAAAAGGAAGCACGGACGCAGCTGCGTGTATCGCATTAAAATTTTCGTAATAGACCCCCTGTAGAGAAGAACAGCTGGACAATAAGCATTTTTGCCCAAGCTGAAAGGGAGACTCTTCGCGCTCGCTCGGTCGATGAGAAAAATAAAAGTAGAAACAAGTGTGATATCTGTAGACAACTTCGAGAATCATTGATTTCGATTAGAATTTAAGATAGTCTAACTGTAAATAGAACGCATTCTGCTATTTATTTATGTTTAACCAATGCCTTTTATTTTAATTTGGAATTAAAATAAATACTTTATGTCTTTTGAAGTTTTTTATGTTAATAGGTAAGTTGAAAAGGTCTAGACATCATGTTGTTTTCTTTGTTTTGAGCCATCAAACAGCCGAAAACACAACATTGACTACGAATATCTTTGCTGCTGAAACTTTTTTATTTGTTCGTGATATTTGAATGAAAATAACGTAACTCTTAACTCTTTATTTTTGCGGCAAGGCCGTCAACTAGCGCCGCCAATTCATTTATTTTTACTATATACATAAACCAGGTCAATATTAAAAAAACCGGCCAAGTGCGAGTCGGACTCGCGCGCGAAGGGTTCCGTTCCAAAAAACGGCAAAATAATCACGTTTGTTGTATGGGAGCCCCACTTAAATGTTTATTTTATTCTGTTTTTGGTATTTGTTGTTATAGCGGCAATAGAAATACATCATCTGTGAAAATTTCAACCATCTATCTGTTGTCGTTATTAATATAAAGCAAAAAACGGCAAAAAAAAACACGTTTTTTGTATGGGAGCCCCCCTAAATATTAATTTTAATAAATTATTAGTATTTGTTGTTATAGCGGCAACAGAAATACATCATTAGTAAAAATTTCAACTGTCTAGCTATCACGGTTTATGAGATACAGCCTGGTGACAGACAGACAGAAAGATAGACAGACAGACGGATAGCGAAGTCTTAGTAATAGGGTCCCGTTTTTACCCTTTGGGTACGGAACCCTAAAAAAAGGAATCAACCATGCCCTCGTAATGATTTTAATATTTTTTTAATAACTCTTCAACAGTTTTCATTCTTTCTGTAAGTTTTAAAATCCATTTAAACCAAAATTGGCCACTGTCGTTTCAAATGCATTTTAAAATTAGTACAAAGATGACAAATATTAAAGAGTTATTCAAAAAATATTAGAAACAATTTAAGAGGGTCTTAGACAACCATTTGTTTCCTTTTTTAAGTATTTACTTGGTTTACGAGTAATACAAATAAATGTATTCTAGGCGCTTTTTGGCCTATATAAGCGCCTTAAGTACTTACATATTTATAATCGAAAACAAAATGTGAGCAGGCTTAGTGATCTTTCAAATATTAGTTGATACTTCAACAGAAATTTATTATATAATCCGTATTTACCCCGTAACAATTTACTGCGAATAATTTCATCCTAATTATTTCGCCTTCAAAGCGGAATAAATTAATATACCTATATCACTGAAACCTTTTGGAATACCACTTTATATCAAATTTACACAAACATCGCAATGTTTATACGCCAAATAAATTTCATATGCGATAATAAGTGGGTTTGTTCCAAATATATAGTGTTAAATTTCCATTGCGTAGCAGGTTTAAGCTATATATTATCTGGGTGTAGTTAATTTCAAATGGATTGTTGTTTTAACAATTTGTGTTGCCATTTTACGACTTGTGTTGTTTGAGACATAACAGTAAAATGTGGCTTATGTTGAGTCATAGTGTAATGTTAAGAAGAGTATATTGAACTTATTTTTTATTACCTAATGACACGATAACATTTTGGCTGAAACCACATGGTGATATTAATTACCTAACTGAATTCAGACACCTGAATTGGATTAAGAAAAAATATGCTTATGTTATAGGATGATTAGGAAAATAATTAGAATGAGTTAAGAAAAAATAATGCGAGTGATGTGACAACTTTAGGATGGTGGACCAACTCAATGTTACATATTATGTAGGTAAAACATGTTCTACGACTGTTGATTTTAAAGTTTTCTTTATACTTAAGTTAATAAGCAAGCATTAAATAGTTAGTTTGGGTTGAAAATATTATTTACGATAAGTAACACTATAGTACTAACTTAAATTAAAAAAATAATAATTAATAAGTCAAAGAAAAAGAAATGCGAACTTTCGATTGATGGCTATAATAAACCCAACAATAATAAAGATGTTATTCTCCGAGCCTAACTTTTGCTTGGAAAAAATGTTTTGTCAAAGCTGCCTACTGTTTCACAACTGATGTACGACTTAACTTAAGTTATTAAGCAGTCCATAAGCTGACACTAAACAAGTTCTATAATAACAGCAGTGCAATTCTCTAAGAGACGCTTCATGGCTGCGTTGATTGCTGTGATCACAGCAGTCACAGCCGCAGCATCGTTCGCTGTGATCACGTCATGTTATCACGGAATTCACTAAGCTCAGTTAGCTCACTGACGATCTCTAGGCCGCGTGATCGCTATGCTGTTCTCTCGGCTGTGCTAGAGTGGTGACATAATTTTGTTTTTAGAATCGATCAATTCTCGACTAGTACATTTTGGCTATTTTCTTGCAATAAAAGTAATATTTACAAACATTAACGTATGATAAATGTAAGCAATGATTGAATATACATTATTTAAGTAAAAATTCTATGAAAATTACAAAAATACAGTAAATATGAAAAAAAGTTTGCCGGCAAAATTTAAAAAAAAAAGTCACTGTAATTAATTATAGGTACTTAACAACAAATAAACGAACCACAGTACTTTATCACTTAAAATACCTTTAGCAGGTCAAATCAACACTCAAAATGTTTAGAATATGTATCACAAGCAAAACGGGCCAAAAAAAACTCCTATTCAAAGAATTTTCAAGTGCCATTGGACTGGGTTGAGCGACCCACGCCAACCACTTGAGTTTATTTACGAAATGTTAGACTTGCTGTAAATATTCTACTTCCACGTTCATTGTTCACATTCATATCGTAACAACCAAGAAGTGTGCAGTGATTTGATTAAGTAGTGAAATCTACAAAAAGTAAGAAGTAAGTGTATTTTTAGGTTATAATAATATTAGGGCTTAACCTTACCCTATCTCTTAAAAGTTGTGGGTTAACATTTGGTAACTATCTTGTAAAGTTATTAAATAAAATAATTATTAAGGTTCCAATACATACATTTTAAGTGTACATTACAAGCATTTAGGTATATAAGTAAGACCATGATCAAAATCAATGTTCAAAATTTAGTTACTTATAAATAAAATTATTTGCTTTCAGTGGCCTCTCGTAATGCATCACTCTCTCCAGCCCAGCCAAACTGATTGGGCTTTTGGAAACAAAGTCATATTTGACACTGGACATGTGGAATTGTGGACATGCAACAATACAGTAGGTACAGTGCAGACAATGCTAGAACCAGGATGTAAAATGGTTGGACAGAAGTCGCTAGGATTTTAAAAAGCGATGGCAACGGGAGTGTTCAATCAAGATTGGAATCAGTGGGCTAAGGTAAGGCAACTTGATGTAGTTGTTTGTGATTAGATGATTATATTTATTGATGCCTACCCAATTAATTAGGTATACTTACTCATTAGATTTTACTTTACTTGTCGGGTTAAGTAGGTATTTAAAGGACAAAAAGCTACAATAAATTGAAAAGCCAATATGCGAAGGCATCTAGGCAGAGTACAGCTGGTAGGGTTGATGTAGATATGGTGGAGCTCACTGAACTTGAGCGTGGGATTCTCACCATTGCTGGTGATCTAAAATTTGCTACTGGTAATATAGGCACCTCACCATAAATCTATTCCCAGTGCCTATGTATGTATGTACTTACATAAACAATTTTGATAAACAACATAGGTACCTCCTTAATAAGCTGTAATGAATTTCTGTATTTAATGTGGTTAAAAATATGTAATCTTTTATTAGTGCCACCCACATGTATTATTTTGTTTTTTTAATGTTCTATAATAATAATAAAAATATACAATTAGTCGCTATACTATGTAATTATGATTGGTGCTTTTCACGTTAAAGAGTGAAGAAAGAAATGCTTCAGCCTCTCTTAGTCATAAAACTAATTTCTTGATTTTTTTATTAAAGCAATTATAATATATGCAACATAATTATGTTGTAATTTTTAGGAACATAAGACAATACTATTCCGACATCGACAAGATAGTCTAAAAGTTTATAGCAGACGAGAAATATTTTTTTACAAAAGTATGCCTAGGGTAGGTACGTTTGAATTAATGTTTCTTTTAATAAATATTGTTTTTCTTTTTCAGGGAAATCTTGGTTGGACCTTCCACATATTCCATGATGGTCACAGAAGATGAACCTTCGCATAGTAATTTTAATGTTTGATGCAATCTTACATATTTGTGAAAATCATTTTTTAAGTCATAAAGAAGGCTTTTACCCTGATGGGTTCAAACCTAAATTAATTATATACACTTTTTTATCTGAGTTATATACCTTCACACATCAATAACAGTTTACTTACGTTCACCGTGTTTTTCTCTACATGTTCATAGAAGACTAGGGCTCAAGTAAGTGTGATATTTATAAAAGATGACACCTACATTTCTAGGTGTCTTTATAGTTTATTTAAACTAAATATTTGAATCGTTAGATTTTATTTCTGGCTATAAATTTTCCAAAGAGAATAATTTCATGCATTGCTTTAAAATTAAACTACACGAATTTGGACATAAAATGTGTGGAAAATTAGTTCTCTTTTTTCAAAGATTGTATAAGTTTCCCTTCGCACTAACTTATTTTTATCAAAAAATTTTACTCAAGAATCTAAGCTAATTCTAGGTGTCGTCATTTAAAAAAAATACTTGCACTTATTTGTAGCTTAGTCATCTATCAAATATACTGAGAAAAACACAGTGAACGCAAACTTTTATTTAATGAATGTAAGTAGTTTATTTTAATAAAATTGTAATAAAACAATAGGTTTAAAAATAAAGTATTTATTATTTATGATATGATTCAGGTACATACTTACCAGGGGGCTAATTGTCTAATTTTAAAAATCTATCGCAATCGCTTCCATTTGACAGATGTATGTGACACATTGCTGCATTTCTTTGGTAATTTTTCATTTGTGACAAAAAGAAGCTTCAATGTGTTACATCCTGAAAGCCATTGCGATAGATTTTTAAATTAGACAATAGAAAGGCAGAATCTAGAGTGAATGACACGTCATGTGTGTTGGGTTGGGTGTAACAACCTATGAAATTGCCGATTTGTATGGAGATTTTTCAAGAAGTTGCATTTTTCATAATAGCATTTTCTTTGTTCATTTAACAACCATGAACACTCATGTAACAAAACTTTTATGTACTAATGTTTGAACACTAGGCTAACTTATTTCCATTTAAGATAAGCGAAAAAATAAGTTTTGGTTAAGTTACAACCCCTTCGGTCACCCTTTTTTTGCTCACAAAAAAAGAGTCACTTTCAAGATCTTTTTTTTAATGTCACGAAAGCTAAAATATGGACTTTATTTTTACTGATAGTTAACTATCATGATCATAATTCGATGTAATGTTCACGATTTTGTTAAAATTTTAAATTATAGAAGTTATTATTTTCTCTGTATGTGACAAAATATCGGCAATTTCATAGGTAAAGACCTAATATATCTAGGTATTTCACAGATTGGGGTCTTACCAACTTATTCGTTTTCTTAGTTTGCAATCTGACATTTGCAAAACCTTTTCTTGATTGTACATTGTTGACCCAGTTATTTTATGTACACCTAGACATTATTATTTTATATTGGACCATTAAATTTAAGATTATAAGTATTAAAAATGAGTTTTTATTTTTAAAAATAAATGTCTTTCGCAAATTAAACTAGGTAGGTATGGGTCTCCAGGCAGCTGGCTGTCTATGCTGTGATTCGAAGGAATTTCCCTTACACCTAAGTTTTGATAACTCGCAGTCCCAATAGCCAAAAAGGATAAGTATCATTATGAATTACACAGAATCTGGAAAAAAGAAATAGAGTTTAATATTGGCTTAGAGTAAGACGCGCAATATTGGTAATCCAATAATGCAATATTATTTCTAAAACAGGTAACATTATTATTTATTTAGGTATCCTCAGGTATCCTATTGATATATGAAAACCAATGAAAACATAGTTGGACATTGACATTTAATTATTAATTTGATTATCAAACAAAGTCCTTAAGTCTTACATAACCTCACAGAGGAAATAATCACTACGTTTTACATAACCTTTTTAGATGATGTATTTTTAAAATTCACATAAGTTTTTGGTCCATAACTTAAATAAAACAGTTTGAACTTACATATTTATAATTTAATTTGATAATTCACTTCTATTTTCACTAAAATCCTTGCGAACAGCCAAGAATACAAGCTTTTGTTTTGACATTAAAAAATCTAGGCGTTCGTCGAGGCTGCAGAGCGAAGTTAGCGCTGTTTTGCTTAGAGAATTCCGATTTTCATACTTGAACTGTCAAATCAAGTAATTCTGTATCACGCCGTCTACAGCCTTGTGGCGCTGGCATCGAACAGCGGAGAAAAACGAATTAGAGAATTCCAAGCTAGTGTTCACTGCTGTCACAGCCACTGCACTCAAGGCTTTTACAATATTTGAGCTTAGAGAATTGCATAGCTGGTCATTATAATCTTAGCACTTCATTGCAGACACTATAGGGCACGTCACATGTAACTATTATACTGCAAACACATCTTTATTACGTAGGGCATAAAAGCGGTCATAAGGTCAACATTTTATGTCTAATGCGTTGTCGTCTATACATATATAAAATTATTAATCATTATCCTACGAACATCAAAATTAACTCTCGATCATTATTGTTTTTGTTAAGCTATTCGGGTAAACAACATGACGAAAATAAATTATCTGTTGGAAATCTAATCAGCTTTTGTTGTTTAGTAACAATTTTGGACATAACAATTAAGTGCTGGCTTATTTTCGTTCAAATATTCAAACTGTTTTATTAGTATAATATAATTTTCAGATTTCTACAATGTTTGAATCACTTTATCTTTACCAAATAAACATCTAACAATAAAAGATATGAGATATGTGGAATATAATAGGTCTTTACCAATGAAATTTCCGATTAGTATGGAGAATATACAAGAAGTTGCATTTTTTATTCTAGCATTTTCTTTGTTAATTTAACAACCGTGAACACTTATGTAACAAAACTTTTATGTACTAATGTTTGAACACTATGCTAACTTATTCCATTGACGATAAGCGAAAAAATACGTTTTGGCTAAATTACAAACCCTCTGGTCACTCTTTTTTGCTTAAAAAATAGTTACTTTCAAGATCTTTTTTTAATGTTAAAAAAGCTGATAGTTGACTATCATGGTTATAATTTGGTATTATATCAAGATATTGTTAAATATTTTAGATCATAGGACTTATTATTTTTTCTGTACCTATGTGACAAAATATCGGGAATTTCAAAGGTAAACCCACCTAATATATCTTTCTTTAACCATTGAAAAGCACTCGTAGCCGTAAAAGTGCATCACTTGCTTATAAATAAACATGACTTGTAGGTAGTAGAAATTGGCATGGATGATACTGCATCATCGATAGAAAAGGAGGCCAAAAATCATAAGATGAATCACCTTAATGAACTTCGTCCAATTTTCTACAAAAATGTTTCAGTAAAAAATCATGATCAGATCATATTTGTACTTTCTATAGCACATTTATTGCAAACCTAACGCAAATAAGGCAGTTTTTGAATAACAATAAAAAATGTTGTTCCAAATACAACGTGGAAAAATCATTTGATTCCCGCAGTGTGGTGGTTCCAGTCATGATTACAAGCAACTTTTACTATGGGGCCAGACTCTGATATCGCGAAAAAAATCAGCTGTTCCATACATAGGTATTACGCTTTTGTATGTAACAGTGTGTTTAATAAAATCACAATAATTAAGTTTGTGTCGTGCCATTTGATTTACAGATGAAAAAACATAACATTATGGTATTATTTCGGAATGTTTTCTTATTCACAATGTTAAGCTTTGGCTTTCTGACGGCTCATTAAAAAGCAAAACAACATGACAAGTGCCCTAACGCGGAAGTGTGTATAGATACCAATTGCTCTGGACAATGAATGAGCATTAGGGTTGCCACTCGATTTTTTTTATTATTAAATAAAACAAAAAATCCTTACTTTATAAATGCGAAAGTCCGTTTGTTTGTTTGTTTGTTACGCTTTCACGTCTTAACTACTGAACCGATCATCATGAAATTTTACATACACGTTGTGAGGGGTACAACATAGGATATATGGTACCTTTCATCCCGAAAAAGGTATTGTTCCCGAGGGATAGCAAAAAACCTTTCCACGCAGACAGGTTATGGGTGGCCGCTAGTATATAGAATATAGGTAGCAATAAATTATGTTAAATTGTCTTAAGATATTTAGATAAGATCGTCAAAGTATGCTTATTTTATTATTTTTTATTTTACTTACACATTTTAATACTTTGTGTTGATCTTCAAAAGATAGAATTGAAGAAATAAGGAAAATATTTTGATATTATTTAATTTATAGCAAAAAAGTTAACATTACGAGGATATAATATCCTGTTAGCCTTCATAATCTTGCGATTACGATTTGATTTCCTGCAAAATTTAATTTCGTGGATGTCATTATTTATTACACAACTAATCCGAAAATAATAGCGTGTGAAAATTTTTCATATAGTGTACCGTTTTGTATTGTGTATTTGTTTTTGCATTTCTATTCCATGAAAAATTTTTTGGTCATTGTTAATGTCCTTACTGCAGGTACAGGCCTTCCTTATGGGCGGATAAGGAGGATGGGCCATAACCTACCACGCGGGCCCAATGCAGATTGGTGGGTGTTAACGACTGCAAATGGAGCCGGGACCAACAGCTTAACGTGCCTTCCAAAGCACGGAGGAGCTCGGTGGCGCCGTGGTATAGCACCTGGCCCAGCGATTGCGGAGGTTCAGCAACTTACGCAAGGGTCGGTCATGGGATGGGTGACCAAAAATTTATCATCTCGAAGTCCTCCCTGCTTCGGAAGGCACGTTAAGCCGATGATCCCGGCTGCATTTGCAGTCGTTAACACCCACCAATCCGCATTGGGCCCGCGTGGTGGTCTATGGCCCATCCCCCTTATCTACCCATAAGGAAGGCCTATACCCTAGCAGTGGGGACATTAAAATGGCTGATGGTTACCCATCCCATGACCAAACCGTGCGAAAGTTGCTTAACCTCCGAAATAGCTGGGCCAGGTGCTAAACCACTGCGCCATCGAGCTCCTAAAATATCTAACTCTATCGAAAATTTATTACGTTAATGTTGGCGTACAAAGTTCCGATTCAACCAACCTACAATATTAGTCACAAACATCTAAACCTGCCCAGATATAACACGATATCTTCAAATAGATTTAATTCGTAGGTTAACCAACAATTCCACTCACTTCTAAAAATAGGGATTTCTCCCACTCGATTTCTGCCTACAATATCCCTTCTAAAGTGGTAGATAGACACATTTAGGTCAACAAAAAGACGAGAAAAGAGTGTTTCACTACTAAACATTGCATTTGGAGGAGCTTTATCATTTAGAATATTTACATGGGTCGATTTTCCTGGTGGCTTCCTAGCCAACTTTAGTCGTATATGGCTTTTTATTGACAAGAATCGTAAACCTAATTTCTATTAGGTGGCGATTTGATTTTACAAGCGATTGTAGATAAAAAGCTCTAGTGAGTAGAGCTTTTTATCTACTGTGTTTCCGGGCGACTTGTGTAAGGATATCAACTTGTGTAAGTGCCTCTTAAGTTTTTAAAGCCAGTTTCATTGCGGTTGTAAAAACGAGTGGACGAGACGATTTATTAAGCAGCATCTTATTTTCATGACTATCATTGGACTTCTTTTCATTCAATATTAGCAATCAACATCATTATCACGTCCTTATCGCTTGCGGTAGCGAAACAACTGCGGAACGAATGAAACTAGAGGTAGTCCAGAAATTTATGAAACGGAAGTAAAATTATTTTCACATAAAACATGTGGTTTTTACATAACAAAAGTAGTTAAGTGTTGTTTATACAATAACACTAATGACAAAGGAAGTAATTTTATTACTTTCCTAAAAGACTATCACTTTGTATAATAGACGTCAGTGGACTCTATGCAACAACCACGTGTTTATAGTAAAAATAACTTTACTTCCGTTTCCTGAGTTTGTGAAGTATACACAATAGTAATTATAATTAATTATTCCCTTAGTTTAAAATAACATTTCTGTAAGTAGACAGCCCTATGCTTTAACAATGACAATGCAACTCGCATCAATAACGAAACGACACTCCACGAATGCATACAAATGACATTTTAATTGTGCACTCTTGCTCTTTCTGCCACTAGCAATTTTGTGAAGATAATAAAAGTACTTATAATAATATTGTCTAAATTATATTCTACTCAAAAGTAAATAAGGACCACTATATAGTTTTCCATATGACCCAAACGAGGCGAGGGGTCCATATTTCTGAAAGGTTGTTTTTCATATACATTCAATCTGACTTTATTTGAATCGTCGACGATACTGCAAAAGAGCTGATCTACCATTTGAAATACCGCGGAACTGCGAACAGGTAGCGAAATTTAAATTACCGCTTCGCACTGTCCTAGGCTGTCATTGGCGCGCGTTGGTGATGACACAATTTTAAATTACACTATTATCAAGGTCTCCCACGCATTGTTGCAATAGCGCGATGCACGTCCCGCGCTTAAACTACACCCTAGGACAGTGCGGAGCGGTAATTTAAATTTCGCTACTGGTTTGCAGTTCCACGGTATTGCAAATAGAAGATCAGCGCTTTTGCAGTATTTATTCATATTACTAGAAGTAAGCTGTAATAGGCAACTTGCGGACTTTACTGTTTGACGACCTGAGTGGTGCAGTGGTCAACATACCGGTCTACCATGCAGAGGTCCCGGGTTCGATTCCCGGCCGGGCAGAAATTGAAATGATGAATTTTAATTTCAGTGCTGGGTCTGGGTATTACTATGTATAATAAGTATATATTTAAAAAGTATATAAGTAGTATATCAGTTGTCTAGCACCCATATTACAAGCTATGCTTAGTTTGGGGCTAGATGGCACTGTGTGAAATTGTCCAAGCATTATTTATTTATTATTTACTGTTGAATTTACTGCATAATTTCCCCTATTCGCCGTGTGTCACTTAGAATTGAAAAATTTTAGCGTTTTTGTATGATAATTGATAACCCAATTTATTTCTTCCTTCTTCCTCTTCTTCATTTTATCACTACATATTATAAAACAAAGTCCCTCGCCGCGTCTGTCTGTCTGTCTGTTCACGATAAACTCAAAAACTACTGAACGGATTTTCATGCGGTTTTCACCAATAGATAGAATGTTTCCTGAGAAAGGCTTGTGTGTATAGTAAGTTGAGATTTTAAGTAAATTGGTAGAAATATGACAATAATTGTTGAAGAAGTCGGCAAAAATTAAGCCATCTGGGAGCTTGCATCGAAAACGTAAACGTAAACCTTTTGAGCTATTTTAAAATAACGTATCATGGAATTGTTTCTCTTTTATAGGTCTACAAAAAAGTCCGCTATGACATATATTTTAAGAATAACTTACTATAGCCATATTAACTTTTTTAAAAATTGACACAAATATTGTAGTATTTGAAAAGATTAAATGGATACAGTATTAATCCTTATAAAATTAAATACATTCGTTGCCATAAGCGTTTCATGTACATAATTTTAGCTTTGTACTTAATATAGTTTAAATAAATATCTAAGGAGTTATCACAAAAAGTTTACGCGCGCGAAAATAAATTCAAGCTTGAACGGGACGGGTACAGGACTGGACAGTATGGAAGGGATTTGATTTCTTTTTGGATGTTATTTGAAGGTAGAAATTGGCAAATAAAGGAAGGAACTGAAGCGAAGCGAGGGAGGGTCGCTAGTTAAGAATAAATTCATAAGCTTAATCTAACAGCGGAATTATGTATATAGTAAGACATGACCATACTTGAAGACACCCCTCACAAAGAACTTTCCCACAACTACTTAAAAAACCGGCCAAGTGCGAGTCGGACTCGCGCACGAAGGGTTCCATACCAAAAAACGGCAAAAAAACTACGTTTGTTGTATGGGAGCCCCCCTTAAATAATCATTTTATTCTGTTTTTAGTATTTATTGTTATAGCGGCAACAAAAATACATCATTTGTGCAAATTTCAACTGTCTACCTGTTGTCGTTATTAATATCAAGCAAAAAACGGCAAAAAATCACGTTTGTTGTATGGGAGCCCCCCTTAAATATTAATTTTATTCTGTTTTTAGTATTTGTTGTTATAGCGGCAACAGAAATAAATCATCTCTGAAAATTTCAACTTTCTAGCTATCACGGTTCATGAGATACAGCCTGGTGACAGACAGACAGACAGACAGACAGACAGACGGACAGCGAAGTCTTAGTAATAGGGTCCCGTTTTTACCCTTTGGGTACGGAACCCTAAAAAGCCACAGAAATACCAAAAATAACCTAATAAAATAACCAATACAAGTGTATTTCTAAAAGTCGTATAATATTGTCTCTGTCTAGAGTATATGTAACGTGGCAATATGTTAAACAAATTGGATTTCACGCGATAAATTTAAGCTTGTGAACGTTTTACGACGTGTGAACCACCGATACACAATAGTAAATCACTTAGATTGTTTTGTATATAGAGATGCGGGTGGGTTGGTAGTGACAGCGGAATAAAAACAGTGTTTAAGGCTTGGGCTTAGTGACACAGTTACAGCGGAAATTAATTATACTTTGTTGACGTGAATGAAAGAACGTTGAGCCATTGGTCTCAGCTACATTTGCAGTAGTTAACAGCCACCAATCCGCACTGGGTCCGCATGAAGGTTGTGGCCCATCCCCCTCATTTTTAGGGTTCCGTACCCAAAGGGTAAAAACGGGACCCTATTACTATGACTCGGCTGTCCGTCTGTCTGTCTGATACCAGGCTGTATCTCATGAACCGTGATAGCTAGTCAGTTGAAATTTTCACAGATGATGTATTTCTGATCGGATCTAAACCACTTGTATTATGGAAATCAAAGACAACGGTGGTATCACAAACGACCAGACCTGATTCAATATAGAAAAGTTCTTAATTGACCCAGCCGGGGATCGATCACGGGACCTTAAAGATGGCGACACCTTGAAAATCGGCGTGCGAATCACGGAGGTCGTCGTCTTTAAATAATCTTTAAGAGGAAGAGCTGTCATGTGCCCTATCAAATTAGCTGGTGATTCGAATGTTATCTAAAATAAAAGGAAAAAAAAGTGTTTTTGATGACTATAACGTCTACTGCCCACGAGTGATTTTTTGTAGTTGCGATAATCGCGGCGTTAATCGCCCATGAAATGATACGAGAAAGGTTTACTTAGCCAGCGACAAAAAAACGGCGCGCCACAATTATCACAGCTACAAAAAGTCGCTTGGCGTTTACGTATTTTAAAATTGCTCAGCGATTAATCGCTTGTGCGCGGGAAGCCTCACTGTTATAGAAAGAGTAGTCACTCGCTCCGCTTACCACTATTTTCATAACCCGTGACGACTTAATAAAATTAATAACATGATTTCTGATTTGATTTATCGATTGTCGTTTGTCTAAATCTTGGGAGACTACCAAAAGCTGTTTCTTTGTCATTTCACATGACAGCTTTATCAGAATCATCAATTACTTATTGTAAATATTTTCTGCAATAAATTTAAAATACAAAACTATTTTATCTTGTTATTGAAAGGTGTGAAAGATACATTTTTATTTTCAAAGCACTTTAACACAATTTCCCAAAAAGCAGTGCACTTTTTTCAGAACTTTAAACATTAATCATCATCATATCAGCCGCACGACACCCACTGCTGGGTATAGGCCTCCCCCAAGGATCTCCACGTCGATCGGTCCTGCGCTGCCCGCATCCAGCGGCTTCCCGCGACCTTCACCAGATCGTCCATCCACCTTGTGGCGGGCCTACCCACGGAACGTTGTCCGGTGCGTGGTCGCCATTCTAGAACCATTTCACCCAACGGGTTTTGGTTCTTCTCGCTATGTGTCCAGCCCACTGCCACTTCAGCTGAGCAATCCTTCGAGCGATGCGGTTACTTTAGTTCTCCTGCGGGTCTCTTCAATTCTGATTCGAACACGTAGGGAATAGCTGAGCATGGCTCTCTCCATTGGACGCTGGGTGACCTTGAGCCCTCTTATGAGACCCATAATTTTCATTAAACATTAATCTATTTTGAAATAACTACTACAGACCACCCTTTTCAGTAACTTTTGATAATTTCGCTTAACTTTTAAAATATTAATCACCTGTTGATAGTGACATAAAACAATCTTTTATTCCAACAACAATCATTTCAGTTTTATCAAACCACTGAATCGGTCAATTTACTCAAAATGGTGTTGAAAAAATAATAACGTACTAGATAAAATCGCCCCAATCACATTTGGCTTCCAATCAATGAAACAATTTCGATAGCTACAAAGACGATCGTACTATATTTAATAGTTTTTTCAATCCATTAGGGCATTGACAGCGAAAACAAATGAATGTCGTTAATCTTTGACTTCTAAGTCACAATCATGTTTATAATGCGATGTAGAAAGGAAATAAACGTCATGGTGACTGACTTTTCCGCCACAAGAGTTCCGGTGTGACCTCGAAATGTCATATGTGACGTCATATGTATTGTAAATAGAAACTAGGGGGAAGGGAAGTGACTAGAATAAGTCTTGGTTTCGTCGAAGACGTTAGGATTGCTATATTACTAGTAAACAATTCTAGGAAATGTTTTTAATAATGAAGAAACTCGTGAAATGGTTTAAGAAATGATATAATTAGAGCCGGTTTTTCACAGGTTAACGATAGCAACTATCTATTGGTTTGCTTTACACAGAATTTGAATTTATTTATCTGACAGTTCAGTTATCAGAAATATAATCGGAACCTTTTAAACTGTACCTTACACAATTAAAACCTAAAAAAAATATTCACGGCCTTTTCACTTAAAGGCAATTTATCCAAGAAATAGGCAATTGACAAAGTTAAACGAAGCGCTGTTTAAATTACTGATCATCTTTAAACATACATAGTTACACAAATAATATAAAGTACCTAGTAAAGTTTATGAGTTCGTAAGATCTTAGAAGGATCTAGGTCTCTGATATAGCTAGGTACTCGTGTGCAGTCTTGGGAAATAAAAAGCACATGATTTAAAAAAAAATCGTTAACTAGTGGCCGCCCCCGATTTCATCTGCGTGAACATTTCATTTTCTTTCCCTTGGGAAGAGTACTTTTTTCCTGGATGAAAGGTACCCCTGTTCTGTACCCCTGACAATGTGTACGCTAATCATGATGATTGGTCAAGTAACTAACTGTATCTGTTAAGTTTTTACGCTTAAGTAACTCTGTTACGTTTTTAGGCCTAGAACGCTGGACCGATTTTGACGAATTTTAGTACGGATTATTATGGGACCTTGGAGAAGGACATAGGCTACTTTTTATCCCACTGCTGGGTAGGGTCTCTACCCGCATGATATTACCTGTAGTCCACGCAGGCGAAACTGTGGGCGGAAAGCTAGTAATATTGTAAGTCGTCAACAGACAGGTCCACTTTCCCTGAGTCACATAAAATTAGGTCATTTTGTATTATATACAGGGTCATTTTGTATTCACCATCCAAATTTTGAGGATGTATTCAATCCATGAAACTGAACAACTTTCTCTAAGAAATACATGCCCAAATATGTAAAAAAAACGACTATCCATACAAATCAAAGAGATCACGTGATCGATTTAGTTGACCAAAATTTTGTGGTGAAATTCGACACATGTTTCTTAGAGAAAGTTGTTTAGTTTTATGGACTGGACACATCTTTGAAATTTTAATGGTATAAGTTCAGAATGACATATTTTAAAATATGTATACTGAAATAATTTTCAGGGGAAGTGGAATTCCCCGTGGATAAACTTTTTCAGATTATTTGTTGTTCCTATAAACTGAAAACATTGATTTAACACTTTTTTTTATTATTCCAGATAAACGGCAATTTAAAAAGTAAGTATTGAATTCTAAACTCTACCTTAAATAGAAGGATGTATATCTGATGACATTGTTTCATCCATCAAGGACTCTTATCGCATAACGGTTTTAAGAGGTCCTTTTGAAGTCTGACCTTCTTGAACTGGTGACCTCAATATGAAGAGTTCTTATGCTGGTAATAACTCAGTCTGGTTGTACAACAAAACAGACTTACATTGTAAAAGTAACCTTTCACCTATAGTAATAAGGTAGTATAGAAGTTAGCAGTATGAAAGAGGGCAGTACTTAATAATTTATTGTATATGTTTGGGTTTTCTTTGGAACAGAAATGAAAAAAAGTAGGAAAAGCTTGATATATTCTTTCGGCACTTTTTGACGTTAAATGGTAATAAAGTACGAGCCAGTAACTCATTTGAATACAAATTTTAATATGCATGGATCTCTTCTAGAGTAAAAAGAAGTTGAAAAAATTGCTTTACCGTGTTCAAACTTCAAACAAAGTTGCACCGAAGTCATAAAAAACATGAAATTTCGTTTTCCACATAAAAATACGAAAGAATATCATTATTTATTAATGACAATTTGATTTAATAAAATAACATATTTTGAAATAGCCATTTCAGTTTAAAAGACGTATGACAACTGTTAAAAGCTGTTTACTAAAGGCCAAGTAAGGTTAAATATACTTTACTCAATTACTGTTATTATTATAATTATTTGAATGAGAATGAGAGAGAGCCCCTAACTCTGCAGCTCAGTTAAGGCTGCAGTCACTGCAACCTAAAAGATCTAATGGGACTCGTAACCTAACTATAGTAACTCTTTAAGCCCAGCGGCTCCCAGGAAGTCTAGTATCTTCCTGGTTTTAAGAGTTTTTATTTCCTCTGATTCAATCAATTACTGTTACTAGCTTGGCCAGTTTTCCAAATTCCAGATAAGGTTCAAATACTTAATTGCACAGATAACTTCATGGGAATTCTGAACTATCTTTTTAAACCAAAAATGTTTTTTTTTCGGAACTTGAGAAACATGTAAAAAATATACTATCCGAAAGTGGTTTCAGATCAGTAGCCCCCCCTACTTAAATGGCCGTTCTACTAAAATTAACGCTAGTAGAATGGACTTACAATGTATGGGAATGAACTAATAAATCAAAACTAAAATATTTAAAAAATTCTAAAATAACATCAGTTCTGAATTAATCAATATACGAGCTGTAATCCATAAAAAGTGTTTTATTTCATGAACTGTACGCGCGGAAGTGAAGTTTGATGTATGGGAATGACATAGGTAAGCTAACGCTTAGGTTCTGTCATACCCATACATTGTCATTCTATTCTACTAGGGTTGGTTTTAGTATAATGGCCATTTGAGTAGGCCCTCAGGAACTTCCTGTCTGTTCCCGTAGTCCTGTAACGTGGCCGTGCCGGACCTCCTTCTTCAGAATAAAAACTTATTTTGCAATTTAAATTATGTCAAATTATTATTTTTTTGTTCCGAAAGACAGACTTCAAAATTGACTGTACGCGGTCTGCAGACTTGATCTTTCAACTTGATTTCTCATTTTATCAAAATTTAATTATTTTTATTTAATACCTACATAAAAGCCGTTTGTAATGGAACTATTATAATTGGAATTATAATATTTATTATACACTGGAGCCTGCTTAGTTTCATTGTCCTCGTAACAGTCCCATTGACCCAGTCCATGATGGGACAGGTGGGATGAATATGGTTGTCCACGTTGTCCAGTTGTCCTATGGGACTAGTGGGACTAGTGGGAACTAGTCCCATGGGACAACTGATACTGATATTGAAGTCCCGCTACACCCAACCTTATTTATTAGCTTTATTTGAAAACGGGTCATTATTTCTATGAAGAGAAGATAATTTAATTTGATTTTACCCAAAACCCGTAGAGATTTACATCAATGTTTCTCGTAATATCTAAAAATAGAATACCTATAATATCAAAATTGCCACTTCATATATTTTATCCAAATACTTTGATAGAGGCAATCGTTTTATGTTTCATCAAGGCAATATTTACCACAGAAGTCGAAATATAATCCAATAAAATACGACTTTCATATTTACCTGTCTCTCCCTGATAGTCACGCACCCTCGCAATATAACTGACAAAATGAAATAGTTTCACTCGTTTCAATATAGGTACTACTATGAGGCAATATTTACGTTGGCATTGAATATCAAACGAATTTTATTCGAACTGTATCGAAATGAAAGTTCAGGATTAGGAATTGACTATTTATTTTTTCTGTGTAATAAATCATCAGAGATCGATACAAAGACGAATAGCAAAATAAGTTACACCAGGGAGTAAAATGTTTAGTTACTTTGATTATATCAATAATTTGGACACAAATAACAAAACTACTGTGTTTAAAAAATTACGTAGAAAAAATACTGCTAAAAAGTAAGAGTAAAATACCATCACGCAAAAAAAAACCGGCTAAGTTCGAGTCGGACTCGCGCACGAATGGTTCCATCAAAAAATGACGTTTGTTGTATGGGAAATGGATAATGGGGTCTCCCGTAAATATTGTATTTTATTATGTTTTAAGTATTTGTTGTCATAGCGGCAACAGAAATACATCATCTGTGAAAATTTCAACTGTCTAGCTATCGCGGTTCATGAGACACAGCCTGGTGACAGACAGACGGACAGTAAGAAGGTCCCGTTTTTACCCTTTGGGTACGGAACCCTAAAAAGTACAAGCGACTTAGTGAATACAAGAATCTATCAAACTAAAATATATATTCTAATATCCACCATATTTTTAGAAACATATAATATAAAATTTGTCCATCAGCCATTTTTGATGTCCCCACTGCTGGGGCACAGGCCTTCCTTATGGGTGGATAAGGAGGACGGGCCATGACCCACCACGCGGGCCCAATGCGGATTGGTGGATATTAGCGACTGCAAATGCAGCCGGGACCAACGGCTTAACATGCCTTCCGAAGCACGGAGGAGTTCGCGATAGTAAATTTTTGGTCACCCATCCCATGACCGACCCTTGCGAACGTTGCTTAACTTACGCAATCGCTGGGCCAGGCGCTAAACCACTACGCCACCGAGCTCCTATATATATATACATACATATAAAATTTACTACCACAGTATTTCCGAACTGCCGGATTTAAATTACACTCAAACTATTTGCCAATCAATTGTAACCTTTACATCAAAGAGATGTTTGAGTTTGATAATTTAACAACAGATAAACACCCCATCATTTTAATAACTTGTATTTACTTGTAATAATTGTTTTTTAGTCGGCGCCAAATTTTAATTAACATAAGTATACACTATTTAACATTGTCAATAATCTAGAAACAACATTTTCACTGTTCATAAATAGGTACGAAACACGCTGTCTCCAATTTGTATTTTAAATACAACAATATGTCCATAAATTAAGTCAAATAATACATTTTTATTCATTCAATGTATACGAAACACTAAGTTAAGTATTCATATTTTTGACGTTATGTTCGTATTTTGAAAAAAGAAATATGTAGCTTCCGCAAACAATATATGCAAGATGCACCGCCCGCCCGCCCGCAAAAATATGCATATGCACACCACAAAATTTCAGTGCACAAACCTGCATTTAGCAAGACAGCAACACACCTTGCACCTTCACCAATTAGGCTACTCTACACGTGTTTCGCCCCAACCCGGAGCATCTTCAGGAGTTAGATCGTGCGTAAACCAACACCGAATGAGGTATTGTTTGCGGAAGTAAGCTACATATATATTTCTTTTTCAAAATGGTTTGGGACTTCCGCCAAGTGACGCCTGATTCAATGAAATAGACGGTAGTTCGGTAGTAGTTCGTAGTTATAGGTTGAACATTAATTTATTTATCTGACCCCTATGCATGCCGTGTCTCGAATCAGTGTATCATAACGAGCCTGTAAGCGTCGATATCAGATGAGCTTAATATAGTTCGCTGAATTCCCATAAACTGAAATAGAACTTCATTAGATTTTTTATTTTCTAAAAGGTAATTTTTGTTCGTTGATTCGAATTTTAAACCGGTGTAGCTTGGTAGTAAGATGGTTGTTTGCAACAGAAGAACTTTGTTACTTTATTCGAATCGAACAGTTTTGTTTGAAATAAAAAATCTGAACATTTTTGTTGATCATTAATATTGGTATTTGGGAAGCTTGAAATAAGTTCGTTGATTTTTAATAAAGTATTGTATAGAATTTAATAAAGTATTGTATAGAAGTGAACCATAAGGTGGAGTCTAAAATTCATATCCGAGAGACATAAAAACAGAAAAACAGCTGTGTCCAATCACAAAATCATGAATCACATTAAAAATCTCTTGGAATGTACTATTTTCAATTTTACAAAATATATTCTAAGACGTAAATCATACAGTGGAAATCAGCTTACATTTATTATTTTTAAATTCTAATTTTATTAGAGATAATAACGTGGGTGTCACTACTGACGTGAAGACAGTCAGAATGAAGACACTAATTTGGTCTAAATTTATTTGAAAAGACAGCTAAGACAATTCTTAATGATTCGGAACTCCCTATGAAAATATTTGTTAAATAGAAATGTATCTAAATCATGACAACTAATGCCTTTACTAATAAAAATTGTTATTTTAGCAGATGGATCGTTAAACACAGAAGATTTTCTGTACGTTTGACATTAAAAAAAGGAATTAAATATTGTGTAACTAATAATCACTCTCATTATCTAAATTTCAGAAATCCGAGAACTCGATTTTCGTAAATTCAATTAAGATAGTATATTACGATCTATTTTATCTAACTCATAACAAAAATCTAAAAATACTTACAGAATAATGTGATTGTAACCCTAATTTTCATGAAAGAATTAATTTACGAATACATCCGAACAGGTTCCAATTTTCACACTTTTAATGATTCCACGAAAATGATTTTTGCATTTATTGGCATATTTTATTAAAAAAACTGCGGTTTCAGTCTATGGGTTTATCATCATTTATATTTACACAATTCACTGCAATCCCGCTGAAGCTGAAATAGGTCAGTTATTAATTGTTTTGTAGGCCATCTGACCTACAAAAAAATTAATAACTGACCTATTTGATGACTTTCTATTGTTATTAAGATTTTTTACTTTAACCTTAGCTCAATTGCGCTAACTCTGATCGATAAACCAAAATCGTTACTCTGTCATTTAGGTTACTTACCTAAAAATTTTGGTTTAGCTATAAAATTCTCATTTAAATTGGCCGAGATTGGCATTCTATGCTCCCTAGGCATGGTTTTCAACAATTTTAACAAAACTAAAGCAAGTATTTTTCTGTAAACGAAACTGAAACGGTAACTATTTATCGTTGAAAATTAGCGCGATTGGGTCACAGTTCGAGTTCCGTATTTTTCTTTTTAAGGCTGTATATTCCCATTTCAAAGAAATCAGCGTTTTTCCAAAAAAGTAATGTAAAAAAAATGAGAGCATTACTATTTATACACTTCTAAGGCTTCCGCGCGTACAGTTCATTAGAAATAAAACACTTTTTACGGATTACAGCGCGTAAATTGGTTAATTCAGATGTTATTTTAGAATTATTTAGTTTTGATTTGTTGGTTTTTGGGTTTCCCGACGTTTTGACACCTTTCCATGGGTCGTGGTCACGGGACGACTGAAGCTAAAAGCATTACTATTGATGTAAACTTTAGTTCTAGAAAACAAAATTCTTAAATTAGTGCCGTATAGAGAGATAAACATATAATATTATATTAACAGGTATTTTAAAACGAAGACAATTTGTTCAAGTAGAATTTCAAACTAGCTTGTTAGAGGTATTTTTCACAAAAGTTTCAGCTGTAACAAATAAAAATACGACTCATATTTATTTTTTCACTTATTATAAATGTATTGTCAAGGAAGTGCACTATAGAGGAAAATTTAAAGAAAAATCTATAACAGAGGAAATAAAATATTAAAAATGCTCTAATTGTACACTTTAACATGTTTTTTTACTAGTATTTAAAGATTCTAAAGTCATTTTTTTATTTTTTATAAGAATAATGAGGTATTTGTCTGATGTATAGCATGTTTTGTAAATCCATATATTTTTTAAAATATAATATGAAATATTAATATTATTTAAAACATAATTTAAAATATTTTTTTTTATATTTACCTTCATAACGGCTCGCTCAAAATTGTTTCGATCATTTGTATTGAAAATTTAAAAATGGAACGTGATCGGAATATACAGCTTTAAACTGTACAAACAAAATTCCATGTTTAATATTCCAAATTTAAATACTCTAAAGTAAGTTTTTAATACCATACCACTACTACGTCGGTATCAAGACCTAACATCGCGCACGGAAAGGTTAACAAAACAAAAGAACCATATGGAGACGTCCTTCACAGCTGTCAGTCGACCCGTTTGTTTTATTAGGTAGCCATAGCCAATGTTATTGGACGCTGTCCGTCCGACGGATAGGTATTACCCCACCTAGACGTTGATGTGGGAGAGTTTTACGGATGGCTTGAGTATTATTAGATCCATTCTATTCTATCTATGTCAACAACAAATGGAACCCAACCGTCAGCGAGCCCGATCTGGCTGATGCAAACTGTTTGCTCGTTCATATTTCAGGTTGCGTCACGATTCTGGGGATTTACAGATCTCCATCTTTTAGAAACACAGACAACTTCGTGAGTTCACTAGAAGAAATAATCTCAGACATGCCGAAATGTCCATGCCACTTAATTACTGGGGACATCAATATAAATATTCTGAATGAAGATGAAGGCGCAGATTATCTATGCACTCTCGGCCAACTGGGCTATAAGCAAGCAGTCGATAAACCCACGCGACAAGAGGCTTGTTTAGATCACTTTTTCGGGAAAACTACCTCAAAAATGGAATCCATAGTATCATCTTCAGCTGTGACTGACCACGATATGGTGTTGTTAGGAGTTGATCAGATTCTTCCTAAAAACTCGTATCCCAAAAGAACCCAACAAGTCGTGGATTTCGAGGGTGTACTGAAGGAGCTGGATAAGTGCGACTGGTCACCGGTCCTTTTGGAGTCATGTCCCTCTATAGCAGCTCAAAACTTTGATAGACTGTTAACTCAAGTCGTTGGTAGACATAGCAAAAGCCGACGTGTCAGTCGCTCAAAGTTAATACTGAAGCCGTGGATGTCCCCTGGTTTGTTAAGGTGCTCAAAGCACTTGGACAAACTTCACATGGAAGCCAAAAAATTTAAAGACGATGTTCTTAAAACCCACATTTACAAAAGATATAGAAACTTTTACTATGACCTCGTTCGCAAGCTTCGAAATGACTATAACAGTGGGGAACTGGACAGGTACAAAAAACAGCCCGACAAGCTCTGGTCAACCATTAAGCGCATTACCCACTCCAATGCTGAAAAGAAACCCGCTTATGACCTGTGCAAGTCTGAGGGAGATGAAGTAAAATCCTTAGACAAAACTAATAGCTACTTCACCTCGATTGGCTGTAAACTTGCTGACACGATACTGAAGAATAATAAAACTACACAGGACATCCTTGCGGCCAAAGTGAAATGTCAATATTCCCCGCCTTTTTCTTTCTACATGCACCCTATCAGTGAACAGGAAATAAATAATCTAATTCTCAATCTTAAAGATAAATGTGCCCCGGGTCTGGATGAGTTCTCTGGTGTTCTTATAAAGCACATAAGGAAAAACATTGTGGTTCCCCTCACTCATATCTTCAATCTCAGTGTCTCAACTGGGATTTTTCCAGAGGTATGGAAAACAGCCGTAGTGACACCTGTCCATAAAGGAGGCAGTACAAGTGATCCTAGCAATTATCGGCCGATTGCTCTGCTGAGTATTTTTTCGAAGCTCTTAGAGAAAGTGGTAAATACGCGCTTGATGCAATTCCTCGAGTCAAATAACATCCTATCTCCTGACCAATATGGTTTCCGACGGGGCAGGTCCACTGATCAGGCGGTTACTCGTTTGACCGAGACTGTGGCATCATGTCTCGATGAAAACAAAAAATGTGTTGGTGTTTTTCTGGATTTGTCGAAGGCGTTCGACACTGTCTCTTTTCCCATTCTCCTGAGAAAACTTGAGATGATCGGAGTGAGGGGCATTTGTCTTGAATGGTTTCGCAGTTATCTCCAACACAGGTATCAACGTACCAGGGTTGGCTCCTTCATCAGTAACCTTTCAGAATCTTCTTACGGTGTGCCCCAGGGCAGTATCCTTGGACCAACACTCTTCATCATTTATCTAAACGATCTTTCTACGCTAAAACTGGTAAATGCTCATGTTATAAACTATGCCGATGATACATGCATCTTGTTTTACGACGATACTTGGAACGGAGTGCTTCAGATGGCTCGGGCTGGTCTTGGGGCAATCACCTCGTGGTTTAACAGCAATCTTTTAACGCTTAACGCCAGCAAGACAAACTTTGTTTGTTTCCATAAGACCGCCTCTTCATCTCCTCCTGCCGATTTCTATCTTGCTGTTCACACATGCTCTACGAATTCTTCACCTCCAAATGGTCCTCCCACAGATGTGTGTAGTTGCGTAAAATTACAAAAAGTTAGTCGAACCCAATATTTAGGTGTCCTGATTGACGAAAAACTTTCATTTAGGGACCATGTAGCCGCTTTATCAAGGAAAGTTCGAAAATTCATTTATATCATGCGTCTCCTACGTGACGTTGCGACGTGGAAACTTCTTAAGACAGTCTACACTACCTTATGTGAATCCGTTTTGTCATACTGCATACTGGCATGGGGAGGAGCAGCCACTACCCATCTTATCACACTGGAACGAGCCCAACGCGCAATTCTCAAAACTATGTTGAGAAAGCCAACTCGTTTCCCCACCGATTCTTTATACCAGGAATCAAAAGTTCTCAGTGTCAGGAGGTTGTACCTGCTTAATATTACAATCAAGGCCCACCATGAATTATTAAACTCTGACCTTCATCGGATCATGTTGAATAAGCGCACGGTTAGACTCCCAATCCCTCAAGTAAACACCACATTTGCCTCACGTTTTAACTCCTACAGGAAGCCCTATATCTACAACAGAATAAATAGTTTTTGCAATATTCTAAACTTGGGCACCCAGGAAGCTAAAAACAAACTCAAATCTGAACTACTGAACTGGAACTATCGTGATTCGGAGGACTTATTAGTATGTTTAAAATAGCAATTTATAATTAACAAATCGCCAAAAACTTAGCAATCTTCTATAATAGTACGTATTACTTTTAATGACAGATAAGGTAACACTGGCTTGTAACTTATTAAAATATTTGTATCGGAAATTAACAATTGTCATATTTTTAAATTAATTAAGAAATTTATTAAGTACTCTTTTCATAAAATTTTTTTAGGCAATGTTGCTGTAGGTACCGCTACACCTAGACCGGATAATTCATATAAGATTACCACGATACAGGCTAAGCCTAGTGTGGAATTTTAGTTTTAAGAATCCTACATGTAATCAATTTTGAAATAAAGAATTTTATTTATTTATTTATTATTAATACTATGTTGATGGGATAACCATTTCGAGCAGTTTTGCTGGCGCACATTTTCACGCCTCGCCTATGCGTAACTGTTTTGGTGATTGATGAATTAATGAAATGAGGAGCTTTGTTACAGAACTGTTTTAAAGTTGTATCTAGTAGATAAACATTATAATATAAACAATTTATTGTTTGCTGTTTGACTGCTAGTACTTATATAAAAAAAAAGTTCTTAAGGTGGTTCGATGAGCTCAGTAGCGCCATCAATGGAAATAAATCAATTACATTTTATCAAGGGCTTAGATTAAAAGTTTTGGTAATTTTGCGCAAATAAAAGAGTAAAATGCATTTTCGAAATATAGTTTCAAGAACCTAAACTTAAGAGCCCGTACACATTTTACCGCTAACTGCCGCTCCCTCGCTCGCACATTTCATGTTTTCTCAAGATTTCTTAAATCTGAGTGCGTAATTGAAAAATACATCTCGGTCACATTTCGCAATATAAGATTACGGACATTTTAAAATATATTTCAGTTTTTTGTTTCTAAAGTACAAAACGTTGTCGTTTCTAACAGTTATTTGAACTGGCAAAGACGATAACTTTTGTACTTCAGCAACTCGAAACTGAAATATATTATGTTAAAATGTCGGTTATCTTATATTGCGAAGAGTGGCCGAGACACATTTTTCAATTACGCAGTCAGATTTAAAAAATCTTGAGAAAACATGAACGAGAGAGCGGCAGTCAGCGGCAAAATTTGTGTCGTGCATTTCAATAGTTCCAAAAGTGGCCACATTTAGCAATATCGAGATTCATAACTTATTGCTTATATTTGAGGCCATGAAAAAATATTCAAAAATTGCCCTTTACTCTTCTATTTGCGGGAAATAACCAAAACTTTTATATTAAGCCCTAATAAAACGTAAATGATTTTTTTCTATTTGTGGTCCTAATGAGCTTATCGAACCACAATAATGTAATTAAAATGTAAAGATTGAATAAATTCGCATTTAAAAAATACTTCTTTTCAGATCGTAAAATAACTGCTATCACAGAATACATAATGCTACTGTCAAAATTATTCATGTTAGATACTCGGAGTACATATCTATTTCAGTAAAAAACCCTCTAAAAATCCAATAACAATAAAATTAAAAAATGTCACCGACAGAAAAAAATACAAACCCATTTCAGTGTGCCTTTGAAGTCAGATCAGAAAAATATTTGATGGACTGGCATTGTCCAATTTTTGTCACGTTCGTTCATCATACATACAAAACATATTTGACTCCCTTTAAAATTGAACTACCTAGCAGTAGTCTACATATTTATATTAAACTTTTAACACTGCTTATTCATTCTACAGGGTTATTTGTAAAACACCAACAACCTCGCAGGCGTAGATTACGATCATCATAAACAATAACATTTGTTCTACGACTTTTACGAAAACAGACAAAAAAACCGGCCAAGTGCATGTCAGGCCACGCGCAGTAGGGTTCCATAGTTATCTTATACCATACCATATTGAATACCACTATAATTTTTCGTCTGCAAAAATAACTTTGTTTTTCATAGTGTTTGTATGAATCACATAGTTATATTTACGGTTTTGGAAAATGTGATATAACTCTAAAAATTCTACCACTTTGGCAGTGTATATCTTTCAAACGTTTGTCTTTGAGAAAAAATTGTCTTAAAACCACAATGTCATTTTTAAAGACCTATGTATAGACACCCCGCACGTATAGGTTTGATGAGAAAATTTTTTTTCAGTTTCAGTTCCATGTATGGGGAGCCCCCCTTAATCTTTTATTTTTTTTTTATGTAAAAAATCTTAGAGCGGTTTACAGAATACATCTACCTACCAAGTTTCAACTGTGTAATCTTAATAGTTTCGGAATAAAGTGGCTGTGACATACGGACAGACAGACAGACAGATATGACGAAACTATAAGGGTTCCGTTTTTTGCCATTAGGCTACGGAACCCTAAAAATCGATTCTCCATACAAATGTTCGAACAGCTGATCGAGTTTTGTATAAAAAGACTTTTTTTTGTCTGTTTTTGGAAATGTCGTAGAACAAATGTTGTTGTATACCTACACTAATCTACTTCTGTGAGGTTGTTGGTGTTTTACAAATAACCCTGTATAAATAGATAGTTATGTTTTATGATACACACGTATAGCTTAAACTACTAAATAGACACGACAACGCACCGCGCCGAGGCAATGCACCGTTCCACGTTGACGACGTTGTGACGTGGTCATGTGGACAGGCCCGTATACCTGCCGGTAAAATAACGATAATATTTTAGAACTCAAGTTAGCAAAACCAAAAATTGTTAGAATAAATTAAATTCAATGTTATACCTATTTCCGTCCTTAAAAAAAAATTTAATTGATATATTCAGAATATTACGGACTACAGTATAATAAAGTATTATTTGAAAAAAGTTTTACTTTAACAAAAACCAGTCAGTCAGACATGATTTTTATTTGTATTTTTTAGAATCGATTCCGATTTCAAGAACACTACGGCTCGAAATATAAGAAAACAAAATCCTACGAAAAACATTTTCATAGAAAATGTTGCCAAGACGAAACCATATGGCTAGCACTGTCAAGAAGTTATCAGACCTTCATGTAGAGCCAAGCTTCTAACTCTATAAGCCCTAACTTTACAAACTCTACACCTTAGTCAAAATATGTGGCTTTGACCATTTCGCTACATTCACATGGGCGTAAGGTAAAAAAATATTCACTGTTCATTAATTTTCTGTTATACTATAGTACTTTTAGGTAACGAAATGGTCAAGACACGTATTTTGACTAAGGTGTAGAGTTTTTGAATTTGGGGCGTGTAGAGTTGGAAGCTTGGCTCTACATGAGGTCTGATAACTGTTTGACAGGATGAGCCATTTTTTTAGAATCAAGTAAGAATCGAGTCCTATTTCAAGAACACAATGGCTCAAAATATAAAAAAACAAAATAAGAACATAAGTACCTATATCGTTTTATCCATTGAAACGGCTGGAGCAGCTGTTGCTTTTATATTGTAAATAAAAATAAAACTTCCAACATTTTTATTATAAATGACATCTGTTTCATCCATGTCATTTCGGATATTGGAGCTTCTATAAAATTCTGAATGTATTATTTACATTTTCATATATTTTAAAATAAAATGTAACATTCCGTGCCAAGATTTTAAAAATACTGAATAGTGAATATAGGTTTTCTAGATTTTTAATATTTTATTTAGATCCAGTTATTAATAATCTGCATAATATTTAGTTTTAAAATAAAATAATTTCTAAATGCGATGTAATATTTTATCAAAATTGTCATAACAAAGCTTTTGTGAAAAATACTCGAATATGCTTGTTTCAAATGTATTTTATTATTTCTATTAGATTTTAAATTATTTATAATATTAAAGAATGTATTAAAAAACATTTGACTCGCCACCAGATCAGTTTCACAGCTGGTGGGATTTGAACCCGCATCTTTGGAAGTCCAGTCCAATGCTCTTCCAAATGAGCTACCGTGTTATTTTGGCTTTAACCAAAACTTTTGTTTTGATACCGTTTTAAAGAAATAGACTTTAAAATCTTCATAGTCGTGTTAAACTTAAAGCAATTACTGAAGAACATACCTTGTTTTGCTAAGTGGAACTATGTTATGCTAACTTGCAACTTGAGAAACTCCGTTGAGGCCGAAGTTTCCAGAACTTGTAACCATGGCTTGCAAATGACGCTTCTGGAGACATCAAAGACAATCGCCCCTAATAAGCAGAGGGACTAATTATAACACTGTACTGCAACTAAAAATAGAACCGAGAGTTAAGATACTCGTAGTAAGATGATTAATATAATGAAAATATTAGAAAAAATCGGCTCACCCGTAGCAACTCAGACGGGACTCGAACCCGCACCCTTAGGATTCCGGCCCATTGTGAATGCAAAAAATCTAAAAAGTTAAAATTATATGACTGTTTCACCTTAATTGATTGTCTAGCATCTGCAAAGAAGCTGCTTTCGAATGTCGAAGTGATTCTCTTCACATTGGTGAGATGGCGCTGATCTTCAGCGGAAACGTAGAAAGTATTAGAAAATTTCGCCAAGTCCATTAGTGGCTCGGTAGCATAACTGGTAGTGCATTGGGCCGGAATCCTAAGGGTGCGAGTTCGAGTCCCGTCTGAGTTGCTACGGGTGAGCCGATCTTTTCTAACATTTTCATTATATTAATCATCTTAATATAAAAATAGCATTGTGTATGCAAAAAATCTAAAAAGTTAAAATACTCGTAGTAATTACAGCGTCCAGATGGTTAAAGTGTATTAAATTTTGTCGAAGAAAGTACAACAAACTGTCATTAAACCGCATTATGCGGCGCGTTTATAGCCCATCCCCCTTATCTCCCCAGCCCCCCTAGCATGACCACTGAAACGGGATATGAAATAGCGATTTATCACGTTGTCAAAAGACAAAGGATTTTGACAGTTGGGTGTCGATAAAACGCTATATCACGCGATATAGATCGTATTTCGGTGGTCATGCTAGGGGGGCAGGATGCATATAAGCAAAATCTAACTCTCGAGTTTTGATGGTGATCCCTGATTGGTCAAGAAAGTCAGTAGTTAGGTTTTGCGCGCAAACTCTAACTCCCCAGTTTCGCGCTAGTTCGATAGTGATCTCCGATTGGTCAAAAAACTCAGTAGTTAGGGTTTGCCCGCAAACTGTAACTACTGAGTTCGCATCTTTATTTTTTTTGTCAGTAGTAATGTATAGCGCGTAATTGTATAACAGATTTCAGGGACTTTGCTAGTTTAGTTATAACAAGAAGTTTTGCAATATATTTTCATCAGTAATGTATGGCACTTAATAATGATTAGGAAAAAAATTAATCAAATGATATATTTCCCGTGGTACTACTGGATCGATTGGTAGTACTACGGGATTTTTTTTAACCCGTGGTACTACTGGTAGTAATACTGGTAGTACCACGGGCAATAAAGTAATAATTTTCGTTGCTGGCTGTACTTACTGAAATAAAAAGATGTTTACAGATAAACGATAAACCAAAAAAAATACGTTAATGTGTAAAGAAAGGCGAACACCTTCAAACCATTTAGCCTTATCCTAGGTACTGTATTGAGATTAAGAATAAGAATGTTGAATTGAAGAAAAAATTATTAAGATGTTTCTGTGCAATAAATATTTATTTTGTTGTTTATAAAGTACCTATTGTTTTATTCTCAAAAGTTTTAACCCAAACACAGGAGAAGTCTTCTTCTTCATCGTGTCGATGATTCTGGCGTCCACCAAAGCGTGTTGTCAGGCAAAATTCACAACGGCATAGCGCAACCAAATAGGACAAGTAATAATAAATGCATTTTAAGTAGATACTAACTTACAATTATGATTCGTTGCGACGCAGGTTTGGTTTTCTGGGCAATCCATTTGGTCAATTTTATTTAGCATTCTTGTATCCATATGGATACACTGGAGAACTTGGCATTTGCCACAGTTCTCCAAACTATAATATTGGGTCCTTACCTATGAAATTGGCGTTTTTTTCTCACACACAGAGAACCATATAACTCCAGCGATTTAAATTATTTATCAGTTGCTGGATATTACGGCTATATAACTATTAAGTTGACGGCTATGCTTATAATTATATATAATTGGATGTAATTTGATTGTTCTGATGAATAATTAAAGTCCTTTGTTGCCCGTCTAAAAATACATTGAAAGTGACTTCTTTTTTTAGCAAAAATGACCACTTAATCTGTTGTAACGTAACCTAAACTATTTTTTTTTCGAGTAAGTTATGTTGCCTAGGTTATCTTAATGTTCAAACATTTGTACTTACAGAAAAGTTTTGTTGCAATAGCGTTCACAGTTGTCAAAAAAATTTTGAAAAATGTTAAAATAGAAAACGCAACTTTTTAAAAATTCTCCATACAAAACGTTAAATTTCATAGGCAAGGAATATTTAGTTTAGCAGAAAAAAAAAGCTTTTGCGTTCAGATCCGGGTATACTGGATTATATTCGCAAAAACTTTAAGGATTAAAAATCATTTTTAAAATATAAAATATTTTACCACAGTTGTATTCAAAGACAATTGACAACTGAATTTTGAAGCTCGCTCATTGGTGGATGCGCACTCAGTAGTTAGAGTTTGCGGGCAAAACCTAACTACTGAGTTTTTTGACCAATCAGAGATCACTATCGAACTAGCGCGAAACTGGGGAGTTAGAGTTTGCGCGCAAAACCTAACTACTGAGTTTCTTGACCAATCAGAGATCACCATCAAAACTCGAGAGTTAGATTTTGCTTATATGCGGGCAGGATCCTTAGGTGTTTCTAAATCAGTGGGGATATAATCCTACTATAATAATTATTATAAATATGAAAGTTTGTGGGTTTGAATGTTTGTTCCTCAATCACGCAAAAACGACTGAACAGATTTAGTTAAAATTAGGCACACAGATAGTAAATAGCCTTGATTAAAACAAATAATACTTTTTATCCCGATATTCCCACGGGAACGAGAACCACGCGGGTGAAACCGTGGGCAGCCGCTAGTATTATATACTACTCAAAAGAAAATAGGAGCCAATCTGTTGTTTTTTCATACAAACGAGCTAACTTCAGAATGGTATTTTTATGATAAAATCAATCTGATTTTATTTGAATTTGATATTGTTCGAAAGCTGTAATGTAATAGTCAACTTGCCGACTTTACGGACGAATTTACTGTATTACTTATCCTATTCTCTGTATGTTAGTAAGAATTAATGTAAATTGGAGTTTCATATAAAAAATACGCGAAATTTATATATTTTTTTTATTCTAACTGATATGTACACAAAATTCGATAGTGAAAGTCCATAAGTTGACTATTACAGCTTCCGAATAATACCAAACTCAAATAAAATCTGATTATTTTATATTAAAAAAACCTTTATAGAACTTAGCTCTTTTGTATGGAAAATCATATAGTCGCCCTTATTTTTTTGATCAGTATATGGCGCATTATATTAGCATCTGGCTCTGCGAATGCGGAGGTTAAACAGCAAGGGTCGGTCATGGGATGGGTGACCATAAATTTTTATCTTGAGCTCCTCCGTGCTTCGGAAGTAACTTGTCACTAACACCCACCAATCCGCATTGGGCCTACTTTAATATGTAACTAATTGTTTCATTTGACATGAGAAAATCTTTAAGAAATATTTAATTTTCAACTCCAAACATAGTTAAGTACTTATCTAAGTATCTATTTAACCGACTGATAAGTTTCTTAAAGCATTTGATCACGAATCGTACTAAAGTTGTGGCAGTGAAACAATAGCGTAAACAATTCTGTGATATTGTGTTCACACCTTCATACCTATAGCTACACAAGTTGCTAGATCCGACGAGAATAGATGCTTTGTTGTGACATGTTCCATACAACAGGGAATAATAGAATCGTTCTTAAGTTAATGCCTATTAGAAATAATTTCACTAGCAAGCTAATGTTTGCGACTTCATCCACGTGGAAATTAAAAAAATTACATCCAAACCATAACCATAATAGTGTTTAGGACTTAAAATTCTTTCATTTTTAAAACATACAGGTTCAAAATATACACTTCCCATAATGTACACGGTCTCAAAAAGTACATTTCCCGAAATGTCCACTTCCCAAAAAGTACCTTTTCCAAAATGTACAATTCCCAAAATACATCTTTCCCGTAATGTACATTTCTAAAAATTGAATTTTCCTAAAATTTACACTCTTAGAACAGATAGGCATAACTGAAGGCACTGTAGAGCCAAAATAGTACCAAAAAATAAAGTTAATTTCAAACTAAATTAATATAAAACAACGTACCAAAAATTTTAATATTGATTTCTATTCCCGAAATGTCCACTTCCCAAAAAGTACCTTTCCCAAAATACAACTTTCCCGTAATGTACATTTTACAAAATGTATCTTTCCCAAAATGTACTCTCTTAGAACAGATAGGCATAACTGAAGGCACTATAGAGCCAAAATTGTACCAAAAAATAAAGTTAATTTCAAACTAAATTAATATAAAACACCGTAGCATAAATTTAAAGCTATATTGATTTCCATTCGGCGAAAAGCCCCTCGATGAAATTAATCTTTACTTTGAAATCACACTTCATTTACGTGAAATGGCACATTACAACTTTTCCTATGAAAATTTCATCGGAATTGTAATTTCAAGCCCGGGATGTTTTATGAATATAGAGGGATCGAATTTTGACGATATTTCATTAGTACGAACAATTTTAATATAAGTACAGAGGAGTGTTGTTTAATTGATATGAGAATATGTTTGATGTTTATTTATAGCACCTATTATAACACGTCGATGATAGGGCACGTAATCATTTTCAATAAGTAAATAATTGGGTCTATTTTTAATACTCTCGAAAAAGTATAATGTTTCAATGTGATTAAAGATTTAAAGTTTTTGAAAGGTGTAAAATAGGTTAAATATTTATTTTATTTATTTAGGACAACAACAGCACAATCATAATAGGAGATGACTTTTAATCGCATTATATTTACTTATATTACAAACAAAATGAAAAAGTTTTGATTTAGCTTATTTAAAAAAAATATAATAATTAATATACAAACTAAAGGAAAATATCATTCTATTATTTCTTTTGCACTCAAATTTTCTATGTTTTATCGCGATTAAATGAAACAAATATTCAAATTTTATAAAATAACAAAACTCAATCAACTAAATTGAAGCTTTTCTGCAAAAACACATCAGTTTAAAAGAAATTTTATAGCCGTTATTATAGTCTACTTAAAATAATATCGAAGGCTGTAAAAGCGGTGGATTATGTACTGGCAATTCGGAATCATTGACCTGAATAAAATGGAGCTGCCATTCAGGCATCTCTCTGAATAAATTACACTTTTAAGATTCAAACAACGATAACTTATTAACACTTCACTAATTTCATTTGGGTATTACTGATTCGCAATAATAAAAACCGGCCAAGTGCGAGTCGGACTCGCGCACGAAGGGAAAACAGCAAAAAACATGTTTGTTGTATGGGAGCCGTTAAATATTAATTTTATTCTGTTTTTAGTATTTGTTGTTATAGCGGCTACAGAAATACATCATATGTGATGATTTTAACTGTCTACCTGTTGTCATTATTAATATCGAGTAAAAAATGGCAAAAAATCACGCTTGTTGTATAGGAGCCTCCCTTAAATATTTATTTTATTCTGTTTTTAGTATTTGTTGTTATAGCGGCAACAGAAATACATCATCTGTGAAAATTTCAACTGTCTAGCTATCACGGTTCATGAGATACAGCCTGGTGACAGACAGACAGCGGAGTCTTAGCAATAGGATCCCGTTTTCACCCTTTGGGTATGGAACCCTAAAAACTGACAAAGACATATTATTATTGCGGGCAAGTAACAAAGAAGGATCCCAAATAATGATAATTAACATAGAATTATTCATAATTCTTAAAAAGTTACTTAATATTAAATTAGTGTTTAAAAAAGTCAAATTAATAGGTACTTGAAACTCTCACTTACTTGGTTGAATTAATTTAATTTATAATACGTATACCTACCGCAAAAAGCCTACACGATCTCATCCAAAACATAATTAGAGATTAACTATAAATGATAGCACACCTATCGTATTAATTAATTTCTCTTGACAGAGTACAAGCTAAAGTAATTATTATTAGTAACGGAGCAGCTATTGACAGAAATAATATGAAACGGTGATAAAATTAATTGGGTCTAGAGCTATCAATCCTTCTTGAAATAGATAGTATATTTTAAACTCACGCTAAGTCTTATGAATTGTCGACAATTTTAATACTTCCATCTGAAGAAATTGAATTTGTATTATAAATGGCGTACTAGGTAAATGATAAATATTTAAACGTGGATTCAGAGGCTCAAAGTACCCACCGAAAAGGTCCCGTGAAAGAACTGGGATTTTTAAAAATAAACAATTTAGTAAAATTGAAATGATCGGAAAAGCGGCTAGGATACTTCAGTATTTTAGATACAGAATAAGACTGAGTTGCCAAGAATCTTGTTGTACTTAAATAAATCTTTGAACTTAAATAAATACGCAGGTAAAGTAAGATAGACATCAAAAACGAGAAAGCAATATACTAAAAATAACCCTAAATCAGTATTAGGAAATCAACATTATAGTACTTACAGCTATAATTTAATTCACTTAAAAACTACAAACTGCAATCGTGTATTTTCATGCAGTTTCTTATCAAAGTAACAATTACTCTAAATGTTCCATACATTTGCATAGATAAAATCCTTTCTACGGATACGCGGATCCAGCACAGTGTTAATAAAAAGTAGAATGTAAATCCAGTGTAACAAAGCGCTATATCAGTTGGATAGGCAGCACGTCTAGAACTTACGGGTGCATTAGCAATTGAAATTGGCTGATATAAGCTTCGCGAACCGAGTTGAATGGCAAAAATCGGAAGCAATCACACCGTCGTCGCCGAAGGGATAAAGTTTAAAAAGAATCGAACCCAGGCGACAACCCTGTGAAACACTAGCGGTGAAAGTAATGAAAGAAGCGTTGTCGTTTCCTTATTATGTAGATGTTTTATAGACCGAAGAAATATTTGTATGCTAGATGAAACGTAAATGCTGGATGTAGGTGTTATTGACATTTCATTTAGGTAAATTGACTCTATTAAACTTTTGAATAAAATACTTACATGCAATAAAATTTATGAAAGAATACCACTTTAATGGATTATTATATTTAAGGCATTCACAATGATATCCTTACTAATATTATAAATGCGAAAGTCTGTTTGTTTGTTTATTTGTTTGTTTGTTTGTTACGCCTTCACGTCTTAGCTACTCAACCGATCATCATGAAATTTTGCATACACGTTCTTAGGGGCACATAGAAGGACATAGAGTACCTTTCATCCCGAAAAACAGGATTTTCCCGAGGGATAGCAAAAAAGTTTCCACGCGGACGAAGTCGCGGGTGACCGCTAGTTTTTATATAAAATATAAAAAAATACTAGAAAACATAGATAACAACACGATAATGACTTAATAAAAATGTCTTCTTTATTCAGGGAAATCACTTCATCCAATTCTTCTTCATTCAAATTACCTTATTACTCTTTAACAAACGAATTATATGGCAAATTATTCAGTGTAGTTAATTATCGAAATTAATTAAATTCATGTAATTACTTTGGATAGTAATTTAATTAAAATTAACAGCGCTATGGGATGTTAATGTATTTTTCTTGTTATTATATAATGTTGAGGCCATTTTTTCAGATTTTCAGTCGATGCCTGCCAAACGTCAAGCACAATTTAGTATTTTCAATCTTAACTACCTACATCAGAATTAATCTATCTACCTAAGAGAAATATTTCTTGAGCAATAATGCCAAAGAGAGTCTATTAATTCATAATATTTCCCTAACTATTTATTGCTTCGGAAAACCTTTAAACGAGTTCAAAGGAAGAGCTATTAAATGTAAAGTAACATTTTATAATTATTAATGTTATAACTACCTTCTTTAATGGATCATAATTACAGACCCTTAGTAAAGCATACCCAAATCTCAGAGGAAAACCCTATGTAAAGTAAGTTAAGCCTTAAGCCAATATTTATTTAAGCAAAGGTTGGCAATTACCTAATAAAACTAATATTAAGAGATTTTGATTGTAATTTAGACCTTATTTCCGTGGTAATAAGAACTCCTATATTACCGTTATCCATTCATAAAACCAGTGATATATTTTAGGCTTTATTTGTTCTAACTTAATTACACTCAAAGTTAATAAATCCCTCTGTTTTGAACCGAGCCTCAAAATCTTTCCTGTTTTTAAAATCAACAAAGAACATTGTTTCCTTCTATTGTTTTCTCTCATTATATTGGATGGGCATTTTTCGTAAAAAAACTTGATATTTATTATAAACTAAAGTGACTGAAGAATTATTACTTACTAATGTTCATTTAAATAAATGTATGACATTTCGGTGTCAATGGCAGTCCGTTTATCTATTGACTTGAAAACATCAAAGAATGGAAGAAGTAGTGAAACTCGTCTCAATTCAAAGATTATTTTCACTTCAAATAAGTCCCAGTACTATGTACCTGGACTGCCATTCTTTTATTCATCCTTTTTATACGAGAAACCTTTTCCGAGGCACTTGTGGTATTCAAATTTTCCCCCTCGGCCTTTATTAAAATTTCGAAATTTATTTCGGAACAGGTGTTTTCATTTACGGATTTTTCGGGCATATCCGGCTCGAAGGACCATCAAATGCTTTCATTTTACTTAATTGTTTTAATATTACATCTTTGGTTACTACTTTTTTCAAACATGTTAGGGTATAGGTTCGCGAAACTCCGCAATCCGCGAACTTGCACCAAAATATTTTCGCCATAGTGTGTATGCGAGCTAACACATATGTGAACCTGATTCTCACAACACACTATGGCCAAAGTGAAAATAATTGCCATGGCGTATTGTTCAAGTTTCGCGGTTTGCGGAGCGCGAAAGTTCGCGATTCTAAGTTGGTTCCCACCCAGGGAAATAAAACCGTACATAAATAAGTAGCTGATTGCAGTTATCTGAAATATTATGATTTCAACCAATACAATGTTAAGTCTTAGAAATAGCTCTTTAATATTCTGTTTCATCAACGCTAACGCTTACTCTGCAAGTAGCAATCCTAATATAGTTTATGCAACAAACTTTTTCCGTCACATTTTTTTAAGTATACCATCAAGCTGTACCGTAGCTATCTTAGTCGCAACTCGTTACCCGCTACATCGTAAAACACCAAACATACACTCCATACGTTTAATCTCAGTATTGCTGTTGCTTAAGTGTGCGTCCTGAGTGGCAGCGTATTGCGAATGCGATATCCGCGGCGGACGAAACAAGTACTGGATATGTACGAACACGTCCGGAGAGCAAGCGGGCATAAGGACGAAAAACTATTTGTGGACAAACGGTTAACGGTTTTTTGCCGTAAAAAATATATGAGCTATTCTCGATGAAGTGGCGCGGGTAGCGCCAAAGCTGCTGCGCCGTTTTCCACTGTCATCTAGTTTACGGCCAAAGGCAACGCTCACAGCATATACTCGTACAATACTTTAGGATTCAGCGATCGGTGTTTTAGTTGCTTTTTGGAAGCTATGTCATGCCTCATTTAGATTATCGGCGAACATACTCGCCGAGTAACTCGCCGAGTAATTCGGGCACGAGTACAGGCCCGTTCATATTATCGTCTATCTTCAGTTGTCAGTCAAGGATAACGTGCAACTTGCTGGTACGACTTTATGCCTATTTAATGACTATCGACTTATAAAAATAAAATCTAAACGACGCCATTAGCAATTTTTTTTTTATTTCATTCTGCAGTGGGTAGTTCTTAATTCTTCTTAGGTACTTCATAATTTTCATTAAATGAATCCAAGCATCATTAAGACGTTGTTATAGTACTACTAACGCCACAAATACGTTTATTTTTATTACTCGTAAACAAAGTCAATATTTAAAAAAGCTTATGTAATAAGTAATCTCTTAAATTGTCTCTAATTTTTTAAATAACTCTTCAACAGTTTTCATTCTTTCTGTAAGTTTTAAAATCAATTTTAGCTCAAAGTGGCCACTTTTGGTTAGAATGGATTTTAAGGTTTCCGAGTAATAAAAATAAATGTATTGGCAGCGCTAGATAACAGCGCCTTGATGGCTTTTTTTTACCTTTGTGCAACCGATGTTCAGAGTCCCATATCAAGGGTTCTCCCTGGTAAACTTCTATAAATTTTAAAGTATCCTCATTCGTCCAATCTATCGTAAAAAAACACGACCGCTCGTGACAAAGATAACAACTCAACAGAACAATGACGATAATGTAAACACCGCCGCGAATACGTATACGAATAGTTCTTTTGATCCGCGTCAAAAAACCGCGCGGAGAACGAACGATTATTCGCACCGAGTACCGAATATACCCGAATATGGTGTTTACATACTCGTCTTCGTGCCTATTCGTCTGTACTCGGCGAGTATCTAAAGCAGGCATAAGAATGCAGCGACCAAATATTCCACACCACATACGTAACAAGAATTGCGGTAATCAATATCACGCCCAAACGCAGCAAGTCGCCAAAACGCGATGCAGCAGCTATGCAATCGTAAAAACGGTAATCGCCGATGCTAAAAATATCCTATCTGCTGTGGCCTAAAGCGTGCTCTCTGTCGTGCTCCACAAAATAGAGAAAGACAGCCATCCGCGTGTTTCTCCGCTCCACAATCCACTTACGTGATGCGCCACCACTCAGGCCCCGCACTAATCGAGCACCTGCATAAAGTAGAATGATACAATCTCCTATACTAAGTGAAGGCACTTTATAGACCATAAACTCCCAACAGCGCTTCGGTGCTTACGCCAAACGAGTCATGTCAGGGAATACTAAATATTTTATACTCGAAATACTGAAATACGTAAACATTGTTAGACCGTATTTAGTAATCTGTTTCGATAAAACAACCCAACAAGCAAAAACGTCATATAAGTTCTGACTTCTACGAATTTAAGTCGGATAGCAGTCTTATAATAGTAATGAGATGACTGCTAGGTCCTATAGATATACGTCTTAAATTTAACTTTTTAGTCGTGCGACAACTATATTATAATAAACTGGTCATAGCAACGTCGTCGGCACGACTAAACTATACGATGTAATATTAAAGTTCAAGCTTAAACGTCTGTACGATTTGTAGTCGCATTGGAGTCAAGTTTCGACTTTTAAACGACGTTTAACAAAATGGCGGCTATACTTGGTCTTCAAATAACCTTAAAATGACTTTTTGTCTTTAAAACGTCGTATAGAGATTAGTGTGCGACAAAATTAACATGGCTGACATTTTTAGAATTAAACATAAGTGTATTAATAAACGAAAACGAATACGAAGGGGCATGAAAATATGAATAGTATTTACATATGTATATTATCATAAAACTTTAATTCCCAGACAAATTAAACGGTATGAGAGACAGACACAGTTAGCAATATGAAAGTTAAATAACAATCACCTTTTATTTCCTTGTAATAGATTTATTTTGCACTCAGATCTCGAAACATAACCACAAACACGAGTCACTGACAAACATTAAAAATCAGTCGTACAAGTGTTGTTACTTGACTCATATCATATACAACGTTTTCGTCATTCAAAAACATCTGTATGACCACAATATAACGAAAGAGTTGTTGTAAAGTTTTGATGCGACTACCTGTACGATATAAGTGGTAATCTTGTGACTTTTACATGACCATTAAACAACAATGTAGGTCGTATAAATGGGGCCCTTTTCGCGTTGAGCAAACGTTACTATAACGTTAGTGTGACCTATCTTTTGCGACTAGTGATAACAAAATAACGTTTGTACGACCACTGTATGTCGTAAAATTGTTAGTTGGGAATATTTCTATTCATTTTTATATTATGTAAGTTTCAATCTTTTTGTCGCATTGTATGCAAAAATTTTGATAAAGTATTGGATTTTTTTACAATTAATTATAGATAATTAATTCCAATTGATAGTCGTGAATGTTTGCGTTTAGAACATCATTTTTATTGATTTCTTGTACTGATAAAAATTGCTCAAAAACATTTTTTTTGTATTCTTTTGATATCAATGCTACATCAATTAGATTTTCCTGTTAAACGAAAATACAGAACACGTCATTTAAAAAAAAATTCGAAGGAACAAAAGTATCATTTATACGAAGCATTTAAATGTTTCAGCCATTTCCATGCCGAGTCCACCAAAGATGAGTTTGCCCAAGAAAATAATATCACCGTCTTACCCAGTGAACTACAATCTATGGAACAAGCATTGCGCTCAAAAATTGGCACCACACGAAAATTACAACTAAGTGGATAGAGCTAAAAATGCTGGCATTTAATTATGCAGCACTAAGCGTCTGAACACTGGTTGCTTAGTAGCGACCATAATTTGTATACTCATAGATATTTTCTATACTTAAACGAAAAAATATGATAGGAACATTATTTCTCCATATTTTACTGCCTTCTTTGCGTCTTTTACACGATTTGACTACACAGGACGTCATTTGTAATAAACTCTCTCTTTCTCTTTTTTCTCTACAATACAAACTGCAATTGTAACGCTAAAGTTAGTCAACGGGTACGTGAATGGCCCGACTAAAGCTGTGCGGGTTGTAATTTTTGGCCTCGTGATGCCATTTTTATCGACTTCCAAAAAAGGAGGAGGTTCTCTGTTCGTCTGTATATTTGTTTTTTTTTGTGAATGTCCACCGATTACTCAAAGATTGAAATGATTCAAAGTTATTACATTAGGTAAACTCCCAAGTTGGTCCCATTTTTTAAAATTTGGAAATCGGTGAGTACTTTTCAAGTAATCTTGAAAAAAGCACGAAAATAGTATGATTTTGTGTAAACTACATCGATGATCAGTCGTATAACTTCTTTGTTTATGAACTGAATAAGATAATATTTTTTTTTGGAAAAGGGATATCTTAAGTGTAGTTCTTTAACCGACTTAAAAAAAGGAGGTTCTCAGTTTGACTCGTATGTATGTATGATTCTCCGCGATTAACTCACGTCTGGCTGAGCCGATTTTTCTACCTAAATAATATACCTGCACTACCTAATACAGAAGGTACCTACACTAAAAATTAAAAAAAAAATTGTTTAAAAAAACAAACAACCGACTTCAAAAAACCTACCTCTAAAAAGTAAGAAATAATATTTCTAATAATAAAACCACGTCTATTGAAGTCGGGTGGGGCTTTTAGAATAAAAAAAAGAAAGTACTCCAGCCCCACCCGACTTCAATAGACGTGTTTTTTTTATTACGAATATTATTTCTTGCTTTATAGAGGTAGGTTTTTTTGAAGTCGGTTTTTTGTTTTTTTAAACAATTTTTATTAGCAATATTTTTTTGCAATTACACTTCCATAGATTTTAGGTCGCTTGTCTTACCGTACACATATGACCTCTGTAGGTACCCATAACGCCGAGGCAATGAATAATGTATGGAATATCGAAAAGCCCTTGGCATATATTTAGTGACCAAAAGCTACCTGAAATTTTTTTCATAATAATATTGCCTTACTAGGGTCTGTTACACAATAAAAAATGTTCTGAATGTTCTGAATAGCTTAACCGAAACATAAATTGAAATATTTTAAATCTCAAAACTGTAAAATCAGCTTTCAAAATAAAGCATTCGTGTAACAAGTCGAGCTATAATTTTGTTTCTTTCGAAAAAAAATTTCGTCATTGACATTTGTATAATAAAGACATATAATAAAATTGCTTCTTTCATCATTTTAGACTATTTTTGCTTAATAAACCTACGGAAACCTAAATAAATTAAACCAGTTTTCATATGATCTCTATAAATTGAGGAAGGTTTCTAGTGTTAAGACGCTATTGACAGCTTATCACGGTTACGTCGCATCAGCTTTGAGATATGGGATAATGTTCTGGGCTAACACTACTGATAAGGAAAATGTCTTTAAATCTCAAAAGAAAATGTCTCAGATCCATGTTTGGTCTAATGCAAGATGACTCATGTGAACCCTAATTTCGCAAGTATAAAATTCTTACATTGCCGTCAATGTGTATATCTGAGATAGCAAACTTTGTCCGAAATAAACGAAACGATTTTGAAATGAACCCTAAGGTAGTCGTCGCAAAGGTACACTTCTTCTTCTTCTTATCGAATGAGGATTAGTGGCCACCTCTGGTGTTAGAGTTTATCAAGCCGCCTGTAAGGCCTCTAACTCGGCTTAACGACAGTTGTCAGATGACAACAGCCGGGACAGACAGTTTAACGTGCCCTCCGAAGCACGGAAGCGCTCAGTTGTAATGCCACTTTAACGGTCAACCATCCGACACCTGACCGGACCGAGCTTTGCTTAACAAACGTGATTGAGTACGATCAGTCAGTCAAGTTCCGCCATGAGCGCTTCTACACTGAAAGTAGCTCATGGATGCAAAATTATTCTTAGACGAATGAGTGTAAATTGTGTGGCGCCTATAATTTATAATAAAATTCCATTGGCTATCAGATCGATCAATGACAATAAAAGATTTAAAACTGCACTCAATGGCTTTCTTGCTGAAAAAGCTTATTATGACATAAGAACATTTTTAAATAATAAGATAGATACAATATAAGTAATGAATGAATGACTTAAAAATAATTTACTAATAATAGATTTAAAATACTAACTTTTTGCATTTGCTTCCTTTAATTTTATTAATTATGACTGTAATTAATTTGATATAAATTTATTAATGCCAATGAGATAATAATAATTAATAATAATAATTAAATTAATAATTCTAAAATCTATATTATAATATTTTAGCATGATATGATTACGTATGTTCATATACCTGTAAGGTGAATCATGGCTGTACTTTTCGATACTCTGTACCTAAAATCTTGTAATACCCATGCTTATGAACCAATAAATGAATTGAATTGAAAAAAATTGAATTGGAATAGTATTATCGGTATAAAAGAAGTATCCACACTACGAATATCTCGGGGTTTGTACCAAAAACATTCCATTATTTTTAATATAATTTATAATTAACTTGAATGTGATACTTACGAGTATATTTTTTTGCTCACAAATCTGATTACAATCTGGGAAATAGGGAACTATATTTTTTATCATCATATTTATTACTCGAAACTACGCCTGCAGACTTGATAAAGTAAACTCAGAAGGACTCAATAAGTAAAGAGACCCCAACCATAAGATTTGTAAGTCTGTTTGCTTCCCTATGATGTAATTTTATGAAAACTTCAACCAAGGCTTAGGGGTCTCACAGCCTCAAAGCTCACCCTTTGGCTTTTCCCGGGGGCTTATCACAGCCTGTTTATCCATATTTTAACTGAATACATAATTAATTACTCTGTATGCGGTGAAGTAGGTCGCTGTATGTTTTTTTTTTGTTTTGTAACTGTACTTAGGATGTCGCATACCGAAAAGATTATAAGAACAAACCGTAATTATGTATGTGGTGACCTAAATAAATTCATTTATAGATTTTTTGTTGTTGTTTTGGATTCGGAATTGGACGAGGTAAGCAGATAGTTTATAGCCTGGATTAACTTTTAGGATATCTTTATCGGCTAAAAGTCCTCTAGATTTTCAAATGTTCGTTCGGACGAAGTCGCTAGTATTAAAATAAAAAGTATAGCTAAATAATGACTTTACCCACAGAACAAAGAAAAAATTTTTCCCCCCAGTAACCGTGTAACCTCAACTGAGCGTAGCTCCGCATACTTCTGAATTTTGCTACGTCAGTCGTGTGAGCGATCGCCAAACAAAAACATCTTCAAAAAACATATAAAAATGCCGAGTTGCATTATATAAAAGATAAAAAACAATATCCACATAATATCGACTTTACCGTAAAATGCTCAGATCAAATAAAAAAGGAAGATAGAGCGTTGCGCAGTGGTTGCGAACAACTAAGTGAAGCCGGTTTTTGATGGTACATGTGTGCGTACTAGACGGCGGGCGGGGGCCGGGCGGCAGGGTTCGCCCAATGACGAACGAAAGCCAAGGCGTAGTTTCGTTACATATGTGTGCGTAAACTGTGTATGTACACAGCCAAGGCGTAGTTTTACTGGCTTCACCGCTTTGTCGGAGGTAAAATGTAATCGACAGGCAAAGAAACAATTCTATTTTTGTAACAATAATCCTTTGACACCTTCAAAACCTGTCATCCATTGTTTTCCCATATAACCACGTTAACTTACAACGTAGTTAATTTCTATTCAAATAGTAGGTACGTAATGAAAGTAGGTGAAAATTTTGAATAATAAACATTATGAATATTTATTTATTCATAGCCAGGCATTGAATTCATCAGTGACGCAATGTGAGTCGAAGATTTGATGAAAAAGCTGAATGAATTTAAATATTTTCTAAGGCTCATGAAAACGATTTTGTTAGGTAGGTATGTCTAAAGTAATGAAATTATTTCGTAGTAGTTTTGGCACATGTATGTCTTGTAAATTGCATTTCCTTAGCTCTGTCACTTAGAGCATCGCGGCTTCGTCTCGAACTGGGACAGAAGCGCGTCTTACTCTAAGCTTTGTCATAACCAAAAACTATTTCATTTCTGAAAAAATATGTAAAAAGATGCAATAAAAGTATTTTTTTTCTTAAATGCCATTAGTATTTAATCAATGTTAAAAAATAAGTTTATAGTAAGTATATAATAGGTAATTTTAGATTATAAGTTAAAACTAAGGCGAGAATTACTGCCGACAAACTGCTGAGCAGTTTGTCAGGTGTTATTTTTGTAAAACACTGTTATTATAATAAAAAAAACAGTTTTTTTTAAATAATTCTAACATTTAGATCTACTCAAAGGAAACACGATATCTCAAAAACAACAATAACCCATAAAAATTAAACTAAATGCTAAACATTATGTTCATGGCTATTTAAATTAAAAGTAATTGTCCATTACTTCACGTATATGGTGGCAAACTGTATATTGTTGCCTTTAAGTCTCGGGAAAATAACAATAATACAAGCGAGTTTCAACTTTAACTCCTCACTATATGAGTGATATTATTATTCTTAAATGGTGGTACTCTTTTAACAGTTAGACAAAGCTGTGTAAGGAGATAATGATGTCGTTAAAGTCGTTTGCTTTATTTTTAATTCTAAAGAGGTTTGTCTATCCACTTTTTAAAAGTAGTAAAATGTAAGATCCTTTTAATGGCATATTATTATGCACTTATAGCTATCCACTAGCGCCACCAATTCATTTATTTATAACTAGCGGCCGCCCGCGACTTCGTCTGCGTGAAAAGGTTTTTTGCTCTCCCTCGGGAACAATACTTTTTTCGGGATGAAAGGTACCCTATGTCCTTCTCTGTACCTCTGACAACGTGTATGCAAAATTTCATGATGATCGGTTCAGTAGTTAAGACGTGAAGGCGTAACAAACAAACAAACAAATAAACAAACAAACGGACTTTCGCATTTATAATATTAGTAAGGATATACGTAAACCGTCAATATTATTAAAAAGGAAACAACCAATGCCCTCTTAAATTGTCTCTTATATTTTTTTAATAACTCTTCAACAGTTTTCATTCTTTCTGTAAGTTTTAAAATCCATGTAAACCTAAAGTGATGGTCACCGTCATTTTGATTGCATTTTGAAACTAGTATAAAGAATGAAACATTTTATAGAGTTATTCAAAAAATAAAAGAGAAGATCTAAGAGGACATGGTTGTTTTCTTTTTTTATATTGACTTGGTTTACGTGTAATAAAAATAAAATATGTATTGTCGGCGTTAGTGACCGCTATAAGCGCCTTAAATGTTTACCTTTTTCCTTTCTGATTCGTTCACAAAGACACATGCCGTCTTAGCCTTTGGTCTATAAATTTCTTAAATATGATGAAAATGGTGAAGATTAGGTGGGTGAATCAATTTTTAATGTAAGGAAAAAGTTAACCCATGTTTAAATTTTCATAAATTAAACTAAACTAGATAATTCTTTTGTAAAAATCTCTATTTTACGATATATAGATTCATAGCCAATAAAACACAAATAGTTTAACGAACGGCATGGGTGACCCAGGGGACAATTTTGTCCCCTAAAAATAGGAGTTGTCTCCTGGGTCGCCTATGTTTTTCTTTAAAATCACGTAAAAATATATGTCTTTTAAGTTTTCTTCTAAGATAATTAGCTGAGAGTATTTGTAACTACAGAGACGGGAATTGACGGGATCGAGTTCACATCAGGATCGAATAAACGTCAAACAGCTGTTGTTTTGGTACATTCAAAACGCTTTCCACTGTTTCCGTAGTACCGTTTTGACGTTTATTCGATTTTCAACTGGATCTCGATATTCTCGATCGCATCGTGAGTATGAGTAACCCCCCCGTCTTTTCGATTGATACAGTGAGAAAAGGATGGGAAACTTTTTAGTTTACTCCTTTCAATTTAGTTAAGTCGTGCTAAACCAAATCGACACCATTTTGAATTCTTAACAGCGTTCGAATTTCAAATTGTTGTTAGTTACATTTTAAGGTGACACCCTGAGCGAAAGTGGCGCCACCCGCAGTGAATTTTATTAAATATTATAATTCTAATACACAACTTTAATAATGTTTACGTAGATTTTTTAGGGCCCACAATCTAGTATTTTTATACGGTATCGTTACATTCCCTCGTAGTCACTGCTAGAAGTAGATAGCAAAACTGCTAAAAGTGGCCTTTTTTGACACATTTGCTATCTACTTCTACGAATGACTACGAGGGCATGTAGTGATACCTTCTAAAACCAAACCACTAGACCATGGGCCTTAAAAACTCCACGTAAAACATTATTAAAATCTTTTTCTATTAATAACTTATTAAACCTCTGAGATAACAATAGATTAGTTTAAATAGATCCACTGCAACTTCACTCGATAATGTACCTATGGGAAATAGTCTATTTTACAGGATTGAAAATACGTCATTTTGTACCGCAAGCGCTGTGAAGTTGGTCACTTCTGTTGTACATACATTATTAAATTAATCGCGTTGTACGGTCAGCAACAAAAGTTGTTTGACACTTTAGTACTTTATCTTAGTAACTTTTTTTACTAATAATGTTTCAAACCGTGAGCCACCTGTTAAAAAAGTTGCTATGACAAAGCATCAAGTCGTTAAGCGACTTTCATTGCAGACTGTACATATTTTACCATTTTTTCTGAAACAATGATACTTACTTCGACATCATCATCATAATCATCATAATCTGGTGTTTTAAGGTCCGGTTTCCGCTTGATTCAGTGCGAATTAATTTTGTTTTATATTGCTATTTGACAATAGGTAAATAGAACTTTATTCGTAATTGAAAGCGCAATGGAAATGCTCAAGATATATATTCAACTGCGCTGATTGAAATTCAATAGTTAGATGCAATGCGCTTGAAATGAATGGCTCCTAAGTTGTAAATAAAGCTAGGCATTAAAATTTCATGAAGTACAGTCACGTCTATAAAATTATGTATAAAATGTCACTCGAAAAGATATTACTTTTGACAGAAATCACTGACAAATGACAACTTAAACAAAGTGACATAGTTCTAATAAATATTTTTAGACGTGACTTTACACTTGAATATTATGAGGTTCCAAATCTAAAAACTGTTATGCAAAACTACATCTATATGCAGTCTACGAATCCACCATAATAATATTATTTTCTATATGTTTATAGAAGACATTATCATTTTATGAATAGCATTTCAATACATGTGAATATAGTAAAAAAAAAAAATTTAAATGCATTGGTGGTGGAATCATGGTAGTGGATTTGATCATTTTCAAAGATATAATGATTATTTTTGAATTTTTTAGTATTTAGGCATTCACAATGCTATTTTTATATTAAGATAAATATTTTAATAGAAAAAATTGACTCACCCGTAGCAGCTCAGACGGTACCCGAACCCGCACCATTGAGATACCGGCCCAATGCACTGACCAATTATGCTACCGAGTCGCTAGTGGGAGCGGCGAAATTTTCTAGTACTTTTACGTTCACGCTGTAAGCCAGCGTTAATTCATCAATGTGAAGATTACCTTCAACATTCAATTGGAACACCTTTACAGATGTCAGACAATCGATTAAGATGAAATAACTATGTAATTTTTGAAGTTTTTATATTTTAGGCAATTGCAATGCTATTTTTATATTAAGAAAATTATTTTAATAGAATAAATACTAGAAAAAATCGACTCACCCGTAGCAGCTGAGACGGGACTCGAACCTGCACTCTTGGGATTCCGGCCCAATGCACTGACCAATTATGCTACCGAGTCGCTAGTGGGAGCGATGATGGTGAGGCGATTTCTTCTAGTATTTTTTCTATTATGTAAAATATTTATCTTGTAATTATGATTAATAAATTTATTATCTACATAAATGGTGGATTACCATTTTTTTATTAATCCTGTTTGTTTATTAGCATACTCTGTTTATCCTTACTTATTCTATATTTCCACACATAGAATAAGAAATAAATCATTATTGATTAATAAAAATTTAATTTAATCAGTTAACACACTTTTAAACAGCGATTTAAGCTTAAAAAATGTCTGATTTCCACACATAGAATAAGAAATAAATCATTATTTATTAATAAAAATTTAATTTAATCAGTTAACACACTTTTAAACAGCGATTTAAGTTTTAAAAAAGTATGACAACTGTCAAAATCTGTTTGCTAATGTACGTAGTATTGTTATATGGTCTGTGACTAAATAGGACAAGTCAGGTTAAACCCATAGACATAGAAAAATTTCGCTACGCTCAAGTAGACGGACAATGGTGCGAGTGAGAAACCGATTCTTACGGCTTATGCGATGTGCGAGAAAGAGTTAAAAGAAAATGACAGCAGAACCTAGTTTGACTTCATTTATCGTCTGTTATCATCTTGGTGAAAAGCGTCCACACGATTATTTTGTAATTTTGACTGCGATCTGATCGGTTAGGCTCATAAAGCTATATAAATCAATAATGGTGTCGTGTTCTGTACTGAATTGTAATGTTATTTACGACAACAACCCAAATAAACACTCATTTCACAGGTAAATAAGATTGTACAAGTACCATTTTCATATTTCATATTTTAGTTGAATATATTCCTAAATACACTAAGTAATACACTAATATCATGCTATTAACCACCTATTTTCTAAATAAAGGCTGATTTCTAAACATTATGTGTTAGATAAAAAGATATTATGTCCGTGAACTTGAGAAAATAAGGCGTAGAGATTGATCAAAAATTATTATATTATCGATACTCATGTCGATGATTTCCAATATAAACTTATTTGTCTTTGTGAACACTGATAGCTTTATCTAAAGCTGCTTTTAACCGACAGTTTTCAAATGGTAAATTATACCTACTTAAGTACTAATTTAACAATATTTCCAGGTTTCCTGTAAATCCAGTGATTAAGTTACTGAATAAATGTCATAAATAGAATAGGCTGGGAGCCTCAAGGAGACTTGTAAGAAATTATTTAAATAAAATTGTTCATAATCTTGTTTGTGTTTTATTTATTAGAGCAATAATACATTATGGTTATCGACAATCTAAAATGGACTTTAGGGCATCCCTAAAGTTCACGCACACGTTTACAAATTTTCACACACTGGCTCATGTCACTTTTGGTGTCGCAGCCAAGCGAACTCTGTTCCTCTATTCCAGTGGAATATTAACTTTATGGTTAAACCATAGAAATAGAATGTCAAAGAACAACAATGTCAATAAACAGGTGATCCGAAAATAAATGCATACATTTTATATGAGATACGTAAAATATGACTTAGATACATAAAATATGTCTATATATGGCAAAGGAAATAAATAAATTATGTTCCATACTGTTTTCTTCGTCGATAAACGAATAAATGTAGCGAAATTTGGTTTTAGAGAAATGTGTGGTGATATCTTATTTACCTGTGAAAAGTGTGATTACTTGGATTGTTCCATTTTGTCACATCACAATTACTTAGAGCACAAGACATCATGGCTCTACGATACCTTTATTTTAAATTATAATTAAGATTAACAAATATTTTAAACAAACTGTGATTGCTCATTTGCTAGGCGGGACGCTAGGGGCTCTTACTGTAAAAAATGTTGGCACATGTCACTTGATCCTTTGTCTCTTTTTTACATAGACCGTGTCCGTATGATATTAACTTCTCTTTTCCACGCTTTGTTGGTCTTCTTGAGCGCAGCGAAAATTTTTCTATGTCTATGGGTTAAACAGACTTACCTCATCTCATCTCCTTATTAAGAAACTCCATACTTACATATTTTACCTCAGAATTATTTATGGATAAAGACATGAATTTTTCACATCTACACGCCGCGCCGTAACAAAATTTGATGACCCCAAAAGGACAGGCAGATTAAGTATTCCAGGTATTTTAGCTTGTTCATTTAATTTAAAGCCTTATCTCCATTGACATAGGTTTGAAATGCCTAGATGGACCAAGCTTTAATATAGGACCGAAGGATTAAGTCCTCAAAATGACATGATGTCAAGTTTTCGATTGCCGAAAATATTGAACCCTTTTTACTTTGAAATAGGCAAAGGTTGTTTATAAAGGACGCTTAATAAATGTTTTAAATGCAGCAAAAATTGATATTCAGTCACTTTTTGTTTATTTTATCGGGCAATACGGAGGGTGGGCTAAAATCTTGTTTATACAGGCTTACCTTTTTATTAGATATCAATGCTTTCGAAATTGTTTATTGTGAATTTAGAATTCATTGTGAATGGACTGTAATTAATGCAATAATCACGACAGCTTTGTTGGTTATAAAATTATCTTGATCAGTATCTAGATCAATATCAATAAATCTCAAAAACCGACCCCAATAAATAGAAAAAAAAAATACCTTGAGCATTACAAACTGTCTTTACTTGACACCTCTCAAGATTATTATCTTGAGAGTTGTCAAGTAAACACAGTTTTTACTGCTACTAATCATATCAAACCATATCGACTATTCTGAATGACGTGTTATGAAATAATTTGTTTTTCATTAGATAATTTAGCTTTAGCACTTTACATTTCACATGCGTTACTGAAACATTTACTTTGTTGTGTGTGTTTAATTAATTATTAACACCCGTATTCAAGAACAATACTCAAACGAACCTTGTCTAATTAAGCGAAAGAACTGCGTTGAAAATTTAAATAGAGCTCTGTTATTGGTTCGCTTATTTTATGTATTGCGTGTGATTGGTAGTTGGGTCGCTGTGCGTGCGGCCACTGTGAGATCTCATAGTAATGTTTGTGAATACAGGATTACAGGTGTTAGTGTCTAAAGCACAGCATCAGCCATTTTACTAACCTCACTGCTAAGGCACAGACCTTCCTTATGGGTGAATAAGGAGGATGGGCCATGCATAACCCACCACGTGGGCCCAATGCGGATTGGTGGCTGTTAACGACTGCAAATACAGCCGGGACCAACGACTAATCGTGCCTTCCGAAGCACGGAAGAGCTTGAGATAATAAAATTTTGGTCACCCATCCCATGACCGACCCTTGCGAAAGTTGCTTAGCCTCCGCAATCCCTGGGCCATGCGCTAAATCACTACCTAAAATGCACGATGCATTTTAGGTACTTCGCTCAAAAGGGCCGCTGGGCACCGAGCTTCTCAAAGTGTCTAAAGCTATATAAAGTAATAGACACATGTGGTGTGCATGTGCATATTTTTGCGGGCGGGCGGGCGGTGCATCTTGCATACATTGTTTGCGGAAGTAAGCTACATATATTTCTTTTTTCAAAATAATAGACACCATATAACCGTTTACCGTCAAAACAAAAAATCATTTTTGGGCAAACAAAGCCGCCAGTATTTCCATTCAAGTTGACTGCGACAAGGGTCCAAAGGGCCAGGAAACTAAGCATAATAAATCGTGACGGGACCCTGTCACAGACACGGTCACTTGGACATGACTGGAGACTAGGGCTGTCTCTCTGATCAGTTGTTGAGGAACAATGTGGTTTTGATACAAACGATGTCACATCAAGTTAGTTGAACTTCTAAAAGAGCTTTTATATTTTATATGGCTAAACTAGCGACCGCCCGCGGTTTCACCCGCGTGGTTCCCGTTCCCGTGGGAATATCGGGATGAGAAGTATTCTATATTTTAATTTAGGCTATCTACTATCTGTGTGCCAAATTTCAACCAAATCCGTTTAGTAGTTTTTGCGTGATTGAGGAACAAATAGCCAAACCCACAAACTTTCACATTTATAATATTATACAAGGTTATTTATAGTTTATACAAAACCTCTCGTGGGGTTGTTTGGACCATCAAACTGAACAACTTTCATTATGGGACCAGGACCAACCTTGAAATCGCGAAAAAAATCAGCTGATCCATACAAAAGTGCAATCCTACTCCATCGAAATGTATGAAACAGCTGATTTTTTTATCGCGATTTCAAGGTTGGTTCCATAATGAAAGTTGTTCAGTTTGATGGTCTGATCAACCCCACGAGAGGTTTTGTATAAACATAAAATAACCTTGTATAGTAGGATATGGTCTCATGGTAAAACATGGTACATTATTATATGGTCAACGGCACGCTGGGCTTCCCCTACAGAGAGTATTGATATTCAATCAATTATATATCTACTTAAATGCAAAGCTATTAAGGTTCAAAATAAATTACAGATTTTTACAGTTTTGTATAACCTCATGTGCTGCTGACTGTACTATGAGCAACAGCATCGCTTAACCAGTTTGCAACAAAATTCGTGTGCGCGCGTATCGCCCCTGCACGAACTAAACGTATGTGACAGCGGGCGCGGCGTGCAAGCGATTTTAACCTTAGCAGTGGTTAAGCGACGCTGTTACCCATGGTACTTACTTGATTTGATGTGCCGTCATGTGTACGAGCGTGATTGTTCAGTTTGAGCATTTAATCAATTTATTTATTTAAAAACACAACATCACAAATTAATGATAAGACGCCGAAGCCTGCGTAGTTTAAAACTGTGCTATTGATTCGGATTCAGTTCCATCAGTTAATGGTACCAAGTGATTTTTTAAATATTTTTTTTACCTTACACTTTAATAGGTCAGTGCGTTTGTGTATAGAGGGTGAGTAAATTTGTGTGAGTATGTTTGTGAGTATAACGGGTGTAGCAAGACCTTCAACGAAGCCGAAGTCCACGTATTCCGCCCATCATCAGGATCATTTTTATCTTTTAGACTATACCTGGGAAACCAATAGCTACGAAGTTATTGAAGGTCAAAGTCAAAAATTTTTTTTCAAAACTTTTATGAAATATTATTTTATTCGTTATTGCCTTCTTTTTGTCCAATGAAACATTATCAAAATTTTAAGTATTTCGTAACAAACAATGGCTTCAAAACGTCGTCACTCGATGTATCTCATGAGCACGCACATAAATGCTGCCTTTCAACTCGGCCGCACGCAGCTGTGTCACATACACTCGCAGGCGCGGTCTGTTGTACGCGTTATATTGCGTGGTAAAGTATGCAATGCTTTTTAACACCAAAAATCAAAATCGTTTCCCAGCAATAATTTTGAACAGAAATGGTCCTGATGATGGGCAGAATACGTATACCTCGGCTTCGTTGAAGGTCTTGTTACACCCGGTAGCTATATATGTGTGAATGAGCGTGTGTTTAATTGTACGTAAGTGTGTTTTGTTATTTATATCAATCACACTACCTACGTTTGTATGAGAAACTGAACATAAGTTCGGGTAAACACTTTAAATTACGCCAACACAATCAAAACTTTCATATGAGTTAATTTTATCAAATAATTCTAGAACCTATAGTTCAAAGATTAAACCCAATAATATTCCTTTTATATAAATTATTACGCAATATAAATTGCTAAATAATAATATGTATTTCTCAAATAAAATGCTTTTCACGCTGGGTTTTGATTTTTTAAATGGTGTGATAAAAACTATTTCTTTTATTTATAGACTAAAACTCTAGATTCTACAATATTATGTACTTAAGTAATATTTTTGTATTATTTAATTGTATTTTTGTAACAAACGTTCAATTTTAGTCAAAACCTAATTATCACTTTGATTCCACAACCTTTTTAAAATATAACCGAGACTAACAAAAACATATCCTAGAACTAAAAACTAATTCCAAACACCATTAAATAAGATATAGACCTAGCTAGCTTACTATCTAAATGTTGCGACACCGAACCAACTTAGTGATATTTTAACCATTACACTTTGTAACACAATTACAACTTGTAGAGTGCTGTTAGCCGCTCTGACAAAATCGAGTGTGTTTCATCCAGTTAAAAGTTATATATGGACGTAATAAAACTGTGGAAGTGTTCAGCGGTCAAGGGAGGGAGCGAATTAATTTAATGTGAGGTAAGGCCACATAAGGGTTTTGCTCAAATTGGAACCTTTCAACTAGGGACGATCCTTGCTCAAGTCCGAAAAGTCAAACCGCCATCTATAGTAAAATGCTGATAAGGTATTAAAAGTCATATAAATTTCATTATTTTTAAACGTGAGAAAATGTTACATTAGCCTTATTAAGTTGTCGTTCTCACGAATCCATAGACAAAACAGGCAAATCCACTGGCTGATATTTACATCTTTCGAAAATTAAATGTAGAGTTTTTGGCGCCAATTTTGTCGAGTTGGGTTCGGTGACTATTTTAAATTATTCACAAATTGATTCATAGTGGATATTGTGTCTTAAAATTGGTGCAGTTTTGTGGTACAAGTGTCTACGCAACTGAACAATATGTGGGATAATTGAAATATACGCGATCTTGGTTATTTATGTGAAGCTGAGATTTTTATTGTAGTGCTGGCTTATACTTGGTGTCAAATGCTCAAAGCGGCATTGGAATGCGATGCACCCATTTTAATGTAAACTGAAACAATCTACCACTGAAATTCAACACTTAACACTGGCAAAAATTACTCCCTAAAGAGGAGAGTAGATTGCCAAACTAAAAATAAGAAGAAGAAGGAGAAAATAATGTCAATATGTTTTAAATATGTGAAAGTTGTCACTTCAATCAGCTTTTATGTAGTCGGCCATGTTATTCACTAAAATAGAGATAAAATTGGCAACACCCTTTTATAACTTTATCAAAGGTTTATAGAGCGTTTGTCATAACTTGTCAGCTTATAGACCTTCCCTAACTTTTTATGAATAAGACGGAAAGTCTATAGGGTAGTGTAAAGTAGGGCGTTTACTTTTTACCCACAATGGGTCTGTTTGCTTGGCCTTCAGTACCCTTAGCACGAACAGCTATAAAAAAATACACATTCAAATAGTATTTCTGAATTTCGTCACTTCTTACGTACAATGTTAAATTGATCGCAATGCATATTAGTTTTTTCAAAATTATGTACTGTACCTTTTACAACACCTTTAAGTGCACATGGTAATGCTATTCTACTTTGTCTAAATGCTTATTGGACTATTAACTTATAAATATCCAAAAGATGTCGATTAAAGTAACAGTATTATCTACCATTGTTTTTGTCAACTGAATAATATTGGATACTAAAGACATATTATTTTCACAAAGATACGGATTAATTTTTAATTAAGTTTAGTTTGATAACACATAAACATTATGTTTGGTATCGTTGTAGACTTAACCAAACTATTTAAAATGAAGTAAAAAATATTGACCGTTTTTAGGGTTCCGTACCCAAAGGGTAAAAACGGGACCCTATTACTAAGACTCCGCTGTCCGTCTGTCTGTCTGTCTGTCTGTCTGTCACCAGGCTGTATCTCATGAACCGTGATAGCTAGAAAGTTGAAATTTTCACAGATGATGCATTGTGGTTACCGCTATAACAACAAATACTAAAATCAGAATAAAATTAATTTTTAAGGGGGGCTCCCATACAACAAACGTAATTTTTTTTGCCGTTTTTGGTACGGACCCTTCGTGCGCGAGTCTGACTCGCACTTGGCCGGTTTTTACACATTACTTAATCTGCGTAAATATTTCAATAAAGGAAAAAAGTTGACGCAAGCAAGGCCGTTGTATCCGATAACTCTGAAACACTCCAATATTAATTTAATTAAAGCAATTGATAACACATTGTCTCAATTATGGTGATAAGAGGTGATAACGCAGGTATCGGTACAGATTTCACCAACGACAATCATTTTTTCGATACTTGTACAAAAGTATATTTGGCTTACTAACTCATACTGAAGTGCTACTGAAAATCTGAGTACAATTACATATAAAGAGGAGTTAAATAGTATCATTTTCCTTCCTTACAACGATTGATAGTACGATTTGCAATTTGAGTTACTTAGGTATATGCGATATGTATATTTTTAATTTACAATATGAGTAACTTTCATTATTCATCGTGATTTTAATTATCTTTATTGAAAAAAGGAGTCAGACTTTTTGAAAAAACTTTTTTGCATGGATTACAGTTGTATGAAGTATGTTGACGAATCACACTTCATTAATTTTATTGTATTGTGTTTGATAGAAAAGCATATTTCATTATGTTAATAGAAGACTTAACATACTTATCCGGTAAGTAATAAATAAAAAAATATTGCAAGTGACCTTAATAACTACGACCTCATAACGTCAAAAACATGACAACGAAAATCAGAACGGATAGTTATTTATGATTTCCATACAATGCGGCGTATTTTCAATGGATAAATTAGTACGAAGCCTGCATTAATGTAGGTCACGGTTTCCCCTAGGGCGGGCTTAGGGTTAGGGCGGTTTTATATTGTGAATTAATTCAGAGGGCATATTATGTTTTTTTTAGTAGAAAACAAAAAAATTTTGCCGACAATGTCAGCATGATCTATGTGTAACATTGACTTCATGGTATCTATGAAATAAAAACGTACTGAAATGTTGAAAAATGAAAAAAATACAATTGATTCATACTTAATCTTGTTGGTTTTCATCAAATTATAATATATGAAAAACAGTTGCTAACAGTCAGTTGAATATTTTGTATTTAAAAATTTTGGTGTGTAATTTGGTGGCATTCATTTATATTCTTTTCGGATAAGCATAAAATTATTCATGCTAATCAAAACAACTACGATATTTGCCTACTAATTAAATCAACAATTTTTTCCTTGTAACAATGTCTATATGTTTCTCATTGATTTCAAAAACATTATCTTGTTGATAAATACTGGTGATTTCTTTAATATTTTGATTAATAACATATTACCGGCAAAATATCTCTCAATACACTAAAGAATAGTTACTTATATATAACATAACAAATAGATCTTCTACAAATATAATATGCTATAGATGCAGCTTTTGTTGATAAATAGTTCACAGAGACCTTTAATACATCTTAGAAAATAAACATTTCTAGATTCTAACAAAAAACGCGTGTGAAAACAGTCTAAGTGTTTTCCATTGAGGGAAATAAGTGAGCTGGCTTTTGAGGTGACTACACTAATGGACTCTAAATAGAATGAACAAACACTGGCGTAGCTACTAGTGCTATTAAAGGTCAGATTTCACGTAAAAACGTATTCGATGGAGTAAATGTGGACTAAGGTTACATGTAGGCTATATTTTCCGAAGCTTTTTAGGAGAAAAGGCTTTGAGAAGAAAGAAGTGATGAAAAAAATGACGTTGTAACTATTATTTTATATAAAAAGTGCGAGCTGACGCAAAACATATAGTAACATTTCAAACTTATCTTATTAACTTAGAGCATTAAACCAACTGAATGCTCTAAACTTATTAACGTCATATTGGAATTAATTAAAATGCTCTATGACTATAAACTGCATAGTATAAGAAAATGCATTATCGCACAATTCTCAACGGATTTTTTTTCTTTCCAGATTGGGATTCTTCTTCACCAATCAACGGCACTAATGAAGCAATCCGCAGACGGGATATTGAACTAGCAGCCACTTGAACCGCCTTCCAAGAGAAATAAAACAACACAACCCTACCAATTTAAACCAAAGACCCAGCACAAACGAAAACAAACTGTATCACCATAGCGGAAAGACACAAAACCCGAATCACAACTACGTGTTCCAATGGCTATGCTGGAAATTGGAAAGTCAATCCAAGCGATATGTCAATTAGAGCTGATTCACAATTGTAAACAAGTACGCTATTCCAAAGTTAAAAAATTTCACGACGAGGTCGTATTTCAGACCTGACTCAAAAAACCCCGTTATTTTTGTTTGACAACGTCCAACGTCCAATTGTGAAGGTTATAAAAGGCGAATAAAATCAAACCCAATGTATGGCACAGTCAAATACGCGAACAAAGTAATCGTTACCCCACCAAGGGTTTCGTATGGCGACTCAAAGTCATAAATTCCACTGTTCACTGCCCAACTTTGTTGCTTTACCTTCGCATCTTCTCATACTGGTATTTTTAGTGTTGCAAACAAACGTAGCATTCGCTTCGATAGAATCGAATGACTCTTCGAGTATAAGCTCAGAATTGAATTTTACCAACGTAAATTCTACAACCGACTGGCCTTTTTTTGATGAAAATTCCACTTATCCCCACCAATCTCATATAAAACACTCTAAATATTCCACGCCAGTCAGCATTCTACTATCCATAATTTTTCTCATCGTGATCATAGGAACCATTATTGGTAACATTCTTGTTTGCATTGCCGTTTGCTTAGTAAGGAAATTGAGAAGACCAAGTAATTATCTAATTGTATCGTTGGCAGTGAGCGATCTTTGCGTAGCTATTATCGTGATGCCAATAGCGATGGTCTACGACTTACTAGGGACGTGGCCTTTTGGACCTGTTATCTGTGACTTCTGGGTATCAAGTGACGTGCTCTCTTGCGCTGCTAGTATTTTAAACCTCTGTATGATTTCCGTTGACCGTTACTACGCTATCACAAAGCCTTTAGAGTATGGTGTCAAAAGAACTCCAAGAAGGATGTTTTTTTGTGTCTTTATTGTATGGATGAGCGCTGCTTTCATATCTTTGCCACCGGTTCTAATATTGGGTAATGAGAAGACTGACACTTCATGTTCTGTGTCCCAGAATAAGGTGTACCAAATATACGCGACGCTTGGTTCGTTTTACATACCGCTGACTGTAATGGTGGTGGTGTATTACAAGATATTTAGTGCAGCAAGAAAGATTGTGAAGGATGAGAGACGAGCACAGTCTCACTTGGAAACCCACTGCTATCTTGAGATCAACGTTAAGAACGGCGGTGCAGCGGAGGCGAGACTGCTGGGCACACAACCTGCACAGCCACCTCCTAGAGGCTCAACTGCTAGCACCAATACAACTGTAAGTAGCCAAAACTTATTGCTGTATCTATTAATTGCACGTTTGAATAACGATGAAAATAATTTGTGCATAATGTCATCAAACAGCTATTTTTGTTTCAAGACCTGCCACAATGTTGAGGTATTAAAATCAAAACAATTTTGTGAGTTGATATTTTTCCACATTGAGCTGACGAATCACAAATGGCGACATAACTATTTAGTAATCTGGACATGGGGTATTGTGTTCTCGCTACTTTATCTTGTAATCTGTATCAAATAATTCTGTATGTCATGTAATATTAATTAGGTATCATTAATATGAATAAAATTGTTGCAGATAAGTGTAGAGAAAACTGAAAGCACCATAGGCAGGTGTTTCAGTGGGCAGCGCAAATCCAACGAGTCGCAATGCCCAATGTTGTCCCAAAAGACTCCCACCAAGCCGATCCCCACGATCAACCGCTCCATCTCCCAAGTGGGTCACACTCCAGACAATAATAAAATGCCCCAAGTCAAAGAAAGGCGGAGACAGTCGTCAGAAAGCAGTAACAAGTTAACGACGAACAGGATCCGTTCGTCTCTCTCCAGTTTTGCTCAAAAAAGTCACATTGCCAAAGACTTGCTTCATTCATCACATTCGCCACACCAGAAGAAGCTTCGGTTCCAGTTAGCTAAAGAGAGGAAAGCTTCCACGACACTTGGCATCATAATGTCAGCGTTCATCGTATGCTGGCTGCCTTTCTTCGTTCTCGCCTTAGTCAGGCCTTTTGTAGAAGAAGGTGCTATACCAGATGCAGTCAGCGCCCTCTTCCTATGGCTAGGTTACATAAACAGTTTGCTTAACCCCATCATCTACGCCACCCTCAACCGGGACTTTCGAAAGCCGTTCCAAGAGATCCTCTTCTTTAGGTGCTCTAATCTAAACAACATGATGCGAGAGGAGTTCTATCACACCCAATACGGCGACCCTGACCAACATTACTGTGTAAATAACACTACTAAAGTGCACAACTATGACGAAGGAGTGGAAATCGTATCTGCCGTCGATAGGGAGGAGACTAGGGCGTCTGAAAGTTTTCTATGATTGTCAATGCTTGAGGTCGACTCGAGTGACCGCGATTCTGTGATCTAATTAAGACTATTAAATTGTAAATATACCACGGTCTAACTGTGTTGGTTTTCTTACGTTGTTCAACTGTTTTTAATGTAACTTTTATATCGATAAGCTGTTTCGAACCGACTAGTCGTTACTAATTCGTAAATTTTTATTCCTCAGAGATTTAGTCACATTGTTTTTACGAAATAGTTAAGTGAAAAGTGTCTGTGGCACTGATTGTGTAGAACAAAATAATTAGTTTGTAAGGTGGGTGAATTAAAATCGCCGAGAAGTGTTTTGGAATGACCAAAGAAATGTCTAAGTTTAAAAAAAATACATTAATATATAGGCTGTTGTGAATTTAGTAACTATAGTATTATAATGTATTATGTCGTTACGTGGAAGTCGTAAAATCACATTGCAGATAGAAGTAATAAGTATTTTTAATCCATGTGATAGTAGATTATAGATATATTTTTTATTTCAATGACATACCTTTTTCATTTACTGTGCATTCATTAAATTAAATCAAGTTTATCGTCATAATTATATTATGTTGTAATGCCGTTGTATATTTATTGATATTGTGTATATTTTCACATTAATATATGTATAATGCATATATTCGCATTATCTTTAAAGTTATATGCATAACCAGATTTCTTGAATATGTTTCTTGCAATAGTAAAATTTCACCATTGGCACTGCCAGATAGCGTAATATTTTAGTATAAATAATATAAATAAACATTTTCAATTTTTTTTATATATTTTGCATTTTCATAACTATCTACATAAAGCGTTATTCTATAATATCTTTTTATGACTTCATTGTATACATTCACATAATTATTCTTTTGCATATCGCTTTTTTATTAATTTCATACTTTACAACTTTTAATTGCCTTTAGGCTGGTTATTGCAATTATACAATATTTTATTAAACTTTTTGATACATGCGAAATATTAAAGTCATCATTTAGTTTTTTTAACATGATGTTATTACTTCAAATTTTTTTTTATTGTTAAGACAATCAAATTTTATTTATTCTCCCGCAAAACTTTCATAACAATGAAAGAATTCTTCTTATTTTAATTTAGTATATAATAACCAATCTGAGCTCACCCACTGTTTTGTGAACCAGTCTAAAAGATACCTATATAAATATTAATGCATATAATTATTAGCAGAAAAATCTATAAATATTTAGAACAATCAATGTCAGTGTTGTAAATATTGTTAATAATGCACTAGCGACATTATTACATAATAATTAAGGTATTATTAATAGTAGGTGATTAATGCCGACACCGTGTGGGGAAACTACGCTTGGAAATAAACTTATTTGACAATTGATGTTTTATTAAAGTACTAAAAATAAAAATTTCTTTGATGTAGTTTCTTTCCATTGTAGTTGAATGTGATTGTGTGTGGATATTATTTGTTTTTAAACCACAGATTTCTCTGAAAAATTTAATGTGCAGTAGGCGACGCGTGAAATGTAACACTGACTTCAACATTTATTTAATTATTTATTTTATGGACAAAAAAATAGATAACAATCATATTACAAACAAATACAGGTTCAACAATATTACACAGGGTTACTACAGCAAAAAACAAACCAGAGGCTAGTTTTTTACGGTTCAATTTTTTTTGTCTACGTCATTTTCAAATGGACATTTACTCAAAGCAACAAAATGATCTGTATACTGAATGCCAATAGTTGTGTTCTTGTAATAGGAAATGTACAGAGTTATTTGTAAAACACCTACAACCTCACAGGAGTAGATTACTAACATTATAAACAACAACGTTTGTTCTACGACTTTTCCGTAAAAGACAAAAAAATAGTTTCCATACAAATGTCCATAATCCACTCTTGCGAGGATGTTAGTGTTTTACAAATAAAGCTGTATATTTCTTATAACAACGACACACAACTATTGGCATTCAGTTTACAACGTGTTGAAAAACCCCTAATGCCGAATATAGTAGATAGGGACCATCAAACTGAACAACTTTTAATATGGGAACAACTCTGAAATCGCGAAAAAAAATCTGCTGTTTCATACAAAAATTAATAACGAAAATATCAAAATGTATGAAACAGCAGATTTTTTTTCGCGATTTCAGAGTCATATTAAAAGTTGTTCAGTTTGATGGTCCCTATCTACCACAGTCGACATTTAGCGGTTGTTTTGTAACGTTGTATAGATTATTTTGTTGCTTTGAGTAATGTCTACTTTAAAGTTACGTAGACAAAAATGTTCGAACCGTAAAAAACTAGGCTTTTGGTTTGACTTGGCCGCTTTTTCTGGTCGGAGTTCTAACCTAATCTAACCTAACCAACGTCGTTTAATTACGTTAGTATTGTTAATCAGTACAGTGCCAGTAAGGTCCAATTTATCTACAGGGTGTATGGTAATACCCTTATAAAGCCGAACATGGTAGATCAGGTGTATGCATGGTGCATACAACTCCGGAAAATTATTATAAAACCTAAAAACCACACTTATTTTTATGAAAAACTGCATTGTGGCAACCCTAGGAAGAAATGTGTTTTGCTTTTGTCCATTAATGGGATTGACTATCAAAAACAATTGTCTATTAGCGTCTAGGGTTGTCACTTCGCAAATTCAAAATAAATTAAAAAAAAAAACATTTCTCAGGCAAGTGGTGGTTTTCATAGCTTATAAAAAAATTCCAGGGTATTCGGTTTTATAAGAGTATTACCATATAACCAGTATAGGTATTTATGTTCCATGGGCAACAGCGTCGCTTAACCACTCCTAAGGTTAAACCGCTTGCACGCCGCGCCGTCCGTCACCACATACGTTTAGTTCGTGCAGGGGCGATACGCGCGCGCACGAATTTTGTTGCTAACTAGTTAAGTGACGCTGTTGCCCATGGTACCTATGAACAGCGAGAAAACATACTTACTTTAGAATTTCAATTAAAGTCATTGCTTAAATATTCTGAAGCAAGTGTTATATTACACAAATTTTCTGTATTTCAGATGTATAAATATTTATATTAAACTTGATCCATGTTATAAGAATCACTTCTTTTATATGAGGGTTGCTCATTAAGAAATTCTTAATTATACATATTTTGTAAATGATTTGCCATCAATAGTCTAGTGAATTTGTAAATTATTGGATAACTTATAATTAAATATTATTTAAAATTGTAAAAAAAATCTATATATGATGCTGGTATGGAGTTTTTGGTGGATTTAATCAACAGTTTTATAACAGGAAAATCATTCAGTTTAAAATAAATTATTTTGGGATATTAGTATTTTTCATAAGCCATTAATGAAAAAAAGCTATAATCTACAACTTAAATCTATATTATCTTTTTTAGGTAATGTATTTTCTTAAAAATTCCAACAGACATACTTCACTGCAAAAATCACCGAATATATGTAGAAGTAAGTGGTATGAGCTCACTTTAGTATGAAAACCAGTGTAACCAAACTAACACAAAAAAATTCTTTGTTCTGTGGCAAAAAAATACTCGGCTCGCTGGAGCACTCGTATTATCAAAGATACGGGTTCTATTCTCACTAGAGAAAAACCATTTTCATTTGATTTAAATTTAAAATTAAATATTTTAATTTATATTATTGACGAGTAAACAACTAAATTAATTGTCAAATAATTTGTTGGAAACTGTTTTGCTATGTCTTTACCTTTTTCACGACCATTTTGCAGTTTGCATCTTTTTTTTATGCACAACGGGGGTAGTTCTTGGCCTCCTCACATGATGTTAAGTGACGATAAGGCCGAAGGTGGCAGCGCACTACACCCAGAATCCTCATCACTGAGAAACTGGCTATCTTACCTCTAACTGCCGGAACACAACATTTTCTTATAGTACATTATGAAACAAGTTAGCTTAGATTGCTCATTGCACACAAGGCTGTGGGTTGCAGCCCGAGCCGCAGGCGAGGGCGTAACTCAGCCGAGTGTGCAATGAGCAAAAGCTCACGAGTTTCATACGACGTTTTTCAACACATTTGCGAGGAAAATACAAAGTAATTTACCACACAGCAACAAATACCTACGACAAAAACAAAATATGACAATTATGGGAAAAGGCGCGTTAGTTTTTTTGTTTTTTTTTTCACAGTGAGTGAGCATACAGCCTACTAAAAAATATAATTTTAAGTGATAAAATGCAAATATTTTAATAGTTTATAACCAAATATTGTAAATTATGAATAATTTAATTATAATAAATATTTTTTTGACTTAATTAAGGACTTACACATTTATTTAGTTCAAAAATGAATATGAATTTTCAGCAGCATAAAACCTCTTTGTTGTTACTAAAATAATAACTGTATTACCCGGTTAAATTGGGAATGCTCTGTTTACTCGCATAGAACTTGCAGTAAGGTACTAATTTAATTTTGTAGGGATAATTCTAAAACAACCTAGTGTTTTATATATTATTGCACGCGTTTGTTATAGTTTGGTTTATGGCCCTAAAAGCGATGTATTAAGGTTCACTTTACGAGCAAGTGTGTTGAAAATTGTTTTTATGGCGTCAGACTTGGTAAGATGGTGGTAGCTAGCCAGGCGGGCTTGAAATAAGCCTTACCACCAACCAAACGGAGAACAAATTGTATAGAAGGCATCTGACGCATGCATAAAGCGTTGTCATTAATTGAAAGTTGAAAATAAAGATGAACGTGGCGCACTGGTCTGGACCTATCATCTGGGTAATTCTAGCATTACTTAAATGATAAGTTGATTGAAAGGATGAATGAATTATTTATTTGCACCACCATACATTACAAAATGATTAAAAGGTTGCTTACAACTAACAATTAAAATATAAAAGCTGCAAAGAGTAGGAGTACCCACCTTATCCACATTACAAATTGATAAACCATACTGTGGGTACCCACCGTAAACAACTAGGTAACTATACTAAATAATATACTAGAAAAAATACGACTCGCACCAGATCAATACTCAGACGGGAATCGATTGTATATATAGTATTGATCTGGTGCGAGTCGTATTTTTTCTAGTATATTATTTAGTATTGTTTAAAAATAGCATTGTAAATGCAAAAATCTCAAATTTAAAAAACTAGGTAACTATTATTGCTAATGGATCAAACAAAAAATAAAAGTTATGTCAATAGCATGGCAGTACAAACTAATAAGTACTGTTCATGTTGTGTTGTCTGTTGTAGTAATCTGTAAATGCCAATTAATAAACGATTAAAAGAAGATTAACATCATAATAGAATAATTGCATTTAACTTGTCTATCAACAGGAAATAAATAACTATTGTATCATGCAAAGACTTTGATAAATGACATTGGTAGACGCTAATCCTTAAAGACAATACATTAATAAAGATGGAAAAATGAGGGTTGAGGTCATTTTAGGTTAGTTAATTTACAAATCTTAACCACAGTTGCTTATGGAGACTGAAAAACGTTTCAGCCGCTCCACATTGCAAACTGTTTATATTACTAAGTAGGAACTTATTCTTCGTTTATTCGTACGGCAAATAGTAGGTAATGATATTAGAACCAGCAACCAATTATTACTGGAGTATTAGGCTGCGCCATCTCTTGACCGATAGTCGAACTATTTTTTTTCGCAAGTCAGCATTCTTAGGTCACCGCCATCTGTTGACTGGTAGTGAAACTAAAGAATTTTTGTTTGTTTTTTTTAATTTCTAAAAAAGTGTGTTATATTGAGACATCGTTTTATTTTTCCTGTAATCTTTACGTAAACTACTATCACATAGAATTATTTCAGATTTTTCTCTTTGCAAACTTCGGAGATAACGGTATTTTTTTTTACATTTTTCATCATAAGTCGAAAACTATGCGGCCTAAGAAAAAAGAAAAAAATGTTTTAAAATGTACAAACAGCGCTCTTTCATATGATATCCCACACGCCCTAGTCACCGCACTTCAAATTTTTAAGACCCCTTTTCAGTCCCTGTTGTAAAAAAAAATATTTTTTTTAATTCTTTCTTATTTGCAAAATAGTTGGGCAAATGTCATCTTAGACTATTCCAAATTTCAAGTTGATACCATTAGTAGTTCTCGAGATATCCAGCTGTGACAGACAGACAGACAGACAGACAGACTGAGTCACACCATAAGGGTTCCTTTTTTACCATTTTGGTACGGAACCCTAAAAACGATAAAGCTAAGTGTTTTCCTGTACCCATAAAAAAGTACTTGATAGAGTAATTTTTATGGAAAATCTCATTTCTTTTGCGGCGGTAGATGGCGCTGTACAAATTACCCATACAAAATTGATACGCTCAAGTCAAAAACAGACCAAGTAGCAATTTTGGCGAAGTAGAGTTAATGATGTAGATCGGTAGTATTTTATGAAATCTACAGGCCTAATATATAAAACCGATCAAATGCTCACTTTAAACGGTCAAAAGACATGACCGAAAATTTGACTAAAGTCAAAAACAGACCATGTTTCGGTTAGATGGGCGGTTTTTGTCTTGAATTCTTTTGAAAAATAAAGAATAAATCCCGGTAACCTACCTTAATCCGGAAAAAAACAGATTAATATATGTGAATCGATTAAATGTGTGCATGAGAGAAGAGAAACTTAATGATAAAAAAGCTCTATCCATATGTTTACGAAAATGTCTTTTTTTATTTTTTATTAAATAAATATAAAACCTGAAGGTACTGAAAATAATTCAGAGTCTGATGAAAATGATAGGAAAGAGACTAGCTATGAATAAATATTAAATTTTGCCAAAGCCAAAACTAGACCTCAAGTCAAAAACAGACTATCTCAGTCTCAATGTCTTTCCTGTCACGGGCCAGCTGGAAGAAATTTCAAAATGAAATAAGCTGTGCCCTTGTACAATTCTTCTGTCCATTTCTTTTCTGTTTAAACTTGTATGTGTGTACAGAATTAATAAATAAAATAAATAAATAAATATAAATAATTTTGTGATAATTTTTAAAAATATAAAGAGAATATCTTTGTTTATTTTGATAACGTAAAAGTGTGACTTAAAATTAAATTACTTTATATTTTTTTATTTCCAATTATTGATATTTTTTTTAAACCAGAGTTTTTTTGAATTCCCAAAATTTAAAAATTTGCACTTGGTCTGTTTTTGACTTGAGCGTATCAATTACTCTATTGAATGATTTTTCGGACGTTCTTTTTTTCGATAGTTGTTCGTGCTATGAATCGGTATTGTACGCAAAGTACACATCGCATCAAACCTTTGATCACAACACAAATGATTTGATTCTACGCTTCTCTGCGATCCGGGGCTTGGAATACCGGTATTTTCCGATACCGGTATCAGTGGCTTGGACAACAAACCGGTATATTCGTTCAACTAGAAATAAAAATAAAGGTATTATTACTATACCGGTAAACAAAATACCGGTAGTACCTTTATAAACAGGTTTATAAGTACCGGTATATGATTTGAAAAACATGTTTAAAAAATACTAATATTTTCAGGTATAATACCGGTATAGTTTGCGATACCTGTTAACAGAAACCGAAATGGAAAATACCGATATTACTTTTACAGTATCTTATTTTCATTACCAGTTCCAAACCCTGCTGCGATCATGTGGATTAGTAGAATAAATGGAAGAAAGAAACAAAACAATAGACGCTTAGCTTAAATCACAATAAAAAAGTTGGTAAAATCCACCAAATACTATTACTATTTTTTAATTTCTTCCCAGTGATTTTTTGTGACTTACCTATCAGGATAACAGGCTATTAAAATCTACCTACCTAATTAATATAGATTTAAGTACGTGAGGTATCCAAACATAAGGTATTATAATGGATTACGGATATTTTTAAGTACAAACTGATATGTTTTAAAAGAAAATATCTATTTTATGTTGAATTTTTTTCAGTTTTTTTTATTAAAGATTGTACTTGTTTACAGATGATTGAAATATAATATGTTAATAATTAGTAAATGGAAAGTCGTAAACTGTACCCTTAGCCACAGAATACATAATAGTTCCCCACGATCATACAGCGTGAAATTTTAATAATTTAGTTCCCGCAGTGGGATGGTTCTACTCATGATTACAAGCAACTTTTACTATGGGGCCAACTCTGATATCGCGAAAAAAAAAATCTGCTGTTCCATACATTAAGTTCGAGTAGGTACTGCGCTTTTGTATGGAACGCCTGATTTTTTTTGCGATTTCAGATTTGGCCCCATAGTAAAAGTTGCTTGTAGTCATGAGTGGAACCACCCCACTGCGGGAACCAAATGACTAAAATTTCAGCATGTATGTTGAGAAAAAAAACGCGCGTAAAAGTACTCGATAGAGTAATATTGTAAATAATAATATATCATACAAAATTCCTATATCGATTTTATTTACCGCGTTTTTTTTATAGGTAGATGTTCGTGCCGGGTACAGACAATATTAATGTTTATGTGTCTTCAAAAGAAAATAATGATGTCAATGTAAATGCCACTATTGGGTTGTTAATGGTTGGACTTTATGTAATATCTCTTTATTTAAGTTCAATTTCAATTACAAGAATATCTATCGAGAAAAAAACGCGCGTAAAAGTACTCGATAGCGTAATTAGTCCAATAAAACTAGCTTTATCGGGACATAATAAGATAACTAAAATTTTCTTTTTCTATTGTCATAAATTAGTGTTAGTTACAGTTAAAATAAAAGGAATCAAACATTTAGAAACTTCGCATAAAACTAAAAAAAAATTAACTACTGAGAAATACATTATTATTAAAACGTAAAAAATAAATGTTTAATTTTTGTCTATAATGTCTAAAAAGACGCATCATAGCTTAAATACAAGCATCATAGTTACCATTTTGGCTTATCTAGATATTGAGATCAGATGAATACTGAGAAAAAAAAACGACTATGCGAGTTTGGATTCAGTTTAATTTTGCTATTAGGTGATAGCATTTTAATGCACCATAAAATTATTCCAACAAGGTATTTGGTTAACTATTTTGCTTTTAGGAAAAAGCTAGGTAATGTACGAAATCTCATGATTTTTATATGAAACGGTTACCACCCCGGATTTCTTACATCACATATCTAATTAATATTTGACACTTAATATCAATATCCGATAAACTAATAAAAACAACGAGTTTATTAATTATGTCCAGATAAAGCTAGTTTTAAACTTTATTTCACTTTTCGCCGGTAGATGGCGTTGTACAAATTTCTCATACAAAATTACTCTATCGGATGTTTTTACGCGCGTAATTTTTTTCGATAGCTGTTCGTGCTAAGGGTACTGTCTTAACATTCTCTAAGTGGCATTTATATTAATATATTATTTGTAAAACTAAACCAAGCAATTTCGATCAAACTACAGACTGTCTTACTACTTTAAAAATAGACCCTTATTTTCTTTGACTTAGAAATGGACTCTATAATATTATCTCATTTTGTAATGACATAGACTTCGAAAAAAGATTTTTCGTATTAGAGGCACCAAATAAGTTTTGTATCAAACAAAAAATAAGTACTTACTCTTAAAATAACATTCGATCGAAAAGGAATTGCTTTGACCCTTGATCCATTGATAAAGGATAAAATATTACAAATACTTTTAGATCGTCTTTGCTCAGTCAATGAAAACATGGCTCCGAAACTATTCCTACAAAAAAATAACTTGTTTGAGGAAAAGAAGCGAACCAATGTACCCCTAATACGAACATGTATAGAAAAAAAAACGCGCAGAAAAGTCTCGATCTTTTCCTTTTCGGCAGAGGATAGCGCTGTACGAATTTTGAAAGTTTTTTTAAGTGCGTTTTTTTTCTCGATATATGTTCGAACTAATAGTACTGATTAATTTCTTTGTATTGTATTATTTTTCTTATGTAGAGTCCTAAAAGCGACGAAATAAAAATTAGATTTCGAAAATCATTTGTTTTATTGTTCTTCGAAGAAACGGTAAAAAATACTGAGGTTTGAGGATTAAACTTTATGAAACAAATTAGGATTAGCTAATGAAAAAGTTATTTTCTTTAAAAAGCTTTGGAGGAAATTTATTTTATATTCATTTGAAGAAAACATGAGGCAGAAGAATGACAAAGTAATAATGTGAAATGAATGAGCTAACTAACAAGGTAGGTAATTTTTATTTTATTCCAAATAATAGTTTATGATACTAGGTTGGTAAGGAGGTTTTAAAAAACCTTAACAACCTTGTACAGTCAGCAATGAAAGTAGCTTAAAGCTTTGGTACTTTGTCATAGCAACTTTTTTAACAGGTGTCCTACGGTTTGAAACATTAGTCAAAAAAGTAACTATGACAAAGTACTGAAGTGTTGAACAATTTTCGTTGCTGACCGTACCATACAACGTTTTTCAATACTGAAATTGTAACAGAAATCAAAAAAAAGGTAAACTTCCTTTAAAGCACTTAAAAAACAGCTCTAAAAAAGCAATTAAAAACGTCTATTGAAGTCGAAAGGGGCTGGAGGTAATATGTTACTTTTATAATAAAGTAGGTATTTTAATTTTTATTTTAAAAGCCCCACCTGACTTCATTAGATGTTTTTAATTAATTGATTGGAAAATTATTTCTTGCTTTTTAGAGCTGTTTTTTTAAGATTTTTTAAGGGGGTTTTGCTTTTTTTAAATGTTGCGCACCTCCTTGCTGTGCTAGGTTAAGTTTATTTTTCAGAAACCTTTTTAAATAAAATTCTTTGTGTTACTGTCACATTTTTTACTTGTCAATAATATCTGCATCTGTCATCGTTGCTGCTACCTAATAAGCTTGTTCTAGGTAATTAATTTCATATTCCTTCATTATATATACATATCAATTTACAGTCCGCTTTCATTTCATTCCCTGTCGCTATCATTTGGTCCATCTGCCGTCATAACCAGCTTTTTTCACAATTTTTTCAACATCTGTCATCCATATATCACATTTATTTTCATCGGTTTATTTTGCTTACATATATTATTTTGTTTACGTTCTTTCACGTTTGACAACAATAATGTTTCACCCGAAGCATGGGCAAAGCTCAGTCTTCGGACCCCGCCGCGCCTAACGGTGATAAAGTTGTAGAGCCTGTACAGCCTTCTGCTGCTGTCAACCTACCCAGGGCCAGACGGAGCGGTCCGCGTGGCAGACGTCCGCACTAGGGGCGGCGTACTGCGCCGACCGGCCCGAGGGAACGTACCCATACTACGTGACCCGTTAAGGGGGGGGAGGGGGGTCTTTAAAATACCACGCTTGGTCACAGGGGGGGAGGGGGGCCTATGTTTTGTCACGTAGTCAATATTGTCAATGGAAATTTTTTTTCTTCTTGATACATTTTTTCGCTTGTAATTGTATGTAAAATTATAATACACACTTGGCATTACGTGGCAAGCGCCTTACTAATGAAAAGACAAAAAGGAGCAAATTTTTTTTTAGATTTCTGTTGAAAATGGTGTAAAACCATTATCTATGAAATACTACGTGAAAACCAGGAGGAGGGGGGGGGGGTCTTGGCATATACTACGGGTGGTCACCGAGGGTCAAAAATGAGAGAGGGGTCAAAAATGGTAAAATATGGGTCACGTAGTATGGGTACGTTCCCTAAGCTAGTTTTAATGGAAGCTGCTTCCCAGCCAGTAGCCACCGGTTGTTAGCGTTCCACTGGGGGTCCGGTATGTTGGCGACTGGCTGAGATGCCACCTTTTTGATACGTTTAGTTTTTATTTTTATAATGACGTTTACCTTTTTCTGGTGCTCCAGTTGTCATACTCGGGTGTGTGTGTGTGTCGAATCTTTTGCCTGATTGATATTGTACTAATTAAATTGTTAAACTTTAAAACTGTTTCCATCATCCTCCCATTAAAATACAGTCCATTTAGCTCACCAACATTTAGTCCCGATGGCTCTTGGGGCCAGTCCTCTGGGGATTCCAAAAGAAATGATGGCCCAGCAAACCAACGCGATGACGTAGATAGTTCGATATAACGCGGACGCGTGGCGTCATCTGAAACGTTCAAATCGGTTGGCACCCACTTACCTAATAAGCTTGTTCTAGGTAATTAATTTAATATTCCTTCATTATATATACATATCAATTTACAGTCCGCTTTCATTTCATTCCCTGTCGCTATCATTAAGCTTTTTTATTTTCAACATTTTTGTGGTAGATATCTAAGCGATGATATTATAAATAAAATGTTTTAATATTTCACACTTTTCAATGGCAAATACCCCTAGTGACTTAATTTCCACATTTCGCGCTTGGGTCTTCGCAGTTCAAGTCTAGTCCAGAAGGTCCTTGACAATAAATAGATAGGTACCTATCTTGTTTTTGATTGTCAAATATTTCAATCATTATACAGTTCCTATTTGATTTTAAGAAGTTCCCTAAAATCCAAAGTCTAATGCCAATAAAATTAATATAATATCATCCTTGAAGTGTCTTCTTTTGAAAAAAAAATATTTTAATCGGTTCATAAACAAAAAAGTTATAGTTATTTATCCGTCTGAATTTATATAAGTGGTAACGAAAACTACAGGTTTTTTAAGATTTCCTGAAAACTAATTAACCGATTTCAAAATAAAAAAAAATTTAAACCAATTGGAAGAAACTTGATGTAATAACGTTTGAATCATTCCAATTGGTTCAGCCGTCTTCGAGTAATCAGTGTACGTAAAGTTCATTCGCTCAGATAGTGTCGCGCCTTTTATTACGCCGCCTTTGCACGTGACGTGCCGCTTCTTGTCAAAAGATGCCGCCGCATAAACAAAGGATACCGCGTGCGGCGTACACCCGCAAGTCAATTTGGATTTTGGCAGTTTACCTAGAAATGCCGTAATGAAAGGTTGTGTTTGTTTCCGGTATTCCCGTCTCTGAACACAAGTGCTTGCGGGTGTACCGACACTATCTAAGCGAATGGACTTTACAGTTCGAGGCATATTATCTTGAAATCGGGTGGGGATTGCTCAGAACGCGTATTTTGGGCATGCGTTGCGGTGAGGGGCGCGGGAGCGGGAGAGGGGCGCGCGTTATTGGTCACTCACAAGAGCACATGCGCGAACTTATCCCTACTCCGTCAAAAAAATTTCAAGATACATGCCTCGCACTGTACATACATATAAATAAAACGCGACGAATAGATTGCCTCCTCCTTTAAAATTTTTGAAGTCGGTTATAATACCGGTTCCTTTCCGCCCTTTCCGCACGCTGTACTTTCATCGAAAGCAAACATTTTCGCGCACCTGTATTGAAAAATAATAATAAAATACAGTACAATCAATTATTTCAGGCTGGGCCAAAACAAATAATATAATAATAATAAATGCTTGTACAATTTCATACAGCGCCATCTAGCCCCAAACTAAGCAAAGCTGGTAATATGGATGCTAGAAAACTGATTTAGTACTTATATACTGTTTTTTAAATATATACTTATTATACATAGTAACACCCAGACCCGTCACAAAAATTAAAATTCATCATTTCAATTTCTGCCCGGCCAGGAATCGAACCCGGGACCTCTTGTGTGGTAGGCGGAATGTTGACCACTGCACCACTAAGGTCGTCAATACAAGTATACAAATAATACGTAAAAATGAAAAACGATAATTATCAGAGTAGGACACGAAGGGTTCCATACCAAAAAACGGCAAAAAATCTTGTTTGGTGTATGTGAGCAACCCCATTCAAATATTAATTTAATTCGGTTTTTAGTATTTGTTGTTATAGCGGCAACAGAAATTCATCACCTGTGAAAATTTCAACTGTCTAGCTATCACGGTTCATGAGATACAGCCTGGGGACAGACAGACAGACAGACCGCAGAGTCTTAGTAATAGGGTCCCGCTTTTACCCTTTACAAGTAGTATTGAAAATGATTTTACATAAAAACGATGAAAATATCTTAACCTCTTTTCATTAGCTATATTAAAAAACATTTTCTTTTAATTTCGGCCAATATTCAAACCTCATTAACCGGCTGAAAAAATTAACACTTCGTTTATGAAATATAAACAAGAATTTAATCTTGTGAAGAAAGGGTCGGACCGACCGACCCTAACCCGCATTATAAGAAGCGACCGCTTTATAAGATTAATTTATTGTCCCATTTAGTAAAAATGGGATAAAATGAGAGACTTTAACGGAAAGAATTAAGATTTTTTGATCCTCATTTTTTCGTATTACGAAAAGCTTTTGTTTTATTTTCAATGGCAGGTTGAAGCATGATTCACAAATCGTCCACCAGCCGACGCCCTAGCCCCAGCGTTAGCGTAGAAGTAGACATATATTTTTATTTGTTTTCTATTTGTTTGCTATAAATTTTTGTGTGTTTCAAATTTTCCATATAAAATTACACTATCGATTTTTTTCCGCACGTTTTTTTCTCGATAGCTTTTCTTGACACACAGGTACTGTACTCTTAGAGCCGTGACATACCACCGCGCACCGCGCCTCCTGCCGCGCCTCCTGCCGCGCCTCCTGCCTCTGCCGCCAGTTTTTCCGCGGTAGACGTGGCCAGGCCCTTAGGCGGTGGTCTGCAACAAACGCCGTAGGTCGCGTCCGGCGTAACGCTGTACGCGGCCTACGAATGCTTACTATGGAAATGTACTAGAGTGGTCTCTCTCACACGCCTGACACCGCGTCCGTAGGTCGTACGCCGCCAACGCAGTCATTTGGAGCATTCTGGCGTACACGGACGCCGCGTTTTTATCGCGCGGTTACTCTGGAAACGGTGAAATTTAGGTAGGAACAAGACAGAGTACTAATAGAATTAGTTAAATGAAACATATGAAGCCAGCAATAAAAACAATGTGTTGAAACACAAACGTTGCGAAGAAATAAGCTTGGTTGTTGGTCAACAGTTGGTAGGTGAGAATCCGTTTTATTCACTTGCGTAGGTACTTACCTATTTTGTTTTTGTATTGTGTAGGTACCTAGATACTTTATTTTAAGGTTTTGTATTTTTTTACTTTGCGTAGGTACTATGCGATAAAAATCAACTTAATATTTAAGTACTGACATTTATGACTATCTTCACTTATGGTAAGTACCTAAATTGGGTATGCAGGTCTTCCATATTTTAATCGCTCACGTCCGTTTACATTGAGCGTATGCGAAACTTAAAAACAGTTCCGAGTGACCATCGCAGTGATGCTGGAAGCCGCGTCCGACGTCTGGGACGCTGGACGCGGCATCCAGCGTCGCTACCGGCGTTTGTTGCAGACCACCGCCTTAGCACTAACAGCTATCGAAACAAATAACGCGCGTACAAACATTCGATAGAGTAAGTTTGTATGGGAAATTTGTACAGTGCCATCTATCGCCATAAAGCAAAAAAAACTGTGACTTTCTTTTAAAACAACATTAAGAAACAGTCTCGACTAGAGAAGTAAAAATTCTGTTTCCAATGAGAGACTTTCCAGGCAACGTTCCTTTAAAATCACCTAGATGGCGCTGTCCAATTTCCATAGCATTAGTATGAAAGAATTTGGTCAAATCATAAAAATGGTACGCATGGTAGGTATTCTCTTTGATCAGACCTTTATACTAATGCCATGGAAATTGGACAGCGCCATCTAGGTGATTTTAAAGGAACGTTGCCTGGAAAGTCTCTCATTAGCAACAGAATAAAAAAAGTTTTATATTCTCTAAGTACCTACTTTGTTTGTATGACATTACAACTATAAATCTCTTTACAAGACATATACTAGTCGTAAAAGCCGAACAAGTGTAAAGCGTCAGTACCTAAATCTAATCGGAAAACGGATGAAGATATATCACGAATGACGTTCCCTGTCCGTTGATGGTTTTGTTACTTCAACTTTTGAATGATGTTTATAGATTACACGCACTGGTGGTAAAGCAAAGCTTTTTTATTTTTAGTTGGATTTCGGAACTAGTTGTCAGTTCTTGTGCCAAATTGCGTGTTTGCTAATGATCGACCGCAGCAAAAATACATTATATACTAAGAGCTGGCCCCGGAAATAGGCAGACAATTTACAGAGCGACGAAATCCCTCTTGTTAGTGTGCCATACTATCATTATTAACAGATCCGGGCACCTGGCAGATTTTCAGTGGTGGGAGTGGGAGTGGTTAAGCAACAAAGGGGCTGAAAAAGCGAATGAAGGTATACAATTTACAAAGCTCTGGATTTGGTGTGGTATAATAGCAAGCCAATCATGTATCTAAATCAAATATAACATTGGCAGGCATTTTGGCTGGTGGAAAATTAGTGCCAGGCGGCATTAAAGGTGCGCAAGAAAGTGGTAATAGATTAGGAGGCCATAACAAATTTGGTAACGATCGCGTAAGTGGCTGACTCTGGGTTTACAGGATGGAGAGGCACTCTCTGATGCTAAATATGTCAGTCTGTTTGCGTGAAGTGGTTGCGTTCTTTTTATATGCCGACTGAAAAAATGCTGTAATTTTTTGAAAATAAATTGTAGCCCATGTTACTTGCTGATAATGAAGCTTTCTATAGGTGAACTATTGTCAGCCATTTTTTTTTTTTTTACCTTATCGTTTTTTTCTGGTAACGATAACACATTTTTCAGCCTGCATATAAAAAGAAAGCAACCACTTCACGCAAACAGATTGACATATTTAGCATCAGAGAGTGCCTCTCCATCCTGTGAACCCAGAGTCAGCCACTTACGCGATCGTTACCAAATTTGTTATGACCTCCTAATATATTAAATTTCTCGCTCTGTAAATAGTACACTTATTTCTGGGGCTAGCTCTTAGTCCAATATACATACTGTGGAAGCAGCCACGCTTTCATTGCTACAGTTTTGGCCACTGTCATTCGGTGGCATTGACCCAGCGTTGAATAGAAGTTTCTGGGAAACGGACTGAAAGTTGTTATTTTTGGCGCAAGAGCTCCATTCACAGTTTTGTCTGTTATTTTATCAAAATTCGTAAATTGATGATGATGTGTTTGTGTTTTTGTAGGCTAGAAAAAGCCATGTTTCCCTTTTCATCAAATGCCATAATGATAGGGTTTGAAGTATGAAATTGCCGAATTTTTTTTCACACTCAGAGGCTCTCATATCTTGTATGATGATAAAGATGCTTCAAGTTACTTGTTATTATTTCGAACTAGCGGGTGCCCGCGACTTCGTCTGCGTGGACAGTTATTCTATCCCCTATATCCCTCGGGAATAGAACATTTTTTTCGGGAAGAAAGGTACCCTATATCCTTCTCTGTACCCCTGACAACGTGTATGCAAAATTTAATGATAATCGGTTCAGTAGGTAAGACGTGAATGCGTAACAAACTGTCTTTCGCATTTATAATATTAGTAAGGATTATGATCATGACGGCCCACTATCAGCAATAAAAATATATCTGATTTTCCTGAACAAAAAAATGTATCTTAAAATTAATTCTTTTTTTCGTTCGAAAAAATGAACACTTAAAATTATCATTGTAACTTAGCCGATACTTATTTTTTTCACACAACACAATGTGGCATTAGTTAGCTGTTTAAAAACATTTGTGCATAAAAGTTTTAAAACATTGGCGTTCCTGGTTGTTAAATAAATTAAGACAATGTTAGTATGGAAAATGCAAATTCTTTAAAATTCTCCATACAAAATGGTAATTTCAAACTAAAACCCCTAATAATTATTATAGCATTTGATGAAGAGGAAAATGATTTCACATGAGTTTTGAACGCTTTTATGTATCACTGTACTAACTTTAAATCATACACTAAGGGCTGTTTCACAATTCAAAAGTAAGTTCTGAGTATTTTACAGCTTACTTATCATTTTAACCAAGATGAAAAGTATCCTATGTTTTAATCAAGGCTATAAACTATCTGTATGCCAAATTTCATTAAAATCCGTTCAGCCGTTTTTGCGTGATTGAGGAACAAACATCCAAACCCACAAACTTTCACATTACAAAACATTAATTTGCATTGCGAAACAGGCCCTAAATATGAAAGCGTTAAAGGCTTAAAAAGCCACTAGTTTCTTTGTCTTTTAAAGGAAATCGAACATAAACACTTCTTAAAAAAAAATCGTGTTGCACTCCGGGAGTGCCGGCAGAAGTGAAAACTTGAATATTAATGTTGTGCATTTTTGATATTTTGGAATGGTTAGGGAATAATTTTGCACGAATTGCCGTCTTACGAATTTACTCTGCATTTGAATTTACGAATACAGAACAGTATTGTACGAAAGTCTTATCCATAGCTTGACAGAAAATCTAGAGTTTTGACATTGAATTAAAAAAATAGCGCGTTGCTATGGTGACACTAGTGTTTACGTCTTGAATTGACGCGCTGCCATCTTCACCGCGCCCCGTAGAAAGAGAGGGGGATACTTCCGCCGCCGGTTGTCTACTCTCCATCCGTCACATCCGTCTCGAGTTTAGCATTTTTCCCCATTACAAAAAAGCGTTCAACGCCGCTTAAGAAGTCACTTCAAAAACGCTTTTCATACAGGTTTTTGTAAAACACCAATAACCTCGCAGGAGTAAATTACTAACATTATAAACAACAACATTTTGTTTTCCGACTTTTCCGAAAACAGACAAAAAATACTACTTTTCATACAAACCTCTGTTGATAAAATCGACTCTCGATTTTATTTACTGTTTTCAGAAAAGTTGTAGAACAAAATGTTGTTGTCTATAATGTTAGTAATCTACTCCTGCGAGGTTGTTGGTGTTTTACAAATAACTTTGTAGGTAAATATATTTTAGCTTCATTCCTTTATAGATTTGGAATGTGTTATTAAATTGCTAAAATACTCTAAAACTAACCATGTATCTATCTAGTCTCCCAGTTAAAGGCATTTTAGTTGAATATTGAAGCCACACCAGAAGTAAGTGACTAAAGTGAAGTGGGATAACATAATTTATTCACTACCTATAACTTCCAACTCGTCAGAACCAGGAAAGTACCTTCACATACAGAATAATATGTCACTGAACAGCGTCGTAGCTAGAGGCTGATGGGGGGGGGGGTCCTGGGGGGGGGGGGGGTCCTGAGGGGGCGCACTGATTATGCTAGCTTATAGCTAGAAAACAAGTCTATCAGTCTTGAGGCACAAAATTCAAATTTTGCCAGGGGTGCCTATTATAGTTCCGACGCCGTCACCGAATCGCGCGTCGCGCGTTCAGTGTAACATAATACATAGCATTTCATACATAACAACGTCGTTTACCCTCACGCTACGCAACGCAACTGCATTCGGTTTAAACCATTCTCACAGAATATATTACCCATGCTTTAAACATTTCAACGAAGTGCAGACCCAACATTTTGTCGTATCTTTTTTCAGGTTTATTATCTAGCATTCAAACTTAGTATTTTGAGGAGCTCGGTGGCGCAGTCCTAGCAATTGCGGAGCAATCCCTGGCCCAGCAATTGCAGAGGTTAGGCAACTTTCGCAAGAGTCGCTCATGGGATGGGTGATCAAAAATTGTTATCTCGAGCTCCTCCGTACTTCGGAACGCAGCACGCTAAGCCGTTGGTACCGGCTGAATTTGCAGTTGCAGTCGTTAACACCCACCAATCCGCTTCCGGCCCGTGTGGTGGGTGACCCATCCTACTTATCCACTCATAAGAAAGCCCTGTGTCCCAACAAGGGACAATAAAAATGGCATTCAAACTCTCAAAGTCATTTATTCAGTCTAGGCTGTTACAAGCACTTGTAAGAAGCTGCGCTATTGGTTCGAAAACCCTTAGGCCACGTACGCACTGAAAGGTGGCTTGCTTAGTGCCTAGCTACAGTCTAGACTAGTCTAGCGTGTAGCAAAGTGAAAGGAATGTTCTGATGTTCGCAACGCGGCAGTGCGGCCGGCTGCGAACATTATGAATCATTTCTTTTACTTTACAACAAGCTAGGTGACTAGATAGGCGCGTGGCGCTAGGCTTTAAGCAATCCACCTGTCAGTACGTACGTGGCCTAAGCGGGAAACCTTGTACACCATTGTCAATAAAGTCACTTTCCATAAATTCGCTGTCCACTCCCTCCTGTCCTCTCAGCATCGTGGTAATGACCTTCCAAATCCAGAAATAGTAGCGGTTGTTAGCATAACGAACTCATTATGTTAATATTGCGTGTCACGGGAAGATTGACACGGCATGACGTACTCAAGAGTTGTTTTGTCAAACGTTAATAACGATGCTATAATTAAAAGAAACATGTATGTACTTTAACAAATTATAGCCTTAGCAGGTACGATTGTGAAGCATTCAGTATAAAAAAAGTGGAACAAAACAATTGTTTCTGGAAAATTAGTTCTGTTGTTGTAATGTAAGAAAAGTGTGAAGGCAAGACATATAATTAATCTAAGGAAGGCAATTATAACAACAGTGACACTTATGATGATTTACACCATGAGATCATGGTAAGTATGACATTAGCGACAAATTATGTGATTCTTGCGTTGTGCAGTGTTTCATGTTAGTCAAAGAAAAATAAAATAATAGGAACATGCATCAATTTTTTTTTTGTATCAAAATCAAAAGTATAATGCGTGAGAAAATCAACTGTATTACCTATCAAAGCTTTTCTCTTGCGTTTTTTTCTCGTGATTAGCACGCAGCAGCACCTGCCGAAAACGCTCTACACAAAACAGTCATGATTTGTGACGTCACTTGTCACGTTTCAGGTGTGTTTCAGGCGCGTTTATTATGGTGTTAGGCAAGAATTTTCAATTATCTCTGTAAATTTTGCGTTTAAGTACATTATGTGTCAAACAAAATATTATCTCTTATTCGTTATTTTCCCCTGTATTCATCGTGTGATAAAACTAAAATAATACATTTTTTTATTATTTTTTCTGTTCCATCATGTTTTTATACGTGTCCACAGCGATCAAGCCCAAAGGTGAATGCGCAGGCTACATAAAAAATTACCCGCGCCCCGGCGCAAATTAAATCTATCTCAGGTTTTAGTAACTTTTATGTGTATACCAAAAAAAATATGGGACCTCCTTGATCGATGACCTACATTAAAAAAAAAACTGCAATTATTATTTTTTCAGGCGTTAATATTTTACGTAGCTCTAAAGGTATATTTTCAAAAATATTAGGTAATAATCACGACGGAGCAAGCTTTTAAACAAAACAAAGAATTAAAAAAACATGACAATTATGCAGAATGACGACAACCAAAGAGGTCGTGTTACTTTATTATGTATTTTATTTTATTCTTCTTTAAGTACTCTAGTTGCATGGCCTTCAGTCTCACTGTTTGCAAAAAATATGTTAGCAGAAAACATTAAACCTAAAAAATATTTTGATTTCTTATTAATAAGACATTTAGTTCTCATGATTTTAATAGAAATACTTACTACACAATCTTGTTTGTCAATCATGTACTTACCATTATTTTATATTTTACTTAATCATTTTGTTGGTAATATCATTCCAATATTAGAGCCTTGGTTTCTTTTATTGTTAGTCACCGATCACAGAGGTCCAACATATTTTTTTGTTATACACATAAAAGGTACTAAAACCTGTGATAGATTTCATTTGCGCCGGAGCTCGGGCATTTTTGTGCATTCGCCTTTATCAAAATCGGAGACTTTATGCATATTGCCTATTGACCGAGCGATTCTTGAACGAGCGCGAAGTGCGAGCGAAGCGTCTCTGCTTCAGCTTGAGCAAAAATGCTTTCGTATGTTCGTTTGTTCTCCTCTACTGGGGTGCTATTTACACGACTGCCCAAAGCAAAAAGAGTGTATATGTGTTCAGGGTTCATGTATGTGGGTATGTGAGTTTCTTTATTCCACCATAACTTCTAAATGGCTGAACTGATTTGAATAAATGGGGCATCGTTAGAATTCTTATAGCATCCCGAGTGACACTGGCCATATTTTTTTTTAGAAAAAATCAATATGGCGACTGTACGACTAAAAAGTTAAACAACAAGTGTCATTGCAGTCGGGGGACCTCTTTCATCAAAAATTGTTCCATAATAAGGTCCCCCGACTGCAATGACACTTGTTGTTTAACTTTTTAGTTCGTTTTTGGCAGGGCAGTCGTGTCAATATTTTTTAAATTTATTTTTTGAATCGCTCGTAAGTCGCATGACGCCGATTTTCCGTATTTTTGAATCGTTCGTTTCCGGTGCTGCCAATATAAACGAAATGTTGGATTTTATCCGTTTCACGCAGAATCTAGAGAAAACTGGTAATTACCGCAACGAAAATGAAGCTTAATATCCATGTTTCTATTGGCTGTTACATAGATATCTTTGTTTTTAGTAGAAAAGAATATCGCTCGCCGTACCGTATCGCTCGACTGTTAATGAGTGGGTATATGGGTAGGGGCACTCGTTGCGGTCGAGCAATTCAAAAATATGGAAATTCAAAATGTCGAACGAAAATTAGTAGAAAAGAGCGCTCGACGCCAGCCGAACGATTCAAAAATAGGGCGCCAGGTCTTAACCGATTCTCTCTATTGTTATTTAAGTGTTACTTACTACAAAGAAGTAAGTGATTTTATTTAGTACCTTAAGTGATTTTATTAGGAGTTAAATAAAACTAATATGTCAGCATATTTCTTTACTTAAATACTTATAATGACGAATTGTCTTTTAAATAGGGCTCAAAAAACAATGTTTGAGTGACATTAAAAACATTGAAAATACATTAACGTGCTTATGCAACGTCATCGTTAGCTACAAATCAATCTTTATCATTATTCGTTGGCAAAATACACTATTAGTGACTTCAATAATAAAATGTGGATGAAAAAACTGTACTAAAAACGAAGATATGTCACCGGCAATGTATGAAATGCAGGCATCGTATACAATGCCTAGGCATTGTATACAATGCGAGTGAGGCTCTAGGGGGCTCGTGGAAAGCTCAAGGGGGGCTCGGGAGGAAGGCTTGAGGGGGGCTCGAGGGGGGCTCGAGGGGGGCTCGAGGGGGGCTCGAGGGGGGCTCGAGGGGGCTAGAGGGAAGCTCGAGGGGGCTCATTGAGTTTGGAATCGAACCTGCTTCACACCTGTAGGTCCCGCGTATAGGTTATAACTTTTTTATAACAGACAACAGAAATATACTTGTTTTATACATTTCCGGTAAACCAGCAGGCATTGTATATGTAGGATCGTCAGGAATTAGACCCGAACCATCAGACATCATGTGGGCAGATATGGGTATCGTGCAATGAGAATAAGCGTTGATTTGACAATGTTTAATTTAATCACAACCACAAGCAATGAAACACAACTAGTACTAAGCTTAAGCTATGGACTAAACTGTGAACTAAGACACTAGGCGAAACGTGGGACAGTTCCGTAACGACGTCTTCACTCCACGGCGACCCCAGCAAAAGTGAGCTTGATCCGGCCCGTCGGTGACGTTAAGACTCTGTCGAGGCGCTGTCACTGTCAGTTATTGGCGCGAAAACTGAGCTGTCAGGTGGCGCGCCTGCGTTTCGTTTAGTGTCCGTGCTCATGACCGGCTACTACACGGCCGTCCTGCGTGACGTACGCCCTCGTGTGTTAATCTGCAATAGAAACAGAACAGCACAGCTTTTGTTCGAGAACAACAAGCACAACTTACAAACTAGGCACTTAGACGCCTACTCATAGGGACTATAAACAAAAAAACTTGATTTTCAAATACCAAAGATAGCTGAGGCCACGCACCGTTGAGTCTTATTTTGATTTCAAGATCAAATCACACACAATCACAAAAATAAACAATGAAAGAGCATCAGGTATCACATTCGCAGTCTTACAGCTATCACTATAGCTTTGGAAAACATATTCCCATTACACTCTTCCCACAGGAAGCACGAGTCAAACCATGACTCTATGATCTTTGCTACTTGGCAAGACCCGACTGCACCACCCAGAACTACTGCCTACCGCCTACCCACGGACTACTCCAAGTAGACGCCGATTTCTATTAGGCTACGGCTACAGCATTCTGGTACAGTCTCCGACCTGACGAATTTGATAACCTGTGCACATAATTGAAATTCAACTAGACGCAACTTCGTCATCTATCTCACTTTCATCTACAATCTCAATGGGTACCTGGCCCTCAGGCATCTTCCTCAAGCGATCATGAGCGTATTTGTAGGTATGCTTGTTTACAAGGGATTTTAAAACATATTGGCCTCCATCTAAAATCTCTATGACCTGAAACGGTCAATTAATAATTCTAACGGATTAGCTTTTGTAACTTGATTGACGGTACAATTAAAAGCGAGTTGCACCTCCCCTTGTGAATCCTGCCACGACTTAACTTTGTCAGCCTCTACCGCAGTTAGCATAGACTTAAGAACGCTCATCATCCACTCGACCTGACCGTTAGCTCGACATGACCAGCAATAAGATGAAGATGTATGTTCTTACTGTCACAGAAGTTACGGAACTCCTTGCTGGCGAAACAGCGACCGCGATCGGCAATTTATGCGTGCTGGAGAACCGAACAACGCCACACTGTCTTCCACTGCCTTGATGCTGCTCCTAGAGTCTATGTTTTAGTGTGAAAGAGCAAAACATACTTAGTGAATGCGTCAATCATCACGAAGACGTTTTCTTTGTTATCGCTCTTACCACTGAGCTTACCAGTAGCATCAATGTGCACTGTGTGCCATGGAACCGTCTTCGAGATAGGGTGAAGCTCAGCCTGTACCTTACCTGAATGAGACTTGGCTATCTTACAGTTCACGCAGTTATCCACGAAACTTTTTACATACCGGCGTATACCTTCGAACCAGTAGTGATTGTACAGCTTCTCTAAGGTTTTTTTTTCATCCAAGGTGAACAAGAGATTCATGGACATTATTTATGACTGACCAGACCAACGCATAGCACGGAGGACGATGGGCAAACATCTCGTTCGGCCATTCCTCTGGGCTTTACGATGAAGTTTGCAAGACCTTACCTTATAGGTTTTAGCAACGTTATCGTTGAGCTGCCCTTCGTTCACAATCGTCATCATCACCACTCTCATCATCATCATCATCACCATCATCAATATCCAGTGAATGTCCAGATTAAATTCTTGCCACTCAGTCGTGACTGCATTATAACCTTACAGTAATAGAAAAAAGCTAAACTTTGATCTGATCACCTGATGGAAGCAGAGATCCTAGAGACATATCGACGTCGTCGTCTACTTTTACCTCCTCGTCTCGCACGCCGTTGAAGACACGAGTTGCGAAGATGTGCCGCTTCACGCCTCTTGGTTATGAAGCCACTTTTGATACCACCGTCATTGTCAGCACTCTATGCCGCTGGTACATCAGCTGAAACGGAGAAGAAAACACACAGTACGCGCTCCAAAACCTTGTTCACTCACATTTTTGAAAATCCAATCACTTTCCAGATAATCAAACAAACGTTATTAAATCAAGAACTAATTAATTTTGTGATAATGATCACCAGTAACTAAAATGAATTCATATTCCTACATAGCAACAGCTGCTTACTCAAATTCACCGCACTGTGACTAAAAGTGTACTGAGAGTGCACTAATGGTGTTCTAACATTGTATTAACAATGTACAAACAGTATACTAACAATGTACTAACAGTTTACTAACAGTGTACGTTAGTACACTAGTAGTAGTTATGTTAGTAGTGTACGAACAATGTGCTAACAGTGTATTAACAGTGCACTAACAGTGCACTAACAGTGCACTAACAGTGTACTAACAGTTTACTAACAGTGTACTAACAGTGTACTAACAGTACACTAACAGTACACTAACCGTGTACTAACCGTGTACTAACAGTGTACTAACAGTGTACTAACAGTGTACTAACAGTGTACTAACAGTGTACTAACAGTGTACTAACAGTGTACTAGCAGTGTACTAGCAGTGTACTAGCAGTGTACTAGCAGTGTACTAGCAGTGTACTAGCAGTGTACTAGCACTGTACTTACACTGTACTGACACTGTACTTACACTGTACTGACACTGTATCGACACTGTACCAACACTGAACCAACACTGTACCAAACACTGAACCAACACTGTACCAACACTGTACCAACACTGTACCAACACTGTACCAACACTGTACCAACACTGTACCAACACTGTACCAACACTGTACCAACACTGTACCACAACTGTACCAACTCTGCAGTAATACTGCACCAACAGTGAACATATTTAGAAACCTTTATGTTCTGTAAGCAACTGTTAGCATTGAATTCGAACCGAAAAGTAGTTACATTACAACAGAAAAGTGCTAACATTACATTACCACAGAACATGACATTAAATACTAAGAAAGATTTCATTCCAAATACTAAGAAAGATTTCATTCCATTTCCTATTTTTGCACTAAATTCCAATATCAATTCTGGTAAATGATGTCACCAACAACAAATTACTTAGCATTTTCATTTTAGTTAAATCCACTCACTTGAATACTTTTGAAACAAAATAAGACTCGATCTGGACCGTTTTCTTTGTAATTTTCCTATTTCTACGCCGATCAATTCTTTTTTGTCATAATCATAACCAACAGAAATACTTAGTGACTTTTCAGTTGTAAAATAAAATCAAAATAAAATCGTTACGACTGACCTTTATAAAGTAACCTCTCGGCTTGTAATGCTGCACTCGCACCCGCCACAGCGTCGCCATCGCCATTGCATTTCACTATTTTCATTGCGAGTCTCATTTGCACGATCTGATCGCACTTCTGATGTAGGATCGTCAGGAATTAGACCCGAACCATCAGACATCATGTGGGCAGATATGGGTATCGTGCAATGAGAATAAGCGTTGATTTGACAATGTTTAATTTAATCACAACCACAAGCAATGAAACACAACTAGTACTAAGCTTAAGCTATGGACTAAACTGTGAACTAAGACACTAGGCGAAACGTGGGACAGTTCCGTAACGACGTCTTCACTCCACGGCGACCCCAGCAAAAGTGAGCTTGATCCGGCCCGTCGGTGACGTTACGACTCTGTCGAGGCGCTGTCACTGTCAGTTATTGGCGCGAAAACTGAGCTGTCAGGTGGCGCGCCTGCGTTTCGTTTAGTGTCCGTGCTCATGACCGGCTACTACATATACAATACCTAGGCAATGGATAAAATGAATAGTATTTCATACATTGCCTGATCGTTTCAAGCATTGTATACAATGCCTAGGCATTGTATATGTCGTGGGCCAATCGTTGAATTGGGCCGATCGAGATCTGCCTGGGCAGATCACGATACGCCGGCATTTCTTGATTTGCCTTTTCAAAACCCACCATATCGTTCAAAGCATAACGTTTGACGATTTGCCCGGCCATGCTTGGGCAAATCGATTCTGTGGGGTGGCCAAAGCACAAGTAAATAAAATTAAGTTTAGAAAATAATTAATTTACCAGATAATAAAGATAAAACTAACCATGCTGGGATAAATAGTCTGTAGAATGACCAAAGTATTAGTAAAATGAATAGAATGTAGGTACATTATTTAATTTTTTTAATTTGTTTATTATGAATCATCATTTTCATCTTAACATTCTCATTATTATCATCTTAACACGTGGTTCGTTATACAAATGTCACTTAAAAGCGTATTGTTTTTATTATCACAATTTTCGATTTCTTGTGACGCCGGCATCTTGCTCGCACGTAACACTGCTGACAGAGCGCAAACAGCGTTACAGCGCCACAAGCGTCGCGAAACGGAAGTAAATTACGATGCGCCCAGCCATATCTCGATGTGGCTAAGTACTAGTAGGGCAAATCGACGAATAGGTTGCTTTTATCGATCTGCCTAATTTTTGATTGGGCACATCATGATATTATTGGCCAGATCATGAAATGCCGGCACATCGTGATCTGGCCAGGCAGATCTCGATCGGCCCAGTTCAACGATTAGCCCACGACATACTGACTCGCTCTTGACCGGTTTTTTTAAAAGATTTTTTGCGTCATTGAGTAACAAACATCCAAACTCACAACCATCTAAAATGTTAAGTAGGTAGGTAAGAATAGTAGTGGGGGTATATAATAATATCAAAACCCGCTAAGATAACTTTGTCAAAAATTTTGCAGACCAAAAAAAGACTATTTAAACTTGATCAATATAACTTACCAGGAATTTTTCAGTCTAACCAATTAGTTTATGACATGGTAACACTAATTTTAGCTTGGACCAACAGATATTTTGACCTTTGATCCTGAATCTGTTTTTTGTTGACGGAATTCTCTGTTTTAGTTGATTTTGCTACATAACTAGCCGACCATTTTAAAGCTATTTTTAAGAGCTTTCTAACAATGCTACTAACTCGAATTTGGTCACAAAGCATTAAAGCTGATTTTAATACTATACCCCTCATAACTAGAACAGTTCGTAACATACCATCAAAAAGGTTTCAAAGCAAAATCCTGTTCCTTTACAGAATACAATGTATTGTAACATTCTATTGCCTACAAACATAGGCCTGGCTTGTTCGAATACCAAGATTCCGAATGTAATAAAATCGATCTGCCCAAATAGAAAACCGTCGGGCTAAATATACGGTTGTCTGACTTCTTTATATTTCGTATGTCGAAATGGAAAGGAACATAAACAAGTTCATTCGAAACGTGACAACATGACGTTTTATTTTATTTAAATAAAAAGAAGAGAGAGAATGTTTTACTATGGAATTGAACGAAAATGTACTTTATTAGTGTTAATTAAAAGATACAGTGTTCCTTTTTATTCAATCCTTTTGTCAATTTTTATCGAAATAAAGCAGAGTATCTTATCCTGGAAAAAATACTGAATATGTTACCTTAATTAAAGTATTTACATATTTACCTGAAAATGCTAGGATTTTCATATAATTTTATAATTTGTCACATAAAATCAATTTCAGGGCGTATCCTTATTCTACTAAGAAAATCTAAGCTTTCGCCCGCTACTTCATAATGTGTGGACATTCGAGAAATTCTTTAGGGAACCTTTCTCCCGGATACAAAAAAATATTCTATGTCCGATCGCTGTTCACCTTAAACATCTACAAAAGATTTTTAAACACCTGTTTAACTTACATACTGTTTGATTGTGATGCTGTTTCTATCAAACAATATTTTCAAAAAACCGGCCAAGTGCGAGTCGGACTCGCGCACGAAGGGTTGCGTATCAAAATACGGAAAAACATCACGTTTGTTCTATGGGAGCCCCCTTAAATATTTATTTTAATATATATTTAGTATTTTTTTTAGGGTCCATATTCGGTTGCATAAAACAGAAAGGCATATTTTTGCACTGCATAACGTTTTTTGGCATACTCATCATTTCGCATAACGTTCATCCAGAATAAATCATAACGCATACTTTTTTTCCGCATAACCTCTATTGTAATAATAATATATCGGCACATTTCTTTTTTGCATAAATATTTTTGCTATACCGATTACTAATCATACCATTTATTGGCATATCAATCTTTATCATAAATATTCCAAGTCATATTTATCAAATATCATAATGTTAACGGGTAGAAATTATACTAACAAATTAGTAACACCGTAAATAAAATTTATTTATGTTTTATAGTTTAGAAACTAGGCTATAAGTGAAGCATAGTCGTATAGAGTTGACCATGATCATCAGGCATGCAACATGCAAGCAAGCATGCAGTTTGCAAGCAAGCATGCAGCATGCAAGCAAGCATGCAGCATGCAAGCAAGCATGCAGCATGCAAGCAAGCATGCAGCAAGCAAGCAAGCAAGCAAGCATGCAGCATGCGAGCAAGCATGCAGCATGCGAGCAAGCATGCAGCATGCGAGCAAGCATGCAGCATGCGAGCAAGCATGCAGCATGCGAGCAAGCATGCAGCATGCGAGCAAGCATGCAGCATGCGAGCAAGCATGCAGCATGCATGCAAACATGCAACATGCATGCAAGCATTGTGGAGCTCCGCTCGCTTCGCTCGCTCCGCTGCGAGTGGTCAAAACACTAACCTAACCTAACCTACCTATAGTGCATTAATTTTTTTTCTTTATAGCGGGGGGCATAAAGCTTGCATGCAAGCGAGCATGCATGCATGCAAGCAAACAAACAAGCAAGCACGCAACATGCATGCAAGCATTATTAAGCTCCACCCGCTTCACGCGCTCCGCTACGAGTGGTCAAAACACTAACCTAACCTAACCCACCAATGTCAAAGTCAAAGTTAAAGTCAAAATAAAAATACCTTACGTTTTCCTTCTTTTCAGACTTTTTTAACTGACAAGACTTTTTTAATTAAAAGTTTTTCTTGATTAATAATAATTACTTAAATTGGTTATGCTTTAAAACATTAGTACCTACCTACTTATGTACATTTTTAATTACATAGTAGCAAAATTATATTAACCATAAAAATGATAATTATTTACAATACGTATTTATCTTATATTTTTAGGTAATCTGAATTAAAATGATTCTTCCAAAAATCGTTTCTGACTTGAATATTTATGGTTAAATCCATTATGCACTTCGTATTTTATGTTAAATTACCTGTAGACGTATAACAATTATGCCCTTTCCTTTTATGGTAATTAAAATTATGTTAAAGGAGATTAGAGTAAGTAAGAATTATGCCGATGAAACCTTTCTGCGTTCATAAAACTCTGCTTAGCATAAATTATGCGAAAAGACTTTATGCCAAAACTGTTATGCCAAACGACATTATAACTAAAAAGATTATGCGACCAAAATGGCACCCTTTTTTTATACACAACGGGATAGTGCTTGGCCTTCACCTCACCTGATGTTAAATGACGATAAGGCCGAAGGTGGAAGCGCACTACACCCGGAATACTGGCTATCTTACCTCTAACTGCCGGAACACAACAATTTTTAAATTGTTATTATGGCGTCAGACATAGGTAAAAGATGGTGGTAGCTAGCCAGGCGAACTTGAAATAAGCCCTACCACCAACCAAACCGAGTACAAATTGTACCCCCCTGGGAATCGAACCCGGGACCCCTGCGTCTTACACGACCACAGAGGCGGATGGAGGCGGATAGTATTTGTTGTTATTAAAACAGAAATACAACATCTGTGAAAATTTCAACTGTCTAGCTACCACAGTTCATGCGATACAGCCTGGTGTGGTGACAGTGTAACACCTTTTTTTTCACCTCCCTATGGGGTAGCGAACACTTGATCTTTCAGGTACTTTTTATAGCGGGATTCTCGCTATAGTCATGTGGGTTGGACAGCAACATTAGGTATTAGGTCTAGATAGGAGCTTTAGATGGGTGTTACAAAGCACACTCAGTGTTTTCATATGGTTTTTGATATGATTGTTTTATTGAGTCGATTTCTAGTAGGTTAGCGAGTGTCGGCGACTGGACCGCCCACTCTAGTAGCATAATACGCATTTGCATTCACATTTTTAATACTTTTCAATAATTAAATCAAATAAAATATCGTGTTTACATCTTTCACACAGCTGACTGGCACTTTGACAAGTGACAACTGTCAGATGTGACGTTTGGCGCTTCATTCGTTATGCTAGTCCTACAGACCAATAAACTTATACTTTGTCGATAAAATAAAATAAATAAATTTATCTTAGTTGATAAAATCAAATGAATAACTTATTTGTTATTTTAATTAATTAAAGTAGATGTTAATGTCTGGTATGCTGGTTAAAGATTTTAATAATTATATTCATGTAAAAGTTAAGTATTTTCATACACTGTAGTCTGTCTATGGTGCAATCTTTTTGTCGATGGCATTCGAGATGTTTCTGGTTTTTTCCAACAATGACATGACATGACAACGAAATTGAACTTTAACCCCCCAACCGCTTAACCCTCATAACTTGGGTATACCAGAAACATAAAATTCTCAGGATATGATGTCTGTAGTAAATTTATAAAACATACAAAGTTTCAATTGCATAGCTCTCATAATATATATTTTGTTGATATTTAAAAAACCCTTATTTCACTCATGATCATCAAAACTCATAGGGTAGGTACTTCCTGAAGTCCTAGAAAGCTGAAATTTGGTATGTAAGCTAGTATTAGGACACAAACAACAAAAAAATTATGAAATTGGACTTTAACCCTCCAACCGCTTAACCCTATGAGGGAGGAGCCACATATTTTTGGCGTATCAGATCACCGTATCTTTAACATACATCGCTTGTTTGGTTGGGCGTGCGTTGAAGTAATATCAACGCACGCCCAACCAAACTAGCGATGTATGGTAAAGATACGGTGATCTGATACGCCAAAATGATACAAGTCTGGACAAAGCTTTAGGTGTAGAGTTTTTGAAGTTAGGGCTTGCAGAGTTAGAGCGCGTAGAGTTTGAAGCTTAGCTCTATATGAGGTCTGATAACTTTTTGACAGTGCGAGGTCTTGGCAACATTATTATATATATCTATATATATATATAAATCCCACCAAAATCATGAAAATGATTTTGGTGGGATTTATAATATTCAGAATTGGTCCAGCCAGAGATATTAGTATAGGTACCATACTTATAACTATTTTATTTAGTGACATAAAACATTAACTAATCGAACTTAAATACTTTCTCATTTAATATCGTGATTTAATATGTTTTGTCTTTAATTTAATACCTACTTCGGTTACGTACAACAGAAAGGCAAAACAAAAATCTTCGAATTTCAGCAAAACTTCAGCAGTCCCACTCATAATAATTGTGGAAATTTTCATAATTAATGTGAGCGAAGCAAGATTAGAATTTCAAATTGTACATTATGACGTCACGCAGTTATTTCGACGGATTTAATACGAACGTTAATTGTTTTAATAACGAACATCGGAGTAGGGGTAGAATAATTTTCGTGATTGTTTCGGGATCAAATAGGGCTTGTTTGATATTCAGTCCTTTGATAACATTATTGTAATCACATACTATATAGACAGCCGTAGAGTTTCTATGGAACTATGTACAAAATGATGACTGTGGTTGTGTAAATGAACGAAATAGCAAGCAAAATTTTTCCTAGTTAAGTTTTATAAAATTTAAAAATAAATAATCAAATATTGTCTATAAACGCGGTTACATTTTTATCAACCCGGAAAATTTTATAGGTAACTTGATAAAGGTTTATATAAATAGGTCTCAAGATAAAAAAAATTGCTGTTTTTTTTACTAATCCTTAAATTTTGTTTGTCGGTCCTGAGCACTTGTACTATTATGTATTCTGTGCCTGAGCCCATTAAAGTTCAAGCCCAATCCAAGTCCAAGTCCATCATATTTCAATTCACCCCAAAATTGAATATCAATCTCGAAACATCAAAACCAGTAAACATAATCAATTATGATTATAATCAATACAACGGCGGTAATAATTATTACCGCCATTCAAATCCTTGTTTAATTTCAAACGTTAATTACCGAGGAACATCATCTACATTATTAAACACATCAATTCATTCCATTTTGGTCGATGTGGATTAGCTAATTAATTCAGAGTAGTTTTATGTACTACGGGCAACAGCGTCGCTTAACCAGTTTGCAACAAAATTCGTGTGCGCGCGTATTGCCCCTGCACGAACTAAACGTATGTGACAGCGGGCGCGGCGTGCAAGCGATTTTAACCTTAGCAGTGGTTAAGCGACGCTCTTGCCCATGGTACGTGGATACACTGCGTACTATGGGCAATAGTATCGCATAACTAGTAAAGCTAGGGTTCCCTAGATGACGGTGCCGTCATATATTATTACGGCCGTAATTAAGCGGCGTGCATGTGCCGGCTTAGAATAGCACTACCCCCTCTCATCCCGTGGGTGTCGTAAAAGGCGACTAAGGGAACACAGCCATCAGGAGATGGGCAGCAGCGTCTCCAAAATTCTTGGCCTACTGCGATCGCCAACCCGCCTGCCAAGCGTGGCGATTATGGCAAACCCCCCTAATGATGGACACACAAATAAATTGGCCCCCAGTCCCCGGCGGCCCCGCTATTCCTAGCTACGGTAGCGGCTATGGTAACGGCGGGGCAGGGGGTGCTAAGAATCCCCGGGTGCGGATCGGCTACCACCAATCACGAAAATTGCACCTGGCAACCTATAACACGCGCACACTGAGGACCGACACGAAGTTAATCGAGTTGGAAGAAGTTATAAGCAAGTTACACTGGGACATCATTGGGTTATCTGAAGTCCGACGAGAGGGAGAGGACTCGATAATCCTTAATTCCGGTAACTTGCTGTACTACCGGGAGGGCGACCAACAGTCCCAAGGTGGTGTCGGGTTCATCGTCCACAAGTCCCTTGTCAACAACGTGATTACCATCGGAAGTGTGTCGACCAGGGTGGCGTACCTTATACTCAGAATATCCAAACGGTATTCGTTGAATGTCATACAGGTTTACGCACCGACCTCGACGCACCAAGATGACGAAGTGGAGGCTATGTATGAGGAGATCTCTAAAGCCATGCATAGCTACAAAACCCACTACACCGTTGTGATGGGGGACTTCAATGCAAAGTTGGGGAAACGATGCGGTGATGAGCTGAGAGTGGGGCAATTTGGAGTTGGGCAACGGAATGACAGAGGCCAGATGCTAGCCGACTTTATGGAGAAGGAGAACCTCTTTATGATGAACTCATTCTTCAGAAAGCCGGAAAGCCGGAAGTGGACTTGGGTCAGTCCGGACGGTACAGTCAGAAATGAGATAGATTTTATCATGTCGACGAAAAAGCAAATATTCAATGATGTCACTGTGATCAACGCCGTTAAGACGGGGAGCGATCACCGATTGGTACGTGGCACATTGAATATCAACATAAAGCTGGAAAGATCTCGACTGATAAAATCAACACTCCGACCACTGCCGGCCCATATTCAAAACCCCGAGAGCTTTCAACTCGAACTCCAAAACCGTTTCGAAGCCCTTGAGAACAGCATAGATGTGGACGATCTAAACAATATGGTGGTGGATACTGTCCGTACGGTAGGGTCCAAGTTCTTCAAGACCCGCCGTCCCAAGCTAAAGAAACTCTCCGACCACACACTCCTACTCATGGATCAGAGACGTGAAATGAGGCTCCAGAGTTCAGTAGATGCTAATCGTTATCGGCAGCTTAATAGACAGATATCTAAGTCTTTGACGAGCGACCTTCGCCAATTTAATACGAATCGTATTAAAGAGGCCATCGAGCGGAACAAAGGCTCCAAAGTGTTCGCGAGAGATCTGTCTATTGGGCAAAGCCAGATGACGAAGCTGAAAACTGACGACGGACGCATCATCTCAGCGAAGCCTGAAATCCTGAGGGAGATCGAGAGTTTCTATGGGCAGTTATATTCCACGCAGACACCTGTTGAAAGCAAGGCTAAAGACCCCAGAGCCAAGCTTACTCGACACTATACCCAAGATATCCCGGACGTCAGCATGTACGAGATTAGTATGGCTCTCAAACAGCTGAAAAACAACAAGGCGGCGGGTGACGACGGAATCACTACAGAACTTCTGAGAGCGGGCGGTAAGCCGATACTTAAAGTCCTCCAGAAGCTTTTCAATTCCGTCATCGTCGAGGGCAGAACGCCGAAGACATGGAACATAAGTGAGGTGATTTTGTTCTTTAAAAAGGGTGACAAGTCCCTCTTAAAGAACTATAGACCCATCTCGCTTCTGAGTCATGTCTATAAGCTGTTTTCGAGAGTCCTTACGAACCGTCTCGCTCGCAAGTTCGACGACTTCCAACCTCCCGAACAAGCCGGGTTCCGAAAAGGCTTTAGCACCATAGACCACATCCATACGCTGCGGCAGGTCATACAGAAGACCGAGGAGTATAATCTGCCACTTTGCTTGGCGTTCGTGGATTATGAGAAAGCCTTTGATTCGATTGAAACCTGGGCGGTGCTGCAGTCCCTCCAAAGGTGCCAAGTGGACTACAGGTATATCGAGGTGTTGAGGTATTTATACAAAAATGCCACCATGTCGGTCAGAGTACAGAACCAGAGAACAAATCCTATCCAACTGCAGCGAGGTGTGAGACAGGGAGATGTTATTTCTCCGAAACTGTTCACAGCTGCGTTGGAGGATATCTTTAAACTCTTAGACTGGAAAGGGCTCGGCATCAACATTAATGGCCAGTACCTAACACACCTTCGTTTTGCCGATGATATAGTTCTTATGGCTGAGACCTTGGAGGACCTGAACACAATGCTCGAAGACCTCCGTAGTGCTTCCCAAAGAGTGGGTCTTAAAATGAACATGGATAAGACGAAAATCATGTCGAATGCCCATGTTGTGCCCGCTCCAGTTCATGTTGGGAACACTACACTTGAAGTTGTTGACTATTATGTATACCTAGGACAGGCAGTCCAGTTAGGTAGGTCCAACTTTGAGAAGGAGATCTCTCGTCGAATCCAACTCGGATGGGCAGCATTCGGGAAGCTCCGAAAAATCTTCGTGTCCGATTTACCGCAGTGTCTCAAGACGAAAGTCTATGACCAGTGTGTGTTGCCAGTGATGACTTACGGCAGTGAAACGTGGTCGCTAACTATGGGTCTCATAAGGAGGCTCAAGGTCACCCAGCGTGCAATGGAGAGAGCCATGCTCGGCGTTTCCCTGCGTGATCGAATCAGAAATGAGGAGATCCGCAGGCGAACTAAAGTAACCGACATCGCTCGAAGGATTGCTCAGCTAAAGTGGCAGTGGGCTGGACACATAGCGAGAAGAACCGATGGCCGTTGGGGCGGAAAGGTTCTTGAATGGCGACCGCGCACCGGACGACGCTCCGTGGGTAGGCCCCCGACAAGGTGGACCGACGATCTGGTGAAGGTTGCCGGAAGCCACTGGATGTGGGAAGCGCAGGACCGATCGTCGTGGAAATCCTTGGGGGAGGCCTATACCCAGCAGTGGGTGTCGTGCGGCTGATATGATGATGATGATGATGATGAATTAAGCGGCGTAGAACGTTGTCTATGTAAACAATATGGCGCGGTCAGAGAGCAGTACTGCCCCCCTACTCAAATGGCCATTTTTCTATTCGTTCGCTAACATAAAGCTTAAAAATAAGCAATAAACGATCAAGTCACACGTCGCTTCGGGGGCATATACCACGGAGGCAAAAGACACCGGGGGCGTAATCCACGAACCCCAAGTTTGTGTAAATCACAGACATTGTTGTATTGTATGGAATTGACAAGCCTACGACACGTAATTTTAGATTTTATGGCTTATTTTTAATTTTTAAGTTATCAAACTAATAGAAAAGTGGCCACCGTAACGTTAAAAAGTGGTGCCGCTATTTTCGTGACGGCAGTCATGACGGTGTAGAACAGTTCGCCACCGTTTTTTCAGGAAAGCGGTTCTGCAATGACGGGCAAAGAAAATGAGTAAAGCGAATGTAATTCCTGAATTTTTCGTCATCACGCATGCACCAGTAGTAGGCAACGATTTCATAAAATCTCAAATGCAAATAACATTGGAGTTTTTTGCATCTGTACCACGAACATGGAATAAAGGGAAATCATCTACGTCCATACAGTTATTTTACTCCTCTGATGATTGATTATGCTCCAAGTATATAAATTAATGCTAAACCAAGATCGTCTATTTCTTCTCAGATAGGTACGTTTCTGGAAAAACATACATGAACCCTGAACACATATACACTCCTTTTTGGGCAGTCGTGTAAAAAAAGAGGGCCGTAACGGTGTTGTACGGTTTTGTGACTTTCCACGTGAACCCACCGTAAAGACACGCACTTGGCCGGTTTTTTATTTACATGACTGCCCAAAGCAAAAAGAGTGTATATGTGTTAATTACGATAGGCTGCAGCCGAGGATACAAAAAAAACCAAAATTTTAAATACAAATTTAATAAAGTATAAAAATTACAATAATGAATTATGATTATTTAACGCGACAATTGCCCGATGCGTAGGAAACAAAAGTGAACGAAAAACTGCAGTGTGACGCGCAGGGTCACGTTGGTCACGTTAAGCTGACTCGGCGCCTCGTGTTCCCTCAGCGTCGATGTTTGTGGTGTGCAATCGAGGTCGTGCATGGTCATGGATTACGTGGTGACATCTGTACTTAACACCTCCCTCCGCAGGATCAACGATTATTTGGAGACCATGGTCGAAAATATCGTTGGGCGTGGAATGGTAGTTGGGGTAGTTCTTCCTTGGATTTCGCTGTACATAGGATCTGGTCTGCTGAAGGTGACTTCTCTCAATTCGGATGCTGTATCTTTATCTTGTTTTCGGCGGTTTCGGCTCATAAGACGTTTGGTTACTAAGATGACTGCAGTTACGATGAGGATGAGCAGTAGCAGATACATGGGTATAGTTGTGTGGTATAAGCTGTCGATCTGTGGTCCTGGTAATTCGATGGGATGCTGCATGATTATCTTCGAGCTACTGGAGTGTAAGTTACTGAGGTCAATGGAGTTCAGTTTCAAAGCTCTAGTCGTGACGTTATATGTTTGTGACGTCACCGTTGGTAGATCTATTATCTTGACTGTGTGGCCCTTTATTCTGTCGTGTGTGTTGCTGATTGTGAATTCTGGAGTCTGCAGCAGACAGCCCTTGGGAATGGTGATCAGGTAACTTCCGTTCATCATCTTGTATTGTTCCTGTGCGCAGGATAAACGAACTCGGGTCGCATTAGGGAAGCTTACTACGTAGTTTTTATCGTCGAGTCCTTCCATGGCTTCGGTGGATAGTGTGACGGTGGTAAACTGGCACGTACTGTCGATCTCTTGATTAATGATCAGATGCTGCACGCAGTCCAGATGTCTTCTAGAGTGATGATTGGGTTGATCTTCGCAAAGGCGCCAGCGATTTGCCTTCGGACATTCAGTCTCCATGTACATAAAATCATCTTCGTGGACAGCTATGTAAGGATGAGTAGGAATAAGGATTTTGTTATCTTTGTTCGGAGTTAATGAAAGTTTAAAAAGGTTGTAGGTCTGAGGATAGACAATCGGGACTTTATATACTAAATTTAAATCTTTATCATTATAATAGTAACCGGGTTTTATTATATCAAAATATTCTCTATAGCTTATATTTAATATTTCATCTCTATTGTACAGAATCCTTAGTTTATTTATCATGTCCATTAACACTTCATATTCTATCATAGAATTATGCATACTTTTAGCGCGAATGAAAGCAAGAAAAATCTCTAAATTACCGCTCGGTAATTTAGAGATTTTTCTTGAGGAGCTCTCCTGGGAAAGATTATCTACGTTATCACTTATAATAAGAAATAACTGAGCTAAATGTGCGGACTTAATTAAATTAGTTTCGCCTTCTAAAACAGAATTTATAACACTCTCAAGCTTGCCTTGATTTTCGACTAGTTTAGCTATAACTGCAGAATTTTGTGACACCCATTGCTTATTAATACTCATGTGATTATTGATCTCATTTACAATTTTGTTCTCATTATTTTGTAACATTTTTATGGCATTATCGTAACGCAAGGCATCTGTTGAATCTAGATTGCCTGAAATACTTTTTATTACGGACCCCAAACTATCGATGAGAGCTCTTTTTACACGATTGGGCTCAAGAGATTCTAATTGCTTAGTAATCTTATCCAATTTAGATAAAAGATATTGAAGATGAGGCTCGTATAAAGATGATGTTTGATTATATAAATCGGGAGCAAACTTATTTAACCGATCCTTAGTTATTTCTATGTCTAACCTAATGCTTTTAAGATTTATGGTTTGAATAAAGGAATGGTAATGGGAAATTATCCTGGTTGGTCCTAAATCGAAGGGTAGTATACCAGGTCCATCCTTTAAGCTGTCAACCGTAATTTCCTCCGCTCGTACCAGGCTTGCTAACAGGATCGACATCAGTATCCTGTAACAACCGACCACTTTTAGGGACCCTTTTAAGGCGTGACTTAGCTACTGGGCCTTGTTTCTTTTTCGTATAAATATGAATTGGGAGATCGGCTAAAACCTTATCTGAAGTAAATCTAGATGCTAATTTCTGTCGGTTTGCTGCGGGATTTTTTATAAACACTTGCTGTTCTGGAGAATAGCTACTTTCGGGTTCTCGATCTTTATTAATATTTTCTGTGATCTGTGTACGAGAATGAAGTGATGTTTCGTTGATCATTTCGTATACTTTGATCATTCGGCTCCGGTGTTCCTGAGTATATTGTTGCAATAAATGCTCTGATAAGTTAATGTCAAGAGGGTCCCGAGGGTCAAAGTGACCCGTGATAATGTCTATTGGACGGCACTTAGTAAAACTGTGAATAGAACTATTGTACCCTAACACAGCATATGACATGAGGTTTATAACGGATTCGCTTTTCTGTCCTATTTTTAATATTCTCAAATGTTCTAAGAGGGTTGAGTGAAATCGTTCCACGATCCCGTTTTCATTAGGGGAGTAGGCCAAGATTTTATGGTGTTGGATGTTATGAAGGCGTAAAAATTCCAAGAAAAGCTGGTTTGTGAATTCTGGACCCCTATCCGTCACTATGGTCAAGGGAAGCCCATGGTGTGAACTAAATTTGAGCAAAGCTTGAATGACGCTTATCGCCGTTGCGTCTCTAAGAAAATAAGCTTGCGCGTATTTTGAAAAGGCGTCGACGATAGTTAAGTACTTTTGAGTGTCTGCGCTAAAAAGATCTAGATGAACTATTTCAAAAGGTCGAGATGGTGGAGGAACTATCTGAAATTGTTGTCTGATAGGGTTGCGGTCGTATTTTGCTTGACCACAAACGCTGCACTCATTAATATATTTAGTGACGCTATCCTTCATTTTAGGCCAGTAATATTTACGGGATAGTGCAAGATAACACTCATTTATTCCGCGGTGATTAGTCTTGCCTTCATGATAGTTTTTTAAAATTTCTTGTTGTTTTAAATAATCTTTAACGTTTTCTAATTCTTTCTTTGTCAGTACTAAATTCATAGAAGAGCTTTTAAAGTTTGATTGAATTATTGGTATTATCGAATACATTTCTATTGGGGGTTCTATTAAAATAGCTGTCTTTACCTTTGGATTTACATATTCTTTAATCGCATTTACTACATCGTTTTCGAGGTTATTTTTAGACAGTTGAATTGCCGTTCTAGTGTGAATTTCAAATGGCTTAGAGGCTGTGGTCCTACCTTTAATATCGCCTACAACAGTGAAATGAATTTGTCTGTTAAATTTGTTAAGCGGGTCATCTGAAATCGGGACTTCGAGTATAGGGTTCTCTGCATCTGTATGTACGGTATCGGTTCTGGATGCTGATATGGTAGGCGGCTTTTCAGACGCGTTTACGATCATTGAGCTCGTCTCTTCATTGTGAATTTCGAGTCGAGATAAAGCGTCGGCATTAGTGTTGGCCTTACCTGGTTTATATATTACGGTGTAATCATATTCACTTAGTCTCAATCTCCATCGAGTTAAACGTGAATTGGGTTCTTTGATGTTCATTACCCATTGTAAAGGACGGTGGTCCGTCACGATCTTAAATTTTCGGCCGAAAAGATAAGGACGAAAGTATTTCGTCGCCCAAACGATAGCCAAAAGCTCCTTTTCGATGGTACAATAGTTTATCTCGCTGGAGTTGAGAGTACGTGATGCATAGGCTATAGGCTTGTCGGAGCCTATAGGCCCTTGCGATAAAACTGCACCGATAGCTAACTTAGAAGCATCCGTGGTTAGTACAAACTCTTTACTAAAATCTGGGTACTGTAGTATAGGGTCATTGATTAACAAAGCCTTACATTTTTCAAAGCATTCAATATAATCTTGATTTAATTCAATTTTCGATCCTTTTTTTAAACATTGAGTCATTGGTTTTGCTACTTTGGCGAAATTCGGAATAAACCTTCGATAGTATCCTAGAAGTCCCAAAAAGCGTTTTATCTCGGTTGATGTCTTAGGTAAAGGATAATTTTGTATGGCTGATATCTTATCTGGGTTGGGTTTGATACCGTCTTTACTAATAATATGTCCTAAATAGGCTGTTTCAAGTTTTAAGAACTCCGACTTATCCATTTGGATTTTGAAGTTGGATTCTTGCAATTTCTGAAATACTTTCTCTAAATTTACTATATGTTCTTGGAGTGAAGTACTAAAGACGATAATATCATCAAGGTAAACCAGGCAGATGGTGTTTTGGAGTTCCCTGAGGACATTGTCCATCACTCTTTGGAAAGTGGATGGGCTATTCTTTAAACCCATGGGCATACGTAAAAACTCAAAGTGCCCATGCTCCACATTAAAAGCTGTTTTCGGGATATCAGCGGGGTCCATCTCTACTTGATAGAATCCGCTGGCCAGGTCAAGAGTAGTAAAATAATGACAATTACCCAGTTTATCTAAGACATCAGCTATATTAGGAATCGGGTATTTATCATCTATGGTTTTATCATTAAGTTTACGAAAATCGACAACTATTCTCCATTTAGCTTTACCTGAGGCATCGGTTTTTTTGGGAACTACCCAGATAGGGGAGCTCCAAGCTGAATCGGACGGTCTTATAATACCCTGTTCTAACATTTTATGAATTTGACTTTGGACTTCTTCGCGATGGACAAAAGGGTATCGGTAGCTTTTAGTGTAAACCGGCAACTCATCTGTAGTTTTGATTTTATGTTTAATTTTATTTGTAAATGTAAGAGCTTCGCCTTCAATATAGAATACGTCTGCGTACTGTGCACAAAGAGATTCTAAGTTAGCTTTTTCCTCTGGGTTTAAATGTTCGGTACGTAAGCGAGAGAGCACCTCTTTAGCGCGAGGTGAATATTGTCTAGTGCGCGTGCACTCAACATTATACACTTCGGCAGTTAAAGCATGATCCATTGAGAAAATGACGTCACTATTGGTAGGGTTAAATATTTCTACAATGCCACGATTTTGCTTAACTGTAGTTAGACATTCTCCAACAATACAATTAGAAAGATTTTGTTCGCTTATTATCGCTTCACAATCATGAATATTAATTGGTATTCTCACGAGCTTCGATGAACCTGCAGGAATAATGTCTTCGTACAGATTAGCGTTTCGGGAATCATAAACGTGTATTTTATTAGAAGCATGACGTGTGTTAAACAATTTATTCTTATAGTCTATTGTCGCTTCCCATTTATCTAATAAATCAGAACCTATAAGGCCATCGAAAAAGTCATGGAATCTATATACAAAAAATGTTATTTCAGTATTATCATTAAATTCGGTAAAGTTCGGGATTGTTATAGAGTGATCACTTCTACTCACAGCATGGACATTGTGTATTTCAAACGGATCATAATTCAAAGGAACATTACTGAAATATTTTTTTACTGTGTCTGGACTCAAGAATGACTGATTGGCTCCTGTGTCTATAAGAAGCTTGATGGGAGGACACCCGATCTGGATATAGGGAAGCTGGCGCTGGGTGTGTAAATTAATTTCTATTTTAATTTTTTTAACTTCTGATCTTTCTGAAAATCCTCAAGGGGGTTGGCCTGGCAGGGATCTTGATCTATTTCGGGGGTAGTAGCCATCGCTGGTTGGTTTTCTAAATAATTTTGGGGATAATATTGCTGGTCAGGCTCCTGATAATATTGAAAGTACTCGGGGGTGTCGTAGTCCTGATATTGATCTGGATAATAATCCTCATAATAAAATTCAGAGGGATAGCAATCATTAAAATTCATTTCCCTGGTTTTAAAGTAGTTGCTGGGGGGTGGATTTCCCGACCTCCTCCAGTCGTGACCAGCTATTTGATTAGTAGGGGGTAAGTTTCGGGGTACAAAATGACTTACACCACTCATAGGACGGGGTTGTGAATTTACTCCAAAATTCGCTGGTGGGTTTCGCGGGGGCATTCGGAAGGAATTATTTTGAGGGTTGTAATTTGGAGGCATTGCTCTGAACATCTGCTGGGTACGCGAGGGGCCAGCCTGGTAAGTATTATTATTAAAATTAGGTTTCCATTGAGGAGCACCCTGTGGCATAACTTGTTGCCGAGATGGACCTGGAGCATTAAAATTAGGAGGTGGCCTAAACATCATGCTGCTCAAAGAAGGGTTAGGCGGTAATCTAAATCCTTGATTTGAACCAGTCATTAATTGAGACGGACCTTTTTTATCCGAAATATGTTCATTTCGATGCTGTAAGTAAAGGGTGTTCATTTCCTCATGTACAAATTCCAAGGCCTTTTCGATCGTTACTGGACGCATACATCTAATGCGGGACCCTAAAGGATCCTTCAAGCCGCGCAAGTACGCCTGAAGGGTTAACCTTTGATATAAATCACGTTTCGCATCGATAGTAGTACGGAGAGGTTCGTGTAGCGAAACATAGGTCATTATGGTACTAAATAAATTCTGGCACCTCTCATAAATTCTTGGGGGGTGCCATTGCCCTGGGTCAATAAAGCCAAATCGTTGTATAAAGCGGTCTCATCCCGTTGGTCCGCGAAATTATTGATAAGAGTATTACGAATGCCGGACCAAGTATTAGGTATCCCATTAGTATTAATGAAACGGGCGGCGGGGCCGATTACTTTGTTTAAATAGTCCAATCAATGAGCATGTTTGTTGTATGGAGACTTCCGAAAAATTCTCCCGTCTATAAAATTTGGCATGTGATGAAGTTAGGTAACACAGATTACAGATAAACAATAAGCCAATAAAATTTGTTAAGAGAAGTTAGGTATTTTTACCTAAACACGAAAATCACTTATATCTCTCTGTGAATATTTTCTCGGGCTAAAATACTTTCTGTATACGTATTTGTGTATTAGTTAGAATAAGTATATAAAAGAATCCAATATTTTTTCGATTTCGGAGATACTCCAAATTTAAATTTTAATATTTTTCAATATTTCTTTTCTTGATTAAAATATCTGCTGATTATTATTTTTTAATAATTTTTTATACCCTTAATATATAGATTTGTTCAGTAGGCCAACAAATTTTCTTCTTTAATCATATTTATACATAAATGTATGAAAATGGACCGACTATTTTTCACATTACCTCTTAAAACCAAAAAATAAAAAAATATGATTAAAGAAGAAAATTAATTGACTTACTGAACAAAGCTATATATTTAAGGATATAAAAACATATTAAAAATAATAATCAGCAGATATTTTTATCAAGAAAAGATATATTGAAAAATATTAAAATTTAAATTTGGAGTATCTCCGAAATCGAAAAAATATTGGATTCTTTTACATACTTATTTTAACTAATACACAAGTACGTATACAGAAAGTATTTTAGCCCGAGGAAATATTCACAGAGAGATATAAGCGATTTTTATGTTTAGGTAAAAATACCTAACTTCTCGTAACAAAATTTATTGGATTATTGTTCATCTGTAATCTGTATTACCTAACTTCATCACATGCCAAATTTCATAGACGGAAGAATTATTCGGGTTGCATAAGCCCCGTTGATTGGACTAAAAATCCCATTTAACAATGCAAGGTTATTAAGATGGTTATCCTCAATAGTAAATTCTTGTACCAATTGATCGCACAGATTTATAAATCTCGTCAAAATGTTTGGATTCCCATCAAAGTCGGGAACCAAGCGCAAAGCTTTAGAGATTTTATCGAAATCGCACATATTGCTATTTATTTCAGGGTTCGGCGTTTCACCTGACACCCCGGACGAGTTAAAAGGTAAATCTAAACCTTCACTATCGCTACTTATATTTAAATCTCTATTTGCGTCTAAATATTCGTTCCTGACTATCCTACTGTCCCTAGATTGTCTCGGATGGAAAATCTTGGAAAATTACTTAAACAAAGGATATAAGAAAAAGGATAAGCGACCACTAGACGATTCTAATGCACTTACTTGAACATAATTTTGGCTCCTTTTGCGCGATCGATTTCTGGATCACCCGGCTGCAACACGACGTGTAGATTCTGGATACTCTGGACGCGACTTGATAGCCACACGGGCGGCTCGGATACGAAAACGGAAATCTTCCTTTATGAACGCGAACCGAACCCGCGAGTATCCTACCGACTGCGCCAATTACGATAGGCTGCAGCCGAGGATACAAAAAAAACCAAAATTTTAAATACAAATTTAATAAAGTATAAAAATTACAATAATGAATTATGATTATTTAACGCGACAATTGCCCGATGCGTAGGAAACAAAAGTGAACGAAAAACTGCAGTGTGACGCGCAGGGTCACGTTGGTCACGTTAAGCTGACTCGGCGCCTCGTGTTCCCTCAGCGTCGATGTTTGTGGTGTGCAATCGAGGTCGTGCATGGTCATGGATTACGTGGTGACATCTGTACTTAACATGTTCAGGGTTCATGTATGTTTGTGGGTATGCGAGTTTCTTTATTCCACCATAACTTCCAAATGGCTCAACGGATTTGGATGTATGGGGTATTGTTAGAATACTTACATCATTCCGAGTGACACTGGCTATATATATATATATATTTAAAAAAAATAATATGGCAACTGTATGACGGCATTTTCAAATGTGAAAAATAAAATTTTTTTCTTCAATTGTTACAATATGGGCATCAAATGAAAGGCCTTAATGAGCACATTTCAAAAATATATAATTTGTCACTAAAATGTGTGAAATAAAAATAAGTAAATTAAAAAAAAATAAAAACGCGACTGCCCTGCTAAAAAGTTAAATAACAAGTGTCGTTGCAGTCGGGACCTCTTCGATTAAAAATTGTTCCACAAAACGGTCCCCCGACTGCAATGACACTTGTTAGTTAACTTAGGTGTATATATATACACCTTGACAAAAGTCCAAGCTAAAACAATTTAATTAAAGTCTAAAATAGCTATTTCGCAGTATTTTGAGTGAATAATGTTTCAAAGAACAATGGCGACCCGCCATACATGACATGAATTTATTTGATTTAAAATTTTAGCGTTTATAAATGAAAAACAGCCTTAACGATCCAGAATTTATTTTTAGGGAACTTAGCATCAACATTCTTAGTAGGAAATTTCATTTTGTATTTTGAATCCGTCGTAGCAAAAAAGTTGAATTAAATAACTTCTTCTGAGCTCGGATATAATCCGTTCGAGTTAAACTGAATGTTGATGCCCATTCAGTGATTATTATATTTTATGTTCTCTTTGATATGACAGTTGATTTCTCTGTGGTTATTTGATACATACTTATTTGGCATATAAGGTTGGCTTATAATAACTGAATTGGTATTATTGGAATTTAAGGTTTTTTTTTATTTTTATACAGATTTTCTTGAATCCAGTTAAAGTCCTGATAAATTCTTAAACTATGATTTTACTCAGACTTTAGAAAATCATTTTTCTAAACGCTAAACGTTTTAATAGGTATATTTTCGCTGTTGTTCTTTTTGCGCTTCCGGCGGCGAGTATTGTCAGTTTTTGCCGCGGGTTTGAGATGACACGACTCGTTGGCCAGACTAATACTTTTCAACTCTTCACAGTCACAACTTTTCTCGGTCTCCCCTATTGAGTAACATTTCTGCTGGTCTATATTTTAATGTTTATGAAACTTCAAGAATATGTCAAATAGCGCATTTGAATATGGATCATAAGTGTATACCGCATAAAGGTGAATATTTATTGTTTTGAAATTTAAAAGGAAAAACTCAGTTGAATTTTTAATTAAAATCAAAATAAATTAAATAAAGCTTCCCTCTGATATTTTATGCACCCGTTTGCTAAATGATATATGTGGATATTGTTATTGATCTTTTATATAATGCAACTCGGCAATTTTATATGTTTTTTGAAGATGTTTTTGGTTGGCGTTCGCTCACACGACTGACGCAGCAAAATTCAGAAGTATGCGGAGCTACGCTCACTTGAGGTTACACGGGTCCCGCCTACTTGCGACTTCTACTGGGGAGAAAATTTTTTCTTTGTTCTGTGGTTCGTGCTACCGATTTCCATACAAGTTGTAACTTTACTATTCGAACTCGATTCGAAGGCTACTCGATACCTTATGTCAAAATGTTTCGTGCTTTGAAATCATAGTTCCGTTTACGGACGTAGTGGCGCTGTACAAATTTCCATACAAAATTGTAGGATTCGAGTAATTTTACGCGCGTTATTTTTCTCGATAGCTGTTCGTGCTAAGGGTACTGATCACGCTGCCTAAAAATCAAAATGTCTACGAAGCAAAATGCCTAATGTTCATGTCTAAAGAGCAAAACGTCTACTAAGTAAATTGTCTAAAACGCAGAATGACTAAGCAGTTGTTTGCCTAAGGAATGAAAAGGTCTAAGTTGCAAAACGTCCATGTCGCAAATTGTCCTAGTAATTCATTGTCTGTTTGAAATCGAAATACATACGTACACAGATGTATGTTACCGGCAATGTATGATACCTCGAGGGGGCTCGAGGGGGGCTCGAGGGGTGGCTCGAGGGGGTTTGAGGGGAGCTCGAGGGAGGCTCAAGGGGGGCTCATTGAGTTGCTGCTTGCTTTACTCTTGTAGGTCCCGCGTATAGGTTAGAAATTTAAGGCGAGTGCGAAGCGCAGCGGAGCGGAGCGTGAGCCTTAAATTTCGAGGTTATTTTTTTTAGGGAATTAATTAAATGGGTGACAGGAAATAATTACAGGCGACTGTTAATGGGATACTTAAATACTTAACCTGGCAGCGGTTTATTTTGTTGGCGACAAAATAACTAAACGGGCGACAAACTGTGGGTTACGAAAGAAATGAAAAATGGGCAACTATATGTGGGAAACAAATAATTTAAATTGACAGTGAAAATTCTAAATGAGTGACAAAAATACTGGGTGGGTGACTATTAAACTAAGTGTGTAACTATATAACTGATTAAGGCTAAAACAATGCGAATTTAGACATTTTGCGTTTTAGTCATTCTGCAAGTTAGTCATTCTGCATTTTAGACATTTTGCGTTTTAGTCATTCTGCAAGTTAGTCATTCTGCATTCTAGACTTTTTGCGTTTTAGTCATTCTGTAAGTTAGTCATTCTGCGTTTTGGTCATTTTGCACTCTTAGTCTATTTGCTTTTTAGGCAGTGTGATCAGGAAAGATCGAAATAGGCCTGTAATATATAAATGTAAATCTACGCTTAAACAATATCTAAATATTTTTTTCTTTTAATACTGATCGAGAAATACAGTTTTTATATAAAACTAATAACAAAAGTCATGGTCATGGGCCATCTAAAAATGAAAGTTATTATAAAACCGCAATGCCTTTCTAAAATTGAATATATCACACATACAGAAATTTATCAGAACAGTAAGTAACAAAAAAATAATCAATAAGTTCTTTATTCTGTGATTAATTTTCGACGCCCTTGGTACGTGGGCCGAGTTAGGGCTATTGAAAAATCGACTTAAATTTACTTCATCAAAAATCAAAAACTTAAACATGAATCTAACAATACAAGCAATTTAATTGATGTTTTTTTATTATAATTACTTAAACAATACTTGATAATTAAATTTAATGCAAAAAAATAAGCTTTAGAAAACAATAATTTGAATAGGCCTTTACGAATCGATCGAATAAGCGCTTTATTGTTAAAGCGCTTATCCGACGTGTGCACGAGTTTCATAGCACGAGGCATCCAAGATCTTTGACTAGTTGTAGAAGTAGGGAAACAATTCATCGGCGGGCTGATTATCTATAAACCACCTAGCGACCGGTCTCATTTGACAGATGAATGTGATACATTGCTACTTCTTTTTGGGTTGAAAAAAAAACATACCAAATAAAAGTACCAATGTATGTCAAATGAAAAAGGTCGTTAAATAGTTTCTATTTAGATAATCAGCCTGCAGGTCGTGTAATGCGCTTAGAAACTCAGATTTTTATCAACTTATCGACTATAAAAACTCATAAATCTCTTATCCAACATCAGGACGTAGTAATTTGTCAGGTATTTTTAAAATAAGTAAAAGGCAATCTTACCTTTGTTCCATCAATGACCCCTTCCGGCCTACAAGTCATATTAGGGGCGCTTTAGGGGCGGCTTACCTTTGAGCTTGACTTAGCATTTCCCGCGCACTTTCGCCTCTGATTAATGAATGGATTCCGTTCGCGCCATTACGTGCTATCAATCATTACCGATAAGCTTATGCGAAGCACGCGTTTTATTTACATACGCAGAGGAATAATGATGGGTATCAAATTCCAGAGGCCTAAAGCCCACCGGTAACGATCAATTGCGATTGTCAATTTTTCCGCAATTGACGCCCATTGACGGGAAAATTGATCGTTTACGCGTGCAATTGAAGCGATTGTCAATGAGCGGTTTTCAAAAGGCAGTTTAAGAAAAAAAAAGTAGTACATAAAAAAGAACTAGATGTCGTTGAACTAAGTAGGTAGCTTTTTATGAAAACTATGAAATGTAATTACTTTTTTATAATACGTTTGTTGAGTATGTGGTTTGTTGCGTTGTGCGTTGGTTATCCGTTGGCGTGTTACTTTGGTTGGCGAAGAACTTTTCTAATACCAATATGACCATTAGTGGGAAATAATATTTAAAAAATCTACCTACTTGAAGGAGCGCCATCTATTCACATAAAATAATACTAAAATTCTCTGCTGTCATAAAACCGCTCATTGCTCCAACAATGGAATTGACGGAAAAATTGACAATCGCAAATGATTGTTACCGGCGGGCTTAACTATGAATAACTTCTTGTAAATTAGAATTCAATTAAGATTATTAATACAATTGAAAAATATTAGAAAAAATCGACCCACCCATAGCAGCTCAGACGGTCCCGTCTGCCTAATATTTTTCAATTGTATTAATAATCTTAATATAAAAATAGCATTGTGAATGTATAATAGTACATTTATGATATAAGTGCTGTAATTATCAAAACGCACGTATGTCATACGACGTTTTATAACAAATTTGCGAGAAAATAAATAAAACTCGGACTTTGCACCTTTGCTTGTCTTCCATATTATGATGAAATTTTGATACGCTTGTAAGTATCTATCGGTAAATTTTTCGGGCAAGAGGCTTAGAGTAGCCCTTTTCGCTGCCTCTGAGACTTCTGGCGGTGTCGAATTAATAAATTCATCACTACTTGACGACATTTTCAAATAAAAACAATAAAGCAAAAAAAGCGCGTGGAAAAATTTTTACTTGTTTAAATTTGCTATGCGCGCGCTCATCAGCGCTTTTTTTAAGGCAACGGCATAAAAAAACAGCCAGTATTACTAATAAAGTAAATTAATATTTTTGTGTTTTTGTTACAGATAAATAATTGTAATTTATTGTCAAAATTAATTAAATTAAATAATTAAATGTTTATTTATTATATTTTATCACCTAAAGTTAAATTTATTCATAAAATGTTGACCTCTTTTCTGACATAAAAACTCTTTGCTAAGATTTAAAAAAGTACCGTTCGTTTTAGACGAAGCATCTTGATAAACCGTGCGGTAATGTAAAGTAAAACGCACGGTTTATCAAGGAAACCGTGCGTTTTACTTTACATTACCGCACAAGTTCGTAATGAGATACAATTTATTTATCAATATCTGGGCGACCGAGCTTTGCCGGTTATGTAATATGGTGGTAAAAGCGCCATCTGGTGGTTTTTTCTGGTGGTTTGACTGCCTCCGTGGCCGAATGGTTATACACCGGTTTTCAAGATGTCGCTTTTCTACATATTCTGCGTGGAAAGAAAAACGCATGAAAACTCGAAAACACGCGTTTTTCCAAACATAGACTACTCTAGATCGATTTTTTACCCCCGAAAACCTCCATATTATACCAAATTTCAGCGAAATCGTTAGAGCCGTTTCCGAGATCGCAGAAATAAATTTATACGCAGGCGCGCCGCCTGACTTAGTAGTATAGTAGTAATAGTATTTTTTTTAATACTAATCGATAGAACTCTTTATTATAGAAGAAATTTCTTAAGATATTTTTGTCTAAAATGAATAGTTTGGCTTGATAAAAATATTTTATGTTTTTTTTTTTTGTATGGAGTGAGACATTCAATGTGCTCTTACGGCTAATTCCTAATATTTTCCGCCTCAAAACTACTTCTGCGTCAATATTTCACACGTTTACAATAATCCTATACTATTAACGCGCGACTTAAATTGTCCAATCCAATCAATACATATTGGATTTTGAAACAGTTTAAAATCGTAATTTTTAAGAGAGAACTAATTGTTTTGTGATTCTTTTTTTACTTTCTCATCAATTTTAACACAATAGTAAGTATGAACCTCTATACTAAAAAAAGTTGGGAGTTACAAGTCGTGATAAAGTTTGGCCACGTGATAGAAACTGATCTATAGGCTGTTCCTAACTAATATTGAGCTGGGCCAAACTATCCTTACATACAGTTCCATACGGGGCGGGCCGGATCAAGCTCACTTTTGCTCGGGTCGCCGTGGAGTGAAGACGTCGTCGTTACAGAACTGTCCCACGTTTCGCCTAGTGTCTTAGTTCACACTTTAGTCCATATCTTAAGCTTAGTACTAGTTGCGTTTCATTGCTTGTGATTAAATTAAACATTGTTAAATCAACGCTTGTTCTCATTGCACGATACCCATATCTGCCCACATGATGTCTGATGGTTCAGGTCTAAATCTTGACGATCCTACATTATAAATAAATACAGGGTGCATTAGTAACCACTCTCCAAATTTTAAGGATGCCTTGAAACTGAACAACTTTCTCCATGAAATATGTGTCGAAATACGCCAAAAAATGTTGGTCATTCCATACTCAACTGATCACGTGATCTCTTTGATTTGTATGAAAAGTCATTTTTTTTACATATTTGACCCTATGTTTCTAAGAAAAAGTTGTTCAGTTTCATGGACTGAACACATTCTTAAAATTTGGAGAGTGGTTCCAAATGCACCCTGTATATATACAAGAATTGCTCGTTTAAAGGTATAAGATAAGGCTGGCCACATACAGACGGAATTCCGTTTCGGAATACCGTACATACGTAATTCCGAACGCAGCTAATCTATACAAATCTATGGACCCTACCACACTCCACTATTTTTATTGGTTACTTTCCTCTATGGTACAATAATATACATGCTTTCCTCTATGTTACACTCTAACATGTCATAGTAGAATCAAATTAGTAAGTCATCTTACTCATTATTCGCACCAAACGCGGTTTGTGTGAGCGCACGTATGCGTTTTCGTCGTTATATTTTGTCACGCAAACGCTGACAAAATATAAAGGTGATAAAGGTGCGCCAGTCGTGGCTGCGCCGTACGAACACCGCCCGCGCTCACAAGCACGCTCCGCGCCGCTGCGCTGCCGCTCGTAATAATTTGTACGTGTACCTACACTACCTACCTACAGTACCATTACCTACACTACCTACCTACAGTACCATGCTTTCTAAAGACATTTTTGCAAAAAAGATTACAAATTTGATAAGTGTAGGTAAATGAAAAAGTAAAAAATAGTAGTGCAAAAAATAGATTTTCATAATCATTTTATTTTATTTGAATAAATACATGATTTAGTAAACGTTTTGATTAATCTTATTTCAACCGTAAGTTTTCAAATCACATTTTACGTTATAACATGACATAGGCAATGAAAACATTGTAGGTAGTCAGTTCCTGCAGGACTATCAGCTAAAAACAATAAGTAGGTAAATGTAACCTGTAATTTGACATATAGATGTGATACATTGCTACTTTTATTTAAACGGAAGTGGCAATGTATCACATAAATCTGTTAAATTACAGTTAATATTAACTTCATTCTTTTAGCCGATAGACTCCTAGTCTATCTACAAAAAATATTAAAAAACTTTGTATTATTATATCCCTGATGCTTACCCTACAAGGAAAAATTTGTTTTGTATATGTTAGCGCTATCGCACACGGGCAACTTAGTCTCCCAGCAACTGTTTTGTCTCTCACATCAAGTCCACGGGTTTATATGGAAGCGCGCACACAAAGCGACGCGGTCGTCTGCAACTTTTCATACAAACCATGTGAGAGACAAAATAGTTGCGGAGACAAAAGTCCCCCGTGTGCGATGGCGCTTAGCGCTATCGCACACGTGCAACTTTTGTCTCCGCAACTTCCGTGGACTTGATGTGAGAAACAAAACAGTTGCTGGGAGACTAAGTTGCCCGTGTGCGATAGCGCTTAGGCTAAAATACCGATTTTGGTCTTCACTATGCATTTTTGACAATTGGATAAACTAGCGACAGCCCTACGTGTTTAAGCTATTATCGGTCGCTCGAGGCGCGAGTTGGCCTACTTATTTGATTCTACTATGGTTATGTCAAAACTCACGAAACGCTTGACGTCTTTCTAACCACCCCACGAATATGAATTAAAATTCTTGCAGCCCACTTAAGTTAATATAAAATAAAAAAAAACAGGTCAGTGAACCAGCCAGCCAATACCATAATCAAAGGAGTTTACAGCATAGGCTTTGATAGTATTCAGCCTGCACCGACTCTGTTCTGATTAATCACCAGCTTTCCCGCTCCGAAATTAATATATGTATTAGAAAAAATACTAAAAAAAATCGACTCACACGTAGCACCTCAGACGAGATTGTATAATAAATTGTATTTTTATTGATACTAATTCACTGAATATTACATTTAAATTTACGAATACTTTAAAACATTGAAGACCATCAAAGCTCGTCCGCAGAATGTCGTCCGACCGGGCCATGAAGAGAGATTCCTCGAGGTTCGGAATAAAATCGACGTCGTGAGCGAGAGAGCAAGAACCACCATGGCACCGCACCGACAGGGCCCAACTTCCTGCTGCGAGCTGCCATACCGACCACGGCCGCGTACCTATCCCGCCTGCACCATCGACCACAGTGCAGGACGTGATCGAGTACATAAAGAAGAAATCGAACTTTTGTTTGAGAGTTCAGCCACTGGAGTCGCGCCACAATACCAATTTTAAGGCGTTTGTGGTGCGCATCCCGACAGTGAGGCTGGACCTTTTCATGAACGAGGACTTCTGGCCGCAGGGCGTGGTCTACAGGCGCTTCAGGGGGACGCTGCCCTGTGCCACCGATTCGACACACAAAGTGTCAAATTAGATTAATTAAATGTATTTTTAATAATTATGTATGTTAGTCCGTAGGTATATATTGTATGGGCCTAGTAGCCTGAAATAAATGGTTGAAATAAAAAAAAATAAAGACCATCGTATTCTTTTGGCTTACCCGCTATTTTGAAAAAATCTGAAATAGTTCGCAACCGATAAAACTAGTCAAAATAAACACAAATTTTAGATTGTCAAATTGCGGTAATATGTATACTTTCGGAAATACCTATATAAAGATTAATTTTTCTTTCTATCACGATGATTTTTTTAAAGGCCCAATATCTCAGAATGTATACATCTAAGGACAATTTGACAATCAATAATTCATGTTTATTTTGACGTTTTCTATCTAATTTCATCAGTTGTGATAAATTTCCGATTTTTTTAATAGGTATGCCAGGCTCCATACTAAAACGTTACTTGCCGTTTGCATGTCCTCTTCCCAACAGGCGTCAAAAAAACTTGTATTTATAAAAGTTTTCGTGTATGCAAGTGGTTTAGAATCAGTGCGGCCAAGCTACACATATCAGTAAAATGTTATGTTTTAAAGTAAAGTAAAAAATAACTTAGTAAAAGTGACATAGTCACAAAACCGAACAAAAAGACGATAATTTTGTGTCAACCCTTGAAACTAAAGCTATTTTATTTGATTTATCAATGAATTACATGTATAATTAGTCTAAATAAATTTGAAAAAGGTTAATTGATTTCATATGTTCCTTTATATTTAGTCACACAACGGAAGCAGTTCCGCCACAATCAACATTTCAATATTATCGCAAAAATTGCTCGAATTCAGCGTTCCTTTTTATTTTTCTCTATAATTAACTATATTTCCTTTCATAATATGGTTAAATTTGAAAAAAAAACATTAAAATAAAATACAATTTTAAAGTATGGAACACTTTATTTTGATATTGCTCACCAGTGGGTGTTAACAGCTTCGTATGTCAACAGGATTGTCAGTACTGAATATGGTTTTTGAATTTATTATCTCTCGGTTTTTTTTATTTTCGCCCTTTGATTTCTGTCACTAGATATCCATTAATATCAAAAAATGCGCATACTCCTGTCTTCATTAAATACCAAAATCCTGAAAATGAAAATATTTTGAAACTTTAGCTTCTAGGCAATACCAACTCCGCCTCTGTGGTCTAGTGGTTCACCCACCCGTGTAAGACGCAGGGGCCCCGGGTTCGATTCCCAGGGGGGGTACAATTTGTACTCGGTTTGGTTGGTGGTAGGGCTTATTTCAAGTCCACCTGGCTAGCTACCACCATCTTACCTAAGTCTGACGCCATAACAACAATTTAAAAATTGTTGTGTTCCGGCAGTTAGAGGTGAGATAGCCAGTATTTCGGGTGTAGTGCGCTTCCACCTTCGGCCTTATCGTCATTTAACATCAGGTGAGATGAAGGCCAAGCACTACACCGTTGTGTATAAAAAAAAAAAAAAAACTTTAGAAATGTATAAAAAAATTGTTTTAAAAAACAAAGAACCGACTTCAAAAGCCTACGCTACCTCTAAAAAGCAAGAAATAATATTCAAATCACTAGATACGCATTATCATTGTAATAAAACACGTATATTGAAGTCGGGTGGGGCTGGAGTACAACTTTTTTTATTCTAAAAGCCCTTTAAAAAGTTTTTCCTTTTAAAACATTTTTTTCTTTTTTTCTTTTTAGTGTAAGTACCTTCTGTATTACATTACATTATTTTCTAGGTAGAAAAATCGGTTTGGCCAAACGTAAGATAATCGCGGTCAAACATGTATACGGGTCAAACTGAGAAGAGAACCTCCTTTTTGAAGTCGGCTAAAGTACCAAAACCTTCTCTTAAATGTAACAAATACTTTTCTGAAAACCGCATTAGGTACAGCCAAACGCGAGACAATAGCAGACAAACATACATACATACATAAGGGTCAAACTCATAACCTTCTTTTTTGAAGTCGTTTAAAATACTAAAACCTTCGCCTAGGTGTAACTAATACTTTTCTGAAACCCGCATCAAAATCGGTTCAGCCAAACGCGAGATAATCGCGAACAAACATACATACATACAAACATACATACATACATACAGGTCAAACTGAGAACCTTCTTTTTTTTGTTTTATGAAGTCGGTTAAAATGCATACAAGTTTATTGAACTAGTTTATAACTGGGTTCTGATTTTAATAGGCCTGATGACTATTTTTTTATTTTATGTTACATAAATTACCTCTCAAAAAAAAAACCTTGGCAAAATAATTATTTCGCTAGCATGAAAACTGCCCGAGATATCACAGTTTGAAATGCACACAAAATGGACTCAACCCAAAAACGCTCCATACTAAGGGCTACTTAGTTATGACGTCACGCTTAAGTAGTTTGTATGAAACGCGTAGGAAATTTGTTCGGCATCTATATTAAATATTGTGTTTATCAAAATGGTTTCTTAGACAAATTCGCTGTAAATTTTATGGACTAATTAAAGGTATTATTTATTTTATTATATTTTATACTTTTTAAAATGGACTTGTCCACCCAATTTTGAAGGCTTATGCAACAAATAATACGCAATATATAAAACCAAGAGGTATACAAGCTGCTCTAAAAGTTTAATATGTTTACGATTTTTATTAGTACATATTTCGTTATTTTTAACCGACTTCAAAAAACAAAAAAAGGAGGTTCTCAGTTTGACCTGTATGTATGTATGTATGTATGTATGTTTGTCCGCGATTATCTCGCGTTTGGCTGAACCGATTTTGATTCAGTTTTCAGAAAAGTATTTGTTATACTTAGGAGAAGATTTCAGTGTTTTAACCGACTTCAAAAATGAAGGTTCTGAGTTTGACTTCTATATATGTATGTTTGTCCGCGATTATCTCGCGTTTATATTCATTATAGTCATCATCCCTATTATAATTACTTTTTTTAATGCACAAAGGGATAGTGCTTGGCCTTAACCTCACCCTCACCTGATGTTAAGTGACGATAAGGCCGAAGGTGGAAGCGCACTACACCCGGAATCTTCATCACTGAGGAACTGGTTATCTTACCTCTCTAACTGCCGGAACACAACAATTTTTAAAATTGTTATTATGTCGTCAGACTTTAGATAAGATGGTGGTAGCTAGCCAGGCGGACTTGAAGTAAGCCCTACCACCAACCAAACCGAGTAAAAATTGTACCTCCCCTGAGAATCGAACCCGGGACCCCTGTGCCTTACACGGGTGGGCGAACCATTAGACCACATAGGCGGTTGTACACGTTCGTGTACAACCGTTTGTGTTTTGATCATTATCTTAGCCGGATTGCCAAATGGTGATGGAAGCCGGTAGACAGGCGTACGAAATCTAAGTATAAATAGAATCCCGCAAAGGGAAATAGGCTATTTGACTTATTTTGGAAAACCATTTTAAATTATTCCTTATTACGTAATAAGCGCACCACATTGATATTTCAGGAAAAATCAATGTATATCATTTAAAAAAACAGTGATCAAAGTTTAACATTTTAAAACCGCGCCAAAAACGCTATTGCACTTGACACGTGACTTGTCGACGTCACTAGCCTGTAAACAATGTGATACTCTTAGCCATTTGACAGCCATCTATCGCGGATCCTTAGTCTATGGTCGTGTCAAACGCCTGAAGCCATATTTATTTACAGGCAAGTGACGTCATCAGTCAACTTAGAGCGTTTTCGCCACAGATTTTTTTTTAAAAATTATTGCATTTTTCTAGAGGATATTAATCAATTAATAGACTTAATTTAGTATATATAATAGTTGAATATGTTTTTTTACGCTAATATCTGTTAGGATGACCACAATTTGTAGTATATTATCAATGTTGTCAAATACCCTATTGTATCGAGCGAATTATTGTGATCTCGACTCGTTTTTATAATAAGTAATCGTGGATTTGTATAAATTGTTAGTGAATGTAAGCGATCATTTGGAACATTCGGTGCAGTAAGATTTGTGCAAATGGCGGACTTTTTACACATTGACTTCGGTGAACATTAAGTGATAAGTGTGATCCTACAAGTTTGAAGCAGGGATTGAAATATCGTTAAAAAAAAATAACAATGCAAAAAAAAAACGTTAAAAATACCGTTAAAACAGCGTATCGTTAAATTGAATGTGAAAACCCTCTAAGGTGGTAAATTCGATAGTGCATTAAAAATATTCTTTTAGAAAAGGCTTATTATAATATTAAGGAATTTGAAGAGGATAGACTGTAATTTAGGTACCTAATATTGTTTGTTTGTTTAAAGTTTTATGTAATATTTTATTTTTTGTTTAATGTTTAAATAATTGTTTAATTCGCCCAGTAAATGCATACCAAATGATTTTCTAGTTTGTAAGTAATTTGCAGTACCCCTATGGGGTTCTTGTTTGGAACGTATCTTGTAAACACCATAACAACTGTAGGTATACAACAAGAAGGCAAATAAAGAATATGAATATGAATATTTACCGGTCAAAATAACGTTAAATATTGTACCGGTAAAATTACCGTTAAATATAGCGTTAAATTTTAGTACCGGTAAAATTATCGGTTAAAAATTTACGTTATTAATTAGAATAATGTTATCCTCAGGAGTAAGATCGTGCGTAAACCAACATATCCCAATTAGCCATTTTCGGTTGCAGAATTTCCAAAGTAGTCACAAGTCGTCGCCCCGTTCCGTAATCGTTACTACACATGGCGACTGTGTTAGCTTTGGTTATTAAGTGTGGTAACCGTTCATACACAATGCGACCGAAAGAAGTAACAATGTGTGGTTGCTGTGTACACACGTTACTAGATCTTTTGTGTACACTAATTTTCATACACTCTTGCGCCCAGTTTGTAACTAGTGTATAAATGTGTAGTTATTGTGTGGTAATTGTGTAGTAACTGCATCACTACAATTAATATAATGTGTGGTAACGTTACGTAACTGTTACTAAACATTATCCCTTGTGATTTGAATACAATCATCATTTTGAGTCATTGCTTCTCAAACTGTACCGACAGCGTACGCGAAGGTTTGGTTATAATTTAAATAATAAATATGAGCGATAACGCATCTAAACGATTTCGTTTGACGTCGAACTTTTATAGAAAATTTGATGCATTAGTGAATCAATGAAATATATTTACGAGTAAGTACGTTTGTAAATGATGTGCTTGTTACATATGAAATATGTAGATTTTGCTGGCAATCACAATTAAATATATTTTCTTTTAGGGGTTTCACTAGAATGAATAATTTCGTTTATATTATTGGCAGCTTATTAAACACAGTAAATTGTATGTTATGCTTTAGAGGTGGATTTAGTCTTTCGTATACATGGTTTTAGGTAAAGAGCTAGGTGTAAATATTTTAACCATGCACTCAGACGACGTAGGTACCTAACTGAACATTTTTTTTTGTACTTCAGGTAAAAATTCTGACCTACCTTTCTTAGTCAGCACGAGGGAAAACGGCATTTTAAAAAAATAATCAAAACTTTGAGAATCGCTGTAAACAAAAATATACAATGCCACCATTTTGGAAATTCAGTAACAAGTAGACACATGTCGACACGTGTAGACACAATTAATTACGTCGTTTATCCGTAACTTTTAATGAATTGAAAATGTACAGATTTCTTCATTCACAACGAGCACACATATTACTATATTAATCAAATTACAATTTTGAGGTGGCCCTTTGATATATTTCAAACTATTTTACCATATCACACGATCATTTTGATTTCGCACGAAAATTTGATCTACCTATTGGTACAAAATCTTGAATATCAATAAAAATGTAAATAAAAACATGGCGAAATTAAATATATATATTTTGTCAACTGTCTGTCTCTGTCACTTTAAAATTATACGTCCATAAGTTTGAGCAATGAATGAATGATTGAGTGAATGCGAGCGAATGTTTTGTAATATCTGGTTGTGAACTGGGAACAATGTTTATACACGGCGACGTAACCGTGTGACCAAATGTTACTGTGACTCTTCCCCCATTCTGGACAACGTTACTGAACAGCGACGTAACAGCGACCAAAAGCGCGACTAGAAACAATAAGTTACCACACAAAAGTGTGGACACGAGTAGTAACGGCTACCAAAAATGGCTACATGGGATAGGTCAAACTTTCGAACAAAATGCCCACTGACCTTTAGTCGAAAAAACACAAACACTACATGCATAGTTTTCCATAAATCGCAGCAAACTGATGGAATCCTCGGGCAAGCACAAATCACACAGAGAAATATTTTGAGTCTTAAGGCACTCTAACGGCCCAGCCACGGACAGCGCGGCAGGAGGCGAGGCAGGCGGCGCGGCAGGCGGCGCGGCAAGCGAATTCAATAATCACTGCGCGGCGCATCCCGGCGAATTCGCTTGCCGCGCCGCCTGCCTCGCCTCCTGCCGCGCTGTCCGTGACCGGGCCGTATCGCAGAAAACTTACTTTTCCCTCGACGACAATTATCGAAATGTAAGGTACATATGCTATCCAAAGATTTAATACCATAAGTATAAGATTTTACTTCCTCAAATCTGTGATTAGCACAAACTGGTTCACGTACACTCCTGAAATCAGTAGACCATTCTTCAAATCCATACCTTAATGTCAGATCCAAAGGCTATTTAGTTAAAATTGGTGTTTAAAATTTAGACCAATTTTACCCAAATAGCCCATGGAAAATTGACATAGAAAAAAAGACAAATATTAAATAAGTACTTGCTATTAAAAAGAAAAAGAAGAAAAAATATATTAAGGTGGCACTCTGAACAAGAGTGGCACCGCGGTGAATTTTATCTAATATTCTAATTCTAATACAGAATTTTCAGGGTCCACAGTACGGTCTAGTCCACAGTATGGAGTATGGTCTATGGTCTAGTATTTTTAGACGGTATTGTTACATTCCCCCGTAGTCACTGCTAGAAGTAGATAGCAAAACTGCTAAAAGTGGCCGTTTTTGACACATTTACTATCTACTTCTACAAATAACTACGAGGGAATGTAGTGATACCTTCTAAAATACTAGATAACTAGACCAATGGGTCGATAAAACTCCACGTAAAACATTATTAAAATATTTTTTTATTAATAATTTATTAAATAAAAACCTCTGAGGGCGCATCTGAAATTTGGTATACTGATTGTAGATTGATTGTAGAGATCAATAATTATTGAAAACTCCCCACTCCTCCCCCGCTTGCGTCCTGATATATGCAGGGTTTAAAGGTCAAGTGAAAATATTAGATTATACAAACAGGTTATTAAACAACTAATTAACAGGGTATTTAACAAACAGGTTAAAACCTGTTTGTTTATTCTGGTGATTTTAAACCATATTCGGGTTTAAAAACCCGAATATGGTTTAAAATCACGACCACGTATTTTTATTTCATCAATGTGCTGAAAACATAGTCGTGGTTTTAAACCATAATCTAATTCAAAACCGGTTTATTACAATTATTTTACACTCTGATATATAGGTGACCTAGGGTTACAATTGAAATCGGGTTTAATTCCTATAAAAGGTTTTATTGTTTTAATAGCTTCATTTGTTGCCAAATAATGACTATCCTAGGTTTTCCCCCCAGGCGGAGTTGTGATTAGGTGGTGGGGGGTAAAAATGAACCCCAAAATAGAATTTTTGCGGTTTTTCAGTTATATCTCGTAAATGACTTACAATATTGAAATCTGTCCTTCATAAAGTTGTAGTGCATTTAATCCTGCATAAAATAACTAGAGACTAGAAGTCAAAACGATTTTTGTTCCATAAAAATGTAAAATACGTCCAACTTTGAGGTACATAAGAACGGGTAGTCCAAAAAATATGAATCTAGGCTAATTCTATGCAAAATTAACTAGTGAATCTGCAGATTAACTGGTCAAGTCAGTTAAAATGCGAATTTTTTCTTAAGGTAGACGATTTCCTCACTTTAACTAGTAAATCTGCAGAATACCGGATGATACACCGTTAAAGTGCAGAATACAATGAGTGAAATAGCCAAGGCTTCAGGAAATTTAATTAAAAGACCTATGCTCCCGCGGGACGCTCGCTCCACTCGCTCGGCTCGCGCGTGCTTGGTCGCAATACTAACCTAACCTAACCTAACCGAATGAACTCTTTAAGACTTTTTCCATCGGGGGGCTGCCCCACCCGGGATCCCTTGTTTTCGCATAATGTTATTATACCTAATTTGATTTGGCATAACGGATTTGGCATAATCTTTTTTGTCATAATAATACTTTGGCATAATTGCTTTTTGGCATACTATTTATATTGGCATAATTATCATTTAAACTAATTTGTTTTCGCATAATGTTATTAGGCATATTGTCTATTCGCCTAATATTATTTAGACATAAAAATCAAAAACAATAGGAATAAATATTTTTACGCACTTATTTATTTTCATTCAAAAGGGGTAGGTATTGTATTAAAATGCTAAAAAATCAGAACACATACGACCTAAATATCGACTCATAAAACATCTATTTTTAAAATACCGAAAATCCTTAATGCCGATATCCAATAGACCGAAACTTGAAAGATCAATTATTAAATGACTGATAATAGTTCGAAACCCTGAAAGTTAAAATGCCGATAGTTCAAAATCCCGAGTGTCTGTTTAGGTCTATTAGGTGCGACGACGAGCGAGCGTAGCGAGCGAGGAGGAGGTAAGGTTCCATTGCGACCAACAACGCACGAGCCGAGCAAGCAAAGCGAGCGTGCCGCGGCAGCGGCCGGCGAAGTGCCAGAACCGACCTGCTGGCATGTAACCCTCAATTAACCTTCGGTTTTTTAAGCTTCGGGATTTTGTATTTTAGGTAAAATCTTCTTTCGTGATTTTAAACGTGTATGCGTTAATAATATTATGCGTGTTTAAATTTATGCTAAAGAATATTATGCTTAAGCATGATTATGCTTAAAGTAGTTATGCTTAAGAAAATTATGCATAAGCTGTTATGACTAAATAATATTATGCGTAAACATCATTCGGCGAAATCATATTATGCTATGACATATTATGCCTTAAAATTTTATGCAAATACATAGGGAACCGCCCCACCCCCCAGTCTCTCCGCTTTTATGTCTACCCCTATTATGCTATTGCACATTTTCTTCAATAAAAGAGAACCTGTTTCCGTACTTTAACTGATCCTTGGTCGTTAATCTGCAGATTATCTAGGGAATCTGCAGATTCACTGATTTCCGCACTTTAACTGTGACATATACAGTATAACTAGCAGCCGGCCGCGGTTTCACCCGCGTGGTTCCCGTTCCCGTGGGAATATTGGGATAAAAAGTATTCTATGTTTTAATCTAGGCTAACTACTATCTGTGTGCCAAATTCCAACCAAAACCGTTCTGTAGTTTTTGCGTGATTGAGGAACAAACATCCAAAAATCCAAACCCACAAACTTTCACATTTATAATATTAGTAGGATACTACTTTACTAATAGTTTTTTGGGTAGGGCCATACTCACACATTTGGAATTATGTGTTGCCGTCTTGATGTCCAAACTTTATCCTCACAGTTTTAATTCTGTAAAAGATTTTCGAAAACAAAGTGGTAGAGAAAATTCCGCCGCGCTAAACAAAACATTTTTTAAACACAGTTACTGGAAAAAAATGTTTATCAAGTTTATTAGCCTCAATTATATAAAGTGGAATAGTTTGGCTACTGATCAGTATTTTTATTTGGGATAAACCATAGACATAGAAAAATTTTCGCTGCACTCAAGAAGACCAACAAAGCGTGGAAAAGAGAAATTAACATCATACGGACACGGTCTATGTAAAAAATCATATACCCTCCGTTTTGGCTTCGCCGTAGTCGGGTTAAAAAGAGACAAAGGATCAAGTGACATGTGCCAACATTTTTTACAGTCAGAGCCCCTAGCGTCCCGCCTAGCAAATGAGCAATCACAGTTTGTTTAAAATATTTTTTAATCTTAATTAGAACTTAAAATAAAGGTATCGTGGAGCTATGGTGTCTTCTGCTCTAAGTGATTGTGATGTGACAAAAAGAAACAATCCAAGTAATCACACTTTTCAAAGGTAAATAAAATGTTGCCACACATTTCTCTAAAACCAAATTTCGCTACATTTATTCGTTTATCGACAAAAAAAACAGTATGGAACATAGTTTACTAACTTCCTTTGCCATAATATAGTCATATTTTATGAATCTAAGTCATATTTTACGTATCTCATATAAAATGTATTGATTCGTTTTCGGATCACCTGTTTATTGACTTTGTTGTTCTTTGACATTCTATTTCTATGGGAAAAACTCTCATAGTTTAAATTTTGAATAAGATATTTAAAAAAATGGTAAAAGAAATTCCGCCACGCGACACAAAACATTTTTTTAACACAGTCACTAGACAAAAATGTTAAAAAGTTTATTATTTCATATAGTGGAATAACTTAGCTATTTACCAGAATTTTTTTCTTTGGCAAATCCTTATTGTTTTAATTCTGTAGAAGATTTTCGAGAAAACTAATGATAGAGAAAATTCCGCCGCGCAAAACAACACATTTTGTTAACACAGTTACTAGACAAAAATGTTCAATAAATTTGTCTATAACAAAAATATTTAATAAGTTTATTATTATACAAAGTGGAAAGGACAATATGACAATAAATTAAATTTCGTATATCTAGTAACGCCTAGTCTGCCTGTAAAATATCAATTAAAAATACCCAGTAGTTTAGTCACAAGAATCAATTTTTGGATTTTAACATTTTCTACATGCTGTATCTATTATTAGGTTATTGCGGGACAAGTCAAAAACCCCTACACAGTATAATTAACACAACGTTGCCAAATTGTACCTTATGCTCAAGCCGTAAGAGTCATTTTTAAACGACACGCTTTAGCGTGTCATCTAAAAATGTGCGAATGAGACAAAATCTACTTCGAACAAACAATAAAGTTGACAACGTTTCAAAATCTTTAATCTGTGTAAAAATGTGTATTTATTATGATTTAATTAATTACGAAAACAGAAGGCACATATTTTTTTTCTTTTCCAAAAAAAAATTGATTAAATGTCCAAATGTGCCAAAGTCCTACACCTTGTCTACACGTTTACCTACAGTGGCATCTCTTTAAAGTTTTATGGAAATTGAAATAAATGCACTTCAAACCAACCTGTATTTTATTAAACAGATTCAAACGTTAACAATATCGATTTTAATTTCGTAAATAAAAAAAATGTTTCGCTGAAAACTTCGGTTTTAGCAGTATCATGAAGTCCACTTAGGCACTGTTACATTACGACTGTCTGCCATTACAAATCCTTCAGAAAACTTGATATTATTTTCGAATAAAGTAAAAATTAACTAAAATACTAAAAGAAACATTCAAAACACAAGCGAATAATATTTTGACACTTGACAGCGACAGTTTTTTTCTGTGAATGCTCGTTGTCCAGTTTTTTACGCTGTTACAATAGGAAGTATTACTTCTACAATGCCTTATTATAATTTCACAGTTTTCGAGTACACCGAATGTCGCTGCTGTAGCTTTACGGACATATCAAGAGTGATATTATGGTAACACTTGGTATTGCCACGTGGTTCCCTTTGAATATTGCCCGCTGGGACCCACGAGACAAAAAGAATAAAGTTAAGGTAAAAAAAATAAAAAATGGTATGGGTTGAAACAGTCTATATTACTAATATTGGTTTACACCTTACATGAGAAAAAATTCACAAATCTAGCTCAGCGACAGGGGTCGCTACATGGATTCTATTGGTTGGTGTGTGTCGGGTCGCAAAGAGTAAAAGTTACAGTTTATATTAAATTATCATCCCTAATTGGAAAATACCACGGTTCACAATATTTAAAGGGTAAAAAAGCACCGACCTCGTGTGTCCTGTATTTACTAATGAGGGATTATTTAGACCTCTGAACTCCCTGGAGGATTATCATGTAGTTGTGGACAGCAACTCATCAGCACATGACGTGGCACGTGGTAGACCCAAAGACTATCAATGAAATTAATTTCCCATAGCTGAAACAAACGTGTAGGATTAACCAAACTGAAAATTAGACTTTGAACACGTTGTGGCTATGCAACATGGCGGCGTGGCGTGGGGAAAATGTTTTCAACTTCTTACCAGGTCTTGCTAAAGCAGCAATCCTGATTAGCAGGATTTCAAACCGCCTGCTCCCTCCACCCGTTTGAAATTTTGCCTGGCTGACTCCTCAAGCCACGGCAAGTAACCTTCGAAGATCCTGGCAAACCTTCAGGCCAGCGACCAGAAACAAACGATGGTCTGCAACTTGAGGTTTTACCTGTAATAAACACCACCTCAGAAAATGTTCATGGCGTCTTACGAAGTCTGCCTTGAAACAGATATCACTCCACTTACCTCAGTAGCGTTTTTCTCTCTCTAAATTATTCGACCGACTTCGGCCGCGTTAAATAAAATAATCAAAATTCTTTCTCAACACACATGTCATCTTTTTTCCTGAAAACTGAAGGCTCGCTTGGTGTTGCCCTAACCCGCTTCGATACTCCTTCCAAAACGTTCCGTTTTCCGAAATTCGAACACACTTGGAAATTAAATAAAATTACCAAATATTTTGCAAACAAAATTTAACCTACAGAAATAAATATCTGTGCGTCTCCTGACTATAAAACTTTTGGACAAAACGCAAAGAACTGTCAATCGACGCTTCAGCTAGCAAAAAGGTGTTCGCGCATAACTTCAACAAAAGTGTCAGATGGAAGAGCGTGACACGAGATGGCAACACCGTAGCTCCGAAATCTGCCTTCCTATTGGGCGTTGTTGCTATTGGTCAGAATCATCACGCGCGGCACGCGCCATCTTCTATCGTCTAATTCCTTGCTAAACTGAAGCGAAATTTGAGAGACTTTGCTCTGATTCTCAATGTTTATTATTTTCAAAGCCTTATGCAAATAATAAAAAATTTGAAAAGACATTTATTAAAGTTGCGACTGCTACAAAAAACAACCAATGACGTTTAAGGGGAGGTGCCAATTCCTGCAAAATACTGAAAACTACCATTTCGCTTGCGCGCCAAGATTTAAACTTGTGGATTGTCAGAACACAACGTTACAATACCCCCTCTCCTGAAAAAAAGGCGCTGCCCTCAGCGTCCTCAAACTACAAAACCTACTATCAACACTAAAAACTCTATTGAACGCAACGATGCAACAAACCATGTCGACCGTCAACCCAAAAAAACATGAAATACCCTGGACGTACAACCCATCACCGTGACATCACATTTGACGACACAGGACATCCACCTAACGAGACAAAACGAAACAAAACAAACCGCACAAACAAAACATTTACAACGCAAAACCGGTTGTAAACCGAAAAAGGAGTCAAAACTACGCTCCAAAAAAAATTTTACATTCACTAAAATATGCGAATGCAACAACAGTTGTTGTGACTGTACAACGACTAAATATTCAAAAAAATAAAAAAAACAAGTTCGTGACATGAATTTCAGTCACCCAAATAGAAAAAAATCTTCAGTCAACCAAATAGAAAATTATCTTTTAGTAACAACTCGTCGCAACATTGGAATATGAATTGAAAAGAAAATAAGTTTCACTACCTCCCTGACAAGAGCAAACAAAAAAAAATATCAAGATTTACCCGAATCTACACCATGGTAAAAAAAATAGATTCGACACTTGTAACAAAAGGTGAATTCTAACTCATTAGAGATTCGAACCACACAAAAAACTAAACCAGGCCTCCATCTACCTATAGCTTGGCTACCGGCAATTCCCTGCTCTTTCACACCCAAATTCCTCCGCATGCAATCGTCATACATTCATTCATCACCATTTGTCCATTCATACTTCACCGTGCAAACTAATAGTGTCACACTGAAAATAACTGTAAACACCACACAGAGACACACGCTTCGTGTGCCAAATTTTTGTGTATTTGACACACTACTAGAGAAGATGTAATAAGTGCCCTAAGCTTTTAAATCCTTAATATGCCAAGAACCTATAGATTGACCATCAGAAACTCTTTCCAAATCATACACCAAAGGCGATAAAACTTTCTTTACCCTACATTTCTCAAATTTAGGTGCCAATTTGGCCATTTTAAATTTCTGCGCATCACTCTGAGTAAATGTTCTCTTCCACACAACATCACCTACAGAAAATGTTTCCGCTCTTCTTCTTAAGTTATAGTGAGTGGTGTTCTCAGCATGGGCTTTTAATAAGTGCTCGCGTACCTTTTCGAAAATCGTCTTTAAGACGTGAAATTCACCGGCGTATTCGTCCCTAGGTACCCCAGGTTCGTATTCCTTATCTGTGTCTTTATAAAAGGTACCACTGATGACGGGTTCCCTAGCATGTACGAGAAAAAATGGTGAAAATCCAGTGGACTCGTTCACGGCACTATTTATTGCTAACTGAATTTTCGGCAATTGTTCATCCCATGTACGATGATTATCTTTAACATAAGAAGAAACAGCTGTCATTATGGTTTTGTTGTATCTTTCAACCAAATTTACTTGAGGTGTGTAACGCGGGGTAAAATGGAGTTTCGGAACTTTATAACGTTCGAGCATTTGGCGGAACTCAGATCCTGTGAATTGCACTCCGTTATCAGCAATTACAGTTTCTGGGACGCCGTGTACTAATATTACGCGTTGTTCCAAGTTTTTCACCACTTCCGCACAAGTAGCACGTCTCATAGGAAAAATTAAACAATATTTAGAAAAGCAACAGGTAACTACCAAAAGATAAACAAACCCAGAACGAGACCTTGGCATTGGCCCAACGATGTCTACGGATAAAACCTGGAATGGTCTATGGCAGACTTTCGGTTTACCCATTAAGCCTGGAGTTGCCTTTTGTGATGGTTTGTATGCGGCGCAAGTGTCACAGTGTTTAATGAAATCAACAATGTCTTTGTACATTCCTGGCCAATAATACCGTAGACAAAGGCGTCTATGGGTTTTGAAAACCCCCAAATGAGCCGCTGTTGGTTCACAGTGGTTCTCCTTAATAATGGCCACTCTCTGGTCCCTTCGTACTACCAGCTTCCAATCAAATTCACTCAATAAATTAAATTTACACTTTGAAAAACGATACAAATTACCATCCTTTACACAAAAATTAGGAAAATTAAGTGGATGCGACTTACAACCATTGAAAATTTTATCAAACCACTCGTCCTCCACAGAGTTGATCACGTTTAAGGTGTTAGCGTCCATAAGTCTGGATAACGCGTCTGGAACCACATTGTCCGTGCCTTTTCTGTGCTCAACCTGAAAATCGAATTGAGACAGTCGACAAAACCAACGTGCCAGTCTACCTGAAGGGTTCTCCAGCTTAGTAAACCATTTTAGAGATGAATGATCCGTGACAACTTTAAAAGGACGAGATCCCAAATAAGGTTCAAATTTCTCGACCGAAAACAAAACAGCTAAGGCTTCCCTTTCTGTAGCACTGTAATTTCTCTCTGCTTTATTTAAAGAACGACTAACAAATGCAATAGGGTGATCATGTCCGTCAATTTCCTGAGATAACATTCCTCCTAACCCATATGAAGATGCATCACAATGCACAGTAAAAGGTTTCTCAAAATCTGGTACAGCTAAAACTGGTGCTGTAACCAGGGCATTTTTTAAAGTATTAAAGGACTCTTCGGCTTCCTCCGACCAAGAAAAAGGTGGCGCATTCTTCCCACTACACGTCAACTTATTTAGTGGTGCGGCAATAGTCGAAAAGTTACGGATAAACCGTCTATACCAGGAACATGTTCCAAGGAACATTTTGACCTCACGACTTGAAGTTGGCGTAGGAAAGTTCAAAATTGCGGAAACCTTCTCCGGATCAGTTCTCAGACCGAATTCGTCTACAACGTAACCTAAATATTTAATAGAACTTCGGAAAAATTTAGATTTTGTAAAATTGATAGATAAATTGGCTTCTTTAAGCTTGTCAAACACCCGTTTTAAAAGTAGTAAATGCGTTTGGAAATCAGAACTACAGATAATAATGTCATCAACGTAACAGTAAACTGTTCCGTTGTCAATATCACTGCAGAACCCGTGACCCAACAACCTATCCATCAAACGTTGCTGTCTAGCCGGAGCTCCGCACAGTCCAAACGGCATCACCTTAAATTTAAAGATACCTCTTCCGGGAACGGTAAAACTAGTCTTATCCTGCGACTCAGCTTGGAGTGGAATTTGCCAAAAACTGGAGCTTAAATCTATCGAGGATAAGTACCTAGCCTCCTTAAGGCTGTCAAGTATCTGAGGCATGTACGGAATAGCATATGCATCGCCCTTGGTAACGGCGTTAAGCTTCCTACAATCAAGACAGAATCTCCAATCGCCATTCGCTTTCTTGACTAATAGAACGGGATTATTCCACGGACTTTCACTAGGTGTTACAACGTCTAATTCCAGCATTCTATCCAATTCGTCGTTTAAGGCTTTTTTCTTTTCCGGAGACAACGGATACTGTCCTATCCTAATAGGTGTGGCCTCTCCCGTATCAATTACATGCTCAGTTAAAGAGGTCCTTCCTAACCCAATCCTTTCCGAAGAAATTGATTCAAAGTCTTTCACCATTGAATCAGCCAATTCTCTTTGACTAAAAGACAAACTATTATACGACTGAATACTATTTATTTGTTCCGAGTGAATTGAACTACAATTATTAAAAAATGGTTTAGGAGCGTTCCTATAATCTATCTGATCAAAAATGTTCTTCCCTAAATCGAAACATCTCCAAAAATCACAACCTAGTATCACCTCCGTGACTATACTAGGAATCACAAAAAATTTCACTACCCGGCTAATTTTACCAAAAGTAACCGGTACAAAAATAAACCCTAAAGATTCTAGTTGAACCCCATTTGCAACACTACACGACCTGTCTACACGCTCCTGTAGTTCAAACCCAAACTTTATAAATTGTTTGTGTGCATTGTTCCCTAAAATTGAGATACAAGCACCTGAATCTAATAAACCAATAATTTCAAAATCATTTACTTTAAATTTTAAGTAAGGCCTAACATCATTTTCACTAGGTGCGAAGAGAACCGAAGCGATGCTACGAAAAGATTTAAATTTACCCTCACTATCCAATAAATTTGTACCTCGGTTCTCACCAACTAGTTTTTTGTCTGTGGTAAACCTTTAAAACTTGTGCCCTTACTGCAATTCGGACACGAAGTGACAGTAAAACCTACTTTGCCACATTTGAAACATTTTATATTTTGGGGTGTCACTTTACATAACCTAAAATTGTGGTTACCCTTGCCACATTTATAACACACTCGTTGGTTTGCAGAAGGCATGGAATTAGAATTAAACTGTTGTGATGTTGTTGGCGGTCTACTAGTGTTGTGTGTTGCTACATAATTAACTTGTTTTGCTTTACCCTTGTAGCAAAACTCCTGACTCAGAAAATTCGACTTGGTCGGTTCCACAAAAAAATCTGAACGTTGGCGAGCAGATTCAAGCTTACGACATTTTGTCTTCAAATCGGAAATTGTAGTAATATCTAACAAAGCTAACTGTTGGGAAAAATATGGTCTGATGTTGTGCAAAAGGATTTCAAGCTGCTTCTCCTCCGGCAGTGGTGATTTCAGTCTGTTGAATAGGCATGCCATTACTGAAAAATAAATGTGTGTTGGCTCCTCCATTCCTTGTGTTCGTGAACGGATCTCACCCAGTAACCTGTAATCATAATCAACCGGGTCGAATTCTTCGAGCAACAAAGATTTTAATTCTGCCCAACTGTCAACCTGACTTTTAATGCCACGATACCATAGCAAACCCTGTTCTGAAAATAATTGAGCAGCCGAGTTGAACAACTTGCCGTCAGAAACACCATATGAAACTTGGAGCTCGTCGACACGTTCCAAAAATGAACGAGGGTCTGTGGTCCCGTTGAATCTCAAGTTCCACTTTGCCACATTCCTATCACCAGAACATTCCGCAACTGCTACTACTGGCACCGGTTCCACCTGTGTGTCGCACTGTTCAGGATGCTGTGCTCTTGTTGACAAGAAAAACTTTTCAGAAACTGACAATAAAAACTCGATTGCGCTAGACAACTCTGCCTTTTGTGACAAAACAGCAGGGTCATCCGACACAACTCGCAATAGCCTATGATGTAAGTGTCGTACCAAACCACGGCATCTGCTCAAACAATGTGCTGTAACAGATTTTCCACTAAGTTTTGCTTTTAATTCTTTAATTTTATCTGAAATAATTTTAAGTTCTGAACTACTTTCAAATTCTGTTTCCATGATTACCTCAGAGGGACACTCAATAAGAAGTTGTTTTAGTTGCTTTCTCAACAAAGGCACTGTAGATGTCGGTGTTTCAGACCTAATTGTCACTTCATAAGTAAGTTCATCTTTTAAGAGTGAATGTACTAAAATTTCTAAATCCATTGTTAAGAACTGGTGGTATTTCCCTCACAATCAATTTAAATAAAGGGTAATGTTAAATTATCCAACACTAAATCAGAGAAAACACAGTATTCAAGAAAATTATTTGTAATTGTATTGACCACAACGACACACCGCTTGTAACAATATTGTAATATTCACCCAATTGTATAAAATGTAATTTTAACAAAATGTATCAAATTTATAAATCACTGTATGGACTTTAAATTTAACAAAATGTATTCTTTGTAAAAACAAAATAAATTTTTAAGTTGAAAACTGAAATCTTTCTCTGAAAGTATGAATGTGTACACAACACTAGATTGTTACCAAATGTAAAATCTGATATTTATGTCTGTTTAGTTACAGTTTATCATGAAAACAATATAACTTGAAGTTAACTTTAAAACATGAAACATGTAGGTACCTGAACATATAAATCTTATGATAACCCTAGTTTTATAAAAACATATAACACATAACATAAAACATAGAACAAAGCTTAACACTTAAAAATTTAAAGGAAATAAAACAACCACACTTGTGTTTTTTTTTCACTTTATAACATTCACAATAGCAGCACACCACAACATAAAATTACAAACTAGAACCTGTGGTATTCCAACCTAAAAACAATTTCCATCTATGCCGCTACTGTTGCTTACCAAAAAGACAAATTCTAAGCAAAATGTTCCAAAGAAAAGTATTAAATTGAAAAAAAAAAAAATCTTTACTGTGGTTATGTTGTTCAAGCACAAAAAATGACTTTTAAATGTTGTTCACACAATAAAAATGAAGCTAAATATTCTTATTTGAAAAATATATGACTCTAAGTTACACAAAATACATAAATGACTCTAGTAAATACTTTCAAAATATGATTCTAAGTTAAGCAAAATATATAATGACTCGACTGTAAACTTTTACCAAAACACAAAAACACTCCCCTACTCTCTCCTACCCTCTCTCAATCAGTACTAAAATCATTCCATAAGTAAGCCAAAGGGGTGGGCCAGGACAGTTGTTACACACTCAATATACCCTGCGGTCCGGGCCCAGATATGAGAAAGTTGGGGATGTTGCTGACCAAAACACACCAAACAATAACTTTAAATAAATGTGGGCGCCATTTGCCACGTGGTTCCCTTTGAATATTGCCCGCTGGGACCCACGAGACAAAAAGAATAAAGTTAAGGTAAAAAAAATAAAAAATGGTATGGGTTGAAACAGTCTATATTACTAATATTGGTTTACACCTTACATGAGAAAAAATTCACAAATCTAGCTCAGCGACAGGGGTCGCTACATGGATTCTATTGGTTGGTGTGTGTCGGGTCGCAAAGAGTAAAAGTTACAGTTTATATTAAATTATCATCCCTAATTGGAAAATACCACGGTTCACAATATTTAAAGGGTAAAAAAGCACCGACCTCGTGTGTCCTGTATTTACTAATGAGGGATTATTTAGACCTCTGAACTCCCTGGAGGATTATCATGTAGTTGTGGACAGCAACTCATCAGCACATGACGTGGCACGTGGTAGACCCAAAGACTATCAATGAAATTAATTTCCCATAGCTGAAACAAACGTGTAGGATTAACCAAACTGAAAATTAGACTTTGAACACGTTGTGGCTATGCAACATGGCGGCGTGGCGTGGGGAAAATGTTTTCAACTTCTTACCAGGTCTTGCTAAAGCAGCAATCCTGATTAGCAGGATTTCAAACCGCCTGCTCCCTCCACCCGTTTGAAATTTTGCCTGGCTGACTCCTCAAGCCACGGCAAGTAACCTTCGAAGATCCTGGCAAACCTTCAGGCCAGCGACCAGAAACAAACGATGGTCTGCAACTTGAGGTTTTACCTGTAATAAACACCACCTCAGAAAATGTTCATGGCGTCTTACGAAGTCTGCCTTGAAACAGATATCACTCCACTTACCTCAGTAGCGTTTTTCTCTCTCTAAATTATTCGACCGACTTCGGCCGCGTTAAATAAAATAATCAAAATTCTTTCTCAACACACATGTCATCTTTTTTCCTGAAAACTGAAGGCTCGCTTGGTGTTGCCCTAACCCGCTTCGATACTCCTTCCAAAACGTTCCGTTTTCCGAAATTCGAACACACTTGGAAATTAAATAAAATTACCAAATATTTTGCAAACAAAATTTAACCTACAGAAATAAATATCTGTGCGTCTCCTGACTATAAAACTTTTGGACAAAACGCAAAGAACTGTCAATCGACGCTTCAGCTAGCAAAAAGGTGTTCGCGCATAACTTCAACAAAAGTGTCAGATGGAAGAGCGTGACACGAGATGGCAACACCGTAGCTCCGAAATCTGCCTTCCTATTGGGCGTTGTTGCTATTGGTCAGAATCATCACGCGCGGCACGCGCCATCTTCTATCGTCTAATTCCTTGCTAAACTGAAGCGAAATTTGAGAGACTTTGCTCTGATTCTCAATGTTTATTATTTTCAAAGCCTTATGCAAATAATAAAAAATTTGAAAAGACATTTATTAAAGTTGCGACTGCTACAAAAAACAACCAATGACGTTTAAGGGGAGGTGCCAATTCCTGCAAAATACTGAAAACTACCATTTCGCTTGCGCGCCAAGATTTAAACTTGTGGATTGTCAGAACACAACGTTACAGTATGGTGTCATAAATCTCAGCAATGAAAGTTGCCGTATGAACAGCGTTGTTGCATGATGCCGTAGCTCGAGTCGCTGCAGTAGATATCAAGAAAAACACTGTTTTAATCGAGCCAAGGAAATAATAAGTACATTGAGCATTAAATGGCGCCAAAAGTTCATTTCGCGGCTTGTCACCTGTCAATACTATTCTGTGACCTAACTAGGTAAGTAATAGTAGTTTGTTACACAAGGGATGTAAGTGAGCTATTACAGAACAAGATCCAATTTGGCGCCCGTGCGAGTGCAGCTCGCAAAGGGCGCTAATGGATCGAGTGCACCCGAGATATTTAGACGCCCGAGCGAGCGTAGCGAGCGAGGGCGAATATAGTTCGAGGGTGTAATAGCTACTTACAACCGAGGTAAGCATACTATTTTACATCATTCTTGCGAGGTAATAAAAAAAAACAAAAACATTAAAACAAAAATAAAAATAAAACGTTAAAGGGTTATTTCATTGAAAACTCGTGGGGTTGATCAGACCATTAAACTGAACAACTTTCATTATGGGACCAACCTCGAAATCACGAAAAAAAATCAGCTGTTTTTGCATTGCAGAATTTTGCATACCTAGCTTGAAATGAAATTAAATGCCGCCATTTTCATTGTTTTTTTTTCAGCCAAAAGTTTCGTCAGTTTATAATAAAAGAAAAGAGATTGGTTCACTAAGGAGTTTTAAATGCTTGAATTGTAAAGTAACTTTACAGTTAAAGCATTCACCATCCTTGAATTGTAAAGTGATTTGAAAATGGAACGTTCTATCTAAACAATGCACTGTGTTGCACATGCCAACTTACACAGCCTCATACTAGTATAAGTAAATCCTAGTTACCGAGCAAGTATGATGTAAACAATATTTACAAAGGGAGTTTAATTTCGTACTTGTTTTTGTGGTATTAAGTTTGTTCAAAAAAAAAATATTTTTATTTCGCTCCTAGGAATTATTTGATAGTTTCAAAATACTTCTATGAACTAGTGTCTACAGTGTTATCATTTATTTTAAATTCAAATTAAATCAAAGTAAATATATTATCTACAACCTTATTTAAAATTTTAAATAGAATCATTTAATATAGAATATATACATAAACATACATAATTAACATTAGTAAGTACTTACCTTTAATTTATTCTAACGTTAAGCACCATAAAATTAAGAGTTTTTTTCTCTCATTTCTTAACTAAGTACAATATTTAGATAAGGAAATTTCATTGACTGTATAGACAATAAGTTAAAAGAGCGGAGTCTCCTGGCACAGGCATCTTTTTGCTTAAAAAGGGGCTTCAATAAATTATTGTTATTTTAGTCATAAGAAAGTGAATAAATCTTATTTTATTTTTTATTTTTTTATTTATTGTCGCATTGTCCTCTCCACGTTGTATATATTATAGTATAATAATTGGACTTTTTATCAGTTTTTTTCTGTGAAAATCTTTATGGTGGGATAATTGGGCTATTGATCAGTATTTTTTTCTTGGGCAAATTCTCTTAACCTTAGAATATCGTCGTAACCAGGATAAATCAGCTCAGAACACCCCCAAGAACACCTGTTCTAAGTGGTTTGCTTTGTCTCAAAAATACATGGTGGTGCACCTAGATCTCCCACTAATAAATCATGTAGTGAACGGATGCACGGGAGGAGATGGGGGGGGGGTGTATTTCAAGACGGAAGCGTCGGAGGGGTGGGGAATTTTTCATTTTTAAAACCTAATATTCCAAGCCTAATATAAAAGTTACCCTCCCCATATTTATGTGATCCTGGTACTTTGGTGCCATACTAAGAAGTTTTTTTTTTTTATCATTTTTGATTATTTGATTTGAGTAGATAGATAGATAGAACCAATACATAGATTACCCCTTATTTTATTGTACTATTTTTGTAGCTGGTTGAAAAAGGAACGAACTGCATGTCGAAACTGAAAGTAATTTAATTAATTTTGTTTGCCGGTTGAATATGGATCTCAAAGTAAAAAATCAAACCAAATACTAACTAGTTCCCAAAGTACTTTCGTGTTTTATTTCAACTCAAATGAATTTAAACCGGTTTAAAGTGGTAAATATATTCACCGGTATAAAAATCGCCAGTTGAATGTGGAAGTGGCCATATTTGAGTTTTTCAAAATTTTACGACAATTTTTGACTGATAAATAGGATTAAAAAAAAATCACGCCAAAGCTGTATTTTGGGATAACCTGCTCTTAAGTTAATGTAAGTGGAGCTAATAGTATTTAGACATAAGTTTAAGTATATAATTTTCAGATAAAGATTATTAAAATCAAATGTTTATCATTTTTTTTTTTTTAGTTTATCATTCTTGGGCCATTGCTTTTTGTTTTATTCATAAATAACATAAATAATTGTTTTAAGCACAGTAAGTTTCTTTTATACGCCGATGATTTAAAAATTTATATGAATATTAACACACCTGAAGATTGTTTGAAACTGCAGAGTGATTTAGACCGTCTTTCCACCTATTGCACAGTCAATAAATTACAACTTAATATTAGTAAATGTAAGGTGATAACTTCCACAAAAAAAATAACCCTATTACTCATAATTATAGTCTATGCAGCACCATACTTGAACGAGTATCACTGATTAGAGATTTAGGCTTAATGATTGACTCGAAGTTGCATTTCGATACTCACATTGAACATATTACTAATAAGGCTTTTCAAATGTATGGATTTGTGGCACGAACTTGCAAACCATGTAAAATTACAAATTACAAATTGATTTATTTGCCATAAATAGGGTGATACATGAATGTGGTGTTATTATAAAATTAGGGATAAGATTCTTGAAGCCTATTTAGCCGTATTCAACAGCATGCAAACTTATGGTAATTTATCACTAAATAATGATACATTTCATAGCATCGATCACACTCAACACAATAAACAACTATGATTTAAATTTAAAAAAGTCTTCTATTGAATAAAATGTATTGTTAATCAGCCATTTCCTTAATGAAACACAAAATTTATTATATTGTAATTGTTTTATGTCATTGGGTATTTTATTGTAAATTTTTATACACATCGAATAACTGTTTCTTTGGAAGCGTTTTGTTTTTGGCACGGTATTAAGAATAAGTTCATTCACATTTCTCAAGTTTACTTGTGTTGCATCTTTTGTCCGCATAAACAAGTGCCCATTTTGCTTAACATATTTTCCTATCTCCAATATATAGAGACATGGGACTGGCATAATATTCATTGATTTAAAATATGGTTTGCAAGATACATCCGGTGCAATGTTGCATATGGCACGGATGCATTTTTTTTGTGCAACAAACACCTTTTTTATATTAGTTCCATTACCCCAGATTAATAGACCATACCTTATTACCGATTCGACATAAGCATGATATGCCATGATCGCTGTTTCTTTATTTGCCAGTAAAGCAAGCTTGTACAATGCAAACACAAACCTATTTATTTTACCACACACTTTTTCTATCTGGTCTTTCCACATTAATGTCACATCTATAATTAAGCCTAAATATGTCACATTAGTCGCATTCGAGAGAATTTGTCCATTTATGTCAACGTTAATATTTTGATTTCGAAAATTATTAAAGTTAATTAAGCATGTCTTATTTAAATTAATGTCAAGATTATTTTTATTAAGCCATTCAATTATATATGTCATTGTGTGTATTATGTCTATTTTGTGTTGTTCTATGTCACTATTTTTGTTAGTTGTTATCAATACTGAGATGTCATCAGCAAACAATGTCAGTTTGTGATTTGAAATGCTATATATGTCATTAATGTAAATCAAAAATAATAGTGGTCCAAGTATACTACCTTGGGGGACCCCTATGTTATTGAACTCTAGTTTAGACCTAGATACATGCCTAGTATATTTCGTATCCAATTGCTCTATTTCAACACATTGTGTCCTATTTTCTAAATATGATTTTAACCAATTATATGCAGGACCCCTAATACCATAATTGTCTAATTTTTCCAGTAGTAGACTATGCAAAACGCGATCGAATGCTTTTGACATGTCGAGAAAAATCACGGAGGTAAATTTCTTTTCATTTGTGTTTTGCAAGACATCATTAACCAAATGAAATAAAGCTTGTGTTGTTGACTTGTTTTTTTGGAAACCATATTGATTCTTGTTTATAACGTTAAATTTATTAAAAAAGGATACAAGTTGATCATACATTGCCCTTTCAAAAATTTTTGCAAATATTGAGATTAAAGTAATTGGTCGGAAATTTGTCATGTCAGTGTTGTCACCTTTTTTGTATAACGGTTTGACAACAGCTACTTTCAATCTTTCTGGAAAAGCACCAGATTCTAGAGAAGAAAGAGAAAGAGAAAGATCTGAATCTTATTTGTTGCTTTATAAGTCTCTTATTAGATCTCAACTCGAATATGGTTCTGTGATTTGGAACCCCTATTATGCCAAATACAGTGATCGCATTGAATTAGTCCAACGTAAATTTCTTCGATTAGTAAATTTTAGATGTCTCCGTGCGAAACGATCTTATGAAGAATCTTTAAATAAATATTCTCTTTTATCTCTTAAAAAGAGAAGATTACTTGCTGACCAGACTATTTTATATAACATTTGTCATAATAAATATGATTGTATTGATATACATAATCAGATATATTTTAGAGTACCCAATAGACTTCCCCGTAAGGCTAATACTAAAACGTACCATTTCTTTTCCCCGCGAACTACCAGAACTAATGCAAGCAAGAGAGCTCCATTAAGGCGTCTGATGCATGCTTATAATGAAATATTATCTTGTGAACTTGATATTATGCACAACACGTCCCAAAACGTTTTTCGAAATAATATTTTGAAAATTCGTAATTAAATCAGTTGGTTTACTTGTTTTGTACCGATTAATAAAAAATAAAAATGTTTTTTTAAGTTAATAGATTAGCAATTACTTCATGCAGATATTTGTGGATAACGGTGTTGACTGAACAAATACTCAAAGAACCGATTAATGTGCTATGTGTATGTAATTTCCTTGTTCAGTTGTTTGCTATCCTAAAAAAAAAAAAAAAAAATATTAACTGTGTAATAAAATTTAAGACAGAAGGATCATCAACTCTCAATCAAGGTACAGGATGCGTCCCAGATAGTAACTTGATTTTTATTGTAGGTACTTAGTCGTAACTACGTTTTGACACCTATTTTGTAGAGTTGATCAATATGAACAACTTTTTGTATGGAACCTACTCTTAAATCGTGAGGTTTCCTACTAACAAAATACTATCTTTGTGGTTTTTTTTTAAATTAATAAGACTTAAATAATTGAGATTACTTCATGCTTTTGGTATACTTACTGACTGATGAGGCATTTGATATAATCGTCATAGCAAATATACTTAGACGAACTATTTTGCCATTCAGCAAATTGCGAATTAATGTAATCAAATCTCATGGTAGAATACTCTCCATCCTCAAGGAACAGAGCGTCGTCTACATCCGCTTGATCAATATCTGTTACCACCTCCACAGCACCCACAGTAGAAGATTCTGAAAAAAATACGTATATGCATAGTATTGTGGGGTTGTCAAAGTAATCGTAACGAAACTGACCATATGCGAAACCGTATGTTCAGAACCAGTTGCGAATGAGGAAGATCCTTGTACGAAACTATACATACACTAGCTTTTGCCCGCGACTTCGTCCGCGTGGATATTCGGAAAATCGCTATGGAACCTTTGACCAAGATAAAAATATCCTATAACTGTCTGTCTGCTATTCCAAATCCGTTCAGTCGGTTTTACGTGATTGAGTAACAAACATTAAACTTTCACATTTATAATATAGGTATTATTAGTTCCCGTTCCCGTTCTCGTTCTTTCTTACTATTTTTCAGTTAAAAAAATGTAACCCCTGTTTCAGTCCGTGAATAATGTCCACCGTGTCGTGTTGCACACTAAAATAAATGCAATTTTCGCAATAAACATCCCATAAAACCCCAATATCAACATTCATATCGATTTGTTTGCTTATTTGTTTTTAGAAGTACTCATATGAAATTTCAAGTCAAAGTGTCTATTGAATATTATTTTTCCATACAAAATATGTATCGCATTTCACCCCTTTAGGGGTTGAATCATAACACCCTGTTGGACTTCAAATACCATTTTCGCAATCAACATCCCATAAAATATTTTAACGACATCCATATCGATTTTTAGGTTTATTTACCCACTAACCCCCAAGGGGTTGGGGATAAGTGGCTAAAAACTTAAAAAAATTCGGAAAAAAATCACTAAATACGTGTTTTTGCTTAGTTTTTATTAAAGGTACTCTTACGAAGTTTCAAATCGAAATGTCTTTTTATAAAAAAACCATACAAAATAAGCCCCATTTCACCTGTTTAGGGGTTAAATCATGGCCACCGTGTTGGACTTCAAAATAAATACCATTTTCGCAATCTACATCCTATAAAACCTCAATAACGACATCCATATCTAGTTTGGGCTTTTACCCTATTTACCCTTTAAGGGGTTGATTTTCAGAAATTTGCAAAATACATGTTTGATCATTTGTTTATAGAAGTACTCTTACGAAGTTTCAAGTCGTAATGTCCATTTTATATTTTTTCCATTTAAAGTTTGAACCCCATTAACCCCTTTAGGGGTTGAATAATATCTACGACTTAAAAATATATGCCATTTTCGCAATCAACATCCCATAAAACGTCGATAACGACACCCATATCGATGTTGGGCTTTTTGTACCCCATTTATTCCCTAAAGGGTTGAGTTTCGGAAAACATGGGGGTACAAACCCCCTTTCGGGGTGGAATTTTCAAAAATTCCTTCTTAGTGAGTGTTTACACTGTATAAAGTATCTATGTACAAAATTACAAGTCTCTAGGTTCAGTGGTTTGGGCTGGGCAATAGTCTGTCAGTCACCCCTTCACTTTTATATAAGAGATTTATGCATTTACATAGAAAAAATAAAACGATAGCAGAAAAACGACAAATCAGCTTAAAATATTATTTATTGCCAAACTATCTTTTTTAGGGTTCCGTACCCAAAGGGTAAAAACGGGACCCTATTACTAAGACTCCGTTGTCTGTCTGTCTGTCACCAGGCTATATCTCATGAACCGTGATAGCTAGACAGTTGAAATTTTAACAGATGATGTATTTTTGTTGCCGCTATAACAACAAATACTAAAAACTAAATAAAATTAATATTTAAGGGGAGCTCCCATACAACATACGTATTTTTTTCCGTTTTTTGGTACGGAACCCTTAGTGCGCGAGTCCGACTTGCACTTGGCCGGTTTTTTTACTGTGATCAAAAGACTTTTTAAAGCCAACTGAAATGTAAGGTCAGAGACTACGTTAAGTCACAACACCAGTTTCATACGCAGGCATAACCTTCTACAACATTAAAACTAACATAAAAAAGTAAGATAAATATTTTAATAAAAAAATACTAGAAAAAAAGGAGGGAGGTACTCAATTCGACCCTTTTTTTTGTTTTTTGTATGTACACCGATTACTCGAAGACGGCTGCACCGATTGAAATGATTCAAACGTTATTACATTAGGTAAACTCCCAAAAAAATGGGACCATTTTTTTAAATTTTGAAATCGGTTCAGTACTTTTCAAGTAATCTTGAAAAAAGCACGAAAATAGTATGATTTTGTGAGAACTACCTCGATGATCAGTCGTATAACTTCTTTGTTTATGAACTGAATAGGATAATTATTTTTTGTTGGAAAATGGATATATCTTAAGTGTAGTTCTTTAACCGACTTAAAAAAGGAGGTTCTCAGTTTGACCGGGATGTATGTATGTTTCTCCGCGATTAACTCACGTTTGGCTGAGCCGATTTTTCTACCTAAATAATATACCTACACTACCTAATACAAAAGGTACCTACACTAAAACTAAAAAATCTAAAAAATTGATTAAAAAAACCAAAAACCGACTTCAAAAAACCTACCTCTAAAAAGCAAGAAATAATATTCGTAATAATAAAAACACATCTATTGAAGTCGGGTGTGGCTTTTAGAATAAAAAAAAGAAATTTGTACTCCAGCCACACCCGACTTCAATAGACGTGTTTTTAATTTGTTGCAAATTTAATCAGCTTTCATTTTGCAGAGAAATTTATGTCGCTAGAACGCATAGTTTCCGAGATATATGTAAAAAACCGAGAAATGGGGCCTTCAAACCCCCGCCCTACCCCCGGCATAGGGGCTACGGATGGGGACTTTTAATATGTTCAACTCCTATTAACAGGTCCAAACAGAGTTACAAAGTCAAAAATTGTGTTCCAAGCATTTCCCTCTATACCTTTTTTTGAGCTTTCTTTTCCTGAACTATTTTATATTATTGTAATCTATCGATCTAACTCCTGCGGCGGGCGGGCGGTGCATCTTGCATGTATTGTTTGCGGAAGTAAGCTACATATATTTCGTTTTTCAAAATGGTTAAATCTTACCATCATTGCCTGACCCGTCTTCATCATCACCTGGATAATCAGGATCAGCTGGATTATGTGGACCAGCTGGACTATCTGGACCGGGAGGACCATTTGGGTCGGGTGGACCATATGGGCCGGGTCTATCTGGGCCGGCTGGACCATCTGGGCCGGGTGGACCATCTGGGCCGGGTGGACCATATGGGCCGGGTGGACTATCTGGGCCGGCTGGATTATCTGGACAAAAAAAAACTAAGATTGACACCTCCTCCCTAGCTTTGTCCCAGAACTGGAGACCAGGCCCCCCCTGGAAGACATCTCTAGATATGTCCATGCCTTCCAGTGCCCCTAGCACTTAGAGCATTAAATGTTCTAATCCCTAGCGTGATCACCATCGTTTAACTGTCAAAAGACAATGGATTTTGACGGTTGAGTATCAATAAAATGCTATATCATGCGATATACAGGGTCACTGGAAATATGACGTATTCCTGTTAAGGGGTTGTAGATGGGGTTAAAATATATATTTTGTGATATATAATTTTTTCTCGAAAAGTTAATAGTTTTTGAGTCAATTGATTTAAGTATTTTTTTACCAAAATCACGTTTTCAGACACAAAAATTAAAAATAAAAGATAAGTACTCATTCGATTCAGGATTTTTTATCTATAATGAAATTTGGCACACAGATAATTTATAAACCAGATTAAAACATAGGAGGATACTTTTATCTTGGTTAAATCTCTCGAATGTCAACACGGATGAAATCGCAGGCGGAAACTAGTTTGCCATAAATGGTAGTGCTTACTAAAAATACTTTCGTCCAAGTGAGTTTGAGACAGGATTATTTTCCGCCAATGAGTCAAAATTTTATACCGAGGGCAATATTTTTAGTAAGCACTACCGTTTATGACAAACTAGCTTCCGCCCGCGACTTCATCCGTGTTGAAATTCGAGAAAATCCCTAGGGAACCTTTAACCAAGATAAAAGTATCCTCCTATGTTTTAATTCGGTTTATAAATTATCTGTGTGCTAAATTTCATCCAAATCCGTTCAGCCGTTTTGCGTGATTCATTAACAAACATCCAAACAAGCAAACTTTCATATTTATGATATGAGTAGGATAATAAGGCACCTCCGAAGCGTTCGAAGTAGGATTATTTTTTTCACATGAAATGGGATTACTATTAGTTAAGTCTCAATTTCTCATTTTTTTATTTAAGGTTTTAATAAGTTTTATACCTCAACTGAAAGCTAATTGAGATGGTGATGTTTTTAATATATTTTGCACGCTTAGTTACTTGGAATTTTTTAAAGATATTTGCTGCTATTTCAAAAAATCTGGAATAACAAAATATGAAATGCGTTAAAGGATTGATTTTTTTAAACACCTGTGCTTTTTATATTTTTTAATTTTTTTTTATCTGAAAACGTACTTTTGGTAGAAAAATAGTTAATTTCAATTAACTCAAAAACTATTAACTTTTCGAGAAAAAGTTATATAATTAAAAAAATCGGTTGGCACTCCGGGATTAGCGGCAGAAGTGAAAACTTGAATATTAACGTTGTGCATTTTTGATATTTTGAAATTAGCGGCAAAGGATTAAAATTATTTCTTTCCTATTACTATACACAGTCACATAATTCAATCAATTTGTAATTAGAGAAAAATTCTAAAGATGTCGCGCCAGTGCGCAGTGGCATTTTTAATTTCTACATGCACGCATTCTACAATTTAAACTTATAGTCACAGAGTATAAATAAGTCTATGATTTCACCGAAGAGATCGCTGCTATTAGTTCCATTTTCAAAATTAGCGCGTTGCTGGTGACACAAGTGTTTACGTCTTAAAATGACGCGCCGCCATCTTCAACGCGCCCCGTAGAAAGAGAGGGGGATACTTCCGCCGCCAGCTGTCTACTCTCCATCCGTCACCTCCGCCTTACGCATTTTCGATCAGCCACGTGATTTTTACTGACGCGAGTTTAGCATTTTTTTCCCCATTACAAAAAGCGTACAACGCCGCTAAAGAAGTTTTCACTTCAAACATATTTGTTTTGACCTCATCTATAACCCCAGCAGGAATACGTCATATTTCCAGTGCCCCTTTATATCGTGTTTCGGTGGTCATGTTAGGGGGGGGGCAGGCACCTTGACAGAGATATAAGACGAAAATAGAGGGGAGTGGGTGCAATTATAACCTAAACAAATAATACTGTTTATCTAATTTAAATTACTTATTAGTATGTGTTGGTGAGCTAAATGGACTGTATTTTAATGGGAGGATGATGGAAACAGTTTTAGAGTTTAACAATTTCATTAGCACAATATCAATCAGGCAAAGATTTCACACACACGCATATGACAACTGGAGCACAAAAGACCACACAGGTAAACGTCATTATAAAAATATAAACTGAACGTATCAAAAAGGTGGCATCTCAGTCAGTCGCCAACAGCATGAATTTATTGTTATGCTTAGAAAAGATATAAATATCAATTAAATCTTTGATAAATATTTATTAATATCGTTGCTTCTGATGAAGCTGATAAGATTCTTGCACCCTTCTATCAGCTACTAAAAAAAGTCTGAAAAGGTAAAAGGATATTAATCGACGAATGCGAAAATGCATATTATTAGATTAGGTGAGACAAATACATTTACCTCAACATAAAATTATAAAAGAAAACACTTCTATATAGGCTTTCATTTACATTATAAGATTATGAAATATACAAAAAAAATACACAAGACGTATTGAAAGAAGTGCGTGCTCGATTCGGAAACGTTAATTTTCGCAAAATTTTGTTTCAATTTACCTATTTAGCCCAGTTAATAATATCCCATCTACTAAACAGGTACCACCTTGCAATTGGATTGAAAATGTCACCAAGTTATAAGATAATTTATTACAAATATTACATACCTCCGCCTGGGTGGGGTCTTGCCAATACATTTGACAAATTTACAATAATTATTAAATACTTATACATCGTTTTAAAGAATTAACCTATTCAAACTATAGACAGAATAACTAATGGTCTAAGTCTATAGATGGGAATTCAAGTTTCACCTTTTATACTCAATAGTTAAAAGGTGATAGATTCAGCAATTGAAAATGTATAATTAAAATACTAATTATGAACTAATGAAGTTGATTAGAAAAACTTTATTGTAGATTTCCAAACAATGAACAATTTGATGCGCTTGATGGATACATATACAACGTGTCACAGAATTTAATAACTAAAACCGAATAAGGTAGATAGGGACCATCAAACTGAACAACTTTTACTATGGGACCAACTCTAAAAACTTGAAAAAAAAAACCAGCTGTTTTATACATTTTTCAACACACTTGCTCGTAAAGTGAGCTCTAATACATCGCTTTTAGGGTCATAAACCGAGCTATAACAAACGCGTGCAATAATATATAAAACACTAGTTGGTTATAGAATTATCCCTACAAAGGTAAATAGGTACCTTACTGCAAGTTCTATGCGAGTAAACAGAGCATTTTTAATTTAACCGGGTAATGCAGTTATTTTTTTAGTAACAACAAAGAGGTTTTATGCCGCTGAAAATTCATTTGCATTTTTGGAATAAATAAATGTGTAGGTCCTTAATTAAGTCAAAAAAATATTTATTATTATCAAATTATTTCTTATTTACAATATTTTGTTTAAAAATATTAAAATATTAGCATTTTATCACCTAAATTTATAATTTTGAAGTAGGCTGTATGCTCACTAACCCCTTTGTTCGCAAAATATTCTTGCATTGGGCGTGTGAAAAAAACAAAAAAAAACCTGCGTGCCTTTTCTCATCATGATTATCATTTTGTTTTTGTCGTATTTGTTGCTGTGTGGTAAATTACTTTGTTTTTTCCTCGCAAATGTGTTGAAAAACGTCGTATGAAACTCGTGAGCTCTTACTTGTATCATAATGTACTATTATTAATTTTTACACGACTGCCCAAAGCAAAAAGAGTGTATGTGTGTTCAGGGTTCATGTATGTTTGTGGGTATGTGAGTTTCTTTATTCCACCATAACATCTGAATGCCTGAACTGATTAGGATAAATGGGGTATCGTTAGAATACTTACAGCATCCCGAGTGACACTGGCTATATTTTTTTAGAAAAATCAATTTGGCGACTATACGACGCCATTTTCAAATGTAAAAAAAAATGTTTTCTTCTATTATTACAATATGGGCATCAGATGAAAGGCCTTGATGAGCACATTCCAAAACTATATAATATGTCTCTAAAATGTGTGAAATAAAAATAAATAAATTTAAAAAATATTAAAAACACGACTGCCCTGCCAAAAACGAACTAAAAAGTTAAACAACAAGTGTCATTGCAGTCGGGAGCCCTCTTTTATCAAAAATTGTTCCATTATAAGGTCCCCCGACTGCAATGACACTTGTTGTTTAAGTTTTTAGTTCGTTTTTGGCAGGGCAGTCGTGTTTTTAATATTTTTTAAATTTATTTATTTTGGTACAACTGCTATTTTTTTCGCGATTTCAGAGTTGGTCCCATAGTAAAAGTTGTTCAGTTCGATGGTCTCTATCTACTAAATTCTGATTTAGCTACAGTTTTATTTCTGTTACACGTTGTATTATATAAGTAAAGTTATAGTTGTTATTTTCTGAAATGGTGGATTTTGTTTTATCTTCAGATTGTAAATTTTTATTCAATAATTAGGTAAAAATTAGGATGATTGTATTACGAACTTTGCTTACAGCTTTTATGTGGTATTTACATTGATGACAAATGCCGCACAACTTTCGGGGCATGGCGAAGATCGACCGTGTAAATGTCAGGTGACTGAACAAAATTATCTGATCCGGTGGCCAAAACTGGAACTACGTTATTACATATTGTTACCTAGGTTACACCATCAACTACATAGACGACAGCGACGCCATCACCTGTGATTCAATTTTGGAAGCGACTTGCTAGGTGTCTAAAGGTATGGATCCGAAGTCTGCAGCACTGCTGCGCAGCAGTGCTGCCGAGCTCGGAATGTAGTCTCATATAAACCTATAGAGAATGTATGGGGACCAGTGGTGTTGCGGCAGCAGTGCCGCGCAGCACTGCTGCGCAGCAGTGTCGCGCAGCAGTGTTGCGCAGCAGTGTCGTGACGCTTATCCGCACACTTCAAATTGAGCCTTTCAAACGTAACATTACGATTCAATTTGGAGCACACAGCAGTGCTGCCGACATCGGAATCATACCTTAAAGTTGACCGTCACAAGTGACTAAAATCGACCCTTGTTAATAGCCCATTAGAGTGACGTCAGCCGTCAAATTTGAACATTTCTATGGAGTTTCCTTACTGTTTGAAAAAACTAATTTGTTTGAAAATACTGTGATAATTGTTTTGAGGAGTGTGATGGAAAGGTCATCATATGAAGGACATCCTAATATTCTAAATTTCATAGGAATAATACTATATGTCTATTTGTTAGTATTTCATAAAATAGACGTGTAGGTACTTTATGAATAAAAACAAAGACGATTAAAGCGAAGTAGAACAAATTAAAACGAGAGAATCAAAACCACTGACATGTAAATTTTTTTTTATTTAACTGGACTGGCTGTCTGTATGATTTGACAGCTAAGTTTTTGTGCCTATTGGAAACGCCACTAGCGTGCGTCTAAAGAACTAATTTTGACGTACAATATGAAAATGGTTGCCGTGATGGTCTCTCCAGACTTCAAACTTTAGTACCATGTCCCTCACGCTATGCTCACGCTACGTCCTACAGCGCCAAAACGGCGGAAATCAAATAGGCACAAAAACAGTTTGACATAAGCCTGTCCAGTGTAAATATATGAAGGTCAGTGATCAAAACAAAGTTATGGCTAAATGAAACTGTCATTATTTATGATTAAAAATAAGAAAACGTAGAAAAAAAATTATTTGAAGCCAATTTTGACACTTCACTTAACCACCAACGCCATCTAGTGAGGCAAATAGTTTTTTTATTGTCACTTTGAAAAGCCCCCATTGCCTCCCAACGGAAATCTATTCGACCTAAAAAGTTTTTTTGTTCAAGATAGGTAGGTAGGTACCTACTGTAAAAAGTTTCGCGCAGCGAAAATTTTTCTATGTCTATGTTCGCAGCAGTCTCTTCCTTGGAATGAAATAGTGTTCTTGATTTTCCTCCCATAAAAATGTGTGATGTCACAAATCGGTTCTGGAAATTGATGATAATGGATCCAATAGTGAGGTCCCTTATGACGCAGCCTTTTCAATAACTGTTTAATAAATCGTATATGATGGCGTCCAGTGCGAAAAAACCACTTGGAAAACGTTAAAAATGACCGAGTCATGAATATTATTTTTATCATACTTATATCTATTCTTTGGCATCAGTGCAATACCTTATTTAAAACGTTTGATAAAACGGCATACTTTTATCGGTGTTATCGGTTAAATGGTGTTTAAATTAATTAATTTACCATCTCTTTTTAAAAATTACAAATAAATTTCCAAATCATATATTATGTAGTGTATTACAAAGCTAATTATAAAAAAATGATTCACAGAGGATGATAAATTAAACTTGTTTTGGTAGGTACATCTGCCATTTTTAGAGTTCCGTACCAAAATCACACCATAAGGGTTCCTTTTTTACCAAAAGGAACCCTTATGGTGTGACTCAGTCTGTCTGTCTGTCTGTCACAGCTGAATATCTCAAGAAGTACTAATGGTATCAACTTGAAATTTAGAATAATTGAGATGACATTTGCCCAACTATTTTGCAAATAAGAAATAAATAAAAAAATAATTATCTTTTTTACAACAGGGACTGAAAAGGGGTCTTAAAAATTTGAAGTGAAGCTTCTAGGTTAGGTACGATTTATAATGAAAAATGTAAAAAAAAAATACCGCCCCCCCCCCCCCCCCCTTATCTCCGAAGTTTGCAAAGAGAAAAATCTGAAATAATTCTATGTGATAGCAGTTTATATAAAGATTACAGGAAAAATAAAACGATGTATCAACATAGCACACTTTTTTAGAAATTATCAAATTTCTAAAAAAGTTAACATTAGTTCCACTATCGGTCAAGAGATGGCGCTGACCTAAAACTGCAATACTAATTTTATTATTCTACTCTGCAGTGTGGTTTAATGGTGCAATTATGATGGAACGGAACCCTCGGTGCGCGAGTCCGACTCGCTCTTGACCGATTTTTTTTAATGTCCCCACTGCTAAGGCACAGGGACCGTATTATGACCTCTTATTTCCTGGCAGTTTTCTGACTGGTTATCAATCTATCTCTTTTATTTGCTATACAGCGAAAAAGAGATGTAACTATAGCAATTCATAAACCTGGCAAGTTTTAAGAGGTTGTTATAACCCACCACGCGAACCCAATGCGGATTGCTGGGTGTTAACGACTGCAAATGTACCCGGGACCAACGGTTAACGTGCCTTCCTATGCACGGACGATTTTTGGTCATGACATTATCCCATCCCTATCCCATGCATTCGGGAAGCTTCGAAAAATCTTCGCGTCCGACTTACCTCAGTGTCTCAAGACGAAAGTCTATGAACAGTGTGTGTTGCCAGTGATGACTTACGGCAGTGAAACGTGGTCGCTAACTATGGGTCTCATAAGGAGGCTCAAGGTCACCCTGCGTGCAATGGAGAGAGCCATGCTCGGCGTTTCCCTGCGTGATCGAATCAGAAACGAGGAGATCCGCAGGAGAACTAAAGTAACCGACATCGCTCAAAAGATTGCTCAGCTGAAGTGGCAATGGGCAGGACATATACGGAGAAGAACTGATGGCCGTTGGGGCGGAAAGGTTCTGGAATGGCGACCGCGCACCGGACGACGCTCCGTGGGTAGGCCCCCGACAAGGTGGACCGATGATCTGGTGAGGGTCGCGGGAAGCCACTGGATGCGGGCAGCGCAGCACCGATCGTCGTGGAGATCCTTAGGGGAGGCCTATACCCAGCAGTGGGTGTCGTGCGGCTGATATGATGATATGATGATGATGATGGTCCCATGACAGACCAACCCTTACGAAAGTCGTTTAACAAGGGGTCTGTCACTCCACGCACGAGTTTGAAGCGCTCGGCGTCTTCAAAGAGGACAAATTTCATACTTCAAAACAAAGATATTAGAATTTTTTAAAAGACCTACGCAATAGAAAAAGAGGCTACTACTAGGTGAATATTTTGTAGCGAAGGGAGCGCTGTGCGACCGCAGTCGTAAGGGTCATATTAAAACAACCATAACTCTCGAAATATGCATTTCAGAGCAATGATTTTGATGACTCTTTGTAGATAAAACTCCTGTGTATTATAAAAATGCAAAAAAATGCATGTTAATGACCTAGTTTTTGAGATCTGTAGGAAAAACTAAAAAAGCGCACTAATTTCAGATTAAAATTTGATTTAGTAATTTTTTATGGCTTATCAAAGAGTTTACATTTTTTTTTTTAACTTGATAGGTGATATTATTAGCTTTCGAAATGTATTTTTTTATAACTGTAGGATTTTTAGATCCGGGGAAGTAATTATTTTTCGGCAGGGCCATCTTAAATAAAATGTCAAATTTAAAATACCGGTCATTCCAACAGGAGAGGGGATAGACCCCAACATTTGGGGGGTTTTTTCGATAAAATTGATCATTTATGATCTGCCTTTAAAAGTCGCGACATTGCTAACCAAACATATCGTATATAGACGCTGGCAATACCACCTACGAGAGACATTTATTGACTGCCTCTGTGGTGTAGTGGTTCGCCCACCCGTGTAGGACGTAGACGCAGGGGTCCCGGGTTCGATTCCCAGGGGAGTACAATTTGTACTTGGTTAAGTTAGTGGTAGGGCTTATTTCAAGTCTGCCTTGCTAGCTACCACTATCTTACCTAACTTATTAAACCTGCTTACAAAATTTCACGAGAATCGATTGAGAATGCGACCTGTAGTGGAGAACAAACGGACGATTAGACATCCGCTGGAAGGACATACGAAAGAATTTTTGCTCATGCTGAAGCAGAGACGCTTCGCGCTCGCTCGGTCAATTACATTACCTCGTAGTCACTGCTAGAAGTAAACAGCAAAACTGCTAAAAGTGGCTGTTTTTGACACATTTGCTATCTACTTCTGCGAATGGCTACGAGGGAATATAGTGATACCTTCTAAAAATATCGACCATGGGCACTAAAAATTCTAGGTAGGTACGTGAAGTTTTTTTATAATAATTTCCTATTAACAACTTAATAAATAAAAACCTCTGCAGGCACCACTTCCGATGGTATAGCCACGTATAACCGCCTTTAGACACTAGTTAGGCATCCATTACTCGGTAGGTTTTGCTGTCAGTTTAACCACAGTCACGCGCTGTGACTGACGATTAACCTACCGTGTAATGTAGTGAATGATGGTTGCATGATGTGATTTGTTCTTTCCATCAGTCAATCAGTCAAACGTAATTCATGACTGATGGAATTTGACTGACGCTTGCATGACCATGTAATGGCTGCCTAAGATATCCATTACACGGTAGGTTTTGCTGTCAGTTTAACCACAGTCACGGTCTGTGACTGACGATTAACCTACCGTGTAATGTAGTGAATGATGGTTGCATGATGTGATTTGTTCTTTCCATCAGTCAATCAGTCAAACGTAATTCATGACTGATGGAATTTGACTGACGCTTGCATGACCATGTAATGGCTGCCTAAGTAAGGCGCAAAGATTTTCTAAACGTCTCTTTCTCTCTCATTTTAAAGTGCTGAAATAAAATACTGTTTATATCATAGACATAGAAAAATTTTCGCTGCGCTCAAGAAGACCAACAAAGCGTGGAAAAGAGAAGTTAACATCATACGGACACGGTCTATGTAAAAAAGAGACAAAGGATCAAGTGACATGTGCCAACATTTTTTAGAGTAAGAGCCCCTAGCGTCCCGCCTAGCAAATGAGCAATCACAATTTGTTTAAAATATTTGTTAATCTTAATTAGAATTTAAAATAAAGGTATCGTGGAGCCATGGTGTCTTGTGCTCTAAGTAATTGTGATGTGTCAAAACGAAACAATCCAAGTAATCACAATTTACACAGGTAAATAAGATATTGCCACACATTTCTCTAAAAACAAATTTCGCTACATTTATTCGTTTATCGACGAAGAAAACAGTATGGAACATAATTAATTAATTTCCCTTGCCATATATAGTCATATTTTATGTATCTAAGTCATATTTTTTGTATCTAATATAAAATGTATGTATTAGTTTTCGGATCACCTGTTTATTGACATTGTTGTTCTTTGACATTCTATTTCTATGATTTATATTTTGCAGGTTTGTTAAACATGTTTTTATTAAATCATGTTTGAATAGTTGCTTCAATATAATATCAATTTGGTTTTATTACTCAATTTCTTTAATTAGACAAACACTAATTTATTTTACCTGACACCCAGACTTAACTTTGAAAGTTCAAAGGCTGTTTAAGTTATTGCACTCAAACAAGAATTCAATTTTAAAATGAAAATCTATTTATTACTCGACAGAATGTTCGGTAGAGTATTGTAATTAGAACACTCTCATTTATTAACCAAATATTTAACTTGTGTACCTAGTCAAGCGAACGTTATAAATTGAAAAAGATATGAAAAGAATCTCGTTTTAAGTAACACCTGCTTTAATTAAGTTATGCCAGTGTTTATTTTATAAATGGCTGGGGCAATAGTTCATTAAAAAAAAATGCAGAAGAGATTACTATTGATTTCGGTTCGCAATAAGTAGCTAGTAGCATTTGGAGGTCTTCTAGCATAGAAGCCATCGGGGTATGGAAAGGCACTTGCCGTTTTTATTGATATTTCTAAGGCTTTTCACAGGATGCGGCATGTTAGCCTTATTGGCAAGCTTTCATCATACGGAGATCCCAACGGATTGTGTGTCTGGATATCAGACTTCCTGAGGAATCGGTCGACACGAATTATCAATTATAGCTGCTCTACCGAACAGCTGGCTATTAATACTGAAGTCGCTCAAGGATCGGTACTCGCTGCATATTAATGACCTGTTAAGAACCGGTATTTTGGGGTACACAAATGACAGTACCGTTGTAGAGAGCTACATATCTGATGCTCGAGCCAGTGCAGAACAAGTCCAGTGTCTCAGGGAGGTAATAGTTAGACGCATGAACTTATCACTGCAGGCAGTTTTCGAATGGGGCAGTTCTAATCTGGTCAGGTTCAATCTATCAAAAACCCAGGTGTGTCTGATCTCTGCTAAAAGGAGTAATTTCGACCTGACTCCTACTTTCCGAGGTGTACCCATGCCGATTACTGGACAACTAGAGCTTCTTGGAATGTCATTGACTCAAACACTCAATTTTGACTCAATCGTTGTGAATAAAACACAATTGGCATATAAAAAGCTTGTCGTTCTGGCAAAGGTGAGAAAGTCCTTTACGCCAGAAAACCTACTCAATCTATACCAAACAGAAGTTTGATTGTGTATAGAGTACCTACTGTTCTCATCTTTGAGCTGACTCCGCCAAATACCAGCTCCAGACGGTTGAGTCTATAGAGTGGAGGGCCAAGAAGGAAATCGGCAACAATAACCTTTTCTGTAATAAGCTCAAAAGCCCCAAGCATAGACGCAAGGTTGTAAGCTTATCGTTTTTTTTATCGGACTCATTTCGGCGAATGCGCAGTGGAATTGCTCAACCTACTTCGGCTATCTTCCTTCTTCCATCGGACAAGCAGACTTACGAATCAACAGCACCGTTTTTTGTGGATATATTCCAAAGACGCACTAAGCGTTTTGCTATAAATTTTATCATCTGTACCGCTAGAGAGTGGAACTCCATGCCGAGTCTGTGTTTCACGATAAGTACAATCTGAGGGCTTTCAAGTTGCGAGTGAATAGGTATCTTCTAGGTAAGTTTTTCGTTTCATAGTAGATCGCATCATCGCTTACCATCAGGCGTGATAGCGGGCCAGCGCTTGCCTATCATAATAAAAAAAACCGTTTCGACAGATTTTCATTTCGTCAGATTTTCCTTTCGTCATATTTTTATTTCGTCTGATCTTAGTTTTGTCAGATTTTTGTTTTGACAGAAAAAGCACTATATTTTAACGAAAATTTGTCAAAACGTGATTTAATAAAAAATGATATGGGACGAAACGAATTTGTTTTTTGGTTTAATTTAAAACAAGTAGCTGAAATCTAATGATGTGGTAATTATATTTTTAGAATCGTCTCAGAAATCCTTTGCATTAAATTGATATAACACACGATAGGTTTTAAAACAAAAAACAAATTTCTTATACAAAAAAAAAAAAAATTTCGTCATAAGGGCTCGGAGGAGCTCGGTGGCGCAGTGATTTATCGCCTGGTCCCTCGATTGCGGAGGTTAAGCAACTTTTGCGAGGTTCTGTCATGGGATGGGTGACCAAAAATTTATTATCTCGAGTTTTTCGGTGCTTCGGAAGGCACTGGTTGCATTTGCAGCCGTTAACAATCACCAATCAGCATTGGGCCTGGACGGTGGCCCATCTTCCCTGTCCATCCATAAGGAAGGCTTGTGCCCCAGCAGTGGGGACATCAAAAAGTCTGATATCGATGTCGATAACATTTTCTTTAAGAACTGCGTCTAAATAAAATATTTTGACCTGATATACGTGTGCCATCTATCATCAGGCTATCATGAACCTATGTACATGGATTTGCGGTTTTCCTTCGATATCGAGCTCGTACGTCGCCGCCAACCAATATCATGTTTGTAAACGACAAAAAAATTAAGAATACGGCCATTGTTGAACCAATGGTTTCCTTCCGTAAATGTTCCAAGTTTCGTAAGATTGCATCTTTGCGTTCAGTAAAAAGTTATCGGTCAATAAAAGTGGTTCTGACTGGTTAAGTTTGACTGTAACATGTATATTGGGAATTGGCTATTTAATTAGCTTTCATTTGACTGTAATAGATATAGTGAAAATGAAACTATAGAAAATAATGTAATGTCATAGTTACAATGATTGATGTAAAGTTTATTATTTGTTTGTAAGTTTATGTAATATTTAAATCATTATTTGTTACTAAGTTTATTAAAATTACTTGATTTGATTACTTGATCCATGACGATTTGCTACCGTTTCCTGTTATTTGATTATTTGTTGCTAATTGTTATAAAAAGGAATTGATTTGATTACTTGATTCATGTCCGTTTGTTACAGTTTCCTTTTATTCAATGATCATTTTAAAATAAGTATAAAATAGATATCTTTATTATTAATTCAATGATAAATAATGTTAATAATATTACATTTTAATTGTCACAGGTTGTTTATTAAATTAATAGTTATTTGTATAAAAGTATTGATTTGATCGTTTGGCGCCATTGTGGCAGACTTGTTTTCTGTAATGCTAAATGCTCATTGGTTGTTTAAAAATGGCGGGATATTTCTTGCTCTCGCCGAGCATAGCATATTTTTAGACACATTCTGCAGTAGTGAGTCAAGTGAAAAGGTTGTGGACCAGAAAGTTAAGTATTATTCTAACATGTTTATTTCTGCTGTTTAGACTATTATATTCCATTCCATCATCCATTATTGCTTGTGTTATTTATTTGATCTGGTCGATTAGTTGTTGAATAATGAACGTTCCTATTAAATTAATTGTGTTACTTATTTGAAGTGGTTGATAGAATTGTTGCTTAATGAACGTTCTTTTATGGTAAATGTATTACTTATCTGAGTTGGTTTATAGAATTGTTGCTTAATGAATGTTCCGATTGTGTTAATTATTTAAAATAATAAATTATTTGAACAAATTGTTGAAGGACTTCTTACGTTTTATTAAATGGTATTTCCCCTTAGTTTTCCTACATTTAGTTAGTCTACATTCAGTTGAATAGTCTACCTACATTCAGTTAAATAGTTCAGTTCATTCAGTTAAATAGTCTAGACTCAATTCAATAGTTTACCTTAATTGCAATTTAAACTTAAGAGATATAATAGACGATAGGTTAGTTTTAGGTTAAATATTGCTCTATCTTTCAAAATCTATCAACTGCATGAAAAATCCAGGTGGATCCACTGTGCAAATCCATTCTTATTTAGTTCCTAAGGATCTATCGTGCCAAAAATAATCTTTGGTTCAAGATACGCCGTATTTTTGAGACATGACTATTAGGTTTATACATTATTATTTTGTCGTTTTAGTTTTCACTTACCGTCAATAAACTTTATTATTACACCTGTCTTTTATCCATTTATATCCCAATTACTAAGAGCTCTTTCAACTTATTTAGGCGATCCTGTATTCCCAGTGAATTCAGAAGAGCAAACACTGCCCTTATTGTTGTCTAAATTGAAAACAAACAATTGTGTTAGCTCGTAAATGAAATCTAAGCGTTTACCGGCGCTTTCAAATTGCTTTAATACTTATTTTGTTGTTTTTTAAACGTATCAGCAATTCAGCATTTGGCCATTTGTTTGTACAAACGGACGACGCTTTTGGGATACAAATCGAAATTGACTTTTTATAAATCGTTTATTTGACGAAATAGACAATAGATTTAAGGTCTCGATTAAGTAATTTAAATGATCTTTTATGGATAGAGGTAATTTTATAGTTATTTATGCAACTGTATTATAACGAGGGGTATTAAAACACGAATGTGGGTTTATCACACGAGGCGAAGCCGAGTGTGATAATACTATCACATGAATGTATTAATACCTAATTATGTACAGTTGCATACAAGACTTTATCTACACCCATTTTTTATTTTTTCTTAATTTTATTAGGAAAACAAACCATATTTTATTACATATGGATTAAAAACACCCATGATATTTATCTAAACCCATGATAATATGTATCCTCTATAAAGGTTTTGACTTTGACTTTGTCTTTGACTTTGACTTTCCTCTCCCTCCTCGTCATTATGTCTTCCGTAAGAGTGTTATAATGTTGTACTGAATTTCATAATGCAACGCTCGCGCGTGGGCGCGCGGCGCTGCAGGACCTCGCTCGGGATATTGTAATGATGGCAGTAAGCTAACTGTTTCAGAACCTTTTACAGAGGATTTAAAGCATGGGTGTAAATAAATTACGTAATTCCATTTACAACATCATAAAAATGCTGTAAAATTAAAGCACAGACATTCAAAATAGAGACAAAATACTGGATAACTATAACCGCTGCTAAAACTATTATTCAACATGAGCGAGTCGGACTCGCACACCGAGAGGGTCCGTTCCGTACCATCATATTATGCGGTGTAGAATATTGCTGGACCGCCAGCCAAGAAAGAGGCTCATTTTCAATTTATAGCATATTGATACCAAACCACATTGGCAAGATAGCCATTAGTTTGGTGTTCTTTTTTCTATTTTTTTCTATTTATTGGGGTCGACAAACAGTTTCACAATAAGTGGTGTTATTAAATATTAACGTCTGGGTTGCGAAGTAGGAAGCTTCTGGGAAACATGTCACCCTGAACTTATGGCCTCTCATACAATGATCTCCGATCGCAAAAAATAATCGATCACATATTGATATAAATAGTGAACAGGGTCGCGTAGGTGGCATCATTACAAACATGTTAGACATTGGCTTGGTTAGTTTTCAGGAAGCATGCGCGCGGCCAGGGTAGAAATACAGAGAACCTTTTTCCAAAAAATAACCGACTACATAGTTGCATATAATTACATTCAGGGGCTGGGGCAGGTCCAATTCGTATATAAAACCATAGTCTTGCGTTGCTTTCAGGAAGTGTCTAGGAGGTCAGGGCAGGTAAGTAAATTTCACATAAATGCTCTTGTGATCCTTGTTCCTTATTCGATCGATATGAAAACACAAAAAAAAGTTCAGGTAATGATGCCAACCATGACTCATGACCCTGTTCACCATTTATATAAATATGTGATCGATATTTTTTTAGCGATGGGTGACCATTTTCAGGGTGTCATATCACCCAGAAGCTTCCTACTTCGCAACCCAGACGATGATATTTGATAACACCAAGCTAATGGCTATCTTGCCAATTCGGTCTGGTCCCAATATGCGATATGTAGATCGAAAATGACCCTGGTTGGCCGGCGCCGCGGTCCATCCATACAGTTTTAGATCAGCGCCATCTCTTGACTGATAGTGGATTGTTTGTATGTATACGTAATTTTTATTGATGATTTCGGAAAAGTGTGTTATTTAGAGACATCCTATTATTTTTCATGTAATCTTTACATAAATTTCTATCACATAGAATAATTTCAGATTTTTCTCTATGCAAACATCGAAGATAAGGTGAACGGTATTTTTTACATTTTTCATCAAAAGTTTCTGATAGCCACATGCCATAGTGGCCCCAATTCGAATTTTCAGACCCCAATTCTTTCAGTCTCACAGACAGACAGAAACACTGCGATGCACAATAGGCACAGAATAGATTTGAATTCTACGTCTAAAGGTCAATTTGAATACTACGTCCTTTTTACCATTTTGGTACGGAAACCTAAAAGGACGTAAGTGTCTTTAGATTCATAATTGAAGTAAAAATATTTAGACGGGTCACTAATCCGCTTAACCCCATATCGCATGGATTTTTTAAATTGTTTGAAAAAAATATATGTTATAATATGGAATAAATATGATCATGAAAAAATATTTAAAAAAATATTTATGCATATAGTTATATGTAATTTCGATAAAACCAAATGTTCCATTTATGGAACAACATGCACTCTAGTTCTAAATTAGTGGTATTCCATATTTGGCACATTATGCGGGTAGGGTTATGTTTATGTATGCGCTAGCTTCTGCTAGTGGCTCTGCCTGCATAGACTCCGATTATAGTAATACCCGTGCATGAAAAAATATCTGCAAGATTTGTTCAAAACCATTGAGTAGTTTTTTTAATTAGTCCATCATAGAAATCACCTAACAGAACATACCTACTTTCCCGCTTACACACTAATAAGATTTTGTGAAATAGGTAAATATACTAGAGAATAAAGACAAAATAAAAACAAATATTTCGTTGTGGGAAATTCCTTAAAACAATTCCGATTCTTGGTAAACATTATAAAATTAAATACTTCAGTGCATGATGTTCCAAATTTGGATCATCTTAGTTATGTACCTACCGTGCTGCATATTGTTCCATATTTGACCCAACTGAAATGTCTTTAATGCATGTTGTTCCAAACTTGGCACAAATTTTAAATAACTATAATTTACTGTTTATTATAGTTTGACTTACTTTTTTACCCGACTGCAAGAGGGTTATGTTTTTCGCGCGTATCTTGTAAGTTTGTATGTAATATTCTTTATTAACTCATACCTTTCAAACGGCTGAACAGATTTCCATGATTAACATATCGTTAGATTTGTCTCGTCAGCCCAAGTGTTCTTAAGAAGGTGGCGTTATAAAAAAACCAACATGGCGGCTGTACGGTGCTATTATACGTAGCGGAAAAAAAAAAATTTTAGAATACTGCAATATGGGTGTCAAATTAAAGGGCTTATTATAAGGATTTCAAAAAGGTATATCATATAACTAATAACTAAAACAACTGAAAAGATGGAAACAAGATTAAATATTAAAGGCAACATTATAACATGCAGTCGGAGGCATGCATAAAGAAAGTGACATTATGAATGATTTGAGTTATATGCCTCCGACTGCATGTTATAATGTTGCCTTTAATATTTAATCTTGTTTCCATCTTTTCAGTTGACTTGTCTTTTTAGGCAGGCGGGTTTTTAATTTTTTTAAATTTATTTTTGAGCGTAAAAATGTTGTGCAACTATCATTCTTTATGGTAAATTACTATTTTTCTAAAGAATCGGAAGAATGACGAAAAAAAGACACTTCGAAACACTCTTAATTGTCAATTTCTCAAATTTTGCGTCAACAGCTGAATAAAATTGACAGTCGTTTTTAGTTCTTATGTGTCGTCGTAGCAAAATCACTGGCATGTTTTTGGCTGGGCTACACTCTTTAGAGACAAATTAAATTCGAAAATGAATCAGAGATGATATAAATTGTGATAACGAACACAAAAATGTAAGTGTTCCAAATTTGGCACAGTATGCGGTAAAGGGTTAAGTTAAAAACCATACTATTATACCTATTTAAGTATAATAAATCTGTAACTGAGCCGACAGCCGTAGGTACATATAATATTTTTTGAAAAATTTGATTCTAGTAGTCATTATTATAGAGGTAGATACAGAGGCCAGACCCATTTTTTTTAACTTTGTTTGTCTGTCTGTCTGTTACCGCATCACGTAAAAATTACTTGACGGATTTTCATAGTATGGTCGTAACATACTCCGGGTCAACTTATAAAATACTTTTTATTTCGGAAAATTGTCTCATTCCCGAGGGAAAAGATAAAAACTGGTTGGCGCTAAAATTGCGCCTAAACTATATTAAGTTTATAATTTACAAAGTAGCTATAAGACTAAAATATAAAAAAAACAAAAACTGACTTCAAAAAGCCTGAATATTTAAAGTTCGTTCGTTTAGATAGTGTATCACTTTTATCGCGCCGCCTTTGCACGTGCCGCTTCTTGTCAAAAGATGCCGCCGCATAAACAAAGGATAAAATAAACACAACAGCAAAATAAAATACCTCTAAAAAGCAAGAAATAATATTAAGGTCTTACCTATGAAATACAGAGAAAATAACAACTTCTATGATTTAAAATATTTAACAATATCTTGACCACGATAGTCAACTATCAATAAAAATAAAGTTCTTATTTTAGCTTTCATAGCATTAAAAAACAACTTGAAAGTGACTCTTTTTTGTGAGCAAAAAAAGGATGACCAGAGTAGTTGTAATGTAACTTAGCTAAAATTTCTTTTTTTCGCTTATCGTAAATGAACTAAGTTAGCATAGTCTTCAATCATAGTACATAAAAGTTGTGTTACATGAGTACATTGTTGTTAAATAACAAAGAAAACGTCAGTATGAAAAATGCAACTTCTTGAAAATTCTCCATAGTGTGGCTGGGGGAAAAATTTTTTTTAATTCTAAAAGCCCCACCCGACTTCATTATACGTGTTTTATTTAATACAATGATTTTCGTAGGTATCTATATTGATTTTTTTGTGGATTCAGTTATTCGACATTTTACGAAAAAAAAAACATAATTCAGCCATTTCGAAAAGGGTAGTATTTAATCGGGTAACAATAAATTCCCATTTTGTGTATCATAAATACTGAATATAGCGTACTGAAATACTAAGTGGGCGACGGACTGAGGGCGACTACACATGTTGAAAGGGGTGACTTTAAAATACAAATTGAGTAACTAGTTATTCAGAACCGACAACCAAATTAATATTTGGGTGACTACCTTAGTTAGGGCACACAAAACATTTATGGCAATATTTTATCCAAAAAGGTGACTATTATCCTAATCAGGATGACAAAAATACCATGTTGGGCAGCTTAAATCAGTTATATAGTTACCTACTTGGTATAATAGTTGTCAACTCAGTATTTTTGTCACTCATTTATCAATTTTCACTGCTAACTTAAATTATTTGTCTCCCACATGTAGTCGCCCGTTAAACGTTTTTGTAATCCACCGCCCGTTTAGTAATTTGTCGCCCAAAAAATAAACCGCTGCCAGGTTTAGTATTTAAGTATCCCATTAACAGTCGCCTTTAATTATTTCCAGTCACCCAATTAATTATTTCCCTTTCCAAACATGTTCAAAAATGTCACAAAGGAGAGGTCTACAGCTCACAGAGAAGCTAGTGATACGTAATTTCGAAACACATTCAAGACTTTAGCGATAGGGAAATAATAATAAAAAACATGTTCCATTACGTTTAACGAGAACGCCTCAAAAACTTTCTGCATTATCATGCGTGAAATGGTAACATTTGCCAGATTATTGTCGAATAGGGAAGGGATCGGGACTTGTAAAAGTTTTTTCCCTTGTCTGAAGTTGCAAGTTGGCTTGTAAGTTATGGCGAAGATTAGGTATACCTACTTAAAGTTTGTTGAAGAAAGTCACGAAGTAGATAATGTTTGATGTATTATGTGTGTGTTGTTTATGGAATTCCTTTTGAGAATATGCTTGCAAATTTTGTCACATTATTATACACGCTGAAATTGCACACGGAGCTAACTCTGATATAGCGAAAAAAAAACAGCTGTTTTATACAAAAGCGCAAAATCTGCTCGACCTTAATGTATGGAACAGCTGATTTTTTTTCACGATATCAGAGTTGGCCCCGTAGTAAAAGTTGCTTGTAATCATGAGTGGAACCACGCCACTGCGGGAACCAAATGATTAAAAATTCACGATGTATTTAGATTTTAAGTTTTAGATAAGTTGCATTTAAGTATCAAGTTGTATAAGTACTGTCCTTAAATAGGAATTAATAAATAAAGTACACTTCATTAGGTAAAGAAGTGCCTAATAAAGTTTCAAACGAGAATACACTTGTATTATTTTTTTAACGTCTTACTTTTTAGGGTTCCGTAGCCTAAATGGCAAAAAACGGAACCCTTATAGATTCGTCATGTCTGTCAGTCTGTCTGTCTGTCTGTCTGTCTGTCTGTCTGTCTGTCCGTATGTCACAGCCACTTTATTCCGAAAGTATTAAGACTACACAGTTGAAACTTGGTAGGTAGATGTATTCTGTTAACCGCTTAACGAATATATATATATACATGCTGTAGATCTTAATAAACACTTTCAACCAAAATTAGTTTGAACGAGATGTAGTAATTAGTTTTTGAGATATAGCACATTTTCCAAAACCGCAAATATAACTTTGTCATTCATACCAACACTGTGAAAAACAAAGTTATTTTTGCAGACAAAAAATGATAGGTGGTATTAAATATGGTATGGTATAAGGTAACTACGGAACTCTATGGCGCGTGGCCCGACACGCACTTGGCCGGTTTTTATACATATTTATTTAGATAGTATAGCTATGGCTTCATTTCATTAACTGCAGTACTCAGAGACGTTTATTAAAGTTGGTGCTATCGCTTACTTTCCCAAAGTGATAGAATAAGGCATTTTGATACTTAATGAAGCTAAGTACGGCACTAGACCGATTAATTTTAAAATGTTCTCTATGTAGTAGTTTCTTATTAATTCAATTTGACCAGTTCGCAAACTAAAACATTCCAGAACGGCCAAACTTAAAAATATCAATTGCTTCATGAAAATTGAATTCAATGTTTGAATTTGTAAGTTCCGGTTCTCTGTAGTTCAGTTTTGTAATTATGCTTGCTGGATGCAGATTCGACATATTTTGGCTCTAGTGACCGTGACAACTAACAGGGTTAAAAGAGTCGCCCAATAAAATCAATCGCACAAAACTACCGCAGTTACGTTACAGCACAGGGTAAACAATATCCCTTCGTAGCATAATGTACTGTACATTACGCAAAATGTACACCTGTTGCAAAATGTGCACCTGTCGCAAAATGTACTATACGCAAAACGTAAATTTTTGCTTACGGTCTTCGAATACGTAAGTACTTGTGAAGTGAAAACTAAAACAGTAACGAAAGTTACGTGAAAAAGAATTGTCACTCGATTATGGCTTCTGTTTAACTTATCACCAGCCCCCCTACTCAACATTCTATTCGTTTCAACGCTACGCTTACTATTAAAACTTTAAACAAGCAGTAAACTATAATATTACGTGCCGGAGGCTTGACAATTTCATACAATACATCGAAGTCAGTGATTTACATAAGTTTGCGACATGTGGTTTAATCATCTATTGCTCATATTTAAGCTTTAAAAGTAAGCGTAGCGTTGAAACAAATAGAAAGTTGGCCATTTGAGTAGGGGGGCAGATAGGTATAGTAAAATATAACGTAAATAAATAATTTTTATTGCCAAAAAAGACTCCATCCATTTTAATGTGAAATTATAAGCAAATGACTCCAAACTATCCTTTGTTAACCCAAAAATAGTTAATGACCATCAAAATATTAACCACATTTTATTAAAATCTTATACAAATATTTAACATCGTGTTATCATATTAAAGAAAATTACGCTAGGTAAAAAAAATATTTACCTAAACATAGTAAATAAACTCCTAAAGTTTGTCCCTATAAGTACTATTGTAAAATGTTTACGGGAATTAATACCTTAACATACCAAAAAAAAAAAACATTTCATTTTCCAAACTTAGTAAATGGTTACCAAATCCTAAACCATCCAGTGATTTGGTAATCATTTACTAATCCTGGTGGTTAAGTGAGATTAGTATGGTGATCATTTAATTTTAAACATATAAAGTAAAATAAATTTAAGAAAGATCAAGTTTTATCACATAATATTTTTTTCAGTCTTTCTTTGTTGATTTTTATTTAAAGTTTTTATATAAAAATATTTGTCCAAAAGAAACGTAATTTTAGCATAAATACAACATTAAAAACGAATCAAACATTTAATGAAAATTGTCTGTCACCAGGGCCCTATTTCACCAATTCGACATTTGTCAGTGACATATGTCGGTTAATTTTACAATTGTCATTGCTTTAATTAGGGACAAGTATATTGTGAAACAGCGATATTTTTTACAAGTCGACATATTTGTAGATTTGGCAGTAATTCTTGATATGAGATTGGAGTCGAATCAAGTTTGCGTGACAATTGTCGACTTGTAAAAATATTCCCTGTTTCACAACACAAATTGTCCCCTATTAAAATAAGAAAAGTACTGTAAAAATTGCCGACATATGTCACTGACAAATGTCAATTTGGTGAAATAGGGGCCACGCTGTATCTCATGAACCGTGATAGCTAGAAAGTTGAAATTTTCACAGATGATGTATTTTTGTTGCCGCTATAACAACAAATACTATAAACAGAATAAAATTAATATTTAAGGGGGGCTCCCATACAACAAACGTATTATTTTTTGCCGTTTTTTGGTACGGAACTCTTCGTGCGCGAGTCCAACTCGCATTTGGCCGGTTTTTTTTGGTAATATGCCTACATTTTATGGAAATCATATTAGTTCATTTAGGCCTAAGATTTGGTGATCACTTACTATATTTGGACTTTGAATATAATTTGAATTGCAGTCGTGACTAAAATAGCTAGAACTATTGTAATTTTAGACTTAATTATTTTGGTATTTTTAGTATATTTTTTTAGTAACAGAGTTTAGGGTATGTATTTTTAGTGGTAATCACAAAAAAAACAGTTGTTCCATCCATTAAGGTCGAGTACTGCTGAGGCAGAGTGGATAAGCAGGATGGGCTACCTACCACGGGCCCTATACGGATTGGTGCAAACCCTTATTACGACTAAAGAAAGAACATAATCGCTCGTACCATCCATATACTATTTCCTAGCACAGTGACGGCATCAAGTTTCCTCATAAAAGGCTGCCATTTGTTTGGACGCATCGTTTATCAACGACAAGGCTCCCTTGGTGTCAGTCCAAGGTCAGGTCTGCTTCCACCGCAATACTAATAACATCGACACACTACAGTAGGGTAACTCATCATAAATGTAGGTATCGCATGGTATAGCGGTTCATATCTCTGTTCTATTTCAATTAAAATTGTATAATTATCCCAACTGCAAAACATTAAGTGATTTCGGGTCAGGTAATGGCAGCCCCCAACGGATTTTTCTTGCGTTTGTAATTTATGAATAGGTGGATAAATATGTATAGTACCTACATCACTTTTTAGTCGGGGGGTTTTCGTAAAATAAATCTCTTTTTTAATTTATGAATTACTATTATAACAGTCGTGGCTTTTTTCATTTTTTTTAGTAAAGTCAGGATCGAATTATATCATTACTAGCAAACGCCAGCGACTCCGTCTGCGTGGATTGTATTTTGTCTATCCATTGGGAAAAGGATTATGCCGATTTTACTATACAAGCTAGGCCATGATGCGCTTTGATGAAATTACCAAAATACTATAGTAATTTTATAGTGATTGCGTGGGAAGAATATCATTAAAATATAATGCGGGAAAAAAGAGAAATCTCAATCTCAAGGGGTCGTTTCAGGTTACATTTTCCTATTATATGACATTTTGTTATCTACCCCTTTTTGACATGACATGAGTCTGTCACAGATATGTATGGTTAATGCGCATCATGGCCCAGAATGCGGCAAGATCCTTTGCATAGATTTTGTCAGAGGTGCAGAAAAGGACATAGCCCACCTTTTTTCCCGAAAAAAGGCAGTTCCTTTTTAGAGGTAGCATTTGACGGACCATTTTCGTCGGAATAAACTGCTGTAATAAGTGCTGCTGTCCATGTCCATTTCTATCTTATGCAGCAAGCGAACTAAAATGTATGGAAGTGTAATTGCAAACAATTATTGTTTAAAAATGGCACCCACCGCCGAAAAAGTACAACTCGCTCAGCTTTAGTAGGACCAGCCACGCACTCGGTGACTGACATTAACGTTCTTAACAATAATTGCAGTTTGTTTTGTGTAGAAAAGTGAGAAAGAGAATAGTAGTTTATGAAAGTGATGCATAATGAGGGGTATTAAAACATGAGTGTGTGTTTAAAAACCGAGCCGTAGGCGAGGTTTTTAATAGTATCACACGAGTGTTTTAATACCTAGTTATGTACAGTTTCATACACTACTTTATCTACTCTCATACAATTTGTGATTGAACCTACAAAATAAAATATCAATAGTAAAAAGAGTAAGTAGTTTCTCGACTTTGATTTAGGTAGGTAGGTAGGTTACTTACCTAGGTAAAGTAAGACGTTTTTCCGTCGCCGCATCTAAAATATCGGGGAGTCTTTTTTCACACTCACTACCTACTATCAGAAATTTTTAAGCGAAATAAAAATTAAAATAAAAAATGGCGCGTATTCTATTAGAAAAAAATAATAATGTAATGAGTGAATTCCAGCAGACGAATCGTTACGCTAAGTCATCGATCACCATAGAGTACATTTTAATCATGGAAAGTATATGGGAATATCATTGTTTTTTTTTAATATCGCGGCACCTGCTCTTCTTGGATTGGCCCTGTATCGTAATGAGAAAAAAAGTTATTTTATAGCATACTTTAGTATAGCGAAGGTATGTTATAAAATAACTTTTTAATTTTTTTTCGGTATTGCGTGTATAAAGTATGCCAATATAAATTCGTTTTGAAATTCATAATTCGAATTTTACGATATGAGAGTAGATAAAGTTTATTAGAAATGACGTCTTGTATAGTCAAATGGTGTAAAAGACGCAAAAAAGGAAAAAAAAGATGCAGAAATAACGTATCATATTTTTTCGATTAAGTATAGAAAATATCTATGAGTAGGTATACAAATTATGGTCGCTAATAAGCAACCAGTGCTCAAACGCTTTGTGATGCATGATTAAATGCCAGCATTTTTAGCTCCATCCACTTAGTTGTACTTTTCGTGTGGTGCCATTTTTAGGGTTCCGTAGCCTAAATGGCAAAAAACGGAACCTTTATAGATTCGTCATGTCTGTCTGTCTGTCTGTCCGTATGTCACAGTCACTTTATTCCGAAAGTATTAAGACTACACAGTTGAAACTTGGTAGGTAGATGTATTCTGTTAACCGCTTAACGAATTTAATACAAAAATAAGAAAAATAAAAGATTAAGAGGGGGCTCCCCATACATGGAACTGAAACTGAAAAAAAATTTTTTCTTCAAACCAACACGTGTTGGTTGTCTATAGATTGGTCTTTAAAAATGACATTGAAGGTTCTAAGACAACTTTTTCTCAAAGTCAACCGTTTGAAAGATATACACCGCCAAAGTGGTAAAATGTGTGTCCCCCCCCCCCCTTTAACTTTTGAAATAAGAGAGTGAAAAATCTAAAAAAAATATATGCTGTAGATCTTAATCAACACTTTCAACCAAAATTAATTTGAACGAGATATAGTAATTAGTTTTTGAGATATAGCACATTTTCCAAAACCGCAAATATAACTTTGTCATTCATACCAATACTGTGAAAAACAAAGTTATTTTTGCAGACGAAAAATGATAGGTGGTATTAAATATGGTATGGTATAAGGTAACTACGGAACCCTACGGCGAGTGGCCCGACACGCACTTGGCTGCTTTTTTGAGCGATGCTTGCTTGTTCCATAGATTTCAGTTCGCTGCATGCAGCTGTTAATATTATAGATGTTGAACATTTCTTTAAAAGTCTTGGACACCTATTAGTTTTTCCTCCACTGAACGCCACATACATTTTAATTTATTTATTTGCTCTATGAGAGACTAGCGACCGCCCGCGAGTTCGTCTGCGTGAAAAGTCTTTTTGCTATCCCTCGGGAACAATACTTTTTCTGGATAAAAGGTACCCTTTGTCCTTTTCTGTACCCCTGACATCGTGTATGTAAAATTTCATGATGATCGGTTCAGTAGTTAAGACGTGAAGGCGTAACAAACAAACAAACGGACTTTCGCATTTATGATATTTTAATTAAGGATAAGGATGAAACTTAGAGAATGCAAGAAGTTTATATACTGCCTACTTCTTAGTATGCAAATAACCTCAATCAGACAAAAATAGCAGGGGTATGAATATAAAGGGTCGTTTATCTTTAAGCCACTAAGCATGAATACACTGGGATATTCAGAGTCAAAATTCAGGACAATGGAAATAATTGTTGTCTGCACTGTGAAAAGAAACTACACTAGTGGCTCCGTGAGCTGTAGACCTCGCGTTAAAAAGTATCTCAAATTGTATGTCGTTTAAAAACAAATAGTCCTAGGTTTTGTCACATCTATTTTATTTTCAAATTTCGAATTGGCCAGACACGTTTTGATTGGTTTTAAACTATGAACTGTAAAAATATAAAGCAAAATGTGCTTTGCACCGCTAACAAAAAAGGTTGGTTGTATTATTTTTGAACATTTTTCATTTCATTTTTTAAATACAGTGGCGGTCACATAATAAACGACACCAGTCGATTTTCATGGAAACGAGGTAACTTTTAAGTCTTTATTCTCAGCAAAGGATTGACCTAGCTGTGATCTGATAATGGCTATCTAGAGAGCGAACGGGGTAGAATCAGATCGCTGTATAAACCCAACTGATCTGATGATTTAATAGCGGGATGCCTACTATCGCACTTAGCCGAATTTTTCAATATTTCATACAATCTGTAGCAGCCTTCAGACCCCACTATGCCTGCTTTAAAGTGCTCTATGTTGCATTGGCACATTTACCACCTAATTTAATATCGGATGAATTCCTCAGTATTCAAATGGGAATATTATTATTGGATATAGAGGGTTGGAGTGTGTGTGTGTTATTTATTTTTCTTGTTATAAAAATAAAGTTAAAACACTAAAACTACCAGGAAACAATACATTGTGAAATTTTGATCATTTGGTTCCCGCAGTAGGGTGGTTCCACTCATGATTACAAGCAACTTTTACTATGGGGCCAATTCTGGGGGCCTATTACGAAAATAACGTACGCAATTGCGTAACGCAGTCACTTGGCCAAGATAGTCATCCGCAGTTCGTTAGTTGTAGTTTTATTAAACATTTTGAATTTTTCTATCGTAGTCCATAGACTACTCAACGAACGATGTCGGATACGCAAAAGAGAAACTGTCAAACTCACGCAATCACTTCGCAATATCGCATACGAACGTGATTTGTGCACGGACGCAGCTGCGTGTATCGCATTAAACTTTTCGTAATAGACCCCCTGGTATCGCGAAAAAAAACACAGCTGTTCCATACATGGAACAGCAGATTTTTTTTACGCGCAATTTTTTTTGCGATGTCAGAGTTGGGCCCATAGTAAAAGTTGCTTGTAATCATGAGTAGAACCACCCACTGCGGGAACCAAATGATTAAAATTTCAGCGTGTATTTTCAGCGTGCAAAGGAGTTATTTGACATAATCTTCATTGAAATCGAAAATATTTATATAAGTTAATCCTTCTTTAGATTTATGTGATTCTGGTACTTTTTCAAAAATATTAAATTAGCTAGTAAATGTGCCAATGCTACATAGAGCGCTATAAAGTATGGGAAGTTTGCAATTTTCATAATGTTGTCCTTGTACTACAGATTGTATGAAATATTGAAAAATTCGCGTAAGTGTGATAGTATGCAAAGCTATTAAATCGATCTGATCATAATCCTAAAAGATATAAGGATTATGTTTAAGAAACCGTGACATTAACATAAAAATGTATGGAAATCCTGAAACTGAAAACTCTGATCCTTATATATCTTAGAATGCTGATCAGATGGTTGAGTGTGACGATCTGAATCTCCTCCATTCAGTCCCTGGATGGCCATCATCACATCACAGCTAGGTCAATCCTTCGCAGAGAACCAAGGCTTCATAGTTACCTCATTTGTATGAAAATCGATTGGTGTCTTTTAAATACGCGACCGCCACTATATCTCCGCCATTTTGAAAAAAATCTAAAAACTAAATCGACCAAAAAATTCTATATTTAATTATCAAACCTGCTCACAAAATTTCACGAGAATCGGTTGAGAAATGCGACCTGTAGAGGAGAACAGGCGGATATCCGGATAGGCGGAAGGACAACACAAGCATGTTTTGTCACGAGACGTTTTGCTCACGCGGTACTATTTATGTCGTTTTTAGGGTTCCGTAGCCTAAATGGCAAAAAACGGAACCCTTATAGATTCGTCATGTCTGTCTGTTTGTCTGACCGTCTGTCACAGCCACTTTATTCTGAAAATATTAATATTACACAATTGAAACTTGGTAAGTAGATGTATTATATGCACCGCTTAACGATTTTAACACAAAGATTAAAAAAATAAAGCCGGTGTGCCCAGGAAGGGGGGCTCCCCATACATGGAACTGAAACAGAAAAAAAATGTTTCTTCAAACCAATACCTGCGTGATGTCCATATAGATAGGTCTTTAAAAATAAGATTAAGGTTTCTGTATCAATTTTTTCTCAAAGTCAACCGATAGAAAGATATATACCGCTAAAGTGGTAAAATGTGTGTCCCCCCCTTTCAACTTTTGAAATAAGAGAGTGAAAAATCTAAAATATATATGCTGTAGATCTTAATAAACACTTTCAACGAAAATTGGTTTGAACGAGATATAGTAATTAGTTTTTGAGATATAGCACATTTTCCATAACCGCAAATATAACTTTCTCATTCATAAAACACTTTGAAAAACAAAGTTATTTTTGCAGACAAAAAATCATATATGGTATGATAATATGGTATGGTATGAGGTAACTACGGAACCCTACAGTGCGTGGCCGGTTTTTTACTTTAACTTACGAATTATGAGTCCAATTTTTTTATAGATATTAATTTAATAATACGTCTTTAATTTTATAAAAATAGTTCATGGAACTCTAAGATTGGTTTCAATTTGTTGAAAAACATAAAATAGAAACACGAAGGAAAAGAAATAATTATTTCAATTTTAAGAGAAAAAACATCAAAGAATACTTCTCTCTTTGTGTATTATCATAATTAAGTCATTAACGAAAGCTTTTCCAGCCTGTTAAATATTAACGACATAAATTAGCTGCAAACAATTTTAATTCTGTATTTCCGATATAATTATCTCAAGCAACATTACTTTGATACTTTCGTTAATAAGCTCATCAACTTCCACGAAAACTTTAGGCGTTAGTTTTCGAAACTACTAAAGTCATTACGTTGTAGTGACTTTAGTAGTTTCGAAAACTAACGTCAGTAGTGCGAAAAGGTATTACCTATAAGGTGTGCCTTGACACAGTTGTTGCGTTCCCGTTCCTCTTGAGCTTTCGACAGAGGCATGCCTCATTGCCTTCAATAGCGCATGCCCTATCTTCTTAACGTGGTTTATACAAGGTGTTTTTTTTCCTACTCTCCAAATTTTAAGGATGTGTTCAGTCCATAAAACTGAACAACTTTCTCTTAGAAACATAGGGTCAAATATGTAAACAAGTATAAAATTAAAAATAAAAAAAACCCCGACCCCGGTCATGGTTACCTTGCCACATACTTTCGATATCATTAAGATAACACGGTACGAAATTTCGAATCGATAGGATATGTGGAAGGTAGTCAGATCCACTCATCAACTATTAAAGAGTTGATGATCTTCAAACGGCTGATCAGGTCATGGTTACCTTACCATATACTTTCAATCTCATGGAAGTAACACGGTACCAAATTTCGAATCGATAGCACATATGGAAGGTAGTTAGATCCCCTCATCAACTATTAAAGAGCTGATGATCTTTAAACGGCTGATCAGGTCATGGTTACTCTACCATATACTTCCAATATCATTGAGTCAGATCCCCTCATCAACAAGAAAAGAGCTGATGATCTTCAAACGGCTGAACAGATTTTCATGAAACATGGCTAAGAACACTCGGGATAAAATTATCTATGACACAAAAAAAAACTAAACTAAAATTGGTTCATCCGTCTAGGAGCTACGACACTACAGACAGATACACAGACACGTTAAACTTATAACACCCCTCTCTTTTGCGTCGGGGGTTAAAAAATGACTTTTCAAGTTTTCATACAAATCAAAGAGATCACGTGATCAATTTAATATGGGATGACCAAAATATTTTGGCATATTTCGACACATGTTTCATGGAGAAAATTGTTCAGTTTCATGGACTGAACACATCCTTAAAATTTGGAGAGTGGTTACAAATACACCTTGCATATACCACCGAAAGCGCCCTGAGAGGTTTTTATTTAATAAGTTGGTAATAGAAAATGATTTTAATAACACTTTACGTTGAGTTTTTAGGTCTCATGGTCTTAAACAGGTGATGCTTAAACTGAACAACTTTCTCCATAGAACATAGGTCGAAAAACTAATTTTCTTTTCGCCTTTCCATGTAAGTCAGTCAGCTGATCAGTACATTTTGTATGGGAGTATAAAAAAATATTTTCATTTTTCGACCTATGTTCCTTGGAGAAAGTTATTCAGTTTACTTTACACTATCACCTGTTTAAGTATCATCAGATCATTTGTTACCACCTTATATTTGATGCAAAAAAAGTTGGCACCCCTAGGCTCGAGCGACCTTGATAAACTTATAGGGTTAAAAGAGCCGCCCAATAAAAGCAATCGCACAAAATAACCGCTTTAGTTATGATTTTTTACTTAGTAACTATACTTGTGAAGTGGAAACGAAACAGCATCGAAAGTTTCGTGAATTCTCAATCCAGTCCCTCTTAGCATGACCACCGAAACGCGATTTATCACGTTTTACTGTCATAAGACAATGGATTTTGACAGTTAAGTGTCGAGAAATCGCTATTTTGTCATATAACTTTTTCTCAAAAAATAAATAGTTTTTGAGTTAATTGAAATTAAGTATTTTTTTACCAAAAGTACGTTTTCAGACACTTAAAATTAAAATAAAAGATAACTACTCATTCGATTCCGGATTTTTTTTATTTTGGGATAGAAAACAATCTGAGTGTTGATAATGAATAAAAAAAAAATCATAAAATACAGGTGTTTATAAAAAATTCAATCCTTAAATGCATTTTTTATTTTTATTTTTTAAGATTTTTTAGAAATAGCTTCAAATATCTTTAAAAATATCTTAGTAACTAAGCGTGCATAATATTTTAAAAACATCACCATCTATTCAGCTTACAGTTGAGGTATGAAACTTAATAAAATCTTAAATAAAAAAAAACCGGTCAAGAGCGAGTCGGACTCGCGCACCGAGGGTTCCGTACAATCATAAATATATTTGGATATGTTATTTTAGGACAGTCTTTAAAAAAGTAGGATAAACGGCAGACAGGTGGAAGGGCGAACAGGCGGACAGTTAATTTACAAATGCTGCTTATGGTGACTGAAAAACGTTTCAGCCACTCCACATTGCAAAATGTTTATATTACTAGTCCATCAGCCATTTTAATGTCCCCACTGCTGGGGCACAGGCCTTCCTTATGGGTGGATAAGGAGGACGGGCCATAACCCACCACGCGGGCCCAATGCGGATTGGTGGGTGTTAACGACTGCAAATGCAGCCGGGACCAACGGCTTAACGTGCCTTCCGAAGCACGGAGGAGCTCGAGATAATAAATTTTTGGTCACCCATCCCATGACCGAACCTTGCGAACGTTGCTTAACCTCCGCAATCGCTGGTCCAGGCGCTAAACCACTGTGCCACCGAGCTCCTCGTTATTATCATATTACTATATTACTAAGTAGAACTTATTCTTCGTTTATTCGTACGGCAAATAGTAGGTAATTATATTAGAACCAGCCACCAATTTATTATTGTAGTGTTAGGTTGCGCCATCTCTTGACCGATAGTGGCACTATTTTTTCCCCTTAGGTTAGCATGCTTAGGACAGCGCCATCTGTTGACTGGTAGTGAAACTAAAAAAAATTTGTTTGTTTTTTGAATTTCTAAAAAAGTGTGTTATATTAAGACATTGTTTCATTTTTCCTGTAATCTTTACATAAACTACTATCACACAGAATTATTTCAGATTTTTCTCTTTGCAAACTTCGGAGATAAGGGGGGGGGGAATGGTATTTTTTTTAATTTTTTTCATCATAAGTCGAAAAATATGTGGCCTAAGAAAAAAGGAAAAATTGTTTTAAAATGTGCAAACAGCGCTCTTTCATATGATACTCCACATGCCCTAGTCACCTCACTTAAAATTTTTAAGACCCCTTTTCAGTCCCTGTTGTAAAAAAAAATTAATTTTATTATTTCTTTATTATTTGCAAAATAGTTGGGCAAATGTCATCTTAAACTATTCCAAATTTCAAGTTGATACCATTAGTAGTTCTCGAGATATCCAGCTGTGACAGACAGACAGACAGACAGACAGACAGACTGAGTCACACCATAAGGGTTCCTTTTTTACCATTTTGGTACGGAACCCTAAAAATGAGAAATTAGACTTAACTAAATAGCAGTCCCATTTCATGTAGCAAAAATTTCCTACTTCAAGCGCTTCGGAGGTGGCCGTATTATCCTACTTATTCCATAAATGTGAAAGTTTTCTTGTTTTGATGATTGTTAATTAATCACGTAAAACGGCTGAACGGATTTGAATGAAATTAGGCACACAGATAGTTTATAAGCCGGATTAAAACATAGGAGGATACTATTATCTTGGTTAAAGGTTCCCTAGGGATTTTCTCAAATGTAAATGCGAATGAAGTCGCGGGCGGAAGCTAATTTGCCATAAATGATCGTGCTTACTAAAAATACTTTGGTCCGAGTGAGTTTGATACAGGATTATTTTCCGCCGATGAGTCAAAATTTTATACAGACAGCATCAAAAATAACAATGCATATCAGTCATTTTCAATGCCCCGCTGCTGGGGAACTGGCCTTCCTTTTGGCTTGTGGATGGATAAAGCGGACGGGCCATACCCACCACGTGGGCCCAATGTGGATTGGTCAGAGTTAACGACTGTAAATGCAGCCAGAACCAAGGGCTCAATGTAATGTACATTGAGTTAACACCGACCAATCCACATTGGGCCCGCCCACGTGGTGGGTTATGGCCCGTCCACTTTATCCCAAAAGGGAAGGAAGGCTGCTGTTCCCCAGCAGCGGGTCATCAAAAATGGCTGATATGCATGGTTATTTTTGATGCTGTCTGTATAAAATTTTTACTCGTCGGCGGAAAATAATCCTGTTTCAAACTCACTCGGACGAAAATATTTTTAGTAAGCACGATCATTTATGGCAAACTAGCTTCCGCCCGCGACTTCATTCGCATTTACATTTGAGAAAATCCCTAGGGAACCTTTAACCAAGATAATAGTATCCTCCTATGTTTTAATCCGGCTTATAAACTATCTGTGTGCCTAATTTCATTCAAATCCGTTCAGCCGTTTTACGTGATTGATTAACAATCATCCAAACAAGAAAACTTTCACATTTATGGAATAAGTAGGATAATACGGCCACCTCCGAAGCGCTTGAAGTAGGAAATTTTTGCTACATGAAATGGGACTGCTATTTAGTTAAGTCTTAATTTCTCATTTTTTATTTAAGCTTTTATTAAGTTTCATACCTCAACTGTAAGCTGAATAGATGGTGATGTTTTTAAAATATTATGCACGCTTAGTTACTAGGATTTTTTTAAAGATATTTGAAGCTATTTCTAAAAAATCTGAAAAAATAAAAAATGCATTTAAGGATTGAATTTTTTATAAACACCTGTATTTTATGAATTTTTTTTATTCATTATCAACACTCAGATTGTTTTCTATCCTAAAATAAAAAAAAACCGGAATCGAATGAGTAGTTATCTTTTATTTTAGTTTTTTGTGTCTGAAAACGTACTTTTGGTAAAAAAATACTTAATTTCAATTAACTCAAAAACTATTTATTTTTTGAGAAAAAGTTATATTACAAAAAATATTTGTTTTGACCTCATCTATAACCCCTTAACAGGAATACGTCATATTTCCAGTGACCCTGTATATCGCGTTTCAGAGGTCATACTAGGGGGCCAGTGCCCTAATTTATAAATGTGTCAATTTGTCACCTGTCACAACATTTTCATATCCATTGCGTCAACCAATTAGAAAATAGAACAAACTACTCATAGCTACTCCGCGATGTATACCAAATTGTCATGACAATTATGGACAAATTGTCACGTTATTAAATAGGGCCTGGGTAGATAGGAAGTATGCTATATTCTTTAAAATAAAATTGTACCGTCGAACTCGTCGCTGTGTGGACTACCACATCATAAAAAAAGTTTTTATTAGTTATTTTTTATCTTGTAGGGCAACTCTATGAGTCCAAGACACCAGTGGGCCTACCATAAGTTGAAGGAAACTGTTTACGTTACCGTAAACTATCGGAGATACTGCTCACAGCCAATGCGAGTGAAAGAGACAAAACGATAGTTTACTGTATCGTTAACAGTTTGCATCAACTCATGGTAGGGCCACTGCTATACAGCACTAGCTGTATACAGCTAGTCTATACAGCTAGAGTCTGTTCACGGAAACGAGCTAGTATAGCGCCTTCTCTACCGCACATTTTCATACAAATGACAAAGACAAAAAAATCTTCTTTAGGGTCAGTGGGCGTTAACAAAACCTTAGAGAAGTAAATGCGCGCTCACACTGCGCTTCTTAAAAGTTTGCTCAGCTTTATACCCGCGGCTTCATCTGTCCTATTTGAGAAGAACAATAAATGGGTCATTAGCACACCTGCGCCACCTTGGGCTTTAAAATTCAATACACAGGCTAGTCACAAGTAAGAGCACGTCTGCACAGTACGGGGAGTATGAACAGACTAAAAAGTACTCGTATTGTGTACACCGCCATAGCGTTTATCACTGACCAATCACAGTTAAAAAAATGTGTGAGTGAGATAGCGCTCTACTAACTCGTTTCTGTGAACAGACTATAGTGCTGTATGGCAGGTGTCTTGGATTCATTAAATGCCTGGTGGCTCAGTAATGGGTACATAACTACATAGGAATTGTAAAGAATCACACGACAAAACGTTTTGCAGAAGTTACCAACCTAGTCGAAAGAGCTGCCCTACAAGATAAAAAATAACTAATAAAAACTTTTTTGTATTAAAAAACATGTTTTCAAACTAACTAGCTTAAAAAAAATTCTTCCTTACAGATTTTTAACCCTTTACAGAAGTTATAAACCTAAAAACGTGGGGCGCATACTGTAACATTTATCATTAATATCTTTTGCATGCATAATACTTATATGGCTATAAATATTTATGGAAGAAATTATTTTTAGGCTATTTAGTTAGTTTTAAAAACGTGTTTTATTAAAGAAAGTTTTTTCAATAAAGTATAATTATCTGCTATTTATTAACTAAAATATTAATTAACTAAAAATTATAATCTTTGTAGTATATAAATCAGCTTTGGAAATCAACTAATTGTATTTATCTACAGATCTACGCGCAACTATCAAAGGCATTGAAAATGTAATCTATCTTAATATATAAAATCGTAAACTGAATGACTGACTGATCTATCAACGCACAGCCCAAACCGCTGGACTTAGAGACTTGAAATTTTGCACACAGATACCTCATACAGTGTAGGCATCCAATAAGGAAGGATTTTTGAAAATTCTATCCCTAAGGGGGTGAAATAAGGGATGTAAGTTTGTATGAAAGTCCCTCAGTTTTGACGCTAGGATTTTCAAATTTTGTGTTTAGGCTGAAGGTTGAAAATTAATTAAGTAATTACGCAGCGGCGAGAGCTGTCTTTGTGTGTGTGTGATGCTCAAGCGCCCGTAGTATACTGCCCGGCATATATATTGGCAAGAGAATGAAAGAGACAAAAGATGCGCAGTAGCCATAAACACTAAGTTTACCTGTCCTGTACTAAGCTAAACTTCTGTTAGTCTCTCTATTTTGTGCTATTAGCTATTAATTCTGTGACACATTGTATTATCCATCAAGCGCATCAAATTGTTCATTGTTTAGAACTCTACAATAAACGGTTTTCTAATCAACTTCATTAGTTCTTCATTAGTATTTTAATTATACGTTTTCAATTACTGAAACTATCACCTACTCACTATTGAGTATAAAAGGTGAAACTTGAATTCCCATCTATAGACTTGTACTATTAGTTATTCTGTCTATAGTTTGAATAAGTTCATTCTTTAAAACGATGTATAAGTATTTAATACTTATTGTTATTTTGTCAAATGTTCTGGCAAGACCCCACCCAGGCGGAGGTATGTAGGTAATATTTGTAATAAATAATCTTATAAAGAGCTTATTAGATCATCCTGAATATCGGATCCGATATGAAGTCTGTCCTAAATTCAGAGAAGTGTAATTGCATTAAGGAAGGTAGTGTCCGATTTAGGATCCTAGTTAGGATAGAAATGGTCTCCGACGTAACGGATGCTAAATCGGAAGCAATTAGGACAGTGTAATCGCATTCAGGACGCTCGGCTCCGATACAGTAGTACCACAGTATTTAGTTCGTACAGTCAGTCAACGCCTTTTATGTTGGCGAAAACAAAGCCGCCATTCACCTAGACAGTTGGCGCAACGACTAAAATTGTAAGGGCTGTCACTAAGTGATTTGCTTTTTTGAATTGCAAAAAAAATAAAGATAAGTAATTGCGATGATGACTAATGAATAAAATAACGAAATACTAATAAAAATCGTAAACATATTAAATTTAAAATAGCAATATCTTGGAAAGTACTCATCCTAGCTAGACTGATGGTGACCTTGAAGAAATGATAGGTCTTAGTGAGATCTTCAATAATTTAGATGACAAACAGATTTGATAGCTGTCATCTAAAATGAAGATCTCACTAAGACCTATCATTTCTTAAAGGTCACCATCAGTCTAGGATGAGTACTTTTAATTGTACTGACTGTATGAACTAAATACTCTTTAGGCTGTGGTAGCACAGTCTTTAATACTACACAGTCGTCCGACTCATGTACTCATGTCTCAAAACAATCTCAAACCACTTTGCGTATGACTGTATGATTGAAAAGCTGTGATATCGGATACGTTATTCAGGATGGTCTAATTGGCAACTGAATTTCTCGTCCTAAATCGGACTCTGAATTCCGGATCCGTTATTCAGGAAGGTGTAATAAGCTCTTAACTTGGTGACATTTTCAATCCAATACATTAGGTGATACTTGTTTAGTAGATGGGATTAACTGAGCTAAATAAGTAAATTGGAACATTTTACGAAAAGAACGTTTCCTAATCGAGCACGCTCTACTTTACATACGTCTTGTGTAATTTTTTTGTACATTTCATAATCTTATGATGTAAATGTAAAGAGCTTATTAGATCATCCTGAATATCGGATCCGATATGAAGTCTGTCCTAAATTCAGAGAAGTGTAATTGCATTCAGGAAGGTACCTAGTGTCCGATTTAGGATCCTAGTTAGGATAGAAATGGTCTCCGACGTAACGGATGCTACATCGGAAGCAATTAGGACAGTGTAATCACATTCAGGACGCTCGGCTCTCCGATACAGTAGTACCACAGTATTTAGTCATACAGTCAGTCAACGCCTTTTATATTGACGAAAAAAAGCTTTGCTTTTTTGAATTTCAAAAAAATAAAGATATGGATTGGGTACTTGAAAATTCAATTTCAATGGAACCAATTATATCCTTAAAGATATTTTTTTTTAATCTGTTTACAAATTACAGAATTCTGTGGTAAGTAGGTAGGTAACAAACACTAAAAAATTATGCAACTTGGGGCCCTATTTTTGAATCCCTCTCTTTTCTACTGATTTTCGTTTGACATCTCATTGTATTGAGTCATAATATGTTGAACGAAAATCAGTCGAAAAGAGTGCTTCAGCGCGATTCAAAAATAGGTCCCCTGAACATCCTTTTTTTGGTGTTGGTTATTTATAATCAACATATATATATATTTATACTATACCAAATATATAACCGTACGGCGGCGTACGGAACTAAATACTTTTTAGGCTGTGGTAGGTGGCACAGTCGCCCGACTCATGTACTTATGTCTCAAAACAATCTCAAACCACTTTGAGTAACAACTGTATGATCGTTAAGCTGTGATATCGGATACGTTATTCAGGATGGTCTAATTGGCGACTGAATAGTGCGCCGCAAAGACCTTTGCCGCGCACTTTTTGAATTTGGGACATCTTAGCACAGCGTCAAAGAATCGGACGCAAATATTGTTTGAATAAAGACTGGCTGGTACGACGGCCCCATTCACATGAGCTGAATAAAAAAAAAGAAATGAAATTAAAAACGCGCGAACTACGGCCCGCGTTTTCGTCATTTATCACGGATTGTTAGAAATTCATGGTTTTGTTTAGAAAAATGAGTTGGTTCTTCAAGTAATAGTGAAAGTATAGAATGAACTCCTGAAAGTACCTATTAAAACTGATCAACTGACGCAAGAAATGTGATGAATAATCTATTACCTGCAAAATCGCGGGAGAAATATGAAAGCCTATGGTAATTTTAAATTGGAGGACATCTTTAAGCTCTTGGACTGGAAAGGATTTGGCATCAACATTAATAGCCAGTACCTAACACACCTTCGTTTTTAGTCCTTATGGCTGAGACCATGGAAGACCTGAACATAATGCTCAAAGATCTCCGTAGTGCTTCCCAAAGAGTGGGTCTCAAGATGAACATGGATAAGACGAAAATTATGTCAAATGGCCATGTTGTACCCTCTCCAGTTCATGTTGGGAACACTACTCTTGAAGTTGTTGACCACTACGTATACCTAGGACAGGCAGTCCAGTTAGGTAAGTCCAACTTTGAGAAAGAGATCTCTCGTCGAATCCAACTCGGGTGAGCAGCGTTCGGGAAGCTTCGAAAAATCTTCGCGTCCGATTTACCTCAGTGTCTCAAGACGAAAGTCTATGAACAGTGTGTGTTGCCAGTGATGACTTACGGCAGTGAAACGTGGTCGCTAACTATGGGTCTCATAAGGAGGCTCAAGGTCAGCGAGCGTGCAATGGAGAGAGCCATGCTCGGCGTTTCCCTGCGTGATCGAATCAGAAACGAGGAGATCCGCAGGAGAACTAAAGTAACCGACATCGCTCGAAGGATTGCTCAGCTGAAGTGGCAATGGGCAGGACACATAGCGAGAAGAACTGATGGCCGTTGGGGCGGAAAGGTTCTGGAATGGCGACCGCGCACCGGACGACGCTCCGTGGGTAGGCCCCCGACAAGGTGGACCGACGATCTGGTGAAGGTCGCGGGAAGCCACTGGATGCGGGCAGCGCAGGACCGATCGTCGTGGAGATCCTTAGGGGAGGCCTATACCCAGCAGTGGGTGTCGTGCGGCTGATATGATGATGATGATGATGATGGTAATTTTATTGAATGGAGAAATGCAATGCTTTCATAATTGCGAAAATGTCTCAAATGTATACCTATACAAGTTTTAAGTAGTTTTATTATTAGATACTATTTAATTTCAATTTAGTTGTTTCTCTAAGTTTTATTAAATAATAATATTAAAATAAAATATGAGGTGCCTTTTATTTTCTCATAGAGGGTGATGAAAAGTAGTGTATCACTCGGGCGCAAATATATTTTTGGCTCGGGCGATGTACTTTGAATCTCTCGCTACGTTCAGGATTCTACTCTAGAATCCCTCACTTCGCTCTGGATTAAAAAAACTGCCCTCGCCGTAAAAATATTATTTTGCTCCCTTATGGTACAATCTACTATTGTCTCACCTAAAGTAATAAGCAATTTCGCGTCCGTCGATTAGTATATTTTCTTACCTATTCAGACTTTTTTAGTGGCTGACATTAATATAAGGACAGGTGCTAGAAACTTATCAGCTTTATCAGAAGGAATGATATTAACAAATATTATTTCATTTTCAAGCATAACAACAATTTCATACTAATAATTTAAATTAGATAAACACTATTGTTTAGTTAGATTTATATTGCACCTACTCCCCTCTATCTTCTTATTATGATGCTAGGGGGGCAGATAGATTGATAGAGACTAATCAAGCTGCCTGCCCCCCTAGCATGACCACCAAAAGACGATATACAGGGTCATTTTGTATTCACCATCCAAATTTTGAGGATGTGTTCAGTCCATGAAACTGAACAACTTTCTCTAAGGAATACAGGGCCAATTCTGTAAAAAAACAAATATCCATACAAATCAAAGAGATCACGTGATCAATTTAGTATCTCAGACCAAATAAAAAAGTAAAGACGGAGTCTTCCGACTAAGCGGTGAAGCCAGTAAAACTACGCCTTGGCTGTGTACATACACAGTTTACGCACACATATGTAACGAAACTACGCCTTGGCTTTCGTTCATCATTGGGCGAACCCTGCCGCCCGGCCCCCGCCCGCCCTCTAGTACGCACACATGTACCATCAAAAACCGGCTTCACTTAGTTGTTCGCAACCACTGCGGAACGCTCCATCTTCCTTTTTTATTTGATCTGAGTTTAGTATGGGATAACCAAAATTGTGTGGCCAAATTCGACACATGTTTGTTAAACAAAGTTGTTTAGTTTCATGAGCTGGACACATCCACAGAAACACATCCTATTTGGATGCTATATCACGCGATATATCGGTTCAGAATGACCCGATATATCGCGTGATATTTTATTTTATCGACACTATCGCTGTGTAGATAAATAATACATGGCATATCTTGGATGAATTTCCAAGTGGCAAATCCACAGTGACTGTATACTTTAATAAGAAAACAGTAGTAAAAGGAAAAGACCTAAAAAAGAAAAACAATATTAATAATAAGCAGTCGAGTTGTAAAACTTAAGTTACCTGTATATCACACGTCTTTCCAATTAAAATCTTCAACTAGGCAGAGCGGTTCATTTACACAATTTAATTTAGTATTATTATTATTATTATTTAGTTGTGAAGCTTCAGAATGTTTTAAAAGGACTGATGTGCAAAAGTAAATAAAACCGGTCAAGAGCGAGTCGGACTCGCGCACCGAGGGTTCCGTACCATCATATTTGCACCATTAAACCACACTGCATAGTAGAATAATAAAATTAGTATAGCAGTTTTAGGTCAGCGCCATCTCTTGACCGATAGTGGAACTAATGTTAACTTTTTAGAAATTTGATGATTTCTAAAAAAATGGTGCTATATTGAGACATCGTTTTATTTTTTCTGTAATCCTTATATAAACTGCTATCACATAGAATTATTGCAGATTTTTCTCTTTGCAAACTTCGGAAATAAGGGAGGAACGGTATTTTTTTACATTTACATAAGTCGAAAACTATGCAGCCTAAAAAAAGAAAAAATGATTAAAAACGTACAAACGGCGCTCTTTCATATGATACCCCACATGCCCTAGTAGCCGTACTTAAAATTTTTAAGACCCCTTTTCAGGACCTGTTGTAAAAAATATATAGATTTTTTTATTTATTTCTTATTTGCAAAATTGTTAGGCAAATGTCATCTTAAACCATTCCAAATTTCAAGTTGATACCATTAGCAGTTCGAGATATCCAGCTGTGACAGACAGACAGACAGATAGACAGACAGACTGAGTCACACCATAAGAGTACTTTTTTTACCATTATGGTACGGAACCCTAAAAACAGGTACTAAAAATAACACGAACATTATATCACAATTATTGCTTTTCAGAACAGAATAAAAATTGGACATTTGTTTCGTATTTCCAAAAATAAGTTTTTATTCTCTAAGGAGTTCGAACGGCCACGTTACAACTCAACTGTCAAAATCCATTGTTTTTTGACAGTTAAACGTGATAAATCGCTATATCATCGCATTTTGGTGGTCATGGAAGGGGAACTAGGGGCACTGGAAGGCATGGCCGTATCTAGAGATGTCATCCATGGGAGGCCTGGCCACAGAATACATAATAGTACAAGTCTGGCCTCCAGTTCTGGCGCAAAGTTAGGGAGGGGGTGTTAATCTTATTATTTTTTTTGGTCCAGATAATCCAGCCGGCCCAGATAGTCCACCCGACCCATATGGTCCACCCGGCCCAGATGATCCAGCTGGCCCAGATAGTCCATCTGGCCCATATGGTCCACCCGGCCCAGATGGCCCAGCCGGCCCAGATAGACCACCTGGCCCATATGGTCCACCCGGCCCGGATGGTCCAGCCGGTCCACATAGTCCAGCCGGTCCACATAATCCAGCTGATCCTGATTATCCAGGCGATGATGAAGACGGGTCAGGCAATGACGAAGATGGTAAGATTTAACAATTTAAAAATTCGATTTCCGGCTGACAAACTCTACGGCATTTGTGACACACTTATTATAATGGAAGCTTTATACACCATCATTACAGTGGTCGTTTTAATTAACTTAAGGCGGTTGTATGACCAAAAGTGGCGCCCTCAGAGGTTTTTATTTAATAAGTTATTAATAGAAGATTTTAATAATGTTTATCGTGGAGATTTTAGAGCCCATGGTCTAGTATTTTTAGAAGGTATCACTACATGCCCTCGTAGTCATTCGTAGAAGTAGATAGCAAATGTGTCAATAACGGCCACTTTTAGCAGTTTTTCTATCTACTTCTAGCAGTGACTACTAGGGAATATAACGATACCGTCTAAAAATACTAGATTGTAGGCCCTAAAATCTCCACGATAAACATTATTAAAATTGTCTATTAGAATTATAATATTAAATAAAATTCACCGCGGCGCCACTTTCGCTCAGGGTACCACCTCAAGGGATGTTCTACCAATGAAACTGTTTTTTTTTCCAAACAAATAAGGGTCGAAAAACGACAAAAAATTTTGGTCCTCCCATACACACTAGACACTAAAACATTGCATTAGCACAGCCGAGAGATAAATACTCTCTCGGGCCACGGCTGTGGCATTAGTATGGAATTGTCAACAGTTTTTGTCGTTTTTTGACCCATGTTTCTTTGGAAAAAATGTGTTTCATTGGATAAACACAACTAAGTTAAATTGACCGAGCGAGCGCGAAGCGCGAGCGAAGCGCCTTTGCTCTTGGGCAAAAATTATCTCGTATGTCCGTCCGGCGAATGTCTGTCTGTTTGTTCTCCTCTACAGGTCGCATGTTTCAACTGATTCTCATTAAATTTTGTGAGCAGATTCGATAATTATAATATAGAAATTTTCAGTTGAGCCAGTTTTGCAGATTTTTAGCCAAAATGGCGGAGATATGTAAAAAAACATATTTCAACCGTTTCGAAAAAAAAATCTAAAATGTACCAATTTTTTTCTTGTTAGCGGTGCAAGGCAAATTTTGTTTTTTACTATTACACTAGGAAAATCTCACACGCCCAAGCACGACCAATAGTGCTTTCACACGCTTCCATACAAGAGCTTACACATACATCCATGATTTTCAATCAACACTCGATAATACACACAAATAAAAACCTATATAAAAATAAATAAATCTAAGTATACAGGGTGTAAAAAAAACAAAGATTTCGATGAACTGAAAACTTCCTCCCTTTTTTTGAAGTCGGTTAAAAAGACGGTCAATGAAGCTGAGGCCTACGTATTCCCCCCATCATCAGGACCATTTCTGTTCTAAATTATTGCTGGGAAACGATTTTATTGTCAAACAGTAAAGCCCGGTTTACATATCCATAAGTAAGTAAGTAAGTAGAAACCGCGTGTGGACACCGTCCGGCAAGTAAGTAAGTAGCAACTTGCCGCAGGATAGGATCGGCACCCTGATTATCTAAAAAGAAACTATTTAGCGACCGGTTTCATTCCACATACATTGCTACTTTTCTTTGGTATGTTTTTTTTAATCCAAAAAGAAGTAGCAATGGATCACTATCATCTGTGAACTGCAACCGGTCGCTAGGTGGTTTCTAATTTTCTAATTAGATAATCAGCCCGCGGGTTCTATTTTTTGGACAGGCAAGTAGCGCGCACCCCCCTCCCGCTTCGTCACCCGCTCCCCGCCAACTTACTTGCCCCCGAAACGGCACTGTCCGCAGGCAAGTAAGTAAGTTCATAAGTTGACATCTGTCGCAGCGGAATGATCTAATCCGTTCTAATACCAAAAACTAATGCCAACGGTATTTGTTTATTATCGTAATTATTCTTATTCCGATCGAATACCATTCATAAAAAAATCCTAAAATAAGTTAAATTAATTGATTTTGAGCTTCATTTAAATATATTTTTTTTAGTTATTGTTTCAGTTTCTGTTGGCTACATGAGTGGTTTTTGTATTTTTATGCTTTTAAGCTTGCTTAGACTAATAATTGTAGCTTAGGAACGCCTGATTTAAAGATAATAATATATTATTAATGTTTATGCAATAAGTACTTGAATTTTTTTATTTGTTTGTAATTACAATTAACTTTGTGTATGTTTTAGTGTAAGTATAACGTCTTATTTGTTTTATAAGCTTGTATCGCTTTTTGTAGATCAGCCTGTTATATCGGGTCATTTTGAACATACCATCCAAATTTTGAGGATGTGTTCAGTCCATGAAACTGAACAACTTTCTCCAAGGAACACATGGTCAAATATGTAAAATAAAAATCGACTTTCCATACAAATCAGAGAGATCACGTGATCAATTTAGTATGGGATGACCAAAATTTTCTGGTGAAATTTGACACATGTTTCTTAGAGAAAGTTGTTAATTGCATGCTGCTATTGTTGGCTGAATGGGAGGAGATGTTATTAATTAAGACCTATAAATGTACCCCAATCAAAAGCAAATAAAATTATTTCTATTTCTATTTCTAATTTCATGGACTGGACACATCCTTAAAATTTGGATGGTAAGTTCAAAATGACCCGATATACAGGGTCATTTTGAACTTACCATCCATTTTTGGTTACCAAAATTTTGGTCATCCCATACTAAATTGATCACGTGATCTCTTTGATTTGTATGGAAAGTCGATTTTTATTTTACATATTTGGTCATTTGTTCCTTAGAGAAAGTTGTTCAGTTTGTTTGTTTGTTACGCCTTCACGTCTTAACTTACTAATGTACTGATCACGATGAAATTTTGCATACACGTTCTCAGGGGTACAGATAATGACATAGGGTGCCTTTCATCCAGAAAAAAAGTATAGTTCCCGAGGGATAGCAAAAAATCTTTCCACGCCGACGAAGTCGCGGGCGGCCGCTAGTCTGTAAATAAAGTAACATTTATTCAATTTTGAAATATATTTTTTGTATTGAATGAGGGCATAATACGACACGATTCTATCTTGTTTCTGTTCCAGCCTTCTCGTCTCATTGGCCCACTAACTGCTGAACAAGATTCAGCAGTGACGGGCAACACGGGCTTGCTTCCGAAGCCCGTGTCGCTCTAAGGCCGCATGCAACCGTGCGTGCGCATGATATACATTGAGTGTTGACGTTTTGAAGCCATTATTTATTGACCGAGCGAGCACGAAGTGCGAGCGAAGCGTCTCTGCTTCAGCTTGGGCAAAAATTCTTTGGTATGTCTGGCTGTCAGTTCTCACCTACAGGGTAGGTATTACAACCTCTTAAAACTTGCCAGGTTTATGAATTGCTATAGTTACATCTCTTTCTCGCTGTACAGCAATTAAAAGAGATAGATTGATAGCCAGTCAGGAAACTGCCAGGAAATAAGAGGTCATAATACGGCCCCTGGTCGCATTTCTCAACCGATTCTCGTGAAATTTTGTGAGCATGTTTGAAAATTATACAGAGTTTTTTGTCGAGCCAGTTTTTCGAAATCAAAATGGCAGAGATATGTTAAAAAACATATTTCATTCCGACATTCTAGCTCTGCCTGTTCTCCTTTACAGGTCGTATTTATCAGCCGATTCTCGTGAAATTTTGTAAGCAGGTTTAAAAATGAAGTAGAATAATTATTTTATTAAACCACTTTTTTTTTATTTTTCAAAATGGCGGAGATATGTTAAAAAAACCTAATACAGTCCGGTTTTCCAGCGCTGTCTGTTCTCCTGTACAGGTCGCATTTCTCAACCGATTCTCGTGAGATTTTGTGAACAGGTTCGAAAATAATATGGATTTTTTGTCACGCCAGTCTTTTGAAATTTTTCAAAATGACGGAGAAATGTTAAAAAACAAATTTCAGTTCGGCTTTCCCATGCTGTCTGTTTTCCTCTACAGGCCGCATTTCTCAGCCGATTCTCGTGAAATTTTGTAAGCATGTTTTAAAAAATTGTATAAAAATTTCTTAGCAAGCCAGTTTTTTTATTTTCTTTTAAAATGGCGGAGATATGGAAAAACCACATATATTTTAGTCCAGCTGTCCGGCGCTGGCTGTTCTCCTCTACAGCTGATCCCGGTAAAATTTTGTGAGCAGGCTTGATAAATATATAGATTTTTTTGTCACGCCAGTTTTTCGCAATTTAAAATGACGGAGATATGTAAAGAACCATATTTCAGTCCGGTTCCGGCTGTTTGTTCTCCTCTACAGGTCGCATTTCTTAACCGATTCTGGTGAAATTTTGTGAGTAGGTTCGATAATTCTAAAGAACTGTTAAGTAAAGCCAGTTTTTCCAAATTTATAAAAAAAATCACCTATTTCGAAAAATGATTAAAATTAGAAGCACCATCTAGCCACAATATAGAGAGAGTACAATAGTTGAGCTTAGCACTTGCGCGCTTGAGCAACGCTCACATAGACATCTCTCACCGACACTGTTTATCTGCAATCTCATATCACTCTCAAAACAGTTCGAGTACGTGACGCAGCGGCGAGAGCTGTCTTTGTGTGTGTGAGATGCTCGAGCGCCCGTAGTACTAAGCTAAACTTCTGGCTGCGAATACTCACGTACTGATTTGAAAACTTCAAGGCGTCATTTTATTTATTTAATCGCGAGTTCTACGTCTGTCGTCGCCATGAATTGGTCGTCGCGGTATCACAGAGTGGCTACATTTGGTGGGTTTAAACGGTGACTTGATAACTATTTGGTGCGTTAAACGGTCAAAATGTCGATCTTTAGTCATAAATTTTTCCTACGTCGATATATTTAAGAAAAAGTATGGGCACCCCTGTTTTATACTATGTATTGATTCATATCATGGGTGTATGTAAAGTCTTGTATGCAACTGTACAGCGAGATTATAAAAGCCAGTTGATTTCGGCCAGGTACTTGGACGAAACGCTCTGGACCGTCGGCCAAGAAGCTCATTTTCAATCTATCGTATATTGAGACGAGACCACATTGATTAAATAGCCATTAGTTCGGTGTTATCAAATATTGTCGTCTGGGTTGCTAAGTAGGAAGCTTCTGGGAGAAATGCCACCCTGAACATATGGCTTCCATACAATGATCTCCAATCGCAAAAAATAATCGATCGAATATTGATATAAATGTTGAACAGGGTCGTAGGTGGCATCATTACAAACATGTTGGACATAGGCTTGGTTACTTTTCAGGAAGCATGCGCACGGCCAGGGTAGAAACATAGAGACATTTTTTCAAAAAAATAATCGACTATATATTGGCATGTAATTACATTCAGGGGGTGGAGCAGGTCCCAGGCGTATATAAAACCATAGTCTTGCGTCGCTTTCAGAAAGCGTCTAGGAGGTCAGGGCAGGTTTCACATATATGCTCTTGTGATCCTTGTTCCTTATTCAATCGATATGAAAACCCAAAAAAATATTCTGGTAATGATGCCGCCCACGATCCTGTTCACCATTTATATAAATATGCGATCAATATTTTTTAGCGATGGGTGACCATGTTCAGGGTGGCATATCTCCCAGAAGCTTCCTTCTTACTTCTCAACCCAGACGATGATATTTGGTAACACCAAGCTAATGGCTATCTTTCCAATGAGTGAGTCCCAACCACCCCGGTGGCTCTGTCCCGGTGCCGGGACCGATGGGAAAAAAAAGTTCCATCCGCCCCGGTGAATCGTATCTCAATGTTTAACGGGGTGGATTACACTCGCAAAGTATCAGCCGCCCCGGTATTTTATTTAACGGGACGGATGGCACAAATCTTGTACCATCCACCCCGGTATTACGTTTAGCTTTAGGAGAATATAAAAATAAATAATTTAATATTATTTATTCTACACCGTTTAATTAGACCCATTAAAAACAAGATAATTTTTATGTAATAATCAAGTTTAAATATGACAAGAAATATATAATGTTAATATCCGCGGTTTTTAAAACAATTTTCACTATAAAAGTAGAATAATAAATTATTCTACAAAGCTAAATAATACATATTAGTAGAAAGAAATGTTTATTTAAAATAATCAGATATATTATAAGTAACATCCAATAAGTAATTAACAACTAGTAACAAAATACCAAATAGAAAAATAATAATTTTGTGAATCATTTTATGTATACTTTCATATGCAAACAATTCAATAATCACAGATTCGTAAAAACATCATTGATAAAGGGAATAGTTCTATTACGGCTTTTGGTGATCAAGTTTTCTGTAAAATTTATTTTCAGAGAAAAATATAATTAAAATTAATATCAATGGAAGTCTATTCGCTGGGATGTAAATATCATTTAAAAATTTTTTTGTTCAAGAATATATTCACAGAATTTTGTCTTGTGACAGTCACTAACGAACATTAAAAATCAGTCGTACAGGTGTTGTGACAGGTGTTGTTGACTCTAGTAAAACGTTTTCGTCATTCTTAAACATCTGTATGACCACAATACAACGAAAGAGTCGTTGTAAAGTGTTGATGCGACTACTATACGATGAAAGTGGTAATTTTGTGACTTTTTTATGACCATTAAACAACAATGTAGGTCGTATAAATAGGGCTCTTTTCGCGTTGAGCAAACGTTATTATAACGTTAGTGTGACCTATCTTTTGCGACCAGTGGTAATAAGATCCTAAAATTGTTAGTTGGGTAGTATGTAATGAGAACTTATTCAAAATATGGCACGATACCAGAAAATAACCAAAGACCTCGTAATTTTTCTATTTTTAACCGACTTCAAAAAAAGGAGGAGGTTCTCAATTCGTCGGAATCTTTTTTTTACTTATGTTACTTGATTACTCAAAGACGGCTAAACCGATTTGAAAAATTCTTTTTTTGTTTAAAAGTATATACTTCCAAGTTAGTCCCATTGTCATGAAATCAGGATCTGATGATGGGATCCTGGAGAAATCGAGAGAACTCTTCAAATATTATAGGCACATCTATAGCGATTTTAGTATTTTCTTAAGTAACTTGTGCATTTGCTTTCGAAAAGTACCATTTTGGTGAAGTAGAACTGATGATGAAGACCAGCATAGATGATCATCGGAACTATTCAATACTAAGTAGTTCACTGGTACGATACGATTACTTATTCATATGGTGAAGAAGAGCTGATAGTGAAGTACCAGGAGAACTCCTCAACAATAAACGCCCCTGCGTCGGGAAAAGCAGTACTATGTAAAAGGTGATGAGCCGTTGACATAAGGCTATTGTAACTTAGATGATATCATCACCAAATATACTTACCACAAAAAAGTTTAAAATAAAAAAGTTTTTAATAAAATAGAACCTCCTTCAAAAACATTGAAAATAATCTAACAAAAAACAGTTTCAAAAATAAATTAATGGCTCTAAAAAGTAAGAAATAAAATATTGAAATCTGCATAATAACTAACTCGAAAGTTTGTATGCATATCTTATATTAAACAACGTCTTATGAAATCAGGTAGGATTTAAACCCATGTAAGTTAGATAAAAAATATCGTTCGTCCCCCCCCCCCCCCCACCCGACTTCAAAAGGCATTGTTTAATATAAGATATGCATACAAACTTTCGAGTTAGTTATTATGCAGATTTTGAATATTTTATTTCTTGCTTTTTAGAGCCATTAATTTATTTTTGAAACTGTTTTTTGTTAGATTATTTTCAAGGTTTTTCAACAATGATGACAGCTATTCTGAAAAAATATTCGCTCTGTGAATCTGTATCATCTATGCTGTGAACGTTGTTTCGACTGCTTTTTTTGTAAATCCGATTTACCTTTATTATTTTGTCAACTCAAAAATAAGAAAAGTGAGTACCTACCTAATTAAGTAAGTGTAAAAGTGCAATTAATTTATTTATTTTTGAAAAAACAATCATAATTAACTTTTTTCAGCAACAAGATTACAGTATTACACATGCTTATTATGACACATTTTTAGACTTTGCGGCAAGTTTATTACTATAATTCATGTCAGATACAAATTATTAAAAATGAGAATCATTCATAATAATTTGTATCTATTATATAATTATATTTAACAATTACGTAAAGCCAAAGTGCCGTTTACTAACTGATCTGAACATTCCCTTAATAAACAAATCATCATACAAAGTATGTATATGGTTCCATAAACTTACTAATAAAATTTTGATGGAAGTGATGACACATGATTATTTATGTATAAAAAATATGATTATCAGTTTTTAAAGTTATGTGAACAATTGCTCACATATCTTTCAGAAATTATATTTTTTTGTCTATGTATTACCTATTATTCCACATAGTGAACTATGTAGAATAAAATAATACTCTGATTTTCTAATGAAGTCTGTTTTTTAGAAGCGGCTAATATAGGTACTTCTTGACGTAGTTTCATCGTAGATCGCATCATCGCTTACCACCAGGCGTGATATCGGTCGAACGCTTGACTTTCTACAAAAAAAAACTGATTATTACATTAAATACCTTGTTTTATTTAGCGGTGTAGAATAAATAATACTAAATTATTTATTTTTTAGATTCTCCTAAAGCTAAACGCAATACCGGGGTGGATGGTACAAGATTTGTGCCATCTGTCCCGTTAAATAAAATACCGGGGCGGCTGATACTTTGCGAGTGTAATCCACCCCGTTAAACATTGAGATACGATTCACCGGGGCGGATGGAACTTTTTTTTCCCATCAGTCCCGGCACCGGGACAGAGCCACCGGGGTGGTTGGGACTCACTCTTTCCAATTTGGTTTGGTCCCAATATGCGATAGATCGAAAATGACCCTAGTTGGCCGACGGTCTATAATATACAATGACAGCTGAAGTGCCTAACTTCGAAGCACGTGCGGTACAAAACAACGAATCTTATTTAATCTGTAAAATTTTCTTTTTGCTATACTTACATTCGCCAGTGAAGTTCCAGCAGATCACTCTCTATTGTCAATTTAATCGCATTGCACTTATATGTTTTAGACATGCTTTTTTTAACATCATTGCTTACACCTACTTATTATACATATAGTAACATCCAGACCCGTCACAGAAATTAGAATTATTCATTTCAATTTCCGCCCGGCCGGGAATCCATCCCGGGACCTCTTGCGAGGTAGACCGTCATATTAACCACTTATCTTATTCTTTTCCTTTCAGCATACACACATACCCCAACAAAATAGTACGAGACATGATCTATTATTTAAGTGCCATCCTCAGATGGACAGATGGAGTAATACAAGGACAATTCTTTAACTTCATTTCATCTTGGCAACCGAATAAATAAAATTCTCCAATTATCTGTCTTCCAATAACATTAACTTACCTATCATAGACCTTTAAGCAGGCCATACACGCTAGGTTATGCATGACGGTTTTGACGTTACAAACATAATAGTACAGTAGCCAATAAAACATTTAAATCACCAAAAATGTTACCGTTTTCCATTGTGATATAGTTATTTATTACGAAATTATAGATAGTTTAACCCAAGTTTTACAGATCGCAACCCGCCGTAACCTATATTTGTATATTATCTCCAAAATTGATATTTTTTTTTATTTTTCGACGTTTACCACATAGTTTAGCTATTGTCGTGTTTTACAGCTTGGTTTGATTGCCACTGATAGTAAGACTATAAAAAGTAGCCATACACTGATTTAAGACCTGATGAAAATGGTTGGATTTTATCTGGTCTTAAATCTGTGTATGATCACTTTCCATAGTCTCTATTATCAGTGTCAATCAAACTAAGCTGTAGAACACGACAATAGCTAAACCATGTGGTAAACTTTGAAAAATATAAAAATATCATTTTTGGAGATATACAAATATAGGTTACGGCGGGTTGCGATCTGTAAAACTTGGGTTAAAACGTATCTATAATTTCGTAATAAATAACTATATCACAATGGCAAACGGTAACCTTTTTGGTGATTTAAATGTTCTACAGGCTACTTACTATAACCATCATGCATAACCTAGCGCGTATTGCTAGCTTTAGGCGCATGATATCAGAAACGAACAATACGGGATCAGCTGTCAAAATCAGAGTAAAGTCACAGAATACATAATAGTACAAAGGTAAAGTGAAGAACACTCGACTTGACGTTTCAGTAGTTGCTCACCATAAAATACAAATAGACGAATTTGACTGCTAGCAGTTCAGCACTTGATCAGTAATCATTTTAAGTTGTCAGTTGAGTTACAAAATAGGTCTGCTGATCACTTTGGTTATTCTGTTCATTCATTATATTTTATTTTATTTGAGAGGAGAAAATATTTATATGTTATTTATATTCGATTTCGTTATGAAAGTGAAATGTTTATTTTATTTGTTTGTTATTAAGAAGGAAGATGTTGTATTATCAGTTCTTTGTTTCATCTGTGTTTGAAAAAGAAATTAATTTCTCCCTGGTTTAAAGACCTTCAAAATTGTATTATTTTATTTTAATTAATCTTATGATATCCTGAAAATCACAACAGGTATGTTAATGTCATAAAAAGGAACTTGTGAAACGAGGCAGGAAAGAAATGTGATAAAAAATTACAGGTTTATATTTAATCGATTTTTTTAGCTACTAGCCTAAATATTATTTGGCCGCATACGAAACCTGTACGTAACCAATTGCGAATGAGGAAAAATTGTCCTTGTACGAAACCGGTTTCGAAATAAGATTTTTTTTCTTTATCGTACGAAACCTGCAATTAGCATTAGTTTCAAAACTTTGAGAAAATAAGTACGTAGTGTGACTAACGGTAAACAAAATAACCCGTGGTCCAACCGGTGTGGCAAGGAGAAATAAAGAAGTCGTAGACTTTTTCTTCCTTATACAAAACCGCGGTTTCGTGCAAGGTAGACAAAATCTTATTTCAAAACCGGTTTCGTACAAGGATAATTTTTTCCACATTTGCAATTGGTTACGAACATACCGTTTCGTATGCGGCCAATTTTGTTACGTTTTGTATAGAAACTTATGAAATCCCACAAAAAGTTTCCTGTGACCGATCCTTAACGTATTTTTTTCAGAACTTCAACATTCTACTGTGAGTAATCTTGAACTAACAAATATTCTACAGTCAGATGTAGATGACGCTTTGTTCATTGAGTACGGTGAATATTCTACCGTGAAATTTGACTATATCAATTTCCAATTTGCTGGATGGCAAAACGCTTCGTCTAGCTATATATGCTACGATGACTATAACAAATACACCATCACTCAGCAAGTATACCAAAAGTAAGAATAATAATAATAATTGAAGACTAATTCATTTAAAAAAACAATCACAAACGTTATTTTTTTGTTAGTTATTACTTCGTTTTAAGAGAAACCTCGCGATTTAAGAGTTGCTTTCATACAAAATAATAACATTGTGATTGTAGTTTTTTGGGATATGAGATACTTAATTAATTATTATTGTTTTCTAGTTTTGGTATACTTACTGAGTGATGATGCATTTGATATAGTCGTCGTAGCATATATAGCTAGACGAAGCGTTTTGCCATCCAGCAAATTGGAAATTTATGTAGTCAAATTTCATGGTAGAATATTCACCGTCCTCAATGAACAAAGAGTCATCTACATCTGATTGTGAAATATTTGTTAGCTCCAGATCACTCACAGTGGAATGTTGAGGTTCTGAAAAAAGTAGGTTAGGGATCGGTTGCAGTAAACATATTATGGGATTGTCATAAGTTTCTATAGAAAACGAAACGAAACTGGTGGCATACGAAACTGTATGTTTGTAACCAGTTGCGAATGAGGAAAAAATGATCTTTTTATGAAACTGGTTTCGAAATAAGAATTTTTCTTCCTTACACGAAACCACAGTTTCGAATAAGGAAGAAAAAGTCTATGGAATCTTTATTTTTTCTTACCACACTGGTTGGACCATGGGTTATTTTGTTTACCGTTAGTCACATTACGTATTTATTTTTTTAAGTTTTGAAACTGTGGGTTCTGGTTGATCGTTCTCAGGGGCACGGCCCTGTGCTACCCACCGCGTCGCAGGTTGCGGATAGCGAAACGGCTTCCACATATGGAAGCTAGCTACTTCGGTAGTCGCGGACAATAGGGCAATCCCGTTGGAGGGGTGCTGGGAATGTTCATGGCTGAACATTCTCTATAAAATAGCACTAAACCCAATGACAACGGATGATAATGGCGAGTATGGACCGCCACTTAAATCTTAGCTCGGGCCCGGGGAGATTAACTTCGTAAGCTGCGGTACAGTAATTGATCTAGGGATGTCAACTCTGATACTAAATGGCACCTGCTGCTAAACCCTTTATATGAAATGTCCGATAATAGTGAGAAAGTTTTGTCATGCGATCCGGCTAACGCCCGGCGCTCTCCGGTACCCGGGTCGGATAGTGTGAAATCTGTTACCGAAGACACTGCAAGGGTAGATCACCAGGTAGCCAGGTATCCCCCCGTAGCTGTTAATGCTACTGGAAATAAGAAATTAGTTCAGCAAGCTTTTCATCCAAGCTTATTTATAACTCGACCAAGAAGCGATTCACTAGGAAACATTATTGTTCATAAAACTACTAGTGATTTAGCAGTTCTAACTGACGATAGTATGGAAATACAAGAAAAAGCAGGACCTCCCGGCTGGCACAAAGACAAAGTACCCACTATAAGGGATGCACAAAAGAAGAGGAAGTTATACAATACTCATTCACTCGAATATGTACAGACAGAGAACAGATATGCTGGATTACCAGTAGATGAAATCAATGCAGATGAGCAAACAAAGATGCGGAAAGTCAGTAAACCTCCACCAATATTATTATAAAGTGTCAAAGACATAAATAAACTGACCGCTCTCCTAGAAGAAGAAATTTATAAAAGCCAGTTCACATATAAAATTGTTAATAAAAATCAACTCCGCATAAATTGTGAAAATGTAGAAATATACAAAAAAATATAACAATATTAGGAGAAAATGGTCTAAATAGGTCACACATTCAACAGGAAAGACAACAGACATTACAGGCTGGATCATATATCTACACCACACTACTCCACACCTGGAAATCAAGGAAACATTTGAAGAGAAAGGAAACCAAATAATCGGAGATATCATTAACGCAAGATCTGGCCCAGAGAAACGACCAACCTCAACATTCTTCATCCTTTAGTTTCATAAAGTTAGGTTTACAAAGCTAGGTTTACGAAACTGCAAACAATAAAAAATCCCAAAAAAAGCAAAACAATAGTTTAATACCAGCGCTGTCAGCAGTAAAGAATTATTGCATGAGGCCATTCTGCTGCATCAAATGTGGACAATCACATAAAACAAGTGACTGTCGAAAGACTGACCGATCTACACCAGCAACATGTGCTCTAAGCCAAGGGTCCCATCCTGCAAACTAAAAGGGATGTGAGGTCCATAAGGAGATACTATAAAACGATCGAAAAAAACGCAAACAAACTATAACTATGCCTTAATATTTATAATAAAATACCCGAGGATATAAAGCTATTGTATTTTAATCAATTAAAGATAGTCTTAAAGAACTAACTAATGGATCACGCTACTATTGTATTGAACATTTCTTGAAATATAAAAAGCAAGGAAGGTCGATACTAAACTACACCAGATATTTTTTCCGGAATAAATTATATAAAATAGTATAGGTACATAAATTTAGTTATTATTATCAATGATTTACTACTAATTTGCATGCTATGATATGATATAGTTATATAGGCATAAGTTCTACCCAGTTGTATAACACCTACAAAGTTATAAAAATTGTACCCTATATTATGCAAATAAAGAATTGAATTGAATTGAACTGATCTACATCTCATTTCAATCAAAAAGAAATATAGGTGAAAACCCCACACTACCAATACACAAAGATATACAAAATCAAGAAACGAGGAACATAAGCTACTCTGATAAAGTAAAGAATAATAACCCAGATATACCTAAACCAAATCGAAATTTGTCATATCATAAAGAAACAGTCTGAAAAAAATTACTTTGTGCTACAACAAATGAGAACCTTACTGGGTCTCAACAACCATAGTCCAAAAGTTAAATTTAAGTCCTCAAAGCTAGCTACATGGAACATAAATGGCCTATCACCCAACAAAAGCGAAGTCGAGGCCCTGGTACATTAACATGACCTTGACATTCTGCTTATATTAGAAACACATTTTACCTGAAATAGAAGACTATTTCTATAAATACTATACTATAAATAGAGTAGTTTTTTTTATCCTGATAAGAATCAGGATAAAAAAAACTACTCTATTTATAGTACCAGTCACCCGGACGGCACTGCACATGGTGGCACTGCAGCAATTCTCAAATCTTCTACAAAATATCACGAAGCGTTTCACTTCAAAACTGAAGCTATACAGGCAAAACCGATAACAGTTCATTGTTTAATTTTCATTCACGTGTTTGTAACACGGTGATATCAACAGCCCGACCGGGAATCGAACCCGGGACCTCTGCGTGGTAGACCGGCATGTTGACTACTGCACCAGTCAGGTCGTCAAATGTATGAAGTAGCTGATTTTTTTTTCGCGATTTCAGAGTTGGTCCCATAGTAAAAGTTGTTCAGTTTGATGGTCCGAAGAAACGGTTTTCTCATTTTGCGTTAATTCATTAACACGTTGTAGAAACTTATGACAATCCCACAATACGATCCATAACATTTTTTTTTCAGAATCTTCTACTGTGGGTGCTGTGGAGGTGGTAACAGATATTGATCAAGCGGATGTAGACGACGCTCTGTTCCTTGAGGATGGAGAATATTCTACCATGAGATTTGACTACATTAATTCGCAATTTGCTGAATGGCAAAATAGTTCGTCTATTTTTTATTTTATTTTATTTTTATTTTATTTGTTTAAGACACACCAACAGCATACACAATGAAACATACACATAGGAAAAATAATCAAAATTCACTTCTGATGTGTAGGCCAATAACAGGCGTGTACAGCATTCAAATATGGGTAAGGCCACAGTCAACAAATTAGGAGTTATGAGTTAATAGACAATAGGCACCTAATACTAATATAGATTCACAATATGTTTAGCAAAATTTGAACAATATATATTCAAACAAAAAGATACAACCTTAAGAAGAAAAAGTAAATTAGTATCACACAAATGATTCCAGTATCTTAGATTTGAAGCGAGGCAAAGAATCATGGAAAATATCAACATTATCATGAGTCAAATTAAGCATGTTATACTCGTTACATATTCTAATCACTGGAGAAGATACGCCAAGATTAGTTCTACAGATTGGGGTATAAAATGTTTTTGTAATCGGATAACGCGGGATAGTGCGGGGAACGCTCAATCCAAGGCGATATAGCAAACCGTCACATGAAAGACCGTTATTGACAAGTTTGTGAAGAAACACTAAATCATGCATTTTGCGGCGGTCACGTAAAGAGTTCATTTTGAAGAAATTAAGACGTTGGTCATAACTACATCTATGAGATATACCTCTAGAAATAAATGCCAAGTGTCTGGTGAATGCACGCTGTATACTTTCAACACGTTGGGAGTGTACTGCATAAAATGGATTCCAGACCACACTAGCATATTCAAGAAGGCTCCTGACGAGTGCGTTGTATAAAACAATCTTAGAAGACGCGTGTCTGAACTTTTTAGTGTTGCGTTTCACAAAACCCAACATACGCGCAGCTTTGGTGACTACCTCGTCAACATGATTACGAAAACTTAACTCTCTGTCCAAAACAACGCCTAGGTCCTTCATCATGCTAACTTGAGTTATGGGTACATTGCAAATGTTGAATGATGACTGTAAGGAATTTGTCTTCCTGGAGAACCTCATATGATAGCACTTACTAGTGTTGAGCTGCATTTGGTTTCGACAGCACCACTGAGCTATTCTAGTCAAGTCATCCTGGATCATCCTGATGTCATCAGGGGCCCTTATAGTTCTATATAGTTTTAGGTCATCAGCAAACAGCTGAAATTTGCAATTATGTAATTCATTGGAGATGTCGTTTATAAATATTGTAAATAAGACGGGTCCCAGGTGGGATCCTTGTGGCACGCCAGAACTTGCATGATAAGACTGAGATTCATAACCATGGACAGAGACTGACTGAAGTCTTTTTGCCAAGTAAGACTGAAACCAATGTAGCAAAGAACCCTGGACACCAAAATGTTGCAGTTTCTTCAGTAACAAGCGATGACTGACCTTATCAAAAGCATTTGCAAAGTCTGTATAGATTGCATCTACTTCCATACCCTTATCAAGTTCACCCTTCAAATCAGAAACGAAAGAGACGAGATTGGTGACTGTAGAACGACCCGAACGAAAACCATGCTGATGAGATGTTAGAGAAGCATTGATATGTCTAGTCAAAATTGGCTCAACTAACGATTCAAACAATTTTGAGAAACACGATAGAATAGCGATGGGACGATAATTCTTTGTCATTCTTTTTTCACCCTTTTTATGCAATGGAATAATCTTGCACTTTTTCCATTCCTCTGGAAAGTGGCCCTCTTTTAAAGAACGGTTAAATATGAGACACAATGGTAATGCCAATAGAGAACCACACCGTTTGACAAAAACTGGGGGAATGCGATCGGGACCTGGGCTCTTGAAGATGTCCAAAACTTTGATCCTATTCCAAACTTGGCGTTCAGTGAACTGGATGACGCTTAAACACCTATCATTCAATTGAAAGTCTTGCTGAAGAAGATCTCCCCCACAGCAATCATGCGGGCTGTAAGATGATGAGAATTGGGTAGCAAAAAGGTTTGCGATTTCAGGTCCAGTACTGGCTTCAGCATGCTCGCCCTGCATATGTGATGGGATTGATGATGCGTTGCTATTCTTATCTTTGACGTATCGCCAGAAGGCTTTTGGATCCTTTTTAATCGTCTAACTATATTTGCTATGACGATTATATCAAATGCCTCATCTCTCAGTAAGTATACCAAAAGTATGAAATATTAACAATTGATTAAGTTTAATTAATTAAAAAACGCTTGATGGCACAGTGGTTTAGCGCCTGGCCCAGCGATTGGAGAGGTTAAACTACTTTCTCAAGGGTCGACCATGGAATGGGTGACCAAAAATGGATTATCTCGAGCTCCTACGTGCTTCGGTAGGCACGTTGAGCCGTTGGTCCCGGGTGCATTTTCAGTCATTAACACCTACCAATCCGCATTGGGCCGTCGTGGTGGGTTATGGCCCATCCTCCTTATCCACCCATAAGGGAGGCCTGTTCCCCAGCAGTAGGGAGATTAAAAATGGCTAATGGTCAATTAAAAAAAATACAATCACCACGTTATTATTTTGTTAGTAGGAAACGTAATAAAACACGTCTATTGAAATCGGGTGGGGCTGGAAGACAACTTATTTTTTTATATTTCTAAAAGCCCCACCCGACTTCATTAGACGTGTTTTATTAATAATGTTATGCGTAACTAATGACTTGAATATTATTTCTCGCTTTTTTATAGGTATTTAATTTTGAAGCTGTTTTTGTTTCAGGTTTTCTGAAGTTTCTCGCTTTTTTAGAGGTATTTAATTTTGAAGCTGTTTTTGTTTCAGGTTTTTTGATAGAGGTTTTTTCGTTTTGTTAAAAAAGTTTTTTATTTTCAACTTTTTAATGGTAGGTATGTAAGCATGTAAATATTTTTTAACTGTATAAAATTTTTTCAATGGTAAAATGCCCACAACTCAATTTCCAAATTTACGCTGTTTGTTTTTGAAGAGTTCCGTTGTGTCTTTGTAGTCCAAGTCTAGTCCGTCGTCCGTAGCAACGTTGCATCGCAGACCATGGTTTTATTTGTTTTAGATTGTCATAAAACTACCAAAATCCAAATCACTTTACATGTACTATTTGAATATGAGGAGTTCCCTTGTGTATCTTCGAAGTTCAAGGTCCAATATCGATGAAATTAAAATGTGACCACTCTTGAAGTATACCCTTTCAAACAAAAAAAAAATCATCTAAATCGGTACATAAACAAAGATGTTATGTTCGAAAATCCGTGAAAACACACGTGTGATGGCAAGCTAAATGATTGTCATTTTTCAGGATTATGAAAAAACTACCAGCCAGATCTCTGTAATTTTTTTATGGGACTACACACAAACTATGTTCTTTGAGATAAAAAAAGAATTGTATAAATCGAATAACAACTGACGAAGTTATGTTATGGTAAAACATACATAAAAAAAAATACCGCCGACTTGAGAACCTCCTCCTTTTTTTGAAGTCGGTCAAAAAAAGTTTTAGTTGAAGATCTAACAAATACATATTATTTGCATACAGTTACACAATCTGATAAACCTCGCGATAGAAAGAAATCCAAAGCTGCTTCTTTTTTATTTTTTCAGATTTTTTCAATACTATGCTTACAATAACGAAATTATCGACCTAAATTTTATGGCAATCTTTGGATAAAAAATGTTTCTAGACAAATTCACTGATTTTTAAGTATGAAATTGTATATTTCCACGAAATAACAACAAAAACGTTGAAAAAAAAATGTGTTTATTTTCTTTACTATTTACACATGAAAAGACTGAGACAAAACCTGTCCATGTCCATCAGCCATTTTTATTGTCCCCACTGCTAGGGCAATGTTTTATAGGTTTAAATACTGTTTAAATAGCAAGTACTTACCTAATAATGTTTCAGAAAAATGTTGTGATGGAAAAAAGCCTTGTCATAGACAGCATTTAACCATTTTTACCCAAATAGCCCATGGACCAGACATATTAAGTCATGGATCTGAATAATGGTGTACTATTTTCAGGAGTAAACGTGAACCAGTATGTGCTAATCACCGTATAGAGATAGACATTTACGGTTCGAAAACTTTGGATAGCATATGTACCTTACATTTCGATAATTGTCGTCGAAGGAAAAGTAAGTTTTTTGCAATTAATTATTTCCTAATAGAGAGTAAAATCGTTTTTCACCTCATCGAACATGACAGTCTTGCGATTATCTTATAAACACTGCATTATTTAATAGTGTTAAGGTAACATAGGGCATAGGTGGTACAGCGACCCAAAGTGTGTCTTGGCCTCCAATACTAGAGCTGCCAGCAACATACTATATTTTCAAAACACCTTTTTACAGAACAAAGAATGGGCATGGCGTTACAACAACTGCTTACAACTTATTTGCTTTCCTAACCCCTCGTTTTCACCAAGAAACATGTTAAATACTAGTCTCATACAAAACTTGTAGAATACTTGTTGTAAACAAGTATTTGTTTTATACATTTTATTGCAACAGTCTTAAACATTCTTCTCGTTCACACTGTTACGAACGTGTGTGTGTTTGAACGAAATAAAAGTAGGCAATTACAAGTACATAACAAGTTTTGTATACAACATGTTTTATACATGTATATGAATGAGAACAAAAATCAAAACAATTGCATAAAACATGTATTATACTTGTATTATACCTTGGTGAAAACGAGGGGTAAGAAACGACATTGTTATTTATTTCATTGCAAAAAAATTTCAACTAAGTATTGCAATAAAGTTAAATGTCAACGTTAGAAAAGAAATTAAGTTGCATGCCGTGCGAGCGGTGCGCCATGACCATTCTTTGTCGTACGCTGAAGACCACTTTTTTCTTTGTTCTGTCCTGAAAACTGTAAACCAGTTACCTATAAAAATACGTTTATCTCTTTCTAAACTCACAGCGTAATGTTCCAAATATTAATTCAAAAATGATTGTATAAACACGTACTTTATTTTTCGTGGATAGGTAAAATAAAAAAATAGTACATTATGATATAAGTGCGGTACATTGAAAATTACAGCCGAGGCGATATTGCTGGCCCGAGCCGTAGGCGAGGGCTACAAGAAAGCAGAGGCTGTAATTATCAAAGCGCACGTATGTCATACGACGTTTTATAACATATTTGCGAGGAAATAAATAAAACTCGGACTTTGCACCTTTGCTTGTTTTCCATATGATTAAATTTTGATACGCTTGTAAGTATCTTATCGGTCAATTTTTCGGGCAAGAGGCTTAGAGTAGCCCTTTTCGCTGCCTCTGAGACTTCTGGCGGTGTTGAATTAATAAATTCATCAGTACTTGACGACATTTTCACATAAAAACAATACAGCAAAAAAAAATTAAAGTAGCAATGCGCGCGCATCAGCGCTTTTTTTAAGGCAAAGGCATAAAAACAGCCAGTATTACTAATAAAGTAAATTAATATTTTTGTGTTTTTGTTATAGATAAATGGTTGTAATTTATTGTCAACATTAATTAAATTGAATAATTAAATGTTTATTTATTATATTTTATCTCCCAAAGTTAATTTTATCCATAAAATGTTGATCTCTTTTCTGACATAAAAACTCTTTGCTACGATTTAAAAAAGTACCGTTCGTTTTAGACGAAGTATGATAAACCGTGCGGTAATGTAAAGTAAAACGCACGGTTTATCAAGGAAACCGTGCGTTTTACTTTACATTACCGCACAAGTTCGTAATGAGATACAATACGATATTGAAATTGATGCAATAAGAGACCCTTTACGAGCAAATATGTTATAAAAAATATTACGATTCAGTCAACTGCATCATAAAATAATTTTTAAATTTTTACAGCACACTTTTACTTTTTAATTTATTGGCGCGTATGGGCTTATTGTAATATAGTCATAGTAATTATGAAAAGGAAACTGCATTTTGTGATGGAAGCAAGCCACTTTGCACAGTGATAGTGGGGGCCAAACTAAGAAAGAAAGAAAGAAAGAAAATACATTTATTTGGGACCACACAATGATACACAATTTTTACAAAAACGCTACGGAAAACAAGAAGAAAACTAAACACATAGATACATATTGCGCATCGTCGCGTGATGCCAAAATGTGCCAAGCTCAGTATAAGCAGCAAGCGGGGGCCTGCTGCACTGGTATTCTGCTTGACACACACACAACTAAGCGATTTCATCCGAGGATAAACGAGATTCACCCCTTAGGAACAGAGATGGCGCCACTTGTTTAAAAAAATCTTTAAAAATTTCTAAAACCTAAACGGATGATCCGATTTTGATGATTAAGGTGTCTATCGGCAGACAATCAGTTGTTCTACTATTTAAAAAATAATAAGGTAGCATAAAATAATAAAGAATACCAAAAAACCTTCATTATTGAAGAAAAAAAATTTTTTTTCAGTATTTATTTAATTTTATAAAATAATGTATTAATATGGTACTTTTTTATTGATTCGTATTATTACCCATTTAGTTGCACGTTTAATAAAAAATACCGCATATCAATATCTTGTATAGTTCTAAAGTTATTGAAGAAAATACTACATGGTTGCCGGTATATCCCTTAATTCGCTGAACAAAAAAATCTCAAAAGTGATATTTTTTTCTTTACATATGCTTTATTTATGATCTCTATGTATACAGAAAAATAAAATAAAAAATCTATAATATACCAATTTCGAGAAATTATATGTATAATTCGGCGAGTGATCTTATTCTTGAGTTTTTTTTTTTTTTTTATTTCATTTAACATTTTACAATTTAATAAAATTTTATGCTAAATAACATTAAAAAAACCACAAAGGTTTATAAATCTAATGTTACTTATTAGATAGGCACCTATCGACATCGAGATCCTACATTTAAATACCAACATAAAAACTAAGTATCAACATAAAAAAAAGATATCAACAAAAATAGTGAATAAATACTAGCTTACTTTAAATTATAGCGCAAGGAAATATGACTTTAATTTGGTTTTTATATTATCATTATTAATACTATCGCGTAAATCGGGAGGTAGTTCATTCATGAACCGGGGAACGAGGTAAGCAGTTGTTCGCTCGCCGTAGCTATTGTTTACGCGAGTCGCGTCCACATAGACCTGTTTTCGAGCCATAGCTCGAGTGTATACAGGGTGACTGACCAATTTTCGATAATTATTGTTGAAAAAGTTTTCTTTTAGTAGTGCGTATTTAAATTTAAAGTTTCGAAGGTGCTGGTTACCCTGAAAATAAAATAGCAATGAAAAATATCATAATAATAAAATAATAATAAAAGACGCTAAATAACATTTGAACTAAATCTTTATTTTATTTTCGCATTCGCCTTTGCAGGTTTTGCACTGTAAAGTGCAAGGTAGGCCAACGCCTCGGCAGCCACAACGCATTGTGTCACAGTTCAATTTATATCCACAATGGTCAAGGAGGCTTAATTCTGGCCAAATTGCAGTAACCTTCGACCATCGTGGTGTCCATCTATCTTTGACATCTTTCCATCCCCAAGAAGATGGACTTTGGATTGATTTATCCATAAGGCATTTCCCTATAATATATGTCGCCCTCTTAGACGCTGCACGCAGATCATGTTGTTCAACGGCGGCTGAAGTAGGCGGAAGACTTGTCACCAGCCTGCTTTTAGTCGATGATTATAATTGATAGAGATTGCAGGGCATAGGCAAGGAGCAACCTATATGTTAATGCGATCTTCTGACACAAATGTGTTGGTTCTGTTTATTTCGTACTAATTACGAAATTTTAAAAGATGAAGGTCTGCAGGTAATGTCGATGTTGACGGGGACAGCTAACAAACGCCGTTACGTAGCAGTAGTGCAAAAAATAGCTTTATACTTTAGGTCATGAAATGTCAACTGCGCTTCGAGGCTTTCATGCTTTCACAGGGTGTTATTTGAATAAAAAAGGTAAAACACTTGTTTTAAAACATGGGTTTCACACCCTGAAGTAACTACTGCTTTTGCAAGTATGTCGAGTCCTATCCTATAGAAATTCCTCTGAAGAAATATTGGCTCATTTGGAAAGGTTTGTACCCATTGTTTTATTGTATATAGTGTAAGTTAACATAATTATTTCACTCGTTCTCAAATAAAGCTAATCATGCTTCCAAATGCACTTGCCAGCTGTAATGTCAACTGCGCTTCGAGGCTTTCATGCTTTCACAGGGTGTTATTTGAATAAAAAAGGTAAAACACTTGTTTTAAAACATGGGTTTCACACCCTGAAGTAACTACTGCTTTTGCAAGTATGTCGAGTCCTATCCTATAGAAATTCCTCTGAAGAAATATTGGCTCATTTGGAAAGGTTTGTACCCATTGTTTTATTGTATATAGTGTAAGTTAACATAATTATTTCACTCGTTCTCAAATAAAGCTAATCATGCTTCCAAATGCACTTGCCAGCTGTACGATGCACAAACAGAGAACATTACTGTTATGGCGGTTCGGAAAGATTTGTTTTCGACTAAAAGCAGGCTAGTGACAAGTCTTACGCCTACTTCAGCTACCCTTGAACAACATGATCTGCGTGCATGGGGATCTGAATTGGCAGATTCTTTCAGGGCCGAGCGTCTCCCAGTTTAAATGGAGATTATTGACAGTTTCCGAGGTCGCCACCTTGCACTCCCGTAAGCACCTCAGGACATCCACCGACATCGTTTCAATAACGGTAAGACTTGTTTTGGGTTCGATGCACTTCTTTCTTAGTTCCCCCCACCTCCCCTTGAACAGGGATATATTGTGGATGGCCCCATGTGCGGTGTCGGGGTTCTCTGCAGTGGGAGGTTTTTGTTTGGGTGGTTGTTTTGAGGATGAGGGTGTGGGGTCCTGTGGGTTTTTATCTTCTATTCCAAGAGACTGCAGTAGTGTCAGGTCGTAAGGCATCTTAGAGTGCCCGATCTTCTTGGGGATGGAAAGATGTCAAAGATAGATGGACTCCACGATGGTCGAAGGTTACTGCAATTTGGCCAGAATTAAGCCTCCTTGACCATTGTGGATGTAAATTGAACTGTGACACAATGCGTTGTGGCTGCCAAGGCGTTGGCCTATCTTGCAATTTACAGTGCAAAACCTGCAAAGGCGAATGCGAAAATAAAACGTAAGTAAAATAAAGATTTAGTTCAAATGTTATTTAGCGTCTTTTATTATTATTTTATTATATTTGATATTTTTCATTGCTATTTTATTTTCAGGGTAACCAGCACCTTCGAAACTCAAGAATAAAGATCACTCGCCGAATTATACATATAATTTCTCGAAATTGGTATATTATAGATATTTTATTTTATTTTTCTGTATACATAGAGATCATAAATAAAGCATATGTAAAGAGAAAAATATCAATTTTGGGATTTTTTTGTTCAGCTAATTAAGGGATATACCGGCACCATGTAGTGTTTTCTTCAATAACTTTGGAACTATACAAGATATTGATATGCGGTATTTTTTATTAAACGTGCAACTAAATGGGTAATAATACGAATAAATAAAAGAGGACCATATTCATACATTATTTTTATAAAATTAAATAAATACTGAAAAAAAATTTTTTCTTCGATAATGAAGGTTTTTTGGTATTTATTATTATTTTCTGCTACTTTATTATTTTTTAAATAGTAAAACAACTGATTGTCTGTCGATAGACACCTTAATCATCAAAATCGGATCATCCGTTTAGGCTTTAGAAATTTTTAAAGATTTTTTTAAACAAGTGGCGCCATCTCTGTTCCTAAGGGGTGAATCTCGTTTATCCTCGGATGAAATCGCTTAGTTTGGCCCCCACTATCACTGTGCAAAGCGGCTTGCTTCCATCACAAAATGCAGCTTTAGGCCAAAAAGTGACCATAATGTCTATGACTAATATCTATGGTCTGTGGTGCGGGGCGCGTCATTTTTAACGCAAAACAAAAAAGTTACGATTTCAATTTAAAATTTTTGATGTAGGTTCTGAATTTCGTAGGATTTTTTTATTCTTGCTTTAAAATATCTGATAGCAGTGAATGTCACAAAAATTTGACTCCGTAAAATGACTCTTTTATCAAGGTAGTACGGTAATATCAGCAAAGTCTCTCTGTCTTTTTTAACTTAGATTTTTTATATGAGTAGTAGGTTCAATCCCAAATTGTATGAGTGTAGATAAAGTAGTGTATGAAACTGCACATAACTAGGTATTAAAACACTCGTGTGATGCTATTAAAAACCTCGCCTACGGCTCACTCGTGTTTTAATACCCCTCTTTATGTATCATTTTCATAAACTACTATTTCGTTATAGTACGGGTTTATAGTATAATTTTAGTTAAAAGTTAAGTTTTGGCCTAAAAAATAGATATGTTGTATAAAAATTAAACCTTTATCAATCAAAAGATATTATTGTAACGAGTAACTTTTACTATCGGACCAAGACGGGTACTTATCTAATATTTTTTTTCTCCAGACTGTCCTGGAGAATATTAAAAACTATATATTTTGAACAGTACATTTTTTATTTTTAAATAAATATGTCTACTACAATATAAAGCTAATTATATAGCTTCATACAGGTATATTTGCTAGTATAGGAAAGAAAAGGACAGAAAAAGCTAGTTAAACACTGGTTTTATGATGCTAGTAAATAAAGTGCATAACACTTGCAAAAATACCTATTTTTTTACTTTTTTATGAGTTAGTCAGATTTGTATGATCTCTTTATAAAATGAAGATAGTGACGATACGTGTCGCATGGATCCGGTATAGCGAGATATTATCCTTTTTTTAACTATTTTTTTTACTGTACTTAATGTATACTTTTTTATATTTTGCGTGACTATACCTTAATACCTACGGGAGATATTTTCTTTGAACCTTAGTAAAAGTTACTGGTATCAATAATATCTATTCACAGATATCACTCGCTGTTCTATACAACATATGTAATTTTTTTAGGCCAGATTACTATGGAAATGTGGCATTATATTTTCAATTATTGTGACGATTTAACAAACGCGATACGGTATAACCACCACGCTAGAGAACTCTTTTATCTATAATAATACAAAATAATCATAAAAAAATTACTCTGATAAAGATCATTTATTATTTAAGGATCATTTAAAGATTAATGTGATGTGAAAAATACTACTGTCCCAGCGTTGCCCCAGTTTCATTTTATTTAATTACTTTCATAATTAAAAAATGCTAATTACATTTTATTTAGGTATAGTATCAGTCAAGAATTGTTTTATATATAGAAAAACAATTACAAAAACATTAGGTAAGTTGTTTTCTGAAGTATTTTGTGAAAAAAATGTAAACTATCATGATAAAAAATTGTGATTTAAAAGTGTTTTAACTTAAAAATCCCACTTTTTAATGCAGAAAATAATTATTAATCTGATTCTAGAGTAAAATACCTACTCTGACATACTACTTTGATTAAGACGCGATAGACTTTAAATTTTTTGAGAATGGTGAGGCAAATGACATAGGCGCGATGGGACATGTCCTTTGGGTCTCGTTGAGTATTCACTATTTTAATTAAAAAATATGCTTTAAGACCATGCTATGCTATAAACGTTCAATATACTTGTGTTTATTCCGAAAAGCATCATAGAGGTAACTCACATAATTATTTTTGTTTTGCATAACTAAAACCAAAACTAAAACTAAAATAGCGTAATGTACATAAAATCAAATAGTACTAAATAAAATCAAATAGTAATTAGATAATTTGGTACCACCTTATATACTCAATACTTCAACACTAGCGACCGGCCAGCCGCTTCGTTCACCCGCGACGACGTGTTTCATTTACGAAAGTAATTTTGTCGGTCTATTTGGTTTTTTTTTATGCTTTTACGGCTAAACCGCTAAAACGATTTTGACGGGCTTTGAACATTTTGCCATAGTGAAACCATATTGTTTCATTTTTGATGGGGATTTCGGGTATAAAAGCGGCGCATGATGAAACCTATGTATATCGATGGGGATCTGTAGACGAACAAAAAATGTCTTATGATTCTTATTATCATACGATATATAATATTAGATATCTAAACGCGCAACGTTTTTGAGATAAACTGGGGAATAAGTTCAGATTTTTATCTATACAGGATCTTTAACATGGACTTTCTCGGAAACGTTGCGCTTTAGAACTTTTTATCATTTTACATAATATTTTTCATTTATTATGTTAATCCGGGATATAATTATACTGTCACTGTACAGTGTACATTATACAGGGTCATTTTGTATTCACCATCCAAATTTTGAGGATGTGTCCAGTCCATTAAACTGAACAACTTTCTCTAAGGAACACATGGTCAAATATATAAAATTAAAAAATCGACTTTCCATACAAATCAAAGAGATCACGTGATCAATTTAGTATGGGATGACCAAAATTTTTTGGCGAAATTTGACACATGTTTCTTAGAGAAAGTTGCTTAGTTTCATGGACTGGACACATCTTTAAAATTTGGATGGTAAGTTCAAAATGACCCGATATAAAGTTTAGTCAAAATCCGTTCAGTGGTTTTTGCGTGATGAGGGTTCAGTCAAACAGAGAGACAACATTTTTTTTAACTGTTCTTATAATTATGTTCAGTTACTCATTTAAAGTCGCCTGGTTGGTTTTTTTCCGAATATGTTCAATAACAGACTTTTTTGTGTTTAAGATTTTATTATAAGCCTCCACACTCGCGCGCGAACCGCGGCCGCGAATCACGGGCGCGGTTCGCGCATGAAAACGGTGCGAAAAATATAGCCCTCCAGACTCGCGGTTGAACCGCAGCCGCGAATCACGGCAACATTAGTTCGGCACACAAGTTCTTTGACGCGGACCAAAAAACCGCCACCGGACGGGGAACGCCCCGAAGCGCGAACGCGAAGCCCATACGCGAAGCCGCGAAACCCTCCACACTCGCGGTTCGCGGCCTTCGCGGGCTTTCGCGGCGCGAGTGTGGAGCCCTCTATAGGTATAGATAACCAAAAAGTTTGTTTAGGAATATGACGATGACCCTTTGAGACGTAAAACTTAAGAAGTAATGTTGCTAAGCAATATTTTTGGTTATTCTAAGTATAAACGTATTTAGGTATTCGTTTATTTGTAACAATTACTGTTTTGCCTCAATGTAATGGCAGCCATTGGCAGCTAGAGTTTCTAAATATTATCTCTTTCAGGATTTTGGTACTTAATGAAAGCAGGGGAGTGCGCGTGGTGGAGGAAAGGCACTTTCGTTCACTGGGTCAAAGGGCGAAAATAAAATTAACCGCGAGCGATAAAAATTCAAATTCAAGGTATCAAAAATACTATTTTAAGACAAATTTTAATTACTGAATCGGGATGATGACTAATGAATAAAATAACGAAATACTAATAAAAATCGTAAACATATAATTTTTTTAGAGTAGCTTGTATACCTCTTGGTTTTATATATTGCATTATTATTTGTTTTATGACCCTTCAAAGTTGGGTGGACAAGTCTATTTAAAAAGTATAAAGTTTATTAAAATAAATGATACCTTTAATTAGTCCGTAAAATGTATAGCAAAGGAGATGTATCAGCGTTGCCCCAGTTTCATTTCATTTAATTACTTTCATAATTAAAAAATACTAATTACATTTTATCTAGGTATAGTATCAGTCAAGAATTGTTTTATATTTAGAAAAAACAATTACAAATACATTAAGTTGTTTTCTGAAGTATTTTGTGAAAAAAATGTAAGTAAATAGTTCTATCATGATAAATAAAAACCGGTCAAGAGCGAGTCCGACTCGCGCACCGAGGGTTCCGTACCATCATAATTGCACCATTAAACCACACTACAGAGTAAAATAATAAAATTAGTATTGCAGTTTTAGGTCAGCGCCATCTCTTGACCGATAGTGGAACTTATGTTAACTTTTTCGAAATTTGATAATTTCTAAAAAAGTGTGCTATATTGAGACATCGTTTTATTTTTCCTGTAATCTTTACATAAACTGCTATCACATAGAATTATTTCAGATTTTTCTCTTTGCAAACTTCGGAGATAAGGGGGGGGGGGAACGGTATTTTTTTTACATTTTTCATCATAAGTCGAAAACTATGTGGTCTAGAAAAAAAATAAAAAATGATTAAAAACGTGCAAACAGCGCTCTTTCATATGATACCCCACATGCCCTAGTAGCCCCACTTCAAATTTTTATGACCCCTTTTCAGGCTCTGCTGTAAAAAAGATATTTATTTATTTCTTATTTGCAAAATAGTTGGGCAAATGTCATCTTAAACTATTCCAAATTTCAAGTTGATACCATTAGTAGTTCTCGAGATATCCAGCTGTGACAGACAGACAGACAGACAGACAGACAGACTGAGTCACACCATAAGGGTTCCTTTTTTACCATTTTGGTACGGAACCCTAAAAATGGTGATTTAAAAGCGTTTTAACTTAAAAATCCCACTTTTTAATGCAGAAAATAATTATTAATCTGATTCTAGAGTAAAATACCTACTCTGACATACTACTTTGATTAAGACCCGGTAGACTTTCATTTTTTTTAAATGGTGAGGCAAATGACATAAGCGCGATGAGACATGTCCTTTGTCTTAGAAACACAATTTGATAAACACAATATTTAATAAAGTTGCCGAACAAATACCCTACGCGTTGCATACAAACTACTCAGGCATGACGTCATAATTGAGTAGCCGTAAGTACAGAGCGTTTTTGGTGAGTCCATTTGTGTGCATTTCAAACTGTGATATCTCGGGCAGTTTTCATCCTAGCAAAATAATTAATTTACCAATGTTTTTTTTTGAGAGTTAATTTATGTAACATAAAATAAAAAAAACATCGTCCCAATTAAATACTAAGTAGGCGACAGACTTAAGGTACCTTTCGAAGCAATGCGGCTTGCGGCTTACGTCATGCGTCATGCCTCACTTGCGGCCGCACGCGGCCATACGGCTGTACTTTAAATTAGAGTGTTTAGTCCATTCATTTAGATAGTGTCGGTACACCCGCAAGCACTTGTGTTCAGAGACAAGAATACCGGAAAGGTTTTGGTAACGTTATACAAATAACGATATAAAATAGCGATGATTCTAGCAATAGTTTTAGCTTATTAAGGCTCCGTTACGCGAAATCATTTGTCTCTGTCTTTTTCTTTACGTGTAAAGAGTATGGAAAATAACCTCACTTCTGCACTTTTTCGATGTTTTTCGTTGTTTTTTCATCATTATCTTTAGCACAATTATCTTTCTTGAAAAAAAGTTATTGGAGCAACTGCACAGTACGTTAAAGTGTATTTTGATGTAGAATTCAATACGTTTACGCTATTATTTACGCCAAAAATATGGCCCGCGACAAGCGCTTTTGATGATATTCAGATTTTTTTTACAATCTTCTGTGAGGTTTATACGCAATTTAATATTTGTAGCAACTAGGTAAACTCTTTAGCTTGTCGTATGATTTTTTTGTTGGCTACAAGTTTACGTTTTCTATATACAGATATGGCCCGCGCAAACCATGTTTTCCTATTACCGCCCCTTAAGTGTTTTAAATACTAAAATCCAAGTTTTAGAAATGTATTGACATTTCGCAGTCGTACGTTTTTACGGAAAGTCCGTATTATTAGCTTGTAAATTTTCCAGAATCGTGTCTAGTGTCGGAAGTTTTTTATTAGCATAAAATCTGTATACTGTTCGGACGTACTACATCACATTCAAAGTCGTCCGTTTTCGATAGTGGGATTCTTCCGTTTTTACGTTATTTAGTATACTAGTTCTTGGTATTCCCACTATTTTTGAAGTAACAGACATACTGATTTCAACGCAATGCCGATGGACATTGATTATAAGTTGTTTACATGTTTTACAAAACACCCGTATTTTTTGTTGGTTCACTTAAAGTTTCTTACACTTTGAATGTAAACTGCCAAAATCCAAATTGACTTGGGTGTACGCCGCACGCGGAATCCTTTGTTTATGCGGCGGCATCCTTTAACAAGAAGCGGCACGTGCAAAGACGGCGCGATAAAAGGGCGACACTATCTAAGTGAATGCGCTTTATGTAACCCTTTCCGAGCGATGCGTCACGGCAGCATGCGAGACGGTGCGGCTTCCAATGCAAAGTACAGCCGCATGGCCACGTTGGCTTCATGACGCATGACGCAAGTCGCAAGCCGCATTGCCTCAAATGGTACCTTAAGGCCACAAAAGGTGACTACAAAATATTGAAAATAGGTGACTTTAATCATACCAATCTGAGTTACTTGTTATTACGGCACACATTTTACTCAAAAGGACAATAAGGAACCACTAATGATACAACCTTTTTAGACCCTGTTCAAATTGTATCAAAAATTGTTCAATTGATCTGATGACGGCTATCCAGGGAGTGAAAGGAGGAGATTCAGATCGCTATACACACCCAACTGATCTGACCAGCATTCTACAAACGTAATGGACATGTTTAAAAAAACTGCGAAAATAGCATGAAAATGTATGGAAACCCTTAAACTGAGAACTCTAACCCATTAATCTTTTAGAATGCTGATCAGATCAGTTGGGTGTGTATGTATAGCGATCTGAATCTACTCCATTCAGTCCTTGGATAGCCATCATCAGATTACAGCACGGTACATCCCTGGCAGAAAACCAAGGCTTCAAAGTTACCTCGTTTGTATGAAAATAACACCTGTATCCCTTGAAAAAGTTCATGTGTATATTTGCTTGTAGTGTACATACCTTTCAACTAAACCACAGAATAAATAATAGTACCTACTAGAGACTAAACACACTAGCCATATTAAATTTCGCAGAATGTTTTTTTTGGTTTCCTTATTACGTAATTACTTAGTATGGTCCATTAAGTTAATATACCTTCCGCTAGCTTTATTAACTTTATGGTTTGATCACAAATAAAATGAAAACACCATACCACAACACATCGAACCAACACCAACCTCGTATTTTGTAAAGAGGGCTCCACACTCGCGCCGCGAAAGCCCGCGAAGGCCGCGAACCGCGAGTGTGGAGGGTTTCGCGGCTTCGCGTATGGGCTTCGCGTTCGCGCTTCGGGGCGTTCCCCGTCCGGTGGCGGTTTTTTGGTCCGCGTCAAAGAACTTGTGTGCCGAACTAATGTTGCCGTGATTCGCGGCCGCGGTTCACGCGCGAGTCTGGAGGGATATATTTTTCGCACCGTTTTCATGCGCAAACCGCGTCCGTGTTTCGCGGCCGCGGTTCGCGGCGCGAGTGTAGAGCCCTCTTAATGAATGACGGACGGTGGACACTTCTTTTGTTTGACAATGATAGCCAGATGTCCGAAATAAAAAAAAATAGTTTGTCCTGTTCTAAAATTCGTTCATTCTCTATATTTGTTTCACCTTCGTGAAGTTAGCGGTTCCACAGATGAGAAAATCAGTCAGATATTCATAGAATAAATATTCACTTAACAGAGGAATAAAGAGACTAATAACACCTACAAACTTCTTGCCAATAACTTTATTGTTCTTCTTCTTTAAAAGGAAATAAAATATAACAAATATTATATATCGTTCGGAATAAAAAAAAATACTTACATCATTATTAGATTTTATTTTGTTGAGGTTTCATAATGTCCATTTGAATAAAATCTGTGTTTTATTGGTTGACTAATATTAGACAAGATGAATAAATTTTGATTAAATCTAAGTTATAGAAGTCTTACTTACATCTTCTTGCATGAATAAATTTTGATTAAACCTAAGTTATAGAAGTCTTACTTATATCTGTTTTTTGTACCCTTAATAATAATGACTTTATTAGTATTTAATGATATCATAATATTGACATTTGTAATTTTAGTCTAAATTAGTTTTAAGTAGATAGGTGTGATTTGTTTTGTTTATTATTTGACATCTAAATATGTTTTTTAATATATATTTTTATTCGTTTTGTTTGACATCTAAGTTGGCTCTTGGATTAACAGATTATAATTTGCTATTTTAATTATGAAAAATTACTGTACTTAGAATAATTTTATGTCTTCTCTTTAATAATTATTATAACATGTTCACTAATTGTTAAAATAGTAAAAACAAAATTCAATGGTACTGGTTTTAGTGATTTTTCTCAATAAAATAAAGATTTGAAAAACAATGGTGTTTTATTATTTTTATCTACACCCATGCTTTAAATCCTCTGTAAAGGGTTATGAAACAGTTAGCTTACTGCCAACATTACTATATCCGAGCGAGGTAGGGCTTGCAAGTACGTATTCGATGAAATCCAATATTCGAATATTCGAAAATTTTTAAGGAGGTATTCGAATATATTCGAATATTATTCGAATAATTCTGTAAAATAAGACAGACGGTCGTAATTATTAAATATTGCTTATTTTTGCACGTTAAACCAAAGTTAAATGCTTTGTTTAATGGGATGAGACGCATTGTGTAAAAATTATCCTCAATTGACTTTTTTTTTGCCTTCGCCCTACGTTTTTAGTTTAAAAACTTCTTTGTAGAGTTATAAATCTTTAAATGGGAAATTTTTTTATAATTATTAGTCAGTTTTTCTAGTTAATTTTAAGGGCATGTTTTGAGTTCAATTTTGATACTTTTAATTCATTTTTAAAACGTATGTTTTTTGGTTTGATTGTCAGTAAATGTTTATTTTTTGTTTTTTAGTCTTGTATCTGTGTTTTTTCTCGGTCTTTTTTCCGGCTTCATTATCAGACCAGGGTCTAGTACTATCTCTCATCAGAATAGATGTCAAAACGAATCAAACGAGCCCAGTCTTGATGGGGTTGTATGGTATTATTATAGAGATCCTGTACCCTTCTTTCGGCTTCATCACCAGATCTTGGATACTATTTCCCAACAGATTACTTGTCAAGACAAATCAAACGAGCCCAAACTCTATGGAGTTGTATGATTTTATTAGAGAGTTCCTGTAGCCTTCTTCCGACTCAATCACCAGACCCTGGAAACCATCTTCCGTCAAAGTACTAGTCAAGATAAATCAAACGAGTCCAAAATAAATGGAGCTGCACGGTTTTATTACATAAGTATTTTTCGTGATTTTCTTCCGGCTTTATTATCAGACACTGGACACTATTTTCCCAACAGAGTACTTGTCGAGACGAATCAAACGAGCCCTCGATGGATATATACACATCAACTTTGTCTAAGGATACAGGTGTTATTTTCATACAAACGAGGTAACTTTGAAGCCTTGATTTTCTACCAGGGATGTACCGTGCTGTAATCTGATGATCGCCATCCAAGGACTGAATGGAGTAGATTCAGATCGCTATACACACCCAACTGATCTGATCAGCATTCTAAAAGATTAATGGGTTAGAGTTCTCAGTTTCAGGATTTCCATTCAATTTCGTGCTATTTTCGCGGTTTTTTTAAACATGTCCATTACGTTTTTAGAATGCTGGTCAGATCAGTTGGGTGTATATGGCGATCTGAATCTCTTCCATTCACTCTCTGGATAGCCGTCATCAGATCACAGCACAGTACATCCCAGACAGGAAACCAAGGCTCGTTTGTATGAAAATAACACCTGGTATCCCTAGACAAAGTTGATGTGTGTATATGGTTTTATTACAGAGTTCCTGTGATTTTCTTCAGGCTCCATCATCAGATCTTGGACACTATTTCTCAACAGAGTTATCCAAGATGAATCAAACGAGCCCAAACTCGATGGATTTGTATGGTTTCATTACAGAGTTCCTATGGTTTTCTCCGGCTTCATCGTCAGATCTTGAACACTATTTCCCAACAGAGTACTAGTCAAGACGAATCAAACGGGTCCAAACTAAATGGAGTTGCATGGTTTTATTACATAGTTTTCCGGCGTCATAATCAGACCCTGGACACTATTTATTTTCCCAACAGAGTACTTGTCGAGACGAATCAAACCAGCCCATACTCGACGGATTTGTATTGTTTTATTACAGAGTTTCCGTGGTTTTCTTCTGGCTCCATCATTATACCATGGACACTATTTCTAAACACAGTTATTGCCAAGACGAATCAAACGACCCCAAACTCGATTGATTTGTATGGTTTCATTACAGAGCTCCTGTAGTTTTCTTCCGGTTCCATCATCAGACCCTGGACAATATTTCCCAACAGAGTACTAGTCAAGACGAATCAAACGAGCCAAAAGTCCATGATTTTTTATGGTTTTAGTACAGAGTGTTAAACATAGGCCCTGACTCAAAAGCACTATTTAAAGCGAAGAATATGCCAAAGAAAATTAAATGAAGCTTAATAGGTGATACGTTGAAAGACCGTAAAAAATCAGAGGAAATAAGAAGAAAAAAACGAAAGTAAAAGATATAATAAGGAAAATAAGACTGTTAAAATGGCAATGGACGGGTTAAATGGCAAGAGAAAGCAAGGAAAAATGTACCAAAATTATTACAGAGTGGCAACCATGGGACAGAAAAAGGAATACAGGAAGACAAACCAAAAGATGGGCAGATGATAATATGAAAACTGGAGGAACACTTTGATCGTGAAAAGCAAGAGATAGAACAGAATGGAAACAGCTGAAAAAGTCCTACGTGTCGTAAGACAAGCTGATCACTAAAGCCAAAAAGGAATTAAATGAACAAAAGAAAGAAAAATATTTATTTGAGACAATCACACACTTGTACTTGATAAGACGAATTTAACGAGCGCAAATGACACTATAAGATGTCATTGTCTTCCTGTTCTGACCTTTGTTTTAAGTTTCAAGACTTTGACTCATTGGGAAGCCAGATTAAAATCGTTAAAAATTTGTGGAAAACAAACAACATAGGTAAACAAATAAATAAACGAGAAAGTGAACGTTAACAATATCTTCATTCTATGCTCACAAAAGCTATTCGGGTATTTAATGAATGACTTTTGCCTAAATCCAAAAAAGTGGAAAATATTCGAATATTCGAATATCACCGACTTCAGTATTCGAATAGCAAAATAAGGCGAATATTCGAATAATTCGAATATTCGAATATTCGAATTGCAAGCCCTAAGCGAGAGGATGCCGCGCTGCGCCGCGCGCCCACGCGCGACTAGTTACATTATGAAATTCAGTACAACATTATAATACTCGTTCGGATGATAAAATGACGAGGAGGAGGAGAAAAGTCAAAGTCAAAAACAAAATCAAAGTTAAAACCCTTTATAGAGGATACATATCATGGGTGTAGATAAATAAGTATGGGTGTTTTTAATCCATATGGTATCCAAATATTGTTTGCTTCCACAAATAAAAAAAAAGGGTGTACATAATAGTTATTTATGCAACATAATACCTAATTATGTACAGTTGCATACAAGACTTTATCTACACCCATTTTTTTGCGAAACAAGCAATATTTTAATACATATGGATAAAAATACCCGTGATATTTATCTACACCCATGATATGTGTCCTCTATAAAGGTCATGTGATACTATTAAACACTACACACATAAAACACTAAAACATTTTAACACTATCCTAGTGCCACTAAGCCTCGTGTGATAAACGCACATTCGTGTTTTAATACCCCTCATTATAGTGCAGTTGCATAAATAACATTAACCTTTTATGTTATAATCAACTTAATTTTTGATTAATTCTAATAGGCTATATACATTAAACAAAGCCATCACGGATGGTGTTATCGAAGAAGACATAATTTCCCGTCCCGTCTTTAAAATTTACAGAGTTAGAGGCAACTGCAGAATGAAACTACCCGAGTTGCAGTTAGGCCATATACAGAAACAAAGCTGGTAGCTGGAGCCGATGCGTGTTTACTAAATGTACCTTATGAGAACGCCGTTGACGTCACAGGTCTGGTCGATCTCGGGTATAGTAACCGCCTCTGTGGTCTAGTGGTTCGCCCACCCGTGTAAGACGCAGAGGTCCCGGGTTCGATTCCCAGGGGGGGTACAATTTGTACTCGGTTTGGTTGGTGGTAGGGCTTATTTCAGGTCCGCCTGGCTACCTACAAGATAGCCAGTATTCCGGGTGTAGTACGCTTCCACCTTCGGCCTTATCGTCATTTAACATCAGGTGAGATGAAGGCCAAGCACTACCCCGTTGTGTATAAAATATATACATATATATATAAATATATATAGTTAGGAGATGAATCAAATCAAGTGAGCACTACTAAATGTACCTCTACAAGACACAGCGTCTTGGGTATATTTAGTAGTAACTATATAAAACAAAAGCACTACTAAATATACCCGATTTCGATCACAACAACTCTTGCACTCGGCAAAAATCCGGTTTAGATAGCAGTAATTTCAACTCATATTGGACTATGACTATTGATATGTCTACCCATACCCAGCCCCTTATAATGATGGCTATACTAGACCCAAAACATTAAATTAATACCTATCTTCATACTATTGTGCTAATGCATTGTGCACGATGAGCAACAAAGACCTACAACTAACTGATTAATAAAGAATTTACACGATTACACAAACATTAAAGTCAATGTGCCAAAACCATAATAATTTTAATTACTAACTTACTAATAACATAATTCTTTTGTCACTTTTTAGGGTTTCGTAGTCAAATCAACAAGGAACCCTTATAGTTTCGCCATGTACGTCTGACCGTCTTACCGTCTGTCTGTTCGCGGCTTAGCTCAGAGGCCCCCTATGTACTAGAAAGCTGCAATTTAGCATAAATGTGTAAATTTTTTAAGTCAAAAAAGTCTTAGAATAAAATCTCGAAAAATATATTTTTTTAGTGTACCTCCCCTATATTGTAAAGTGGGGATGAAAAAATGATTTCTCATCAATCTCATAGTATGGTTGGGGTGTCGTTGGATAGGAGTTTCAATAATATTTTAGGTTTGTAAAAACTAATCCGTTTGCGAAATATTCAGTTTTAAAATTCAGAATTTTGTTAAGGTCTGCAGAGGGCTATTTTTCCACTCTTCCCAATTTTTTCCACTCACAAGTTGGGAAGAGTGGGAAAAAATCCATGCATCCCAACTGATTGGGATTAGTCAGTTGGGATATGTGGATTAGTCCACTGCAGAACCCTATACTGCGCATGGCCCCACACGCACTTGTTGTTAATTAACACTCCAATGTCTGATTTATTTGGCTTTTAATTTTAATATTAGATCGCTATATTATTTGTGGTATTAACACCATTATTTTATCTTTATGTATATATTTATGTATATTTAGTATTTCGAAAATAAAGATAGCATCGTTCAAACTAAGTACCTATACCCTATGGGGCGCCACCATAAAGTACATTCTGTAGACACGCAAATCAGTCAGTCAGCGCTCTGTCCAGATATATTTAGTAGTAAGTTAGTAGAAAACGTTAGCTCCTAAATATACCCGATTACGATACCCCAAATCGGGTATGTTTAGTAGTCAGGTTTTATTTTAAATTTACTCCTAACTATACCCGATCAAACCCTATGGGGTGCCGTCACAAGGTACATTTAGCAAAGACGCGGAGCCGATCTACCAGCGCTTATCGGCGACCGACGATGGGGAATGTCCGAAAAAAATCAAATTAGCTGAATATTTTTTTATAGGTAGGAATAAGCTCCCTTAGTAATAGAAAAAAGTTTCAGAATTTTCAGTTGCGTAAAAAATCTTTAAAAAATGAAAGTCTCTTTGACTTCACAGATGTACGAAAGTAACAGCAGAATGGAGATTATACCTTTGCCACCACCTGCCACAACAACAACAAGTATTAAAAAAAAAAGTTTTGGAATTTTCTTTTTTTAATACTGTGTTGTGGTTGTGGCAGTAGGTGGCAAATGTACAAATTCCATTCTGCTGTTACTTTCATACATTTGTGAAGTCGAAGAGACTTTCATTTTTTAAAATTTTTTTAGGGAACCGAAAATTCTGAAACTTTTTTCTATTACTAAGGGAGCTTATTCCTACTTATAAAAAAATATTCACCCAATTTGATTTTTATCGGACATTCCCCATTGTCGGCGCGGCGACCGACAATAAAATTGTCGGCGACGTTCGACGCTTATCGGCGCTTGTTCATATAAATGCTTGCGCCGCTGGTTACCTGCGTGGACCAGTGCCGATAAGCGCTGGTAGATCGGTGCCGGCTTTCTTTCTGTATACGGCCTTTTGCTTGCATCTTTTAGGAGAGTTTTGTCCAACCTGAAATGATAGTCCGTGAGGCAGGTTTGGGTACCTAAGCATTTAGTGCTTATAAATAAATAATGGAAATTCGCAGATTCTCTGTGAGTCATTAGTAGATCCATTGTAAGTTTCATCCAAAAGACTGGGTTGAGATTACGACAAACTGGATTCCCAAATAACCTCCAGCCCGATTGTCTGTAGTCTGTAGCGTCAGTTTTTGACCCAAAGACTAGGCAAAGAACCACAAAGTTGTCTGAAAAAGAGCAATGATCAAATAAAAAACCCCTCGACTAAAAGTGATGTAGTTACTACTTATTCATATTTATCCACTTATTCATAAATTATAAACCTAAAAAAAATCCTTTTGGCTGCCATTACCTGCCCCCAAATGAACTAATATTTTGCAGTTATAGTTACTTTAGAGAGTACTCTACCCTTTTATGTACTTTCATGTTGTGTATTCGTTGTGTATGTCCAAATAAAGATATTCTATAGATGGCAATATATTAGGAGGTCATAACAAATTTGGTAACGATCGCGTAAGTGGCTGACTCTGGGTTTACAGGATGGAGAGGCACTCTTTGATGCTAAATATGTCAGTCTGTTTGCGTGAAGTGGTTGCGTTCTTTTTATATGAAGGTTAAAAATGTGTTATCGTTACCGTTAAAATTTGTTATGGCCTCCTAGTCTACAATGGCAGCCCCCGACGGATTTTTCTTGCGTTTGTAATTTATGAATAGGTGGATAAATATTAATAAGTAGTACCTACATCACTTTTAGTCGAGGGGTTTTCGTAAAACTTATTTTACTCTTTTCAAATTAAGAGTAACAATTTTAATCGTCGTGGGTTTTTTCAAAATTTTTTAATTTAGCTTTTCATTTTAATTTTTTTAAAGAATTCATATGATATCTCCTCTAAAACCACATCTAAATCGGTCAAACCATTCGGAAAATGATTACTGCATCGCCCCCTAGCGGCTCAAGACCTTAACATCAAGAACCATCGCTGACAAACTACAAACCTATTACAGAAAACCGGATCTAAATCGGTCAAACCGTTCAGGAGATAAATGGGAAAATGATAACTGCAGCGCCCCCTAGCGGCTAAACACCATAACACAGACCTAAAAACCATCGCCAATAACCTGCAAACCCATTACAGAAAACCGCATCGAAATCAGTTAAGTAGTTTTTGATAACCTTTCAAGTGCGACTTATCTGGTTGCTGCAGCACCCCCTGGTAGTTTACCATCATAAAATATATCGAAAAGCCTGCTCTGAAATGAAACCTTTTGAGTGCAAAAAACCGTATTGAAATCGGCCCAGTAGTTTGCGAGGAAAATAGTAATAGACAAACACGACTTATCTGGTTGCTGCCCCCTGGTGATCTACCACCATGAAACATGTCTAAGAACCTGCTCTGAAATAAAACCTTTTGAATGCAAAAAATTGCATCGAAATCGGCCCAGTAGTTTCCGAGGAAAATGGTAACAGACAAGTATACAAACAAACAAACACAACCTCTAACCCCAAACGCATATACCGCCTCCGTTCCGTTCCGTCCGTCGTGGGTGCAATGATCAAAATCGATATTCAGTAATGTCAAAACGTAAATTCTTTTCTCCGAACACGAGCAAGGCGGCTGTATGTTGCTGTGCTTAGAGCATCGCGGCTTCGTCTCTCTAATTTGCTGTATTTAAATTTTTTGTGCTTTTTTAAAAAGGAAGCTAAAGGCGGAATCATAATATTCTGTCCTTTTGTGTTGTGTCGTGACAGCCACACATTATTACAGTGTTTTGTATCGAAACAACACACTGTGTTTCTGGCCATAGGTACTAAATGCATGAAACCAATACGCTTAATTCTGTCGCGCTTCTGTCGCGACACAACACAACACGACAGAATAGTATGTTTGTTTCTGCCTTACAACATTTATATTCCACACTGGGAGTTTATGACACACAGGTTTTTGTATATATATCGATTTCAATACAATACTTATGTTAATCAAAACGTGAGAACTGAGAAGTAATATAATAAGTCTATGCAATAGTTAAATTTTAATCAAAAATAACAGAACCGCGACATCTTTTATAGTTCGTTTACATAGTTTGAGCTAGTGTACGAGTACTTACGAGTCAGCCTGCCAAGTAGCTGCAGTGCAGTAACTCGCACTGTTTTGGACGTAACTTACGAGTAACTCGTACGTGCGAGTTGCACAGTAGCTTGCATCTAAGTTACTTCAACATTTTTTGTTTTCACTCACCTGCTCGCCCGGTATGCACAGCAGTAACTCGGTCGTCACTCGCATCGTTTCGACGCGTTCAGCAGTAGCTCGCCAGTGCCAGCCGGACAGTTGTTACGTTAACGTTCACTCGACATCACGACAATTCGCAAGACTGGGCAGCACCTACTGTGTCGTGTGTAGACATCTAAGACGAGCCGAGCTTCTGGCGTACGAGTAGACAAGCTGAGTAGCTGTCTACCGACTAGACAGCAGCTCGCACTGTATAAACGGCTCATTACAGACTTAATTAATTAACCTACGGTCCAATGTTGTCTTAATTTAAGACCAAATTAATACAATATTCCGAGTCCCAAGAGACGAATACTGTTATAAGAGTAAATACTGAAGTTCGAACGAAGGCCAGAGGCCAAATCAGAGGGGCTATTACGAAAAAAGAATCGTGATGATCGGACGATGTTATGGCGCTTCGTCACCAAGGATTCGCTTTTAGGTATTGTCACCAATGATATTAAAAAGTTTGTCACAGAATATACACATCAACTTTATCTAGGGATACAGGTGCTTTTTTCATACAAACGAGGTAACTTTGAAGCCTTGGTTTTCTGCCAGGGATGTACCGTGCTGTAATTTGATGATGGCCATCCAGGGAGTGAATGGAGTAGATTCAGATCGCTATACACAGCCAACTGAGGCGAATGATGGAGTAATCTGGACCGTCTTCCCAAGAAACAAGACATATTTTCGCTCACCTTTGAGGCACCTATCAGCGGGTGGGAAGCTGGGAAGAGAACTTAGCTGGTGCATCATTCTTTATGTTGTATTTCAGGCTATTGGCGAATTTTCCCCAGTCAGGGCAGTATTGTAACTACGAATAATCCCGACGAAAGAGCGCCAAATGAATTTCCTATGCTACTAATTTCACGAAGCGGAACGAATGTCGTCCAATTATCGTAGTATGGTTTTACGGAGTAAGCCCTCGGGCCTCAAGGGAAGACAGTATTGTTATGGACTCATTGATTTCGTTCGTTCCGTTTACGTTTTATTAATAACGTTCTTTACATTGCAAGTCATTTTAAGCTTCTGGGTTAGGTTAGGTTAAAGTTTCTACTTGTAAATGATGAAATTGTGATAGATTTGATTTTACAATTTAACATGGTTGTGTTCCGGCACTTAGAGTTAAGATGCGTAGTTCTTAACCTCAGTGTTTTTTTTTATACTGACAAAACATGCATTTACGCATTCCCCCCTGCAGGTGAGCTGGGGGTTTGTATGTGGGACTTGCCAGGTGTGGGACCGCAACATTCAACGTTGCGGCAACGTTGCCTTCCATGACAAAAGTCCACATGGCACGGCTTACGGTAACACGTTGTAGGTATAAATAAATTTCCTTTTATTAAATGTATTATTATTAATTCTTGATATAATGACGTGTAAAATTATTATTTTAAATAAGTACTTAGACAAAAATAAAGTGATCTTCGTTTTTTAAGTTTTTAAGTGCATTATTTCAAAATTAATTATTTATTACAAAGTTGAGTATTTTACTGAAAGTGATCTAGTTCAAGGATTCCCAAATTATTTTGAGCCAAAAACCCCTTTACAAAAGGAACTGATACCTCAGACCCCAATAGTCAAATTACTTTAAAAATGCTATCAAATATCAAGTGTAATTAATAATTATTATTATAATTATTTGTTTATATCGACCCCTGGGAAACCAATTTCAACCCCAATTTCAATCCCTGTTCTAGTTGATATGCTTAATTTCTAAGGTTTCCTTTACTATAATGTGAATAATCCAAAAAAGCCTGATATTTTCCAAGTCCTAAAAAGCATAACATGTCAGGACAAATCCTGACGTCTGGTAACCCTATCCACGACCGCTTCCCGTGGTCCCACCCAGCCGTGGCTCAATGGGACCTCGGGAGAGGGGAATACCCAAACTCGGTACTTGCCCTCATGTGCCACCGGTTGGCCCTGAGGAAGGGTTGCCAACATGTCTTTGGCGAAATACCTATAAACCTATAAGGCGAAATACCTAATTTGATAAGTATTTTTCAAATTAAGCTATAAAAAATTTAGTACACTTAAAAAAATATAGTATTTAATAGGCAAATATATTTATTTACTTATTTATTTTTATAAAAGCTATATTTTTTTCTTTTTTTGCAACAAGTTTTGGATATTTTTGGGAGTCTTTTTTTATTAAACTACAAGAACAATACTTAATTATAATTTAAGTATAGTTACGCGACAAACAGAACCTCCTCCTTGTTTTTTAAGTTGGTTAATAAAGGGTTTTTTTTTTCAAAATAATTTATATCTCTGAAACATAAAGTACCTACTTACTAATAAGTTTTAATAATGTACTTTTTTCAATCAGGGACAATATCAGTTAGCTCTTATCCTTCGATAATCTTTATAAATGATCGAAGCTCTTATCTCAAAACTCCAAATAATAACGTCAAAATACAAATAAAATGTAGCTATCGTCAGTTTTTTTACTTATCACTCTGACAGATCCGTATTAATTCTGTACCAGTAGGATAAGCATCTCTTTGGTGAAATGAAATGGAAGGCAAGCTTATTTAATTTAAGTATATCAAGCAAAGGCAAAGGATTATCTATAAAAGACGGTTGAATGTAACATGTAGAAGTGGGTTTACGAAATCATTTTGCGACGAAGAATGAAGTTGTTGAACGAAGATCTGACTATAATTTTGTATGAAATCGAAATATATATATATATTTTTAAATAATATAGTCTTTTCAGGTTTACAATACAAAATAGTAGCGCATTTGATACAAAAGATGCCAAAATACTAGAAGCTTTAAAGCTCTTCCAATTTTTTTTTAAAAATGACATTGTCGAAACTGTTGGCAACGACTTAACTAAAATGACAGGACTAAACTAAATTTAGTTTTCCATCCTTTTCTTTCAGTATCGAAAAGACAAGAATAAGACGCTAAAATTAAGTTAAGTCCTGTCAGTTTAGTCAAGTTGTGACAACCGAATCGACGCCTAGAAGAAATCCTTTTATGCCACCTTTAAATTCTAAAAAAACATTGAGGCAACCGACAAAGACCTAGAAAATATTGAAAATGTCTTAGAGATTCACTTCACTACATATTATAAAACAAAGTCCTTCGCCGCGTCTGTCTGTCTGCCCGTCTGTCTGTTCGCGATAAACTCAAAAACTACTGAACGAATTTTCATGCGGTTTTCACCAATAGAATGAGGGAACCGAAGCGAAGCGAGGGCGGGTCGCTAGTATTATAGAAGAAATGAAGAGATTCGTTGACTGGTCTCGAAATATTTTACGTATAAATAAAGGAGGTAAACCGAAGAAGAAAAAACCGGCTAAGTGCGAGTCGGACTCGCGCACGAAGGGTTACAAATGGTACCAAAACCGGCAAAAAAAGTCACGTTTGTTGTATGCGAGCCCCCCCTTAAATATTTATTTTATTCTGTTTTTAGTATTTGTTGTTATAGCGGCAACAGAAGTATATATAAATAAACCATTAAATAGTAATAAGTACAAAAAACGATGTCATAACCCCCTCCCCCCTTGCACCAAAAATTATGAGGATTGGGCCAACTCAGCCAAAGATTTCTTGATCATCAATCGAATCGAAATCAAAATAAAAAATCGTTCAATATTAATAATATTTTTTTACGCCAGAGCGTTTGAGTGCAGATTTTGTTGTTTAATACCTGTAATAAGGATCACAAGATAACTTTATCTAAACAAATTACCTTAATTACAAATTATTCGCATCATTTGCACGAAGGTTGTAAAGAGGGCTCTACACTCGCGCCGCGAACCGCGGCCGCGAATCACGGGCGCGGTTTGCGCATGAAAACGGTGCGAAAAATATAGCCCTTCAGACTCGCGCATGAACCGCGGCCGCGAATCACGGCAACATTAGTTCGGCACACAAGTTCTTTGACGCCGACCAGAAAACCGCCACCGGACGGGGACCCGAAGCGCGAACGCGAAGCCCATACGCGAAGCCGAGAAACCCTCCACACTCGCGGTTCGCGGCCTTCGCGGGCTTTCGCGGCGCGAGTGTGGAGCCCTCTTAAGGTAAAGGAACCTGCTGTAATTAGTAAGCAGGAAATTACACCAAAGGCGGAGCTAAGCCATTTTAGCACATACTCCTTTGTTTAGGTTAAGACAAATTATACATTTCTGCAGTTATCCCGGTAATATTCGGTAACTAACATACTGACTTTAAAATCTGTCATTCGAAACTAAGCTCTAGTCGTGGTAATCTATTAACCATTTTAAAATAAATTCTGTATTTAAAATTTTAATTAAGTTAGAATTTCATAACTATATACAGGGTGTCCCAAAACTTTGCCACACGGAGGGAAAGTATTTTAAATATTTAAGATGGGAAATTTTACTGAAAGAAGACTTAATTTTTTTTAAATAATCGGAACTGCATTTAAAGATTTTTGAAAAATCGTCCGGCTTAATCAGGAATCTAACCCACCAAAAACGAAAACAAAAATATTTATTTATTTTTACGATACCAATCGAAAGGTTTACTCATAAGGATTATTGTTTCTTAAGTGACACAGCATCTTAAACAAAAGGAAGACTATGTAATATTTAAATTCTAATTATTACGGATTGTATCAATCTGCATCGAATCATATGCGATTTTAAAAAAATCATTGAATGCAGTTCCGTTGAAGTCTTCTGTTCGTCTGATGGGAATGTATTCCCATTATCCAATTATACTGTTTAGTACTGCAATGTTTGATGTATAATTTTAATTTTAAAAGCTAACCTAACATTATCTTACCTTTAATAAAGATCTCGATAAACATAATTTTAAACAAGTAGAAAGAAGGATTAGTAGGGTTACAATTCCGTAGCACAACTCAAAGAGAAGGCTAAAAGAAAATTATGTTACAGAAACCTGCAAACAACGTTTGCGGTAGGCATGCGGTTGCAGATTTCTGCGAAAATGGAGCAGGGCGGTCAAAATCTGCTAAATCCGAATGCTCTACATTAACTATTGTCCAACGTAGGCTTCGTGTAGAGACTCATATCACAGTCTCGAAAGTAATGCGGCTAAGTAATTTTCTTATTTTTTTTTATGCACAACGGGATAGAGTGCTTGGCCTTCATCTCACCTGATGTTAAGAGACGATAAAGCCAAAGGTGGAAGCGCACTACTCCCGGAATCCTCATCGCTGAGGAACTGGCTGGAAAAATTGTTGTGTTCCGGCAGTTAGAGGTAAGATAACTCTAACTGCCGGAACACAACAATTTTTAAATTGTTCTTATGGCGTCAAACTTAGGTAAGATGGTGGTAGCTAGCCAGGCGGACTTAAAATAATCCCTACTACCAACCAGACCGAGTACATATTGTATTCCCCCTGGGAATCGAACCCGGGACCCTGCGTCTTGCACGGATGGGCGAACCACTAGACCACAGAGGCGGTTATTCTTAGCAAGCAGAAGTCGAAGAAAGTGATCTCTGCGTAACCCACAGACCATAAAATAAATACTAGCGCGACCGTAATATCATGTACTCGTATAACCCCCCCCCCCCCCCCCATCCAAGTGCTAACCTATCTAACACTTATTTTCAACGCCTGTTTCGATCATTGCTACTTTCCAGCCGCCTGGAAAGATGCTATCGTAATAGGCATTCCAAAACCGGGTAAACCCCCGAATCTCCCCACCAGTCACCGTCCCATTAGCCTCCTCAAGGCGTTAGGCAAGCTCCTCGAGAGGTGCGTACTCGCTCGTATGAGAGAGCACCTCTTCGGGGAAAACTTGATCATCCCCCATCAATTCGGCTTTAGGCCAAAGCACTCATGTCCCCAACAGGTTCACCGCATAGTCGAGTTTATCTCCAGCGGTTTCTATCCTAAAAGACTTAAAACAGTAGCAGTCTTTTTCGATGTCGCCAAAGCTTTTGACAAGGTTTGGCACACCGGACTAATCGTCAAGTTACACAGACTAAATCTGTCCTTGCGTTTGGTCCGGTTAGTGGCATCTTTCCTTCATCACCGTACCTTCCGTTTTAAACACGAAGGTACCCTCTCCTCCCCCCGCCCTATTACAGCAGGAGTGCCTCAAGGCTCAGTCCTCGCTCCCCTGCTGTACATAGTCTACACTAATGACATACCCATTCCGAACGACGGCGTTCAACTATCCCTTTTTGCTGACGACACGGCTCTTTATCACAAAGGCCAAAACGTCAACTTAATCCTTCCGAGGCTACAGTCCTCTATCAATAAGTTAGGCCAATGGTTTCGTAAATGGCGTATCGAAGTAAACCCGGAGAAATCCGCTGCAGTTTTCTTCGATACTAAGCGCCATATCTTGCCCCCCAATCACCACCCTCCCACTATGTTAGGTAAATCCATCCCCTGGCAGAAGTCTGCCAAATACCTCGGCGTCACTCTGGACCAGAGACTCACTTTCGAGCCTCACGTCAAAAGAGTGACCCGTAATGCCCGTCTCTATCTTCACCGACTTAACTCCATGTTAGGTCGCCATAGTAGAATGTCCCTCCGAAACAAGCGAACACTCTACAAGGTTTGCATACGACCGGTGATGACATACGCCTCTGCCGTATTCGCTCACGCCGCCCCAAATACACTTAATAAATTACAAGTAGTCCAAAACATTTTCTGCCGCAGAGCGGCAAACGCTCCTTACTACGTTCGCAATGCGGACTTGCATAGGGACCTAGACCTTCCCACCCTCCAGCAATGGACCTGTAAGGCCTCTGAACGCTTTTTTAAAGCAGCAGGAGACCATCCTAACCCCCTTATCCGTTCCGCAGCGGTCTATGACCCGCCTACCTCCTCCGCCCCGTTTTCCCGCCGACCTAAATCGGTCCTAACGGACCCTCCCAACAAGCTTTCGTCTGACCTGAACCTCCTCCTGGAGGCGATGGAGGACGATTAAACCCATCAAGCCCGACCCTTCAGGTCACCCCCCGCCCTCTCTGGCTGATCGATCCCCCTCAGGGAGTCAGCTTAATTGTTACTCGTCTCTCGACGCACAATCACCTAGGTGAAATGTGACGTCTGCGCTGTCCTCTCCCCTGAGGGAGGGCAGTCGCTTCCGGATGAAGGTTCGTTGACTTTCCGGTCACGTAACCAGATTAAGGCGGTTTTTAGTCAGTACGAGTCTGACATAACCAGATTAGTCCGGTAGCAACCGGCTAGGTGGTATCCAATGAGGATTTCCCGCCTCCTTCCCCCCCGTGGGGGAGGGTGGCTCAAAGCCCCTAAGGTGGAGAGCCCCAAAAAAAAAAAAAAAAAAAAAAAAAAGTGCGCTGTACACATTGGCCCATCGCGTTGGCCCAGCGCGTTGGGCCAACATGTAAAGACCTACTTGGCGGTATGTTGGGAGTTGGCGCGAGCGTTGGCCGGCGAACCGAGTATTGTCGGTTTTTCGTGCACACATCAAAGGATCTCGGCGCGCGCGTTGGCGCAGCGTTCACACGTTGGCGCCTTTTTAACCGACTTCAAAAAAGGATAAGGGTCTTAGTTCATCAGAATCTTTGTTTTTATGTATGTTACTCGAAGACGGCTGGATACGCGCGCACACGAATTTTGTTGCAAACTGGTTAAGCGACGCTGTTGCCTATAGTACGTACCATGGGCAACGGCGTCGCTTAACCACTGCAAAGGTTAAAATCGCTTACACGCCGCGCCGTCACAACCATGCGTTTAGTTCGTGCAGGGGCGATACGCGCGCACGCGAATTTTGTTGAAAACTGGTTAAGCGACGCTGTTGCGCATAGTACGTACGTACTACCCTCGCATCTTAATAACGGGAATAAAAATTGGCGTCGTACATTCTCGCTTACACACAGCCACAAAATATCTCTCTCTCAGTGCTACTCATTTTCAACCCATTCTTTATCTGCGCAGATTGTACGTACGTCGTACATATATGTATGACGTACGTAGGTACAATCAGGTACATGTACCTAGTACGTACGTACGTATGTTTTTTCACAAATTTTGTACTTTTAGCACAAAGTACGTAGCGGCGGCGTATCATCATCATCACAAAACATAGAAGTAGATAGAAGTAGCATGAGCTCATTTTAGTATGAAAACCAGTGTAACCAAAGTAACACATTAAAAATCGAAGCCAAGCCCCCCATTTAATAGCTACATGCTACGCACACACATTTTGTGAACACATCATTGGATACAATTTAAAAATGTATAATATCCAGAAGGCCATTAATCACAAAGTTCCTTTGTTTGGATTCAATCGTATTAATCAAAATCAGTAGAATTTTTATTTAAAATCAAAATTTATTAAATAAAGCTGCACCCATTTGCTAAATGACATCATAATATGTGGATATCGATTTTCTTTTTTATATAATGCAACTCGGCATTTTTATATTATTTTTGAAAATGTTTTTGTTTGGCGTTCGCTCACACGACTGACGGAGTAAAAATTCAAAGTATGCGGAGCTACGCATACTTGAGGTAGCACGGGTACCGCCCACATGTGACTTCTACTGGGGGGGGAAATTTTTTTTTGTTCTCTGATCATAATAATATCAGCCGCATGACAGCCACTGCGGGTATAGGCCTCTTATTATGTCAGAAAAAATTAATACTAAAATAGTACAATGCCCTGTTTTTTGTTCTACCTAATAATGGTGTAAGGAACATTTGAAGCAATTATAGTTATTTATGCAACTGTACTATAACGAGGGGTATTAAAACACGAATGTGGGTTTATCACACGAGGCGAAGCCGAGTGTAATAGTATCACATAAGTGTTTTAATACCTAATTATGTACAGTTGCATACAAGACCTTTATCTACACCCATTTTTTTTTATTTTTTTTATTTTTATTAGGGAAACAAACAATATTTTAATACATATGGATTAAAAACACCCATGATATTTATCTAAACCCATGATATGTATCCTCTATAAAGGTTTTGACTTTGTCTTTGACTTTGACTTTCCTCTCCCTCCTCGTCATTATGTCTTCCGCACGAGTGTTATAATGTTGTACTGGGTTTCATAATGCAACGCTCGCGCGTGGGCGCGCGGCGCTGCAGGACCAGCTCTCGCTCGGGATATTGTAATGATGGCAGTAAGCTAACTGTTTCAGAACCTCTTACAGAGGATTTAAAGCATGGGTGTGGATAAAATTTTCAATCGTCTAGAAGCTTTATAAGACTTTACTACTAGATTCCATTTTTCAGACCTATGTAGTCAAAGTCAAAATATCTTTATTTAAATAATCTTAATAATTAAGCACTTTTGAATTGTCTATATTTTCCTACCACCCTTTGTAATTAAATATTTTTTATATAAGTAATAAACAAACCTTTTAATAGGTAATAAACAAACCTACAGTTTAGATTTTTCAATCAAAATTGTTCGCTCACGTAAAATCTCAGCGTTTCTGTCAACACAACTAATTCGTATCCAAATCCTCGTTTGTAGTAACCACGACTCGTCCCATTTACCGCAAACCGGGCTATTTAACTCAACTAGGCTGGGATTAGGGATGGTCAGCCTCAAAAGTAGCTGAACATTTCAGTACCTTGTAATACTAAATATTGTCCTTTCAGTAAATTGTAACCCTAGTAATGGAACGCAAAAGTTTAGGTTGACGTGGTCCTGAAATGTGTAGTCGTTTATGGGGAATCTGAAAGTAAAAGCTATGCAAGTCTTTTTGACTTTATGAAGTTTTTAGTTTTAATACGGTGGTTTGTTTGTTTAATTAAAGGTTGTGAGTAAATCCTGGTATATTTTATGCATAAGTAATAGGTTCTTACGTACAGCATTTGAAACAAGCGAGTAAATTATTTGATTTTAAATGGCTAAAAGATAAGTAGCGTTTCGGTACCTTTTCATTTTAGTAAATTAGCGGCTAATTGTACTGTTTTTAGATGACAAATTATTTTTCTAGAAAATATAAAATATACAAGGTGTTTGGTAAAAGCAAGCCTTATAAAGCCGAATATGGTAGTTAGGGATCATCAAACTGAACAACTTTTACTATGGGACCAACTCTGAAATGGCGAAAAAAAATCAGCTGTCAATCAATTTTGATATTTTTGTTATTAATTTATGTATGAAACAGCTGATTTTGTTTCGCGATTTCAGAGGTGGTCCCTTAGTAAAAGTTGTTCAGTTTGATGGTCCCTAACTACCATATTCGACTTTTCCCAAATACCGTGTATAATAATATTGGTTTGATATCACTACCAAGCGTCGAAAAAAATATAATTCAATTTATTTTTATTATTTCTTTATATTTTGATGCATTTCGATAATATTTTATAAATGAATACTACTTATTTAATAATAATCTGATTTCAGTCGTTTTACTTTATTCAGTTTGCCGTATCCGACAAGTTATTACCAAACCATACTGCCATTTGTGAATTTCGAGACTCAAATAAATCTTGGTTAACACAACTTTCACACTGATGAAGATTGTAAAACATTCAGCAATTTGTAGGCAATTCTGTGTGTGTCGAGCAGTGTCAGACGCATTAGAGATCAGATCCTAGAAGAAAATTAGTGGCAATCTTAACATGCTGGGATCGTATTAAGGCTGTATATTTGCATTTCAACGAAATTAGTTTTTTTCCAATGAAGTTATCTAAAGAATCTAATCTAAAGAAGCATTATTATTGATGTAAACTTTAGTTTTAGGAAGCAAAATTATTAAATTAGTGCCGTATAGAGAGAAAAATATTATATAATAAATTATCAGGTATTTTAAAACGAAGACAATCTGTTCAAGTGGAATTTCAAATTTGCTTGTCAGAGGTATTTTTCAAAAACGTTTCAGCTGTAACAAATAAGAATACGACTCAATTAAATTTAAAAAATGCTTTTAATCACAGAGAAATAAAATATTAAAAAATGCTCAAATTGGTACACTGTGACATGTTTTTTTACTGGTATTTACAGAATCTAAAGTAATTTTTAATTTTTTTAGGAATAATGAGGTATTTGTCTAATGTATTGCGTGTTTTGTATATACTTATATCTACATAGTTATTTAATGATTTAATAAGAATTATTAAAGTTCGCCCTCATTACGGCTCGCGCAGAGATGTTTTGATCATTTGTATTGAAAATTTAAAAATGGAACATGATGCGACACTACAACCTTAAAGAAAATAGAGAAAATTATAATTATGGAGAGTTAGGGGTAAAAAATAACAAAACCTCCAACAAAAAAACAGCTTTAAAAAAACAAACAGATTAAAAATCATTAATATTCAAAATCTGCATAATTAAAAAAACGTCTTTTGAAGTCTGATAGGGCCAAAGGATATTTTCCGTTTTTTTTATAAACTTTCATCGTGGTTTCACTTTATTTATTTTTAAGTAATTTATTAAATAGCCTGAACAGCCTCAAGTCGATTGCCTTGTGGCATTCTATAATCTTTATAAATAGTCGTTGTCAATAAGTGAAAGCTCGACACTTTATCCCAAAAGTCCTCGTTAAGCCTTAAGGTCCCCTGGCCGAAAATGGCGCCGCAGTGAATTTTATTTAATATTGTAAATTCTTATACAAAATTTTAATAAAACCTCATGTGATTTTTAGGGCCCATATAGTCTAGTCATTTTAGACGGTATCCATTACATTCCCTCGTAGTCACTGCTAGAAGTCACAGAACATAGAAGTAGTTAGAAGTAGTATAAGTTTACTTTAGTATGAAAACCAATGTAACCAAACTAACACATTATGATATGCCTCCTTATGATAAATTTTAATTCCTGCTGTCGTTTTTACATTCCGAAACACTGCAGTAAGGCATATTTATATTTTTTTGGATTTATTTTTGATTTGACGTTTGCTCTCCTGACTGACCGAGCAAAATCAAGTATGCGGAGCTACGCTCACTTGAGGTTACAGGGGACCGCCTACTTGCGACTTCTACTGGGGGGAAAAAAGTTTTCTTTGTTCTGTGGCTAGAAGTAGACAGCAAAACTGCAAAAAGTGGCCGTTTTTGACACATTTGCTATTTACTTAGCTACAAATGACTGCGAGGGAATGTAGTGATACCTTCTAAAAATACTAGACCATGAGCCCTAAATATTCCAAGAAAAGTTTTATTAAAATCCTTTTCTATTAACAACTTATTAAATAAAAACTTTCGGTCAGGGAATCGCCTTAATAAAACAGTTTTTCTGGGACTTTAGGAGGCGAGACATTGTAAGTAAAACATTAGCGTATGTTTTCATTAGAAAGTGATTTTTATTATTGATTAATAGAGTTGTGTACATATCTATCAATACATTTATTTTTATCGCTATTAACGGAATTGTTATTTGGCAAAGGTATCATTACCTTTGCCAAATAACAATTTCGTTGTTAAGTTGTTAATATTATTATATATTAACAACTTATTTCTGATTATTCAAAATTTGTTTAAAGGTATTTATATTCTAAATAACAAAAATTGTTACATGACTGCCTAAAAAGGAGTGTATATGTGTTCAGGGTTCATGTATGTTTTTACACGACTGCTCAAAAAGGAGTGTACTTATATGTGTTCAGGGTTCATTTATATGTTTGTATGTGAATTTCTTTATTCCACCATAACTTCTAAACGGATCAACGGATTCGGATGTAAGGAGCATCGTTAGAATCCTTACATTGTTCCAAGTAACACTGGCTATAATTTTTTGGAAAAAGTCAATAAGGCGACTGTACGACGCCATTTTCAAATGTGAAAAAAAAATATCTTCTATTATTACAATGGGCATCAAATGAAAGGCCTTAATGAGTACATTTTGAAACTATATAATTTGTCACTAAAATGTGTGCAATAGAAATAAATAAATGTAAAAACTATTAAAAACACGACTGCCCTGCCAAAAACGAACTAAAAAGTTAAATAACAAGTGTCATTGCCATCGGGGGACCTCTTTGATTAAAAATTGTTCCACAAAAACCGACTTCAAAAAACCTACCCTTAAAAAGCAAGAAATAATATTCGTAATAATAAAACACGTCTATTGAAGTCGGATGGGGCTGGAGCACAAATCCCTTTTTTTTTATTCTAAAAGCCCCACCCGACTTCAATAGACGTGTTTTATTATTACGAATATTATTTCTTGCTTTTTAAGGGTAGGTTTTTTGAAGTCGGTTTTTTGTTTTTTTAAACAATTTTTTATTTTTTTTATTTTTAGTGTAGGTACCTTTTGTATGTGTCTACCTAAATAATATACCTTATTTAGGTAGAAATTAAAATCGGCTCAGCCAAACGTGAGTTAATCGCGGAGAAACATACATACATGCGGGTCAAACTGAGAACCTCCTTTTTTAAGTCGGTTAAAGAACTACACTTAAGATATCCCTTTTCCAACAAAAAATAATTAACTTATTCAGTTCATAAACAAAGAAGTTAAACGACTTATCATCGAGGTAGTTCGCACAAAATCATACTATTTTCGTGATTTTTTCAAGTTTACATGAAAAGTACTGAACCGATTTCAAAATTTAAAAAAATAGGACCAACTTGCGAGTTTACCTTATGTAATAACGTTTGAATCATTTCAATCGGTCCAGCCGTCTTCGAGTAATCGGTGTACATACAAAAAACAAAAAAAAAAAAAAAAAACGGGTCGAATTGAGTACCTCCCTCCTTTTGAAGTCGGTAAAAAAGGTCCCCCGACTGCAATGACACTTGTTATTTAACTTTTTAGTTCGTTTTTGGCGGTGCAGTCGTGTTTTTTTTTTCATTTTAATAAGAGATTTCGTAACGGTTGCATATTAAAATGGAAAAACCGGCCAAGTGCGTGTCGGGCCACGCGCAGTAGGGTTCCTTAGAGTCGTGAGATAAGAGGTTTTCTGTCAAAAACTGCAAAAAAATGTTCTAGACAAAAATGAGATTTACGAGGTTTTCCCTCTTCGCCGACGATTTGCGGTTTTGGAAAATGTACTATATCTTGAAAACTAATTACTATATCTCGTTCAAACCAATTTTCATTGAAAGTGTTTATTAAGATCTATAGCTTATATTTTTTTAGATTTTTCACTCTCTTACTTTAAAAGTTAAAGGGGGGGGGGGGGGGGGGGCGACACACATTTTACCACTTTGGCGGCATATATCTTTCAAACGGTTGACTTTGAAAAAAAATAGTCTTAAAAACCTCAATGTCATTTTTAAATACCTATCTATAGACACCCCACAAGTATTGGTTTGATGAAAAAACATATTTTCAGTTTCAGTTTCATGTATGGGGAGCCCCCCCCTTAATCTTTTATTTTTTTATTTTTGTGTAAAAATCGTAAAGCGGTTTACAGAATACACCTACCTACCAAGTTTCAACTATGTAGTCCTAATACTTTTGGAATAAAGTGGTTGTGACATACGGACGGACAGACAGACAGACAGACATGACGAATCTATAAGGGTTCCGTTTTTTGCCATTTTGGCTACGGAACCCTAAAAAGCAGCTGGCTACCTCCGCGGCAGTGCGTAACGGGGCTTAGATGCTTTTGTAAAATAATTCGCCTCTAATTATTTGATTTCGTGTACAACTACATTATACCACTGTGTGTTTTAAGTTTTATAATCAATACATTCATATGAATCTGTTCGATAGATCATTCAAATACTTACCTAATGTACCTAACGACACAAAATAATAAAATTACTCAAATCTTATTTAAAGATACGCCTTCATTTATCTTCGTCCCATCTAACCAACATTGAAAAATCCTGAAAAAGTAAGAAATAAAATACAACAAAAATATTGTGAAAAGAAAGACATTAGGCTAAAGATTTTGGAACGTCGTTCTTTATCGTAACAAGCTATAAATGTGTATCTCGTTTATGTATCGAAACTCTTACATACTCTTATTTATAAAAGGAGATTTAGTTTAAGTGTCATATTACTTATAGCTTTCGTAGAATTTTTTTCATGTTGTTGTACCAAAGTTTAAATGATAATAAAAACTAGCTTCTGTTCGCGACTTCGTCTGCGTGGACAAATCTGTTCAGCTGTCGTGGACAAATCTGGTCGTTGCGCGATTAAGTAGCAAACATCACCTATTAGTATACTCACCGCAGCATAACTTTTGTTTTTTTTGAAAACTAACTATTTTAATAATTCTGTTCGACTATAAAGGACATCAGGCACATGAGACCCAAAAGTGTATAAACATAATTCTATTATCTATAAACACTTTATGTTACTAGAATCATAAAACAGTAGCAACATTATTTTTTAACTCCTTCATTTAGCGTTAATTAATTATTGAAAAAAACAAAAGCATATCAATGAAACGGACATCTTTGTTAGCGATTTCACAAGTCTCCCCTCGCATTAAAAAAATGTCTGCCGGATGAGAGTCAACTCAACTGTCAAAAGCGTTTTGTTACATGCGACATATGCACAGATTTTCCGTTTGATCGGTTCCAACTCGTACATTGTGGTGCTAATCTGTATCACTAACGCAGCTAACGAAACGTGTTGTCGTGAAACTGGTGTTGGTATTTAGTGTCGGGGTTGCAAAAAAAATCTTTCAAACGTAAATAACTCTTAAAACATAAATCTTTGTAAAAATCTGAATATTTTCTATGACTTACTAATTACATGCCTACATTTTGAAAAAAACAGAAACGTTATACATTCTTTGGTTTTTTTCTATGGGACTCTGCCTGATGTCCTTTCCATTTTCCAGTTCTTGTTTTTTTCACTCGCCGGCGAATCAACGCGCCATCTCGTTCGCCGCCTCGGTAATGCCATGTGCGCCCGTGTTGCCATACGTTAAAGCCAATAATTAGAATAAATAATTGCAAATCTAAAATAATCCTAAAATAAAATAAAAATCATCACTTACAAGTGAATAAATTAAGCGGGTTACGCTAACATATCTAAAAATTTAAACTTTCACAATATTTATTTTCATTGTACTGTTCGGATGTTCTGTTTGTCATTTGACCTTTTGATAAGTTGGCTAAAAAGCCACAGCTTGACAGTAGTGTACTTATAGCAAACTTTTATAGAGGTTCAATAGAAGCATTGAAAAGCGTCCAACCGCGAGATCGTGAGAGCCTATTCAAAAACGTACAATGTAATTACTTAGAGAACGTTTGACTGACATCACTTGCTTAATCGGTTTTGGACTTAAAGAAAAAGATACGATATAAAACTTGTTTGAGATACTTATTTTCTATAAATAGCAAAAAATATATAAGAATTTATTTATCTTTTCATTAAACTTTAGTTGCAATGCAAAGTTCTCAATAGTGTTTATGAAAATTTGGAGTTGATAAACTTTGCAATCAATGCTACTAACTCTTTAGATAAAAAAAAATGTTTAAAAAACAAAAAACCGACTTAAAAAAACCTACCTCTAAAAAGCAAGAAATAATATTCGTAATAATAAAAACACGTCTATTGAAGTCGGGTGGGGCTGGAGTACAAATTCCTTTTTTTTATTCTAAAAGCCCTAACCGACTTCAATAGACGTGTTTTTATTATTAATACGAATATTATTTCTTGCTTTTTAGAGGTAGGTTGTTTGAAGTCGGTTTTTTGTTTTTTAAAAAAAAAATTAGTGTAGATACCTTCTGTATTAGGTAGTGTAGGTATATTATTTGGGTAGAAAAATTGTCTCAGCCAAACGTGAGTTAATCGCGGAGAAACATACATACATACGGGTCAAACTGAGAACCTCTTTTTTTAGGACGGTTAAAGAACTACTTACTACTTAAGATATCCCTTTTCCAACAAAAAATAATTATCTTATTCAGTTCATAAACAAAGAAGTTATACGACTGATCGTCGAGGTAGTTTACACAAAATCATACTATTTTCGGCCTTTTATCAAGATTACTTGAAAAGTGCTGAACCGATTTCCAAATTTTAAAAAATGGGACCAACTTGGGTGTTTACCTAATGTAATAACGTTTGAATCATTTTAATCGGTCCAGACGTCTTTGAGTAATCTGTGGACATACACAAAAAAAAACATATATACAGACGAACAGAGAACCTCCTCCTTTTTTGCAAGTCGGTTAAAAAGTAAACGCGATTGCAGGCAAAGGTCTTGTTTCGCAGTTTATTAATTTTCATAGCATTTTCAAGTAAACATCGCCGTTATTACGATTATTACGCAAGCAGATAAAAAAAATGTTACTTTTAGCAATACAAACTCCTAGGTCGAGTGATTGTACACCAGTTTTCATGGTGCCGCCTGTCTCTGAGGTCCTAGGATTAGTCAATATATTTAATAACTAGCGGCCGCCCGCGACTTCGTCTGCGTGGAAAGTTTTTTGCTATCTCTCGGGAACAATACTTTTTTTCGGGATGAAAGGTACCCTTTGTCTTTCTCTGTACCCCTAACAACGTGTATGCAAAATTTCATGATGATCGGTTCAGTTTAGGCTTATTAATATTAAATTTCGTGTTAACCGCAAGTGCGTACGATCACGAGCAATTGCATATTAAAATGAAAAAAGCGGCTATCCGCGCGACCAGCCGCCCCTGAGGTCTACCGCCTGTGTAAGAAGGCTTAAAAGCGATAAATCGCTATATCATATTGCGTTTCGATGGACATGCTAGTTAGACTAGTATATACGATGATGACAGTGCGATTCTAATCGATCGTAAAAAAATACCAAACCGACTACGACTAGTATTTATCAAAAAAAAACTGAAAACAATATGCATTATAGAATTTCGCAGGAATGAGACCTATCATGGTCTTGTAAATGAAAAACTAGCAAAAGAATGACGTTAAAAACTAAAACTGTTTCTAGCAATGGTTTGATTTGGCACTGTCACCAAAGCATACCACTAAAATCACCGATTTTTTTCTGAAAGGAATTAAAATGCATACTCAAAAATATAATCAAAAATTGACATACAACTACATGTTGGCAACATCCTAAACGCGATGCGTTGGCAACAGCCTTAACATGCCTCAATCCGAGCGGGTCGATCCGTGATGGTGTGAAATCGAACGTAACTTTGGGTTCAAATCAGTGCGCGTTCCAACGCGGCGGTTGCGTTGAGAACTAGCAACGAATTCTCAATTTTTACATGTTTTTATTAAATTTCTTCGCTTTCAAGTTAGTTAAAAAAAATCTGTTCAATTAAGATTGAAGGTATTTAGATCGCCGATTTTTATGTGTTGGTTTTAACATAAACGAATGTTCTGTTTCCGAGAAATTTTGCAAATAGGACCAGAAACAGGGTCCACGGAATATTTTTTTACATCAAAGGTGGTAACTATTTTACAAATGCTTTCAATTAAATCTATTGTGTATTATTCCAAGTACATTATATATTTTTTTCATGATAGCTTCACGCGCGTAATCTTTCAATAATTTGAATTGAATATTGGGATTTGACCCTTCTTAGCGCCTTAAGACGTGAAGACGTAACAAATAAACAAACAAACGGACTTTCGCATTTATAATATTAGTAAGGATAATAATTTTCAACACACTTGCTCGTAAAGTGAGCTTGATTGATATATCGCTTTTACAACCGAGCTATAACAAACATATAAAATTTAATAAAATATAACAAATGCAATATTATATAAAACACTAGTGGGTTATTGAATTATCCCTAAAAAGTTAAATTAGTAGCTTACTGCAAGTTCTATGAGAGTAAACAGATCGAGAAAAATCAATTTTACATGTGGTCTGTTGGCATACCATGACGTCTTAACCGAGTACTTACAGTTATTTTTTTAGTAACAACAAAGAGGTTTTATGCCGCTGAAAATTCATATTTACATTTTTGGAATAAATAAATGTGTAAATCCCTAACGTAAGTCAAACAAATATTAGTTATTATCAAATTATTCATAATTCACAATATTTTTTTATAAAATATTAAATTATTTGCATTTTATCAATTTTATATTACTTATTATGATTTTGAAGTAGAATGTATGCTCACTTATCCCTTTGTTTGCAAAATATTCTTGCACTGGGCGACTTGGGCGTGTGAAAAAAAAACCTACGCACATTTTCCCATAATTTGCATATTTTGTTTTTGTCTTATTTATTGCTGTGTGGTAATTACTTTGTTTTTTCCTTGCAAATGTGTTGAAAAATGTCGTATGAAACTAGTGAGTTCTTGCTTATTGCACACTTGGTTGAGTTACGCCCTCGCCTGCGGCTCGGGTTGCAACCCACAGCCTCGTGTGCAATAAGCAACCTAAGCTAACTAGTCTCATAATGTACTATTATTTAATTCTGAATTTTGGGTGTTTGCAACACCGTCAAAAGATAGCACAGATAGTAATTTGGTGGCAAAAAAAAAATGGATCCCACTTCATGCAGCAGTTATTGCGTGAGCGCAAACAAACATACTGACAGAGAAAAACAAAGTAATAGGTACCTACTGCAGTCAAAATTTCATTTAATTAAGCTCCTTTTTCCATTCACAAAATCACTTTATCATAGTATTATAATATTAACCTACTTAAATATAAAACGAACCGTAATGTTCTGAAATCAGTGTCGGTTCAACATTTCCAATAGTAAGCATATTTGATGCCATCCATCTTCATTAGTAAAATGTAACACCCATGGTTGCCAACTTAGGGGCTTTGCCTCTAAATTTAGGAGTTAAAAGGGACATTTTTAGGGGAAAGAATTGATTTGGGATTTTTAAGGGGCTTTAAAAAAACTTGAAATTAAATATAAAAGACGAAACCAAACGTACGTTGGGTAGAATGGAACGCATGATATGAAACGGGGCGACGGGTTGTTTCTCATCTTTTCTTTCCTTTCTCAAGTCTTTTCAAGCTTTTTTCAAACTTGGGCATTTGAATTATTTAGGGGAACTTAGAAAATACACTTGGGGTAATTTTTGTAATGGTTGGTAACACTGGTAACACTAAAACTATTTCCATAATCTTAATTACACAAAAAAAGCAATCTGTAAGTGGACTCATTAACACGAATGTTAAGATTGTTTTGAGGGCAAGCGATAATGTAATTTATGTTGATTAAGTTACAAATTCAGTTCTCAAGAAGTAAGGTCATTAGCAAAATGTTATTTATTATAAATTATACGTCCACCCCGGTATTCACTATATTTAGGAACTTTTTCACAGGTTCCTTTCTTCTGGTATAATTTAAAAACAGCTTTTGTATGTAATTATTTAATTTTGAATTGATTCTGAATTTTACAAGTAAATAGCTTCAGAGGATTCTAGTAGGGAAATTATATATTTTAGCATTATGCTAGTAGGAATAGAAACAATTTTTACTAGAGCGCCAACAACGAAATACAGTAAATACACCCCTTCGGCCGCATACGAAACAGTTTGTTCGTAACCAGTTGCGAATGAGGAAAAAATATAATCCTTGTACGAAACTGGTTTCGAAATAAGAATTTTTCTTCCTTGTCCGAAATCTCCAGTTATGAAAGTTATATTAACAAATGAGGGTTTTTTTTCTTAAACGGAATTGGTAGGTTTGGTACACATACACACTTTGTTTATGATGATATAATAGGTATACAATTTGCGTTTGAAATTGTGTATTTATAAACTAGATTAGCAACATTTCTAGCATTACCTTACCTTAAATTATTTTCTTTTAAACGTTTTCAGTGTAATTTATCTTAAAAATTCTAATCTAATAGTGCAAATGGAAGGTTGCTGGTACTTATGACACGGGTTTTCCCAGTATAATGTACCAGCTGTTATATTTACTGTAACTAGAATAAGTCGGATAATAGTACATTATGAGACAAGTTAGCTTAGGTTGGTCATTGCACACAAGGCTGTGGGTTGCAGCCCGAGCCGCAGGCGAGGGCTTAACTCAGCCGAGTGTGCAATGAGTAAAAGCTCACGAGTTTCATACGACGTTTTTCAACACATTTGCGAAGAAAATACAAAGTAATTTACCACACAGCAACAAATACAAAAAAAACAAAATATGACAATTATGGGAAAAGGCGCGTAAGTTTTTTTTTGTTTTTTTCACACGCCCAATGCAAGAATATTTTGCAAACAAAAGGGTGAGTGAGCATACAGCCTACTTCAAAACTATAATTTTAAGTGATAAAATGCAAATATTTTAATATTTTATAACAAAATATTATGAATTATGAATAATTTTATAAAAATAAATATTTGTATGACTTAATTAAAGACTTACACATTTATTTATTTCAAAAATTAATATGAACTTTCAGCGGCATATAACCCCTTTGTTGTTACTAAAAAAAAATAACTGTATAACCCAGTTAAATTGGGAATGCTCTGTTTACTCGCATAGAACTTGCAGTAAGGTACTAATTTAACTTTGTAGGGATAATTCTTTAACAACCTAGTGTTTTATATATTATTGCACGCGTTTGTTATAGCTCGGTTTATGGCCCTAAAAGCGATGTGTTAGGGCTCACTTTACGAGCAAGTGTGTTGAAAATAAGATTGTACTACAAATTTTGTAAAAAGGTGGAAAATAAACATAATTTATTTTTATTATTTATTATTATTCGATAAATGTGAATAAAAATTACATAGCTACTATCTTTGTATATCTAATCTGACTATGTAAGCCAAGATTTACACGAAGTTTATTCAAATAGCAATACATCTTGTGATAATTGAGTCCTACGGCGTCCATTACGCAAATTGTTTTTCTTATTATAGTTTGTTTTGTGAAGTTTATTTCAGAATTTACAGCCTACGATGAATTGGATAAGTGTTTAACAGTGATCTTGTGGAAACGAGAGAAATTTTACTTTTCAGGTATGAATCAACATGTTAAATATTTGTATCAACTTGTTGTTTGGTCAACTTGTGCCAAAAGTAACTTGAGTTTTGCTTTTGTGTCGCTGTGTTTTAATTACGTAGGCCACACTGAAAGTTTTGCGCGACTCATAAATAAAACAATATTTAGGTAATCATAAATATTTATTGCGTGTCACAGTATTTCTCCATCACATTTTAAGAGGTTTTTAATGAGTAGTATAGGTATTTAATTGGGTAACAATAAATTCTCATTTTGGGTATCAAAAATACTGAATATAGCGTACTGAAATACTAAGTGGGCGACGGACTGAGGGTGACTACAAATGTTGAAAATGGGTGACTTTAAAATACAAATTAAGTAACTAGTTATTCAGAACGGGCGACCATATTACTATTTGGGCGACAACCTTAGGGCACACAAAACATTTAAAATTTGGTATATATTTTATTTAAAAAAAAGGTGACTATTATCCTAATCGAGATGACAAAAAACCATGTTGGGCAGCTTAAATCACTTATATAGTTACCTACTTGGCATAATAGTTGCCCACTCAGTATTTTTGTTACTAATTTAGAATTTTCACTGCTAACTTAAATTATTTATTTCCCACATGTTTTACTTATATTTTGTAATCCACAGTTTGTCTCCCGTTTAGTTATTTTGTCGCCCAAAAAATAAACCACTGCTGGGTTTAGTACTTAAGTATCCCATTAATAGTCACCTTTAATTATTTAATCCCCGTTTTTAATTCGTTCAAATTTCTATTTTTAACATAAGCATCATTTTGTCTGAGGGCATGTTTTTCATACGCTATCACGGCTCACTGGCCCCATAAAATTTCAATGAGAAATTTCATTTTCATCTTGCTGATGAGAAATTTCAATTTCATCTTGCCATTTCTTTATTATCCTAGAAATTAAAGAATTTCTAGGATAATAAAGAAATCGCAAGATGTAAGGTCTAAACTTAATGTTGAATGGATCATGAACTACAACTTTTCAGAGCCGAAAATGGCTTTGTCCTCATCGCGGTATGGATTTAGAAATTGACATCGTGCATTAGGATGTCACTTCTTGGCCGTTTTTCCTAATAGCTTTTTTAACAACGTTAAATAAAAGTTAGGAACCAAATGGTAGTGATCTACTCATAATTGACTGTGTTTTGTTTCTCAAGTAGGTTATTACAGATAGAACCCGTCTGGGAGAAAAATAATGCAGTCCAATCCTTGCCCTCGATTTTGTCGGTTTATTGTCGATTTTGAACATCAATATAAGTAAAAGACTGTTGCTATCTTTTTGATTCCGGAACAATATATCCATATTTTATCATTTATCATAATATCATACTCATGCATGCATGCATTTGAATGACAGTACTGAACAATTTATATCCATATTTTATCATTTATCTTAATATCATACATAGCATTTGAATGACAGTACTCGGACTTTAACAATATAACGGGTGTAACAAGACCTTCAACGAAGCCGAACTCCACGTATTCCGCCCATCATCAGGATCATTTTTGTCTTTTGGACTATACCTGGGAATCCAATAGCTACAAAGTTATTGAAGGTCAAAGTAAAAAAAATGTATTTTTTTATGAAATCTTATTTTATTCGTTATTTCCTACTTTTGTGCAATGAAACATTATCAAAATTTTAAGTATTTTGTAACAAACAATGGCTTCAAAACGTCGTCACTCGATGTATCTCGTGAGCATGCACATAAACGCTGCCTTTCAATTCAACTCGGCCGCACGCAGCTGTGTAGTACCTATACACTCGCAGGCGCGGTCTGTTGTACGTGTTACATTGCGTGTGTATGCAATGCTTTTTTAACACCAAAAATCAAAATCGTTTCCCAGCAATAATTTTGAACAGAAATGGTCCTGATGATGGGCAGAATACGTAGACCTCGACTTCGTTGAACCCGGTATTTTTTACATTCATCAATTCGAGCCCGTTTTTTCCATGGTGAGTTCATGAAGAAACCAGCGGCAACAAAGTTTCCTAACTTTTGAATGTTGAGGAATATTATTTTATTTTATTTTGATTCATTTAATCATGTGAAAATAGTCCTCTTTTGCACAGTGATCTCATTTGAATGCCGATCTTCATCAATTTCATCATAGGAGAGACAGCAAAACAATTACATTCTGCATAGCAATGTTATACGATTCTTAAATAACGGGTTTTCTATTCATAAAGCATTTAGAAGTGAAGCAATGAAAACTTGCGAAGAAAGCGAAGTTTCAAAGACATAAAACTTTTTGCTATATACGGGTGACGAACCTCGCATTGTGATAATGAACGATTAACTCGCGACTTCCGGTCAATTTTCGTTTTAATTTCATGAATGAGTACTTAAATTTCAAAAAATATAACATTCGATATTCAAATAGTTCCGATAAGCCAGAAGTGCAAAACTTTCAGTGTGCCCCATGTATTTTTGCCAAAGCAAAAATGCTTTTCCACAATTCTCAATTCATGACTTAAGCGTTTAGAACCAAAATCCAATAATGAAATAGAAAAAGAATACTGCCAACATCAAAGGATTGGTTCTAATGTAAAACAGGTCCTCCAAAAAGAGGAAATTCATTTTAAAATTAGCATGTTAACGAAGACAGCAGTTCGAGTTGTTATTTACTTCCCTTATTCGGAAACATCTCTAAAGAAAGTTTTTTAATTAAAATCAACGTCGAAAATAACGAAGTGACACTACATAGAAGCTTAATTGAAATTACTGTCATACTTTTCTTAGGTAATTAAATTATGTATTTCATAGAACGTCCTTTAATTTGTTTTCAACACACTTGCTCGTAAAGTGAGCCCTAATACATTGCTTTTAAGGCCATAAACCGAGCTACAACAAACACCTTGCAATAATATATACAGTGCCTTTGATCTTGAACTAGCGATAATTTAAAGGCGTGTAATACACCTAATTTTATCGATAAAAACACCCACATGTTGGGGTCTATCCCCACTCCTGTTGGAATGGCCGCCATTTTAAATTTGACTTTTTATTTTAGATGACCCTGCAGAAAAATATTAATTTCTCCGGATTTAGAAGTTTTACAGTTATAACAAAAATACTGTTCAAAAGCTAATAATATCATCTCTCAATTTAAAAAATAAAATATTTAAATATTTGGTTTAAATACGTCATAAAAAATTACTGAATTAAAATTTTATACGAAATTTGTGCGATTTTTTTGACTTTTTCTTACATTTCTCAAAAACTAGGACATTAATGTTCACTTTTTTTGCATTATTCAAATACACAAGGATATTATCTACAGAACGACTTAAAAATTTATTGCTCTATGTTGCATATTTCGAGAGCTATTGATGTTTGAATATGACCCTTACAAGTACTAAATGGTTATTTTCGAAAATAAAAAAAAATCAAAATTCCTAAAAACTAGATTTTATCATTTGATGAAATTAGTTTTCAGATAATATTATCAACCTAATTTAAAATATGTTCAAAATGCTTGTAATTATGTCCATTTTCGAAAATAATCATTTTTTGGTGACGTAAGGGTCATAGTTCAAACAAAAATAACTCTCAAAATATGCAACATAGAGCAATAAATTTTAAAATTGTTTTGTAGATAATATTCCTGTGTATTTGAATAGTGCAAAAAAAATGGACATTAAGGTCCTAGTTTTTGAGAAATGTAATAAAAACTCAAAAAAATCGCACAAATTTCGTATAAAATTTTATTTCAGTAATTTTTTATGACGTATTTAAATCAAAAATTTAAACATTTTATTTTTAAATTACTAGGTGATATTATTAGCTTTCAAACAATATTTTTGTTATAACTGTAGAACTTCTAAATCCGGAGAAATTAATATTTTTATGCAGGGTCATCTAAAATAAAAAGTCAAATTTAAAATGGCGGCCATTCCAACAGGAGTGGGGATAGACCCCGACATGTGGGTGTTCTTGTCGATAAAATTAGGTGTATTACACGCCTTTAAATTATCGCTAGTTCAAGACCAAAGGCACTGTATAAAAGACTAGTTCGTTATAGAATTATCCCTACAAAGTTAAATTAGTACCTTACTGCAAGTTCTATGAGAGTAAACAGATCGTTTCCAATTTAACCGGGTTATACAGTTATTTTTTTAGTAACAACAAAGAGGTTTTATGAAAATTCATATACATTTTTGGAATAAATAAATGTGTAAATCCTTAATTAAGACAAACAAATATTTATTATTATTAATTAATTATTCATAATTCACAATATTTTGATATAAAATATAATACCTATATATTTGCATTTTATCGCTTAAGATTATAATTTTGAAGTAGGCTGTACGCTCACTCACCCCTTTGTTTTTTTTTTGCAAATTGTATTTTTTTACAAAAAGCTTAATTTAAGTCAAAATTAATCTTTTTGCTTTCTTTTTGTAAAAAAATGCATTTCTCTTAACCCTTTTTTCATTAATCTCAAAATTTTTCAAAATTTCGTCTCCAATACCACAAAGTTTTTTCATTTGTTAATATTTTTTATCATATTAGCTTCCAAGCAATAAAAAAAATATAATAATATGCACTTACTAAAAATAACACTCTGGCTATGAGCTTCCAAAGTTGGTTAACTTTGAAAGCCCATAGCCAGCGTGTTATTTTTAGTGAGTGCATATTTTTGTTGTTGTTTGGAAGCTAATATGATAAGAAATATGAATAAATGATAAAACTTTGTAGTATTAGGGGCGAAATTTTGAAAACTTTAGAGATTAATGAAAAAAAAAGAGTTAAGTGAAATGCATTTTTTTACAAAAAGCTGAATTTAAATCATGATTATCACTTTTTTGTGAGTTATTTGCATTACGTTATTTTTTATTTGAACAAAATCCATTCACTACTTTTGAAGAAATATTATTTTTTGTACATAGAGTCCATTGTAAAAATAACAAATCTTAATTCTGAAAAAAAAAAGAAATTAGATTCAAATTTTTGTTTTTGTATTTTTCCTATTACTCATTTATAGTCTAGTTTCGCCCCCTTTCGGGATTGCACTTTATCCAGGGACACACTGTATACACACATTAACTTTGTGTTTGTATAATTTTTTATTAGGGTTCCGTACCCAAAGGGTAAAAACGGGACCCTATAACTAAGACTCTGCTGTCCGTCTGTCTGTCTGCCTGTCACCAGACTGTATCTCATGAACCGTGATAGCTAGAAAGTTGAAATTTTTACAGATGATGTATTTCTGTTGCCGCTATAATAACAAATACTAATACTGAATAAAATTAATATTTAAGGGGGGCTCCCATACAACAAACGTGACTTTTTTGCTGTTTTTTGCTCGATATTAATAACAACAACAGGTAGACAGTTGAAATTTTCACAGATGATGTATTTTTGTTGCCGCTATAACAACAAATACTTAAAACAGAATAAAATTAATATTTAAGGGGGGCTCCTATACAACAAACGTTATTTTTTTGCCGTTTTTTTGGTACGGAACCCTTCGTGCGCGAGTCCGACTCGCACTTGGCCGGGTTTTTTTTTACTCTTTATACCTGTATATTTTTTATTTTAATTATACCTTTTACATGTAGGTGTAATATAAAAGTTCTTTCAATCCACAAGGATCGGCAAACCACAGGGTATTAAGGCGTCGTCGTGATTGATGCGGAACATTGGAGAGAGCCGTGCAATGAGCCGGACCGAGCTCGCCATTTATCTCTGCGTCATGCTTGTTAGGGGACGGAATTGGACTTGTGGGGAAAATAAGAAGGAGATTTTAGAATAAACTATATCGGGATTTAAAGTCAAAGTCAAAGTGTTTACTTGCAAAAAAATTGGTATACAAGATGTTACATATTCAACCACTATTCAGTTAAAAAGATTAACATACATCTAACAATTTAAAAAATCTTTCAAGCTATAATAATATTGTTTTACAAAGCCATTCACGTAGCTTTCTGATCATTAGAGTTACAGGTCTAAGTTTAAATTGGTTGGGGATCTTGTTATATACTTTAACACACATGTTGATGTTCTTGGATGACAATCTGAGACAAGTCTATGACTGTCTCTAGTATTCCGAGGGTATATATTCTTGGCTAGTTTAAATAATTCGGGTTGGCTTTTAACAAATTTAAACATTTCTAAAATGTACATACTAGGGACTGTAAGTTTACCTAACTTTACAAACAGTGGTCTGCATGTTTCAAATGGACCTTTGTTGCATATCGCTCGAATGCATTTACATTTACACCATGTACCTGTTTATTTTTGAGGCTCCGATATTTCGGCGCAGTTGCAGCGTCATGGTCGATTGTTGGCAGACGAATCGGTCTATTTATTTATTATTATTATAAAGTTTACATGCATATCTTAAATCAAAATTTGTACGGTCAAGTTCCTACAACCTACACAAGGTCTACCCTCCGTCTAGGTCTTTTATTACACTCTATGCTCTAATAAGTAGGTACATGGTGTAAATCCCGACATAGTTTGTTCTAATAACGTCAATAACCATGAAAATTTAAAACAATGTAGAGTTTTTTTAATTTAAAATGGGTTCACTCTTGATTCCACTGAGGGCCAAGACGGGATTTTAAGATGGAGAAAGCTCATTCAGAAGATGCATTTTGACCATAGCTTTGCTTAGTTGGACTAAATAAAGTGATTTTTTATCATTTTATTGCCACAGTGGAGTGGTTCCACTCATTACAAGCAACTTTTACTGTGAGAGCCAACTCTGATATTGCGAAAAAAAACAGCTGTTCCATACATTAAGGTCGAGTAGGTGAGTATTGCGATTATGTATGGAACAGCTGATTTTTTTTTCGCGATATCAGAGTTGAGCTCATAGTAAAAGTTGCTTGTAATCATTAATGGAAACACCCCACTACGGGAACCAAATGATAATAGCGTGTACCTATACTAACTAATACCTTTATGCAAATACACATACAGAAAGGGAATTCTACTCCATTGCTGTGCGCGTTATAAAAATTCTGAGTAGCGTATAATTTTTATTAATTATGATTATGATTATTTCAAATAAGTTTAGAAATCTGTTGAATTCAATTCAAATAGTTCAAATAGGGGGGACAAAAATGATATACCTGTAACCTTGAGCTCCTTCTTCAGGACGGCAAAATGGTAAAAAGGAACCCTTATGGTGTGACTCAGTCTGTCTGTCTGTCACAGCTGGATATCTCGAGAACTACTAATGGTATCAACTTGAAATTTGGAATAGTTTAAGATGACATTTGTGCAACTATTTTGCAAATAAGAAATAAATAAAAAAATAAAAATCTTTTTTACAACAGGGACTGATAAGGGGTCTTAAAAATTTAAAGTGGGGCAACTAGGGCATGTGGGGTACCATATGAAAGAACGTCGTTTGCACGTTCCTAATCATTTTTTTCTTTTTTTTTAGGCCGCATAGTTTTCGACTTATGATGAAAATTGTAAAAAAAAATACCGTTCCCCCCTTATCTCCGAAGTTTGCAAAGAAAAAAATCTAAAATAATTCTATGTTATAGCAGTTTATATAAAGATTACAGGAAAAATAAAACGATGTCTCAATATAGCACACTTTTTTATAAATTATCAAACTTCTAAAAAAGTTAACATTAGTTCCACTATCGGTCAAGAGATGGCGCTGACCTAAAACTGCAATACTAATTTATTATTCTACTCTGCAGTGTGGTTTGATGGTGCAATTATGATGGTACTGTTAGCGACGCAAGTGAATTATGAGTGTTAGTGACACGTTATAAGTGATAAAATTAATACTGAAAGTGATAAGTGTTAAACTTATATTAGTGAATTGCAATTAGTGAAGTGAGTCTGATGAATAATTAATTAAGGATTTTAACTTAGTGAATCTACGCTTTAGATGTATGACTTTGTTAGTTAGACCTTGTATTAGTTCTTTACGTTCTTATTAGAATCTAGGTTTTTGCTATTTGTAATTTTCAGTGTTTTTTTCTATGTAAAATGGGGTATACCAACCGGGCAATACCTTAAAGACAAAGCCCCAATTTTGGAAATTAGGCATATCAAAGGTGCAATACCACATAGAAAGCCCCCGAAGGTTTTTTGAAAATATCTTTTGAAATAATTGAAATTTTTGATATTTTGTTATAAAATAGTTAATAATCGATTAGGTATAGAGATAGATAGAGTTTATAGTTCTATCTATAATAATAAAGTTTGAGTTAGTTTTATCAAAGGTTTGTAAAAACAACCGCTTATTTCGATATTAGAAAGAGATAGAGATAGTTTTGTTTAGAATTAGACAAAGACAGTTGCGCGTGAACAGGACAGACATACTGTGAGACAGAGAGGTCCGAGCTCTAGAAAAACTAGAAAGTTCTAGATTGATTTTCATGAAAATGCGAAGAAATATGATTGGTTCCGAATTTTCTAGGATTAATTTTCGATCGATATATAAATCGGAGAGGTCGAGAGGTAAGCGCATAGTTTTCCGATAGTTTTCCAATTATCATTGTAAAAGGAAGAAAAAGGAAGAAATAAAAGAAGAAACAGTAAATAGTGGTTTCATTATGAAGTAAAGGTCCCAGTAATAAGGTGCATCCTGGCAGTAAGCGCGACAATGTTAAGATTTTAGTGCTCCAAATAATATGTTTCAAAGTGCTTCAATGTGGTGAATTAGTAACTTTGACTATGTTATAAGTGTGAATTAGTGCTTTGCTACGGAGCTACGTGTCTTGCTACGAACATTGACTGCGCCGACTACAAAAGAATGTGAAAATGGTGAAAAGAATTTGTGATACGTTGGTGTGACATTTATGTGAAGTGACATTAGTTTATGAACACTGTTGACTGGTGTGTTCCGTGATAGTGTTTTTCCGACCGAGTGTTCAACCGCCTTCCTCGTCCAGCCGGCGATAATCCTATGAAGACTTTTGAGTGTTTACAGTCCACTAATTGAGTGTTATCGAGTGGTATTATTATTTGTGACGTGTGTGGTTTAGTGTGGACGATCTTTTAAGTGCTCTCGTCGTCGTCTGCCCGCCGCGCCCGCCACAGGTACGGAACCCTCGGTGCGCGAGTCCGACTCGCTCTTGACCGGTTTTTATTTTTTTAAACTAAAGTCACTAGACTTTGCAAATGTACGAAAGTAACAGCAGAATGGAGATTATAACTTTGCCGCTAACTGCTACAACCACAACACGTAATAAAAAAGTTTTGACATTATGTATTGAAAATTTTTTTAATACCATGTTGTGGTTGCGGCATGTGGTGGCAAAGTGGCAAATTGGCAAAATTTCCATTCTGATGTTACAATTATACATATTTTGTGAAGTCGAATAGACTTTAAATTTTTTTAAATTTTCACGTTACCGAAAATTCTGAAACTTTAACCTTATTCCAACCTATAAAAAATATTCAGCCAATTTTAATTTTTTTCGGACATTCCCCATTTTCCCGCCAGCGGTCGGCCAGCTGGCCAGCTTGGAGTGCTAAAAGTTGTAGCCCGGCGCCGCCACAGTCCAAAATATTCTTGTTCCTTGGAGATAACCATGGCCATATAACTTGATATCTGTGAAGATTTTTCCTCCAGTATAACTAGTTATCTCTTAGGAATAGATTTTCCTTACAGATAACTACGAGAAAATTTAATTTGACCAGCTGTGGTTTAACGTAACTTCCGAAGCACAGACAGCCTCAAGTTAATAGATTTTTAAACTATACATACGTACATCCAATAACCACTCTCAGTGTAAAAATGCGCTGTGTCCTCACTACGCCATTTAGCTCCTAGAAAAATCCCTTACTGAGGTCGTAAAATAGTTTTTGAATTTCATCATTATTTAGAATCCGTGTCTGTTTCACCTATTTATGTAAAAGCTATCGAAGCCAGATATTGAGGTTGCGCCGTTCTTATGAAGGTGCTATCTTTTTACGACTTTTTTGCCCTATTGAGGTGTTACGCCTCACTAAGGGATTTTGTTGGATTTTTCATGAGTATTGTCTTTTTTACCCGACTGCAAGAGGGTTATGTTTTTCACGCGTATCTTGTATGTATGTTTGTTTAAAATATTCTTTATTACCTCATATCTTTCAAACGGCTAAACGGATTTATATGAATAGATATCGTTAGATTTGTGTTGACAGACCAAGTTAAGTGGCATTAAAAGAAACAACATGGCGGCTGTACGGTGCTAATATACGGAGTGGAAAAAAATTTTTTAGGATCAGTAATGCAATAGGTGTCAAATTAAAGGGCTTCTTATAAAAATTTCAAAAAGGTATATCATGACCGTAATATATAATAACTAAAAAGATATAAATTACAAAAATTAATAAACCCACCTGCTAAAGAGACAAGTCAACTGAAATATTACTGAAAAGATGGAAACAGGATTTAATATTACAGGCAACATAATAATAACATAAGAATTCAAATCATTTATAATGTCAGTTTCTTTTTACCATCGCCACTCGAAAAAGTGCGTTTAATTCATCGATAAGAGTGAATAAAACGCAGTTTTATTCACCAAGTGAATAAAAATATTTTGAATTTGGAACAAGCGCGCATCGTAAGAATTATGTACAAAAAAAATAAAACGTACTGAAAGTATGGAGCTATTCCATAGATAAAGCCTCCCGCCAATTTTATTTAGGTTCTTTTTGGTGTCTTATCTTTGAGTTATTTTCTAAAAAATATCCCACCAAATTAATTAGGTTCTTTTTAGTGTCTTATCTTTGGGTTTTTTTCTATATAATAGAAGGAGATTAAATGTTCAGTCTTGCATTGCATCAGTCCATTCCATCAGTCTGGTACGATCTTCAGACTGTAAAAAGTATATACAAACTGATGAAATAGACTGGTGCCAGACCGATCATGTAATTTCCCCCTTAGCGTGGTTGTTTTATGTCATTGGAAAACTTCTAGTTTTACTATTTTCTAATGTTTAAATATTACTGATTACCTACCTAAATAATAAAAATGTAATAAGTATAAATACTATAGGTATAAGTACTGCTATTTGTTTTCTCGCAGTCAATGGTAAAAAGTAGAGTACACAACTCGTGAAAAAAAAATTTCATCTCGGTCCTTTGTATCCCTCGCTTCGCTCAGGATTCTACTTTTGAATCCCTCGCTACGCTCGGGATTCAACTCTAGAATCCTTCGCTGCTCTCGGAATCCAACTTAGTCCCTCGAACTAAATTCCCTCTTTTTTCACTTGTTGTATTGCCTCCGACTGCATGTTATGATGTTGCCTGTAACATTTAATCCTTTTTTAGTTGACTTGTCTTTTTAGCAAGCGGGGTTTTTTTGCAATGAGAAGTTGATACTTTTTAACATTTATTCTTACTTGGTATTTTAGTTCGTATATGTTGTATTCTTTATGAACTCGATAGGAGAAATTTTGTGAATTTTCTCCATAGATCAACTTGTTATATTTTCACATACTTTTTTATCAAAATTTCACAACAATCAGTTAAATCTATAAGGCGATTTTGGTAATATCGGTGTTTCTTCAAAATCATTAAGTACTTACTTACATATTAGCAAATAAGCACTCAAGATTCTAATTCAATAAAAATACTATCTTTTCAAATTGCTTTAAAAGCCCCATAATTTATTTATGACTGTATCCTGATGTTTTGTAGCTGAATTTCAGCATTGCTCGAGCAAATTAATTTTTAACTGACTACCAAAAAAGGAAGGTTTTCAGTTCGTCGGGATCTTTTTTTTATTTTTTATGTATATTGCTTGATTATTTAGATAAGATTAATTCAATTTCAACAGAAAAAGCTTTTCATTAATAAAATCCCACTCTACGGACATATTTTTTTTTATAAAATTTTTTTTTGATTGATAATTTACTCTGCGGCCCTATTTTTGAATCGCTCGGCAGGAGTCGAGCGCTCTTTTCGACTGATTTTCGTTCGACATAATTATGACTCTAAACAATGAGATGTCGAACGAAAATCAGTAGAAAAGAGCTCTCGACGCCAGCCGAGCGATTCAAAAATAGGGCCCCGGATCTCAGAAACATTTAAATTTATATTAAAACTGAATGCAATAGGTAATTTTTTTTTAATCTCTTTTTAGGGTTCCGTACCCAAAGGGTAAAAAGGGGACCCTTTTACTAAGACTTCGCTGTCCGTCTGTCTGTCTGTCTGTCTCTCTGTCTGTCTGTCCGTCTGTCACCAGGCTGTATCTCGTGAACCGTGATAGCTAGACAGCTAGTTTAGCTATTGTCATGTTCTACAGCTTGGTTTGATTGCCATAGATAAAAGTAAGACTATAAAAAGTAGCCATACACAGATTTAAGACCTGATGAAAATGGTTGGATTTTATCTGGTCTTAAATCTGTGTATGATCACTTTCCATAGTCTTACTATTATCAGTGGCAATCAAACAAAGCTGTAGAACACGACAATAGCTAAACAATGTGGTAAACCTTGAAAAATATAAAAATATCATTTTTGGAGATATACAAATATAGGTTACGGCGGGTTGCGATCTGTAAAACTTGGGTTAAAGTATTTTTAATTTCGTAATAAATAACTATATCACAACGGCAAACGGTAACCTTTTTGGTGATTTAAATGTTCTCTGTACTATAATGGTATCAACTTGAAATTTGGAATAGTTTAAGATGACATTTACCCAAATATTTTGCAAATAAGAAATAAATAAAAATGTAAATATATTTTTTACAACAGGGACTGAAAAGGGGTCTCAAAAATTTGAAGTGGGGCTACTAAGGAATGTTGGGTATCATATGAAAGAGCGCTGTTTGCACGTTTTTAATCATTTTTTTTTTTTAGTCCGCATAGTGTTCGACTTATGATGAAAAAACCGGACAAGTGCGAGTCGGGCTCGCCCACCGAGGGTTCCGTACAGACCTACATCTATACATAAAATAAAGCTATAGAAAAGTTGTGTTGGTACAAAGGAAATATTTTGAAAAAAAGTGGTTGGTAGTTATTAGTTTTTTATATGAAAACTGTACTACGGAGAGTTCAAGCTTTATCCCAGGTTCTACCTACCGGAATTATGTGAAAAATTGCTTAGTTTATAAGTTGGACTCCAAGCTACCAAACTGTAAAAAAATACCATCAAAATCCGTTCAGCAGACTGCTATATATAGATAACCATTTGAAATCCTTTGTCGCCACGTAGAAAATAACCCTTCCAGGGATTACGACAAAGAATTGACCACGGGCGAAGTTTGAAATGGAATAGTACATTACTGCAGCGGCACTCAAGACAGGCATTGAAGAACATACGTTAGTCCATCAATGCCTAGTTGCGGCCAAGGCTTGTGTAGTACTTTTAAACTTTTAACTTTTTAGTTTTAAAAGTTTTAAGCTTTTTATTTTTATTTTAAATTACTTACAGTAATTGAAAAAAGAAAATGGAAAGTGGAATGTGCACATAAAGGCCTTACATTTGATACACATATTGAAAAAAAAAATCCGGTTTTTTTCATTTATTATCCTCTATATAGATATTATCCAGTTTTTCATTTTTTTTTCCAGTTTTTTGGAAAGTGCTCATCAAGGCCTTTCATTTGATACCCATATTGCAAAAAAAAAATTACCTTTCTTTTTTTTTTTAGTTTTTTGTAATATGCTCCTTGATGAGCATATTTCAAAAAACTTTCATTTGATACCCATAGAGGTATTGAAAAAAAATTTTTTTTCGTTTTTATTTTTTTTTTATCTTTTTGGAATGCGCTCATCAAGGCCTTTCATTTGATACCCATATTGCACCAAAACAGTTTTTTTTTTCGTTTTTTCCAGTTTTTTGGAAAGTGCTCATCAAGGCCTTTCATTTGATACCCATATTGCAAAAAAAAAATTACCTTTCTTTTTTTTTTTAGTTTTTTGTAATATGCTCCTTGATGAGCATATTTCAAAAAACTTTTCAAAAAACTTTCATTTGATACCCATAGAGGTATTGAAAAAAAAATTTTTTTCGTTTTTAATTTTTTTTTATCTTTTTGGAATGCGCTCATCAAGGCCTTTCATTTGATACCCATATTGCACCAAAACAGTTTTTTTTTTCGTTTTTTTTTTTTCAATTTTTTGGAATGTGCTCATCAAGGCCTTTCACGTGATACCAGTATACCGAATATTAAAAAAAAATATTTTGGAATGTGCTCGCTCATCAAGGCGACATTTGATACCTATATTTGTGTTTAATTGAAAAGTTCGCTCCATTTCTGAATTACACGTGTGTAATGAGTTTTAATAGAAACATTGCTGGACAGACGCCGGCAATTTTGTATGAAAATCCATTATAACACGTTAGTAATGGATTCTCATACAAATATTGACGGCGCGGTTTAGGTCTGTCCGTAAACTCTGATTTAGCACGAAGAAGGTTGTCAAAATAATGTTCGAATTTCCAAGCATTTTTGAGAAAAAATAAAATAATTACAAACCCACCGCACCTGTATAAAATACAAGTACTGTTGATTGTCAACAGATGGCGCTGTATATCAATAGTACACTGTAGGTATAATGTTCTGTGAAATGGTTTTATCTATCGCAATGTTATTAGAGAAAATGGGTGTATTCCAACAGGACCCTTTGGTTGTGTGAAGCCGAGACTTTTATTGTAGTGGTGGCTACCTCGGCTGACCTTACCGAGTAAACTGTCTTGATTATACTTGGTGCCAAATGCTTCAAGCAACATTGGAATGCGATGCACCCGCATTTTAATGTAAACTGAAACAATCTACCACTGAACTATTCAACACTTGACAGTGGCAAAAATTACTTCCAAGAAGAAAGTAGATTGCCAAAACAAAAATAAGAAGAAGAAGACCCCCTGTCATACAGCGTGACACACCGCCATGTTGCGAAAATATTTAGAGCCAAATTTATTACTTTTTAATTTTATTTTTAAAAGTAATTAACTATAACAATATTTGAAAGGATTTGAATAATTAATAATAATAAATATTGATATTTTTAAAAGAATTAGTGGCGAGATTAATCCAAAAGTAATTAGAAGTTAAACTATGACCGCGCAATGCCGCGCATACCGTTGTTTCACCAAGATGATTAATAATTACGTATTTTAATGACCATATTTTATTATGATTTAATTACAAATATACAGTTTTCAGATTTATTCCTGTAAGTGTAGTATAAGACGCTATTACCTGCCAAATTTCATAGTTCTAGGTCAACGGGAAGTACCCTATGAATTTTGATTCCTTTGAGAGTATCGAAAATGCGTTTTTTGCGCCCTAAACGGCAGTATCTTTTTTTTACGTTAATTTAGAAGTTTGATTTTTTTACAGCTTCAAGGGCCCGTAGACCTTAGTATATGGTTTAAATTTCAATTCGATACCTCCACGCGTTTCCGAGATAAAGGGTCTTGACAGACAGACAGACGGACAGACAGACAGACGGACAACAAAGTGATCCTATAAGGGTTCCGTTTTTTCCTTTTGAGGTACGGAACCCTAAAAATGAAAAAAAATACCGTTCCCCCCCTTATCTCCGAAGTTTGCAAAGAGAAAAATCTGAAATAATTCTATGTGATAGCAGTTTAAATAAAGATTAAGGGAAAAATAAAACGATGTATCAATTTAGCACACTTTTTTTGAAATTATCAAATTTCTGAAAAAGTTAACATTAGTTCCACTATCGGTTAAGAGATGGCGCTGACCTAAAACTGCAATACTAATTTTATTATTCTACCTTGCAATGTGGTTTGATGGTGCAATTACGATGATACGGAACCCTCGGTGCGCGAGTCCGACTCGCTCTTGGCCGGTTTTATTTCATAAATAAGAACTCACCAAAAAGTTCGAAAGTAGGCCCATCGATCAATGTATTCTATTTGGCAATGCCTGTGATACATTTCATACTTGTGAAAACGATTTTATAACAAGTTAGTGTCGTCTTACGCATCCAGTGATAAATGAAACCTACCTACACGTTACGTAACTTATATTGGAAAAGTTGGTATAGGCCCACATCAGTGGTTCCTAAAGTTCTTTTTTAGCGGCAGACCCCCTTTTTTATGTGCCTAAGAAAAACGACTTTACGCGCTTCCCTCCCCGCAGGTGATCGGGGAGGGGGTATGTGGGACTCGCCAGAAGGGGACCGTAACTTCGGCGTTGCAGCTCCCGACTGCCTCCCCACACCCAACCCAGTGGTTCGATGGGATCTCGGGAGGAGGGAATACCCACTAAAAACTCCGGCACTTACCCTCTCGCCGCCAAATATCGCCAAGGGGCTGTGTGTGAGAGAGGAGAGGTATTCACCTCAACAGCGGCAGACCCCCTGCCCTTTATTTCTGTTTCAAGTCTTATTATCCTACTAATATTATAAACTAGCTGCCGCCCGCAACTTCGTCTGCGTGGAAAGTTTTTTTGCTATCCCTCGGGAACAATACTTTTTTTTGGGATGAATGGTACCCTATGTCCTTCTCTGTACACCTGACAACGTGTATGCAAAATTTCATGACGATCGGTTCAGTAGTTGAGACGTGAAGGCGTAACAAACAAACAAACGGACTTTCGCATTTATAATATTACTAGCGGCCGCCCGCGACTTCGTCTGCGTGGAAAGGTTTTTTGCTATCCCTCGGGAACAATACTTTTTTTCGGGATGAAAGGTACCCTATGTCCTTCTCTGTACCCCTGACAAAGTGTCTGCAAAATTTCATGATGATCGGTTCAGTAGTTACGACGTGAAGGCGTAACAAACAAACAAACAAACGGACTTTCGCATTTATAATATTAGTAAGGATAAGTAAGGATAGTACATAGTATTATAGTATAATAGTATATAGTATAGTATATAGTAAGGATGCAAAAGTGTGTGTCTGGGTGTGTGTTTGTCCAAACAGCTGAACAGTCCATCAGCCATTTTAATGTCCTCACTGCTGGGGTACAGGCCTTCCTTGTGGGTGGATAAGGAGGACGGGCCATAAAACCACCACGCGAGCCCAATGCGGATTGGTACCCACCAATGTTAATGACTGCAAATGCAGCCGGGACCAACGGCTTAACGTGCCTTCCGAAGCACGAAGGAGCTCGAGATAATAAATTTTTGGTCACCCATCCCATGACCGACCCTTGCGAAAGTTGCTTAACCTCCGCAATCGCTGGGCCAGGCGCTAAACTGCGCCACCGAGCTCCTCAGCTGAACAGCTTTGGATGCAATTCGACATTAATTATAGTTTATAACATATTGGCTACACTTTTTATTCCAGTCAAAGGGTCCCTAGGGTCCACGCAGACGAAGTCGCGGGCGGCCGCTCCTATTATATAACCGCCTCTGGAGTCAAGTGGTTCCCCAACCCATGTAAGATGCAGGGGTTCCGGTCCCGGGTTCGATTCTCAGGAGGGGGTACAATTTGTACTCGGTTTGGTTGGTGGTGGGGCTTATTTCAAATCTAACCTAAGTCTGATGCCATAACAAAAAATAAAAATTGTTGTGTCCTGGCAGTTAGAGGTAAGCTATCTAGTTCCTCAGTGGTGAGGATTCCAGGTGTAGTGCGCTTCCACCTTCGGCCTTATCGTCACTCAACATCAGGTGAGGTAAATGACAAGCACTACCCCGTTATGCATAAAAATAAAAGCAATATCCATCATGGATCATTAACAAACAATTAGAATCTGGTTGACAAAATCGGTCGAAAGTATTTCTTCTTCTCTCCAGTCAGCCAACAAAACGTAGACCCCGGGGGTCGATATAGACCACTTTGGGAATCAGCGGTTTACATCTTAGAAGTTTGCTGCACGTTCCAATCATAACGACATTTCAGAGAGGCTGCTAGGAATAAATCCAGATTGATATATTGCAGTTTGTAAAACTACCTCGTGCTTTCACTTGATGTAGTAAGAACATGTTTTGGAAAACTAGAAGCAAATGATCCCGTATGTATCGTGGTCCACCTGCGTTGTCCCCTTAGGTGGAATTCCTTGTTAATTCGCTTGTTACTTGTGGTTCCCCCGATTCACTCTTGGCCAGTATTCAGGGATATAAAGTGATATGGTATGTTACTGTAAAAAGTTGCAGTATGTGAGAAACACTAAGAAATATGTATTCAAAACAATAAAATAAAAAAAAAAAAATTTTTCTAAAATACAACAGTACAGAAAAATAAAGATATTTTTCTTTTCTGATCTTAATACACTTTTTATTTTGTAAATAAAAGTTGATAACCCTATGTGCATTGCTTGACTTCTGTCACATGAGTAAAAAAACGTAACTGTCCTCTCTCTATTTTGTAACGTGGCTGAGTTACCTCTCTAGTAGTGATAACTATGTTTTTACTATGACAGAGTGTCACATCACCTTGTCACTCGCCTCCCAAGAGCTGACACATCTCGAGTCTCAACCTCACAACGCAGGTTTTCTTACCTCACATCACCGTTCTTACGTTTTTGACACCTTTTGTTGCAAGAACTGTATACAAGTGTATACAGTAACGTATGATGTATCACCTGTCTGAAACATGTGCTTGTTACAAAATAAGTGCTTGATTTATTGTTAATGCTCTACTTTCGGAAAGTATGTGATATCATTATTTTACTTGAAATAAAACTGTAAAAACTGTTCATGAAATAAAACACACATAATACGAAAATACAGGATAAATAAGAATTAAGATAGGTTTTTTTTATACTTTTTATATAATATTTTTTTATGTACTAAGTACAAAACATCATGCCTCAGGTTTTCGGTAAACCAGTCTAGATCATAATACAAGTAACCCTATGCATGAAAATATAAAAAAGTCATCTGTCTAGCTATTCTACATTATTCATGAGATACAGCTTTAAACCAGACGGAAAGCGGTAATAGGCGTTTTTACCCTTTGGGTACGGACTACGGAACCCTCTAAAGATCCCAAGCTACAGAATAGGCAGAAGGTTTAATTAGGATTCATCTAAGTAAAAACTTTGATTTGCTTTTCCTTTGATTTTCATTCCGATAGTAGATTTTGTGAATATTTTTGTAACTAAGGTAGTACCATCATATTTAATACGAAAACCGCTCGGGGCGACATTATTAATGTTTGCTCTGTGGGCAGCTCGCTGATTCGATATTGGTTTTGCTTCGGGAAATGTGCGTTCGTCGAATAACATTTTGATAACCTAGCTAGATAGGTCGGTCGAATTAAATTGGTGTTTACTGTACTTACGTAGTTATTTTATTAATATTTAGAGGAATACTAGTGGAAATGTTGATAAAAAATACACATAAAAATTCAGTATCAAACAGAGCGCATATAGGTGCCGGTGTGCTTTATTTCTAAACTAGCGGCCGCCCGCGGTTTCACCCGCGTGGTTCCCGTTCCCGTGGGAATATCGGGATAAAAAGTGTTTTATGTTTTAATCCAGGCTATCTACTATCTGTGCATCAAATTTCAAGCAAATCCGTTCAGTAGTTTTTGCGTGATTGAGGAACAAACATCCAAACTTCTAAACATCCAAACCCACAAACTTTCACATTTATAATATTAGTAGGATAACATTTTCAATGCCTTTAATAGTTGCGCGTAGTGTAGATTGTTTTTTATATACATATAATCAATTTTAAATTCCATCTGTGAAGAACTTAGAATAATAACACCTAGAACGATAGTTCTCTACAAAGCGCAAAGTCAAAAGTGAGGCAACTAAAACAGCCAAAATGGCTCCGTTTTCAGATTGTTATTCTACATTATTACCTAATTATACCGATTAAGTACAAAACATTTCAGTTTTCCCACATTTATAAGACTAATTACTATATTATTGGGTTTCAGTTACGATTAGTTAACGTATGAAGGATAAAAATTTCAAAACTAAGCCATTCTGGCTTGGTATTAGTTGCCTCACTTTGCATACGCGGACACGGCTTCTAGGTGTTATTATTCTAAGGTGAAGAACAAGAAATTTCAACACTTGAAACATGTCACAAGGTGAACTATCATTAATTACTATTGGTGGCCAGATAATTAGGGACGCCAATCGATTTTCATACAAACAAGGTAACTTTGAAGTCTTGGTTCTGCGCCAAGGATTGACCTAGCTGTGATCTGATGATGGCCATCCAGGAAGTGAATGGAGGAGATTCAGATAGCTATACACATCCAACTGATCCTATCAACATGCCTTAGCATGTAGAGAGATCGTGAGATGACTCTTAAGATAGCTGTTTCTATTTCTTAGAGATATATTATATCTCGTGTATCGTTTGTATGAAAATCGACTGGTGTCTTTATGTATATGTTACGGCTAATACCCGAAGTGCGGCTAAGCCTAGTTTTAGCCGGCTAAAACTAGGTGTAACCGATAGCTGTTGGCTAAAACTAGGTGTAGCCGGCTAAAACTAGGTGTAGCATGGGGTATTAATAAAGTTATTTCTGTTGTCTGTTAAAAAAATATAACCTCGAAATTTAAATTTCTCTTAATATCGATATGTATAAGTGGGTACGTATCAGAATGTCTAAAGTTAGAATGTCTAAACTTAAAATGGCAAAGTTCAAAATGTTAAAAATTTGAATGTCTAACGATAACAATGTCGAAAGTTCAAAATGTCAAAAACGAAAATGTCAAATGGTCAGATAGTCCTAAATAAAAATGCCTAAGTTCAAATGAACAAAACTTAAAATGTCTAATAGTCCAAATACATCAATGACGTATAGAATTTACTTATGCCTTTCTTTCATTTAGGTACCTAATTAATTAGGTTAACCTTTGTGCACATCACCATAGCCGCGCCGCTCCCTGATTCAGTAGCCAGTGCCAGTCACTGATTCAGTAGCCGGCGAACAAAATCCACTAACTGAGTTTGAAATAGTTTTTTTTTCTGGCGCTTCGCCGGCCACTGCCGCGGCACGCTCGCTTCGCTCGCTCGGCTCACGCGCTGGGTTCATGTCATCCTAACATGCTCGTCGCTACGCTCCTCGCACCTATCTCGTGACCTACGGTTTCTAAGTTCCAGTAGACTAGTTTACTCATTTATGGCAGCTAAATTTGCAATAAAACATTTCAAGCGAAGCCTAAAGACACCTCTACATACCCAATTAACCTCAAAGAAGGCGATTCGTTTTAAGATCCAACCCAATTCAAATAAATCATTGTGAACTTTAGACTTAATGACCATTGATATTTTAACTCGTCAAGTATTTGATACGTTTGATACTTCGAATTTTGCTATTTTGAAGTTAGGCATAATGCTTTTTGACATTTTAAACTATTTGAATTTTAATTTTTGACATTTTCAACTTTGTCATTTTAAGTTTAGACATTCTAACTTTAGACATTCTGATACGTACCCCTTCTTTACTATATTAATGTGCAATTTATAGTATTTAATAATAATTGCAGTTTTAGTGGCAGTTTTGGTGCATTCAAGATTAGTTCATACTATAAATTGCATGTGAATATAATATAAGAAGCATATGAAAATTGCAAGTTTTACTCAAGTCATTACTACTCGTCAATAAATACGAAGGTAACTTGAGTAATACCTCATTAAATATCTTCTTCTTCAGGTTAGAATAGATTTCTAAGAAAAATTTAACATCACCAACAAAGAACAAATTTATTGTTGCTAACAATATGGATGCTACAACAAAGAGGCTATTGTGCTGTCTTAGATTAAAGATTTCTTGTTACTTTGCTACTTATCTGGGATCCTGAAGAGAAAACTTCAATTTGATCGATAAAACTCAATCTACATGTAAATGATTATGTGTAGTATTGATCAGTCTGACTGCCTAATACCTATCTGACAAGCAAGACATTGCCTCAGTCAGAGACACATACTTTTAGATCTTATATAGTTACTTATAAGTGTAAAAAGTTTTAACAGCCACGTATGTCGCATATTACGACTTCAAAATAATCCAACCCAATCTAAATAGCTAGAGAGCTGGTGACAAAAAGTTGCCGGAAGCCACTGGATGTGGGAAGTGCATCAGGACCGATCGTCGTGGAAATCCTTGGGGGAGGCCTATACCCAGCAGTGGGTGTCGTGCGGCTGATATGATGATGATGATGGTGACAAAAAACTGCAAGAATTTTCTCAATGCCCGTAATCCTTACTAATATTATAAATGCGAAAGTCCGTTTGTTTGTTTGTTACGCCTTCTTAACTATTGAACCGATCATCATAAAATTTTGCGTATACGTTGTCAGGGGTACAAAGAAGGACATGCATGGCCTTTCACCCAGAAAATATATTCTTTTCAAGGATAGCAAATAAATTTTCCAGGCAGACGAAGGCACGGGCCGCTTATTACAAGTAGGTAGGTGTATATAGTGTAGGTAGGACTATTTACTTTACGAGCATCGTTTCTCATTAATTTTGGGATTTCTGTTTCAAGTCTTATTATCCTACTAATATTATAAACTAGCTGCCGCCCGCGACTTCGTCTGCGTGGAAAGTTTTTTGCTATCCCTCGAGAACAATACTTTTTTTTGGGATGAATGGTACCCTATGTCCTTCTCTGTACCCCTGAGAACGTGTATGTAAAATTACATGATGATCGGTTCAGTAGTTAAGACGTGAAGGGGTAACAAACAAACAAACGAACTTTCGCATATTATACAATATTATTTTTTTATATACGAAAGCTAAAACACGAGTCACATACTTTGATTTTCAGAATCAGCATAAAAAAACCCGGCCAAGTGTGTGTTGGGCCACGCGCAGTAGGGTTCCGTGTTATCTTATACCATTACGCTACCTCTATAAGCAAGAAATAATATTCAAATCACTAGACACGCATTATAGTAGGTATTAACCTCTATACTAAAAAAAGGTGGGAGTTAGAGTTAGTTTTAGAGAAAGTGATCTGTAGGCTGTTTCTAACTAATATTGAGCTGGGCCAAACTATCCTTACATACAGTTCCATACGGCGGCGGGTTGAATAGCGCACTTTTCCCGGCTTCATTCTAAAAACTATAACAATTCAGGTTTAGCTAATGGGTCAAATGTGGTATCATTTTCGGATAAATCAATAACGTAGAACTAAGCAGTGTCACTTAAGAAAAAGTAATCCTTATAAGTAACCCTTTCGATTGGTGTTGTAAAAATAAAAAAAAATGTTTTCGTTTTTGGTGGGTTCGATTCCTTTTTTTTTTTGGCGATTTTCCAAAAATCATTGATTGCAGTTCCATATATTTTTATAAACAAAATGAAGTCTTCTTTCAGTAAAATTCCCCATCTTCAATTTTTAAGGCCTACTTTCCCTCCGTGTGGCAAAGTTTTGGGACATGTATAATAATTATGTAAGTTGTCTATTTATTGAAAATTCACTAAATATTAGGTACATTTACGAAGATTTTTGAACGCTCTAAGTCCAATGAAACCCATCAAATCTGCATGCCCAACAGACGTCAGAAAATATATTATTTCCAAATATTCCGTGTATAGTATGCGAGCGGCTTGATAAATACTTGATTTAGTTATCAGTTAAAATTTTCCACAATATCTTTTTTAAGTGATTTCTATCAAAAATAAATAGTAATAGAAAAATAAAAAAATTGAACAAACCAGAACATTTTTTTTTTTATACATAACGGGATAGTGCTTGGTCTTCATCTCAGGCCTTCTCTTCGGCTCTTCAGGCCGAAGGTGGAAGCGCACTACACCCGGAATACTGGCTATCTTATCTTAACTCTAACTGCCGGTACACAACAATTTTTAAATTGTTGTTATGGCGTCCGGCTTAGGTAAGATGGTGGTAGCTAGCCAGGCGGACTTGAAATTAGCCGTACTACCAACCAAACCGAGTACAAATTGTACCCTCCCCCCCCCCCCCCTGGGAATCAAACCCGGGACCCCTGCGTCTTACACGGGTGGGCGAACCACTAGACCACAGAGGCGGTTAAATATTCAGTTTTGTGACCGCTTTTTTAGCAAGAAATTCTTCTCATTGTGTAAAAATTCGGCACGAAATGGCAACGCTTCATTAGTCCTTCGTCGTGAGACGTTATTTTAATTAGATTGAAAAACTGTTTTTAGTGACATCGTGGATTTACTGTTAAAATGTTCAGTGTTTACTTTCTTTACTCAGGTATGTGACCAAGTTTTGACATTAAAATTCTATTTTCTTTACTGTGGACACATTGCATAAATCTATATAGTATTTAATATCAAAAAGTTTATAGTGCTAAGAGCGAACGGTAATTTTTAAACAATTTAACAGTACAAGAAAGTAGCATTGTGTAACTTTCGTTTTGTGACCTATTCTACGGTCACATTATTTTGGAACGGCAAATCAGAACAAGTCGGAAAGCGTAAAGCTTATTTGCAGTTACGTGTGTGTTCTCTTGAACTCGACTTTGCATGAAGGTTTTGCAGCTTGGTTTAAACCATCATGCAAAACCTTCATGCAAAATCTTCATGCAAAACCGTCATGCATAACGCTAGGTTATGCATGACGGTTTTGACCACAGGCATAACCGAGCGGCTTGCATGAACAGGCATGCAGTTTTATTTCATACACGCTAGGTTATGCATGACGGTTTTGACCTTACAGGCATAACCATCATGCATAACCATCATGCATAACCTAGCGTATATGGCCGGAACAAATACTTTTATGAAAACCACATCAAAATCGGTTCAGCGAAACGCAAGATAATCGCGAACAAACAAACATACATGCATAAGGTCAAACTGAGAACCTCTTTTTTTGTTTTTTTGAAGTCGGTTAATAAGGGCACAGTTTGTAAGTGGGGCGTTATTTCGTTTCATTTTTGAGACTCTGACCGCACATCTAGGGTACCTATTTTTGATCGATGCCCATATCATACAACCCATTAACCTACCCTATGCATGAACCCAGCAAATGGTTAGCAACCTCCCCACCCCGAACTTGCGGTAAAAACAGACGAAATTATGTGATAATAGAATTATGAGAAATGTACGAAATAATTATGAGCCTTTGCTAACAATGGCACATGTCTTATCTTGTTTACACGGGTCGTTACGACCTGGAAAAGGGTTGAGTCATTTATCTTTGTGAACAGCATCTCACCATAAAAAGGGTTAAAGATGTGTAGTGGTATATTTTCGACCCTTTTTGTTTCGTACATGTCAAAAAGCTCAGTAAATCAAGAACGGCTTCTTACTGAAAAGTTTTAATGTTTTATGTAAAAATAAATTTTAAACTAGTGGCTCTGCGAGTCCGTCTTTGCATAACTTGAAACTGAAAAAAAACGACTACTCTGCCAAAAACGCACAATTCGAAAACACACGTCTTTGTTTTGGGTGAAGTTAGCAAAATATGCATATGGTGAGCAGAAAAATATATCAGGTCAGCCAAAAAATTTCACTATAGTATTTACGGTACCTAACTTAAATAAAAAAATGGGGAGTTTTTATTGATTGATTTTACATAATTATATATATTACATATTATTTAAAAAATATTTTCGTTACTGTAATACTCAGCTGTTGCTTAGCAATATAACATAATTCCCTTTAATTTGACACATGTATTTTATATACGAGGTCATTTTGTATTCACCGTCCAAATTTTGAGGATATGTTCAGTCCATGAAACTGAACAACTTTCTCTAAGGTACGTGGCCAAATATGTAAAGTAAAGATCGACTTTCCATACAAATCAAGGACGTGATCAATTTATAACGGGACTAAAATTTTGTAGTGAAATTCGATACATGTTTCTCAGAGAAAGTTGTTTAGTTTCATAGACTGGACACATCCTTGAAATTTGGATGGTAAGTTCAGAATGACCCGATATTTAGGATTCATAGCATCTTAAAAGTAGAAGTTTTTCTAAAGACGAAAGCTACTCTGCCTAATTATGGGATTTATACGAAACGCTCAAGGGTGTCAGCGCGACACCCTTTCTAATATTGTGCAGTGGTTTCAAAATAATATCATGAAAATAAAAATAAAAAATTATGCGAATGCAAAAACACGGTTCCACCCTCAATCCGATGAACTATGCGTTATAAAAGAGGGTTCAGTGTGGTTCAGTTGTTTATAGTAAAGGATGTGGCTGTTTATTTGTTTGTTTTGTAATACAAATTGTGTGGGTGGGAAGTGCTTGCGCTCAAGGTCTGTTTGTGTAACAAACCAACGATATTTGGTTCGACATGGATCGGTATTCGGAATTTCGGAATCACCCCAGTTTTCCTGTCGACGGAAATCTTAAGTGTAAATCGGTTACCTACTTCGAAATGATTATTTTCAGGCGTCATACCAACTAAAAGTATTAAGTTAGTTCCAAGTATTATTGTTTTGAAGTGTGTCGTTTGGTGTTGCTATTTCAAATATTACATTAACTATGAATTGACACGGTAATAGTGTTTAGCTGCTTCTGGGATCGACTGTTCGTGGTGAATAGCGATTGTTAAGCAATGATTTTGTGAAGCACGCAGTTGTATTGAAAACTACAGGAAGGAGTTATATGGTGCAATGAGGAATGTGTGAAAAAAAACTGTCAATTTTTTTATAAGTTCGATTAAGCTACCATTTAATGCGCAAGGGACACTTTGTCGTAATTTATATGTATATAGTAGAAAAAAACTGTTATTACATTGCTCAAAAAATAGGGAAATTTTCAGAATTTTGGTTGCGTGAAAAAATTGTTCAGCTGAAGTAGCAGTGGGCGAGACACATAGCAAGAAGAACCGGTGGCCGTTGGGGCGGAAAAGTTCTGGAATAGCGACCGCGCACCGGACGACGCTCCGTGGGTAGGCCCCCGACAAGGGGACCGACGATCTGGTGCGCGGTCGCGGTGCGCCGCTGGATGCGGGCAGCGCAGGACCGAGCGTCGTGGAAATCCTTGAGATCCTATGATGATGATAAAAAATTCTAAGAAAATAAAACAAATTCCCCTTCGTATAAGTACGGGAGTAACCACAAAACAAAGATTAAATCTATAGAGATTTAAGTAGTACAAACATAAGTTACACTTACGATTTAAAGTATAGGGATACTAGCGACCTCCTGCGACTTCGTCTGCGTGGAAAGTTTTTTGATATCCCTCGGGAACAATACTTTTTTTCGGCATGACAGGTACCCTATCCCTGTCTCTCTCAGTACCCCTGACAAAATGTATGTAAAATTTCATTATGATCGGTTCAGTAGTTAAGACGTGAAGGCGTAACAAACAAACAAACGGACTTCCGCATTTATAATATTAGTAAGGAAGTAAGGATTATCCATGAAAAAAGGTGCCTCGGTAAAGCCACTTTGCAAGAAAAAATTAGGTATCCATTAAATCAGCAGATAACCGGAACTTTACTTCGTATACTAACTCAACTGATTTCGAGTATTTATCTTTGACACCCAATACCCATTATTGAGAAAAATTGCCCATCTTATTATACCAATCCACAAATCCGCTAGGCCCAAGGAATTGAATTGAAAAATATTACAGTAAACGTCTTAGGAATTCGATTTTTTTTTTGCTCAATAGGTAGGTATTTATAGATCTTAAAAATACTATAGGTTTTATACGCTGGAATCTTGTAACAAAGGTTGCGCCGCAAACCAATGCCACAGTTAATTAAACAGTTGCCAATGTTAGATAATACTAGGACCACAGAATAAATACTTAATAGTACTAGCGCTAGGATCATAGATTACTAAATAATTATACTACACTGGGACTAACAAACACTGAGGCGACGACGCATTGTGTCTTCATACAATCGCTTTCCCAATCACTTTTCTGTTCGTTTTCACTTCATCTGACGCATTCAATAGCGCACGCTTACCGTGCACTTTCGCTTTCCTTTTGCGTCATCAACAGGGCATACCTCAGGGCGTGCCTTATCTTCTCAAAAAAACGTCAAATTTGTATGGCAGAAAGTTAAACGTGAAAGCGCACAGTTAAGAGATGAATTAAAAGTTTAAAACTCGAAGACAAGCCATGGTCTGTCTTTGCGAGTAGCTTTAACTTTCAAATCAACTTGCGTCAAACGCATGCGATATTACCTCTAAACCGTGCGCTTTCCCTTTCAACTTTTAATTTAACTTGCGTCGGCATATTGCAGGGGTGTCCATACTTTTTCTTAAGGCGATCGACCTAGCAAAAATTTAAGACTAAGAGATCGACATTTTGACCGCTTACCCACCAAATATTTATCAAGAAAAAAAATTGCATAAGTAAAACTATATTTGGTGCAAAGTGTCAAATCTGTTATCCTTGGCGATCGACTTTAAAACCTCTAGCGATCGACCGGTCGATCACGATCGACCGTATGGGCACCTCTGCCATATTGATTGCCTTTGCCTCCAAACTGCCACTCAATTCTGCCATTAAAATTAGATATTTTTTAGAAGATGTGGTATGCGCTATTGCTTCACCTGAAGCATTCCTCTGTTGATAACGCAAAAGGAAAGCAAAAGCGCAGGGTCACCGTGCGCTATTGAATGAGTCAGATGAAAGTGAAAAGGAACGGGAAAGTGATTAGGAGAGCAATTGTAACACCTTATTTTCGACTTTTCGTGAGAAAAAGTTAAACAATAATTTGTACGAAGAAACTCATGGTAGGGGTGTCATATCGACAATTGGCAGCTAAATAGCTTAGCTTTCACACTTCACTTAAGATTAAGTACATGTTGGTTACATCTTCGAGTAAATGCGACCGTTTAAATGCATTAGAATGCTTACGTCTTACGCCGAAAACAGCTCAGAAATACCTTGTTCGTTCAGGCAGAGGATATTTGTGATGATTATTATCATGTATGGTTTTGTGGCGATAAGACTTGATTGTTTTTTTAAGTGAAAACTTCTTTAGCAGCGTTGTACGCTTTTTGTAATGGGAAAAACTGCTAAACTCGCGTCAGTAAGAATCACGTGGCTGATCGAAAATGCGTAAGACGGATGTGACGGATGGAGAGTAAACAGCTGGCGGCGGAAGTATCCCCCTCTCTGTCTACGGGGCGCGTTGAAAATGGCGGCGCGTCAAAGACGTAAACACTTGTGTCACCAGCAACGCGCTAATTTTGAAAATGGAACTAATAGCAGCGATCTCTTCGGTGAAATCATAGACTTATTTATACTCTGTGACTATAAGCTTAAATCGTAGAATGCGTGCATGTAGAAATTAAAAAGGCCACTGGCGCGACATCTTTAGAATTTTTCTCTAATTACAAACTGATTGAGTTGTGTGACTGTATAATAATAGGAAAGAAATAATTTTAATCCTTTGCCGCTAATTTCAAAATATCAAAAATGCACAAAGTTAATATTCAAGTTTTCACTTCTGCCGGCACTCCCGGAGTGCCAACCGATTTTTTTTTTTTATTATCTCGAAAATTTTTGATATTGAAAAAAAAAAGAGTCGCATTTTGTATTACTTTTTTATCTTCTCAGTGAATCTCACAGTCTCTGTTTCTTATCGTATGAGGATTTAGTGACCACCTCTGGTGTAACTTCGCTTAACGACTTTTATAAGATGACAACAGCCGGGACCGACGGTTTAACGTGCCCTCAGAAGTACGGAAGCGCTCAGTTATAATGCCACTTAACGGTCACCCATCCGACACCTGACCGGACCGAGCGTTGCTTAACAAACGTGATCGTGTACGATCAGTCTATCAAGCTCCGCCAAGAGCGCTCGATGATCGCTTCATCTCACATAGTTAAGACGGTTCTCACACTGGCACCGCGCGCGGTCGCGGGGCTCCCGCGCGCGTGTTTAACTTTGTATGTAAGTACATCAATTTCTATAGAAAACCGCTTGGTCCAACACACCGAGGCCGCGCCTAGGCGCGGGAGCGCGCACCGCCGCGTGCCGCCGGCAGCACGCGGCGTGCGCGCCAGCAGGCGCGGAAATCGCGGGGTACAACACACTGAGCTCCATAGTGTCCATAGTATCGTGCCGGTTTTTGTACGTAAGCGCGGGGCCGCGTCTGACGCCGACCGGCGCGGAGGCGCGTCGAAAACCGCCCGAATTGGCGTCACGCTGCGCCGTCGCCGCGCGCGTGAAACGCCAAACTGCGCCCCGCGACGGCGCGCAGCGGCAGTGTGAGAATCGCCTAATAGGTTACTTTCTGAATGATAAAAGTAGGGTACTTATATCATTTTCACCCAACAATGTTACCTAAAAAATGATTATTAATAAGATCTGGACAATAAAAATCTTCACACAAAGTAACTTCACTAAAACAAAACTTTATTAGTTTTCAGAACAAAAATAAGTGGTTATACGGAACCCTACAACCTACAATAACAGTACCTAGATTCAGACAAACAAAATATACCCAAATATAAACCAACACCATTTCAATTTGATTTTAATTTAGTTGAAAGCAGCATTGAATCTGGGCACTCTAAACCGAATTATCATTTTAAGTCTGGCGCGGAAAAGCGAACCACGAAATTAGTACTTGGCGAGACATCCGAACAACAAATTCCTGCCATTTACAAAAGGGGTTTCTTGTAATTTAATTAAGGTACAGGGTTCGTACACATCCCTTTATCCGGGGGCTCAACTGAACAACCCTAATTGGTTCGTACCCTGATTCTGATAGGATGACTTTGGTTGTGGCATGCCAGAAGTGTTCGGACTTCCATACCTTTTTTTTAATATATTTTGAAAAAATCTTCACATTCACATAATATTATATTTTGTAGATATTTTAATCAAAATAGGTACTAATTACCTATTAGTAGGTAATCAAGAAAAAAAACCCCAGCTCCTTGGATGAAACTCGAAACCACAACCTTTGGAAATCCGGCACAATGATAGTTCTTAAATGCGTTTTGTTTAAACAGGAATTTTAATGTTTGGAAAATTATTTAAATTATTTATTAGTTTTTATGAAGGGCACAAGACTAAAATGGTCTGCGTCCATTCAAGGTTTGGGTCATTGTCAAATTCAGTGGCCATTTTGTTCGAAAGCTATAAAATTAAATAAGGTATACATTTAAATAAGAAAACTTAACCAAACAATACCAATTGAACTAAAGAATGTGTACTGAGAAGGTAATGAAATACTAAAATTTTTTTACTTTTTTTTTAATCCTTATTTTGCTTAAAAAAGTCCTCTTCGCTTCGGTGATCTGTTCGGAAACCAACTCTGCTTTAATTTGTGATCATTAAGGTACATTAAAACAACTCCTGTTAATAAATTTCGTTACCATTCAAAAACCTAAGACTGTAATTTATCCTTATAAACGTTATCCAGCAACATACCATTATTAATTATTTTATTACCATAGTCTCAATTTTGTTCCGAAGATTTAGATCTTTACGGTTACCCTATTTTATTACTTAAAAAATCAAAATATTATTTTTTCCTGAACGCATATAGTAGCTTAAGGCAGCCATTACATGGTCATACAAGCGTCAGTCAAATTCCATCAGTCATGAATTAGGTTTGAATGTTGGTGACTGATGATCGAATCAATTCAAAGAAAAAGAAGAAATGACATTGTTGCCCCCCTACCCCCTGTACGTACTGCCTTTGCTAGAAGACAGTACTCATCCCAATCAGTATTTATATACAATAAACTTAACAAAATACTTAAAATTTATCCTATGCATTTGTATAAGTGTAAAAAATGTCTAACGCTATGGATAGGAACATATGACGAAGTCGAAAATCTTTTAACTAGAGTCGCTTAACACACACACATAAACACACACACACACACACACACACACACACACACACACACACACACACACACACACACACACACACACACACACACACACACACACACACACACACACACACACACACACACACACACACACACACACACACACACACACACACACACACACACACACACCTCTTAGCTAGATTTAAAAACTTTGTAATTTGATTATATTATATATTATATTATATTATATATTAACTTTGTTTATTTTATTTTGTTTTTTTTTTCTACTGTTGAAATATATTTTATTTTTGTAATCTACTGTTATCCATAGGGAAGTAGCGGGTCATTCCCAATACAAGTATCGTCAGATTACTTATAGGGAAGTCTCAGCAATTTTTTGTAACTAAGATTACCGAAATAAATGAATTTTTATTTTATTTATTTTATTTACACGGTCATTCTGACTGATCGTCAGTCATACGCAAAAATTCACAAAGAGTAGACGTGTTCATGTATAAATTATGGATATTAATTATAGAAAGGCCTGTATTTGAATTTTGATTGCGATTTTGAATAAGAAACGGGTAAAAAGAAAGCGTTGGGCTCATAGACATAGAAAAATTTTCGCTGCGCTCAAGAAGACTAACAAAGCGTGGAAAAGAGAGGTTAACATTGTACGGACACGGTCTATGAAAAAAAGTGACAAAGAATCAAGTGACATGTGCCAACATTTTTTACAGTAAGAGCCCCTAGCGTCCCGCCTTGCAAATGAGCATTCAAAGTTTGTTTAAAATATTTGTTAATCTTGATTAGAATTTTAAATAAGAATATCGTGGAGCCATGGTGTCTTGTTCTTTTAGTGATTGTGATGTTACAAAAAGAAATAATCCAAGTAATCACACTTGTCACAGGTAAATAAGATATTACGACACATCTCTCTAAAACCAAATTTCGCTACATTTATTCGTTTATTTATTAATTTCCTTTGCCATATATAGTCATATTTTATGTATACAATAAATAATTTAGTCTATTTTATATAAAATAAGAAAATGTTGTTTTACGATAGGGCTGGACTAACTGATGACGTCACGAGTATCGATAAAATCGATAAACCATTTTTAGCTGTTCAATAAAGTGAAAAATATTTTTTTTCGTAATTAGGTAGTAAAAAATCAGATTAATTTGTTACCATAAAATTATTTACATTACCGTAATGACGTCACGAGTATCGATAAATCGATAAACCAGTTCTAGCCGTTCAATAAAGTTAAAAACCACAGAACAAGATAAAAACAAATTTATTTTTAACCGACTTCAACAAAAGGAGGAGGTGTTAAATTCGATTGTATGTTTTTTTATCGTTGTTTGCGCGTATCTTCGACATTTATGGACCGATTTTGATGATTCTTTTTTTATTCGATTGAGTATTCTTGCGAGATAGTTCAAATTTTTTTTCAAATCAGTTCAGTAGTTTTCAAATAATCCTGAAAATAATATGATTTTGCATCAAATTAAACTTTAAAAAAAAATAAGGTTCTCAGTTTGACCTGTATGTATGTATGTTTCTCCGCGATTGTCACACGTTTGGCTGAGTCGATTTTTCTACCTAAATAATATATTTACTCTACCTAATACAGAACGTACTTACACTAAAAATAAAAAAATATTTAAAAAACAAAAAAAAAACGACTTCAAAAACCTACCTCTAAAAAGCAAGAAATAATATTCAAATCATTAGATACGCATTATCATTGTTATAATAACGTCTATTGAAGTCGGGTGGGGCTTTTAGAATAAAAAAAAGGAAGTTGCACTCACGTTCGTACCCCACCCGACTCCAATAGACGTTATTATAACAATGATTATGCGTATCTAATGATTTGAATATTATTTCTTGCTTTTTAGAAGCAGGTTTTTGAAGTCGGTTTTTTGTTTTTTAATCAATTTTATGTAATGAGCCGTTTTCCGACAGCAGAGAATTTTAGTAAAATGTTATGTCGATAGATGGCGCTACTTCAAGTAGGTAGATTTTTTAAATATTATTCCCACTAATGGCCATAGAAAAGTTTTTCGTAACACGCCAACGGACAACCAACGTACAACGCAACAAACCACATAATAAAAAAAATATTACATTTCATCCTTTGCCTTTTTCATAAAAAGCTACCTACTTAGTTGTTCAACGATATCTAGTTCTTTGTTATGTACTACTTTTTTTTTCTTAAACTGCCTTTTGAAAACCACTTATTAGCTTAATTTACAAATCAATTGGTTACAACCAATTATTAACATTACCGTACTATACGTTTTAAAGTTTATTTATTTGGTAACAGAACAAGAAAAAGATGATCGATTTTAATATTTTAAAGGTTTCCAAGCAATCCTAAATTGTGGGATAAATGGGTTTTAATTATAAACAGAAGAAACTGGATTCCAAATAAAAATTCTACGGTCTGCAGTAAACATTTCGAAGAGAAATGTTTCATCCAGCGGAAACATCGCCGTATGCTTATGAAGGAATCGATTCCTACATTGTTTGTGCCTGTATGTATGATGAAGTGAACTTCTTATTTATTTTATATCATTATTATGTTATACCTTTAAACGAGCAATTCTTGTATATTTATTTATATGTAGGTATTTCTTGTATATTTATTTATATTTCTGTGATATCGGAAACGGCTTTAAGGATTTCGCTGAAATTTGGTATATGGGGATTTTCGGGGGTAAACAATCGATCTACATTAGTCTTATGTTTGGGAAAACGCGTGTTTTCGAGTTTTTGTGCGTTTTTCTTTCGACGTCGAAGTTACTTTACTATTACTTTTACTATTACTATTAAGTGATTTTATTTACCTGCAGATTAAATTACCGCAAAGAAGAGTGACTTCATATGTACATAGAGATATTATTATATCCAAGGAAAAACCCAGCCCGCTTGCCAGCGATGCCACGCCAGGTCCTTCAGGACTTAGGCCAAGGAAAAAAAACCTTTTGGACGAGAATAAACGTTTGAAGCAAAAAAAAAATATCATAATTTGTTTGTTACGTTATTTTGGAAGATGGTTAAAGTTTTATTTATTTACCCTAATAAAAAGTACGTTTACGAAAGTGAAATCATGTTCATACGGTAGGTATGATTTTATTTTTGTGCTTGTTCATGTAAATATTATGTCATACATTACACACCCATAAATAATTATTCGAATTATACGGAATGTTTTAATAACCTACAATACCTACATATTTTACTTTCGAATCCTACAATACTGAGTGCACTAATCATCTGCGCCATCGACCTACATTACAACTACGGGTTGTAATGAAATTGTACTGTAGGTCGATGGCGCAGATGAAAAATTGGAATGAAAATTGCAATATCACCACTAAGCCACACAAAAAAGACGTGTAGTAGGTACAATCATCGATAACATATTAAGTGTTGTAGACAACACTATTTCACTCACACATTTGTACTTCATTTTTCGGATCACCTACTAATTGACTTTGTTGTTCTTTGGCATTCTATTTCTGTGGTTGGGCTCATAGACATAGAAAAATTTTCGCTGCGCGTTGGGCTAAAGATTGGCTATTAAAAAAACCGGCCAAGTGCGAATCGGACTCGCGCACAAACGGTTTCGTACCGAAAAACGGCAAAAAAATCACGTTTGTTGTATGGGAGCCCCCTTAAATATTTATTTTATTCTGTTTTTAGTATTTGTTGTTATAGCGGCAACAGAAACACATCATCAATTTCAACTGTCTAGCCATCACGGTTCATGAGATACAGCCTGGTGACAGACAGACAGACAGCGGAGTCTTAGTAATAGGGTCCCGTTTTTACCCTTTGGGTACGGAACCCTAAAAAGGTTTTCTTAATCAATATAAACTTGTTGGCTGTTAAATGGGATTCAAAAGAGGATAAAGACTATGTGAATTATTTTTGCATGAATGATGCGTTTTTTATAACCTTTTGGTCTTAGTGACAGACCTAAAAAACAAGTTACAATAATGCGAAAAGCTATAGGTAACTAAAAATAAAGATTGTTGTTGGAAATGGCTCCTTTGCTCTGGACCACTAATTACAAGATACCCTGTAATTTTTACCCTGTAATTCTATGAAATGTGCACAGCACAGAGACAGCTTGCCAGAGTAAATGTCACAGGACAGTAAAAGTTACAGTAACTTACTTATACGTTTCCACCAACAATAGCTTACAATTCAGTGGTTCCCGAATGGAGTTCCGCGGAACCCTGGCATTCCGTAAGAGGTTCCGCAAAAATTCAAGAGTTTATTATATTCAGGATAGGTATATAATATACTTATCTTTTTGTTCTAACCATGTTCTAACTAAATAATATTGTATATCTTAAAAGTCCTTCTTTTAAAGTCAAACTAACTTACAAGATGTGAACACCAAGCCAAAAAGCCTCAGTACAATGTTACAGTTAGTTTACTTTTTACTTGAGCTACGGTTCCACCCAAAAACAGTGAAACAAAAAGGGTTCCGTAGCCAAAAGAATTCGGAAACCGCTGGCCTACATACATACAGTCAATTTGTCATAAGTAGGTACCTATTTAAAAATCAATAAAATTATTACAAGTAGGTAGAAGTGTACCAAGTCTTATACATATTATTAATTGCATTATTATGCCAGAAAAGTGTCCGACTCCATCGCTGCCCGCGCGCTGACTGACGCTTGACTGACGAAATCCTATTACACGTTCATTCAAAAGTCATGACTGATGGTTGCATGACGAATATCCAAATTTTCATCAGTCAACTTCATGCAACCATCAGTCACCCCATTACAAGGTAGGTTAATCGTCAGTCACAGCCGTGACGTGACGTGAAATGGGTGCCTAACTCTGAACGCATCAATAATTCTTAGTGCGAGTGAGAGCATGCATAAATCATGTCAAAAAGGAACAAAAAAAAATTAAAAGATGACTATTCTTTTCGGTGACAGCTGTAAAAAGTTACTACAACGTAGCTACATTGGCCTACTTGATAATTAAGCCATTTTACTAATATCAAAGTGCTTTTATCATTATCCTCAAAAAGTTTGGTTTTATGATTTTTTTAGTGAGGAAAATCCATTCGGTGGACCTCTTTTCGGTGGTCTTTTTTTCATAGTTTTTTTTTTATTTACCTCTAATTTATGTTTATTTAGATTGCTCATGTTTTAATGGATATATATATATATACCTGAGGATATTGCATGACAATGACATTCGTGACACATCCCAAAGTCAGACAAAACGCAGCTTTGGCTGACTTTTCATTTTAGTATCGCGCATTGACATGCATTATATAAAAAAAAAAATTCATGTCAGTGGTATCGCGTGATCCGTAAATAGAGTAAAATGACGAAGTGCTCTAAAAAAAATTGCAAAAATCACTCCTCAGGTCGGGTTAAAAAAGATGGTGTGACGTATCACCGGTAAGTAAATAAACAAAACCGGTCAAGAGCGAGTCGGACTCGCGCACCGAGGGTTCCGTACCATCATAATTGCACCATTAAACCACACTGCAGAGTAGAATAATATAATTAGTATTGCAGTTTTAGGTCAGCGCCATCTCTTGACCGATAGTGGAACTAATGTTAACTGTTTTAGAAATTTGATAATTTCTAAAAAAGTATGCAATATTGAGACATCGTTTTATTTTTCCTGTAATCTTTATATAAACTGCTATCACATAGAATTATTTCAGATTTTTCTTTTTGCAAACTTCGGAGATAAGGGGGGGGAACGGTATTTTTTTTTACATTTTTCATCATAAGTCAAAAACTATGCCATCTAGAAAAAAAAGAAAAAGGATTAAAAACGTGCAAATGGCGTTCTTTCATATGATACCCCACATGCCCTAGTAGCTCCACTTCAAAATTTTAAGACCCCTTTTCAGGCCCTGCTGTAAAAAGATATTTATTTTTTTATTTATTTATTATTTGCAAAATAGTTGGGCAAATGTCATCTTAAACTATTCCAAATTTCAAGTTGATACCATTAGTAGTTCTCGTGATATCCAGCTGTGACAGACAGACAGACAGACAGACAGACAGACTGAGTCACACCATAAGGGTTCCTTTTTTATCATTTTGGTACGGAACCCTAAAAAGATCGAATTTATATAAAAACTAGCTTGAAATATAAGTAAGTACTTCAGTTATTTAAAGTTTAAAATATAAAACATACAAAGCAACGGTTCTTGACGTAATCGAAACAACGTAATTTTTTTACGAATGGAGTCGCCAATCATAATATTTTTTTTTATTTGTAAAGTAAATAATTTCAATTATATTTCTTTATCAGCTTTCCACAAAATTATGAAAAGTAATAATATAAAAATAAGAAAAATGATGAAAGTTAGTGTCAATAGAAAGAAATGATAAATTCTATAAGCCGAGCAAAACAAGCGCCGTGTCATTTTTCTGAACCTGACAGTACAGAGAGAGAAAAGCAGCCCTTGACGAATTTCTCACCGGTTCTTCTAGTTTTAGACAATTTTATATATTATGAGTAGAATCACCTCTAAATAATTCAAAAAATCTGATAGAAAAACAAAATAAAAAATAGCATTTTGCTACTCCATTGCTCTTTGTTCCTAAAAGCCTTCCGTCAGTTGCTAAAATTAACTTATGTAGCTTCAACTGGCTGTTTGTTTTACATTACTGCTTTATGACCGAAGAAATTTTATAGGACTTAAGTGTCGGCAGCAATGTATGGGCAGAGCCAGTCGAAGCATAATATGGTGAAATTCGAGGCATGTGCCACATTTCAGTTTTGTTATCGTATGGCGTACTGCATCCTAAATAAAAACAATTTTCCTTTAATTTCGGACTTTGTTTAAACTATAAATTTTTGACAATTTATAGTTTAAGCCCCGTTTTGACAATGACCCGTTTAAGAGATTAAGAGCTGAATTGAAAATGTTGAATAATAAATAAAAATCTCAGTATTTTAGCAGTGCAAGCAATACTTACGTTTGTGATGTCTTCAAAAAACTCGTGAATGTCATCTTTTAAGCTGCAATTGGTTCTTTGACAAAAAGCTCGTGGAATACTATCATAGACAATAAAATAAATATAAATAGAGTTTTTGGACCCTCGTTATTTTAGCCTTGTGCACTTCAATTGTAAACAATATGTGTCTAACTGAACAAGGGTTTACAGACAGCTGGACTTGGCTAGATTATTCAGCTATTTCACATGTTGTCCAGTGTCCCGGTTTAGGGCAAAATGTCCATCTAAAATTACGCGCACGCACCGCCGCGCCGCCTCTAACGAGCTTTTTGCTTTGAATTTCAACCCGGTGCCCGCTTGTTCAGACGAAAATTCTATTGTCCAGATATTTCAGAATATAGTCCTAAAATTCTGATTTTTAATCTGGCAACCCTAAACTAAACACATAATAACTCCATTGCTTATTGAGTCACGAGGTTTATATTGAAAATTCCAACGACTGTCTTTAACATTTGAAAGGTAGCGCCACTTGTGCTCTATCCTTGCTAATTTTATTAAAAATTCGAAAGTCAGTTTGTATGTCTTAATTACTCCACCAATCATCATGAAATTTTGCGTACTCGTTTTCAGGGGTACAAATAAAGACATAAAGTACCTACCTTTCATCCAGAAAAAAGTACTGTTCCCGAGGGATAGCATATAAAAACTTTCCACGCAGACGAAGTCGCGGGTGGCCGCTAGTTCATTATAAATTAAATTTTAATTATTATGTTGAAACTATCGTCACCTATTGAGCATAAAAGGTGAAACTTTAAATCCCATCTTAGTATAGTTTTTATTATTATATTGCTTTTGAATAGGTGCGTCTTCGAACACACGGTGCGTGATTTCACGGCCCCGTAGGTCTTGCGTGTTAGGTGGTGCGGGAAGCAGTAGGGGGTTTAGTGGGTAGGGCCTTGGCGAGTCCCACATACCTTCGGGATGCATTAACGCATTCCCCCTACTATAAAAAAAGGTGCGTCTTCGAAGATGATGTTTAACTACATAATTATTTTGTCACCTTCTATAATAATAAGGCATGCCTCGAACCGACTGCATGTTATTATTTATTTTGCCTTTAATATTACATATTTTATCCATCTTTTCAGTTGACTTGTCTTTTGTGCAGCGGGTGTTTAAATTTTTTTTTTTAATTTCTACAAAGTGTTCGGTAAATATGACAAAATTAGCGATAATCGATCACAGTTTACGTTGATCATAACTAGATGGCACCGTATCAATTTTTTTTTTTTAATTCTTTAAAATGTTTGGTGAATATGACAAAATTAACGATAATCGATCAAAGTTTACCTAGATTATTACTAGATGGCGCTGTACTATACTTATTGATTGAACATTGTTTTTCTATTGAATTAATAACAGAAACGGAACTTGATTACTTCGTTAAGTGTTACCTACGCCATCCGACCACTATTCATGTTATAAATTAGTAAGTATCCGGTATAAATAATGATGTTTTGATACGTGACCGAATTATAACGTGTAACCCCATTTACGTGATGAGTCAATTTGTATTAATATACCCTGACCCAGATATGACCGCCCGAGCATTCGGAGAGAATCATAATTTTGGATTCTGTGTTGCGCCAGCTTTTGTTTTCATTTCAATTAAATTTATTAGTAATAGCATTTTGTTTTCATTAACACTCACGTGATGTCACTGTCAGCTGAATCAATATAATATACAGTTTCATGATAACAAATTTCGCAATCGTTTCTGCCAACTAGACAAAGTAAGTTTTAACATCTAAAAAAGCATAACTAATTCAGATATTTATTAAATTGTTAAAACAATATTAAATAATGTACTCCTCTATGTGCTCTTTGTATTACTGTTTTATTATCATCGTGGAAGAAACATAAATACCATTTGAAGTTGCGAAAGTAACACCCACGTCACCAAAAAAAAAACAATAACTGTATGATCTCTAAAACACCTTTCCACTAAAATTAACACATAAAATACTAAACATTTTCGTCTATATGAGCAAAACTTTTGTTCGCGGCTGTTCTTAGAAAAGAAAATAATATATCAACGTAAGTCTTCGTACTCTTTCAAAATATACATTTGAAATAGCCTCAATATTATCTTCTTATTTCAAGAAAACCTACCTGCATCAAAAGACAAGTGAACTGAAAAGATGGAAACAAGATCAAATATTAAAGGCAAACAAAATACACTTGGAGGCATGCATAAGGCGTGCATAAAGAGACTAGCCTTGCCTTGACAGCTAATAGTGACATTTTTAAAATAGGTGTGTCGTATAGTACCCATAAACAGGGACCCAGGGATATAAAGGGATAAGAAGAGGTACTCTAAGCAAAAAAATATATGCAAAAACTTATCATATTTAACTAATCATATTTTCTTTTATAAAAAAATCACCATATTATTATTAAGAAAAAGACACAGTGGGCGCAAGTAGGTTAAACCTACAGATATTTAACAAAGAACATTCTTGAATACATGCTTAGATAATTATGTAAATAATTTGGAACAAATTATCATAATTTTCTTTTACCATAAGAAACCGATAATGTACCTAATACATTTCAAAATACTCAAGAGGTGCAAAGTCAAATAGGTACTTATAAAGCGATTAAATTAACAATAATAAATGTACAACAAAAGGTTGGAGCTGAAGGCCAAGCACTTTTCCGTTGTGCATAGAAAAAATAAAAATAGGATGGAACCTATAATGTGTGTCAGTGTATGTGTGTGTCAGTATTTCTTGAACCTTTGAACATCCAAATCATCCATCAACATAATATAAATCATAGTAGAAATGTTTTTTTTTTTCACAATAAAACTGTAAAGTGAGCATGTTCCTTGATATTTGTATGACAATATAAAGCTTTGTCCAGACAAGTCCATTTTGGCGTATCAGATCACCGTATCTTTACCATACATCGCTAGTTTGGTTGGGCGTGCGTTGATATTACTTCAAGATATTACTTCAAGAGAAGATACAAGTCTGAACAAAGTTTAACGTGGTTTTCTTGGCGGCCCAGTGTATTAAATATCAAGACTTAATTGGTAATGATTAATTATTATTACTAAGTACGTTTAAATTGGATCTATTTCATTAAAAAAAGTATATTCAGCTACAATATTATTATTCATAAATAAATAAAACAAATAACCATAAACGCTAAAAATAATTAAATAAATATTATCTTGCATTATCTTTAAAAGTCAGTAATTCCATGACCTTGTACACAATTTATAACAATGATTTATACCAAACGTCGCATTTACGTAGATCATCACTAGATGGCGCTGTGCGTTTCTGTATCGCGATAACGCGGTGGCGTGACAAAATTATAAGAGCCTCTGAAAACTGTTGATCAATTGCCATCAGAAGGGTCTTAACTGACTCGACTGAACAGCGAGTGATGATATAGGATATGAAACTTTGTGATTTCGCTCCGCTCACTCTCAGGTCAACTATCGCGACCTGTTAGTGATTTAGCTGACGCTGTTTTGGCCACTTTAAGTATTAAAAAAACTCTCTATAAAAAAAGAATTAAGGATTAGGTCACACAAAACTAGACATGGGTTGTAACAGGGCAAATTGCCTACCTGTTACAACTGTTCCTGTTACACTAAAATAACAATTCCAACATCCTGTTACAAAAATAACAGTCGTAACAATTTGCTTCCATTGTTCCTCCTGTTCCGTCCGTGGAACAAGCGCTTCTTTATTCTAACCTTAGGACTACTAACATAAAGAAAAGAGACGAAGCTTGTTATTTTTATCTATTATGATCATAAACTGTTATTTTTTTTCTGTTAAGCAAGACTAAACTTTATTACAATTACGTAAAATCTAATATTATCAAAAATGATTTCCATTACGGCAGTTACGGCACACATGCGACATCTTGTTTGTATTGGGTGAACCATCATATCACCTAATGAAGTTGCTTGCTGTATTACTTTCATTAAGCTTTTTACTGAAATTGCGATAGATGGCAGTAATTATCATAAATTTGCTAAATAAGTTCAAATAATAAAAATAAAAATAGATTGTTGTTAAAAACAGGTGCAAGCGATTTTCGAGCATATTGAAGTTTGAAAGTCAGTAAAGTCGAATATCGCTTACACCCGTTTTTTAACTAATGATCACTAGTCAAATGTTTTCCTACCTTTCTCTACATTATTTTGTTCTTCCGGTCATTGCCTGTGCCCCAGCAGTGGAAACATAAATGGTGATGATGAAATACCAGGTGAACTAAGTCTACTGAAAGAAAATTTTCAAGGAAATTTTTACTGCAAAAAACCCCCAATCTGGGAACCATGATCTTTTCCTTAACTCCCTGGCAGCACTAGATGTCCGATTTCCTAACCCGCATATCCTAATTTGCTTATAAATGCATCCATTCCACGTATATAATAAAGTGCTTAAACATCCTTAAAATCTCAATAAAATGAAAATAGTTTTATTTAATTCAGCCTGTTTACCTACCTTATAACATAACATTAGCAAAACAGCCAAACTCTATTGCCACAAAAAACAAAAAAGGCCATAAACAAACACAGGAACAGATAACACGACTAATTTACAAAGTCGAATGTATTTTTGATATGGTCGGTTTATATAACAGATAAAAATAACAAGCTTTGTCTCTTTTCTTTTCATATGTTAGAGTAAGAAAGCGCTTGTTCCACGTAACAGGCGGAACAATGGCAACAGGTTGTTACTCTGATAACAGCGTGGTACAGGGAACAGTGAAGACGGCGAGAACAGTCTGTTTCGCCTGTTCCTTTGAACAACAGTTATTTCATAGCGCTCGTAACAGGGCGAAACAGTTACATTTAATTATCTGTTATTTTTAACTGTTACAATAAATACGCCTCACGTCTACACAAAACCATCTGACATATAGAAAAAACATTCAACTAATACATTTTATCGAACTAAAACGAAATCGGGGGCATGACATACCGAGGGCGGCGTACCTAACACACAAATTGTCACAAATCCTAAATATGACTAACGCACTAAACAAAGCATTCATAATTTTATTAAGTCACAGTGCTAGCAACAATTGTAATGTAATTAATTGCCGTATTGTACGGAAATCGGGGTCAAAAATTTACCTTGGTTGGTACGGCAGCCTGTATCAAAAGTTTTCATACAAATACGGTAATAGGGAATATGCATATTTTTTTTGTATCAAAATAAATTATAGTGACTTGAAGTTAGTTATAGCACCCGCTGAAAACTCTCTATAAAAAACAGTCATGATTTGTGACGTCACTCATCGCGTTTCAGGCGCGTTTATTATGGAGTTAGCCAAGAATTTTCAATTATTGCGTTTAAGTAGGTACAATGTGTCATACAAAATATTTTTTCTTATTTGATATTCTATCTGACTGATAAGTGCATTATATCCGAAAATGAAAAAAAATCGTTATTTTCCCTTGATTTCATCGTGTGATAAAACTTTTTAGTTACATTAATATATACAGATTATATAATACATTTTTTTTCTGTTCCATCATGTTTTTATATGTGTCCGCAGCGATCAAGCTCAAATTTATCAAAATCGGTGAGTTATGCATATTCTCTATTCCATTATACTTCAGATTCGTCCTTTGATATTAGTATATTAACACATGTAGTATCGCTTGCATGTATCACCACTTAGCACGTTATTTTAAAGTAATAACCTAAAAAAACCTAAAAAAGAAAAAGTTTTTGACTTAAAATTGACAGATATTTTGACATTTCCGGTCCAAGCTCGCCCCGTCACTTCTACATGCCAACCACTTCATTCGCTTTTCGTGCTTCGCCACGGACGCACGCATACAATCTCAAAGTCAGAATTCTTCAGAATTATATTTTATACAGTGAAAATTTAATTATACTTAGTTAAAATGCTTCGTGCAGAAAGGGAAAAAAGTTTTCAAGACGGAAGAGGACAAAAAGAAGGATACAAGATGGAGAAACACTATTAAATGCGTAACTGCCATTTTTGGCTTTTACCGTTTACTTGGATTGAACGCGTAATTGCCAGACTGGGCTTTTACCGTTTACTTGGCTTAACTGCATAATTGTTTGCTTACCTTTATGAATGCGTAACTGCCATACTGGGCTTTTACCATATATATTTATTTTACTTTAATGTACATGAGTACAAAAAGAGCGGACTTAATGCTAATAGCATTCTCTCCCAAACAACATTGTTTGCTGAGATTTAAAAATGCGTAACTGCTACACTGGGCTTTTACCATTTAATTACTTAATTTTGTCTGACACGAACTTACCATACTGGGTACTTTCTGTCATAAGGCATGTGTCTAATAAGGCATGAACCAAATATCTATTGCACTCGAAATAGTCACACTGGACTATTTCACCGCATAGATAGGTCAGACAACGCAACTGCAACAAGTGCAGCAACTCAAAGTGCCCCTGATGACGCGACAGTGTAAAAAACAAGCTGCTCTCAAAGGTTACCACGTTGGAACCGTTGCCGAGCACCAATCGGGTGACTCCGCCGTCCGCCGAATTCGCCGCCATCCGCCTTCCAGCCAGGCGGCTGCTCTGCTGGAGCTTCAACAGCAGCCCTGACAATAGCTTAGTTCATCAGGTATGAATTTTGATACCATAGATATCCTTGGTGTTGAGTTGATCCCAACGGAATAATATAGTACCATTGGTACTGAGATAAATTTCTGGCTTGCAAAATTGATTTTATTATACACATTGTTACAACTGTAACGTAAAACTGCCAGTATAACGTGCATAAACAGAGCTATAAATAAATGCTAAAATTTATCAACTTCATGGAACCAGACAACTAGCTGATACCTGATACTTTACAATTTTTATGTGAAATAGCTTCTATTAATATAGATAAGCCTAACATGGGCCTGTTGATAGAAATTTCAATAAGAAATTGAATAAAAGAATCCTTACATTTTATTATCCATTAATGCAGTAAGTGTTTATTACTGTGTACCACAGTTTTAATAATTAAAAACTTTAAACATTTGCCTTAACTAGGAGATCCTATGTTTTAGGCTTATTATTTATGTTAAATCACTTACTAATTAGTATGTTTATTCCTAAGCTATGCCCTTGTACAATGTACAAATTATCTGTCTATTAATTTTCAAATTGAATTTGTGTGTGTAAAACATAAATTGATTGATCTTAATGATAATGATTCTGATGTGCAGAAATTATTAGCCAAATATATATATTATAGTAATAATGAAGCTTAAGGAGCAGTTTTCCAATAAAGAACACCTTTTTATGACAGTAATTTAAGACAGTGTTTTGCACTTTTTACATTATACAATGGGGCATTGCAATATTTATTTGTTATGCACAACATACATTTTATTATAGACAGTATAGGTATATGGTCAACTCAAGTGTAATTGATGTTGTTCACTTAAAAGCCCACCAACAGTTGAGTCGAATATGAAAGATGCATTGGCCACAGGCCTGAGGTTAACGATATTGATTAACGAAAAAACTGTAAGTAAATCGGGCGCAGTACTTAAAGAAAACATTTTTAAAACTGATTTATATATTTATTTTTTTGCTGGTACATTTTGTAAACTTGAAAACAACAAACGAAACATGCATCCAGGTATGCCATATGCTTCATCTCCGACGGCAAACGAACAGCGAGACGCGGCGAGGAAGCCCCATCAACGATTTGTTTCGTCAATCGCAGCAGACCCGCAGGCGGCCGTTACGGTCCATCGAAACATTTGCCGATGATGCATTCGTCAACATTCACATTCAATCATAGTACACGGGGTAAGGACACTCGTAAGGATCTGGTGCGGCATTTAATTCAGAGAATACAGGCAGTGATCGCCAACTACAGTCTCATAGGCGTCCACATAGTTGTTTGAGCCGGTAATCGTTCGTAAATTCGGCATATGTGGAGTTAGTATTTTCGCTGCGCTACGAAGGGCACCTAGATCTATTATTATTTTCTTTTATACTCACTCGTACTCACTTGTACAATCTTCAGGGATATATTAAATTATAACATTTATATGACTAAAATTCGGGCGGAATGCATAACAACCACATAATACGTATGTATTTTAGTGACAGACAATAATTTGTCAACTACACCTTTAGTTGAAGAATATAGAATCTTTGTTTGAGAAAAAATGTTTTATTAGGTTGTCATATCAATCAGGTTAAGTTAAATATAACAGAAGCCAAATTATTATAAACTCTGTAAGTTATCCTATAAAAAAAATGCTTATTTTTTGTAACAAAACACTTTCTAAAAATGCGAGAAGTCGTATTAATTATTATAAACAGTATAAAAGTTAACCTATATTAAAAATGGTAATTGTTTGTAAGAAAACACATTATAGAAATCCCATCAACTTTATGGTTTTAATATTGATATGAAAAGTGATAGAAATATACTTATCTTTTGGGTATTGTAGTGCCCATATTTTTACAAAATTACTGCCGCCGACGATGATGTCTTAGACAGCATTATCTCCCTGTTATATTGGACATTATATTTACTCTAACAATCCCAACTAGCAAAAAGATCGTTTAAGCAATTACTCTCACGACTATGGATCGTAAAACACTCGTATGAAAGATCCTATCATTTCAAAAAGCAGTATAAAAGCAGCTTTCTAGATCTTTCAGCATTCAATGCTTTTTGGCTCTATAAATATGTCTAGTAAACGTGGACTCGACGAATTCATATCGTATTTACTCAACAATTGTATAAAGATATCTCTCAATCGCATTCAGACAACCTTTAGCCTTATGACAGGTCTTTAAAAGCAACCAAATTGCTAATTTGTCGTAAAACTAGCTTTTATAGCACCGTCTTTCGTCACCTAATTTTTACAGCAATATTGTGGAGTAAAAGCTGTTCATTCAACAAAATAGCTTCTCAGTTACTATTACAGCATCTAATGTCATATCACAGCTTTTGGCAAGGCTTTAATTCGACTTCACTATTAAAGTTGAGAAAACGCTATCAAATGATCTACTAAAGGTCCAAAGGTGCACAAAGATAATTTTGGAAGCCATCATGCAGCATAATAGTGGTATGAAAGTTAAATAAAATCTTTTACAGCAGTGTGGAAAATGGACAATAATCGGTGGAAAAAAACTTAAAAGAAGTGAGGGTTCCGACGGAAAGTTAATAAGATGTTGAAACAATTGAAACAATCAACATCAACCAACGGATGAAGAACAAATACTTAATATTAGTGCGGATTCAGTAGGAAATATTACGCTACTACAGATTGTTTGTAAACCGTATGATAGATTGACGATTTAACATTGCGCTAAGGAACCCTAAACTAACTGCAATGGCGCTCTTAGAAGTCGTAAAATGGAAACCTCATGTCTATTTTTCGGCTAAGAGCTGAGTGAATGCTTTGTGATGATAATTGAAATGCTATTAATGGCGAATTTATTTTATCTATTATATTAATATTATTTGCGATCCATTATTTACTAGAAATCTTGTGGCCCATGAAAATATTAAATACAAATGTAAGGATTATAGACGAAAAAATTAATTCCGCATATGAAAGTAAGACTTATGAGCTAACTTTAATAGCTTACCTTTATTGTCATTATGGCTGTAAAATCGTAAAGGTATACTTAGCATGGCCATAATATTGCAACATACATTTATTTTTATTTCCTTCGTTTACGCGAACACAACAGTGACAACACGCACTGTCTATGAGTGCTGCTTGGTTGCATTCACACGATCAAAGTGTCGAGTGATTGTAACCGCACTCCTATTATTACCACTAATAAGTCGAATGAAAGAGGTTCTACTGACTATTATAGCACCAGTAGCACTTGAGTTGCGATTACTCTACATTCTTTCAATTAAAACGCAATTCAGACGATAATCTTACGATATTTACAGCATTTAAAGCAGAGAGAAGTGCGCCCAAATCGCGTTGAGAGAACGTTCACAGATCGTTTACTCAACATTTTGTAAATCCATCTCACTACTAATAGCTGAAATAGAAACGTGCTGCTGATTTTTTTACGACATATTTTGCTAGTTGGGATGTGTCTCAGAACATTTTTCAAAGAATCTAAATACACAATACATTTAATTTTTTTTTTTTTTTATACAACTACCTTCACAACTTTCACAGCTTCCACAAGAACAACGTTCACAAAACTGCTTGACTATTTTATGAATTGTTTAAACCTGTAGATACCGTTATAATATTATATTTTACTCTATATAGTTGAATGTCATCGATACTCACACCGAATTAGAGATGACATATAGTTGTGGACTATTTTCTTTGGTACCTCTCAACAACGGGGTAGACTGGGAGACACTTGTGGCCAGGAATCAAAAAAAATATAAATAAATTGCATAAAAATTATCTAGCTAGAACATGTAGCTTATTATATTTTCATTGCCTTTTTTCTTATTGTATTCAGTGTAAAGTATTCTAGACGTTACTATTCTGATGCTAAATAGAAATTATTCAATTCACTAAATAAAAAAAATAAAAAAATAAAAAAAATCACCTATTTTGAAATTTTAGGATTAAAATTTAGTAAATTCGAATGCAAGTAGAATTAGGTAGTAGAAAAAAAAGTAGAAATATTTTTTCTTTATTTCTAGCATTTGTATCCCAAAGAATTTGAATTTTAGATTTTAGCGTTCACAACGCTATTTTTGTTTATTATTTTACAAAGACAATTCTGTCACTATCAAGCGGACAAGCTATTATTTTTATTCTTCTCCACCAGTTTCTTAGTCTAGAGTTGTTACAATTGTGCCGTCATGACGTCACAACTTTAAGCCTTGGTACCCATAGCTCACATGTAATACAGTGTCTAATTTAAAATACTAACATCCTATAACTTACAATTCCAGGGACGGAAATTTATCGCACAAATAGACTGGTTTGTACAACATTATCAAGGTGATATTATTTTACAGGTATACTACTATGTTATTGAAGTTTCTATGTCTGCTAATACTATCAGAAAGTACAGTGTTTGGTTATAAAAATGGTTCCATTATTCACCAAATAATAATATAGACAGAATAAATACAAATTTTCTTAAAGAAGTGTGTAACACAATTATCAGTATTATTTAATATTGGATTCATTATTGATTGCACAATATGAGCTAATCTCAAGGTTCAGTAAAGAATTTAACTACGCCTTTGCGTAGACTTACATTGCTCAAATACAATGGATATCTTAGATTTATTATTATTTATTAAATATTTTCCAATTTAGTTCTTTTTCAACTTTTTGATTATAAAATGAAAAAGGAAGTTTCACATTTATTAGTTACATTGCCCATTACACATAGAATGCAAACAATATAATCAATTAATAATTTGTTTAGTTCAAGTATGAAACATTAATTCTTCTTAATTAGACACAAGTAAACCATTTTTTAATTACCTTTTTTTTTCGAGAATGCTACATATTATTATTATAATAAACATTTTATAATAACTTCTTTTTATTTAAAAATATTAAATAAATATAAGAATACAAAAAACAATGAAATTCTTACAGGTAATAATGGATTGCTGAAATGTAAAATTCAATAATAATGAAGTAGACTCAAGTCCATGGTAACCAGTTTTAGCACTCGACGTACGCCGATACCTACATAGCCATCACATTTTTTTTTTATTATAGAAGTTCCACGTAACATAATTGGTAGATGATTTCACTATCTTTGCAAGATATCATCGGTTAAAGATAATTAAACTGAATTTCCCAAACCAATCTTGCTTATTGTTTTTTTTTGGTACCATCCATCTGTAGGTACCATCTTTGCTACCAAAACTTTAAGAATTATGTTAAATTTGACTGGTTTTCTTTTTTAAATTTAAAAGAGTAATTAATTACATAAGAGATGATATTTCCATTTTCTTATTATAATGCTTTCAACATCTACATGTGTTAATATACTAATATCAAAGGACGAATCTGAAGTATAATTAATGATTAAACGAACTTACCTGTAAGTGAAGTTCTATCATAATTATACGAAGGATTCGTCCGAAGATATTAGTATAGAATCCCACCCTCCCTACTCATTATTGTAAATTACAATAACTATTTACCCACTAAAGAAAATGAGGAAATATCATAGGATTTGAACTACTTATTTTGGACTTTAAACTAAATGAAGTGGTTGGCATGTAGAAGTGACGGGGCGAGCTTGGACCGGAAATGTCAAAATATCTGTCAATTTTAAGTCAAAAACTTTTTCTTTTTTAAGTTTTTTTAGGTTATTACTTTAAAATAACGTGCTAAGTGGTGATACATGCAAGCGATACTACATGTGTTAATATACTAATATCTTCGGACGAATCCTTCGTATAATTATGATAGAACTTCACTTACAGGTAAGTTCGTTTAATCATTAATTATGCTTTAATTCCTAAATAAGTACAGTTTTTGCGATTTTCCGCCAAGATACAGTAATTTCACTGACAAAACACGGCAACTGATGCATTTACAATGGCAACACTGATGTCACTGTTTTAGGCCACTTTTACTAAAAAAACACTATAAATTTTACTGTTGTCATAGTAGGTAACTTAACATTATAAATTTATGAGATGACCAACAACAGATCACAAATAAAATTGCAATGTGAAGTAAGTATCTTTTTGTTTTTCCAAGAATATGTGGTTACTATTCTACTGGAACTTACAAATCTAGTGCATGGCAATTTTTTATTTTATTTTATTGGATAAAGGAAACATACAGCTCAATATTATACATATGATTGGAAAGCATTATGTTTGTAAATAGGACAGTTTCCACTGAGAGAAATTAACGCAAAACAAAAGTTGAGTATACTATATTATATAGTCATAACGTTAACGAATTATATCAAATCTTCTTCCTCTCCTTATCCCATCATTTGGGGTCGGGTCTCCTCACCTTCCTGCGCCAGGTCGTACGATCGATGGCTGTCGGTTTCAGCATTTGGGCTTTCTTGAGGTCTCTTTCGATATTCTTCCACCAAGTTGCAGGTGGGCGGCCTCTGCCTACCTGCAACTTGGTGTACGACGAATTATATCAAATAATATATATAAATATATAACATAGCAAATATAAGTTTTCACAAGCAAACCATTGGAAAATTAACATACGACATAGTCAAACGGTATAAACAAAGACATATACAGTGACATGTTGATCAGCTGTAATACACTTTTTAAACTTATGACAACTGAGGGGAAAAAATATCGATTTGGTGCGGTAATTTATAGCATTTGTTAGTATTTAGTGTTACATACCTAGGTACCTAATAAAAGTACAGAAAAATAATAGCTTTTTATTTCAACGCTTGCATAAAAAATTCAACGCTTGTTTAATTCTGTACTTGTGAGTCATACTTATTTTAGAACGTACCTACCTAATTATTCAATTACTCGTGACATTTTGACAGGTCTTGGGCAGTTTTATTTACAACTGCCGACAATAAAATTGTGTTTGTTTTTTATTTACATCATATATTTAAATCATAGGTGAAATAAAATCATTTTAAGTGTTGATTAGAGTAAATGAATGTTATAAAAAATGTGTTTTTTATCATCTGATAATTAGATCAAATGATTATTATGTCAAATAATTTTTATATCACATGTATTTAGGTCAAGTGAAATTATATTTGACATAATGTCAAGTGAAATAATATGAAGTGTAATTATAATATCATCTGATCGTTAGTGCATGTAAATTTAGGTCATACATTACACACCGATAAATTAATAATAATAAATATTTATATTTTAAAAGTAATTAGTGGCGTGATTATCACAAAGATTTATTTATGATTAGCGCTATGGTAGATTTAAAGAACTTCAGACAATATTAAAGACTCATGACCAAAATTACTTTTTATTATAGTAACTCGTTTGGTAAATTAAATAATAATGTGTTTATTATGGAAAATAATTAAATTAATTTATACCTAACAATTTGATTTGTTATCTTGGACGATTCGTCCAAGTTTGTTATATCTCAAAGAGATTAGGTAACGTTTTCGATGAAAGCTCCCAGGTAAGACGGCTTGACTTCTTCCGACCCTTCCAACAAATCGTTATATTTCAACTAATTTATACAAAACCTTGATAAATTATATTCATAAACCTACCTCATGGATCACTCTATCTATTGGAAAAAACCGCACGGAGATACGTATTAAGTTTATTTTTAAGTTTATCGCAAGCAGACAGACAAACGCGGTCGAGGACTTTGTTTTATAATATGTAGTGATAAAATACATATTTATAATTAGCGGGCGCCTGTGGTTTCCGCCGCCGCGTCGTTCCCGTTCCCGTGGAAATATGGGGATAAAACGTATTATTTGTATTAATCTAGGCTATCTACTATCTGTGAGCTAAATTCCAACCAAATTCGTTCAGTAGTTTTTGCGTGATTGAGGAACAAACATCCAAACATCCAAACCCACAAACTTTCACATTTATAATATTAGTAGGATTACTTCTTACTTTTTTCTTATTAATAATGTAAACTTACATTCAGAAGTTTTATTTAATCCATTAAATGAAGTTTAAACCAAAAATACAACAATGGAAAAAAAACCGGTCAAGAGCGAGTCGGACTCGCGCACCGAGGGTTCCGTACAATCATAAATATATTTGGATATGTTACTTTAGTACATTCTTTAAAAAAGTAGGATAAACGGCAGACAAGTGGAAGGGTGAACAGGCGGACAGTTAATTTACAAATCTTAACCACAGCTGCTTATGGTGACTGAAAAACGTTTCAGCCACTCCACATTGCAAACTGTTTATATTACTAAGTAGGAACTTATTCTTCGTTTATTCGTACGGCAGATAGTAGGTAATTATATTAAACCTATTTATTTATTGTAGTATTAGGTTGCGCCATCTCTTGACCGATAGTGGAACTATTTTTCTTTTCTTAGGTTAGCATTCTTAGGACAGCACCATCTGTTGACTGGTAGTGAAACTAAAGAATTTTTTTTTTTGTTTAATGAATTTCTAAAAAAGTGTATTATATTGAGACATCGTTTTATTTTTCCTGTAATCTTTACATAAACTACTATCACATAGAATTATTTCAGATTTTTCTCTTTGCAAACTTCGGAGATAAGGGGGGGAACGTTATTTTTTTTACATTTTTCATCATAAGTCGAAAACTATGCGGCCTAAGAAAAAAAATGTTTTTAAATGTGCAAACAGCGCTCATTCATATGATACCCCACATGCCCTAGTCACCTCACTTTAAATTTTTAAGACCCCTTTTTTTCAGTCCCTGTTGTAAAAAAGATATTTTTTTTATTTATTTCTTATTTGCAAAATAGTTGGGCAAATGTCATCTTAAACTATTCCAAATTTCAAGTTGATACCATTAGTAGTTCTCGAGATATCCAGCTGTGACAGACGGACAGACAGACTGAGTCACACCATAAGGGTTCCTTTTTTACCATTTTGGTACGGAACCCTAAAAACAGACTTCAAAATGCGCAAAAATACATCATTAGTTCTCTAAAAGCTACTCCAATCTTCAATTTGATTGAAAAATAAATTGTTTTATTATAAAGTAAATCAAGTTAAACCCGACATTCATGTGTTTTATTCAACTGGAAAAAAATTATTCGCCATCCAACACGCACGACTATCGAACAATTCCTAACAACCAGTTAAACTTAAATTTCCGTTTTCAGTTAACAGATGGATCGAATTTTCCGGACATTCAGTTATGAACTTACTTGTTCGTCAACATACGACCTAATATTAACAAAACCGTTATGTTAGTACGGTTTGCCGTGTTTTGTCAACGACAACACTGGATGACTGGTGACGCTTACAATATTTTTTTGGTAACCACACTAACCGTAATGAAGTTTTAGTACAAAACTTGCATTTAGTACTAGAACTTCACTACTTTGTGGAAGCCTATAAAAGGTGACACTAGGTATTCCTAGATTAAGTTGCAACTGTATTAAAATCATGTATTTAGTGTTTGCCTTGTTGGTTGTCCTTAAATGAATAAAAAAAGATGTATCGATATCAATTATTTATCATTCGTAAAATATCACATCAGTAGTCAGCACTGATGTGGTTACCAAAAAAAATTGTAAACGACACCCCATTGGTGTCGTTGAAAATAGTTTGCGTCTATCATGCTATGCTACAAACATATGCGACGTCGGTCGTAGTCCCTCGAACCAATAAAAGGATTAGATTTTTGTTGGTACAGAATCCTTCATTATTTCATACAGGATAGGTACTTATTGAAGAAAATAGAACAGAAAGTGCAAAGAATTATAGAACTTAATAACCTGCTTTAAGCTCGAATTCCCCTTAACGCTACTTAAGGGCTTAATTATTAGCCGAATTAACCGAGCAATAAATTGTTCTAAGCGAAAAATATGAACATATAAATATGTAAGTGTTTCATATTATTAATGAGATACCTTCTAATGATTTGTGGCGCGTCTGGCTTTTCTAAGAAATCTTTCCTCAGTAACCCAATTACGAAAATAACATGTATTACATAAGTATATGAATAAGTAAAAATATTTTTCAATATTTCGATATTTCTCTATTTACCACATGACACAGTAAAATACATAGATAGGTAAACATATACCTGTAAAGATATTCATTTGATTGGGATTCAAACTTGGCTGGGAGGCAAATTGTATCATTAAAACTCGTCGTAATGACACAAATAGTAGATTGTACAACAAGTGCACAAAACGCACCGTTTTACCCGAGACGTATATAATGTAGGTAGATAGTCAAGTCGAGGGTAAAATGGGTTTTATGTACGAGTTATATACACTCTGCTTTTCACTTCGATTGTGAGGAAATTAAACAGCAATACCCAATTACCCATATTCCAAAATTGAATTTTTTTTGGAATGTGCTCATCATGGCCTTTCATTTGATACCCACCCATATTTAAAAAAAAACCGGTCAAGAGCGAGTCGGACTCGCGCACCGAGGGTTCCGTACAATCATAAATATATTTGGATATGTTACTTTAGTACAGTCTTTAAAAAAGTAGAATAAATGGCAGACAGGTGGAAGGGCGAACAGGCGGACAGTTAATTTACAAATCTTAACCACAACTGCTTATGGTGACTGAAAAACACATTGCATTCGTACGGCAAATAGTAGGTAATTATATTAGAACCAGCCACCAATTATTATTGTAGTATTAGGTTGCGCCATCTCTTGACCGATAGTGGAACTATTTTTTTCTTAGGTCAGCAAACTTAGGACAGCGCCATCTGTTGACTGGTAGTGAAACTAAAGAATTTTTGTTTGTTTTTGAATTTCTAAAAAAGTGTGTTATATTGAGACATCGTTTTATTTTTCCTGTAATCTTTACATAAACTACTATCACGTAGACTTATTTCAGATTTTTCTCTTTGCAAACTTCAGAGATAAGGGGGGGAACGGTATTTTTTTTACATTTTTCATCATAAGTCGAAAACTATGCGGCCTAAGAAAAAAAAATGATTTAAAATGTGCAAACAGCGCTCTTGCATATGATACCCCACATGCCCTAGTCACCTCACTTCAAATTTTTAAGACCCCTTTTCAGTCTCTGTTGTAAAAAAAATATTAGTTTTTTATTTCTTTCTTATTTGCAAAATAGTTGGGCAAATGTCATCTTAAACTATTTCAAATTTCAAGTTGATACCATTAGTAGTTCTCGAGATATCCAGCTGTGACAGACAGACAGACAGACTGAGTCACACCATAAGGGTTCCTTTTTTACCATTTTGGTACGGAACCCTAAAAATGGAAAAAAAATGTTTTTTCTTCAATTTTAGTGACAAATTATATTTTTAAAGGTAGGTACATAAAGTACATATCCAAAACATGAAAAAACATTTTTTTTTTCTTAAATTTTAGTGACAAATTATATAATTTTGAAATGTGGTCATTAGGCCTTTCATTTGATACCCATATTCAAAAATTAAAAAACTAATTTTTCAACTTTGGAATTTACTCATCAAAAAAATATTTAATATGGGATTTAACGAAGTTTAATTACGTGTGTAATCATTCAAATAAATATTTAATGATATTCATCGTGAATATCATTAAATATTTATTTACCATTTAATACAAGAATACAACTATTACAATCAATTAAGCACATTAATTCTAATTATTAATACCTACAATTCAAATTATTCCTTAACCTATTCGAAGATGCCACCCCGGGTCATACCAGGCGCAAAGGTCCCCATAACACTGATGGCATTGCCGCGCTGAATGGCGATTGACAACCTTTGCGCCAAGTAGGATCCAGAGCGGGCGTCGCATCGCCTCTCACGTAGGCGGCGACCCAACTCTTTGATGAAGGCTACTGCCTCCGATCCCCAACATCCCGTTGCCTCAAACGCGAGTGGGACGAAAATATAATTAGAGGCCAGAGCCGCATATTTACTCCGCTTATTAACGGCTGCGGTTGCAGCAGCAGCGCCGGCTGACCGCACCGTGCGGCCCAGGTGTGAGGCGGCAAAGGTGCTGACGCACGTGGCATCCCACAACAGACATTTCCCCTTCTGCCAAGGCACCAAGGTTAGCCCGTCCGGTCTTTTACCATCCGAGCGACTAAGACCCGGCGGCTCCAGCACGCACGGTATATTGGCAGAAATTAGTGCCCTGCGGACTATATCATTTAAGGCGTAGTGTCGAGGGAATCTGCCCGAGCATCGACAACAACTCAATGCGTGATGGCCGCTTGCTTCCACCATGGATCCACAGATGCATAAATGAGGTTGACAAACATCGCAACCCAGACGAAGAGCCACCGCCACACGCATAGAGTCAGCATCCAGGAGTGTTCCTATGTGGGGCGATGGTAAAGCATGCAACCACGCTCCAGACTCCGGCGCTGACACCGCTCTGAGTCTAGCCAACTCTGCCCCCGCAGCCCCACTCATAAGTCGGTTTAGCGTCTCTCTCGCTCCCAGGTCATCCCAAGCCCGCTGTACATCTGCGGTCTGAGTTCCGGGTGACGCAGGAAACAGCGCGGCCCACTGTACCAAAGCATCGTCAACAAAAGGTATGCCGACCCTGCCTCCATGAGATGATAATATGTTAGAGACAAGGTCAGCGACCCCATGCGCTGACGCAAGAAAAGCCGGCAAGCTCAGATCCTGCGCACGCCTCAGCCCCAATCCCCCGTAACATATGGGTAGGGAAGCTTGGCTCCACTGATCTTCTGAGAGGCAGACGTTTAAAATATTTTCAACAATATCCTTCAAGGTATTGTCGAATGAATCAACAAAGCCGGGGCAAAGCCAAATCGGAGCCGTCCTCAGAAGGTATGTAAATTGGTAGAAATATGAAGATAAGTAATTTTTGAATATGTCGGCAAAATTTAAGCCGACTGGGAGTTTGCAACGAAAACGCTGCTTAAATCTTTTGAGCTGAACAAAATAGTATATAATTATTTATCTTTTATAGATCTACAAAAAAGTCCGTGATGGCGCATAATATATCTTTTAGAATAGCTTACTATAACTATTATATCTTGAAAAAATTGGTCACGTACAATGCGGTAATTTAGAAAGCTATAGAGGGGTACATTATTGTCTAATCCTTATCAACTTAAATGAAAGTCACGATCACGACTGTAATATCATTGCAGTAAGGTATTTGTTCAATTTTTGGGTGTTCAGTTGTTGGTAGGTCGCATTTGGCAAAAACGGAAGAAACTGTACCCTTAGCACGAACAGCTATCGAGAAAAAAAACGCGCGTAAAATTACTATATAGAGAATTATCTATGGAAATTTTAATTTCGCTATTCGGCGGTAGATGGCGTTGTACAAATTTCCAACACAAAATTGCACTATCGAATGATTTTACGCGCGTTATTTTTCTCGATAGCTGTTCGTGCTACGGGTACTGAAGCGATGCGAGACCGGGTTGCTAGCTAAAAATATAATAATAAATGACATCATTTTTTTTACATATTTTTGCAGTCTGCATTTGCGCCGTGACAAATGAGTTTTCGCACTATATGAAAAGATAACATTGTTTCACTATGGAAACACCTTGAACTTGATTTATTAATTGTGCCACGCCATCTTTGTTGCTATTACTTTGTATTACTGGACAGTGACGTGAAGAGGGTCGGTTGAATAGAGATTTATCGCGGCTCAAATCTATGGATTGAGTACAATATCAGTTGGATAGTTGGACGTTTGCGATTTGGACAGCTGGTTGAGGAAGGATGCAAAGACAATTTTATTATTAACACAGAGATAACGCACACTTTTATATGTGCATCAGTTAAATATGTATTTAGTTTTTAGTAAGGAGTACTAAAGAGTCGTTAGGTCATGTGACCTAACGACTCCTTAGTACTCCTTATACCTTAGTGTATCGGTAGCGTTCCGAACTACAATGCCATGTGATTTATTTATTTGCTTAAGAGACAAAACGCACTATCGACAAAACTAAATCATGAAATAAAAAAGCAAAATTACAAATTTTGTAAGAACCCACGACGGTTAAAATTGTTACTCTTAATTTAAAAAGAGTAAAATAAGTTTTACGAAAATCCCCTGACTAAAAGTGATGTAGGTAAGGTACTATGCATATTTATCTACCTATTCATAAATTACAAACGCAAGAAAAATCCGCTGGGGCTGCCATTACCTCCCCCGAATTGAACTAGTAATATTTTGCAGTTGTAATTAGTTACTTTAAAGAGATGGCAATGGCAGTTCCTGACGGATATTTCTTGCGTTTGTTATGTATGAATAGGTGGATAAATATGCATAGTAAGTACTTACATCACTTTTAGTCAGGGGATTTTCGTGAAATTAATTTACTATTTCTAAATTAAGAGTAACAATTTTAACCATCGTGGTTTTTACAAAATGTTTAAATTTGCTTTTTATTTTTTAAACGTTTTAAAGAATTCATACGCTATCTAAGTACTTACTCTAAAAACTGCATCTAAATCGGTCAAACCGTTCAGAAAATGATTACTGCAGCGCCCCCTAGTAGCTCAACACCACAACACCAAGAACCATCGCCGACAAACTACAATCCCATTACAGAAAACCGCATCGAAATCAGTTCAGTAGTTTTTGAGAACTTTTCAAGCGCGACTTATCTGGTTGCTGCAGCGTCCCTTGGTGGTCTACCACCATGAAACATGTCTAAGAACCTGTTCTGAAATGAAGCCTTTTGAATGCTAAAAAATGCATCGAAATCGGCCCAGTAGTTTCCAAGGAAAATAGTATCAGACAAACACACAAACGCACAAATACACACACACAACCTCTAACCCCAAACGCATATACCGCCTCCGTTCTGTTCCGTCCGTCGTGGGTAAAAATAATAAGTACTAATTTCAAAAGACCTCGTACTAAGTAATATTTAACCACAAAATGAAATTATAACAAACCTATTTCAAGTCTACCTACTTTCATCATATCAACCGTAACTTCCATACGGGCGCTAACACACTTTATTAATTATACATAATGATTCTCAAACTAAACAACGGGCCCTTGTGTTTAGACCTATAAACACTAGGTCCCAGAGAAGCTGTTTTACAAAACAATCACCCGTCTCACAAAAGCTAATGCGGGTAAAATATTAACTAAATTCTAACTAGTTCGCAAAATAGAAATTGTGGAGAAATGGAATCTTAAAAAGTTATGGATGGTCTTCAAGAAACGTTTTCCTGTAACTATATCGGAGAAGGTACCTGCCCTTAATGTACCGTCTTAAAAATCCACCCTGTATAAGGTGGTACCAAATTATGTGGTGATACTTAAATAGGTGATAGTGTTGCTTAAACTGAACAACTTTCTCCAAGGAACATAGGTCGAAAAACGAAAAAAAAATTAATACTCCCATACAAAATGTATTGGTCAGCTGACCGACTTACGATGGAAAGGCAAAACAACAATTTCGTTTTTCGACCTATGTTCCTTGGAGAATGTTCTTCAGTTTTAGCAACACTATCACCTGTTTCAGTATCATCACATCATTTGGTACCACCTTATATTGTTTGCGGTAGTAAGCTACATATTATGTATCTTTTTAGGGTTCCGTACCAAAATGGTAAAAAAGGAACCCTTATGGTGTGACTCAGTCTGTCTGTCTGTCTGTCTGTCACAGCTGGATATCTCGAGAACTACTAATGATATAAACTTGAAATTTGGAATAGTTTAAGACGACATTCACCCAACAAAATTTCAAATAAGAAAGAAATTAAAAAAAAAAAACTTTTTGCAACAGGGACTGACAAGGGGTCTTAAAAATTTGAAGTGAGGTGACTAGGGCATGTGGGGTATCATATGAAAGAGCGCTGTTTGCACATTTTTTCTTAGGCCGCCGGCCGCATAGTTTTCGACTATGATGAAAAATGTAAAAAAAATACCGTCCCCCCCCCCTTATCTCCCAAGTTTGCAAAGAGAAAAATATGAAATAATTCTACGTGATAGTAGTTTATGTAAAGATTACAGGAAAAATAAAACGATGTCTCAATATAACACACTTTTTAAGAAATTCAAAAACAAACAAAAATTATTCTATTTCACTACCAGTCAACAGATGGCGCTGACCTAAAAATGCTGACCTAAGAAAAAAAATAGTTCCACCATCGGTCAAGAGATAGCGCAACCTAATACTACAATAATAATTGGTGGCTGGTTCTAATATATTTACCTACTATTTGCCGTACGAATAAACGAAGAATAAGTTTCTACTTAGTAATATAAACAGTTTGCAATGTGGAGTGGCTGAAACGTTTTTCAGTCACCATAAGCAGCTGTGGTTAAGATTTGTAAATTAACTATCCGCCTGTTCGCCCTTCCACCTGTCTGCCATTTATCCTACTTTTTTAAAAACTGTACTAAAGTAACATAACCAAATATATTTATGATTGTACGGAACCCTTGGTGCGCGAGTCCGACTCGCTCTTGACCGGTTTTTTCATAAATAAATAAAAGGAAAAGGATGGGTTTTTTTGCTGACTGAACACACACTGCTTGATCAGTTTTATGCTGATACAATACATTTATTTTATTTTATTTTTAGAATAAAACGCAAATATTTAAGACTCTATATTTTCCCTTATTATTTCTGTAATAATGAGATACACTTAAATTAAACAACACATTGTCATAACATGTTTTGGTAAGAGACCTAGATAGGTCCTAGCTAAATGACAATTGTTGCGAAATTAATACAAGTAAACATTTTAAATTATAGATATCGCGTACTTGAATGTCTAAAAACATCTGCGGGCCCTATTTAATAAACTTGACAATTGTCAATATTGCGATGTCTTTGAGTAGGCAACTTTTCCCCTTTATTTAGGGCAGATTTTTCAATCCTTAGAAAACAGATATCAATCAATTTAAATATTAACCAAGTATTTAAAAAATGTGACAGACAAATTAATGACAAGCATTTTCAATTTGGCAGTATAATACGCTATCAAACGGATACGGATACAGCTCTATCTAGGCATTGAAAAATCAGCCCTTAGGGTTGAATTTTTACCCTCAGATAACAGATATCAGTTAGTTAAATTGTTACACAAATAATATAAAAGTCAATCAAAAAATTTTACATAACATTAAAACATATTATTATGTCAACTTTTCAATTTGGCAGTATAATACGTTGTCAAATAGTTAATGCTTTATCTGGGCAATGAAAAAAAAAAAACAAGATAATAACAATGTTTATAAACACAATTTTAAACTACTGGGTTTGTTGTTTAATGCGATTTCAATCAACTAAAAACTTAAACAAAATTAAAACGTACGAATTGGGTAATACAGTAATACTCGTATGAATAGTTCAATAGTAGGTAGGTATAGGTATTATTATTTTCTCTGTTTTCAAATTGATTCATAAAATCAAATGCAATGAATATAAAGTTGTCATGATAATTTACAATTGTCACATTTATTAAATCGGACCCCGATGGCGGCAATAAATTATTTCAATCAATAGCCCAACTGTAAAACGCTGTAATGTCCAAACGTCAACTGTGTACAATAAAAATTTTACGGTACGTCCATAAAACAAATCAGTGAGTTACCGGGTTTTTATTTTATTTTGTTTACAAGTCTCTTTGTAATTGGACTTCCGTTTGTGATTTATATGAAACAATTGAATAAATTATTCAATGTTCAGGAAGTCTGAGAGTTTATATCGTCATCTTTTTGAATTAGTAACAGTTAGATTTTGATTAAAAATATTTATTACGAGATGGCTCTATGAGCTATAGACCTCGCATGTGTCTCATTTTACAAATAAACGAAATACCTGAAATGCTTTTTTACGTTTTCAACCCCTATAATAAAGTCTGCCATTTTGAAAAATTTCGAAAAACTGAACAACAAAAAAATCCATATAATTATTGAACCTGTACTCGTAGCACGAACATATTATATCGAGAAAAAAACACATAAAAAATCTATGGAATTTGTATGGAAAATGTGAACAGCGCCATCTACCACCGAAAAGCGAAATGAAATTTCCATTAGGCGATTACTCTGTCGAGTATTTTTCAAGCGTTTTTTTTCTCAATAGATGTTTGTACTAAGCTCAGTATAGGTAACTCACAAAATTTCACCATAATCGGTTGAGAAATGCGACCTGGGATCTATTTCATATACATTTTACCTTAGTAAATTACAACGAGTTTGGTGTTCATTGCGTCGCCAATTTGAAACTAGAAAATAACTACTCACAGATACCGAAATGTGTGCTATTTACCGTAGTAAATTACTGTAGTAAATGTATTTGAAATAGTGCCCTATAGAGGTGAACAGCCGTACACAAATGTACGAAAACATTTTTCGCCAAGCTGAAACGGAGATGCTTCGTTTGCGCTTCGCGCTCGCTCGGTCAACAAGTACTTAATCACTACTAACTACTTAACTCTTCCGTGGTTCAGTAAATAGACAGTATATCCAACAAACCCGCCTGCCAAGCGTGAAGATGCCAAAGGAGTACTAATACTACTAATGCTCATTAGTAGTAAATACATTCAATAATATTAAATTTTTTTGCTGAATCAATTATCATGAAATTTTGCATACACGTTGTCAGGGGTACAAAAAAAATTTGCTGACTACGCGCATAGTGGCTACCTTCACACCAATTAAGATGAAAGGTATTATACCTTTCACCCATAAAAAGAATAGGTAACTACTTTTCCTAGTGATAATAGTTATTTGATAAACAAGAGAGCAAAGTCATTTTTTGCTGCGAGTGCTGACATTTAAATCACGAACTAGCGAAGTAGTCTAGAATTGAATCACGAGCGTAGCGAGTGATTCTAATATAGACTACTGAGCACAGTGAGTGATTTAAAGGCACGAGACATCAAAAAATTTGCTCTCGTGTTAAACATACAACTTTTCACCTCTACCAGCGAGAAAAGTGTTATAGGTAAGAAAAACAACATTTAAGGCAATTATAATATTTATTATAGAAAACATCAAAAATACAAAATTAAAAATTAAAAGTGAAATTTGTGCAGTTATGCAAGTTGAAGGTTACTGTTTTGTTTGGAGCGGTGCGGTGCCGGGCATTGAATAGATACTCCATAGCGTACTCGCTTGCCTTGTTTTTGATAACTCCATAAAATATGACAACAGCATAGTCTCAGAATAAGTTTTAGCACCTTTTGAAAGTCGCCAATTATTAAATAGTTCGTACGCCTTATGATATTTTTCACGTGACTTTTCTGGTAAAAAGCTTAATTCAACATTGGAAACTTGTTCTCTTAACTCATTTGGAGTTAAACAACCATCTTCATCGCTGGATGCACTCATTTTCGCAATAATTTATACCACAAAATTCATAAAAATCATTAAAACAACCTTGCGGCTTGCCGAAAAAAATATTGATTCCCGCTACTTTATATTTTTTTTATATTACGGCTTTGGCTACATAGCCATACATAATTAGACCAATTCCCGCCATTTATTTCACGGGTTCATTCAAGCAGACTATTTGCTAATTACTTCTAGTATATCAGTGGGTGCATTCCATCAGACTAATCGCTGGGTTATCGTTCGCCATAGAGTAAATTTTAACCATGGAAAGTAATTTCTTCTTCTTCTTATTTTTGGTTTGGCAATCTACTCTCCTCTTTAGGGACTAATTTTGCCAGTGTCAAATGTTGAATAGTTCAGTGGTAGGTTCAGTTTACATTAGAATGCGGGTGTATCGCATTCTAAAGCTGCTTGGAGCATTTGGCATCAAATATATCAAGACAGTTCAATCAGTAAGTTCTGCCGAGATTTATTTTGGGCGACAGCTACACGCGTGGTAAATACTGGATCCATCAGTATTTAATAAGGGGCCTATTTCATAAAGATTAGTAAACTTACTATTATAATTTTCCATTGTTATTATTGGGATAGAATTATGTTTCTTATCAATCATGAAACATAATTCTACCCCAATAAACTAGATACTACTATGGTAAATTACTGTTCTTTTTAATTCTTTTATGAAATAGACCGCTGATTGAATACTGATGGATCACAGTCCCCCCAGTTCCCGTAGGCGGTAAAAAAGTCGCGCGTTGAAAAAATCGCTAGTGTTATTCACAATCGATATAAGTCTCGTGGAATGCACCCATTTCAAAAGTTTTTTTTATATTGGTATTGGCATGTTGCGTTCGGAAACTGCACTGCTATTTTTTATGAAAACCAAATAAATATGATATTTTAAGTAAGCGATATTAATGTTTACTTGTATTTATTACGTCTTTAAAAAGCAATGGTACAATTTATAAACTAAAATTTAAATAAATAACTTAAAAACGGTGCGCCTATGAGTTGTACTATTAATTAGGTATTCTGTGCTATGAGTTAAATCGCTAGGTCAAAATGAGAAGTATTTTTCTTTTATTTATTTATTTACGATCATATAACACTAATTTAGTTATTATATTTCATTAATCTTTCCTATTTTATTTTATATTCATATCATACATGCGACCTCATTTCGTCCACACTCTTTTTGTTTAAAACTCCTTGGTATATCCGTGTATTTTATTTTTTATTCTTAATAATCCATGTCCAGAGCCAAACAAAAAAAAAACAACAGGCAACATAAAGTTATCTATCCTTCTCTTACATATCAATTTTACAAGTATCATCCCCGTCACTCTATTTCTTTTTTTTTTAATTTCAAAAGCTGGTGTTAGAAATTAAAAAAACACTTTGCCTCACGCTCGCAGCAAAAGTCGATTTTGCTGCGAGTTTTTACGCGCCAAAAGCACCCTTTTCGTGCTGGAGAGGTGAAAACAAATAACTAGCCACGCAGACAAAATTAAAATTGAAATGTCATCATCATATCAGCCCCACGACACCCACTGCTAGGTATAGGCCTCCCCTAAGGATCTCCACGACGCTCGGTCCTGCTTGGCCTGCATCCAGTGGCTCCCCGCGACCTTCACCCTCACGTCGGTCCACCTTGTCAGGGGCCTACCCACGGAGCGTCGTCCGGTACGCGGTTGCCATTCTATAAACTTTTCGCCCCATTGGCCATCGGTTCTTCTCGCTATGTGTCCAGCCCACTGCCACTTTAGCAGAGCAATCCTTCGAGCGATGTCGGTTACTTTAGTTTTCCTCCTCTGTTATAAGTTAGACAAGGTCATTTTGTATTCATCATCCAAATTTTGAGGATGTGTTCAATCCATGAAACTGAACAACTTTCTCTAAGGAACACAGGACTCAAAGAGATCACGTGATCAATTTAGTGTGGGACCAAACTTTTGTGGCGAAATTCGACACAAAAGTTCTTAGAAAAAGTTGTTTAGTTTCATGGACTGGACACATCCTTGAAATTTGGATGGTAAGTTCAGAATGACCCGAGGCTGATTATCTAATTAGAAACCACCTAGCGACCGGTTTCAATTCACAGATGAATGTGATACATTGCTTTTTTTCTTTGGTATGTTTTTTTCACCCCAAAAAGAAGTAGCAATGTATCACATTCATTTGTCAAATGAGACCGGTCGCTAGGTGGTTTCTAATTAGATAATCAGCCTGCCGATATATTCTGTTAAAGTTAAAGGCCTGAGGCTCTATTTTTGAATCGCTCGGCAGGCGTCGAGCGCTCTTTTCGAGTGATTTTTGTACGACATATGACTCAAAACAATGAGATGTCCAACGAAAATCAGTAGAAACGAGCGCTCGACTGGAGTCGAACGATTCAAAAATAGAGCCCCAGGGCACACCAGCTGCGTAGACACGCGCGTAGTGACGCGCAGCAAAGATACGTGCGTGTTCGGTGTGACGTCCAATAAGGAATGCCATTGAGTACAACGTCACGAGCTGCAATGCATAGGGTTACGCATCAGTCTACGCGTTACGCAAGCGGTGTGCCATGTCTCATAAAGTTTCAGACATTACAACGTCATGGTACGTCTACGTGCACGCTTACGCATCCGGTGAGTTTCGCACTTAAATGTTATAAGTAGATAGATTCTATTTACATCTGAAATTATTGAATCACCAACCTTGTCAACATAACTTAAAGTTCCCGCCAATATAATGTAACTGGATATCAAACCCGACCTGAATAAATTAGCGACGTAATGGCTTTTTGGTCCCTAGATTACAAATCTATGTTAATGTTTCCCGAAATTCCATAATGCCATCATTGTCGCGACATCTGAAGGTTCACAGTTTCACCGACCGGACATTTTGATCTTTGGGTTGACAAAGATTAGGATTTCATTGCAAATAAATTATAATTCATACAACGTGTTACAAAAAAATCCTAAAGCCCAATATGGTCGATAAGGACCATCAAACTGAACAACTTTTAATATTGGACCAACTCTGGAATCACGAAAAAAACTGCTGTTTCATACATTTTCATTTTGATGTTTCAGTTTGATCTATTTAGGTCCCTATCTATCTACCATATGTGGCTTTGGGGTTTATTTTGTAACATGTTGTACCTACCTTTATTTAAAAAGTAAAAGACAACCTGATACGTAGTTATAATGGACAATACTAAAGCTAAATAACTTTCGAGTTAGGATTTAGGAGGGTATAAACGATGAGATCGAGTTCAAATTCGAATCGAATAAACGTCAAAGCATTACAATGGAAACAGTAGGTAGGTACCAAAGAATTTATTTTTGACGTTAATTCGATCCAGCTCCCTAATTATGTAATTTTGTTGCAATCAACTCTGACAGAAATCGCAGTTACGTTGCTGCTTTAGTGAAAACCATTGTGACAACTATCTTAATTAAAGCAGCAATGTACCTAACTGCGGTTTCAATCGATTTTAATCGAGAATTGTTGGCAACAGACTTACGTAATCAACCAACTGATGTGAACTCGATTCCGTCGAGAGTAGGGGGGCACCAAAAATAAATCCCAACTTTTTTTCAGGTAGTGAAACTGAAATAGTAGTTTATGATACAAGGTTGGTAAGGAGATTTTTAAAACAAGTAGACGTTTTATAAGCCCGAGCCGCAGGTGAGGGTTTATAATCGTTACGTAAACCTTAACAACTGTATGCCATACTACGTTTTTTTCAATACATTTGCGAGAAAACATTATAGGTAATACTGAAATTGTTATCTATACATATAATAAAACTGTAAATTCTAAATATTTGTGCGCGAATTACGCAAAAACCGCTGAACGGATTTTAATGGGCTTTTCATAGTTTGGTAGATTGAGGTCCAACTTAAAATCTAAAATATGTTAATCTTAATAAGTAATTAAAAACGCACGGCGTGCGGTAAAATCAACTTACCGCACGCTGCACTGTCATCGTAAGCTCACATTTTCGAGCAACTGTATTGAAAACTGTTTTTAAATGCTTTTGTCGTAATCATTTCCGTAACCTCAAACAAAAGACAATCATTAACATACAAACTTGAAAAGAAATATGTTTCAACCCAAGTGGCGTATTAAGTAGGAATTATAATCCAGAAATAACTTTTTGATGAAAAGCAATATAAATACTAAGTATCATTTATTTCGTTTGCCATCTGTTTACGGTATTAAATCATAATACTGCGTATTGCTGCTTGAAATTATTTTTAGTAAGTATGAAATTATGAGAAGTAAACATTAAATCCGAGGAAAATATAAAACCTAACAATATTTTTACCAAATGTGAATTCAAAATTAAGTTCTATTTTGAGAGTGTTATAACGATAAACCACTTTTATCACACTTTACCAGCAGCAAGCCAAATTTTTCAATTTCCTTTTAATCCAGATACGATTAAGCTCTTCGAATATTTTGTTCACACTCAATTCAATGGATTTTAATTAAGATTGCTATCTGTCGAGTGCGGAGATCCGACGTGTTTAGCTTATTTTAAGAACAAATAAATTGAAATACTAATATCTAAGTATTGTTTTTACTATCGCCACTCGAAAAAGTGTTTCTAACTACTTATCTCGATGGCGTCTAAGTTCTAACTTATTGATAACAGTGTAATAATACGCGATTTTATTACGTTTATTTACTCATGTGATTTTATCACCAAGGGAATAAAAATATTTTGAATTTGGAACAAGCGCGCATCATATTATTATGAATTATGTACAAAAAAAATAAAACGTGCTGAAAGTATGGAGCCATTCCATAGATAAAGCCAAAAAAATATTCTGCTAATTTTTGTAATATTCTTTTTAGTTGTTGTTTTGTTTTGGGTTCTTTTCGGTCTATTATAGGAAGATTACATGTTCAGTCTGGCGTCAGTCTATTTTATCAGTCTGGTACGATCATCGGGTCTGGAAAAAATCAAAGTCTACAGATTGATGGCATGGACTGATGCCAGACTGACTGATCATGTAATCTCTCTCTTATCGTGGTTGTTTTATGCATGGAAAACTTCTAATTTCACTATTTTCTAATGTTTAAATATTATCGATTTCCTACGTATAAGTACTGCTATTTGTTTTCTCGCAGTCGATGGTAAAAAGTAGAGTACACAACTCGTGAAAAAAAATTCATCTCGGTCCTTTGTATCCCTCGCTTCGCTCAGGATTCAAGAGTAGAATCGTTACTCTCGGGATCCAACTTAGTCCCTCGAACTTTCCTTTTTTTCACTTGTTGTATAATCTACTATTTCTTTTCATGTAGTGTCAAAGGTTGGTAATCTAAGTTGTACTAAGTTCTTTTTTTTAACTACGCATAAACTTGTGGCCTGTGTGATGGATAACAATAGTGTAATGAAAATTTTACTTTTCTATGTGATAGCAACATTCTCTAGCAATGTTACGCGGTTCCCTTGTGGTCTACATATTATTATAACCATACATGGTATAAAAGGAACGCCTCCATATGACCGGAAGCAATTTTCATAGTTAAAATTATTGACAACATTATTATTGGTTTTGATTAATAACTAATAAACTATTTCTTATTTTGTAAAACTGTCAATCACAAAACTAGAGAGCTCTTTGCTCCTAGTTAAGGTCTCTTTTTATTACAGTTTTAAGATAGGTTGATTATTGATTGGCGCATCAGTGAAAAACTGCAAAATTGGCGGTCTATTTTAGTTTTTTTTATCAATAAAAGCTATCATATTTCTGTCAATTAAATAACTGAGTACTACAAGGTTATTTTTAGTTAATACAAAACCTCTCGTGGGGTTGATAAAAATAACCTTGTATAATCAGTCTATTTTCTACATTATTTTTTGGGACCGACAAATCAAGTAATTCTGTGTTACATCTTTGTTCAAAAATGTGTATTTGACGTTGTTGTACGGCCCTTTAAGTATGAGTCTCGCGCGGGTCAGCGAGTTAGTAGTTAAAAAAACAATAAAAAATCTTATTTTTTATAAAAGTTTGAAACAAGTTTATTTCACAAAAAATGCGATATAAAATATATTTAAAAAGAAAATTAATGCTAGATAACTAGATTCTTATTACACCCTGTATAGACATGCTTATCTTGACATTTTGAAGTTTGTTATGTCACTTTTGTATTTTATGTTGGTTTTGTTTATAGCTTTATACACCGTGTTTCACTGAACGAATTGCCCTAACTTTTCCCCTGAATCTTTTGGGAAACTTCACTAAGACTTTACGGCAATCCTACTTATGAACATAAATCAATCAGAAAAGTATAAAGTTTCAATCTTATTGACGGCTCGGAACATCGCGCGAGACAATACGCATAACCCAATTTCGGCGGTGTGGCCAGATTAGGCGATTTGTTACAAATTAGGCAAATTAGATTGTCATCATCATCATATCAGCCGCACGACACCCACTGCTGGGTATAGGCCTCCCCCAAGGATCTCCACGACGATCGGTCCTGCGCTGCCCGCATCCAGCGGCGCACCGCGACCACCCTCACGTCGGTCCACCTTGGGGGCCTACCCATACCCACGGAGCGTCGTCCAGTGCGCGGTTGCCATTCCAGAACCTTTCCGCCCCAACGGCCATCAGTTCTTCTCGCTATGTGTCCTGCCCATTGCCACTTCAGCTGAGCAATCCTTCGAGCGATATTGGTTACTTTAGTTCTCCCACGGATCTCCTTATTTCCCACGGATCTCCTCTTTTCCCAAAAAGTGTGACGAGACGACTGCTGCTCTATATTAATTTAACCAAATACTTTATTAGTTTATTACATATTTTTTAATTTGAGATTTTTGCATTCACAATGCTAATTTTATACAATACTAAATAATAATACTAGAAAAAAATCGACTTGCACTAGATCAATTCCTTCCCGTTTCTAACCTGTTCATTAATCTTTGGCGACTAATTATCTTCCATAGCTCAGGAACAACGTGTCACGTATTAAGGCCAGTATATTCGAAATTGACATAAGTCAAAAATAGTTTTGATTCAACAATAAACAATCAAATATTCTTTATTTTGAGCAGATATAAATATATGTTGAAGTTTCATAAACGATTGATTATTTTACGGTTTAAATACGATATTCGTATCTTCACTTGACTATAAAATTATGCAAAGACAAAGAATTTTTTTATTTTTTTTTTATTATTTTTTTTGTATATTACTTGAAGTTTATTAATCGCTTATTCACGAATAATATGTATATAAAAATAGGTAATGACATATAGAAGAATATTCAACGGTTACTTTTTTTAAAAGTGACTTTATGCTCAAAGTAACAACAAAAACATTGAAAAAATGAAAAAGTGAGGTTATTTTCATTACTCTTCACACGTAAAGAAAAAGACAGAGACAAATTTTTTGGAATATACTGGCCTTAAACTAAATTGCATATATCACAATCTAAAGTAGGTATATGCTTTTTAATAACGTAAACCATAACCCAACATATGAACACCAACAACAATCTAATATAGGTACCTACTCTAAAGAAGATAAAATCAGTTAAAACTTTTAATGAGTTTCACCGAAACAGTTTATCCTCAGAAAGATAAAAGAATGAAACTCCTAGGGAGGGCTTTACAAAGTCCTACCCTATCACGATACTGATATTATTAAAGAATAGTAGATTGTTATATAAGGGTCAAAAGGAAGCAAAACCCATTCGAGATATTTAGACGCCCGAGCATAGCGAGGGCGGCTATAGTTCGAGGATGGAATTGATGACTTTTACCCGTGTTTAACACTCTACTTTTCATTTCGAATATAAGGAAAGTAAAAAAATCGTAGTTTTTTCCAAAATGTTTATTAATAATAACATGTAGCTGGTACCTTATACTTATTATACCTATTTAAAATTAATCGAAAAATTAGAACAATTATATAGTGTTTACATTGTTTAGCACTTAATGTGCTCTTGAGCATAGAGTACTTGCTCCATAGAGTGGAAGGCAGTATTTTCTTTGATAATCCACTGAAATACGTGAGAAATACTTTTTCTGAAAATGATTTTATTTTGTTGTTTGCTCGTCTCTTCATAAAATCATTGTACGCATTTAAGTATTTTTCCTTCGAAACTTCTGGCAAAAGATTTTATATTATTTTGTTTGCCTCGTTTGTTACTGAATCCGGGGTCAATATTTCAAAATCGCTTGATGAACTAATTTTTAGTAAATATAAAATCAACTCAACACACACAGCTCAAAGTCACAGAGTATAGTATCCCGCCATTATTTTATAGTTTTTCTTATTTTGAATTTGGAACACGCCGCGTCGCCGGCCGCTCCGCCCAATATTTTTAATTTTGCACTGGCTGGTTATACCATGTTTCATTTTTGTTCGTGAATGCGCCCTATCTATTTTTTTTAAACAATTACCAATGAGGTAACTCTATGGTTGACTATGTTACCAAATTCAGTTCTATTTTTAAATTTTTTTTACTCCCTAGGGTGGAACGAAGAGTTTTGGACCCGCTGCTCAGTTTAAATATACATCACTTTCCGAATATGAGAAATGAAAAAGTAATTTGTACTCCAGCCCAACCCGACTTCAATAGGCGTGTTTTTATTATTACGAATATTATTTCTTGCTTTTTAGAGATAGGTTTTTTGAAGTTGGTTTTTTGTTTATTAAACAATTTTTTTAATGTCCCTACTGCTGGGGCACAGGCCTTTCTTATGGGTGGATAAGGAGGATGTCTCGACGCTAATTGCAGACAAATGACAACTAGAATCTACAGTACCGCTCCACAATATATAGAGAATACCACACTTTCAGGAGTGAAAAAAACCGGCCAAGTGCGTGTCGGGCCACGCGCCGTAGGGTTCCGTAGTTACCTTATACCATACCATATTTAATACCACCTATCATTTTTCGTCTGTAAAAATAACTTTGTTTTTCACAGTGTTGGTATGAATGACAAAGTTATATTTGCGGTTTTGAAAAATGTACTATATCTCAAAAACTATTTACTATATCTCGTTCAAACTAATTTTGGTTGAAAGTGCTTATTAAGATCTACAGCATATATTTTTTTATATTTTTCATTTTCTTATTTCAAAAGTTAAAGGGGGGGGGGGGGACACACACATTTTACCACTTTGGCGGTGTATATCTTCCAAACGGTTGACTTTGAGAAAATGTTGTTTTAGAAACCTCAATGTCATTTTTAAAGATCTATCTATAAACACCCAATACGTGTTGGTTTGAAGAAAAAATTTTTTTTTAGTTTCAGTTCCATGTATGGGGAGCCCCCCCTTAATCTTTTATTTTTCTTAGTTTTGTATTAAATTCATTAAGCGGTTTACAGAATTTCGGAATAAAGTGGCTGTGACATACGGACAGACAGACAGACAGACATGACGAATCTATAAGGGTTCCGTTTTTTGCCATTTAGGCTAAGGAACCCTAAAAACCCCGCACCCCACGCCACGTCATCGATGCCCTGTCAACTTGGCCACACGAGTAAATAAACGTAAACTGAACAGAGTACAAGCTGCCTAAAACGGTCCGCTGTAGGTACACTCATACATAGCGCGGCGATGTGTGCGTGACCTCTCACCGATGGTGTAAAACTCACGCCGCCAGGGTAAAAACTGGTTTGCACCGGCTCAGTTGCGGTATAACTGACAAGGCCGCTAAGTGCTATACCACCTTAAATTTTGTCTTCGAGAATACACTAATGTGACAAATGACAGTTGGATTTGTCAAATTATTGACTTGGAGAAAAAATACGAGTCGTGCATTCAACCAGTCGTGATCGTGACAAAGAATTTGTTGAAAAATTAATTATTAGAAGAATGGTAGAAACCATATTTCAGTGTGTAAAATAAAACGAATTTTAAATACATTAGTGTTTAATAAAATACACAACTCCTGCGCCGTGTGTATTAATAATTCGGGGAAAAAAAGGATATTTCTTTTTTTTTCGTATCCAAAAAATAATGTGCAGCAAGTATTCGTTCGTTTCGTCCAAATACACATTTTATTATGGACTTGACTTTTTTTTTTCTCCCTACTACCTATTTTTTAACTTGCGACAGGTGTCAACCCTTTGAGAATCGGTATAAGTTTTGAGAGCTTGTACTCTGTTCCGTTTATTTACTCATGTGACTTGGCTGAGTAATCCCACTATTAGTAATTACGGTAAAGCTCCTTCTGACTTACCTCGGCTGATGATAGGCTTATTTCAAGTCCGTCTGGCTAGCTACCACCATCTCTCTGTCTAACGCCATAACAACAATTTAAAAATTGTTGTGTTCCGGCAGTTAAATGTAAGATAGTTAGTTCCCCAGTGATGAGGATTCCGGGTGTAGTGTGCTTCCACCTTCAGCCTTATCGTCACTTAGCATCATGTAAGGTAAATGCCAAGCACTATCCTGTTGGTTGTACATAAAAAAAACCTACCAAATTAGTATTCAGTATTCAGTATTTTATTGCATACCATAAAGTAAATACATAGGTGGTAATTTTATAGAAAGAGAACATTATGGACCCAGTAGGGTATAGCAATTGAAGGAAGGAGAAGAGGACGCCTTATTAATAAAACAAATTACAATTTTTAGTATTTCAAAAATACATAGTTTTGAATTGTGTATGGTCACATATAAGTCACAATAGATATAAGTAGTATGGTATCGTTAAGTATATAAGTATAATATTATTCTATTATTTAAGTTTATATTGAGTAAGTATGTATATCTTTAGGCATTTATTTTATCATTCAAATACTTAACAGGCTACAGAAAAATAAGGTTCCTAGCCACAGAAGAGAGCTGTTACAAACGGCAAACCCGTAATGGTGCTTCAGTCTTGGAGCTTCCGATCCGATTTCGTATCGTAGTCGTGTCAGCATCGTTATCGCCACATATAAAAGCAGCAACCGCTCAGTGGCTCTTTGAAAGTTCGTAGCACCGTAGACGGTAGGATTATCGCGGTTGCTTATAATTTAATTTCGAATCTTCGGCGTTATTTGCGGGCGAGTACGACTTTTAATATCAGTAACGAGCAGGTACATTGATTTTATAATAAACTTTGAGGGCATGTTCTTTGTTTAATTTAAATTATTTTTGGGGTTGCTTGATTGTGGGTTTTCAAATTAGTACTTTTACTTATCTAGTCCCTTTGCATATTGTTGGTTTACTGGCAAATACTTTCTACGCTGATGAAAATGCGAGATTAGATTAGACTTTATTTTAACACCAAGAGAAACATACATATAAAATAAATTACAATAAAACTTACAGTGCTAAATATAGCAACCTTATCGCTAAAAGCATTTTTTTTCAGGCAACCAGGGATATGGAGATATTAGATGAATAAAGAGTGGGGTGTAAAATGGCTCGCACGGAACAAAGTAATTAATTAAAAAGCGACAGTCATAAATATACATAAAATAATATGACGTGATAAACTTACATAGACAAGAGTTAAACATACAAATTAGTGATGTATTCCGTTCTTCATAATCATAGCAGACTTTAAATTATCCTTTCGGATTTTTTTTATCCACAACGGTAGTGCTTGGCCTTCACCTCACCTGATGTTAAGTGAGGATAAGGTGGAAAGTGTAAGCGCACTACACCCGGAATCCTCACTACTGAGAAATTAGCTATCTTACCTCTGACTGGCAGAACACAACATTTTTTAAATTGTTGTTATGACTTCAGATTTTGGTAAGATAGTGGTAACTAGCCAGGCGGACTTGAAATAAGTCCTGCCACCAACCAAACCGAGTACAAATTGTAACCCCTTCCTATATGAGAATCGGACCCCTGCGTCTTACAAAGGCTGGCGAACCACTAAACCAGAGAAGTGGTTAAATGGATATAGGCATGGGCGTTGGCAGCAGGGCACAAGGGGGTGTACTTGCACCCTCTAGTCAAGGACAAAATACATAAAAAAAATAAGTTACTATTTGGATAAAAACTGAAGGCGTCTAGTTTGCTGTCAAATTTGTTCATCGCCTTGTCAATAAATTCAGTATCCTCCCTATTAAGTTACTAGTAGAATCTGTCGACGCTTCAACTTCACCGCACCTCCCTGAAAAATATCCTGACGGCGCCCATGGATATAGGCTTCCTGCATATCGTATTATTCTATACTTTCCTTCCATGTTAGGCTCTCCCGCGCCACACGCATCCAATTTCAATCATCATGGTGCCTTCCTGATGTCATCCACCCAGCGTGGTGGAGGCCACGCGTTTTTGACCATGGTCACCACGTTTTTCTGGTCCACAGATCTTGATCCGTCTGGACTATTTCGATTCCTATCTCTCGAAGAATAATAAAACTCTTCAGTTCAAAATGTTTTATAATTAAGAAGTCAAATCCAATCAAAGTGATATTATAATAAGTCAGTATTGTTGACCTATGAAGTTTATCTATTGGAACTGCTCACAGACACGAACCCTGTTATATCTTGACGAGAACCACATCAGTATGCAAAGCCTCGGAAAGGTTAATCCTTTAATTTCCATACGTAATACCGTACAGGCAGAACCAAAACATGTCTGCGCATGACATGCTCGGAAAACTATCGTAGCACGAAAAGCTATCGAAAAAAAAACGCGCGAAAAAAAATTACGCGTGAAAAAAAATCGGTAGAGTAATTTTGTATGGGAAATTTGAACAGTGCCATTTACTGCAGAAAAGCGAAATGAAATTTCTAATAGAAAATTCAAAAAATAAACTGTAAGTCCTATCCTAGGTACTTAATATTATATATGTGAATATTTGTGGCTTTGGATGTTTGTTCCTCAATCACGCAAAAACTGCTGAACGGATTTGGTTGAAATTTGGCACACAGATAGTAGATAGCCTAGATTAAAATAGCACTACGCAGGTAAAACCACGGGCGGCCGCTAGTAAAACTATAAATATCTACATTAGCATCCTTACTATACCAAAGCATAACTGCTTTTTACCACGAAACCCCAAAAAGATTCTCTTTCAGATAAAAATAGACAGAAAACAAACCAAACATCAAAAGGGAACAACTCATTATGGCATTTTCTTTTTTAAATTCGACGTCGGCTCTGCACTTTTCTATATAATTTTGAGGGTAATGATATGTTCGGAGCAAATAAGGGCTGGTTTTGTGTAAGCAAGCAAATTACAACGTCGATGTTGGTGCACGGAAAATGGCAATCAGAGCGGTGTACGCCCTGGCGGATGAGCACAAGCGATTTTAAAATAGCACATAGTTAAATATATATTTTATACTCACTTTAAACATTTCTGCGGTGGTGTCGTGTGAGGCGGGTCGTTGCGTTCCCTCCAATATGGTTGAGCAAAACGATGACTGATTCATGCGTCATGCTCCTGAACGGGTGCTGCCAGTGGAAATGGGTCTGCTTTTGTCTGCTTGTATTAAGGGCGTCGTATATAAATCATTTTTCTGTTTAATATTGTCTGTATGTATGGCACTCCTTAGTCAAAACAAAATCATAACGGATGGGTCTACTTCTGACTGCTTTTTAACGCATATTGAATTGTTTTTTTTACAGCCTAGACTGAATAATGACGTTATATGGTTTAAATTCATGCGAATACAACAAAAAACAAACAAATTACAATTTACTATTTATTACTACTAAAACAATTATACTACTATACAATTATGAATCCTATCCTGCCTTAACAGTTAAAAAAAAGCACAAACAAGAAAACTAGGCTGAATGAACAATGACTCCTTTGATCAAAAGAAAATAAAAGTTAAAATGTGCCATGCCATTTCATTGCAAATTGCAAATCCTATCCTCCTGTGGTTTACACCACACACATCAATGTGCAGCGTTGTCTGCATTGCGGGGAATTATGGCCTTCGGTCATACCTGAACATTACCCACCCCGACCTCTCCGATGAAATCACTGTACCATTAGTTCCTTAAAAAATACACTTTTCGCCATTAGCAAATTCAGTATGCAGTTTACCTATTTCATTTTAGAGTTCCGTTGACACTTCATTAAATATGATATTTTAGCATTATAACAAAGAAGAATAAAATTATTTACGGCTGTTTTATACCTATGGTTAAGGATGAGAAATAATGATGATTTTTGGATATCAGATAATAAGAAAATATTAACAACCACACGTGTAAGAAATAATGTGAAACAGAAACGAAAGTCGGATCAAACTAATGAGATAGCTAAAATACACAGTTCTTTTAAAGTCGTTTTACTTGGTAAGCAACCTGATCGCAAACCTAATTTCAATGAGGCGGCGATTCGATTTTACAAGCGATTGTCGATATAAAGTCGCCTGCCAAATAGCTCCAAGTAGATACCCCATTATCAATAAAAAACTTAAAAACATATTCTGTTGTAAGTAAATTAAATGTCTATATAGAAAGAAGACTCACTTTGCGGTAGGTACCAAATAAATTGACGAAACGTACTCCCCGCGCTCGTAATGTATCAAATTTACATCTATGTTATTAGAGGAGATTGCTCCCAATTTTTCAATTTGCCTCCACGACTGACTGCGGTATTTTGATTTCCTCCAATTAGAGAATGAAACGATAATTCTTTTTTCGAATACGAAGGTTTTTGTAAGTATTGAAGATAACGTTATTTTGTTTTTTTTACGAATACTCATTAATTAGTGTTTTGTTTCATGAACTTTGACTTTGTAATTTCTCTCATTATGGGAAGGCAAAGGTATACATGTACCTATGACACCAAAGTAGTAATATAATTATCATCAGTTAGTCATTAATCCACTAGGAATCAATTGTTGATAAAATTTTCATCAATCACATTTTTTAACCGACTTCAAAAAACAAAAAAAGGAGGTTCTCAGTTTGACCTGTATGTATGTAAAACCGACTTCAAAACCCCACTCTACCTCTAAAAAGCAAGAAATAATATTTAAATCACTAGATACGCATTATCATTGTAATAAAACACGTCTATTGAAGTCGGGTGTCTTGTGTTTTGAAAGAATTCTAACAGCCCCTGTTAGAATAAAAAAAAGTTGTCCTCCAGCCCCACCCGACTTCAATAGACGTGTTTTATTACAATGATAATGCGTATCTAGTGATTTCAATATTATTTATTGCTTTTTAGAAGTAGAGTGGGGTTTTGAAGTCGGTTTTTTTGTTTTTTTAAAACATTTTTTTAATGATTAGGCAAGCTCTTGCCTAATCATTAAATTTGTCGGGAAACACAGACGGCAAGGGGTTCGACTCTCTGGCGGTACGGATGATAAAGTTTGAAGCAAAACGCTTAGTGTATTCACCAAAAACAGTGGCGTAGTAAAACGCCACTGTTTTTTGGTGGATATTCTAAAGACCAATCGGCTTACCTTTTAAAATCCCATCCCCATCGATCCATTATAACATGTCATTACTTAATTTTTTTCGCCATTTCGGTAAGATTAATTAAAAATAGCTACAATAATTTTTTATGAATTTCTAAGTATTTAATTGTCTACTTTAAAAACACTCGCGTGCGCGCCGCGCCCCGCGTGCAAGGAATATCAAATCAATTTTCGTACAAAATCTCCTTGAGGCAAGCCGACGTCCTTTAGCTTCCTTTTTGCACTGTGTCTTGGCGCGGTTGCCAAGGGCAACGGTTGATTGTTATTACTCTGTCTCTTTCTCACCAACGCAATACAGTCGCGTGCCTTTCGGTTGAAAATGGTGAAAGGCAAGCCGGCCGGCTGTGGCTTAAGTTTTCTCTCTCTTTCTATTTGAAGCGATTTTAACGTTTCTTTTCTCTTTCTGTTATGAAGAGACGAATAAGTTTTAAGATGCAAAATAAACAAAATAAGAACGATAGAAGAAAATACATCGCAAAATAGATATTTTTATTTAGAAGTATAATAGTACGTTTCCGCCATTATCATTGTTTATGTGAGTGTTTGGAACGTGATTAGTTTTTATCAAAATAGTGAATTAGTGAGTGAGAATCGATACTTTTTCCTGGTTTTTGTTTATTTTAATGTGTTTATCTCATGTATTTGTTTATTGCGGTAAGTTTTATTTGCCATAATGGCTTTAATTAATATGGATTGTCGTTTAAGTGACTAGCGCTGCGAAACATTGTTTTCCAAACTTAGTTACGAAGTTATGGTTACGTTAGCAAGATGGGTTTTTTTAAACATTTTCAATATAATACATCTTTCTACGATAAGGATGACAAGCAGTTACAAACTCAATAAAATGTTTTGTTTTCCATGATTATTATTTCTGATTCCAACTCAGTATAGAGTAGCGCGGGCTAGACTGTCACTATTTTATCAGTGCTATTTTGCATGGTGAAATTGAGGCCCTAACTTCTGAAGAAACGCGTGAAGCTTGCACCACGCGGTGGTGTTTTTTTGGTCCGGATTACCTTCGCCATATTTCGACCCCTCGCCACTGCTGTGTATGGCTACTTTTTATAGTCTTACTTTTATCTGTGGCAATCAAACTAAGCTGTAGAACACGACAATAGCTAAACTATGTGGTAAACCTCGAAAAATAAAAAATATCAACTTTGAAGATATACAAATAAAGGTTACGGCGGGTTGCGATCTGTAAAACAACGGCAAACGGTAACCTTTTTGGTGATTTAAATGTTCTACGGGCTACTGTACTATAAGAGCTTATGAGACTGTACAATTCACCGTTTAAAATGCCAGTAATTAAAAAGCTACCTACATCCGAAAAATAAATGAATTAACATCCTTTTGCTTAATCTTTAAATACTGTTCCAACAAAAATACAATTCGATTGAGTCAACGTTAAAAACATTCGATTTTCAACCGTTTCTCTACCCCGAATTCGTTAGGATAAAACCTTCAAATAAAAAGCTGCTAATCAAAAAAGGCCCGGGCATCTCTTGGCCGCTTCAAAATAAATAATAAAAAAAAAAGTTTTGTGTAAAATGGCGCGGTTTTAATGCTCACTCAAACACGGGGAAAGTCTAATGGAAACCACTGAATTTTAATCCGCTCCTAACTCCGTTATTAAGGAAACTTTTTGAATGGTATCTGTATTCACAATGGAATACTGTAGTACCCATTGTCAGCTTATTTGAGGAGTGATTTTTTTTACGAAAAGAACATTACGTAGGATGTTTGTGTCTGTGTAGCGAAAAATTCTTGAGATTTCTTTTGTTTAACTTTTTTTTTTATTTAGGTACTTTAAAAACACAAGATACCAACTATGGAAGATTGTTCAGGTCGTATCAACATCAACAATTTTTTTATGTCCCCACTGCTGAAGTAATGGCCTTCTTATGGGTGCATTAAGCAGAATGGGCCATACATAACCCACCGCGTAGGCCCAATGAGGATTGGTGGGTGTAAAGAACTGCAAATAAAGCCGGGACCAACGGCTTAACGTGCCTTCCGAAGGAACTGATAAATTTTTGGTCACCCATCCCATGACCGACCCTTGCGAAAGTTGCTTAACCTCCGCAATCGCAAGGCCACTGCGCCGCTGAGGTCCTCAGTTTTGTATGGCTAATGAAAAATAAGACTTTAAGCTCAGGTCGGTTATTTATACGTAAATCATAATTAAAAAATACATTAGTATTTTCATTATACACTGTCAGATATACCTAATTACGGTAATAGGCATTGTTGACTATATTTTTTTTTTATGTTACATAAATTCCCCCCAAAAAAAAGAAACATTTGTATAAGAATTATTACGCTAGCATGAAAACTGCCCGAGATATCACAGTTTGAAATGCACAAAATTGGACTCACCCGAAAACGCTCCATACTAACGGCTACCAAGTTATGACGTCACGCCTTCCTACGTTGTATGCAACGCGTAGGAAATTTGTTCGGCAGCTATATTAAATATTGTGTTTATCAAAATGGTTTCTTTGACAAATTTGCTCTAAATTTTACGGACTAATTAAATGTATTATTTATTTTAACAAATTTACACTTTTTAAATGGACTTGTCCACCCAACTTTGAAGGGTCATAAAACAAATAATACGCAATATATAAAACCAAGAAGTATACAAGCTACTCCAAAAGTTTGATATGTTTACGATTTTTATTAGTATTTCGTTATTTTATTCATAAGTCAACATCCCTATTATTTAAATTTGTGTATTACCTCTATTCACAATACTCCAAAAGATTAAAACCTAACAAGATGGTTTACAACGATAAAATTATTAGCTTACATTTTTATATTTAATGACAGTATAAAAGCACCAAACAAAAACTTATTCAATCTACTTCCGCTTCAACTTATGTTTGGCGAAGTACAAAGTTGTTCCGAGAGTTGGCCAACTTCTTGGACAAAACCCGGAGCAATGATTATAGAATCTGTGCGATCTAGGCAGAAGCACCGCTTTGAACATATTCCTACTAATATACAATTAGAATGTTTCTTTTAAGGTGGTACCAAATGATGTAAATACTTAAACAGGTGATAGTGCTACTTAAACTGAAAAACTTTCTCCAAGGAACATAGTCGAAGAACGCTTTTTTACGCCTTTCCATAGTATATCGGTCAGCTGACTAATACAGTTTATATGAGAATATTAATTTTTTTTTCGTTTTTAGACATATGTTCCTTGGTGAAAGTTGTTCAGTTTAAGCAACACTATCACCTGTTTATGTATTATCACATCTTTGGTAACACCTTATATTTTTGGATGTTTAAGGTGCGGGCACATTAATTGTCTGACGCCACGTCTTAACACGTGTTAACACGCCGTCAGATGACATCGGTTTTCATAGTAAATGTATGCACTAGGTTCACACTTATAACACGTCCATATAGAAATACGGCGTGTTAATACGTGGCGTCAGACTGTCAGACAAATGTGCCCGAACCTTTCGATGTATAGATGTTTAGATATTCAAATATTGAGATGTTTAGATATTTAGACATTTAAATGTTTATACTCTGTTCACCGAATAGTACGAAGAACTCGATTTCGCCCATGATTGGTTACAGATACTACGCATAGGCCGTGCTCACATAGGAGTCAAAATTAGTCATTCTCGCATTTCGTGCAGTCCAGAAATTTCACGTTCCCAGCTTTTGTATTTTAAACTAAATAAAATAGATTGGTTATATATAATAGTAAATAATTACTATTGATCATTATTTTACAATAGTAAATAAATACTATTGATCATTATTTTTAATTTTAGATTTTAGTTAATTGTTTATTAAAATAAAAGCTTGCATTTAAAAACTAGTTTCAATCGTATTAAGTTCTTACTTTTTTAGAATTTGATGCAAAAGTAAATTAACTGTTTATTATATATTATAGTGCTTAATTACCTACATCTAATTTTTTATTTAAGTTTTCAAAATGTTACTTGGTTAAATATTATCCTTGTTGTTTTTTGTACATGACTACACAGTATGGACAGCCCTTATAATTTTAGGCCAGATAAACGACCCCTTGAGCGATGCGATCACCTTTCTTGTCCTTGTCATTTGAATAGAAAGGTGGAATAGAGTAGACCGCTATACTAGCCCGTTTCGGTGAACAAAGTATAGATGTTTCTTAGCAAAATATTGCTTGTCGATTGACGTCACAAAATATCAAATTTTTTGCATGTTCATCCTGAGTAACTATAAATTTATTCTTCACTTTTAGTGAGGCAATCAGACTTTACATTTAGTGCTAACATGGCCTGAAATTGCCTGTACCATTTGTCTACGTGTGCGTGCGCGGAAAGCCGTGTTGTTCTGAGTGTCTTTACTGTCTACTTTATATAATGTGGCTGGAGGGAGTCTCGAGAGACTGACTGCTAACAGAGAAACTCACTCCCCTCAACAAAAACATCTTGTTATCTCATTTACTCATTTTTAGAAGTAAGAACTTTTTTTTTGTTCAATTATGCTTCAGGATTCTTCCTTCGATATTAGTACTATTAACACATGTAGTATCGCTTGCATGTATCACCACTTAGCACGTTATTTTAGAGTATTAACCTAAAAAACCTAAAAAGAGAAGGTATTTGATTTAGAATTGACAGATATTTTGACATTTCCGGCTCGAATTCTCATCGCCGCCATTCGGTGCCAACCTTTTCATTCGCTTTTCGTGCTTCGCCACGGACGCACGCATACAATCTCAAAGTGAGAATTCTTCAGAATTATATTTTATACAGTGAAAATTTAATTATACTTAGTTAAAATGCTTCGTGCAGAAAGGAAAAAAGTTTTCAAGACGGAAGAGGACAAGAAGAAGAATACAAGATGGAGAAACACTATTAAATGCGTAACTGCCATTTTGGGCTTTTACCGTTTACTTGGCTTGAACGCGTAACTGCCAGACTGGGCTTTTACCGTTTACTTGCCTTAACTGCATAATTGTTTGCTTACCTTTATGAATGCGTAACTGCCATACTGGGCTTTTACCATATATATTTATTTTACTTTAATGTACATGAGTACAAAAAGAGCGGACTTAATGCTAATAGCATTCCCTCCCAGACAACATTGTTTGCTGAGATTTAAAAATGCGTAACTGCTACACTGGGCTTTTACCATTTGATTATTTAATTTGTCTGACACGAACTTACCATACTGGGTACTTTCTGTCATAAGGCATGTGTCTAATAAGGCATGAACCAAATATCTTTTGCACTCGAAATAGTCACACTGGACTATTTCACCGCATAGATAGGTCAGACAACGCAACTGCAACAAGTGCAGCAACTCAAAGTGCCCCTGATGACGCGACAGTGTAAAAAGCAAGCTGCCCTCAAAGGTTACCATGTTGGAACCGTTGCCGAGCACCAATCGGGTGACTCCGTCGTCCGCCGAATTCGCCGCCATCCGCTTTCCAGCCAGGCGGCTGCTCTGCTGGAGCTGCAACAGCAGCCCTGACAACAGCTTAGTTCATCAGGTATGAATTTTGATATCATAGATATCCTTGGTGTTGCGTTGATCCCAACGGAATAATAGAGTACCATCGGTACTGAGATAAATTTCTGGCTTGCAAAATGTATATAATATAATTATGTATGATTTTATTATACACATTGTTACAACTGTAACGAAAAACTGCCAGTCTAACGTTCATAAGCAGAGCTATAAATAAATGCTAAAATTTATCAACTTCATGGAACCAGATAATAAGTTATACAGCAACTAGCTGATACCTGATATTTCACAATTTTTATGTGAAATAGCTTCTATTAATATAGGTACGCCTAACATGAGCCTGCTGATAGAAATTTCAATAAGAAATTGAATAATAGAATCCATACATTTTGTTATCCATAAATGCAGTTTTAATAAGTAAAAACTTTAAACATTTGCCTTAACTAGGAGATCCTATGTTTCAGGCTTATAATTTATGTTTAATCACTAACTAATTAGTATGTTTATTTCTAAGCTATGCCCTTGTAAAATGTAAAAATTACCTGTCTATTAATTTTCAAATTGAATTTGTGTGTGTAAAACATAAATTGATTGATCTTAATGATAATGATTCTGATGTGTAGAAATTATTAGCCAAGTGAATATATTATAGTGATAATGAAGCTTAAGGAGCAGCTTTCCAATATAGAACACCTTTTTTATGACAGTAATTTAAGACTTATACATTGTATAAAGGGGCATTGCAACATTCATTTGTTGTGCACAACATACATTTTATTATAAACAGAAGGTATATGGTCAACTCAAGTGTAATTGATGCTGTCCACTTAAAAGGCCACCAACAGTTGAGTCGAATATGAATGATGCATTGGCCACAGGCCTGAGGTTAACGATATTGATCAACGAAAAAACTGTAAGTAAACCGGGCGCAGTACTTAAATAAAACATAAATTTTAAAACTGATTTATTTGCTGGTACATTTTGTTTTAAAACAATTTAAACTTGAAAACAACAAACGAAACATGCAGCCAGGTATACCATATGCTTAATTCCGACGGCAAACGAATATCCAGACGCGGCGACGAAGCCCCATCAACGATTTCTTTCGTCGATAGCAGCAGACCCGCAGGCGGCCGTTACGGTCCATCGAAACAGTTGCCGAGGAATCGAGGATATATTCGTCAACATTCACATTCGATCATCGTACGCGGGGTAAGGATACTCGTAAGGATCTGGTGCAGCATTTATCTGTATTTAGCGAATACAGGCAGTGGTCGCCAACTATAGGCACATAGGCGTCCACATAGTTGTTTGGTCTAAATTCGACATGAGTAAAAATACTATTTTCACTGCGCTAGGAGAGCACCAAGATTATTATTATTTTCTTTTATACTCACTCGTACTCACTTGTGCCATCTCCAGAGATATATATTAAATTCTAACATTAATTTGACTAAAATTCGGGCGAAATACATAACAGCCACATAATACGTATGTAATTTAGTGACAGACAATAATTTGTCAACTACACATTAAGTTGAAGGTTCAACATCTCTGTTCGAGAAAAAATGTTTTATCAGGTTGTCATATCGGGTTTAGTTAAAATCTAACAGAAGTCATATTAGTATAAACTGTAAAAACGTTATCCTATAATAAGAATAAAAAATGCTTATTGTTTATAACAAAACACATTCTAGAAATCCCAGAAGTCGCATTATTATAAACAGTATAAAAGTTAACCTATATTGAAAATAAGAAATGGTTATTGTTTGTAAGAAAACAAGAAGAAAACAAGAATACAACATAGAAGTCTTTGCATTTTAGAAATCCCATCAACTTTATGGTTTTAATATTGGAAAAGTAATAGAAATATGCGAATTTAAATTCTTAACTTTTGGGTATTGTAGTGCCCATATTTTTACAAAATTTATGCCGCCGGCTACGACTTCTTAGACAGCATTATCTCCCTGTTATATTGGACATAATATTTACTCTAACAATGTGTCTCAGAACATTTTTTAAAGAATTGAGATACACAATAAATTTAAACACATTTTTTTATACAGCTACCTTCACAACTTTCCATTAAGGTCTTTTACAAGAAAAACATTCACAAAACTGCAAAATAAATTATGACTATTAATCATAAAATATTATGTATTAAACCTGTAGATACCGGTATAATATTATATTTTACTTTATTTAGTTGAATGTCATCGATACTTACACCGAATTAGAGAAGACATAGTTGTGGAAAATTTTTCTCTGGTACCTCTCAACAACGGGGTAGACTGGGGGACACTTGTGGCCAGGAATCAAAACATTGAAAAATAATTGCATATAAATTATCTAGCTAGAACATGTAGCTTATTATATTTTCATTGCCTTTTTTATGATTGTATTCGGTGTAAAGTATTCTAGTCGTTATTATTTGATTCACTTATTCAAAAAATTATTACCAGTTTTGGTATTTTCGGATTGAAATTGAGTAAATTCGAATGCAAGTCGAATAAGTTGGAGAAATAAAATATAGTAGAAATATTTTTCTTGATTCCTAGCATTTGGATCCCAAAGCGATTATTTTTTAATTTTAGATTTTAGCATTCACAACGCTATTTTTGTTTAGTGCCTATTTTATTTACAAAGATAATTTTGTCACTATCAATCGAACAAGCTATTATTTTTATTCTTTTATACCAGTTTCTTAGTGTTACAATTCTGCCATCATGATCGTCACAATTTTAAGCCTTGATACCCATTGTTTACATGCAATATAGTGTCTATTAAAGTACTAACATCCTATAACTTCCAATTCCAGGGACGGAAATTCATCGCACAAATAGACTGGTTTGTACAACATTATCAAGGTGATATTATTTTACAGGTATATTACTATGTTATTTAAGCTTGTATGTCTGCTGATACTATTAGAAAGTACAGAGCTTGGTTATAAAAATGGTTCGATTATTCACCAAATAACAATATAGACATAATAAACACAGAAGTGTGTAACACAATTATTAGTATTATTTAATATTGGATTCATTATTGATTTCACAATATGAGCTAATCTCAAGGTTTGGTATCGAATTTAACTACGCCTTGGCGTAGACTTACATTGCTCAAATACAATGGATATCTTAGATTTCTTATTACTATTTATTAAATATTTTCCAATTAGTTTTTTTTCTAACTTTTCTAACTTAAAAAAAAAAAAAAAAGTTTCACATTACCTTGCCTACACAGGTACCTTGCCTATTGCACATAGAATGAAAACAATATAATCTATTAATTATTTGTTTACTTCAAGTATGAAACATGAATTCTTCTTAGTTTGACATAAACCATTCTATAGTTACCTTCTTTTTCGATAATGCTACATATTATTATTATAATAAACATTTCATAATCACTTCTTTTTATTTATAAATATAAAATAAAAATAGTAATACATATTAAAAAAGAAAAAAAAAAGAAATGAAATTCTTATATGTAGAATAGATAATGGATTACTGAAATGTAAAATTCAATGATAGTGGAGTAGACTCAAATCCATGGTAACCAGTTTTAGCACTCGACGTACGCCGATACCTATATAGGTATGTTATGGCTATGTAGCCATAACATTTATTTTTTTATTATAGAAATTCCACGTAACACGGCGGAATGGTAGATGATTTCACTATCTTTGCAAGATATCATCGATTAATGATAATTAAACTGAATTTCCCTAACGAATCTTGCTTATTTTTTTTTTTGGTTCCAACCATCTATATGTACTATATTTGCTACCAAAACATTAAGAATTATGTTAAATGTGACTGATTTTCTTTTTTAAATTTAAAAGACTAATTACACAAGAGATGATATTTCCATTTTCTTATATAATGCTTTAAACATCTACATGTGTTAATAGTACTAATATCGAAGGAAGAATCCTGAAGCATAATTAATGATTAAACGAACTTACCTGTAAGTGAAGTTCTATCATAATTATGCGAAGGATTCTTCCGAAGATATTAGTATAGAGTCCCACCCTCCCTACTGCTTATTGTTAATTACAATAAGTGTTCACCCACTGAAGAAAAAGAGGAAATATCATACGATTTGTACTTTAAACTAAATGAAAAGGTTGGCACCGAATGGCGGCGATGAGAATTCGAGCCGGAAATGTCAAAATATCTGTCAATTCTAAATCAAATACCTTCTCTTTTTAGGTTTTTTAGGTTAATACTCTAAAATAACGTGCTAAGTGGTGATACATGCAAGCGATACTACATGTGTTAATAGTACTAATATCTTCGGAAGAATCCTTCGCATAATTATGATAGAACTTCACTTACAGGTAAGTTCGTTTAATCATTAATTTTACTTTTATTATTTTTGGCCACATATTTTTGTCATGACTTAACTATGTACCCTATTTGTTTGTCTATTTTGATGACAAAATTACTAAAAAAGGTTTTTAGTTACAAACACGGTTGTTTTGTTTAAACACAACTCATAAATTACTAACTACGTAGTTACATATCCCCCTCGCCCATCTGTCCTCGATTAAGCGGGGGCCACTTCAGCCACTTTGTAACCTTTGTATTCGTATTCAGCAGAAGTGGTGCTCTTCGTAGAATAAGAATTGTAGACTAAACAACGTCTTCTTGAATAATTTTGCTCTGTATCGAGTCAGTCTCAAGTCAATCTCCAAATCGATAGCTTGTTGTACTTAACCCGGCGCCAATGACGTGAAAATAATTTCAAAGACGATGACCCCGGGTCATAATGACCCAAATTTCATCTATAATTTTTCAGGAAATTAAACAAGTCATCTTATATTTAATTACTGTCTATGTATAAAGGGTTCTTTACTGAGCTAATAAAACAAAAATAAAACGAATACATTATATAAACCAAATTTTTATTAAATATTTAACAGCACATGCAAAATCATCTATAAAAACACAACGTGTCTATATTTTTAGTTTTTGGTAAAGACTTCTTAGTAATAATAGGAATTAACAATATTATCTTGTAATAAAAAGATCAAATCAACTTCTTATTATGTAGATACAATGATGGTAGATGCCTATGTATTCCCCAATAGTTATAACTTGGGCCTTTTTAAGGCTAGAGTGAATAGGCTTTATCTAAGTGAGCATGCTCCATCGTAGTCTACATCATCACTTAACACCAGGTTTGATTGTGAACTGTGTGTGCACTCCGCGAGTGCCGGCAGAAGTGAAAACTTGAATATTAACGTTGTGCATTTTTGATATTTTGGAATGGTTAGGGAATAATTTAGCACGAATTCTTGTCTTACGAATTTACTCTGCATTTGAATTTACGAATACAGAACAGTGTACGAAAGTCTTATCCATGGATTGACAGAAAATCTAGAGTTTTGACATTGAATGAATAAATTAGCGCGTTGCTATGGTGACACAAGTGTTTACGTCTTGAAATGACGCGCAGCCATTTTCGCCGCGCCCCGTAGAAAGAGAGGGGGATATCCTCCTCCGTCTTACAAATACATCCGTCTTACAAATTTTCGATCAGGGTCACGTGACCCTGACTGACGCGAGTTTAACATTTTTTCCCCATTACAAAAAAAGGGTACAGCGTCGCCAAAGAAGTTTTCACTTCAAAAAATAAAAAAACCGGTCAAGAGCGAGTCGGACTCGCGCACCGAGGGTTCCGTACAATCATAAATATATTTGGATATGTTACTTTAGTACATTTTTAAAAAAGTAGGATAAACGGCAGACAGGTGGAAGGGCGAACAGGCGGACAGTTAATTTAGAAATCTTAACCACAGTTGCTTATGGTGACTGAAAAACGTTTCAGCCGCTCCACATTGCAAACTGTTTATATTACTAAGTAGAGCTCCTCGTTATTATTATATTACTATATAGTAATATATATAATTACTTAGTAAAGTATGAACTTATTCTTCGTTTATTCGTACGGCAAATAGTAGGTAATTTATATTAGAACCAGTCACCAATTATTACTGTAGAATTAGGTTGCGCCATCTCTTGACCGATAGTGGACCTTTTTTTTCGCAAGTCAGCATTCTTAAGTCACTGCCATCTGTTGACGGGTACTGAAACTAAAGAATTTTTGTTTGTTTTTTGAATTTCTAAAAAAGTGTGTTATATTGAGACATCGTTTTATTTTTCCTGTAATCTTTACGTAAACTACTATCACATAGAATTATTTCAGATTTTTCTCTTTGCAAACTTCGGAGATAAGGGGGGGGGGGGAACGGTATTTTTTTTTACATTTTTCATCATAAGTCGAAAACTATGCGGCCTAAGAAAAAAAAATGTTTTAAAATGTGCAAACAGCGCTCTTTCATATGATACCCCACACGCCCTAGTCACCTCACTTAAAATTTTTAAGACCCCTTTTCAGTCCCTGTTGTAATTTTTTTTTTTTTTTTTAATTTCTTTCTTATTTGCAAAATAGTTGGGCAAATGTCATCTTAAACTATTCCAAATTTCAAGTTGATACCATTAGTAGTTCTCGAGATATCCAGCTGTGACAGACAGACAGACAGACAGACTGAGTCACACCATAAGGGTTCCTTTTTTACCATTTTGGTACGGAACCCTAAAAACATTGTGTTTTAAGTATTTGCCTCTTTTCTATGTCAGTGTCATTGCATTAATATTCTTTGATAGTTAACCACAATATCACTGCCTCTTGTTTCTCATATCTGCCATGTTTCCTCATGATTATGATTTCATTAACCGACTCCTAAAAAGGAGAAAGTTCTATGTTCAGCTGTATGTATGTTTTTTTTTTACGTATGTCCACCTATTACTCGAAGACGGCTGAACCGATTGAAATAAATTAAAAGTTATTAGATCAGGTTTGTTTCCAAGTTGGTCACATTTTTTTAAATTTTGAAATCGGTTCAGTATTTGCAAGAAAACCTAAAAATACTGCCGTTTTCGTTACCATTATATGAACTTATCGTCTCCACAAGTTGCATTTCTTAACCGATTGTGTGTGTGAAGTGAATTTGTGAGCAGGTTCGATAATTAATTATATAGATATTTTATCGGTTCAGTTTTTCAGATATTTTTTTCCAAAATAAAACATATGTCAGCTATTTCGAAAAATGTTTAAAATGCCCCAAACTTGAGGTCTACAGCTCACAGAACCACTAGTATACAGGGTGTAAAAAGACCTTCAACAAAGCCGAGGTCTGCGTATTCTGCCCATTGTCAGGACCATTTTCTGTTCAATATGATTGCTGGGAAACTGGGGATTTTCATTTGTGGTGTTAAAAAATTGTTTTAAAAAACAAAAAACCGACTTCAAAACCCCACTCCACCTCTAAAAAGCAAGAAATAATATTCACATCACTAGAAGTCGGGTGCGGCTGGAGGACAACTTATTTTTATTCTAACAGCCCCACCCGACTTCTTTGTTTTATTACAATGATAATGCGTATCTAGTGATTTGAATATTATTTCTTGCTTTTTAGAGGTAGAGTGGGGTTTTGAAGTCGTTTTTTTGTTTTTTAAAACATTTTTTTTTTTACTTTTTTTATCTTTTTTAGTTTAGCATCCTTAAATAATATCCTATTTTAGATCACTCAAGTGTTATCATACCTAAATCTTTTAGTGATCTTATTTGTGTAGAACGCTGTAAGACGCTTTTTTTCGCCGTTGAATCAAACTCAGAATACACAGTCTGCCAATACAGGTATTTTATCAAATTCTTGTTGAATATATTATGAATTGTATCTCGCTTCAGCTGGCGAGCACAAAAACATCTGGCAGAATAGCATCCGATCTCCAATCTGCCAAGACACACTCCCGCTGTTAATCTTCAACCGGAGATTAATAAGACGGTCTGGATTCTACGCTAGGCATGCCTCTATACCTACCATTAATGTAAAGTTTCTTTACGCTATGTAGTAGGTACCTAATATACAATCACACTTTTAAGATGAACATAAAAATTACATTTAATGTGCCCAAAGGTTTGGAAAATGTAAAGATGTTCAAATCCCCTGTTTGATTTCAAATTGAACCCAAAACATGGACAGAGATACCACACATAATTTGTGTGATGGTTAACAACGTGTTATAAAAAAAATTAATGCCGAATATGGTAGATAGGGACCATCAAACGAAACAACTTTTACTATGGGAAGCTCTGAAGTCGCGAAAATAAGAATTTCTGTTTCATTCAAAATTATAACGAAAATATCAAAATTTTTGAAACAACTGATTTTTTTTCGCGATTTCAGAGTTGGTCTCATAGTAAAAGTTTGATGGTCCCTATCTACCATATTCAGCATTAAGGGTTTTTTGGAACATGTTGTATAAACATTTAGTTTTCGTCGTAATTAGGTGGCTAGAAAAGCTTGAATTCTAAATAACAGTTTAAATTATTATGTGGGTGAAAAGTCTATGTTAGAACCACCTGCACCACGTTACTACCAAATATTTTACAATCTTTCTACCTCAAGTGGTATTATTACAATTTTCTGAATATGTGCAACTAAAGAACCAACTTGTCAGCAATAATATAAATGCTTCAAAACGTTTTTATCTTATACCTTTAAACGAGCAATTCTTATATATAAAATTTATGTGATCTCGGAAACGGCTCTAACGATTTCGCTGAAATTTGGTATATGGGGGTTTTCGGGGGTAAACAATCGATCTAGATTAGTCTTATGTTTGAGAAAATGCGTTTTTACGAGTTTTAATGCGTTTTATTTTCGACGCAAAATATGGTCGCTAATTTCGTCCTGCCGGCCACTGTCCATCTGGTCCAGCGGGTTAAAATGCGGACGGCAAGAAACGAGTGTTACGGGTTCGAATCTCGCTCGGTGACTTACTTTTGATTTTTTTATATGTTCAAGTTTATATATTTTTTTTTTTTTAATTTTTTCGTTTTTACACAAGTTTAAAAAATGTAGTTAATGTTTGAGATAACAATGTAGATTATCACCTAAACACCACCATATTATAATAAATAGTAATAACCGAGCAAAGCTCAGTCGCCCAGGTACTAATTGTTTATTTGTTTCATATTACATTTTTCTGAATTCCATTTAACAGTCAGCTAATTTGTTAAATCTTATAAAATAACATACTGTTAATTTCGGAATTCACATTTTGGAATGCGATAAAAGTTTCGGTAACAAGAAATGGTACGACATACGTCGTCCAAATAAGCGAGCAAAAAGCTTGTCACTCAGTCAAAAGTAGGTACTAGAACTATTTAATCTGTTTGTTGTCGAGAAGATTATTCGTCAAGACTGAGATTAGCTACAATCTCTTAGATGTTTCTTGCAATCGGTGTCCCTTGAGAAAATGTTTTGGGAGCAGCTAAGCCTATCAAGATTTTAAGGCTCGACTTCACTGGGCCAAGTTTAGGACTTAGTTTTAGTTTCTTATGGGGAACCTTACCTAACCAACTTCATCAGAAGAAAGTTATTTTTAGTACGTGATAAATCTAAACGTTTTCTTCCTTTGTTTTAGTGTAGGTACCCTTTTCAACTTGCCTTTGAATCTCATTAGAAGCAAATCATTTTCGCCCCAAAGTTCGTTGCTCCTTACTCCAGTGTTATTCGATTCGACTCCGTGTGTTTCGCTTCAGTGTACTACGCTAATATTTTTTCACTCCATCAGCGTGCTTCGCTCCAATGTTTCTCTCTCCAGTACTACTCCCGTGATGGGAGAAGGGTTATTTGTCTAAAAAGAAAAAATACTTTATCTGTGACATCCCTCGGTCTGCTTGTCAAAACCCTTCCTCTCAAATTGAAATACAATCAAACACCAATATTAGTATAATTAATATGTGTCTTTTTACTTTTTAACAAAAGCTGAAATTGCTTTCCATTCCTTGCTTTCAGGATGTGATGTGATCAATTTCTTAAACTTCCTATTTTTTTAATTGTTTAAACAATCCTCTATCCACAAATACTGAAAATACTCCATACTATAGTGTACACAAGGTATAAAGTGGAGTATCATTGACAATGATGCTAGTTGACAGAGCACGTACCAAAACAGCGACTCTATTTCATTTAAACTCTTTGGAGAGCAACATACCGAGTCCTGTAGTAACCTCGAGAGGTATGGAGTATTCCAGTACTAAGGAAACTCTTTACTAATTTTGAAACCAAAAGAAATTCTTGATATGTTCACACGTTTAGTTTCGTTTAGTTTTTAAACTAAAAGAAACTCTTGATATCTTCACACCTTTAGGTTCGTTGAGTTTTTAAACCAAAAGAAAGTCTTGATATTTTCACACGTCTAGCTTCGTTCAGTTTTTAAACTAAAAGAAACCCTTGATATTTTCACATGTTAAGGTTCGTTTAGTTTTTACACTGAAAGAAACTCTTGATATTTTCACACGTTAAGCTTCATTAGGTTTTGAACCAAAAGAGACTCTTGATATTTTCACATGTTAAGGTTTGTTTAGTTTTTAAACTAAAAGAAACTCATGATATTTTCTCATGTTTAAATTCGTTTAGTTTTGAAACCAATAGAAACTCTTGATATTTTCACACGTTTAGTTTCGTTTAGTTTTTAAACTAAATAAACTCTTGATATTTTCACACGTTTAGGTTCGTTTAGTTTCTTTGTTGCTACTCACAGTTCTACCATACACTAACCAATAAACCAAAAAAAAAAAAAAAAAGATAACGCTTGTAATATCTTTGGGACCCAATTCTATTTACTAAATTTCAACATAGCGGAAGAAATATTACAAAATGCCACATTTCAAATTCTACTTATTGATTTGCGGTAGTACACTTACGATTGCATTATGTAAACTTAGCGCTATCGCACACGGGAAACTTTTGTCTCCGCAATTTTTTTGTCTCTCACGTGATTTGTATGAAAAGTTGCAGACGACCGTGTCGCTTCGTGTGCGCGCTGGACTTGATGTGAGAGACAAAACAGTTGCTGGGAGACTAAGTTGCCCGTGTGCGATAGCGCTAAGCGCTAAGCGCTATCGCACACGGGCAACTGTTTTGTCTCTCACATCAAGTCCACGGGTTTATATGGAAGCGCGCACACGAAGCGACACGGTTGTCTGCAACTTTTCATATAAATCACGTGAGAGACAAAAAAGTTGCGGAGACAAAAGTTGCCCGTGTGCGATAGCGCTTAACGGAATTGAACGGTTCAAATTAGATGTCAGTGGTCGGCTCATACCACTGACATGAATTTTTTTTTTCTTATTAACTGGACTGGCTGTCAGCAAAGTTCTTGTGCCTATTAGAAACGCCACTAGCGTGAGTCTAAAGAACTAATTTTGAAGTATACAATGAAAATGGTTGCCGTGATGGTCTCTCTAGACTTCAGACTTTAGTACCATGTCCCTCACGCTATGCTCACGCTACGTCCTACAACGCCAAAATGGCGGAAATCAAATAGGCACAAGAGCAGTTTGACAGCAGCCAGTTCAGTGTAAAAATATAGAGGTAATGGCTCATACACTATCAAACTATTGCCATTCTAATAGATTTAAAGAAAAACATTATTTTCTGTAAAGTAATACTCTTTATACAGTTTAGTCTGGCTTTCTAAGATGAAAATGTAGTAGGAAATCTACTCTCTTAGGAATCAAAGGTTACGTAGTAAGAAGAAATTTCTATTTCGCCTTCGGAAAATACTGCGAAGTAAACTTGTATTCAGTGATTTTTTTATTCGAAAATGTATTAAATTCCTCGACCTTTAAGGGCCTTTAAAAAGATTCAATCTTTAATGCCTTTCTAAAGAGAACATTAAAAAATCTTTTTACTCTCTAGTAATGGCCTTATTTTATAAGGGAAAGTTTTGACGATCTATCTGGCTACCGTAATAGCTAATTTAATTATTTACTAAGTCGCATCCCGAATTCCTGAGTCCAATTGCTGAGTGAATTTATAAATAGATAACTTTTAAATTTTATTTGTAACACAGAATACCTTAATTACATTACTCTTACGTACTTACCTATTAATTACGTAGTAAATACGTTCGAAACTTAACAATTACTTAGTTGGACAGGTTCGATGCTTAACCGTAAAACAAAAACATGTTTCAACTGAATACCATTTGCGCAATTTGTTTACATATAAACCAATATTAATTAAATTTGATTTCAGTGTTTTGTTTTGTATACTACAACAATCTAACTAAACTTAGTACTACCTATGAAAATAAATGTAACATATAACTATCTTGATTTTACAGTTTCTATAACTTTATTCAAAATGTGGGTATTTTTGTTTTTATTTTTTTAATTATGTTGTTATTCATTAAGATTCATTCATTGAGACATTCATTGAGATTCATTAAGAAATGAGCTAATTAATTAATGTTATTTATGTATTAATCTATGTTAATGTAATATCTGGAAACGATATACATATTTGTAAATATCGTTCCATTTGATAAAGCTGATAAGTTTTTTGCGCTCATTTTTCTAGTCAGCTAAAAGACATCATAATGGGTGGTAGGGTAAAAATATTAACGATTTAAAAACGCTTCTTATGTGAGCGTACTTGAAAAAATAATTTTTCATTTCATTTCATAAAAAAAATAAAAACCCGCCTGCATAAAAAGACAAGTCAACTGAAAAGATGGAAACAAGATTAAATATTAAAGGCAACAATATAACATGCAGTCGTTGACTTGTCTTTTTATGCAGGCGGGTTTTTTATTCTTTTAAATTTATTTTTTATTTATTTCTTTTTAGTTATTATTTATATGATATACCTTTTTGAAATTCTTATAATAATCCCTTTAATTTGACACCCACATTGCAGTATTAAAAAAAATTCCACTACGTATAATAGCACCGTTCAGCCGCTTTTTTTGTTTTTTTTTTGTTTTTTTTTGTTATTTTATTTATAACGCCACCTTCTTAAGAACACTTGGGCTGACGAGACAAATCTAACGATATGTTAATCATGGAAATCCGTTCAGCCGTTTGAAAGATATGAGGTAATAAAGAATATTACATGCAATCACACAAACTTACAAGATACGCACGAAAAACATAACCCTCTTGCAGTCGGGTAAAAATCGATCGATCTGGTGAAGGTCGCGGGCAAAGAGAATGTAAAAATCTAGCGTTTTAGTCGCGAGATGCTGTGTCTTCGTTTTTTGTGTCACCAAAATTGTCAACCCTTCTTAAGTCACCAACCAAAACTACCAATATGTTTTACATAACAAAAGCTTTGCAAAAAAATGCAATCTTTTCAATTTTGCTCGCAACGAAATGAAAAATAATTTCAGTAGTTACCGTAGTAGTGGTCCCCATCCATACTCCACATTCGTAAGTGGGCTCGTTAGTAAACGTGGGACTCATACATCTATACATTATACCATAATGAGCTAACCTCATACAATATTGTTAGCTTTTGTATTACGAAATACGATCGAGCTTTTGTTGTTGAATATTGCATCCAGCGAACTAAAATCTATGGAACAAGCATTGTGCTCAAAAAATGGCACCACACGAGAAGTACAACTAAGTGGATGGAGCTTAAAATGCTGGCATTTAATATGTAGTACAAAGCCTCTGAGCACTCTGGTTGCTTATTAGTGACCATAATTTAGATATTTTCTATACTTTAACGAAAAAATATGATACGTTATTTCTGCATATTTTTACTGCCTTCTTTGCGTCTTTTACACCATTTGACTACACAGGACGTCATTTCTAATAAACTTTCTGTTTCTCTCTTTTCTCTACAGTACAAACTGCAATTATTGTAAAGAACACTAACGTCAGTCACCGGGTGCGTGGCTGGCCCGACTAAAGCTGAGCGGGTTGTACTTTTTCGGCCCCGTGGTGCCATTTTTTAAGCAATATTTGTTTGCAATTACACTTCCATAGATTTCAGTTCGCTGATTGCATCAGAATTTGCGGTAGCAATGCAAATCATTTTAGGAATGCTATAATGAGCAAAGCGTTGTTTTATTGTCCGATTTATGCCTGCTTTGAAGGTGTTTAGGGAAAAGATAAAATCGTGTTGTTATTTTAACATCCTCCGTAATTTGATCAAATCACTTAGGGAATTTGCCAAATCTGTTTTTATCATATCCCTGCGACATATAAACCATTTTTAGGGTTCCGTAGCCTAAATGGCAAAAAACGGAACCCTTATAGATTCGTCATGTCTGTCTGTCTGTCCGTCTGTCCGTCCGTATGTCACAGCCACTTTATTCCGAAAGTATTGATATTACACAATTGAAACTTGGTAGATAGATGTATTCTGTTAACCGCTTAACGATTTTAACACAAGAGGTCGTTCCCCATACATGGAACTGAAACTAAAAAAAAATTTTTTTTCTTCATACCAATACGTGCGTGTGCGTGTAAAAATGACATTGAGGTATCTAAGACAATTTTTTCTCAAAGTCAACCGTTTGAAAGATATACACCGGCAAAGTGGTAAAATGGGTGTCCATCCGTCCCCGTCCCCCCTTTAACTTTTGAAATAAGAGAGTGAAAAATCTAAAAAATATATACTTATGCTGTAGATCTTAATAAACACTTTCAACGAAAATTGGTTTGAACGAGACATAGTAATTAGTTTTCGAGATATAGCACATTTTCCATAACCGCAAATATAACTTTGTAATTCATACAACACTGTGAAAAACAAAGTTAATTTTGCAGCCAAAAAATGATAGTGGTATTAAATATGGTATGGTATAAGGTAACTACGAACCCTACGGCGCGTGGCCCGACACGCACTTGGCCGTTTTTTTATAAAAGCAATTGAGTCGTAAAAACCATGAGTTTATATGGTCGCAAAACTACAAAAAGTAAACATTCGACTTATGAGTTTACAATAATAATTTACCTTTCGATCAAACTCGGTCATATAAACACTTTTTTTCCGAATTTCTGTATTTCGTATACAGTTCGATGTTACATAAAATGACTAAAAACGGCATTTAATAAAACTCAATAAAAATGGTTTATACGCCAACTGAACCCAACGGTAGTATCGATATAACAAGATACAGTTTTTAAAGGTACCTTAACAAAGTGGCTTAATCCATTACTTTCAGTCAATTTATATTATTTTTGTGGGTTAATCCATTATGGCACACTATCAAATAATGCCAAAATAATATTTTTGACAAATTCTATTTATTGCAAGATAAAATTTTAGAACCTTACCCTCACCTATATTTCAGACAGGTAACAAGTGAGAGTAAGGTTTTAAAATTTTATTTATGTAACAAAACTTAAAGGACATGTCCCATCGCGCCTATGTCATTTGCCTCACCATTCTCAAAAAATGAAAGTCTATCGCGTCTTAATCAAAGTCGTATGTCAGAGTAGGTATTTTGCTCTAGAATCAGATTATTAATTATTTTCTGCATTAAAAAGTGGGATTCTTAAGTTAAAACGCTTTTAAATCACAATTTTTTATCATGATCGTACTATTTACTTACATTTTTTTCACAAAATACTTCAGAAAACAACTTAATGTTTTTGTATTTGTTTTTCTAAATATAAAACAATTCTTGACTGATACTGTACCTAAATAAAATGTAATTAGCATTTTTTAATTATGAAAGTAATTAAATAAAATTAAACTGGGGCAACGCTGGGACATCTCCTTTATTTATGTAACAGAACCAAAATTGTATTTAAGTACCCATGTCGTTAGGTAGGGTAAGTCGGGGATATCTAGTCAAACTGTACTACTGATAGTCTATTTATCTTTACTTATCCTATTAAATACCTCCTTGACAGTAATGAGCTGTTTTCAATGTATGGGGCTATGTATAATGTGTGTGTGTGTGTGTGTGTGTGTATATACTATGTGTAATGCGGGCTATGTATTACACATAAGTTTTATTTGATTGTTATAATAATTAATAAAAAAAAAAAAAAAAAATATAGTTTTTTAAAAAAAGGAAACTGAGTAGATGGCGTTGTGCAAAAGTATGATGTCAATGTCAATGTCAACTTGTCAACCCTGACATGACATGTCCAAAAAATCTATCTATCTTGTCCGAAACACCTGCAGATCAATAAATTCAGCCGTTTCAGCCATCTTTTCTAAAAATCACAAATTAAAACCACAAATTAACTTACGTGACCGTTGTAAGCATGAATCGGACCAGGCGTCAGCGCGCTGTAAGCGTGATTTGGAACGCCACCTTAGAATTTTTCGCTAGTTTTTTGACATCATACTTTTCGATAGCGTCATCTAGTGAGGAAATTGGAACTATTTTTTTTTCTTAAGAAAGCGCTCATTGTCATACGTCTTATAAATTTAAATCGTTATTTAAAAATATGTTGTCTTATTAAATCAAATTGTCATAATAATCATAATCGTTTATTTGCATAAAACATAGTATATAAAAGATGTTGAGTAAAGTAATTAAAACAGTAATCATATTTTGCTAAATATTAATAGCATGCAATATGTCGATAACAATAATTAGTAATTCCTTTCGTAATCTATCTATGGAAAACTATTTGTTGTATTATATAATAGGCTATTTGACTGATATTAGAAAACCATTTTTAAATTGTTCCTTATTACATAGTAAACACACCACATTGATATTTCAGGAAAAATCAATGTATTTCGGTAAAAGTGTTAAAGTTTGAAATTTCAAAACCACGCCGAAACGCTGTTGCTGACTTGTTGACGTCACAAACAAGTAAACATTGTAGGAAATTTCGGTGCTCCAGTCAATTGGACAAAATGAACCAAAGAATAGTTATTTGTTATACAAGAGAGCAAAGTCATTTTTTGCTGCGAGTGCTGACTTTTAAATCACGAACTAGCGAAGTAGTCTAGAATTGAATCACGAGCGTAGCGAGTGATTCTAATATAGACTACTGAGCACAGTGAGTGATTTAAAGGCACGAGACATCAAAAAATTTGCTCTCGTGTTAAACATACAACTTTTCACCTCTACCAGCGAGAAAAGGTGTTAGAAATTAAAAAAAGCACTTTGCCTCACGCTCGCAGCAAAAGTCGATTTTGCTGCGAGTTTTTACGCGCCAAAAGCACCCTTTTCATGCTGGAGAGGTGAAAAAGCTATTTATTCCGTAATAGAGTTAACTGTACTACCGCACGAAAGTTAAACGATGGTACAGTCAGCTGGACAATTCCAACTGTACTACGGGCACGAAGGGAAACAGACTATAGCTGCAAACCATATGATGCAGTCTTCTCTTATCTTATCGAATGAGGATTAGTGGCCACCTCTGGTGTTAGAGTTTGTCAAGCCGCCTGTAAGGGCTCAGGGGCGGATCCAGGATTCAAGTTTGGGGGGGGGGCCTCGGAGCCTCGGGTCTAGGGTTACCTTACATAGATATCTATGTAAGGGAGGATGCACAAAACGCCTGATTTTTCAGAAAAATGCTTGTCTATAGAAAATGAAACGGCTGCGCAGCGCGATTTTTAGTCAGTTTTATATCCACTAGTCTTGTACTCTTGCCTGTCTGTAGTAAAAAAAATGGCCGCGCAGCTCAATTTTTAGACAGTTTCATTCACTAATCTTATTTGTCTTTAGTAAAAAAACGGCCGCGCAGCGCCATTTTTAGTTAGTTTCATCCGTTATACTTGTACTCTTGCTTGTCCGTAGTAAAAAAAGCAGCCGCGCATGCGATTGCGATTTTAGTCTGTTTATCAATATTAAAGATACAGCCGCGCAGCTCTATTTTTAGTCAGAATCATCCACCAATCTTGTCTGTCTTAAGTAAAAAAAAAGCGACTTCTAAACCCCACTCTACCTCTAAAAAGCAATAAATAATATTGAAATCTCTAGATACGCATTATCATTGTAATAAAACACGTCTATTGAAGTCGGGTGGGGCTGGAGAACAACTTTTTAACAAGTTTTTTTTATTCTAACAGCCCCACCCGACTTCAATAGACGTGTTTTATTACAATGATAATGCGTATCTAGTGATTTCAATATTATTTATTGCTTTTTACCGACTTCAAAAGGAGGGAGGTACTCAATTCGACCCGTTTTTTTTTTTTTTTTTTTTTGTTTTTTGTGTGTACACCGATTACTCGAAGACGGCTGGACCGATTGAAATGATTCAAACGTTATTACATTAGGTAAACTCCCAAGTTGGTCCCATTTTTTAAAATTTTGAAATCGGTTCAGTACTTTTCAAGTAATCTTGAAAAAAGCACGAAAATAGTATGATTTTGTGTGAACTACCTCGATGATCAGTCGTATAACTTCTTTGTTAATGAACTGAATAAGATAATTATTTTTTTGTTGGAAAAGGGATATCTTAAGTGTAGTTCTTTAACCGACCTAAAAAAGGAGGTTCTCAGTTTGACCCGCATGTATGTATGTTTCTCCGCGATTAACTCACGTTTGGCTGAGCCGATTTTAATTTCTACCTAAATAATATACCTACACTACCTAATTCAAAAGCTACCTACACTAAAAATAAAAAAATAAAAATTGTTTAAAAAAACAAAAAACCGACTTCAAAAAACCTACCTCTAAAAAGCAAGAAATAATATTCGTAATAATAAAACACGTCTATTGAAGTCGGGTGGGGCTTTTAGAATAAAAAAAGGGATTTGTACTCCAGCCCCACCCGACTTCAATAGACGTGTTTTATTATTACGAATATTATTTCTTGCTTTTTAGAGGTAGGTCTTTTGAAGTCGGTTTTTTGTTTTTTTAAACAATTTTTTATTTTTTTAGAGGTAGAGTGGGGTTTTGAAGTCGGTTTTTTGTTTTTTAAAACAAATTATTATTTTTTCCTTTTTTAGTGTAAGTACTTTCTGTATTAGATATATTATCTGGGTAGGTAGATGAAAAAATCGGTTTGGCCAAACGTGAGATAATCGCGGACAACCATGCATACGGGTCAAACTGAGAAGATATCCTTCTTTTTTGAAGTCGGTTAAAATACCAAAACCTTGTCCTAAGTGTACCAAATACTTTTTTGAAAACCGCATCAAAATTGGTTCAGCTAAACGCGAGATAATCGCGGTCAAACTCAGAACCTTTTTTTTTGAAGTCGGTTAAAACACTGAAATCTTCTCCTAAGTATAACAAATACTTTTCTGAAAACCGCATCAAAATCGGTCCAGCCAAACGCGAGATAATCGCGGACAAACATACATACATACATACAGGTCAAACTGAGAACCTCCTTTTGTTTGTTTTTTGAAGTCTGTTAAAAACGACCGCGCAGCACCATTTTTAGTCAGTTTCATCCGTTAATCTTGTACTTTGGCAGTCTTTAGTAAAAAATACGGCCGCGCAGCGCGATTTTTAGTTAGTTTCATCAATTAACCTTGTCTGTTTACAGTAAAAAACGGAGCCGGCGCTGTGCCATTTTTATCCACTAATCTTGCAATATGTGGTTTCATCCGGGCAGACGGGTAGCTTGCGCAGCAAGGTTTGCGTGATTGGAGCATGTACGCAAGATTTCACAGCGAGACTAACTAAACAAAAATGCCTGTCTCTGCTTTGCTCCAGCTGCAAGTCTTGAAACCGTAAAATGCTTGTCAAATGCGCCAAATGTCTGTCAGATGGTAACCCTACTCGAGCCACGTTTTATGATTAAAAAAAATAAAGATAGAGGCACTGACACTACCTACATAAAACAATAAGACTTTAAAAATATTTTTTTTTGATGCAAGTTCAATGTTATCCGCAAAGGTAATCGGCTTCGTGGGGGGGGGGCATGGCCCCCTTGCCCCCCCCCCCCCCCCCTGGATCCGCCAATGTAAAGGCTAAGGCCTCTAACTTGGCTTAACGACTGTTATCAGATGACAACAGCCGGGACCGACGGTTTAACGTGCCCTTCGAAGCACGGAAGCGCTCAGTAGTTGTAATGCCACTTTAACGGTCAGTGGACACCCATCCGACACCTGACCGGACCGAACGATGCTTAACAAACGTGATCGAGTACGATCAGTCTGTCAAGTTCCGCCATGAGCGCTTCTATAATATATGATGCAGTATCAAATCGGTTTTTTTACTATACTCAGATTATTTGAAATCTCACTTAAATCTCTATTGAATAATTGAAGTATCTTTTAAAACTCACTAAGAAAAAAATGATTTCATATATAAATTTAAGATGGTTTTAATACCAAGTTCTAGAAACTATGAAATGACAAGTTAAGAAAATATTAAGACGAAATCTGGTCCTAACTAAATCAAACAATAGAATCACTTAACACCAAAATAAATTAAATAGTACTTTGCCAATACGGTTTTTAGAGTATTTAGAAATTAATTGATTGATCGTAATGTATGTAATATAATGTTTGTATATAATTTAATGCTATAAAGTTTAATGTCTCATATAATTTATAATGTAATATTCAACACAATGTAAAATATTGTTCAGAATAAATTGATTTGATTTGATTTGAGTAAGTTAAGTAAAATATCTCGTAACTAGCACTGCTTCAAATGTAATTTGTCTTTACTTTGTCTTAACTAGCCTTACAAAATCAATATTATCTCAAATCTTACTTTTTAAGGAAACATAAGATTTAACACCATTTTGTACTTTATGTGAAAAAAAAAAAAAATTCCGACAACACTTCATCAAAAACTAGAGTAGATTGAACATAATTATTTTTGTTATAGTAATTCTAACTACATTAGTAATTTATATGTTCATAGAAAATGTAGTACTTTGCAATATATGCAAAAAAGAACACATTGCACTATTATTATACACAATTTTATTGTTTTTTTTCTAGTATTTCAAAAGTCCGTCTGTTTTATAGCACTGTCTATAGAATTTACACGAGAAACAATCATGCGTATTAAATTTCCAATGCATTCAACGACATAAGAAAGCCTTTTCAGATATGAAAATAGTCGCCATTTACATAAACTTTAAAACAGTTATTATAATAAATTAAGTTCGCCATATTTTATAAAATTTTATTACTTAAAGCACTATAAAGCAAAATAAGTTTTTAATTTTACTTAACTAAGATTAAAACGAATACCTGTAATTCAATATTGAAGCTTTTAATTTGGTATAGTGGATATCTTTAAGTCTATTTGATCTGAAGTCAACCTACAGGATATCTTGAAGTTAATGTTTAAGAGTTCTGCAAAACCACGTTCTTAAATAGGGTTAAAGTTTATCTTAACAGTAGTATTAACTCTTTCTTAATATGTCCTTAAATGCTGTGCCCACTTTTACTTAACTAGCCCTTGGAGTGTATCTTGAAGATATCTTTAAGGACAAACTAGTTTTAGCCAAGACAACAGCTGGAATTCGTCTACTTGCCTTCTAGATATCTATATACAATTCCTTTTTAAGACATTTGTTTGCTACTTGGGTAAAAAAGTTACACATCATTTTTATAAAACTGGATCGTCAGTGTTGTCGCTTTTAAGTGTGATGTAGGTGAAAACTTTCATAAAAATCGATTCATGAAAGTTTTCACACACAACACACTTAAGTGATAAGCAAAACAGAGAATTTCCCACATAAAATTCTGTTCCAAATTTATTTTACCGTGCATCTTTGAAACAAACCTACTTGTAAAATGAATTGTTTCCCAACCGAATAAGGTTGAAGTTTACAACTTTTCAGTCGGAATATCTTCTTAAAGTAGGACTCTCGACATGAACAAAGCGTGTGAAGCTGTTACTTTGCAACTTCGCCTGTTGATGTGGCCCTTAAGTCGCAACTTGTCTCATGTAATGCTTATTGCGTTTCCGATGTACTTAGAGACAGTGGTAGTATATAGGAATGAACTTTCTCAAAGTTAAAAACCGGCCAAGTGCGAGTCCGTACCAAAAACGGCAAAAAAAACAAGTTTGTTGTATGGGAGCCCCCCTTAAATATTAATTTTATTCTGTTTTTAGTATTTTTTGATATAGCGGCAATAGAAATACATCATCTGTGAAAATTTCAACTGTCTAGCTATCACGGTTCATGAGATAGAGCCTGGTGACAGACAGACAGACAGACGGACAGCGGAGTCTTAGTAATAGGGTCCCGTTTTTACCCTTTGGGTACGGAACCCTAAAAATTATCAAATATAATGATCAGTACTCAAAATTATGTTATCGTGAAAGGTACTAACAAACTGGGGGCCTTAAAGTCGCAAAATTCTAGTTCAATTTCTTCTAATTTGAACTTCGGCGAATATAATAGAGTCCATAGCTGGAACCGCTGCAAAAAACCTTGGAATCCTCTCAAAGGTTAGGTAAGCGTCACTTCTCCCCGCATCAGCTGCTTCTACTTTACAAAGCGCAAATCAGACTGGTCATGGAGTACGCAGTCACCTTTGGGACGGATCAGCAAAATACCAGCTTGCCGCTCTGGACTCGGTCGAAAAACGGGCTAAGCGACTTATTGGAGACCCCGAACTCACGAATGCCAAACTAAGTAGCCTCGACCACCGCCGTAAAGTAGCTTGTTTGTCGGTATTTTACAAGATGCACTTCGGAGAGTATGCGAAGGAATCACACGAATTAATTCCTCCAGCCCCATTCCACCATCGAAGCACTAGACGCAGATTAGCGTACCACCCTTATGTTGTTAATATTCCAACCATCCGCACAAAGCATTTTGTTAATACTTTTATAATGCGAACAGCAAAAGAGTGAAACGGGCTGTCTGCCGATGTGTTTCCCAATAGTTACCCATAACTTCGGCCTTTTCAAGGCTAGAGTGAGTAGGCTTTATTTAAGTGAGCATGTTCCATCGTAGTCCGCATCATCACTTAACACCAGGTGTGATTGTGGACAAATGCTCACTTATTTTCAATAAAAAAAGGCAAGCGCGTTTCATCGTAGATAGCATCATCGCTTACCAGGCGTGATAGCGGTCAAGCGCTTACCCATCTAATATAAAAAACCTGTCAAGAGCGAGTCGGACTCGCGCACCGAGGGTTCCGTACCATCATAATTGCACCATTAAACCACACTGCAGAGTAGAATAATAAAATTAGTTTTGCAGTTTTAGGTCAGCGCCATCCCTTGATCGATAGTGGAAATAATGTTAACTTTTTTAGAAATTTGTTAGTTTCTAAAAACACTACAGAGGCTGCTACAGAGGGAATTCAAAGTGACATTTAAAAAATAAAATAGTAGCTATTTGCTTCACGAGATGGCGTTTATGGCAAAAGAAGTGTCAAAATTGGCTTTTAAAAATAAACGGCCTGTACCAAAGAGGCAAGTAAGAGCTCGCTGGCTGCCATCTGCCCAAAGAGAAACATTTTAAAGTTACATCTGCCTGCCTACCTTAGTACCTACTCTTCGAAGCTTAGTAAAAAAAGTCACATTGACACATACATTTTTATCAACGCCATCTATCTACAGCTTTTTGTAATTTTGAAAAGCCCTCATTAAACTTATAAAATGCTAACTTTCGATTCACTAGCGCTGATTTCTTTATTGTTTTGACCCTAGCGGAAAAATTAGAAACTTGCAAAGCCCATTGATTGATAAATTGTTAACAGGTTCCCTCTGTAGGTAGCGGGCCTAAACTTCGTTTTTAATTTCTTATGTTTTGTTACAACCACGGACCATACAACAAATACTACGTAGTTGCAACTCATAAGTCATCATCATCATCATCAGCCTATCAACGTCCGCTGCTGAACATAGGCCTCTCCGAGTGCACGCCACTGAGCACGATCCGCGGCTACACTCATCCAGTTTTTGCCAGCTACCTTGCGAAGATCGTCGCTCCACCTTGTCTGAGGGCGTCCCACACTACGTTTGCCGATACGCGGTCTCCACTCAAGAACTCTGCCCCAGCGGCCATCGGTTCTACGGCTAATATGGCCGGCCCACTGCCACTTCAGCTTGCTAATCCGGTGGGCTATGTCGATCACTTTAGTTCTCTGTTGCATCACCTCGTTCCGGACTCGATCTCTTAGAGAAACTCCGAGCATAGCCCTTTCTATAGCCCGCTGCGCGACTTTAAATTTGTGAACCAGCCCTACGGTGAGTGTCCACGTTTCGGCTCCATATGTCATGAAAGGCAGGACGCACTGGTTGAAGACTTTCGTCTTTAGACTCTGTGGAATGGGCGACTCAAAGACTCGACGAAGTTTCCCATTTCCCATTAACTCAGTTGTGGTGCTACAAAATAACAGTAGGTAGGTATACAATATTTTACCAAAAAACACAGACCATACAATAATAATAAATCCAAAAATGTAACAGAAACTAGAGTTTGTTACAAAGTAAAAAACGTTTATATGTCATAATAAACATCAATAATATTTAATGGCTCTTTTTTATGTACTTACTTCTAATACGAAAAACATGTTATTTCTTACACATCAAAGTGTCTTGTACTTTGTAAACATTATTTATAAATGTTTTTTCTAAGAAATCTCAATAGAAACATTCGGAACTTTGATTTTATTTCACGGGTTTCCCTGGAAATCTATCTTTGAACATGTGAAAAAGTAAGTAAGTAGGTATAACCTTCAGGCTATTTATTCAATTTGAATAAACTGACAGGAAATGGAGGACAAGAATATTATAAAATACAAATAATATTAGAAAATTATCACCACTTTCTTAGTATTATGAAATTAATAACAACGACCTGCTTTTATAAAAGAAATACACCTTTATTCAAGAACAATACACAATATTCAATCGATTTTTGCCTAAGCGAACGCACTGCGTTGATATAGAACTGTGTGATTGGTTCACTTGCTAAGAACAGCAATAATCACCAGTTTAATACAAGAAATAAAGATAAACTTGCCGTTCCAAGTTTTAGGCTTGCAAAAATTAGAGGTTAATTTATGGGGAAAGGCATAGCCTTAATAAAGGCTATGCCTTTCTCCATAAATAAAGTTTAAACAACAAGTGATTGATTTTTCTTTACATGAATTTAAAAACCATGTTAAAAAGACGCTCATGAGTAAAGGTTATAAAACTCACGCAATCACTTCGCAATATCGCATACGAAAGTGATTTGTAATAGGAAACAATCAAAACGAAGCACGGACGCAGCTGCGTGTATCGCATTAAACTTTTCGTAATAGACCCTCTGGGGGGTTGTTGTCTCTGTTGCAATCAACTCTAGACAGAAATCGCAGTTACATTGCTGCTTTAATTAAGAACCAATGTGACAACTATCTTACTTAAAGCAGCAATGTAACTGCGCTTTCTAGTTTATTTTTGACTTTTGACTTTGACTTTGTTCGTTTGTTTTATTTTACGTATAATATTGGTAGGTAATTGGAACGCGGGCACTGTAAGACCTTTTAGTAATGTTTATGAATACGGCAGGCTGATTTTCTAACTTAAAACCAACTAGCGACCAGTAATAATACGGAAAACAAAACAAGCACTTGCGCAAGAAATTAATGCTCCAAAAGTCGTATCCGCTATCTCAGTAACCGCGACGCGACCGCAACGAATTCGCAGTCGCGTAAAAACGGTTTGGCAGCGACGATTCCGTAATTATTACTGGTCGCTAGATGGTATAGTCCGCAAAGATCACTACAAGGATTTGTCCTGCACTTCCCGCATCCAGCGGTTTCCCGCGACCTTCACCAGATCCTCAGCCCTCCTTGAAACACAGAAATTATTTTTAATAAACATAAACCATTGAATAAAACGTAAATAACAAGTTTCAATGATATCGATAAGCAAAATAAATGAATATGTGTGTGTCATATTAAATTCTTATGTGTTCCCCGATAGTTACAACTTTGGTCTCTTCAAGGCAAGGTTGAATAGGCATATCCTGGGCAAGCATGCTACTCCTTAGACCCAGGCCCGGATTTCCGCCTAGGCCTACAAGGTCCTAGCCTAGGGGCCCTAACTGAAGATGGTCCTCAACGGAGGATGAACTGACTAAAGATCGCGCTGCGCGGCTCTTTTATTTGTATTAAAAACAAGCAAGATTACAAGATTAGTGAATAAAACTGACTAAAAATCGCGCTGCGCGGCCGTTTTTTTTTTCTATAGATAGACAGACAAGATTACTTGATTAGTGGATGAACTGACTTCAACTAACTAAAAATTGCGCTGCGGGGCCCTTTTCTTTTTTCTATAGATAGGCAAGATTACAAGATTGGTGGATAATATATACAGGCAAGCAAGACTACTTGGTCATTGGATGAACTGACTAAAAATCGTGCTGCGTGGCCGGTTTTTCCCGAATACAGGCAAGATTTCACGATTGGTGGATGAAACAAACTAAAAATCGCGCTGCGCGGCGCGGCCGCTTTTTTGTTATAGACAGGCAAGTGCGTCCGGGTAAAACTATTTATTTTACTCAAATATCCGGGGTTTTTGAAATTTTTGTCCATGGTCCGTAATTTAGCTGATGGCAGGCTTACATGAATTATTTCTGATGTTTATATTATATTTACAGTCAGTAAATTGTATTCTATTTTGGCACTAGTGCATTTTATTTGCTTAATGTCCAAAATGCGTTGGGATGGGGGCCCAAATGTAAAGTGCCTAGAGGCCCTGGGTCTCTAAGTCCGGGCCTGCTTAGACCACATTCTTTTTATGAAGCAAGATGGTGGTCAAATGCCTGCCCAGTTACTAATAAAAAATGAAACTAGATATAAACTAAAATAATATAGACAAACTAGCTAAATAAAACTACCGTCATTGCATTATGTAGAAATATACAATATTATTTTGGTTAAATGCTACATGCTCATGAACAAAAACAAAAATTAATATCTCTTCAGATGAAACATAACGCAAGACTTTGTATACTTGCACTACGGCTAACCTCTTTAATTAATTAATCTGTGATCCGTAAAACGGACTGGAGCGTTAAATTATTCAAAATATAATAAACAAAAACAGAGGCGGCGTGAAATATTAAATTTTAGCAAACCACGCCATTTCTGCTCTTAATTAAATTAATTGCAGCCCTGAAATTTCTAACCACAGTTAGTTACTTAATTAGGATGCCATTAGCCCTGCAGTGGACCTAGAGCTGCATACAGAATTATGAAAATCCCTTTTAGTGCTATGCCAGACTCTTTAGTTAGGAGCAGAGCGACAAGCGGTTTTAATGGAGCGGAATTCAATATTTTTTGCCCGAAAGACAATAATTATTCTGTTTAATGGCTATGGCTAGAGATGCAATTAACCTGCATTTACAAGAAAATGACAACAATGCCTCTACGAATACCAAAGAATAAGTAATGTACCCAAAACAGACCGGCCATTAGGCCGCGGTTTTTACGCGCGCGATACCTAACTACAACGATGAGTGATTAACTCGGGTATAAGGTCCAAAATTTAGTATGTAAACTAAACATCAATTGATATGATCCAAATAAATCACAAATAAGGTACTCTCTAATTACATTTTGTAAAGTAGACCTTGAATAATTGATTACATAAATGATGTTAAGTATTTGATTTCGATTCCGTTGGTTTCGTAGACATTAATTGCATAACAATAATTACCTAGAATTATTACATTTTCACCTCTCCATAGACGTGAGGCGTATTAATTGTAACAGTTAAAAATAACAGATAATTAAATGTAACTGTTTCGCCCTGTTACGAGCGCTATGAAATAACTGTTGTTCAAAGGAACAGGCGAAACAGACTGTTCTCGCCGTCTTCACTGTTCCCTGTACCGAGCTGTTATCAGAGTAACAACCTGTTGCCATTGTTCCGCCTGTTACGTGGAACAAGCGCTTTCTTACTCTAACAAATGAAAAGAAAAGAGACAAAGCTTGTTATTTTTATTTGTTATATAAACCGACCATATCAAAAATACATTCGACTTTGTAAATTAGTCGTGTTATCTGTTTTTGTGTTTGTTTATGGCCTTTTTTGTTTTTTGTGGCAATAGAGTTTGGCTGTTTTGCCAATATTATGTAATAAGGTAGGTAAACAGGCTGAATTAAATAAAACTATTTTAATTTTATTGAGATTCTAAAGGATGTTTAAGCACTTTATTATTTACGTGGAATGGATGCATTTATAAGCAAATTAGGATATGCGGGTAGGAAATAGGATATCTAGTGCTGCCAGGGAGTTAAGGAAAAGATCATGATTCCCAGATTGGGGGTCTTTTGTAGTAAAAATTTCCTTGAAAATTTTCTTTTAGTAGACTTAATTCACCTGGTATTTCATCATCACCATTTATGTCTCCACTGCTGGGGCACAGGCAATGACCGGAAGAACAAAATGATGTAGAGAAGGTAGGAAAACATTTGACGAGTGATCATTAGTTAAAAAACGGGTGTAAGCGATTTTCGACCTTACTGACTTTCCAACTTCAATATGCTCGAAAATCGCTGGCACCTGTTTTTAACAACAATATATTTTTATTTTTATTATTTGAACTTATTTAGTAAATTTATGATAATTACTGCCATCTATCGCAATTTAAGTAAAAAGCTTAATGAAAGTAATACTGCAAGCAACTTCATTAGGTGACATGACGGTTCACCCAATACAAACAAGATGTCGCATGTGTGCCGTAACTGCCGTAATGGAAAACATATTTTATAATATTAGATTTTACTTAATTGTAATAAAGTTTAGTCTTGATTAATAGAAAAAAACCCAGCCAAGTGCGAGTCAAACTCGCGCACGAAGGGTTCCGTACCAAAAAACGACAAAAAAATTATGTTTGTTGTATGGGAGCCCCCCTTAACTATTATTTTATTCTGTTTTTAGTATTTGTTGTTATAGTGGCAACAGAAATACATCATCTGTGAAAATTTCAACTGTCCAGCTATCACGGTTCATGAGATACAGCCTGGTGACAGACAGACAGACAGACAGACAGACAGACAGACAGGCAGACTGACGGACAGCGGAGTCTTAGTAATAGGGTCCCGTTTTTACCCTTTGGGGACGGAACCCTAAAAAATAACAGTTTATGATCATAATAGATAAAAATACAAGCTTCGTCTCTTTTCTTTATGTAAGTAGTCCTAAGGTTAGAGTAAAGAAGCGCTTGTTCCACAGACGGAACAGGAGGAACAAAGGAAGCAAATTGTTACGACTTGTATTTTTGTAACAGGGTGTTGTAATTGTTATTTTAATGTAACAGGAACAGTTGTAACAGGTAGGCAATTTATCCTGTTACAACCCATGTCTATCTCCAGCACAAAAAAGGCGCTTTTGGTGTGTAGGAAATGTGTAGTAGGGTAGTATGGAGAGAGGGGTGACCACTAGTAGGCAGCCCAAGGCTGGGTGGTATTTGCCCCGGGACCGCGGTCCAACCGATGATGGTTGGAAGTTGTATATATAGTTTGGTGGCTGAGAAAACTCCGATAGCGAGATGTAGGTTCCTCCATATATTCTCCATACTACGAAGTGCCATTCCTTACTTAATCATTGTGTTTATTCGACACTAGCGCCATCTTGGCACATGGTGATGAAACTTGTTGTAACCATGTGTTGGTGGTATGTGCGGCGTCGTAGGTGGATGCCGCTACATCACTCCCCCCCTGAGACCGGAGGTCGATAGTCCAAGGGTTGTCCAAGCTCAGCTGTCAGAGATTTGCAAATGCCAGACTAGAGAATGCTGCAGGAGATGCCCCAGTCTGCGGTGAGTCGAGACAGTCTACGGTGAGTCGAGACGTTGTGGGGTGAAGGAAGGCGCGTCCGCCAGTGCTGCAGGTAGATCCGTGTCCACGGTGAGTCGGGACAGTGGAAGGTGACGGTAGGTCCAAGCTGCTGGTGAGGTGCGCAGCGCTGCCACGCCGGAGTAAGGGCCCAGTGATGCTCCAGTCGTGGGCTGCGAAGACCGCAGGTCGGGATAATGCCGTTTTTTTTCACTATTTGTAATGATTCTTACCCACCGCATGCTTTGCGCATACGCAATGGCTAAGCGTACGCGCAAAGCATGCGATGGCATCAAAGACAGCTTGCTGAACACTGTAGTGTTAACACAGATTGAATCGATTGTTTTGAAAAGGGCGCAAGTACACAAATTGAAATTTTTCAGGAGAGAAAAAAAACCTTTTGATGCTAACTTTTTGTACTGGGCAATGCCATCTTTTTCTACAGTAAGATAGCCCTATATGTCTTACGTTGTAAGGTATAATTTCAAGTTTCGAAAATAGCTGTATTATATAAAAATCATTAATTGAAAGTCAGTGACTTGTGCCCTTTTCAAAACTTACGAATAAGAAATGTAAAAAATATTGATTTAAATTATTGTTTGATTACTTACTAAAACAAAATAATGATAAAAAATATTTTACTATTTTGGACATGACTCAACAAAGCTGATAAATCCATTTTTGAGATCATGATATAGGCCAACATGTCATCAATTTTGGATAAAAGAGCGCAAGTCACTATGGGGTCAGCTGGGAGATGCTGTTATCTCTTACACTATTTGATTGACTTACGCCCTTTTCGGTTAAAACGTGTATTGATTATAGACAAACACTTTCTCATATTTAACTAAGTTTCGCAAAAAGTGGTGACTTGCGCCCTTTTCAAAACAATCGATTCGATTGTTTTGGAAACTGTATTTTTTATGTTTTCATATAATTACAATGTAATTTATAACAGACAAAAATCCTTTAATTGCCCTTAAAGGATTTTGTCCGTTATAAATGACATTTTCATTACATGCAGACGTAAAAAATTGACACTGTACAAATAACTTTTAGGTTCGCGATTTTTTATAACATTAAATGCTATTTAGTTTCGCTACAACATTAGTACCGTAGTACGGTATTAGAAGTGTTTCGTGTGATGTATGATCTACGGCAACTGAAGCCACTGAACTAAAAAAACGGAAATAAATTAAAACGCTTTTCAAAATAACGTGGCCACTACATCAAAGCGGCGCTTCATTAGAAGTGAAATGAAAAAGAAAACACTTTGAGACATTGCCTTGTTTATTTTTGTCCCGCAAGCATTGTTGCGTGACACTGAATGAGCGGGACAGATTTAAAAGTGTTATTTTACTCGTCCCACTTTTAAAGGAAAAATAGTTGTGCATTGTTGACTTTTTATTTTACTGACATGCAGATTTTTTTAAAGAATAAGGTTTTTTTTCGCTACTTCTTAATATCTTAAAGTTTTCGTTTTAAAGAGAGTTGATATCTGATGTTTGACGACTGCAATTTTAACGGATATTAATTTATTTAACTCGTCATGCACATTGTACATAATATATGCGGACTTAATGCCTTAGGCATTTTCTACCAGTCAACCTTAGGGTGGTGTGGAGATAGTGATGTGGTAGTGCACAACCAGTGTTAAACCAAAAAGAGCAAAATAAATGTTAAGATATATATATATATATATATATATATATATATATATATATATATAGAATTATAAAAAAAATTTTGCATATTTCGAGAGCTATTGATGTTTGAATATGACCCTTACAAGTACTAAATGGTTATTTACGAAAATAAAAAAAAATCAAAATTCCTAAAACCTAGATTTTATCATTTGATGAAATTAGTATTCAGATAATATTATCAACCTAATTTAAAATATGTTCAAAATGCTTGTAATTATGTCCTTTTTCGAAAATAATCATTTTTTGGTGACGTAAGGGTCATAGTTCAAACAAAAATAACTCTCAATATATGCAACATAGAGCAATAAATTTATAAACCTTTTGTAGATAATATTCCTGTGTATTTGAATAGTGCAGAAAAAATGGACATTAATGTCCTAGTTTTTGAGAAATGTAATAAAAACTCAAAAAAATCGCACAAATTTCGTATAAAATTTTATTTCAGTAATTTTTTATGACGTAATTAAATCAAAAATTTAAACATTTTATTTTTAAATTACTAGGTGATATTATTAGCTTTCAAACAATATTTTTGTTATAACTGTAGGACTTCTAAATCCGGGGAAATTAATATTTTTCTGCAGGGTCATCTAAAATAAAAAGTCAAATTTAAAATGGCGGCCATTCCAACAGGAGTGGGGATAGACCCCAACATGTGGGTGTTTTTGTCGATAAAATTAGGTTAGGTTAGGTAGGTATTACACGCCTTTAAATTATCGCTAGTTCAAGACCAAAGGCACTGTATATATAAGAGGAGCTCGGTGGCGCAGTGGTTTACCGCCTGGCCCAGCGATTGCGCAGGTTAAGCAACGTTCGCAAGGGTCAGTCATGGGATGGGTGACCAAAAATTTATTATCTTGAGCTCCTCCGTGCCTCGGAAGGCACGTTAAGCCGTTGGTCCCGGCTGCATTTGCAATCGTTAACACCCACTAATCCGCATTGGGCCCACGTGGTGGGTTATGACCCGTCCTCCCTATCCACCCATAAGGAAGGCTTGTGCCCCAGCAGTGGGGACAAAAAAAAGGGCTGATGGACATATATATAAATATTATATACTATACTTACATAGATAAATATATAATACATACAAATTATAATTGTTAATTAAATTAAATTACAAATTATAATACAACTAAACGTATATACCGTACTAGCGGCCCGCCCCGGCTTCGCACGGGTGCAATCTAGTTACCTACTAATGTAAAACTGTGCTATAATGTGGTGTCAGTGTAAAGTTATTAGATTATACTACAGGTTATCTACATACGACGTACGCAAGGAGTGTTATAATATAATTGACGTGTGTGTGTGTCTGTCTGTCTCCGGCAACCTAGCTCCCAAACTTATGGATCGATTTTAATGCGGTTTTTATGCATAGGTAGTTTAAGTGAAGCGTACAGACGGCGGGAAGTGACTTTGTTTTATACTACCTATATACAATAGCTTTTGCCCGTGGCTCCGCCCCGGCGTGGGAGTCTGTAATTGTTGTTAGTCTTTCCCTGGAAACCAAATCTACTCTATACATATATATTCTACTCTGTAATTAGTTACATGTAAATACCTATACTATGGTTTTGTCTCTTTACTCTCTTCTTGTCATATTGCTTTCCTTTGCCTATTGCCTATTGTAAACGTGTTTCCATTATTCTGCTATTAAATCTTCCTTTTTCCCTTTCAACCACCGTTTCCTTTGCTGTCCTCGACATCCTGGTCCATAAAAAAATAGCGGTAATTTAACAAAAAAATTATAATTATATTATGTAAATAAAAATAGTAATATTGCAACGCATGCTGGGTTGGGTGCAATTATGTTAAATTTGAATTATATAGTGTATTCTATGATGTTATATGTGATATTATCTATGATGTTAAAGTCTTTTGGAAAATTCAGTGGACGTCAGTGCTGACAACTGACATTTATTTTTCTTAATCGTACAAATGCACTAAGAAGTTTTGATTGCGATATCGAAGTCAACCACCCTAAAAATAGCTTTCTACCCCTTTTCAACCCTGTTAAGGGATACATTTCAAGAAAATACGAAACACGTATTCAATAATTTTGTTAAAGAATGTCTATGCCAAATTTTAAGTCAATCGGGCCAAGGAATCGCTTTCTCCCATACAAACTTTGCCACCCTGTTTTACCCCCTTAGGGGTTGAATTTCGCAAAATCCCGTCTTAGTGAGCACCTTCACCCTAAAAGGAACCCCCATGCAAATTTTGAGACTCCTAGCACTTGTAGTTTGAGATTTCGTGATGAGTCAGTGAGTGATTTACTCTTTTATATATCGACGCAAAAAAGCGGAAACGTTGTAACCCACAAAATGGGAAATGTTCACCAGAGCCGAAAAACTTTTGAGAATTCAGAAAAAAAATCATAACTCCTTTATTATTAAACCTACAAGTGCCATTTTTTGTACACAAATTTATTGCCTGATCTATTATCAAGGCAAATGCCCAAAATCTACTAGATGTTATTTTTGGTCTATTCCTGTGGGTTACAGCAATCGCACTTTTATTTTTTGTTACGATAAAACGCTGTAAATGAGACGGATAAATGTATGGGCCACTCCAAATCAAGTGCTTTCCTATAAAGCCAAATTGCTGTAACTACTTATTAATTATATTCCAACTGCCTTGATTTTGACTTAAATGCAATATAACTACGTAACTAGGTGCACCGAAATGTCTTTACTGTTAAAAGTTATAAAGGATAGTAAAATTATAACGATGTAAGTACTGAATGACAATCATTAAAATCTTTTTAAAAAGTTTAGAATAAAAAAAAACTTCAATATATCGTCATAAAGTAGAAATGAGATCAGAAATTAAAGCATAATACAACTCTAACAAAAGTGCCTTCGTAACTTTATTTGTTATAATTAAAACATAAAATAAAATCAGCTCAAACAAAACAATTCTCATTTCTAAAATTCCAATTATTAACAATATTGAGTTGTACTCAAAATCTATTTAAACAAAACATTACTTCTTATTAAAATTTTAAGTTTTATTTTTCATTATTTAAATGTTCAATTATTTAATCACCCTTTTCATCATTATCTTGGATATCAGTCATAATTATCTTCTTTGTCTGTATCTACTAAAGAATCCTTATCTTTGTTATTATTTTTTTTAAGTCTTGTATTCTGTGGCAGCATTCGTTCCGAACAAGCCGAGTTCTAAAAAGGCTTTAGCATCATATACCACATCCATACGTAAAGAAGACCGAGGAGTATAATCTGACACTTTGATTGGTGTTCGTGGACTATGAGAAAACGATTGAAACCTGGGCGGTGCTGCAGTCTCTCCAGAGGTGCCAAGTAGACTACAGGTATATCGAGGTGTTTTACTTATACGAAAATGCCATCATGTAGATTCGAGTACAGAACCAGAGTATAAATCCTGTCCAACTGCAGCGAGGTGTGAGACAGGGAGATGTTATTTCTCAAGATCACCCAGCGTACAATGGAGAGAGCAATGTTCAGCGTTTCCCTGCGTGATCGTCTCAGAAATGGGGAGATTCGCAGGAAAACTGAAGTAACCGACATCGCCCGAAGGATTGCTCAACTGAAGAGGCAGTGGGCTGGACACATAGCAGAAAGAGAGAAGAACTGATGGCCGTTGTGGCGGGGTAGTTCTGGAATGGCGACCGCGCACCGGACTGGGCTCCGTGGGTAGGCCCCCGACAAGGTGGACCGACAATCTGGCGAATGTCACGGGAAGCCGCTGGATGCGGACAGCGCAGGACCGATCGTCGTGGAGATCTTTGATGGAGGCCTGTACCCAGCAGTGGGTGTCGTGCGGCTGATATGATGATGATGATGATGATTCTGTGGCAAATCTTGAAAGAATAATTATTTTGTCTACAAGATTTTTTTAATCTTTGTATTTGTTATGCCTAACTGTGTGGGATTTTTTTTTCTTCTAATCTAACAAAAGCATAGAAATCTCTAGCTTCAGTGTCAGGCTACATTGGGTTTTTAATAATTTTGTTTCATTATTTTAGAGGTTGGCCTCTAAAATTAATTACAAAATTATTATAATAAATTGTCTACTAGTAGGTATAGTTAAGTACCAAACTAATCAAGAAAATATGGTTGGTGACTAGTCGAATTTCTTCTGGTACCTACCTATATGTATCATCATTTTACTCAAAACTATTTATTTCAAAAACATTCAATCTAATTTATTAGTAATAGCTTAGTTGCTTATGTTTCAAAACGATTCCACTCACGTGGAGAAATTCGGTTACTGCAAATACAACACACACTCTCGCTCGACTGTCGCGAAGTGACTGAGCGAGCGAAGCAACGCGGTAAGCCGCCAGCCAAGGAGGCGCGGTAAATGCGCATGATCAATATTTTTCAACTGAATTACTAAGGGCATAAATACCAAAATCTAAATTACCATGTTCGTGTGAACTGTAGTAAACCACAAAGTTTTACAATTTATCATCTAATAAATTTAGTAAACTTGGTGTGTTTCTATTTTTTGATATGCAAAAACGCTGTAACCCGCACTGCTCAAAAGTTTAACAGCGCTGTAACTGCCGGGATTATTATTTTTGTAAAAGATTAATTGGTGTAAATGCATATTGATGAAAAAATTCCTTTTTTATGCTATTTACAGCAAAATTTCACGTGGTCCCTCTAAAAATTGGGTTGATTTGAAATGCGGTACAATATTTTTTATTGGTTGTAGAACCACGGGAGTCGGACCTTTCGACGGAGATATTTTTTCTGATTCCGAATCTGCAATAAAAAATTTTTGGCACGGGTGTGGGTTACAACGTTTCCGCTTTTTTGCGTCGATATATAGATAAATAATCGATATTATAACAGCGAAATCAATAGTGTTAAAATTTTCGCTACAATGCCTTACAATGCACATAAACCAAGTTGAAAATAACGTTAATTAAAATATTTATTTTAAAAAACAACACTACGATACTTTTATCGTTAAAAATAGTGGGATCGATCTCGGAATGAACTCTTTTCACTTAAACGGCATTTTCACCAGGCCTCTCATATTTCCTAGCTAATGCGTGATATCTATACATTTTTATATACTGAGAGAGATCTCTTTACCAATCCTTCAAGTACGACCCCCGTCAATGGCTAGGATAAGGGTAGACAAACACATTAAGTTCTGTCACCTCACTGGATTATTGTATCCAATTACCAACGATATAGGTTTCAAACGAAACTGCCTTTGGTATTGTATTTTAACCTTTTCTTTATCTTTTAGTTTCTTTAATTTTTTCGCGAACGAATCAAATTCGAGTCTTTATTAATGAATACAATACTTAAAAAAAATTTAGAAATAACACATAGTCGTAGAAGCAAAAATGTTTACACACTGTTTGTGGGTATGTATTACAATGCCGAAGTGGAAAAGACCGAATTATTTGTGCCGCTGCAGCAGCCGGCGAAGTGCCAGAACCGACCTGCTGAATGTATGTGTAGGTAAAGTGAGTATCGATATTTTATCTTTCGGGATTTCGAACTATCGGTCATTTTAACTTTCGGGATTTCGAACTATCGGTCATTTGATAATCGATCTTTCAGTATCGACATTTAGGATTTTCGGTTTTTTGAAAATAGGTGTTTTATGCATCGATATTTCGGTCGTACCTATGTGTTATGAATTTTTGACATTGTTATACATACCCCTGTTTATGCAGCATCATTATTTTTTTTGTACAATTTAGTGGGAAGTTGATTGATTAAAGATTGCTTACCAAATAGTAAAAGTAAGGTTATTTACGATATTTAGTAGGTATAACGATAGCGATTGTCTAGTAAATTGAAACTTACATATGAAATAAAAAAATAAATAAAAAAAAAATCAGTCTACGACAATAATTATGGCTATGATTGTACACAGTGTTAAACTTATGGGAATGTAATATTATGCGAACAAAAGCTCTAAACCGCTTTCGATATCGCAGGATAATAATGGGATTAATAGTTTCGTCCAAGGATTAATATGATTTTTCGCCATCAATCGACTTTTTCAGTAAGTCTGTTCGCAGAATATATACTCATCAACTTTTTTTAGGGATAGAGGTGTCTTTTTCATACAAACGAGGTAACTTTGATGCTTTGGTTTTCTGCAAGGGATGTACCGTGCTGTGATCTGATGATGGTTATCCAGGGAGTGAATGGAGGAGATTCAGATCGTTATACACACTCAACTGATCTGCCCCCTACTCAAATGGCCAACTTTCTATTCATTTGAACGCTACGCTTACTTTTAAAGCTTAAATATGAGCAATAGATGATTAAATCACATGTCGCAAACTTATGTAAATCACAAACTTCGATGTATTGAAAAAATTTTTTCATGTCAGTGATTGTATGGAATTGTCAAGCTTACGGCACGTAATTTTATAGTTTACTGCTTATTTTAAAGTTTTAATAGTAAGCGTAGCGTTCAAACGAATAAGATTTTGGCCATTTGAGTAGGGGTAGGCTGATCAGTTTTCTATAATATATATTCTATATTTTATGCAAAATAACTTACTGGTAAATTTTGCTTTTTTTGTTACAAACGTTACAAATGTATAATCCTAACTAATGTTGTAAATGCGAAAGTAAATTTGTTTATTTGTTACGCTTTCCCTTACAAAAAAAAGATAACATCGTATCGTAACTCTTCTCCTATGGGAGTTTTTTTAACTGCAGATCGAAAATATTGTCTTGACGTCAAGTACACGTGTGCCAAATACAGGACATCGATTTGTTTTTTTTGCGTACACCTAGTAACAAGGCCCTAGAATACGTAAACGGCAGTTTACCAACTCACACCGCGTTCATTTGTTTTGGAACAACAAACTTTTGTCGCGATGCAACTGCGTTGTTACAACAACATTATTAGTGGTTGTTGTTTAAATGCACGAATAGTGTTGTATTTAGACAGGTATGGAGAGCTGGTTAATTCTATGAATTTTGTACAGACACTAATGTATTTTGCTATTTTGTTTGGTGAAGGTAGCAAATTACTTCAAAAAGTTTGTGCAATGACTAAAGAATTATATTAAAGTGAATATTTAGAATAATTTCTACAAACTTAGATTGTTTGTATGCGTATGCATCAAATGGAATCTTTCTTATATACATCTTTACTGGTGCACCCACATCCAAGTTATATTTTGTAGAGCAACTTTTTCCTGTTGGGGGATTACCCCCAATTATTAAATTGAAAACAAAAAGATTTTCAATCTTGCAATATCAGAGTAACATTAAAAACAGTCGCATTTTATAAGTTTAATAAAACATTGATATAAAATATTCTAAATATAACTACAATGATTATGAGTGTGTCACGCTCAGCAGATATAACCGAACCTTTTAAAACTTACTCTATTCTATAGGTATAAAAAGTTATTTGATTCACAAGATAAATCGAATCATATTCTAATAAAGTGCATTTCTATTCAAGATGATTCCACTTAAGATGTACTTAAGAAAGTGCAGATAAATAGCTTTTACTTCTTTTGAGTACAAAAGAGTAGAGTCACTTTCATCCTTTCATTAAAGAATGGATTATTATCGAAGTCAATATTTTATTTTTAATAAAAGCTGAAGTATTTTTGAAGTGAAAACTTCTTTAGCGGCGTTGTATGCTTTTTTGTATGGGGAAAAAATTCGATCGAAAATTCGTAAGAATATGTAAACACTTGTGTCACCATAGCAACGCGCTAATTTTTTAATTCAATGTCAAAACTCTAGATTTTCTGTCTAGCTACGGATAAGATATTCGTACAATACTGTTTTGTATTCGTAAGTTCAAATGCAGAGTAAATTCGTAAGTCGGCAATTCGTACAAAAAGTTTTCACTTCTGCCGGAACTCCCGGAGTACAACCCGTTTTTTTTTCCATAAATGAAACTGTTTCGTGTATGGTGTATGCATACCTATCATACATACCTCTTTAGTTATACATGGTACAATCAGTAACAAAAAACACTTTAGTTACTACTTTGACATGGCAACTTTTTTGACATATGTCTTACAGTTTGAAGCATTTACCTATCAAAAAAAATCGCTTTGACAATGTACTTACTGACTTCCGTCTATGCGACCATAATCATAATTTTTCAACGTATAGAATGGAATGGAGGCTTTATCAGTTTATCACCACTATAAAAAGAAATTCATTTTTGAAAATAAAACATCCGGGAAATTTATGCTATAAAGAATAACTAATAAATAGTTATAAAGAATAACACAATTGCAAACAGTTGCTTAAAATGCAGTATGAAGTTGACAAGCTCTATTGACACCACCCTTTCGGGTTCGTTTGAAACATTTCCGGGGCCTCAAAGCGTATGAGTGAAGGCTTCATACGGTTCACAGGCTCACAGCTCGATCCACTTTGTGTAAGTGAGGTGGCCATGAGTTGTGACTATTAATGGACTGAAATAAAATAAATATTATCGCAACGCTTTTTAGGGTTCCGTGCCAAAATGGTAAAAAGGACCCCTCATGGTGTGACTCAGTCTGTCTTTCTGTCTGTTTGTCACAGCTGGATATGTCGAGAACTACTAACGGTATCAACTTGAAAGGAATAGTTTAAGGCGACGTTTGCCAAACTATTTTGATATATTTTTTACAACAGGGACTGAAAAGGGGTCTTAAAAATTTGAAGTGGGACTACTAGGGCATGTGGGGTATCATATAAAAGAGCGCTGTTTGCACAATTTAAAAAAAAATTAAGCTGCATACTTTTCAACTTATGATGAAAAATGTAAAAATAAATACCGTCCCCCTCCCCCTTATCTCCGAAGTTTGCAAATAAAAAAATCTGAAATAATTCTATGTGATAGTAGTTTCTGTAAAGATTACAGGAAAAATAAAACGATGTCTCAATATAGCACACTTTTTTAGAAACTCAACAAACAAAAAAATTTTTCAGTTCCACTACCGGTCAACAGATGACGCTGACCTAAGAAAATTACATCAGTTCCACTATTGGTCAAGAGATGGCGCTGACCTAAGAAAAATAAATAGTTGCACTATCGGTCATGAGATGGCGCTGACCTAAAATTGCAATAATAATTTTATTGTTCTTCTCTGCAGTGCTACTATTTATTATGATGGTACGGAAACTCAGTACGAAACTGTTTTTTGTGATTATTACCGGAGACGGGCGTTAGTGCTGCGACACAGTTTTATAACTTTTGTAGTCATTAACGTTTAATACTAAGTGAAACAATTGTCTAATGGTTCCAAATAAACTATTATTATTATTAATGGACTGACATAAATATTTTCGTGAAAACGTTCACTAGTGGGAAAACTGTTTTCTTAAAAAAAATCTAAGAAATGACGTGACTGTTATGAAACTGACATTATTTTGAGAGAAACCTTGATAAAGTTTGACGTGATGTCTTGAAAATTTCAGTGTAACGTACTTGACTGAAATTTTCAGGACAGCAGATTCTTATCTTTTTCTTTTTTTTTTCTTTCATACTGATGAAGTATTAATATAATAATTTTATTGCAAAATACTTATCATTTATTTGTTTATTACGCCTACCTGTCATTCAAAGGAACTTATGTGTCAAGTTATGTGTTAAGTTTATTTGAATAAAGCTTATTTGACTTTGACTATTGCATAGTAGAGATAACTCTACTTTGCAATATGCGTGACACATAAGCTCCTGTGACAAATATTCCATAACATCTCATTATTAATGGAATCACGAGCACCTGGTTCACGGTAACAAACAGTTTTTCGGTGTCCTTTTGCAAACACCTCCGATTTTACACTGCCTGCCGATGAAAAGCAAACCCTTTCATTCGCTAAATCTTTGCTGTTCGATCTGACAGGGAATTAATTACTAAAGCCATTTTTAGTATTATCATTTTCAATTTTGTATCGATTTCTTTCAAAAGTTACATGTAATGTTGAGTTTTATCCTTACTAATATCCTACTAATATTATAACGGTGAAAGTTTATGGATTTGGATGTTTGGATGTTTGTTCCTCAATCACGATAAAACTACTAAACGGATTTGGTTGAAACTTGGCACATAGATAGTAGCCTAGATTAAAACATAGGATACTTTTTATCCCGATATTCCCACGGGAACGGGAACCACGCGGGTGAAACCGCGGGCAGCCGCTAGTTTTATACTAATATAAATGCGAGAGTCCGTTTGTTGGTTTGTTTGTTACGCCTTCACGTCTTAACTACTGAACCGATCATCATAAAATTTTGCGTACACGTTGTCAGGGGTACAGAGAAGGACATAGGGTATCTTTTATCCCGAAAAAAAGTATTGTTCCCGAGGGATGGAAAAAAACTTTCCACGCAGACGGAGTCGCCTGCGGCCGCTAGTTATCTATATAGGTACAAAAATTAGAGCTCAATCACAGCGTTGACGGAATATCAACTTATTAAATTGACCATTGTTGAAAAAGCTTTTTTTACAGGTATTACTACACATTATAGTAGGTATGAACCTCTTATACTAAAAAAAGTTGGGAGTTACAAGTCGTGATAAAGTTTGACCACATGATAGAAACTGATCTGTAGGCTGTTTCTAACTAATATTGAGCTGGGCCAAACTATCCTTACATACAGTTCCATACGGCGGCGAGTTGAATAGCGCACTTTTCCCGGCTTCATTCTAAAAACTATAACAATTCAGGTTTAGCTAATAGGTCAAATGTGGTATCATTTTCGGATAAATCAATAACGTAGAACTTATTTCTGATATAAAAAAAATCTATTTATTAAGCAGTTCCTGAAAAATTACACGATAACCAACATTTTAAAACTTCATTTTTTTATTCACTTCTCAAGCTTACGCGCTCACTAGACATGAAATAAAACACTTTTTAACGGATACTAGCGCGGTTTTATTGAATGTACTTTGGTATTTAGTTGGTATTTGGTTTGATTTTTGCCGGTTTTTGGTCACGGGGGACCCCGTGACCACGGCAGCTGCAAAGGTGCCGAAACGTCGGGAAAAACCAAAAATCAAACCAAATACCAACTAAATACCAAAGTACATTCAATAAAACCGCGCTAGTATCCGTTAAAAAGTGTTTTATTTCATTTTTTTAGTTTAGGTATTGGCACTTGTTTCAGTATTTTCAAAAAAACTACTTTAAAGAAGCGTTTTTCAGGTTAATTTGTTGTATGCTTTTGTTATGTTAACTATATTTTATACAATTTGCGCCTAACGCAGGTAGTTGAGGTCCACTGTTTGCGGAGACACAGCTAGTCAAAAATATGCATTTTTTCACGAAATAAAAGGGTTTTCCGTTTCGTTCGGAAGCATTTCTCAGTTTTTTTGTTTATATTTATGTAAAGTTAATTAAATTTTCTACAATTTGAGCTTATGTTGAGTAGTCTAAGTTTACTAGTTGCAAAGATACAGATAGTAAAAGATATTTTTTTTTAAATTAATTTCAATAAAAAGCTCATTTTTAACCAGCTATGTCTCTGCACCTAATAAACCTAGACTACTCAAATCAAGCTCTTACTGTTGAAAATTTAATTAAATTTACAGAAATATAAACAAAAAACCTGAAAAATGTTTCTGAACGAAACGGAAACCTTTTTTATTTCGTGAAAAAATGCATATTTTTGACTAGCTGTATGTCCGCAAACAATGGACTTAAACTACTTGAGTTAGGCTCAAATTGTATAAAATATAGTTAACATAACAAAAGCATACAACAAATTAACCTGAAAAACGCTTCTTTAAAGTAGTTTTTTTGAAAACACTGAAACAAGTGCCAAAACCTAAACTAAAAAATTTAAGTTTAAAAATGTTGGTTATTGTGTAATTTTTCAGAAACTGCTTAATAAATAGATTTTTTTATATCAGAAATAAGTTCTACGTTATTGATTTATCCGAAAATGATACCACATTTGACCTATTTTTTTAGTTTTTAGAATGAAGCCGGGAAAAGTGCGCAATTCAACCCGCCCCCGCCGTATGGAACTGTGTGTAAGAATAGTTTGGCCCAGCTCAATATTAGTTAGAAACAGCCTACAGATCAGTTTCTATCACGTGGCCAAACTTTATCACGACTTGTAACTGCCAACTTTTTTTTGTATAGAGGTTCATACCTACTATTAATCTTGGACAGGAATAAGGCTCGCCCGTTATTAAAAAAAACCGGACAAGTGCGAGTCGGGCTCGCCCACCGAGGGTTCCGTACAGACTTTACATCTATACATAAAATAAAGCTATAGAAAAGTTGTGTCGGTACAAAGGAAATATTTTGAAAAAAAAGTGGTTGGTAGTTATTAGTTTTTTATATGAAAACTGTACTACGGAGAGTTCAAGCTTTATCCCAGGTTCTACCTACAGAAATTATGTGAAAAATTGCTTAGATTATAAGTTGGACTCCAAGCTACCAAACTGTAAAAAAATACCATCAAAATCCGTTCAGCAGACTGCTATATATAGATAACCATTTGAAATCCTTTGTCGCCACGTAGAAAATAACCCTTCCAGGGATTACGACAAAGAATTGACCACGGGCGAAGTTTGAAATGGAATAGTACATTACTGCAGCGGCACTCAAGACAGGCATTGAAGAACATACGTGAGTCCATCAATGCCTAATTGCGGCCAAGGCTTGTGTAGTACTTTTAAACTTTTAACTTTTTAGTTTTAAAAGTTTTAAGCTTTTTATTTTAATTTTAATTTACTTTCAGTAATTGATAAAAGAAAATGGAAAGTGGAATGTGCACATAAAGGCCTTACGTTTGATACACATATTGAAAAAAAAAATCCGGTTTTTTTTTCCTTTATTTCCAGTTTTTCATTTTTTTTTTTCAATTTTTTTGGAAAGTGCTCATCAAGGCCTTTTATTTGATACCCATATTGCAAAAAAAAAATATTCTTTTTGTTTTTTTTTTTTTCAGTTTTTTGGAATGTGCTCATCAAGGCCTTTTAGTAGGTATGAACCTCTATACAAAAAAAAGTTGGGAGTTACAAGTCGTGATAAAGTTTGGCCACATGATAGAAACTGATCTGTAGGCTGTTTCTAACTAATATTGAGCTGGGCCAAGCTATCCTTACATACAGTTCCATACGGCGGCGGGTTGAATAGCGCACTTTTCCTGGATCTATTCTAAAAACTATAAAAATTCAGGTTTAGCTAATAGGTCAAATGTGGTATCATTTTCGGATAAATCAATAACGTAGAATTTATTTCTGATATAAAAAAAATCAATTTATTAAGCAGTTTCTTAAAAATTACACAATAACCAACATTTTTAAACTTCATTTTTTAGTTTAGGTATTGGCACTTGTTTCAGTATTTTCAAAAAAACTACTTTAAAGAAGCGTTTTTTAGGTTAATTTGCAATATGCTTTTGTTATGTTAACTATATTTTATACAATTTGAGCCTAACCCAAGTAGTTTAAGTCCATTGTTTGCGGACATACAGCTAGTCAAAAATGCATTTTTTCACGAAATAAAAAAGGTTTCCGTTTCGTTCAGAAACATTTTTCAGGTTTTTTGTTTATATTTCTGTAAAGTTAATTACATTTTCTACAATTTGAGCTTAATTTGAGTAGTCTAAATCTATTGGTTGCAGAGACATAGCTGGTTAAAAATGGGCTTTTTATTGAAATTAATTGAAAAACTCTTATCTTTGACTAGCTGTGTCTTTGCAACTAGTAAACCTAGACTACTCAAGTTAGGTTCAAATTGTAGAAAATTTAATTAACTTTACAGAAATATAAACAAAAAAACTGAGAAATGCTTCCGAACGAAACGGAAACCCCTTTTATTTCGTGAAAAAATGCATATTTTTGACTAGCTGTGTCTCCGCAAACAATGAACCTCAACTACTTGGGTTAGGCGCAAATTGTATAAAATATAGTAAACATAACAAAAGCATATTACAAATTAACCTGAAAAACGCTTCTATAAAGTAGTTTTTTTGAAAATACTGAAACAAGTCCCAATACCTAAACTTATAAAAATGAAGTTTAAAAATGTTGGTTATTGTGTAATTTTTCAGAAACTGCTTAATAAATAGATTTTTTTTATATCAGAAATAAGTTCTTCGTTATTGATTTATCCGAAAATGATACCACATTTGACCTATTAACTAAACCTGAATTGTTATAGTTTTTAGAATGAAGCCGGGAAAAGTGCGCTATTCAACCCGCCGCCGTATGGAACTGTATGTAAGGATAGCTTGGCCCAGCTCAATATTAGTTAGAAACAGCCTACAGATCAGTTTCTATCATGTGGCCAAACTTTATCACGACTTGTAACTCCCAACTTTTTTTAGTATAGAGGTTCATACCTACTATTTCATTTTTTTGGAATATGCTCCTTGATGAGCATATTCCAAAAAACTTTTCAAAAAAACTTACATTTGATACCCATAGGTAAAGAAAAAAAAATTTTTTTTTCGTTTTTAATTTTTTTAATCTTTTTGGAATGCGCTCATCAAGGCCTTTCATTTGATACCCATATTGCACCAAAACAGTTTGTTTTCGTTTTTATTTTTTTTTCAATTTTTTGGAATGTGCTCATCAAGGCCTTTCACGTGATACCAGTACCCTTAGCACGAACAGCTATCGAGAAAAAAAACGCGCGTAAAATTACTCGATAGAGAATTATCTATGGAAATTTTAATTTAGCTATTTGGCGGTAGATGGCGTTGTACAAATTTCCCATACAAAATTGCACTATCGAATGATTTTACGCGCGTTATTTTTTTCGATAGCTGTTCGTGCTAAGGGTACTGTATAACGAATATTAAAAAAAAAATTTTTGGAATGTGCTCGCTCATCAAGGCGACATTTGATACCTTTATTTGTGTTTCATTGAAAAGTTCGCTCCATTTCTGAATTACACGTGTGTAATGAGTTTTAATTTAATAGAAACATTGCTGGACAGACGCCGGCAATTTTGTATGAAAATCCATTATTACACGTTAGTAATGGATTCTCATACAAATATTGACGGCGCGGTTTAGGTCTGTCCGTAAACTCCGATTTAGCACGAAGAAGGTTGTCAAAATAATGTTCGAATTTCCAAGCATTTTTGAGAAAAAATAAAATAATTACAAACCCACCGCACCTGTTTATACAGGTGTGTACAATACAAGTACTGTTGATTGTCAACAGATGGCGCTGTATATCAATAGTACACTGTAAGTCACTGTATAATGTTCTGTAAAATGGTTTTATCTATCGCAATGTTATTAGAGAAAATGGGTGTATTCCAACAGGACCCTTTGGTTGTGTGAAGCCGAGACTTTTATTGTAGTGGTGGCTACCTCGGCTGACCTTACCGAGTAAACTGTCTTGATTATACTTGGTGCCAAATGCTCCAAGCAACATTGGAATGCGATGCACCCGCATTTTAATGTAAACTGAATCAATCTACCACTGAACTATTCAAAACTTGACACTGGCAAAAATTACTTCCAAGAAGAAAGTAGATTGCCAAAACAAAAATAAGAAGAAGAAGACCCCCGTCATACAGCGTGACATACCGCCATGTTGCGAAAATATTTAGAGCGAAATTTATTACTTATTAATGTTATTTTTAAAAGTAATTAACTATATCAATATTTGAAAGGTTCTGAATAATTAATAATAATAAATATTGATATTTTAAAAAGAATTAGTGGCGCGATTAATCCAAAAGAAATTAGAAGTTAAACTATGACCGCGCATACCGTTGTTTCACCAAGATGATTAATAATTACGTATTTTAATGACCATATTTTATTATGATTTAAATACAAATATACAGTTTTCAGATTTATTCCTGTAAGTGTAGTATAAGACGCTATTACCTGCCAAATTTCATAGTTCTAGGTCAACGGGAAGTACCCTATGAATTTTGATTCCTTTGAGAGTATCGAAAATGCGTTTTTTGCGCCCTAAACGGCAGTATCTTTTTTTTACGTTAACTTAGAAGTTTGATTTTTTTACAGCTTCAAGGGCCCGTAGACCTTAGTATATGGTTTAAATTTCAATTCGATACCTCCACGCGTTTCCGAGATAAAGGGTCTTGACAGACAGACGGACGGACAGACAGACAGACGGACAACAAAGTGATCCTATAAGGGTTCCGTTTTTTCCTCTTGAGGTACGGAACCCTAAAAATTACATTGTGTAGTCACAGGTTCAAGCTAAAGTTAAAAAAACTTCAATTCATAACAAGTAGACGTATGACAATGAAACGGAATAAGTTAGGTTAGATATGTGACCTCAGAGGAGCTCGGTGGCGCAGTGATTTAGCGCCTGGCCCAGCGATTGCGGAGGTTAAGCAAATTTCGCATGGTTCGGTCATGGGATGGGTGACCAAAAATTTATTATCTCGAGCTCCTCCGTGCTTAGGAAGGCACGTTAAGCCGTTGGTCCCGGCTGCATTTGCAGTCGTTAACACCCACCAATCCGCATTGGGCCTCGTGGTGGGTTATCGCCCGTCCTCCTTATCCACCCATAAGGAAGGCCTGTGCCCCAGCAGTGGGGATATAAAAATGGCTGATGGACATGGACACAGATATGTGGACCAAAGAAAGAAGTTATATATTTAATTCCAGTTGCCACGTCCACACATTCATGTCTCTGAAGCAAGTATACATATTTGTGAGAACTATGCAGAAATATTGTCAGCAACAGCAGATGTGGCGACCCATCTCGTAAACTGCGCTAATGAGATCGAGTGGCCGCAGTTTGGTGGCCAGGACTTATTGCATTCCCTTGACAATTCACTGCCACAACGGGGCTGCCATAAAGATGCCACTGATATATTAATTTAGGAACTGCTTTTCTTGCCTTTTCAACTTTTTCATTTAGCATTTGTTTCATGCTTGATAAAGTTATGGGCTTATAATAATGACAATGGCTGTTCGTAGGTATACAGTTTTACGTAAAAAAATTGGCATAGATCACCACTAGCATGAGCTAGTGATCTATGGCAAAAATTTTTCGTTACGTTTTTAATTTCGTCAATGCCCGCGCAGTCGCATGCGGCTGGACAACAATAGAAAATGTATTGTCTCATTTTCCGGGTGTCTACTACATTGGGCGGAATTATGGGAATGTTGCAAGAGTTTAATTAGTTATTTAAAGGAATCTTCTTTTACTGACAGCTATTGAAGGATTGCTTAACTGAGAAAAGTTTTGGTGATGATGTGAGGAATTTTGTTATAATTGGTTAAGTGGTTTCAATTTAAATACGTATATTAGACAATATGGCAAACATTGCTCTGATTCCAAAGTAGCTAAAGCACTTGTGTATGGAAATCAGAGACAGCGGTGGTATCACAAACACCCAGACCTGATCTAATATAGAAAAGTTCGTTTTCTAAATTAACTCAAGCGGGGTCGAACCCGCGACCTCAGAATGGCGACACCACGAGAACCGGTGTACAAACCACTCGACCACACAGGTCGTCAAAGTGGAAGGATGTATATTTGTACAGTGAATATTTTGCTGCATAATACTGACCCAAATCGAACTTCAATTCTGAAATCCAAACTAAACTTCAGCGTGTCTCAGGCAGGACGTGGAGTGAACAGTTTACAACTAATTTTAGTTGCAGTTGGCTAAAGTTTTGGACCGCGTCGCGTCGCAAAGCTTCTTGCTTACTGCATCCCTGTGGCGTAAATTAGAACCACTGGCATTTATTACAACCATTTTTATTTGGCCATGTTTGTTTAGAACAAATGTGGCTTTGTTACATTTTAACCAATTTGTGAAAGTATTCTTTTTGTTATATCACTGTCACGTCGAATCAGGTGCTATTTATTTATTAAAATTAAGTATTTAAGTTATATTTAACATTTTATTATGTACCTAATCTAAATGTGAAAACCTATTTATTCCGAGAAATTACCAGCAAACTAACTACCCAGGCAGAGTAAGCAAGAGCTAGTTAAGATTTAAATTTCAGTTTTGTACAGTTACAGCAATTAGCAACTAACTTTTGCCTAAAACCAACCAAACTTCTAGTTTAACACACATGGCTATTGTTTGTGTTCTTAAACAAATACAAGCCCAGATGAATTCATAACAACTTGCTGTATCCTTTGCGAAACACAAATAATGCATGCGAAACAAGTATTTGTTAATTAAATAAAACTATGGGCAACAGTGGCGAAGGGCTCATAGAATCTGATTCTAATGGATAGATGAATGATGATAGTAAGGATTAGGATATAATTAAGTATACGTATATTCTATAGGATTGATGTGATCTCCCTATTTTAGCTAAGAACACTATCTATTAGTTAATTTGTGACACTATCCACTAAGATAAAATGCATAACCAAGGGTCTCTCAATGAATAGCTTTTGAAAGTGGCACATTCAAGCGATAACAGCTGTATATTGCCAAAGAATAAAGGTAATGTTTGCTTTAACGTCGATATTGTTAGACCACAAGCTTCCTGGTATCGGATATGGCGGGCTTTTAAAAGCTTTCATAACTGCTATACGAAAGCAATTTGCTTTCACGAAACGCTGTGAAATTATTTCTCTTGTAACATATACGTTAGTTTACTCCATCCAAAATAGTTGTTTAATATTTCAAGACTGCTGTTGTTTTAATTTGACGTGGGACAGTTTGAAATCTCCCAATAGTCCATCAATTTAAAAAATACTGACGGCCTAACCACAAAAGATTTTAAAACTCTGTTCAACAAGTGTTTAACTTAGACACTGTGATGTGATGCTGTCATTATGTTAAATATTGTTTGAAAGAGAGAGCGTCACATTTAAACAGTGTTTAAATTAAACAGTGTTTAAATTAAACAGTGTTTTAATCATAGAAATAGAATGTCAAAGAACAACAATGTCAATAAACAGCTGATCCGAAAACGAATGCATACATTTTATATGAGATACGAAAAAAATTACTTAGATTCATAAAATATGACTATATATGGCAAAGGAAATTAATAAACTATGTTCCATACTGTTTTCTTTGTCGATAAACGAATAAATGTAGAGAAATTTGGTTTTAGAGAAATTTGTGGCAATATCTTATTTACCTGTGAAAAGTGTGATTACTTGGATTGTTTATTTTTGTTACATCACAATTACTTAGAGCACAAGACACCATGGCTCAACGATAACTTTATTTTAAATTCTAATTAAGATTAACAAATATTTTAAACAAAATGTCATTACTCATTTGCTAGGCGGGACGCTAGGGGCTCTTACTTGCAAAATGTTGGCACATGTCACTTGATCCTTTGTCTCTTTTTTACATAGACCGTGTCCGTATGATGTTAACTTCTCTTTTCCACGCTTTGTTGGTCTTCTTGAGCGCAGCAAAAATTTTTCTATGTCTATGGTTTTAATAGTACATTACGAGACAAGTTAGCTTAGGTTGCTCATTGCACACAAGGCTGTAGGCGAGGGCGTAACTCAGCCAAGTGTGCAATAAGCAACTCACGAGTTTCATACGACGTTTTTCAACACATTTGCGAGGAAAAAATCCACAAACCCTGCAGTTCCCGCAATCTTCGGAGGCATTGCAAATGAATACAAAAATTTACCAAAAGCCAAAAACAAATCAAATGCAAAATCCTATTATATTTTTAAAGTTACCTAGGTAGTACATTTATTTTTATGTTTGTGACACTCGGCTTTGCCTTGTGGCACAAAAGTTGTTGCGACCTCCTTTGTATTCATGCTAGCCTGGTACTTTTCAATAGATTGATTGCCCTGTAAAGGCTGGTTTACATTATCTTAGTATTTAGTAGAGTGCTTAGTAGCGTGCGAGTAGATTCGAATGCGAGTGCTTTAGTAGTTTTGGTGCCTTTCCAGTGACCGTTTGCACGCTTCCAGTAGAGTGTCATTTTCGCCACCTAATACCTATTATTTAATTCAATTACACGTCACGCGTTCACCGGCAAATGCACTCTACTAAAGACGCTACTAAAATGTCGATTTACATGCTTCCAGTGCGAGTGCAAGTAAAATATCGCGCGGGGGGTGAGCGGGCGCGCAGGGGGTGCTACTGGAAAGCGAGTAGAAATGCTACTAGAACGTTACTCTCTTTAGTCATAAGACGACCGTTTACATGTTTCCACTAAAGCACTCTCCTAAAGCACTCTACTAAAGACTAAGATAATGTAAACCAGCCTTTAGAACTGCTCTCCATGTGTTGAGAGCTGTGGGGAAAGTGCTGACCGGATCTGATGACAGATACTTTGATTAGCTCTTTTACATTCATGCTAGCCTGGTACTTTCCGTTTTAGTCATATAGGCGTGTTAATTTTACTCGGTGTTAAAAATATTTTTTTTACGCTCGTAAAGGCACACCTTCAAGACACAATTTTTAACCAATTTCACTCGGAGAAGTCTCAATCGATCTTCGGAGATTCGTTTTCCTCATTTTTTCGATATATGTAATCGTATTTTTTAATTAATTAATTACTAAAAAAAGTTTTTTTCCGATTTTTTTTACAATTTTCAAAATTTCTCAAAAACTATCCAGCCCATTTTCAAAATTCCTTTATTATCAGATCCATAATTAAATTTTAAACCTGGGCACACTTGTTTCATGGCGAAACCTTAATTATCCTCGGAAATATAGCCAAAATAGCGAATGGGCCGAAAAGGATTTGAAAGACATTTTTAGGGTTCCGTACCAAAATGGTAAAAAAGGAACCCTTATGGTGTGACTCAGTCTGTCTGTCTGTCTGTCACAGCTGGATATCTGGAGAACTACCAATGGTATCAACTTGAAATTTGGAATAGTTAAAGATGACATTTGCCCTACTATTTTGCAAATAAGAAATAAATAAAATAAATAAATATCTTTTTTACAACAGGGACTGAAAACTGGTCTTCAAAATTTAAAGTGGGGCTACTAGGGCATTTGGAGTATCATATAAAAGAACGCTGTTTGCACGTTTTTAATAATGTTTTTTTTTTTGTTTTAGGCCACATAGTTTTCGACTTATGATGAAAAATGTAAAAAAAAACCGTTCCCCCCCCTTATCTCCGAAGTTTGCAAAGATAAAAATCTGAAATAATTCTATGTGATAGCAGTTTATATAAAGATTACAGGAAAAATAAAACGATGTCTCAATATAGCACACTTTTTTAGAAATTATCAAATTTCTACAAAAGTTAACACTAGTTCCACTATCGGTCAAGAGATGGCGCTGACCTAAAACTGCAATACAAATTTTATTATTCTACTCTGCAGTGTGGTTTAATGGTGCAATTATGATGGTACGGAACCCTCGGTGCGCGAGTCCGACTCGCTCTTGACCCGTTATATTTTAATGTCAAAACAAAGTAATTTACCACACAGCAACAAAATGAAAATTACGGGAAAAGGCGCGCAGGTTTTTTTTCACACGCCCAATGCAAGAATATTTTGCGAACAAAGGGGTGAGTGAGCGAGCATACAGCCTACTTCAAAATTATAATTTTAAGTGATAAATGCTTGTAAAAATATTCTGAATTAATAAATAATAAATATTTGTTTAACTTAATTAAGAACTTACTTACACATTTTATTTATTCCATAAATGTTTATGAATTTGCAGCGGCATAAAACCTCTTTGTACTGTTACTAAAAAAATAACTGTATGACCCGGTTAAATTGGGAATGATCTGTTTACTCGCATAGAACTTGCAGTAAGGTAGGTACTAATTTAACTTCGTAAGGATAATTCTATAACGCACTAGTGTTATATATACACCGTTAATTTCCAAGTATATCTAAAAATGAAAAGGGGATTTCAGACCACGTAAATGAACAACTTTTACTATGGGGGCAACCACGAAATCGCGAAATAAAATCAGCTGTTCCATACAATATAGGTAGTCGAGTCGATATTGTACTTTTCTATGGAACAGCTGATTTTTTTTCGCGATTTCGTGGTTGATCCCATAGAAAAAGTTGTTCATTTACGTGTTCTGAAATCCCCATTTCATTTTTATACTTTAAAATTAACCGTGTATAAATTATTGCACGGTGTTTGTTATAGCTCGGTTTCTGGCCCTAAAAGCGATGTATTAGGGCATATTTTACAAGCAAGACTGTTGTCAAATATAAAAAAAATATCTTCTATTATTACGAAATGGGCATCAAATGGAAGGCCTCAATAAGCATATTTCAAAACTATATAATTTGTCACTAAAATGTCTGAAATAAAAATAAATTTATTATAAAAATATGAAAAACACGACTGCCCTGCCAAAAACGAAGTGTCATTGCAGTCGGAGGACCTCTTTGATAAAAACTGCTCCACAAAACGGTCCCCGGACTGCACTTATTATTTAACTTTTTAGTTCGTTTTTGGCAGGGCAGTCGTATTATTAATATTTTTTTAATTTATTTATTTTTTTGACGAAGTTGACTCCTACATACATAAATCTAACTAGGTAAGTACATTAATATTTCGTATTGAAACGGTGTTATCTCAGAATATGTAAGAGGCAGAAGAGCCACTATAATATAAAGGAAACAAAATTGACGGAAATTATTTCGAATACAGTAGGAGGATTATCAGAACTGCGAAATTTTTTCTTTACGAATTTTAAGGTATCGTACAATCCAAATGAGGTTATTTCATGTACAGTTAACAATTTAGTAATGGTTGACGCAACAAACCGTTGAAAACATTGTATGTGAGTACATGAAGGTATGTAGTAGGTGGTTATCTCCGAGGAACAAGGGGTATATTTTCGGAAATCTTCTGTATACAAAAGACAACTATAATCTATAGAGATTAAATACACGAGACAATTAAATCCCACTTCATAGAGTTATATCCAGCGGATTTCCGCTGGATATAACTGGTTGAGATCAAAAGACCCTGGAAAAACATAGACTTACGAATAAATAAATTGTCCGTGTAAAATAATATAATTCAACCTTTTTTTAACCTGTACTTCATCATCATCAATTGCTGGGTTTAGGCCTCACCCAAGGATCTCCACGACTATCGGTCCTGCGCTGCCCACATCCAGTGGCTTCCCGCAACCTTCACCAGATCGTCGGTCCACCTTGTCAGGGGCCTACCCACGGAGCGTCGTCCGGTGCGCGGTCTTCATTCCAGAATCTTTCCACCAGTTTCCGCCCCAACGTCCATCGGTTCTTCTCGCTATATGTCCTGCCCACTGCCACTTCAGCTGAGCAATCCTTCGAGCGATATCGGTTACGGTTCTCCTACGGATCACCTCGTTTCTGATTCGATCACGCAGAGAAACGACGGCATGTCTCTCTCCGTGGTTGATTCGTCCTAGCGCTCTCCATTGCGCTGGGTGACCTTGAGCCTTCTTATGAGACCCATAGTTAGCGACCACGTACTTACTTGAATTCTATTCTGTGCCCCCAATTACTTTTCAATCGTCACATACCGAACTTTTCTCTAACTTGTAAGCTTCCAGAGTCGTACATAAAAGCCAAACCGAAGCATTTACCATTGTGATATTGGGTCCTTAACACAATAATAAGCTGCTTTTGAAAAACTTACAAGATCAGCTACGCTAGTTGAGAAATAATAAATGCGTATGCGCCATCATTAACTATGCGGCTATCTGCGGTTAAAATTATTATTATAAGATATCCTATATAAATTGGAGGTTGTATACACGCTGAAATTTTTATCATTTGGTTCCCGCAGTGGGGTGGTTCCACTCATGATTACAAGCAACTTTTACTACGGGGCCAACTCTATAATCGCGAAAAAAAAATCTAATGTTCCATACAAAAAGTGCAATACCTACTCGATCTTAAAATGTATGGAACAGCTGATTTTTTTTCGCGATATCAGAGTTGGCCCCATAGTAAAAGTTTGTAATCATGAGTAACGACCCCACTGCGAGAACCAAATTCTTAAAATTTCACGATGTATCGTTATATACTCCCTCGAGTAGTCGGGTTAAAGAACAGCATCACTCAGCTTGAGTTCATCAATTTTAAAAAGTTATATTCTTGATTTACTTAGTTCTATGGTGTGTTCCCGCCTAATTACCGTTTATTGCCTCACTTATACATCTTTATTGTCTTAAAATAAAACCTATCTTCCCATTTCTTTCATTAACGTTCAATAATAAAGGTTTATTGAAATCATTAAACGTACGACGCAACGTACACTCTTTAATTCATTTATTTATGTTAAGGTTCCATAAATTTTATTAGATACTGTTTATGTGACTAAGTAAATAGAACAGTCTACATTTACTACTTATTTGTTACATTATGAAAATAGAATGGCATCAAATTATATTATATCTACTAATTTAGTCTTCATAATTAATGCGTATCCTCCATGTTTCTACAACCCGTTGATAACCTGAGTAGTTAGGTATTGCCAAAAAACTAGTCATCATGAAACTGAAAATAAAGAACGGTATTGAATGTTTTCAACGAATCTTAACGTAGTTAATTCTATCAACACTCTGTGTCGTGTTTTCTATTATTTACTTAAAATCGTAAAGATACTATTTCTATAGCTTAATCTAAGCCAAACGGTCGAACAAATCCTACTGAAGTCAATATAATCTTCAACGGAAAACCTTCACATAAAAGCTCGCTTGAATTTAAGTAAATATAAGTAATAAAATAAATATCTAAACAGGGTAACCTTTTTAGAATGACTTCAAAGAAATTCCTCGCGCGTAATCCCAAACAAATACACAAAACACGCGAAGAATAAAATTATGCGGGCGTATATAACAACCTGATAAATTATTCTTGTGTGAGAATTAACAGAGGGTGTTAGGCTTGGAGATAGGAAACAATAAATAAATATAAATAAATAAATGCTTGGACAATTTCCCACAGCGCCATCTAGCCCTGGTAGACTCCTTTTACCGTGCCCAAACTAAGCAAAGCTTGTAATATGGGTGCTAGACAACTGATCTTGGATGAAAAGCAACTGATATACTACTTATACAGGGTTATTTGTAAAACACCAACAACCTCGCAGGAGTAGATTACTAACATCATAAACAACAACATTTGTTCTACGACTTTTCCGAAAACAGACAAAAAAATTACGTTTTTTCATACAACACTCGATCAGCTGTTCAGATATTTGTATGGACAGTCGATTTTTTAGGGTTCCGTAACCAAAATGGCAAAAAACGGAACCCTTATAGATTCGTCATGTCTGTCTGTCTGTCTGTCTGTCTGTCCATCCGTATGTCACAGCCACTTTATTCCAAAAGTATTAAGACTACATAGTTAAAACTTGGTAGGTAGGTGTATCCTGTAAACCGCTTTACGACTTTTACACAAAAATAAAAAAAATAAAAGATTAAGGGGGGGGCTCCCCATACATGGAACTGAAACTGAAAATATTTTTTTTCATCAAACCAATACTTGTGGGGTGTTTATAGATAGGTCTTTAAAAATGACATTGAGGTTTTTAAGACTATTTTTTTTCAAAGTCAACCGTTTGAAAGATATTTGCCGCCAAAGTGGTAAAATGTGTGTCCCCCCCCTTTAACTTTTAAAGCAAGAGGGTGAAAAATCTAAAAAAAATATATGCTATAGATCTTAATAAACACTTTCAGCGAAAATTAGTTTGAACGAGATACAGTAATTAGTTTTTGAGATATAGTACATTTTCCAAAACCGCAAATATAACTTTGTCATTCATACAAACACTGTGAAAAACAAAGTTATTTTTTCAGACGAAAAATGATAGCGGTATTAAAATATGGTATGGTATATAATGTCCCTACGGAACCCTACTGCGCGTGGCCCGACACGGACTTGGCCGGTTTTTTTGTCTGTTTTCGGAAAAGTCGTAGATCAAATGATGTTGTTTATGATTGTAGTAGTCTACTCCTGTTAGGTTGTTGGTGTTTTACAAATAACCCTGTATACTTTCTAAATATATAATGATTATACCTACATAGTAACACCCAGACCAGTCACAGAAATTAAAATTCATCATTTCAATTTCTGCCGGCCGGGAATCGAACCCGGGACCTCTTGCGTGGTAGGCGGCATGTTGACCACTGCACCACTCGTCAATAAATCTGCTGCTTCAAGCTTTGCAACATTCTTATAATAATTATGTAGGTCCTAAAGGTGCCAACTACGGCATTAAAATAACTTTAAGTAGAGATGTACGTCGGTCGTTAATAAGTGAGGTCCAAAATAATTCGACGACGCAAAACGAAAAGAATGCGTTACAATTATCTTGATTCGGTTTTCTAGATCAACCACTCAGGCCTTAGTTAGACTGGATTTGAAGAAAAATTGTGATCTTTTGCAACAAGCCTGAAGAGGCGAACTAATTGGGGTTAAAGTATGAAATTACCGATTTTTTTCTCACTTACATAGGTTTGTTAGTATTTCGAATTATGATCATACCCACTATTGGGTTCCATTACACTATGGCCCATCAGCAATAAAAATATTTCTGTTATTTTTTCCTGAACGTTAAAAAAAGTATACCTTAAGGCGATTCTCACACTGCCTCCGCGCGCCGTCATGGGGCGCGGTTCAGCGGTTTGAGTGACTTCTTTTTTCGTTAACAGAAATTACCACTTAATTGATTATAACTTAGCCTATGCTTATTTTTTCACTTAACACGTGTGGCATTAGTTAGCTGAGTGTTTAAACATTTGTGCATAAAAGTTTTAAAACATAAGCGTTCATGGTTGTTAAATAAATCAAGAAAATGTTATTATGGACAAAGGCAAACCCTTTAAATTTCTTCTTACAAAATGGCCATTTCATACTTTAGCCCCTAATATTTAACCTATTTAACCGACATTACTTTTAATTTTGACATGTTTGATATTTCAAATTTTGCTTTGACTTCTAATACAAAATTACCATAACATCAACATAACATAATAAATAACAGCATACTCTCTTTATCTCTACTGCTCTTTAAACTACTGTATCCCCGTCTGGGGGGGTGCACTGAAAACACGCTTTCTTTTGGTGGAACGAACACAGAGACGCTTGCTAAAGATTATGTACTTTAAAAAACGTACATATCCCACTGATAAGTTGTATAAGTTATGTAATCTACTGACAGTAAAAAAAAATATATATAAGTACTACATATTATCCTTAAAACACATAAAAAATACTAACCGCCCCACCAGGTGGAGAGAGTGGTTTGTCGGTTAGTAATAGACGAAACAATTTCCTTTGATTCTTCTTTATTAGGTAAAAGAAGATACACTACACACTTACAAATCCCTAAAACTAGAACTTATTTTGCTAGAACTCAATACAGAGTTAGGTCAGCTAAGTTATATAATTCAATCTATAAGTTTCTTAATATTTATCCCAAAACTTATTTCGAATGTAAAAGTATATTGACTAACTGGATTACAGAGTCCCTTTTAACTTGTGAACGGGCCCTTAATATAATATTAAGTATTTCTGATGTATGATTAATTAATTGCGCACACCCTACTATTCATGCAAACACACACACAAACATATATAATAAAAAAAATGATTGTATTTATATACTTAACTAATTTAGTTGTTCATACATAGTATGCAAGTGTTACGATGGAGCGGGGCTGTCTGTCACAAGTATTGTAATACTCACAAGGCAGTCCCAACACATGAGTAAAAAAACGTAGTGGTCCCAATCCCAACCTGCTGTTTTGAAAACCAATGTTTTGTGAACAAAATAAATATTTTTTATTTTTTTTTATGTTTGATCCCTGTCCCTTGGTCTATACACAAAGGTGGAGAACTGAAGACGGTAGCACAGACTCAGACAAAGCGTTATTGCTGTCCTATAATGCTTGTACGCGATGAATGGAGCTTTTCACTTCATCACATACATATTTTGAAACATATTTTGTTATTTATAAAAAATCCTCTAGATATGGGTTTTGTTGACATGAAGATTTATTTGATAACTGTGTGTCTTCTTGACCGATGACGAATTTTAAAGATTTCTTGGAAATGATTTACTAATAAAATCTTTTAATTAAACTGGCTTTGTTAAAATATGTTTGCTCAATTGCTCAAATGTTTGAAGGAAAATAATAGATTCTAAAATAATCTTGTCCAGTGGAATGTAACCAACAAATAATTAATACTTGATTCCAAAACATGTTTGTTTTTGTTAAGCATATACTTTAATTATTTGTCTCTACTACTTTTTATTTATTCTTTTGAAAATTTCGAGACTGTTAAACCCAGAAAAATGTTTTATGCCGTTCTTTGAAAATTTATCCTTTTTTAGGGCTCCGTACCAAAATGGTAAAAAAGGAACCCTTATGGTGTGACTCAGTCTGTCTGTCTGTCTGTCTGTCACAGCTGGATATCTCGAGAACTACTAATGGTATCAACTTGAAATTTGGAATAGTTTAAGATGACATTTGCCCAACTATTTCGCAAATAATAAATAAATAAATAAATAAATATCTTTTTTACAGCAGGGCCTGAAAAGGGGTCTTAAAATTTTGAAGTAGAGCTACTAGGGCATGTGGGGTATCATATGAAAGAACGCCATTTGCACGTTTTTAATCTTTTTTCTTTTTTTTCTAGACGGCATAGTTTTCGACTTATGATGAAAAATGTAAAAAAAAATACCGTCCCCCCCCCCTTATCTCCGAAGTTTGCAAAAAGAAAAATCTGAAATAATTCTATGTAATAGCAGTTTATATAAAGATTACAGGAAAAATAAAACGATGTCTCAATATTGCATACTTTTTTAGAAATTATCAAATTTCTAAAACAGTTAACATTAGTTCCACTATCGGTCAAGAGATGGCGCTGACCTAAAACTGCAATACTAATTATATTATTCTACTCTGCAGTGTGGTTTAATGGTGCAATTATGATGGTACGGAACCCTCGGTGCGCGAGTCCGACTCGCTCTTGACCGGTTTTGTTTATTTCTTGTGCCTATTCTGACCAGTCAATGTATCCTTATTACATAAGAGCTACGCTACGGCCCTAGTTTGGTTCATTAGTAGGCTTACGGAAGTCGTAAATCAGTCGGCCTCCAGCCCTAGAACTATATGTACTTACATTGTTAATAAGGAAGGAATATCACATTGAAGTTGTGACTGTTTTGTATGATGAACTTTATTTTTGGGTGAGAAGTTTTTCTCACCCACAGACAAAATAGTTATGTTTTTGTACCCATGAGGCTAAAATGCTATACGCCATGGTGAATGTGGGCCAACGAAATAGAATTACGATTTAATTAAGTTTTTGTTGCTCAAATTATTATTCTACAGGGGTGACATGTTCAGTGTTTGAACAAACCCCTATAAATAAATAAAGAGAAAAAAAAGTATGAGAGCGTTTAAGGAGAAGTGACACGCGTTTCGGCTCGTTGGATCGCCGTTCGTTGCTCCGTGTGGCCAAGCGGTTAAAATGAACGTTTTCATAAAGTAAAAGTTTCAGTCTTTAGACAAAAATGTGGCTATACAAAGGTTACTAAATTAAAAAATAACGAAGACTGTAAAATAACTATGATTACTTTCTAAGCCTCAGATAAAGAAATTATAGCTTATGATTCACTTGGCTTGATTGAAGCCGTCTTACAGCAAGTAGGCAAATGGATTTAAAACCTATCGCCCTTCGCGAGAAGTGTCATTGAACTTTATTAAAACGAAATGCATTACTATAATAGATAAAACCTTCAGACACCTACATTCTAAGCTTGAGTTCAAAGATAGTCTAGAGCTACAATCGATACTCTACTGATAAAGTGGGTGCCACACGAGACAGGCTCGTGAAATGCGACACAGCAGGTGAAATATGACAAACTCAACAAAAGCAGTTTACTGAGAAGTATGCAAAAATATTTTCTTCGTCGATTAGGTATGGGATTCGAGACAGATATAACTAAAGAATTGTCTATAGCGGTTGAGCGAGCGGGATGACTTAATTGATGACCCTAATCTCTTTTAAGCTCGTCATGCTACAGAAGCAGGTCGTTAATTTTTATATGCAGAAATGCAGATGAAACGCGCAAGGCAGAATAGATTTGCAAAGGCGCAGACATGTATCTGATATGTCTATTGTCTAAAATCCGCTCTGCCCGTAGATAAAACTGCGTCCCCTACTACCTCTCTTAGCTTACTTGTATTTTATGAAGTAGTTTCAATTCGTCGAATATAGAGAGATAGAGGTAGCTCAGACAAATTTGTCTACCTTTACCGATAGGTTCTTCGTCGATTAGATATGGGATTCGAGACAGATATAACTAAAGAATTGTCTATAGCGTTGAGCGAGCGGGATGACTTAATTGATGACCCTAATCTCTTTTAAGCTCGTCATGCTACAGAAGCAGGTCCTTAATTTTTATATGCAGAAATGCAGATGAAACGCGCAAGGCAGAATAGATTTGCAAAGGCGCAGACATGTATCTGATATGTCTATTGTCTAAAATCCGCTCTGCCCGTAGATAAAACTGCGTCCCCTACCTCTCTTAGCTTACTTGTATTTTATGAAGTAGTTTCAATTCGTCGAATATAGAGAGATAGAGGTAGCTCAGACAAATTTGTCTACCTTTACCGATAGGTTCTTCGTCGATTAGGTATGGGATTCGAGACAGATATAACTAAAGAATTGTCTATAGCGTTGAGCGAGCGGGATGACTTAATTGATGACCCTAATCTCTTTTAAGCTCGTCATGCTACAGAAGCAGGTCCTTAATTTTTATATGCAGAAATGCAGATGAAACGCGCGAGCAGAAAAGATTTGCGAAGGCGAAAGAAAAGAAAGTTCTGTTTGCAAACTTTGCAAGCAATTGAAGGAGTTTCAGTGTAGTCCCCAGACTCCCCAGGCACCTGCCGACGACCTGCAGCCTAATTATCTAATTAAAAACCACCTAGCGAACGGTTTCAGTTCACAGATGAATGTGATTCATTGCTACTTTTCTTTGGCATGTTTTTTTTACCTCAAAAAGAAGTAGCAATGTATCACATTCATCTGTCAAATGAGACCGGTCGCTAGGAATCAGCCTGCTGTAGTCGCTCGTTGTCTGTAGGGGCTTTAAAATTTATTCGTCATAGGATTGAGAGTGCTCATATTCTCTTTGGAACCCGATGCATTGGTATAAGGGTCTATATCGAGAGTCTCAAATCCGATTAACAACCAAGTGAAGTATATTTAGTCCCTTTCCTAGATTATGGCATATCTATTGTAGATTGCTGTAGGCTGCCTTAAAACCTCTTAAAACCTAAGATCATAAAATAATAAGCGGAACTTTGGCGATGAAAATTTTGGCTCGCAACCCTTATCTGTTTTTTTAAACTTCCTTTTTGGTAAAGATTTTAAATCTAACTCATTAATGAAATAATCAAATCTATGAATAGATAACACAAACCATTTTGTAAACAGTGACAAATTAAAAGAATTTAATTTAATATAATTCTACATCAAAGATTAAAATCGTGTCAAAATTTATTAATTTGATAAATTATACCTTGACTGCCTTGACGCTATCATCATTTCTGTTGAAACTTTAATCTTATCGAAAAAACAAGAGAGCCAAAGTCAAAGTCAAAGTCAAAAATAGCTTTATTCAAATAAACTTAATTATTAAGTACTTTTGAATCGTCTATATTTTCCTACCACCCGTTCAAGACTTTTTTAACTGACAAGAAGAACGGGCGCAAGAAACTTATCAGCTTTAATAGCAATAAGTAACGATATTTACAAACTTAAATATATCGTTACCAGATAATTACAACAGGGTGACAGGATTATTGGCAACAAACATAGACTTATTATATTGGCAACAAAGTACTTATAGTAGTTATGTGTTACATCATTTCCACGCATTTTGATCTTTAAGATAATCGTCTACTTTATAATAACCTTTACCCATGAGCGTTTTTTTAACATGGTTTTTAAATTCATGCAAAGGAAGATCGATTACTTGTTGTGGAACTTTATTAATAAAGGCTATGCCTTTCCCCATAAATGAACCTCTAGTTTTTGCAAGCCTAAATCTTGGAACGGCAAGTTTATCTTTATTTCTTGTATTAAACTGGTGATTATTGCTGTTCTTCGCAAATGAATCATAGTGTTTTCTTACATAAACTAAATTTTCATATATGTATTGGCCTGCCAAAGTTAAAATATTTATTTCTTTAAACAGTTCTCTCAAGGTATCTCTCCGCCGAAGATTGTATATGCCGCGAACAGCTCTTTTTTGGAGTACAAAAATATTTTCAATACTGGCAGCTGAGCCCCACAATAGCAGTCCATAAGACATTACACTATGAAAATAACTAAAATATACTAACCTTGCCGTTTCAATATCAGTTAAAAGCCTTATTTTTTTAACAGCGAATGCTGATGAACTAAGTCTACTTGACAAGGCTTCGATATGTGGATCCCACTGAAGTCGAGAATCTAGTGTAATACCTAGAAATTTTGTACTTTCAATAAACTCGACTTCATCGTCATTCAAATTAATATTTAATTCTGTCTGCTCAACATTAGGCAATGAAAATTTTACACATTTAGTTTTTTTGGGGTTAAGTGCTAAATTATTACTATTAAACCAGTATGAAACTTTAGAGAGGGCACTATTTACTTCGTCCGAACAGTTATTACCTCTGTTTACTTTGAAAACTAAAGAAGTATCATCCGCAAATAGTACTGTCTCACATAAATTATTCGCGTAGTTGGGAAGGTCATTTATATAAATTAGAAACAGCAATGGGCCCAATATTGATCCCTGCGGCACACCCATATTGATGGGGGCTCCAGTAGATTCAGTTTTATTTATCACTACTTTCTGAGTTCTATTGAACAAATACGATTTCATAAGGCTAACTGATTTATCAGAGACACCATAATGTTCTAGCTTCTTTAATAGTGTTTGGTGATCAACGCAATCGAATGCCTTAGAAAGGTCACAGAAAATACCAATTACATCTTGTTTTTCTTCCCAAGCGTCAAGAATATGTTTGAGAAGTGCAATTCCAGCATCAGTAGTATTTTTACCCTTGGAAAATCCAAACTGATTTTTATGAAGTATATTATTGTATGTGAAGTAATCTAATAATTGGGAATATATAATTTTTTCAAATATTTTACTAAGTGCTGGAAGTATTGATATTGGCCTAAAGTTAGCTGGGTCACTTTTATCCCCAGATTTAAAAAGAGGAATCAATTTACTATTTTTCATTAAGTCAGGAAAGACCCCTTCATCAATACATTTGTTAAAAATAAAAGCCAAGTAAGGGGCTAGTATATCAATAATTGATTTAATAATGCTTGTTGACATGCCCCAAAGATCTTCTGTTTTTTTAACATTAATTGTTTTAAAAGCTTTAATGATATCTGCACTATTTATATATTTAAAGGAAAAAGCTTCATTGCACTTATCAACACTAGACTCCAGGAGGGAGACAGCGATGTTGGGACAAGCACTAAGAGTACTGGTAGTTTCTGCTGGTTTTGCAACAGTCTTCGGAAGTTTTGTTTCAAAAAAGCATCGGACCAGACCAGACCAAAGAGTAGATTTTAATTGTGATCAAGAACACCTGCTTATAAGAAATAATTCCGGCTACCAAAAATGTTCTAAAGTCGCATTACTAATTTCACAGCAACAATGTAAACAAAGGTGTTGCCAGAACAAAACAACACAAACGGAAGTATATTGCTAAGTCAAGAAATATACACACTTACATGTTTTTTCACCACAAACGTAATAAAAATAGAATAGATAAATATTCTGAATAGTTAGTTTTGCGGAAAAAACAGTAATATAATTTAATATTTCATAGTAACAGTTTTGTAGAAAACATTTTATGATGCTGTGCACACATCAACTACAAACCGCCCCCTGATTATCTAATTAGAAACCACCTAGCGACCGGTCTCAATTCACAGATGAATATGATACATTGCTACTTCATTTTGGGGTAAGAAAAAACATACCAAAGAAAAGTAGCAATGTATGTCAAATGAAACCGGTCGCTAAATAGTCACTTTTTAGATAATCAGCCCGCGGTACACATAACCCTTGGGTTCATTTCATTTTATAATTATTTTTTTTATAAAAAATAGTATTACGAGTAGTAGCTGTAGTAGTAACATTTGTCTTTTGGTATTGGGGGGAACTGGTGAAGATGCAACGTATTTTAATAATATCTAAGTGAAGTTTTCTTATCAGTTCGTTTCAAGAACTTTTGACATCAAAATTTATGATATGTTTAAATAAAAGTTCTTATTATCATCCTACTTTAAAATTACCCTGAATAGCATTATATTTATTATAAATCAAAATATAATAAATACTATAATTCCCACCCTCGTTCCCACATTCGTGAGGTAAAACGTGGTTGATTCGTCCAAGGGTAAAACTAAACTAGTATTATCTGTAGTCCATCTATATTCTTCTATAGCCTTATTTTGTAAACAAACAATTTAACTCGTTCGTAAATTTATGAAGTTAGGAACTAAATATTGATGTATTTTTTTATACATCAATATTTAGTTGGCAGGGGGTGCTAAGAATCCCCGGGTGCGGATCGGCTACCACCAATCACGAAAATTGCACCTGGCAACCTATAACACGCGCACACTGAGGACCGACACGAAGTTAATCGAGTTGGAAGAAGTTATAAGCAAGTTATGCTGGGACATCATTGGGTTATCTGAAGTCCGAAGAGAGGGAGAGGACTCGATAATCCTTAATTCCGGTAACTTGCTATACTACCGGGAGGGCGACCAACAGTCCCAAGGTGGTGTCGGGTTCATCGTCCACAAGTCCCTTGTCAACAACGTGATTACCATCGGAAGTGTGTCGACCAGGGTGGCGTACCTTATACTCAGAATATCCAAACGGTATTCGTTGAATGTCATACAGGTTTACGCACCGACCTCGACGCACCAAGATGACGAAGTGGAGGCTATGTATGAGGAGATCTCTAAAGCCATGCATAGCTACAAAACCCACTACACCGTTGTGATGGGGGACTTCAATGCAAAGTTGGGGAAACGATGCGGTGATGAGCTGAGAGTGGGGCAATTTGGAGTTGGGCAACGGAATGACAGAGGCCAGATGCTAGCCGACTTTATGGAGAAGGAGAACCTCTTTATGATGAACTCATTCTTCAGAAAGCCGGAAAGCCGGAAGTGGACTTGGGTCAGTCCGGACGGTACAGTCAGAAATGAGATTGATTTTATCATGTCGACGAAAAAGCAAATATTCAATGATGTCACTGTGATCAACGCCGTTAAGACGGGGAGCGATCACCGATTGGTACGTGGCACATTGAATATCAACATAAAGCTGGAAAGATCTCGACTGATAAAATCAACACTCCGACCATTGCCGGCCCATATCCAAAACCCCGAGAGCTTTCAACTCGAACTCCAAAACCGTTTCGAAGCCCTTGAGAACAGCATAGATGTGGACGATCTAAACAATATGGTGGTGGATACTGTCCGTACGGTAGGGTCCAAGTTCTTCAAGACCCGCCGTCCCAAGCTAAAGAAACTCTCCGACCACACACTCCTACTCATGGATCAGAGACGTGAAATGAGGCTCCAGAGTTCAGTAGGTGCTAATCGTTATCGGCAGCTTAATAGACAGATATCTAAGTCTTTGACGAGCGACCTTCGCCAATTTAATACGAATCGTATTAAAGAGGCTATCGAGCGGAACAAAGGCTCCAAAGTGTTCGCGAGAGATCTGTCTATTGGGCAAAGCCAGATGACGAAGCTGAAAACTGACGACGGACGCATCATCTCAGCGAAGCCTGAAATCCTTAGGGAGATCGAGAGTTTCTATGGGCAGTTATATTCCACGCAGACACCCGTTGAAAGCAAGGCTAAAGACCCCAGAGCCAAGCTTACCCGACACTATACCCAAGATATCCCGGACGTCAGCATGTACGAGATTAGTATGGCTCTCAAACAGCTGAAAAACAACAAGGCGGCGGGCGACGACGGAATCACTACAGAACTTCTGAGAGCGGGCGGTAAGCCGATACTTAAAGTCCTCCAGAAGCTTTTCAATTCCGTCATCGTCGAGGGCAGAACGCCGAAGACATGGAACATAAGTGAGGTGATTTTGTTCTTTAAAAAGGGTGACAAGTCCCTCTTAAAGAACTATAGACCCATCTCGCTTCTGAGTCATGTCTATAAGCTGTTTTCGAGAGTCCTTACGAACCGTCTCGCTCGCAAATTCGACGACTTCCAACCTCCCGAACAAGCCGGGTTCCGAAAAGGCTTTAGCACCATAGACCACATCCATACGCTGCGGCAGGTCATACAGAAGACCGAGGAGTATAATCTGCCACTTTGCTTGGCGTTCGTGGATTATGAGAAAGCCTTCGATTCGATTGAAACCTGGGCGGTGCTGCAGTCTCTCCAAAGGTGCCAAGTGGACTACAGGTATATCGAGGTGTTGAGGTATTTATACAAAAATGCCACCATGTCGGTCCGAGTACAGAACCAGAGAACAAATCCTATCCAACTGCAGCGAGGTGTGAGACAGGGAGATGTTATTTCTCCGAAACTGTTCACAGCTGCGTTGGAGGATATCTTTAAACTCTTAGACTGGAAAGGACTCGGCATCAACATTAATGGCCAATACCTAACACACCTTCGTTTTGCCGATGATATAGTTCTAATGGCTGAGACGTTGGAGGACCTGAACACAATGCTCGAAGATCTCCGTAGTGCTTCCCAAAGAGTGGGTCTTAAAATGAACATGGATAAGACGAAAATCATGTCGAATGCCCATGTTGTGCCCGCTCCAGTTCATGTTGGGAACACTGCACTTGAAGCTGTTGACCATTATGTATACCTAGGACAGGCAGTCCAGTTAGGTAGGTCCAACTTTGAGAAGGAGATCTCTCGTCGAATCCAACTCGGATGGGCAGCATTCGGGAAGCTCCGAAAAATCTTCGTGTCCGATTTACCTCAGTGTCTCAAGACGAAAGTCTATGACCAGTGTGTGTTGCCAGTGATGACTTACGGCAGTGAAACGTGGTCGCTAACTATGGGTCTCATAAGGAGGCTCAAGGTCACCCAGCGTGCAATGGAGAGAGCCATGCTCGGCATTTCCCTGCGTGATCGAATCAGAAATGAGGAGATCCGCAGGCGAACTAAAGTAACCGACATCGCTCGAAGGATTGCTCAGCTAAAGTGGCAGTAGGCTGGACACATAGCGAGAAGAACCGATGGCCGTTGGGGCGGAAAGGTTCTGGAATGGCGACCGCGCACCGGACGACGCTCCGTGGGTAGGCCCCCGACAAGGTGGACCGACGATCTGGTGAAGATTGCCGGAAGCCACTGGATGTGGGAAGCGCAGGACCGATCGTCGTGGAAATCCTTGGGGGAGGCCTATACCCAGCAGTGGGTGTCGTGCGGCTGATATGATGATGATGATGAATATTTAGTTCCTAACTTTTTATATAGGTAAATGTATCACTCTAAAGGGACATGTCCCATCGCGCCTATGTCATTTGCCTCACCATTCTCAAAAAATTAAAGTCTATCGCATCTTAATCAAAGTAGTATGTCAGAGTAGGTATTTTACTCTAGAATCAGATTAATAATTATTTGCTGCATTAAAAAGTGGGATTTTTAAATTAAAACGCTTTTAAATCAATTTTTTTTTTATCATGATAGTACTATTTACTTACATTTTTTTCACAAAATACTTCAGAAAACAACTTAATGTTTTTGTAATTGTTTTTCTAAATATAAAACAATTTTTGACTGATACTATACCTAAATTAAATGAAATTAGCTTTTTTTAATTATTAAAGTAATTCAATAAAATGAAACTGGGGCAACGCTGGGACATCTCCTTTTCCATTGTTATACAACAATATTAACGACATATTTGATAAGACTCAGACCTACTCAGTCTGACATGACTTACTTGACTTAATATCCTGTGACCCCTAGATGGGGCAGAGGGCGTCCACAGTGATCCTCCATCGCGTTCGGTCTTGAGCTTCGCGTTTCACTTCGCTCCAAGTCATCCCGATGTCTTTCGCCTCGTCCGCTACAGTACGTCGCCATGTTTGCTTGGGGCGGCCGCGTTTACGCTTTCCTTGGGGATTCCAATCTAGGGCCTGTTTAGGAATATGATCGGAGTTCCTGCGTAGAGTGTGGCCAATCCAGTTCCACTTGCGGCGCTTGATCTGTTGGTCGATCGGTGTTTCGTGGCAGCATTCCAAAAGTTGTTCGTTGGAGATTTTCTCGGGCCAGTAAATACCGGTAATCGACGAAGGCAACGATTAACAAAGACCTGAAGCCGCTGCGAGATGGTTTTAGTGACCTTCCACGTCTCGCACCCGTATAGCAGTACAGACTTGACGTTGGACCCAAAGATCTTGAATTTCACTCGACGGGTCAGTTTCCATGACTGCCACACCGGTCGCAACTGTGCGAAGGTGGCTCGGGCTTTGGCAATTCGAGAAGTGATGTCTTCTTCTGTACCTCCAGTTTCTGACACGACACTTCCGAGGTATGTGAATTTGTGGACGCGTTCCACATCCTCTGCACCAATCTGTAATGGTGTGCTATTTCCCACTCCAGATCGCATCTCTTGGGTCTTTCGGGTGTTGATTTTTAACCCTGTAATCTCCGCTTCCCGTCGCAGGTCGTGCAACTTAGATTGCATATCGCGGTGCGTGTGGCTCAGCAGGCATAGGTCATCGGCATAATCCAGATCTTCCAGAACGTTGGATATTCCCCACTCTATCCCGCGACGCTTGTTGTGATAAGTGCGATACATAACCCCGTCGAGCACTACCAGGAAGAGAAGAGGCGAGAGTAAACAGCCCTGGCGAACACCAGCATGTACCGCAATGTCTTCTGAAACGAGGCCGTCGTGTGTAACTCTACAAGAATATTTCTTGTAGATGGCCTTTAATAGGTTGATGATTTTCGGCGGGACACCCATGTCGGATAAGCGAGACCAAATGCTAGACCACCTCAGCGTATCAAAGGCTTTTTCGAAGTCTACAAAAGTGAGATATAATTCCCTTTGTCATTCTGATGCCTGTTCGAGGATGATACGGAGAGTGTTGATCTGGTCTGTACACGAGCGATTCAGGCGGAAACCAGCTTGTTCCTTGCGTAATAGAGGTTCTACGGCCTTCGATAACCTGTCCAGGATAATCTTACAGAAGACCTTGGATGGTACCGAAAGCAAGGTGATGCCTCTCCAGTTACCACATTGGCTTAAGTCACCTTTCTTGGGCACAGTTATAAGCAGCCCTTTATTCCAGTCATCTGGAAGCTCCTCGCTTAGCCAGATCTTTTCAATTAAAGGTCTCAGTACCTCGACGGCGGGGGTTAGGTCAGCTTTCAGCATTTCCGCAGTTATAAGGTCGAGGCCTGGGGCTTTGCCAAGTTTGAGGGAGCTAATGGCCTTGGCCACTTCTTCGTCTCATGGTGGGTCGACGTTGATGTCAAGAAGCCTAGTTGGTGGGGGATTGTCTTGCTGTACATCAAGCAGGGGTGGGAAGTCGGGGCATGGTCTTGGTGGGAATCGTTGACGCAGTGAGGTCAACATTACCTCTAAAATACCAAGAAACCACCTGCTGTGCTTTGTAGTGGAGCACTAGTTGAAGCAGAATCCTGGCCAGTCCGCGTCATCCACGTCCTAGTCGTCCACCCTGGGACTTGCTGCAACCACGCTGCTGCGTGACCACTACCTCGAGTTGCAGCTGAGCTGAGGATGCAGGGCGAAAGGCGAATGTTCTGCGCCTTAAAACAGAACCCCATCACTAGGGAGGAAACCCGAAAAAAAACGGAGCGATTCCGGAAGCTCTAAAGTGGCAACCCCACTACCGGAATAAGGCACAGTGGGCTAATCACTCGCTTGCTCGAAAACCAAACGATTAAAGAAACCGAAACAGTGAAAAACCAGTCTGACATGAGTCAATGGAAAAATCATATTTCAACCATTTAAAATAAAACCGGTCAAGAGCGAGTCGGACTCGCGCACCGAGGGTTCCGTACAATCATATATATATATTTGGATATGTTACTTTAGTACAGTCTTTAAACAAGTAGGATAAACGGCAGACAGGTGGAAGGGCGAACAGGCGGACAGTTAATTTACAAATCTTAACCACTGCTGCTTATGGTGACTGAAAAACACATTGCAAACTGTTTATATTACTGAGTAGGAACTTATTCTTCGTTTATTCGTACGGCAAATAGTAGGTATATTAGAACCAGCCACCAATTAATATTGTAGTATTGGGTTGCGCCATCTCTTGACCGATAGTGGAACTATTTTTTTTTCTTAGGTCAGCATTCTTAGGACAGCGCCATCTGTTGACTGATAGTGAAACTAAAGAATTTTTGTTTGTTTTTGAAATTCTAAAAAAGAGTGTTATATTGAGACATCGTTTTATTTTTCCTGTAATCTTTACATAAATTACTATCACATAGAATTATTTCAGATTTTTCTCTTCTCAAACTTCGGAGATAAGGGGGGGAACGGTATTTTTTTTACATTTTTCATCATAAGTCGAAAACTATGCGGCCTAAGAAAAAAGAAAAATGTTTTAAAATGTGCAAACAGCGCTCTTTCATATAATACCCCACATTCCCTAGTCACCACACTTCAAATTTTTAAGACCCCTTTTCAGTCCCTGTTGTAAAAAAAAAAATTATTTCTTTCTTATTTTGCAAAATAGTAGGGCAAATGTCACCTTAAACTATTCCAAATTTTAAGTTGATACCATTAGTAGTTCTCGAGATATCCAGCTGTGACAGACAGACAGACAGACAGACTGAGTCACACCATAAGGGTTCCTTTTTTACCATTTTGGTACGGAACCCTAAAAATGTCACAAACGCGTGGTCTACGCCACGTGTTACTAGTTTTTAGAGGCGACAATACGTTTTATTTCATGACTCTTTTTTTATGCACAACAGGATAGTGTTTGGCCTTCACCTCACCTGATATTAAATGACGATAAGGTCGAAGGTGGAAGCGCACTACACCCGGAATCGTCATCACTAAGGAATTGGCTATCTTACCGCTAACTGCCGGAACACAAAAATTTTTTAATTGTTGTTATGGCGTCAGAGTTAGGTAAGATGGTGGTAGCTAGCGAGGCGGACTTAAAATAAGCCATACCACCAACCAAACGGACTTCAAATTGTACCCCCCTAGGAATCGAACCGGGGACCCCTGCATCTTACACGGGTGGGCGAACCACTAAGCCACAGAAGTGGTTGAAAATTAATTAACTACAATATCGATCGTCGTGGAGATCATTGGGGCAGGCCTATACCCGCAGTGGTTGTCGTGCGGCTGATATGATGATGATGAACTGCAATGCAATGCCTATCTTTTATTTTTCTATTAAAAAAGAATAAAATATAACCACTGACATGTAACTTTTTTTTTTCTTATTAACTGGACTGGCTGTCTGTATGATTTGACAGCAAAGTTCTTGTGCCTATTTGAAACGCCACTAGCGTGAGTCTAAAGAACTAATTTTGACGTGTACAATGAAAGTGGTTGCCGTTGATGGTCTCTCCAGACTTCAAACTTTAGTACCATGTCCCTCACGCTATGCTCACGCTACGTCCTACAGCGCCAAAATGGCGGAAATCAAATAGGCACAAGAGCAGTTTGACAGCCAGTCCAGTGTAATAATATAGAGGTCAATGTATATAAACAGATTTGATCACCTATTACGTATATAACTAGAACTATCTCTACCTATAGTATGCCAAAATTCAGTGAGTCGGTTATTATTTTAAAGTAATAAATTGTAAGCCATTCATTTAGACAAAATGAGATGATTAAAAAAAATCTGAGCAATGCGTTTGCCTAATAGCGTCATTTAACACATAATTTTGATAAATTATGCTTATTTGAATAATATCCCTGCTAATAAATTAAACTAAATATTTAAAGCTGCTGACTGAAATTTTAATTTCACCAATTTGAAACCACAATGGTCTTATAAAAGCTTATTCTTCTGCACGAAGAATTCCCTGTTTTTTTATAGCCCTGGAATATTATTTGAATAGCCTGTCGTTTATTACAAACAGCCGTGATTTAAAAATATTTTCACGAAAATACTTTCTTTTTATCGCAAACAATGCTTTTCATAATAAGCTGTTTATAAATATTACCCTACACTACAAGTGCCCTACAAATTACAATGTACCTGATAGCGAAAATATCAGAAGGTTTATTACAAAAAACCGGCCAAGTGCGTGTCGGGCCACGCGCAGTAGGGTTCCGTAGTTACATTATACCACACCATATTTTAATACCGCTATCATTTTTCACCTGAAAAAATAACTTTGTTTTTCACAGTGTTTGTATGAACGACAAAGTTATATTTGCGGTTTTAGAAAATGTACTATATTTCAAAAACTTTCTACTGTATCTCGTTCAAACAAATTTCTTTGAAAGTGTTTACTAAGATCTATAGCATTATATTTTTTTTAGATTTTTCACTCTCTTACTTTAAAAGTTAAAGGGGGGGGACACACAATTTACCACTTTGGCGGTATATATCTTTCAAACGGTTGACTTTGTGAAAAAATTGTCTTAAGAACCTCAATGTCATTTTTAAAGACCTATCTATAAACACCCCGCAAGTATTGGTTTGATGAAAAAAATATTTTCTGTTTCAGTTCCATGTATGGGGAGGCCCCCTTAATCTTTTATTTTTTTTATTAGGAAATCGTAAAGCGGTTCACAGAATAGATCTACCTACCAAGTTTCAACTATGTAGTCTTAATACTTTCGGAATAAAGTGGCTGTGACATACGGACGGATAGACAGACAGACAGACAGACAGACAGACAGACAGACGGACAGACAGACAGACATGACGAATCTATAAGGGTTCCGTTTTTTGCCATTTTGGCTACGGAACCCTAAAAAGCATAGCGATAAGCATACGATGTTCGTCGCACTCCGTGGCACTATCAACTTACGAATAAGGTTCAATATCATTATCAAGTAAATTAAACGACGAATTGCTTCCGACTATGGTGATTCTTTTTTTGTAATATGCCCTATGTTTTCCACACGTTTATTCGAAACTAGCTTTCCGCCCACAGTTTTGCCCTCATGTACTACTACAGGTCACATCGTGCGGGCGGATAACCGTGCCCAGCAGTGGAATAAAAAGTAGCCTATGTCCTTCCTCAAGGTCCAATCTATATTCGTAGGTACCAAATTTCATCTAAATCGGTCCAGCGGTCTAGGCTTGAAAACGTTACAGAGTTACTTACCCATTTATAATATTGGTATGGGCTTCATCAAATATCAAATAACGACGAAAATACCACGTTAAAGTGATTAATGCTTCGAAATTATCAGTTGACCCAGTTTTCCACTAAAAGTATTTTTTCCCTCCAAGTCGAACTATACAGTTAAAATGCTCGAAATATAAATATTCCGAAATACGATTCGATAGTCTAAACTCTAAGCTATCAATTTTATGAAAAATAATTGATGTTATTTATTCATTATTTACTTTTTAAACGTGATTTAAGTAATCAGTTTGTATTTTTATAATAAACAGATGTAAACTGAAACTTGTTTTCACATTCTTATTGTATGAAAATTAAGCATTGTTTGTGTAAAATAGAGGTAATAGAGGTATGTAATAGAGGTATAATAATAGAAATATAGCTGCTTCATTATTTCGCTTTGTGTTAAGTTATATGGCGTCATAAGTAGAACTTAAGTGTATTAAGTTACTCGAATATCGATATCACATATCGAATCTTAATCCATTAATTTCCAAGTGTAACTTGAATATTCAGATTATTCTCATGTTGCTCAATCAACACTTACAACAGGATTAGAGATTGTAGTAATCGGACGATATTCGATTAGTTTAATTAAATCGTTTACACATGAAATTAAAATAAATTAAAAAAATATCAAAAACAAGACTGCCCTGCCAAAAACGAACTAAAAAGTTAAATAACAAAGTGTCATTGCCATAGAAATAGAATGTCCAAGAACAACAAAGTCAATAAACAGGTGATCCGAAAACGAATCAATACATTTTATATGAGATACGTAAAATATGACTTAGATTCATAAAATATGACTATATTATGGCAAAGGAAATTAATAAACTATGTTCCATACTGTTTTCTTTGTCGATAAACGAATAAATGTAGCGAAATTTGGTTTTAGAGAAATGTGCGGCAATATTTTATTTACCTTTGAAAAGTGTGATAACTTGGATTGTTATTTTTTGTCACATCACAATTACTTAGAGTACAAGACACTATAGCTCCTCGATACCTTTATTTTAAATTCTAATTAAGATTAAAAAATATTTTAAACAAACTGTGATTGCTCATTTGCTAAGCGGGACGCTAGGGGCTCTTACTGTAAAAAATGTTGGCACATGTCACTTGATCCTTTGTCTCTTTTTTACATAGACCGTGTCCGTATGATGTTAACTTCTCTTTTCCACGCTTTGTTGGTCTTCTTGAGCGCAGCGAAAATTTTTCTATGTCTATGGTCATTGCAGCCAGGGGACCGTTTTATGAAACAATTTTTGATCAAAGAGGTCCCCCGACTGCAATGACACTTGTTATTTAACTTCTTAGTTCATTTTTGGCAGGGCAGTCTTGTTTTTGATATTTTCTTAATTTATTTTTTTTTATTTCACACATTTTAGTGAGAAATTGTATAGTTTTGGAATGTGCTCATCAAGGCCTTTGATTTGATGCCCATATTGTAATAATAAGAAAAAAAATTTTTTTTTTACATTAGCCAGTGTCACTCTTGATGATGTAAGGATTCTAACAATACCCCATACATCCAAATCAGTTAAGGCATTTAGAAGTTATGGTGGAATAAAGAAACTCAAATACTCACAAACATACATGAACCCTAAACACATATACACTCCTTTTTGGGCAGTCGTGTAACAATTACGAATTTCGGCCAGTTTTAGAATTACTGCCCTAGAAAAATATTTTATTGTAACAACATTCGTCATTAAGTATCTTCAAATGTGTTTAATGATATTACAAATAAATCGTATGCTTTTATTCCCTTTTAATGTTCGTAACTTATTCAGGTATAATAAATAAAGTTTGACGTGTTCCAATGTTGTTGGTGTGAACATACTTAAATAATACGTGGGAGTAATAAAATAAATTTGGCAATGTGGGACCGTAATGGCTGCTTCGGGAAAGGTGGGAGATTGTGAGGAATTTATCAACAAGCTATTTAGGCCGAGTAGGGAGGGTAATTGCCAAGTTTTTTTTTATCGACAAGTGAAATAAACGTTTGACGAATCCCGCAAACCACCGAACCCATGCACAACGGCGAACGGTGAAGCGACAAGCAAAGGCCATGTAAACTGTTTGGTAGGGCTGGAAACCGGTTTCTAATTAACCAGGTTAATTTCGATCTCAAACAGGTTTTTTCGTAAGTGTTCACTCGGAGCGGAACCGATTCGCGAGCGATATTGCTTCTGGGATAAACCTGGTTAATTCCACGACGCGCGTGAATAGTGCAGCGATATATTTTGTCTCTTTTTATCTGCAGGCGGGATTTATCCCAGGTTTATTCCAGAAGCAATATCGCTCGCGAATCGGTTTAACACTAACGAAAAAACCTGTTTGAGATCGAAATTAACCTGGTCAATTAGAAACCGGTTTCCAGCCCTGGTCTTTCGTTTCGTTGCTTTGCATCGGGTGGGGCGGAGCGAACAAAATCATTTTGGTACTAACCAGGTTTTGGGAGCGGAATTAAAACCAAAACGGTCTACGAGCTTAACCAGAAATAATACCGGTTTCGACGAGCAGAATCGAAATATCATATAATCGGGTGGGGATTGCGCGGAACGCGTATTTTGGGCATGCATTGCGGTGCGGGGCGCGGGCGGCGGGAGAGGGAAGCGCGCTATTGGTCATTTACAGGAGCACATACGCGAACTTATCCCTACTCCGTCGAAAAAATTTCAAGATACATGCCTCGTACTGTGTTTACAGGTGATTTTGGTTATTTTTCGGAGGCGCGACCCCCTCCCCCCTTAAATTCCTCTACGTAATTAATGGACGCCCCTTTATACGTATTCTATTTTCTATAACGGAATATATTTTCTATAAAATAGAAAAAACCGGCCAAGTGCGTGTCGGGCCACGCGCAGTAGGGTTCCGTAGTTACATTATACCATACCATATTTTAATACCGCTATCATTTTTCACCTGAAATAATAACTTTGTTTTTCACAGTGTTTGTATGAACGACAAAGTTACATTTGCGGTTTTAGAAAATGTACTATATTTCGAAAACTTTTTACTGTATCTCGTTCAAACCAATTTTCGTTGAAAGTGTTTACTAAGATCTATAGCATATATTTTTTTTAGATTTTTCACTCTCTTACTTTAAAAGTTAAAGGGGGGGGGACATACATTTTACCACTTTGGCAGTATATATCTTTCAAACGGTTGACTTTGTGAAAAAATTGTTTTAGAAACCTCAATGTCATTTTTAAAGACCTATTTATAGACACCCCGCAAGTATTGGTATGATGAAAAAAAATCTTTTCTGTTTCAGTTCCATGTATGGGGAGCCCCCCCTTAATCTTATATTTTTCTTATTTTTGCATTAAATTCGTTAAGCGGTTAACAGAATACATCTACCTACCAAGTTTCAACTATGTAGTCCTAATACTTTCGGAATAAAGTGGCTGTGACATACGGACGGACAGACAGACAGACAGACAGACAGACAGACAGACAGACGGACGGACAGACAGACATGACGAATCTATAAGGGTTCCGTTTTTTGCCATTTTGGCTACGGAACCCTAAAAAGCACCAACGAGGCTTATCGATAGACTCAAATATTTCTCTTCCCTATATTGAAAGTGGAGCGTATTTAAATTTTTGCATAAATGTACTCACATCCGATTGCCGATTCGGCCTGATAACTTTGTATGGAAAATTCCACCTTTTCATTTGTATACTTGTTCCATTTTGTTTTTCATTTCGCCTTAGTACTCGTAGTACTGAAGTAAAAAGGATTAAGAATATTCTTAATCCTTTTACAATTTTTTAAGGAAAATTTTATAATTCCTCCTAATCTATCCTAATACCAATTTAACATCACCTTTATATACAACACTATTTTTTGTATATACGAAAGCCGAAACACGGGTTACATATTTTTTTTTTTCAGAATCAATATTAAACAAATATAATTATACCTTAAAAACTCACGAAATAACAAGCTTTTTGTGTTGTGCGCGCGAGACATTTTAGTAGGGTAGTAGTTTTGTAAATATTATTTAGTCAAAATATAACACGATATAAAAAAATATTGCAATCAATTCTATTGGTGATTCTGAACAAACAGTTTTCAGGTTTCGTATATACTAAGAATAATCTTCTATGGTGTCCAACAAGAACGCACATTTTCATTTAAAAGTAAAATAACTTATTTTTTGAGCAAGCTGTGATATTTTTATTGTATTTAAAGTAGACATGTTGTGATTAAGTATGGAAAAAAATATTTGGCAAAGGCCATTGATTTTTAGGGTTCCGCACCCACAGACTAAAAACGGGACTCTATTACTAGACTCCACTGTCCATCTGTCTGTTTTTCTGTCTGTCTGTCATTAGGCTACTTATAAACCGTGATAGCTGGACAGTTTTCACAGATGTTGTATTTCTGTTGCCGCTATAACAACAAATACTAAAAACAGAATAAATTACCCATACAACAAACGTGTTTTTTTGCCATTTCTGGTACGGAACCCTTCTTGCGCGAGTCTGACTCGCACTTGGCCAGGTTTTAAAAAAAAAAACTTTTTCGCAAAAATGTGGCTATATCTCATCGTTGACGCGTTGGAACTCGGCTTTGAGCTCAAGAATTGATTTTGGTTGATACGCCTACCTATAACCGAGATCTCTCAAAGCCCCAAAGAAAAAAATCGCACAGAGCGTTAAATCGCATGATCTTGGTAGCCAGTTGACTTGACATCCGAATTTCGTGAGATGATGAGTTAGCATCGGAAAATACTAATCCAATTTAAAAAAAATACTTTCACTGTTAGAAAACTGAACTATTATCTCTTTGTTATCTCTGATTAACCTAGGTTCCTAAGAATTCAATATAATATAGCAGTTCCTAAGAATTGCAATATAAGGCTGCATTCAAACGATAACACACGACCCGACCTCAACCCGAACTCAACTCAAACTCACCTTAACCGCAGCCCACCTTGAAATACATCGCTTACAATTTTGAGTCTTATGACACATTAATAAGCTCTTGCGTAATGTTCAGGTGGGTTTGAGGAGAGTTCGGGTTGAGTTTGAGTTGAGTTCGGGTTGTGTTCGGGTTGAGTTTGAGTTGAGTTCGGGTTGAGGGCGAGGCGTGTGCAGTTGTATCGACAAAATATAACGAAGCTTAATAATGTGTTATAAAACTCAAAATTGTAAGCGCTGTATTTCAAGGAGTGGGCTCCGGTTGAGTTGAGTTCGAGTTGAGTTTGAGTTGAGTTCGGGTTGAGGGCGAGTCGTGCGTTATCGTTTGAACGCAGCCTAACGCGAACCAAGTCCGGAGCGAAAACTAGTTCGAGATAAATAGCGTGGTTTCAAGTGATGTAAATTCTAGTTAAAAGGGTATTGGAATTTCAGCCTTATCGCCACCTGAAATTAATTCAGAAAAGTCTTCAATGCCCGCGCGGCCGCATGCAGGCCGGACAACAATTACAAAATCTGTTGTGTCTCATTTTCCGGGCCATGAAGTGTAAAAAATTGTTAAGTTGTTTAAGTAGTAAGTAGTAGTAGTTGTTTAAGTAGTAACTTATAACACTAAATTATGACGGAACTGCAATCGAACGTAAACAATTTAAAATTTCATTTGCCACTTTTTTAATTTGGTAAATTGCAGAAGACAATCAGGTCACGCAGCACAAATATAACTTGTTCGTTGACAAAACTTCTTTCGAATTCCCCAATCCCCGGGAATTAGTGACTCAGAATGAAAAGAGGGCTTTTAAAAGTTCCCTTAAAGTCCCGTCTCTCACGTCCCAGTTGAATTCCTGTATAATTGCACAATTTAAGTATTCCATCAGACCGACAGAACTTCCTATATAATTAGGTATTATTAGAACCCTCAAGTTGGCATTGGGCCTTTGAATTCTAAAGTTGTAAAAGCACTTGGAATCGGCTTTTAAGTTAAAGTTGCGAAACATAATTCGGAACGGTTTAATAGCTATGTTTTTAGATCAGAAGCACAAAATAGGTGAGTCAGAAGAAGCTACTAAAAATCGCAAATGTGGTTAAGACAACATTTAATTTATCAATGAAAAACTATCTACAAAGTAAGTACTCAGATCTGTGAACGTTACTTGAAAAAAAAACTGAAAAACGACAAATTATTATAAGGCGTGAAATACACAGAATCGACGCGGCGCGGATACGGCGGCGATACGGTGCAGATGTGAGACTTTCGGATGCTTTCGGCCAATCAAATACACGTATCGCCGGCATCGCCGCCGTATCTGCGCCTTATCTCCGCCGCATCTCTTCTGTGTATTTCACGCCTTAGGCGTCTAAACCGGAAATATTTTTACGCCAAGTTAGCTGCAATACCAAAAACAATTTTAGCCTGACTATGCTACAAACGACACTACCTAATTTATGTGAGGAACATGGCTGGGCCATTCTTATGAAATTTTATTGCTGGCCTGGAATATTGGACCCACAAATTGCAGTTAAAGTATTCCCTGTTTGAAAGTATCTTTACAAACACATGGGACACATACAACCTTTTTTCAGCACACGGTAGGCCAAACTAAACCGCACGAACTATTCGTAAAACTAAAATAGCTGTCGCGGCGAGTCTCGTCCGCATTACTTATTCAAGGATTGGCATCTTCCATCTGCTTGCAAATGAACATCGGCTGCCATAGAATTCGAGCTATTCTGCATTCTAAAGTCGGGCTATTCCCAGAATTACTGCCAATCATAACCATTATTTAAAAGGAGCTCGAACTTAGCGCATTTGGCTTACGATAGTTGAACAACTTTCAATGTGTTCTATTTTGTAAGCATGGGTGGCTGATAAAAGGATTCACTTTAAAATTTAAAAACGTCAAATAGTTCATAAGAGCTATACTCCCTTAAAAGTATTTTGTAACAAGTGGCCCTAGATAGTCGTAACTTCTTGCACAAAGCAGATGCGATCGAGCCGCGTTGCGTCATAACTTATTCATGGATTAGCATCCCTCATTTCATGAGGGAAATGACTTTCTACCTACATCTCGAAGACTTTATAATCTACGTTCCATTTTTTATATCTACACATATGTCACTCCACTTCTTTGTACATTTCCATGATTGTATATTTTTATTTGCGGTAAAATAAAGGCAGCGTAATAAATTCTAGAGACTCAAATAAAAAAAAATATGCTGATTTTGGGTAGCTATTCGCGGATATGTTATACATGCGTCTACTAGCGTCTTCAATATATTTAATTTTATCACTTGAATTTAAATAACTGTTCTATACTTTACAAGGAAATGAAACGCAATGTAACAAATATAACTCTTAATTTAGATAACAACCGGAACATTATAAATTCACAGTGCCTTTCAAACCACCTTGCCAAACAAATATTAAAAAAATATCACCTGCCTCGATTTCTAGGGTCTCGTAAATTTGACAGTAAATTAAACATGGCGGCCCGACGAGCTGGTGGCGACAATGTTGGAAAAGTACAATTTTCAGTGGCGGGAGCGTAAAAAAAACTAACAAAGTAGAAAACGAATCGGGAGGCAGATATCGCAGAAACGATCTTGAAGATTTTACGGCAAGTTAAGGTGTAAGGCTGCTTTCACAGTGGTTAAAAAAAGTTTTGACAGCAAAATCAAAAAATTAGGATTCATATTCATGTAATCCTTAAATTTGTAACAAAAAAAGTTTAGCCTAAATGTTATAGGTAGTTTACAAATTCACTTTTTCTAGGTATTGTGGTGTTTCATAGTTCTTAATTTATTTATTACAGATTTCGAAATAGTTTAAGCTTTATGATTGTGATTTTATTTTACAAATCATCTTCTACGTCTTTAATAAGACATTGAGATTAAACGTTTCTTCAAATTGGAATGTTTTGGAAGTGAAATTTTTATTTATTTTTATTAAATACCTACAAACAAGGGGTCTTTCAAAAAAATATACCAACACCAATCTCTTTTTCTATTTCTCTCAACTGAATATTTATACCTACATTACATACCAATGGCAGGATAATTTTGCTGATTCACAAATCGTTCACCAGTCGGCGCACTACCGCTAACTTGGCGCTAGTGTAGATGCAGACCTGTCATATTGTTGTTTTCTATGCGTTTGCTATAAATTTTTGGATGTTAGAAGCGAATTTTCGTGTATTATATTAATTTTTCTTCCAACACATTTTGGTTTACTTTTCAATCTTTAATTCATTTACTGTCCGACTTCCACAATAATTATTTATTAGTATCAACCATTTTTATATATAATTTAAAATCGGGAAAATCGGGGGTAAATACCCATACAAAGGTCTCCAGTGGCAGTAGCGCCACCAAGCGGGATAAAAATTTTGTGATATCCCGCGATTGCAAACTTGCAAACAGCCAATAGGAATATTCCTATTCCCGAATTATAAGTATATTATTCCCGAATTATAAGGTCTTATAAGTATATACTTATAAGACCAACCCCCTAATTACGTAACTTTGTTGCAATCAACTCTGACAGAAATCGCAGTAACATTGCTGCTTTAGTAAGAACCAATGTGAGAACTATCTTACTTAAAGCGGCACTGTAACTGCGCTTTCAATCGATTTCAATCGAGAATTGTTAGCAACAGACTTACGTAATCTCTCTCTATTTTTGAATCATTTGTTTGAAATCGTTGTCGCACACGGCATAATGTCACAATTGCCAACTAAATATCAACCCAAAACACTGACATGCATATATTTACACTGGACAGGCTTATGTCAAACTGTTTTTGTGCCTATTTGATTTCCGCCATTTTGGCGCTGTAGGACGTAGCGTGAGCATAGCGTGCGTACATGGTACTAAAGTTTGAAGTCTGGAGAGACCATCACGGCAACCATTTTCATATTGTACGTCAAAATTAGTTCTTTAGACGCACGCTAGTGGCGTTTCAAATAGGCACAAAAACTTAGCTGTCAAATCATACAGACAGCCAGTCCAGTTAAATAAAAAAATTTTTTTTTATGTCAGAGATCCAAAACCACTGACCAAAGACAATACTAACAAATGGCTGACCAACGCAACGAGCGATTCAAAAATACAGAATTTGCTGTCAAGTGATTCAAAAAATAAGGTCCCTGACTGCAAAAGTGTTCATGCGGGGACATCTTTTTTATTTTTATGATTTTATTTTTACAAAATATTATTTTTTCATAAATTTAATTATTTTAGTCCTTTTCCACTGTAAACGGACCCTAGGCGACAACTCATAAACTCAATTTACATCAAGCTCGCCTACAAAATATCCAGGGATATTAGCCATTAGTCGTATAATTTCAGGACGGCCCGTTTTATTATTTCTACCACCTTGTCGCTATCGCTACATCGCTGGCTACAAAGTAGCTTATCTTTGGATGTATCACCTCATTTTGACGTATTAGCCATCAAAGGGCATGCAATACAACCATGACTATTTTTATGTTTCTTTTTGCTTAAAATTGTTGGGGTTTTTATATTAACTATACAAACTGATTTTTTTCTGATATCGCGAATAAAAAATCTGCTGCTCCATACATTAAGGTCGAGGAGGTATTGCGATTTTGTATGAAACAGCTGATTTTTTTTCGCGATATCAGAGTTGGTCCCATAGTAAAAGTTACTTGTAATAATGAGTGGAATCACCCTACTGCTTGTACCAAATGATTAAAATTTCACGATATATGATAAACATTGTTACTCGTAGCTTAATGATGGCTAAGCTTATTACATTTCATGCTCAGTATTCTACAACGCAATTATTGCATTCATATAAAAGCAAATTATAATTTCATCTCATTTTACAATTCAATTAAATTTATTTAATGACATACAGTATTTAACAAACAAACAAAATTACACTATACTTTATTTTATAGCACAGTAGAAGCTTTGAAGAGATTTTAATTACATTAAACAATCTTCTGATGTCTTAATCAATCTTCGAACGCCTTTGCTATAGCATAAGTAAGTAAAATCAGCGCGCTAAATGAGAATTCAGTGGCGAAGAGTCCATATAAGTCGATTCCCATCGCCTTACCTTAGAAATCCCACCCCACCGATCCACGCACGATACAGTCTTAACATTTTTGTAGAACTATTATATTCGCCATAGAAAGAAGTTTACTGGGTTTTAAGATAAGCGACAGAAAGAAAAACTTAGAAATGAGAAAAAGAACTAAAATTATAGATGCTGCTAAGATGTTATGCTACTTGAAGTGGAGATGGGCTGGACATATAGCCCGAACGACAGATGACTGATGGAGCCACAAAATGTTACACTGGTATCCGAGAGACGGGCACCGGCAGCGAGGACGACCGCGCCGAACGATGAAGAGACGACATCAACCAAACTGCGGGCATCACGTGGACGCGACTAGCTGCTGACAGAGGCGGGTGTCCCTTGACTCGCCTAAAATCATTGATCCTAATTTCATTTGGCCGAATTTCTTCAGCCTAAACTCCTTAGGTACAACTATTGTTTGGCCTAATAGAGTTTTTCGCATTTTTGTCGTTTCGCCTAAACGTTAAAATCCCTAATTTTCGAAACCACTAATGTTAATTGTCCTAAAATTTATTAGCATACATGTCTTTTGACACAATAATGACTACGCCGAAGTATTGTTAACCCTAATATTGTCTTGCATACATAATTTTTGGCATAACAATATTGTATTGCATACAAGTCAGTGAACAAATCGACAAAAAACTGACCTGAGGCCCCCCGCTATAAAGAAAAACTTTTAATGCGAACACCATTACGTTAGGTTAGGTTAGTGTTTTGAACACTTCCATAATGCTTGTATGCATGTTGCATGCTGCATGCTTGCATGATTGTATGCATGCATGCTTTTTCTTGCATGCTTGCTCACTTGTATGCATGCATGCTTACTTGCTTGCTTGCATGCTGCATGCTTGCTTGCATGCTGCATGCTTGCTTGCATGCTGCATGCTTGCTTGCATGCTGCATGCTGTATGTTTGCTTGCATGCATGCATGCCTGCTATTGCTTGCATGAAAGTATGTATGGCCTTGTTTGCATGCATGCATGCATGCCATGCAAGCATTCTATTTGTGTGTGCATACTTTCTTGCTTGCTTGTATGCTTGCAATCTTGAGTGTAAGAAAAATATAAGATAGGCAATTAAAAAGACAACTACAGGTTTATCTGCTCAGGCTTTATTTTTAATTAACAAAAACATAATGTTTAGTGTTTCGTATTCTAAATCATGTACAATTGTTATTAATTGTTGATCAAATCATTCAAAAGTGTTTAATTAAATTAAGTAATATTTCAATTTACAAGTAGTAAACAAAACGGATTAAGGACGGTTATTCCTGTAATGATAAGGGGAAGTGAACATTCGGCGAAAAAATTATTAGGCGTTACACAATTGTGCGAATCGTTATTTAGTACTTTAAAACGTTAGGGATTCTGATTAGTTATGCTTAATGATGAATTTGGGAAGTAAACATGCGGCGAAAAAATTTTAGGCGAAATGAAAACAGGCTAAGCAAATTTAGGCCAAATGAAAATTGTGCGAAAAGTTTTTAGGCCAATAATTAGTGTGCCAAAGACAGTTAGGACAAAAAATAATTAGGCATTCCAATATATACCCGACAGAGGCGCTTGGCACAGGATGGAGGAGGCCTTTGTCCAGTATTGGACAACCCAATAAGGAAAGCATGCGGTAAATAATTAGGTGTATAAGTAAAAAAAAAAACAAGAAAAAAACTAAAAAAAAAGTATATTTTATCTTAACAATTACATACAGTAAGTAAATACAAACACAAATACAAATTGAATGATTATGAAATGTTATTGATAATATGAATAACTAGCGGCCGCCCGCGGTTTCACCCGCGTGGTTCCCATTCCCGTGGGAAAATCGGGATAAAAAGTATTCTATGTTTTAATCAAGGCTATCTTCTATCTGTGTGCCAAATTTCAACCAAATCCGTTCAGTAGTTTTTGCGTGATTGAGGAATAAACATCCAAACATCCAAACCCACAAACTTTTTCATTTATTATATTAGTAGGATTAATGAACTCAAAATTATGAAATTGAATAATTACTTACATAATTATATTGTAATCTCATAAATAATGAATTTATAATTTTCTTACCATTATATGATACTTACATTACGATTGCATGAAAAAAAAAATGTATTTTTTAATGTTTATTGGGAATAAAGGCTATTATTATTATTATTATATTCGCCATAATTTCACTATTCACTACTGTTAATTAGTATTTGTGTGGTCCCACCCAGCATAATCACAAACTGGGGAGGTATTACAACCTCTTAAAACTTTCCAGGTTTTTGAATTGCTATAGTTACATCTCTTTCTCGCTGTATAGCAATTAAAAGAGATGCATTGATAGCCATTCAGAAAACTGGCAAGTTTTAAGAGGTTGTAATGCGTTTAAGTAATAACCTTTAAGTGCAAAGTGGTTGAGATAGAACAATAATTAACCTTTCATGTTCTTTTAATTAAATCGTGAAAGTTTTACAACCTGTTGATAGCACACTAGCTAGGTAAGTTCTATTCCACACCAAGTTTTCCAAGAACTTTATTCCACTGGGGCACGCGACAATAGTACATTATTGCAAAGGCAGCGAAATAGGCAATTGCCATTTCGGACGAGGCATTTATAGTGCTTTTCTTAAAAAAATGCAAGGAAATAAAAAAGGGCCTTTACACAATATATTTAATTAATATTAAAAGTTATATTGCTCATGTTAGGTTTTAATATGAACTGTACATTTCAGCATAGAATAAATCGCCCATAATGTAGACGGCTTTTTAGTTTTAGCAATTTCATTGAAATACGCCAAAAACACTGTTTTGAAGAACAATTTTGTATTTTTCTCGTTTTTTCAGAACATGAAATTTTCATATACTTTCATATATTTTTCTTTTGATTTCGCTGGTAGCAGGTTTTCCAAATTTCCATCGCTAATTTAGCTTCCGATCTTAAATCTGGTGGAGTGCAGTCAATGTTCATTTCATTTTCACTTTCAGAATCATCGGACCTCATTTTAATTATTTTTATTAACAAAATAACAGCGAACTCCGCTTTACCGCCAATTTTTTATTTTATTTTACAGTTTGTGCCGAAAGGTAAACGAAACTATACAGCCACGAGAACGCAATGTGTACGATAGATGAAAGTTTCATACAACATTGCCGGCGCGCTCTTCGTTCCAAATTCAAAGAACGCGCCGGGAAGTGATTCAGGTTTTTCAGTCTAAGTAAATATGATACTTCGCGTGTTCTTAATTCAAAAGTAACGACAAAATTTTTGCGCAAGAAAAAACCTTTACTCAAAAATGCTTGTAATATGGTCATTATTTCGACAACCTTCTTTGAACAAAGTCGAGGTTGCCGCGCTCCTCCGATGGTGACGCAACAAAGTTGTAATGGGATTTCATTATTATCGAGTTTTAGCCACCAGCAATTTCCTTTGAAAATCCATTATTAATAATAATAATAATAATAATGTTTTATTGACACCAATAGTTACACAACAAAGTTAGGTAAAAACACAAATAAAATAAAATAAAAGAATTGTGGGTAGTAGTTAAATATTGGCAGAGGGTCTATTACAAAAAGAACCGTGATAGTCGGACTCAATCCGTCGCCAAATTTATTTGATATTAAACCTTATTTGTGAGTGAATAGTGCCACGGAGTGGGACGAACATCGCACGCTCACTGCGATGTCTTCACGCAATAGGCCCTCAGATACAGTAGTGACTACTAAAACTAGGAACATAAATTTCTTAAAATTTTTACCTGCAGATAATGCATAATGTATATAATATTATGTGCACACAATAGGCAAATTATTGATAACTAAACTAGGCCGAGCCTGTATTTTAGCTACCAATTTCTCCCAATGGTTCAATTAGTACACATTTAGCTATTCCAATGACTACATACTTAATAATTATATGAAATAAAATAAAAATAAAAACAGTTTTTTTTTTCTAACTTTTGAGCCTGGGAACATAATATTTTTAATTTACATACTCAGCATTTTATATTATATTTTAACGTGCAAATGTACTTTGTATGGAAATTTATAACTAAGTACGAGTATTGTCTATTTCATTATGGTAAATAAATCTTCTGTATCTTCATAACCTTTAGTTTTTAGCCAACCTGTTTATTTAGTTTTACAGTCGTATGTATTTAATGGGTATAAATGAATTATTTTATTAATCTTATTATATAAGAAAGGACCTAAAAAGCACTGGAATTTGTGCATGAATGTTAACGTATAAGAAGGAGTTTGACACACTTGGTAATACCTGCGACTCAGTAGCTGATTTTTATTAAAGGTAAGTTTCTTATGTTGAGTTAGTATGGTTTCAACAATAAACAGCTTTCTCACAGTTAATATATCGCAAAGGGCGTAAAGGCTAGTTGTAGGAAACGTAAAGGGCTTAAATGTCATAACTTTAAGCAATGCACGCTGGGCTCTTTCTACCCGAATAATGTGACTTTTGCTAGCACCTCCCCACGCTCTTATACAATAAGATATAATGGATTGAGCTAAGGCATAATAGATTAATTTAATTAAGTTACCATCAGCAACATGGCGCAAATTTTTAAAAATAAAAATTAATTTACGACATCTGTCCGCTGTCATTTGAATATGCAGCTTCCAAGTAAAGGTGTGATCCAGAATTACGCCAAGGTATCTTATTGAGTTCACTCTCTCCAGAATAACACAGTGGCATATAGGAATAGATGTTGATCGATCACAAGTGTGTGCCACAAGTTGGAAATTGTCATCAGGAATATTTTGATTAGTTACACCAAAAGTGATATACTTGGTTTTGAACGTATTAAGTGATAATTTATTTGTCTGAAGCCACTGCATTATTATTTCTAAACCACTTTCAGCATTAGCCCTAGTCTCCTCCCAATTTATGCCGTCAAACACAAGCGCAGTATCGTCTGCAAATGTAAAAATTTGACAATTTTTCACCTGCAGGTCACATAGGCCATTTATATAGATTAGGAAAAGACTAGGACCAAGCACACTACCCTGAGGCACGCCATAGGAGATATCACAATCTGAGCTTATTTGATCACCAATTTTAACTCTCTGAGACCTACAAGAAATATAACTAGCGAACAAACGAAGAGGTTCTCCACGGATACCCATTCTTTCCATTTTTTCAAGGAGTTTGTGGCCGGAGACCGTGTCAAACGCCTTTGCCAAGTCGAGAAAGACGCCTAAACATTTGTGTTTATTATGAAGATGTTCCGCAATGTATTCAGTAATACTTGTAACAGCATCATTGGTAGACTTGCCAACCCTGAACCCGTACTGGTTACTTGATATTAAATTATGCTTATTGAGAAAAGACCATAATCGTTTATTCATTACTTTCTCTAGAATTTTGGAAAGAGCCGACAACACTGATATCGGGCGGTAATTGCTGACACAGTCTTTTGCACCAGCCTTGTGGATTGGATGAATTATAGAAATTTTAAAAATATCCGGAAAAACGCCCGTATTAATGCAAAGATTGACTATATGGGTCAACACTGGAACGATGAAGACCCTGCATGTTTTGATAAAATAACTTGATATTCCATCCCAACCGACAGCGCTGTCATTTTTGAGACCCATAATAATGGCTTCAATTTCTTCATTGTCCGATTCACACATGACCATTGACTCAGGTACTGATTTTGATTTTTCTCTTGGCAAGAAATTATGAGGATTACTAACATCTGGTATTTTCTCGGCATATGACTTACCTACATTCACAAAAAACTTGTTAACTAACTCAATTGAACTATTAGGAGTATCACCAATTCTCAGAAGATCTGTAGGTATTTTTTTCTTTTTGTCAATATGAGCAATAGATTTAATAGTATCCCACATTTTTTTAGGATTATTGGAATGTTTTGTCAGTTGATTTCTTTCGTAATTCCTTTTGAGTCGTTTAAGCAAGTCGTTACAATAATTCTTGTATCTCGTATAAGTTATATGTATAATTTGATTGTTAGGCTCCTTTTTGCACTTAAGGTGCATTCTGTCGCGATTACGAATACATCTAATTAGTCCTGGTGTAATCCAGGGTTTTAAGCAGCGAGAATTTCGAGGAACAATAGTTGTTAAGGAGTGCTTAGAGATAAGGTTTGTAAGTATCTGGACAAGAAGTTCGGCAGCTCGGTTTGCATCTTTTGTATTCAATATACCCTTTAAACTAATAGTTTTGAACTCTGCCAGGAGATTTTGATAATTGATGTTATTAACAGCAAACGTTCGAGTTTCTTTGACTATGGTTGTTTCAAAATCGAAACAAGTGAGAACTGCAGAGTGATCCGTGAGAGGAGCCGTGAGAACGATAGTAGCAGTTGGATTTTTCGTTTTGACCATGGAGTGGTCAATACAATTTTCGCCCCTTGTGGGAAAATAATGACTTGTAAGTAAGCCATGCATTGCAAGCAAATTAAGATAATGTTCTGAATTTGAGTCTTCGTTATTGGGTTTAATATCTATATTTACGTCTCCCATAATTACTATATTAGAGTAGGATTGGTAGTTGGTCAATAATTTATTCAACGAGTCAAGAAAAGGAGCAACGTTTCTGATTGATGGTGATCTGTAAAGCGCAATAATTATAGTGTTAGTATCTATTTCTATTATCAAACAGGTAGCGTCACTTAATGATGGCTCATAAACATTACAAGATAACCCATTTTTGGTATAGATAATCAAACCATCGTTTTGGTTACGGTTTCTGTTAGTACAGTGGGAATCGTAATTAGAGATATTAGGAATGGCAGATATTTTAGAATTCCATGTCTCGGTAAGTACATATAAGTCACAGTATATATTAATCCTTGTAAGCAAAATTTCAAATTCATTAAAGTTACGATTAATGCTACGTATGTTCTGGGTAAGTACTTTAAAGGTTAGGTTTTTATGGTTACCAGTTGCCAAGATGGATACACAGGATTCTGGATCACACCTATATGACTTTCCAGCGTTAATGTCATCCAGATCACAAGAGATATTGTTACTGTCAAATGGTCCGAATTCTATTTTTTAAGAGCCATGACCCATCATTAGACTCCGTAAATTTTACGTAACAGGTTAAATTATATGGAAGTGGTACATTTGAATAACTGGTATAGAAAAATAAGTTAGCTGAGTTTGCAATCAACACTATGAGAATATTACATAATGGTTTTTTAAGTTTATAAGTCTCAATAACTAAACTAGGTAGTAAACATGCACATGAAAAAGAGAAAATTAAATGGTTAAATAAAATATAAAAATAGAAAAGTGCTTGCGTTCGGCCGGATAGTCACTTCGAGTGCTTCAGAGTCTCTAAGTCAGCTTCGCTTTTTATTTCGACATGTGGTGAATCATCAGTTTTCCGGAGAAAGATTTTAGCGTTGCTCGTCCAGCAATATTTGTAGCCAGCAGTCGCAGCAAGATCTCGAGCCAAATACAGCAGTCTTCTGCCTTTAGAGGTGAGGCCTTCAGATATGTATATAGGAACAGACTGACCTGCTAGCCCAATAAGATTTGAATTCAGCCTGTCATTAGGATGCTTTTTATTATAGGTTTTTGCATTTTTAACCACTTCCTGCTTTGTAGTCACTCGTGTAAAGTCTGCTACGATTGTATTTGATCCCGATTTACCTCTGATGCGATATACATCCTTCAGATCACTTGGCTGGACATTTACATCCAGGACCTTACATGTACTCTGTACTATGTTTGTAAGATCGGTTATGTTTTCATTTTTGGATAGGCTAGGTACATTCCTTATCTCGATAGAAGTAGATTTTAGAGACTTTTGAATATCCTCTACTTTGGTTTCCAGAGATGAAATATACAGAAGATGTTCTTTCCTTTCTTTTTCTAAAGTTTCGACTCTAGCAGATACACTGTCAAATTGATCCGAAAGAAATTGCAATGATTTCTCGATTTCTTGGTTAGACTTTTGTATAGCCGAATTTTGGGCTTTGATTTCGGATACATCTTTAATGAGTTTGTTCATATTGTGATTTTGAGTTTTGTTTAAATCAAGAATCATTAATTTTATTTCTTCTTTGAAATTTGCTAAAAGGTCCTCGCAGCATGTTTCTCGAGGTCTCTTGGCCCTTTGAGTAATGAAAGGAGTCATTGCATCGTGCTCAACTAAGTTAGAAATATCCGAGTCAGATACTGTATGTGGAACATCACTGCGTGACGGAGAATTTCTTTGTACTCGACTCATGATAAAATGTCTCAAGTTCGAAGTTTACTTGTTACCTTGAGCTTGACGTGCAAACTATTCCGCACAATGGACAGGTTTGTGTAAGTTGGTTGCGTCCACAGGTTTTATCTCGCTCACACTACGGGTCACTTCTATTATAGTTGTACCTTTCACACGCTTCTAAGTAAAAGTCACTAGCTTACGTTTCTGCGCGCCTAGTACTCACAGTGTAATTTACGACCAGAATATTTAAGTAAAAATGATTTCACGGATTTAACTGTGTACACGTCCTATCGCTTTAGCGGTCCGAGGGGGAGGGGAGTACTATTTTGTGTTCTCGATTGAGGCTGTTCGACGCTCCAACGAAGTTGGTACCACAATCACTATACATGTGTTTTGGCATCCCACGCCTTCCACATAAGCGCTTGAGCGCTGCCAAAAATGTTATTGAGCTGAGGTCAGAGACCAGCTCTAGGTGTATGGCCTTAGTTGCCAGGCAAATAAATATGACAATGTAGCCCTTAGATGTGGCTATCCCTCTGCCTTTATTAGATTTTAGGTCCACAGGTCCAGCTAGATCAACCCCTGTGTGACTGAATGCCCGCGAAGGTGTGACACGGGGCTTCGGAAGATCAGCCATTATTTGGTTTCTTCTGTTAGAGACCTTGAATTATTGTCGAGTTTTGTTTCATAGTTTTTTGTAATTTTAATCATTTTTAACATTTTTGTCATTTTGGACCAAGTCTTGTATAGTGCTTTACTCAAAAATGTAAAAAATGTAAAAAATGTAAAAAATGTAAAAAATTTAAAAAATGTCAAAAAATTACAAAAATGTCAGAAATGTCAAAAATGACAAAAATGACGTAAATGTCAAAAATGGTCATTTTGGTAATTTTTGACATTTTTGACATTTTGACATTTCTGACATTTTTGTATTTTTTTTACATTTTTAACATTTTTGGGTAAAGCACTATACAAGACTTGGTCCACAATGACTGCACTGCTGGCCACGCTATGATGGCCTCAAGCTGAGCTTAACTACGCTCTCGGCCTTCAAGCTTGGTCATCATTGCAGCCCTTGCTGTCCGCGCTATAAAGGCCTCGACCTCCGGTCTCGGCCTTTATTCCAGCTTGGCCATCAAGGGCTGCAATGCTGACCGCGCTGTGACGGCCTGGACCTGCGTTAAACTACGCTATCGGCCATCATCATCGCGCTGCCAGCAATGCAGTCATTATTGACCGCGTCAGTAATGTACTATTAAAAGTCCCCCGATTTACCTACGGAAAATGTGTGTAATGATGAAAGTTTGTAATGTAATTTAAATTCTGAAAATTGTAGAACCCTAACAGGGTACATGAAGGTTCTTTCTTAGATTTACCGCCATGTAAAAACAAGACTATATGGAGGTCTACCTAGTTAAAAATTTCAATTTCAACTTGGCGGTCTTTTTAAAAGAAAATCAGCTCTACATAGCGCCGATCTATCTAGTTAAGAACTTCAATAAAATAGTATTATTTTACTCAGAGGTGTCAAAGATACGGCCCGTGACCGGGGGGTCAAGTCAGCTAATGTTTTCGTCAAAATCGTAGTTCAATGGTGTTCTAATGGTAATACTTTTTGACACAGTTCTTGTTTCTTAAACCCAAAACTGAAACACATTGTGTTACTTTAACCCAAAACGGAAACTGTGTCTTGATTTTGGGTTTAAGAAACAAGAACTGTGTCAAAAAGCATTACCATTCAAACACCATTGAACTACGATTTTGACGAAAACATTAGCAGACTTGACCCCCTGAATCTATGTAGTGTGGATTTTAGATGGCATTCGATGCCACGTTGTATTGTAAGATAATAAAATAAGAAACCTTGGGTATCTGGATTTTAAAGCTCAAGACAATTCCTTTTTATAACCTTTGTATGAAAAACTTAAAAGAAATAAATAAAGATTTTACTTTTTATTTTTGAGTCTGGCCCGCTAACCCACCTTATAAAGAATTAATCGACGTTAACACAGATTACAATTATTCAAGTTAATACATTTATGAGAACATAAAATTAGCGACCAAAATAAAATTGTAGTATCTGTCCACCCACTCTCTGTTCCATTTTTTCCAACGGACCAAAAGCTCTATCCACTCTGTGAGTAGTGTACTCTTCATGCTCTGAGAGTATTAGACTAACTAACTAAATGAGAATTTTGAGCGTCCGAGTCTTAACGAGCTCATTCCGAACTTCGAACTCGTCGGGAAGCCGCCAATATCGTTCCAGAGCAGTAGCATACTAATCAACCTGACCCTAGCCGTAACTAGGGCTGCCACCTTTCAACAAGAGCAGACCCGGAGATTTTCGAAAAATCTTTAATTTTTTTAAATATACATAAAGTAGGTAATTAAATTAATAATACCTGTCTATACAAAAAAGAAATGACCGCGCAGCGCGATTTTTAGTCAGTTTCAAGCACTAATCTAGAAATCTTGCCTGTCTACGCCAAAAAACGGTCGCGCAGCGCGATTTATGGTCAGTTCCATCCACTAAACTTGTTATCTTGCATGTTAATAGCCAAAAACGGCCGCGCAACGCAATTCTTGGTCAGTTTCAACCATTAACCTTGTAATCTTACCTGTTAACAGTAAAAAACGGCCACGCAGCGCGATTTTTGGTCAGTTCCATCCCCTAAACTTGTAATCTTGCCTGTTAATTAGATTTTTGTCCTGTCAGATGAAACCACTAGGTACGGTTGACTTTCACTCGCGCCACCCGGAGACTTCGATGTTAAACCCGTAGCCCGGACATCCACTACTCAAACCCGTAGACTCCGGGTCAAACCCGGAGAGGTGGCAGCCCTAGCCGTAACTTATACATACGTAGATCTCTTAACATGTTCACTACTCAACGCGTGACGTCGCGTGATACCACAGAATATACCGGGTTATTTGTAAAACACCAACAATCTTGCAGGAGTAAATTACTATCATCATAAACAACAACATTGGTTCAACGACTTTTCCGAAAACAGACAAAAAAAAATTTGACTCTCCATACCAAATATCCGAACAGCTGATCGAGTTTTCTATGAAAAGTCGATGTTTTTTGTCAGTTTTAGGAAAAGTCGTAGAACAAATGTTGTTGTATATGATGTTACTGATCCTGAGAGGTTGTTGGGATACGCACAATTTTCTATGGATCCTTAGATTAAAACAAAAAGTGGATGGATCGCATTTTTTGAGCCGGCGGCGGCGGCATCGGCATGCGGTCGCCATATGGCATCCGAGGGCATATAAGAAAAATCTAACTCCTGAGTTTCGATAGTGTTCTCTGATTGGTCAAAAAACTCTAATTAGAGTTTTCGCGCAAAATCTAACTACCGAGTTTCTTTGACGTTTTTTATACGTTATTTCTATTCTGTACCAAACAGTAGAATCATAATGTTAATGGTACCTAATATTGAAATTGCTCGTCTTTTGTTTTTATGTGGCAATTTTCATTCAAATGAATCTTCACCAACTTTTTGCTTTGATCACATTTCACGACGAATAAAATACATAATATCTGAAAGGTACCTATGTAAAAAACGACAAAAAACTAATATTAAAAGCATTATATTCTGCAGTGTAGAATGACGACAGAAATGACGAAAAACGAATTCAATAATTCTGGCTTTTTTATTTACCGGCGTTTTCATCTATTAAGGCTGGTTTACATTATCTTAGTATTTAGTAGAGTGCTTATAGTAGCGTGGTGCGAGTAGATTCGAATGCAAGTGCTTTAGTAGTTTTGGTGCCTTTCCAGTGACCGTTTACACGCTTCCAGTAGAGTGTCACTTTCGCCATACCTAATACCTATTATTGAATTCAATTACACGTCACGCGTTCACCGGCAAATGCACTCTACTAAAGACGCTACTAAAATGTCGATTTACATGCTTCCAGTGCGAGTGCGAGTAAAATATAGCGCGGGGGGTGAGCGGGCGCACAGGGGGTGCTACTGAAAAGCGAGTAGAAAGGCTACTAGAACGTTACTCTCTTTAGTCATAAGACGACCGTTTACATGTTTCCACTAAAGCACTCTCCTAAAGCACTCTACTAAAGACTAAGATAATGTAAACCAGCCTTAAGATAATGTAAACCAGCCTTAAGATAATGTAAACCAGCCTTTACTTGCGATGTGTCCCAACCCCTACTGGGCTTCGAACCCAGAATATCGAGATTTAGTAGGGCTCACTAGCGCAAGAATACCAAAGGGTTATTTATTTTACTAGAAAGTTATAATGTAGGTAGGTATGAGAAAATTAAGAAATTTCATTGATCACATTAACAACTACTACGTTACCTTGTACGTGAAGTTGCCCATACATTAATAAGTTTTAAGCAATATTTCTCGTATACGACTGCTAGCTTCATTAATACGCCATAAAATAATTCAAGCTCTGACGGCGATAGAAAAAATTATTGCGATAAAATAACAGGCATGAATCTAAAATACGCCAAACCCCGAATTACGTAAATCTGTTGTAAACAATTCTCAATTGAAATCGATTGAAATCGCAGTTGCATTGCTGCTTTAAATAAGATAGTTGTTACATTGGTTCTAACTAAAGCAGCAATGTGGCTGCGATTTCCGTCAAAGTTGATTGCAACTAGGGTTACCATATCTCAGGATTTGTCCGGAGATCTCAGGATTTTTGGGCTTTGCTCAGGATTGCGGCCGGATTTTGACCCCCCCCCCCCCCCCCCCCCCCCCGTACGTTATTCTCAAACTGCTACAAATCTCAGGATTTTTCAATGGATATCGGGCCTTTTCTCCGGACTTTTGATTTTTCCATCTGGTAACCCTTTGCAACATAGTTACGTAATCAGCCCCCTGTTAGCGCACTATGTTCGTAGAATAGAATGTATTCAATCGAACAGAAGCAAAGATTTCTTGGTGGGTCATCAAATCATCAAATCATTTATTGGTGGGTTGTATGACCAAAAGTGGCGCCCTCTGAGGTTTTTATCTCATAAGTTATTAAAAGAAAAAGATTTTAATAATATTTAACGTGGAGTTTTTAGGCCCCATGGTCTAGTATTTTTAGAAGGTATCACTACATGCCCTAGTAGACATTTTTTCGTCAGTCATTTAACACATTTGCATTCATTCATAGCAAATGCGTTAAAAACGGCCAGTTTTAGCAGTTTTGCTATCTACTTCTAGCAGTGACTACGAGGGAATGTAACGAACGATACCGTCTAAAAATACTAGACAGTGGGCCCTAAAAATTCCTCGTAAAACATTATTAAAATTGTGTATTAATGTATGTATAGAACCTTAATTGAAAATAAGTACAATACAAGAAGGGTTAGAGAAAGGAAATTAATTGTACCTACAGCTACAGAAATTATTATGGGCTAAAAACTAATAACTATATCATACCAAAAATTTATAACAAAATAGATGTGCTCAGAAAAAATAGTATAATGAGCAGAGAAACGCTGAAAAAAAGTTAAAGTGTGCATTATTAAATTTCTCATTTAATAATGCACACTTTAAATTTATTTATTGTAAATTTGTAATTGTTATCGTTAAGAAATACACATACATACATATAATATATTATACTAATAATGATAAGTAAAATACTGATACACACTGCTAAAAATCTGTAAACAAGCGCATGTCTTGCCAACAACCTGATGCTTACAGGTTGGCGATGTTTTAAAATAAAGAAATTCATGTATATCTGTGAAAAAAAAAAAACACCGCGGAGCCACTTTCGCTCAGGATGATGCTACTTCTCTGATCAAACGGTCAAACTGATAGAAGGGTGCAGTGGCGTAACGTTCTTTTGATGAAGATTGTTTCGGCATCAGTTCGGAGCTCGACAGACACAAAATAATAAAAAATGTCTTCTCTCAGGAGTGAGTAAATATACTGGGTGTGACTGAATACTGAGTACCCAAAGTACAAAAGGCGCGATGTTGACCATCAGCCATTTTAATGTCCCCACTGCTGGGGCACAGGCCTTCCTTATGGGTGGATAAGGAGGATGGGCCATAACCCACCATGCTGGCAATGCAGCCGGGACCAACGGCTTAACGTGCCTTCCGAAGCACGGAGGAGCTCGAGATAATATATTTTTGGTCACCCATCCCATGACCGACCCTTGCAAAAGTTGCTTAACCTCCGCAATCGCTGGGCCAGGGGCTAAACCACTGCGCCATCGAGCTCCTCATGTAAGGCGCGATGTTACATGTAAACAATTAATGTTTTTCATTTTTAGGGTTCCGTACCCAAAGGGTGAAAGTCAGGTGGGGCTGGAGGACAACAATTTTTTTTTATTTTTCTAATATGACATATATACAGTGCCTTTGGTCTTGAACTAGCGATAATTTTAAGGCGTGTAATACACCTAATTTTATCGATAAAAACACCCACATGTTGGGGTCTATCCCCACTCCTGTTGGAATGGCCACCATTTTAAATTTGACTTTTTATTTTAGATGACCCTGCAGATAAATATTAATTTCTCCGGATTTAGAAGTCTTACAGTTATAACAAAAATACTGTTCAAAAGCTAATAATATTATTTATCAATTTAAAAAATAAAATGTTTACATTTTTGGTTTAAATACGTCATAAAAAATTACTGAAATAAAATTTTATACGAAATTTGAGCGATTTTTTTGACTTTTTATTACATTTCTCAAAAATAGGACATTAATGTTCACTTTTTTTGTCTTATTCAAATACACAGGGATATTATCTACAGAACAACTTAAAAATTTGTTGCTTTATGATGCATATTTCGAGAGCTATTGTTGTTTGAATATGACCCTTACAAGTACTAAATGGTTATTTTCGAAAATAAAAAAAAATCTAAATTCCTAAAAACTAGATTTTATCATTTGATGAAATTAGTATTCAAGTAAAATTATCAACCTAATTTAAAATATGTTCAAAATGCTTGTAATTATGTCCATTTTCGAAAATAATTTTTTTTATGTTACGTAAGGGTCATAGTTCAAACAAAAATAACTCTCGAAATATGTAATATAGAGCAATAAAATTTAAAATCGTTTTGTAGATAATATTCCTGTGTATTTGAATAGTGCAAAAAAAGTGGACATTAATGTCCTAGTTTTTTAGAAATGTAATAAAAACTCAAAAAAGTCGTACAAATTTCGTATAACATTTTATTTCAGTAAATTTTTATGACGTATTTAAACAAAAAATTTACACATTTTATTTTTTAAATTATTAGGTGATATTATTAACTTTCGGACAATATTTTTGTTATAACTGTAGGACTTCTAAATCCGGAGAAATTAATATTTTTCTGCAGGGTCATCTAAAATAAAAAGTAAAATTTAAAATGGCGGCCAATCCAACAGGAGTGGGGATAGACCCCAATATGTGGGTGTTTTTGTCGATAAAATTAAGTGTATTACACGCCTTTAAATTATCGCTAGTTCAAGACCAAAGGCATGCACTTTTTTCTATTATACTGTACTTATATTATTTTTGGCTTTCTACATGTATTTGTTTATTTATCTTATTACTAATCTTTTATTGTGAACTATGTTTAATTAGATTGAGGTGATATTTAATTATATTTATTACTACGGGCATAATGACAGGTAATGTTTTTTTAATTTGGGTTTGAGGTTGTTTTTTGAGATAGCAGCTTTCAATAAATCCGGAGGAAGCTCATTATGTAGTGTCGGTATGATCCATCGCCTCGTACGTTTACCGAAGTAGTTATTGACGCTTGGTACTACATACTTTATTTTTTTAGATTGAAGTGTTGGGTAGCTATATTCCCTTACCTTAAAATATTACGTATAAAATATTTTCAATGTTAAAATGCCCACAACACAATTTCCAAATTTACGCTGTTTGTTTTTGAGGAGTTCTGTTGTGTCTTTGTAGTCCAAGTCTAGTCCGTCGTCCGTAGCAACGTTGCATCGCAGACCATGGTTTGATTTGTTTTGGATTGTCATAAAACTACCAAAATCCAAATCACTTTACATGTACTATTTGAATATGAGGAGTTCCGTTGTGTATCTTCGAAGTTCAAAGCCCAATATCGATGTAATTAAAATGTGACCATTCTTGAAGTATACCCTTTCAAACAAAAAAAGAATCATCTAAATCGGTACATAAACAAAGATGTTATGTTCGAAAATCCGTGAAAACACGTGTGATGGCAAGCTAAATAATTTACATTTTTCAGGATTTTGAAAAAACTATCAGCTAAATCTCTGTAATTTTTTTATGGGACCACACACAAACTATGTTCTTTGATATAAAAAAAGAATTGTATAAATCGGATAACAACTGACGAAGTTATGGTAAAACATACATAAAAAAAGTCGGTTAAAAATAGAATAAAATAATTATTTAAGGGGGGCTCCCATATAACAAACGTGTTTTTTTTGCCATTTTTTGGTACGGAATCCTTCGTGCGCGAGTCCGACTCACACTTGGCCGGTTTTTAATTTTGCATTAAATACAAATGTATTATTGCAAATGTAAAAGTTTTACATTAAGCATTTTGTTGGGACCAACCAACTTACTTTATTTACTCTTTTGGACCAACCAAGTAAGCATTTTAGATAAGCTTAAAATTTGTATTTGATTGAACCAGGCGTCACTCGGCGGACGTCCCAAACCATTGTGAAAAAACGAAATATGTAGCTTACTTCCGCAAACAATATAATGCAAGATGCATACCGCTCGCCCGCCCACAAAAAATGCACATGCACACCACAAAATATTAGTGCACAATACCTGCATTTAGCCAGACAGCAACACACCTTGAACCTACACCAATTTTAAAATTTGTATTCTCTGTTCTACTACATAGTTCTGTAGGTACTACCTACAGTTAGTTTCGTAATTACAAGCTGTAGGAGCCCCAGGCTCACCTGCTTAATTAAACTGCCACTAATCTGCGCCTAACACCAGCCACTGCGCCTGAAACGGTGCTTTAGACCGGTTACTATTTTTACAGGGAGTAACTGAAAATGATTTGATTATAGGGAATATGCATCAATTTTTTTTATCAAAATCAAAAGTATAATGCGTGAGTTGCGTTGAAGTACTACATATATTATGTGACATACAAAAAAATACTTCTTATATATTCTATCTGACTGTTAAGAAATGAAAAAGAAAAACCGTTATTTTTCCCTGATTTCATCGTGTGATAAAACTAAAATAATACGTTATTATTATTTTTTTCTGTTCCATCATGTTTTTATATGTGTAAGCGATCAAGCTCAATTTATCAAAATCGGTGACTTATGCATATTCCCTATTGGAAAAGCTAAACAAATCAAATTTCATGAAAAATACATATTTAGCTGGTAAAGTTTCATTACAGTAGCTACGGGCCTTTCATTTCAAATATATCCCAAATGATCTTTAGCTTAAGGCGACTAGTGCCCTAACAGTGGCGCCACCATTATATTAAATTTATTGCTCGCTAAGTACATAATATTACAGTAGCCCGTAGAACATTTAAATCACTAAAAAGGTTACCGTTTGCCGTTATAATATGGTTATTTATTACGAAATTTTAGATACTTTAACCCAAGTTTTAGAGATTGCAACCCACCATAACCTATATTTGTATAACTCCAAAAATGATATTTTTTTATTTTTCGAGGTTTACCACATGGTTTAGCTATTGTCGTGTTCTACAGCTTTGTTTGATAGCCACTGATAATAGTAAGACTATGGAAAGTGACTATACACAGATTTAAGACCAGATAAAGTCCATCCATTTTCATCAGGTCTTAAATCTGTGTATGGCTACTTTTTACGGTCTTACTTTTATCTGTGGCAATCAAACAAAGCTGTAGAACACGACAATAGCTAAACCATGTGGTAAACCTCGAAAAATAAAAAAATATCATTTTTGGAGATATACAAATATAGGTTACGGCGGGTTGCGATCTCTAGAACTTGGGTTAAAGTATCTATAATTTCGTAATAAATAACCATATCACATCGGCAAACGGTAACCTTTTTAGTGAATTAAATGTTCTACGGGCTACTGTACTATAATGTACCGAAAATTCACACGTACCGATTGAAGCTAAGGTTCTATAGTTTATTTACATCCAATACCCTCTGTAAAATATAGTTCGTTGTTAGTAGCAGGTAAATGTGCCAAAAGTGGCCAGTTTTTGCTCTAATCGCCATAAGCGTAGGTGGGTAAATCATTACGTCACTGCTGCGTTTTAACAAATCCCTTTACGTACGTCACTATTCGTGCACCTTAATTTTAGGGGAATCTAGTAGGCCTCCCCTAAGTAACAATCTCGGTGAAATTACAGGCTAGACAGCCGAGCCAATAACGGCTACGGGCAGGGCCTGATTTACCCACAGGCTTACAAGGCTTAAGCCTAGGGCGCAAGGACCAAGGGGGCACTTAGCTTCAAACCATCCTTGCAAGCACCATTTACTTAAAAAATTTAAATTTTAAATTTTAAAATGCACGCGTAAAAATCTTGCTTGGGTTCGGAATAATTCAGATGGACTTTCACCCATTCATCCCCCGACCTGACATGTGTGTCAGGTTTGCCCCATGGTGCGACCAGGCAGAGGCACAAACGCACACCCAGCTCGTAAACCTCTAAAACAAAAAAACTGCACGTGCGGCACTAAAAAGTCGGAACATGAAAAAAACAGAATGGTTATTCTTTGTTTACACAATGAATAGGTAGGTAAAAAGGTTAGAAACAAAAACTTTTACCAAATTTCGCTTTGACCGGGCCCGAGTAGTAAGAGTTAAGTTTTTGTCATTACATATTTGTGATAGCATGGTGATAGTGATAGGCGTGCTCGCAACTCACGTATTGATTGTGATATTAAAATTTGTGATTGATAGACACGTTGTTTTTTAAATAAGTATTACTTACACAGTTTTGTTAGTTTTATTGAAAAAGTAAAATGAATGGTAATAAGAGTACTTCGATTGTGAAAAAGCCAAGTGGAGCCAACCAAGTGAAAAATGAAAATATTTTTGTGCTTTCCTTGAGATAATTGTTTAGCCTTTTAATTTTTGCAGGCCAATACATTAGTAATAGTATATTTATGAAAATTTAGTTTATATAAGAAAACACAAATGATTAATTTGCTAATAGCGATACTCACTATATAGTTCCATAAAGTATAATCCTGTTACCTAAATTTGGTAACGATATACACTGTTTGTAAATATTAATACTCTAATTTAAAACTCTATAAATATCTAGTAAATATTAATACTCTATTAATAATCTGTTAATGCTGATAAATTTCCTGCGCCTGTTCTTCTTGTCAGTTAAAAAAATATATACGAGTCAAAAGCACTTAATTAAATGGGAATTAATTAATTGGGTGACTGGAAATAATTGAAGGAGACTGTTAATGGGATACTTAAATACTAAACCTGGCAGCGGTTTATTTTTTGGGCGACAAAATAACTAAACGGCGACTAACTGTAATAATAATAATACTCTGTTTTTTGTGTGTGTTTGTAACTGTGGATTACAAAAATACGTAAAACGGGCGACTACATGTGGGAGACAATATAAGTGAGCAGTGAAAATTCTAAATGATTGACAAAAATACTGAGTGGGCAACTATTATGCCAAGTAGGTAACTAACTATATAACTGTTTTAAGCTGCCCAACATGGTATTTTGTCATCTCGATTAAGATAATGGTCACCGTTTTTAAATAATTTTATTTATACAAAATTTAAATGCAAACATACCTATGCAAAATTTAAATGTTTTGTGTTTTTAGGGTTGTCACCCAAATAGTAATTTGGTCGCCCGTTCTGAATAACTAGTTAGTTACTCAATTTGTATTTTAAAGTCACCCATTTTCAACATTTGTAGTCGCCCTCAGTCCGTCGGTCGCCCACTTAGTATTTCAGTACGCTACATTCAGTATTTTTGATACCCAAAATGGGAATTTATTGTTACCCGATTAAATACTACCCATTTTATTTTTATTTGAACAAATAAATTTTTACTTTGACCATAACTTTGCATACATATTGTCAGAGGTACCTACGGAAAAGGGCATACATAGGGTAGCTTTTATCTCAAAAAACTTACCTACTTTTTCCCGAAGGATGGAAAAATTAGTAATTTTCCACGCAGGCGAAGTTGCGGCCGGTAGCTTAACATATAAAAAAATCAGACTGTCGTATTGATAGCATCCTAAATTTTTACATTGCCCATGACTTTGCATACACATTGTCAGAGATACAGAAAAGGGCATACATAGGGTGCCTTTTATCTCAAAAATACTTACCTACTTGTTCCCGAGGGATAGAAAAATAGGTAACTTTCCACGCAGGCGAAGTCGCGACCGGTAGCTTAACATACAAAAAATCAGTATGTCGAATTGATCACATCCTACATTTTTACTTAGACCATGACTTTGCATACACATTGTCAGAAGAGGTACAGAAAAGGGCATACATAGGGTACATTTTATCTCAAAAAAAAACTTACCTACTTGTTTCCGAGGGATAGAAAAATAGGTAACTTTCCACATAAGCTACCGCTTAACATACAAAAAATCAGTCTATCAAATTGATAACATCCTCTTTTTTTAAGTCGGTTAAAAAATCAGGGCAGGCTCGGGAAGGAATATAAGACAGGGGGGCGCCTGTTCATAATTAGCCTAGGGCTGTCAAAACTCTAAATCAGGCACTGGCTACGGGATTAAGCCCACACAGCCTAACCACCTGACTGACATGATGCCACAGTAGATGTAAGCTGAAGCAGAAATACAAGTAGAAAAAACCGGCCAAGTGCGTACCAAAAAACGGCAAAAAATCACGTTTGTTGTATGGGAGCCCCCCTTAAATATGTATTTTATTATGTTTTTAGTTAGTATAATTTTACACGATTTTAGACCACGATTCTGACCCCATCTTGCTTTTCGGTTTATGGATAGTTACTTACAAAAAGAAGTAAATCCCACGTACTAGCGTAGAGCTAGAAGCTTGGCTGTACATGAGGTCTGATAACTTTTTGACAGTGCGAGGTCTTGGCAACATTATTCATGAAAATTATTTTGGTGGGATTTTACTTTCCGTACCTGTCGTTTAATATGGCCTTCGAGAGATGGGGCGATTCACGTTTGTGTCTCTGTGTTGTTGTTTCCGATTCGACTATTTTGTATTGATATTCCTCTCGATATGGTATCAATAGATCATCCCTACGATTCGCCAATTAATATATGGATGGATTTTGATTATTTTTGTTACCTACACTATTATCTATTCTGTGCTACTGCTTTTATTTCACTACTACGGCGATGTGCACACAGCTGTTGTAGGGTTAACGCAACAGTTAGTTAAAGGTAGTATTAAAGTATTTGTTATAAAGAAAATACAATCAATTGTTGCATGTCGAACACTAATTCTTACAAAGCCAATATAGTAAAGTGAATCAAACGTTAGCCTTCTATAGATAATTTTGTGTACCCCAATAAAATAAACTTTACTTATAAATGATTTTCCGATTTAGAAAAGAAGTTGAAATTCTACACAATATCGTACTTGATTAAATAACAAACAGAAGAGTAGAAAATATTATTCTGCTCCTGCGATTTTATTTAATATTTTAATGTACTTATTGATTGTGTTTTTGATTAAATATAAATAAAAGAAGAAAGAAATGATAATTCTGCCAGAAACTGAAAATATAAAACACTTATTTATCACCTACTTATAGGTACCTACCTACTACCTATCGCGAATTTATTAAAGGATTTCATGTCTTAATTGTGTTTTTGATTGAATTTTTGCATTTCCTTATGTTTCGGTAACTTTTCATCATAGCGTATTGTTCGATCCCACGATTTATTAAATAAGTTCTCATTTATGCTTACAACTTCACTTTGGTGGTTAAGTAACTAGATCACAGAATCTTAGATCGTTGGATCACATAGCTAACCGCAGTGAGGATGGTCCATAACTATTCAGATGGTCGTCAGTGTTAATTAAGCTGGGAACTAATTAGTACTTGGATCGAGGTAGAACAACTGTGTGATAATACTATAGTATTTAATAGTATCATCTTGTAGTAACTACATTATGAAAAGCAACATGAGAATAGAAAGCTATCGCTGCAAAATGAAGATGGGAGCGTCGCGTTGGAGCGTTGGTCCCATCTTCATTTTGCAGATTTTAATAGGTAAGTTAATCATGAGAAGGGTGATTTTTATAAGTAGTGTACACTACAATAAGTTTCAGGTGCGGTGCTTGGCTTGAATACCAGACTTTGAATTTAGATGAAATTAAAATTTCATCTAAGACTTTGAACAATAACTTAGTCTAAAGCAAGGGTGGCCAAACCCGCGGCCCGCCGTCTGTTACCTTGTGGCCCGCGGAGCCGAGCAAATTTTTTTAAAGTGAAAAAAAAAAAATACTAAAATTACCTTATCATACCTACTATAAAAAAAAAACACTTCTTCTCTCACATAGTAGTAGTGCGGCCCGGGGTAAAATTCTACTTCCGAATTTTGGCCCAAGTGTCGAAAAGGTTGGCCACCCTTGGTCTAAAGCAACAATTTTGTGGTAAAAGTAACCAAAACTGCAATAGTTTTGTTATAATCCGTGAAACATATAGCAATTAGGCTTATTTTTTATACACAACGGGATAGTGGTTGGCCTTCAACTCACCTGATGTTAAATGACAATAAAGCCAAAGGTGGAATCGAGTCTACACCCGGAATCTACATCACTAAGGAACTGGCTATCTTAAATTCTAACTGCCGGAACACAACATTTTTTTAATTGTTGTTATGGCGTCAGACTTAGGTAAGATGGTGGTAGCTAGCCAGGCGGACTTGAAATAAGCCCTACCAAACCGACTACAAATTGTACCCTCCTGGGAATCAAACCCGGGACCCCTGCGTCTTACACGGATGAGCGAACCACTAGCCCACAGAGGTGGTATTTCAAGGCAGTCTTAATACTTTTTTTTTTTGCATAAGCACAAATACCGAATTGTAGGCTAATTGAAATAATGACAATAATTTTCTTGTGGAATAAATTGCTAATAAAAGATGTTCCTAGTGACCTGTTTACAAAAAAATAGAGAGACTAACAGAAGTTTAGCTTAGTACTACGGGCGCTCGAGCATCGCACACACACAAAGACAGCTCTCGCCGCTGCGTCACGAACTCGAACTGTTTTGAGAGTGGTATGAGATTGCTTATACAGTATCGGTGAGAGATGTCTCTGTGTGCGTTGCTCGAGCGCGTAAGTGCTAAGCTCAACTACTGTACTCTCTTTATATTGTGCCTGTTTATTCTTATACTTACTTACTGTAATTTAAAACCAAAACAGAGACTCTCCTCAGAAGCCAAAAAACAAAAACAAAGTAATAAAAGGACCTACAATGTTTACTCGAATACTCATATCTGAGGAAATCCTTTAAATAATTCGTTTCCCTCACTTGCCAATTTGCTATTCACATTGTTCAGTATTTCACGAACACCTTTTTTCTGTTGATAATTATGTTTTCACTTGTCTTCGTAATCGTATTACAGCGCGCGCGGCGCGAGTTAGAATGCCTTCGGCTAAAGCAAATCCGATTACAGTTAAGCCGCTATCTTTTACATTAGGAGAAATCTGGGTGTTAATTTCGCTTACTGGAGTGTTTTCTATCAATCATTACGTAGCGAGAGGTTCAGAGTTCGAAAATGTATACGGGTGTAACTAGACCCTCAACAAAGCCGAGGTTAACGTATTCTGTCCATCATCAGGGCCATTTCTATTCAAAATTATTGCTGGGCAACGATTTTGATTTTTGGTGTTAATGAAGCATTGCACGTACAACAGACCGCGCCTGCGAGTGTATGCTACACAGCTGCGCGCGGTCGAGTTGAAAGGCAGCGTTTATGTGCGTGCTCATGAGATACATTGAGTGATGGATGACGAAATACTTAAAATTTTGATAATGTTTCTTAGAACAAAAATTAGGAAACTATGAATAAAATAAGATTTCATATTTTTTTACCTTGACCTTCAATAACTTCGTAACTATTGGTTTCCCAGGGGGGGCTACTCAAATGGCCACTTTTCTATTCGTTCGCTAACTTAAAAATTAAAAATAAGCCATTTACTCTTAAATTACGTGTCGCTTGTCAATTCCATACAATACAACAATGTCTGTGATTTACATGAAATTGCGACGTGAGACTTGATCGTCTAATTGCTTATTTTTAAGCTTTAAGTTAGCGAACGAATAGAAAAGTGGCCATTTGAGTAGTGGGGCAGGTATAGTCTAAAGACAAAAATTATCGTGATGATGGGCGGAATGCGTGGACTTCGGCTTCGTTGAGGGTCTTTTTACACCTGTTATAGTTACTAGTAGCCACTAACAAAAAAATGTTACAAACGCGAGCTCTAGAGAGCCCTCTAGAGCTCGCGTTTGTAACATTTTTTAACATTTTTCGAAATGGCTGAAATATTATTTTTGCCCCATATCTCAGCCATTTTGAAAATTTCAAAATCTGAAGCAACAAAAATATCCTAATTATTAGAGAACCTGCTCACAAAATTCCACGGGAATCGGACTGAATCGGTTGAGAAATGCGACCTGTGGAGGAGAACAAACGGAAAGTCGAAGACGAATACGAAAGGATTTTTGCCCAAGCTGAAATGGAGAAGTTTCGCTCTCTCGCTCAATTATTCAAATAAATCACTTTTTACGGATTATATCACGTGTTATTAAATTAGGTGTTGTTTTGAAATTATTGACCGAGCGAGCACGAAGTGCGAGCGAAGCGTCTCTACTTCAGCTTGGGCAAAAATTATTTCGTATGTCCGGCTGTCTATTCCAGCCTACATCTTGTGAAATTTTATGAGCAGGTTCAAAAATTATATAGAATTTTTTTGACGAGTCAGTTTATTGAAATTTTTCAAAATGGCGGAGATATGTAAAAAAACTGATTTCCGTCCGCTTTCCAGCTGTGCCTGTTTTCCTCTACAAATCGCATTTTACAACCGATTCTCGTGAAAATTTGTAAGCTGGTTTAAAAATGATATACTTTTTTTTGTCAAGCCAGTTTTTCAATTGTTTTTAAATGGCGGAGATAGTGTAAAAAAACGTATTTCAGTCCGGATTTCCGGCGCTGTCTGTTCTCCTCTATAGTCGCATTTCTCAACCGTTCCCGGTGAAATTTTGTGAGCAGGTTTGATAAATATATAGAATATTTTTATCGAGACAGTTTTTCGAAATTTATTAAAATGACGGAGATGTGTAAAAACCATATTTCAGTCCAGCTTTCTGGCTGTTTGATCTCCTCTACAGGTCGCATTTCTCAATCGATTCTGGTGAAATTTTGTGAGTAGGTTCGATAATTATATATAACTGTTTAGTCAAGCCAATTTTTCCAAATTTAAAAAAAAAACACCCATTTTGAAAAATGATCAAAATTAGAAGCACCATCTATCTGCGAATACTCACGTACTACCGTACCGTGTGCTTTGAAAACTGCATGGCGACATTTTATTTATTTTATCGCGAGGTCTATAGCTCACGGTGCCACTAGTTTTATTTGTTTTTTAATTTCCTGACGTTTCGGCACCTTTCCATCAGGGGCAGTGGTCACGGGATGACTATCTTAAGTAAATGTTTCAATTAAACCAGAAGTAAATTATATCCGGAACCTCCTAAATCACTGTAATAATATATCATTCAAGTACATCAAGGGAATTTAATTAGATCCTGTGTGGACAAACTAAGACGTGAATTATGGTTGGTGACAGCACTGATAAGTATATTTTGCACATTAGGGAAAATTAATTATTCAGCTAGTTGTGAACTAAATAGTCTGTTCTACAAGCCTGTCCTTATTGACCGAGCGAGCGCGAAGCGCAAGCGTACCGTCTCTGCTTCAGCTTGGGCAAAATTTATTTTGTATGTCCTTCCGGCTTTCCATTTGTTTTCCTCTACCGTCGCATTTCTCAACCGATTCTCGTGATATTTTGTGAGCAGGTTTGAAAATTATACTTACAGGGTGCATTTGAAATCACTCTCCAAATTTTAAGGATGTGTCCAGTCCATGAAACTGAACAACTTTCTCTAAGAAACATAGGGTCAAATATGTAAAAAAAAATTGACTTTTCATACAAAACAAAGAGATCACGTGATCAGTTTAGTATGGGATGACCAAAATTTTTTGGCGTATTTCGACACATGTTCCATGGAGAAAGTTGTTCAGTTTCATGGACTAAACACATCCTTAAAATTTGGAGAGTGATTACAAATGCACCCTGTATAGAACTTTTTTTAAGGCAGTTTTTTGAATTTTTTCATTATGGCGGAGATATGTAAAAAACATATTTCAGTCTGGCTTGCCGACGCTGTTTGTTCTCCTCTACAGGTAGCATAATTCTCAACCGATTCTCGTGAAATGAGTTTTTAAAGTTTTTTTTTTTTAAATGGCGGAGATATGTAAAAAAACATTTCAGCCGTTTCAAAAAATGTAACAAAACTTTTTTATTAGCGGTGCAAAGCAAATTTTGTTTTTATTTTTTTATTTTTAGAAGACTCAAAAGTTCATCAATCAAAACATTTCTGGCCAATATTCGAAATTTGAAAATAAATAAGGTTGACAGAACCAAGGACTGCGTACCTACCTATATTATTTGCAAAAACTATTTATTCTGTGTTATTTGTTTTTAAAAAACATATAATTTGAGCTATTTTTAAGGCGAGGTCAGTGGCCCTACCATGAGTTGATGCCATGGAAATAGTACTATAAACCGGAATGAGCGCTTCGCCCCAAAACGAGCCGACAGAGAGGTCAAGTAGATGTATGTGTCCTTTTCTTCATTAGGGTGACAAAACCGTATGGTTGGCCGGAGACATACATAATACTTTAAACTGTTTAATATAAACTTAAATACCTAGGTAGTTCTTTATTTATAATTAACACTTTTTACCGCGTTTTTATTAGGTTGCTTGCTCTTTTGTTTGTTTGAGCACAAATTTTGCAAACGATTTTATACTGAATTCCCGATGAGCTAGAGACTTGAAACTTTGAACACAGGTCAGAAATGGAAGGAAATGCAATATTACAATGCCGTCAAAACTAGTTTTGTCCGTCAGCTACCGGCAAACCTAGTTCTGACCTACAGCTACCGGTTAAACTAGTTTTGTCCAACAGCTACCGGCAAAACTAGTTTTCTGCAATAGCTACAGGCAAAACTAGTTTCGTCCAACCGCTGCCGTCAAAGCAAGTTTTGTCCATCAGCTGCCGGCAAACCTAGTTCTGACCTACAGCTACCGGCTAAACTAGTTTTGTCCAACAGCTACAGGCAAACCTAGTTTTGACAAACAGCTACCGGCAAAACTGTTTTTGACCAAGTGCACTATTGCACCCTGTTTTGACTAGCAGATTCCGCCAAACCTAGCTTTGGCCAAAATCGGCAAACTTAGTTTTGACTCACGTCTACCGGCAAAACTAGTTTTGCCCATCAGCTACCGGCAAACCTAGTTCTGACCTACAGCTACCGGTTAAACTAGTTTTGTCCAACAGCTACCGGCAAAACTAGTTTTGTGCAATAGCTACAGCCAAAACTAGTTTTGTCCAACCGCTGCCGTCAAAACTAGTTTTGTCCATCAGCTACGGGCAAACCTAGTTCTGACCTACAGCTACCGGCAAAACTAGGTTTGTCCAACCGCTGCCGTCAAAACTAGTTTTGTCCATCAGCTACCGGCAAACCTAGTTCTGACCTACAGCTACAGGTAAAACTAGTTTTGTCCAACCGCAGCGGTTGGACAAAACGGTCTGGCAAAACTAGTTTTGTCGATGGACAAAACTAGTTTTGCCAGAAGTTTTAAGTTTGCCGGAAGCTGATGAGCTTCCGGCAAACTTAGTTTAACCTAAAGCTACCGGCAAAACTAGTTTTACCCAACAGCTACCGGCAAAACTAGTTTTGTGCAATAGCTACAGGCAAAACTAGTTTTGTCCAACCGCTGCCGTCAAAACTAGTTTTGTGCAATAGCTACAGGCAAAACTAGTTTATCCAACCGCTGCCGTCAAAACTAGTTTTGTCCATCAGCTACCGGCGAACCTAGTTCTGACCTACAGCTACCGGCAAAACTAGTTTCGTCCAACAGCTACTGGCAAAACTAGTTTTGTCCAACAACAGCCGGCAAAACTAGTTTTGACCAGCCGCTGCCGTCAAAACTAGTTTTGTCCAACAGCTACAGGCAAAACTAGTTTTGTCCAACCGCTGCCGTCAAAACTAGTTTTGTCCATCAGCTACCGGCAAAACTAGTTTTGTCCAACAGCTAACGGCAAAACGAGTCTTGTCCAACAGCTACCGGCAAAACTAGTTTTGTGCAATAGCTACAGACAAAACTAGTTTTGTCCGACCGCTGCCGTCAAAACTAGTTTTGTCCGTCAGCTACGTGCAAACCTAGTTCTGACCTACTAGTAGGCAAAACTAGTTTTGTCCATCAGCTTCCGGCAAACTTAGTTTAACCTAAAGCTACCGGCAAAACTAGTTTTGTCAAACAGCTACCGGCTACACCTAGTTTTGTCCTACAGCTTCCGACAAAACTAGTTTTGTCCAACAGCTAGCGGCAAAACTAGTTTTGTGCAATAGCTACAGGCAAAACTAGTTTTGTCCAACCGCTGCCGTCAAAACTAGTTTTGTCCGTCAGCTACGGGCAAACTTAGTTCTGAACTACAGCTACCGGCAGAACTAGTTTTGTGCAATAGCTACAGGCAAAACTAGTTTTGTCCAACCGCTGCCGTCAAAACTAGTTTTGGCCGTCAGCTATGGGCAAACCTAGTTCTGACCTACAGGTACCGGCAAAACTAGTTTTGTGCAAAAGCTACAGGCAATACTAGTTTTGTACAACCGCTGCCGTCAAAACTAATTTTGTCCATCAGCTACCGGCAAACCTAGTTCTGACCAACAGCTACCGGCAAAACTAGTTTTGTCTAGCAGCTACCGGAAAAACTAGGTTTGTCCAACAGCTACCGGCAAAACTAGTTTTGTCTAGCAGCTACCGGCAAAACTAGTTTTGTCCACCAGCTTCCGGCAAACTTAGTTTAACCTAAAGCTACCGGCAAAACTAGTTTTGTCCAACAGCTACCGGCTACACCTAGTTTTGTCCAACAGCTTTCGACAAACCGAAATTAATAATAATAATCAAATTCATGTTTGTGCGCCTATTTCGATGAAACTCGGTTTCTGGTACTATTTCAACATGAAAATAACAACGCAATGTTGAAAATTTTAAAAATCCAAGATGGCGGCCTACTTTTTTGTTTTTGGGCCGATTTCGATGAAACTCGGTTTTTGGAACTATTTTGACAAGAAAATAACAACGCAATTTTTAAAAAACTAAAAATCCAAAATGGCGGCCAACTTTTTTGTTTATGGGCCGATTTCGATGAAACTCGGTTTTCGGTACTATTTTGACAAGAAAATAACAACGCAATTTTGAAAATTAAAAAATCTAAGATGGCGGCCAACTTTTTTGTTTTTGGGCCGATTTCAATAAAACTCGGTTTTTGGAACTATTTTGACAAGAAAATAACAAAGCAATTTAAAAAAAACTAAAAATCCAAGATGGCGGCCAACTTTTTTGTTTTTGGGCCGATTTTGATGGAACTCGGTTTTTGGAACTATTTTGACAAGAAAATAACAACGCAATTTTAAAAAAACTAAAATTTCAAGATGGCGGCCAACTTTTTTGTTTTAGGGCCGATTTTGATGAAACTCTGTTTTTGGTACGATTTTGACAAGAAAATAACAACGCAATGTTGAAAACTTACAAAATTCAAGATGGTGGCCAACTTTTTTGTTCTTGGGCCGATTTCAAAAACAAATTAGCAGCCATTTTGATCTTTTTTTATTTTTCCATCAGTTTACAGTGAGTTGTTTTTTCTTGTCAAAATAGTACCAAAAACCGAGTTTCATCGAAATCGGCCCAAAAAACAAAAAAGTTGGCTGCCGCCTAAGATTTTTAGTATTTTAAAAAATTGCGTTGTTATTATTTTGTCAAAATATTACCAAAAACCGAGTTTCATCGAAATCGGCCCAAAAACAAAAAAGTTGGCTGCCATCTTGGATTTTTATTTTTTTCAATATTGTGTTATTATTTTCTTGTCAAATTAGTCCTAAAACCGAGTTTCATTAAAATCAGCCCCAATCACAAATAAAAGAGTTGGTTGCCATATTTGTTTATATTTTTAACATGTCGTTGTTATTTTTTATCAAAATAGTAGCAAAATCGAGTTTCATCAAAATCGGCCCACGAACAATATAGTTGGCCGCCATCTTGGTTTCTTTTTATATTTTTAACATTGTGTCGTCGTAAATCTCATGCACCCATTTTATTAACTTCACAAGTAAAGAAATTGGTGCAAGAATTTTAGACCTTATTGACATATTTACCAAAATAACAGTTTTTAATGAAACAGCAAAGTAAATGAACAAGTATAATTATGGGAAAAAGCAACCGAATTTCAAAGGTCAATAAAGTCGAAAATCGTTTGCATCTTTTTTTGACTACAGATCACTAGACAATGTTTTCCTACTTTTACTTGTTTTTCCAACATTCATTTGTTTTTCCGAAGTTCACGCACATTGTATTTTTATAAAAAAAATGGAATAAACTTTAAAGTTGCGTAATTATTTATACTTGAACTTAAATTGAATTGAATAAACTAGATTTTGTATTGGTTGAATTACCATATTTAAAAAATAAAAACAAAAAAGCAATTTAATAAAAACGTGATAAATAAATTGTTCCAAATTTTTTTTAAATAAATAATTATTTTCTGTTTTTTAGTTAACGAGCTAAATTAAAAATATACCACCGCCTATCAGAGTACTCGTCAAGACCATTCAAACGAGTCCAAACTCGATGGGGTTGAAAGGTTTTATTACAAAGTTCCTGTGGCCTTCTTCCGGCTTCCTTCATCAGACTCTTGGATACTATTACCCAACAGAGCACTCGTCAAGACGATTCAAACGAGCACAAACTCGATGGGGTTGCATGATTTCAATATTGAGTTCCTATGGCATGGCCTCCAGACTTCATCATCCAAACCTGAACCTCGTCTCCCATCAGAGTACTTGTCAAGACAATTCTAACAAGCCCAAACACGATGGGGTTGTATAGTTTCATTCATCATAGAGTTCCTGTGGCGTTCTTCCGGCTCCATCATCAGATCAGCTCAATGACATTGTAATATTGCATTTCCTTCCATTTCTGACCTGTGTTCAAAGTTTCAAGTCTCTAGCTCATCGGGAATTCAGTATAAAATCGTTTGCAAAATTTGTGCTCAAACAAACAAAAGAGCAAGCAACCTAATAAAAACGCGGTAAAAAGTGTTAATTATAAATAAAGAACTACCTAGGTATTTAAGTTTATATTAAATAGTTTAAAGTATTATGTATGTCTCCGGCCAACCATACGGTTTGGTCACCCTAATGAAGAAAAGGACACATACATCTACTTGACCTCTCTGTCGGCTCGTTTTGGGGCGAAGCGCTCATTCCGGTTTATAGTACTATTTCCATGGGACCAGTCTACGCTCTACGCCTACGCTACGAGTAGCGAAGCCATGTGTTCGAACTTTACGAGGACACAAGTTTTTCACAATTGTACTTATTATTAGAGGTGCATCCGATAGTTCCGATACCGATACCGATATCAATATATCGGCGACACTTCGGGTTTTCCGATATATCGGCAATATTTTTAGTGTCGAAAACTTAGCTTAAACTTAGCTTAGCAAAGGCGCAGGTTTTTTTTGTCAATTTCATTGCAAACGAGATTCGAACCGAATTTCGGTTTGTCGAAAGCTGTTGGACAAAACTAGGTGTAGCCGGTAGCTGTTGGACAAAACTAGTTTTGCCGGTAGCTTTAGGTTAAACTAAGTTTGCCGGAAGCTGGTGGACAAAACTAGTTTTGCCGGTAGCTGCTAGACAAAACTAGTTTGCCTTTTGCTTGCTCTTTTGTTTGTTTGAGCACAAATTTTGCAAACGATTTTATACTGAATTCCCGATGAGCTAGAGACTTGAAACTTTGAACACAGGTCAGAAATGGAAGGAAATGCAATATTACAATGTCATTGAGCTGATCTGATGATGGAGCCGGAAGAACGCCACAGGAACTCTATGATGAATGAAACTATACAACCCCATCGTGTTTGGGCTTGTTAGAATTGTCTTGACAAGTACTCTGATGGGAGACGAGGTTCAGGTTTGGATGATGAAGTCTGGAGGCCATGCCATAGGAACTCAATATTGAAATCATGCAACCCCATCGAGTTTGTGCTCGTTTGAATCGTCTTGACGAGTGCTCTGTTGGGTAATAGTATCCAAGAGTCTGATGAAGGAAGCCGGAAGAAGGCCACAGGAACTTTGTAATAAAACCTTTCAACCCCATCGAGTTTGGACTCGTTTGAATGGTCTTGACGAGTACTCTGATAGGCGGTGGTATATTTTTAATTTAGCTCGTTAACTAAAAAACAGAAAATAATTATTTATTTAAAAAAAATTTGGAACAATTTATTTATCACGTTTTTATTAAATTGCTTTTTTGTTTTTATTTTTTAAATATGGTAATTCAACCAATACAAAATCTAGTTTATTCAATTCAATTTAAGTTCAAGTATAAATAATTACGCAACTTTAAAGTTTATTCCATTTTTTTTATAAAAATACAATGTGCGTGAACTTCGGAAAAACAAATGAATGTTGGAAAAACAAGTAAAAGTAGGAAAACATTGTCTAGTGATCTGTAGTCAAAAAAAGATGCAAACGATTTTCGACTTTATTGACCTTTGAAATTCGGTTGCTTTTTCCCATAATTATACTTGTTCATTTACTTTGCTGTTTCATTAAAAACTGTTATTTTGGTAAATATGTCAATAAGGTCTAAAATTCTTGCACCAATTTCTTTACTTGTGAAGTTAATAAAATGGGTGCATGAGATTTACGACGACACAATGTTAAAAATATAAAAAGAAACCAAGATGGCGGCCAACTATATTGTTCGTGGGCCGATTTTGATGAAACTCGATTTTGCTACTATTTTGATAAAAAATAACAACGAAATGTTAAAAATATAAACAAATATGGCAACCAACTCTTTTATTTGTGATTGGGGCTGATTTTAATGAAACTCGGTTTTAGGACTAATTTGACAAGAAAATAATAACACAATATTGAAAAAAATAAAAATCCAAGATGGCAGCCAACTTTTTTGTTTTTGGGCCGATTTCGATGAAACTCGGTTTTTGGTAATATTTTGACAAAATAATAACAACGCAATTTTTTAAAATACTAAAAATCTTAGGCAGCAGCCAACTTTTTTGTTTTTTGGGCCGATTTCGATGAAACTCGGTTTTTGGTACTATTTTGACAAGAAAAAACAACTCACTGTAAACTGATGGAAAAATAAAAAAAGATCAAAATGGCTGCTAATTTGTTTTTGAAATCGGCCCAAGAACAAAAAAGTTGGCCACCATCTTGAATTTTGTAAGTTTTCAACATTGCGTTGTTATTTTCTTGTCAAAATCGTACCAAAAACAGAGTTTCATCAAAATCGGCCCTAAAACAAAAAAGTTGGCCGCCATCTTGAAATTTTAGTTTTTTTAAAATTGCGTTGTTATTTTCTTGTCAAAATAGTTCCAAAAACCGAGTTCCATCAAAATCGGCCCAAAAACAAAAAAGTTGGCCGCCATCTTGGATTTTTAGTTTTTTTTAAATTGCTTTGTTATTTTCTTGTCAAAATAGTTCCAAAAACCGAGTTTTATTGAAATCGGCCCAAAAACAAAAAAGTTGGCCGCCATCTTAGATTTTTTAATTTTCAAAATTGCGTTGTTATTTTCTTGTCAAAATAGTACCGAAAACCGAGTTTCATCGAAATCGGCCCATAAACAAAAAAGTTGGCCGCCATTTTGGATTTTTAGTTTTTTAAAAATTGCGTTGTTATTTTCTTGTCAAAATAGTTCCAAAAACCGAGTTTCATCGAAATCGGCCCAAAAACAAAAAAGTAGGCCGCCATCTTGGATTTTTAAAATTTTCAACATTGCGTTGTTATTTCATGTTGAAATAGTACCAGAAACCGAGTTTCATCGAAATAGGCGCACAAACATGAATTTGATTATTATTATTAATTTTACCGTCTCGCCTGCGACCTCTAGCCATTTCAATAGAACAATTTCGTTTTTTTTGGAAATCTGAAATGGTGAAGTATTTATGGTCACACTAGTTTTGTAAAGTTACATTTCCTATAGATTGAAATTCTTAAATTGAAATTCAAGGTCAAAATCGGAGTTGCCAGGATTGACACTTCTATTTATTACCACCTCACCGATGATTGCTGATTAGCATTATTGTAGATATCTAATTAAATCAAAAAAGTTCTGTTTTATATTACAATTATTATGTGTCATTCTAAAATTAATATTTAAATAGTATATATTCGACTTCCCACTCCGAATCATTAATTTTGATACACTACTTGATTGGTAACGTACATATTTTTAGTCCTACTATCGTAGTATTATTGTTTAGTAATGGCAATTGTGCGAACGAGACACCGACCTCCACCTGGTGTTGTCTCATTCACACAGTAGTGCCTTCAGTCAATGTCGTCGATAGAATTTCAACTCTATGAGCAATGCAATAAACTTGAATTTCTTTTAAACGATAGGTGAAAATTTTTTAAGTGTACTCACTCCCTATTATAAACCTCCTTGGTTGATGCAAACTGTTTACGTTACAGTAAACTGTCGGATATACTGCTCACAGTCAATACGAGTGAAAGAGAGAAAACGATAGTTTACGGTAACGCAAACAGTTTGCAACAACTCATGGTAGGGCCACTGGTAGATGATCGAAGCGCGAAGTCTACAGATCACGGAGCCACTAGTAATTTTTTGTCATATCTCCGTGATTAAATGGCTGTTGTTTAGACTTTATTCCGATTTTCATATGTATGAGGCCCCGGATTCCTTACCCTGTTGTGAGACCATACTTAAGACTGTACTTATAAAAGAAATAAATAATTCAGTCATTCATTAACTTTTCTTTACTGTCTCAAGTCTGTCTGATGCAAAAATGTATTAAACTTTTTTAATACATCTTTGGTTTGATGTTGTTGTCGTCGTTGTTTCTGATTTCCAACCTATGTGCTTTTTGGAAGGCCTTTATGGTTGGATAAGATGATGTATCAGGAGCCGATGTGGATTGATGGAAGTATCTTAAATACAAATGCAGCCGGGAGTCCGGGACCGATGACAACATGCGTTACGAAACACGGAGGAATTCGATATAATAATTTTCACGCATCCGATGACGAACCTGGCAATAGTTTTTTTTTCTTATTTTAATGCACAACGAGACAGTGCTTGGCCTGGGGTTCCCACTGCACCTCACCTGATGTTAAGTGACGATAAGGCAAACAGTGGAAGCACACTACACACGGAATCCTCATCACTAAGGAATTAGCTATCTTACCTCTAATTGCCGGAATACTACAATTGATACGCTCAAGTCAAAAACAGACCAAATAGGTAGCAATTTTTGCGAAATAGAGTTAAAGATGCAGATCGGTAGTATTTTATGAAATCTACAGGCCTAATATATAAAACCGATCAAATGCTCACTTTAAACGATCAAAACACATGACCGAAAATTCGACTAAAGTCAAAAACAGACCATGTTTCGGTTAGATGGGCGGTTTTTGTCTTGAATTCTATTGAAGAATAAAAAATAATTCCCGTTGATCTACCTTAATTCGGAAAAAAACAGATTAATATATATGAATCGATTAAATGTGCGCATGAAAGAAGAGAAACTTAATGATAAAAAAGCTCTATCCATATTTTTTCGAAAATGTCGTTTTTTAATTTTTATTTAATTAAATATAAAAACTGATGATACTGAAAATAATTCAGAGTCTGATGAAAATGATGGGGATGAGACTGGCTATGAATAAATATTATGTTTTGTATATCATCATTTTACTTAGCCAAACTAGACCTCAAGTCAGAAAAAGACCATATAAATTATTTTGTCACAATTTTTTAAAATATAAAGAGATTATCTTTGTTTATTTTGATAACGTAAAAGTGTGACTAAAGAATAAAATTACTTCATAATATTTTTTATAACATATTTGCTCGTAAAGGGTCTCATATTACACCAATTTCAATATCGTATTGTATCTCATTACGAACTTGTGCGGTAATGTAAAGTAAAACGCACGGTTTCCTTGATAAGCCGTGCGTTTTACTTTACATTACCGCACGGTTTATCAAGATACTTCGTCTAAAACGAACGGTACTTTTTTAAATCTTAGCAAAGAGTTTTTATGTCAGAAAAGAGGTCAACATTTTATGGATAAAATTGACTTTGGGAGATAAAATGTAATAAATAAACATTTAATTATTCAATTTAATTAATGTTGACAATAAATTACAACCATTTATCTGTAACAAAAACACAAAAATATTAATTTACTATATTAGTAATACTGGCTGTTTTTATGCCTTTGCCCTAAAAAAACGCTGATGCGCGCGCATTGCTAATTTTTTTTTTTGCTGTATTGTTTTTATTTGAAAATGTCGTCAAGTAGTGATGAATTTATTAATTCAACACCGCCAGAAGTCTCAGAGGCAGCGAAAAAGGCTACTCTAAGCCTCTTGCCCGAAAAATTGACCGATAAGATACTTACAAGCGTATCAAAATTTAATCATATGGAAAACAAGCAAAGGTGCAAAGTCCGAGTTTTATTTATTTCCTCGCAAATATGTTATAAAACGTCGTATGACATACGTGCGCTTTGATAATTACAGCCTCTGCTTTCTTGTAGCCCTCGCCTACGGCTCGGGCTAGCAATATCGCCTCGGCTGTAATTTTCAACGTACCGCACTTATATCATAATGTACTATTATTTCCGATGTTTGGTACATTTTTTTAAACCAGAGAGTTTTTTTTAATTCCCATAATTTTAAAATTTCTACTTGGTCTGTTTTTGACTTGAGCGTATCAATTTTTAAATCGTTGTTATGGCGTCAGACTTAGGTAAGATGGTGGTAGCTAGCCAGGCTTAACCATCATAATAGATGCGCGAATGCACTAAGCTCCTGTGCCATCGAGCTTCTTGAGCCTAACCATCTTCCCAAGAATTCTCAATCAGCACGTACACAGTCACATAAAACGAACTAAGCTAAGGCAGGCATCACCCTTAATAATAGAAGTTAAGGGCAATTTAAGGCAATGTTTTCTGCCGTGTCGCCGTTCTCGGAAGTAATCGGCTTACGTCAGATGAGAAATGGCGAAGCAGCGCGAATCGGATTACGTGGAGCCACTCTTTTGGCACATTCGGGAAATCTGTAGACATGTCACCTTATGCGAAGAGTCTTTGAGCTTACGCCGTTTATTTAAAAACATCGCTGTATTATCCTCGGTCCATGCTTCAGTTTACGGTATATTAAATCTCAAACTATAGCTGAAACCATTCCAATTATATTTAACGTCAAACTACTTTTAATAGCTACACAAATGAAAACAGTCGATTATTTACGTTTTTTTGGTTGTTGGTATATTCGGAAAACACAGAACGAGACCATCAGCACACTTTTTCAGATTTCTTGTATCTAACTCCTATTCCTGATCCTACGTAATAAACGTTGTACTTAAAGCAAGTCCTTAGGTGCAAGTCTATCACTTCTTCTTCTTTTCGAATGAGGATTAGCGGTCCGGCCACCTGTGTTAGAGTTTATCAAGCCTAAGGCCTCTATCCTCTAACTTGGCTTAACTACTGTTATCAGATGACAACAGCCGGGACCGACGACGGTTTAACGTGCCCTGCGAAGCACGGAAGCGCTCAGTTGTAATGCCACTTTAACGGTCACCCATCCGACACCTGACCGGACCGAGAGTTGCTTAACAAACGTGATCAAGTACGATCAGTCTCTCAGGTTCAAGTGTATTACTTGCTATGTCTGTTTTCTTTTAACGTCAAACTTCTCTATTTATTCTGCTCTACAATCTACAACCACTTTTCGCCACCTCTTTGACACGACCTAATAAAATTTTACGCGACAATTCTCGGTCAGTCACTCGCATGATACGAATGGAAACTGCTGTATTATCCCTGATAGGGATCAGTACTGAGAGGCTCACGTCTTCATCTAAGGATCTAACCATTCACAATAACAATAATGACTCTAGACAAGATTAGATTCTTTGAGCATGTATTTTTGAGGACCCTTCAAAACACATAATTTCAATGGGGAATGTCTGAAAAAAATCAAATTGGCTTAATATTTTTTTATACCTAGTTAGGAGTAAGCCCCCCTATTAATAGAAAAAAGTTTCTGAACTTTTGGTTGCATAAGCATGAGTTAAGCAGCACACATCATTTGTAGGTTTATGTGTCTAAATGTCTTTTTTTCTTATATTTCTAAATAAAATACGATAAGCTATTTTTCAGATAAATAACATATTAATTTATTCTAATTGTCGTATTTACAAGAGTCAGAGACAATGCAGGTAGTTTGGTTGTTAGTACGGTTAAACCGAGATATGCAACTTTTTAGTAGTAGAAGCCCGGTTGACTGTTGCTACTACTAATGGCGGAATCTCCAAAGAAAAAACCGGCCAAGTGCGTGTCGGGCCACGCGCCGTAGGGTTCCGTAGTTACCTTATATCGTACCATATTTAATACCACGTATCATTTTTCGTCTGCAAAAATAACTTTGTTTTTCACAGTGTTGGTATGAATAACAAAGTTATATTTGCGGTTTTAGAAAATGTGCTATATCTCGAAAACTAATTACTATATCTCATTCAAACCAATTTTCGTTGAAAGTGTTTATTAAGATCTACAGCATATATGTTTTTTAGATTTTTCACTTTCTTATTTCAAAAGTTAAAGGGGGGGGACACACATTTAACACTTAGGCGGTATATATCTTTCAAACGGTTGACTTTGAGAAAAATTGTCTTAGGAACTTCAATGTCATTTTTAAAGACCTATCTACAGACACGTATTGGTTTGAAGAAAATAATCCCCTTAATCTTTTATTTTTTTAATTTTTGAGTTAAATTCGTTAAGCGGTTAAAAGAATACATCTACCTACCAAGTTTTAACTGTGTAATCTTAAGACTTTCGGAATAAAGTGGCTGTGACATACGGACAGACAGACAAACAGACATGACGAAACTATAAGGGTTCCCTTTTTTGCGATTTAGGCTACGGAACCCTAAAAATTATTTATAATTTGACTAAAGCACTGATCAATATAGATTCTTACGAAAGACGAGAAGTTACGAAATTTTGAAGCATCTGATACAGAGAGTAGGGAAGAACTTTCTGTGGTTAGTCTTTTTAGAGATGGGCAGTAAATAATGAGGCTTGACTTATAAAAGATTTTGTTTAAACCTGTACGCCAGACGAGACCTAAACTTTATGGGTCCTTAACAAAAGTTTTTACCGTCAGGGAAAGCATTTTCCTATAAAATTCCTACACGGTGAACTTTATCGCATATAAGCTGCCAGAGTTTTAATATTTCAATACCTATTTTACTGCACATTATGGACGAATTAAGTATAAATATTATATTTATTTTTATACTGTTGAGATAGTATAACGTACTTCTGCATTATGTATCCATTTTTACATAAAAGCCTTAAAGAATCGAGCTTCACTTCTGATCAGCGAGTTCCAAAGTACGCTATACAAAAAAAAACATTTTCCTGTTAAGAAGCCATATCTTATTTTTCACAATAAACAGCTTCCGTCTCCCCAAACAAATTATAACAACTATTTTAAACTTCCCGACGAAGGCTCTTCCGCTGATTAATTAAGACATACATCAAGCCTTAATAAAGCAACAGGGATAAATAGGCCCGCCCTTTTCGGGGATAACGGAGCTGAAATGTGCGCATAGATTTTTCAGGAGTATCTAATGGACCTTTTAATCGCCTCTTTGGTTTTGTACGGAAGGGATTTAGTAGATAAACGTGTGAACAAGACGAACATTTAAAAAATATTATCCTAGCCCCCTATTGCGTTACTGAGGGAGATTACACGATCATGCAGACCGACGTCAGACTTCAGCAAGGCTGCCAACTGCACTGTTTTTTTAATGAAACTTTATACAAAAAATGGTGCAGCAGCAGTTGGCAGTATTGTATCAGTCTGGCGTCAGTCTGAATGATTGTATAATCTCCGTACTCTGTTGCTAACAATTCTCAATTAAAATCGATTGAAGCCGCAGTTACATTTCTGATTTAAGTAAGATAGTTGTCATATTGGCTCTTACTAAAGCAACAATGTTACTGCGATTTATGTCAGAGTCGATTCCAAGAAAATTACAATATCAGGTATCTTTATTATTCACCGACTTTAAAAAAAGGAGGAGGTTCTCAAGTCGACGTTTTTTTTTTATGTATGTTTTACCATAACTTCGTCAGTTGTTATCCGATTTATACAATTCTTTTTTTATCTTAAAGAACAAAGTTTGTCTGTGGTCCCATAAAAAAATTACAGAGATCTGGCTGGTAGTTTTTTCATAATCCTGAAAAATGACAATTATTTAGCTTGCCATCACACGTGTTTTCACGGATTTTCGAACATAACATCTTTGTTTATGTACCGGTTTAGATGATTCTCTTTTTGGTTAAAAGGGTATACTTCAAGAGTGGTCACATTTTAATTTCATCGATATTGGACCTTTAACTTCGAAGATACACAAGGGAACTCCTCATATTCAAATAGTACAAGTAAAGTGATTTTAATTTTGATCGTTTTATGACAATCCAAAACAAACCAAACCATGGTCTGCGATGCAACGTTGCTACGGACGACGGACTAGACTTGGACTACAAAGACACAACGGAACACAACGGAACACAAAAATCTTTAGTTAGCCTATCTCATAGAAAATAGAATGTCAAAGAACAACAATGTCAATAAACAGGTGATCCGAAAACGAATGCATACATTTTATATGAGATACGTAAAATATGACTTAGATTCATAAAATATGACTATATATGGCAAAGGAAGTTAATAAACTATGTTCCATACTGTTTTCTTCGTCGATAAACGAATAAATGTAGAGAAATTTGGTTTTAGAGAAATGTGTGGCAATATCTTATTTACCTGTGAAAAGTGAGATTACTTGGATTATTTCTTTTTGTCACATCACAATTACCTATAGCACAAGACACCATGGCTCCACGATACCTTTATTTTAAATTCTAATTAAGATTAACAAATATTTTAAACAAACTGTGATTGCTCATTTGCTAGGCGGGACGCTAGGGGCTCTTACTGTAAAAAATGTTGGTACATGTCACTTGATCCTTTGTCTCTTTTTTATATAGACCGTGTCCGTATGATGTTAACTTCTCTTTTCCACGCTTTGTTGGTCTTCTTGAGCGCAGCGAAAATTTTTCTATGTCTATGGCCTATCCCTTACTAAGTTATTGAGATCGGTCGTTAGATCGGCAATTTCATAGGTAAATATTTAATTTTAGTTGAAAAGTATTAAAATAAAATAACAAGTAAGTTCCACATTATCTAACAAATTGTAGCAAACCATACCAGACTTGTCTAATATCCGCTAACCATGTCCTGTATGCTTAACTACTACATGAATAAACAAAAACTGTTTGAGGAAACAAATCAATCAACTCGTTATTTATTCATCTCATCTCGGATCCTGGAGTACAGACATTGTTACCTTAATTGACTTACCTACAAGATGTTTCTTGTAGGTAAGTCAATCTCAATGTTCTGAGAGCCTTAATAAATACTTTCAATGACGCAGGTAGAACTAATGCTAGGGAAAAAGAATTGCTTACTAGGAACATTTGTATCAGGGTTGCCACCCGTCCCGATTTTGCCGGGACAGTCCCGATTTCGATGAAATCGTCCCGCGTCCCGACGATTTATCAGTTTTGTCCCGATTTTTGATCAGAACACTCAATCAAATTGATATTGATAGTTGATAGAAAAATGGGTCGAAATATTAAAAAGCATAAAGGACAGCAAGTTAAATGCCTTATTTTGCTTTGTATCTTGTTAAGTATACCGCATTCGATGTTGACCGAGTATTTTCCCATATGACGCTTAAATGTCAGAAATCGTTGCTCTGTAGATTTTAATGAAAGCTCAATTGCTAGGTCCACCCCCCGCTCCCTTGTCCCGACTTTTATGTTCCTAAAGGTGGAAACCCTGATTTGTACTGCATTGGCTTCCGAGAAGTTTGGTAATTATGAGGCCTCTAATCCCATTATGAAAGATGTTACACTATACAGGGTGTTTGGTAAAAGCCTTATAAAGCCGAATATGGTATAGGGACCATCAAACTGAACAACTTTTACTATGGGACCAACTCTGAAATATGGAAAAAATTTTTTCGATATTTCAGAGTTGGTGAAAAACCAAAACTTCTAAATTTACGTAAAAAAAGATACGGCCGTTAATTATGCCACCAAAAACCGTATATGTCGACACTCAAAGGAATTAAACTTATAGGCTTGAAAAAATTATTTTTCTTATGTTTTCTACAGTTGACAGTTGCCTTTTTATCAGCGCCATCTATCGAGCCTCCAGTTTTTAGTCAAAATACGGAACCCTTGGTGGCCGAGTTTGACTGGCATTTGTCCAGTTTTTTTTTTATACAAGATCACGATGTCGTCGTCAGTTAGGTAGAGCTCTAAGAGCTCAGAAAAATAATTCTTCTGAGGATAAGAGTACCTATAGGCACTCACACTTCGTCCGCAATTTTTTTTCTAGACCATTGTCACTACCTATACTTTCTGTTCACTTACCTACATAAAATATTTAAGATTCACGCGATCCTGGTGTTCAATCAAACGTATGAGTCAGATATTGTTTAGAATATATCGTGCTCTTTATGCAGGTATTGTTTAAAGCCGGCCATACACGCTAGGTTATGCATGATGGTTATGCCTGTAAGGTCAAACCGTTATGCATAACCTAGCGTGAATGGGAAAATACTGCATGCCTGCTCATGCAAGCTGCTCGGTTATGCTTGTGGTCAAAACCGTCATGCATAACCTAGCATGTATGCAACAAAACTGTGCAGTTATCCATATCTGCCCCCTACTCAAACGGCCAACATTCTATTCATTTGAACGCTTCGCTTACTATTAAAGCTTTAAAATTAGCAATAGACGATTAAATTACATGTCGCAAACTTATGTAAATTGTAGACTTTTATGTATTGTATGGAATTGACGAGCTTACGGCAAGTAATTTTATAGTTTACTGCTTATTTTAAAGCTTTAATAGTAAGCGTAGCGTTCACACGAATAGAATGTAGGCCATTTGAGTAGGGGGGCTGTTCATGCAACCTTGCCGCTCGGTTATGCCTGTGGTGAAAACCGTATTGCATAACCTAGCGTGTATGTCCTCTATTTTTAATTGAACTCGGTTTTGCAAGAATGTTTTGCAGCTCGGTTAAAACCGTCATGCATAACCCAGCGTGTAGGGCCTGCTTAAGAAAAGACATAACCTATAAATAATAACAAATTAACTAATAAAGTTTTCAAATGTCCCATGAAAGTAATTTATCGGTGTAATTCGGCTCTTATCGGCACCTGCCCTCCGACATTTGCCCTTGATATTTATTTAAGTGTCCCAAGGAACCTCTTAGCAGAAATATTGGAATATCTTCGTGATCTTGAATGTTCAAAGTTTGATACGTTATATTTAATGAAACTTTTGTCGCTTTAACAGTTTCATTAAGTTTTTTTTATAATGATATGTAACAGTTTATATCTTTCTTTTATTATTCAAAGAAAATATTTAGGTAAATATTTAGGTGTACCTACCTTGTGTTAATCCCAAACAATTATTAATTATTTATTAATTATCATATCAACCGTACGACTCCCACTGCTGGGTATAGGCCTCCCCTAAGGATCTCCACGACGATCGGTCCTGCGCTACCCGCATCCAGTGGCTTCCCGCGACCTTCACCAGATCGTCGGTCCACCTTGTCGGGGGCCTACCCACGGAGCGTCGTCCGGTGCGCGGTCGCCATTCCAGAACCTTTCCGCCCCAACGGCTATCAGTTCTTCTCGCTATGTGTCCTGCCCATAGCCACTTCAGCTGAGCAATCCTTCGAGCGATGTCGGTTACTTTAGTTCTCCTGCGGATCTCCTCGTTTCTGATTCGATCACGCAAGGAAACGCTGAGCATGGCTCTCTCCATTGCACGCTGGCTGACCTTGAGCCTCCTTATGAAACCCATAGTTAGCGACCACGTTTCACTGCCGTAAGTCATCACTGGCAACACACACTGGAACACACACTGGATTTTTTAATGTGTGGAAAAAAACAAAATTGCGGACGAGTTTTATTTGAGGGAGCTACCACCTACTAAGCCTCTGCTTAATACCAAAATGTTTATACTCATCGATAAGATACATTAACATTCACTAGGAATGTGTAGCGTTGCCATCTCTAAAATGAAAAAGCCGGGCTAACTCATTAAAAAAGCCGAACTTTTGGGCCCTAAGGTCGGACGCTAAAAAAAGGTATTTTGACAAAAATATCAAATAAAAAATGCATTAAAAAGCCTGACTTTCGGGCCTCAAGGCCGGACGCTAAGAAAAAAAACATACTTATTAAAAATGCCTGACTTTTGGAGATCCAAGGCCGAAGTCTAAAGGAAATTTCATGAGGGAACGCCCACCCACGCGCTCGCCGCCCGCCCAGCACCGCGCCGGACAAGAGGTCAAAAAGTCGTCCGGGTTTATCCGGATGGATACCAAAACTAACTGTGCGAAAACGAAACTTAAACCTAAAGTTACACCAACACCCTACACGGTCGGATGAATCTACGTTGTTTGTTCTTTACTTCCTGCGTCACTGTCGTTACTCGAAAATCTTTAAAAATCCAATGCATCACAAGGAATAAATCAAAAATATGCCAACATTTATATTAGAGTTCAATAATAAATTGTATTAATTTGCATATTTTTAAATTTTTTAATGCGATGCATTGGGTTTTTAAAAATATTTCGAGTGAAGACAATGACGCAGGAAGTAATACACAACGTAGATTCACCCGGTCGTTTAATTTCATTAATTCAGTACATTCAATTGATCATGAAAGCAGAACATTGTTTAAGAAATTTCCTAAATGTACTAATAGACCGGGCGGCCACCGCACGGTTACCTACCCCATCGAGTTACTGGATAATACCACCTTCCACGAAAAGTAGACCTTAAATAGGTAGGAAAAATGTTGGTCTGCCGGGGCTCAACCTGGAGGAACCTTGGCGGTGCAAAGCTGTGCTACCTACTTTTGACTATCATTTTACCTCATGTGGTTACTGAACAAAACCTTTTCGTTGCTTTTAGTCTCTATTAGTAGAGTCAAAATAATTATGTCTGCCGAGCGAATTCTTGGAGGGTTCCGCAGTCCAACCATTTTTAGGGGCCGCATGGGGGTGCTATTTTACCTCATCGAGTTACTGGATGAAACCAAGTTCTCTTGGTAGCTAAAATGGTCCCCTTTAAATATTAATTGGTCTGCCAGTTCGCAACCTGGCAGTTTTTGCAGTCCAACCAAATAACTACATAGCATTAAACAAAATCGCTTCCCGCTGTTTGTCCCTATGTATGCTTAGATCTTTAAAACTACGCAACGGATTTTAATGTGGTTTTTTTTAATAGATAGAGTGATTCAAGAGAAAGGTTTATATGTATAATACTTGCATAATATAGCAGAGAAACAGTGATAATTTTAAAGGTTTCTAATGTGTGTCGTAAATAAACACTTTTTTTGCGCTTACATTGCAAACGCTGGCTGAATCCTACGAGATAGATAAAAAAATATACTACAGTATTATTTACCTTAAAAAGGTCCACATAAAACATTTTGGTGGTATATGTCTATCTCTTAGGGATAACCCACAATAACCAGTTTTATCCTTTCTTTTTATGAGAAATAATGGCTTATTTACGAAGCGTTTTTAAGCAATACAGCATTAATCCTTATCCAATTAAGTACCTTAAATACATTGTGCATGAATGTGATATAGATTAACATGTAATAATAATAATAATATATTTATTTTCTCACACAATATAAACATTTACAATGTACTTACAATGTTTTAAGTTGCGAGGGTACATTAATAACTAATTATACTACGGTGCATTAGCTCGCACTCCAGCGCGGATATCGGCAGTCGGAGCGCTCGGTGACAATGTTTTGTTTACAATATCGTTGTGCACGCACACACTGCACTGCACAGCGCTGCTGGCGCGCGAACCGGTTAACAAATTACAAGTTAGACTACTCAAACTTCGAACCCAAAAATTTAACAAAATGTAGTGTAATTTTGATATTTAGGAATTTGAGTAGTAGAAATTGTTACAGACATAATTTAAATAACAACAATGTATTGTATACAGTACACAGTACACTGGCACCCAAACTAGGCCTAGCCTGTGCTTCAGGTGCCAGATCCTTCCTCATGTCGCTTGTTGATTATTTAATTTAGAAGTAAGTAATACAAAATACAGAATACAGCACCACCAGGTGTTTTACGAATATAATAAAAAAATACTAATTGATTTCTAATTGAGTCGCAGTACATATTATACTATGTTTTTTTAATATAAATATTACTTTTATCAATTTTCAAAATTATTATTTAAACTTATTTAAACTCAGGCCTTAGTATCGGCATTGTACCCCTGCAAAGCCGGGGCGAGTCGCTAGTTTAATATAGTTTGAAAATTAAATGTTCTGTCTATAGACGAAATTTGCATGCATGCAAAATATGCATGCATGTGATATAGATTATTATGGCCTTAGTATCAGCACTGCACCCATGCGAAACCGGAGCGAGTCGCTAGTTTAATATAGTTTGTAAGTTCTCCTAGTAGCTAAAATTATGCCCTTTAAATATTAATTGATTTTCCAGTTCGCAACCTGGCAGTTTTTGCATTCCAACTAAATTTATTATAATTTTAATGTTACATTTTCAGTCTACAGACGATATTTTACTTGCTTGCTTGTTTCTTTGTATTGATTCATGAAGTATATTTATTTTCTTAAACATGCTTGGAAATCCGAACATTATTTTGACAACTTTCTTAGTGCTAAATCGGACTGGACAGACCTAAACCGCTCCGGCAATTTTTGTATGAGAATCCATTACTAACGTATAATAATGGCTTTTCTTATAAATATTACAAGCCAGCCTTTCTGTTGTCTAACTTCAAAATCTATCGCAATCGCTTTCAGGATGTAATTCATTGAAGTTTCTTTTTGGCACAAAAAAAACTTAGCAAAGAAATGCAGCAGTGTGTCACATCCATCTGTCAAACGAAAGCGATTGCGATAGATTTTCAAAATTAGACAATTCAATTAGCCCCCGGGTTCCGAACAAGCCGGGTTCCGAAAAGGCTTGAGCACCATAGACCACATCCATACGCTGCGGCAGGTTATACAGAAGACCGAGAAGTATAATCTGCCACTTTGCTTGGCGTTCGTGGATTATGATTTGATTCGATTGAAACCTGGGCGGTGCTACAGTCTCTCAAAGGTGCCAAGTGGACTACAGGTATATCGAGGTGTTGAGGTATTTATACAAAAATGCCACCATGTCGGTCGAGTACAGAGCCAGAGCACAAATCCAATCCAACTGCAGCGTGGTGTGAGACAGGGAGATGTTATTTCTCCGAAACTGTTTACAGCCGCGTTGGAGGACATCTTTAAACTCTTAGACTGGAAAGGACTCGGCATCAACATTAATGGCCAGTACCTAACACACCTTCGTTTTGCCGATGATATAAGTCTTATGGCTGAGACCTTGGAAGACCTGAACACAATGCTCGAAGATGCTACCCAAAGAGTGGGTCTTAGGATGAACATGGATAAGACGAAAATCATGTCTAATGCCCATGTCGTGCTCGCTCCAGTTCATGTTGGGAACACTACACTTGAAGTTGTTGACCATTATGTATACCTAGGACAGGCAGTCCAGTTGGGTAAGTCCAACTTCAAGAAAGAGATCTCTCGTCGAATCCAACTCTGATGGGCAGCATTCGGGAAGCTCCGAAAAATCTTCGTGTCCGATTTACCTCATTGTCTCAAGACAAAAGTCTATGAACAGTGCGTGTTGCTAGTGATAACTTACAGCAGCGAAACGTGGTCGCTAACTATGGGTCCTATATGAATATAAGGAGGCTCAAGGTCACCCAGCGTGCAATGGAAAGAGCCATGCTCTGCGTTTCCCTGCGTGATTGAATCAGAATTGAGGAGATCCGCAGGCAAACTAAAGTAACTGACATCGCTCGAAGGATTGCTCAGTTAAAGTGGCAGTGGGCTGGACACATAGCGAGAAGAACCGATGGTCGTTAGGGCGAAAAGGTTCTTGAATGGCGACCGCGCACCGGACGACGCTCCGTGGGTAGGCCCCCGATAAGGTGGACGGACGATCTGGTGAAGGTCGCGGGAAGCCACTGGATGCGGGCAGCGCAGAACCGATCGTCGTGGAGATCCTTGGGGGAGGCCTATACCCAGCAGTGGGTGTCATGCGGCTGATATGATGATGATGATATAAATATTGCCGGCGTCTGACCGTAAATGTTTTTATTTAAACTCATCACACACGTGTAATTCAAAATTGGAGCAAACTTTTCAATGAAACACGAATAAGGGTGTCCAATAAAAAGCTTTGATGAGCGAGCACATTACAAAAAAACTTTAAAAAAAATATTAGATATTATACTAGCTATCACGGTTCATGAGATACAGCCTGGTGACAGACAGACAGACAAACAGACAGCGGAGTCTTAGTAATAGGGTCCCGTTTTTACCCTTTGGGCACGGAACACTAAAAACTAAAAAAATAATAATATGGGTATCAAATGAAAGGCCTTGATGAGCACATTCCAAAAAAATTAACAAATAATTAATTTGCCTACTAAACCACAGCTTTCCACAGGATAAAATGTTTGTCGCAGAGTCGAGCCGTTGCATGAGGATATCCTCATAGCGACTGATCTCCACTGCGGCGCACCCTACTCCGATATAACGCTACTGCGACAAGTGCGCTTGACTGACTGACTGCCAATGACTGACTGCCGATAGAAGACTTCTCTTCTATCGCAATCACGTTAGCGGCAGTAACAAACTGTCGCGATCGTGTTATGCGCAGTTTTGTTTGTCGCAGTCATGTCGCAGTCATGAAATACACTCCTGACGGAGTAATATTCAAAGTATGCGGTACGCATACTTGATATCACATGGGTACTGCCAACATGCAACTTCTACTGGGGGTAAAAAAAACTGTACTGGGCGTTGCTCTGTAAGAGTTTTTCTTGCCTTGAAAATAGCTTTTCACCTGTGCACTGCTAAAAAAATGTTTTAACAAAAACACATTTAATGGTATATATGGGCGCCATTTGCTTTTCGCAGTATCAGTGCTGCAAACGTCATAAAAAACTGTTCGGATATGTTCAGAAACCAAGAAAGAAGAGTTTTTTTTTAATTCATAGTTATTAATGTAACCCCGTAATGTCAAAGTACCCCCATTTTACGGTAAGTACATAATGAATAGTTTTTCGCATATAATAAATTAATTGTATTTAATAATTCAGTTTGAAAATAATAGGTAAACAGAAAGCAACCAAATAAATCAAAAATAAAATTTCGTCTATAGACAGAACATTTAATTTTCAAACTATATTAAACTAGCGACTCGCCCCGGCTTTGCAGGGGTACAATGCCGATACTAAGGCCATGTTAATCTATATCACATTCATGCACAATGTATTTAAGGTACTTAATTGGATAAGGATTAATGCTGTATTGCTTAAAAACGCTTCGTAAATAAGCCATTATTTCTCATAAAAAGAAAGGATAAAACTGGTTATTGTGGGTTATCCCTAAGAGATAGACATATACCACCAAGATGTTTTATGTGGACCTTTTTAAGGTAAATAATACTGTAGTACATTTTTTGATCTATCTCGTAGGATTCAGCCAGCGTTTGCAATGTAAGCGCAAAAAAAGTGTTTATTTACGACACACATTAGAAACCTTTAAAATTATCACTGTTTTTCTGCTATATTATGCAAGTATTATACATATAAACCTTTCTCTTGAATCACTCTATCTATTAAAAAAAACCACATTAAAATCCGTTGCGTAGTTTTAAAGATCTAAGCATACATAGGGACAAACAGCGGGAAGCGATTTTGTTTAATGCTATGTAGTTATTTGGTTGGACTGCAAAAACTGCCAGGTTGCGACCTGGCAGACCAATTAATATTTAAAGGGGACCATTTTAGCTACCAAGAGAACTTGGTTTCATCCAGTAACTCGATGAGGTAAAATAGCACCCCCATGCGGCCCCTAAAAATGGTTGGACTGCGGAACCCTCCAAGAATTCGCTCGGCAGACATAATTATTTTGACTCTACTAATAGAGACTAAAAGCAACGAAAAGGTTTTGTTCAGTAACCACATGAGGTAAAATGATGGTCAAAAGTAGGTAGCACAGCTTTGCACCGCCAAGGTTCCTCCAGGTTGAGCCCCGGCAGACCAACATTTTTCCTACCTATTTAAGGTCTACTTTTCGTGGAAGGTGGTAATATCCAGTAACTCGATGGGGTAGGTAACCATGCGATGGCCGCCCGGTCTATAACTTTTAAACAATTATTTCACGCATATTATAATTCGTGCCACGCTCTTCATTACGCAGTCTTATCGTGCGTGTTTCAAAGTTTTAACCCATCTCTTGGTTTCATGTTCAAATAGCTGAAGTTTATAACCAACCTTTAGTACAAGTTTTCAATTGAATTGAAGCTTAATTCATTAGTCTTGTTAGGTGCGACTAGTTTTAGTGCTTTACTTTACTTATTAATTACTAGTGGCTCTGTGAGCTAGACCTCGTGTTTATGAAATTTTTGATAATATTTCGAAAGGAATGAAATGTGTTTGAATCGACAAAAAAATCTAACTTTATAATTATCGAAGCTGCTCACAAAATTTCACGAGAATCAGTTGAGAAATGCGACCTCTAGAGGGGAGGATAGACGGACAGCCGAACAGACATACGAAACAAAAGCATTTTTGACCAACCTGAAACGGTAATGCTTCGTGCTCGCTCGGTCGATTATTGAATTTTAAGCATGTTCCAGACGGATATAATCACGCCTCCTAACAGAGGTCACCTTGGTGGAAGCTTGATTGGGGCGTGATTTCCATCCGTGGATTATGTTGCGGCTACACGAGTTTCCATCCATCCAAGCGCCAACACGGTCGGCCTTCATTGTGAATCGCGCTCGCGTAGCAAAATCACGTGCAGTATTGTAAAAATGGCTCCTAATTTGTCAAAATTTCAAAAGGTGGTCGTTTCTTTAGCGCTTTTTCATCTAGAAATCTTTTTTTTTCTCTAATAAAATTGACGATAGAAAACAAAAAAGAAATGAAATCCGTGCACTGTATCTTCGGATGGAACTCGCGCCCTTCCTCTAAGGACGTTGAAGGTCATTTGGATTGGATTGAGAAATTTAGATTACATCTACCGTCTAGAATCTAGATGGATGGCATCAAGCAAGGTTACCTCTGATGGGAGGCGTGATTACATCCGTCTGGAACATGCTTAATGTAATCAAGAAGTTTTAAGTTTAACTAGGTGTTCGGTTTGTTGACCTATCTGTGCCTATACCTACCTAATCGTTTTGTTATCATTAGATCACTATCGATACTTACTGGACATTATTAAAAACCAGCCAAGTGCGAGTCGGACTCGCGCACAAAGGATTCCGTATTATTTATTCTGTAATGAAGGGTTGGTGTTGGACTATTCTACTTCGCCGAAAAAATAAGTAAATAATACTTAATAGGTAGTAATGGTAATGTGTTACTTACCTACCTAACGTTTAATAGTACAGTCAGCAACAAAAGTTATTATACAAATACAAAGTTACAAAACTAGTGAACACCGAACCCGACCATAAATCACTTAACAGAATAGTGTGCCAAAAAGGGTAATCATTTCAATGTTACAAATACACTTAACATGATTATGCCATAAGTCGCTAACTATCATGATGTCATTATTCGCTAAACACCATCTCATCCGTAAGTCGGTTAACTATTATAATGTCATAAGTCGCTTAACGTCATTACATCCATAAGTTAGTTTATATTATAATGTCATTAATCGCTAAACATTGTCGGTAAGGTCAATAACTACATTTTATTCCATAAGACTTAGTATCATCATGATTTATAGGCGTTTTTTTAACATAGATAGGTATTCGTTATTAAATCTCAAACAAAATACCAGTTTTGATTTATTTCGATATTAAAACATATTATGCCAGGTTTTGTAAGTAGAGACAGCAACAAAAGACGCTTACCATTAAAGTACTTCGTCATAGTATTTTTTTAGTTTATTGTAAAACAAACTATGTGAAATCTCTCCAAAAAAATACTTTGACAAAGTACTTAAGAGCTAAGCTACTTTCGTTGCCGACCATACATACAGTAGTGACCGAGCGAAGTTTCGGTTTCAGCCAAAAAAACAAAATTCAGACACAGTTTCGGGTTCGGTTTCGGCCAAATATTGGCTGAAATACAGTGGAAAACAATAATGTGTGAAAAAAGTTTCGGTATCGGGTTCGGCTGAAATTCCAGTTTTGGTCGGACATTAACATACAGTGGTTTATCTGTTTTATATTATAATGGCTCCACTTGTGCGCTGACAAGACATTTGCACTGAATATATAATAGACATTTGATCAAAATTAGGCCTATAAGTATTAGGTCTGTCTGTATGTTTTGATTTTTTAAATATTTGTAATAAGTATATTTTTTTATTTGCACCTTAGTGATTTCATACAAAATAAAAAGGGCCAATATTTTGAAATATACAATGAATCTTAAGTTAAAAAAAACTGCCAGCGCCTTAATAAAATTTTGTCAAAACATGTTATTATTTAGGTATACCTACTTTAATTTAAATAAAATGCAATATACTTACTTCAGAACTAAAATAATAAAAATATAACAGATTTCACGCTCCAGTCAACTATTAGAGTACATTGAAAATGAACATCAAAAAACTAAAAAGTACTGTTATTAATAATCTAGTTCACCCATCTGCTCGTTTATGGAAATCAGAGAGAGTTAAATTTTTAAGATTATTTTTTGTAAAATTTCTAAACTGCTGTCGATGTTTTCCACTGTATATAGAACTATAGACATTTAACAGTGTTAAATTAAATAAATAATAATCAAAGTGTATTAAAAATTGTTATTTATTCATTATTAAATTTAGAATTTAAACCAAAAAAAAGAATCAAATACTAATTATGTTAAACTTACTTTTGTAAGTCAACTTTTTTATTTAATCAACATTATTGTTTAACAATAGTCGTACGATTATTTATTTGTTGCATTTTACCGCACCACTTTGTGGTATATAGAGGCCTTAATAATATTGCAAATGAAAAGAAATTAAATAGGTTACGACTTTGACGAAGTAGACGAAGATTATGACGTCTCTTTTTATGAGGTGATCCCTTCCATCCCTTTCTTTAATTTACATAATTTTTATGTCATAACAATAGTTACTTAGTGATACCTAATCAAATTTTTCTTTTTAATACTGTTTTGTTCATACATACATTCATTATTTTTTCCTATTTTTTAATTTTGAGTCACATAATATCGCACAGATAAATAAACCTATAAACTGATTTGAATCCTTATACCAGGTATTCCGTAAAATTGTAAATTATCTATATATATGTATTTGGTTTTAGCGCTGAATAAGACCCAAATCTACCCTATGAAATAAAATTATAATAATAAAAAACATTTTATTTCAGACAGTTTCAGTGTCCATACAATACAATGAATTATACTATTAATAAAAAATATTTAGAAATAATTTAAAAGATAAATTTGATCGAAGGATAAATCAGATAAAAAAACCCACACATCAATTTCATTATGTATTATTTTTTAAGTTAGGTAATTCATTCTGAATTAAAATATGTAGTTTAATTTTAGAATTAAAATTAAATCCAATACTATCTAGGTACCTTATATTTAGTAATATAGTAAGTTAAATTCAGAATCAAAAAGGTATTTTAATCGGTCCGCGATTGCATGTCGAGAATGTCGGTGAGTATAGATAAAAAAACAATCCTGAGTGTAACATACAGAAAATGTAGGTCGAAAACAAGTTTTGTTCAGCGACTTTTTTTTCATTTATTATTTTTACATCATTTAATTTTGTCATAAGAAAAGTATGGCACTTTATGGTATAACTGAGTTCAGCGACTTTTCTAGTTTAGTTCTGACAAGATATTTTGTAATATATCTTCATTAGTAACTTATGGCACTTAATCATGATTAGGAAAAATGAAATAAAATTGTGTTCAAGAATTTCCGTTGCTGACTGTACATACATTATTGCAAAGGCAGCGAAATAGGCAATTGCCATTTGGGCCGAGGCATATATAGTGCTTTTTTTATAAAAAAAATGCAAGGAAATAAAAAAGGGCCTTTACATAATAAATTTAATTAATATTAAAAGTTATATTGTTCATTTATATTTATATTTATTAATACATTACATGCTAGTTCACAGAAATGCACTTCCAACACACCAGCAAGTCATACATAAACAGTTTAGAAATAACAAATAGACTTACTTACATAATTAGAATTCAACTCTTATTAAATATGATGTGAAATGTCAATATAAATCTAAAGAATGTCAAATACTTAGGCAAAATTAATTAAATTAAGTCAATTAGCAATTAATTATGAAACATAAATAAAAAATGCATGGAAGAGTAACACAGATACAATAACTTAAAAATTATAAACACATGCGATTTTCTTAAAATTTTCTAATTCTAAATATTTACTAGCATGCGATTTTCTTTAAATTTTCTAATTCTAAATCTCTACATATATGGTCAATTTTATCAGCAAATAAATCAATGTCAGGGCACTGAGTTAGTATGTCCCCAATCAGGCGCAACGCGCGACCAGTAGGTGCGTTAGCGGCATATACAGTGCGTGTGGGGGGTTTGCGTAAAAGCCGCGGTCGGCGGCGCGGGGCCAAAGCCCCAGCCTCAGTCTGGGGATGTTGTGTTTAGGTTTTAATATGAACTTTACATTCAGCATAGAATAAATCGCCCATAATGTAGACGGCTTTTTAGTTTTAGCAATTTCATTGAAATAGGTTTCGGAGAACACTGTTTCGGAGAACAATTTTGAATTTTTCTCATTTTTCCAGAACATGAAATTTTCATATACTTTCATTTATTTTTCTTTTCATTTCGGTGGTAGCAGGTTTTCCATCGCTAATTTAGCTTCCGATCTTAAATCTGGTGGAGTGCAGTCAATGTTCATTTCATTTTCACTTTCAGAATCACAGCCACGAGAACCATTGGCGGATCCAGGGGGGGGGGCCAAGGGGGCCATGGCCCCCCCCCACGAAGCCGATTGCCTTTGCGCATAACATTGAACAGGCATTAAAATTTTTTTTAAATATCTTATTGTTTTATGTAGGTAGTGTCAGTGCCTCTATCTTTATTTTTTTAAATTATAAAACGTGGCTCGAGTAGGGTTACCATCACCATAGTGGATAAAATCCACTAATCTTGCAATATGGGCTCCGTTTTTAGGGTTCCGTACCAAAATGGTAAAAAAGGAACCCTTATGGTGTGACTCAGTCTGTCTGTCACAGCTGGATAGCTCGAGAACTACCTATGGTATCAACTTTAAATTTGGAATAGTTTAAGATGACATTTGCCCAACTATTTTGCAAATAAGAAAGAAATAAAAAAAAAAATTTTTTACAACAGGGACTGAAAAGGGGTCTTAAAAATTTGAAGTGAGGTGACTAGGGCATGTGGGGTATCATATGAAAGAACGCTGTTTGCACATTTTAAAACATTTTTTCCTTTTTTCTTAGGCCGCATAGTTTTCGACTTATGGTGAAAAATGTAAAAAAAATACCGTTCCCCCCCCTTATCTCCGAAGTTTGCAAAGTGAAAAATCTGAAATAATTCTATGTTATAGTAGTTTATGTAAAGATTACAGGAAAAATAAAACGATGTCTCAATATAACACACTTTTTTAGAAATTCAATAAACAAACAAAAATTCTTTAGTTTCACTACCAATCAACAGATGGCGCTGTCCTAAGAATGCTAACCTAAGAAAAAAATAGTTCCACTATCGGTCAAGAGATGGCGCAACCTAATACTACAATAATAAATTGGTGGCTGGTTCTAATATAATTACCTACTATTTGCCGTAGGAATAAACGAAGAATAAGTTCTCCTACTTAGTAATATAAACAGTTTGCAATGTGGAGTGGCTGAAACGTTTTTCAGTCACCATAAGCTGCTGTGGTTAAGATTTGTAAATTAACTGTCCGCCTGTTCGCCCTTCCACCTGTCTGCCGTTTATCCTACTTTTTTAAAGACTGTACTAAAGTAACATATCCAAATATATTTATGATTGTACGGAACCCTCAGTGCGCGAGTCCGACTCGCTCTTGGCCGGTTTTTTTATTGTAAACAGACAAGATTAATTGATGAAACTAACTAAAATTTTTTTACTAAAGACAGCCAAAAATACAAGATTAACGGATGAAACTGACTAACAATGGCGCTGCGCGACCGTTTTTTTTACACGACTGCCCAAAAAGGAGTGTAAATGTGTTTATGGTTCATGTATGTTTGTGGGTATGTGAGTTTCTTTATTCCACCGTAACTTCTAAATGGCTCAACAGATTTGGATGTATAGGGTATCGTTAGAATCCTTACATCATTCCGAGTGACACTGGCTATACTTTTTTTGAAAAAAGTCACTATGGCGACTATACGACGCCATTTTCAAATGTGAAAAAAAAAAATTTCTTCAATTATTACAAAATGGGCATCAAAGGAAAGGCCTTAATGAGCACATTTCAAAACTTTATAATTTGTCACTAAAATTTGTGAAATAAAAATAAATAAATTTAAAAAATATTAACACGACTGCCCTTCCAAAAACGAAGTAAAAAGTTAAATTACAAGTGTCTTCGGGGACCTCTTTGTCGTGCAGTCGTGTTTTTTATTTTTTTTTTTTTAAATACGACAACATAAGTGGATGAAATTGACTAAAAATCGCGCTGCGCGGCCGCTTTTTTTACTATATACAAGCAAGAGTACAAGTACTGAAATGGTGCTGCGCGGCCGTTTTTTTACTAAAGACAGACAATATTGGTGGATGATACTGACTAAAAGCGCTGCTGTATCTTTTACTATAGATAGTCAGACAAGATTAGTGCATAAAACAGACTAAAAATCGCGCTGCGCGGCTGCTTTTTTTTACTACGGACAGGCAAGAGTACAAGTATAACGGATGAAACTAACTAAAAATGGCGCTGCGCGGCCGTTTTTTTACTAAAGACAGATAAGATTATTGAGCTACGCGGCCATTTTTTTTTTACTATAGACAGGCAAGAATACAAGACTAGTGGATAAAACTGACTAAAAATCGCGCTGCGCGGCCGTTTTATTTCCTATAGACAAGCATTTTTCTGAAAAATCAGGCGTTTTGTGCATCCTAAGGCATCCTCTCTTACATAGATATCAGTGTAAGGTAACCCTAGACCCGAGGCTCCGAGGGCCCCCCCCAAACTTGAATCCTGGATCCGCCCCTGACGAGAACGCAATGTGTACGATCGATGAGTTCTAAATTCAAACAGCACACCGTTTCATACAACATTGCCGGCGCGCTCTTCGTTCCAAATTCAAAGAATGCGCCGGGAAGTGATTTAGGTTTTTCAGTCTATGTAAATATGATACTTCGCGTGTTCTTTATTCAAAAGTAACGACAATATTTCTGCGCATGTTTAAGAAAACAACCATAACGGTAGGGAATGGATCCAATGAATGGATCAGAATAAAATACCCGAATTTATTTATAAGTGAATTCTATAATAATAAGTTTGCGTGATAGCTCGTTTACAAGCACTCGTTATATTTTAAATCAGAAAAATCGCAGAATTTTTACTAACAACTCAACAGCCACAGTTTCATTATAAAATGTAGTTTGGAGTCGATGCGATAGTTTGCTTACAGCACTCGTTAGCGGCAAAAATAAATTTTAGATCAGAAAAATTGTAGAATTTTTCTAACAACCCAGCAGCGATAGTTTCATTATAAAATGTAGTTTTATAATATATCTAGGGTAGGGCAGGCCTGAGGCAATCCCCGGCTCCGCGCCAGGAGATAGCTTTCGAACCGACGAAGCATAATTTATGGATGAAACCTCAGCAATAATTCGTATCTCAATTCTTAAGGGATAATAGACTTGTATTGTTTATGGATACCACCATTTGTCCGGGGAACAATGGCATATCTGTGTAATCTTAGCGCATAATAGGACCCAAGGGAGATCATGAAAATTATTAACACGCATCGGCCACGCAATATATTGCCAATTTACTCAAAATGCAATTAATAACATTTAATAGGTAGGTAGGTGGCTCGGAGCCACTAGTGTTCTTAGTCTAATTTATGGTGTTTGGTCCACTTTTTTATTAGGTACTTACCTACCTATTAAATGTTATTAATTGCATTTTGAGTAAATTGGCAATATATTGCGTGGCCGATGCGTGTTAATAATTTTCATGATCTCCCTTGGGTCCTATTATGCGCTAAGTGGCTCCTTGTGACTCCGTGAGCTGTAGACCTCGCGTTAAAAATTAACTCAAATTTTATATTTTTTTTTTAAACAAATAACACGGAATAGATATTAGTTTTTTCCACTATTAAGGGGCCATAATAGGAAAACATGGTTTGCGCGGGCCATATTTTTATATAGAAAACGTAAAATTATAGCCACAAAAAAAATACGACAAGCTAAAGAGATTATCTAGTTGCTACAAGTATTAAATTGCGTATAAACCTCACAGATGATTGGAAAAAAATATCAGAATATCATCAAAAGCGGGCCATCTTTTTGGCGTAAATAATAGCGGAAACGTATTGAATTCTACATCATAATACACTTTAACGTACTGTGCAGTTGCTCCCACAGAACATAGAAGTAGTTAGAAGTAGTATAAGCTCAATTTAGTATGAAAACCAGTGTAACCAAACTAACACATTAAAAATCGAAGCCAAGCCCCCCATTTAATAGTTACATGCTACGCACACACACTTTGTGAACACGTAATTGGATAAAAATTAAAAATGCATAATATCCAAAAGGTCATAAATCACAAAGTTTATTTATTTAGATTCAATCGTATTACCATAGCACTTGGTACCAAATTAAATAATACGTATATTTATTAAGCTGCTACTCAGCCGCTAGATGGCGCAAGCAAATTTTAATAATGCGATTTACCACCTTATTTGTTATGAAATAAAGTACTTTAAGAAAATTTAACGAGATAAGGGAGACCAGGTTAGTTGACATTTTCACATAACTTATCCTAATATTCAGATGATTTCAGGTCAAATATTCGTTAAACTCTTTTTCATAATTCGGTGAAATCCTGACATTTCTTAGTGTTACTAAGCAACAAATATATGAAATTCAAAATTTAGAATTCCAAATAAAATAAATGTATCGGATATCGATTAATAAGTTCAAAAATGAAAATTCTTATTTCGCATATTTATTTATGGAAAAGGTACACCAACAGTATATATATTTAACATTGTTGATATCAGTTATACAATAGAGCACAATACTTATTTATATACCTATTATATAGGCGGTTACAACACTTAAAACATTAATTGTGTCAAGTACATGCTAAAATAAATTTAAAAAAATAAATAATTAAAATGAAAGGAATAAAAATGAAAGCTATTAATTTACACTATTATTATTGATTATATTCTAATAATTTAAAGATACTGGACTTAAATTTAGGCAATGAGTCGCGAAAAACATCGATATCATCAGAGATCTCTCTTTTAAGATTATTATACTGAGCACAAAACAGCGAAGCAAAGGGGCATTTCGTCCAAGATTGGTCTTAACAGTAGGTACAGGTAGCGCAAAAGTTTTCTTTATTGGCTGTCGAGGAAGACGATATGGAACACTGATTGCGTTGCGATGTTGTTCACGAGCTCATTAGATTGCAAAGATCCATTGAGAAGTCTGTGCAGAAACGCTAGGTCTTGGACAGTTCGCCGACATCACACGGGTGGCGGACGCCGCGTATAACTTATCGGTTATAGGTTTGAGAAAGCCTACAACGAGTTTGGAATTCTAAAATATTACCGATCTCAACTCGACACTCAACTCAGTTATGTTTTCGAATCAACAACTCGGCTTGCTATATTTCCTAATTATAACTTATTTAAAATTTCAAAACTTTATTCACTGAATATACTACATAATATCAATTTTATCTTAGGTGTATAGATATACACCTTGACAAAAATCCAAGCTAAATCAATATAATTAAAGTCTAAAATAGCTATTTCGCAGTATTTTGAGTGAATAAAGTTTCAAAGAACAATGGCGACCCACCATACATGACATTAATTTATTTGATTTAAAATTTTAGCGTTTATAAATAAAAAACTGTCTAAACAATCCAGAATTCATTTTTAGGGAACTTTGCATCAACATTCTTAGAAAGAAATTTCATTTTGTATTTTGAATCCGTCATAACAAAAAAGTTGAATTAAATAACTTCTTCTGAGCTCGGATATAATCCGTTCGAGTTAAACTGAATGTTGATGCCCATTCAGTACCTATTTAAAATAGACTCTTACACTTTACTGGGTTATACTTGAAAGTCATTTTGGCTATATGACTGTCATAGACCAAAAATATAGTGATTATTATATTTTATATTCTCTTTGATATGACAGTTGATTTCTCTGTGGTTGATTGATACATACTTATTTAGCATATAAGGGGGCCGATCGCGCTAATTTACAACGTGAAAGGTTCACATTAGGCTGCTCTTGTTCCAGTTCTGTCAATGATCCAACTGTGGTGAAAAACCGTATCGCCATAAAGTTCCACCGCCAACCAAACTACCATCATTGTTGAACGGCTGTCAGAGTTGAAATGTTAGGGATGTCATAAGCTATTTATAGCAATCGACGGTCGACTTAACAATTTTACCACATCACTAGGTGTAATTTGACGCTTCTTTTTTTTAAGTGTTTGTTTTGAGTTGAGAAACAGAGGTTATGTTATTATTACAAATAGAATTAATATTTACCTAATGAACTATTATAAAGCAATTTTAAAGTAATAATTTAATAACAGAGAGTGAATTTTATTGAGATCATTTAATATTGTGAAAATATTGTAGTGCTGCTAAACGAACAAATATCTTTGTAAACGAAGCGATTGTTTAAGTTGTTAGTATTTTGTGATTTATTTGTGATCACATAAAGTCATAAAACAAATGAACATCCCACCACTCTTTGAAGTGTAACGATAAACAAAATACGACCGAGCCCCAGTCAACAAGGTACCTCAATAATCAAAGGTATGTAATTATGTATTAGCAGTGAACTTTTTATAGCTATGCCAAGATGTAGGAGTAATAATGAAAGTGAATTTTTTTACAGAAGTGCAAAGCAAGATCTAAATTGAGCATAATGCTGACCAAAGAGATAGAAAATACACAACCATCAAGATGCAGCTTTCATATATAACAGCATTAGAGGAATTTTGCTTCTTTATTACCGAATGAAGAGGAAATTTATGTATAATGATGAACGGTAAGATCAAAACCTATTACTTCTCTGTTTTAGAAAGGTAATAAGTACTAGTGAAACAATAAATAGAATTTAGAATTTCTTCCGTTCAACTTCCTACTAATATTTTGTGCCCTTTGATTATTAGTGTGCCCTTTTTCATTCAATATTTAAAAACATCAGTTCCCACTCCAATAAGTATTTTAGTATTTATTTATGTAATTTACCTAATATTTTTTATTAATTTCAGGTTATAGAATATAATAAGCATTACAAAAATTAAGATAAATAAAAATTGGTTCTACAATAGATAAAATGAAGCAACATTGCAGTTTGCAGAGATTTAAAATGTTTGCAGAAGGCGGAAGTCAGAGACCTTATGTATAAAAAAGGTAATATTATTTAATCTAATCTAGATATTAACTCGTCAACGCCCGTAAAACGAGACACAATCGATTTTCTATTGTTGTCCGGTCGCCTGCGACCGCTAATGAATTAAAATAATATGCCCCAATATTATTAAATCTATCTTTAAAAGATACAAAACATCTAGTTATCATTAGTGTTGAGGTTTTGCATCTAGTGTGATTAATATTTATTTTAAATCATATACTAGAACAAAATGACTCGTCACCAGCTCGTCAGATGGGACTCGAACCCACAGCCTTTGTTGTGTTTTTATTACTAAACTGCTGATTTGGAATCATATTATTAAAATAATTATGTTATAAAAGTGACTAACAATTTTTTTATGTTTTGTTTTAGTATTGCCAACAAGGATATGCAATTGGAGGAGAAGATAGCAGTTTAGTTAGTAATTAATAAGAAATAACATTAATAAAGTTTTCTAAAATAATTTATTATTATTATTCAGTTGTCCTATTACCCCGAAACAATTAGGTAAACGAGACCACATTCGGCAAACATAGTGTGGGACTCCCTCAGACAAGGTGGAGCGACGATCTTCGCAAGGTGGCTGGCATAAACTGGATGAGTGTAGCCGCGGATCGTGCTCAGTGGAGTGCACTCGGAGAGGCCTATGTTCAGCAGTGGACGATGATAGGCTGATGATGATGATGAATTAGTTAAACAACTCTAATTTTGTCAAGAGCATCAGCGAGCACCACACCTAGCTAGTATGTTACACTTCCACTAGTCCTCAGTCTGCTCAGACCCACGGATTCTGCCACCAACAGAGTGAATAACGCATTGCCTCTTTGTGCTTTATGTCTAATGCAGCACACAGCATGCATTGGTTATCTTCGTAGGCACCTAAAACAAAACATGTTAAAAGTTAAAGGACTATAGATGATTCAACAATAATGTTAAAATAAATAACATTGTTCTTAGCCTATTACAGATGCCGGCATATAAATTGGCAAGAGAAAGATGAGACAAAAGATGCGCCGAGTTTAGTGTTTGTGGCTATTGCGCATCTTTTGTCTCGTTTTTATGTTGCCAAGTTACGTGCCGGGCAGTATACCTAGGTACTCATAAATGTTTTAGTTGTATGTATGGACAAGGGTGAGTAAATTAAAATTGTAATACCTAAATAGGTAGGTACTTTTACCTAACTTACTTAATGAGAAGTTTAGATTCCAGTGGCATTTTATGGCTAATACCACCAAAATCTAGGTACCTATACTAGTAAGTAATTAATACAAAAACAAAGAAAGAATGAAATTTATTCACAGTGAAAATTTTTAGGTTAGGTATGGTTATCTTACCTTTATCTTGTTTCCACATCGAAGGCATCCGAATAGGCATAATTATGGTGTTCATATCTCATAAGTAAACAAACTAAATAATTTTATAGTCTGTAGCTTTTTACAAATTGCAGATTGGACATTTGAATACACTTTTTCACGACTTTTTCACAGTTTATCCATTAAATTTAGATTATTTAGCACTCTTACAGAAAATCTTCTTACAATAACCATACAAGCATTGTATATTTTTGCATTTAGACTGAAAAAATATCACAAAATTGTGAGAGTAAACACCAAATAGTTGAGAAATAGTCCAAAAAAAGTAGCATCCTTTTAACTTTGTCTTGACGCACCGTTACGGTCCAGTTCCGCATGACATCTGTCTCAACTAGCTGTCAAAACGTTAGCGCGATACGGAATATGTCAAAAGTTATGATTGATCGCAGTTCAGTCGAGGTCCAGTTGATCTAAATATTAGCGCGATTGGCCCCAAGGTTGGCTTATAGTAACTGAATTGGTCATTTAAGTTTTTAAATGTTTTTTTTTATTTTTCATACAGATTTTCTTGAATTCAGTTAAAGTCTTGATAAATTCTTAAACTATGATTTTATTCAGGCTTGAAAATCATTTTTCTAAACGCTAAACGTTTTAATAGGTATATTTTCGCTGTTGTTCTTTTTGCGCTTCAGGCGGCGAGTATTGTCAGTTTTTTGCCGCGGGTTTGAGATGAGACGACTCGTTGGCCAGACTCATACTTTTCAACTCTTCACAGTCACAACTTTTCTCGGTCTCCCCTATTGAGTAACATTTCCGCTAGTATATATTTTAATGTTTATGAAACTTCAAGAATATGTCAAATAGCGCATTGGAATATGGATCATAAGTATATACCGCATAAAGGTGGATATTTATTGTTTTGAAATTTAAAAGGAAAATCTCACTCGAATTTTTAATTAAAATCAAAATAAATTAAATAAAGCTTCCCTCTGATATTTTATGCACCCGTTTGCTAAATGATATATGTGGATATTGTTTTCGATCTTTTATATAATGCAACTCGGCATTTTTATATGTTTTTTGAAGATGTTTTTGTTTGGCGTTCGCTCACACGACTGACGTAGCAAAATTCAGAAGTATGCGGAGCTACGCTCACTTGAGGTTACACGGGTCCCGCCTACTTGCGACTTCTACTGGGGGGAAAAATTTTTTCTTTGTTCTGTGGTTGCTCCAATAACTTTTTTCAAGAAAGATAATTGGACGTAGTTATGCTACAACGTTCCAATCCACAAGGTGGTCAAAATTGAGTTTTCTTGCCCAAGCTAGGTATTTTGGAACGTTCTATCTAGTGCTGAAGACACTGACTCTCTTACGACAATAACTATTGGAATAACTATGCGGTCCAAATGATAAAACGAACCAAAAGATCTTATTATGATCTTAAAAAGTGACAATGCATTTGGATCGTACTGTTTTAATTCGTTTTGGACTGAATAAAACAAAAATAATGATCTAATCAACTTGGAACGTTTTAAAACATTACTATTTTAAAATTAATAAAATAAAAATAATGATCCAATCAGCTTGGAACATTTTTAAAAGCAATTATTAATATTTTTTTTAAACTTTTAGATTTTTATGCATTCACAATGCTATTTTTATATTAAGATTATTAATACAATTGAAAAATATTATTTAAAATTAATAAAATAAAAATAATGATCCAATCAGCTTGGAACATTTTTAAAAGCAATTATTAATATTTTTTTTTAAACTTTTAGATTTTTTATGCATTCACAATGCTATTTTTATATTAAGATTATTAATACAATTGAAAAATATTAGAAAAAATCGACTCACCCATAGCAGCTCAGACGGGACTCGAACCCGCACCCTTAGGATTCCGGCCCAATGCACTAATCAATTATGCTACCGAGTCGCTATCGCTAGCAGGATTGACGAAATTTTCTAATATCTTTCACGTCTCCGCTGTAGGCCAGCGCCATCTCATCAATGTGAAGTGAATTACTTCGACATTTGAAAGCAGCACCTTTGCAGGTGCTAGACAAATAAATTAAGATGAAATAGCCATATAATTTTTAAACTTTTAAATTTTTTATGCATTCACAATGCTATTTTTATATTAAGATTATTAATACAATTGAAAAATATTAAAAAATCAACTCACCTATAGCAGCTCAGATGGGACTCGAACCCGCACCCTTAGGATTCCGGCCCAATGCACTAACCAATTATGCTACCGAGTCGCTAGCAGGATTGACGAAATTTTCTAATATCTTTCACGTCTCCGCTGTAGGCCAGCGCCATCTCATCAATGTGAAGTGAATTACTTCGACATTTGAAAGCAGCACCTTTGCAGGTGCTAGACAAATAAATTAAGATGAAATAGCCATATAATTTTTAAACTTTTAAATTTTTTATGCATTCACAATGCTATTTTTATATTAAGATTATTAATACAATTGAAAAATATTAAAAAATCAACTCACCTATAGCAGCTCAGATGGGACTCGAACCCGCACCCTTAGGATTCCGGCCCAATGCACTAACCAATTATGCTACCGAGTCGCTAGCAGGATTGACGAAATTTTCTAATATCTTTCACGTCTCCGCTGTAGGCCAGCGCCATCTCATCAATGTGAAGTGAATTACTTCGACATTTGAAAGCAGCACCTTTGCAGGTGCTAGACAAATAAATTAAGATGAAATAGCCATATAATTTTTAAACTTTTAGATTTTTTATGCATTCACAATGTTATTTTTATATTAAGATTATTAATACAATTGAAAAATATTAGAAAAAATCGACTCACCTATATGCTATAGCAGCTAAGACGGGACTCGAACCCGCACCCTTAGGATTCCGGCCCAATGCACTAACCAATTATGCTACCGAGTCGCTAGCAGGATTGACGAAATTTTCTAATATCTTTCACGTCTCCGCTGTAGGCCATCGCCATCTCATCAATGCGAAGTGAATTACTTCGACATTTGAAAGCAGCACCTTTGTCAATCCTGCTAGCGACTCGGTAGCATAATTGGTTAGTGCATTGGGCCGGAATCCTAAGGGTGCGGGTTCGAGTCCCGTCTGAGCTGCTATAGGTGAGTCGATTTTTTCTAATATTTTTCAATTGTATTAATAATCTTAATTATTAATATTTCTATCAAGTTTCATGTTCTTTGTTATATGTATATATTGAAAGTAAATCATAATTGTAAAAATAAACGGTTCAAAACGTTTAAACTGGTAGATACACACAGTTATCTAATCATGAAACGATCCATCACTTTTGTATTTTTTATAATGAAGTTTAAAATTATACAACGTACTATAAACTAGGTAACGAAAGTTGGTACAAATCGATAAAGAGACCCAATTTTAATAAATCTAAATGTAAAATTCGAAGAAATGTATGTTTTTAAACAAAATATATTAGGTTAAAGTTAATAAATTAATACGACACTGAGATCCAAATACCTAAACATTAGCAATGTTAGTGTCATAGTAGAACCAAATAAGTAGGCCAACTCGAGCCTCGAGCGAGCGATACAGCTTAAACACGAAGGGCTGTCACATCGCTAGTTTATTCGGTCGTCAAAAAATGCATAGTCAATCTCTATACAAAATATTTTTTCCTTGTAGGGTTAGCATCAGGGATTTTTTTGTAGGTAGACCAGCGCGTCTATCGACTAAAATAATGAAGTTAATGTTAATTGTAATTTGACTGATGTATGTGATACATTGGCACTTTCGTTTTGACACCAACAAAAACTTACTAAAGAAAAGTAGCAATGTATCACATCTATCTGTCAAATTACAGTTTACATTAACCTAACTGTTTTCAGGAATTGACTATAATTTTTCATTGCATACGTCATGTTATGTGATTTGAAAACTTATGGTCGAAATACGATTAATTAAAACGTGGCTTTACTAAATTATGTATTTATTCAAATAAATAAAATATTATAAAAATCAAAATAATAAAAAATCAAACCAAATACCAACTAAATACCAAAGTACATTCAATAAAACCGCGCTAGTATCCGTTAAAAAGTGTTTTATTTCATATTATTAAAAAATATTTTTTACACTATTAACTACTTTTTTCTTTTTTATTTACCTACACTTCTCAAAATAATAATCTTTAAATTCTAACTAGCACCGCCACGCCGACGGGAAGAAGGGATACGCGCGCCGCCGCCGGTGAAACTATTCAACAAAGGGACCCCACTACTCTTCCTACTACGGATCAGATGCATGATGAAGTGATGGCATGCATCGCAGAGATCGAAAGGAAACGGCAAGCTAGACTTGAAAAAGATGCTTATTTCGCCTCTCCTGCACCAGTCGACAAGAGACGAGTACAGCACGCACCGAGGGAAGTAATAAAGAAGCCAGATACGCGCTCAGTAAGGTCGTCGAGGAGGCGCGCCGAGGCCGAAGCCAAGATGCAGATCGCCAAGCGAGAGTTGGAAGTGGCCGTTGCCAGGTCGAAGATAGCCCAGGCGGAACTGGAAATGATTCAAGCGGACTCCGAGATGGAAGAAGAAGAAAAGGAGGTATACCGGGAGCAGAACATTGAAGATTGGTTCAACCGATCAAATCCGCAGCCGCCGCCAGCACCGCCGCAACAGAGTCAAGAAAGTAAGAAGTCGGATATCGAAGTTTTGGCTCAAGCTATCACGAGTCTCTCACAGAAGGCGTCGGAAACTACGTTGTCGAAGCAAATCATCGAGCTTCCTTTCTTCAACGGTGCAAGCAAGGAGTGGTTGGCCTTCAGGCGGTCATACAACGATACCGCCCACGCCTTCACGCCGATTCAAAATTTGGCTCGTCTACGACGAACGCTGCAAGGAAGAGCGAGAAACGCAGTCAAGAGCCTGCTGTTCACCGCGGAAGACCCTGCCGAAGTCATGAAGGGGCTGGAGGCAAGGTTCGGGAGACCGGGCGCGTTTGCGTTATCTGAACTGGAGAAACTGAAGAGCCTGCCGCGCGTCACCGAAAACCCTACTGAAGTGTGCACCTTTGCCAGCCAAGTAAGAAACTCCGTGGCTACCATCAAGGCACTGGGGAAGACAAGCTACTTAAGTTCACCAGAGACTATGAAGGTGCTGATTGAAAAGATGTCTGCTTCGATGAAGTACAGGTGGTACATCTTCCACCGAACCAAGCGTGAAGAGGAACAGCCGGAGCTCATCACTATCAGCGAGTTTCTGGAATTGGAAGCGGACATGTGCGGTGACTTCGCTCCACCTGAAGTGTCTTGGGAGATGAAGAGGACCCGTCCGCAATACGCACCCCAAGAGGCGCCATGGAAGAATACCTACTATGACGAGACCCGTCCACGCCGTGCAAGATAGAGAAGACACTCACACCAAAGTGGAATGTCCTGAGTGCAACGGGCAACATTGGCTCATCGAGTGCCGCAAGCTTAAGGAAGCCGACGTGAACGGAAGGTGGGAGATAGCTAGAAAGAGGAAGATATGCTTCAAGTGCCTTCGCTTCAGAAACGCCCGACAGAACTGCAGAGCACCAGTATGCAGGAAGTGTTCCAGGTGGCATCATACAATTCTGCACTCCGACGCTCCTCCTGTAAAGCAAGAAGACAAGCCAAGATGCAACGCTGTCCAGAAGGAAGAAGATCCAGTCGAAGAAGTCGTCACCTCCGTGCATACAAGTAATAACGCCAGCGACGGGAAGGCATATTTGAAGATGGCTCCGGTGATGCTTTATGGTCCAGGGGGCTCTATTAAGGTCTTAGCCCTGCTGGATGAAGGATCTACGGTCACGCTACTGGACTCCGCCATCGCTGAGAAGATAGGTGCCAAAGGAAAGACGGAAGCTCTGTCAATAGAAGTGGTCGGGGGAAGAAACATGAAGAAAGAAAATTCCCAAAGGGTCTCCCTCCACATCAAAGGGGTTCATCGACGAGATAAGAAGATAGAAGTGAGGACCATCGATGGACTGAAGCTCTCTAAACAAGTAGTAAGCGACGCATTAGTTGAAAAATGCTCACAATTGAAGAAAATCGGAAACCAACTTATCTATGCAAAAGAAGAACCGCGGCTGCTCATAGGGCAAGATAACTGGGGGCTTATTATCTCAAGAAGAATAAAGAAGGGTAAGGCCTCCGAACCAGTCGCGTCACTCACCAGCCTAGGGTACTGCATGGGTGCGATGGAAGAGACACGGTTCCGGTGAAGTTCGTAAACCACGTGAGCTCCAGTGAAGATGAAACTGAAGTCTTTGTAAGGAAACACTTTGAAAAAGAATCACTGGGAGTTCAGCCGCGACGTCCAAGCAACGACGCAGGCAAGAGGGCGCTCGACGTAGGTCGTAGAATTGGCCGAAGAAGAGAAGACCCTCGGACTAAGATGGCTGATAAATGAAGATAAGCTAGCCTTCAACGTCGGCCTTCGTAACACCCCATCAGAAGTGCTAGAAGCAAGAAGGAAACCAACAAAAAGGGAAGTCACCAGCGCCGTCATGTCAACTTTCGACCCTATGGGATTCGCCACACCAGTCTTGATACAAGGAAAGAAGCTCATACAAGATATTTGGCGGACTAGGGTTGAATGGGATGAAGAAATCAACGACGAACAGATGACGACCTGGACCAAGTATCTACAGGAGGTGGCCGTCTTAAAAGAACTGAGGATTCCGAGGTGTCTGTCGTCGAGTCAAGATCAAGGCCAGCTTCACATATTCAGCGATGCGAGCGATGCGAGCGACGGAAGAGTCCACATCACCCTGATCGCAGGAAAGGCCCGGGTGACACCTACGAAGCCAGTATCAATTCCACGTCTGGAGCTACAAGCGGCGCTGTTCAATAAAAAAAAATCAAAAATATTTATTTACATTCAAATATCGTAACAATAGCAGGTGGCCAGTCTCCTTATAAGCATAAATATACTTGTGTCAGAAGGCTCTGCTCTTCATATAACATAAAAATTGTGACATTTGAATAATGATTACATGCGATTTTTAACAAAAGAAAGAAAAATAATTAAAATTTTACAGATTGACTTACGGGTAAGGTATTAAAACAAAAATAATATTCAGTTACAATTAATGTCTTCTTGTGTGTGTGTGTGTGTGTGTGTGTGTGTGTGTGTGTGTGTGTGTGTGTGTGTGTGTGTGTGTGTGTGTGTGTGTTGTGTGTGTGTGTGTGTGTGCGCGTGTGTTTCTTTCTCTATTTATTCCAATAATAATTCAATCTCATTATAATTAAGATTTTTGATCCAAGTTATTAAATTAAATTTACAGTCATTATATGTTTTTATTTACCTCATTATATAGACGAGCTGATCTTGCACCGTATTGTATTTTGGCAAAAACAGTTTTAGTAGTAGGCATCTTGATGACAACATCTTTTCTTCTTCTTTTCTCTATATTCGGATCATATATTATAGTTTTATGTCTTTTTGTATAGACAATATAAAGTTTACGAATAGACATTAAGTTACTAATTTCATAAAGTCCCTCAGTGGAAAAACGCCGTTTTTTGAAATACATAACTTTTATTAATGCTCGCTGGGCTCTTTCAACTTCAATAAAACGTGTTTTATAAGCTCCACCCCAAACAGGTATGCAGTAGGTTATTATTGATTGTACTAGTGCAATATATATTTCATTTAGTATATTTCTAGAGCTTGTGTGCGATGGAACTACATATCTTAATGTTTTAAACAACCAAATAAATTTCCTAATTCTAGAAGATATCAATTCAATTTGTGGATACCAAGATAATTTATGATCAATTACTATACCTAAATATTTTATTTGATTCACGCGATTTATGGACGGGCACATATATGCATTATTTGTTACGTCTTTACAATAATGTATTTTGACATTAAAAGTTTCTTCCGGTTGTGAATTATTTCTTATACTAAAACAGATATAATTCGTTTTAGAAGTATTTAGTGTGAGCAAGTTTTGTTTAAGCCATTTCGACACCAAAACCATACCACTTTCGGCATTCAATTTAACGTCATTCCAACTTGGTCCGTAAAAGACAATAGCTGTATCATCCGCATAAGTGAAAATTTTAGCGTTTAACAAGTCCATAGTGCATAAGTCGTTTATGTACACCGAGAACAGTGTAGGGCCGAGTACACTACCTTGAGGTACGCCGTAGTGCACATCAACATAGTCACTAGTGTGATGATCAAGTTTAAACTTCTGCTTTCTGTTACTCAAATAGTCTTGAAAAATCGATAGTGTGGTACCCCTGACTCCAATTTTTTCCAATTTGTGCACAAAGGTGGGTACCGAAACTGTGTCAAAAGCTTTTTTTAGGTCAATAAAAATAGATAAGCATTTGTTTCCTTTATCAAGCTGATCAGATATAAGGGAACTTAAAGATGTAACTGCGTCTTCAGTCGATATTCCTTTTCTGAAGCCAGATTGGTATGATGATAGTATATTAAAAGTAGTTAAGTAATTTATTAATTTTGTGTTGAGTAACTTTTCCAAGATTTTTGATACAACTGGTAAAACAGAAATAGGACGATAGTTGTTCACGTCATTTTTGTCACCACCCTTGTGCACTGGTGTAATAATTGATTGTTTTAACAATGTGGGGAAAGATCCTGTTTTAAAGCATAGATTAAATAAGTGAGTCAGTACAGGGATAATTTCATGTCTTATAAGTTTTAGGTAACTGGTTGAAATTTTGTCCCAGCCTGGTGCCTGGTGCACTATCAGACTTTAGATTCATTAATATTGAATTGATTTCCCCAGGATCAGTATCTAGAAGGGCCATAGATTGACATTGGTCAGGAATCTTATTAAGGTTACTATCAAAGTCATTTTGAAAAGTACTTGAATGAATACTCTCTGCTAAATCTCTGCCTATACTGGCAAAATATTCGTTAATTTTGTTTGCCGAATCAATAGGTGTAGTCCCAATTTGAGAAAGTTCTTGATTAGGTTTATTATTTTTATTAGTATAAGTAATTTGTTTTATATTTCTGAAGATCGAGAAGAAAGTGTTCTGGACGGACTCTAGCACAGTACTTCAATGGCTCAAATCCGACCCTCGAAAATTCAAGGCTTTCGTCACACATAGGCTCGCCGAGATGGAGGAATTGACAAGACCGCAAGACTGGCGTTGGGTACCGACGAAAGAAAATCCAGCAGACGACGCTACCAGGGGAACACCGAACGAATTCGACCGCACCGCGCGATGGTTTCGAGGTCCACGTTTCCTATATGAAGAGGAGGAATCGTGGCCAATCAGACATTTTGGAGCCTCGGACATCAAGGAAACCGGAGAAGAGGAGAAGACGCAAGTCGTCGCTGCAGAGAAGGCCGTCGAACCCTACTTTCTTCGTCATGAAAGGATCTCCAGCTGGAAGCGCCTGGTACGGTGTACAGTTCGCGTACTTCAATTCATCGAAGAACTCAAGAAACGTACGAGCCAGAAGAAAGAAACCGTCACCGCTACCAAGAACGATGAAGACTGGAAGCCTCAGAAGCGCGCCACCAAGAAGAAGATGACCATGAATCCACTTCCTGAAGTTAAGAAGATGAACCTCATCCCAATCGAAGCATCTCAACTAAAGAGGGCTGAAGAAGAACTCGTCAAGCAAAGCCAGAATGATAGCTTCGAGGAAGAATTTAAGTACCTGAAAGAAGACAAGAAGTTGGAAAATTCAAGCCGTCTACGAAAGCTCGACGTGTACCTAAGTAAGGAAGGCATCATCAAACTAAGAAGTCGGACAAAGAAGATTTAGATCAAGGACAGAGAAGCAAATCCCGTGATACTAGAAGGCAAGCACGGCACCAGTCGCCTTATCATAAGATATCACCACGAGAAGTTTCTTCATGGCAACACCGCGACAGTAGTCAACGAGATAAGGCAGAAGTATTGGATCTTGGGCCTGCGTTCCAGCGTCAGAAAAGAAATTTACCAGTGCCAGTGGTGCAAGGTCAAGAAGAGTAACCCGCAAGTACCCCCGCCTGGAGACTTACCATCGGAGCGCCTGAGTCACCATCAGTACCCCTTCACCAGCACAGCCGTTGACTATTTCGGCCCGATGCAGGTCACCATAGGGAGAAGAGTGGAGAAGCGCTGGGGAGTGCTGTTCACCTGTCTCACCACGCGAGCGGTGCATATAAAAGAAGAAACAGAAAATAGTGGTTTCATTATAAAGAAAAGGTTCCAGTAAAAGTTAGTTATGAAATCAAAGTGAATAGTTAGTGTCAAGTTAGTGTGTCCTGGCAGAAAGCGCGGCAAAGTTAATGTTTAGTGTTCGAATAAGTGTTTGAGTGCTTTCGTGTGGCAAATTAGTAACTGTGACTATGTTCGGATTGTGAGATAGTGTCAAGTGCTACGGACTACGAGTTTGCTACGAAGCTACGAGTCGTGCTACGAACATTGACTGTGCGCCGACTATGAAACAGTGGTGAATAGTGAATTATAAGTGTTAAGAGCGTGCAGTCTGCACACTAGCGCCGCCATTGGAAATAAAATCATAGTGCTTAAATAAAAAAGAAATTATTAATTATCTCTCTGGAGTGCACTCCGTACAAGCTTTGCGCTACTTTTTATCACTTAAGCAATATTTTCTAGCCTGTTGTTTAGTTATATGGACTTTTATTACGAAAAGTGGCCACTTTTAACAATAAAAGTCAATTAAACTAAACGACAGGCTAGAAAATATTGCTAAAGTGATAAAAAGTATCGCAAAGCTTGTTCGGAGTGCACTCCAGAGAGATAATTTACAAATTTGTCTTTATTTAAGCACTATGATTTTTTTCTAATGGCGGCGCTAGTGTGCAGACTGCGCAGCCTTAAATTGAACAAGTATTTGTGTTGTACGTTGGTGTGACATTTTATTAAGTTAATAGTGAGTGATACGAACAACTGTGAAGTGAAATAACATTAACTTATGAACTCTGTGATTGATTGTGTGTTCCGTAATAGTGTTTTCTGACCAAGTGTTCAACCGCCTTCCTCGTCCAGCTGGCGATCAACCTATGAAGTGTTTTTAAGTGCCTATTTTAGTGTTTACAGTCCACTAACTGAGAGTTATCAAGTGATATTATTATTTGTGACGTGTGTGGTTTAGTGTGGACGATATCCCAAGTGCTTTCGTCGTCGTCTGCCCGCCGCGCCCGCCACATATAAAGAGGAATAAAAACTCATTACTGCCCGCTAAAAGTTTCTTATAGAAAACACCACCTTTGGGTGCACTTAAAGGCGAACCAAGTCGTCCTTTTCGAATAGATGGGATGAAAAACTCATTACTGCCCGCTAAAAGTTTCTTATAGAAAACACCAGTGCACTTAAAGGCGAACCAAGTCATCATTTTCGAATAGATGGGATGAAAATCTTTTTGAAACTTAGGCGCACCCTACACGCATGGTAATGGTAACAGTCTTCGATCAAGAATACCCTAGATGTCCGGTCAGAGAATCAAAAATGGCACTTCAAATAGCGTCTCACTTAAAAACTGGACGCTTATTTTGCACAAATTAAGTGATAAAAGATGTGTTCTTGTACAAAATAAGCTTATTTTGTACAAAGTAAGTGATATAAAATGTGAGTTTGTACAAAATAAGAGGTGATTATGTACAAAATAAGCGCCAAGTTTGTAAGTGGGACGCTATTTGAGGTGCCATTTTTGCGTACCTACTGTTTTAGTTCCTGAAGCATATAAATAATATTCTTCTTCTTCTTCTTCTTATTTTTGTTTTGGCAATCTACTTTCCTCTTGGAAGTAATTTTTGCCAGTGTCAAGTGTTGAATAGTTCAGTATTTCTAGTAGATTGTTTTAGTTTACATTAAAATGCGGGTGCATCATATTCCAATGCTGCTTGGAGCATTTGGCAGCAAGTATATCAAGACAGTTTACTCGGTAAGTTCTGCCGAGGTAGCGACCACTACAATAAAAGTCTCAGCTTCACACAACCAAGATCGCGCCTATTTCCGTTATCCCACATATTGTTCAGTTGCGTAGACACTTGTACCACAAAACTGCACCAATTTTAAGACACAATATCCACTATGAATCAATTTACGAATAATTAAAATAGTCACTGAACTGAACTCGACAAAATCCCGCCAAAAACTCCAATAATATTCTTGATCGAACGAAGATCACAGTATTTACTACGTGTGTATTCCAGCAGGCTAATCGTTGAGTCATTGATCACGATAGAGTACATTTTAACCATAGAAAGTAATAAAATGAGGGCTTTTCAAAGTGACATAAAAAAATAAAAATAGTAATTATTTGACCCTTTTTTAATATACTATATCTATGATTTGACTCATTATATGGCGTTGATGGAAAGAGAAAGTGTCAAAATTGGCTTTTAAAATAAACGGCCTGTACCAAAAAGGCAAATAAGCGCTCGCTGGCCGACATCAGCCCAAAGAGAAACATTTGAGGGTTAATTCTGTCTGCCTACTCTTCGAAGCTTAATAAAAAAAACCACATTGATACATACATTTTTACTAACGCCATCTATCGAGCCTACAGTTTTTTGTCATTTTGAAAAGCCCTCATTGAACTTTATAATGAGGGCTTTTCAAAGTGATATTTAAAATATAAAAATAGAGACTATATTCCTCACTAGATGGCGTTCATGGAAAAAGAAGTGTCAAAATTGGCTTTTAAAAATAAACGGCCTGTACCAAAGAGGAAAGTAAGTAAGTCGCTGCCTGACATCTGCCTAAAGAGAAACATCTGCCTGCCTACCTGAGTACTCTTCGAAGCTTAGTAAAAAAAATAACATTGACGCATACATTTTTGTCAACACCATCTTTCGGGCCTACGATTTTTGTAATTTTGTAAAGAACTCATTTTTTCCATGGTTGATTTTCCGATGACTTAGCAGTTGGTCTGCTGGAATGCACCCACTGTCACTGTCACAAAATCACACCAATTTTTTTGGCGCCATTTGTCATGTTCGGTTCGGTGTCTATTTTAATTATTTGCAAATTGATTCTTAGTGGTGTGTCTTAAAATTGGTGCAGTTTTGTGGTACAAGTGTCTACGCAACTGAACAATATGTGGGATAATTGAAATAGGCGCGATCTTGGTTGTGTGAAGCCGAGACTTTTACTGTAGTGGTGGCTACCTCGGCAGAACTTGCCAAGTAAACTGTCTTGATATACTTGGTGCCAAATGCTCCAAGCAGCATTGGAATGCGATGCACCCGCATTTTAATATAAACCAAGAACCTTATATTCATATTCTATGATATAAACTGAAACAATCTATCACTGAAATATTCAACACTTGACACTGGCAAAAATTACTTCCAAGAAGAAAGTAGATTGCCAAAACAAAAATAAGAAGAAGAAGACCAGTGTGGCCAATTGTGGCAGATTTCTGCTATTTGGGGAGATTTAGGGCCTAAATTTTAGCTGTGGCAGAATAAGTTGACGATTCAAAAAAGTGGCAGAATATGGCAGATTTCAAGGATTTTTTTTATTTTAAATACACTTGTATATATTTGTATTTTTATATATAAAATACTTCTAATTTCTGTCTTATTCACTAATTATTTACTTTATATTTTATTATGCATTCATTTGGCAGGAAATTATTGACTGAGGTGTTAAAAAATAATAAAAAAGTCAGAAAAAAAATTGTTTGTTTTTTATAGCTTTTTTATTTCTCAATGAAAATAAACTAGGAGCCCTCTAAACACGACATATATCGCGTGTTATAGCGTTTTATCGACACTCAACTGTCAAAATCCATTGTCATTTGAAAGTTTAAATTTAAAATGATAAATCGCAATTATCATAACGTTTTTTGTATGAGGCACTTTTTGTCATTTTCTGGAGTCGGATTTGGCAGATTTTATGCCAGTGTCGGGCAGATTCGCCATTTTTGAGATGGTATGGTCACCCTGCCAATGACGATTTTGATCTCACCTGAGTATATTTGTTCTGTGATTTTGATTGTTGATCCCTTGTTGATCCATCCACAGACGCACGCAACCACCACGCAACGCTGAACCAGTGTTGCCAACTCTACGTATTTTTACGTACTTTTAGCCTTTTCTGCAAATCTACGAACTTCAGTTCCAGAATCTACGTATTTTCTATCAAATATACAATTTTGCAAAATATCTTATCTCATTACGCTGAATGGGCATTTATTTCCTTTTCTTTTGTGAAAAAAAGTTCATAAACTTTTCGTTTCACACTAATCACCTTATGACACTTCCTGTGCTATCTTTTTCATAATAATATTATTAATTATTGTTTGCGATCGCGACGTTGATATATTTTGTTCGACTCATTGTAAGACTACACAAAAATTATCTACACTTCTTTAAAACCTCACAAAATTCAGCTAATATAAATATTATTTCTCTAATCAATCACAATCATTATAATTAATAAACAAGTAATCGTTTTTCTCTTTTGTTTTTGTTAGGTTATTTTTTTTATTGAGTAATATGGTTTAAGTAATATGTGGATAACGGTGTGGGTTTTGCAATGAACCAAACAAAATTGTATGAACATGTATACTTAAGAAATAGGTACTATATTGTGTAAACTATTTGTTGTCCCCAATAAAATAAAATAAAATAAAATTATAAAACAAGAATATTTTTCATTATATTTAGTACTTTTTATTTCTGGTGCGAGTCGTATTTTTTCTAGTATATTATTTAGTATTGTTTAAAAATAGCATTGTAAATGCAAAAATCTCAAATTTAAAAATACTTTTTATTTGTCTTAGATTACTTATATTTGCTTAATGTTAAAAAACAATTAAAAATACATTTTTTAAGGAATTTGCTTATTGTTACCATATAAAAAGAAGCAATACCTACATAAATGAAATAAACAAAATATAATTAAGTACAGCGGCCGTACATGGGTTGATAAATGTATTTATAATTAAAATTTGCTTGAAAATAATGATAAAAATGAATAAATTTCATTAAAATTCCTAACAAAACACTCGTTTTATTCACTGTTACCCTCTTCATTTCCTTTAAAAAAAAAGTACGTAGATCTACGAACTTTTCACATGCAATTTTTACTCAATCTACGTAGGTACTTTTCTTAACTTAACTGGCCTACGTCTTTTTAAAAATCCGAGTTGGCAACACTGCGCTGAACGCTGACTGAACGCAAGCAACATAGACAGGGTTGGTAGGTTGGGGGTTTTTTTCGCATTTTTGGGGAAAAATAACGGTCTTGGCGAAATTTTGGGGAAATGAAATCTTTGGGGAAAAGTTTGGGGAAAAATATATAAGGACGAATTTTGGTTGGAGTATAATATTTAACTCCGATAATGTTTATCTGACCATGTTAAGCGAAGATAAAGTTTCGAAAGTTCTAAATGATTCAGTTTAGAACTTCCGATACTTCTTTATTATCTTATATTTTCTTAGTAAACTTAGTTTAATATCTTTCAATTCGGTTTATTTCCTGCCTTTCTATTGTCTAATTTCAAAATCTATCGCAATCGCTTTCAGGATTTAATCCATTGAAGCTTCTTTTTGGCACAAATAAAAACTACCAAAGAAATGCAGCAATGTGTCACACCCATCTGTCGAACGAAAGCGATTGCGATAGATTTTTAAAATTAGACAATTAGCCTCCTGTTTAACAAAAATGGGGAAAAATGTTGTCAAACGTATCATTTTGGGGAAAAGAATTCTTGAATATGGGGAAATTTCAAAATCTGGATCTACCAACCCTGAACATAGATATAAGCAAGCAAAAAAGAAACGAAAGAATTTGGTTTTTTGTTTTAATACTAATTTATTTAAATCTAACGTAATGATTCGAGTTTATGTGTACAGAAACTTACAAAAGAACGATGGCCGACTTATAGTTGTGGAGGAGACCATTACAAACTTCAAATCTGAAATATCTTCTCGTTTCAACTTACCAGTGGAAAATGTAACATTATTTTCCTCAAACGGATGTGAAATAAATGATTTGAGAGCTCTAAGAGATAACGAAGATGTTTACCTTAGCTTAGAAGGTACTGTAAACGAAAAACACTGTCATGTAATGACGAAATCAATGGAAAAACTGTGTGTCGTTTGTGATAAACAAAAGAATGAAAGTAAAACAGTAAGTGACTGGATAACACTTAACGTTGGCGGCAAACACTTCACCACTACCCGTTCTACACTTGTGGCGAAGGAGCCATTATCTATGTTGGCTAGAATGTTTGCTGATGACAATAATACTTACCTAATGAATCCCAGTGCAACCGATTCTTCGGGGGCCTACTTGATAGACAGGAGTCCTGAATATTTCGAACCCATTCTCAACTATTTACGGCATGGTGATGTCATATTGGATAAAAATGTCAATCCTAAGGGTGTGTTAGAAGAGGCTGTTTTCTATGGTAAGGATTTGATACATCAACCAAAACTTTGACAAAAAATTGGTTGTCTGTAAAGTTGGTTTACGGACGATAATTATTTTACGTGATAACGTCATAAGAAACATTGGTATTCACATTAAATATTCACTTAACTTTATAAACAACGCAAGTGCTCTCGCTTGCGGAACGTGTAAATTTTTCATGCATGCAGCTGGCGTTCATCGATTTAAAAAACGTTATCACGTCAAACATATTGTAAGCAAGAGTTATCAATTAGTATAATTTATAAAACATACAACCTTATTAGCCCCATTCGTACAACCCAAAAAAATGAAGAATACGGCTATTCATGAACCAAAGATTTCCTTTGGTAGGATTGATCCTTGTGTTCCTAAAATGGGCTTACAAAGTGGAGCCACCCGGATTTTTCGAGCGTTTCGTAAAAAACGCATAATTATGCCAAGAAGCTACCGCCATTAGATAAACCTCTAATTTAAAAAAATATATAAACCCTATATACAAGTGTTAGGTGTCAAATGAAAGGGAATTAAGTGTTCTATAATGTTATAATACACAACATCGTCTGAGTAGTACAGTTCAAAAAATATTTAAATTTTTATGAAAATTATATCTATAGAAACCCATTTTTTTTTTGTTTTAAGTAAAGATAATTCTTAAACTGGTACGTTTTTTCTCAAAAAAAAACATATTAACAAAGCCTATTTAACGCAGATTTAAGAAAATGTAACTTTCAAGTACATTTACAAACAAAAAATAGCAGAAAAATAATTTTAAACGTCACGTGCCGTAGATTTCTTCTATAGGTGAAATAAAAAAAAATGATTTTTAGGTATAGCAATATGGACATCAGGTGAAAGCTTAGATTATTTATATGTCAAGATAGACAGTCGAAGCAATGAAAGCGTCTAAAAAATTATCACCCAACAGTTGGGTGACCAAAACACGCACACATTGTCAGTAGTGTGACCCGGCCATAGTTTTTATTACAATACTCTTTGGGCGCAATGATGCTAAAAATTCACACCAACCTCAAAAAGTTGGCCTGTTTTGTTTAGTACGTCAAAAGCGTAAGACTCTATCTGGACATATAAATAATCTAAGGGTGAAAGCTAATAGAAAGGTAATTTCAAATAATATGTATACATTATGATACTTTTATTCTACTGTTTTGACAGAAACTTAAGAAAACCACAACTAAACTCGAAAAACTTAGCTTTTTTTTCAGTTTCCTCAAAAAAACTTCCTTAAGGAAGCGTTTTTTCGGGTTACTTGGTTTTATACTTTTATAAATCTTACTAAATTAGCTACAGTTTAAGCATAATCTGAGTAGTCTAGAACCGTAGGTTGCGGAAACACAGCTAGTCAAAGATAGGCATTTCTTTCAAAAGTGAAAAAAAAAACATCTTTGACTAGCTGAGTCTCCGCAACCAATGGACCTAGACTGCTTGGTTTAGAATCAAATTGTAGCAAATGTAGTTAGCGTTACAAAAGTGTGTTACGATAAAACCTGAAAAATGCTTCCTTAAAGTAGTTTTTTTCAAGAAATTGAAAAAAAATGCTAAGTCTTTCGAGCAGCACAGGATTTCAGGGTTGCATACTTAAGTATAAACTACTAGTTAATACTTGTTTGCTATTTTTGCCTTTTTTGTGTAGATATTGACTAGATTTTTTTATTTTCTAAAAATTTATTAATGTTGCATACTTCTGAGTTATGGTTTTTTAAAGTTTCTGTCAAAACAATAACATAAAAGTATCATTATGTATATATATTTGAAATTGGCTTTCTATTAGCTTTCACCTGATGCCCATATTGCAACATCTAAAAAAATTTTTTTTATTCTACCTATAGAAGCACGCGGAATTAAAAATTTTTTTTCGCTTATTATTGTTCGTTAAGGTACTAAAAGTTACATTTTATTAAATCTGTGTTAAATGGGCTTTGTTAACGTATTTTTTATCTGAGAAAAAAAGCACCAGTTTAAGAATTACGGTAACTTAAAACAAAAAAACTCAGTTTTTCTATAGATTGAATTTTCATAAAATTTGAATTATCTTCGGAACTGTACTACTCTTCTGATGTTGTGTATTATAAAATTAAAAAACACTTAATTCCCTTTTATTAGACACCCCACACTTGTATATAGGGTTCATAAAATCTTTAAATTAGAGGTTTATATAATGGCGGTAGCTTCTTGGATTATTAAACGTTTTTTACGAAATGCTCAAGGGTGACGGCGCGACACCCATTCTTATCTTGTTCAGTAATGTCGAAATATCATGAAAATAAAAATAAAAATTATGCGGACGCGAAAACACGGTACGACCCAAAATCTGCAGGACTAAAATAGCGAAAAAAGAAAACAATGTCGCGTGCCGTCAATTTCTTTTACATCTATGGAAATATATTGTTATTTATTATAAAAATATGGGTATCAAATGAAAGGTAATAAATAGCCAATTACAAATATATACATTATAACACTTTTATGTAAATGTTTTGAAAGAAACTTAAAAAGTATAACGCAGAAGTAAAAAATATTAGTAAATTATTAGAAAAACAAAAAATTCCAGTCTTATCGACAAATAAAGGCAAATATCACAAGCGCGCATGTAACTACGATTTTTTCAGATGTTGTTAGGTACTTTGAGAGTAGTTTTACCCAAGTTTTAACCCTTGGAAACTCTGTACTGCTGGAAAAACTTGGCACTTGTTTTAGTATTTTCGAAAAAACAACCTTAAGGAAGCGTTTTTCAGGTATCTCTTCTTTATACTTTTATAAAGCTAACTTTTGCTACAATTTGAGCCTATCACAAATAAGTTTCGATAAGATTTTTATTTTTTTAATATTTAATAAAAAAAATAACTTCCTTACAATGGTAACGAAGTTATTTTTTTTTAATTAACCAAACAAGAATATTTTCTTTTATTATTATTTTAAAAATAAAAGGATAATAGAGCTCCTACGAGGTATTTTTCTTTTTCAGATATTCCAGTTTGTGAATTTAATGGAAATTGTTTTCTTTAATCAAGTGCGTATTTTATTTTTGTTTTTTTTTTAAATAGTTTAACAATTGAATTGTACAAATATGAATCCAAAAATGAATCCGACACCCTAAATTCATACGAAGATGATAGATATCAAACTGGGCATAGCAGCATAATAAATCTATCGAGATTGGGCTGAAAGCCAAAACTTCACAAATTTACTACAAAAATCGAGGTGGCTCCACTTCTTATACCCATCCTAGGGTCCTAAGGACCAATCCTACCAAAGGAAATCTCTGGTTCACAAAACGCCGTATTTTTCACTCTACTGACGAATTATCATAACTTTATCAAAACCCTTGTTGAGATCTTTATTTTTATGCTAAGCTTTAAAGAAACAAATATTATTTATTAAATCACATAAATAAATGAATGTAAATAACTAAGAAAGATTTAACTCATTAGTAGGTACTTTAAGGGGGTGTATATATGACCGTATTAAATAGGATGTTTTAAATTGATATTAAGGTTTTATTAATTATATTTTCCACTTTTTTCAAATTAAAAATCAAGCTAGGTGACCATCCATTGCACACAACTTGCTCTTCTTTCAAATCAAAGCATCAGTTTTTGAAATAAATAATTCAAATTAACTCCAGCCAGCAACTGCGGTGATGACCAGCTCACAGTACGGAAACATATATGATCTCCACAGTCAAGGGCGTCGCCAGCCCATGGTCCAGGGGGGAGAGGGGGAGGAAAAATGAAGATAAGGAAAATTGTAGGTACAGTCAAGAGCACCTAGTAAATTCAAGTTTTGAGATGCGGGATTTATCGGAAAAGCAAGTCAATTGCACGGCCTCAGGGCTTTGGTTACTTTGCCGTTGGCTAGGTACATTTTTTTAACCTCTAGGGGGGGCAGCTGCCCCTCCCTGCCCACCCTTGGCGACGCCCTTGTCCACAGTACCTCTATTGTGTTAAATAAAGTTATTATATTTGCATCTGCTAAAAGTTTGTCACACTAAATCTTTACAGGTATTGAATCAATGATACCTCATCTAAATTATTTGTTGGAACAAGCAAAGAGCAGTTCAGGCAGTAACCAAGCCCTAACCCGCATGGATGTAGTCCGATCAGTCATCATGACTACGACTAAGTCGGAGTTGAGATTCCAAGGAGTCAACTTGGCTGGCGCTGACCTTAATAGACTAGATCTACGATTTATTAATTTTAAGGTGAGTTGGTTTTGTAAGATTTTAGTTTATAATCCTACTAATATTATAAATGAGAAAGTTTGTAGGTTTGGATGTTTGTTCCTTAATCACACAAAAACTACTGAACGGATTTGGTTGAAATTTGGCACACAGATAGTAGATATCCTAGATTAAAACATAGAATACTTTTTATCCCGATATTCCCACGGCAACAGAAACCACGCGGGTATAACCGCGGGCGGCCGCTAGTTTTACAATAAACTTAAATTAAAAGATGTTGCTTCTTACATTCTTCACATTGATGAAATAAACTGGCTTACAGCGTGAACGTAAAAGTACTAGAAAATTTCGCCGCTGCCACTAGCTCGGTAGAACAATTGGTCAGTGCATTGGGCCGGAATCCCAAGGGTGCGGGTTCGAGTCCCGTCTGAGCTGCTACGGGAGAGTCGATTTTTTCTAGTATTTTTGCAACCTATCATGACAATTATATGTCGAAGAGAATGACAGCGCTATAAATGCCCCTGCTCTCAGTGTTTTAGCTCACCAATCCAGCCTTTAGCAATATTAGCACCTATCCTCAATATAAATTATCAGAACCTTATACAAAACCTGTAAAACGGGTCCTTACGTATGTTAACAGATATAACTTAATGATTAGTTTTTGCTTCCAGTATGCTTGCTTGTCTCGGTGCAATCTAAGCGGGGCAAACCTGTCTCATTGCTGCCTGGAACGGGCCGATCTGTCCCATGCGAACCTGGAAGGTGCACAGCTTCTTGGAGTTAAAGCGTTGTGTGCGAACATGGAAGGTTAATCTAAAATATTATCCTTACTAATCTTCGATGAAGAATACCCTAGTTGACCAGTCAGAGTCTCAAAAATGGCACCTCAAAATAGCGTCTGACTTACAAACTGAGCGCTTATTTTGTACAAAGTAAGTAATAAAAGATGTGATTTTGTACAAAATAAGCTTGTCCATCAGCTATTTTTAATGTCACCACTGCTGGGGCACAGGCCTTCCTTATGGGTGGATAAGGAGGACGGGCCATAACCCACCACGCGTGCCCAATGCGGATTGGTGGGTGTTAACGACTGCAAATGCAGCCGGGACCAACGGCTTAACGTGCCTTCTGAAGCACGGAGGAGCTAGAGAGATAATAAATTTTTGGTCACCCATCCCATGACCGACCCTTGCGAACGTTGCTTAACATCCACAATCGCTGGGCCAGGCGCTAAACCACTGTGCCACCGAGCTCCTTAATAAGCTTATTTTGTACAAAATAAGTGATATTAGATGTGAGTTTGTACAAAGTAAGATGTGATTATGTACAAAATAAGCGCCCAGTTTGTGAGTGGGACACTATTTAGAGGTGCCGTTTTTGCGTGCTGTTTTAGTTCGTGAAGCGTTATCTAGGATATTCTTGATAAAAGTTACTAATATTATAAATGCGAAAGTCTGTTTGTTTGTTACGCCTTCATATCTAAACTATTGAACCGATCATCATGAAATTTAGCATACACATCGGTAGGCTGATTGTCTAACTTTGTTGCAATCAACTTTGACAGAAATAATCGCAGTGACATTGCTGCTTTAGTAAGAACCAATGTGATAACTATCTTACTTAAAGCAGCAATACAACTGCGATTTCAATCGAGAATTGTTAGCAACAGCTTTACGTAATTCGGGGTCAGGGGTACAGAAAAAGACATAGTAGGGTACCTTTCATCACATCAGGGGTACAGAAAAGGACATAGTAGGGTACCTTTCATCCCAAAAAAAGTATTGTTCACGAGGGATAGCAAAAAAAAAAACCTTTCCACGCTGATGAAGTAATGCTAATCTCAAATATAATCCTCCTTATTATTAAAAACGAACAGTAAGTTTATACCTAGTTTAACCTAAAATTAGTTTAATGTAATATACAATATTTTTTTGTTGAACCAAGTGTAAACTTTTCGTTTATGAATAAGGCCGAATATAAATAATTTCGAGTAATGTTTGTCATTAACAAGTAAATAAAAATAAGAGGGGACTCTTTGAGAAACACTCATTATGTGAAAGGACTATTGTGCGAGAGAGACATTCTGTGAAATGGATGTTTAAAAATAAGTTAGTAAGAATTTTTCGAAAAGGTTGATTTGCACCTCACAAAAGAACTTAAGCTAAACCAAAGAAACTATCTATACAATAAAATTGAAAACTAAAAATATTATGTTTTATAAACTGTTATAAAATAACTTGACCCATATTTTAGTAGCAATCACAGATCACTGAAATACTGTGGGTCTATCGGCTAAAACCATTGAAGTTCATGTTAACTGTAATTTGACAGATGGATGTGATACATTGCTACTTTTCTTTTGTAAATTTTTATTTATGCCAAAATGAAATTGCAATGTATCACATCCATCTGTCAAATTACAGTTAACATGAACTTCAATGGTTTTAGCCGATTGACCCGCTGGTAGCAATTTTAGGTACAAAAATGTTTAGTGCGCAAGCCTCATTGTCTATGGCTTGGTTCAAATTTTGTAGTGCGAAAGCTGTAATGTATGTTAAATGTTTATTTCCCAGGTGCAAATTTGAAAGGCTGTAACATGGAAGATCCGGCGGGGTCCATCGCAGTTATGGAAGGAGTCAATTTGAAAGGTAAGCTACTAAAACCACCACCACACTTTTTTAAATATTTGGGGCCGTACCGGCTAACTTACATGGCTATCGTAATCGCTTTCATTTGACAGATGGATGTGACATATTGCTACTTCTTTTTGGTTCAAAAAATCTTACCAAAGAAAAGTAGCAATGTATCACATCCATCAAATGAAAGCGATTGCGATAGCCATGTAAGTTAGCCGGTACGGCTCCTGGTAATCAAAATACCGCAATACGCCGCCATTCTGGACCTACCAATCTCATTATTGATCTACAGGTGTTTAGTAATACCACAGAATATACATATACAGGGCAATGATATTAAAAGTAAAGATGAGTTAAACGCCAACATAATTGCTATTTAAAACAGCGCAAAGGTACTATAGATACACACATTGACCGCTGCATGCGCATTGGCTGTGAATTGAAAGCGCGTCAGCTGTCTCTTTCACTCACACACGCAAAGCAGACAGCGCGCTCTTTGTACAATATGGCCGGATGAAGTAATAGAAAATACATATTTTTATTAAATACAGTACTTACGTGTGAAATTAAGCATTTTTCCGATCTCTGACTGTTACTGTATAATTTGTACATCGTCTAAAGACGCAAGGAGACATATTTTTTAATGGAATTTCACAATTTTATCGCGTCTGACTGACGAGAGCCGCGTGTGTTTCCGTGTCGCGAGCCTGTGCCTGACTAATTGAAAGTCGGGCAATTACCTGACTTTCGTCTTGCCATTTTGGAGTGCGCGTAACGTATCTATACTTTTAATATCATTGATACAGAGTGCATTTGAAATCACTCTCCAAATTTTAAGGATGTGTTCAGTCCATGAAACTAAACAACATTCTCTAAGAAACATAGGGTCAAATATGTAAAAAAAAATAACTTTTCATACAAAACAAAGAGATCACGTGATCAGTTTAGTATGGGATGACCAAAATTTTTTGGCGTATTTCGACACATGTTTAATGGAGAAAGTTGTTCAGTTTCATGGACTGAACACATTCTTAAAATTTGGAGAGTGATTACAAATGTACCCTGTATACAGGGTCATTTTGTATTCACCATCCAAATTTTGAGGATGTGTTCAGTCCATGAAACTGAACAACTTTCTCTAAGGAACACATGGTCAAATATGTAAAAAAAATATCGACTATCCATACAAATCAAAGAGATCACGTGATCAATTTAGTATGGGACGACCAACATTTTGTTGCAAAATTCGACACATGTTTCTTAGAGAAAGTTGTTTACAGTGGCGTAACTATAGGGTGGCAGAGCGGGCAAAATGCCACGGGCCCCTGGCCCGAAGGGGCCCCCCGGCTCGAGAGGCCGCCATGACCACAAGAGGAACCCTACCATTTTTTTACAAAATTTAGAAAAAAAAAACTGCCAATAGGGTTCACTATCCTAGCCAAACTGATACAAACGTAAAGAAGAAATAAGAATGCATTGGATGAGAAACAAAAGCTCTCTAATAAATACGTCTGAACAAAAAAGGACTAGGTTAGGTGCGGGACGTAAAAAGTTGAAACATGAATGAAAGTGCACAGATGGTCGGTCAGTGGTCAAATTCCTTTGTTAACATAATGGATAGCCATAATATTTTTTCCAAATCTCTGTAATTCTGTATCCAAAAAGGGTCCATTCATTATGAGTTTCTTGTGAGAATTGGTTGTTTGTGACATTGTTTTTTGGTCGTCGTAGTTTTCGTTTTATATCGTTTATTTTAGTAGTTGAAAAAAGATATCAGTATGTTCTAGAAAGTATTTAAGTGGGAGCGAAAAACGGAAGAGGAGGAAAAAAATTGTTGCCTAAAATCAGTCAATCAATTTATTGACGATAAATCGAGTGAACAGTGCTCAGGAAATGAATAAAGGGGCGCTGAACGTGCTAAAATAGCAGGGAATGACCCTAGTGAATATCCAGATCCTGAAAAAGTAACTATTTTTTTAAATTTATTACAAAAAACTTCAAAACTCTGAAAATAACAGCTTCACAATTGACAAAAACAGCCCCAAAATTAAATACCTGTAAAAAGCAAGAAATAATATTCAAATCGCATATCAATTTAAATAAAACACCGCTATTGGAGTCGGATAGGGCTGGAGCTGGAGGACAACTATTTTTTTAAATATTTCTAAAAGCCACACCCAAATTCATTAGACATGTTTTATTAAAATTTGATATGCGTTTTATGAAGCTGTTTTGTTTTTATTTTCAGGTTTTTGAATGAGGTTTTTTTTATAGCTTTTCTAATTTTAACTTTTTTGTGGTAGGTATGTAAGAGTGTACCTGCTTAAATATTTTTTTAACTTTTAGTACTTATATAATATGTTCAATGGTACAATACAATAACTCAATTACCAAATTCAGGCTGTTTGTTTTTAAGAAATTCCGTTGTGCCTTCGTAGTCCAAGTCTAGTCCAGAACGTCGCAGACCGTTCGCTCGGCTTGTTTTGGTTTGTCATAAATCTACCAATATCTGAATCACTAAGCATATCCTACCAAGGTCCAATTTACCAAGAGAAGAGATGACATAATTCGAATAAAATCAATCAATATAATAAATAGAATCATCTGTAAATCGTTCATAAACAAAGAAATTATGCCTGAAAATCCGTAGAAACTCGTGTAATGGTAAGCTCATGGGCGTACCAAGGAAGGGAGGGAGGAGCAGCTGCCCCCCATGGATTTTGTTTACCTCCAACTACTATTATGCTACGATAAATTTTAAAAATCGTGCACCTGTTCTCAACTGATAAAAAAATCCCGCAGCGCCGCCTATTTTTATTATGGGCACGAGTACAAGATTAGTGGACGAAATTGACAAAAAAAATCGCGCTGCGCGGCCTTTTTCTTACAATAAGCAGGCAGGATTACAAGGTTAGTGGATAAAACGAACTAACTATAAATCACGCTGCGCGGCCGTTTTCTTTTTCTATAGACAGCCCAGACAAGATTAATGGATGAAACTAAAAAAATCGTGCTGCGCGGCCGTTTTCTCCCTCCCAACAACAGCCTCAAAATCCCGACAATTTCAATTTTTCTGCAGATATTTTGAACTTCTGATCTGGGAACCCTACTCGAGAATGTATAGGAAATAAAGCTCATTTAGAAATTACCTATTTTAATTTATGTTTATTTATTTGACTAGGTGCAAATGAAACCCCCCCCCCCGCTCAGAACCTGGGTACGCCCATTGGCGAGCTAAATAATTGTTATCTTTCAGAATTATGAAAAAGCTACTTGCCATATCTATGTAAAAATTGTAAGGAACTACACCTGAACTATGTTCTTTCAGATAAAAAAGGATTATTAAAATCGGTTAACAACTGGCGAAGTTATCGTAAAACATACATAAAAAACCTCCTTTTTTTTAAAGTCGGTTAAAAATGATACTAAAACGTCAAAAATGTTTACATGGGAGGGCCTACAGACCACTTAAGAGAGGGCCCCGGTCGATGAATTTGCCACGGGCCTCAGATAGTATAGTTACGCCACTGGTTGTTTAGTTTCGAGATTAGTTTAGAGGACTGGACACATCCTTAAAATTTGGATGGTAAGTTCAAAATGACCCGATATATAAACATATATACATCATGTATCAAAAAACCCTGTCAGATCCTGAAGCAAGTGATAGTGTTGCTGAAACAGAACAACATTCTCCATGGAACATAGGTCGAAAAACGAAAAAAAATGTTCATACATACAAAATGTATTGGTCAGCTGACCGACTTACTAATAGAAAGGCGTAAAAAATATTGTTTTTACTATGGCGACGGCTACACGAATGGTAAAAACAGTCATCGAGTAAATTTTATTGTTTTATTTTATATGTTACCATTGAGTAAATTTTAACCATGGAAAGTAATTTGTATGGAATGTTCAATATTTTATTTTCCATGGTTAAAATGTACTCTATGGTGATGGATCGCTTCTTTCTCTAAATTTTTTAGTTTATTTTAATAAATATTATTTTGATTTCGACTTTGACTTTTATTGTAAATAAGGTTAGTTGAAACAATTATAATAGGGAAGGCAACTGTCAAAACAGGCGCGGTCGCAGCCCGAAATTTTGGGGGGGGTCACTAATAATAATACCATTTTTTTTCGTAAGTTTTAGAAGCTTTTTCTATGTGACATGTACGATTTTGGGGGGGGGGGGGTCATGTCCCCTGTGACCCCCCCCCTGGGACCGCGCCTGTGTCAAAATGGCACTGCATACGCTTGTTGCAGGAGACCTATGGAAACAAAGGACTTTAACTAGGAAAAATAGTTTTTTTTAGCTTTAATATGATTTAATGTAAATGATCACAGTATTTACCATGCGTGTAGCCGTCGCCTATCACCTGTTTAAGGATCGGACAGGGTTTTTTGATACATGATGTATAATAGTTACTAAATGTACTGAACAGAAGCCCATCTGCGCGAGGACAATCAGATAATAAGCTACTTTCACTGCACGGCAATAAAGTACAACTTCAAATTGCACAGCGCTGCGTGCCTATAAGCGCCTTCGAAGAGCCTCTCTCTCTGTCGCGTCTCAACCGACACATGACATCCCTCGTGCGCTGACTGACTGAGTCAGCCACAAGCAGTAGGCTATTTTATAAGAACGAAATTGTGTTTTGCTTTTGCTCAATAATGGGATTGACTATCAAAAACAATGGTATTGTTGCATCTAGGAATGTAATTTGGTGAGTTTTTGGCACCATTTTGTTGAGTTCGGTTCGGTGTCTATTTTAATTATTTGCAAATTGATTCATAGTGAATATTGTGTCTTAAAATTGGTGCAGTTTTGTGGTACAAGTGTCTACGCAACTGAACAATATGTGGGATAATTGAAATAGGCACGATCTTGGGTTTGTGAAGCTGAGACTTTTATTGTAGTGGTGGCTACCTCGGCAGAACTTACCGAGTAAACTGCCTTGATACACTTAGTGCCAAATGCTCCAAGCGGCATTGGAATGCGATGCACCCGCATTCTAATGTAAACTGAAACAATACCTACCACTAAACTATTCAACACTTGACACTGGCAAAAACTACTTCCAAGGGGAAAGTAGGTTGCCAAAACAAAAATAAGAAGAAGATTTTCCATACAAACAAAAAAAAACATTTTTTTGAAGGGTTTATAATATTTTTCCGTGGTTGTATGCATGGTACACCTTATCTAGCATATTCAGCTTTTTAAGCAAACATCATGTATTTCTTTTATAGATGATATTTATCTAATTTTATTTCAGGTGCAAACTTAGAAGGAAGCAATATGGGTGGTGTAAATTTGAGAGTTGCCACTCTCAAAAATGCAAATCTACAAAACTGTGATCTCAGAGCTGCTGTTTTGGCTGGAGCTGATTTAGAGGTAACATTCGCCACAATAAATTAATCATTGTTTGTTTCCATACACCACACAGTTTAACGAGGTGACATTTAAAAAAAATAGTAACTATTTGCCTCACTACATGGCGTTGATGGAAAGAGAAGGGTCAAAATTAGCTTTTAAAAATAAACGGCCGGCATCTGCCCAAAGGGAAAGCATTTTAGGGTTACATCTGCCTGCCCACCTGAGTACCTACACTTCGAAGCTTAGTAAAAAAACACATTGACACATGCATTTTTTTCGACGCCATCTATCAAGCCCACAGTTTTTGTCATTTTGAAAAGCCCTCATACTTTGAAAACACTAATATTATACTGGGTATCCCAAAACTGTGCCACATGGAAGGAAAGTACCTTAAATATTGAAGATAGAAAATTTTACTGAAAGAAGACTTCATTTTGTTTTTAAAAGGAAATGGAACTGCACACAAAGATTTTTTTTAAATCGTATAGGATTCCATACAAATTGATAGAATCCGTAATAATTAATATTTAAATGTTAAATTTCATGGTCTTCCTTTTGTTTAAGATGCTGTGTTACTTAAGAAAAAATAATCCTTATAAATAACCATTTCGATTGGTATCGTAAAAATTAATAAAAAAAAATCGTTTTTGGTGGGTTCGGTTCCTGGTTAAGGCAGGTGATTTTTCAAAAATCTTTGAATGCAGATCCAATTATTTTTGAAAACAAAATGAAGTCTTCTTTAAGTAAAATTTCCCATCTTCAATGTTTAAGGTACTTTCCCTCCGTGTGGCAAAGTTTTGTGACACTGTTATGTGCCTGTGCCACTACCATCATGCTCTCCACGTCCACACCTCAATTAAAAAAAAACTTAAAAAAATCTGTTCAAAAAATCCGATAGATGGCGGTTTATGAACGTCGAGCCGTAAAGTTAAGCCCCCTTCACACTAAGCAATTTATCGCATGCAATTTTTTTTTTATTTGATCGCAAATTCTGTATGTACCCCTTAGCCTTGGAGATAAACGAGGCGTATTAATGTCTATCGCCGTTTTAACTCCTACGCCGCGTAGGAGTTAAAACGGCGATAGACATTAAGGTGGCTATACCGCCTAAAGTGGTGTTCTCAGAGGTTTTTATTTAATAAGTTGTTAATAGAAAAGGATTTTAATAAAACTTTATGTAGAATTTTTAGGGCCCATAGTCTAGTATTTTTAGAAGGTATCACTTTATTTCCTCGTACTCATAATGTAGAAGTGGATAGCAAATGTGTCTAAAACGGCCACTTTATGCAGTTTTGCTATCTACTTCTAGCAGTGAAGCGACAACGAGGGAATGTAATGATACCATTAAAAAGTACTAGGACCTAAAAATTCCACGTTAAGTTTTAAAAAAAATTGTGTATTCAAATTACAATATCAAATAAAATTCACCGCGAACAACTTTATTGGGCAACTTTGCGACGGCTCGGCTTTCGTAAAACGCCATCTATCGAGATTTTTTGGACAATTTTTTTTTGGTTGCGGAAATCGCCCAATGATTTTCAGATTTTTTTTATTTATTCTTCATTTTTTTTGCAGTGTTGCGACCTCTCCGGCAGCGACCTGCATGAAGCAAACTTGCGGGGCGCCAATCTGAAAGATGCGGCGTTCGAACTGATGCTTACGCCACTACACATGTCTCAAACCATAAGATAATTATGATTGTCAACAAAATAAACTTTAATTTATTCAAATTGAGCTTGTTTTAAATTCCTTTAGGTATAATCGGCAAAATCAGAAGACGGTAATCACTTTTTACTGTAGGCAGCACGGCACTCATAATGATATGACAGTAGTAGTTGAATATTGGGCACTCTAGCCCACTCCGTTCGCTCCGGCTTGCGCCTTCGCTCACTTCGTGAGCTTTAGTGCCCAATATTCAACTACTGATATTTCTGGTCAAGATTTTATATTATAACACATTGAGTTCCAGCCCCGTGGTAAGATTCTTTTACTAAATGTTCTGCCTAACACATTTAGCTGAAGACCCATGGTAAGTATCTTCTGGGAGACCCCAGGGTAAGATTCTCTCACACCAAATGTTCTTCCTAACAAGATTCTATCACTGAATGTTCTGCCTAACACATTCAGTTGAAGCCCTATGGTAAGTAACTTCCCGCAAGCCCATGGTAAGATCATGCACCGAACAGATTCCTAATCAGTGTCGGCTGAGAGAACCTTGGTAAGTATCTCTCTGCGAGCCCGTGGTAAGATCACGCACCGAGCACCAACTAACTGTTCGGCTGGAAGCCCCATGGCAAGTATCTTCCGAGAGACCCATGGTAAGATTCTCTCACTGAATGTTCTGCCTAACACATTCGGTTGAAGCCCCATGGTACGTAACTTCCTGCAAGCCCATGGTAAGATCATGCACCGAATAGACTCCTAACCGATGTCGGCTGAGAGAACCGTGGTAAGTATCTCTCTGCGAGCCCGTGGTAAGATCACGCACCGAGCACCACCTAATTGTTCGGCTGGAAGCCCTATGGTAAGTAACTTCCTGCAAGCCCATGGTAAGATCATGCACCGAACAGACTCCTAACCGGTGTCGGCTGAGAGAACCGTGGTAAGTATCTCTCTGCGAGCTCGTGGTAAGATCACGCACCGAGCACCACCTAACTGTTCAGCTGGAAGCCCCATGGTAAGTAACTTCCTGCAAGCCCATGGTAAGATCATGCACCGAACAAACTCCTAACCGGTGTCGGCTGAGAGAACCGTGGTAAGTATCTCTCTGCGAGCCCGTGATAAGATCACGCACCGAGCACCACCTAACTGTTCGGCTGGAAGCCCATGATATGTAACTTCCTGCAAGCCCATGGTAAGATCATGCACCGAACAGATTCCTAACCGGTGTCGGCTGAGAGAACCATGGTAAGTATCTCTCTGCGAGCCCGTGGTAAGATCACGCACCGAGCACCACCTAACTGTTCGGCTGGAAGCCCCATGGTAAGTAACTCCCTGCAAGCCCATGGTAAGATCATGCACCGAACAGATTCCTAACCGGTGTCGGCTGAGAGAACCGTGGTAAGTATCTCTCTGCGAGCCCGTGATAAGATCACGCACCGACCACCACCTAACTGTTCGGCTGGAAGCCCCATGGTAAGTAACTCCCTGCAAGCCCATGGTAAGATCATGCACCGAACAGATTCCTAACCGGTGTCGGCTGAGAGAACCATGGTAAGTATCTCTCTGCGAGCCCGTGGTAAGATCACGCACCGAGCACCAACTAACTGTTCGGCTGGAAGCCCCATGGTAAGTAACTCCCTGCAAGCCCATGATAAGATCATGCACCGAACAGATTCCTAACCGGTGTCGGCTGAGAGAACCATGGTAAGTATCTCTCTGCGAGCCCGTGGTAAGATCACGCACCGACCTACCTATTCAAACTAAGCTGAGCTAATTATTGAAATAACTACTAAGTGTTACCTTTTGCATAACCATAATTACCTTAGCTGTCACAAACTTATATGTGAATAAATTTGTGGTAGCTGTACCATACCGAGAAAAACGGATACCTCATAACTTACAAAATTACCTCGACCACCACATACTCTTATGTGATGGTCTACATTTTTGGGATAGGATGGATGGGTGGGTGTTAATGTAGATATTTATTGATAAATTATACTTTTTAGTACACGAAATGAAGTGGTTTCTTCTTTAAGCTCATTTTAATAAAGCTGATCAGTGGAATGTCCTGAAAAAAAAATAGATAACAATTTTAGAAATCAGTAGGTAGGAAATATAATTAACTAGCTTCTGCCCGCGACTTCGTTCGCGTGGATGTTAGAGAACCTTCAACCAGGATCTGACCAGTCATTTTTACGTTTCCGGTTCTGGTTCCCGTTCCCGTTCTGTTCCCGTCCGTTCCCGGCCCTTTCCTGTACCGTTCTCGTACCCCTTCCGTTGCCATTCCCGTTCCCGTCCCGTTACCGTCCGGTTCTCGTTCTCGTTCTTGTACTGTTCTCGTCCCGTTCCGTTCCCGTTCCATTCCCGTTTCATTCCCGTTCCGTTCCCGTTCCCATCCAGTTCCCATTCCGTACCGTTCCGTTCTTGTTCCCGTTCCGTACCCATCCCGTACCCCTTCCGGTTCCCATTCCCGTCCCGTCCCGTCCCGTTCCCGTTCCCGTTACCGTCCGGTTTCCGTTCCCACCCCGTCCCATTCCCGTTCCCGTTCCCATCCCGTTCTCGTCCCGTTCCCGTTCCGTTCCGTTCCCGATCCTTTCCCCTCCGTTCCCGTGCCGTTCCTTTACCGTTCCCGTCCCGTTTTCGTTCCCGTTCCATTCCCGTATCGTTACCATTCCATTCCGTTCCGTCTCTTTCCGTTCCCGTTCGCGTCCCGTTCCCGTCCCGTACTCCTTCCGTTCCTTTTCCCGGTACCGTTCCCATCCTGTTCCTGCCCCTTTCTCTTTTCCGTTCCGTTCCCATTTCGTTCCGGCCCGTTCCGTTCCCATCCCGTTCTCGTCCTGTTCCCGTTCCCGTTTCTGTTCCCGTGCCCGTGCCCGTGCCCGTGCCTGTTCGCGTTCCCGTTACCTGGATGTGCATGTCCAGGTACAGGTCCATGATGTGTCATGTCCACCGTGTTGGACTTCAAAATAAATGTCATTTTCGAAATCACCATTCCATGAAACCTCAAGAACGACATCCACATCGATTTTCATGTTTACTTACCCCATTTACACCCTAAGGGATGATTTTCAAAATAACAAAATATGTGTTTGCCTATTTATTTTTAGACATGCTCCTACGAATTTTAAAGTTGTAATGTCTATTTTGAGAGGAGCTCGGTGGCGCAGTGGTTTAGCGCCTGGCCCAGCGATTGCGTAAGTTAAGCAACGTTCGCAAGGGTCGGTCATGGGATGGGTGACCAAAAAATTGTAATATCGCGAACTCCTCCGTGCTTCAGAAGGCACGTTAAGCCGTTGGTCCCGGCTGCATTTGCAGTCGTTAATACCCACCAATCCGCATTGGGCCCGCGTGGTGGGTTATGGCCCGTCCTCCTTATCCACCCATAAGGAAGGCCTGTGCCCCAGCAGTGGGGACATCAGAAATGGCTGATGGACAATGTCTATTTTATATTCTTTTTCCATACATTTGAACCTCATTTTCACCCCTTTAGGGGTTAAATCATGTCCACCGTGTTGGACTTCAAAATAAATCTCATTTTCGTAATCACCATTCCATAAAACCTCAAGAACGACCTCCACATCGATTTTTATGTTTACTCACTCCATTTACCCCCTAAGGGGTTGATTTTCAAAATCACAAAATATATGTTTGCTTATTTATTTTTAGACGTGCTCCTATGAAGTTTAAAGTTATAATGGCCATTTAATATTTTTTTCCATACAAAATTTTCACCCCATTTTCACCCCTTGAGGGTTAAATCATGTCCACCGTGATGGACTTCAAAATAAATGTCATTTTTACAATCGTCATCCCAGAAAACCCCAATAACGACATCCGTATCTATTTTTAGGTTTACTCACCCCATTTACCCCCTAAGGGGTTTATTTTCAAAATCACAAAATATGTTTGCTTATTTATTTTTAGACGTGCTCCTACGAAGTTTAAAGTTGTAATGTCCATTTAATATTATTTTTCCATACAAAATTTGAACGCCATTTTCACCCCTTGAGGGGTCAAATCATGTCCACCGTGTTGGACTTCAAAATAAATGTCATTTTTGAAATCGTCATCCCAGAAAACCCCAATAACGACATCCATATCTATTTTTAGGTTTATTTACCCCTTTTCACCCCCAAATCATCCCCGTAGGGGTTAAAATACTAACAATAACAATATACTTTGCGTTAGATTTTCATCCATAAGCCTAAATAATATATTTAGCAATTTTGACTTCGAAATAAAGGATTTTCTTCATTACACAACTTCATCCCCCTTTTGACCCCTTCGGGGGTAGAATTTTGAAAAACGCTGAGACCCGTATTTATTAATTTTCAATCGTTAGCCTAAACACAAAATTTGACGATCCTATCTTCAAAACTGAGGGACTTTCATACAAACTTTCATCCCTTATTTCATCCCCTTAGGGATGTAATTTTCAAAAATCCTTCCTTAGTGGATGCCTACACTGTATAAGGTATCTGTGTGCAAAATTTCAAGTCTCTAGGTCCAGCGGTTTGGGCTGTGCGTTGATAGATCAGTCAGTCAGTCAGTCAGTCATTCAGTCATTCAGTTTACGATTTTATATATTAAGATATCATTACAAAAACTCACATTTATTGATGTCTTTCCGATCTGGTTTGTTTTCTCATGAGCACATGAGTAGGTAGTGTAGTGAGTTTTTGAAAAGACCTGAAAGATAAAAAACAATCAATTATAAGTTTTATATTGACAAATATTTGTAAGGTAATATGGTAATATTATATTTTGTAATCGTTACAATTTTATCTACGAATAAGTACTATACAATTTTGATGAATATTTTTTATTTTTTTTACAACAGGTATTGTATTACTCGTATTTCCATAAGATAATTTTAATAGGTAGGTAGACTTTACTTTTAAAAATAAAGATAGCATAATAAGATACTTCATAATAAATCAGTTTAGTGATATTCAACAAAAAAAAAAACTACTTATATAATTTTTCGGTTAGTTACTTAGATATGAAATAACTAGAAAATAATATCACTGCAAATAGGTATGTGTACTCACATTACTAATGTCTTTCCAACTTGGTTTTTTGGTATTCTCTTCAGTTTCTCTCCATTTGTAAAGACCTGAAAGATAAAAAAGTAGGTTACTTAATAAGTAGGGCACTTAATAAGTTTTATTTTGCAATAAATCAATATTTGCAAGTTATTTATTAACTTCCTCTCAATTTTGCTGTAAAATATCAAGTGATTAAATTTGAGTGAATACTACTTGTACAAGGGAATTTATTAAACTTTTCAACTAAAATATAGTTTTTAAAAGGGAATTCGTTTAAAGGTACTTACATATTTCTTTCCACTTTCTTTAGATCCACATAATCCATTTTTGGTTTTATGTTAGTCCTTGATCACTACCTATCTAGACCGTGGTTCATGACAAATGGCAGAAGCGTGGGATTCATAGGTGGGAACGAGAAATACAAGTGTGATGGTAAGGGCTGCCACACATGAGTTGAATTGTCACATTTGATTCGATTGAGTTTTATGTTGAACAATAAAGGTAACTCGAAGCAAATAGGTACCATGCAATTTCGACCCCATTCGAGTAGTGTCTTTTTTTTGTGTAGCTTATCCACAAGTTTATATTTAGACTACATTACTATTTATTGTTCACAAAAACTGGATGAACACTTGTTTCGTTCGTACCCAGCCCAGCTGAGTAGAATCGAAGTCGAGCAAACTTTTTTCCCCAAACATTCATCTACATCATATCCAAAATTATTATCCAACAATGTTGATTAATACCATCGCGCTCATGTAACACCCCTAGCATTCAGAACTTGTGCAAGCTTTGCGCGATAGTTCGAATCAACGATTCTCAAAGTGTAACTACTGTGGGTTAAAAACACTAAGCTGTATTGAATAGGTTGTATTAATAATAACAAATATTAGTGTATCCCGAATACGGTAAATTATTTCTAAAATTTATATGAATTCAACTAAATCTTTGATTCACAAAAAGAGACATTATGTTGCTCCTTATTATTATTTAAGCGTTATCAATGTCCTAATCATAAAGTCATACTTTGGAAGAATATTAAGAAATATTGTTTTTTTCATCATTTTTAAATAAAAAGTTGATAATAATAAAGACACATTTTCATGTCGGTTCCAACTTTAACTAGTTCTGACATGACTTTGAGAACCTACGACAACCATGCAACGTAAGCATCCACGCTCACCTTGTGTAGTGGAGCTGATTATATTACAAGTATTATATTAAAATATCATTCAATTGTATGTGAAATAATAAAAATGTCTCAAGACCAAATTTAACTCAAGCAATTTATTTTCAAGTACCGTTTCCCTTTCTATCAATTAAGTCGAGAATTGGTAAACAGATATTGTGAAGTAACGTCGTTATTATCATTTACAAAAAATATTTTCCCAATATAGTAGTTACGTTCGGTTCTGCTTGTTTACCTATTTCTTTTTTTTATGATAATTAAAATCATACTTACTTTTGATTTGAAAATGTAAATTAATCCAGAATTATTGATAAAGCAAATACAAACAAATAAAAAAAATATGGTTCAAGAATGTGCATTCGACAGAAATAGACATAATTCTCTAATAAAATTATGTACCTAATATTTTTTCTACAAAAAAAAATAAAATAAAAGCGATAGTATTTTTGTTTCTGAGGTTAGTTTTATATCTTTGTTTCAATTAAGTTGAATCAAAATTTTACTTAGGCGAATTATTTAATTAACGTTATTATACAGTGTGTTTTTTTTAACAGTGATCAAATTTTGTGGTACGGCTTAGACCATCAAACTGAACAACTTTGTCTATGAGACCAACTTAATCAGATAAAAAAAATCAGCTGTTCCATAGGAAACATCAGTATCTACTCGACTAAAATGTATGAAACAGCTGATTTTTTTGCTCTAATTAAGTTGGTCCCATAGAAAAAGTTGTTCAGTTTGATGGTCTAAGCCACACCACAAAATTTGATCACTGTTCAAAAAACACACTGTATAGTAAATACCCAACTATTCATCAATAAACAATGGTTCTTATTTTTGTAGGAGCCTAAAGAATGTTCTGACATAATATTTTGAAACATAGGTACTTAACCATTAAAAAAAGAACGTTTTGAAATATCCTGTTACAAAAAACAATATAATTGAATTGAGAACCTCCTCCTTTTTTAAAGTCGGTTAATACTTACTAAACTTACGCTTGACCATCTTTTTTGATGAGTAAGTGCTATTTTCTATTTATAAAGCCCTACAAAGCCAGAAATTACACTATTATTTGAGTGCTTTCTTCAATAGCTGGCCAACGGTCTACAAATAAAAAATGTTAGTAAGTATTTTTTATGGATTTATTTTATTTTATTTGTCAATTATTTCATTCAAGATGATTTTTTTACAGGTAAAAAGCCGAATTTTTATCTTGTGTCTAAATAAATAAATATTTTTACAGGTCTGACTCGGAGTTCGAAGCGTCATCAGTGGTGTCTACTGCACCACCACCGCCAAAGAAAGCCACCAAGAAACCGAGCAAGCGCAAGACCTCGGCCACTACGAAGAAGTCGCGAGACTCGACGACGCCGTCGCCGCCACTTGATTTTGCTCGCAGCTCGGCGGCTGCGGGTGCGGGCGGATCCAAACGCAAAGCTTCGCCACCACCAGATTTTATCACAACTCATACTCACAGGTAATAAAATTGGTTCATTCATTGAAGTGTAAAATACTTATTTTATTTTCTTTTTCTAATCAAGTGCAGTCTATATTCACTATTGAAACTTTACTGATTTTTATACACTACTAGCTTCCACCCACGACTTCGTCCGAACGGTCTACAGAATTCATGAGTAAAGAAATCATCCTACGGGAATACACAACAGGGATAAAAATCTAATTTGTAGTTCTAGGCTTTGAACTATTAATTTACCAATTTTTATCTAAATCGGTTTAGTCGTTTTTCGGTCAATCAGTTTACTTTTTAGTTTTCAAACAAAATTTGCTTTTAAAAAGATATTTTTTGTTTAATTTTATAATCTCTTACTATGCCTTTCTGTACCGCGTGTAACATATCTGTACACAATAAATCATGGGTGGGTCATCTGAGAAGTAATTTTCATAAAAATAATAATCATACCATAAAACACAGTGATGGTGTAGAAATCGTAACTTCTGCCTTCCGTAATCGTATTTTAACGTACAAAATAATAGCGACTGATCAAATTCTGTCAGCTTCAGTTGATAATTTCTTTACTGCAATTCGTGATAAGTTAAAATCTCTTTTAGATGAGTACCTTATTAAACACACATGTGTCAAAGTGAATTTTGAATTTTTTGCTACATTTATACAATTTAAAGATAATTCACAATCAGTTAAATCTTTTATCACGAAAAACAAAATCTTGTATTTTAATTATGACTTTGAAAAACTGTTTTTTGAATCAGTTACGAACTTAAAAAAAAGTATCGAGGAATTTGAGCATTGTGATAGCGGATGGTCTTTTTTAAACAATTTATATATTGAGGTTAATCTCAATAAATACCAACCTCTAGGAGGTTCAAGTTTTATCAGTTTACCTAAAGCAATTCAAGCTAAAAAAGCATGTTTAAATATTTTAAACAAGGATCAATATTGTTTTTTATGGTGTGTGACAGCTGCTTTACACCCAGCTAAAAATCACCCAGAAAGGACATCGTCTTATCCAGATTTTCGCGAACTTTTTGACACAAGCGGGATGTCATTTCCTGTTACTTTTCGCGATATAAAAACATTTGAAAAGAATAACTCAAACATAAAGTTTATAATTTATGGATTGAAAAACAATAAAACAATTGTAGGTCCTTTATATAAATCAGAATTTGACAAAAAAAGCAATCAGAAAATTATACATTTACTATTTCTTGAAAATCAAAGTTCCTCTCATTATTGTCTTATTAAAGACTGTTCTAGACTTTTTCGAAGCCAAGTAACGTCTCACCATGGTAAAGTTTATTTTTGTGACTTGTGCTTATTATTTTTTAGTACTTTGGAAGAAGTAGATAATCATTTATGTGGAGGTGTTGCGACTATTCTACCGGATAAGGGTTCAGTAATACAATTTAAAAACTTTGATCGTAAACAAAATATGTCCTTTTGTATTTATGCTGATTTTGAATCAATGCTTCAAACTAATGATGCTAACTGTCATTCTTCTAAAAACACGACTACGTTGCACCGCCACGTGCCTGTAGCGTTTGCCTATTATATCGTTTGTTGCGACAACCCTGAGTATAATCGTTACGTATCATATCGAGGGCCTGATTGTGATAAGCGGTTTGTAGAATCAATTATTGAAGACGTACGTAAAATATATAAAAGAGTTAGCTCAACGGCTCCGATGATTTTTACTAGTGAGGACCAAACTGATTTTAATAAAGCAACTCATTGTCACATTTGTCAGAACTTTGTTTTTTCAGACAAAGTTCGTGATCACTGTCACATTACCGGTCGTTACCGCGGGGCTGCACACCCATATTGTAATTTACAATATAAACGTCCCTCATTTGTTCCCATTTTTTTCCATAACCTAGCTGGTTATGATTGTCACTTATTTATAAAAGCCTTGGCTGAGGTTCCTGGCGACATAAAAATTATACCTAAAACTAAAGAAAACTATATTTCATTTACAAAGTTTGTGCCAGTTTCGAGGAATCAGTTTTATCAACTTCGATTCGTCGATTCATTTAAGTTTTTGGCAACAAGTTTAAGTAAATTATCAGATACTTTAAAGCCGAAAGATTTCAAATACCTAAAAAGTCATTTCCCTAGTCATGACAAATTTCAGTTGCTCACTCGCAAGGGTATTTATCCATATGAATATATGAACTCATGGGAACGGTATCAGGAAAATTGTCTTCCACCCAAAGAAAGTTTTTACAGTTCGCTTAATGATCAACATATATCTGACGATGATTATAAACACGCACAATTAATATGGTCAACATTTAAAATTCCTGACTTAGGAAGTTATACAGATTTATATTTGAAAACAGATGTGTTATTATTGGCAGACATATTTGAAAATTTTAGAAGGACTTGCAAACAACACTATGAGTTGGATCCAGCTTTTTATTTAACTGCGCCTAGTTTAGCATTCGATGCAATGTTATTAAAAACAGGAATTCAATTGGAACTTATTAGCGATTTGTCTATGGTGCGGATGCTACAGAGTGGTATAAGGGGTGGTGTGTGCTTATGTTCGCATAGACATGCTAGAGCAAATAATTCTTACTTACCGGATTACAAACATTCGGAACCTAGTTCCTTTATCGCTTATATCGATTGTAATAATTTATATGGGTTCAGTATGTGTCAATATTTGCCATTTTCAGATTTTCGATTCCTTGATCAAGATGAAATCAGCAAATTGGATATAACTAACGTAGCCACTGATGCAGGTTATGGTTTTATATTAGAAGTAGATCTTGTTTATCCTAATCATTTGCATAATTTACACAATGATCTACCGTTTTGTCCAGAAAAATGTATTCCACCCGGTGGGAAGAATTATAAATTAATTCCGAATTTATATGATAAATTCAATTATGTAATACATTATATTCATTTACAGACTTGTTTAAAACATGGTTTGATTTTAAAGAAAATTCATAGAGTAATCACTTTCAGACAAAGTCCGTATTTAAAACAATACATCGATTTGAATACAGCATTAAGACAAAAAAGCTCTTCAGCTTTTGAGCAAGACTTTTTTAAACTCTTGAATAATAGCGTGTTTGGAAAAACTTTGGAAAATAATGAGAAGAGGGTTAGCGTTCATTTAGTTAATCAGTGGAACGATACTAACAATGTGACAAAAAAAAGAAAATGTGCACAAAAGCTTATCGCTCGTCCTAATTTTCATAGTGCAACAATTTTTACTGATAATTTAGTTGCAGTTCAATTAAACCCTGAACAAATAATCATGGACAAACCAATTTATATTGGTTTTACTGTTTTAGAACTTTCAAAAAGTCACATGTATGATTTTCATTATTCCACAATACAACCTTTTTACAACCATCGATTACAGATGTGTTACACGGATACAGATAGTTTTGTATATCTTATAGAAACAAATGATTTTTATGATGATATAAAAAAATATTTTTTGTCTTATTTTGATACTAGCAATTTTTGTGAAAATAATGAATTTAATTTACCAATACAAAATAAAAAAGTTCCTGGCTTATTCAAAGATGAAATGGGGGGTAAAATCATAAGTGAATTTGTAGGACTTCGTTCAAAATTATATTGCATTAAAACCGAAGACAAGATCATTAAAAAAGCAAAGGGTATTAAGAGAAACATTGTGCGTGATTTTAATGTGTCTGATTATGAAAAAACTCTATATGAGGACGACATTGTTCGTAAGACAAATATTTTATTTAAATCAATAAAACATGAATTATATACATGTGCTGTTAAAAAAATTGCTCTATCTGCTAATGACGATAAGCGTGTCATATCCAAAGATAAAATTTCAACAAAAGCATGGGGGCACACTAGTATCTTCAACTTTTAACATATTTACAAAAAATAATCATATTAAGTTTGTATCTAGATAAGTTTGTACTTTATTTAAAAAACGTGTTTTTGCTTGTTTAATAAACTTATTTGTGTTGTCGATTGTCAATGTAATGTACTTGTAGTTTTGTAATACTTAAAAAAATGTAATGTAAATAGTTACGGTACTAATAAAATTATTTTTACATTTAAATAAAACTTTTAACTTGAAAATTGCTTCGTTTTATTTTGAACTACCTAAATATTTATCAATATTTATGTAATGAAGAAAATGTTATAACAAGTACAAACTTGAATAGTAATCTGAGCAGCTTATGCCTCAATCAAACACGTGTCACCAAAGACAAAAGCTGTCTCTGTGTGCGCACTGTGTTGCTGTAATTTGAGTCCTCTACTTGAATACGATAATATTACAAGTAATAGAATTTATTATTTTGATGAACCTAGCTTTTGTTCATTCTTGTATTGGTAAGCGCTCCGACAGCTTCTAACTACTCGCTCCGAATATCATCAATAAAATTTGTGATTTAAAGATGGTAAGTTAATTGATCTTTAATTATTTTTTCAATAAAATTTATACCCTACATCTGCATCCTATCTCAGTTAATTTATTTTTTTGTTACAGACAACACAACATTCAGATGATGTTTCTACATGTCCCATTTTGGATACTGGAATTTTCATTGATTCCTTTCAACATGCACAAGATCCGCTAGAAGGATTCACTGAGGAATTCTTCAAACCGCAAGCTCACCAAAAATCAAAAACGAAGATTCATGAACGAAAATTGAAGCATAAAAGAAGTCGTAACACGAGTGAGGTTTCGAAAAATTTGATTAAGCAACGTCGTCCACTTCATTCTTTTGTGATAAATAGTGCTCCTCGCCAAGGTCTTCGTTTGATAAAGATTCAAGTGCTGGACTTAGAGAGTGATCAACTAGTGAGTGACTGTATACACGATGATAGTGTCTTGCTAAGTTCGCAGTATGTGGTAAAAGATGTTGGTGATGAAATTATGGAACAGACTGAAAAAATAGTTAGTAATATTTCAAAAAAAATTTGTAACTATAGTTATACTAATTGGTATTAATATAAATAAGCTATGTTGTTTAAATAGTAATAAATTAATTGTAATTTTCTAATTTCTAAGTGTGTAGTTTTAGTTTATTGAATGTAAATTAAATAATTATATTTTTAAGATTGTTTTATCAATATAACAAATATAAAACAAATTATATTTCTAAAAAAAATATGGTAATTGTAACTAGGGAAGTAGTTATATTTTAATGTAATAAAGTTTTGATTCAAGTACAATGTGTTTTTACTCAGTTGGTCCAAAATTAGTTATCATGATTAAAGTGAAATCAAAGACATTATATTTATTAATGATTTATTGAAACATATTTTACAAATTCATATTTCTTATACTAAATTAGAAAAAATCATAGATATAATTATCACAATACCACATCTTAAGACACAATACATTTTTTAATGCACACATTTTTTTATGATGCACGCAATTCCAAACCTTGTTTCCTCTGTCATAGTAATCATTATGTAACTTTAAAAGTTTAGGACAACCCTTTTCACCTAATTCTATTATTTCACATTCTTGACATAACTCTTGAAGCCACATTATTTTATCCAATCCTTTAACTAATACTTTTTTCCCAATTAAATAAGGAACCACAATTCGTTGAAATTCTCGATGATCAATGAATCCTTCACTCCAAGTCATGCCACGGTTTCTTTCCAACCAACGCACTTGCTTTTGTTCTTCATTTGATAAATTTTTAAAAGAACAAGGCGGTTTTATTAAAAATGTTTGAGTATAATCTTTAGTAGCGATTGCAAACTCTTTAACTATAAATTTATTTTTGAAATCTTTGAACCCTTGTAGATCCACGACTATTGTATCGATATTCATGATATTTTTTTTACAATGTTACTTAAAGGTTTGTATTCAAATATGCAATCGTTCAGAATCAAACAGTAAGCAGCGGTCTGATCAGGTATTTCTTGATCGGCTTCGATTTCAACTCGCACGTCAATTGATCCTTTTAACGCTTCGTGTTGACGAGAGCAATCTATGACGAATAAAGGCGCGATTTCTTTGAATTCTTTTATACTCATCAAAGGTTCAGCTCGACGTCCGTGATAAGACTGTTGGAACCTGGCGTATTGCTCGTATATTAATGTATATTTGTTGTCAATGAAACTAATGTTCAGACCTTCATATGGATAATAAGAAGAATTTAGAAAAACTTTTACATCACGTATATGGCAATGGTCGAACTCTGCCATTGACATTGTTGCATTATGTTTACGGTTTGTTTGAAAAGCGATTACAACGAATCGTGGTTTCTCCATCTGTGAAGATGTTTTAATAGACCAAGTATGTTTACGTGTTTTGGGAAGTAATGGATACTCATATAAGTCCCAATTACGAAATGCAACTGTAATCGGCCGATCTTTTTCTAAATGCCTAAGCAAACTAATTCTTTCTCTATCTGAAACTTTAACATGAGGCACTCGCCAAATAATTTTATTTATTGTTATATCTTCCACAACTTCACCAGCATTTAATTTTAAGGCATTGAGATTTGTGTTACTTCTCAAAAGAACTAATTCATGTTTACAGTTCATTATAATTTTTTCATAATCTTCAGCAAAACCCAACACTTTATTGAGTGGTATACAGGTGGAAAATATTCCACTGCCATCAGTAGTTGTGCCTGCTGGAGACCAACCCCAAACTCGTGCGCATTTAGATTCATTATCGTTCAACGACAGATAAGATTTCATAGTGGTTGTAATGCCCGCATTTTTAATTCTATCTATTTCTACTCCATTTATTTCATAACGAATATCTTGAAATAAAAATAATGCGAGGTTATTTACAAAATGCACACTCGTTACTCCTTCTTTTTCTTTCGTATTCTTATACACATTTACTCTGCCCTCAATATACAAACTGCTGAGTGAAGGCAATATGTAGAGGTCTTGCTGATTTATCGGTATCCGTATTTCATCGTTCTTGTTGAAACTTGTTACGTATGGTTTGTACGAATGATATTCAAAACTTTCAATACTGTTATCATACGATGCAGGTTGAGTTACATTTAAAAAATTCATTTTATCAATCCTAGTGACTTCAAAAATTCCTTATTGCTTTTTGTCAATTTCTTTATTGATCGAAATGGTGCTCCCTTATGAGATGATCTTTTAGAACTGACTTGAGTTTGTGTAATATGTAGGCTTTTATTGAAATTCAACATGTCTTTTTAAAGTGTAAGTATAGCTGTACTTCTTCACCACGTAAATTAATTTGATTATTATCAGCGTCTAATAATCTTATATTGATAGCACTTATTGAACTTTGATTAACGGGAAAATAAATTAAATTTTTAGGTATTTCAATGATTCTATAACCAGGTGGTACGTTTGGCACGAATTCATAAATTATATGGCTTGCTTTTCCATTCACAAATGATCCACTGATTACATCGCATTCGATGCGCACGATAGTTGTTGATAAAATGCTAACAGGATATCTAGACTCTGTATTTATATTAGCCTTTATTGTTTCCATACCAAAACCCAAAATTTTACCAAGTGAGTCATTTTTATTGAAGTGAACTTCTTCTGAACAAAAAATACTTGTTTTTAATGTGTTGTTGTTTGCACTCAATCTCAATGCAATATTTTTGATATTGCTCTTAAGATAATCACAAATATCTTGAAGTTCATAAGATCCTTCTGGTATTTTTATAATGCCATCTTTACCATAATAAAATTTATTGTTTCTTTCATCTATATTAGGGATGGAATTAAAAGTTGAAAAATATAACAAACCACACTCATACTCTCCTTCTAATTGTATTATAGGAGAGTAGTTTGTTATTAAAGACGCTCCTCTGCCAGTTATAGACACAGTGAAAGACATGTTTATACTGATAAAGTTTATTATATTACTCTTAATATAAATGTTGTTTCCAATAGTTCCTTAAAAAATTTAAACACAGATGGCCACAAATTATAGTACCAAACTTCTGATACCGCACATAATTGTAAGTTATTGACATATTCCTTAAATAATTTATTAATTCTAATGGAGGTCTTAAATCACCAAAACTATCAAAATATTCACAGTAGTCATTTTGTTTAACATAGGCTACCCAATGTGTTCCTGGATTTTCAGAACTATCTAAATTTAATATAGCACACTCTATTTTTCTTGGTTTTGAAGGGAGTGAATCTCTCATAAATACTCCTCGAAAATAAGGGATGTCAGCTGCATGCTTTAAAATGTCTAGATTTGTAAGGGGACGTCTGGGTAGCCCTTTGTTTAGTTTTTTGAAGGATTCAAGTATAATCCAGTTCCTCTTTTAAGAGGCTTAATATACATCCCTTTTCCAAGAGCAACAGCTTCCATTGCCTTGTTATGGCGTATAGATTCTTGTAGGTTTTTCTGAGCAACCTTGGAATCATTAACAGCTTTTGCTATGCCTGCGGCACCACCAGCAAGTGAACCGAGGGCTGACAAACCAGCAAAAATTGGAATGAGGGGTAAAAAGCCTCCAGTTTTTGGAATAGGAATAAATCGTGGTAAGCGTATTCCTTTTTTGTTTTTAAATAGTTTTTTTGCAGCAGCATATGCGAAGTTTATAGCTGTGCGATTATCTTTAGATTTTAACTTCTTTATTTGAGATTGTAATTTTTTCACAATTGACATAAAGGGACGTATTCCGGAACCAGCTTTAAGTTTTGCTTTCATTGCATTTTTTACTATCCATGACGCAATCTTTTCGCCTTTCCCCGCATCGCTCGACTTTAGTCTTCTCTTAGCCATATTCAAGAGTTCTAAATCAGCTTTATGTCGAACGCTCAAGTCTTTGTTATTGTAAGCAATGTCGTGGTACATACAAGCTTCATCTAATTTATTTATACCACGATCACCTCTCAGTAATCGCTTCTGAAGTTTAGTACCAGGACCACAAAATTGATAACCAGGGATATGTAGCTCAATTGGTAAATTATTAATAAAGTTATTTAAAATACCTCTACCCTTCTTCATGGATATTTTTTAAATGAATAATTTTCACCCAACACACAATTTATATTACAAAAGTAATGCACTCTTATCCACCCAACTGTTTTCTTCCTCGCTGAGTCCTAGCCACTTCACAAAAAGCTTATTACCTTTTCTTTTAATAACTTTTTCAATGAGATAAAGATCAGGAAATTTCGTTCTTTGCAACTCGTGTTCGTAGAATGAGCCTAAAATTAATTGTTTATGTTTATCTTCTAAAATATACGTAGGTGGATTTGTATCGTTTACCTTAACTATATTAAATATTTCCGTCGACCAATTAGGTGTATAGCCTTTATAAAAATCACCCTTAAATTTGCTTATACGAACACTGTCGTTAATACAAAACTTAGGTTGTTTATTTGCACTAGATATCCGTGTTTGCATAATGTTAGATCTAACAACCATCTGGTTTACTTTATTTACATCAACAGGTTTGTATTTAGTAATACGATGAGTAGTGTTATTATATTTTTCTACAACTGAATTTAAATTGGGTCCAAGCCATTGGTAACAACCATATAAACTAAAGAGTTTATAAAGGTGACATTTGATTGTACGAATAACTCGTTCTACAATAGCAGCTTTTTTGACAGAGTGGGTGGAATAGTGATTTATATTATACTTTCTTAACAATTTTTTAAAAACTTCATTATAAAATTCTTTGCCAAGGTCAGTTTGTAAATTTAAAGGTTTTCTTGATGAACAAGATAATATCTCATGCATTGCTTTGGTAACACTATTTTTGTCTTTTGATTTTATGGGCTTTACCCATACGTATTTTGATAGCGTATCGATTACAACCAAAACGTATTTGTATCCTTTGTTAAAATATGAATATTTTTGAAAATCCATAAGGTCAGCTTGCCATAAATCATCCATTCCTTTTATGATAGTTCTTCGACGAGGAAAATTCCTTCTTGCTGCCTTGTGAATTTCATCAACTATGTCTCTTTTACTCATTTTTGATTTAATTTAAGTTTAATTAAATTATCTACTTCTGCTTTTGAATAAAATAACTTTGTTAAACGGTCCGTTGTTATATTTTCTAAATTTTTTAAGTACAGTTTTATATCACTCTGAATTTTTTTTATTTCATTTCTTAATTCTTGAACAGTTTTATCCACATAAGCTTTGTTCACTGCTTCATCGTCTTCGTTTGGTGATGAAACACCTTTTAATTTAGACAATTTCAAATCGTAGTGACCCGTTTCCGATTTCACTAACGTATCGTTAAAAGTAGCAACGAATTCTGATAACCGTAAACGTTTATGAACGTGATGACCAAACTTGTCTATATTCATCGCTGTCTAGATGAGTCGACCACTGAAAATGTACTGCGTAATTTTCCTGATGGAAGCTCTTTAAATTCTACAGTAGTTATGAGACCAGCTTCATACAATTCTTCAACAATAGCAATGATTTCGTTATTTACCCCAGTGTTGCCCGCTGCCCATGATGCTAATAGTAATTTTAATCGTTCTACTAACTCGTTTGGGTCATCCCAGTAAACATAATCAGTATTTTCTTTTACTTCTTTCAAAAGTGGAATGCCCTTTCCTTTTGGAATACTCTCCAGGCTTGTGGTAGCATTTCGACAGAACTTGAACAAAGGCTTAATAACATTAGTGTATTTGAATCCCTTGTTGCTGTTTATTGGTTTTGATGACTCAAAGTTACGTCGATGTGCATTGGTTTCTATTAAAAGCAATTTATAATCTTGTAAATCACCGTCCGTGACCGCAGTCAAATTGGGTCTCTTTTTAAACAATAGTTCTTTTAAACCTGTAGTTTTTTCCAAAGTCTTTGTTCCAATTCTCAAGAATTTGCCATCGTCAAAAACGCGGGTTTTGCCAAGCAATAATTTTCCACGTTCATTTCTAACTCCAAATGGTATGTTAACAATTACTTCAGATGATGTAGACCACGACGATGATTGGTTTTTAACACTTGGTGAAGAGGGAAATGATTTAAAAGATCCATCGCTCACGTTTAGTTTATCAGACGGTGGTACGACAAGAGTTTTGTTGTAACTATTATCTAACTCGCTATCGGAATTATCTTCCTCTTCATTGATATATTCATTAAAATCTTCCTCAGAAGTACATGTCGTAAGATTGTCATCATTCTTAGTTTTTTTCATCAACGGTTCATGATTCTCTTCCTTGAGATGCTTATCTTCATTTTTATTTGCTAACAAGGTAAGAGGATCTACAATGGGCTTAAATATTGTTTCCAGTGCCATACTATTTGCATTCTTTATATCTTTTATCTTTTCAACTTTTCTTTTAACAGCTGCTGCGGATTTAACAATTTGTTCTTTGAGTTTTTTTTCCATTTTTAAAACGATTCGCTCGCTCTCAAGTCTCAAATCAAAATGATTCATATGCCATTAGACATCTTATTTTGTATGTTAATCCACTACAACAAATGTGTCAAATGTGGACCTGTAGCATCCATTGTTTTTCTCACAGTCCTTATTAATTACAAGATAGCTGAAGGGTTTCTTCCAAACAGTGGAACATAGTTCACGAAATTGAGACCATGACATATCAGACCCTACATGCTCATCATATACATGTTTCAAATTAATGTCATCTTGCTTAAATAATATTAATAGATTTGAATTGTCCCTTACTAATTGCTTAGGGATTTTTGTGTAAGTTTGATTAATATAAAAACAATCAATGTTCTTATGACGCCCCATTGCAAAATAATCTCTTACGTTGTTTTGATTTTCACAAGCAACATCATCAAAAATTATAATAGAATCTGACAAAGCTTCATGTGGACTCAAGATTTCACTGTTGTGATTGTATTTATGCAACGATGTACCAGGAACCATGTCTAACACTTTTTCCAAATATAAGTATTTAGCTTGGTATAAAGATTTTGAATAAACATACAGATTTCTAAAACGCAGACCATCTTTGTGTAACAATAAACTGATAACTAAATTTGTCTTTCCACAGTTTGATGGACCACAGACAATGCAGCGTATAGTGTTTGGTAATAAGTTACCATGTCGTTTAGCTACATTTGAAGGTGGGGGACATATACAGTCTAATTTTAATGATTCTTTTTGTTTTATGAATTTCATGTCAACGTTTGAATCTAACCGTAATGTTTCATGCATCTTATGAAAATGAGCATAATGTGACAGGTCATTACATTTAAATAATCTCTTGTCTCATGTATCATTTACGCTACGCTTTGCTCGCTTTGTGAGCTAGAATACCCAATAGTAGTTGAATATTGGGCAATCTAGCTCATGAAGTGAGCGAAGGCGCAAGCCGGAGCGAACGGAGTGGGCTAGAGTGCCCAATATACAACTACTGACAGTTTAGGTCCGGGGCTCAAACTACGTTGGTCATTAGCATGACTGTGGGGTGGCACGTAGATGTAGGACTGTATTTAATGAAAACTCACTGGTATGCTTGACTGAAGGCAGGGTTTTATTTTGGAAGCAAAGACACATACAAACTTGTATATTTCAACTCAAAATACTTATAAAAGTATGGAACACGAACCACACACAACGGTGTCCGGATATAAAGAGAAGGCGGGAAGCGCCCCTCCAAAAGAAGCAGTGATGTACAATAATAATAGTGTTGGGTAACATGCCAACATGCTGCGGCCTCACAAAATTTATCTCTACGTTAAACAAGACACTATTTTCTTTTATTACACTGCATTACAAGAAGTTAACAATTTAAGCTACAAGTAAACATTGTGGTTTTCAAATATCAAGTAAGTACTAAAGCAAAACTATTTGTATAAGAGCAGTTAAGGCTTAGTGTTGAAACTTTCATTTAGTTAAGATACATAACTAAATTGTTGCAGTAATTTGTGATATTACATAGTTATTTATTGTTTTAATTGTTGTTTCATTTGCTACCTTACATATAGGAAAATACTTAATCATCTATAGGTAATACGCTAATCTTTAAAATAGAGCGGACATGACACCTGCCATTGGCAGCCCTAACTTCCACAGCTCTTACGAGGCCATCGTGACCTGGAAATATTTCAGTTATTCTAGCCATGGGCCATGACAATGGTGGTGTATTGTCCTCTCTTAGAATAACAAGAGCACCAATTTTTACATTAGGTGATACATTTAACCATTTAGGTCGATTTTGTAAGACATTTAAATAATGCTTGTACCACATTTTCCAAAACGACTGTTTGATCTGAGTACACAATTGCCAGAACTTTAATCTATTTTGTGGTACATTAGTTACATCTCTTTCTGGATACATATAGTAATGGCATTTCCAATTAAAAAATGTCCAGGAGTTAAATAGCTAAAATCATTTACATCAGATGTTGACAAAGGTAAAAGTGGTCTAGAGTTTAAAATACATTCAATTTCTGTCAAAATTGTATTAAATTGTTCATAAGTTAACAATTGATTCTGTAAGACTCTTTTTAGGGTTCCGTAGCCTAAATGGCAAAAAACGGAACCCTTATAGATTCGTCATGTCTGTCTGTCTGTCTGTCCGTATGTCACAGCCACTTTATTCCGAAAGTATTAAGACTACACAGTTGAAACTTGGTAGGTAGATGTATTCTGTTAAGAAAAATAAAAGATTAAAGATCTCCCCATACATGGAACTGAAACTGAAAAATTTTTTTTCTTCAAACCAACACGTGTTGGGTGTCTATAGATAGGTCTTTAAAAATGACATTGAGGTTCCTAAGACAACTTTTTCTCAAAGTTAATTGTTTGAAAGATATTCACCGCCAAAGTGGTAAAATGTGTGTCCCCCCCCTTTAACTTTTGAAATAAGAGAGTGAAAAATCTAAAAAAAATATATGTTGTAGATCTTAATCAACACTTTCAACCAAAATTGGTTTGAATAAGATATAGTTATTAGTTTTTGAGATATAGCACATTTTCCAAAACCGCAAATATGACTTTGTCATTCATACCAACACTGTGAAAAACAAAGTTATTTTTGCAAACGAAAAATGATAGGTGGTATTAAATATGGTATGGTATAAGGTAACTACGGAACCCTATGGCGCGTGGCCCGACACGCACTTGGCCGGTTTTTATATAATATATTTGGTACTTTTAACTGCAGCGTCCCACAGTCCACCAAAGGTAGGAGAATAAGAAAAAAGCTGAATATGCTAGATAAGGTACCATGCATACAGCCACGGAAAAATATTATAAACCCTTCAAAAAAATGTTTTTTTTTGTTTGTATGGAAAATCTTCTTCCTATTTTTGTTGTGGCAATCTACTTTCCCCTTGGAAGTAGTTTTTGCCAGTGTCAAGTGTTGAATAGTTTAGTGGTAGGTATTGTTTCAGTTTACATTAGAATGCGGGTGCATCGCATTCCAATGCCGCTTGGAGTATTTGGCACTAAGTGTATCAAGGCAGTTTACTCGGTAAGTTCTGGCGAGGTAGCCACCACTACAATAAAAGTCTCAGCTTCACAAACCCAAGATCGTGCCTATTTCAATTATCCCACATATTGTTCAGTTGCGTGCCCCATACATGAATTTAGTACTATAAACCGGATTGAGTGCTTCGCCCCAAAACGAGCCGACAGAGAGGTCAAGTAGATGTATGTGTCCTTTTCTTCATTAGGGTGACCAAACCGTATGGTTGGCCGGAGACATACATAATACTTTAAACTGTTTAATATAACCTTAAATACCTAGGTAGTTCTTTATTTATAATTAACACTTTTTACCGCGTTTTTATTAGGTTGCTTGCTCGTTTGTTTGTTTGAGCACAAATTTTGCAAACGATTTTATACTAAATTCCCGATGAGCTAGTGACTTGAAACTTTGAACACAGGTCAGAAATGGAAGGAAATGCAAAATTACAGTGTCATTGAGCTGATCTGATGATGGAGCCGGAAGAACGCCACAGGAACTCTATGATGAATGAAACTATACAACCCAATCGTGTTTGGGCTTGTTAGAATTGTCTTGACAAGTACTCTGACGGGAGACGAGGTTCAGGGTCGGATGATGAAGTCTGGAGGCCATGCCATAGGAACTCAATATTTAAATACATGCAACCCCATCGAGTTTGGGCTCGTTTGAATCGTCTTGACGAGTGCTCTGATAGGTGGTGGTATATTTTTAGTTTAGCTCGTTAAATAAAAAACAGAAAATAATTATTTATTAAAAAAATATTTTTTAAGAACAAGTTATTTATCACGTTTTTATTAAGTTGCTTTTTTGTTTTTATTTTTTAAATATGGTAATTCAACCAATAAACCAGCGAAACATTCCTAAAAATCTAGTTTATTCAATTCAAGTTCAAGTGTAAATAATTACGCAACTTTAAAGTTTATTCCAATTTTTTAAAAAACAAATGAATGTTGGAAAAACAAGTAAAAGTAGGAAAACATTTTCTAGTGATCTGTAGTTAAAAAAAGATGCAAACGATTTTCTACTTTATTGACGTTTGAAATTCGATTGCTTTTTCCCATAATTATACTTGTTCATTTACTTTGCTGTTTCATTAAAAACTGTTATTTTGGTAAATATGGCAATAAGGTTTAAAATACTTGCACCAAATTCTTTACTTGTCAAGATAATAAAATGGGTGCAAGAGATTTACGACGGCACAATGTTAAAAATATAAAAAACCAAGATGGCGGCCAACTATATTGTTCGTGGGCCGATTTTGATGAAACTCCATTGCGAGTGCGTTGTTATTTTTGGACAAAATAGTTCCAAAAACCGAGTTTCATCGAAATCAGCCCAAAAACAAAAAAGTTTTTTAAAAATTGCGTTGTTATTTTCTTGTCAAAATAGTTCCAAAAACCGAGTTTCATCTAAATCGGCCCAATAACAAAAAAGTTAGCCGCCATCTTGGATTTTAGTTTTTTAAAAATTGCTTTGCTATTTTCTTTTCAAAATAGTTCCAAACACCGAGTTTCATCGAAATGGGCGCACAAACATGAATTTGATTATTATTATTAATTTTACCGTCTCGCCTGCGACCTCTAGCCATTTCAATAGAACAATTTCGTTTTTTTGGAAATCTGAAATGGTGCAGTATTTATGGTCACACTAGTTTTGTAAAGTAACATTTATAACTTTAGATTGAAATTCTTAAATTGAAATTCGGCGCCAAGGTCAAAATCGGAGTTGCCAGGATTGTTATTTCTATTTATTACCACCTCACCGATGATAGCTGATTAGCATTATTGTAGATATCTAATTAAATCAAAAGAGTAAGTTCTGTTTTAAATTACAATTATTATGTGTCATTCTAAATTAATATTTAAATAGTATATATTCGACTTCCCTCCCACTCCAAATCCTTAATTTTGATACACTACTTGATTGGTAACGTACATATTTTTGGTCCTACTATCGTGGTATTATTGTTTAGTAATGGCAATTGTGCGAACGAGACACCGACCTCCACCAGCACGCGTAGCATGACCAACATCGAGATAGGATTCGACTCAGAGAACAATGGCTTGTCTACACCGAAATGTCACTTTTGTCGGGTTGAGATCGAGATACTCATGCTCGCATTTACAACTAGTAGACTCGTATTGTTCTTTGTCGTGGCCTAATGTCAAAAGTCGACAAACATGAGCTTTTCTCTTCAACTGACATTAATTTGACAGTTGAATCAGAGAAACTTGTCTACCACCGTTTGAGTAGTCGAGAAGGTCGAGAGAGAATCACAGACTAATAAGAAGATTCGAAATAGTTTTCTACGTATTTTATTTTATATGAAACTAAATTTCGCAATAAAAATAAATCTAAATTATCCGTGCTTATATCTTATTCCTTAAAAACTTAAAATTAAAATTATTTTCATACGTTGATTTCAATATTTCGTAATTTTCTCGTCATTTTACACAGATTACTAAATTAACAATTTCGTTAGTAGTCTGTGTTATCTTTTCAAAAATACTCTCAATAAAAGAAAGGCAAACGAATTTATATCCATACAGCTATATTTAATTAGTTTTAAGAGTTTAGCGTTATGAAATCTATAGAAAGGAACGGTGCCTTATGAGAAATAAAGTAATTATTTTCTACTGGCAATATTATTCTTCTCGAGCTCGAGAGAGCTTGTCTACGGAAGAGAACGCTTTCTTGAGTGCCTCTTTATCTTAGAACATATAAAAAAAATGAGAATCATGTTTAAACTAAATTATTTCGGATCATTTTAGATAATTTTGACGTTTATTGGTGTTGAAATAAAAAGATTACCTTTAAAATTCACTTTTTTTATTAAGAGACATTAAAAGGTTTCGAAATTCTGAGAACGAGTCCAACCTGTCTGTCAAACTGTGCTCAGCAATCGAGAAGGTCGAGACGACAAGTCTTCGTAGACAAGAGTCCCGTGTGCTCATGCTACGCGTGCTGGTGTTGTCTCATTCACACAGTAGTGCCTTAGTCAATGTCGTCGATAGAATTTCAACTCTATGACGAACGCAATAAAGTTGAATTTCTTTTAAACGATAAGTGAAATTTTTTGTAGAGTATTCACTCCCTATATTAACCTCCTTGGCCCCACATGACGTCCGATAAAGTTCCCGGCAAGATTATGTTCTTCTTCTTCTTCTTTTTTGATTATGGCAATTCACTCCTCTTCACGTCAGGGTGTAATTCCCCAACAAAGAATACTTCTGCCAGTTTCGGTATAGGAGGGGAAGGATGGGTTTGGAGTTGGGCGTAGGTCGTACTCACGTAAATAAATTTAATATAGTTGGGTGAATATGGAATAGGTAGGTTGGATTATAAATATATATTATGGTAGGATAAAAATTTAATTAGACATATTACATAAACTTTATTAGATAAGGATAGAATAGAGGATAATTTATAAGGAAGAGGAGCTTTATATTTTAAAAGGATATTCATAAAAGGACAAAGAATAATAGAGTGGGCACTGGAATAGGATATGTCAAATATTACCGTCATCAAGTCCGCATTCACAAAGCGAGGAGTCTCGAACGCGTAGTTTAGCAAGATGGGATGGGGAACAGCAATGACCAAAACGTAGACGGGAAAGAGTGGATGTTAACTTTTTGTCTAAGCGGAGTTTTGAAAACCAGGGTTTCAGTGTTATTGAATTTAAGAGATGATCATTCTGGTGCCAGTCCAATGGCACAATGATCATGTAATCTCCCTCTATGTCCCTCCCAAGGAGGTTTATATAGGGAGTGAGTACTATGCAAAAATTCTCACTATTCGTTTAAAAGAAATTCAACTTTATTGCCTTTGTCATAGAGTTGAAATTCTATCGATGACATTGACTGAAGACTCTACTGTGTGAATGAAACAACACTAGGTGGAGGTCGGTGTCTCGTTCACACAATTGCCATTACTAAACAATAATACCACGATAGTAGGAAAAAAATGTACAGTGGAGCGTCGATTATCCGAACGTCGCTCAACCGAACGACCGCTTATCCGAACGTAGTAACGCGCGGGTCAATGCTAACCTCCCACCACGCGGGTCTCGCGCGCGCCGCTCGCGCTTCAGTTTTCGCCCACTTGTCGCGACTTGTTCACTTGTTACTGTACTCGTATGTCACTTAAGATGTGCACGCGTCATTAAAGATATTCATAAATGTAAATAATATGGTTTTCATTTACCTGTACGTAAATTTGTATGGCTGAATCAATATATGTACATACATACATACATTAGTTCGATTATCCGAAAATACCGGTTTTCCGAACACCCACGTCCCCCAATTAGTTCGGATAATCGACGCTCTACTGTACGTTAACAATCACGTAGTGTATCAAAGTTAAGGATTCGGAGTGGAATATTGAAAATATACTACTTTAATATTAATTTAGAATAACACATAGTAATTGTAAAATAAAAACTGAACTTACTCTTTTGATTTAATTAGATTTCTACAATAATGCTAATCAGCATTATTATAGTTGTATAAATCTAAGTGTCAATCCTGGCAACTCCGCTCCGATTTTGACTTTGGCGCGGAATTTCAATTTTAGAATTTCAATATTCAGGAAATATTCCTTTACAAAACTAGGGTGACCATAAATACTACACCATTTCAGATTTCCCAAAAACGAAATTGTTCTATCAATGGGGAAGGCAACTGTCAAAATGGCGCTGCGTACGCTTGTTCCACGAGAGCTATGAAAACAATGGACTTTACATAAAAATATAGTTTATTTAGCTTTAAAATGATTAAATTCTGTGTAATAGGCTTTAAAAATGTTGACACTTACACATTTCCGAAAAATCTGGACATAGAAAAAATGGATAAATTCTGTGAGAATAAAAACGTCTTAATTTGGCTTTCAATTCCGGCATTTGCATTGTAGAATTGTCTTTTATATCCATTTTGGGTCAATGGGTCCTTTTCGGTAAAAAAAATACCGCGAAATAAATACATATTTTCTCATACATCTTGTTCTGAATGTCTACTGTCTTAGGAACAAGCGTACGCAGCGACATCTGGAAGTCGCAGGCGAAGGGTAAAGTTAATATTAATAATCAAATTCATGTTTATGCGCCGTCCTCGATGAAACTCGGTTTACAGTACTATTTCGACAAGAAAATAATAACGCAGTGTTGAAAATATTAAAAAATCCAAGATGGCGGCCAACTTTTAAGTTTTTTGTAGGCCGATTTTGATTTAATTCGGTTTTTGGTACTATTTTTAAAAGAAAAGAACAACGCATTTTTAAAATATTAAAAAATTCAAGATGGCGGCCAACTTTTTTGTTTATGGGCCGATTTCGATGAAACTCGGTTTTTGGCACTATTTTGATAAGAAAATGACAACGCACTTTTAAAATATTAAAATAATTCAAGATGGCGGCCAACTTTTTTGTTTATGGGCCGATTTCGATGAAACTCGGTTTTTGGCACTATTTTGATAAGAAAACAACAACGCATTTTTTAATATTAAAAAATTCAAGATGGCGGCCGACTTTTTTGTTTGTGGGCCGATTTCGATGAAACTCGGTTTTTGGCACTATTTTGACAAAACAATAACAACGCAATGTTAAAAAAATTTAAAAATCCAAGATGGCGGCCAAATTTTTTGTTTTTGGGCCGATTTACGATTTACTTATTGCTATTAAAACTGATAAGTTTCTTGCGCCCGTTCTTCTTGTCAGTTAAAAAAGTCTTGAATGGGTGGTAGGAAAATATAGACGATTCAAAAGTACTTAATAATTAAGTTTATTTAAATAAAGCTATTTTTGACTTTGACTTTGATTTCAATGAAACTCGGTTTTTGGTACTATTTTGATAAGAAAATAATAACGCTATTTTAAAATATTAAAAAATCCAAGATGGCGGCTAAATTTTTTGTTTGTGGGCCGATTTTGATGAATTTGGTTTTTGGTACTATTTTGAGAAGAAAATAAACACAATTTTCTAAATATTAAAAAATTCAAGATGGCGGCCAACTTTTTTGTTTATGGGCTGATTTCGATGAAACTCGGTTTTTAGCACTATTTTGACAAAACAATAACAACGCAATGTTAAAAATATTAAAAATCCAAGATGGCGGCCAAATTTTTTGTTTTTGGGCCGATTTACGATTTACTTATTGCTATTAAAACTGATGAGTTTCTTGCGCCCGTTCTTCTTGTCAGTTAAAAAAGTCTTGAACGGGTGGTAGGAAAATATAGACGATTCAAAAGTACTTAATAATTAAGTTTATTTGAATAAAGCTATTTTTGACTTTGACTTTGATTTCAATGAAACTCGGTTTTTGGTACTATTTTGATAAGAAAATAATAACGCTATGTTAAAATATTAAAAAATCCAAGATGGCGGCTAAATTTTTTGTTTGTGGGCCGATTTCGATGAATTTGGTTTTTGGTACTATTTTGAAAAGACAATAAACACAATTTTCTAAATATTAAAAAATTCAAGATGGCGGCCAACTTTTTTGTTTATGGGCTGATTTCGATGAAACTCGGTTTTTAGCACTATTTTGCTAAGAAAACAACAACGCATATTTTAAATATTATAAAATTCAAGATGGCAGCCAACTTTTTTGTTTTTGGGCCGATTTCGATAAAACTCGGTTTTTGGCACTATTTTGACAAGACAATAACAACGCAACGCAATGTTAAAATATTAAAAATCCAAGATGGCGGCCAACTTTTTTGTTTTTAGGCCGATTTCAATGAAACTCGGTTTTTGGCACTATTTTGATAAGAAAATAACAACGCAATTTTTTGAATATTAAAAAATTCAAGATGGCAGCCAACTTTTTTGTTTGTGGACCGATTTTGATGAAACACGGTTTTTTGTACTATTTGCACATGAAAACAACAACGCGATGTTGAAAATATTAAAATGTCTAAGATGGTTGCCAACTTTTTTGTTTGTCGGCGCCGATTTCAATGAAACTCGGGTTTTGATACTATTTTGTCAAGAAAACAGCAACACAATGTTAAAAGTATTAAAATCCAAGGTGGCGGCCAAATTCTTTTCTTGTTCTTCTTTTTTTTCAACCCAGTAATATTAAAATCAACCCAAAAACAAAATTTGCAGGTATTTTGACCTTTTGTCATTGTTTACGTTGCCTATTACCATATTTACCATATTTATAAATCAAAACAAAAAAAAACTTAATAAAAACGCGATAAATAACTTGTTCACTTCTCAAGCTTACGCGCTCACTAGACATGAAATAAAACACTTTTTAACGGATACTAGCGCGGTTTTATTGAAACGTCGGGAAAACCAAAAATCAAACCAAATACCAACTAAATACCAAAGTACATTCAATAAAACCGCGCTAGTATCCGTTAAAAAGTGTTTTATTTCAAATAACTTGTTTTTATAATAAAATATTTTTTTAAATAAATAATTAGTTTCTGCTTTTTAGTTAACGAGCTAAACTGAAAATATACCACCTCCTATCAGAGCTCTTGTCAAGAGGAATCAAACGAGCTCAAACTCAATGGGGTTGCATGGTTTTATTACAGAATTCCAGTGACCTTCTTTCGGCTTCATCATCAAACCCAGGAAACTATTTCCTATCAGAGTACTCGTTAAGACCATTCAAACAAGCCCAAACTCGATGGGGTTGCATGATTTTATTACAAAGTTCCAATGGCCTTCTTCCGGCTCCTTTATCAGCCCCTTGGATATTTTTCCCCAACAGAGTACTTGCCAAGACGATTCTAACGAACCCAAACACGATGGGTTGTATGGTTTCATCATAGTGTTCCTGTGGCGTTCTTCCGGCTCCATCGTCAGATCAGCTCAATGATACCATAATATTACATTACCTTCTAGTTCTGTGTTCAAAGTTTCAAGTCTCTAGTTCATTGGGAAGTTAGTATAAAATCATTTGCAAAATTTGTGCTCAAACAAGCAAACGTAAACACAAACAAACGAGCAAGCAACCCTATAAAAACGTGGCAAAAGTATTAATTGTAAATATAGAACTACCTTAGTACATATTAGTACATAAGTTTATATTAAACAGTTTAAAGTAAAAAGTATGTCTCCGGCCAACTATACGGTTTGGTCACCCTAATGAAGAAAAGGACACATACATCTACTTGACCTCTCTGTCGGCTCGTTTTGGGGCGAAGAGCTCAATCTGGTTTATACCGAAGGGATGTGCTACATCTATGGTCCCTCCCCAACTTTCTTTGTTAAGATAGACTTTCGATCATATATGATCGAAGCTTCAGATTAATAATATAATAATAATTAATTTCAGCCTTTCCTTCCAAAAATCGGCCCTTTTCAACAAAGCTTGGCTTTTTTTTTATTTATGAGGTGGCAACACTACGCATTTGTTTTTTATTCGCGTTCTATTTTTGTGTGTGACGGTTCCGTCCGGCAAAGGTTTTTGATTTCCAAATAATTTTAATGATTTTCGTTTAGATTACCGAAATATTTGCTTCAACACATCTTCAGATTACGAAATATATTCGAAATGCAGAACGGGGACGATACGGCGACTGCCGCAGAAACAAGTAAGTGATCATTTTTGTTGTCAGAATTTGGTAGAAAAACAATCATTGTTCGACTGTTTTCATCACTTTTTGGTGAAATGCAGCTTCTGTAATGCTAAGATGTGTAAATAAATCACATTTTGTCGGACTAAGCGTGTATATTTGTATACCCTCATTATTGTAGTTGCTAAATTTATCGCTCCAAATTCTTCTATCAGTCAGATGGGTATTTTATGATTGTGCGATTGTCAAATTTCACTTGCATTTAGCATTGTGTTTCGTGCGATTACTTGCTTATATTTGAGATATTTCTAGGTCTTAACTTATTGATAATGTGGGTAGCTTAATTGGAGTGTGAAACGTGAGTCATGTATCTGCCCACCTCTTTGTAAAAATGTAATAATTGATCTTCCAATTGGCTTGCGACTGTCTGATAATTTTAACCCTAAAAATATGTAATTATACCACATTATTTATTCTGAATTTTGAGTTGTTTTTCGAAAAGCAGGTAATTTATTCCTGCTTTTTACAACTACCTTCAACACTCCTATAATTGTCACTTAAAAGGTCATCGGATCTTTCTATTTGCTCTGAATCATCATTATGAAGGTCTTCAACTTAAAAAAATTGTATTGAAATATTTGCTCGTAAGTATATGTAGGTATAATAATACTTTAGAATGAAATTTATGTAGGATGGTCAGGTTTCATGAATATTTTAACACTACAAACCTATTTTAATTCTGTTTTAAGCTATAAATAGTTAAATAATGATGAGACAAAAACATTGTGTTAATAAATATTCCAACATGTGATCCACTAAACCCACAATTCTTGTCAAACAATGTTGTGACTGTGAGCAACTCTGATATTCCATATTTTTACACTCGGCGTCAGAAAATTGCACCTTTTCAAAAATTTCTTCAAAGTTAATTTAATTCTATCTAATTTAATGGTAAGTGTTGTCATATACTTATTCCCCTTCGGACAAAGCCAACAGTCTCTAGAAACCGTTGGTATTTCATCGAACGGAATCAATAACTGAGATTCAATTTCCGAGCAACATTACATTGCCTATTTTTTTGCAATATTTGAGCAACTTCATGGGCAATGGCATTTGGGTATTCCTTTTTTTAATTGAAATGTGTTTTTTCCATCATCTCGATAGTGAATTTACCTGCATTTCCTGAATTGACCCCTTTTATTTCCCTTTTATGGCTAATGCTTTAAGCGTTTAATTATGGTAACTGTTATGTTAATTAAATCAAACAATTATTAATTGAAAGCTCATAAATGTACTTTCAATAGATATTAAAATTTACACAATAAAACGTTAGTTAGCAATTGCAGGTGGCCAAGTCTAAACTTCTTTTTGAAGAGATGCCATTTTTCTGACATTGAATGTATTAATTTTAGCCTTTTACAAATATTTAATACTGCGAATTGAACAACATTATTGGAATTTTAATTTTTCTTTTTCTATAGTGAGAGTTTTTGTAATAGACTTGTTGGATGAATATGTTAGGCTATTAATTTATCCGATATTTTTTTATCTGTTAATGAAAGAGTGAATATTCTAATATTTTGGTTGATTCTTACAAGGAAGTTAAGATCCCGCTACCGGGCTAATCCCGCAAAAAAAGCTAACCAATAATACAATAGGGTTATAAAAATTATCATACCTATTTGGTCTAGTCTTATCAAAGAGAACATTTTCATGTAACCTACATATTTAATACAAATGATTTTTTATTTCTGTTTTTCGGCATAATAGTGTGTGATATGTTATGTACGACGATGTGTACACATAGCAACATGCTAGTTTTTAATAAGATAAGAATTTTTTTCTCAATCAACTTTGAACTCAATTCTTGATATTTAAGGTATATAATAAATTGGAGAATGTTAAAGATTTATGTGCTTGTGCTGTTCATACATGTGCACAGGTGTTATGTTATCCTATTGTATAAAACGATCGCCTTGAGTTCACTTATTTACGTAATATTATCAATTATACAATAATAAAATGTTTTATAACGCTACAATTACATTTATAAAGTTTATGTATTGAATAGGTTTCAATACTTATAAACAAAAAAAACTAATACATTTTGATTCTTCAATTTTCCATAAGACTCCTATTTATTTACTACTTTTAAAACTTGTTTGAACAGCATTATTAATTATTAAGATTTAAAAACTTTCAAAATATTTTTCTATTTTTTCCATAAATTCAGAATCCTATTCATATTATAAATGTGTAAGTTTGGATTATTTTGTTTGTTACTCAATCACGTAAAAACGGGATAACAGATTTGGATGAAATCGGCACACAAATAGTTAGCCTGGATTAAAATATAGGATGCTTTTTATTCCATTGAAAGGTTCCCTAGGGATATGGCGCAATGTTCACGCGGACGAAGTCATGGGCAGACGCTAGTTATTATTAATTATTGAACATCAATAATATTGTTTCTTTATAGAAAACTTATACTTTAGTTACAGGTGAGTGAGGGAGGGTAGTTGTGATTTTTGAGTCTATTACAATACAAAAATCAGAGTAGTTTTTTTTTTCATTCTTCTTCTTCGTTTGAAGGCAAATCAAATTTTATATTGCCAGTACTCCGACACAGCCACTCCTCGGGGAGTAGCCCTCCGCAAGTCGTCGAGAGTGCAGGTGGTGGGGCAACGTGGGCACTGCCTCAGGTGTTGCATGGTATGTGGTTGCCCGCATAGGCAGGCGACACTAGCATCCTCCGGCAGGATACCCCACTTCTGCATGTTCTCCCTAGAGCGACCGACGCCACATCGCAGCCGGTTCAGAGATTTCCAGTTCGACCACTTCAGCCGCGACCCAGCAGACAGTTTTTAAAACACCAACAACCTCGCAGGAGTAAATTACTAACATCATCATAAATAACAAAATTTGTTCTACAACTTTTCCAAAAACAGACAAGAAAATTCCGACTTTTCATACAAAACTCAATCAGCTGTTCGGACATATGTATGAAAGTCGTTTTTTTGTCTGTTTCGGAAAAGTCGTAGAACAAATATAGTTGTTTATGATGTTAGTAATGTAGATTACTAACATAACATCATAAACAATTATTGCAGGAGTAGTCCTGCAAGGTTGTTGGTGTTCTACAAATAACCCTGTATGTTTCCATTTTTTTTATTTTTTATTTTATGTTGTGTTAATCTATACTGAAGTATACTAGATCTAGGCTAGATCATATAGCTCATCTTCATTCATTCATACAGTAAACTTTTACACTGAATAACCTTGCATATTGGAACAGTGCAATATTATGAATGACTGACTATAGTGACTATGAAACTGAGTAAATCGAAAACAAGTGAAAACTCATCTACGTTCACTTGAATTTGGTGTTTACCTTCACTAAAAAAATTAAAATTGCCATTGCGATTTTCTATTGCCTTTTATTTCTACCGACATGCTATATAGCGTGATTATCGGCTCAGATCTGCAAGTGCCATCATCTTTGTTATAGTTTTTCAATGTTAAAATCAATATTTGCTGCTTTTATTTCTTTGTCTCACAAGGTTCAATTTATATTGCGAAATAGCTGAGTGTTTTTGTCAGCGCAATTTTCGAAAATACATACTTACGTCTTTGTGCCTTTCAATAATTGGAAAGATTGTATGATCATGATCTTAATAATTTTAAGATATTTGATTTCTATTTCGATTTTCATTTACGTAATTGATACCTACAATCTTTTATTTTACTTAGAACTTATAATTTTAATTGTTTTTCCTTCCTATTATTTACAATCTTTCTATAGATAGTTACTTCCAATAACATTTTGTTTATCTGTGTTTGTAATATTATATAATATGCAAAGATAACGTATTCTCAATTAAGTATACCTAACCCTAGTTAAAATTTACACTTTCTGTATGTTTTTTTTAATTAAGTTTTAAGGGTAAATCTTCATCATAAAATACGTACAAAAAATGCCAATTCTATTTAATCCTTACTTATCCTTACTAATATTATAAATGCGAAAGTCCGTTTGTTTGTTTGTTACGCCTTCACGTCCTAACTACTGAGCCGATCATCATGAAATTTTGCATACACGTTGTCAAGGTACAGAGAAGGACATAGGGTACCTTTCATCCCGAAAAAAAGTACTGTTCCCGAGGGATAGGATACCAAAAAACCTTTCCACGCAGACGAAGTTGCGGGCGGCCGCTTGATTTCCTGTTTATTTTCGAAACCTGAGGATTAGAATAGAACCTTATTTAGTTTGACACATTAATAATGTAAACGATTATAATACAGTTGCCGTATTCTCCCGTAGGTATTATAACGTGCGCTTACGCATCGTCCCTGACCTTATTGATATTTAAAAGATAACTTTATGCTACTGCTCCACCTGCGTTAAAGTTAACTTTTAAGCTAATGTCAGACTACGCCCTAGCTTAGGCATTAATTATATTTAGTACTGTCGTTTGTAAATTACCACGTTAAAGTGTTGGCCACATCTGCGTAACGCCTAGATTAAAGTGTTAGGTTACGCGTTAAGACGCAGGTGGAGCCGTAGCATTAGAATACACCCTTGTGGCATACCGGATACTTTTACTTGTCAAATTTTATTTTTATTTTGGTGCTTAGAGACAAGAAAGACTTGTGCTTTTAAAGTTTATTAACTTTAAATGATACTAAGTAATCTATAGATTGTCAAAACCTTTTTGTTATTTTAATTTAGTTGTATGATAGCACAGACCATACAACAAATACTACGTATCGTCTGTGATAGATAATCATAATATTCATAATCATTATTGTTATTGATTAATATTTAATTCATTGCTATAAACAGATTTAAGATTATAAGGCCTGGTATATATTATCCCGTTTTAATGCGCGAGTCATTTGTAAAAACCTTATTGCGTAAATACACTATATAAATATATGGTCATGAAATTCAGTCGTATTATGACTTTGAAGGCCCTATGCACAGAATATTATACCCTAAGTCCAATTTCATTGTTCATTTTAACAACGCCGACTCTTACTTATCTCGTTCAGTTGGGGTTTCGCTAAACGGAAGCAGCCAATGACAAAAAAATATGAAAATAGGGGCTTCAAATGTCAATTAGTGGTAGACCCACTGTTTTGGAACAAGTTCCACTGGATTGAATACCTTTATATTCGATTACTTGTTTGTTTTCTTCGTCGTTGTGCAATATTGTCGATTTATCGCGTAACCAGCAGCGGTATTTCTTCCGCCGTGTAATGGTAATGAACCATTACATTTCCGATAAGATTATCTGGCCCTACATTTGACTTGCAAAATGTCAACAATGCGAGAGAATCTATTAACTTGAATCATTTGCTAAGCTTTACGTGTATATTTTTATCACGCATGTCATGTCATTGTGTTAACTCGATTGCGATTTCTAATTATTGAATGAAAAAGCGCTACCAGGATAGTTACCAAGCCAATATGGCTGTGTTTCCACCAGAGATACACGTGCGTAGCCGAAACTAACATCCCTCGCACACAGAAAATTTAAAGACATCTGTCTAGTCCTTTTCTGACAGCTGCGAAGTGGGAGGCTAAGAAAATTAAGTGAGATGTTATTGGTGGAATTTTTTTTTGCGCATCGTCAGTTACCTTTCGCTCTAGGCTCTAATCTAGTATATCTTCTAGTCTAGTATAAAAGCAGCCTTAGCGTGGGTCCACACTTGAACATTTTGAGGTGTCAGAACAGAACACCGTGCGTGTCTTTATCATACATTGTCTCTTTGATACAGTATTACCACAGCGCACACCGAACCAAACTAGCGATGTTGGTAGACACTGTGTTCTAAGTATTCTGATTATGATACGTCACAATGTTACAAGTGTGGGTTTTGACGCAGATCGTCACTTTCGCAAATGGTCATCGCGAAAAATTTGGTCACTTTCGCAAATGGTCACTTTCGCAAATAGTCACTTTCGCAAATCGTCACTTTCGCAAATGGTCACTTTCGCAAATCGTCACTTTCGCAAATGGTCACTTTCGCAGATCGTCACTTTCGCAAATGGTCACTTTCGCAGAATGTCTTGAAATCGCGATTAAAAATCAGCTGTTCCACCCATTTTGATCTATTCGATTTTAAATTTTCTATGGAACAGCTGATTTTTTTTCGCGATTTCAATGTTGGTACCATATTAAAAGTTGTTTGTATGCATGAGTACATTGACGCCTTAAAATTATGTGCACTATTTAAGAAGGACCTTATACAGGGTTATTTGTAAAACACCCACAACCTCGCAGGAGTAGATTACTAACATCATAAACAACAACATTTGTTCTACAACTTTCCCGAATATAGACAAAAAAAAATATCGACTTTTCATACAAAATTCAATCAGCTGATCGGGACATTTGTATGGAGAGTCGAATTTTTTTTGTCGGTTTTCGGATAAGTAGTAGAACAAATGTTGTTGTCTATGATGTTAGTAATCTACTCTTGCGAGGTTGTTGGTGTTTTACAAATAACCCTGTATATTAGGAAAAAACAATTATTTTTTTCAATTTTAACAAAATAAATAATCAACTTAACACAAATTTTCAGTATTTAGTAAGATCAATAATCATCTCAATATTTATTAAACATAGATTCAGAATGAATCGTTTATTTATAAAGTTGCAAAAAAAATATTTTACGCATTAATTTTGTTAATGTCAATGATTGGCAATTTAAGAGTTTTTTTGTAATTTTTTTGATTTTATTGATGATAAATATTTGTTTCTTATTATTACCCTATTTGGTTGTTAGAATTTCGTTGAATGTACAGTAGACAGCACATCAGACTATATTTTTAAACCAAAATCACCCTCGTCTGTACAAAGAATATATAGGAGAAAAAAAAAATGTAAAAGACATTCTGCGAAAGTGACCAATTGCGAAAGTGACGATTTGCGAAAGTGACCATCTGCGAAAGTGACGATTTGCGAAAGTGACCATTTGCGAAAGTGACGATTTGCGAAAGTGACCATTTGCGAAAGTGACCAAATTTTTCGCGATAACCATTTGCGAAAGTGACGATCTGCGTCAAAACCCAAGTGTGGACCCACCCTTAGATACTCTAGTCTACTGAGTTTAATTTTTGATTGAAATAAGTTAGTAATCGCTGAGAAACATACTAGAAATCCTAATCTAGTCAAATAACTTTTTTTACCTCATAGAATTCATAGACTTGCTAAAGTGAAACTAATCGAGGGTACCTATAGTAATAAATGAAACCATCATACTACAGTAACATGACAACCGAAACTATTTTTATATTCGAACCATTTTCTCTTATAATCGGATTCTCAACTAAACTGCGTTTGTCAACAATGTGGACATTTGGTTGGACACCCGCCAATGTAGCTTTCAATAAGGCAGGTTACTGGATTCGAGAAGTCAGTTGTAAATTTTTTCTTTCTTATAAACCTTTGCGTAGGGTTTGTATTTAGTAAAAATTCACGTATTCATGGACAATTTCAAATATTGTTTAATAATCCTCGTGTAATATTCTTTGACCGAGCGTGCGCCAAGCGTCTCTGTTTCAGTTTGGGCAAAAATGCTTCGTTTGTCCGTCTGTTCTCTACATCTCGCATTTCTCAACCGATCCTCGTGAAATTTTGTGAGCAGGTTCGATAATTATGTAAATATTTTTTGTCTATTCAGTTTTTCAGTATTTTTCAAAAGGGCGGAGATATTAAAGCGAAGTCTACAGCTCACAGAGACTGCTAAAATCTGGCTATTTAAGTTTTTGGATATTTCATGATGTCAGATTCATAAAATGAATTTCAGAAAATGCAACTAGATATTTGTGATGCGACGACAATTATCAATTGATTGGCTATCTTTGATTTTTATCGTGATTTACCTTAATGGTTCCGAGTTGATTGTATCTACTGTTCTTTACAGTTATTTAGATGTAGTCCAGTAGATTAAGAGATTTCTATCATAAGCTTAGTAATGTTTCCAGAGGGGGTGCTTTTGTACGCGGTTTGGTTGGTGGTAGGGCTTATTTCAAGTCCGCCTGGAGCTACCACCATCTTACCTTAGTCTGACCCCATAACAATAATTTAAAAAATTGTTGTATTCCGCCAGTTAGACGTAAGATAGCCAGTTTCTCAGTGTGAGGATTTCGGGTGTAGGTTACTTCCATTTTCGGCCTTATCGTCACTTAAGATCGGGTGAGGTGAAGGCCAAGAACTACCCCGTTGTGCATAAAAAAGGTCTCTAAACATTTTTACTATCAAAGGCAATATTATCAGAGGTAATCTTCTTCCAGCCAAGAAGCCCGTACCGGAAGAGGTCACCAAGCAGTCGTTCAGGCTCAAAGTATGGCGCCACCTGGAGACGAATGGCCTGGCGATGTTCCCGCGCCCGGTCTACAACCGCATCCCCAACTTCAAGGGCGCCCCAGAAGCGGCAGCCAAGTTGGCCGAACTGGACGTGTTCAAGAATGCCAACACTGTGAAAGTGAACCCGGATAAGCCGCAGGAGCCTGTGAGGCAAGTCGTAACAGCCCATTAAAGTCCCCTGCAGGATGGAAAGGCTCGTCTTTCCTTTAGTTGACGTGGAGTTTAGAGTTCATATTTTTTTTGTGTAAAGAACTCATAATTTAGATCACGAATACGAAATATTAAGGTGCGGAAACAAATAGGACGCGAGAAAAAAATTTCTAATTAAAAAAATGTCTAATTTTAAGCCAGTGTCGTCATTTTTGATGTTTAATGGCGACGCACTATGTAGGTAGCACTGTTAAATTGTTGCGATGGTGACCAAAGACCGCAGGTCACATGATGGTGCAAGGAGCGTAGCGACGAGCATGTTAGGTGTACATGAACCTAGCGCGCGAGCCGAGCGAGCGAAGCGCCAGAAACGACTTTTTTACGTGCGAAATTTTGTACGTACGTCCCCTCCCCTCTCCCCACCTCTTTATTAGCCTCCCCTGCTTAATTTCCATATTTTTTGTTTTGAGGTTATGTTTACACAAAAAAATAATTTCTCGAAAACTACGCATCGCCGGCAGATGGGGATTGGAGGAGGGAGTTGTTTCAACTTGTTTCCCTTCCCCTCCCCCTCCCCTCCTTTAATTGCCGAAAAATAACAGTAATTTTGCTGTTATCATTACATTTTTGTGCAAGATTAAAAATTCATTTAAAAAAAGTGTGCATTTCCGCACTCCCAAATTTTAAGGGGGGGTTAGGGAGGACCCCCCCCCCCCCCCCTCCAATCCCACACACCCTTAAATTCCACGTCAACTAATGGAAAGTCGTACCTAATGCGGAAGTTCAATTTTTGGAGTTCCTCAACCGTTACCGCATCCTCAATATGAAAGTGGAAAAAATTCTCTTCCGCTTCCTTTTAGATTAAGAGGAATTTAAGAGGAACTTCATTGCGTAGGTTATACGTTATACGTATCTATAGCAACCGCATATCGGTGCGGCATCATGCCTCTTCTCTCTTCCTCACAAATATATCCTTATCGTCATCCACATCCTCTAACTGTGCTTGACACTTCCTCTTCCACCCTTCATAATCACTTCCTCATCAACCCTAATCTACGCTTAGCGAATGGGTTATTAGCAGAATGATACTTGAAACATTTAGGGTTTCTGTAAAAATTACCAAGTTATATCCATAATTTTATATTATAAATGCGAAAGTTACGGTTTCACGCCTAGACAGCTGGATTGATTTTGACGATAAACACGCATATAGATTGGACCTTGGTGAAGGACATAGGTTACTTTTTATCCCACTGCTGGGCACGGGTCTCCGCCCGCACAATGTCCCCGGGCGAAGCTGCGGGCGGAAAGCTAGTAAGATATAATTATAAACCACACAACAATTTATTAAAACAAACTCCTTTATTTCTAGCTGTCATAAATATTAAATGCTTTACTTGTCTTCATTATAACTCCGTAAGAAAATATTTTTATAACTTAAAATTAAAACAAGCGACGATTATTTTACTCTAGTACAAAGTCTATCTGAAAACCGACACCATACAAATCTCACTCAGATTGCACACAAATTCTCCAAGAAATGCACTGTTTAATTAGAAACTTTCTAATGCTTTGATTCCGAGCCGAGTGGCTGAAATTGTAAAACGGATTCAGTAAATATATCATGCTACAGCGGTTGCAGTTATGCAAGCAACCCACGGCCGATATCTTGAGTAATGCGATGCATTCCACCTCGATTTTATAACTTCCTTATGTAAAACTTATTTGAAAATGCGTAGTGGTTTTACACCTTAAGGTATGATTCCGATGTCAGCAGCACTGCTGCGCAGCACTGCTGCCGAGCTCGGAATGTAGTCTCATATAAACCTATAGAGAATGTATGGGGACCAGTGGTGTTACGGCAGCAGTGCCGCGCAGCACTGCTGCGCAGCAGTGTCGCGTCGCTTCTCCGCTCACATCAAATTGAGCCTTTCAAACGTAACATTAGGGTTCAATTTGGAGTGCACTGCTGCGGCAACACTGCTGCTGCTGCCGAGATCGGAATCATACCTTTATTGTTGACCTATTAATTCTGTGTAATAACAAAATGCTATGGCTTTGTGTTTATTAATTAACCCATCATAGCACTAATAGTTTAGTAAAAGGGTTTTTTTTCGAGAAAATTAAAAGTGATTCAAGTAAATTATTAAGTCTAGCTTTTGCACTTAATAGCTTTTCTGTAGTACCTAACTCTTCGTAAGATAGAAGAACTATATTACCTTTTGGTGATTTCAAAGTATGCGTTAGTCATAATAGGACTAAATGTTAATGAGAGCGATAACCTAGCGTCGTCTGGTGATAATTGTAAGCATGTAATCAATTTGTATTGCATATCTCGTAATATTTGTTATGTCGTGTCGTGATGCAAAACAGGATTGAGCAGAAAGAAAGATCGACTGATAAAAAAGTTGTGTCCTTAGTTTCAAAAGAGGGGTCGTTCTACTCTGCCGAAAGCAAATAGCACATTATCCCACCTTGGACGTGGAGCTAGATGGCGCAGTGGTTTAGTTTAGGGGACATTAAAGCGCTTATGGCGGAACTTGACAGACTGATCGTACTCGATCACGCTTGTTAAGCAACGCTCGGTCCGGTCAGGTGTCGGATGGGTGACCGTTAAGTGGCATTACAACTAAGCGCTTCCGTGCTTCGGAGGGCACGTTAAACCGTCGGTCCCGGCTGTTGTCATCTGATGACAGTCGTTAAGCCAAGTTAGAGGTCTTACAGGCGGCGTGACACACTCTTAACACCAGAGGTGGCCACTAATCCTCATTCGATAAGAAAGAAAGAAAAGAAAGTGAGGACATTAAAAAAATGGCTGGTCATGGTCACACTTTGGACGATATTCTCTTGCTAAGTTCTTATCTCCTATCTCCTTTCCAGGGTGATCTGCCTAGAGCAACAGAAGACGCTGTACGTGCCAGTGCCGCGACTTCAAAACGGTTTCCTTAACCGCTTGGAGTTGCCCGAGGGAGAGACAGGCCCCGCCGCTATCAGGAAATCGGTTTCCCGCAATGGAATGGAGACTTATGGGAAACCTATTGGTAAGTAGATGTTACAACACAAGACGTTATCTGAAGGACTGGTTCCTTGGAAGCAGACTTGCTCTGGTGGGAAAACGGCCCCGCCGCCATCAGGAAATCGGTTTCCTGCAATGGAATGGAGACTTATGGGAAACCTATTGGTAAGTGGATGTTACAACACAAGATGTTATCTGAAGGATTGGTTCCTTGGAAGCAGACTTGCTCTGGGGAAAGAACGGCCCCGCCGCCATCAGGAAATCGGTTTCCCGCAATGGAATGGAGACTTATGGGAAACCTATTGGTAAGTAGATACAACACAAGAGGTTATCTGAAGGACTGGTTCCTTGGAAGCAGACTTGCTCTGGGGGAAGAACCCCCCCCATCAGGAAATCGGTTCCCCGCCATGGAATGGAGACTTATGGGAAACCTATTGGTAAGTAGATGTTACAACACAAGAGGTTATCTGAAGGACTGGTTCCTTGGAAGCAGACTTGCTCTGGGGGGAGAACGGCCCCGCCGCCATCAGGAAATCGGTTTCCTGCAATGGAATGGAGACTTATGGGAAACCTATTAGTAAGTAGATGTTACAACACAAGATGTTATCTGAAGGACTGGTTCCTTGGAAGCAGACTTGCTCTAGGGGAGACCGGCCCAGTCACCATCAGGAAATAGCTTCCCCGTAATAGAATAGAGAAACCTATTGGTAAGTACATGTATGTGACTGTTACTGAATGTTTTGGCACGCGTTATTTTTTTCGATAGCTGTTCGTGCTATCGATACAGGACCCTGGAGTAGACCTGATAGAATAATAAGACAATGCAATAAGATGCTGTACTACAATAATATATTTTTTGCAGGTATTGAAGAAACAGTTTCCCTGGATCTTGTCGTAATGGGATCAGTAGCTGTATCTAAAGAGGGATACCGCATCGGCAAAGGAAGGGGTATGTTAAATAACACTGATTTACTGCACAATTATATGTATCACAATGAGGATCAGTAACAGATTTGAATCCTATAGTTTTATTGATATAATATAAACATATTGATAGCTATGAAACCTAGTGAAAGATTTTTTGGAACCCGTTTAGAAATGGTTGAGTTATAAGGGTGCCAAGCTCAATGCAATATGTACTTTATCACGTACGACATAAGGTTCGCGTACGTCGCGATGACGTCATACGGACCCCCAAAAAACCAGTGTTCGTTTAACTTGTTAGGTTTAAGAGATATCGTAAAAATTACTTCACAGTTAATCATGTGGTGGCAAAAGCTTTCTGATAAGCCACTAAACAAAAATCGTTACTGATCCTCATTTAAGACAAAATATAAAACGTCTATTATTTTATTAGGCTATGGCGATTTGGAGTTCGGCCTAATGATGCACATGAAAGCAATCAAACCCGACACATTGGTTGCTACCACTGTTCACGATTGTCAGGTAAATAATGAGAAGTTTTATTTTCCTAAATCTATATGTCGAATATAGAACACCGAATATTATCTGATACGCTTACTACTTACGCTTGATTTGAGGAGTGCCTGGCCCAGCAATTGTATCAGCACGGTATGGGTGACCAAAAATGTATTAACTCGAGCTCCTCTGTGCTTCGGAAGGCACGTTAAGCCGTTAGTCCCGTTGATCGTTAAGGCGGTTGTATGACCGAAAGTGGGCACCACTTTCGGTCAGAGGTTTTTATTTAATAAGTTATTAATAGATAAAGATTTTAATAATGTTTATCGTGGAGATTTTAGGGCCCATGGTCTAGTATTTTTAGAAGGTATCACTACATGCCCTCGTATAGTCATTCGTAGAGAAGTAGATAGCAAATGTGCCAAAAACGGCCACTTTTAGCAGTTTTTCTATCTACTTCTAGCAGTGACTACTAGGGAAAGTAACGATATCGTCTAAAAATACTAGACTGTGGGCCCTAAAATCTCCACGTAAAACATAATTAAAATTGTGTATTAGAATTATAATATTGAATAAAATTCACCACGGCGCCACTTTCGCTCAGGGTACCACCTTAACACCCACCAAAGTTGTGTCCTTAGTTAGTTTCAAAAGAGGGCTCATTCTACTCTGCCTAAAGCCAAATAGCACATTATCACACCTTGGACGTGGAGCTCGATAGCGCAGTGGTTTAGCGCCTGGCCTAGCGATTGCGGAGCTTAAGCAACTTTCGCAAGGGTCGGTCATGAGATGGGTGATCAAAAATGTTTTATCTTGAGCTCTTTCGTGTTTCGCAAGGCAATTTAAGTCGTTGGTCCCGGCTGCATTTGCAGTCGTTAACACCCACCAATCCGCATTGGGCCCGCGTGGTGGTTTATGGCCCGTCCTCTTTATCCTCCCTTAAGGAAGGCCTGTGCCCCTGCAGTGGGGACATTTAAAAATGGCTGATGGTCACACAACCGAATATTCGGCCAAACTTTGCGATTCGCTTTAGGGCATAAAATATCTACCGAGTTGGTTTCTAGACGGCGAAATCACGAGGGTTTTGACGCAGATCGTCATTTTCGCAAATGGTCATCGCCAAAAATTTGATCACTTTCACAAAATGTCATTTTTGCAACTGGTCACACTCGCAGAATGTCATTATTTTTTTTTCTTTTTTTTCTCAAATTATTGTGAGTTTGAGAAAAAAATTGGGAATGACATTCTGCGAAAGTGACATTTTGCGAAAGTGACCAGTTGCGAAAATGACATTCTGCGAAAGTGACCATTTGCGAAAATGTTATTCTGCGAAAGTGACCAAATTTTTCGCGATGGCCATTTGCGAAAATGCAAATAATAATACATAATATTATATATTAAATATTATGCATATCAAAAAAATACTTTCTTTTATAGGTGTTTGACACGCTGCCGGCCGAATTATTTGGTCCTCACGACGTTCCCATCGATATCATTGTCACGCCAACGCAGGTATGTTTTATTTTATCAGACACGATTCATGTTATTTAACATGCATTAAAATATAATTAGGTTTATTAACTCTCCCAACCTAACTTTTGGCAGTCTTTTGAGCCTCTTTATTTTTTTGTCATTCTAATGGGGAAGGCAACTGTCAAAATGGCGCTGCGTACGCTTGTTCTACGAGACCTATGGAAAACAAAGGACTTTTACTTTAAAAAAAAATCGTTTTTTAGCTTTAAAACGATTAAATTCTGTGTGTTAAAAATGTTGGCACTTACAAATTTCCGAAAAAATCTGGATATAGGAAAAAATTATAAATTCTGTAAGAATAAATACGTCTTATTTTGGCTTTCAATTGCGGCATTTGCATTGTAGATTAGTCTTTTATATCCATTTTGGGTCAATGGGTCTTTTTCGGTAAAAAAATACCACATAATAAATACCTATTTTCCCATAGATTTGTTCTGAACGTCTACTGTCTTAGGAACAAGCGTAAGCAGCGACATCTACAATTAGCTTTGCGTTGCCAACCCCATTGTGGTATCTGTATGTTGAACAATAAAAAAACAGTGTTAATTTTACAAATAATTTAATTTTTGGTTGCAAAAAATTAAATATAAATACCAAATAGAGTTCCATATGCTATCGAAAACCATCGCTTTCTCTCTTTCACTCGTATTGACTATGAGCAGTTTAATCGATGGATTACGAAAATAATTTAGGACAACTCATAGTAGAGCTACTAAGCTACTCATAGTAGAGGTTGAGTCGAGTAGAATTAAAACTCAAAGCACACCCCAGACACTCGATACAACCGCTCCGTTATAACTACCTAACAGACACTACACCTACACAGACAAAAATCGTTATACACGCGCAACTGTGTGTGTGTGTAAAGCTAGGGTTACTACTGGAATCGTGTCGCCTCACACACAATTAAACATTGGTATTTCACCACTTTAACAATAATTACACACATCAACTTTGTCTAGGGATACAGGTGTTATTTTCATACAAACGAGGTTACTTTGAATCCTTGGTTTCCTGTCAGGGACATCCCTGACAGGAAACCATATATACCATGGTACATACCATGCTGTAATCTGATGATGGCTATCATGTGAATGGAGGAGATTCAGATCGCTATACACACCCAACTGATCTGACCAGCATTCTAAAAGATTGAAGGACATGTTTAAAAAACCGCGAAAATAGCATGAAAATGTATGAAAATCCTGAAACTGAGAACTCTCACCCATTAATCTTCTAGAATGCTGATCAGATCAGTTGGTTGTGTATAGCGATCTAAATCTCCTCCATTCACTCCCTGGATGGCCATCATCAGATCACAGCACGGTACATCCCTGGCAGAAAACCAAGGCTTCAAAGTTACCTCGTTTGTATGAAAATAACACCTGTAATGACCTGTATCCCTAGACAAAGTTGATGAGTATATATATACCGGTGATAAAATGTTCCCATGAGTGACTTTAAGTGTTTTTGATTTGCTTTTTGCAATTGAAATTCCGCCCTGCCGTGTACAAAAGCTGTTGACACACGCCACGAAACGAGCACACGATTCGGCACATGATCTTGCGGGGTGGTGATTCTAGGGCGGGGCGGGGAGTGTCCTTTCTGATCTATTCTGTAACGATTCGGCACATGATCTTGCGGGGTGGGTGATTCTAGGGCGGGGCGGGGAGTGTCCTTTCTGATCTATTCTGTAACGATTCGGCACATGATCTTGCGGGGTGGGTGATTCTAGGGCGGGGCGGGGAGTGTCCTTTCTGATCTATTCTGTAACGATTCGGCACATGATCTTGCGGGGTGGGTGATTCTAGGGCGGGGCGGGGAGTGTCCTTTCTGATCTATTTTGTGACGATTCGGCACATGATTTTGCGGGATGGGTGATTCTAGGGCGGGGCGGGGAGTGTCCTTTCTGATCTATTCTGTAACGATTCGGCACATGATCTTGCGGGGTGGGTAATTCTAGGGCGGGGCGGGTAATTCTATTGCGGGGCGGGGAGTGTCCTTTCTGATCTATTCTGTAACGTAGTACTAATATCTATTCTGTGCTCAAACTACTGAAAATTATATTAATTTCTCACAGGTAGTATTTAATCGGGTAACAATAAATTCCCATTTTGGGTATCAAAAATACTGAAGTGAACTGAAGTACTCAGTGGGCGACGGACTGAGAGCGACTACAAATGTTGAAAATGGGTGACTTTAGAATACAAATTGAATAACTAGTTATTCAGAACGGGCGAACAAATTACTATTTCGGCGACAACCTTAGGGCAGAGGGCACACATTTTTTTTTAATTTGGCATATATTTTATTTAAAAAGGTGACTATTATCCTAATCGAGATGACAAAAATACCATGTTAGGCAACTTAAAGCAGTTATTAATAATAACCTACTTGGTATAATAGTTGCCGACACAGTATTTTTGTCACTCATTTAGAATTTTCACTGCTAACTTAAATTATTTATCTCCTACATGTAGTCGCCCGCTTTACGTATTTTTTGTTACCCACAGTTTGTCGCCCGTTTAGTTATTTTATCGCCCAGAAAAGAAACCGCTGCCGCTGCCAGGTTTAGTATTAAAGTATCCCATTGAGATAAAATAAGATAAGATAAAAATATTCTTTATTGTACACCATAGTAATTGACAACAGAAATACAAAAAAAGAAGAACAATTGGCGGCCTTATCGCTAAAAAGCAATTTCTTCCAGGCAACCATAAGTTGAGCTGGAGAAAATACTTGGTAGTAATGGGTAGTTTATGGTGTTCCATAGAGGTCGCCTTTAATTATTTCCAGTCACTCAATTAATTCCAATATCTCACAGGTGATAGAAACCCAGCGCATGAGCCAACGTCCGTCCGGCATACTGTGGCACCTGCTGTCCAGCCGCCGCGTGCAGCTCATGCCCGTGCTGGGGCAGCTGCGGGAGATCGAGATGCTGTGAGTATCATCATCATCATATCAGCCGCACGACACCCACTGCTGGGTATAGGCCTCCCCTAAGGATCTCCACGACGATCGGTCCTGCGCTGCCCGCATCCAGCGGCTTCCCGCAACTTTTTTACCCTCAAGTGTGTCCATCTTGTTGGGGACCTACCCACGAAGCCGAGTCCGCTGCGCGTTTGCCATTACAGAACCGCCCCGCCCAACCAACATCGGTTCTTCTCGCTGTGAGTATGCATAAAGGTCTCTACCCACTACACCAGAGGTGCCCATACGGTCGATCGCGAGAGGTTTTAAGGTCGATCGCCAAGAATAACAGATTTGACACTTTGCACTCAATGCAGTTTTATTTATGCATTTTTTTGGCTTGATAAATATTTGGTGGGTTAAACGGTCAAAATGTCGATCTCTTATTCAAAAATTTTTGAGGTCGATCTCCTTAAGAAAAAGTATGCACCCCTGCACTACACCGTACCATACCATGAATGTGCTAAGAACGTATCAGGCAAAAAAATATTCTTTGTATTGAAAAGTATGAAAAGTACATGGCCGGTGACAGAATGGTCTAGTGGGAATAGTGTCATACTTTTCAATACAAAGATTATTTTTTTCCCTGATACGTTCCTAGCACGGTCATGGTATGGTACAGTGTAGTGGGTAGAAACTTTAGATATAATTTAAATTTTTAGTGCTTAGGGTACAGAGAGTCTTAAATTGATACCTATCAGCGATTACTATTATTATTTAATGTAGGTTTTGACTACAAATGTAGGCTTTAAAGATCGCGCAAAACTGCTAGCGCCGTCTGAACACCAGGTAATCCATAATTTCTCCCAAATTTGTACGGAAAATCTACTCTGCGCTTGCGCGAAGCAATTTCAGAGCGAGCTAGAAATTTGGCACGTGTTACGTTTTCACATAGCGGATCCGTGTTTACAGGTTTTTTTATGCATCCGTCTTTTCTGGACCGTTTTTTACAGATCCCTCGCTACTGAATGTGATGTTCACACCGCATTTACAAGACCAGGGTGCGATTGCGTAAGGTAATCGTATTCATTTGACAGTTCATATCGTATTCCATCGGCTGCAATTTGTATGGGATGACATAATATTATGATACAATATGAACTGTCAAATGTATACGATTGACTTTATGCAATCACCTAGCATTTCATCGGATCCTGCGTTGCTATGGATACAGTACACATACGGATCCGATGTACTGTGTTGTGTGTGAGCTGGCTCGGCCGAATAATAACGTATCCGACAAAACGGCATGTAAAACGGGCACTTATACTTTATCAATGCTTGTTGGACCGTCGGCCAACCAGGGTCATTTTCGATCTATCGCATATTAGCATCAGACCAAATTCGCAAGAATGCCATTAGCTTGGTGATATCAAATATCATCATCTGGGTTGCGAAGTAGGAAGCTTCTGGGAGATATGCAACCCTGAACATGGTCACCCATCGCTAAAACAATATCGATCGCATATTTTTATAAATGTTGAACAGGGTCGTGGGTGGCATCATTACCTGAACTATTTTTTGTGTTTTCATATCGATCGAATAAGGAACAAGGATCACAAGAGCATATATGTGAAATGTACTTACCTGGCCTGACCCCCTAGACGCTTCCTGAAAGCGACGCAAGACTGTGGTTTCATATACGTACCTGCCTCACCACTTGAATGTAATTACATGCCAATATGTAGTCGATTATTTTTTGGAAAAAAGCTGGCCGCGTGCATGCTTCCTGAAAACTAACCAAGCCGATGTCTTACATGTTTGTAATGATACCACCTACGACCCTGTTCAATATTTATATCAATATTCAATCGATTATTTTTTGCGATTGGAGATCATTGTATGGGAGGCCATATGTTCAGGGCGGCATCTTTTCCAAAAGCTTTCTACTTCGCAACCCAGACGACAATATTTGATAACACCAAACTTATGGCTATCTTATCAATGTGGTCTGGTCCCAATATGCGATAGATTGAAAATAAGCTCCTTGGCCGACAGTAAGACTTGAATTAAGCTTCAACATGGGACCAGTTGAAGCTTAATTCAACAACCTAATTTGTGTAATATAGTTTCGCCCAAACGCATGTATGTACTTATATTCGCGTAGCTTGATTAAAAGACCTGAAACAGATGAGAAATCTGAACTTCATTACCTAGAACAATGCTGTTACGAGTACTTTTTTCTTTATCCTTTCATTTTGTTGTAATAAATAAAAAAAATTATTTTCTTTAAAACAGTGCGGGTCGTCCGTGCACGCTGCAAGAAGTGGACACAGACGTAGAAGAGAGAGCCGCCCAAAGGCCGAGGAGACTGCGTCGCCGCACTCGCTCGCACAAGAGCCAGAGCGAGGGAGAGGTCAGTATTGTACTGTAGTTTTATTGAAGATACAGACATTAAAGAGAGCCGCCCAAAGGCCGAGGAGACTGCGTCGCCGCACTCGCTCGCACAAGAGCCAGAGCGAGGGAGAGGTCAGTATTGTACTGTAGTTTTATTGAAGATACAGACATTAAAGAGAGCCGCCCAAAGGCCGAGGAGACTGCGTCGCCGCACTCGCTCGCACAAGAGCCAGAGCGAGGGAGAGGTCAGTATTGTACTGTAGTTTTATTGAAGATACAGACATTAAAGAGAGCCGCCCAAAGGCCGAGGAGACTGCGTCGCCGCACTCGCTCGCACAAGAGCCAGAGCGAGGGAGAGGTCAGTATTGTACTGTAGTTTTATTGAAGATACAGACATTAAAGAGAGCCGCCCAAAGGCCGAGGAGACTGCGTCGCCGCACTCGCTCGCACAAGAGCCAGAGCGAGGGAGAGGTCAGTATTGTACTGTAGTTTTATTGAAGATACAGACATTAAAGAGAGCCGCCCAAAGGCCGAGGAGACTGCGTCGCCGCACTCGCTCGCACAAGAGCCAGAGCGAGGGAGAGGTCAGTATTGTACTGTAGTTTTATTGAAGATACAGACATTAAAGAGAGCCGCCCAAAGGCCGAGGAGACTGCGTCGCCGCACTCGCTCGCACAAGAGCCAGAGCGAGGGAGAGGTCAGTATTGTACTGTAGTTTTATTGAAGATACAGACATTAAAGAGAGCCGCCCAAAGGCCGAGGAGACTGCGTCGCCGCACTCGCTCGCACAAGAGCCAGAGCGAGGGAGAGGTCAGTATTGTACTGTAGTTTTATTGAAGATACAGACATTAAAGAGAGCCGCCCAAAGGCCGAGGAGACTGCGTCGCCGCACTCGCTCGCACAAGAGCCAGAGCGAGGGAGAGGTCAGTATTGTACTGTAGTTTTATTGAAGATACAGACATTAAAGAGAGCCGCCCAAAGGCCGAGGAGACTGCGTCGCCGCACTCGCTCGCACAAGAGCCAGAGCGAGGGAGAGGTCAGTATTGTACTGTAGTTTTATTGAAGATACAGACATTAAAGAGAGCCGCCCAAAGGCCGAGGAGACTGCGTCGCCGCACTCGCTCGCACAAGAGCCAGAGCGAGGGAGAGGTCAGTATTGTACTGTAGTTTTATTGAAGATACAGACATTAAAGAGAGCCGCCCAAAGGCCGAGGAGACTGCGTCGCCGCACTCGCTCGCACAAGAGCCAGAGCGAGGGAGAGGTCAGTATTGTACTGTAGTTTTATTGAAGATACAGACATTAAAGAGAGCCGCCCAAAGGCCGAGGAGACTGCGTCGCCGCACTCGCTCGCACAAGAGCCAGAGCGAGGGAGAGGTCAGTATTGTACTGTAGTTTTATTGAAGATACAGACATTAAAGAGAGCCGCCCAAAGGCCGAGGAGACTGCGTCGCCGCACTCGCTCGCACAAGAGCCAGAGCGAGGGAGAGGTCAGTATTGTACTGTAGTTTTATTGAAGATACAGACATTAAAGAGAGCCGCCCAAAGGCCGAGGAGACTGCGTCGCCGCACTCGCTCGCACAAGAGCCAGAGCGAGGGAGAGGTCAGTATTGTACTGTAGTTTTATTGAAGATACAGACATTAAAGAGAGCCGCCCAAAGGCCGAGGAGACTGCGTCGCCGCACTCGCTCGCACAAGAGCCAGAGCGAGGGAGAGGTCAGTATTGTACTGTAGTTTTATTGAAGATACAGACATTAAAGAGAGCCGCCCAAAGGCCGAGGAGACTGCGTCGCCGCACTCGCTCGCACAAGAGCCAGAGCGAGGGAGAGGTCAGTATTGTACTGTAGTTTTATTGAAGATACAGACATTAAAGAGAGCCGCCCAAAGGCCGAGGAGACTGCGTCGCCGCACTCGCTCGCACAAGAGCCAGAGCGAGGGAGAGGTCAGTATTGTATAGTAGCACACTCCTGGCACTCCATACAAGTGCCGCGTTTCAACTACCTATTACACAGACGCTACACAGTGACGTTTTTGCACACGCGCAACTGTGTGCGTGAAGTCTAGAGCTATTGAATAAGCACACGATTCGGCACACGAACTCGCGCGGTGGGGTGAGGTAATGGATTGCGGGGCGGGGCGGAGAGTTTCCTTTCTGTACGGTAGCACTTATATCTTTTCTGTGCTGGGATGTTTATTTAAGTCACAGATGTAGAAGAGAGAGCCGCCCAAAGGCCATGGAGACTTCGTCGCCGCACTCGCTCGCACAAGAGCCAGAGCGAGGGAGAGGTCAGTATTTTACGATACGATTCGAGACGATTTATTTATTTATAAAGAGACAAACATTATCTATTCAGACGTGGCGGTTGCATGATCTTAAATGAAATCCATCCTTTATTTTATAATATAAACTACAAAAATCCTCATCGATTTTAAACAAAAGTTAAGTTACCCATTTATATAGACAAATTTGCATAATTTGTCCTAATTTTAGAACATTACTTATTTTGCATAATTATGGTAGAAAATAGTTTCTATTCTACCATAATTTATGCAAAATAAAAATAAAACCGCTAGTAGAATTCATCTTTTAATTAGATAACGTTTTTGCTAATATTTTAATTTTCAAATTTCAATCAAAGATTTTCTACCATTTATTACTTATTACTTAGGGCAACACCACCGAGGGCGAAGACGGCAAATCCACTGGCAAAACTCGCCGTTCGACCCGCCGTCGCAACAGCCAGAAGTCTACCGGCAAAGAGGGCAAGGAGGGCGAACAGAGGCCGCGCCGCACCAAGAGGCAGAGGCCCGTCATAGAGTTCTCAGTCAAGGTAAAACAATGTTTAGTGTCCTAATATTAGGCCATATTTATGGCACAAATCTACCGGGTAAACTCGCCGTCGCAACAGCCAGAAATCTACCGGCAAAGAGGGAAAGGAGGGTGAACAGAGCCGTCAAGCACAAATAATTTATTTAAATACCGTATGAAAAGTTTATAAAGTGGAGGAAAGAAAAACGAGTGGATTCGTTTATGGAAGTATAAACTATTTAATATTGTATTTTATTTTCTCGCAGTCGTATTGAAAAGTAGAGTGTAACACACGACGCTAAAAACCCATTGTAACTCGGTTTCTATTTATTATAAAACTATCTCGTATGCAATGGGTCATTTTAGCGTCTTGTATAACAATCTACTATTGTTAGTTAGCCTTACCGATATAATTTGTTATAGATATCGAACATTAGCCCCAACACTCGAGTGCGCGACCTGAAGCAGGCGTTGTCCGAACGCGGCGTCAAACCGCAGATCATGATTTGGAAGGTAAGTAAGTTTGTTTATACAGGGTCATTTTGAACTTACCATCCAAATTTTAAGGACGTGTTCAGTCCATGAAACTAAACAACTTTCGCTAAGAAACATGTGTCAAATTTCGCTAGAAAATGTTGGTCATCTCATACTAAATTGATCACGTGATCTCTTTGATTTGTATGGAAAGTCGATTTTTATTTTACATATTTGACCATGTGTTCCTTAGAGAAAGTAGTTCAGTTTCATGGACTGAAGACATCCTCAAAATTTGGATGGTAAGTTCAAAATAACTCGATAGGTGGACCGGTTAAATGAGTCTTCGCCTGCGAGGCACAGGGGCGCGGGGGGAAGACGAGAACGGGGAGCGCGAGAGGTGCGGGCGGCAGGCGCATTTTTAAACTCTAAGATTTTCTAAACTCAGTTCGCTGGCCAGTGTTGCCTTATACACGGTTAATTTTTAAGTATATTTAAAAATGAAATGGGGTTTTCAGACCACGAAATGAACAACCTTTACTATGGGCACAGAATAATTAATAGTACAAGTACAGAAGCAGCACGCCGCAAAGTCATTTAAATAAATAGAGACTTTTGCTCCGATACAATAAAGTGCAATTCACGGGCCCTATTTTTGAATCGCTCGGCAGGCGTCGAGCGCTCTTTTCGACTGATTTTCGTTCGACATAGACTCAAAACAATGAGATGTCGAACGAAAATCACTCGAAAAGAGCGCTCGACGCCTGCCGAGCGATTCAAAAATAGGGCCCCAGGTCGCGCAGCGCAAATAGCATACAGTTTAATTCACCTAGTAGTTGCCTCTCTTTCTATCGCGTGCTCTTACCTTTTCTGACGGCGCAACGTTAGGGTTGACTTATTTTAAATGAACTGCGTAGCATACTTCATAATGTGAAAAACGACAATTGTTTTTTAGTTTTTGATTTAGACATCCGTACACGGCACAGTAATGTCGATTCGACATTATTAATTTTATAAAGAGACAATACCTACTTGGGCAGGAAAATGCCGCGCGGATACACAGGCGGGTATGTGGCGGCCCTCTGCTTACTTGTGCCTCCGTAGGCACGGCTAGCGGTAGGTGCTTATCGCGCGACCGACGAGCGAGTGAAGGAGGCCTGCTATGGGGCCAACCACGAAATCGCGGAAAAAAAATCAGCTGTTCCATACATTATAGTCGAGTCAATGTTGTACTTTTCTGTGGAACAGCTGTTTTTTTTTCGCGATTTCGTGGCTGGCCCCATAGTAAAAGTTGTTCATTTATGTGGTCTGAAATCTCCATTTCATTTTTAGATATAGTTAAAAATTAACTGTGTATACAGATTTATCTGTATTTATACAGATTTTTCATTAAAGTATACAGATCGCTATTTATAGCTTTTCATACAAGTTTTAACCTTATACAGATTTTCCTTGTTTAAATTTAGTATGAATTTTGTAGGAATACAGATTTTCATTTTATAATTGCCATGGAAATAATACATTTATACAGATTTTTTGATGTCATGATACAGATTTTCCTTATAAATATCTGGCAACACTGTCGCTGGCAACGCGGCTAGCGATCGCACGTGTTGAAAGTTGCGGACGCTTTGTGATTACACATGAGATTACATTCTCAAGATGGACATAAAATGAATAGTCGGTGAAAGCAAATGGATTTTATCGTATACGAATATTTTAGAAAAATACTGGATCCAAATCCTGCTGAAATAAAATTTATTGACTTATAATCTTAGATTATTTATATGTCTAGATAGAGTCTTAGGCTTTTGACGTATTAAACAAAACAGGCCAACTTTTTTAAGGTGGTGTGCACCATCGCGTCCGAAGAGTATTGTAATAAAAACTATGGCCGGCTCACACTACTGACAATGTGTGCGTGTTTTGGTCACCTAACTGTTGGGTGATATTTTTTTCGACGCTGTCGTAGCTTCGACTGTCTATCTTGACATATAAATAATCTAAGCTTATAATTTTGATTAATCTTGCATATAATACATTGTACATAAGTTTATTACCCAACATTTTACTATGTTATCTACACAGTCATAGTTGGTTACGTTTAAATTTTGTAGTTTTCAATTAATTTTCAACAAAAATCACCACTTGTTCACCTTTAACCACTGCGACGCCACATATCTTAAGAACTGACTAATGTACCATGGGCAACAGCGTCGCTTAACCACTGCTAAGGTTAAAATCGCTTGCACGCTGTACCCGCTGTCACATACGTTTAGTTCGTGCAGAGGCGATACGCGCGCACACGAATTTTGTTGCAAACTGGTAAAGCGACGCTGTTGCCCATAGTACATTTCGCCTCTTGTGTATCGCTCGCCGCCCGCACCCCTCGCTCTCCCCGTTGTCGCCTGCCCCCCGCGCCCCTGTGCCCCGCAGGAGAGGACTCATTTAACCGGTCGGCCTATACACAAAAATGTCTTTTTATCGCGGTTTTTTCAGCGTAAAATTACGCTTGAAATCTTTGGTAATATAGCTTGTCCAATCTTTCTTTGTACCAGTATTCATCAGAACTGGTTTAACGGTTTAGTAGTGAAAGATAACAGACAATCAGTGCATGTATGAGATGAGTTTGCAGAGTTAACTTTACTCGATAGCGACTGTTGATTGACTGCTGACCGCACCAGCAGCTCGGACCTACCGTCACCTTCCACTGTCCCGACTCACCGTGGACAGGTCCAGACTCACCGTGGACACGGATCTACCTGCAGCATTGGCGGACGCGCCTTCCTACCCCTCAACGTCTCGACTCACCGTAGACTGTCTCGACTCACCGCAGACTGGGGCATCTCCTGCAGCACTCTACTCTGGCACTTGCATAGCTCTGACGCACTGACAGCTGAGCTTGGACAACCCTTGGACTATCGACCTCCGGTCTCAGGGGGGGAGTGATGTAGCGGCATCTACCGCACCATAGCAACACGGTTACAACAAGATTCAACCACCATGTTACTAGATGGCGCTAGTGTCGAATGAACACAAAAGATTAGTAAGGAATAACACCTCGTAGTATGAAGAATATATGGAGAAACCTACATCTCGCTATCGGAGTTTTCTCAGCTACCAAACTATATATACAACTTCCAACCATCATCGGTTGGACCGCGGTCCCCGGGCAAATACCACCCAGCCCGGAGGAAGATCTTCCACTTTGGCCTTCCTGCTAGTGGCAACCCCTCTCCATACTACCTACTACAATTCCTACAGTAAGCAATTTTGTCTGCAATTTGGCACAGTGCCTCTGGCGGTAACTACACTAAACTAAAAGTTGTCATCGGTTGTCTCGCTATCGAGTAAATTAAGCGTAAGCTCAATACGCCTACAAACATACAAAGTAACATTCGCATTACTTATTACATATCTATTCTCTAATCTAGTGAAACAAAAAATAGAGGTCCACTAAGATGATATTTATTAACACATAAGGGCCCACCAAGCCTACACATACGCCGCCACTCAAGAAATAATCATTACAACGAAATAACTATGTTTAATAAAATTTTGAAAACTACAAAAACTAGTATTAGTTAAAAATTATTTTTGTATGTGTTTTATTCCTGGTTTAAATATGTTTGTGTAGTTAAAACCTGGATTAACGTCTAAAGTGGCCACTTTTTCACATTTAACGCATATATAGGTAGTTGAAAGGTATTGCTAGTTTTTATATTTTTCTGAATTTTATTTAACTTATTTGTAATGATTTTTTCTTGATTGGCGGCGCTAGTGGACGCGCGATGCACCCTTAAGGAAAAGGTTTTTGAGTAAATGCAATATTTACGATAGGTATTTATTTTGATCCTCCTTTTTAGGGATTCCGTGGATTCTGCTATTTACACTTCTTCAAGTCGGGACCGCAAAAGGTATCGTATAAACTCAATAATTTTTTTCTTAGTTTTAGAACTATTGCTGTACATAACTTATTGTTTAGGCCTCTCCCGGCCTCCCATACTCAAGTGGTTAGGAAAATCTTAAGTTTTTGCGCCTCTTCAACCGTGAGCATAGACAGTGTTCTAGCAGCGTTTGCATAAATATCTTTAAGAGATCTGTTATTATTTTGAATAAAATAAAATGTTATTCCGCCATTTAACTCGGAAACCGGGGGTCGGTCATTTAATCACTGCTGTGCTATATTTTATTCTCGCCTTAATTTTAATTTTCCGTTTCATTAGGGTGAAGGCGACAGTGCCCCTGCAAACGTGAGCATTATTACTTTTAAGAAAAAAAAACACGTTTTTAATTCAAATTCATAAATTTATTTGATCATCACATCACTGTTTATTATTTATTATTTGTCATTTTAATTTTCCATTACATGGTGAAGGCGATTGTGCCAGTGGCGGTACCTCCATACAAGCCCAAAAGCCCGGCTTGCCGTAACAATAATTTGCTAACACTACTAATGAATCTTAATTAATTACAACAAAACAATATTATTAATGAATGTTAATTTACAATAATCAATAACCACAAATCAAATTTTTACAACAACTGATCGATAGACAAGTCGCTAAACTGCGTTACTTTCCTCAATAAACCCTTCAATGCATTTATCTCCCTTTTAAAAATAAATATATAATAATCAATAACTATATCAACTAATTTGGCGGACTAAAAAACACGTTTTAATCCGCCAAATTAGTTGATATAGTCATTTAATCAATGCTGTCCTTTATTTTATTCACGTCAAAATTTTTCGATACATTAGGGTGAAGGCGACAGTGCCCCTTCAACCGTGAGCATGGACAGTGTTCTAGCGGCGCTCGCGCAAATGTCTCTAGGAGGCAGCGGCTCGGCTGAAGACAATACTGAGGAGAAACCGCGCCTACTGTGCGTGGAGCCCGCGCCCCCCAGACCGCCGCGGGACAGCCAGGAGCCGGCCATAGTGCAGCCCGTGGTATGTAACATATACATTTTTAAACTATTTTTATCGTATCTTTATATTGTCTTCGCGGAGACCTAAAAAAACAGGGTTTCTAAACTCATAAAAAAATGTGGCCTGCTAATTTTTACGTTAAACTGGCGGGATGTCACAAAAATTATCCCGCTTGGTGGCGCTACTGCTGCTGGAGACCTTTGTACGGGCATTTATCCTCGATTTCCCTATTTATTTCAAATTATATCTTTAAAATGATTGATACTAATAAATAATTATTATGGAAGTTAGACAGTAAACAAATTAAAGATTGAAGAAAAGCAAAATGTGGTGGAAGAAAAATTGATATTTACGTAAAATCGCTTCTAACATCCAAAAATTGATAGCTAACAGAAAACAACGAAATGACAAATGACGAAATGATGACCAAGTTAGTGGTAGTGTGACGACTGACAGCCAATAGACGTGACCACAAGCTGCGGACAAGTTCATACATTATGTATAACATCGGCGCAAACTGAGCGTTCGAGTCCGCATTTTGTCGCTCGCATCGCGCGCACACTCGGCCACAGTAGCTTCACATCAGTTTTCTGCAAGCACGCACCGAACGCTTATACAAAAATTTAAACGTTGAATTTCTTTATTACAAAAATGGTCCTGTGCTTTGCGGCTTAAATAACTTACCTAAATAATCAGCCAACCGTAATAATCAGCAACAACGAAATCCAGAGTGGTGTGACTGGTGGTTGCGACTAGTGGCTCAATGTGCGGTCGCTCTAACTCAGGGGTATCAAACTGATTTTTCAAAAGGGCCATTTTTTAGTTAAGAACGTGTTAGCGGGCCATACTCAAAATTAAAAACTCAAACACATACTAAAATAAAATCTTTATTTTCATACAAAGGCAATAAAAAGGAGTTATCTTGAGCTTGAGGATCCAGATACCTGAGGTCTCATATTTTATTATCTTACAATACGTAGTGGCATCGAATGCCGTTTAAAATCCTCACTGGATAGATTCTGGGGCCCTATTTTTGAATCGCTCGTATGACATAGTTTTGTCGCATGCGACTTAAATCACACTCCTCTTCCAAGTCGCATGACGCCGATTTTCCCTATTTTTGAATCGTTCGTTTCTGGTGCTGCCAATATAAACGAAATGTTGAATTTTATCCGTTCCAAGCAGAATCTAGAGAAAACTGGTAATTACCTCAACGAAACCGAAACGAAATATCCATGTTTCTATTGACTGTTACATAAATATCTTTGTTTTTAATAGAAAATAATATCGCTCGCAGTGCCATATCGCTCGACTGCAAACGAGTGCCCTCAACCACTCGTTGCGGTCGAGCGATTCAAAATATCGAAAGTCAAATGTCGAACGAAAACCAGTAGAAACCAATCGCTCGACGCTAGCCGAATGATTCAAAAATAGGGCCCTTGGTCGCGGGCCGTTTTGAGATAGCTAGCGGGCCGGATGCGGCCCGTGGGCTGTGGACCGTAACTTTGACACCCCTGCTCTAACTCTCGTTTTTTTCAGGCTGCGCCCGCAGTGACGCCCGCGGTTGTGCCTGCGGTTGCGGCCGCGGTTGCGCCTGCAGTCGCCGCAGTACATTAATTTTCGGATGCCGTTACAACCCACGCGTTCGACGTTTCATAAACGAAAGCATTGTATTAATTCTAAAACACGCATAAACGTTGTTCGCTTAGTTGCACATGGAGGGACGGCAATTTTGTCGCATTCCGATACTAATTTTTTTAGCTTTAAAGTTGATTATCCTTTGCGTCGGCCCACTAATTAAACATTGTGTACGCGTTTCTTATACAATTGAGATTTTGCTTTATAAAAATAACCCGTTATAAGTTCGTACTAAAGCTGACTTTGTTTTATTTTAAAATTCTATGATATGTGACAAACGAGTCACCTAAATTTAAGTGATCGTATTTGCTTTGTCACTGTTTTAAATGCGCGATTTGTGAAACAGGCAGGTCCTGAAAAGGCGATTAATTAGAGGTCATTTTTGCAAAGTAAATCTTATTTGTGTTAAAAAAATATTGCGTATACTTGTGACCGAGAAGAAGCGATGGTTCGATTTTAGTTTTGTTGTTCGAATGGTTGTTCGCTCGACTGCAGTATAGATATTATACAGCATTACTTCAGTTTATACTTTTAGTAGAAACAAATAAAAAGAACCGTAATTGTAATACTATAAATAAGTTGATTTGTGCATGAATTCGATATAACATCATAAAATAGATTTTATTTGATGATTATAAATTTTATTCAATAATTGTTGAATCTTTTAAAGCATTTGGGTTCAAGAACTCTTGTTCTTTCCAAATAGTATTATGAAAACATTCAATTTCATACTTTTATCGCCTGTAGCACACCTCCGCCGCGAAACACCACAGTAGGTTCCGCCATGACAGCCTGTTCTCTTATGCATAGATTTTTCACGCGTGATTTCGCCCGATCGGCTCCAACCGTTGGGCACATGCGAAAGTAATGATGCGAAACCGCTACGTAGATGTGACCTCATACCTCGTCATCGATAAAAGACAATGGGGAATGTCCGAAAAAATCAATTTGGCTGAATATTTTTTTATAGGTAGGAATAAGCTCCCTTAGTAATAGGAAAAAGCTGCAGAATTTTCGGTTGCGTATAAATAAAAATAAAAAATAAAGTCACTTCGACTTCACAAATATACGAAAGTAACAGCAGAATGGAGATTATACCTTTGCTACCAACTGTCATAACTTCAACTTGCTATTAAAAAAAGTTTCAACACAAAATGTCAAAACTTTTTTTTTAATACTCGCTGTGGTTGTGGCAGGTGGTGGCAAAGGTATAATCGCCGTTCTGCTGTTACTTTCGTACATTTGTGACGTCGAAGAAACTTTAATTTATTAAAAAAATTGACGCACCCCGAAAATTCTGAAACTTTTTTCTAAAACTAAGGGAGCTTATTCCTACCTATAAAAAAATATTCAGCCATTTTAATTTTTTTCGGACATTCCCCATTCATGGTGGAACAGCTACAGCGGTTTCGCCGGTACTGTTTCGCGGCGGAGGTATGCTACAATCGTATGTATGTATGAAAGTAATGCTGTATTGTCAGAGAGCTGCGTTGCGTGGTTTGTTTTGTTTTTGAGTTTGCCGGCCGGCGCTAACTTCAGAGTGAACTATTATAGCTAACTTCAGAGTGAACTATTATAGAAGAGCACTTAAACGAAAAATATATCTATGAATGTTTTAGTTTCTCTAGTCTAAAGTTAGCATGTAAAATCTAGATAGATTTATTTACTACTTGTTTCTTACGGATATGTGTTTTAAGCATTCTTCCATAATTTACGAAAAGAAGCTATATTTTAGTATAGAATAGATTGAACACAGAAAGTAATATATTTTTTAATAAATTAAGGTGCTTTTTGAACGGGGCCCCAAACTATTTAGAGATTAGTTGGAGGATTTGATTAGCGTTAAGAATATTTATTTTTTAAAGAGTTATAAATAACTATTTATTTAGTTTGGGCTAAATAAATATTTATTTGTTTGGGCCTCCGGTCTCTCGTCTTGTTGTTGTGCCAACATCTACTGTTTACATGCAATAAATGCTCGTCAGCTCCTTGACTATGTTGCGTACCTATTCAATATAATATTATAATATTAACATAGCGAAGTTTTAACTACTTTTAACATATCGATTGTATGTGAGTTGGTATAAATATTTTTGAACCGTTTGAAATGTCAAAAGTTACTTTTTCAGTATTAGGTTAATGTAATTTAAGACTTGAAAAGTAAAATGTTATTGACTTTAAGAATTATAAAGCTATTTTAGAATATTATGTGAACAACATCGTGTGTTTGCTATATATTTGGTCTCGTAGTTTTATAAAAAAAAGATGTATTTTATATATAACGAACTATTCGTCGTATTGAGATATTTTTCGAAATTTTTGTTACATGTGGCAGCATAATATATAGCTTGGTATAAACATTTAATAAGCATTTTTCTAATGTTAGTTTGTCAAGAGTACAGACGCACACAAATGTGTCAGTCTTAATATTGTTAATTCCCATTCGCGATTTATGCACTACCTACCTAATCTATTTATGTATATAAACTTGTTAAAACTAATATTTGCTAGTTTATTTTGTAATCTTTAACGTTGGGATAGCAAGCATGAATGAGCGGTTTTTGTTTTGTATTTTTTTTTAAATAAATTTATTGAACACTTGTTTTGTTTATTTTTTGTTTTAACTTTTCCAAATTATAATTTGCTTTTTGAAGTAGTTAAGTGACTAAATCCTAATTATTGAAACATAGATCTCTAAAATTTGTAGTTTTAATCAGAATTTCATGTTGTGATTGTACTTAAATTTTTGCAGTTAGAGGTTGAGGGTCAAATTAAATTCTATTTTTTTAGTGCATCTGTGTTTCATTGAAATTGTTCCTTTTCGTTAGGAAGCTTACTTGTTATGAGATGGTTATGAGTGATTTAGCGATTCAGTAGGTATATGTAGGTAAAAAGGAATCACAGGGGATTTCCCTTCAGACCCGTGGTTACACTGTTTTTCACACAAAGGACGTAACTTTTTGAAGCTTTGGTTCTCCCCTCGGGATTAAACGGGGTGTGATCTGATGATGGAAATTTAATTTTAAAGGAAATTTTATTTTGAATGGCGGAGGCCCAAAATGCTAAAGAAACCTTAAATTTTACAAGTCGTTAATACTTTAGGTTTCTTTAGCATTCAGGGTTGAACTTAAAAAAATAGAGTCCGTTACGCCAGCAAGAAAGTAGCTTCTAGAGGGAAGCGAGTTTGATGAATAATTAGTGCGCAATTCGGTGTAAATGTGAGCCACATAAAAAATTTGTGGGTCTTATAGTTTTGGAATAAAACGGGAAAAACGAATTCTGCTGGGGTAACGGTACTCCAGCAGGAAGATTCTAAACTAATGATCGGAGAGAAATAAAAGATATATGGGCACGTGCCGGACTACAGCTGCGCCACAAAAAAAAAGTTGGAAATCTGACATTTTGAATATGCCATGATGAAGTCTATAGTTTGTCGGAGTTTGTCGCCAAAAACCAGAGTTTGTCGGTCTTCCGTTTAGGAGATACATGTGGCTCAGCTGTAGAGACGTCTCTACAGCTGTGACAAACTCCGACAAACTAATGGCTACACACTCGAGTTATCAGATTTTTGCTACGACCTTCCGTTCTCAAGATCCAGGTAGAAAGGTCTCCACAGCGTATCCTCACATATCTCCTAAACGCATGACCGACAAACTCTGGTTCTTGGTGACAAACTACCGGCTACACACACAAGTAATCAGATTTCTGTAACGACCTACCATTTTCGAGATCTGTGTGGCTCAGCTGTAGAGACGTCTCTACAGCTGCGCCACACGTATCTCCTAAACGCAAGACCGACAAACTCTGGTTTTTGTGCGACAAACTAACGGCTATACATACAAGTAATCAGATTTTCGCTACGACCTTCCGTTTTCGAGATCTGTGTGGCGCAGCTGTAGAGACGTCTCTACAGCTGAGCCACATGTATCTCCTAAACGGAAGACCGACAAACTCTGGTTTTTGGCGACAAACTCCGACAAACTATAGACTTCATCATGGCATAGTCAAAAAGTCAGATTTCCAACTTTTTTTTTGTGGCGCAGCTGTAGTCCGGCACGTTATATGGGCGGGTAGCTTGATACTAGCAAGAAATGTGCGCCAAATATATAATTTGTGGGCCTTATAGTTTTGGAGATATTTGATTTCCTGCTGGCGTAACGTTTTGCCGGATCCCAGATCTCGGAAACTACTAAATGTGCGATCTTACAGTAAACATATATAAGTAGCTCCTAATTTGTGCGGTAGAAAACATTTCAAAAATATTCACAAATGTTGAAGTAATCGGGCTTTTTCTGAAAACAGAAAAAAAATTCTAGCGCCTAAACTACCATATAAATAAAGAAACCAAAAACGGTGTTCTATTCTTCTTATTATTTCTCATTAGCATAAAAATTTTGAAAACCGCACATTTACACGTTTTTGAATAATACCCACATGAAGGTGAGACCGACCATGTCATGACTTTGACGGTCAGCAGGATAAAAATATCAGAGATTATTTAGATCCTGGCCCAATGAATAATCTGTGCGGTTACTGAAGTACATGCTCTGAAAATTTCAGCATCAAATTCTCCGTATTAAAGGAAATATCAATTAAAATCCAAAACAACTGTCAGTATTCCGATTAACCGACCAAATTCGATAGACCACAAAAAAGCGACGCGTTCATACATATTGATGACCTTCTTTAATGTGTCGTATTATGCAGAAAAATTATTTGTACAGTCGCGTTCATAACTTCTTATTGGCAAATGTGGGTAAATAGTATTTTGACATTTAAATAGTTTGAGCCTGTATTTTTATACCAATACAATGTGGCGTTGATCTGTTACATTACACCCAGATTATATATTTTGCTGACGGCACTCTTCGAACACGTGACTGTGAAACCAGCTAAATTTCTTAGGTTACCTACTAGAAGATCTGTTTACTTAAGGGGATAAAGCCACTTTAATAATTTTATTAAGTGATAATAAACATATAATTGTTCCTGTATCGCTAGTAATCAATTAAATATAGTTTTCAAACAGATTAACTACAGAGCCTTCATTATTTCTACTTTTTGCCACCATGAGCGCTGCGATCGATTATTATACCTTCGCACCCAGCGAATACAACTTGTATAATGGACGTCAGAGGGCCTAGTACGAGTTGTTTCTCACCTCACTTTACGAATAGTATCGAGTGAAAGAGAGGAAATCATGCGAGTAAGTGAACGAGTGAAAGAGAGTTACACCAACTCGTTAAACCAACTCATACTAGGCCCTCTGTGAAGAGACCTACATCCATGTAGAAGTTGCATGCAAGGGATTACTGTATATTGTCAATTTAATCGCATTGTAGGTACATTAAGCACCTAGTTAGGTATGACAAAAAAACGAAATAAAATTACAAAACATCCTTTATTTTTTTCCTAAAATAATGTTAAAATGGTTAAAATTCTTTCAATTCAAGTAAAAATGAAATGAAACAGAAATAACTTCATTCGTTATTTAAATAAAAGCACTCGCTCAAATCACTTTTTCACTTAAATGTACGTAGACGTGACGTGTACAAACCGGTTCGTCAACAAAGTTAAGGAGGTCATCAATATGTATGAACGCGTCGCTTTTTTGTGGGCTATCGAATTTGGTCGGTTAATCGGAATACTGACAGTTGTTTTGGATTTTAATTGATATTTCCTTTAATACGAAGAATTTGAAGCTGAAATTTTCAGAGCATGTACTTCAGTAACCGCACAGATTATTCATTGGGCCAGGATCTAAATAATCTCTGATATTTTTATCATGCTGACCGTCAAAGTCATGACATGGTCGGTCTCACCTTCATGTGGGTATTATTCAAAAACGTGTAAATGTGCGGTTTTCAAAATTTTTATGCTAATGAGAAATAATAAGAAGAATAGAACACCGTTTTTGGTTTCTTTATTTATGTGGTAGTTTAGGCGCCAGAATTTTTTTCTGTTTTCAGAAAAAGCCCGATTACTTCAAAATTTGTGAATATTTTTGAAATGTTTTCTACCGCACAAATAGCAAAAATTAGGGGCTACTTATATATGTTTACTGTAAGATCGCACATTTAGTAGTTTCCGAGATCTGGGATCCGGCAAAACGTTACGCCAGCAGGAAATCAAATATCTCCAAAACTATATGGCCCACAAATTATATATTTGGCGCACATTTCTTGCTAGTATCAAGCTACCCGCCCATATATCTTTTATTTCTCTCCGATCATTAGAATCTTCCTGCTGGAGTACCGTTACCCCAGCAGAATTCGTTTTTCCCGTTATATTCCAAAACTATAAGGCCCACAAATTTTTTATTTGGCGCACATTTACACCGAATTGCGCACTAATTATTCATCAAACTCGCTTCCCTCTAGAAGCTACTTTCTTGCTGGCGTAACGGACTCAAAAAATTACGCTAAAATTACCCTTCGCGGTTCCACTACATGGTTCACCGATGGGTTCAATAGGATTTCCAAGTACAGTACGACCTTTAGGTGCAGTATTTCGGTTGTTAGTCCGGTTAACCGAACTAATGCAACCTTTTGGTTGCAGTAGTTCGGTTGATTTAAATTATCGAACTACTGCAACTAAAAATTTGCATTAGTTAACCTTCCGTTTTCGAGATCTGTGTGGCTCAGCTGTAGAGACGTCTCTACAGCTGCGCCACACGTATCTCCTAAACGCAAGCCCGACAAATTCTGGTTTTTGTGCGACAAATTCCGACAAACTATCGTCTTCATCATGGCATAGTCAAAAAGTCAGATTTCCAACTTTTTTTTTGTGGCGCAGCTGTAGTCCGGCACGTCAAAGCGCTCGCGCTGATTGATAGCCGCGCGATAGCGTGCGGGAGCGAGACAGTTGCGCGTAAAATAAGCGGGCGAAGGGCAGCGAACGCACGTAAAATTTTTGCAAGCGGACTCTTAACCGGACTAACAACCGAACTACTGCAACTAAAGGCAGTACGAGGCAAACATCTTGACACACTTTTTCGATGGAGTGGGAATAAGTTCGCGCATGTGCACTTGTGAGCGACCAATAGCGCACGCCCCTCCCGCCGCCCACTTACCTCACCGCTATGCAAACCCAAAATACGCGCGTTCTATGCGCTATCCCCACCCGATTTCATGATGTTTTCCTTGTACTGTACTCGTGTTCCCACTGCTAAATACGGGTGGGTCGAATAAGATTCTGCAGTATTACAGTACGAGGCATATAACTTGAAATCGGGTGGGGATTGCGCGAAACGCGTATTTTGGGTATGCGTAGCGGTGAGGGTCGCTCACAAGAGCACATGCGCGAACTTATCCCCACTCCGTCGAAAACATTTCAAGATACGTGCCTAGTACTATATCCCCGTCAATTGGTAATGCGCTGGAACCTTGTCACATTAACATCCACGTCGACGTGATCCGCAACAAAAAATGTCATGAAACAAGAAAATTCTAATAGGTAATCTAATATATTAATTATTGAATTATTATTTTCATAAGATAGGGTCTAGGTATATAAAAATTTCACAATTGTTTTTCGTTTTTAAGGTTAAAATCATGGCCGCCAGGCGCATTACCAATTGACGGGGATTATACTCTTGTTTCCACTGTTCAATATGAATACTTATACAGTGTCCCAAAACTTTGCCACATGGAGGGCAAGAAAAATATTGAAGATAAGAAATTTTACTAAGAGAAAACTTCGTTTAGTTTTAAATAATAATGCGAACTGCATTCAAAGTTTTTTTTTTAAATCGCATTTATTCCTATACAAATTATTACAATACGTAATAATCAAAATTTTAATGTTAAATTTCGAGGTCTTTCTTTTGTTTAAGATGCTGTATTATTTAAAAAAAATTAATTCTAATGAGTAAACTTTTCGATCGGTATCGTAAAAATAAAAGATTGTTTTATTTGGTGGGGTCGATTCTTATTTAAGGCATGCAATTTTTCGAAAACCTTTGAATACAGTTCCTATTATTTTAAAAATCAAAATGAAGTCCTCTTTTTCAGTAAAATTTTATATCTTCATTATTTAAGATACTTTCCCTCCGTGTGGCAAAGTTTTGGAACATTCTGTATATAGCGATTAGGGTTTCTGAGTCTTGCTAAGTATGGAAAATGTAAAACTAAAACCCGACTACGGAAAAATCGTGCTCTAAAAAGTCAGAAACAAGAAAATATTCAAGTCCAAAATTCAATAAAAAGGATAACTCACGGATAACCGTAGTCGCATGCCACCTCCGTCGTGCGTGTCTAGGACAAAGTGGCATGCGACTACGGTTATCCTCATTATTGAGTTTTAGACTCGAATATTTTCTTGTTTCTTACTTTTTAGAGCATGATATTTCCGTAGTCGGGTTTTAGTTTTAAAACTTCTTTTTTATTTTAGATATTTTGGAGTTGTCAATAGGATGAAAGCAAGCAAAGCCATGGGCAAAAGCTAAAAATATATACCTACATATTTGAAAAGTGCTCATTAAGCCCTTTCGTTTGGTACCCAACACGGCATTATTAAAAAATATAATTTTTTAGTTCATGTCTTTAACTCCTCTAGAGGGGTTACATTCAATTTAATGTGACGTCATATAGCCTATGTTCGTTGGACGATTAAGACGCTTCTAGCGATACCTCATTTGTCAAATTATAACAAGTAGTTTAGAAGTTATGAGGGAACATGAATTTACAAACATACACACAGGTCAAAATCATATACCTACCCTCCGTTTTGGCTTCGCCGTAGTCGGGTAAAAACTCTAAGTATACGATCTCTGATGTAAACAACCATTTGGGTATCGTGCGATCTGGGCCTCCTCCATTTACTCTTTGAATGGGCATCATAGGTCACTCACACCACACCCCGTTCAATCCCTGACGGAGAACAAAGCTTCAAAGTTACCTAGTTTGTATGAAATTCGCTCCCAACTCTAGTGATAACAGAATTTTGAAAAATTCTTATGCTCTAGTGTAGTGGGTCGAACGGTAAACGAAATTTGTGGTGGTGTGTGGTTCACCAGTGGTGGGTAGTGCCGATGGGTCCACGGGACGTGAGGGGAAAAATCCCTAGGCCTGTGATTCCATTTTTCTGCCCACGACTGTACATTCTTAAATTAATATAGATAGATACTAGTTAAATAGTTTTTTTTTCTTCTAGAAACGGCTACTGAGTCCTGAAAATACCGTTCAAGAGCGAGTCTGACTCGCGCACCGAGGGTTTCGTACCATCATAATAAATACACTGAGTAGAAATTAGAATAAGTAATAAAATTATTATTGCAGTATTAGGTCGGCGCCATCTCTTGACCGATAGTGGAACTATCTTTTTTCTTTGGTCAGCGCCATCTCTTGACGGATAGTGGGACTAATTCAATTGTCCTTAGGTCAGTGCCATCTGTTGACTGGTAGTGGAACTAATAAATTTTTGTTTGTTTTTTGAATTTCTAAAAAATTGTGTTATATTGCTAGTAATATAATAAGTCTATGGTTATATTGAGACATCGTTTTATTTTTCCTGTAATATTTACATATACTACTATCATAGAGTTATTTCAGATTTTTCTCTTTGTAAACTTCGGAGATAAGGGGGAACGGTATTTTTTTACATTTTTCATCATAAGTCGAAAACTATGCGGCCTAAAAGAAAGAAAAAAATGTTTTAAAATGTGCAAACAGCGCTCTTTCATAATATGATACTTCAAATTTTTAAGATCCCTTTTCAGTCCCTGTTCTAAAAAAATATTTATTTTTTATTTCTTTCTTATTTGCAAAATAGTTGGGCAAACGTTATCTTAAACTATTCCATATTCCAAGTTGATACCATTAGTAGTTCTTGAGATATCCAGCTGTGACAGACAGACAGACTGAGTTACACCATAAGGCTAAGGGTTTCTTTTTTTACCATTTTGGTAACTAACCTTAAAAACGACAAACAAAAAAAGAAAAACTATAAATCATTCTAATCGCGCTAAATCTAAATAACACTATAATTAAAATATGTGTTTCTCATCAAATACAGAATGTTAAACATTTCCAGTGTCCTGTATCTCTTATCGAGATTGCTCACGCGATCTTTTACTAACAAAAACGGTATAAAACGACAATATGACGCAAAATTACATTTTGTTTGACATGACACCCCGCGCTGCTATGTGGATCTCGTCCAGTTTGTTGTTTCTCTGCGTTGGGTTTTCTTATTCACAAGATGGACCACCACCGGTAGGTATCCGTCTAAGCCTAAGCTAAAAGAAACTCCCAATATACCTACTCATAAAAAAAAGGATTTTTTAATATCATGCCAAATTCTGAAAGTGTACAGGGTGTTTCATAATAACCCCTAAAAATTTGTTTTTTTATTTTTATGGAAAACTGCAAAGTGAAAACCCTAGAAGCAAATTGATTTCGATAATCAATCTCATTAATGGGCAAAAGCAAAACACAATTTAGGTCCAGGGTTGCCACTATGCAGTTTATGGTGAAAATATTTTTTTTGTAAACGCATATAGTACGAGGCATATATCTTGAAATCGGGTGGGGATTACACGGAACGCGTATTTTGGGCATGCGTAGCGGTCAGGGGTGCGAGCGGCGGGAGAGGGGCGCGCGCTATTGGTCGCTCACAAGAGCACATGCGCAAACTTATTCTCACTCCGTCCGTCGAAAAAATTTCTAGATAATATGCCTCGTACTGTACTTAACCTAAGGCAATGTCATTTCTTACATTAAAAATGTTCCAGGCAGACGAAGATTGTGCTCTTAACTTCGATTCCCCAGTGTACATGTGTCCAGATGAGGACAGCCTCAGCTTCGGTGACGCCTCCGACGTGGAAGTCCGAAGGCACAACGAGACAACGTCTTATATGGCGGGCTATTTTGAGGTCTTGAAGGAAATCACCTCTTGTACTGTGGTGAGTTTGTTTATGTTTATGGACACTGATTTACCTTCTACATTTACAGCTGCCGCACATTGGGCCACTAGTCGCGCCCACTAAGCGCGACCACAAGCTGCGGACGAGTTTTTTCATACATTTTGTATGGTATCGGCGCAAACCGGGCGTTCGAGTGGCCGTGTTCGAGCCACAAGCTGCGGGAGTCACCCGCGCTCGCTACTTTGTGACCGCGATTGTCGCTCGCATCGCGCGCACACTCGGCCACAGTAGCCGGCTTCTTCCCGCAGAATTGCCCAAAGTAGTGGCTTAGTGGCGGCGACTAGTGGCCCAATGTGCGCTTGCACTTACAGTTACAGCTGCTGCACATTGGACCACTAAGCGCGAGCACTAGTGGCTCAGTCAAGCCACTAGAGGCAGCCACTAGTGGCCACCGCTCCGCCGGGAAGAAGCCGGCTACTGCGGCCGAGTGTGCGCGCGGTTCGAGCGACAATCGCGGCCACAAGTAGCGAGCTCGGGCTACTCCCGCCCGCAGCTTGTGGCTCGAACGCGGCCACTCGAACTCCCGGTTTGCGCCGATACGTACAAAATGTATGAAAAAACTCGTCTGCAGTTTGTGGTCGCGCTTAGTGGCTGCAACTAGTAGCCCAATGTGCGCCAGCTCTTACCAGATAGGTTCATAGAAACTGACTACTTTCTTAGTGTCGATTTTAACATTCATACATCGCGAGACAGCTTCGCTATGTATGCGTATGTATGCGTTTGCCTCAAAAGCCAACACCGCGACATTTCCGTGATAGGTAATTTCAATGTAAGCATTTGGCTAGCAGACTCGCAATGTCTACACACAACATATTATGACTAATTATTAAGTAAAGATGGAAGAGTTATAAGATTGCGCTTTTCTCCGCCATGCCAAAAAACATAGTCTAGTCTAGACCCCCTTATAAACGTGAAATAATTTCTTTGTTGAAAGGAAGATAAAGACAACACCAGTTTTAAACCAGCCTAGGTCTAAACTTTAGTCCTCGTTTGAGAAATTCTCTGATATTGTAAAGTTATAGCAATCTTATAACGTCTAAAGATTCCCCTTGCTTACAGATGGAAATTATAGTAGAGAAGACGCAGGGAGCGCGCACTGAGGTGATGATGACACATGACATTTGCGACTTGTGCGCCGAGTTAAATCCAGACAGCAGCTATCACAAGTACCTGAAGCCATTTAAGTTTCCTGAATGCCCTTTTGGACCTGTAAGTGTTTTCACTGATGTAGAAGAGTGTTAAATGATGTGGTAGAGTGGGTAGAGACCGTAGAGACACTTAGTAAGTAGTTGTTTACCGCAATCAAAAACATTACGAATCTTAAGCCCGCCGGTAACGATCAATTACGATTGTCAATTTTTTTGTCAATGCCATTGTTGGAGACATTGACAATCGCTTCAATTGCACGTGTAAACAATCAATTATTGCATCAATGGGCGTCAATTACGTAAAAATTGTCACTCGCAAATGATCGTAACCAGAGCCCTTTATCTACCATGACTTTTAAAAATTTTGCGAATAAGTTTGACAGAAATCCTGCAAATGTTCAATGTAGAATCCACAGTAAGTCTATCCTTTTCTTTTAGGGAAGATATGAGATTGAAAATTTTATACCTGATGCTGAAGATCTACCTTTAAAAAAAGTTAATGAAGCTCGATACAAAGCTACTATAAACCTGTACGCCAACCCTTCATGCGATTGTCAGGAAAAGACACGATTGGGGTGCATGTTATGTGAATTCGTTATAGAGGAAATTGAAGAAATATGATAGATAAGTACTTATATCTCAATATACTTATTATAGCGTCTCTCACCAACTAAAAATTTGGAAGTAAATGCATTCTTCGTACTGATTGTATTTGTGTAAAAGTTGAGCCTTTGATTTGTAATATAATCAAACAGTAGTTTTAAAACCTCTTTAAATAAATCCAACTAAATCAATTTACATCATTCTATCCTTTGCTCTTACCCATTTTAACTTTTTGCTTCCATTATTTTCATTCCCTCTATGAATAAGATCATCTTACTAACGAAACCCTTCAACAAGACTTGTCTTTGGCGGATAGGAATGACAACTAAAATGTTTTTAAAGCAAATTCATTTATTTGTCAATAGTACCTAGTAACTACCTACTCGTCTTCAGGGTCATTGACGTTTTCGTCGCGACTGGATTCGTAAAAAACTTCCCCTCTGTCCTGTCCTCTGAGATTGATTTCCCCAGATTTAACACCAGTCTTAGCGTCATCGCCTTTGCTCTGTTCCTTCTTGATAGATCCTTTAGAGTGTTTCTTCTTACTTTTGCTGTGTTTGCTTGACTTCTTTTTTTCTTCTTTCTTTTCATCTTTTTCCTCTTTTGCCTTACTTTTCAGCTTTTCCTCCTTTTCCACCTTTTGCTCCTTTTCCCCTTTCACTTTCTTCACCTCCTCGCTTTTACTGTCACTGTCTGATTCAGATGCTGACTGACCTTCTTTCTTAGGTTTTCTAGAAAGTGAAATGTTATTGAAAGGATTGAAAGTACTGTATGATTGATGTCTATATAAAGGTCTTTACTATAAAAAAAGTTTCCGTTGAGAAAATTCTTTTCTGTAGGTAGGTATACTAAACATTCAACGCAAAATGCTGTTTCCTAGTATTAGCCAACAGTAGCTTAATAATTATATTCACTATATTATATTGAATTGTCATTTCAATTTGCTCTAATCTACACCACCTTCATTCCACCCCTGATACCTCCATTTTAACTGCGAAACTGGATAAAATTATGGTTAACTCACTTTTCTCTTAGTGCCTCTTTATTCGTATCTTCGTCACTGAAAGGAAAACAAATCAATTAATTAGTTTATATAAATTTCTGTTGATTATAATTAGCGTTACTTCTGTTACCATATTTACCTGTCTGAATCCTTAGCTTCCTTTTCACTGTAAATAAAAAAGTACTTATTTAAAAAACTAATCGAAAATTTTACTATGCTATTATTATATTCATTGAAACTTCAGAAAGTTTATAATTAATTACATACTTAACCATTAGTTGTGCATAAAAATTCCTACCTTTCAGCTTTAGCAGCAACACCATCACCTTCTTCATCGCTTCTGAAAATATTTATTAGATTTAATATATATTTAAATGTATGAATTCATGAATAGATCGGAAAACGATAAAACTATCTCATATGTATTTTATACTTACTCGTCCACATTATCCCAGTTCACTGACCACTCTTCGTGAGTGATTCCAGTACGGAAAACTCTTCTACAATCCTCTCTGAAAGAAAAAGAATACAAATTTACTGACGCCACAGTTTGGGAAATTCGTATCCGTTGAGCAAAAGATTATATATAGCTGGATTTTTTTTTCTAAACTTTTCATAGCAAGCTCTTGCTTTTCAAGCGAAAGTAAAATTTTGTCTTTCCTTTTAAAGGAGTGGTGAATCGAATCGATCCAAATATAGCAAGATAGATATTGAGATTTAATCTTATAATCATTAGATTATGAGATTTAATCTTATAATAATTAGATTATAAGATTAAATCTCAAAACCTATCTCGCTATATTTGGATCGATTCGATTCACAACTCCATTAAAAAGCAAGACAAAATTTTACTCTCACTTTTGCCTTTAATATCATTAGGTATTAAAGGCAAAACCGAAAAGAGAATTCAAATTGATTAACTACCAATTTCAATGAGGACGTGACTTATTCCGTTCCCGTGTACAAAATTAAGTATTTTAAATTTTAAGACATCAAAAATTAAAGAATTGAATTTTGAACAATCTTACTCGACGTCTTTGTGGATGGCGCAGGAGATGAACTGTCTGTTCTTGAAGACTGATGTGTAGAGGAAGGGTCCATGACAGCTGTGGCTCTTGGGGTCGATCTTGCAGGCCGAAATTACTCCAATAACTCTCTCCTTGCCTTGGTACTTCACTATAAGAGGACCTCCGTGGTCATTCTGAAATATGTTATGTCTTTTGAAGTCAACATTTTATGCAGTACGGAAGAAGACTGTCTTTAATAACGGGCACAATTATACAATTGCTGGTTCCCTAACTTACCTACCTTCTCCAACATGCTGCTTTCTTCATTTTGTACGACGTTGCTAAAGTTCATCGCTTGTTCTGCGCTCATGTCTGTTCATAAACTCTAATCCCAAATACATTTAAGTTAACTTGTAAATCACTATCGCAATAATCTCACCTCACAAAATCCTCCTTGTACGGATGATCGTCTCGCTGTGTAGTCGTCGGGGTCCCTCAAATGTCTGCCCAAGTCAATATTGAAGATCTTATTGTTGGAATCAACAGGACCTTCTATGTGACGACGACTCTCAACGTCAGTACAATTGGCATATTTTTTCTAAAAGAAAAATTCGAACAAAAGTTAATCATTATTACCTACTCTACATACATTACTTTTATTTAAAACTTAACAGTTGCATTCAAATTGTTTAGTTGTTTTGTCTTACAACGTTCTGCGTTTGGAGTTAACTAAGTTGTTTTGTATACCTCATGAAGTATCTCCTTCTTTTGTATCATGTTAAATTATGGTCAAACTAACTTGCTAATCAAAATTCCAGTTACTTATCTCTCTACTCCAAAGTGTTTGAATCTTGACTGCAATACTAGTTTAGTTCAATAGCATAAAATATAATTAAGTCTGTGGAAATTTAATATTCTGTGACTGAAGTTACTTACGTCACAAATTTCACTGAGTCTCTTCATTACGTCCTTCGTGCAGATCATGTACTGAGTGATGATGCTCCTGAATCGCTGGGCCCATTTCTTGGCGCACTGCTCGTTGTCCATGATGCAAACTTTGGCTTCTTGGAGGCATTTAGCGTTTTGTGGGATGTGGACCTTTTGTCGGCGATATACACCCTAGGAGAAGAAGTTCTTGATAGAATTGCTTTCAATTTATTAAATAATTAACAGATAACTTCACTTACTTTACATTCATAAATTTTAATCAAATAATCTGAGGACATTAATTTTACTTAACAACCAAAATAAATTTTTCAAATAATTTTATGCGTGGTTTTTATAGTGATTACTGGTTCACTTGCCGATCACAGTTAACCAATCTCATATTTTACTGCTATATTATTTTCAAATCATGCATATCTTTCTACACGACTGCCAAAAAAAAAGTGTTTGAAGTATTGTAAGTCAAAATTTTGGTCTCCTGCCTCCATTTTGTAATGTAAAATAAAAAATTAAATAAAAAATCTTCAATTATAACAATATGGGTAGGTATCAAATGAAAGGGTTTGATGAGCAAATTCTAAAATAAAATAAAACTAAATAATTAAAAAACACAACTGCCCTACCAAAACATGACCTAAAAAGTTAAATTACTACTGACTGTCATTGCAGTCGGGGTAAACTAAAAGAGTTTAGATTAAAATTGTTACACAGAAGGTGACAGAAAGGTCCCCGACTGCAATGACACTTGTTATTTATTAATAGTTCCGTTTTGTTTTACTCTTTAGTTCGTTTTTGCGCAGGGCAGTCGTGATTTTAATTAATATATTCAACCAAATAAAAAGTATTTTTATACCTCTCTGAAGTTACTACCGCTTCCCCAACCGGCGATGTATCCCTTGGTTCCTGGTTTTTCCAATTCCCTACTGATGTTGTTATAGCAGATGAGATCAGTGGCAAACTCGCATCCCTTTTCACACACCCCTAACTTGAACGGCTTATCGACTTTGACAATAGCGATATCGTTGGAAGACCATTTGATGCTGTCTTGGAAGTCGAACTTGTAGTCTAGAAAATAGTAAAGTAATAAGTAGACCAGGTAGGTAGACGCCAAATCATTGTTGTCTCAATTGTAGTAGCAAACTCACTACAGTACATTGACTGTCCCTAAGATACAGATTTACAGGATACTTACAAAATGTAAGTATCAGAGCTAAGGTTTATTTTGGACGAATTCGTCCAAGTAATTTATGTACAATTTTATAAAATAGTCAATACCGGTTACCGGTTAACTGTAAGGACTTGAAAAGACTGTTAATTATAATGAAAAACACGTGATATTTTTTTGTAAATAACTCACTTTTGGGGATACATTTCCACACAACCTTGCGTCGATGTTTGCAGACGCAATTGTCGGACTTATAATCGAAGCTGTCTACAAATTTGGTGGTACCGGAGACGATATAGAAACGGTCAGCGTCTTCGACGCACGCGGCAGATGTGAGGACATAGTAAGGGTCGACGATGACGCCTCCGCAGAGCCAACCTCGGTACTTGTGGGCCTTAGCGGACTCTTTGGTCAGTTGTAGGTAGACCTAGTTAAAACACAATACAATGTGAATGGGGATAGTGGTCGCGAATAGGGGCATTAATTTTACCCGCAGACCTACTATTTAGTTTAAAAATAACACACACACTGTACATGGTAGGTACTTAATAATCATTTTAATTTGGCCACAAGGAAACGGGGGTAGTACGTGGGACCACCCACACGCGGTTAGGGGACATTTCTACATCAGCTAACACTATATCAACTAGCCAGATCAGCCGATCTAAACATGGTAAAAGTAGGTACTGTCATTTGTTCATTTTAGGAAAACATGGTTTGCGCTGGCTATATTTTTATATAGGAAACGTAAAGTTGTAGCCACAAAAAAAAACATATGACAAGCTAAAGAGATTATCTAGTAGCTACAAGTATTAAATTGCGTATAAACCTCACAGATTATTGTAAAAAAACAGAATATCATCAAAAGCGCTTGTCGCGTCGTGGGTCGTATTTTTGGCGTCAATAATAGCGGAAACATATTGAATTCTACATCAAAATACATTTTAAAGTACCTACCTACTGTGTAGTTGCTCCAATAACTCTTTTCCAAGAAAGATAATTGTGCTAAAGATAATGATGAAAAAACATCGCAAAAGTGCAGAAGAGAGAGAGAAGAGATTATTTTCCATATTCTTTACACGTAAGGAAAAAGACAGACAAGTGATTCCGCATAACGGAGCCTTAAAAGTATAAATGATGATAACAAAATAAGAACTTGGATAGAATATGAATATAAGATTCTTATATGAATATAAGAGGTATAAAAAGAGGACGAAATAAAATTAACACAAATAGTACATAATCGTTATGCGCTAGTCAAGTAATTTTGAGAAAATAATTTAGACTTTTTTCCTTACCATGTAAGGTCGTTTTGTCGGAGGCACCCTTTTACTGTAAAGTATTCTTCTAGTATCAACCAGCGTAGTATTTTCGAACACCCAACCTTTATCTTCGATATCATCTCCGTCATCAGCGGTTACATTTTCTGATACTTTTATAACTTTATTATCGTTAGAAACTTTTTCTGTTACTTTTACTGGGGCTTCTGACACTTGAGGTAAAGCTAAAGACACGCCTGTGAAAAGAAATCTTTCTTAATTTGTTTTTTTAACTAAATACGTATGTTAGTTTAAAAAATGGAATGTTAATTTAAGAACTAGAAATCAAAGATTCAGACTTACCTAAAATAATTAATATCGAAAACAAAATAAAACTAAAGTTGGTCATTTTGTCGTAGACAGCGATCCCGAAAAGACCGCGTCAAATTGTTTCTATCCCAATAATTACAATTTACATTAATTTCTTGCTCAATCTACAATGCCGTTTTGCTTCATTGAAATTAATCAAGGAACTTCCGATTCCATCAATGTGTCTATAAAAAGTTAATATTTTTCCTGAATTATAATTATTATGATTGATTTTCCATCAAGGTCAGCTAGCAACACATCGTATTTAATTGATGATTAAAATAAGAAATAATAAAAATGTTTTATTGCTCACCCAAAAAAAAAAATTAAGTACTTATCTATATTTTTAATAAAATATCTACTATAGTTATTTTATTTATATGCAACTATACTATTTTGCGTCGTGTGATAATAGTATCACATTGAGTTATGTTCTAATTATGTACAATTGCATACAAGACTTTATCTACAACCATAATATGTATCGTCTATAATGTCCGAGCGAGGGCTTGTCGCGTTCCTCCTCCTCGTCATAAAATCATCCGAATGAGTGTTATAATGTTGTAGGTACTGAATTTCATAGTGTAACTCGTCGGTCGTGGGCGCGGGGAGGAGCGCGACATGCTCTCGCTTCGATATTGTGGTTACTATGACACTAATTGTTATGATGTTAGCAGTAACTGTTTCAGAACCTTTAATAAAGGATTTAAAGCATGGGTGTAGATAAAAGTGCTTTAATTTTACCCACAGACCATACAACAAATACTGTTTTACCCAAGAATTTTATATTCATAAATATAATATGTATAATATGTAATAAATAATAAATATAATATGAAATTTAATAATATGAATCGAACAGAAATTCCCGACAGTGAAATATCACTGTTTCAGATGGTTTCAGTTCGGGTTTAATTAATTCGTTATTAATTTGCCTTTTAGACGTATCTCTTCAGTTGACTTACCTACCTAAAATATGGAGAAAGAAACTTTTAGGTATTACATATATGACTGCCCAAAAAAGGAGAGAGTATTGTGTTCAGAGTTCATGGATATTAGTATGTATGTAAGAGAGATTCTTTATTCCACCATAACTTCTAAATTCCTGAACAGAATTGGATGTGTGAGGTATCGTTAGAATCCTTACATCACCCGAGTGACCCTAGACTAAAAACTTTTTAGTTCGTTTTTGGCAGTGCAGTCGTGGTTTTTTTTTACAAATATACAGGTGTTACGATACCTGTGTCGATACCTACTTAAATCATTTAAATACAAGTCAGTCACCTAATCATTTTCGAATTTCCTAAACACCGAAATGTATTAAATTAGATCTTTAACCTTCAGAATCGAGTTTCTTTCTGACATTTATCATAACATTGACAACGGATTAAGTAGGTACTTATGAATAGCGCGGTTTTATTAAAAGTACTTTGGTAATTAGTTGGTATTTGGTTTGATTTTTGGTTTTCCAGACGTTTCGGCAACTTTGCAGTTGCCGGACTGAAGCTGCCCGTGAGTCTACCCTCAAGCGAAGAATTTTTTTAGACGTTCAGAAATAAAAATTTAACAAAATTTTTTATTTGTTTTATGTTGATTTATAATTTAATTTTGTAAATTATTTAGTGCTAAAAAGAGAGAGAATCTACTGAAACTACCACCATTTCATAAAATTAGGGAGGCCCCTCCAAGAAAGCAATGGCGAAAGAAAACTTGGAGAGGAAAACCAAAAATCAAACCAAATACCAACTAATTACCAAAGTACTTTTAATAAAACCGCGCTAGTATCCGTTAAAAATTGTTTTATTTCATGTCTAGTGAGCGCGTAAGCTTGAGAAGTGAATAGGTACTTATGATTTTGACTGTACTAAGGAAAGGCACAATAAAAATATTGTTTTCAAACTGTATTATTTATTGATAAACTTAAAATTACACGGTTGTAACATTCTTCTTAACAGAAACTATCGTATCGTTGGTCGCCCGGAGTATAAACCCGCTGCCAGCGAATACCTTGTCGCCAGAAGCATTTACTGGTGTCGTGTCATAAGCTCGTTGAACTATCTCCTGATTAGCTACAGGGTTCTTGTCGTCAATTTCATTCTTCGCAGGACTGTGGGAAGATAAATATTTTAAACATCCAGTTCAGTTGCCTTTTCCGTCTTTTAATTTATATTGATGTCCTTTGAAGATTATGACCATGATATTTTTGAAAGCAATTTATTATTACCTATTTCTAAAGAAATCATACTTTTAATCAACCAAAAATAGATGAGCTAAAAAGTTGTTCGGCAAACTTTGAACTAGGAACTAATATTTAGTAAACAGTTTCGAAATAGGGGATCTTGAACAATATTTTTTGACCAATTTGAGTTTGAGAATAAACTTAAATAAAGGAGCTAAATTCGACAGCTAGATTAGTTTTGAGTAACAGAGAATGTGATTCAGGGATGCCCATCGATGGGATGCCCAGACTTTTTCTTAAGACCTAGCAACAATATAATATGACTAAGAAATCGACATTTTGACCGTTGTTGATAAAAAATTGCACAAGTAAAACTACATTGGGTGCAAAATGTCTAATCTGTTATCCTTGGCGATCGACCATAAAACCTTTATGATGGGCACCTCTGATCTAATTGATCGTTATACCTACCCATCTGGATGGCCTTTCCATGACATAACCTTTTCTACGTGGGTGATACCGGATCTAAACTGTCTTCTACACTTGGGTCTGTGGACAAAAAAATGAGAAAATAATATTGAAAATTTTATGGGATATTAATCATACCTATACAAGACCTTACACAGGTAACATAATTTTTCAATCTTACTTTATACAACAAATAATATTCTGATTACTAGGTATAATGACTTAATATCGAATACTGAAGAAGATGATATTAAACTTACTCCACTTCTTTATAGATAGCGCAGGAGATGAACTGACGGTTCTTGTAGATGCTGGTGTAGAGGAAGGGGCCGTAGCATTTGTTGGATCGCTCCTTGACGAGGCAGGCGGAGATGACACCAATGACGAGGGAATTGACACCCGAACCATAAATTAGCGGCCCACCGTGGTCATTCTGTATAGAAAAATATTATTTAGTCTTATTCTGACTCTGCAATATAAAGAAAGTTACAAGTCCCAGATAGGGAGGAATTCGATGATGCTTTGGAACTCTGTGCGGCCGACAATTGTTGCCAATTTGCATTGGGCATATAAAGATTGGTCCTTTCACCAATTTATGGTGCTAAATCTTTAGAGCCTTGTCCCAGCAGCAGGGGAATGAATGGTGACTAAAGAATAAAAATCATTCTCTAAAAATACTCACTGAATATTTCACAAATAATTATGAGAATGAGCAGACTCTTGTTGACCCATAAACAAACAGGGGCCATATTATGACCTCTTATTTCCTGGCAGTTTTCTGACTGGATATCAATCTTATCTCTTTTATTCGCTATACAGCGAGAAAGAGATGTAACTATAGCAATTCATAAACCTGGCAAGGCCTTTTAAGAGGTCGTAATACCCCCACAGGGCAGAAAAGACGATGATAATATCTACCTCACAAAATCCACCATCAACATGCGAGTCGCCTCTCCTTGTTTCATTGTGGTAAGCCGAATGCAACTTCAAGTTAGTTGGTATCTTCTCGATCTTCATCTCCCTCCGCATGTCCTCTTCATCAGAGTAGCTGATGTCTTGACAATCTACATATTTTTCCTGGAATATCATTTTTAACAAATCATTTTAAGTGATTGTCTAATTTTCATGTTTAGATAATACCTAATGTAATGATTTGTTTTTGGCAAAGACTTCTATGTTGTATTGGTTTTTGGTTGTCTGACCAGACGAAGTATTTTCTCTTGAATCTGTGTTATAAATAGGAGTACAGCTCGCACAATATAACTTGAACCAAACCATAGGCTTGCGCACTAAACATTTTTGTACCGAAAATCGCTACTGCGCAAGTCACGTGGTACTAGAATTCGGGTCAAGTTATATCAGCCGCACGACACCCACTGCTGGGTATAGACCTCACCTATGGATCTCCACGACGATCGGTCCTGCGCTGCCCGCATCCAGAATAGCTTCCCGCGACCTTCACCAGATCGTCGGTCCACCTTGTTGGGGGCCTACCCACGGAGCGTCGTCCGGTGCGCGGTCGCCATTTCAAAACCTTTCCGCCCCAACGGCCATCAGTTTTTCTCGCTATGTGTCCTGTCCATTGCCACTTCAGCTGAACAATACTTACTTACTAAAGCATTATTCTAACAATTTTCCGACTTACATTACATATCTCAGACATAGTCTGGCCAATGTCTTTGGTGCAAATCATGTAGTTTTCGATGATGTTGTGGTAGCGGGACCCCCATCGCCTCTTGCATTTGTTCTTGGATATAATCTCGACGTGCGCTTCAAGCAAGTTTTGTTGATTTTCCCTTCTTCTATTCACCCACTGCAATTATAGGTGAAATTAGAAGTATAATATTGTGTCTTAATGTTATTATAGGTACTCTTGAAGATTTAACAGTAGTCTTAACGTAGCGCAGTATGTCCGTAAAGATTGAGGAGCCACCACAGATTTTGAAGCGCAGCTCACACCATTATTTAGCAGCAAAGTAGCTGATTTTGCAGAACAATAGTCCTGGATTTAGCAGCAAAATATATCACGAGAATGCAACAGTGACTCCTCAATCTTAACATCTAATTTGAGGAGCCACCTGAAATTCGTTAATTAATAGTTAAATTATGCATCATTTAGCAGCAATTAAGTATTACCTGCACAAAAAATTGGGTTCAGTACTGCTGGAACTCAAAAAAATACTTACGATAAGTACTTTTAGTATGGCTCTTTAATCCAAATTTCCATGAATGTGATCAGTCAATTAATATATTCGACAAAATCATCATTTAACCGGTGGTATTTATTGAGTATAGGAATAAATTAGTAAGTAAGACAAGGTTTCGCACTTAAATTAACGCATTTTTGGATCCTTAATCCAGACGTTCTGCATGTAAACAATTGACTTTAACTACCTGAGATCACAAGCAACGGAATCAAAAGACAGATACACTAAAATTCAGCAGAAATATCTACTAAATCTATATATATAAAAGCGTAAATCACTCACTGACTCATCACGAAATCTCAGAAACTACAAGTGCTAGGAGTCTCAAATTTTGCATGGGGGTCCCTTTTAGGGTGCAGGTGCTCACTAAGACGGGATTTTGCGAAATTCAATCCCTAAGAGGGTGAAACAGGGTGGCAAAGTTTGTATGGGAGAACGCGATTCCTTGGCCCGATTGACTTGAAATTTGGCATAGACATTCTTTTACAAAATAAATTGAACACGTGTTTCGTATTTTTTTGAAATGTATCCCTTAACAGGGTTGAAAAGGGGTAGAAACATAGACATAGAAAAATTTTCGCTGCGCTCAAGAAGACCAACAAAGCGTGGAAAAGAGAAGTTAACATCATACGGACACGGTCTATGTAAAAAAGAGACAAAGGATCAAGTGAAATGTGCCAACATTTTTTACAGTAAGAGCCCCTAGCGTCCCGCCTAGCAAATGAGCAATCACAGTTTGTTTAAAATATTTTTTAATCTTAATTAGAATTTAAAATAAAGGTATCGTGGAGCCATGGTGTCTTGTACTCTAAGTAATTGGGATGTGACTAAAAGAAACAATCCAAGTAATCACACTTTTCAAAGGTAAATAAGATATTGCCACACATTTCTCTAAAACCAATTTTCACTCCAATTATTCGATTATCGACAAAGAAAATAGTATGGAACATAGTTTATTAATTTCCTTTGCCATAATATAGTCATATTTTATGAATCTATGTCATATTTTACGTATCTCATATAAAATGTATTGATTCGTTTTCGGATCACCTGTTTATTGACTTTGTTGTTCTTTGACATTCTATTTCTATGGGTAGAAAGCTATTTTTAGGGTGGTTGACTTCGATATCGGAATCAAAAATTCTTAGTGCATTTGAATGATTAAGAAAAATAAATGTCAGTTGTACTACACGGGCTGACGTTTAATCTCTAATTTTCCCGATTTTCAAGACTGTTCAAGACAAGCTTTGATTCTTATAATGTTGTATAAGATTTTATCCCTATTTTTACTACTTTACGAAATATTAGTCAAATAAAACGGCAACATCTGGCAAATATCAGATAACGTGACAAGGAATGTGGTATTTAGAGAAATGTTTCGATGGAGAGCCTGATGCACAACATTAGTTGCACCCGGCATAAATCTTTGCCCGGCATGCGTTGCAATGACACGTTTTTTTTAGCCAGAAACCTTTTCAGTAGTAAGCAGAACAATTCACCAAACATTCACCAAAGTTTCATCATAATCGGATGTGGATGAATGGTTTAGGTGTGCAAAGGAAACAAATACACATACATCGATTTTTATTTATAAAGAAGATAACTATTAAGCCGCCTGCCTTTATGAGAAAGCCTTCGATTCGATTGAAACCTGGGCGGTGCTGCAGTCTCTCCAAAGGTGCCAAGTGGACTACAGGTATATCGAGGTGTTGAGGTATTTATACAAAAATGCCACCATGTCGGTCCGAGTACAGAACCAGAGAACAAATCCTATCCAACTGCAGCGAGGTGTGAGACAGGGAGATGTTATTTCTCCGAAACTGTTCACAGCTGCGTTGGAGGATATCTTTAAACTCTTAGACTGGAAAGGACTCGGCATCAACATTAATGGCCAATACCTAACACACCTTCGTTTTGCCGATGATATAGTTCTAATGGCTGAGACGTTGGAGGACCTGAACACAATGCTCGAAGATCTCCGTAGTGCTTCCCAAAGAGTGGGTCTTAAAATGAACATGGATAAGACGAAAATCATGTCGAATGCCCATGTTGTGCCCGCTCCAGTTCATGTTGGGAACACTGCACTTGAAGCTGTTGACCATTATGTATACCTAGGACAGGCAGTCCAGTTAGGTAGGTCCAACTTTGAGAAGGAGATCTCTCGTCGAATCCAACTCGGATGGGCAGCATTCGGGAAGCTCCGAAAAATCTTCGTGTCCGATTTACCTCAGTGTCTCAAGACGAAAGTCTATGACCAGTGTGTGTTGCCAGTGATGACTTACGGCAGTGAAACGTGGTCGCTAACTATGGGTCTCATAAGGAGGCTCAAGGTCACCCAGCGTGCAATGGAGAGAGCCATGCTCGGCATTTCCCTGCGTGATCGAATCAGAAATGAGGAGATCCGCAGGCGAACTAAAGTAACCGACATCGCTCGAAGGATTGCTCAGCTAAAGTGGCAGTGGGCTGGACACATAGCGAGAAGAACCGATGGCCGTTGGGGCGGAAAGGTTCTGGAATGGCGACCGCGCACCGGACGACGCTCCGTGGGTAGGCCCCCGACAAGGTGGACCGACGATCTGGTGAAGATTGCCGGAAGCCACTGGATGTGGGAAGCGCAGGACCGATCGTCGTGGAAATCCTTGGGGGAGGCCTATACCCAGCAGTGGGTGTCGTGCGGCTGATATGATGAACTATTAAGCAAAGATTAGAATTTTTAACTATAAGGTAAGTATTAAATGTAAGATAATATTATTATACTTATTTTGTTAAATTACCGCTAATAAATTTTATTAAATACCTACCTAACTAATACAGAATCGTTAACAGGGCGTCGATTCTGTAACCAAACTCGAACCCCACTTCGAATCTCACTTCACTGCACGGGAATTTTAAATCATAAATAAGATAATGATTAGAAATTTTTTTTATCACAAAAGATTTTAGATAGCTACGCAGGCTACCTAAATTTTTTGCAATCAGTAAAATAGCTCATTTAGTAAACAAATGTCTAATAACAAATTCACGTGAAGTGAAGCGAGATGCGAGTTTGGTTACAGAATCGACAGACTGCGCGGGTAAAACCGCGGGGTGCAGCTATTACCTATATAATCACAAAATTGTATAAATGTGAAAGTTTTGATGTTTGGATGTTGTTCTGTTAGGTACCTACTCAATCATATCATACTCAATCACGTCTGAACGGGTGAACGGATTTAGGAGAAATTTGGCACAGATATAGATTAAGTCTGGAATACTTAACACAGGCTTCTTTTCATCCCGATCATTGGTTTCCAAGGGAAAACTTACAACGATTACCGACTCCCATGCGGGCGGAGCCACGGGCAAAAGCTATACATAGTATAAAACAAAGTCGCTTCCCGCCGTCTATTCGCTTCTCTTAAACTATGCATAAAAACCTCATTAAAATCGATCCATAAGTTTGGGAGCTAGGTTGGTTGCCTCAGACAGACAGACACACACACACGTCAATTATATTATAACACCCCTTGCGTACGTGGTATAGGTATATGTCGTCCTCCTAGGTATATGTATCCTGTAGTATAATCTAATAAACTTACACTGACACCACATTAGCACAGTTTTACATTTAGTAACTACATTGCACCCGTGCGAAGCCGGGGCGGGCCGCTAGTATAATATATTCTGTACAGTGCAGCACTCTATATATTTCAATTTCTGAAAAAATAATACTTTTCGATATTTCTTAAGGGTGCATCGCGCGTCCACTAGCGCCGCCAATCAATAAAATCATTACAACAAAATAACTATGTTGAATAATATTCAAAAAATATAAAAACTAGTATTAATTAGCTATCAACTATTTTTGTATCGATAAATTCTTAGTTTAAATGTGTTCGCGTAGTTAAAATCTGGATTAACACCCAAAGTGGTCACTTGAGGTGTTAATCCAGGTTGTGACTACACCAAGGGTCTTCAACCTTTTTGAAGTCAAGGGCCTAGTATACTCTGATATTGGTTCGGTGGGCCTCAACCACACAAGAAAAACATTTCTTCAAGTCATGTGTGTGGAGAACAACAATTTGGATCACGCACGTTTGTTTAGCTATTCACTGACCGAAGTCGTTTTAATCTGTAAATAGGTATAATTTGTAGACATGTGAATATAATTTTGTTAATACAATGACGGGCCGCCATGGACGCAACTACGGGTCGCATGCGGCCCGCAGGACGCCCCGGTTGAAGATCTTTGGACTCAGTACACACACACACACATTTAAACCAGGAAAAAACGCATACAAATATAGTTTATAACCAATACTAGTTTTTATATTTTTCAGAATTTTATTAAACATAGTTATTTCGTTGTAATGATTTTTTATTAGGTGGCGGTGCTAGTGGAGGCTCGGTGGGCCCTTAATAATTGCTGTGAAGGGTTCTGAATTATGAAGAAAGAAGTAAGCAGTACTAAGTTTCTTACATCGTTATATCTGCTGGTTGTACCCCAACCTGCGATGCTGACAATGCCACCAGGGTTCTCCAGGGTCTGGCTCTGGTTGTTATAACAGATGGGCTTCGGCACGAAATCACAGCCTCTGATTCTTCTCGTGAAATCAAAGCCATCTTCCACTTTTACTACGGCAATGTCGTTGTTCATCCATCTGATGTTGTCGTTTTCGTGGCCGTCGAAGACATAATCTTGATAAAAAAAAACATATAATTATTTTAGGAAGGTATACCTTTACTTTTAGCCTTTAGGCTATTAAAGTTGGTAAAAAACATGATGTGTCCTGCCTACTTTTGAGTTGAAGCCCGTATGCTTACGATACTATACTACCAGAGATGTCAAAAATTGCAAAAAGGTAGTTTGGAAATATTTTCGAAGTAATTACCTCTACTCTAAACTTTTTCTTTCAATTTGCATAAGTACTTACTTTTCGGAACACACTTCCAAATGGCCTTTTTAGCACCATTTTTGATGCAAGGGTTATTGTATCTGTCATCATCATCTGCGTATCTAAAAGTATTTTTGTAGTTAGCTAAATAAGTAATATAATTCACCCAATTCACCCAGTGAATAAAGTCTACGATGGGTAAATAATGAACTATCCACAATATTTCTCAATCACAACACATCAATTTCACTCATATCCTTACTTGTATGTCCCTGAAACTATATAGAAATGTTCAGCATCTTCAATACAAGCTGCGGAAGTCAAAATATATTCCTCGTGTATGATCACACCACCGCACAACCAGGTTCGATAGTTCGGCAGTTTCTTATTACTGCGTGGTAGTCTTAAGTATACCTTTAAATCAAGAGTTAGAAAATATGCATCATGGTATTATGACTATGAAATGTTAACAATGTTCTATAAATGAAATAAAACTCCTTTAACGGATACTAGCGCGGTTTTATTGAAAGTTATTTGGTAAATTAGTTTATATTTAGTTTGACTTTTAATTTTTCCGGCGACGTTTTAGCACCTTTGCAGCTGCCATGGTCACGGGGGTCTAAAGTTGCTGGTGAGCGTACCCTCAAGCAATGATTTTTAGTACTTTTTAACCGCGCTAGTATCCGTTACAAGTGTTTTATTTCATTGCAAGCTTTTTCCAGTTGATCTATTTAAAATTGCTGTTAAATCTTGTGGAAAATAGCTTTGAATAAGCATTTTCTACAAATATAATTGATAAAAGTATTTAGTTTAAATGCAATGAGTATGGTCGACAAAGCCGTTTTTCTTCATAGATAGCTTTACCTATAAATAGTATTTTAACTTACCATATAAGGTCGACCATCAGTGACTTCATCTCCATTGATGATTCGCCTCGTTTCATTTAGCATAAGTTCTACCTTTTTAGGTAGTACAGTTGCTACTTCAATGCCATTAACGCCTGTAACATCTTTTAAAACATTGTTTTATTTTGTCAAATGGCATTAAATTCATCAGTCAGATATCCAAATGTTTACTAGGAAAGGTATCAAAAATTTACCTGAAGAAAAATATATGAAACAAAAAGAAGTGAATAAAATATACTTCATTTGGAAACCCATGGCTGTGATAGAAGACCATAAAAAAGTTTGACTTCCTTGAAGCAAAATATAATTTCACGCAATATGCAAACGATAATTGATAATACTGAATTAAAATAAATTGATCATGAAATTGAGGATATCAACAAAACACGCTTATTGCGAAATAAATAAGTAAATTACAAAATAAAACTGTAAGGCAATCAAATTAAAAATTATATTAATAAAACAAATATTGTTGTTATTACAAACCGTTGCTTTAATTGCATCCGCCTTTTATAGTTTACAAAACAGCATATCTGTGTTTGTATGACATTACTTTTAACTATACGAATTGGATTACAAATCTCTTATTAGAATCAAAGACGGCATTGTTTCATACAAAATCCACGAAATTCCGCCATCTTAATTTTTTCTTTTTCGATTTACCAAAAATTAGTAAAACCCTACATTGCCGCCTTTGATTTTATACGACTCAACTTAAGTAGCTTATAAGTAGCTAAGATGACATTAGCTTCACCCTAGGCCTAGTCTAGCAACAAGTCTTACAACACCGTCACATGCAATCGAAACCTTCATTAAAGAAACTGGACCAAATATCAATTATCAAATAAAAATATTTAGATTTTGAAATTATGCTAGTTGTAAAATCAAACCTCAATATCTAAATTTTAATTTGCATCTCAAAATTAAAATTAATGATTAAACATGAACAGAAGTGCACCTAGAACGTTTCCCTGTGGCACTCCAATGGTTTCCAGATACAGAAATTATTCATTCCCTTTTCATTCCTATTCAGGAGCAAAAAAAAATTTGAACTGCACCGCTGTCTGTTATCTTAGATTTTGCGCTCGTTTGCTTTGTATTTTCAAATCAAATCAATTATTTGCATAAACATGTGGTATAACAATGGTACTAAGAAGGTCCTAAGCTTCGATCATAGATGATTGAAAGTCCTAAAATTAAACTGTACTGTTACATTTCTATCATATGCAAATGGCGTGCAAATATTTGAAAAATAAGAAATAAAGCTTGTTATAGACTTTTTAATGATCAAAGACGCTGGCCAGCTCGGTCTAGGAAAAAAAGGGACTATCATATCAACTAAGACGACGACTATAATTGTTGCTAATTTTGCCGTTGTATAATATAACCGTCCAATTAAACTCTTTCTCATACGTACTTGTGATTTTTTCCGACGACGGCGCAGACCAGCGCTTTCAGAAGCTAATTGTAAGCAAAAAATTATAGTAAATACAAGTAGCATTACATAATTGTAATGCTACTTGTAATCAAATCAAATCTTACTTTTGTAATCAAAAGCTATCACAAAAGTCAGAATTAAAATAACAGTATCATTACAAAAGCTATGTCAAATTCTAATTAATACTTAATGTCAAAAAATAATAATATTAAATAAGTTAAGTATAAAAAAATAAGAATTGATAAATATTTAAAGCGATAATCATAGCTATTGAAACAAGGACATTAAATAAGGCAAAATGTAAAGAAAATACAAATTCATGACAAGTCAATGGGAAAATTAAATAATTAAGATAAAAGACAAAACAAACATAAATAATTAAACTAAAAGTCACATAGAAATGAGTTTCCGACGTAGACTTAAATGCACCTGAGCTAAATCACCTGGGTGAATAAAGTTTACAGAACAGTACCTAACATTTATTATTTTGGCTCTCAGTTCAGATACACACATAAATGCATAAATACAATCTCTTGAATTTGTGCAAAGTGGCTCTTTAAAATTGTCCCTCAGGCAATTTGTTGTAGTATATGGTGTTATGCGTCTAAAGGTACTCGAATACACATACATACAGTACGAATTATTACTATGCAACTTAGCCTTCTTACCGGTACATACAATTTCTGTGCATTACGGCTTTGTAGGTTTTATTAAATCGGTGTTTTCTGACATTTCAAAACTGCAAGAAATAACGTTAATTTTAACGTTATTTCTTACTTTTTGTTACCGTTACTTTAAAATTAACGTTATTCCAATTAATAACGTTATATTTTTACCGATAATTTTACCGGTACTAAAGTTTAACGTTATATTTAACGGTAATTTTACCGGTACAATATTTTTAACGTTATTTTTACCGGTAAATTTAACGATAAAATATTTTAACGGTATTTTTAACGTTATTTTTTTATAGTTATTTTTTTAAGGTATTTCAATCCCTGGTCTTAGTAGACAAACAACAAAAAAAATATAAGTTGAAACTTTTACCCCCCAACCCCTCGAACTAGGGGATGGAAGTTTGTATGAGGCTTCCGCAAATTTTGATGCTAGAGGTCTTAAAAAATGAGACATATGTATCTGGAAAATCTTTAAATATTTAGTAATTATTTTTTAAGACTTCGCAACGGAAAAAAATACTCATAGTAAAAGAAATTGTGTTCATTTCAAAACTACTTCTTTCATGGCGCAAACCTCACGCAGACTCAAGGAAATTGACAACATTTCATTTTGAGAAAGTACTAAAATTAGAAAACCATTTCGAGGTTTTAGTGTTCTAGGCTCATATATTTTTTTTCAGAATTTTTAGATCAGTATTTTGTACGTAAATTAAAAAAATCTGAAATCTAGTCCATATAGGGAGTTTGAGTTGAGTCTCTTTGCCTTCTATTTAAAAAAAAAAACAATGGTGCCAGCTTAGGGTAATTTACCCTAGATTTAGGGTTAAAAATATCCGGCACTAAGAGACGACAATAGCCCGTTCGAATAATTTTAAATCCCGAAATTGAAATTACAGCATACCCAATTACCCGATTAGTATAATTAAATACAAGAAAAATATTTCGTTCCACTACCTATTTCTTTCTTTATAAATCAACAAACAATTCTTCCATGTACATGTAAGGTGGGGCGGAGAGTGTCCTTTCTGTACGGTAGTACTTATTAAGTATTATTCGAAATTCAAAATAATTTTATTCAGTCTAGGCTGTTACAAGCACTTGTGAATGTCATAGAAGCTACGCCATCGGTTCGCAAACCCTAAGCGGGAGACCTTGTAACGAGAAGAACCGGCAAGAAACTCGTCAAGGGCTGCTTTTTAGGGTTCCGTAGCCAAAATGGCAAAAAACGGAACCCTTATAGATTCGTCATGTCTGTCTGTCTGTCTGTCTGTCTGTCTGTCTGTCTGTCTGTCCGTCCGTATGTCACAGCCACTTTATTCCAAAAGTATTAAGACTACATAGTTGAAACTTGGTAAGTAGGTGTATTCTGTGAACCGCTTTACGATTTTTACACAAAAATAAATAAAATAAAAGATTAAGGGGGGGCTCCCCATACATGGAACTGAAACTGAAAATATTTTTTTTCATCAAACCAATACTTGTGGGGTGTCTATAGATAGGTCTTTAAAAATGACATTGTGGTTCGTAAGACTATTTTTTACAAAGTCAACTGTTTGAAAGATATCTGCCGCCAAAGTGGTAAAATGTGTGTCCCCCCCCCCTTTAACTTTTAAAGTAAGAGGGTGAAAAATCTAAAAAAAAAATATGCTATAGATCTTAATAAACACTTTCAACGAAAATTGGTTTGAACGAGATACAGTAATTAGTTTTTGAGATATAGTACATTTTCCAAAACCGCAAATATAACTTTGTCATTCATACAAACACTGTGAAAAACAAAGTTATATTTTCAGACGAAAAATGATAGCGGTATTAAAATATGGTATGGTATATAATGTACCTACGGAACCCTACTGCGCGTGGCCCGACACGCACTTGGCCGGTTTTTTTTCTCCCTGTATATTTCATACAGAGTCGTCAACATTGAAAAATGAGCTCCACGTTTAAAGTGAGGTCATTTTCCATCACAATAATTAACAAAAGTTGCACACAATGGGTAGGTAAGTTAAAATTAAATATCTACTACATTCAGATAGGTAAATGATACAATAAATAACTTTCAACTAGTTGAGAAATCACTCTGTCTGCTACTCGAACAAAAAAACACTTGATGCAAGACATAAAAAGTAAAAACGCAATTCTTACAATTCAATATGCGTTAAGATAGGTACTCAGAAGCAGACCCATTCCCACTGGCAGCACCCGTTCACGAGCATGACGCATGGACCAGCCATCGCTTCGCTCAACCATATTTGAGGGAACGTAACGACCCGCCCCACACATTTATTGACATACATGAAACCAAAATACCATTATTATCGATATAAAATACTAGCGTGCCTACATCTCTATAGACATCACAATTCGCATCAAAGACAGTTTTTTTTTAATCGACGTTTTAAGAGGCAAGGCAAAGGCATCGCTTATATTTTACCTATATCTTGTACTTACGTCCTTTTAGAATAAACCGTTTTTTATTAATTAATATCTCAGTAATGTATGAAAATAAATGGAAAAGAAAAAATACGTGTTGCCTAAAAAACGATAAATTTTCATTATATCCATAAAAACATGTACCTAAAAATTTTGAAATGTTGTCAATTGTAAGTACTTCGCTCAAACTCTATTTAACTCTTTGCACTGTCACATTTTACGTCAAAGAGTAAAATAATATCACAGCTTAAATGAATTAGTTGTACCACAGAATAAAATAAATAATAGTACAAGAACGCTGGTTGATGTTGATCGAATTTTAAACGATTTTAGATCACAATTCTGACCCCACCTTGCTTTTCCGATTTATGGAAAGTTACTTACAAAAAGGAATGAAATCCCACCAAAAACATTTTCATGTATAGTGTTTCCAAGACCCCATATGGCTTGCACTGTCAAAAAGTTATCAGACCTCATGTAGAGCCAAGCTTCTAACTCTACGCGCCCTAACTCTACAAGCCCTAACTTTAAAAACTCTTAGCCTTAGTCGAAATATGTTGCTTGGGCGTTTCGTTACTTCAACAACTATTATTGTTGAAGAGTGAATACATTTTTCCATGTAGCGAAATGGTCAAGCCACATATTTTGACTAAGGCGAAGAGTTTTTGAAGTTAGGGCTTGTAGAGTTAGGGCGCGTAGAGTTAGAAGCTTGGCTCTACATGAGGTCTGATAACATTTTGACAGTGCAAGCTATATGGAGTCTTGGCAACACTATACATGAAAATGTTTTTGGTGGGATCCAATATTCTTAGAGCAACACGGGCTTCCTTACGGAAGCCAATATTCATCCACATTCTTAAACAAACTATTCCACCCGACATTTTCTTCATTCCTTAATTCATTTCCTTCGCATTACATGCCCAAACCACAACAACCTACTTTTTAATAACTTTTCAACACACTTGCTCGTAAAGTGAGCCCTAATACATCGCTTTTAGGGCCATAAACCGAGCTATAACAAACGCGTGCAATAATATATAAAACACTAGGTTGTTAAAGAATTATCCCTACAAAGTTAAATTAGTACCTTACTGCAAGTCCTATGCGAGTAAACAGAGCATTCCCAAGTTAACCGGGTAATACAGTTTTTTTGTTTTAGTAATAACAAAGAGGTTTCATGCCGCTGAAAATTCATATTCATTATTGAAATAAATAAATGTGTAAGTCCTTAATTAAGTCAAACAAATATTTATTATTATCAAATTATTCATAATTCACAATATTTTGTTATAAAATATTAAAATATTTGCATTTTATCACTTAAAATTATAATTTTGAAGTAGGCTGTATGCTCACTCACCCCTTTGTTCGCAAAATATTCTTGCATTGGGCGTGTGAAAAAAAAAAACAAAAAAAAACCTACGCGCCTTTTCCCGTAATTGTCATATTTTGTTTATGTCGTATTTGTTGCTGTATGTGTGGTAAATTATTTTGTATTTTCCTCGCAAATGTGTTGAAAAACGTCGTATGAAACTCGTGAGCTTTTGCTCATTGCACACTCGGCTGAGTTACGCCCTCGCCTGCGGCTCGGGCTGCAACCCACAGCCTCGTGTGCAATAAGCAACCTAAGCTAACTTGTCTCATAATGTACTATTGTAGCCACCGGAGCGACTTTTAAAATTTAGGTGTATGTTTATTATGTAGGCTAGGTGTAGGTACTCATCGCCATTTGATAGTAAATAAGTAAGTATAAGTATTATTAAATTGCTGATTTTGGCATTTACAATGCTACCCATGTTAGATATTAACTAGAAAAAAATACTTGTAACCAGCTACTCAGGTGGGACTCGAACCCAAAACCTTTGGATTAGCGGTCTAATGCTCTTCCAAATGAACTACCGAGTCGTTATGTACACATGTATACCTGTATTACTACCTAGTAAAGTATCTACCTATGACTGTTATATTTGTAAGTCTGTTAGGCAATAGTTAGTATTATTTGCTGCAGCGAACTAAAATCTATGGGACTAGCATTCTGCTCAAAAATGACACAACACGAAAATTACAACTAAGTGGATGGAGCTTTTTAGTTCATAATTCAATGCTGGCATTGAATTATGAAGCATAAATCGTTTGAACACTGATTGCTTATTAGCGACCATAATTTGTATAGGTACTCATAGATATTATCTATACTTAAGCGGCGTCCTATTAAAATCCGTTTCTATTGAAAAGGATTCCAATAAAACTTTTTGTGGGATTTTTAGGGCTCATAGTCTAGTGTTTTTAGAAGGTATCACTACCTTCCTCGCAGACATTCGTAGAAGTAGATAGCAAATGTGTCAAAAACGGCCACATTTAACAGTTTTGCTATCTACTCCTAGCAATGACTCCGAGGAAGTGTAATGATACCGTCTCAAAATACTAGACTATGGTGGGCCGTAAAACTTCCACGAGAAGTTTTATTAAAACTGTGTATTAGAATTATAATATTATAAAATTCACCGTGGCGCCATTATCGGTCACAAAAGCGCCTAAAACGAAAAAATTAGATGTGTTATTTCTGCATCTTTTTAATGCCTGCTTTGCGTCTTTTACACTATTTCACGACAGATGACAGGAAGTCATTTCTAATAAACTCTCTCTTTCTTTCTTTTCTTTACAATACGAACTGCAATTATTATAAAGAACATTAACGTCCGTCACCGAGTGCGTGGCTGGCCCGGCTTAAGCTGTGCAGGTTGTAATTTTTTGGCCCCATGGTGCCTTTTCTTAAGCAATATTTGTTTGCAATTACACTTCCATAGATTTTATTTCGCTGATTTGCTGTAGGTCTGAACAAACTTACCTAAAAATGAAATAAAACGCTAATGTGTTGTAATCATATTATTTATTATAATCTCAATGTGCTGTCGAGTTTTTTCCTCGTAACGCCCTTACTATAACACCCCCATGCTGCTCCGCTTTGTCATTTGAATCGTTCGCTTCAGGAGCCTGTTTTTTCTGACCAGAAATTTGAGTAGCATTTTCATTGATTCTCCTAGCTTTAGCTATTTCATTTTTAGCTGGTCTGAAACATAAAAAAATCGTTCACAGAGGGAATTCAAACCTGCTAATTTAAAATTTTCTCGTTATATTCATTCGTTAAAATCACTAATGATTTATGATCCACATTTATGTGTATTGCGACAGTAAAAATATAAACTTTGTAGTGTTTGAAAATTCGTGAAGGGTAATCTCCAGTTCGGGAGCTTGTGGTTTTGCGCCAGTGGTTTAGCGCCGCCTGGACCGGCGATTGCGAAGGTTAAGTAACTTTCGCAAGGGTCGGTCATAGGATGGGTGACCAAAATTTATTAATTTGTCATCTTGAGTTAATTCATTCGTGCTTCGGAAGGCAGGTTAAGCCGATGGTACCGGCCCATTCTCCTTATCCACCCATAAGGAAGGCCTGTGCCCCAGCAGTGGGGACCGTAAAAATGGCTTAAGATTAATCAAAACAGGCAAAGAAACAGTGAACAACCTATTTACTCGTATATAGGTATGCAACGTATTACAAAATAACCTCTAATGCCGAATATGGTAGATAGGGACCATCAAACTGGACAAATTTTACAATGGGACCAACTCTGAAATCGAGAAAAAACTTCAGCTGTTTCAATTCAACAATTATTTTTAACAGCTGATTTTTTTTCGCGATTTCAATACATAATTGCAAAATCGTAAGTTGTAAAAGTTGTTCAGTTTGATGGTTCCTATCTACCATATTCGGCATTAGGGGTTTTTTGTATCACGTTGTACAAGGTTATTTTTAGTTAATACAAAACCTCTCGTGGGGTTGATCTGCATCAAATTGAACAACTTTCATTATGGGACCATCCTTGAAATCGCGAAAAAAAAATCAGCTGTTTCATACATTTCGATGGAGTAGTATTGTACTTTTGTATGGAACAGCTGATTTTTTAGGGTTCCGTAGCCTCATTAGGCTACGGATTTTGCAATGGTAAAAAACGGAACCCCTATAGTTTCGTCATGTCTGTCTGTCTGTCTTTCCGTATGTCACAGCCACTTTATTCCGAAACTATTAAGATTACACAGTTGAAACTTGGTAGGTAGATGTATTCTGTGAACTCTGTTTTTACTTAAAAATAAAAGATTAGGAGGGGCTCCCCATACATGGAACTGAAACTGAAACCTATCATCAAACCTATACGTGCGGGGTGTCTATAGATAGGTCTTTAGAAATGACATTGAGGTTTCTAAGACTATTTTGTCTCAAAGTCAACCGTTTGAAAGATATACACTGCCAAAGTGGTAATATGAGTGTCGTCCCCCCCCACCTTTAACTTTTAAAATAAGAGAGTGAAAAATCTAAAAAAAAATATGTGCTGTAGATCCTAATAAATACTTTCAACCAAAATTGATTTGAACGAGATATAGTGATAATTTTTATAATTTTTACATTTTCCAAAACCGCAAATATAACTTTGTCATTCATACAAACAGTAGGAAAAACAAAGTTATTTTTGCAGACGAAAAATTATATTGGTATTCAATATGGTATGGTATAACTACGGAACCCTACTGCGCGTGGCCCGACACGCACTTGGCCGGTTTTTTCGCGATTTCAAGGTTGGTTCCATAATGAAAGTTGTTCAGTTTGATGGTCAGATCAACCCCACGAGAGGTTTTGTATTAACTAAAAATAACCTTGTATAATACGAGTAATATTCTAATCTTTACCCGTCAGGATGATCTATCCAACTCATCTCGACTTCTGTATGAGTAATACTCGAACGAAAGAGTTTGTTACAATCTTGTCTGAAAAAAAAAACAAATGCAATAGACATTGAATTATGGAAGTTAGGTAGGTACCAATGGCAGTATTTGATTTACAATAGCAGTTAACCGGAACCGGACATGAGCCGGGTTAGAGCTGGACTAAAGCCGTAGGTTCCGTAATTATAATAATTGGATTAGATCCAAAGTCAAAGTCAAAGTCAAATAAGCTTTATTCAAATAAACTCAATTATTAAGTACTTTTGAATCGTCTATATTTTCCTACCACCCGTTCCAGACTTTTTTAGCTGACAAGAAGAACGGGCGTAAGAAACTTATCAGCTTTAATAGCAATAAGTAACGATATTTACAAACTTAAATATATCGTCACCAGATAATTACAACAGGGTGACAGGATTATTGGCAACAACATAGACTATATATTACTTCAACAAAGTACTTATAAAAGCAAGTTATGTGTTACATCATTTCCACGCATTTTGATCTTTAAGATAATCGTCTACTTTATAATACCTTTACCCATGAGCGAATTTTTAACATGGTTTTTAAATTCATGCAAAGGAAGATCAATCGCTTGTTGTGGAACTTTATTAATAAAGGCTATGTCTTTCCCCATAAATGAACCTCTAGTTTTTGCAAGCCTACATCTTGGAATGGCAAGTTTATCTTTATTTCTTGTATTAAACTGGTGAATATTGCTGTCCTGTGTATGAAACCAAAGCACCACATGCGGTGCGCTCCATTTACAAAACGTATAACAGAATTAATAGCTAAACCATAATATTTTAGATAGAGACCATCAAACGTATCAACTTTCACTAAGGGACCAACTCTGAAATCGCGCAAAAAAAACAACTGTTTCACACATTTTCATATTTTCATTTAGTTTTTGTATGAAACAGCAGGTTTTTTCGCGGTTTCAGAGTTGGTTCCATAGTAAAAGTTGTTCAGTTTGATGGTCTCTATCTATTATATTCTGGTTTAGCCATTAATTCTGTTACACGGTGTACCTTCATAAGTGATGGTTCAGCGTCGGACCGGCTTTTTTATTCTAATACCTATGTTTTGTATAAAAAAAATCTATAAATTCTTACGCCACGTCTTTATAAATGGCGCAGTTGATCAATACTCTGTTCTTGAAAACACTGGTATATAAGAACGGTCCGTAGCATTTATTAGTCCTTTCTTTAACCAGGCAAGCCGAAATGATCCCTATGACAATGGCATTAACACCTTGTCCGTAGACAAGAGGACCGCCGTGATCATTCTGAAAAATAAATAAATTGAACATCGAAAATCTTAAGCTTTGTCCAGACTAGTCAATTTTGGCGTATCAGAGCACCGTATCTTTAACATACATCGCTAATTTGGTTGGACGTGCGTTGAAGTAATATCAAGGCACGCTCAACTAGGGTTACCAGATGAAAAAATCAAAAGTCCGGAGAAAAGGCCCGATTTCCCTTTACAAATCCACAATTACCAATACTGGCGAGCCATCCTGACCTGCCTGCCTAGCATGACCGATTTATATCGCGTGATATAGCGTTTTATCACGGTTAACTGTCAAAAAGACAAAGGAATTTGACAGTTGAGTGTCGATAAAATGCTATATCATGCGATATAAATCGGTCATGCTAGGCAGGCAGATGGTTCAAATGGTGGCGATGGTTTTTGTTCAAAAGATCTTTAAAATGCACTGTATTTTATTGAAAATTCTAAAAATCCTGAGATTTCCTGAGATTTACAAAATCCGCCCGCAATCCTGAGAAGAGTCCAAAAATCCTGAGATCTCAGGACAAATCCTGAGATATGGTAACCCTACCGCTCAACCAACTAGCGATGTATGGTAAAGATACGGTGATCTGATACGCCAAAATGATACAAGTCTGGACAAAGCTTTAGAGATTTCACAAAGTTTTCAAATTCTGTAGATATAAAAAGTAAAGATACCCCGTGTTTAACTAAACACCTGTTTAAATGTGACGCTGTCTTTTTCAAACAATATTGTCAAAAAAGTGAGAGCATCACATTTAAACACGTGTTTAGTTAAACAGCGTTTAAAAATCTTTTGTAATAACACGGCTCAAATCCCAACTGTATAAGAAAACAAAACACTACAGTCACAATAAAGTTAACAAAAGAGCCGTTAGGATCTAATTGTTTCCCGTGCACGCACACAGAGACATTACGAACAGGTAATCTCGGGCCAACCCAGACATATTCAATAGCTCGTTGCGCTATTACTAGGAATTGCTCCTTCTGTATAAAAACACACATACTTTTTAGGGTTCCGTAGCCAAAATGGCAAAAAACGGAACTCTTATAGATTCGTCATGTCTGTCTGTCTGTCTGTCCGTCCGTATGTCACAGCCACTTTATTCCAAAAGTATTAGGACTACATAGTTGAAACTTAGTAGGCAGGTGTATTCTGTGAACCGCTTTACGATTTTTATACAAAAATAAAAAAAATAAAAGATTAAGGGGGGGCTCCCCATACATGGAACTGAAACTGAAAATATTTTTTTTCATCAAACCAATACTTGTGGGGTGTCTATAGATAGGTCTTTAAAAATGACGTTGAGGTTCCCAAGACTATTTTTTTTTAAAGTCAACCGTTTGAAAAATATATGCCGCCAAAGTGTTAAAATGTATGTCCCTTTAACTTTTAAAGTAAGAGGGTGAAAAATCTAAAAAAAATATAAAGTATAGATCTTAATAAACACTTTCAACGAAAATTGTTTTGAACGAGAAACAGTAATTAGTTTTCGAGATATAGTACATTTTCCAAAACCGCAAATATAACTTTGTCATTCATACAAACACTGTGAAAAACAAAGTTATTTTTTTAGACGAAAAATGATAGCGGTATTAAAATATGGTATGGTATAATGTACCTACGGAACCCTACTGCGCGTGGCCCGACACGCACTTGGCCGGTTTTTTATGTTGTGCTGTAATTATTAAAATTCTATGCATCCCTCTCGTTCTTTTCCATAATAACTTTACTAATGAGGTTGAAGTCCCTGAGTGCGGTGTTTCTCAAACTATTAAGTTAGATAGGTATTTAGTTAGATACCTCACAAAATCCACCGGTGGGATTATATCCAGCTTGTTTTCTAGCAGATGTATTGTGATAAGCTGAATGTAGAATTAATTTTTCTGGATCGATTACTCTTCGATTTTCTTTCATTTCTACATCTATTGATTCGAAATCTGAATACAGTATGTCTGTACAATCTACGTATTTTTCCTGAAAATAATTATTAGTTACTTAATGAAAGTACATAATTATGTTTAATATAATATGTGATAGTCAAAATCCGAAGCTCTACCTAGCGCTTCAAGGTTTGGCTTAACTTGGGGCTAAAAATACATCAGTCAAATGTAGAAATTGGAGTTTGTCAAACCTAGTATAAACCAGCCATTACACGAAGAGGCTGCTTGAACATAAAAGTATTTTTAAACAATTAAAAAATACACACATCAACTTTGTCTAGGGATACAGGAGTTATTTTCATACAAACGAGGTAACTTTGAAGCCTTGGTTTCCTGCCAGGGATGTACTGTGCTGTGATCTGATGACGGAAATCCAGGGAGTGAATGGAGGAGATTCAGATTGCTATACACACCCAACTGATCTGACCAGCATTCTCACGTAAAGAACATGTTTAAAAAAACCGCAAAAATAGCATGAAAATGTATGGAAATCCTCAAACTGAGAACTCTGACCCATTAATCTTTTAGAATACTGATCAGATCAGTTGGGTGTATAACTGTATATTGCGATCTGAATCTCCTCCGTTCACTCCCTGGACTGCCGTCATCAGATCACAGCACGGTACATCCCTGGCAGGAAACCAAGGCTTCAAAGTTACCTCGTTTGTATGAAAATAACACCTGTATCCCTAGACAAAGTTGATGTGTGTATTAGTAATAAAATTCGACTATGCATAAACCGTTTCTTCGGACCATCAAACTGAAAAACTTTTACGGGACGTATGGGACCAACTCTGAAATCGCACATTTTGATATTTTAGTTATTAGTTTTTGTATGAAACAGCCGGCTTTTTTCGCGATTCAGAGTTAGTAAAAGTTATTTAGTTTGATGGTACGAAGAAACGGTTTTCCAATTTTTGTTCATTCATTAACATTTATTGTATGTATACCGCCCTCACAAATAAAGGCAAGGTACCTACCCCACCTAGAGGAAAAACCTTATCCACTAATAGCAAAAAGAAAAATAAATTACTTTGGCAAAGTAAATAAAACCAAAAAATATTCTCAAAAGCTCACTGCATACTTTTTCTCGACTTACTATGAAACAATCAACTTTACTATAATCTAGCAAAGAAAACTTGAGGCGTTTTTATTAAAATTGTAAATTTCAAAGGTACCTTACCGAACATATTTCGCTGGGGTCCGAAATTAAGTCTTTAGTACATATCATGTAGTTGTCGATGATTTGATGGTATCTTTTGCCCCAACGACTCTTGCATCGGTTTTTTGTAATGATTTTGACGTCACTCTCTAGAAGATCTTGTGGATAATTATCCTAGAAATGAAAATTTAAATAAGGTACGAGTAGTCGACTATACATGGAAACTCACGAATTTTATGTAAGATCGTTGTGTTGTGATGTTTCGTTGCTTTTGGATTCTCTATTTTGTTGAAAGTGTCAGTAGTATAGCATTAAATGTAATGTCACAAGATTTGAATTGCCGGTGACGTCAAAACTTGTATTGAAAACTTGAGTGACCGTTGTTCTTAACTATATAATTATCTACTATTTTTACTTACTAGCTGATATTAACAATTATGGTAAAAAGCATAATGAATTTTGGCATCCAGTGTTACCACTGGATACCGAAATTCATTATGCCTCGGAGAGTGTTGTGTAAATGATCCCTAAATCTGCGATGATTATAAAAATGAATCAAACTTTTAAAAACGAAGCTTCTATTTTTTATTAAAAGGCATGGGAACGACTCCAAAATCGAAAAGGCACTGTGTGCGCTATTTTATTATCCTACTATTATTGTTTGATAAGATGTTTCTCATATTTATGGTTTAAGCATAGAATAGATATAAGTACTATTCGTACAGAAGGACACTCTCCGCCCCGCCCCAGAATCAATTACCTCACCCCACCCCGCGAGTTCATGTGCCAAATCGTGTGCTCGCTTAGTCGCGTGTGTCAGCAGCTGTCAACTTTCGTGCACGGGGGGCGGCAGCGTAAATTTAAATTGCAAAAAAGCAAAGCAAAACATTTAATATCACTCATAGAAACATTTCTTATCACCAATGAATACATATTTATTGTTAAAATGGTTGAAAAACCAATATGATTATTTGTGTGTGTAAGGCGACATTATTTCCGTAGCAGCCCTAGCTTTACACACACAGTTGCGCGTATACAAAACCTTATCTGTGTAGTGTCTGTGTAATAGGTAGTTATAACGAAGCGGTTGTATGAAGTGTCCGGGTCCGGGGTTCGTAGAAGCTAATTATACAGTGTGTCCCTGGATAAAGTGCAATCCCGAAAGGGAACTACACTATAAATGAGTAATAAAAAAAATTCAAAAAAATATATTCAATCTAATTTCATTTTTTTTGCAATAAATATTAATGTAATTTTTACAATGTACTCTATGTACATAAAATAATATTCCTTGAAAAGCACTGAATGGATTTTGTTCAAATAAAAAATAACGTGATGCCAGATACTTGTTAGTTCTGATAGATCGCAAATAACTCACAAAAACTACATTTTAATTCTGCAAAAAAATGATTGATTTTTTTTTTGTATTTTTCCTATTACTCATTTATAGTCTAGTTTCGCCCCCTTTCGGGATTGCACTTTATCCAGGGACACACTGTATAATGTTTACACTTGGACTATCGGTCACACTGTCTTCGCTTCCCAATCCACGAGATACTAGGTCTCTTGTGTGTATGCCTATTTCGTTGGATTGAGTGGCCGACTAATCGTGTTATTAGACAAAATATCCATTCTTTGTTACCTAAACACTTTTTTAGCTTAGAAACTAATTATATACTTATCTATATTTGGAAAATATTTTTTAATATTGTGTTCCAAAAGGAATGTTTGATTTGATCATACACATACCTCGTTGTATTTCTCGAGACTGCCCCAACCAGCTATTGTACCTACAGTGCCTGGATTTTCATACTTAGAGCTTTGATTGTTGTAACAGATCGGGCGAGGGATGAAGTCACACCCTCTAATTCTTCGATAGAAATCAAATTCGTCTTCAACCTTCACTACTGCTATGTCGTTGCTCATCCATCGAATATTGTCATTTTCGTGGCCGTCGAAAATGTAATCTAGGCAGAAGCAAGTTTTATTTTAGTATACTATTTCTTCAGTAAACTAAAATCTATGGCGGCCATTACATGCTCATGCAAGCGTCAGTCAAATTCCATCAGTCATGAATTACGTTTAACTGACTGACTGATGGAAAGAAGAAATCAACTTCATGCAACCATCAGTCACCCCATTACACGGTAGGTTAATCGTCAGTCACAGCTAGGGCATGGATACCGGTATACCGGTATACCGAAATACCGGTATACCGATAAGTTTTTTCGGTATTTTGATACCGGTATTTGAGGATAAAATACCGGTATTTCGAAAACAGTGATAAATTTTTGCAACGGTGTTTAAAGACTACGCAGAACGTTCGATTACTATGGTGTATAGTGTTGTTCATACTGCAGATGAGTTTTCATATGACACGAATCACAAATAATCACGATTAAAGAGAAAATCTCCTATACAAAACACTGCATGCATATAGCTAATACATAATATAGTTGGTATTTAATAATATTGCTTCCAGTTGCTCGTCTAATGTTTTCATCATCATCAAATCAGCCGCATAATACCCACTGCTGAGCATAGACCTCCCCCAAGGATCTCCACAAAGATCGATCCTGCGATGCCCGCATCCAACGGCTTCCCGCGACCTTCACCAAATTGATGGTTGACCTTGTCGGGGGCCTACTCACGGAACGTCGTCTTGAGCACGGTCGGCATTCCAGAACCTTTCCGCCCCAAAGACCATCGGTTTTTCTCTCCCCGTGTGTGTTTTTCCCGCCTCCTGTTACTTCAGCTGAGCATTCCTTCAAGGGATGTCGGTTACTTTACTTCACCTACGGATCTCCTCATTTCTGATTCGATCAAGCAGGGAAAAGCCTGGCATGGCTCTCTCCATTGTATGCTGGGTGACCTTGAGCCTCCTTATGAGACCCATAGATAGTGACCTCGTTTCACTGCCGTATGTCATCACTGGTAACACACACTGGTCATAGACTTTCGCCTCAAGGCTCAAAGCATCTTCGCATCCGACTTTGTCTCAAGACAATGAGGTAAGTCGGATGCGAAGGTTTTTCGAAGTTTCCTAAATGCTGCCCATCCGAGTTGAATTCGACGAGAGATCTCTTTCTCGAAGTTGGACTTACCTAACTGGACTGCCTGTCTTAAGTATACATAATGGTCAACAATTTCAAGTGCACTACACTTGAAATTGAACTTCCCAATATGAACAGGAGTGGGCACAACATGGGCATTCGACATGATTTTCTTCTTATTCATTTTCATCATAAGGCCCACTCTTTGGGAAGCACTACAGAGATCTTCGAGCATTATGTTCAGGTCTTCCAAGGTCTCAGCCATAAGAACTATATCATTGGCAAAACGAAGGCGTGTTAGGTACTGGCCATTAATGTTGATGCCGAGTCTTTTCCAGTCTAAGAGTTTAAAGATGTCCTTCAACGCAGCTGTGTTTAAGTATCGGCTTACCGCCCGCTTTCAGTAGTTCTGTAGTGATTCCGTCGTCACTCGCTGCCTTGTTGTTTTTCAGCTGTTTGAGAGCCATACTAATCTCGTACAGGCTGACGTCCGGGATATCTTGGGTATAGTGTCGGGTAAGCTTGGATCTGGGGTCTTTAGCCTTGCTTTCAACAAGTATCTGCGTGGAATATAACTGCCCATAGAAATTCTCGATCTCCCTCAGGATTTCAGGCTTCGATGAGATTATGTGTCCATCGTCAGTTTTCAGCTTCGTCATCTGGCTTTGCCCAATAGACAGATCTCTCGTGAACACTTTGGTGCCTTTATTTTGCTCGATGGCCTTTTTGATACGATTCGTATTAAATTGGCGAAGGTCGCTCTTCAAAGACTTAGATATCTGTCTATTAAGCTGCCGATAACGATTAGCATCTACTGAGCTCTGGAGCCTCAATTCACATCTCTGATCCATGAGTAAGAGTGTGTGGTCGGAGAGTTTCTTTAGCTTGGGATGGCGGGTCTTAAAGACTTGGACCCTACCGTATGGACGGTATCCACTACCATATTGTTTAGATCGTCCACATCTATGCTGTTCTCAAGGGCTTCGAAGCGGTTCTGAAGTTCAAGTTGAAAGCTTTCGAGGTTTTATGTTTATTTTACTTGAGTGAAATTGCGCCTATGTAACATGTTTTCTTATTATAGACAGTAAGACTGATTTGTTGTGATATTTGTGTCAATGAAACAAATAGTTCTTGTATCAAATTATGTATATGCTTTAGTATTCTTAATAAAATATACTTTAATAACTCATTTTGTTGTTTCTAGTGAGTTTGTAAATGTTTTAAGTGTTTCTGTCCTATAGCTTTAATCACTCTCCGTAAATAAGATATAATAATCGTTCTCGGAATCATTTAAACAGAAACTAGTAGTACTTTAAAAAATACCGAAAAAATACCGAAATTTCGGTATACCGGTATTTGAAATTTCAATACCGGTATCAATACCGGTATGGAAATCATTCCGGTATTCCATGCCCTAGTCACAGCCGTGACTGTGATTAAACTGACAGCAAAACCTACCGTGTAATGGATGCCTATGGAACAAGCATTGCGCTCTAAAAATGGCATCACACGAAAAGTACAACTAAGTAGATGGAGCTAAAATGCTGGCATTTAATTATGCAGCACAAAGCGTCTGAACACTGGTTGCTTATTAGCGACCATAATTTGAATACTCATAGGTATTTTCTATAATTAAACGAAAAAATGTGATACGTTATTTCTGCATATTTTTACTGCCTTCTTTGCGCTTTTTACACCATTTGACTACACAGGACGTCATTTCTAATAAACTTTCTCTTTCTCTCTTTTCTCTACAATACAAACTGCAATTTATTGTAAAGAACGCTAACGTCAGTCACCGGGTGCGTGCTGCCGTGCATAAGCTATAATGCCGCCGTTAACCGACATGAAGCCGAATTTGACTTTTATTACCATTTGACTCAGGAAAAATGCGCTATCGAACTATCTGACCCGTGTGTGACCCGTGTAATTACCTGAGATAGCGAAACGTAAAACGCCGTTAATTGATCAACTTTTAGAAGAATACAATGCTTTAATGCCGTTAATTAAGATTCCATAGCTATAACGCCGTTAACATTTTATAACAAATGTACACTAAACCTTTCCCGTAATTTATAATTAAGTTAAAACTTAATTTCCTTAAACTAATTCAACCAAACTTGCATAAAATATTTTAACTGTTTTGTAATCAAGTTTCCTAATAAATCAATATTAAGTATAGCTTTAGATAGAATTTTAAAAATAAGTTCACCTAAAAGATTTTTAAAATACCTATTTAATGATATATCAAAGTTTGTAATCGGTTAATTAGTTTTCAAACAGTGACGATTTTTAATTACAACGCGAATATCTCGAAATGTCATTTTTGCAGATAACGGCATAATAGCACATGAGTAAAAAAATTCCGTTTATTTACTCCTGTGATTATAGCTTATGCACGGCAGCGTGGCTAGCCCGACTAAGCTGAGCGGGTTGTACCTTTTCGGCCCCGTCGTAGTGCCATTTTTAAAGCATTTGTTTGCAATTACACTTCGCGTCCCCTGACACGCGCGGCCATGGGCACGATGTGGTATGCTTTATAACTACATAACTACATAAGTACTTACATTAAGTTCTCAGAAATTAAGTTATGAATATCCTATTAATCATCTTGCGAAATCACCAGTAGTGGCGAGTTTACAATAGATAAAAATAATTAAAAGCAAATTTATTTTTAAAGTGCTACCGGTGTAAGTACCTATGTACTTACCTACACATATTTTTTGTAGTTTTTCTGATAAAGAATTAATTGCAGTGATTTTATTTTATTGTTAGAGTTTTTAAGTTTGGATCTTTGTGATCGGGTCGGGCGGGATTTGGGTGAGCTTATGGCCAGGATAAAAACATACTGCTAAAAGGATCTCTAGGAATGTTTCAACTGCCCACGTGGACGAAGTGGCGATTGGAAGCTATGTATGTACCTATCTATGTATGTATCTTTCGCCATTTCTTTCTTGGAGGGCCCTCCCAATTTAGTGAAATGGTGGTAGTTTCAGTAGATTATCTCTTTTTGGCATTAATCAATTCACAAAATTGAATAATAACATTAACTTAAACCATTTTTTTTGTTAAATATAAATTTCTAAGCGTCTTTTAAAATTCATCGCTTGAGGATAAGCTCAAGAGAAGCTTCAGTCCCGAATCGTCGGAAAAATAAAAAATCAAACCAAATACCAACTGATAATACCAAAGTACTTTCAATAAAACCGTGCTAGTATCCGTTAAATAGTAGATTGTTATACAAGACGCTAAAATGACCCATTGCATACGAGGTACATAGTTTTATTCCCGAGCTTTATTTTATTCCCTCGCGGGAATAAATAGAAACCGAGTTACAATGGGTTTTTAGCGTCGTGTGTCACACTCTACTTTTCACTACGATTGCGAGAAAATAAAATACAATAATAAACCTAGTTTATACTTCCGTAAACAAATCCACTCGTTTTTCTATCCTCCACTTCATAAACTTTTCATACAATATGATTTGTGCTTGACGGCAAAAGATTAAAACTATTTATTTCCTATTACAGTCACACAATTCAATCAGTTTGCAATTAGTGAAAAATTCAAAAGATTTCGCGCCATGCTTTTTTAATGTCTAGGTACTGTAGCAGCTAAGAAACACAATGCACGCATTCTACGATTTAAACTTAAAGTCACAGAGTATAAATAAGTCTATGATTTCACCGAAGAGATTTAGTTCCATTTTCAAAAAGTCGAGCGAGTCTAAAAGAATAAAAACTTTTTCGTTTTAGTAGGCTCATTGGTAATAGACAAACATTAAAAAAGAAAAAACTTTATCCCCTAGGGGTAATTATGCTATTTTATCTCGACTTTTGTACGTACAATGACGGACTTTTTGAGCAAGAGGAGTGAAAAAGTGTTTTATTTCATGTCTAGTGAGCACGTAATATGAAAAGTGAATAAGGAAACTATGTAGTTTACAGTTAGTTAGTACTATGAAGACTACTTATTTTATGCCCATACTTACTTCTTGGTATACATTTCCAAATTGCTTTCTTTGCACCGTTTTTAATACAAGCATTATTGTAATGGTCATCTTCTGCTCTGTGCCTACAGACAAAATGATAATTGAGAAACAAATCAGCTTTAATGTAGATAAAGTAATAATTTTCTATACAGGGTGTTAATAAATGCGCCAAAAATGGGAAAACCGTTTCTTCGGACCATCAAACTGAACCACTTGGAAAAATCAGCTGTTTCATCATTTTGGTATTTTCGTTATTAATTTTTGTTTGACACAGCAGATTTTTTTCGTGATTTCAGAGTTGGTCCCATAGTAAATATTGTTCAGTTTGATGGTTTGAAGAAACAGTTTTCCAATTTTTGGTTCATTCATTAACAGTTGTTAACACACTTACTTAAATGTACCAGATACTACATAAAAATGTTTAGCGTCTTCGATACAAGCGGCCGATGTAAGAATGTACTCTTCATGTACTATAACTCCGCCACAAAGCCAGGTACGATAGTCTTTATACTTCGGATTGTTAGCAGGTAGTTTTAAGTACACCTGATGATTAAAAAATCATACTTATAAAACGTGTTACAACAGACTCCTAATGCCTAATGTTGTAATCAAACTGAACAACTTTACTATGAGACCAACTCTGAAATCGCCAAAAAAAAATCTGTTGTTTCATACAAAAATTAATAATGAAAACAACAAAATGTGTGAAACTGCTGGTAATTGTTTGCGATTTTAGAGTTAGTCCCATAGTAAAAGTTGTTCAGTTTGATAGTCCTTATCTACACTAGTAGCTCCGTGAGCTGTAGAGCTCGCGTTAAAAAGTAGCTCAAATAGTAAATAACACAGAATAGATAGGTATTAGTTTTTTCAACTAATCTAAGTTCTGTCACAAAGCCACAACCCACAACCTTATATATTTTCAAATTTCGAATATTGGCCAGATATTTGAGTTTTCTCAGAATAAAAAACAAAATTAGCTTTACACTCACAGACCATACAACAAGTACGTCTGAGTTTACACTGCTAAAAAAAGTTTTTGTTACATTTTTTGATAATTTTTCGAAACAGCTAAAATGGGTTTTTTTTTTTACATATCTCGGTCATTTCGAAAAAAATCGAAAAACTGATCCGACTGAAAATTTTTATATAATTATCGAACCTGCTCCCAAAATTTTAGGAGAATCGGATGAGAAATGCGACTGCTGTAGACGAGAACAAACGGACATCCGGAAGGAAGGACATACCAAAGAATTTTTGCCCAAGCTGCAGCAGAGACGCTTCGCTCGCGCTTCGCGCTCGCTCGGTCAAATGTTCGACTTAAGAGTCCTATGAGATTTTTGTCGAAATTTCGATTTTGATGGATTTTAGCGAAATAACCTAGAGAAACAAATTGGGTCTACGAATATATTTATATATGTCCGCGACAAAAAGTAATAATAATATTATGATGATATTGATGATTCACTGGAAAGTTATAGGGTTAGAAATGAAAATGAAAGTTAGTGAACGATTTCACAAAGTCAACTTTGATCATACACAGAAAGATTAATTTTACGTATTAATATTAATGTATCTAGGAGTAATTAGGAACATGCATCAATTTTTTTTGTATCAAAATCGAAAGTATAATGCGTGAGAAAATCAACTGTAATATTAAAACTTTTCTCTTGTGTTTTTTTCTCGTGATATAGTCACTTGAAGTTAGCACGCAGCAGCACCCGCCGAAAACGCTCTATACAAAAAGGTCAACATTTGTGACGTCACTCATGTCACGTTTCAGTACATTAGTTAGTATGGAGTTAGCCAAGAATTTTCAAATATCTCCCTAAATATTGCGTTTAAGTACATATGTGTCATACAAAATATTATTTCTTATTTGATGTTAAGTGCATACCGTTAAGTGCATTATGCGTGCCGACTGTTAAGTGCATTATATCCGAAAACGAAAAAAAAAATTCGTTATTTTCCCTTGTGTGATAAAACTAAAGTAATACATTTTATTTTTTATTTTTCTGTTCCATCATGTTTTTATATGTGTCCGCAGCGATCAAGCTCAAATTTATCAAAATCGGTGACTTATGCATGTTCCCTAATTCTGAGCGTTTTTAGTAGTTTTATGGTTTTTGATTGGGATTTATTTTAAATATTCCATATATCATTTCGAAATTCCGAGGCCGCTACGAACTATTCGACTTTAAAAAAGAGAACATTTTTTATTTCATTTGTTTAGCACAATAGTTCATTCCAGGAGCTCAAAAAAGTGCCTTCGCGCATTTTATAATATTATTTCTCCGCAATTTTGGGTTTAATTAAAAAGTTAAGCAAAATTTCCAAAAAAGCGAGGCTGATACGAACTATTCCAATAGCTATTCTGCACTATGCAATAAGTCAACATTGTTAATGTATTTTTGTTTCTGAGATGGAGAACCCTTAAAGGGTTCTCCATCTCGAGGCCATTTTACGCAAAAATCACAGTCGAGACGTTATATGCCATTTAAGGGCTTTTTTTGTAACACATTGTATAATTAATTTTGTAATATAAATGCGCTAAAATATATAAACTTATTATTTAAATTTTTTATCCACAACAAGATAATGCTTGGCCTTCACCTCTCGTGTTAAGTAAGGCCGAAAGTGTAAGCGCACTACACACGGAATCGGTGCAGATTCAATTTTATGAAATGAAATGAAATGAAATAATTCTTTATTGCTGTAAATGTGGTCAGTACAAGATTATAACATTTATTTATGTAGGGGTTGCAGTCCCGGTACTGAGGAGAAAACTGAATTCCCGGTACTGCGCTAACTCTGGTACCGGGAAAACCGGGAAATTTCGGGACTTTTCGGTACTGAGATTTTTTTTACTGTATCGTAAATAAAATAAAATAAGTTACTCATAGGCACCTTACCTTCGTTACGAATACAAACTTCTCCTTTTAACTCTTAATTTTTATTTTATAATTATTTGGTTTACGAACACAGTAAAGAATACACCTATTCTTTTGCTTTTAACAGAACAAATTTAGTAGTAGCTAAATAAGTAACTTCAAAAGCTTGAACAATCCTTTATTTTACACTACGACTATAATGCCGCGGACACCAGACACTTACCCCCTTTGATTACTATTAAGATTGAATAGCAGATGTATAGTTACACAATGGTTACTCTCTGTCAAACTATTTGAATTTGACATTAAAAAGAAAGTGACAAAACACTGTGTAACTATGCAGCTACTATACAATCTTTATTAGTAAGGGGGTTAATAGAAAAATAGAAATTCTATTGTTTGGGGGATACTTGGCAGCTAATGCCTCAATGAGGTAATTAGGTATTGGTTCTGCGGTCTTTGCAAAAGTGCCAAGTGGACTACAGGTATATCGAAGCCAAGAGCTGAGGAAGCTATACGAAAATGCCACTATGTCGGTCCTATTACCGAACCAGAGCACAAATCCCATCCAAGGTGTGAAACAGAAAGACGTAATTTCTCCGAAACGGTTCACCGCTGCGTCAATGCTTGGAAGAGATCTTTATTCTTATTGACTGGAAAGGATTCTGTATCAACACCTATGGCGAGTACCTTCGTTTTGCCGATGATGTAGTTCATTATGGTTGGCTGAGACCTTGGAAGACCTGAACACAATGCTCAAATATCTCCGTAGTGCTTTTCAAAGAGTGGGACTAAGGATTATAAGATGAAAATCATGTTGAATGTCCATCCAAGGTGTGAGACAGGAAGACGTAATTTCTAAAAAACGGTTAACAGCTGCGTTGGAGCATGGAAAACATCTTTAATCTCATTGACCGGAAATGATTCAGTCTTATCAAAATCTAGGGCGAGTATCTAACTTACCCTCTTTTTGCCGATGATATAGTTCATTATGGTTGGCTGAGACCTTCGAAAACCGGAACACAATGCTCGAAGATCTCCGTAGTGCTTTTCAAAGTGAATATCCATCCAAGGTGTGAGACAGGAAGACGTAATTTCTCATAAACGGTTAAACGCTGCGTTGGAGCTTGGACAACACATTTTATCTCATTGACTGGAAAGGATTCCGTATTCAAATCTAGGGCGAATATCTTACTTATACTCTTTTTGCCGAAGATTTAGTACTTAAGGCTGAGACCTTGAAAGACCTGGAACACAATGCTCAAAGATCTCCGTAGTGCTTTCCAAGGAGTGGGACTTAGGATGATAAGACGAAAATCATGTTGAATGTTTATGTACCCGCTCCAGTTTATGCTGAGAACATTACACTTGCAGTTATTGACCATTATGAATACATGGACTAAGTAGAGTTAGGTAGACAGTCCAGTAAGGTAATTAAAATTTCGAGAAGGATATCTCTCGTCAAATTCAGCTCGTATGGGCAGCATTCGAAAAGCTTTAGTAAATATTTGCGTCCAACTTGCCTCAATGTCTCAAGACGAAAGCTCAGTGTGTATCAGCTCGTCTTACTTCGCACATCATTCATTTATTTTTGTTCGAAGGGCAATATAGCGGCATTTTAAGCTAATAGACGTTCAATTATTGGCCTTATTTTAAGTTATAACAAAAGTACCGAAAGTACCGAATTTCCCGGGAATCGATTCTCAGTACCGGTACTGCGTAAAAAGTCAATTTCCCGGGAAATACCGGGAAAAATCGGTACCGGGAATTCCCGGGAGCATGCCCTAGTCAGGGGGTTATGTGCGTAACCACGCGCGTGTCTACGCGCACGTGACCACGCGCGTGTCTACGCAGCCGGTGTGCCCAGGCCTTTAACCAAATAACTTTGGTATGCAAATTAGAGATAGGCCAAGACTAATAAATAATAAATTAACAATTTCGAAAAATAATCATAAAGAAAATTAAATAAAAATAATTAAAACATGTCCAAATAGTAATCAAATTGAATTATCATAATAAAAATAATACCTAATACATAATAATATATTGAAAAAAAAATGGTTTGATAGTATTTAAATTTTGCAATCAATAAATTCCTTAACGCTATAAAAACATTTGTCAGTCAGCAATCGATACAATGCAGATTTTTTTTTTTCTTTTTTTTTATACACAACGGGATAGTGCTTGGCCTTCATCTCACCTGATGTTAAATGACGATAAGGCCGAAGGTGGAAGCGCACTACACCCGGAATACTGGCTATCTTACCTCTAACTGCCGGAACACAACAATTTTTAAATTGTTGTTATGGCGTCAGACTTAGGTAAGATGGTGGTAGCTAGCCAGGCGGACTTGAAATAAGCCCTACCACCAACCAAACCGAGTACAAATTGTACCTCCCCCTGGGAATCGAACCCGGGATCTCTGCGTCTTACACGGGTGGGCGAACCACTAGACCACAGAGGCGGTTAATTTAAATTGTTTCATTGTTAAGTCTTTCATTGCCTTTCATTTTCATTGTCTTTTGTTAGGTTTCTCCCTGAATTTTTTCAGCGGATTAAAAATACCCACATTCTTTTTGTAAGCATTATTTTCAGGTTTTTCTTTAGATACGTACGATTAACAAGTCGTAATTCATTCTACTTGCAATATTGATATTTTGTTTCATTCGTATATAAATGGAGCTTTTTTATGAAATACTTAAATCTTTTTCCTCTCGCCCAACCTATGACAACTATTCATAACGAGTTCAGTATAATGATAATGTTGAATGTCATTACTTACCATGTATGGTCTATCTGCATGTGATTCCATGCCATTGACAATTCTCCTGCTATTGTTAAGTAATTTCTTAACATCAGTCACATTGGTTTTCTTTAATATATCTCCTAGTTTCGCAGGTAGTTCCGTTGCAACTTGAATAGCTATGGTTCCTGAAAACACAATTTCAAATAATTACAATTTTTATTAGCATTATCAAAAGTAAAGTAGAATTAAATTACCAAACCTGTTATGAAACATGTTACTTGAACTAAAGTTATTAATGAAATAGATTTGGTTAAAACAGTAATCATTGTGTAGCATTGGAACCCACAAAATCAATGCTGATTGTTGATGAATAGATTTCAGTTTCAATTTCACGGTGGTGGCAAATATTTGATTGAAGTCCAATGCATTTCCTGTTGCTTTTGAAATGTATAAATGTTCGATTGGTTTATTGTTTTGCTCATCAACAAAATAAGCCACGTAACATTGTTATTGTTACCTGCTTATATAAAATTATTTATCCATCCATACCAACTGTTGGTAAAGGCATACTTTGCCAAATAGTTGGTCTTTACCTGTACAGGGTTGCCAGGTGTTCGGTATTTTACCGAACCGTTCGGTATTTTAGCACTGTGTTCGGTGTTCGGTATGACAAAAATACCGAAGTATGGGCGGTTCGGTATTTTTTTCTGATTACGATTCAACTGTCAGATTTGACGCTGTTTTCGAGCCATTTTGTGGTTTGCAAATTGTGCATGACGTTTTCCATCACTTGACACTAAAAGTCAGTATTTTATGGCCTTGAATAATAATTTTATACATATTGAATAATAATTTTATTTATGATCTTAATTAGGTCAGGATATGTCAAGGGGGGGTGTTTTTTTTATCACTGATTTTGACATTTATTTGAAAAAGACCTAGCAACCCACAAAACTTAATAGACTGTAGCATAGATTGCAGTGAAACATGGTCGCTAACTATGGGTTTCATAAGGAGGCTCACCCAGCGTGCAATGGAGAGAGCTATGCTTGACGTTTCCCTGCGTGATCGAATCAGAAATGAAGAGATCCGCAGGCGAACTAAAGTAACCGACATCGCTCGAAGGATTGCTCAGCTGAAGTGGCAATGGGCGGGACACATAGCGAGAAGAACTGATGGCCGTTGGGGCGGGGCGGTTCTGGAATGGCGACCGCGCACCGGACGACGACGCTCCGTGGGTAGGCCCCCGACAAGGTGGACCGACGATCTGGTGAAGGTTGCGGGAAGCGGCTGATATGATTAAATAAATAAATAAATAATAATTTATTCAACCAAAATAAATAAATTACATTTTTACTTTACACTATTATAAAGATTTTTCAGAGTTACAAAACAAAATAACACCAACTCCTAAACTAGGACGAATCCTGTTTCTTAGGAGTTGGTGACTCCTCCCTTTAGCATTGCGTATAAAAACTTCTTAAAGCGCTGGTAAAGCGTTAAAAAAACGTAAGTATTATTAGGTTACAAGACTAAATGTGTGTGTGTGTGTGTGTGTGTGTGTGTGTGTGTGAGTGTGTGCGTGTGTGTGTGTGTGTGTGTGTGTGAGTGAGTGTGTGTGCGTGTGTGTGTGTGTGTGTGTGTGTGTGTGTGTGTGTGTGTGTGTGTGTGTGTGTGTGTGTATGTGTGGTGTAATGAGTGCATTATTTGATTAAACTTTCGGTCTCATCGTAATTAAGAGATAACAGATATTCATGCACAGTTTTTTTTAATTTGTACTTAGTAAGTGAGTATATTCGTTTTATCTTGTGAACTCTGTTATAAAGTTGTGAACTAAGAGCATTATATTGGTATTTAGCCCAAGTTGTACGACATCCAACCTGCGGACAAACAAGAGTACCGTGGCGTCTTGAAGACGTAACATCATCGAGAGGCAGTAAAGAATGTTTACGCAGGATCAAACGCAAGATAGCCAACTGCCTAACTGTGAGAACCTCACTCTCCGCATACAGTCTCACGGTTGGATAGGTCCTAGGCCTACATAGTAAGACCTTGAGAACAGCTCGCTGAGCACGCTCAAGTTTTAATAGGGATGTTTTGTTAGTCCCTGCCCAAACAGAAATGCAGTAGGATAGTATGGACTGGCATAATCCGAAGTAAACCGTAAAGAGAGTGGTACGGTCAGCTGAGTGACGTAGATTTTTAAAAATATAAATAAGTTTCCGGACTCTACCTGTAAGAGTTTCAATCTGGACATGCCAGTCAAGCCCATCGTCAAGGTGAATGCCTAAATACTTTACGCTACTTACAGATTTCAATGGTTTACAGAGACACGAATGCAAGTCTGTGTCCTGGCAATTGTGTAGTATTATATCTGAGGCTGAAGTAGTTAATTCAGGCTTGGGAGACCTGTCGATGTTAAATTTTAGAACCTGTGATTTATCAAAATTAAGTGTCAGTAGATTTGTGGACAGCCATTTGCTGACACAACGCAGAGCAGTCTCAGCATAGCACTTGGCAGAAGCCCAATTTTTTCCATAGACCAAAAGAGCCGTGTCATCTGCATAAGTAAAGATGTTACAGTTTTTAAGAGAGAGGCGGCATAACTGGTCTATGTATATGAGGAAGAGCGTTGGGCCCAGAATGCTGCCTTGAGGCACCCCATAGCATATGGGTGCCTCATCGCTAAGCAAACCACCAATTTTAACGCATTGCGTTCGGCCAGACAGATAACTTCTAAACATATCCAAACTGATACCTCGAACTCCAATAGACTCCATTTTGGACAGAAGGATGGGAGCAGAGACTGTATCGAAAGCCTTTGACAGGTCTAGAAAGATACCATAACACTTCTCCTTATTATCAATGTGCGATACAATAGCTTCTGTAAGGCTCGAAACAGCATCTTCTGTGGAAATACCACTCCGAAAGCCATACTGGTTATCCGATAAGATGTGAAATTTATTAAGATATTTTATTAGTGAAGCGTTAAGGTACCTCTCAAAAATCTTCGATAGAGCCGAGAGAACTGAGATGGGTCTATAATTAGAGACACAGTCCCTGCTCCCCGCCTTGTGAATAGGGTGGACAACGGCTTTTTTAAAGCAGACAGGGAAAACACCGTTCTCTATACAAAGATTGAAGATGTGCGTAAGAGGTGTGGCTAAAGAAGATACAGACTGCTTAATCACACGCGGTGAGATTTCATCCCAACCTGTAGAGCTGTCACTGCGTAGATTAAGAATAAGACGCTTCACCTCTGTCTCATCGATGGGGAGGATAACAAATGAATTACAGACAGAATCTGAGTGGGGAGAGGGATTGTCCTGTGATGGGGACGAAGGAGCTGAAATTTTTTGGGCTAAATGAGTGCCTATATTTACGAAGTACTCGTTAACAGAGTTGATAGAGGAGATGTTGTCGCTCGAAATGTTCAGGAGTTCATCAGGAGGTTTCTTAGCCTGGTTAGAGTTCGTAACTGTTTTAATAACCTTCCACATTTCTTTTGGGTTATTTTTAGCTTTTTCGAATTCGCGCTTTTCGTAATCCACTTTAACTTTTTTCAGAAGAGCATTGCAAAAATTGCGATACCTCAAGTACGTGGTTTTTAAGACGATGTTATCAGGTGAGCTCTTTAGTCTAAGATGCATTAAGTCGCGATTTCGTATACAACGAAGTAAACCGGCAGTTATCCACGGTTTAATAATCCTGTTTCTCCTCGTCACCTTTACAAATGATATATGTTTATAGATTATTGATTTAATACATGCAATCAGAGTATGAGTGGCTATATCAGGATTTGTTTCTTCTAAAATTGATGTGAAACTTGTGTTATCTAAGTCTTTTTTTATTAATTCAAAATTATATTTGACTACGTGAGAGTTTGTTTGTTTAATATTGACATTGTTGTTAAATTTTAGAGACAGAGCAACTGGATAATGGTCTGTAATTTCAGTATGGATGACACCTACTGTGGCTATATGTTTAGTTTTTAAAAATATATGATCCAAACAGTTATTATTTCTAGTTGGAAGACGATGTGCCGGTAGTAGACCAAGGGATGACATTAGTGTCAGATAATTATTAGAGTGAGGATTAATACTATTCTCCTTAATATCGATATTGATGTCTCCTATCAGCACAATATTTGATAAGTTTAGAGGAGAAACAATGTTATCAAGACTATTGTAGAATTTATCTAGGTTATTGTATGATGGGGAGCGATAGACCGCGACAATAGCGATGTTACCAATGCGACATAACAAGCAATTTCCATCCTGAAATGGTGGCTCACTAATGTAGCACTTTAAGTCCTCTCTAGCATACAGTACCACGCCATCATTTTGGAGACGATTATTAAAAGTAGACTGCACAGTATAACCGTCAAGAAAAGGAAGTTGAACAGAGCCTTTGAGCCAACATTCGGTCAAAATAATAACGTCAAAATGAATTTGAGTTATTGACAAAGTAGCGATAAAATTGTTAAAGTTTTTGTTAATACTTCTAATATTCACGTGGATTATTTTCAAAGACGAATCGTTGGGTAAGTACATAGAACAGTTATCTGGTGTGCAATACTGTGCCTGCGCAACATCCATACAATCTATTTCAGATACTATATCTACTAGATTAGTCATTTTTATTTGACGGGGCCAAGGAAACCTGACGTAGTACTAGATATGAGCGCCGCGCCGGCGCGCCGCCGCCGCCGCCAATTCTGCCGCGCCGCCGCCGCCGCGAAAAGGCAACGGCGCGCCGAGCGAGAGGAAAGATTCAATGAATCAGTTTAAAACTGTGACCAATATCGTTTTTATGGAAGGATAGGAGTTAGGACACGTTACACGTTTCAAATGGCCACACGCCGGCGTCGTCGTCATTAGAATAACAAAACGTTTTTAAAACGAAACTAGATAAAATTGACGTGCTTTCGCTTTTTAATGTCTAATAAACAGTTACTGTTGGAACTATTACTTGACGTTCGTGGACTATGAGAAAGTCTTTGATTCGATAGAGACTTGTCACCTGAACGGTGCTGCAGTCTCTCCAGAGGAGCTAAATGGACTATAGGTACGAGTATATCAAGGTGTTGAGGTACTTATACGAATATGCCACCATGTCGGTCCAAGTATAGAGCCAGAGCACAAACCCCATCCAACTGCAGCGAGGTGTGAGACAGGGAGACTTTATTTCTCTGAAACTGTTCACAGCTGCGTTGGAGGACATCTTCAAGCTCTTGGACTGAAAAGGACACGGTATCAACATCAATGGCCAGTACCTAACACACCGTCATTTTGACGATGATAGGGTTTTTATGGCTGAGTGGCTGAGACCATGGAAGACCTGAACACAACGCTCGAAGATCTCCGTAGTGCCTCCCAAAGAGTGGGTCTTAGAATGAACATGGATGAGACGTAAATCATGTTGAATATTTACACACTCCAGTTCATGTTGGGAACATATTTTTTATAGATAGACAAGCGCTTGCCAGCTATCAATCGCGCCTGATGGTAAGCGATGATGCGATGATACGATGAAACGCGCTTGGTAAAAGACCTATTATTTATTATTCACTCGGGACTTGAAACCCCAGATTTTTACTATTGGGAAACACAGACTCAGACTCAGGCAAGGAGTTCCAAAATAAAACGCTTAGTGCGAATCTTTGGAATATCCACCAAAAACGGTGGCGCTGATTTGTACGTCTGGTTGTCCGATGGAAGAAGGGAGATGGCGGAATTAGGTTGCGCAATTCCACTGCACACACATGCCAAAATATATCCGATAAAAAACCGATACGCTTACAACCTTGCGTCTATGCTCGAGGCTTTTCAGCTTACTATAAAAAAGATTAGCGTTGCTGATGAGCTTCCTCGCCCTCCGCTCAATAGATTCAAGCGTCAGGGGGGTGGTATTAAGTTGTTAGCCATTACGTATACCTAGGACAGACAGTCCAGTTAGAGTCCAAATTCAACAAAGAGGTCTCTCGTCGAACCCAACTCGGATGGGCAGCATTCGGGAAGCTTCGAAAAACTTTCACGTCAAACTTACCTCAGTGTCTCAAGACGAAAGTTTATGACCAGTGTGTTGCCAGTGATGCCTTAAGGCTGTGAAAAGTGGTTGCTAACTATGGGTCTCACTCATAAGAAGGCTCAAGATCACCCACCGTGCAATGGAAAGAACCATGCTAGGCGTTTCCCTGCGTCATCGAATCAGAAATGAGGAGATCCGTAGGAGAAGTAAAGTAACCAACATCGCTCGAAGGATTGCTTGGCTGAAGTGGCAGTGGGCAGGACACATAGTGAGAAGAATCAATGGCCGTTGGGACGGAAAGGTTCTTGAATGGCGACCATGCATCGGACGACGCTCTGTGGGTAGGCCCCTGACAAGGTGGACCAACGATCTTGTGAAGGTCGTGGGAACCCGCTTGATGCGGGCAGTGCAGGACCGATCGCTGTGGAGATCCTTGGGGGAGGCTTATACCTAGCAATGGGTGTCATGCGGCTAATATGATGTGCGATTTTTAAATTCTAATAAAAACAAGTATTTTCTGATTGATAAACTATGTGTTTTTATTATTTCCTGTCAATAAATGAAAAAAAAACATTTTGAGGTCACGCCGCCGACGGCGCCGCCGCCGCCGACCCAAAAAAGTCGGCGCGCCGCCGCCGGCCTTTTACCCATCGGCGCTCATATCTACGTAGTACACAACTACGTCCAAGGGTGGATGTACTATTATCGCTAGAGGTTTTTAGTAATTTTAGAATCAAATAAAAAATGATTAATGTTATTACAAGTGTACAAAATTTGCGCAAGCACGGGTGAGTAAATTTAGTTGGTAAGCAAAGTATACGGAAGGTGATCACAAGAGTTAAAAAAACATAACGTGTAAATATGAGATGAAACCACTTTGTTTTATTCGGAATGAGTGATTTTAAATATTCGAGGTACAAAATTAATAAAAATAGTTCTTTTTTGTTACTAAGAAAACGATGAGTACGTTGTTTGTTTGTGTGTAGTGTAAGACAGATTAACGTGTTATTTGCGTGTGGTAGTGTAAGAGGTATTGTGTGATAGTTTGTGTATTTAGTGTGAAAAATTGTGTATTTTGTGTTATATGATATTAATTTGTAAATAGAATGAAACATTTTATAACTACAGTAAACTAGTAAGACATGATTCTGATTTAACATGAATGAATTTTGATGTAGAATCTTTGCGGAGAAGCACCCGCCCATTAGATGTCCAGCAGAATTTGAAATCGTGTTTTTTAGCAAATTCGCGAGTAAGAAAAAGCAGTTTACGTGTAGAATAGGGCAGGTGCTCGTCCACATAGATTGGTCGCTTATCACCAACCATACCAATATGCTCATAATTTAGTTTCTCCGAGCTCTGTCGACCTTTGTTGAAGCGCCGCGAAGAGGCAAGAAAGTTGTTCTTGATTCGGACTGAGTGAAATTCGACAACTATTGTTCTAGCTATACCAGGTTTTCCAGGACGTCTGTATATATCGCGGATATCATGCTCCTGATAGCTTACACCCAAAGTGGTGCCGAGTTTTTGGACTATGTTGATAAGGTCACTTTCTAGCTCTTTCTCCTTGACAGGTACATTTCGGACTTCGATGGATGAAGATCTGGAAAACTGTTGTAATTCCTCTAATTGTTTTTCCAACCCTATCATATATTCCCTGTTTTGGTTTTTTTCTATCTCCAATCTTCCAATTCTAGCTTTAATTTCTTCAAACTGGGTGTTCATAAAGGTCTATTCATCATCATCAATCATGATGATGATGAATAGACAGTGGCAGTTATACCACTGCCACAGTCTATCCGCGATTGATGGTTGTCCAATGGCTAAGGATATTACAATGTTTACAGGCTTGTGACGTCAACAAGTCACGTGTCCAGTGCCATAGCATTTTTGGCGCGGTTTTAAAATTTTAAACTTTAACACTGTTTTTTTTAATGAAATACATTGATTTTTCCTGAAATATCAATGTGATGCGCTTATTACGTAATAAGGAATAATTTAAAATGTTTTTTCTAAAATTAGTCAAATAGCCTATTGTTTAAGCATTCTGCTAACAAATTGTATTAAGTGAAAAAAAATATCGGCTAAGTTACAGCGAATTAAGTGGTCTATTCTGCTAACGAAAAAAGGAGTCTCTTTTAAGATACCTTTTTTAAAGTTCAGGAAAAACTTAGAAATATTTTTATTGCTGATAGTGGGCCTTTATTATCATAATTCGAAATAATAACAAGTAACTGAAGCATCTTTAACACCGTAGAAGATTATGAGAGCCCCTGTGTGTGGAAGAAAAACTAACCCCTATATGTTTATTCACTCAGTGAATAAAATCTCGTTTTATTCAATTATAACTAATAAGATAGTTTTCGATTTTCATTACATTGTGAAATTAAAATATCTCTATCTTTCTCAAAGTCAAAATATCTACAAATAAACTTAAAAACCGGCCAAGTGCGAGTCGGACTCGCGCACTAAGGGTTCCGTACCAAAAAATGGCAAAAAATACGTTTGTTGTGTGGGAGCCCCCTTAAATATTTATTTTATTCTTTTTTTAATATTTGTTGTTATTGCGGCAACATCAGAAATACATCATCTGTGAAAATTTCAACTATCTACCTGTTGTATTTATTAATATCGAGCAAGAAACGGCAAAAAATCACGTTTATTGTATGTGAGCCCCGCCTTAAATATTTCTTTTATATTGTTTTTAGTATTTGTTGTTATAGCGGCAACAGAAAACATCATCTGTGAAAATTTCAACTGTCTAGCTATCACGGTTCATGAGATACAGCCTGGTGACAGACATACAGACAGACAGACAGACGGACAGCGGAGTCCTAGTAATAGGGGAAAAAAAACGGGAGTTTTTAGCGTTTGGGTACAGAATCCTAAAAATTAAGAGCTTATTTGAATCGTCTACATTTTCCAGGAATGGGTTTTCTGCCATTACATAGAAAACTCGCGTCAAAATTCAATTAACTATTACTCAAAGGTAAGATATTGCATTCAATTAGAAATTATAAAAATGTCTTTCAGAACAAAAGTTTTGACAATTGACAGAAAAAAAAACATTTATTAAGTATAATTAAAACTTTTAATATAAAATGTTATTCAAATTTACTTAAAATCGTGCTTCACAGTTACTGCACTTTTAATAGTAGTTTTTTGGGTCGTATCCGGCGCTGTTCGTAGTGATGGTTTTTGTTTAGACCTGAAAAATAAATGTTTTCATTAGAAAATAAAATTACTTATGTAACCATTCATACTTTACTATCATACCTATTACATCCTTGAATAAGTAAGCAAAATTAATTTAAATTAGTTACCCATCAGGCCAGTTGAAATATGTTTCAGCTATTTGTGTCTTCGTACTCCTCAACAATTTTCTACATGTAGCCCTGTTTAAAATACGAAAAAAAAATTATAAGAAGATAAATGCATTATAATATTAGGGGTTTAAGTATGAAATTGACGTTTCACTAAGACATATTACTAAGACTCCGCTGTCTGTCTGTCTGTCTGTCTGTCACCAGGCTGTATATCATGATATAAGCTATCACGGTTCATGAACCGTGATAGCTAGACAGTTGAAATTTTTACAGATGATGTATTTCTGCTGCCGCTATAACAACAAACACTAAAAACTGAATAAAATTATTATTAAGGGGGCTCCCATACAACAAACATGATTTTTTTGCCGTTTTTTGCTCGATATTAATAACAACACCAGGTAGACAGTTGAAATTTTCACAGATGATGTATTTCTACTGCCTCTCTAACAACAAGTACTAAAAACAGAATAAAAATAATATTTTAGGGGGGCTCCCATACAACAAACTTGTTTTTTTTTTTGCCATTTTTTGGTACGGAACCCTTCGTGCGCGAGTCCGACTCGCACTTGGCCGGTTTTTAAGATAAGTCTTACTTTTTTTAACGTTAAGGAAAGAAGATCAGTAATATTTTTAGTGAGTGGGCCGCTTGATCAGAATTCGAAATAATAACAATTAACCGAAGCATCATTAACATCATAGAAGATATGAGAGCCTTGTGTGTGAGAAAAAAATAATCGGCAATATCATACTTATTATTACTTAACCCCTATTATAGTGCGCATATAGTATATGCGCATTATAATGCTAGAAAAGAACTGCTAAGATATGCCATATACTATGCCATATACTATATGCCATATACTATGCGTTATTAAAACCTATAATTAAGTATCTCTAGCCCTCTTTTCCAGTTCTTTTCTAGCATCCTTGTTGGACGGCCACTCGCAAAGACGGTCGAATGAGCTCATACGGTTCAGTAGATCGAACTTCAGCGCGACTGTTAGAGCCTTAACTGGAGACACTGCAAACTAAACAGATGCCTATTTCATATGAAATTGAGTGATACTAACGTCTGCAGATATTGCAATGAGGAGCAGGAAACGCTCAAGCACCTATGTGATTGTGGACCCCTAATCCACAGGCGTAGTATCCATCTGGGGCGACACGTAATCGACCCGAAGGAAATAAAAACTCTTAGAACCAGGAAGATACTAGACTTCCTGGAAGCCGTTGGGCTTATAGAGTTACTATAGTTAGGTGGCGAGTCACAATAGATCTTTTAAGTCGCACTGACTACAGTTTTATCTGAGCTGCATAGCCCCTAACACTCAAATAATAATAATAAAAACTACACTTTGCAGCAGAAAGGAGCCGATAATTAATTAGATTTGAAACCACTTGTCATACCTAAATCTATTGGTATTACTTGAAAATATGGTTTACCTACCCCATCTCTTTAGTGATGGCGCAGTTGATCAGATTTCGGTTGTTGTACACGCTGGTGTAGAGGAATGGACCGTGACATTTGCGTGTGATGTCAAATGTTTGACAGGCTGACACGATGCCCACTACCACGGCGCTCTTGCCGCGGCCCACTATTAGCGGACCTCCGTGATCGTTCTAAAAAACAAGTGAATGAGAATAAGTCAGAGTGGTTTTATCATCATATCAGCCTCACGACACCCACTGCTGGGTATAGGCCTCCCCCAAGGATCTCCACGACCATCGGTCCTGCTTGGCCCGCATCCAGCTGCTTCCCGCGACCTTCACCCTCCCGTCTTGTCGGGGGCCTACCCACGGAGCGTCGTCCGGTGCGCGGTCGCCATTCCAGAACCGCCCCGCCCCAACGGCCATCGGTTCGTCTCGCTATGTGCCCAGCCCACTGCCACTTCAGCAGCTGAGCAATCCTTGGAGCGAGACATCGCTCAGGTTACTTTAGTTCTCGTGCGGATTTCCTCATTTCTAATGCGATCACGCAGAGAAACACAGAGCATGGCTCTGGGTGACCTTGAGCATCTCCCATGTTAACACGAAGAAGTAAGCAGAGAATATTGGAAAACTAAAAGTAAAGTTCAAATTGATTAAAGTTTTGAATTTGACAAGTAAATATTTTTTGTCTGTGTACCTACAACAAATGTATAAATACTTAGATCATAAAATGCCTGCTACACGGCTGCCAACCACGTCCCAGCCAGGGTGACCTTGGTGATGGTTACAGCCGTGTAGATGAAGGTTTACAACCAAATTTAGAAACAAGCTGTGTAGGTCGGTTGCCAATCAATGTCACCTTGGTTGGGAAGTGTGGTTGGCAGCCGTGTAGCAGGCATTTTAATCTAGCTTATTTCACCTCACAAAAGCCACCGCCTGCCGCGCTTTTTCTGGTTTCCTTTACGGACCCATGGCCAGATGTATGCACCATCGTTTTTCCAGGGTCTACCGCGATTCGTCTGCTCTCTATTTCCTCTTCCTCCATTGAATATATGAGTTCCGAGCAGTTCACATCTTGAGCCTGTATTTAGATAAATTACTTTACGATTAAGTAAGTTTACTTAAATTGCATCCGCATAGTTATTTTATATAGCAGGATTCATCCACGGTGATTGCCCAGGTTGAATTTTCAAAAGACATTTCTTAGTGTTCGCTAATTTTTTAAAAGGAATTCTCGTGCTTTTCATCCCCCAGTTTTACTCCCTAAGGGCTGGTTTACATTATCTTAGTCTTTAGTAGAGTGTTTTAGGAGAGTAGAAGTTCATTGCGTGGTGTGTTTGACGTTCTTTTAAAATCGACGAACATGCCAAGCAATGTATTTCTACTCGCTACTCGACTCGGTCGTCTACTTGCCTAATGTAAACCAGGCCTAAGGGTTGAAATAAAAAAGCCAAATAATACAAATGCTGTGCACTGCAGGCATAAATGTCAGTCAGTCTGAAGTCTCTCCTTTTATAAATTGTTTAACGAGGTATCTATAGGTAGGTATATTTAATATGGAATTCACACCTTGTCTATATCACCATCGCTAATAAAGTCCCGCGAATCTCTTCTACGGGCTATGTTGTCTGGCAGAGATCGCCGCTAAACCGATAAGACAAACAGTTGTAGCACTAGAGTGTATCTAGACTGACATGGTGTTTTATTAAAAACTTCATCTTAACAACCATGATTAGAGAAAAATTTAGAGATTTCACGCTCCACGCAACTATCAGAGTTCATTAAAATCAACAACAAAAATAAAAAGAATAGGTAGGTAGTATTAATATTTTCAGCTATTTGCTCGTCTATTAAAGGAGATAGTTCAAATTTGAAGATTTGTTTTTGAAAAATTTCTAAGTTGCTGTGTGGGAGCGCCTTTAAATAAAAAAATTATTACAACTATCCATATAATATACACTTTATAAAACTGAGACCTTATGACAACGTATGTGCTATACTTAGACTGCAACAACGCGGCCGAACTAAAGTCTGTCCATCCTTACTTGTCTTATTTAGTAAACAGTTTTTGACAGTTGTCATATGTCTTTTAAACTTAAATCGTTATTTAAAAATATGTTAGTAACTTTATGAAATTGCTGTTAATTTATTAACCATTTATTTCGTAATCTATGTGTGGAAAACCACTTGTTGTATTTTATAAATGAATTTTTCAATAAAGAGTTGGGTGAAGATTGTTTACCATATAAGACAAGTAAGGCCGTATACAGAGAGAAAGCAGGTTGACGCAGTTTGAGGCAGGTTGCTATACTAAAATGGACCTTATCCCCGCGCATTATATTATATTTTCGCTATACTAAAATGGACCGGCGCATATAAGCGCTTACAAGCGCTTAGTATAGCGAAAATATAATATAATGCGCGGGGATAAGGTCCATTTTAGTATAGCAACCTGCCTCAAACTGCGTCAACCTGCTTTCTCTCTATATACGGCCTAAGGATGGACAGACTTTACAAACTACACCTTTGGGAACCGAATGTCCGATCATTTACTCAGTGGGCTTATTTTGTGGCTCAGATCAATCTTCAGATGCGTTTTTCCGAGTTTTGATTAAGCTCCTCAAAAAAAAGTTATTCTAATTTTGTCCTGCAAGTCGGAAACATTTTTCAATATTTTCAAAATTTCGCAGAAACTACTAGACCGATTTTCAAAATTCAACGCCGTACGATAGATCTCCGCGCTTTGAACATTTTGTCACCTCTCTCATAGAGATATCTCCAATTTTGTCCGATCTACTAAATCCTTATTTTCGAAATTAATAAATCAATTTTAATGAAACGTCTTACACATAAACAGAAAACGTTGGCCTAAAAAGTTAGTTGAAAACATTTTCGATAGTGTTACAGCTAAATAAGACCGATTTTAAAATTTCTAAAAAACAGTAATTTTCAATTACTTATCTTTTTTAAAATAAGACATTTCAAAAATGTTTTTAACTAACTTTTTAGACCAATGTATTCTGCTTGTGCGTATGAAGTTTCATTAAAATACATTTTGGTTTTCTTCGATCTTTAATTCGTTTACTTATAATAGGTTTAATAATAGGTTTTAACCGCCTCTGTGGTCTAGTGGTTCGCCCACCCATGTAAGACGCAGAGGTCCCGGGTTAGATTCCCGGGGGGGTGCCATTTGGACTCGGTTTGGTTGGTGGTAGGGCTTATTTCAAGTCCGCCTGGCTAGCTACCACCATCTTACCTAAGTCTGACGCCATAACAACAATTTAAAAATTTTTGTGTTCCGGCAGTTAGAGGTAAGATAGCCAGTATTCCGGTTGTGGTGCGCTTCCACCTTCGGCCTTATCGTCATTTAACATCAGGTGAGATGAAGGCCAAGCGCTATCCCGTTGTTATAAAAAAAAGGTATTTATTAGTATCAACCATTTTTTGATATAATTTCAAATAAATGGGAAAATCGGGGGTAACTGCCCGTACAAAGGTCTCCAGCAGCAGTAGCGCCACCCAGCGGGATAAATTTTGTGACATCCCGCCATATAAATACGTAGTTTACTCACCGTACATAAAAGGCTCATAGCCTCATTGTTCATGCTATCTTTAGCACATATCATATGTTCATCGATAACATGGTGGTATTGAGGATCCCATCTGCTCTTACAAGACTTTTTTGACATTATTACTACTTCAGTTTCCAATAAATCAGGAGAATTTTCTGCCTCTCGTCCTGCCCGTGTATCCTATTGACAATTTATATTAGGGGTTTAAGACGATTCTGTTAATACTACACTTGGCATAATAAAAATCGCACCTCTTCGAAAATTAGACTTGGCCACCTGCTATTACTAGCTAACGTTTTATTGTGTAAATGTTGATATCTATTGAAAGTAAATTTAATGAGCTTTCAATTAATAATTGTTGGATTTAATTAACATAAGAGTTACCATAATTAAACGCTTAAAGCGTTATTGCTTGCACCGCCATAAAATAAAAGGCTCAACGTCAATTCAGGGAATGCAAGCAAATTCGCTTTCGAGATGATGGAGATAATACACTTCAACAGTTCAATTAAAAAACCGGCCACGTGGGAGTCGCACTCGCGCACGAAGGGTTCCGTACCAAAAAACGGCAAAAAAATCACGTTTGTTGTATGGGAGGCCCCTTAAATATTTATTTTATACTGTTTTTAGTATTTGTTGTTATAGTGGCAACATAAATACATCATCTCTGAAAATTTGAACTGTCTACCTGTTGTCGTTATTAATATCGAGCAAAAAACGGCAAAAAATTACGTTTGTTGTATGGGAGCCCCCCTTAAATATTATTTTTATTATGTTTTTAGTATTTATTGTTATAGCGGCAACAGAAATACATCATCTGTGAAAATTTTAACTGTCTAGCTATCACAGTTCATGAGATACAGCCTGGTGACAGACAGACAGACAGACAATGGAGTTTTAGTAATAGGGTCCCGTATTTACCCTTTGGGTATGGAACCCTAAAAAGGAATACCCAAGATGGATACTATTGCCCATGAAGTTGCTCAAATATTGCAAAAAAATGGGGCAATATGTAACGTTGCTCGGAAACTGAATCTCAGTAATTGATTCCGTTCGACGAGTATTCCAACGATTTCTAGAAACTGTTGGCTATGTCCGAAGGGGAAAAGTATATAACAACATTTATTATTAAATTAGATACTTATAATTAAATTAACTTTGAAGAAATTCTTGAAAAGGTGAGATTTTTCTGACGCCGAGTGTATTATGTATTCTGTGGTTTAAGTATGAAATTGCCGTTTTGTATGGAGAATTTTAAAGGATCCGCATTTCCCATACTAACATTTTTTTGATGAACGCTAATGTTTGAAAACTTTTATGCACAAATGTTTTAACATTCAGCTGACTAATGCCACACGTGTATAGGTGAAAAATAGTAGATTATACAACAAGTGAAAAAAGAGAGAATTTAGTTCGAGGGACTAAGTTGGATTCAAAAGTAGAATCCTGAGCGAAGCGAGGGATACAAAGGACCGAGATGAAATTTTTTTTTCACGAGTTGTGTACTCTACTTTTTACCATTGACTGCGAGAAAACAAATAGCAGTACTTATACCTATAGTATTTATAGTTATTACATTTTTATTATTTAGATAGGTAATCAGAAATATTTAAACATTAGAAAATAGTGAAACTAGAAGTTTTCGGATGATATAAAACAACCACGCTAAGAGGGAAATTACATGATGGGTCTGAAAATCAGTTCATTTCATCAGTTTAGACTTTGAATTTTTACATACTGAAGATCGTACCAGACTGATGGAATGTACGGATGCAAATGCATGACTGAACATCTAATCTCCATATATTATTATTATAGAAAAGAACCCAAAGGTAAGACACTAAAAAGAACCTAATTAATTTGGCGGGATATTTTATAGAAAATAACCCAAAGATAAGACACTAATAAGAATCTAAATAAAATTGGCGGGAGGCTTTATCTATGGAATAGCTTCATACATGCTCCATACTTTCGGAACGTTTTATTTTTTTGTAAATAATTCATACGATGCGCGCTTGTTCCAAATTCAAAATATTTTTATTCACTCGGTGAATAAAACAGCGTTTTATTCACTCTTATCGTTGAATTAAACGCACTTTTTCGAGTGGCGATGGTAAAAAATAAATATCGGCTAAGTTACAAGGAATTAAGTGATCATTTCTGTTAATGAAACAAGGAGTCACTTTTAAGATACTTTTTTAACGTTCAGTGAATAAACAAATATTTTTATTGCTGATAGTGGGCCGTATGATCATAATTCGTAATAATAACAAGTATTTCACCGAAGCATCTTTAACATCATAAAAGATATGAGAGCCTCTGTGTGTGAGAAAAAATCGGCAATTTCATACTTCAACCCCTTTTACACATTCTTACCGCAATGAGTTTATTTCCAAACTCATTGTGGTAAGAATATGTATAAATTAATAGTATTAGTAAACATTAAAGTAGAGTAATAAAATAAAAGCAAAATAGGGAAAAAAATACATTATGATAAAAAAGCTATTGCATTATCTAGTCTGTTCGTCAAGTATTTATCATCATTAAACACTCTTATCGCCTATAAGTTTGGTCTAATCCATCATTTGGGTATTTTTGTTGTAAAAGTTTAACTTACTTGTAGTTGCTGAAAGACAAAATAGTTCGTTTTAAAAAATGCATCCACATCTTTCTCCTTGACTTCGATATTTTTTTCAGAAATTACTTTTTCCAACTTTTTATTCCTACACATCAAACAAATTTACTCAAGATAATGCAATATTGGAGGAAGCCTCAGCGTCACCAATTAAGATTCCATCATCCTCTATGCCAGCCATACTCAACGTGCGGCCCTCGGGCTTTTAATATGTCTTAAGGAAGAATATTGCATAGCTTTAATCGACGCTTCGCCAGAAATTTGACGAAAATTAGTACATTTTTATTCATTTCTGAAATACTGGATCATTTATCAAAAATGTACTCGGTTATTGTGTTAGCTCAATAAAAAAGCTATCCTTTTTGCATAAAAAACACTGATCTGAAAAATTTGTTTCTATAAAAAATCATATAACTGTCGTTGAAATCAGTTCTTATATCAGTTCTTATCTTATATCAAATTACGAAATCTGACGATTTTAAGTTTATTTTTATAAGTTTTTATGGTGTTATTCAGGATTTTTTTACAGAGTAACCATGCCATTTTTCAATTCTTTCTGTTAGGTTATTGTGTTTCTTTGGTTCTTTTTCAGTCTACTGTAATTTTTGTGAAGTAGAATTCTACATCAGTTCTTCACATTGGAAGTTCAAAAATCAATCTTTTCATCAGATCGTGAACTGGCCTCGCCTTAAGTACGAGGGTGGTTTGATAAGTCCGTGACTTTGTGAGGAAAAAAAATTTTTTTAAAGAATATTTTGTTTTATTTTTCTATATAATCTCCTTTCAGCTCTATACACTTCGACCAACGATGTTCCAACTTCTTCCAAAAAATAGTTTTTATCAGACCCTGAAAAATAGGCTCCTGTTTTAGCTATCACTTCTTCATTGGATGAAAATCTTTATCCACCAAGCCATTTCTTCATGTTTGGGAAGAGGAAAAAGTCACACGGGGCCAAATCTGGTGAAAACGGGGGGTGTGGCAATAGGTCGTATCGCAATTCCACAAGTTTTGATGTTGCGGTTGCCGACGAGTAGGCCGGAGCATTGTCGTGATGAAATAAAAGTTTTTTCTTTGCTAGATGCGGTCTTTTCTTCAGCAGCTTTATATTGAATCTATCCAACAAAGCAACATGGTAAGCTCCGGTAATTGTTTTGCCTTTCTCCAAAAAATCGATGTAAATAACACCTTTGCTGTCCTAAAAGACAGTGGACGTCTCTTTACCAGCCGAAGAAACAGTTTTTGCCTTCTCCGTGGCACGTTCACCGGTAGAAGTCCACTGTTTTGACTGTTGCTTCGTCTTTGGCGTATATGGTGGACCCACGTTTCGTCAAGTGTTACGTACCGACGAAAAAAATCACTTGGATTGCGGTTATACAAACCTAGCATTGTTTAGAAGTTGTTACACGAGTTCGTTTTTGGCCGACTGTCAGCAAACGCGGCACCCATCTTGCAAAAAGGTTTTTCATGCCGAGAATATCGAGCAAAATATGAAAAATTCGTTCGGTAGAGATGTGAATAGCATTCAGCTATCTCGCGTATCTTCACTTGTCGGTCTGCCATAACAATGTCGTGGATTTGCTAACAATATCTTCAGTGGTGACCTCAATCGGCCTTCCTGGGCCGTCGGCGACAGTTGTGGTAGTACTACCACAACGAAATTCAGTAAACCACTTATGAACCATTCCATGAGATGGAGCAGAGTCCCCATAATTTTTTTTCAGTTTATCCTCCGTCTGCTTAATGGTTTTACCACGTAAAAAGTAGTATTTTATCAATACGCAAAATTCGTTTTTCTCCGTTATAAAAGAATATCCCGACCTCACTTGCATAAATCCTTCAATTTTTTTTTAATTTCGCGCCAATTTAAAAAAATGTAACAGCATAAGCTCAGCAAAGAGTTCTAAATTAAGACAGGAAAATTAAATTATGAAAAAATATTGTATTCAACCTTAAAGTCACGGACATATCAAACTGCCCTCGTATGTAAGGGCATCATGTCGATGGATGTGAAGTCCTTAAAAAACCCTGATTGCAACAAATTTGATTACGGCCTAAAGGTTGATCGCAGATAGATAGAGGAGTAAAGAAATCTTTTGAGCTGTACTAACATCGGCGAAGCTATCAGTGGAGCCCCACCCAGCTACAGATGCTGATGTTCCCGGCTTCTCTAACTCCTCACTATGGTTGTTGTAAGCGATCTTAACAGGGATGAAGTCGCAGCCACGGACCCTCCTTTTGAAGTTGAAGTCACTCTCGACCTTCACCACGGCTATGTCTTTGATCATCCAACGGATGTTGTCAAACTCCTCGCCGTCAAAATAGTACGCTGGAGAGTATAATAATAAAATTGTTTTTTTAAGATGTTATGATAATTTTTAAACAAGTATAGTATTATGGCTGTGATTTTGTAATAAGGCAACGGAATAACTAATCCTTTTTGATTATTGGATTGGAACCTAACTAAAGAGAGAAGCAATCAATGAAAGGGACTGTAATAAGAAAATAAATTAAAATTAATTTGCTAGCGGAATTAAATTAAAGAATGGCGGAACCCGATCGAACTTTTCACGGAAGTGCGGAAAACAAGGGTTTGTAAGTAAATTAATTCTGAAAAAACAATTGTCATTTCTTTTAGATGGGTAGAAAAGCGTCAGATTTTGCTCGTTCTAGAATGTAGGTAGGTAACAGTTAATTTAGACGGCACGTACTCACACTTAGCCACACATTTCCAAACTGCTTTTTTGGCTCCGTTAGTAATGCATTCATCGTTATTTTGAAATGGTATCCATCTGCACAAAGTTCACAAACAAACGTATACTCTGATTTACTGAATTAAGAAGATAGATATTGAGAAAAGTTTAATTTGCTAATATGACACATTGCTTTGAACAGACTTGGAACATAATGAGCCAAGTAAGATAACATTTAAAAATCTTTTAAGCTATTCTAAGCTCATCTTTAAAAGCTTTTAAGTAAAATCTACCAATTAAGTACTTAGTACTTATACTTAATTCACCCAGGTGATTTAACTCAGGTGTAAGTATTATGTTACCAAAATGAAGCTAAGAAAATGGTTGTGAAAGTATTATTCTGTGTAAAAGCCGGGCCAGACTGTTGCAAACAAGCCCTCCACATCGATCTCCACCGGCGGTTTACAACAGTGTAAACACTTGTTTGCAACCAAAATTCGTTTGACCTTCCACAACCTCTGTGGACGGGACGCCGTTTGTAACGACAGCGACGAGTCGACAACACACTGAGGTTTGTTGTAAACAGTGTGGACGCAAACATCAACCGTGGGCTCCACAAGCCTCCCACCAAGGTCACCCATGTGGAAAGCTTGTTTGCAACAGTCTGGCCCGGGTTTATTGTAAATACCTATGCATTCCAGAGACCACGTAAAACTGCTTAGCGTCCTCAATACAAGCGGCAGATGTGAGAATGTATCGCTCGTGTATGATGACCCCACCGCAGAGCCAGTTGGTGTTTTCAAGGTCATTATTGGAGACAGTCGCCGCCCTTAGGTAAACCTGATGAGTAATGGTGCCGATATTAGCACCAAATGAGTGTTCCGTACATGAACATAAGAATTAACATATACAGGCAATATCAGGCTAAGTCCAGCCTATACAGTTACCAAGCCAAGGAGTTCCTATAAAACAGCTAATGGCCGTACCAGCTAATGCTCCGAACATTGGCAAGTCTGTTGGGCTTCAAATTGAAACAGTGGCCCTACCATGAGTTGATGCAAACTGTTTACGTTACAGTAAACTGTCGGATATACTGCTCACAGTAAATACGAGTGAAAGTTTGCAACAACTCATGGTAGGGCCACAGACTTGGACGATCGTCCAAGGCCACAGATAAATTGAGCCCCAATCAGACCAAAATGGCGGACCCCAATTCATGATGTCACACGAACATAACTTCGGCAGCGGAATTCCTTACTTCGATTTTATCTGTTTCAAGTTGAAGCTCGGCCGACCGACCCGCCGAAGTTCGAAAAGTTAGCCGGTTGGGCCCCAGTATAGTGAAGTGTTTGTTTTGTTTGAGCTTCTAAAGTCACCGTTTTTGTGGGGTCGTATTCTACGTGATCAGGAAGGGTTTTAACCAATCCAAATCTTTATTGTTTTGGGCTTCAGGTGGTTGTGAAACAATAACACATGTTCGGTAGATAGTGTAGGTAAGTATTTTTGCATACAATGTTCGTTACCATGTAAGGTCTTGTTTCGCCAGCAGGATGGCCTCCGAGAATTCTTCTTGTTTTTGCATAAGTACTATTTTGTTTAAGAAGCTCATCATTTCTTCTTGTAGGATCTGTAAGTATAATAAAAAAAATAACTTAGTGGATCGCGGAGCGCGGGTGACCGCTAGTTTATACCTACTAATAGCATAAGAATATAAGTTTTATTTATTCTTATGCTAATAGCCGCTTTTTCAGCGTAGATAGTTATTTTTCTATCTGGGTCTGGGCCCTATATAATAAACGTGACAATTTGTCACCTGTCATGACATTTTTATATCCATTGCGTCAATCGATTTGAAAATAGAATAAACTACTCATAGCTACACCGCAATGTAAACCAAATTGTCGCGACAATTTACAAATTGTCACGTTATTAAATAGGGCTCAGGACTACTATTCTGGACATTGCATTTTGTAGATAACTTCCTCAAAGGAAATATTAATCTACTATTATTTTATTCTCCCCACACTCACAATCTATGAAACCAAAGCTTCCCTAGATCGCCAATAGATGGCAATGTAGTAATGTGAATCGCGATATCTGAGTCTGTTTAAAAATATATATCAGCTTTAGTTAATTTCTTGTTTACAACTCTGGCTTAGAGATGGGTAGGTCCGCTCTTAGTTAGGAGTTGCATCAGGATGTACATCCAGCTCTGGTGATGTACATCCAGGGGCCGTACCGGCTAACGAATCGATTATCGAAAAGTCTGCTGGGTTTCAATTTAAACAGAAAAATCAAAGTCGGAATTTCGTCTTGTACTTTCTGTTGACGTAATTTGGAAGATAATGATGTACGTGTGACATCATGAATTGGGGTTCGCCATTTTCGCCCAGTTGGGGCTCGATTTATCTGTTTTAATTTGAAACCCAGCAGACTTTTCGATAACCGATTCGTTAGCCGGTACGGCCCCAGGTCCTGTGTCCGTCGGACCCATATGGGTCCGGTCGACTAACCGTTGTGAATCGCGATCTGCAGAGTCGAGTCCCTAAGGCGGAGTCGGATCGGAATGCGGATTAAGCAGGATAAATAAAAATAAAAGTAGTATGGCACCACCATAGACAAATAAGTATGGCACAAATCAGTCTCATATATTTTGTAAATGATTAAATCAAAAAGTAAAAAAAAAATCAAAAATACCCTTATTTGGTAACTAAACTGAAAAAATCAACATAAACATAAAACCCCCATAGATAACTAAATAAAAAAATATTTTCCTTTTTACTATATTCGTAAAACTAATTGTTTTTAATTATATTATGTTGACATAACAGTGATGACTACTTTAAATTATGCGCAAGAAAGATAATTTGAGAACATTTTTCTGGCTTCAGCACTATAGTATTATGTAATCTGTGCTTCAGCCTAAATAATAAATAATAAATGACAGGAGAAGCATCTCCTGTCATTTATTATTTGTCCCATCTTAGAAAAGATTCTCTCACATAGTACGGAAGTAGCGGTTATGTCACGCATATCTTTTTTGTCAATAACAATAACGGTCCTAATCGTATCGTATGACGCGTGTTGTGATTGAGTTGCGTGCGGAGCGGAACAAGGATTAGAATCTGGGACCCTATTTTTGAATCGCTCGACTCCAGTCGAGCGCTCGTTTCTACTGATTTTCGTTCGACATATGACTCAAAACAATGGGATGTCGAACGAAAATCAGTAGAAACGAGCGCTCGACTGGAGTCGAGCGATTCAAAAATAGGGCCCCTAATCGACTGCGCAAACGAACGATACATATCCCGACGCTCGGGTCCCACTCCGACTCCAGCCCGCCCCGCCGCCGCACCGCACCTCCCCCCGGTCCGTTATCCCGTGATTCAGTTCCACAACAACCGCTGTGCAATCCGCTCCGGGGGACCGGTATCCAACTAGCCGTTGGATGTATATCCATCACTGGCGCATGTGATGCAGGTCCACTGATGCGTTTCCAACCGGACCTACCCATCTCTACTCTGGTTTCCCTTCAAAACGTATAAATCTTTCGCCTTTTACTAAAGATTTCCGTAGAGGGGAACACTCAAATGAGTCTTGAATAATTTTTGACATCCCACTTTCGTGGGATTATAATAAATAAAATGACAAATATTCAGTTTCCGCCGAATGAGATGAGAACGTGAGAACCTCCTCCTTTTTTTTGAAATCGGTTAGGGGTATGATTTTATCAATAACCTAATAAATGCATTTTCAATTAATTCATAAATAATATTTGTTCCTAAAATAGTAGTTTGTTACCTAAATCGAATCACCAAATAATATTAAAACACTTACTTAAATATTAATTAAGAATTACTTGAAAATAATATCAATCATCAAATAATTATATTGGGTTTCAAAATAATAAGTGTCACTAAAACTGAATTATAAAAATGTTTCTTCATAACTTAAGAGCCGCGCTCTTGTCTGTGCAGCTTCCTCCACACGTTTCTGTTCAAAGCCAGTTCCTTGGTTTCTTGATAAGATACGACGTTCACCTTCTCTTTGATCTATTCCATATAGGCTCTTCTTGGTCTTCCTCTTCCTCTCTTTCCCTCTATTTTTCCTTCTATAATGTTTGTAATTAATTTGTCGTGTCTTATCAAATGGCCGATCATTCAACCTCTTCTGTCTTCTATGATTTTCAATATCTGACGTTTTTCATTTACTCTTTCAGTACTTCTTCATTTGTCACCATCTCAGTCCAGCTTATCTTGTCCATCCTTCTCCAACACCACATCTCGAATGCTTCCAATCTTTCTCTATCTCTATTCGTCATTGTCCAAGTTTCACATCCATAGAGGGTTATACCATAGTTATGGTTATACTCCATACGAAAGTTTTGATGCACCGTCTTCTTATGTTTTTAACGATTTTTGCCTTGAATATACATCCTTTCCTGTGGAAGGCTTGTTTTGCTATTGCTATTCTAGTTTTGATGTCTAAAGTGCATTTAGCATCATTTGTTGTTATACTGCCTAAATATTTGAAGTTAATTACGTTTTCTAATGGAATATTGTTTAATTTAATGATTTGAGGATTGCGTTTTGGAATTTTGGAAACTGTTAAAATTTTAGTTTTATTAATGTTTATTTTGAGATAATTTTTTTGAAAAATCGAAAAATTGTGTTAAGTAAAATGTCTAGCTCTTTATCATTTTCTACTATTCACTATACTATTACAAATCGACCGGTTATTTTCTGCCCATTAATTGTTATTCCTTTGCTTTTTTCAGATATTTTATTCATGGCACCCTCTATGAATATATTGAAGATGAGTGGAGACAATGAACATCCTTGTCTCACCCCTTGTTGTATTTTAGCTTTTTTCTTCACTTCTCCTATTTGTATGATAGTTTCTTGATGTTTATACAGTTCATATATTATCTTTCTGTCTCTCTAGTCTACTCCCGCCTCCTTTAGTCTCTTCATATTTTTTTCCAGTTTACTTTGTCAAAAGCCCTTTCCAGGTCTATAAATGCCACGCTGGTGTCCATGTTCAAATCCAATCTTCTATCTATTTTAGAGTCTTAGTGCTAGTATTGCTTCTCTCGTGCCCTTCTTTTCTCTGAATCCATACTGGTTAAAATGTTTAAGTACCTAAAAGTATTTTTTTTATCACTGGAAAATAATATTAATATATGAAATAATTCAACTGAAATTTGAAGATACACCATTAATTTAAAAAAACTACCATAGGTTTTAAAATAATATGTACTTTATTAAATCAAACATTGCACTGTAAAGAACTTAAATACCTATTTATAAGTGAAAAAAAGAAAAAAAGGAAAATTTATTACCGCACTATTAGTGTTTTTGACTTATGGGTACATTTTTACACGACTGCCCAAAAAGGAGTGTATATGTGTTCAGGCTTCATGTATGTTTGTGGGTATCTGAGTTTTTTATTCCACCATAACTTCTAAATGGCTCAACGGATTTGGATGTATATGGTATCGTTAGAATCCTTACATCATTACGAGTGACACTGGCTATATTTTTTTTGAAAAAAGTTAATATGGCGACTGTACGACGCTATTTTCAAATATATAAAAAAAAAATTTTTTCTTCAATGATTACAATATGGGCATCAAATGCACATTATAAAACTATATGATTTGTCACTAAAATGTGTGAAATAAAAAAATATTAAAAACACGACTACCCTGCCAAAAAGAAACTAAAAAGTTAAATAACAAGTGTCATTGCAGTCGGGGGTCCTCTTTGATCAAATATCGTTCCACAAAACGGTCCCCCGACTGCAATGGTCTGATCAACCCCACGAGAGGTTTTGTATTAACTAAAAATAACCTTGTATATAGAGACCGTTTTGATGATTATGATGACTAATATATTTCTCGGGAATAGATATTATTATTAGAGTATTGCAGATTACTACTAACACATCTAAACTTAGGTGACAGAACATATTGTTTCCGTTCCGTATAAAAGTATAATCTTGAAAGTCCGAGCTAAACATTTTGTGACACGTCATGAATGATGTACCTAGTAATATTTACTACCTATTTTTATGTGCTCTGTTTTGTGTACCTACTAGTGTTGTAAAAAAATAGTTTCTTTCTAATGTGAAAAAAAAACCATAAAAAGACGTGCTTTTTTGTGGAGCATGTTTTTTTCAAGAGTACCTATAGAAATCAAAATGATTAAGGAAGTGTCCGTTAAAGATTAATGACTTATGAGTTCACATTATAGTATTCTGTTCATTTTTGAACCTACGTTACTTTTTGGTTGAATAGTACCCAGTTTTCAACAGTTGGCAGCATTTAAAGACGCGCACGGTGAAATCCTCATTCGGTTTATGTTTTTTTTTGAAGTACCTATGAACTTAGAATGAAGAACACTGTCTCCTGATTGGAGGTTTTTTCCCACTGTGTAAAAAATTTAATTATTGTGGGAAAAAGAAAATCTGTTCTTCATATAAAACGTATCATTTTGAGGAACAAAAAACAGCATTTGTGAAAAGTTTTTAATCCTCTCTTCATACAAAATATATCATTTTGGGGTAAAATAAAATTTGATCTGGAGACACTGACGCAGAATAAAACTCTAATATAATTATTGATTTGATTAAATAAAACATTTATTTTCCAAAGATTGTTTCCTTGAAAAAAAAAAAACAAATTAAAAAAAACCACAGTGCTATGTTTTTTTTTCATGTTTTTTTAAACATTGTGAAAAAACAAAGTTGGTTTTTTTCATGTTACATCACCAGTGCCTATACTACCTACCTACATATAATAAGTAAATAAATCTTATAAGTCTGAAAGTTTAAAGAAGTAATATACATTTAATTTTAATATGTATGTATGTATGTTTAAGTATGTATGTGTATGTATGTACAAGTTAGGTATGTCTATGTATATATTACTATATTGTAGATACCTATAGTAGGTATCTACAATATAGTAATATATACATAGACATTTTGGACTTTTATTATCAGTTTTTCTTATTTAATTTTCGCACTTTATGTCACCCGCTTAATATTAAAATCACAAACACGTCTCAGGTTGGCTGGAAGAGATCTCTTCTAGAGATAAGTCCTCCTTTGTGTACATATCTCAATTTATTTATGTGTAACTGTTTTTATAAGTGCAATAAAGAGTATAATATACTTATTTAAACTTCTACAAAATTCAAAAAAATACTAGGGTATGGAAGGACTTTAACCAGGATAAAAGCTACCTATTCTAACTTTTTCCCGATTAAAAAAGCCGAAATTCATCAAAACATGCAAACTTTTTAATAAACTACCTAGATTAACCAAAACAACTAGAAATAAGTTATGAATAATGTAGGTAAATTAATTACAATACAAAAATGGTCCATGATGAATAGTAGCAGTTAGCAATCACAACACAGTCTATGAAACCAAAGCTTCCCTACATCGTCAATAGATGGCGATACAGTATTGTGAATCGCGTTATCCTAGTTTGTCACCTTTAGAGGAAATCTTTAGTAAAAGGTGACAAACTAGGTGAAGACCGTCCATGAAGTGGAGGATGACAAGATGACTCAGATAACCAATTTTTGACATGCCACGTTTGTCGTGGGATTATAACAATATAAAATACTAATCGACAATAGTTTAGCTTATCAACATAATTAAACTTGCGCATTTATTGAGTACGAGTAAAATATCTATAAAAACACTGTTTATTGTTATTCTATATATTTACTTTATTTATTTTATAACAAAAAACATGCTCTGGTCATTCACTGTTTGACATACTCCCCTTTGTAGCGTTTACATGGTGGCGCTGGTGTCGTGCACGTTCCGAATAATAAATAATGTAAATACATATTACTATCCTCTTTTTGTTTTAATCAAAGTACTATACAGGATTATTTGTAAAACACCAACAACCTCGCAGGAGTAGATTACTAACATCATAAACAACAACATTTGTTCTACGACTTTTCCGAAAACAGACAAAAAAATTACGCCTTTTCATACAACAGTCGATCAGCTGTTCGGACATTTGTATGGAAAATAGATTTTTTTGGCTGTTTTCGGAAAGGTCGTAGAACAAATGTTGTTGTTTATGATGTGAGTAATTAAAGTAAAGTACTTCTGCGAGGTTGTTGGTGTTTTACAAATAACCTTGTATACTAGCTCGTTTGTAGCTTCTTACATTTGAAAAAAAGCGGTCAAGTGCGAGTCTGACTCACGCACGAAGGGTTCCGTACCAAAAAACGGCAAAAAAATAGTTTGTTGTATGGGAGCCCCCCTTAAATATTAATTTTATTCTGTTTTTAGTATTTATTCTTATGGCGGCAACAAAAATACGTCATCTGTGAAAATTTCAACTTTCTAGCTATCACGGTTCATGAGATACAGCCGGTGGCAGACAGACAGACAGACAGACGGACAGCGGAGTCTTAGTAATAGGGTCCCGTTTTTACCCTTTAGGTACGGAACCCTAAAAAAGACTAGAGTAGGGACTACCTTTAACCAGCCCCCCTAGCATGTCCACCGAAACATAATTATCATATGTTGTAATATATATAGCTTTTTATCGACACTCATCTGTCAAAACTCACTGTCTTACAGTTAAACGTGATATATCGCTATATCATATCGCGTTTTGGTGGTCATGCTAGGGGGCCTAGAATTGTCCAGTACACTTAGCACGAACAGCTATCGAGAAAAATAACGCGCGTAAAAAAATTCGGTCGTGCAATTTTGTAGTGGAAATTTGTACAACGCCATCTATCGCCGAATAGCAAAATTAAAATTTTCATAGATAATTCTCTATCGAGCAATTTTACGCGCGTTTTTTTCTCGATAGTTGTTCGTGCTAAGGGTACAGGTATCCTAACTTTTTCTAGTTTAGAAATTCAAATTCCATCTAAACCAATCAGAGTAACAAACATCCAAACAAGCAAATCTTTATTGAATTAACTAGATTGACCAAAACAACTTAACATTATGTTAAGAATAACCATATACTTACCTAAAGTCAACATTAAAAAAAATATGAACCCTATAACATACCAGTATTAACAGTAACCAAACAGAATATCAGTAAAAATATTTTCATTTTAACATTTTTTAAGCACTAGGAACAAGAAAATTACAATATGACTAGTAAGAACTACGTAGATTTACAATTACTCGCTTCAGTGAAATAATATTGATTTGCATTTGCATGATTACGACTTTTGTTTCAATTCACGAAGAAGTGTGTGAAGCCAGGTGGGTAGGTAAATAATTGCATCGCATTTTGTAGATTATAAGTTTAAAGAATTTTGAAGCATCTAAAATAATACGAAGAATCAAAAACTTAAAGGGTACCCTTCGGGTGCATATCGTTGTTATCTTTACACGTGCTAATTACACTATGCTAATTATTTAGTTAGATAAATTGGTATCTACTGCTGAGATTTCAATAATTGATTGATTGATTGATGAATAATTTTTAAATTTTGGGAATTCAACAAAAACTCTCTGGTTTAAAAAAAATGTACCAAGCATCGGAAACAAAAAATATAATAAAGTAGTTTCATTCTTTAGTCACATATTTACGTCATCAAAATAAACAAAGATAATCTCTTTTTTTAAATTTTTTTTTTTATTTATTTTTTTAAATTAAAACAAAAATATTTATATGGTCTGTTTTTGACTTGGGTTTAGTAAAATGATACAAATATATAAAATTTAATATTTTTTTATAGCCAGTCTCATTCCCATCATTTTCATCAGACTCGGAATTATTTTCATTATCTTTAGGACTCATATTTATTAAGTTAAAATAAAAAAAGACATTTCGATAAAATATGAATAGAGCTTTTTTATCATTAAGTTTGTCTTCTTTTATACGTACATTTAATTGATTCATATATATTAATCTGTTTTCTCCTGATTAAGGCAAGTCACCGGGATTTAATCTTTATTCTTCAATTGAATTCAAGACAAAAACCACCCATCTAACCGAAACATGGTCTGTTTTTGACTTTAGTCGAATTTTCGGTCATGTATTTTTTTGTGAGTTTAAAGTGAGCATTTGGTTGGTTTTATATATTAGGCCTGTAGATTTCAGAAAATACTACCGATCTGCATCATTAACTCCATTTCGCCAAAATTGCTACTTGGGCTGTTTTTCAATATCAAATAGACACTTGCAAATATATCAGTTTTTAAAACACTTTGGCAAATATTGCATTTTTATTTTGAACCCTTGAACCAAAAATGTAGGTATTCAAAAAGCATCACTAGCACATGAATTCTGTAGTTGTTCTACTCGCTACAAGATGGCGCTAAATACTATTGTTTCTATCAACGCTAGATGTCGCAACAAGTCATAAAATTAAATGTAATATTTTTTAGTAAAAATTGGTTATAATATTTCATATAAGAACAAAATGTTTTTACGTCTTTGTAGGTATTTAACGTGATGATTTTGTAACCAATATTGTGAACTAATTTTGCAACCAAAAAAATGATGCACTGCATGAAAAATACACGGTTAATTCTTAAGTATATCTAAAAATGAAATGGGGATTTCAGACCACGTAAATGAACAACTTTTACTATGGGGCCAACCAAGAAATCGCGAAAAAATAATTAGCTGTTCCATACATAATAGTCGAGTCGATGTTGTATTTTTCTTGGAACAGCTGATTTTTTTACGAAACACGGTTAATTTTTACCTATATCTAAAAATGAAATGGGATTTTCAGACCACGTAAATAAACAACTTTTACTATGGGGCCAACCAAGAAATCGCGAAAAAGTAATTAGCTGTTCCATACATTATAGTCGAGTCTATGTTGAACTTTTCTATGGAACACCTGATTTTTTTTTCGCGATTTCGTGGTTGGCCCCCTAGTAAAAGTTGTTCATTTACGTGGTCTGAAAATCCCATTTCATTTTTAGATATAGGTACTTAAAAATTAATCGTGTAGATATAGACTTTTACGAAAAAAGTCTATAACTTTCTTTGTAATTTTTTATATCAAGGGTGAGTCGGTACCACTGGTGTGGTAAAACGGTGTGACCACGGGTCAGTCGTGATTAATAATAATATTATATACTTAACAATAATAATAATATTATTTTTCATTTTTTATTATAAATTAAATAACAACGAATTTCGAAAGTTATAGCCAAAAATGGGATTTTCATTCAAAACTTACAACTACTTATATTTACTTACTTATTACTTATAACTAAGTTTTTGTAACGACAGGTAGCCTTTGTAACGCCTACTATTATTTATTTATTTAAAAACCTGTGTATCCTGAAAACTCTGTCAACAATTTTTGTCCACCGTCTGATGATAGCATTTTAAAGAACTATGTCGATACACCCATTGCATTGCACATTTCAGAACACAATAATATCAAATAAACAGAAAATCGTTGCACTAAAAAAGCTCACTTTCTAAAGTGAGCTTTATTTAGAAATAAAGCTGGGTTCTTCTCTAGACTTTCTGACGGATCTTCTTGATATTTTATTAAACATAACTTTAATATCGTTGTATGTTAAGTAAGGGAGATGTGCCTAAAGCGGGCACCGTGCCTAAAGAGGGCACTCTCTTTAATATTGCCATTTCACAAAAATGTGAGCTGCTATCACGTGACCATGGGCCCCGCGGCCTGCACACCTCGTGTCATCCGTTTAGTTCACCACTGACCACGCCATTATGAGCTGCGTTAAAAAAATGATTTTAGTGGGTTTTTGAAAAATATTTTAAAGTAAGTCTCAAATGTTCTCTCATTTTTGGTGTTTACAGTGCTATTATCAATACATCAAGTGGTTATTTGGGTATAATCCGGTTGCACAAAAACACCATGTATCTTAACATATGGAGGTGGTTATAATTTACTTGCATATTTCAAGTGGTGAAAAAGGCAAAGCGGGCAGGGTAAAGCGGACATGTGCCCGCTTTGCCCATCCATTACATTACAATACAAATTGCCATAGCTTCTTCTGCTTTTTTATATTATAATTATATACAGTTTTATATTTTCTATAATTATTAATATTTATTATTATATTATTTATTAATAATAATATTTATTATTTATGTTAATTATTTATATAATTTTTATATTTGAAAAAACAGAAAAAAAAATTATCAGACGAGTCTTGGCTTGATATTTTGTTGTTGATACTTACTCGTAAGTAGGTAGTACTGAATGAATGATACTGAGTTCATTATTCAAATTGTGAAATATTTCAGTAAATTGATTTAATTATAAAACTTGATATTTTTTTTCGTTTCCTGTATTCCACTTTTATTGAAAGCAGTATATGGATATACATTATCTTATAATGTTGTGATCTATGTATAAAATTTACCCATGCCCGTTTTGCCCTAAACGAGTGCCCGCTTTAGGCCCCCCTCGGGCAAAGCGGGCAATCGTAGGGGTTTCGTAATTTGATTATAAATATTATATTTTTCAATTTTAGATAAAACGGACCATGCTACATTCAAGAGAGATAAATTAATGACCCTTTTGAGAAAAAATATTAAACTTAAATAAGTTATAAATTACTGTTTTTTCAACTCTCCCTTAAGGTGCCTGCTTTGGGCACACCTCCGACGCACGATGCACTCTTAAATAAAAAAATATTAGGTAGGTACACTGGGCCGCCGCAAAGATAACGGGTCACCACGTTATTTTCTTACAAATATCAAGAAACACATAAAATAAAACACACACACACACACGGCAGCTGCAAAGGTACCGAAACGTCGGGAAAATAAAAAATCTAATCAAATACAAGCTAAGTAATTACAAAAGTACTTTCAATAAAACCGCACTAGTTATCCGTTACACACATAGGTATCCGTTAAAAAGTGTTTTTCAGCGCGTAAGCTTTAGAAGTGAACAGCGAATTAAAATCAACGAATAAAAAAATAAGCATTCTGCTCAAAAAATGGCACCACATGAAAAATACAACTATTTGGATAGAGCTAAAAATGCTGGCATTTAATTATGCAGATCAAAGCGTCTGAACACTGGTTGCTTATTAGCGATCATAGTTTGTATACTCATAGATAATTTCTATACTTAAACGAAAAAATAAGATATGTTTTTTCTGCATCTTTTTACTGCCTAATTTGCATCTTTTACCCCATTTGACTATAAAGGACGTCATTTTTAATAAACTCTCTCTTTATATCTTTTCTCTACAATACAAAATGCAGTTTATTCAAAAGAACACTAACGTCAGTCAACGAGTGCGTGGTTGGCCCGACTAAAGCTGAGCGGGTTGTATTTTTTCGGCCCCGTGGTGCCATTTTTTAAGCAATATTTGTTTGCAATCACACTTCCATAGATTTTAGTTCGCTGGAAGTGAATATATCAAGAAACATACTTCACAGGTTTATTGATAAAAAAAACTAACTCTGCAATTATTTATAATTAATTAGCTATATAATTATGTCGATGCCTGATTTGGATGTTCAATTGTCGATTAAGCATTTCAAAGAAATAGACTCCTCTTGATTTCCTCAAAAAGGATTAAATATAACCTAAACCGCAGTGAGTTTCCATACAATGACTTTTATTCTAAGGCGGTTGTATGACCGAAAGTGGCGCCCTCAGAGATTTTTATTTAATAAGTTATTATTAGAAAAAGATTTTAATAATGTTTCACATGGAATTTTTAGGGCCCATGGTCTAGTATTTTTAGAAGGTATCACTACATGCCCTCGTAGTCATCCGTAGAAGTAGATAGCAAATTTGTCAAAACGGCCACTTTTAGCAGTTTTGCTATCTACTTCTAGCAGGGACTACGAGGGAATGTAACGATACTGTTTAAAAATACTAGACTGTGGGCTCTAAAAATTCCACGTAAAACATCATTAAAATTGTCTATTAGAATTATAATATTAAATAAAATTCGCCACGGCGCCACTTTCGCTCTGGGTGCCTTATTGAATAGAAATCATGATTATTTTATTGTATGTTTGAGGATATTTAAATGTTTTTGCAGTGTAACATTTGGTCTAGCCATCAATTTAGGTATAAATCATTGCAGAGATGCTCAAATTTTTTTATCAATGAGACTGTGGAGTGAGCATATTTATTGATATTTGTATGAAAATAACGTGGTGATCCGTTTTCTTTACGACCCAGTTCTAATAGTGCGAAAGTCTAATTAGTATTGGGAGGGTGCGAAGGTATAATAATCGATTGCAGCGCTCATGGTGGCAAAAAGTAGAAATAAAGAAGGCTCTGTAATCTGCTTGAAAACGATATTTAATTTATTTTTAGCGATACAGGAATAATTATTTATGTTTATTATCACTTAGTAAAATTATTAAAGTAGCTTTATCCTCTTGTTTTACAAAATCTTCAACTAAAAAAAAAGTAAACAAACCCTGATATAACCAAAATAAAACACTCTCTTTAAATAGATCTTACTTGCCATATTTAATTTAAATGACCAAAAATGATTTCACAACACTTTGTCCACCTAAATCACAGTAATTTTGAAATTTACGTTAATAACACAATATGTATAGTATTTTTTAACATTTTGTCACAATGCCGCCATTACATATCAAAACGTCAAAACGGTCAGGTCAGAGCCAACAAAGTTGCAACACGCTAGGTGGCGCTAAAAGCGTGCACGGAGCCAATAGCTACTTATTTACTTATTAGTATAGTTACTTTACTACTTTACTATACTTATTTTTCATTCTCTTAGCTAGGAGAACAAAAAACTGACTATTAATCAGCGAACTGAAATCTATGGAAGTGTAATTACAAACAAATATTGCTTAAAAAATGGCACCACGGGGCCGAAAAAGTACAACCCGCTCAGCTTTAGTCGGGCCAGCCACGCACCCGGTGACTGACGTTAGTGTTCTTTTCAATAAATTGCAGTTTGTATTGAAGAGAAAAGATAGAAAGAGAGAGTTTATTAGAAATGACGTCCTTTATAGTCAAATGGTGTAAAAGATGCAAAGAAGGCAGTAAAAAGATGCAGAAAAAACGTATCTTATTCTTTAATATATGTATTGAAAATATCTATGAGTATACAAATTATGGTCGCTAATAAGCAACCAGTGTTCAGACGCTTTGTGCTGCATAATTAAATGCTAGCATTTTTAGCTCTATCCATTTATTTGTACTTTTCATGTGGTCCCATTTTTTGAGCAGAATGCTTATTCCATAGATTTTATTTCGCTACTATAAATTATAACAAAAACAATATTAAAGCTCAATTAGCGCCCTCATCTTAATAAAATTTATTGCTCACTGAAGATAAAGTTTAATTTATTTACAAACAATAGCCTAGCATTTGTATTTAGAATATGAGACATGGCACACCGCTTGCGTAACGTACGCGTGCACGTAGACCGATGCGTAACCCTACGCATTGCAGCTCCCATGAGACAAACAGGCTGCGTACCTACGCAGAGCGGAACGCATTGATGACGTTGTAGTCAATGGCATTCCCATTGGACGTCACACCGAACAAATTCGAACACGCACGTATCTTTGCTGCGCGTCACTACGCGCGTAACCACGCGCGTGACTACGCATTCAGTTGTATTTGTTTACAAATAGTACCGGTACTACCGGTAGTAAGTGATGTTTTATTTTGTTTTTAAATAATGAGTAACGATATTAAAGATAAACTAATTGAACTAGTGCGAAAAAATTAGTCCGTTTACTCCATAGACAAAAAAATTTTCGCTGCGCTCAAGAAGACCAACAAAGCGTGGAAAAGAGAAGTTAACATCATACGGACACGGTCTGTGTAAAAAAGAGACAAGGGATCAAGTGACAAGTGCCAACATTTTTTACAGTAAGAGCCCCTAGCGTCCCGCCTAGCAAATGAGCAATCACAGTTTGTTTAAAATATTTGTTAATCTTAATTAGAATTTAAAATAAAGGTATCATGAAGCCACTGTGTCTTATGATCTAAGTAATTGTGATGTAACAAATAGAAACAATCCAAGTAATCACACTTTTCACAGGTAAATAAGATATTGCCACAGATTTCTCTAAAACCAAATTGTTAAGGAGAGGGAAATTAGAAGGCTCAAAGTAAATACAAATAATTATAATAAAAATAAAACTAACCAAATTACAGCGAAGACCATTGAAGAGCAATGACAGAACAAAAGCCAAAAGGTGACAGAGGAAAAGAGAAAATACAAACAACTAAAAAGTATTTACATGTCCGGCCCGATGGCCAGTTCGTAACACAAATTTCGCTACATTTATTCGTTTATCGACAAAGAAAACAGTATGGAACATAGTTTATTAATTTATAATCATATTTTACGAATCTAAGCCATTTTTTACGTATCTTATATAAAATGTATGCATTCGTTTTCGGATCACCTGTTTATTGACATTGTTGTTCTTTGACATCTATTTCTATGGTTTACTCAATCTTCGTCTGACATCGCGCACTAGAGTCGCAAAGATGGCTGCCGCAGCGGCTGGGTACGCAAGGGACAGGTTGCGTTGCGTGCCGCATAGACGTACGCGTAACCCGGTGTGTCAGGGGGTTACGTGCGTAACTACGCGCGTGTCTACGCGCGCGTGACCACGCGCGTGTCTACGCAACCGGTGTGCCCAGGCCTTAAGAGCAAAAACTTTTGCTAACTACTGCTACAATGAACTGTTTTTTATTTACTGTTGTTTTTGTTTGGAAATAAACTATATTACCTTATTTTCAATCTGTACATGTGAATTTTCGAGCAATAAATTTAATTAAGATGCGGGCGCCACTTGAAGGTGATAGTGGCCTTAAAAGTATTTAGGTACTTCAAATAAGAACTTATTTAAAATTAATTATTTGTACATTCTAAGAGCAATTAATACAATATTTTTACCATATTACGTTTATAACAAATTGTTATCTTTCCTTATCCAACCAATTAAATTAAAATCCATCTATAATCGCTTATTTATTTCTATTACCTATTAAGACCATCTTCAAATTCATGCAGTAAGCAGAAAATATTTTTTATAACTTTTTATTTTATAAATCTAATAAGAAAATTCTGTTTTGTAAGCAAAATTTTACCAAAAAGATATAGTTTCATTAGTTACCTATTAATTTAAAACGATAATAGTGTCAATTATTTCGCAAATTTTTACTACGAATTTTGAGCGTTGTACGGCCCTTATACCTAACTGCCGTAATCGCAGGGAGAATGCGCTAATATCTACACTGTCGAACTCCTCCACTAACTAACAAAATAAGTAAAAATGATGTTTTTAGGGTTCCGTACCAAAATGGTAAAAAAGGAACCCTTATGGTGTGACTCAGTCTGTCTGTCTGTCACAGCTGGATATCTGGAGAACTACGGTATCAAATTGAAATTTAGAATAGTTTGAGATGACATTTGCCCAACTATTTTGCAAATAAGAAATAAATAAAAAAATAAATATCTTTTTTACAACAGGGACCGAAAAGGGATCTCAAAAATTTGAAGTGAGGCTACTAGGGCATGTGGGGTATCATATGAAAGGACGCCGTTTGCACGTTTTTAGTCATTTTTTTTTCTAGACTGCATAGTTTTCGACTTATGATGAAAAATGTAAAATAAAATACCGTTCCCCCCCCCCCTTATCTCCGAAGTTTGCAAAGAAAAAATTCTGAAATAATTCTATGTGATAGCAGTTTATATAAAGATCACAGGAAAAATAAAACGATGTCTCAATATAGCACAATTTTTTTGAAATTATCAAATTTCTAAAAAAGTTAACATTAGTTCCACTATCGGTCAAGAGATGGCGCTGACCTAAAACTGCAATACTAATTTTATTATTCTACTCTGCAGTGTGGTTTAATGGTGCAATTATGATGGCACGGAACGGAACCCTCGGTGCGCGAGTCCGACTCGCTCTTGACCGGTTTTATTTTTTGGATGAAAAACACAAATTTTTGCCTTTTACTTCTACATATTTCATAGATAATCGCAAACTCAGATATTACTTTATTTGGTTTTATATTCAAGAAGTAAAAACACATAAAAAATATACAGCACTTCAAAGGGACACGACATGAAAACTGTCATAAGTCAAAATTCCATTTTTGTTTACCATCCGGTTAGAACAATAAACAAGTGTCATACCAAATTTGATTACGTTCAACCATTAATGTAAGTTCGATCGGCTTACTCATGGCATTTTATCAAACAAACCCATAGGCTAACACCCGTTACCACTCCGACTGTCAAACTCAATACCATAAAGTAGCTATCTTCAACAATACATTATCCCCACTTATCTATGGCCATAACATGAAACTTGGGATCTATTTTATTATAAAGTGCATTGTCTACTATGGAGGAGCTCGCCGACCACCGAACGTAAATAATTTAACTGTCTTAAAAGATTCAAAAATAGTTTCCTAGCATTGCCCCCCTTAATATGTACACCATTTGTCAGGCCATAACTGGATTTAAACGGCACGTTACAACACAAAAAGACACGCCTTTGTATAAAATATAGTCGTCTCCGTCTCTCACCGGCAATCCTTCATTCCAATACGCTATATTCATCTCTTTTCAACAAATGATCTTTTGGATGTTTACCTTGCTGCCCTCAGTTCAGAAAAGTTCTAACTGTATGGTGCTGTTACAGAAATGTGTTTTCTATTACGTTTGGTTAGTGATGCTCTTCAAATGATAAAACAAATGTAGGGGGGACTCAATTGAAGCGAGACGTACAATGAAAGGGACGGACTGAATCGTTTCCTTTAAGTTAGTGACTCCAAACGAGTTTTATGTTTGGGAATCGTATTAAGCTTTTGTTGGAAACTGTTCCGCTCAACGGGCATAGTTGAGGCGTTTGTGCGGTCAAACTATCGCGTTCGTATTTCGAAGAGCGGTGGGGGTGAAGCTGATTGGTTCGTTTGATCCGATATTGTGTGTAAAGAAACGGGTGCGCGCGGTTGACCGTGGCGCGCAAACAGAGCTTTTTCAAATACGATTCGCGAGTTCAAAAGTTGTGTTCTCATTTTAATTCAAAATTGGAATTGAGAATTCTGGTGTTTTGAAAATATGTAAGACTGTTTATAAAAATAAATAATTTAGTGTTGGTGTTTCGAGAAAACAAAACTTAAATAAAATGTCTTCAGTGCATTCAGATGACGATCAAGAAGAGATTAACGTGGACTCTGACAGTAGACTATCAGGTCACTGCGACAGAAGTCTCGGTTCTGATGACCGTGACTCAGAGCACAGCTACCACGACAGATTTCGTGATTCCCCTAACGACCACATGACAGATACGCAACCAAGAGTGAACTTGCCTTTCAGTATATCGCGACTATTAGGTAAACAGTTCGAAGAAATAGAGAAGCGTCGACATTCAGGGGAAAGTGATGATAGAAGTGATCAAGACACTGAATCTGAGAGTGTGAAGGATGATGGAAAGGACAGTGGTAGTTTACCTTTAAATTTCTCACATACACAAGGGTTATATCCAAATTCTGGGTTGTTGTTGAGGCCAGGGCTGGGATTAGGGGCAGGGTATGGGTTTTCTGGAAACCATGGAGTGGTTAGGGTACCTGCACATAGAGCCTTAGGGGCTTTAGGGGCGTGGGGCGTAGCTTTGGACCCTATGCGGCAGGCTGCAGCGGCGGCATTCGCGCACCAAGTAGTTAAAGACAGATTAAATGGTAAGTTTACTATTGCCTTTGGGTTTATTTTGATTTTTATTTTCTTAACCCATTATGACATCTCCTCATATCTACCAGCCAGTGGTGAAGCAATTAACAATAGTAAGTTACGTAGCTGGTCAGCTTTTTGTATTTTAGATTATATAGCAAACAACAATCCACCACTTTTATATATTGTTTTTTTTATCATCTTTGGCTACCTATTATCTATGGCAAAAAAGTTAAAAACACTTTATAATGGATTATGTAACACGTAGCTGTGTAATAATACATAATATAAAATATTTTGTGATAGAAATAAAACTTTTGCTAGGTACTAGATCTAATTTAGATCAATTCCGTAAATCTGTAGAAGTAGGTAATATTTCAATAGTACCAACAAATATAATGAGTAGACACTATTTTTTTTATTTAGATGTAAAACTAAAACAAGTGGCAGCCAGAACGGTAAATAAACAAGAAATATAAATAACTTAAAAGCTAAGTTGAAACCATTAAATATTTACATACTACTAGAAATACTAGCTGCGAATATGTTGTGTTATCTAAAATATGTGATTACTAGTTGGATTAAAATACTAAGATGCTAAACAAATCTCAAAAAATAAAATTACCAAATCTTCCATCAATTGTTTTAAAACGAAATACCTACGATCATCGTTTCGTTACCAAGAAAAAAAAGGAAACTTCCCCAATTATTAAAACACTTGCGTGCGATGACACACACAACACAAGAAACTATTTCTTTTTTTGGGTTCTTTTCCTGTCCTGGCTAAGTGAGATTGGAGGCGCCGGGCTAACCTGCCACTGTAATTTGTCGCGCCGCCCGAGCGACGGACAGTTTTTGTCACTGAACTGTTGACATAAATCTGTATTGTTACTTTTTTGGACTCTTTTTGAGGTTTAATTGGAACAATCACGGTTGAAGTAGCCGAAGGGCTTCAAATCTTCTAAAATACGCGGGTAAACGTGTGTGGACATAAAAAAATAATCATTTGAAATCATTTTAAAGAAAAGACAATGTCTTTGAAATGATTTACGCCACAGGCTATACTTATTATAATACTCTGTAACGTAATACAAAATCTTAACAATATGCCGGACTATTAGCATCTCTACATGTATTTTGTTCATAATAATGACATTTAATACCGTTTATTCTGCCGGAACCAATTAAAGAGCAATCCATCAAATTCACTAATTGGCGTCTATTCTCCGTCACCTGAACGTGCGGAGTAGTTTTTTATAATGGGTAAAGTTTTTTTTGCGACCACCGACGGAGAGGAAGTTGTGATGTCCAGTCTGTAATTGAGACAATAGTTAGGATGCTGCGTGCGTCGGAAATACTTACCTACCTATACGGTGAAAAAAATCTTTTGGCGGCATAATTTGACAGTTTTGCTTGCCGCAATAATGATCTTACTAAAAAGTTACGCAAATTGCTGGAAATAAAGGTTAGGTACCTACTTTGTTTTTACTTTACTACACATAGAAAGAAGTTTTTTTATTTCGAAAACAAGGTGAATTTTTACAATCGGTAAGTATAAATAGGCAATACGGTTTATTTTCCAATATTAATGGGCAAGATAAACTTAAAACTATAATATATTTATAAGTATTTATTCTCTTTCTCTTTTCAAACATCTTTAAATCTCTACGTGAAAATTTAGATAATCCCTGTCAACATGACGAAACGAAATGCATTTTTTTTTTGCACTGATTGGTGCGCAAAGCATAACGCTGACTGTAATTGCCTTCGTTTTGTTTATTTTGTGGTTATTACACTTTTACTGCCGGTGACCGATTTTAAATTTAACAACGCCTTAATTGTTTTATAGTTTTATGATCGAGAATTTAGTTTTTTACTTAGGTATACCGAGATATTTATTAGGATGACTTTTAGTTCTTGTTAACTTTTGCTTTCTTTAAATTATTTTATTATTTGTTCACATAAAAAATGAAAACTGGATTTAGTGCCTACGATATCTTGCAAATGTTTTTTTTTATCTTAATTGACTAACGCAGGGTGCAAATACTTGCGCATTTGAAAATCGGTTCTGCAACTTTCACAAAGGCCAAACACCAGATGGGTGAGCGCCAAATAAATGTAACTGAGAAAAACACTTTAAATGGTTACTGGCTGCGTTTATTTACATAACTGTCGTTTCTAACCATAAGTAAATTTTTAACAATACCCGTATTGTTAAGAGGGGGCTACCAGAATTTGGCATATTTTAACTCAAATAGTGACGTCTCTACAATCTGTGAATATCAAATTCTGCTTTTATGGGCCCTCATTGTGTGGGTGACGGTAGGATTTCAGAAATGATTGAGTTTGCTCGATATTTTTTTTTTTAAACATGTGTATTTAGGGGATTTTTTTAAATATCTCTTTAATTATACATCGTCTCTGAACAAAATTTATGTAACTCATAAGCAAATTACGTATTCCAGTAATTTCCGGTACAAAAATAGTACTTATATAATAATAAAATTGTTACTCTTGTTGTTACCAAAAAATGTCACGCCTTTGTTTAGTACCGCTCAGTGTGGATCATGAATATTATGACTATGTGTCTTGTCCAAAATTGGAACGCTGGCAATGATAAAAAATTAAACTACCAAAGGTTTTACGTCACTCTTAATACCTTTCTTACAAAAAGCACTACATAACCAAAACGGTGCGGCGTATTGCTTAAAAAACGCGCTTTAGATCAATAGACAGTATAATGGCTCGCTTTTCCAGTGACGTGACGTAGTCATTTCCGCCTTGAAACCATTAAGTGACCGCAGATTTTACCTAACAACGCTGAGCTTCAATTACCCACAATAAGATGGCCATTCTACTGGTTTTATTGCTCTTTCACAATCGCCATGAGCCGTGAAAGTTAGTTGTTGGTATAGAAATACAACTTTTGACAAGTTGGTTTGAGATGCAAAATTTAAATTTATGTAGAGGTGGCCGATTCTTCCAATTTTAATTCGAGTCAGTAATTTGACATTTAGAACCATCAGATTTGTATGAGCAATGGTGTCATTCTCTATGACTTTAGAATCTCATTTTAGTTACCTACTATTGTATTCCGAAATTAAAACCGTAGCAAGCTGCATAGGTGGTAGAGCAAGAAAAAACCTATTTCATTTCTGTAAATTGCCATGATGACAATTTTTTTATTTTATGATACATAAATTACCTCTCAAAAAAAGAAACATTGGTAAAATAATTATTTCGCTAGCATGACAACTGCCCGAGATATCACAATTTGAAATGCACACAAATGGACTCACCCAAAAACGCTCCATACTAACGGCTACTCAATTATGACGTCACGCTTGAGTAGTTTGTATGCAACGTGTAGGAAATTTGTTCAGCGGCTATATTAAATATTGTGTTTATCAAATTGGTTTCTTAGACAAATTTGCTATACATTTTACGGACTAATTAAAGGTATTATTTCATTTAATTTTTAAATGGACTTTCCCACCCAACTTTGAAGGGTCATAAAACAAATAATTCGCAATATATAAAACCAAGAGGTATACAAGCTACTCTAAAAGTTTAATATGTTTATGATTTTAATCAGTATTTCGTTATTTTATTCATTACTCATCATCCCAATTCAAATAGGTAAATAGGTACATTTATTAAATGCTTTTTGATTCGAAATATCGAAAATTTCGAGAAAATTTCTGTGTAGAAATTGCCAATAGCACAGAATTTAGAGTAGACAGACATAGACTTTTTATTTTGTGCCAATAGTCTGCAAAAGTTAACAAAGAAAATACGGCTTTTAGAAAAAAAAAATATGACGATACATAGGGACTTAGATAAAATTAAGTTGTTTTATAATAAATAAAAACCCCTTTTTTACTTTAATTCGAATGAGGTTATAATTTGTACCAAAATCGGTACGTTTTGTTTTTTAATAAAACCTCTTTTTTACCCATTTTACCTTAATTTAATTGAGGTTGTCATTTGTTCCAAAATCGGTACCTACCTTTAAATAAAACCGGTCAAGAACGAGTAGGACTCGCGCACAAAGGGTTCCGTACCATCATAATTGCACCATCAAACCACACTGCAGAGTAAAAATTAGTATTGCAGTTTTAGGTCAGCGCCATCTCTTGACCGATAGTGGAACTAATGTTATTTTTTTAGAAATTTGATCATTTCTAAAAAAGTGTGTTATATTGAGACATCGTTTTATTTTTCCTGTAATCTTTATATAAACTGCTATCACACAGAATTATTTCAGATTTTTTCTTTGCAAACTTCGGAGATAAGGGGGGAACGGTATTTTTTTTTTCATTTTTCATCATAAGTGGAAAACTATGCGGTCTAGAAAAAAAAATGATTAAAAATTTACAAACGGCGCTCTTTCATATGATACCCCACATGCCCTAGTAGGCCCACTTAAAATTTTTAAGACCCCTTTTCAGTGCCTGTTGTAAAAAAGATATTTATTTTTTTATTTATTTCTTATTTGCAAAATAGTTGGGAAAATGTCATCTTAAGCTATTCCAAATATGAAGTTGATATCATTAGTAGTTCTCGAGATATCCAGCTGTGACAGACAGACTGAGTCACACCATAAGGGTTCCTTTTTTACCATTTTGGTACGGAACCCTAAAAATCGGTCTTGAATGAGAGAGGTTCGTCATCCGTCCTTCGTGACATGATAGAATTGCTCGGCCTTGCTTGAACCCGTGAGTCACATCTGTGGTTGGTTAATCGCTTCATAATCTCAGCAATTCTCAATTCGCTAAGAACCGCCATTAAACCTATTATTTCCCATAATGAACGTTTGCTAGGAATTGGGCTAAATACGTTTCGGTGTAAATGTTTGGAGAAGCTATTAGAATAATTGTAGAATCTGTCTTCTTAAACAAATGTAGCACGAAATAAAATAATTAGTTAACAAACGTGTGTATAATGCAGAGGTGCCCATATAGTGTAGGAAATGAAGCGTTCTTTTGTATGGAGACCCTAATATGAAAATGTATGAACCAAAACCTATGTACAAGTATCAAATATGTAATTGGATAATTTAAAAAATATGTTTCATTTATGATACTTTATCATACTGTAAAGTTTCGTCTACTGAGGATTTACTGTGGGGGTCCACTACCTTCCTTTCTTACACTGATACGGTTTATTGCGATGCGATCGACGTCGATTGTTATATATAGGTTTTAAAGTCAATCGCCAAGGATAAAAGATTTATTTTGCACCCATAAGTTTTACTTATGCAATTTTTTTCTTGATAAATATTTGGTGGGTTGAACGTTCTAAGTAACTAAAGTAATCGACATCGCTCGAAGGATTGCTCAGCTAAAGTGGCAGTGGGCTGGACACATAGCGAGAAGAACCGATGGCCGTTGGGGCGGAAAGGTTCTTGAATGGCGACCGCGCACCGGACGACGCTCCGTGGGTAGGCCCCCGACAAGGACCGACGATCTGATGAAGGTTGCCGGAAGCCACTGGATGTGGGAAGCGCAGGACCGATCGTCGTGGATTTCCACGACGATCGGTCCTGCGCTTCCCACATCCGGCCTTGGGGGAGGCCTATACCCAGCAGTGGGTGTCGTGCGGCTGATATGATGATGATGAAATGTTGATCTCTTAGTCATAAATTTTTGCTAGGTTCTTTCTCCTTAAGAAAAATAATGGGCACCCATGTAAGTAATTCTAATTAGAATTAAGGTAATACATAAAAGCCAAAGTTTATAATATGATACCAAACCTGAATTAATTCGCGAGTAACTTATACTAGGGATTAAACTCTACGATCTTACTCTCGTGTGGCAATAGTTTACTCTATTTACTCCAGTTTAGTCGAGATTTATAAAATATAAAAAAAACAATCAAAAAATCAAATCATAAAAAAAGGTACATATTTATTAGGTAAACTGGGGTGATTAGCAACTTACGTGGTGAATAACAACAGCGACATTTTCGATAGACAAAAATATATAAAATCAAAAACTAATGTTTTATAGAAAAACTAGCGGCCGCCCGCGACTTCGTCTGCGTGGAAAGATTTTTGCTATCCCTCGGGAACAATACATTATTTCGGGATGAAAGGTATCCTAATATGTCCTTCTCCGTATCCCTAATAACGTGTATGCAAAATTTCATGATGATTTCTCCGTATCCCTAAAAACGTGTATGCAAAATTTCATGATGATCGGTTCAGTAGTTAAGACGTGAAGGCATAACAAACAAACAAATGGACTTTCACATTTATAATATTAGTGAGGAAGGATGTTCTATGAACGGTCCAAGCAGTTCATTTTGAATTTTTTTTTTATCGAAAATTTTGCTGTTGTTATTCACCACGCAAGTTGTTAATCACCCCAGTTTACGGTACATAAAAAAAATTAAAAAAAAATGCAGTTACAACTTTGAAAGCAGGAAATGATTTTCTGCAATTCACTCAAAAGGGTAGGTAATGGAAAAATAAAAAATCCAAATAAAACAAACTTTTATTGATCATCTTATCCAATTATACCTATTTAAACGGTAAAACTCATTTATTTTACATCCGCGTTAATCATTTATATCGGTTTATTGGTACAAATAACCGGTCAAGTTAATTGCTAAACGAACCGTAGTAAAACACCAATCAAATGCAACTATTAATTATGTCATTACACAATTCAGCGGCGAGATCAAAGTAATGAAGAGATTCTTTATAAGTGGTGTAAGATGCCATTCAAATTGAGGTAGGGTGTCCATTTTGTCAGACTTTCCTTAGTCCTAGATCTACACTGGGCCCCAAAGGACGTTGGGTCACCACGTTATTTCCATACAAATATCAAGAAAAGGCAAAATTATAACATTAGTGGACGAAACTGAATACAAAACGTGCAGCGCGGCCGTTTGAACTTCTGATCTGGCAACCCTACTCGAGAATGTATGGGAAATAAAGGTCATTTAAAATAATACCTATTTTAATTTAATTTTATTTATTTGACTAGGTGCTTATGACAAATTTCATCCAAATCCGTTCAGCCGTTTTGCATTATTGATTAACAATCATCCAAATAAGCAAACTTACGGCCACCTCCGAAGCGCTCGAAGTAAGAAATTTTTGCTACATGAAATGGGACTGCAATTCACTGAAGTCTTAATTTCTCATTGTTTATTTAAGTTATTATTAAGTTTTATACCTCAACTGAAAGCTGAATAGATGGTGATGTTTTTAAAATATTATGCACGCTTAGTCACTAGCAATTTTTTAAAGATATTTGCTGCCTTTTCTAAAAAATCTGAAAAAATAAAAGTAAAAAGTGTTTTTAAGGATTGATATTTTTATAAATACAATTGTACTTTTTGTAACTTTTTTTATTCATTATCATTATTTAGACTGTTTCCTATACCAAAATAATAAAAAAACCAGAATCGAACGAGTAGTTATCTTTTATGTTAATTTTTTGTATCTGAAAACGTACTTTTGGTAAAAAATTACTTAATTTTAATTTACTCAAAAACTATGAACTTTTTGAGAAAAAGTAATATAACAAAAAATATTTGTTTTGACCTCATCTATAACCATTTAGCAGGAATACGTCATATTTCCAGTGACCCTGTATATTATACATCGATATTTTTTCACTTCCACCTTCCACCATCCCTAATGCCAAGTTCATTGTCAAAATTGTCTTTGCCCTTTTTTTTCTTTTTTCTTTTTTTTTATTATAGCTGGGGGATCTGCATGTGATGACGTCATTGAAAGGTCATTTGAAGGTTAAAGCTTTTTATTGAATATCTTTAAAAATATATGGACTTATTTTAAAATCTAATTAGTAGACATTGTACAGAAAGCTTATTTCTCGAAATGGTTTTGAGATTTGCGGTCATGTTCAAAAAGGTAGCAAAGCCAATTATTTGTTACTAGCTTCCGCCCGCAACTTCGTCTGCGTGGAAAGATTTTTTTGCTATCCCTCAGGAACATAACTTATTTCGGGATGAAAGGTACCCTATGTCCTTCTCTGTACCCCTGACAACGTGTATGCAAAATTTCATGATGATCGGTTCAGTAGTTAGGACGTGAAGGCGTAACAAACAAACAAACAAACGGACTTTCGCATTTATAATATTAATAGTAAGGACTAGCTGCCGCCCGCGACTTCGTCTGCGTGGAAAGTTTTTTTGCTATCCCTCGGGAAAAATACTTTTTTTCGGGATGAATGGTACCCTATGTCCTTCTCTGTACCCCTGACAACGTGTATGCAAAATTTCATGACGATCGGTTCAGTAGTTGAGACGTGAAGGCGTAACAAACAAACAAACAAACAAACAAACAAACAAACGGACTTTCGCATTTATAATATTAGTAAGGATATTAAAGTAAGGATTTCCAGATATTATTCAGAAGCTATACATATGTGGAAGAGCTATAGAATATAACTAACATAGAAAAAAAAGGATATAAGTACCTAAATGAAATGTAAACTTTAAATCAGGTAATACTTTAAATAGCAATCTAATCACTTTAAATTATTAAACGTTGCTTATCCCGCTTTATTTGTATCAAAGATGGTCATACTTGTTAAATTTCTCTTATTATTTCTTGGTAGATTATAATAAGATTAAATAAACATACATGATGTTATAAAGAATAAATTACTAATTAAGCTATTAAGGGGCCATAATAGGAAAACATGGTTTGCGCGGGCCACATTTTTATATTGAAAACGTCAAGTTGTAGCCACACAAAAAAACATTCGACAAGCTAAAGAGATTACCTAGTAGCTACAAGTATTAAATTGCGTACAAACCTCACAGCTATGATTGTAAAAAAAATCTGAATATCATCAAAAGCGCTTGTCGCGGGTCCTATTTTTGGCGTAAATAATAGCGGAAACGTATTGAATTCTACATCAAAATACATTTGAACATTTGTTACATTTTTATAACTAAACTTAACTAATTAGTTGTTCATATTCATATATAGTATGTAAGTGTTACGATGGAGCGGGACTGTCTGTCACAAGTATTGTAATACTCACTAGGCAGTCCCAACCTGCTGTTTTGAAAACAAATGTTTTGTGAACAAAATAAACATTTTTGATTTTTTTTGATTTGATTTTGATACACTTTAATGTACTGTGCAGTTGCTTCAATAACTTTTTTTTCAAGAAAGATAATTGTCCTAAAAGTTGTGATGAAAAAACAACGAAAAACATCGAAAAAGTGCAGAAGTGAGGTTATTTTCCATACTCTTTACATGTAAAGAAAAAGACAGAGACAAATGATTTTGCATAATTTTTATAACAGGTACTTATTTTTTACTTTCTCAAAAAATTTATAGATATTATAATATAGCTTTATAATGTAGCTTCTATTGGTTGTATTAATTTTCCGAAGCATTGTATAATGTAACGGGTTTTTTAATTACTTCCAATTTAACCAAGAAAAATCAAAAAGTTGATCTTAAATGTACTAATTTTCAATCTCGAATAGTTTTTTATTAAGTAAATAAAAAATATGTTAATAACACCTTTGGTTCTGATTGTTATTCGGGGATAAAGTACATACACCATCAATTTTATCACAATATTGTCTCTACTGTAAAATTGTGCAGGAAAACCTTAAAATAACCTTTGAAATAAAACGCGATAAAAAGTGTTTATTAAAGTAATTTTTTTTAGTACTTGCGCGTGGAAATCTAAAATTTCGAGAAGATCACGATAAAAATACAGTCAAACAGTGAGCCAACTTTTTTAAGTTGTTTAGAAAGTTAATAAATAAATCTTAAAAATATTATACAACGTGTAATATGGTAGATATTATTATTGGACCAACTCTGAAATTGCGAAAAATATCAGCTGTTTCATACAAAAATTATAACGGAAATATCAAAATGTATGAAACAGCAACTTGAGGAGCTTGGTGGCGCAGTGGTTTAGCACCTGGCCCAGCGATTGCGGAGGTTAAACAACCTTCGCAAGGGTCGGTCATGGGATGGGTGACCAGAAATTTACTATCTCGAGCTTCTCCGTGCTTCGGAAGGCACGTTAAGCCGTTGGTCCCGGCTTGCAGCCGTTAACACCTACCAATCCGCATTGGGCCCGCGTGGTGGGTTATGGCCCGTTCTCCTTATCCACCCATAAGGAAGGCCTGTGCCCCAGCAGTGGGGACATTAAAATGGCTGATGGACATGAAACAGCATATTTTTTTTTCGCTATTTCAGAGTTGGTCCCGAAGCAAAAGTTGTTTAGTTTGACGGTCCCTATCTACTATTAAGGGTTATTTTGTAACACGTTGTATAAATGGAAATATGGAGTTTTTGGCGGGATTTTGTCGAGTTCAGTTCGGTGACTATTTTAATTATTCGTAAATTGATTCATAGTGGATATTGTGTCTTAAAATTGGTGCAGTTTTGTGGTACAAGTGTCTACGCAACTGAACAATATGTGGGATAATGGAAATAGGAGCGATCTTAGTTGTGTGAAGCTGAGACTTTTATTGTAGTGGTCGCTACCTCGGCAGAACTTACCGAGTAAACTGTCTTGATATACTTGCTGCCAAATGCTCCAAGCAGCATTGGAATGTGATGCACCCGCATTTTAATGTAAACTGAAACAATCTACTAGAAATACTGAACTATTCAACACTTGACACTGGCAAAAATTACCTCCAAGAGGAAAGTAGATTGCCAAAACAAAAATAATAAGAAGAAGAAATGGAAATATAGGATATTCCGGTTAACTCAATTTATATGAGACACTTTCGTTCTTTTTTATTCCATTCACTAAGCAGAATAACACCTAAAAGGGGAAACTGTACATATGGAGGCTTTACCCCAGAGCGTATCATCGCATATTGGGCTGCGTCAAATTTTCATAACGCGCCTCCCGCGGGTGGGGTGGGCAATATCGGGTATCGATGATTTTGTGGCGATATTACGGTGTTTAATGGTGGGGATTGGGCTTAAGTGTTTACTGTTTTTGCTTTTATAGTATGATTCAGTTTGGCGGTCGTTTAAATTATGTGCCTTTAGTTTTGTTATGTCTATAGTAAAGCTTAACACTTTTAATTATCTGGCTTAATGGTTTATGCCCATTAAGTAGAACGTATTGTTTAAGCGCAGTATTTTGTGGTTAAGGTACCTTAGTGCATTATATCAAAGTCAAAGTCAACATGTCTTTATTCAAATAAACAACCACCCGTTCCAGACTTTTTAACTGACATTAATTAATTGGCATTAAACTTTAGTGAGGCCTCCGAATTAGTTCAATGTTCAACGAATTAGAAAACTTAAAAACCTACTTACAATAGTTTAAATAACATTTACTTATCAGAGGACAAAAGCTTTATAACCCTCAGACAAGAGAAATAGGCCTAGTAAAGATTTGTTGCTAAGTAATTTCTGTTAAGGCGCTATGTCAGTAAAGCGAGATAGCAATGAGAAAATGTCACGCGCCAGAGCAACACTGATTTGGCAGATTAGGAGAAAAAAACAAGAAATCAATGCGAAGTCAATAAAGAAAGAGAAATGCTTCTACACAATTGTGAATATTGATATATTTTCTGTTAAGACGCTATATCAGTAAAGCGAGATAGCGATAAGAAAATGTCACGCGCCAGAGCGAGACTGATTTGGCAGATTGGGAGAAAAAATCAAGAAATCAATTCGTAGTCAATAACGAAAGAGAAATGCTTTACGATTGTGAATATTGATGATACAATTATTTAAATCAGTTTCGATTTGAATACATAATGTTGTTTCTAAATAATCTCAATCATTAGACTTTTAAGGGGTATTTTCAAAATTAAAATGTATCGAGCCAAAATCATTAAATTGTTTTTCTGGTTAATGCATCTGGATAAAGATATAAATAATTATATATCTTAATTCAGATCCGTAGGATCTTTCAGCGACCAATGTCACTAAGTATGTACATCAAAAAGTGTTAATTTTCTTTAAAGATCCCTTTAAATGTCGGGAAATTACAAATTTGCTTACTAGTGTCCATAGAAGACCTTTCTACCGCAGAGAAAACAATTGTGTGGCCTTCTCATGTGCGTTTCACTGAGTGAGCTGAGTTCACTGAGTGAACTGATTTTCGATACATTATGTACTATGCGAGCCAAATAAGAATAGTACTGTCAAAACTGCCATATTTGTTTTCGTTTCGCTTCCACTTCAGGGTGTAGGATGTGCAAGAAAAGGAACAAAGATCAAGATTGCCGTTTGACAGTACTATTTTTATTTGGCTCGCATAGTACTTAGCGAGCAGTAAATTAATTTTAAGATGAGGGCGCCACTTGAAGGTGATAGTCGCCTTAATAAACGCTTTCTTTTCTATTCTAATAATAGTTGTTAGATGACATGATGACGATGGATTCGATATCAAAAAATAAATGTTACATTTTCCTTGGCCTTTCGAACTTCGTGTATAAAGTACCCAATACCACTTTACGTATTTTCAGAATCTTCTAATCTTTCTAAAGCGATGCAAAATAGCAATATAATATTTTATGTAGCCGTGTCCCTCCCTTATAGCTCGTAAATTTACACTTTTGAAATATGGCCCTTTTTATAACCTCTCAACTTATGTATTCCCGATAAAGTGTATCAGCGTATTTAGGTCTATTTTTATGTTTTTTCGTACTGAATGCGACGGGTTTATGTATTGGATGAATAAAAATATTTACGTTGATGAGTTCAGAGGCTTATGTTTACGTGTAGGTAGGTACCTGTTACGGCTAATACCAGACAGAAGTGCGGCTACACCTAGTTTTAGCCAGCTAATAATTTTATGGGGTTTTATGAAAGTTATTTCTGTTGTTTGAAAAAAAAAAACACGAAATTTAACGTATATTCAGAACCTACAGTAAAGCAGATCGATTACACCTAGGTTTAACCACCAGCCTACCGGCTACACCTAGTTTTAGCCGGCTAAAACTAGGTGTAGCCGCACTTCGGGTATTTGCCGCGTAACATATCTAAACTTTACCTACTTGGTACCTACCTAGATACTTCATTGTTTTTTTATGTGGAAGTTTATCTTTTGAAAATTAAAATAATTATTAAAGAGATTAGCTAGAATAATTAACCGTAAAGAACTGTTATTTTTTGTTAAGTTTATTTATTTTCCTCTTTTAGCTGTTTAGCTGTTCTTTTTTGTAAAACTTAGTTTAAATTCTAACAGAATGTGAAAGGAAAATTACTTTTTTCTTATTTTTGCTGAATTAAAAACATACCGTCTTATTAATAAAAACTTTAAAATAGAATTATACTTAGTCAATTTTAGTGAAAATGATGATAAGTTTTATTAAACGTAACTTAATATAACTTTAATAAACCAACGTATTTTTAAGAAAATGTTATTTTAGCATTATTTTGACGAATCCATAGACAAAGTAGGCAAATCTATTGGCTGATATTTGGATATCGGCCAGTAGATATCAACCGAAATAAGAAAACAATTATTTGTCATTAAATGTCAATATGTAGTAAAATAACTCGAAAGCTGTCACTTCAATCAGTTGTTATGTAGTCGGCCATATTATTCACTAAAATAAAAATAAATAAAATAGGCAGTAGTCAGCACCCTTTATTCACTAAAATTCTGTTTAAACTTGTATGTGTGTACAGAATTAATAAATAAATAAATAAAATAGGGATAAAATAGGCAGTATCAACTTTATCAACGATTCATGAAGCGTTCGTTGCTATTGAGCGATTATAATTAATGATTTTCAAGAAATTCTTTATAACAGGCCTCCCATAACTTTTTATGTATAAGACGGTTAGTTTATACAAAATCCTGACCTATATATTGAATAGATAAATAAAATAAAAAATGCTTAAATATTTTGCACTGCGTGACATAACTTATTTTTGAACCTCATAATACAAAATAGTGTATAACTTGTTTCTTTCAGTTTTTGACCAATATACAAGTACCCTTAAACAGACTAACATCACACTTTTGCCCTGTTTAGTCTCAAGTTGCGCCAACCCTGATCCCACAGATTATCCGCAATTATACGTCACGTAACCCAGTGGACAGAATGATGACAACGGAGGGACCAAAATCTAATGACCAATCGTGCACGCAACTCTAGCTTGTCTCACGGCAGTAATCAACTCGTTTAGTAGGCATTATACAAGATTCCCTTTGCGTTTTGTTTCATAATAAGCGCGCGAGCGTGACGTTTGAAAAAATTATGTTGGCAGCTTAGTTGAGAAATATTAGGTAATTTAGTTTTTCGGAACTGAAAACAAACAAATCGAAGCTGAAAACAAACTGAATAAATAAATTGAATCTATTAAAATAATGCTAATACAGACTGTGTACTTATATGTGTCAAAACGCACAGATTATTATGAAGGTATTTCATTCAGAGGATACTTGTGAAATTTTGCGAAGAATATTTTACATACTTTTACTATTTATATACTATGTTACAAAACTTTTTATCTACCTCTCGAGCTACTAACTTCGTTTCAAAACCTTCAACTAACTCATCTCCTTCTCGACTTTCCTTATTAGAAACCTTCAACTAACTTAATTCCTACTCGACCTACCTTATTACAAGTACCTAACTTCTTTCAACACAAAGTTTTTACTAAATTACCCTACTAACTCATTAATACAACACAGAATTCTATTAACTCAATCATAACATCGTGTTCCATACAAAATACAAACATTATACAAGTACAAATAATTTAAAATTATAAAATACAGGACTTTATGGAAATAAATGTGATATTAAACTTAAGGCCAATCTCCAAATAGTTGGTACATTATATTCAAAGTTATTATCTGTTTGTTAACACGTTGTTTTGTTTTATTATGTCTTACGTTTTGAAATCAATGATTCATTTACTTTATGCTTTTAAGTATTTCCTAATATTTCCATGTATACAAGGTTATTTTTAGTATATACGAAACCTGAAAACTGTTTGTTCAGAATCAGTAATAGAATCAATTGCAATTTTTTTATAATCATGTTATAATTTGACTAAATAATATTTACAAAACCATAATTAACGCACACCCTACTAACGGGACAAAACAAAAAGCGTGTAATTTCGTGAGTTTTTAAGGCATCATTATTATTTTTTTATACTGATTCTGAAAACGAAAATATGTGACCCGTGTTCCGGCTTTCGTATATACAAAAAATAATGTTGTATACTATTTTGCATACAAATTTAAAAGTAATTGAAGTTAAGTAAAAAAATTCTGGAACGTGATCGATGTATTTGTACAAATAAAAGTAGAGCTCGAATACTAAAACAGTAGTTAACCTCAGTAAACCATAGTTATATATAACCAACAAAACATATTTTTTTTCAGTCGATGGATTGTTATACATATATGATTAAGAATCAGTCAAACAGAAATCGGTGGAACAAAATATTTTTGATTTCCCAACACTGAAACTTTTAAATTTAAAAACTCAATTGGACATGCGCAATACCGCTGTACAGTAGCTCTCAAAGCAATAGGAGCGTTAAAACATCATAAAGGAACGCCTTTGTCCGAATGCAATGTACCAAAATGCAGCCTAAACCCGCTCCGATTGCATTCCGCTTTCAGCCGCTGAATATTCCATGAGCCTCCCGTACGATTCCCGCTAGCGTAAGTAGTGGGAATTGGTGTTCGCTTGTTGCGTGCAAAATGTATGAGATTTTGTCCGTTTATTTTTTCCACCCACACCACTGTCCGGTATAATTGAAAAATGTTGGCTGTCTGTGCCTACTTTATTGAGTGCAACCCAGCGATAAATTTTAAAATTTCGTTATTGGAAAAAATACTGGAGGGCGCTTTTAGCCGACTGCAGTGATTGTTGTGAATAATACAATAGTTACTTGCAGTCACGGATGTTTCATGTGATACAAGTATATCACTGAAACACATAAGTAGGTTGGTATTTGTACACTTTACTGGCATTGAAAATCAAAAGCGAAATAATTTCACTACTAGATTTTTTTTACTGAAGTGTATGGCGTTGTTTCTCTCAATTTAGAACGCAATAGTACATTACAACTGAGAACGGGAAGTTGGCATTTGCATTGTCGAGGATGTTTTTCGAGGCAATGCAAATAGCTACCAGTACAAGGCTTATAATACTTTTTTCAAGAAATACGAGGAAATATCTTAGTAAAAATGAGATTTTTAAATTGGTTCGTGTGGCCATGTTGAATGCCCAGTCATGTAACCATAAAGTTTTATGAAAATAATGCTTGCTGATGAGTTCTACCTTGATTGAAAGCTCTAAGGTTCTACCGTTTTGAATTTGAAATACCTACTACTTTCCGGTGGCACTAGTACGATTATTGAAATTCATTTCTGCACTGAATTTCACATTTAGAATGTGATCAACCAGACCCCTACAGAAATGTGGGACACCCCGCATTCCCTTTTCAAATAGAATGATAGCATTTCAGAGTATAAGTCGTCAGAAAAATATGAAACAAATAACACTTCTTTGTGTTTATGGCGAAACATCAGTGCGAAAATACGCGTAAAAAAGGAAACGCAAAAACTAAAAAACAAGAAATTATATCATTTTCGGGTCCAGAAAAAGTAGGTTACATTTTAAAAATGGAACGCACCAAAATGCTATTCAAAATTCAAATATATTCCTATTCTCAAGCAGTATCTCACTATACTGCTTGAGAATAGGAACGTACCAAAAAGTTTGCAATTCAAAATTCACAAGGAGGTGGTATATCATACGCGGGATCCCTTGTTTTCGCATAATTGTTTTATACCTAATTTGATTTGGCATAACGGATTTGGCATAATCTTTTTTGTCATAATAATACTTTCGCATAATTGTTTTTTGGCATACTATTTATATTAGCATTATTATCATTTAGACTAATTTGTTTTGGCATAATGTTATTAGGCATATTGTCTATTCGCCTAATATTATTTAGACATAAAAATCAGAAACAATAAGAATAAATATTTAACGCACTAATTTATTTTCATGCAAAAGGGGTAGGTATTGTATTAAAATGCCAAAAACTCATAACACATACGACCTAAATATCGACTCATAAAACACCTATTTTTAAAATACCGAAAATCCTTAATGTCGATATCCAATAGACCGAAACTTGAAAGATTGATTATTAAATGAATGATGATAGTTCAAAACCCTGAAAGTTAAAATGCCGATAGTTAAAAATCCTGAAAATTCGTTTAGGTCTATTAGGTGCGACGACGAGCAAGCGTAGCGAGCGAGGAGGAGATAAGGTTCCATTGCGACCAACAACGCACGAGTCGAGCGAGCGAAGCGAGCGTGCCGCGGTAGCGGCCGGCGAAGTGCCAGAACCGACCTGCTGGCATGTAACCCTCAATTAACCTTCGGTTTTTAAAGCTTCGGGATTTTGTATGTTCTTTCGTAATTTTAAAGGTCGTGATTTTTTTGTTTATAAAAATATGCGTAAATAACATTATGCGTGTTTACATTTATGCTAAAGAATATTATGCTTAAATATGATTATGCTTAAAGTAGTTATGCTTAAAAAAATTATGCATAAGCTGTTATGACTAAATAATATTATGCGTAAACATCATTCGGCGAAATCATATTATGCTATGACAAATTATGCCTTAAAATTTTATGCAAATACATAGGGAACCATCATACGCGTAGGTTACTTTTTAAAAATGGAACGCACTGAGATACTGCTGGAGAATAGGAACGTACCAAAAAGTTGCAATTCAAAATTCACAAGGAGGCGGTATATCATACGCGAGCGGGCGTGAACAAATTCCTCTATCGGGGTGATGGAGTGTCTACATCTAATCCCAGGCGACGGCTTTCCCAATTAGACGTCAGGCATCCGTCTTCTTGTCCTTACTTTTTCACCTTTGGGGGTGGATTTTGTTTTCCGCCCGATTAATGTGTAGCAGTTGGCAGCACATAATAAATAGGCTTTTGGGCTTCTGAGGTAGGTATTATGAAACAGGTTTCTGAAGTAAACTTTGAACTTAGTTTTTGGCGGGATGTCACCAAAATTATCACGATTGGTGGCGTTACTGCTGCTGGAGACCTTTGTACGTTCTTTTACCCCCAAATTTCCCATTTATTTTAAATTTTATTTAAATGGTTGATACTTTTCGTCGATACTCGACATCCCGTCTGAGATGCTACGTGTGAGTCGACTTTTTCTAGTATTTTTAGGGTTCCGTACCCAAAGGGTAAAAACGGGACCCTATTACTAAGACTCCGCTGTCCGTCTGTCTGTCTGTCGGTATGTCTGTCTGTCTGTCGGTCTGTCTGTCTGTCACCGGGCTGTATCTCATAAATCGTGATAGCTAGACAGTTGAAATTTTCACAGATGATGTATTTCTGTTGCCGCTATAACAACAAATACAAAAACCAGAATAAAATAAATATTTAAGGGGGGCTCCCATACAACAAACGTCAATTTTTTGCCGTTTTTTGCTCGATATTAATAATGACAACAGGTAGACGGTTAAAATTTTCACAGATGATGTATTTCTGTTGCCGCTATAACAACAAATACTACAAACAGTATAAAATAATTATTTAAGGGGGGCTCCCATACAACAAACGTGTTTTTAGGGTTCCGTACCCAAAGGGTAAAAACGGGACCCTATTACTAAGACTCCGCTGTCTGTCTGTCACCAGGCTGTATCTCATGAACCGTGATAGCTAAAAAGTTGAAATTTTCACAGATGATGTATTTCTGTTGCCTATACAACAACAAATAATAAAAACAGAAAAAAAAATTAATGGGGGCTCCCATACAACAAACGTAATTTTTTTGCCGTTTTTTGCTCGATATTAATAATGACAGCAGGTAGATAGTTAACATTTTCACAGTTGATGTATTTTTGTTGCCGCTATAACAACAAATACTATAAACAGAATAAAATTAATATTTAAGGGGGGCTCCCATACAACAAACGTAATTTTTTGCGTTTTTTGGTACGGAACCCTTCGTGCGCGAGTCCAACTCGCACTTGGCCGGTTTTTTTTTAATATATTAATCTTATATAATTATCTCAAATTAATAATTCCTTAATACTCCTTCCTTAAACGAACTAAATATTGAAGCAAACCAAAATGTGTTGGAAGAAAAGTTGATATTTACGAAAATTCGCTTGCAATATCCAAAAATTGATAGCAAACACAAATAAAAAATAACAAAATCTACACTAGCGCTAAGTAAGCGTTTTTTAATCAGACAAATTAACCTGCCATATGGCAGGATAATTTAAATCTTATAAATTTTTGGATATTGCAAGCGAATTTTCGTAACTATCAACTTTTCTTCCAACACATTTTGGTTTTCCATTTCAGTCAAAAGTTTCAGTAATTTTAACTACGAATCTCACTATTAGTTACATAATGAGGTTATTTACAAAACTTACAGTAAGTAAATAACTACCCAACTAAAAGTAATTTCAAAAATCCGAAAGTTGAAAATTCTGTCTAGGTACTTTTTATGGGTTAATTAAAATCCGGGAAACAGACTTTAATTTCAAGAAAATTATTTTCAAAACAGGGTAATTTTTCTTTGAAAAGGGTACAAATCTTTTAAGACAATCTGCAATACAGGATAAATACACTATGATGAGGAGATAAATTTATGATTCCCACTGAGTGGTCGAAAGGGTAGGGTTGTGCCCAGAGGGGTAATATCATAAAGGGATTACCTCGGAAACGGTTAACCCTTCGATGCGAGTTAAATTGTTAATTTTTCTTCGTGTAATTATTTTCGAGATTTAAATTATGAGTGATGAATTGAATTACTTTGCTGATTTCTTTCGCTCTCAAGTTCTTTTGAGCTGTATACATATATTTTACCCCTTTGTCTTTGAAAAGAATTTTCAGTTTTTATTTTAAGTATTTTTAGGGTTCCGTACCTCAAGAGGAAAAAACGGAACCCTTATAGGATCACTTTGTTGTCCGTCTGTCTGTCTGTCCGTCCGTCTGTCTGTCAAGACCCTTTATCTCGGAAACGCGTGGAGGTATCGAATTGAAATTTAAACCATACACTAAGGTCTACGGGCCCTTGAAGCTGTAAAAAAATCAAACTTCTAAGTTAACGTAAAAAAAAGATACTGCCGTTTAGGGCGCAAAAAATGCATTTTCGATACTCTCAAAGGAATCAAAATTCATAGGGTACTTCCCGTTGACCTAGAACTATGAAATTTGGCAGGTAATAGCGTCTTATACTACACTTACAGGAATAAATCTGAAAACTGTATATTTGTATTTAAATCATAATCAAATATGGTCATTAAAATACGTAATTATTAATCATCTTGGTGAAACAACGGTATGCGCGGTCATAGTTTAACTTCTAATTACTTTTGGATTAATCGCGCCACTAATTCTTTTTAAAATATCAATATTTATTATTATTAATTATTCAGATCCTTTCAAATATTGATATAGTTAATTACTTTTAAAAATAAAATTAATAAGTAATAAATTTGGCTCTAAATATTTTCGCAACATGGCGGTATGTCACGCTCATAAACATAATATGAAAAATTTTCTATGTCTATGGTCACGCTGTATGACGGGGGTCTTCTTCTTCTTATTTTTGTTTTGGCAATCTACTTTCTTCTTGGAAGTAATTTTTGCCAGTGTCAAGTGTTGAATAGTTCAGTGGTAGATTGATTCAGTTTACATTAAAATGCGGGTGCATCGCATTCCAATGTTGCTTGGAGCATTTGGCACCAAGTATAATCAAGACAGTTTACTCGGTAAGGTCAGCCGAGGTAGCCACCACTAAAATAAAAGTCTCGGCTTCACACAACCAAAGGGTCCTGTCGGAATACACCCATTTTCTCTAATAACATTGCGATAGATAAAACCATTTCACAGAACATTATACAGTGTACTATTGATATACAGCGCCATCTGTTGACAATCAACAGTACTTGTATTGTACACACCTGTATAAACAGGTGCGGTGGGTTTGTAATTATTTTATTTTTTCTCAAAAATGCTTGGAAATTCGAACATTATTTTTAATCTCTATCGAGTAATTTTACGCGCGTTTTTTTTCTCGATAGCTGTTCGTGCTAAGGGTACTGGTATCACGTGAAAGGCCTTGATGAGCACATTCCAAAAAATTGAAAAAAAAAATAAAAACGAAAACAAACTGTTTTGGTGCAATATGGGTATCAAATGAAAGGCCTTGATGAGCGCATTCCAAAAAGATTAAAAAAAAATTAAAAACAAAAATAATTTTTTTTACGTTACCTATGGGTATCAAATGTAAGTTTTTTGAAAAGTTTTTTGGAATATGCTCATCAAGGAGCATATTCCAAAAAACTGAAAAAAAAAATAAAAACGAAAGGTAATTTTTTTTTGCAATATGGGTATCAAATGAAAGGCCTTGATGAGCACATTCCAAAAAACTGAAAAAAAAAAACAAAAAAAAATATTTTTTTTTTGCAATATTGGTATCAAATGAAAGGCCTTGATGAGCACTTTCCAAAAAACTGGAAAAAAAAATGAAAAACAGGAAATAAAGGAAAAAAACCGGTTTTTTTTTCAATATGTGTATCAAACGAAAGGCCTTTATGTGCACATTCCACTTTCCATTTTCTTTTATCAATTACTAAAAGTAAATTAAAATTAAAATAAAAAGCTTAAAACTTTTAAAACTAAAAAGTTAAAAGTTTAAAAGTACTACACAAGCCTTGGCCGCAACTAGGCATTGATGGACTTACGTATGTTCTTCAATGCCTGTCTTGAGTGCCGCTGCAGTAATGTACTATTCCATTTCAAACTTCGCCCGTGGTCAATTCTTTGTCGTAATCCCTGGAAGGGTTATTTTCTACGTGGCGACAAAGGATTTCAAATTTTGATGGTATTTTTTTACAGTTTGGTAGCTTGGAGTCCAACTTATAATCTAAGCAATTTTTCACATAATTTCTGTAGGTAGAACCTGGGATAAAGCTTGAACTCTCCGTAGTACAGTTTTCATATAAAAAACTAATAACTACCAACCACTTTTTTTTCAAAATATTTCCTTTGTACCGACACAACTTTTCTATAGCTTTATTTTATGTATAGATGTAAGGTCTGTACGGAACCCTCGGTGGGCGAGCCCGACTCGCACTTGTCCGGTTTTATTTTCTATTAGAATAGAATAATTTATTTGCTTATGAATAGGGTAGAATATGGAGGATTACAAATAAGTGCGTTGCATGCAAATATAACATACACTTATTTTTATTAGGTCTTAAAGTATTTGTTTACACGAGTAGTTATATAATATAGTTTAGGAAGCATTCATGCAGTCAGTAAAAATATTTTCTAGTTGTAACTTTTAGTAATAAATTTTACTGCCTTTATTAATCTAATTATCTTCAACCACAAACAACGCCTTTCTTCCATTTTTATTATCCGAATATGCCAACAAAACTATATTTAAGTATTCCAATAACATAAACGCATACGCCTTACACACAAAAGCTAACAACACACTGCAATTCTGTCTTTATTTCTCTAGCAATAAAGTCGTAAATAAGTGGCTTAAAGCTTGCCTCATGAATCATAAGGGTATAAACGGATTAGGGCTGCGGAATCTTGTTACACACCCTTTTCCACCCTGATGCTGTGTGACATGAAAACGCCTAAAATATTCGTGAAACTAATCGGTTTTATTCGGTTACTTCGAAAACAGTGGATGGGGATGATACCCCGTTTTGTTTTCGTTTTTAGCATCATAAAGCCAAAAAAATGGTTAGAACGAGGGCTTTTTAAAATGACAAAAACATCTAAGGCGTTGATACAGGCAAGTGTCCGTAGGAAAAAAAAACCGGCCAAGTGCGAGTCGGACTCGCGCACGAAGGGTTCCGTACCAAAAACAGCCAAAAATCACGTTTGTTGTATGGGAGCCCCCTCTAAATATTCTTTGTCTGTTTTTAGTATTTATTGTTATAGCAGCAATAGAAATACATCATCTGTAAAAATTTCAACTGTCTAGCTGCAGTCGTTATTAATAGCGAGCAAAAAACGGCAAAAAAAACACGTTTGTTGTATGGGAGCCCCCCTTAAATATTCATTTTTTTCTGTTTTTGTATTTGTTGTTATTGCGGCAACAAAAATACATCATCTGTGAAAATTTCAACTTTCTAGCTATCACGGTTCATGAGATACAGCCTGGTGACAGACAGATAGACAGACAGACGGACAGCGGAGTCTTAGTAATAGGGTCCCGTTTTTACCCTTTGGGTACCCCTAAAAAATTAAGCTCATCAGTGGCCCTACCATGAGTTGTTGCAAACTGTTTACGTTACCGTGAACTATCGTTTTCTCTCTTTCACTCGTATTGACTGTGAGCAGTACATCCGATAGTTTACTGTAACGTAAACAGTTTGCATCAACTCATGGTAGGGCCACAGGCCGTGTATTATTCGAAGCCAATTTTGACACTTCACTTGACCATCAACGCCATCTAGTGAAGCCATAGTGAGGCAAATAGTCACTATACTTTTTTAAATGTCATTTTGAAAAACCTCATTGGTGTTTCACGTTTTGTGTCTACGAATTTGAAAGCGACGTGAACAAAAGACTGCTTTTCTTTTCCAGTTGTTTTTTTTTAACTTGAGTAAATAGTAAGACCGGCCAGTTACAACAACGATCAAAAAGAAATTAAGCGAACCATTGCGACCAACCCATAAAAAAGTATCTAACCCTATGTAACACCCTCACAATTGCCAGCAATTTGTGGTCACGTGAACCGACCATTACGCTGCCTGGCCAATGAGAGCGCGCCTTATAATACGTTCCATGTTTAAAAACAAAAATGCGAGCCTTGAATTTGTAATTTGAATTTAGAAGAACTAAAGAATTAGCTTTAGGCGAGGCCCTACTAACCAAAAGCATTTGTATTATTTTCTTAATAGGTAAGTAGTGGTGCAAATTAGAATATTGAACACGAAACCATAAACGTTTTTGTTATTTTACAGAAAACAAAAGTAGGTAACTGAATCATAATTTGAAAGATACTTTGAGTTTAATAGTTTTGAAGATTTTTTAGTTGAATTTTTCCTTTGAATTTTCCTCTTTGAGTATTATCAAAGACGAAAATTCAAAGAAAAAACTTCAAAATTCTTTATTAATAGTTATGATCGTTTTAAATTATGTACATATTACCTTGTATCCTGTACTTTATATGTACATTAATGTTACCTATCTACTTCACGGTCGAGCAATTTAAAATGAATTTGTAATATATTCGAAATTACCGCAGCAAAATAAACTGCCATTTGCGATTATTATGTCGATTATGAATTTCGAATCAACATCGGGCACAGTATTCTAGTTAACTACATGATCCCATCTCACGGGCCATTTAATACAAATCGATCCATTACTGTAAATACCGATTATTATCGTCTATTACTGATCGCTCGTCCAATCGCAACGCGCTTCAAAACGTAATTGAGTTTCGAATTTTAAATAACCGCTCCGCCATCTTGAATGTAATTTTGAAAAGAGAAACGTGTAACTGCTACCTTGTAACGCTCTTGATGTTCCATTTTTTAAGTTTAAATCTTGCGGTCGGATTCAAATATGGCCGCTCTGTTTAAATCGAATTTCCATGTAATCAACTGTAGGTAATTGCGCATTATTATGGTCGGAAAACTTTGATTATTGCTCACTTTAATGATGTATTATGTATTATAATTTCATACCCTGTATGAGCAATTTGAAATGGTAAAATTTTAATGAGATTTTATTTATTCATAAGTTCCCGTAATTTAAGGCTGTTTTTATTGCTCATAGTCGTGATTTCAATTAAAAAGATATGACTTAAATGTAGGTAGAAGCAAGACTAACCGTTTGTTTGTAATAACTGAAATTATAATCACGATAAAATCGTAAAATGAATTTTGAATAACGTTGTTATTACAGCATCCAAAATGAAAATAATTAGTTTATAATATAAGTTACATAATCTGCAATTTAATTGTAGATTATACAGGGTGGATTTTTGAGACGGTACATTAAGGGCATGTAGGTACCTTAACCGTATAGTTACAGAAAAACGTTCCTAGGAGACCATCCGTAACTTTTTGAGATATTCTGAACGGCATTCACAGATTTTGGAAAAAAATTACCGATTGCAAAAAAAATACTAAAATACAAAAAAAAAATTGTTTATGCCAATTGATCTTACTTTGTGTGGGGATCAAAAGACTCTATGGGACTATTTAAGGTATGAGTACTAGAAACGACAGAAATTACCTAAAACTTATTAATCAACTCGAAATCTTTTTTATTCCCATATGATCCTATTTCTCACTGTCATCAAAATACTCTTAAAGGCCAACTGAAATTTGAGTACAGAAACTACATTAAGTCACAACACCGGCTTCACACGCAGGCACAATCTTCTACAACATTAGATCTAAAAAAAACAGTTTCTGTACTCAGATTTCAGTTGGCCTTAAAGAGAATTTTGATCATAGTAAGAAATAATAGGATGATTTGGCAATAAAAAAGATTTCGAGTTGATTTATCGTTTTTCAGCACAAAATGTACGGGAAAAGTTTTTGGAGATTTCTGTCGTTTCTAGTACTCATATCTTAAATGGTCCGATTGAGTCTTTTGATCCCCACACGAAATAGGATCGATTAGCATAAAAAAAAATTATGCAATAATTCATATAAAAACAAGAAATACTATAGATGGGTATACCGTGTTAGAAAACAACCCCTAATGCCAAAAATGGTGGATAGGGACCGTTAAACTGAACACCTATGAAGCCAACTCAGAAATCGCGAAAAATATATTTTAGTTATTAATTTTAGTATGAAACAGCTGATTTTTTCGCGATTTCAGAGTTGGTCCCATAGTAAAAGTCGGTCAGTTTGATTGTCTCTATCTACCATTATTTGGCATTAGGGTTTTTTTGTAACACGTTGTATACGTAGTACGTACCTGTATTGTATAGCTTAGTATTTAAATTCTATACTTAGTCGCAAATATTAGCTTTCACTAACAATGAATCAATCAAGAACTAGTTTACAAACATTGATTATTGTAAGTTTTAACACAGTGAAATTAATCATGTTGTCTGAATGCGAAACGATAGAATTTTCTTATTGGAAATAAAAGTACCTATACATATATCTTTTCGAACTTTGAAATTACGTTATTGATATATTGGGTTAACTTGATAAAAGTTGCTCTAAATTAAACTACTAATTTTTAATGTCTCTACTGTTGGGGCACAGGCCACAGGCTTTCCTTATGGGTGGGTAAGGAGGATGGGCCATAACCCACCACGCGGGCCCAATGCGGATTGGTGGGTGTTAATGACTGCAAATGCAGCCGGGGCCAACGACTTAACGTGCTTCCAAAACATGGAGGAGCTCGAGATAATAAATTTTTGGTCACCCATCCTATGATCGACCCTTGCGAAAGTTGCTTAGTCTGCAATCTCTGGGCCAGGTGCTAAACCACTGCACCATCGAACTTCTATGTGCGATCGAGCTGATATTTGCATATAATGCATTGCAATGAGGCTTCTCAATATGACAAAAAACTAGGTAGTAGGCTCGATAGATGGCGTTGACAAAGTGACAACTATCAACTGTAGAAAACGTAGGAAACCTTTTTGAAGTGAAAACTTCTTTAGCGGCGTTGTACGCTTTTTGTAATGGGGAAAAAATGCTAAACTCGCGTCAGTAAGAATCACGTCGCTGATCGAGAATGCGTAAGACGGATGTGACGGATGGAGAGTAGACAGCTGGCGGCGGAAGTATCCCCTTCTCTTTCTACGGGGCGCGTCGAAAATGACGGCGCGTCATTTTAAGACGTAAACACTTGTGTCACCAGCAACGCGCTAATTTTGAAAATTGAACTAATAGCAGCGATCTCTTCGGTGAAATCATAGACTTATTTATACTCTGTGCTATACGTTTAAATCGTAGAATGCGTGCATTTAGAAATTAAAAAGGCCACTGGCGCAAAATCTTTAGAATTTTTCTCTAATTACAAACTGATTAAATTGTGTGACTGTATAGTAATAGGAAAGAAATAATTTTAATCCTTTGCCTCTAATTTCAAAATATCAAAAATGCACAACGTTAATATTCAAGTTTTCACTTTTACTGGCACTCCCGGAGTGCCAATCGATTTTTTAAGCACAGGTCGTTTATATTTCAAAGCCAATTTTGACACTTCAGTTGACCATCAACGCCATCTAGTGAGGCAAAAAGTTACTATTTTTATATGTCATTTTGAAAAGGCCCTCATTATCGAAAAGATTCCTAAATAAATGCCCATCAGAGCCTGTCAGCGCCTGTCCCAGAGATCGAATTTCCACTACCAATTCCGCCATCTTATATTATTTTTTCATTTCCAGCATCTTTTCCGATAACGAGGCGGATAGGACATCCGTACCAGAACCGCACTCCCCCAAAGAGGAAGAAACCTAGAACCTCGTTTACGAGGCTTCAGATCGCCGAACTAGAAAAGAGGTTTCATAAACAGAAGTATCTGGCGTCGGCGGAGCGGGCGTCGCTCGCGAAAACGTTGAAGATGACCGACGCGCAAGTCAAGACGTGGTTCCAAAACAGGAGGACGAAATGGAGGTAGGATTTTTTTTTACTGGTATATATTTAAAAAAAAAATCAATTTTCTATATCGGATCATTTTGAACTTACCATCCAAATTTGAATGATGTGTCCAGTCCATGAAACTAAACAACTTTCTCTAAGAAACATGTGTCAAATTTCACCAGAAAATTTTAATCTAGCGGTGACCTGATGATAGCCATCCAGGGAGTGAATGGAGGAGAATTAGATCGTTATACACACCCAACTAATCTGATCAGCATCCTAAGAGATATAAGGATATGTTTAAAAAAACCGCGAAATTAGCATAAAAATGTATGGAAATCCTGAAAGTGAAAACTCTGATCCTTATATCTCTGAATGCTGATCAGATCAGTTGGTTGTGAATAGTGATCTGGATCTCCTCCATTCACTCCCTGGATGACCATCATTAGATCACAGCTAGATCAATCCTTGGCGGAGAACCAAGGCTTCAAAGTTACCTCGTTTTTATGAAAATCGACTGGTGTTTCTATTTATCCGGCCACCACTACAAGTACGAGTAGTAATTTTAAAAACTCTAATGTTTCTTCGTCAAAGGAACTAATTACAACGTTGTTGAACGAATGTTGATGGTGATTCTTCACGTTGATAAAATAACACTGGCTTACAGCGTGAACATAAAAAGTACTAGATAATTTCGCCGCTCCCACTAGCGACTCGGTAGCATAATTGGTGGCATTGGGCCGGAATCCCAAGGGTGCGGGTTCGAGTCCCGTCTGAGCTGCCACAGGTGAGTCGATTTTATCTAGTGTTTTTTCTATTAAAATAATTATCTTAAAATTACAATGTGTTAAAAAAACCTATTGCCGCGTGTGGTAGATAGAGACCGTCAAACTAAACAAATTTTACTATGGGGTCCAGTCCAACTCTGAAATTGCGAAAAAATTGGTTGTTTCATACATTTTGATATTTTCGTTATTAATATTTGTAGGAAACAGCTGTGTTTTCGCGATTAATATACACATTCATGCCAAATTACAACTTTCTCGTAGTAAGGGCCTTTGAGCTAAGCCGCGGATGGACAGGCGGACGGACATGATGAAACTATAAGGTTTCCTTGTTGACTTTTTTACGGAACCCAAAAAATCAGCTCTGCTAGTATTAGCACAGTTTAACAAAGTATTAGGTGCCTTGCCTACTTAATTAAAAAAAAAGTTTAGGTACCTTAGTTTTTCACATTTTTTTAGATTAATAGAATTAATGGTACCTATGTGTATGTTAATTGATAATTCAACGTTACACTTATTCCCCAGTTTAAAGTTGATTTAATTCAACTTGATTTAACTTAGAGGTTACAGTGAATCTCCTCAAATAATGTTCGTAATTAATTGTTAAGTTATTATTAATTATTAAAATATTAATCTTTGCTTTACCAACATGTAGTTTAGATAAGTTGCATATAAGTTATCCAGTTTATAATAGATTTGTAAAAGCTAAGCAAAGATAAGATTTTTTAATAAAAACAGGACTGCCCTGCCAAAAAAGAACTAAAAGTTTAAATAACAAGTGTAATTTGCAGTTGGGGGACCGTTTTATGGAACAATTTTTGATCAAAGAGGTCCCCCGACTGCAAATTACACTTGTTATTTAAACGTTTAGTTCGTTTTTGGCGAGGCAGTCGTGTTTTTAATATTTTTTAATTTTATTATTTTTATTTCACACATTTTAGTAACAAATTATATAGTTTTAGAATGTGCTCATCAAGGCCTTTCATTTGATGCCCATATTGTAATAAAATAAGAAAAATTTTTTTTCACATTTGAAAGTGGCGCCGTACAGCCGCAATATTGATTTTTTCAGAAAAAAAATATAACCAGTGTCACTCGGGATACTGCAAGGATTCTAACGATACCCCATTTATCCATATCAGTTCAGGCATTTAGAAGTTATGGGGGAATAAAGAAACTCACATACCTTCAAACATACATTAACACTAAACACATATACACTCCTTTTTGGGCAGTCGTGTAATAAGGGTCTTATGGGAGCAATCGCTTGTAAAATCGAATCGCCACCTCATTGAAATATGCGATTGCGACTTTCGATAAAAAGACCTATTCGACTAAAGTCGCCTAGCAAATCGCCCTAAATCGACCGGTGTAAATACCCTATTAAACGCAACGTACCTACCTACTTATCACCTTCGTTTTGTCTTTGGAAAATGGCGTTACTTTCTCTGTTTCCATTGTATTGCATATTTTAAAAGTTTATAATAAAACACTTTAAAAGATTTATCTTAGAAACCACCAACGCGATTTTGTGTTTACATAAATAAAACGATAACTAATAGTGAAATAAATCATTAATAAATGCTTTGAGTTAATTAACTTTTCAATCAATAATTGTACACGTGTTTTTAAAAGGCTTTTACCAGATTTACGTAAATTTTAACTGGCAACATCGCTTTTTTTAACATAGATTTGTAAACAAGCATAGTTAATAATGCATCAGTAAAAACACAGGTTTTAAACCCAACGTAAAGACGAGAAGAAATAAAAAAATAATTAAACGAAAAAGCTTTTTTATTAACGTTTTTTTTTGTCTAAGCATTCACCATGCATGCTATTTTTTTTTATACTACTAAATGTGAAAGTTTCTTGGTTTGGATGTTTGTTCCTCAATCACGCAAAAACGGCTGAATGGATTTGGATGAAATTTGACACACAGATAGTTTATAGCCTGAATTAAAACATAGAATACTTTTATCCCGGTCAAAGGTTCCCTAAGGGATTTTCCGAAAGTCCACGAGGACGAAGTTGCGGGCGGAAGCTTGAGTTATGATATGGTATATGAATATTAAATAGAAAAAATTGATCCACCCGTTGCATCTCTTGTCTGATGTGAATCGATTTTTTATTTCTAGTATTTTTTCTATGTACTGTTTGGTTCTAGGTATGTTTATTACTAATTTTAGAAACATTTGAAATTTTTTTTACAGTTAAGTACCTATACTATTTCTTAGTAAGGTAAAAAAATTTAACTCTAATAACAAACAAAAATTGCAAGCGATTCATCTTGGTCATAAGAACAATGAGCACCAACCAGTTTTTGTATCGGAGCAGTTAACATCAAAGAATGCAAGATTGTTTTTCCTGGCTCGCGATTTGGTCAAGAATAAAAAATACAAATACTGCTGGACATCATTTGGCAAAGTCTACATTCGGCAGGATGATACATCTCGCATTATTCCCATCACTAGTGAATCGCAGATTCATCAACTAATACAGAGTGCATGACTAATCTACGAAGATAAATTACCAGTTCTGGTGTTCCTTACTGTTTTTTTGGCTGTATTTTTCAGGTTTGATTTAGATTTAATTAACTTAGTTATTATTATTCGATGCAGTTTGTCTAATTTTCAGCTTTTTATGTATAATTTAACACACCGCCGTTTTATTATAATGTCAAAAATAATAAAATATTTCTTACTTACACACTACACAATTACACACACAAACAAACACTTATATAATTCTTTTTTACTATATAGAAATATAATTTGTAATTGTAATTTTTTTATGTATGTATGCCATTGTAACCACTATCTATACCCAGTTTCTAAGTGTAATGGATAGGAATTTAAATGCTCTGCTGGAATTGGACAGCATTGAAATAGCCACTTCTCTAATATGTAATATTTGTGATCTTCACAAGCATATTAAATTGCATAAAAGCAATTTTAATGTAATTTCCCAAAATATAAGAAGCGTATATAAAAATTTTGATGATTTTATAATTAACTTGTCACAACTTCCATTTGAACCAGATATTTTAATCTTGACTGAGTGCTGGCTAGATCCCAATAAAGAAATACCTATTATTAATAATTATTCAACATACTACACATTAAATCAGTATAATCAGAATGATGGTGTAATAGCATATGTCAATAACTCCCATAGTGTACAGGTAACAGAAATAAGCCTAGCTCATGCGTCCGGACTACAAATTGTTACTTCTAACTATATTATAATAGGTATTTATCGTTCTCCATCCAATCATAATGCAGAAGATTTCATAGACTCGTTAAATAATCATCTTGATTCTATAACAGCTGGTAAAAACATTTTTATAGTCGGAGATATTAACATTAATTTAATAAGTAAGCCGGTGGAAAGTTCAGCAGAAAAGAATAATAGATTAAAATATCTGGAAGTTTTATCATCACTCGGTTTTCTCCCAGGTCATTACTTGCCCACCAGACAGGACAGTTGTCTTGATCATGCCATTTTAAAATTTGATAACAACAGATACTCTGCAATTGTTACTGTTCTTAATACTACCATAACTGACCACTCTATGGTAAATTTAAATATATCTAACTTAGATGGCATTTCAACTACTCATTTAAATCAAAAAAATATGATTAATTTTGAAAATGCGTATAAATTACTTGTTAACAATGATGTCTCCTATTTGGTAATTTGTAATGACCCGAACATTTTAGTAAGTAGATTGATTGACATCGTTAGGACGTCTGTGTTGTCAAACACTAAAATAAAGAAAATACCAGCTGGGAAACGAATTTTGAAGCCGTGGATAACTGATGGTATCCTACGATGTATTAGACTTAGAAATAGTATGCAAATCAAACTTCGTCTAGAACCACATAATAATATATTAAAGATTACATATAAGCGTTTTCGCAACTATTGTGTTTTACAAATAAGAAAATTAAAAAAACAGTATCACAAAAAAAAAATAGAGGATTCCACTAAAAATAACAAAGAATTCTGGACTACTGTAAATGAAATTAGTAATTTTAAGCCTCCGAAAACATCTAATTTAGATTTGCTACATATATTGCCACACCCCATAGATTCAGTAAATCGTGTCAATCAGTTTTTTGTTACAGTTGGTAAAACTTTAGCGGAAGATATTATTTCTCAATTTGCCTCGCACGTCCAACGTGCAGATTCTAGCAATAATAATCTACAAATGTCTTCTTTCGTTTTGTTAAATACTGATCCTGAAGAAGTAGATGAAATCCTCTCAAGTCTTGACTCTAACAGTGCCCCTGGTTGGGATGGTATTTCAACAAAATTTGTAAAAAGAGCTCGAGATTTTTTGGTTCCATTGCTTAGTCGCTTGGCTAACCTATGTTTTGAATCTGGGATTTTTCCAGTGGCCTTAAAGCGGTCTGTGATCACACCGGTGCACAAGGGTGGGAGCAAAACAGATGTCAACAACTTCAGACCTATTTCGGTACTTCCATGTTTTTCAAAAATACTAGAAAAACTTTTAAATATGAGACTTATCAGCTATCTTAATAAATTCAATATACTCTCGGATTCTCAGTATGGCTTTCGAAAAGGTTTCTCGACACAAGACGCAGTTATAGATTTAACTAATTTTATTACAAGTAATGTCGATGATGGTCTGAAATGCGTCACTGTGTTTATAGACCTTAAAAAAGCTTTCGACACTGTGTCTGTTCCCATCCTTGTGCGTAGGCTTGAAAATATAGGTATAAGGGGTGTGGCACTGTCTCTTTTTCAAAATTACTTAGAAGAAAGGACTCAAGTAGTAAAAATTGGGGATTATCACAGTGATGAGGAAAAAGTGGTTTTCGGCGTCCCTCAGGGGAGTGTCCTGGGCCCTACACTTTTTTTAGTGTATATAAATGACTTGTGCAAGCTTAAGATTGAGAGTGGTCGGATATTTACTTACGCAGACGACACCGCTGTTGTTTTTTCTGGACCTAGTTGGGAAAATGTAAAAAGTGTCACCGAGAAGGGTTTGGTTGGAATAGCTGAGTGGATGAACTCAAATCTACTAACATTAAATACATCCAAAACAAGATACATCTGTTTTACTCCTAGTCAGAGATCCCAACCTAAATCTGAATTTCAAATAACTATACATCACTGTGATAGTTTACAAAACACAAGTTGTGGTTGTCCCTCTCTTCAAAAACAAGACTATCTAAAATATCTTGGCGTTATTGTCGATCATAGGTTATCTTGGCACAATCATATAGACTTAGTTATCAGTAGAATAAGAAAATTTAAATGGATCTTTAAGACACTAAGGCATGTAATGTGTGGCACACTTCTGAACCGAATATATGTAGCTCTGGTGCAATCAATAATCACTTACTGTATTTCGGTTTGGGCTGGGGCCTCTAAGACAAAACTCCTCGAGCTTGAGAGGTCTCAAAGATCACTAATCAAGATAATGTACTTTAAGCCGTGGAAATTTTCCACTGAGAATCTCTATAAAATTAGTAACCTGCTTACAGTTAGAAAATTATATTTACTGAATATTATCTTAAAAATGCATAAGGATTTACCTTTTGACCCCCGTAAGTTAAAACGTAGACGGAAACACACTGTGGTAGATACAAACAGTTTTCATACAGCTTTTGCTAAACGACAATACATGAGCCAGTCGGCGTTCATTTATAACAAAGTTAATAAAAGACTAGATATATATCACAGATCAGCACATAAATGTAAAGGAATTGTCGTTGAATGGTTAAAAACTTTATCATATGAAGAGACTGAAAATTTACTAGAAAGAATTGTATAAACTTAATTATAGAATTATATCACAAACAGATACACACACATACACACACATACACACACACACACACACACACACACACACACATACACACACACCACACACACACACACACACAAAATTTATAAAACAAACTTACCTTTTTTTTGAAATTGTTGTTCTTTTAAATTAGTTAACCTTTATTTTTTGTTTCAAATATTTTATAGTACCTAAGTATTATTAACATATCGTGTAAGGTTCAAGGGTTTTGAGCGAGATATCCCTAACACAAGTGTATCAAATCTACTTACTAGGGAGTCTCACCACTTGTTTAGAATAGAAACTTTATGTTAATAAAACATTTTTTATTTTTTATTTTTTTTTTTATTTTTTTTTTATACTAAAGAATATTCAATAAAAACAATCTATATTCATAAAATAAACTTAAAAATAAAGCACTTTTAAATCGTCAATATTTTCCTAGACTTTTTACCTGACGACAAGAACGTGCGCAATATTGTTGAAACAAAAATAACAAAAACTTGAGTTTCTGACATATCGTACACTATGGCTTACTAAACAGGCAATAAATTTAAAGCAATTCTATAAAACTAGATAAATACGCATTTCCCTATCAGCAGCGTGTCTCATTTATATGGCCTTTTAAAGAATCTTAAAAGGCATTTTATATTCAACTTTAGTAAAATAACCAAGTCGTTTATTTTAAGTTTGATGTGTTTAAGAATGTCACAGATAACACTTTATCAGTATTTTAACGATATGCCTAATCTTTTTTAAAATCAGGTTTTTACTTATGAAATAAAGATTTAGAAATCGGCAGATGGTATTTGCAATCTTAATATTGTTGTTTTAGTGTAGATAACCAGATGAGTAAGTATTAAATTTTCTGCTTTTGATGTAATTTCACAGTGGGTAGTATTTTCTATTGCATTAAAGCTACTTTAGTACTTTTTTACACGACTGCCCAGCCCAAAAAAGAGTGTATATGTGTTCAGGGTTCATGTATGTTTGTGGGTATGTGAGTTTCTTTATTCCAGCATAACTTTTAAATGGCTTAACGGATTTGGATGTATATGGGGTATCGTTAGAATTCTTACATCGTTTCGAGTGATACTGGCTATATTTTTTTTGAGAAATGTTAATATGGCGACCGTACGGCGCCACTTTTAAATGTGAAAAAAAAAATTCTTTTCTTCAGTTATTACAATACCCATATTGTAATCACTGAAGAAAAGAACTAAATCAAATGAAAGGCCCTAATGAGCACATTTAAAAACTATATAATTTGTCACTAAAATGAGTGAAATAAAAAACAAAAAAATTAAAAAATATTAAAAACACGACTGCCCTGCCAAAAACCAACTAAAAAGTTAAATAACAAGTGTCATTGCAGTCCGGGGACTGTTTTGTGGAACAATTTTTATTCAAAGAAGTCCCCCGACTGCAATGACACTTGTTATTTAACTTTTTAGTTGGTTTTTGGCACGGCAGTCGTGTTTTTAATATATATTTTTTCTAGTGACTGTATTTTATAGTGAATGTGAACCATGTATTTAGGTAAGTATCTAAACAAATACCTACACTTAAAACTCACAAAAAATAAAAAAAAACTTTTACCAAAAGTCATACAACGCAAAACATAAAATGTAGATCTCCACAATTCACAGACACGTCAAAAGAATTACCAGTCAAATTAATCAAGGTTCTACAAATCCTATCAACGCTAGCCACGTCTCCCCTCGTTACGAGATAACCCGACTTTTAATAACGTAACAAAACAACAAACAAGGAGCTTCTGATAAGGACACCATTAACGTGGCCGGTTTATATAAAAAGACGGATGGGAAATCGACCGAAACTAAATAGACAAGAAGGTTTTTTTTGAAAAAAGAACTCCTTTTAATTAAATCGATTATGGTTTCGAATTGATGTTATTGTTTATGAGTTGAATTGTGAATAGAGCATTTTGATTGGTGCAATTCACTGAAATATTGTTTTCAGTAGGTAAAACCGGGTAGGGAGTTGTTGTTTTTATATTTAATTGATTTAAATTAGGCTTCGTTTTCCCGACGTTTTGTAACTTTCATGGCCACGGGTTATTAAAATACAAAAAGGCAATACATCACTTATATTTATTCAAAGCACTATTTGTATAATTTATTTACCCATCTCATTGTTGTTGGAATGATTCGTAGTGTCTCGGTTTTCAGGGGACTGGAGGACGCGTCCCAATTTGCATCTGATAGGGACGCTAAATGGCCCGATAAATCAATAAATAGCAAAAATAAATTAAATGAAGTAATCACATCAATAATTATTAAGTGCAGAAATTAAAATTAGAAACAACTTTAGCATAACGCAGTGAATTTTATAACTTCGCTATAAAAAGATACGTAATTCTAATACACAAGATGAACGAGAAGGGTGCATGTAGACGTAACAAACGCAGAAAAATCTAACGAAAATATAACTTTAAGAAAAAAATATTTAGTATTTAAACTTATAATAATTAATAGCTATGATTATATTGTAATATCTTAATTTTTATAATCCAGCAAGTTTGACTTTGTTTATTTATTTGTCTCGATCTACAATTGTTTTACCTTCTACACCGATTTAAAACAAATCAGACCTGGCATTTACACATATGCAAACGTATCTTCCACCAGAAACTTTTTCATTTAAATAAGTATGTTATCTTTGAATAAGAAGCCGTTCAAATAGATGTAAATTTTCTATATTTTTTTTACTCCAAACTCTTTATCACTACCATATTGAGAACCTTTCGATACAACAACCATTTGAGAACGAGAAACATCGTACTATCAGACGGTAGATCACGAATCTCCCGCCAAGCGATACTTTTTTTTTCTTTTCCAACAAAAGCAGTGGCATGGCGCCGCGCGTATCGAGCACACGTTATCGGTTCCGAACACAAACATCGGTTGTGCATTAGAACGTAATCGCTTGTGATGCCACCAACACGACTCGATACGGAGCTGTATTGTCTCGCGATTTTGAATTTAGAACCTTTTTCGTATTTATGTGGTCTGTGTTGGTTTTTTTTTTTTTTTTTTTTTTTTTTTTCTTTATTTTAATTTAGGAACTTTGTTTTTTAAAAACATGTCAGTTCCATCGAACCAGAACAATACAAACATTACAGAGGTGTTGGATGTTAGTGGCTGGTTAAAGCCCTCTCAATTAAAAACTTTTCGTTTGTTTAAAAAAACAAAAGAAGTTTCATCCCTTTTCCGTTCAATGATGATAAAAACAATGCAATTAAATTGACAATTTTAATTATTCGCAAATTGATTCATAGTGGATATTGTGTCTTAAAATTGGTGCAGTTTTGTGGTACAAGTGTCTACGCAACTGAACAATATGTGGGATAATTGAAATAGGCACGATCTTGGTTGCATGAAGCTGGGACTTTTACTGTAGTGGTGGCTACCTCGGCAGAACTTACCAAGTAAACTGTCTTGATATATTTACTTGGTGCCAAATGCTCCAAGCAGCATTGGAATGCGATGCACCCGCATTCTAATGTAAACTGAAACAATCTACTACTGAATTATTCAACACTTGACACTGGCAAAAACGACTTCCAAAAGGAAAGTAGATTGCCAAAACAAAAGAAGAAGAAGAAGATAAATTGACAATAGACAGTGATCAGCTGCAACTACACTCGAATAGAGAAAATTTTACATATTAAAATACGCTGTATATGTACCGCAAGCACTCTGAAGTCAGTCATTTCTATTGTACATTGTTAAATTAATCGCATCACTACGTAGTATAAAACAAAATCGCTTCCCGCTGTCTGTCCCTAAAAACTACGGTATGGATTTTGATGCGGTTTTTTTAATAGATAGAGTGATTCAAGAAGAAGGTTTATATGTATAATACATGGTATCAAATTCCACACTACACTGAAGCGAAGCGAGGGCGGGTCGCTAGTTATTGACCGAGCGAGCACGAAGTGCGAGCGAAGCGTCTCTGCTTGAGCTTCGGCAAAAATTCTTTTGTATGTCCGGCTGTCTGTTCCCACCTACAGGTCGCATTTCTCAACCTATTCTCGTGAAATTTTGTGAGCAGGTTCGAATATTATATCGGGTCATTTTGAACTTACCATCCAAATTTTAAGGATGTGTCCAGTCCATGAAACTAAACAACTTTCTCTAAGAAACATGTGTCAAATTTCGCCAGAAAATTTTGGTCATCCCATACTAAATTGATCATGTGATTTTTTTGATTTGTAAGGAAAGTCGATTTTTATTTTACATATTTGACCATTGTGTTCCTTAGAGAAATATGTTCAGTTTCATGGACTGAACACATCCTCAAAATTTGGATGGTGAATACAAATTGACCTTGTATGTATAAATACATGGTGTCAAATTCCACACTACATCGAAGCGAAGCGAGGGTGGGTGGCTAGTTATAAATATAAAAGCGTTTCAAAATTCGGTACAAGCCAAGCTAAGCTAGCCCAACCGAGGATCAAACTTTTTTTTAAGTGTTGTCAAAGTAAGGAGTTAATGCGCTATTCATCGCTCAATTGATCATCCTAATGAATCATTATGTATCATTATCAGTGACGGATTGTTCACCCTTATCAAATCCTGCCTGAGAAGGTGATGCTCTCTATAAACAGTTTTGACTACTGTCAAATTGTGTGATTGGGATGTTGGGACTTTTTAATCGAGCCTTCTTTTGTCTTATTTATGATGATAAAAGGTATAGTTCCTAATAGTACAGTAGCCCGTAGTACATTTAAATTACAAAAAAGGTTACCGTTTGCCGTTGTGATATAGTTATTTATTACGTAATTAAGATACTTTAACCCAAGTTTTACAGATAGCAACCCGCCGTAACCTATATTTGTATATCTCCAAAAATTATATTTTTTATTTTTCGAGGTTTACCACATAGTTTAGCTATTGTCGTGTTCTACGAAAAGTAGCCATACACAGATTTAAGACCCGATGAAAATGGATGGACTTTATCTGGTCTTAAATCTGTGTATAGTCACTTTTCTTAGTCTTACTATTATCAGTGGCAATCAAACAAAGCTGTAGAACTCGACAATAGCTAAATCATGTGGTAAACCTCGAAAAATAAAAAAAATATATTTTTTGGAGATATACAAATATAGGTTACGGCGGGTTGCGATCACTAAAACTTGGGTTAAAGTATCTATAATTTCGTAACAAATAACATATCACAACGGCAAACGGTAATCTTTTTCGCAATTAAAATGGACTACGGGCTACTGTACTATACCAAGTATCTATCATATTCTATGTATGAAATTGACGTTTTATCACAGAATTAGTATAGTACGTTTTGTATGGGGAATTTTTAACAAATTGCATTTTCCATACTTGCATTTTTTTTTAATTTATTGCACTACCGGGAACGCTATTGTAACAAAACTGTTATGTACACTTTTTTTAATAATAAGCTAACTTAGACAACATAACTTAAGCGAAAAAAATATGTTTAGGCTAAGTTACAAAGGCTAAAATGGTCTTTTTTGCTAACAAAGAAAAGAGTCACTTTCAAGGTACAGAAATGCTAAGAAAACTAAATAAATTAGACTTTTCAACACACTTGCTCGTAAAGTGAGCCCTAACACATCGCTTTTAGGGCCATAAACCGAGCTATAACAAACGCGTGCAATAATATATAAAACACTAGGTTGTTATAGAATTATCCCTACAAAGTTAAATTAGTACCTTACTGCAAGTTCTATGCGAGTAAACAGAGCATTCCCAATTTAACTGGGTTATACAGTTATTTTTTTTAGTAACAACAAAGGGGTTATATGCCGCTGAAAGTTCATATTCATTTTTGAAATAAATAAATGTGTAAGTCTTTAATTAAGTCAAACAAATATTTATTATTATAAAATTATTCATAATTCATAATATTTTGTTATAAAATATTAAAATATTTGCATTTTATCACTTAAAATTATAGTTTTGAAGTAGACTGTATGCAACATATTCTTGCATTGGGCGTGTGAAAAAAACAAAAAAAAAAACATACGCGTCTTTTCACATAATTGTCATATTTTGTTTTTGTTGTATTTGTTGCTGTGTGGTAAATTACTTTGTATTTTCCTCGCAAATGTGTTGAAAAACGTCGTATGAAACTCGTGAGCTTTTACTCATTGCACACTCGGCTGAGTTACGCCCTCGCCTGCGGCTCGGGCTGCAACCCACAGCCTTGTGTGCAATGACCAACATAAGCTAACTTGTCTCATAATGTACTATTAATTATGCTGATAGTTGACGACTAATGGTCATTATTTGATGTAATATCCAGAAACTGACAAATATTTTAAATCACAGAAGTTAAGAGGTTCTCTTTGTGTAAGAAAAAAACACCGATTTCATAGGTAAGGATACAATATTAATGCTATATTAAAATAAATATATAAAAAGCCGTATTTATTAATTCGTCATCTACCTAAGACAATAGAATCGACTTCACACTATGGTCGTTCTAATTGATATTAATATGCATGCTTGACTTGGCATATAAAAGCTAAACATGCCATGCTTAAGCAACGAAAACTTTAATTTATTATAACACCAATAACATTTAATGTGTTGTTCGAATCCACTATAAAGATTAATAATAATTTATTTTACAAGTATTTATCATTTTCGAATAATACCTATGTATTTTGAAATTTTAGATTATAGGCATTTACAATGCTATTTTTAGGGTTCCGTACCCAAAGGGTAAAAACGGGACCCTATTACTAAGCCTCCGCTGTCCGTCTGTCTGTCTGTCTGTCTGTCACCAGGCTGTATCTTATGAACCGTGATAGCTAAACAGCTGAAATTTTCACAGATGATGTATTTCTGTTGCCGCTACAACAACAAATACTAAAAACAGACTATAATTAATATTTAAGGGGGGCTCCCATACAACAAACGTGTTTTTTTGCCGTTTTTTGCTCGATATTAATAACGACAACAGGTAGACAGTTGAAATTTTCACAAATGATGTATTTCTGATGCCGCTATAATAATAAATACTAAAATCAGAATAAAATAAATATTTGAGGGGGGCTCCCATACAACAAACGTGATTTTTTTGCCGTTTTTTGGTACGGAACCCTTCATGCGCGAGTCCAACTCGCACTTGGCCGCTTTTTATATTAAGCTAATAAATTTGATAGAAAAAATACTAGAAAAAATTGACTCACCCGTAGCAGCTCAGACGGGTCTCGAACCCGCACCCTAGGGGATTCTGGCCCAATGCGACCAATTATGCCCTATTTTTAACCGACTTCAAAAAAAGGAGGAGGTTCTCAAGTCGTCGGTATTTTTTAACCGACTTCAAAAAAAGGAGGAGGTTCTCAAGTCGTCGGTATTTTTTTTTTATATTTTTTTTTATGTATGTTTTACCATAACTTCGTCAGTTGTTAACCGATTTATACAATTCTTTTTTTATCTTAAAGAACATAGTTTGTGTGTGGTCCCATAAAAAAATTACAGAGATCTGGCTGGTAGTTTTTTCATAATCCTGAAAAATGTCAATTATTTAGCTTGCCATCACACGTGTTTTTACGAATTTTCGAACATAACATCTTTGTTTATGTACCGATTTAGATGATTATTTTTTTGTTTGAAAGGGTATACTTCAAGAGTGGTCACATTTCAATTTCATCGGTATTGGACTTTGAACTTCGAAGATACACAAGGGAACTCCTCAAATTCAAATAGTATATGTAAAGTAATTTGGATTTTGGTAGGTTTATGACAATCCAAAACAAACCAAACCATGGTCTGCAATGCAAGGTTCTGGACTAGACTTGGACTACGAAGACACAATGGAACTCCTCAAAAACAAACAGCGTAAATTGGGAATTTGAGTTGTGGGCATTTTACCATTGAAAATATTTTATAAAGTTAAAAAATATTAACATGCTTACATACCTGCCACTAAAAAGTTGAAAATAAAAAACTTTTTTAACAAAAAAGAAAAACCTCCTTCAAAAAACCTGAAACAAAAACAGCTTCAAAATTAAATACCTCTAAAAAAGCGAGAAATAATATTCAAATCATTAGTTACGCATAACATTATTAATAAAACACGTCTAATGAAGTCGGGTGGGGCTTTCAGAAATATAAAAAAAAAATTACTTGTCTTCCAGCCCCACCCGACTTCAATAGACGTGTTTTATTAATAATGTTATGCGTAACTAATGATTTGAATATTATTTCTCGCTTTTTTAGAGGTATTTAATTTTGAAGCTGTTTTTGTTTCAGGTTTTTTGAAGGAGGTTTTTCTTTTTTGTTAAAAAAGTTTTTTATATTATAGGCGACTCGGTAGCATAACTGGTCAGTGCATTGGGCCAGAATCCCAAGGGTGCGGGTTCGAGTCCCGTCTGAGCTGCTACGGGTGAGTCAATTTTTTCTAGTATTTTTTCTATCAAATTTATTAGCTTAATACCTATATATTTTATGACACTGGCAAAATATTTTATCTGGCAGTGTCAAAATAATAATAAAAATGTTGGAAAAACCTCTCAAACTAAACCATTGAACATCGATACCTAATAGATTTTCAAATTATTCAGTGTCGGTCAGTTCTCCGCAGAAACTCGCGCAAGAAACATGTCATCTTTAATCGTGGACTGAAATAATTGGGTCCGAAAGATTGCTATAAATATTGAGGCATGGATATAGTATCCACTAATATAATAATATAATTTGGCTTGAAATCAAAGCGCAGATACCACTGCACGAGGCTATAAACAGTGTGTAAGTGATAGTTAATCACTACTCCATCTCGAAACAATAGGCCATAATTCCTGATCTACAACCATTCAACACTACACTCTCTTTAAGTGCGCTGTACACATTGGCCCAACGCGTTGGCCGAGCGCGTTGGGCCAACGTGTAAAGACCTACTTGGCGGTATGTTGGGAGTTGGCGCCAACGTGTAAACAGTGACATGCCCTGGCCGCGCGCGTTGGCCCAACGCGCGCGGCCAGGCGTTGGCCCAATGTGTACTTCGGGCTTTATGCAAACAGATAAGGATGCGACATCGTTATTAATGATGTATCGATAAGCTCGATTGATGGTTGCATAATATCGATTAAGTTTAAACTCGTTTGAAGGATTTTTTTTGCTTAAAGTTTTTAAGAGTAGAGCTTATTTATATACTCTGACAACTGTATTTGGCTGAATGTATTAGTAAATTTTTTTCGTACATATCATAGTGGATAACATACATCGAAAATATAATTTAGAACATTTTTAAATCATCGTTGGTGTTAGAGCTTATTTCAAGTCCGCCTGGCTAGCTACCACCATCTTACTTTATTTTTTATTTATTAAGGAAACATTTAAAAATTGTTGTGTTCCGGCAGTTAGAGGTAAGATAGCTAGTTTTTCAGTGCTGAGGATTCCGGGTGTAGTGCGCTTAAACTTTCGGGCTTTTTGTCACTTAGCATCAAGTGAGGGGAAGGTCAAGCATTATCCCATTGTGGATAAAAAAAACCGGCCAAGTGCGAGTCAGACTCGCGCACGAAGGGTTCCGTACCAGAAAAAATATCACGTTTGTTGTATGGGAGCCCCCCTTAAATATTAATTTTATTACACTTTTAGTATTTGTTGTTATAGCGGCAACAGAAATACATCATCTGTGAAAATTTCAACTGTCTAGCTGTCACGGTTCATGAGATACAGCCTGGTGACAGACAGACAGACAGCGGAGTCTTAGTAATAGGGTTCCGTTTTTACCCTTTGGGTACGGAACCCTAAAAACTAACTATTTGACTTATTTGATGCTTTAGTTAACTTTGAAAGATTAATAATGGAAAATGTAATACTAGATTGTACACAACAAAAGAAAAAGTTAATATCAAATTAACCAACGATATCCTCATTTGTTTAACCCCTAAACAAACACTATATAGCTTTCTACGTAACACGTAAATGATCAATTTGGCCCATTTAGCCAGAATCGTAACAAAGGCTCTATTTATACGTATACAAAGCGAGCGGTAACATGGGGTAGCTGGGGAGATAAATATTGTATGGACAACACAACTCGGCAGTTTGATCCATCAAATATTAACCGCAGTGGAAAGACGAGAGAATTTTTACACGCACAGTTGCTTGGTACGATGTCTATTTTTGTTACTTTCTGTGGCAGTTTTTTGCTTATTTTATGTGTCGCCTTAAGCTGTAGTGGTTTTAGAGGTGTTGATAAAACAGGGTTTTATGTAGTTGGCTGAGATTTTTCGTTTGATTAGTGTACTCAGGCTTATGTGCGATAAAGATACCTATTATTCTTTTAATTTATTGTCTCTAAAGTTTCAAGTATACATAAGTTTGATATCAGTAAAAAGGTCAATTTTATGTAGGTTTAAAATAACCTGATAATACTTATTTACACATTCAACAATCGAATAAGATAACGCTTCCAGTTTTTCCTCCGTGGCAGCTTATGAAATGCTCTAATTTATTGATAACATAATTATTAACACTACAATACTATTATTATACAACATATTACAAAAAACCCCTAAAGTTGAATTCGGTAGATATCAGGCACCATCAAACTGAACAACTTTTACTATGGGACCAACTCAGAAATCGCAAAAAAAAATTGCTGTTTTTGTAAAATGTAAAATATAAAATGTAATGTAAATAAAAAGGAGTAGGTACAGTATTCAACTAAAAATACAAATGAGAGAAATCTGGTTCTAAATCGAAGCAATCGTAAACCAATTTTCCCGTACTATTTACACATTCTAAAGGTCGATAGCTGTTTCGGTAAAACCATTCGATTTGGCTCCGACAATCGACAAATCGAATTGGACTCGATGCACGATCTAACACGTAATGTACCCACCGATACGAACATGGCGGCGGGATCTTTATTTATTCATAGGCCCTGCTTTATTTTCTTCTTGTAATTCTTTTCCCTTGTTTAAGTGAATATTAAAACTGCTGGAATTAGGGGTGCGTTCGTCGGTATCGAGAAATCGACTCTTTCTCGTCTCTAAAAGGTTGATATTTGAGGGATAAGGATGTTCAATTTAATTTGATAGCGCTCATTGTGGGCGGACGACAATGGATCGTGAGTCGTTTACTTGAAGGTTGATTTTAGGTTGTTTTATTTCTTGTGAAGCGTCACATAAGATGTGTTTGGATAATTGTTGCTTGTAGGTTGTCTCTTCGAGAATTAGGAATCAAATCCGTTAGCTGATTGATACTAGGGGCGAAGGAATTCTCTTGAGCAAGGGAGGTGTTTTGTCCTCGTTAATTTTTATGGCGCTTCCCTCTTGTCGTTGAATGGAGGTATTGCTCACCCTCTTTGCTAAAACGTTGATACATTTAGCTCTATTAAATATTAAAGGAAAACATTTATTCGAAAAATTATAGCAGTATGAAGATTTCTTATTCTTAATCAATCTACAGATGTTTGTATATGCATGCTATGTACATACAATCCGTTATACTCAATTTAAAGTATATTATACAAACCAAATACATTCAGTTCATAAGATGACTAAATGTATACCGTATCATTAATATCTTAGTCTTTTAAGTCTACCTACCTTGAAAGTATCTAGTTGGTCTTCTTAAGAATAAGTATTAGTTATAAAAATTCTTAGGTAAATTCAACATTGGCTATTATTTTTATATCATTAATTACGAGAAAATAAAGAAGGATTCCCATTTCTGGCCTTTGAAAATGTTAATTTTATCAATAATTTTCATGAAGAAAATTAAGAAAGAAAGAAATAAAAAAGAAGTATAATAGCTCATGAAATTGCATTTTCATAGTTATTTATAAATTGTTAACCAAAATAAAAATCGGTAATGTAGAAATAGAGAAAATTTATAATTAAATTACGATTAGCAATGATTATAGAACATAATAGGTATAGATTTTTTTGATTACCAAATTAAAATTCAGTAAATACTAGTGTTGTGTTCTACGATCATACAACTATTAGTCGGGGGATTTTTGTAAAAATCATTTAACTCTTTTTCAATTAGGAATAACTATTTTAACCGTCGTGAGTTTTTTTTCAAAATCTTTAATTTTGCTTTTTATTTTAAACTTTTTAAAGAATTCATACGTTATCTACTCTAAAAACCGCATAATCGGTCAAACCGTTCTGGAGATAAATGGGTACATGATAACTGCAGCGCTCTTTAGCGCCTAAAACCATAACATCTATCTAAGAACCATCTCTGACAACCTACAAACCCATTTCAGAAAACCGCACCTGAATCGGTCAAACCGTTCTGGAGATAAATGGGAAAATTTTTACTGCAGCACCCCCTACTAGCTAAACACCATAACTATCCTACAACCAGAAAACTGCATCTAAATCGGTCACATCGTTCTAGAGAGAAATGGCAACATGCGTTTGCGGACAAACAAACAAACAACCTCTCAGCTCAAAAAACGCATAATGCTTTTTCAGTTCCGTCGCGGATTAAAAAGATAGTTGACAGGTCAACGTTTGTATGGGAAGTGGTCATTGTTCTTTACATTTTATTTTTCATTCATTCTAATAGGTAGGTATCAAAGAGCATTTTCATTTTTATTACCCTCCGTCCAATTTTCATTTCAAGTCTTTGAAAATTCTCAGGAATTTAGTCACTTCTTTAATAATTCATTGTGTTTTTATGAGACTGAGGTCTTCACGCTTTCTTAGATTTATTTCACTGTTTTCCGTTAAATTTTTAATGGTATTGTTCATTTTATAATCTGAAGAAGTTTTTTTGATTCTTAATTTTACTAAAACATTATGAAACCGCTTTGGGGGTTTTTGTTTGGCAGCTTTAAATTACGGTGTTACATTAAATTATATCTAACTACAATCATTAACACAGTTCAAACCTCTTAGAGAAGAAATATCAGAAAATAATTTTGTCCTTTCTGCCAAGCTTTAAAACAGAAAATAAAGATGACGTCAAAATTCACATTTTGATGACTAAAACTCATCGAGCGAAAATGTTAATGATGGATATTTTCATAGTCTTTAGTCTAACATGCAAAGCGAAGATAAAAGATGGTTTCTTAAGAGCCATAACTTCATCAGGAAGAAATAAACGCCATCGTCTCCACAATTAACAAAAGCCACATTGCCAGTAACAAAGTAATTATTAATACTCCGTAGAGATTATAAAATTTCGCATCCCCTAACCGGTGTCAGGACTCCAGGTTAAATTTAATTCCATCCCACAGGCTCATTCCGCGCAAAGCGGTTGATTCCAACAAATTTATGTTTCGTAATTAAGAACTGCTTTATTAATTACTTCGTTCAGCCAACCTTTTTCGGCTTTTTTAATCATATGACAATAGGGTCGCTTTTCGAAGGTGTTGCCTGTTAATTTACCTACCTAATTGTTATTTTGATCACTTCTCTCATTGTATTCACCGTTACCATACCCACCCAGAGGTCAGATCTTCTATTCCCAGATGAGTAGATACACAGTATACTGTAACCGTACGCTTGTTCTAAATCTGGAGAACAGGGTTTCAACTATGTCTATGTATAGATGCATATTGCAACTGGGAAATTGTTTAAAGTGACTTCTGATTGAAGATATCCTAATTATAATAGTGATCACCCATCTGATAGAACGATCTTTACAAAAGTCACTTAGGGGGCCATCCATAAATTACGTCACACGTCAAGGGGGAGGGAGGGGGTCGACAAAGTGTGACATTGTGTGACAAGGGGGTGGGAGGGGTCCTAAATTATGTGACGTCACATTTCAAAATCATTTTAAATGAAATAAAACTAATTTCTGAACTGCATTTGATTGAATCAGGCGTCACTTGGCGGAAGTCCCAAACAAAAAAAAAATCTGAACTTCATTTTAATTCAATAATTATTTTTAGATTTAAAATATGTGACGTCACACTAGGGAAGGGGGAGTCCCACAAATGTGACCAGCTGTGACAAGGACGGGGGAGGGGGTCAAAAATCATGAAATTTGTGTGACGTAATTTATGGATGGCCCCTTAGCATGAGCGACAGCTAATTATGTCTAATCCTTACTTAAGGTACCCTGAGCGAAAGTGGCGCCGCGGTGAATTTTATTTAATATTATTATTCTAATACACAATTTTAATAATGTTTATCGTGGAGATTTTAGGGCCTACAGTCTAGTATTTTTAGACTGTATCGTTACATTCCCTAGTAGTCACTGCTAGAAGTAGATAGAAAAACTGCTAAAAGTGGCCGTTTTTGACACATTTGCTATCTACTTCTTCGAATGACTACGAGGGAATGTAGTGATATCTTCTAAAAATACTAGACCATGGGCCCTAAAATCTCCACGGTAAACATTATTAAAATCTTTTTCTATTAATAACTTATTAAATAAAAACCTCTGAGTGCGCCACTTTCGGTCATACAACCACCTTAATATTATTAGTCACAGAGCTGCTTAACTAATTGAACTATTTGAAATGCCTACGATCCACTTTTATTATTTTTGTATTCGTAATTATTGCCAAGCAACAATTTCTGTCAATTTAATGTATGTACTTAACGAATTCAATTAATTTAATCTCACAAGAATATCAAATGTTCTGGTATTTGTAACGATATCTGTAACATCCATTTTGTAATGATGATATAAATTTGTTATAGCTATGGAAACCTATAATGGCTTATTTCAAACTTATATGTAATCACTCAATCTGTACCTATTATAGCTGTTGGTTTTCTGAATAAATCATAAATCCTTACTATAATATTATAAATGCGAAAGTCCGTTTGTTTGTTTGTTTGTTTGTTACGCCTTCACGTCCTAACTACTGAACCGATCATCATGAAATTTTGCATACACGTTGTCAGGTGTATGGAAAAGAACATAGGTATCTTTCATCCCGAAAAAAAGTATTGTTCCCGAGGGATAGTAAAAAAACCTTTCCACGCAGACGAAGTCGCGGGCGGCCGCTAGTCAAATCATAAATTAGGTATAAATGGCAAAGTCCGTTTGTTTGTTTGTTTGTTACGCCTTCACGTCTTTACTACTGAACCGATCATGAAATTTTACATACACGTTTCCAGGGGTACAGAAAGGGACACAGGGTAAAGTCCGTTCGCTTAGATAGTGTCGCCTTTTATCGCACCACCTTTGCACGAGCCGCTTCTTGTCAAAGTATGCCACCACATAAACAAAGGATACCGCGTGCGGCGCACACCCGCAAGTGAATTTGGATTTTGACAGTTTACATAGAAGTGCCGCAGGTAAAGTTGTGTGTGTTACCGATATTCCTGTCTCTGAACACAAGTGCTTGCACCGACACTATCTAAGCAAACGGACTTTCATCCGAAAAAAGTACTGTTCCCGAGGGATATAAATAAAAACTTTCCACGCAAATGAAGTAGCGGGCGGCCGCTAGTATATATATAATTCAGCCTTAGATAAAAAAAGTAAGTATCTGATAAATGCTAAGTTACGAATTGTGGAAAGAAAAGAGCATTTAACGCAAATAATACATCTACAGGATTAATTGCATATCTTAAAGCTTGTCAGAAGCGCAAAATGGCGTACGCAAGAGGTGGTAGGTAAGTATAATTAATAACAAATTACCCAACGTTCTCACCGCTAGATGGCCCTCTCCCCGCCAGCATTAACGACTTATAAAATAATCAAGTAGAAATTACTAATTGCCCACCCCAGCGTTTGGCTTATTTAAGGAAAGTTTAATTGTGCTTCACTTTATCTAATTAGAAAGACGAGGCTTAACTCCGCTGGCGGCGAATTGAACAGTGCTGTGCGTTTTATCGATAAAATATATCACTTTTCAAGATTAATCCACTTTATCGACACTTTAAGGGACATGTGTTAGCAGTAAGTTATAATTAGTTGACGCTACAGCAGTATCCACTTGTTGAAATGGGTAATGAAGCGAACGTCGAAGATAATTTATTTTGTCTTATTTTTAAACAAAACAAGAATAAACTATTTTAATAATAAAGATTTAATTTAATATTTTGAATTATCAATATTCTTCTACGTCTTGCAAACTAATATTGTTTAGAATTTTTAAATGTTAGGCATTCACAATGCTATTTTCATATTAAGATAATTATTTTAATAAAAATTTCTACTATTAAAATTATTAGCTTTATATTGTTTAGTTATTGAATTTTTAGATTTTAGGCATTCACAATGCTATTTTTATAAATGTATTATATAATGCTATTTTTAAAATCGACTCACCCATCGCAGCTCAGACGGCATCCCGTTTGAGCCGGTACGGGTGAGTCAATTTTTTCTAGTATTTTTTCTGTTAAATTATTTATCTTAATATTGTTTAGTTTTAGAAAGTAGAAAAAATTAATCTAATTTCTTTTTCAAATTACATGTTTCGTGACTTGATTCCCCAAAATCGATAATTAGTCGGAATTCATCGACAATTTTAGCAACGTCTTCCCACCACTAAACCTTACCTCGTACATTACTGTTCTAATAAAGTTCTTGCTACGATAATAGACTTAGCGCTTTGTTCAATCATTCATTACCGTTCGTAGTCCACTTTAATTTGATCTCCCACAACTCGTTATAACGAGACCCCCCTTACTAATTCTCCGTACATTTCGAGGGGGGGTGGGTCCAACTTAATTTGTTAAACCAATGGAGGTTCGACTCAGGGAGGCTATATATCAGTCCGAACTTTGAATTCAACGAATGAATTAACTCTAGCTAGGTATATTCACAATGTCTGTTCTAATTAATTTTAACGCCAAACTTTTCAGCGTTTGTATGAGTAAAGTTTTGCTGAATATTCATTAGTTTATAATGAAGACGGACTTAAAGGTGCTTAAAGTACTTTGGCGTTTTGGGCTAGTCTACCAAGTTTGAGAAACTTTACATATAAATAGGTAACGCTAAAATAAAGTGAAACGCTTAAAAAAAATAGCTTTATAAAACCCACATAAATAAATCAATAAAAAAAACTTAAAAAAAGTAAGCGTAAGTACCTACCTACTACATAAACTTTTAACCACAAATAGCATAAAAAAATAGCAATAAAAAAACCGGCCAAGTGTGAGTCAGACTCGCACACGAAGAGTTCCGTACCAAAAAACGAAAAAAAATAACGTTTGTTGTATGGCAGCCCCCATTAAATATTTATTTTATTCTGGTTTTAGTATCTGTTGTTATAGGGGCAACAGAAATCATCATCTGTAAAAATTTCAACTGTCTAGCTATCCCGGTTCATGAGATACAGCCTGGTGATAGACAGACAGACGGACAGCAGAGTCTTAGTAATAGGGTCCCGTTTTTTGAGTTCCGTACCCAAAAGGTAAAAACGGGACCCTATTACTAAGACTCCGCTGTCCGTCTGTCTGTCTGTCTGTTTGTCTGTCTGTCACCAGGCTGTATCTCATGAACCGTGATAGTAAGACAATTGAAATTTTCACAGATGATGTATTTCTGTTGCCGCTATAACAAAAAATACTAAAAACAGAATAAAATAAATATTCAAGGGGGGCTCCCATACAACGAACGTGATTTTTTTGCCATTTTTTGCTCGATATTAATAACGACAACAGATAGACAGTTGAAATTTTCACAGATGATGTATTTCTGTAGCCGCTATAACAAAAAATACTAAAAACAGAATAAAATAAATATTTAAGGGAGGCTCCCATACAAAAAACGTGTTTTTTTCCCTTTTTTCGAGTCCGACTCGCCCTTGGCCGGTTTTTTACCCTTTGGGTACGGAACTCTAAAAAGAATTAAAAAAAATAGCAATAAAAAAGCGCCAAGTAAAGAATTCATTTCAGATAACGATTTACAATAATTGAGACAGTTTAAGTGACTTCGATACATACGCGATAATCGTAAGCTCTTAAAAGTTTTATCTTTAAGGGCCTCTTAAAATAAAATGGATCTTAAGCCTACGTAATTAAAGCTGGTTTTGTTTTTGCAAATGCAAATTAATGTTAAACAGACCACTCGGAGAGAGCATCGTCTTAATTAGTGTGACATAAGAAGTTCAGCTTAAAGTATTTTCGCAATTTATGTCTTAAAACTTCTTACGACTTTTACAGTTCATCGGAATAAATTAAAATGGTCAAATCATCAAGTCTGTTTTGGAAGCTGATATTTATTTATTTTTGTCAAAACGGGCGATCATTTAAGCGTCGTTATTTGTGTTAATATTACTCGTTTTGCTAAAACGAACGAATGTAATGCATGTAATTTGTAGTGACTGTCTGACTTGTAGGTATATAAAAAAACTACTTTTAAAGATATTATTGACCTTCATTTATTTATTATATTTTTATATTAATATAAGTAAATAAAAAAAACTAGAGAAAATCAACTTAGCCGTAGCATCTCAGACGGGACCGGAACCTGATTTTGAGGGCATTTTCTCAAACCGATGAAATAACACTGGTTTGCATCAGCGAATTAGTAAAAGTACTAGAGATATAACAAAAGCATTGTTATATTTATTTTACTTTTATTTCTAGGGAAGTACACCAAACAATAATAAATAATGGGTAAAGTCCGTTCGCTCAGATAGTGTCGCCCTTTTATCTCGCCGCCCTTGCACGTGCCGCTTCTTGTCAAAGGATGCCGCCGCATAAACAAAGGATACAGCATGCGGCGTACACTCGCAAGTCAATTTGGATTTTGGCAGTTTACATAGAAGTGCCGTAGTGAAGGTTGTGTTTGTTACCGGTATTCCTGTCTCTGAACACAAGTGCTTGCGGGTGTGTACCGACACTATCTAAGCGATCGGACCGTACTGCAGTAGATATAGCCAATTAAAGGCTCTCATAAATAATAATTACCAAAATTACACACGTTAAGAACACTACTATCGCTTAATACATCCCTATTAATAGAGTTATACAAAAAAGATCCTATCGTAAAATTAATAAAAATTGAAAAAGTGCCTACTGATCGTTTTTCTCACACAGTTCATTGAATTTATCACAAGCACGCAACATAAACGCATTCTGTCTGTAATTTTAGTATTGAATGATAGCAACTGCTGATTCTAAAACTAATAATAAAATTTGAACTACAACTAATAAAATAATAAAATAATTTAATATATTTGGTCCAGTTCAACTAAGTAAAGTTATTAATAAATGACCTGCAATTATATTAGCTGTTAAACGGACAACTAAACTACCAGGTCGAATAATATTTCTAATTGTTTCAATTAGTACTATAAATGGTATTAAAATTGTTGGAGTTTCTTTGGCAATGCAAAATGTGAATTGTGAAATGCAAAAAAACTAAATATCAAAAAAATTTTTTCACATTTTTTGATGAACATTCACAAAACATTAATGCATGGCGAATAACTTTTAATTTTAATACAGACTTACGTATTGACTTATTGTTAAGTATACATACTTACATACTTTGTGATTCGCATGTAGGCCTACATTTGCATCTGCGCCTACGTTTTAAATTAAGAAAATAAGGAAACTAATATTAAATGAGTACCACTTAAGTTTTGATATAGCACCTACTTGATAGAACATTTTCATTAAACTTCGGTTCAAACAGCCTCCCACTTTAGCTTTATATCTCAAGTAAGGAGACGCTTACCTAAAGTGTGTTCACCCCTTTTAAGTAAAGGCCACAGAGTTAAGTTGTTTATACCTTCACATTATACCTTCCATCACCATCGAGTTAAAGTTAGCCAAAGTGGCATTTTAACTTAAAGTATAATTTTCATGTTACAGTCATTACATTTGGCAGACTTTTATTAGTTGGCGAAATGGTTAATTTTCTAGATCATAATACAAATTAACTTTAAAATACTAATAAGTGCTAGTGCATCCTACAGTTAAAATAGACAAAAAAAAGTTTCAGCCCAAAACAGTCAAGTACTAGTTTACTACGGTATTTGGTAAACTAATGGGCAACTGAGCTCCTTAATCAGTTTAAAATTATATAAAAGTGTATTTATAGTTTCATGTTTGATTAAAAAAAATATTTGAGATTACCGATGAGATAAATTTTTAAAGAGTGAGCCCAGAAAACAAGAAACTAATTATAATTTCACGGTGGTTACTGAAAGTTCTGCAAAACATCAGGGGCCCAATCGCGCTAATTCTGAACGATAAAACCAAAACCATTACGTATCAATTAGGTTATATTTACCTAAAGTCTTTGGTTTAGCTTTAGAATTATCATTTAAATTGTCCAAGATTGACATCCTTGCCTCCCTAGGCATAGCATTCAACGAATTTAACAAAACTTAAGCGAGATATTTCAAAAACTAAAGCGAGATATTTTTCTGTAAACGAAACTGAAACGGTAACGAATCAGCTTTGGTTTTATCGTTGAAAATTAGCGCGATTGGGCCCAGGTTTTATAACATTTGGCACTTCTAGTTACCATTATTCCGGATATTCAAAATAATTTTCGAGACCGCAACTCGTTGCCCAACTGATCCGACTTCGGGTTGTGGTCACAGTTTGCGGTAATCTTTATCATTGGGACATTATTCAAGGCAAAACTGCAATGACAAAGAGAATAAAGAATTTATGCAAACAGTATTGAATCTGATACTTAACTAAAAAGCCTTTTGTATTTTTAGATCAGTTTCCTCTAGCGTGTAACGTTCTAGGTAGATATTTGTTAACCCTTAGAAAAAGGACTCTCTTTAATAGGTATTTCCTGAAACTGATATTCTATCTCTTTCTCAAAAACATTAGGAGAGTCGTTCTAAAAGAAAGAAGAAAGAAGTTTAATCGCTTCTAGCTAGAAGAGGTTCGCCCACCCATGTAAGATGCAGGGGTCCGGATTCGATTCCCAAGGGGGGTACAATATGTACTCTGTTTGGTTGTTGGTAAGGCTTATTTCAAGTCCGCCTGGCTAGCTACCACCATCATACCTAAGTCTGACGCCATAACAACAATTTAAAAATTGATGTGTTCCGGCAGTTAGAGGTAAGATAGTCAGTTTCTTAGGAAGCAGGATTCCGGGTGTAGGTAGTGCGCTTCCACCATCTGACTTATCGTCACTTTACATCAGATGAGGAGAAGGCCAAGCACTATTCCGTTGTACATTAAAAAATATATATTGATAGATAAAATTGCACTACAATGATAACAAAATAAATTTTAACTATTTTTAAGTAGGTATTGTTAATTAGAACTGACTGAAATAGTGTAAATAAACGTTGCTATAATTATGTCATCAGTGTGAACGTCCACGACAGATCGAATCCGTGGACTAGTTGTGAGTAAAATCTGGCATCTGCGCATAAATTATGCAACCGCAAGGCGTTATGTTAAGAGCCAGGTCTGACGTCGAGCCAAGTATCGGGTTTATTGCTCCAGACGACGCAGTTGACTTTAAAGATCAACTTGGTACTTGGTGTTATGCCTTAACCAAATCGATGGTAAACACCTTTTGTAAGCTACTTGAAATGTTTGGATTCAATTGTGTTCACACTACTGACTTTTTGTAGGGCTGATTATTGGATCTGTACTACACATAATAATTCCAATATACCAAATTATTGATGGAAAGTGGGTCCTAAAAATGAACAGAAAAGTCTTCGCAGAGGTGACTCCAATCCGATAAAATCAGTCCTAAAAATAATGATTAAGTACGAATACGCTTACGGATTATTTTATCTTTGAATCTTGTACAACAAGGGTGTTACAAAACAACCCGAGATGCCGAATATAGAAGATAGGGACCATAAAACTAAACAACTTTTATAGGACCAACTTCAAAACGCGAAAAAAACCAGCTGTTTATACAGGGTGTTTGGTAATAGCAATAGCCTTATAAAGCCGAATATGGTGGATAGGGACCATCAAATTGAACAACTTTTACTATGGGACCAACTCTGAAATCGCTAAAAATAATTCAGCTGTTTCATACAAAAATTAATTACGAAAATATCAAAATGTATGAAACAGCTGATTTTTTTTCGCGATTTCAGAGTTGGTCCTATAGTAAAAGTTGTTCAATTTGATGGTCCCTATCCACCATATTTGGCTTTATAAGGCTTTTACCAAACACCCTGTATAATATTAATACATTTTGATGATTTCGTTATTAATTTTTGGATGAAAAGCTTTTTTTTTCGCGTATTCAGAGTTGGTCCCATAGTAAAAGTTGTTCAATATAATGGTCCCTATCTATCTACCATATTTGTCATTGCGCGTTGTTTATAACACCCTATATAATAATATACAGTTTGCACATTTGTAGATAATATTTTCTACTTAACATCTAAGCTTATCCACCAGTGATGACAAGAACATTTAACAAGTATAATAATTTTGAAATAAATATCTAAGTGAGTACCTAATCGTATTCAACATATCGATTCATTTACCTGTCGTCGCATATTTAAACTCTATTCAGCTAATTGATAAATCAGATAAGACCCCTCTATCTGGCACATTTCTAAACCTCATGTATTATTTAAACCTTTCAGTAGGTTCCACTTAAACTCGTGGTTGGTTGACAAACGGTAATTGTTTTAATGTACGGTTTACTGCCATCGTATCTAGCAAAAAGGATAAGGGCACTCACTATTTGACTATAAAGTGTAACACATGTCTTTTTTACATTGACCGCTGTTGCGTTTCAATTTGTAAGCTGATCTAAATTGTAGATTATATTCACCTCTCAAACTTACGGATACTAGCGCGGGTTTTTTTTATAGTTAGTATTTGGTTTGATTTTTGATTTTCCCAAAGTTTCGTCGCCGTCTTTCGTGACCACGGCAGCTGCAAAGGTGGTAAAAAGTCGGGAAAATCAAAAATCAAATCAAATACCAACTAATTATCAAAGTACTTTCAATAAAACCGTGCTGGTATTCGTTAAAAAAGTATTTTATTTCTTGTAGATTATTGCTAAAATAGGTTATTTTCGATAAAAATATATTGGACATGAATTTAAATTAAAAAAAATTATATATTAGAAAAAACTTACGAATTAAAAAAGTAAATGTTTTAAATTAATGTACTACGTTGGTAATTCTGTCTGTAACATAGGATAATTTTGATATGTTCACCCTACTTAAATATTGTAGACGTAAATCGTTCTCTGTTCCATATTCAGGGACAGTATTATCACGTTGTCATGTTACGACAAACATATTTATAGTTGCATGATGCTGTTCATGTCATATTCCTATATTACAATGCAATTAACGATGCCAACTCATTATCATCGAATATTCATACAGTTTCAAGGTCTAATCCATTATTTGAAAACCTATTAGCCATTTGTAAGCAGACAAGTCATTTTGATACACTTACATGAGTTTAAACGAGGTTTCATGATATTGAGTATGCATAAGTGCATCCAGATATGCACTGATAAAAACAAGTTTCATTATGTCATCAGTGGTTGAATATTTAATAACTTCTGGCTGTTTAGATTGTATATATTTGTTATAGTGGTAGGTAACAAACTTCACAAACGATCTAAAATAAGTATATAGTGCGTTTTAAAGTGTCATAATTGAATACCCACCTTTTCCATTTGCAATGTTCGTAGTCTCCTTTAGATGTCAATTACTGTGACTTCGTCTATTGGACCAGCGTCTCTAGCATGACCACCGAAACACGAATTATATCGCATGTCGCAGGGTTTTTTTTAACGTTTGTCTGTCAAAATCCATTGTCTTTTGACAGTTAAAAGTAATAAAGTATATCATCATATCCATGCGTCACTTTAAATGCTTAGGTCATTTTCCAAATTTTTGACGACTCTGTATGAAATATACAGGAAGAAAAAAGCAACCCTTGACGAGTTTCTTGCCGGTTCTTCTCGTTACTTTGTTTTGTTTATATTGTATGTCTATATAATTTTTACTACGTTAATTTACTAATTGTCTTTCTTACAGACGGCAGACAGCAGAGGAGCGTGAAGCAGAGCGACAAGCGGCAAACCGTCTAATGCTCTCCCTTCAAGCTGAAGCGCTAAGCAAAGGCTATATCCCAGAACCACCACCTGGAGCTACATCGCTTTCAGCGCTTCATTATCAAAACCCTAACAACAACCCACCAGCTCCACCTTCCAATACAGCTTTAAGCGCTTTACAAAACCTTCAACCTTGGGCTGGAAACCAAAACGCATTCCTGAATGCACCTCCACCGAATGCGCCGACGCATCCACCGCCAGTTGCGTCTCCTATATGTTGAACTTACTATCAAACTACTTGAATCTTTGTATTGATCTGAATTATGAAGTTTGACATTCATAATCTGCCATTATAAGAATTTATTTGCAGTGCATTTAATACAATAAGGAAGTTTCCCTATAGAATTTAGAGAAATAAAATCAGAAACATTTAAAGCATAATGCGTCTCAAAAAATATAAAATTATTTATGACCTTTAAAGACTTTGTGACGTTACAACTTCCGTAAAATTATGTGTGAAAAATCCAAGTCACATTGAACTGTTACTTATACAAGGATATTATATTTTTTATATTTTTATTATAAATATTTTTTATTGTAACATGTGAAGAATCATTAAAAAATTGGAAACTTCCTTTTTTATGTCTTTCGCTAATTAGGCAAATGTCTTTCAATGGAATAAGGTGATCAGAAAATATTTAAGGGCTTTTTACAGCAATGCGGGAAGTATTCTAAGAGCAACTTTCAATACTTTTCATTATAGCATAATGCGAAATTATTTTAAAGTTGCTTAAAGTAGAATACTTCCAATATAGGACTACGGAATTGCAAATTACTCCTTTAGTATTTAATATTAAACACGTTGGCTTAGCATTTTTCCGTTATCAAAACAAAATGATAATTAAGTATAAAACTATCAGTAATGATCTTCATTAAAGTAAGTATAGATATGTAATAAAAGCTGTTTAGGAATTTGTATCATTGTAGCATTTTATTGAGTAAGATTATATCAAAAGGTTGTACATATTCTTACTTCTCTAGGTTATAATTAGAAATATACATATATTCATAAAAGTAATTAAAATTGACGTTATAATTTGTAAATAACTTGCATCAGTATTATTGTATTCATATAATGTGAACTTACTTATAAAATAAATATATGGTCGACTTAACGAGTACTTAATTAAAATGTATGAATTCTTAATAAAAACACTTGTTTAGTGAAAATCATATTAAACTGTAAATATATTCTTAAATTCTTGGGGCTCCATAATTACTATTTTATTATAATTAATATTTTAACTATATTTTACTGATCTCCAAATAAGTAATAAAGTAAGTTATACACATAATTATTTGTCTCTGTTATAATCTCTTGCAATATACATTTTCGTAAGAACGAATTGTCTATGAGAAACATTTTTTAGTTCATATTTTTATCATAATAATACAAAATAACTAATAAATTATGCATGGCATGTAAATAAATAGTGTTTTCTATTAATAGAAGTCATCTTGCAATGCAATAAAATTAATAAAGTTATTTATTTATTTATTATAATAGCTCTGATGAAAGGAATGAAAATAATAATCTATATGTACTTAAGTAATTAAATTGTACGATATCAAAATATTCTCAAAGCTTTCTTAGAATATTTATTTTTATATTAGCTCTGTAGTTGAATTTTCTAATTATACAGGGTGCATTTGTAATCACTCTCCAAATTTTAAGGATGTCTTCAGTCCATGAAACTGAACAACTTTGCAACAACTGCACCCTGTATACACTTCAGCATTAAGTCCGCCATTGGCTCTATAAAGAGTTAACTGTAAAACACCAACAACCTCGCAGGAGTAGATTACTAACATCATAAAGAACAACGTTTGTTTTACGACTTTTCCGAAAAAAGAAAATAAACTTATTCGACTTTCCATACAAATGTCCGAACTGTGTCCGTCTGTGGTCCAAAGAACAGATTTTGTATGAAAAGTTCTTTTTGTCTTTTTCGAAATCGTAGAACAAACGATGTTGTATGATGATGTTAGCAATCTACTCCTGCGAGGTTGTTGGTGTTTTACAAATAACCCTGTATAAATAGGAATTAAAATGAAATAAATAAATAACTCTGATTAATTTTAATATGTATCTGTATTGGGTTCTAAAAAGTATTTGATGCTTAAAAATTTCTAAAATTAAATAAGATTCTATGTAATTATTAAACTAACAAATTCAACGCTATATCTTTTTCAAATTCAAAGAAATTTTTATGTAATATAATATAACTTATCGAGTTTAATTTGGTATACACTCCTACTTAAGTCAATTCAGTATTGAAATTAAACTTAATTCAGTATTAAGTTTTAACTCTTGACGTGTAAACTTTTTTGTAAATACTTATATCATAAGTAGGTTTAAAAATGCGTAGTATTATTAATTTGAAACTCTAGTTGAAGTTAATGGTTGTATAAATTATTGTATGGGTAAAGAATTTTCATTATGCTGGCCACCCCAGAACGTTTTAATAAAATATTGGAAATGTCAAAACTCTTTTATTCATAATCCCTACAACCACAGAGGAAATAATTATACATAGTTGTTGTTGTAGTAAAAACTACAACAAAAAATATTTAGGACTTTTACGGCCGAATACTTAAACGAATCCGAATTTAAGGCCACCTTAAGTTCAAATAAGTTGACAGATTTGAAAGAAACTCTATGAAACTGAAGGAGACCTTAACTAAAGATTTTAGCTAAGAAACTTATAGTATTCGGTTTTAAAAGGGCAAGATTGTATGTTTCAGAATAATATTTAGTTTCCTAAATGTAAAAAGGATGTTATTCTACTAATAACGCATAATTAAAAAAAAAAAATCGATTTGAAATGTTATGATTCCAATTTAAAACTAACTTTATTGCTGCCATATAGCAGGGTGTTACAAAAAATAAATTTCCCTTACAAATCAGCCCCCCTACACAAATTGCCAATTTTATATTCGTTCGCTAACTTAAATACTAAAAATAAGTAGTAAACTCTAAAATTAGGTGTCGTAGGCTTGTCAATTCCATACAATACAATAATTTCTGTGATTTAGATAAACCTGCGACATGTGACTTCATTGTCTAGTTGGTTATTTAAACGTTTTTAGGGTTCCGTAGCCAAAATGGCAAAAAACGGAACCCTTATAGATTCGTCATGTCTGTCTGTCTGTCTGTCTGTCCGTCCGTATGTCACAGCCACTTTATTCCAAAAGTATTAAGACTACATAGTTGAAACTTGGTAGGTAGGTGTATTCTGTAAACCGCTTTACGATTTTTATACAAAAATAAAAAAAACAAAAGATTAAGGGGGGGCTCCCCATACATGGAACTGAAACTGAAAATATTTTTTTTCATCAAACCAATACTTGTGGGATGTTTTAGATAGGTCTTTAAAAATGACATTGAGGTTCCTAAGACAATTTTTTTTCAAAGTCAACTGTTTGAAAGATATATGCCGCCAAAGTGGTAAAATGTGTGTCCCCCCCCCCCTTTAACTTTTAAAGTAAGAAGGTGAAAAATTAAAAAAAAATATAAACTATAGATCTTAATAAACACTTTCAACGAAAATTGGTTTGAAACTGAAAATATTCTTTTTCATCAAACCAATACTTGTGGGATGTTTTTAGATAGGTCTTTAAAAATGACATTGAGGTTTCTAAGACAATTTTTTTTCAAAGTCAACTGTTTGAAAGATATATGCCGCCAAAGTGGTAAAATGTGTGTCCCCCCCCCCCTTTAACTTTTAAAGTAAGAAGGTGAAAAATAAAAAAAAAATATAAACTATAGATCTTAATAAACACTTTCAACGAAAATTGGTTTGAACGAGATACAATTATTAGTTTTTGAGATATAGTACATTTTCCAAAACCGCAAATGTAACTTTGTCATTCATACAAACACTTTGAAAAACAAAGTTATTTTTTCAGACGAAAAATGATAGCGGTATTAAAATATGGTATGGTATAATGTACCTACGGAACCCTACTGCGCGTGGCCCGACACGCACTTGGCCGGTTTTTTAAGCTTTAAGTTAGCAAACGAATGGAAAATTGGCCATTCGAGTTGGGGGAGCAGTAAATATTTCATATAAGAAATGCAACGTGTTACAAAAAAACCCTAAAAAACCGTATACGGTATATAGGGACCATCAAACGAACAACTTTTACTATGATACCAACTCTTAAATCACGAAAAAAAATCAGTCGTTCCATACATTTTGATATTTTCGTTTTTAATTACTGTACGAAACAGCAGGTTTTTAGGGTTCCGTAGCCTAAATGGCAAAAAACGGAACCCTTTTAGATTCGTCATGTCTGTCTGTCTGTCTGTCTGTCCGTATGTCACAGCCACTTTATTCCGAAAGTATTAAGACTACACAGTTGAAACTTGGTAGGTAGATGTATTCTGTTAACCGCTTAACGAATTTAATACAAAAGTAAGAAAAATAAAAGATTAAGGGGGGCTCCCATACATGGAACTGGAACTGAAAAAAATTTTTTTCTTCAAACCAACACGTGTTAGGTGTTTATAGATAGGTCTTTAAAAATGACATTGAGGTTTCTAAGACAACTTTTTCTCAAAGTCAACCGTTTGAAAAATATTCACCGCCAAAGTGGTAAAATGTGTGTCCCCCCCCCCCCCTTTAACTTTTGAAATAAGAGAGTGAAAAATATGCTGTAGATCTTAATAAACACTATCAACCAAAATTAGTTTGAACGAGATATAGTAATTAGTTTTTGAGATATAGCACATTTTCTAAAACCGCAAATATAACTTTGTCATTCATAACAACACTGTGAAAAACAAAGTTATTTTTGCAAACGAAAAATGATAGGTGGTATTAAATATGGTATGGTATAAGGTAACTACGGAACCCTATGGCGCGTGGCCCGACACGCACTTGGCCGGTTTTTTTTGCTATTTCGAGTTGGTCCCATAGTAAAAGTGGTTCAATTTTATCAAAAAAACCAAAAGCAGAGTAGTAATAGTAGATAGGGACTGATAGTCCCTATCTACTATTCTGCTTTTGGGTATTTCTGTTTTACGTTGTATACAACTATAATTATGTCTCATCAAAAATGTAGCCTTAATTAGAATCTCGGATCGTCCCAATAGGTTTGCTAGGAAAAATGCAAGCACAATGCAAATTAAGAAAGACTCCTACTAAATATTTAAAACACATACCACAACCTAATATTTAATATGCTACATTAAAAAGAGCTTTGTTCGAACTGACAATCCGCAAAAGTTAATCTCTTTATGTACTTCAGAACCAGAGTTCTAGTCTGCTGACCAGGAAATAATATTGCTTGTTTAAAAAGTAGCCTACGTTATAAAGGCTGCTGTAAAAATTTGTGAGAATCTATACAAAATGTATATCAAAATGATAAAAAGTGACAAAAACTAATGATCGGAATATGTAGAGCTAATTTCGATTGCTTAGGCAATGTTGGTAGGGATGATGAAGATCCCGAGATTTAAGGCTGAAAGCCTTAATTAGTTTGTAACCGACTTAATTATTGGTCAAGCTCCCACTAAACTATTGAGTTTGTCAAAGTTTTCAATCATTGGAATTGACTGCATTCCAGAGGTCACGTCCATATTATCATATACCTACCTATGTACGGTCTTAAGTTTCTATATTGTATAACTGAGTTTTTCATTTTAAAGTAGGTAAGTTTGTAGATTATATCAAAGTTCCCTTTATTCAACTAAGACACATAAAAACTAAATTGCTTCAAAACGTCCCAAAAAAAATAGTCAAGACAATTGTCTCGATAACCACTCTAAATGGAATCGATTTGAGACGTGTTTCCGCCGAAATCGCTCGATACGTGGCAGCCATTAACGATAATACCATTTTAATACCACACTTTCAGTATAATAACAAAACATTAGAATGGGACGTGACTTCTGTACCGTCATTATGGCTTTTGTTTTGAAAAATACGTTTAAATCGATATGACAAAAACGATAAACTTTAACACTCTAAATACATGTCTCTTTTTTACCCCATTTGAAATAGAAACGGGTTTTGAAAGACAGCAGTGTACGAGTACGACATATAATTTTCGAAAATGGAAAGTCACGTTTAAAGATATTAAAAACAATTTTTCTCACTTATGTTCTGAAATCTTATCATTCCATGTGAAAAAGGTATGCGGGGCGTTTAATATTTCCGTGGGGGTCTGGTTCATCAGTGCGGAAATGAATTTCAATACTTACTTCCCGCACAAGTGCGGGAAGTGCGTGAATGGGCTAATTCGCATGGCCACAGGAACCAATAAAAAATCATTTTCTTTGTTTTCTGTCTTATTCTTCTTTTAAAAAAGGGTAATAAATAATATATTCTGTTTTTTCTTAGTTTTTATTGTCTCTTTTTCTTTATTTTTCCTTAAATTTTTTTTTCAATTTTTCAATATGGGTATCAAATGAAAGGTCTTGATGAGCACATTCCATTCAATTTCAAATTATATAATTTTGTCAATAAAAAAGAAAGTTTTTTTTTCTTTAAATAAAAAACTTTTAAATTGAATTTCCTCGCATTTCTTGAGAAAAGCACTTTACAAGCCTTGTACTGGAAGCTACTTGCATTGCCTCGAATGATTACAAACAAACCATCCTCGACAATGCAATCGCTAGCTTCCCGTTCTCCGTTCTAATGTACTATTACCTAAAAGGATGCAGCAATAAGATACAGTAGGTTTTCATTAGAAAAAAATAAACTCGGCTAGGCACGATATTTTTGGACTGGATTAACTTTTATTTGAGTATTCGTGACAGGTTAACATTCAACATTTTGAAGTGGAAATGGATGGGCCATTGATGGGATTGATGGGATCTCATCCATTGATGGGACTTCTTTTTATTATTTTTTTATTATATCAACCGCATGACATCAAATATATAGTATACAGGGTTATTTGTAAAACACCAATTCGCAGGAGTAGATTACTAACATCATAAAAGATCCGAAAACAGACAAAAAAATACCGACTTTTCATACAAAACTTGATCAGCTGTTCGGGACGTTTGTATGGAGAGTCGATTTTTTTTTGTCGGTTTTCGGAAAAGTCGTAGAACAAAATATGTTGTTGTTTATGATGTTAGTAATCTAGTAGTGATGTCACAAAGTGGCCCGCCAAGGTATTTGAATTTGCCTGCCAGCAATCGGCCGGCTGACCAGCGCACTGTGGCACCGCTTCCACCAGATGAAAACCTAAAAGTTGAGGCCCGGCGCCGCCACGATCTAAAAAATTTTGCTCACCTGTCAATTTTATTGGCCAGCCTTGCGGTCATAGTATACCGAGTATGGTCCAACCCCAAGGATCTCTACGACTGTCGGACCTACACCGCTTGCATCCGGTGACTTCTTGTGACCACCGACCTACAACAAATTACCAGTCCACTTTGTCGGTAGCCTATCTACAGAGCATCGCATCGTCTAGAGTGTGGTCATCATTCCAGAATCTTTCCGCCCCAACGGCCATCGGTTCTTCTCGCTATGTGTTCCGCCCACTGCCACTACAGCTGAGCAATGCTTCGAGCGATGTCGGTTACATTAGTTATCTTACGAATCTTCTCATTAACTGCAAACGATTTACCGCTTTTTATAGTAAAATCTCGAGCAAAAGAAATATAAATTGCTTAGTATCATTAAAAATCTAAATAACTCGATGTCATTTTGATCCAAAGACAACAAAAACGTCTCGACAAATTGCGATCCCAAATTCGGATGCGATCGCGTGACGTTTGTCACAAATTAGTTCCGTAATGAGCCGCAAGGGCGCGCTCTGTGCTGGGACTCGAACCCGCGACCGGGCTAATCGCTGTGGCGTGTAAACCACAGTGTTATGGGGTGTAGTGAGAATCACATGTATTGGTCTGTTTCCTCTAAAATAAAATAATATTTTTTTGGAATCAACAATCGGCACAAAATTAATATTTTACATGGCGGATAGAAGTAAGAATAGAATAGTGTCTCGTATACAAAATATAAAAATTTCAACAAAATCCTTAATTTTTTATCAGTTTCTAAAAGAATGGCACTATCAAATAACAAAATATGAAAAAAAAAAACATTTATATAAGTAGGTAGGTATCAATTTCAGTGCAGTGCAGGTAAGTATGTTGACAAAAAAATCTTAAAAGAGCAACATATTGCGTCCCCGTCGTGTCAAAATTAAATAACTGTCACTTTTGGCAAATTTCACTTTTTCCGTTTGTTGTAAAGTAGAAAGTGTTAGCTATATTTCGGTCTTTATAACGTTGCGATATGATTGATATTTGCAAAGATATGTTCAGTTTAGTGAAACTATTAACCATATATTACAACAGTGTTTGTTGTAGAATTAACGTGGAAAAACTGAATAATTTTTAAATGAAATAAATAACTACAGCTAAATGCGTCGCTTATACAAAAAAAGTCAATAACTAACTTTATTTAATTCTGCCACAACTCACTGCGAAACATTGCCCAAATTTTGGCTCTGGCAAAATTAAATAAATGCTCTTATATGATTTTTAATTAAAAATGTTGTGATTGTACATCATTATAAAATCTATATGTGCACTTAATTAGTTTGCCTATTTGGTACCGTGAATAAAAATAAAACAAGCAGAGTCAATATTCATCATCATCATCATCATAATTATCAGCCGCACGACACCCACTGCTGGGTTTAAGCCTCCCCCAAGGATCTCCACGATGATCGGTCCTGCATTGCCTGTATTCAGCGGCTTCCCGCGACCTTCACCAGATCGTCGGCCCACCTTATGGGGGGCCTACCCATGGAGCGTCGTCCGGTGCGCAGTCGCCATTCAAGAACCTTTCCTAAGCCGGTTCTTATCGCTATGTGTCCCGCCCATTGCCACTTCAGCTGAGCGATCCTTCGAGCGATGTCGGCTACTTTAGTTTTACTGCGGATCTGCTCATTTCTGATTCGATCACGCAGGGAAACGCCGAGCATGGCTCTCTCCATTGCACGCTGGGTGACCTTGAGCCTCCTCATGAGACCCATTGTTAGTGACCACGTTTCACTGCCGTAAGTCATCACTGACAACACACACTGGTCATAAACTTTCGTCTTGTGACACTGAGGTAAATCGGACGCGAATATTTTTCAGAGCTTCCCGAATGCTGCCCATCCCAGTTGGATTTGACGAGAGATCTCTTTCTCGAAGTTGGACTTACCTAACTAGACTGCCTGTCCTAGGTATACATAATGGTAAACAACTTAAAGTGTGGTGTTCCCAACATGAACTGGAGCGGGCACAACATGGGCATTCGACATGATTTTCGTCTTATCCATGTTCATCCTGAGACCCACTCTTTGGGAAGCACTACAGAGATCTTTGAGCATTGTGTTCAGGTCTTCCAAGGTCTCAGCCATAAGAACTATATCATCGGCAAAACGAAGGTGTGTTAGATACTTATGCCATTAATGTTGATGCTGAATCCTTTCCAGTCTAAGAGTTTAAAGTCCTCCAACGCAGCTGTGAACAGTTTTGGAGAAATAACATCTCCTTGTCTTACACCTCGCTGCAGTTGGATAGGATTTGTGCTCTGGTTTTGTACTCGGACCGACATGGTGGCATTTTTGTATAAATACCTCAACACCTCGATATACCTGTAGTCCACTTGGCACCTTTGGAGAGACTGCAGCACCGCCCAGGTTTCAATCGAATCAAAGGCTTTCTCGTAGTCCACAAACGCTAAGCAAAGTGGCAGATTATACTCCTCGGTCTTCTGTATGACCTGCCGTAGCGCATGGATGTGGTCTATAGATCACATCCATACGCTAAGCCGGGTTCCGAGAAGGCTTTAGCACTATAGATAGACTCTATAATGCTAAAGCCTTCTCGGAACCCGGCTTGTTCGGGAGGTTGGAAGTCGTCAAACCTGTGAGCGAGACGATTCGTAAGGCTTCTCGAAAACAACTTATAGACATGACTCAGAAGTGAGATGGGTATGTGGTTCTTTAAGAGGGACTTGTCACCCTTTTTAAAGAACAAAATCACCTCACTTATGTTCCATGTCTTCGGCGTTCTGCCCTCGATGATGACGGAATTGAAAAGCTTCTGGAGGACTTTAAGTATCGGCTTACCGCCCGCTCTCAGAAGTTCTTTAGTGATTCCGTCGTCACCAGCTGCCTTGTTGTTTTTCAGCTGTTTGAGAGCCATACTAATCTCGTACAGGCTGACGTCCGGGATATCTTGGGTATAGTATCAGGTAAGCTTGGCTCTGGGATCTTTAGCCTTGCTTTCAACAGGTGTCTGCGTGGAATATAACTGCCTATAGAAACTCTCGATCTCCCTCAGGATTTCAAGCTTTGATGAGATGGTGCGTCCGTCGTCAGTTTTCAGCTTCGTCATCTGGCTTTGCCCAATAGACAGATCTCTCGCGAACACTTTGGATCTTTTATTCCGCTCGATGGCCTCTTTAATACGATTCGTATTAAATTGGCGAAGGTCACTTGTAAAAGACTTAGATATCTGTTTATTAAGCTGCCGATAACGATGAGCATCCGCTGAACTCTGGAGCCTTATTTCACGTCTCTGATCCATGAGTAGGAGTGTGTGGTCGGAGAGTTGATTTAGCTTGGAAAGGCCGGTCTTAAAAAACTTGTACCCTACCGTACGGACAGTATGCACCATCATGTTGTAGATCGTCCACATCTATGCTGCTCTCAAGGGCTTCGAAGCGGTTTTGGAGTTCGAGTTGAAAGCTCTCGGGGTTTTGAATATGGGCCGGCAATGGTCGGAGTGTTGATTTTATCAGTTAAGATCTTTTCAGCTTTATGCTGATATTCAATGTGCCACGTACCATTTGGTAATCGCTTCCCGTCTTGACGGCGATTGAATATTTGCTTTTTCGTCGACATGATAAAATCTATCTCTTTTCTGACCATACCGTCCGGACTGACCCAGGTCCACTTCCAGCTTTCCAGGTTTCTGAAGAAGGAATTCATCATAAAGAGGTTCTCCTTCACCATAAAGTCGGCCAGCATCTGGCCTCTGGCATTACGTTGCCCAACTCCATATTGCCCCACTCTCAGCTCATCACCGCATCGTTTTTCTAACTTTGCATTGAAGTCCCCCATCATAACGGTGTAGTGGGTTTTGTAGCTATGCATGGCTTTAGAGATCTCCTCATACATAGCCTCCACTTCGTTATCTTGGAGCTTTGAGGTCGTTGCGTAAACCTGAATAACATTCAACGAATACCGTTTGGATATTCTGAGTATTAGGTACGCCACCCTGGTCGACAACCTTCCGATGGTAATTACGTTGTTGACAAGGGACTTGTGGATGATGAACCACCATGAAATGTCACCACCTAGGGACTGTTGGTCGCCCTCCCGGTAGTATAGCAATTTACCGGAATTGAGGATTATCGAGTCCTCTCCCCCTCCTTTCGGACTTCAGATAACCTAAAGACGTCCCAGTGTAACTTGCTTATAACTTCTTCCAACTCGACTAACTTCATGTCGGTCCTCAGTGTGCGCGGTTTATAGGTTGCCAGATGCAGTTTTCGTGATTGGTGGTAGCCAAGCCGCACCTGGGAATTCTTAGCACCCCCTGCCCCGCCGTTACCATAGTCGCTACTGTAGCTAGGAATGGTGGGGCTGCTGGGGACTGAGGGCCGATTTAAATAAAGCTATTTATTTAGTTAGAAAATAATAGATAAATATAAATTTAGCTAATAAATATTCAATAAAGCTATTTATTTAAATTTAAATTTTGATTATGTGGAAACCCTACTTACCCATAAGTTTTATTTGCGTTAAATAAACATTTATTAAACAAGTACATTCTACTATTATTAAACATAATTTCTTGGTTGTGGCAAAACTTACTAAGTAACATACAAAAGCATTATAACTGCAACTTGGTTGTAAAATACGTTTGTGGCAAAAGTAAATTAAGTAATTAAGCAAAAGTAAAGTAATTTATTTTTTAATATAAAATAACCTAAAGTAACATCTTTACAAAATATTTAATAAATAAAGATAAGACTGTTGTATAACATATCAAAAAACCTACAGTAAATTTTCTTCACCTCAAAAAGTTATCGCCATTTTTAACGAAAAAAACAGAAAAACGTGAATATCTCGAAACTTTGGTTTTGTTAGTTATTTAATTTTGACACAACGGGGACGTGCTTAAGTATAGGTATCTAGGTATAAGTTTATACCTTGTGATATACTGAAGCTTTTGTATTAAATTTGCTTTTTTTATTATTTTATACGTAAGCCGTTTCACTATGGCCTTACTGTAGTGATTGTCTGACAAAAAGAGACGATCGTTTTGTGAGCAATTTGTTTGTCACGGCATGCTCAGAAACTGTTCGACTCTGCCTGCTTAACTACGCAGGAAATGAAACCTTTTGAAATAATAATATATAACCTTTATACTAAAGCGTATGAAAGTCCTTTTGACTTAGCTTTTGCTAAACTATAAAATTAAAATATCGATAAACAGTACAGCGACTGAAAAGTATAGAGCCTTTTACTGAGCTGTAAAATTTTAAAGAATGTGAATGACGTCACCGTGGCTGTTTTCTATAAAAAATAGTGGGCTCTGTGAGACATTTTTCGAAATGGCTGAATTATGTTTTTTTTTTAATTTCGAAAAACTGTATCGATTTAAAATTTTATATAATTTAAGGGTATGTGTTACAATGCCGAAGTAGAAAAGACCGAATTTTACAATACCTATGGACGAAATCCCGAAAATTAAAAGGCCGAATGGTTGTTTGGCCGTACGTTTAAAATCACGAAAGGACATTTTACCTAAAATACTAAATCCCGAAGCTTAAAATACCGAAGGTTAATATACCTAAGTTCTATACCCCGAACTACTTAATACCGAATTGGCTGTGGAGGTGTCTTTGGGCTTCGCCTGAATTGCTTTATAGTAAATTTAGCTGCCGAAAATTAATCTAAACTAGTCTACTGGGACTTAGAAACCGTAAACCGTAGGTCAAGACACGAAATAGGTGCGAGGAGCGCAGCGACGAGCATGTTATGTTGACATGAACCCAGAAAAAAAAAACTATTTCAAACTCGATTGGTGGATTTTGTCAAAATAATGACCATTTTACAAGCATTTTTGAGTAAAACAAATTAACCGCAACGCCTACTTTCATAAATGTATGTGTAGGTGAAGTAAGTTTCGACATTTTAACTGTCGGGATTTTGACTTTTCGGGATTTCGACCTTTCGGGATTTCGAACTTTCGGTCATTTGATAATCGATCTTTCAAGTCTCGGTCTATTGGATATCGATATTTAGAATGTTCGGTATTTTGAAAATAGGTGTTTTATGTGTCGATATTTCGGTCGTATGTATTATGAATTGTCGGCATTGTAATGCATACCCATAATTTAATTATCGAACCTGTTCATAAAATTTCATGAGATTCGGTTGAAAAATGCGACTTGTAGAGAAGACCAGACGGACAGCCGAACAGCGGGACTTATGAAAAAAAGTTTACCCAATTTGAAACGAAGACGCTTCGTTCGCGCTTCTCGCTCGCTTGGTCAATTACACTAGTTTCATAGGATTATTTACTAGTGGCTCCGTCAGCTGTAGACCTCGCCTTAAAAAGTAGCTCAAATTGTATGTTTTAATATATGTTATAAAAACAAATAACACAGAAACGGATCGGTTGAGAAATGCGACTTGTAGAGGAGAACAAACGGACAGCCGCCGGAAGGACATACGAAAGAATTTTTGCCCATTTTTGCAGAGTCGCTTCGCTCGCACTTCGTGCTCGCTCGGTCAATTAGAAAAGTTGATCTCTTTAAAAAGATTCAAAACAATAAAATTGAAGAATGGATTAAAGATTTTGACTTGCTAACCTAACGGCTGAATGAAAATTCCGACCATGCCAGCTAATAAGCTACTCAAAACCACATTTTTGTATTTGTTATCTGTAGCAAATATTGAAGAATCTCAAAATTGACCTAAAGAAAACTAGCCCGTAATTATAAACCGCTCTCAACGTTGAGAGCTATCTTAAGATCAAACCTGAGATACTGTTCCTATAAGAAGAGCATCTCAAGATAGCTCTCAATGTTGAGAATGGTTTATAAATACGGGCCTTAGAGACAGTACCACTGTCTACCACTGTCTCTAAGGCGCTGTCTCTAAGGCGCAGCAGCATTACAGGAACAGCATCTCAGGTATTATCTCAAGATAGCTCTCAACGTTGAGAGTGGTTTATAAATACAGGCATAAGAGTCGGTAGTAATATTATTTCGATAGTTTCCCTGATGTATAATTTTACCCTAAATTATGTCAAACTTCAACAAAACTACGTGTGATTGACAAACTCCCCAATTATGTCTAAATGGTGCCGGAAATTGCGTTTTACTTCGAAAAAACTTTTCGTTTTACGAAACTACCACAATTATAGCTCGTTTAAGTCTGATTTCAAACTTATTTTAGGGAAAAATATAAATAAATAAACGCATTTCAAAGTAGGTAATACCTATAACTTTTAATAGTTTTTATTTGAAATAGATTTCTTTCATGTTCTCTCATCATCATCTTCACGCTATAAAGGGGGTACCCACCCACCAGCGCGGAGGTTCGCGAACAAGAGTGTTCGCGAACCTCCGCGCTCTGCGAACCTGCAACACAGTGCGCCATGGTGTTTAAATGTGCGAACCTCGGTGCGCGCTCGGCATTTTGCGATCCGATGCGAACTAACACAAAGGGCGAGCAAGTAGAAGAAGATGAGCTTTGCTACACGGGACAGGTAAACTGTTAAATAAATATAAAACTTCATCAAAACTTAATTCTTATGTGTTTTTTCCACCTGAGCGTTAACAAGTCATTGGAAAATACATTTTGACATGATATGAAAGTCAAATTAGCTAGTCAGATTTTCTATTGGTCACTTCTTTCATTAATGAAGTCATACATCCATCCATTTGCTTCAAGCCAATATTCTTCTAAGAGTAAAATACTTAATTTCTATGATAAATAATTTGGTTACAGTTTTGGCAATGATTCCCTGAATATGCAATAAGCATCTCATATAATCTAAACGCGTAGGTGCTGTAACAAGCTGAAACTCGGGTATTATTTAGTATAAGCCGGCTGAAAGCAATTAGCTCCTTACTAAAACGGATTAGCGCCGCATCACTCGTAATCCCGGCTGCCGAGCAATTTGGGGGTGATCCGCACCTGAAATGTCATAGAAATGACATTTAACATTGACATTATATTTATGTGCTTCTAAAACGCACAGCATTGGTAAAGAAGTGATTGATTATGCCTAAGAAATAATTTGTACTTACTGAGATAATCCTGTTTAATTTATGTCTTTCACCCACCGTCTAGGCTGAGTGGTCGATAATCCCTGAAGCAGCGTTGTGGCTTGGCTGTTACTGTCAACTTCATAGCGTATTTTGATTTTGCCGATACCACGGTGCAATTTTCGGGTTTAATCATTGATTAACATAACACAGCGATTCCGTGCAGCACGACTTAACCAAATTGACAAGATTTAACTTATTTTTGGCATTCTGTTCTTGTCCTTTCGATTTACAAAGAAAAGAAAGGAAAACTTAAATACAAGGAAATTGTCTTAAATTAAATATCCTGTCAATTTTTTAGTAGTTTTAATATACGTTATAAAGAACACATTTCTGCCTATAGGAATGGCCATCCAGAGCGATCTCATTTCGCGGAACATTTATTAAATACCGGACATCAGCTATCTGATGGTCATTCCTATGAGGTTTTACATACTTGTATTAAAGGTCTACGACTGAGCGTGTTGGAAAACCTAGAAATTATCAAACACAATGTTGATGGAGCCATACTTAACAATCAACTTGATGTCTCTTCCTCGCCATTGCTGCGCATTTTCTCAAATCATAATAATTCTTAAAAATAAGTATCTTATTAATAAAACACATTATTTAATGTATATCAATTTATTTGTACACAGTTTAAATTAAAAATAATTTTGTTTTTCTTTCTTTTTTCTTTTTATTTTAAACTGGCAACATTCTTCAAACGTCAGTCACTCGGTGCGGAGTGGGGAAGAAGGGACAACAAATACGGTGTCGGAGGCGTTAGGAGCTCATTCTGTGTTGGTTTACGCACGATCTAACTCCTGAGGATGCTCCGGGTTGGGGCGAAACACGTGTAGAGTAGCCTAATTGGTGAAGGTGCAAGGTGTGTTGCTGTCTTGCTAAATGCAGGTTTGTGCACTGATATTTTGTGGTGTGCATGTGCATATTTTTGCGGGCGGGTGGGCGGTGCATCTTGCATATATTGTTTGCGGAAGTAAGCTACATATATTTCTTTTTTCAAAATCCTGTCAATTTGGTTAATTTGTGCTGTCATTTTAGTAAACTTATTTTGTTTCTTGTCAGTTCTTTTTAGTAAAATCTCCTACTGGAATAAACTCCCGGCCGTTTCTGAGATTTGCATGTACTTGTAAATCACTAGACTATGACCAGTTTCAATGTTTCCAGATAGCACCAATCCACTAGTTTAATTAAAAAAAACCGAAATTCGAAATCGCGCACGAAGGGTTCCGTACCAAAAAACGGCAAAAAAAAGAAACACGTTTGTTGTATGGGAGCCCCCCCTTAAATATTTATTTTATACTGTTTTTAGTATTTTTTGTTAAAGCGGCAACATGAATACATCATCTGTGAAATTTTTAACTGTCTACCTGCTGTCGTTATTAATATCGAGCAAAAAACGACAAAAAAGACACATTTGTTGTATGGGAGCCCCCCTTAAATATTTATTTTTTTCTGTTTTTAGTATTTGTTGTTATAGCGGCAACAGAAATATATCATCTGTGAAAATTTCATTTGTCTAGCTATCACGGTTCATGAGATACAGCCTGGTGACAGACAGACAGACAGACAGACAGACAGACGGACAGACAGACAGACAGACAGACAGACAGACGGACAGCGAAGTCTTAGTAATAGGGTCCCGTTTTTACCCTTTGGGTACGGAACCCTAAAAATGGAATAGAATTTGTATTTTATTTTAGGAAAACATCCAAATAGCCATAAATAATCTTTGTTATGGATTGTTGTTTTTTTAGGTTTGACTGTTTTTCCAGTTCCAACACATTTTTAGCTCTATGGACAGTCGTACGAGGCTAGTAGAGGTAATTTAATCAGCTCATTAACAAACCACAACAGTGCAGTATCCGACGAGGAATGACTGCGAATCTGTTACATTGGTGTATCGCTCTATATTATGACACGCAGTCACCATAATATTTACTTGAGAGGTAATTTAATCTGCTCATTTGACAGTAAGCTATAACGCGCAGTCACTATAATTATTTTCAATAGAGGTAATGTCAAACGAGGTATGACTGAACTTGTTACATTGGTGAACTGTTTTAATAATTTACTTGAGTAGAAATAATCAAACGTGCAATGACTGCAAACTGGTTCTGAATGAACCGCTCTATACCGGGTGAAACAAGACCCTCAACGAAGCCGAGGTCTACGTATTCTGCCCATCGTCAGGACCCTTTCCATTCAAAATTATTGCTGGGAAACGATTTTAATTCTTGGTGTTAAAAAGCATTGCATACAATTACCACGCAATCTAACGCGTACAACAGACCGCGCCTGCGAGTGTATCGGTACTACACAGCTGCGTGGGGGTGAGTTGAAACGTTGAATGTCAGCGTTTATTTGCGTGCTCATGAGATACATTGAGTGATGACGTTTTGAAGCCATTGTTTGTTACGAAATACTTAAAATTTTGATAATTTTTCTTTGGAGAAAAATTAGAAAATAACGAATAAAAAAGCTTTCATGAAAATTATGAAACAATTTTTTTTACTGACCATCTATAACTTCGTAACTATTGGTTTCCCAGGTATAGTCTATAAGACAAAAATGATCCTGGTGATGGGCGGAATGTGTGGACTTCGGCTTCGTTAAGTGTCTTTTTACACCCTTTATTAAGTACCTCGTACGCGTGGACTTTATGACTCCGGCATATTCATATATAGGTAAATACGAACTAATGTAGTTACATAAGAAAATACTTGTAGCAGTGTTATAATGTTAAAAGTTAATAAATTATTTTTATATTTTTTATATTTGATATTGTTAACATGTGAACATAGTTAAAAAAATCTTTATAAACTATATTTGGAGTCTTTCCTTCGGGAGTCAATATGAAAAGTCTTGAAGCGTTACTTACCCTAGAAAAAGCCACATAAAGTTAGCCATGCGAAAAACAACCAGTCCTCAGATCGACACCAGCGGCAGCGGCTTTAAGCGCCTGACCCGTATTTAGGCAAGTTCATATCAAAAATTAGTCCCAAACTGTTACCGCCTTCACCACATGGAGGTACTCTCAGCTTATGTTATTATATTATGCTAAACAACTTCAACCTGATCTCTTGGACCTCCACATCAGATGATCTTTGATTTTTTGTAAACACGTGTTATGCAAATAAAGTAAACTTGGTTCTGCATCAGGTATTCCAGATCTTCCATTTTTATACCTCAACAAAAAATGCTCATCAGGCTGAACAACTTTTGCTAAGGTGTCATTTTCATATTTTGTATAGTTTAGCTGGACCATTATGTTTCTGCATCAGGTGTACCAGATCTTCGGTTTTTATACATCAACAAAAAATGCTCATCAGGCTGAACAACTTTTGCTAAGGTGTCATTTTTATATTTTATATAGTTTAGCTAGACCATTATGGTTCTGCATCAGGTGTTCCAGATCTTCGAATTTTATACCTCAACAAAAAATGATCATCAGGCTCAACAGCTTTTGTAAAGGCGTCATTTTTATATTCCTTATAGTTTAGTTGGACCATTACGGTTCTGCATCAGGTGTTCCATTTCCCAAAATCAATTATACTCTATACTATGTCCAGGTTTAACAGCTAAATAACAAAAAAAGTTCTATTCGAATCCGTTCAGTATTTCCGGAGATTAGCGTGTTCAAACAGACAAACCAACAGACAAACAGACACACTTTTTTTTAATTCTTACTCTATTACTATGTCTCCATCGCCCCAGATATTTTTTTTTAAATATATGTAATGTACAGATACACTTTTTACACGACTGCCCAAAAAGGAGTGTATATGTGTTCAGGATTCATGTATGTTTGTGGGTATGTGAGTTTCTTTATTCCACCATAACTTCCAAATGGCTTAACAGATTTGAATGTATGGGGTATCGTTAGAATCCTTACATCATTCCGAGTGACACTGGCTAGAGTTTTTTTGAGAAAAGTCAATATGGCGACTGTACGACGCGTAAAATGTAAAAAAAAAAAATCTTTAATTATTACAATATGAGCATCAAATGAAAGGCCTTAATGAGCACATTCCAAAACTATTATGCTTTGTCACTAAAATGTGTAAAATAAAAATTAATAAATTTAAAAATTATTAAAAACACGACTGCCCTGCCAAAAACGAACTAAAAAGTTAAATAACAAGTGTCATTGCAGTCGGGGGACCGTTTTGTGGAACAATTTTTAATCAAAGAGGTCCCCCGACTGCTCGTTTCGTTCGTTTTTGGCAGGGCAGTCGTGTTTTTAATAATTTTTAAATTTATGAATTTTTTTAATGTCTTATTATATATAAGGATAAGGATAAGGATAACATGCAGTATGCAGTCACCAGCTATTTTAAAGAACTGAATTTGTAATTATGATACTTATACGTAATGTTTACTTCAGACAGATTTAAATTACTTATGTAGGTAATTTCAAACGTACAGTACTGCTTTGTTAGATTGGTGAACTTGAGTTGAGAATAGTACTATTATTTATTATGTGATAGTAGTGGCAAAGACAATAGGTATCTACTTAGTGGTAAATGAAACTTACTTGTCCGTTGTCAATAAAACACAGTTGCATGTAAAATCGATAAACCAAATATTGCAATCAAAAGAAATTTTTGCAAACCAATCGTTTTAAAATGTCAAATCCACTTTTTCCGAATGTTGTAACTCAAGATAGTAAAAAATTATATGTCATACAAAAAAAAACTATTCCTACGAAACTATAAAATCGAACATATCGTTGTCAAATAGTGTAACGTTACAGAAAGAGGAAAGAAAGATAAAGAGAGCTTACCTAAGAGGGAGGGTTGTATCTAACTATAGAGGGGAGTAAAGAGGAAAGATAGAAATAGGATACAATTACTGTTTTTTACAATCAGGACCTAGAAACGTATAGCGAGGTCTTAAGCACTAAGTTTTAGAGGAGTACGAGTGGTCGGAACGCGGATTCTGGGGAAGTTCGTTACGAGGGGCACGAAGGGAAAAGCACCGCACACGATCTAGATCTATGCCGCACACGCACTGCACACTATGCTCGCGAACACGAAGAGATGGTACACGGAGAGCGTGGTCTGCAGCAGGTCACATATGGGGAACACGGAGAGCGTGCTCCGCCGCAGGTCACGCCACGCAGGCAGAGGAGCACGGAAAGCGCGTACAGAAGCAGGACGCACGGCCGGTTGACCGTACGGAGAACAGCCGGAACTTTCGCACTTTAAAGAACTGTTTTTTTTTTGCTGGAGACGGCGCGGGGCTTTCTTGAGTCCCGGGCCTTCGCCTAAGGCCCGGGAACGGCCAGAACTGTCCGCACGATGCGACTCGAATCGTAGAAATAACTCGCGTCACACGTTTGACAATCTTTTTATAGTCACAGAATTTTTTCAAAAATCGAAAGACAAACGTAGAAGAAAAATAATACCGCATTTCGAAATGGGAATTTGTGTATTCGCTCGGATACGAAAGAGCGGGATGAACAATAAAAAGAGACAACCTACGCGAAGTGTGAATAAAACTGAGAAAAACAAAAAACCGACTTCAAAAAACCTACCTATAAAAAGCAAGAAATAATATTCGTAATAATAAAACACGTCTATTGAAGTCGGGTGGGGCTGGAGTACAAATCCCTTTTTAGGGTTCCGTAGCCAAAATGGCAAAAAACGGAACCCTTATAGATTCGTCATGTCTGTCTGTCTGTCTGTCTGTCTGTCTGTCTGTCTGTCTGTCTGTCTGTCTGTCTGTCTGTCTGTCTGTCTGTCTGTCTGTCTGTCTGTCCGTCCGTATGTCACAGCCACTTTATTCCAAAAGTATTAGCACTACATAGTTGAAACTTGGTAGGTAGATGTATTCTGTGAACCGCTTTAGGATTTTTACACAAAAATAAAAAAAATAAAAGATTAAGGGGGGGCTCCCCATACATGGAACTGAAACTGAAAATATTTTTTTTCATCAAACCAATACTTGTGGGGTGTCTATAGATAGGTCTTTAAAAATGACATTGAGGTTCCTAAGACTATTTTTTTTCAAAGTCAACCGTCTTAAAGATATATGCCGCCAAAATGGTAAAATGTGTGTCCCCCCCCCTTTAACTTTTAAAGTAAGAGGGTGAAAAATCTAAAAAAAATATAAGCTATAGATCTTAATAAACACTTTGAACGAAAATTAGTTTGAACGAGATATAGTAATTAGTTTTCAAGATATAGTACATTTTCCAAAACCGCAAATATAACTTTGTCATTCATACAAACACTGTGAAAAACAAAGTTATTTTTTCAGACGAAAAATGATAGCGGTATTAAAATATGGTATGGTATAATGTACCTACGGAACCCTACTGCGCGTGGCCCGACACGCACTTGGCCGGTTTTTTTTATTCTAAAAGCCCCACCCGACTTCAATAGACGTGTTTTATTATTACGAATATGATTTCTTGCTTTTTAGAGGTAGGTTTTTTGAAGTCGGTTTTTTGTTTTTTTAAACAATTATTATTATTTTTTTATTTTTAGTGTAGGTACCTTTTGTATTAGGTAGTGTAGGTATATTATTTAGGTAGAAATTAAAATCGGCTCAGCCAAACGTGAGTTAATCGCGGAGAAACATACATACATGCGGGTCAAACTGAGAACCTCCTTTTTTAAGTCGGCTAAAGAACTACACTTAAGATATCCCTTTCCCAAAAAAAAATAATTATCTTATTCAGTTCATAAACAAAGAAGTTATACGACTGATCATCGAGGTAGTTCACACAAAATCATACTATTTTCATGCTTTTTTCAAAATTACTTGAAAAGTACTGAATCGATTACAAAATTTTAAAAAAATGGGACCAATTTGGAAGCTTACCTAATGTAATAACGTTTGAATCATTTCAATCGGTCCAGCCGTCTTCGAGTAATCGGTGTACATACAAAAAACAAAAAAAAAAACGGGTCGAATTGAGTTGATTGAGTCGAAGTCGGTAAAAAGCAAATAAACTTAGCTGTCACATGTAAACAAGCAGCTGTTAAAATAAATGCAAAATTATAACCTAACTTTTCTACTAGAAATGAATTTTGTGTATGAAATTCAATAAAATTGTATGAGAGAGGATGAAACTACCAACATAATAAGAATCGCCGTAAATCTCTGATTATATTACTGCCGAGCAAATGCTTAATTTCAAAGAATTTGGAAAGTTATGACCATACACCAAAGATTTCTATGTGGTATATACCTTATTCTCTAGGAAACTTAAACTAATTAAAACTAGCTTAAAACTAAGAAATCAGGAGCGACAGGCAGCACGCTACATTAGGTACTGTTAGTTACTAAACCTTTTAGTGACAGACGTAATAAACACAATAAACGCATCAAAACTTACACAAATCCTAACTCAAATCGAAAACGTTTAAATATTTAATTGTTCTACTTTTCAATGGCTTAAAAATTCTCCCCCCGTTATATTTGTACTCGGCAACGCTTTTATGCTCCCCTGCCGAAAAAATGAAATAAAGTGTAAATTTAAAGTTGGAATTGACTTTGACGGATGGTACATTCTGACCCCCGTCTTGTGCTAAAATATTTAACAGCCGTCACCACTTGGCGTGATAACGGTGAACACTTGTGGCCTTCACTGTACACACTTGTAGGTAGGTATAGGTTGAAGACAGGATATGTGTACACACGGCAGCACGTCAGGTCATACAGTGAAACTGCAAAAACAGCTTTTATTACGTAGGGTATAAAGGCGGTTTCGAGGTCTACAATCAACATGCATAGTCTGAGGTGCCGTCGTGTGTACTTTAGTATCCTATGAGTAATTATGCATGAATAACATACATTTTTTAAAGAAACAGTAAGGAACTTAAAATCAAATGGTTAAAAAATCCGCCAAGGCTTTTATCCCACGAAACTCAAGAAATTTCAAAAAAAAATCGCGTTAAATTGAAGAAATTTGCAAGGCATTAGTTACAGTTGTATTGTAATGCATTGGTTAAAAAGTGCAATGCATTGGTTATAATAGCAATACTTACATTGGTTAAAATAGCATTGCATTGGTTAAAATAGCAATACATTGGTTAATAAAAAAACCGGCCAAGTGCGTGTCGGGTCACGCGCAGTAGGGTTCCGTAGGTACATTATACTATACCATACTTTAATACCGCTATCATTTTTCGTCTGAAAAAATAACTTTGTTTTTCACAGTGTTTGTATGAATGACAAAGTTATATTTGCGGTTTTGGAAAATGTACTATATCTCAAAAACTAATTACTGTATCTCGTTCAAACCAATTTCCGTTGAAAGTGTTTATTAAGATCTATAGCTTAAATTTTTTTTAGATTTTTCACTCTCTTACTTTAAAAGTTAAAGGGGGGGGACACACATTTTACCACTTTGGCGGCATATATCTTTCAAACGGTTGACTTTGGAAAAAAATAGTCTTAAAAACCTCAATGTCATTTTTAAAGACCTATCTATAGACACCCCACAAGTATTGGTTTGATGAAAAAAAATATTTTCAGTTTCAGATCCATGTATGGGGGAGCCCCCCCTTAATCTTTTATTTTTTTTATTTTTGCGTAAAAATCGTAAAGCGGTTTAGAGAATACACCTATTTACCAAGTTTCAACTATGTAGTCCTAATACTTTTGGAATAAAGTGGCTGTGACATACGGACGGACAGACAGACAGACAGACAGACAGACAGACATGACGAAACTATAAGGGTTCCGTTTTTTGCCATTTTGGCTACGGAACCCTAAAAATAACGATGCATTGGTTAAAATTGCAATGCATTGATACAAATTGCAATGTATTGTTTCTTGCAATTTACCATTTTTCACCGCGAGATCGTTTTTTTTGTTCGTCGAAATTTCGATTCGAGTTTTTAGAAAAACATTTCCCTATTTATTTTCCTCTCACTAATTTGTTTAAAATCAGTTAAAAATGGGCTTAGGCTATTTCAGCGAAAACATAAAAAAACACTAATATAGAAATTTATTAGAATGGATACATTCTTAACGCTAGTCTCCCAATAGAATATACTAACTCAGGATCACTTGTTACGATCGTGTCACACAATAAACATTAAAATAATAATATCTTAATCCAAAAACTATTATCCCATTACTCCCCTGATAATAATTGACCCACGGACTATCACGAAATTACATCTTTCACTTGCTTAATCGCACTGCTCATATTACAAAAGATATCCGTGCGAAAATCAACCGTCCACTTTCCATAGAACCCTCAGGACACCTTTTTCAACATAAAATAGTCGGCAAGCGCAAAGGAGTTCCGAAGATAAAAGCTCAAGTTACACTGGTGTTTGTGCCACTGTCCCCTCATATGAATTGTATTCTCCAGAGGCATAATACGGTAAATGTTTGAAAATCGTCATACGAATTTAATGCACTCCCACGATATAACACTTTTACAATTTGATAATAGTTATGTGATTCATATCTTTGTTATTTAATCTGTAATAAGTTAGTAGTACAGTACAATATTTAGATGTACTATTGTGAAACTAAAATTGTTATATTAGAAAAATGACATAGCATACTTTATCGTTTTTGGACTGTAATAATGACTTAGTGACTCTACTGTTTTAGCTAGGCACTAAGGTATATTAAAAATGATATAATAAGAAGCACAGGAGAAATTAAATAAATAAAAATAAAAAAACGTAGATAAGTGTAGCTGAGACACTTCCAGTTATTCTTTGCGTTACATTTTAATAATTAAGGCACCACATTCACAGTCTTAAAAAAGTTAAAACGGAAAATATTCAACACATTTTATTTCTATTTTCAAGATTTAACAATATGGTAATGTAATTTATTTATTACGTATATTATTGACAAAAAGTTATAAAGTTACCTAATCACCTACCATCTCCTAAAATTTTTATGAAAGAAAAAAAAGTAAAAGACGAATCCCAAAAATGAAACAGAAGCCCAGAAAATTAATCCAAATTATAACTGACTAATAAAAAAGGAGAAGCAAAAAGCTGAATCAAAATGAATTAACAATTCATAAACAGAAAACGTTCCGAAATAAACAAAACAGCAATCCCATTTATCAAAATAACATTAGGCGTACTCGCGATCCGGAGTGCCAATTTCCCTACACTTTTTATTAACTCGTAACTCCCCTACCGAAACAATAACGCAGTTTTTGTAATTCCCCTGGCTAACAAGTGCACCTTCATAAACTTTCCATCTGTAACCCCACAAAGCTTTGGGGTTTGTCTAACCCCAAGGGAGCGGCAGTGTTAACTGGCCCTTGATATTGATTCTTTAAAACAGGCATAAACCAACCTTATCCGAACCTAATAAAAACCAATTTCGTAAATTACTGCAAAGTCAGTTACGTTGTTTCACATTTGGACAACATAATTGCTGTAACGTACAACTTTCACATTGGAATACAAGCTTTATTCTAATGGAATAAAACATATATCTAAATGTTTTTCATTTCAAAATATAAGCTTTTTCGATATTCTAAGGCTAGGCGTGATTCCCATAATCTGTAATACGTAGCGTGGTACTGAATTTTGCACTTGACTGTATAGCCAACATCTTGTTTGGAAGATTATAATTCGAGGGGCTTGACTAACTGGTCCCTAGCGAAGAGACAGCTCTATTCTACACATTTCTCACGGGTGACAGAGTACATTGAATTAAAAATCAATGGAACGCAAAATTGGTAAATGGTTTTATTGTTCGTGAGTATGTTGAACGTCATTTGTTTCTATTGCTTTGCTACAAAACAGTAAAATTGGGACATTTTTGATCGAGGAGCGAGCGCGAAGCGGCTCTGTTTTTTCAGCTTGGGCAAAAATGCTTTCGTTTGTCTGTTCTCCTCTACAGGTCGCAAATCTCAACCGATTCTCGTGAAATTTTGTGAGCAGGGGGCTAATTGTCTAATTTCAGAATCACTTTCAGGATGTGATACATTGATGCTTCTTTTTGGCACAAACAAAAACTTACCAAAGAAATGCAGCAATATGTCACACACATCCATCTGTCGAATGAAAGCGATTGCGATAGATTTTGAAAATTAGACAATAAGTAGGCTAGTTCGATTCGAGAATTTTTATTTCTGCCATTTCGAAAATGTTCAAAAATGTCACAAACTCAAGGACTAAACAGCTCACACAGTTCTTGTTCGTACCAGGATTTTTAGTTGAAGCAAACTTTATTTCCTGCTGGAAAATGGAAAATTTTGTGACAGTTTAAAAGATGACGAATAGAGTGATGCAGCAGATTATTTAGCCTTACATAAACAGACTATAAACAGTTAAATCTACAACGTCATCTCTTGTTTACACAGAACCCGAAATAGATTTTTAAGTGGATTTCTATTTCACCATTTTGCAATTTCAGGGTTGCTTCCATGCAAAAAATGTTTTTTGTAAATTGAATTAAACAAAATATAGATGAAGTTCAATATAAACGCAACTCTTTGCCGATTTTTGAATCGAGATGAAAATAAATGAAAAATTCCAAAGTGCGTCTGAAGTTTTTTCATGCTGTTTTATATATATTTCTTAAAAACTAACTCATTCGATCGAAGTCAATCAATCACTTTGTTTAATTCTGTTTAATTTTTATAGCCCAAGTAGGTAGGTACTGTAGATAGGTCTGATCTTGTCATCAAAGAAAGGATAATATAAATGGTTTGGCAGAAAATATACTCTCCAGTGGCGAAGGGTCCATACAAGCGGGTTCCCACCGGCTTACCTTTTAGGAATTCCATCCCAATAATCCACTATGCAGATCATACAATTTTCATAGATCGGCTTACCTTGGCCATATTTTCCCTCGCCACTGATACTCTCAAGATAGTAGTAATGTGCTACGCACAATTAAATAGTAATTTAATGAAACAAAACTATAAAGTCACCAACCCTGCTATGACACAATAGTCTAAATTACAATGGCGTTCACTATAACAATAAACAAATAATTTAATTGTCCGCCCCCTGTATCAGATGCGCGCACGCTTGTGTCGCCTGCATTGTGTTATGGATAATTCGATCACAGCCCTTTTTATTGTCCTGCAGTGTATGAGATTAGGGCTGCACAATTTTGAAATCGGTATTTGTTTTTTCTAGCAATATTATAAGAAATTGAAAAATAATTTGCATCTTTTAAGTTAAATAATCTAAATTATTATGTGGTGTGATTAAGTTGAATACAATGAAATAAAATAATTGACTTTCACCATTGCATTATATTTTGATAACAAGCCACAAGTTACTCAATCGAGAAGGGTCCCACCAGACCTACCGGTTTCGTTTCTTTGCTTTGCTGTTCTACTTGCTGTTTAGACCGCCGGCCAACCAGGGTCATTTTCAATCTATCGCATATTTGGACCAGACCAAATTGGCAAGATAGCCATTAGCTTGGTGTTATCAAATATCATCGTCCGAAGCGAAGTAGGAAGCTTCTGAGAGATATGCCACCCTGAACATGGTCTCCAATTGGTAAAAATAAATCGATTGCATATTTATATAAATTGTGAACAGGGTTGTGGGTGTCATCATTACCTATCTGAACTATTTTTTTGTGTTTTCATAACGATCGTTTAGGGAACAAAGCTCACAAGAACATTCTTATATGTGAAATGTACTTAGAATGCGATAGATTGAAAACGAACCTCTTGGCCGGCGGTCCATTGCCGAACAGCAAAGCAAAGAACGGAAACCGGTAGGTCTGGGGGGACCCGAAAGGTTGCATTGCAACCCCTATTTCGTAATATTTTAAGTAATTTTCTATACGTAAGTAACTTTAATAATAGTACGTGTAATATTTTGTTTGTATTATACTATGAAAACTTGTGATAATAACTCAATCCTAATCTATCACACAGAAATGTTAGATGCAGAATGCAAGATTTTAACACAAATATACTTACCAATGGTCAATTCAAATAAAAATACCAGTAAGTGTACTTTTATTTATTAATGTGTGTGTTGCTAACTTAGAGCATTTAGTTAAAAGCTCTAAGGTTGCTAACGTATAGGTAAACTACGATCAGCAGTTTTATTATCTGCATAGTCTGCTTTACTTTAATTTGCCTGAATGTGAGTTTCAATTATCTACTTAATAATGGAATGTATGCTTTAAATTCAACCAGGACAATTTTTTGTTGTTAACATCAACTTTATTACTTTTACAAGCGAATGAGTGATTATTGAATTAAACAAAGATTGTATTGCGATCAATCTAATCGATCATAATCGAATCACGAACAAATAAATTTTACCAACCGACCATTATGTATTGAGCTTCTATCTCTCAAATGAATCTGATAAATTATATCAAATATATAGATCTTGTTAGACTGGACACATTAGTTAACCCTCAAAAGTGCGTTAAAGCTCGATAGAATGGGGTCGGTATGACAACCAAAGAATATAAAATGGGAAACATACAGAAGTTCCGGTTTATAAAAATATTTTGAGTATAATATGCTGTTGGGTCAATCCATATGATGCGGGTGTAACAAATCATCTCGGTCTTTAGCTCATAAATTGAAATCAATCTTAGACAAAAAAAATATATTGATTTTCAATGTTAAAACAAGTGTAATACTTTAGGTTTTATTATTTCATATTCCAATATTCTACTAGCCCAACACATGTTAGTTCCTTCGTAAAGTTTGTTTTTCTTCAATAAGTTATGTTTTATTCTCGAAAAGATAAGCATATTAACTTTATAATTTTATTTATTTACGATTAAATTCATTTTGGTAAAATTATCATCATCATCATCATGAGCCTCTTTGGGTCCATTTCTGGACATAGGCCTCTCCCAAATTCTTCCACTGGGTCCGGTTCTGCACCTCCGTCATCCAGTTGTGTCCAGAGGTCAACCTCTGATGTCGCCAACCCATCGTTTTGGAGGGCGGCCTCGTGGTCTTTTGTTTGCCCATGGTCTCCATTCAAAAAATAAACCGCTGCCAGTTCTAGTGTTTATTAACAGTCGCCTTTAATTATTTCCAGTCACCCAATTAATTAATTACCTTTCTGATAGGTATCTCAACTAACTGTCTTTTCTACACAATATTCTATGTCCAACCCTGAACTGCAATAAGTTGATTGTTGGGGCGTATTTATCCCAACACTGAGGCGTTATGGTTTTGTTTTAGTGGCCCACTTATAATCTTTATGGTTATGGTCCATTTCTGTACTTAGTCTGTTTAGGGTTAGAAACAGAAAGGAACTTTATTTGCTTGAAACAAAATACTTATTTTGATTGAATATTTGTGACTTTGAATATGATTCTTCTGAATGAAATTAACTCTTTATTCAATAAAATGAGATAGTGTTATTCTTTTGATGATTCACTTATTCCATGGCTAGCATATACCTACGTATAAATTAAATAGAAATAAGGCAAATCATACTTCAGGGGCTTACACCCTGTATCACCCGTATCACCCGTATGCTAAAAAGTTTTGAGGTTTGGTTATGTTTTAAATAGTATTTCGAGTTTTGGCGCCAATTTGTCGAGTTCAGTTTGATCAAATTGGTTCATAGTGGATATTGTGTCTTAAATTTGGTGCAGTTTTGTGGTACAAGTGTCTACGCAACTGAACAATAAGTGGGATAATTGAAATAGGCCCGATCTTGGTTGTGTGAAGTGGTGGCTACCTCGGCAGAACTTACCGAGTAAACTGTCTTGATATACTTGGTGCCAAATGCTCCAAGCAGCATTGGAATGCAATGCACCCGCATTCTAATGTAAACTGAAACAATCTACCACTGAACTACCCAACACTTGACACTGGTAAAAATTACTCTCTAAAGAGGAAAGTAGATTGCCAAACTAAAAAATAATAAGAAGAAATTTTATTTTATTATTTCTCCCGCATCATTACCAATTTTAACATGGCGAAATATTCACAAATAATATGCAAACACGGTTATTTTTTTTGACAAAAACATTGGGTAGGTAAGTAGTACCAGTGGTAAAATTTAGTCACGTGAGTAGTGTCATGGCCAAAAAAACACCCTTAATACCAGTAGTACCAGAGGCAAAAACAGAAATAAAAACCCCTTTAGGATTTTTCAGACTAAAAATAACAGAGACTGATATTTTTTTTACAAAAACAATAATGTGACAACTTTCGACATGTCAATGATATAAGCAACAAATTGTCGACTGTAAGTATGTCTGTCGCCAATCATTGAGCCGAGGGGGTGTCAGGCCGGACTTTTGTGACGAATTAAAAATGGGGCTGATTCGAGAGAGGCTTTGTTGAAGGGACAAATAAACAGTAGGTACCCATAACACGAAAATTTATCGCGAAAAAAGACGCGTAAAATCTTGATATACTTACTTAGTACTTAATTTTGTATTTACCGCCGTAAAGTGAACTGATATTTCCCATAGACAATACTCAATCGAGTTTTTTTACACGCGTATTATTCTCAACAGATGTTTGTGCATAATAAGTACGAGGGAAACGAAAAAATTGTCTAAAAATCATTCATGGAATATCCATAAAGAGTTAAACTTCAATGTTAGTAGCCTCCGAAACTACTATCTCATTGTAAAAAATACTTACTTCTCCAACAGAATGCTACACCCCTTAGTTACATTGGTTCATTTTTCACCGACATTAAACCGAACTGAAATTAAAATTCCACGCAGATAAAGTCTCAGGCGGAAGCTAGGTAATATTATAAATACTAAAGTAACTCGGCCCCCCCAACCATGACTACCAAAACAGCGTTTTAACAACATCGAAAAAGATTAGAAAATTATATACTAATGAATTTAATTTCACTTTCATGTTTATTCGTAGAAATAAATTACTTTTATGCATACAAACACTTTAATAATGTAGAGTTCTTTATTTATTATATTCTTTTTATTTTGATTATCAAGATTTCTACTTGTTTATATAAGCTCATGTTTGTTATAAAAAATCTATTGTTTGTTTCCAAAACAAATCCTAACTAAATATCACTATTATTTCCTATCCTACTAATATCATAAATGTGAAAGTTTGTGGGTTTGGATGTTTGTTCCTCAATCACGCAAAATCTACTGAACGGATTTGGTTGAAATTTGGCACACAGATAGTAAATAGCCTAAATTAAAACATAGAATACTTTTTATTCCGATATTCCCACGGGAACCGAAACCACGCGGGTGAAACCGCGGGCGGCCGCTAGTAGCATAATAAATGTATCATTACAGATTTATCCCATATTCTCGTAACATCGCATCGTCATTTTCACACGTGCTGAATTAAAATTAATCATCAGTAATGAATTTAATCATTCATATTTGTTGACGTCACGACTGCGGCGACTGATGACATCACAATGCGGTGAGGGGTAATTAACCTTCATTATAATGAGGCTGTCATTAATTCATAAGTATTGAACACGGATGATTTTTAATACATTCTCATTTGTTACCTACTCTATCAATATGAACCGTGATCGGTACTTTTAATATGTCATTAATTTATACATACCTTAGAGTAAGACGGGCTTCTAAGCCTTTGTTGCTCGAAGATACATACAATTAATATTGTAGGAATAAATTAATAACGAACACAAATAAAATCTAAAAAACCGTAGGAGACCCGTCATTTTATGCTGAAGTTGTACAATACGATTAATTGACAACCCTGAGTTAGTTGACATTTTTATTTATTTTATTTTATTTTATTTATTTGTCACACAAAACAGATTTACAGCAAATACATTATATAGATTACAACATTTAAAAAAGTAGGCAGTTAGGCTGCAACTTCAACAATATGTGTGAACAACATCATGAATCGGACAAGTCATTAATTAAATTAAATTACGTAAAATAAATTAAGTTGAATTGATTAAGATTAAATTACATTACAAAATTAAATTTGAAAAAACAAAATTAAATAAATTAGAATGAATTAAAAATTAATTAGATTGAGTGCAATTAAATTCGATGAATTAAAATAAAGTGGAACAAATACAAATTGAACATAAATCAATAATAGACTACCAAATACCGAATACCGAATTTGAGCCGAGGTATTGACAACGTAGAGCCTATGTAAAAGAATTAATCTTCTTCTTATCGAATGAGGATTAGTGGCCACCTCTGGTGTTAGAGTTCATCAAGCCGCCTCTAAGGCCTCTAACTTGGCTTAACGACTGTTATCAGATGACAACAGCCGGGACCGACGGTTTAACGTGCCCTCCGAAGCACGGAAGCGCTCAGTTGTAATGCCACTTTAACGGTCACCCATCCGACACCTGACCGGACCGAGTGTTGCTTAACAAACGTGATCAAGTACGATCAGTCTGTCAAGTTCCGCCATGAGCGCTTCGTCAGTCTTCGTCAGTTCAGTTTGATGGTCCCTATCTACCATATTCTGGTTAAGCTATTAATTCTGTTACACATTGTATAAATACAGTATAGGTACTTAGAGATAAGGTAAGTAGATTTACTGATTTCAAAGCTCCCATAGAATATACTTTATTGTGAACAGAAAAAAAATGTTTTCGCAAACGCTCTTACTAAATAATTTGAGAACGTCTTACAGAATTTTCCTGAAATCAACAGTAGCTATTTAATTAATTTTAGTGACCTAAAGTTATTACCTTCAAATTAAGAACCTCCTTATTTTATAAGTCGGTAAAAATGTATTTATAAATATGGAACTTTACTTTATCTGAAATAATTTTTGTGCTACAATAAAGGTGTGATCGGAGGTGAATTCTGAAAAATTAAGTTCCAAAACACAACATAGATTTGTAACATCTTTGCCATCGAACATTCGCACAGTAATCGACTTACCGCAAGATACATTTAACGGCACGAGTCAAAATTACGCATTAATTTAGTTTGTATCATCCGACGCCGTTACGAGATGAGGGACTGTATTAGTCGGTTTGTCGGTTGCGATCACAATATGGCAGATTGCCACGCTCCAGCTTCGTACGGGTAGAGCTATCTATTAATTATATTGTGATTTACGACGGAAAAGAAATATTTACGTCCGTTCCGTACATTGTTTGATAATTTTCCTTCATACAAACCTTGTCCTGATAATAACAAACACAAAAAAAAAAGAATTTACCTAATTAATTTGGTGAGTCGTTCTAAAATTATGCGCTTGGATACAATTCGGTGATTTGTTTTTATTTAAGTATAGGTATATATTTTATTATATTTATTATTTAAATTTATTATATATTCATATAGATTTAAAACAAGCGGTCGCCCACGACATCATCTGCGTGGATAGCTATTTTTCTATCCCTCGGGAACAGTACTTTTTCCATGACGAAAGATATCCTATGTCTTTTCTGTACCCCTGACAACGTGTTTGCAAAATTTCATGAAATTGGTTGACTACCATAAGCGTAACAATAATTAAGAATAATAATTAACAATAATAAACCTGGTTAAAATAAAAAATAGCTCTATTGGGAGGGTGCGAAGGTATACTAAAATCGATCGCAGCGCTCATGGTGGCAAAAAGTAGAAATAATGAAGGCTCTGTAATCTGTTTGAAAACGAAATTTAATTGATTACTAGCGATACGGGACCAATTATATATATTAATTATCACTTAATAAAATTATTAAAGTAGCTTTATCCTCTTGTTTTACAAAATCTACAACTAAAAAAGAAGTAAACAAACCCTGATATAACCAAAATAAAACACTCTTTTTGAATAGATCTTACTTGCCATATTTAATTTAAATGACCAAAAATGATTTCACAACACTTTGTCCATCCAAATCACAGTAATTTTGAAATTTACATTAATAACACAATATGTATAGTATTTTTTAATATTTTGTCACAATGCCGCCATTACATATCAAAACGTCAAAACGGTCAGGTCAGAGCCAACAAAGTTGCAACACGCTAGGTGGCGCTAAAAGCGTGCACGGAGCCAATACAGACATACAAATTTACCTCTAATAGAAAAACGTAATGTTTTTCTTCAGTTTCTTCATCTACAGTTTTTAACCATGCTTAATTTTATTTTACATTTTAAAATAACCGTGTAAGTTATAAACTAGAAAAGTTTCAAATAAAATACTTATTTACCTATAAAATTAGTTTAAGTCGGAGCAAAAATTCCAATTAGCTTTATTAGGTATGTAATTTAGTTTTTTTTAATGATTTGTTGCTATTTTTGAGTACGCTTTCAAGAACACAGAAGAAAACCATAGCTAGCTCTAGTTTTGTCATTGTCTGTTTTCCAAAATAATATTTCTTTTACTTGTTAAAGAGTGATAGATCTGAAGTGTTCGTGTTATACCGTCAAATTTAATTCACCTATTAATAGAGAGCACTATAGTTAATTACTTAACGCCACAAAATGGGACTCCGTTGGCGACTGCAATTTGAGCCCCCAGATATTGATGGCCTATTATAATTATAAAGAGTGTTCCCTAATTGAATCAGTATTATTTATACGGCCTATTCCGAAACCAATTATTTTACTTAATCACCCACCAATATACTTAACAGGGAGACTTCGGACTTAGACCAATAAAGGAGACATAACTAAATAATATTTTATTATATTATGCTAACAAAATGTTTTGATTGTTCTGGAGGTCATGAAAAGTGAAAACCGAGAAAGTATTAAAAAAACTGAGGAATCGAAAAAAGCCTAAGCACCTTTTAGTATTGCTTGCCGTCATATTTCCACAAAAACACATACCTACTTTGAAAAATCTTAGTTACTGACATCAGATAAAGAAACTTAGTTATTTGAATCAAAAAAATTTTTTTTTTGGTATATCATCAGCTTTAGTAGATCAAGAACACAATAATGTGAAGAACTTAGAAATTTATATACGAGATGAAAGATTGAGAAAAAAATGTTATAAATTTAAAATGTGTACATTTAAGTCGGGTGGGGCTGGAAGACAACTTTTTTTAATTTTAAAAGCCCCCTTCAAAAATACCAGCTGTTAAATAACAAAGTCATCAAGGTAATTAATGCAAAATCATAGTATTATCAGGATTACTTAAAAACTACAGAACCGATCTGAAAAAAATTAAATGGAACCATTTTGCAAGAAAATTTAATCAAATGAAGAAAGAATCATCAAAATCGGTCCATAAATAACGAAGATATGCGGGAACAACGATAAAAAAGTCATTAAGATAGTTAATGCAAAATAATAGTATTTTCAGGATTACTTGAAAACTACTGAACCGATCTGAAAAAAAATTCAATGGGACCATCTCGCAACAAAATTAAATAAAACTAAAAAATAATCATCAAAATTTATTCATAAATGACGAAGATATGCGAGAACAACGATTAAAAAAAAACATACAATTGAATTGAGAACCTCCTCCTTTTTTTGAAGTCGGTTAAAAAGAGACATAAGTATGCCAAATAAAATGTTTTGAAGGAGGTCATGAAAAGTGCAAACCGAGAAAGTTTAAAAAAACTGAAGAATGTTGAACTTGTGTCCTATAATTATTGTGATCTAAAAAAAGCCTGAGTATTGTTTGCCTTCATATTTCCACAAAATGGTTTTAATTTCTAATTTTCTTTACTAACTAGGTAATTACTTTGAAAAATGTCAGTTACTCACATAAGATAAAGGTATTTTTTTTATTATTTCTTTTTCGGTAAATCATAAGTTATACAATAACGCATATTATATTACAATATAAACTTATCTCAAAAAGTGAGTAATTAGTGTACCTTAGATCTAAAGTGACCATACTAGGGACAACCCGCGGCTGCACCTGCGTGTTCAGTTATTTCTCTATTCCTTGGGAACAGTACTTTTTTCGGGATAAATATCCTTTTCTGGGGCCCTATTTTTGAATCGTTCGTTTACGGTGCTGCCAATATAAACGAAATGTTGAATTTTATCCGTTTCACGCGAAATCTAGAGAGATAACAGTAATTACCGCAACGAAAACGAAACGTAATACCCATGTTTCTATTGGCTGTGACATAAATATCTTTGTTTTTAGTAGAAAATAATATCGCTCGCAGTGCCATATCGCTCGACTGCAGACGAGTGCCCTCACCCACTCGTAGCGGTCGAGCGATGCAAAAATACGGAAAGTCAAATGTCGAACGAAAATCAGTAGAAACTAGTGATGCGCCGAATGTAGGTTTAACCGAATACGAATGTTCGGCCGAATATTCGGTCCAAAATGTACCGAACCGAATATTCGGCCGAATCATTCGGTTCAATTCTGCGCAGTAAACAGGTTTTACACGTGTCGGGCGGGCGTTTGCCACAGCAACTCCTTCACGTGCCGGACTACAGCTGCGCCACAAAAAAAAAGTTGGAAATCTGACTTTTTGACTATGCCATGATGAAGTCTATAGTTTGTCGCCAAAAACCAGAGTTTGTCGGTCTTCCGTTTAGAAGATACATGTGGCTCAGCTGTAGAGACGTCTCTACAGCTGCGCCACACAGATCTCGAAAACGGAAAGTCGTAGCGAAAATCTGATTACTTTTATGTATAGCCGTTAGTTTGTCGGAGTTTGTCGCACAAAAACCAGAGTTTGTCGGTCTTGCGTTTAGGAGATACGTGTGGCGCAGCTGTAGAGACGTCTCTACAGCTGAGCCACACAGATCTCGAAAACGGAAGGTCGTAACAGAAATCTGATTACTCGTAGTTTGTCGGAGTTTGTCACCAAGAACCAGAGTTTGTCGGTCTTGCGTTTAGGAGATATGTGAGGATACGCTGTGGAGACCTTTCTACCTGGATCTTGAGAACGAAAGGTCGTAGCAAAAATCTGATAACTCGAGTATGTAGTCATTAGTTTGTCGGAGTTTGTCACAAAAAATCAGAGTTTGTCAATCTTACGTTTAGAAGATATGTGGGGATATGCTATAGAGATATTTCTACCTGGATCTCCAGAACGGAAGGTCGTAGCGAAAATCTCACATATCTCCTAAACGCAAGACCGACAAACTTTGATATTTGGCGACAAACTCGGTCAAACTACTGACTATAGATATAACTAATCAGATTATCGCTACGACCTTCCGTTCTCAAGATCCAGGTAGAAAGGTCTCCACAGCGTATCCTCACATATCTCCTAAACGCAAGACCGACAAACTCTGGTTCTTGGTGACAAACTCCGACAAACTACCGGCTACACACACGAGTAATCAGATTTCTGTTACGACCTTCCGTTTTCGAGATCTGTGTGGCTCAGCTGTAGAGACGTCTCTACAGCTGCGCCACACGCATCTCCTAAACGCAAGACCGACAAACTCTGGTTTTTGTGCGACAAACTCCGACAAACTAACAGCTATACATACAAGTAATCAGATTTTCGCTACGACCTTCCGTTTTCGAGATCTGTGTGGCGCAGCTGTAGAGACGTCTCTATAGCTGAGCCACATATATCTCCTAAACGGAAGACCGACAAACTCTGGTTTTTGGCGACAAACTCCGACAAACTATAGACTTCATCACGGCATAGTCAAAATGTCATATTTCCAACTTTTTTTTTGTGGCGCAGCTGTAGTCCGGCACGTAACTCCTTCTCCAGCACGGCTCGCTCAGTGGATGTACCGCTCTTTTGGTTACAAATAATTGCAATTCGGAACTGCATACTTTGAAATTTATCATTACATTGATGAAAGTCTTTGAAGATGAGGCATACATTGACATTTATTAAAAATAACATAATTTGATTATACATTTTAATACTAGTGGTGGTTTCTAAAGATAGCAGTTTTTATTGTTTAAAAAAAATAGTCATGTTTTTGAAATGCCTAAAAACAAGAGGGCTGTAGCCTGTACGTTTTAATTTTTTTTAATATCTGTCAAAGATTTTAAAATATTTTCATTTTAGTGATTTCATACAAAACAAAAAAGTGCCAATATTTTCAAATCTACAATATTTAAAAAATCAAAACATACAGCCCTAGTTTTTAGGCATTTCAAAAACTTACCGAAAATTCATTGCTGTAGGATTATATAATCTGTTGCTGTAGGTTATGGTTTAGAGAGGGTGGGAAACGTTATAGCCGTTTGTATGGAGACCGTTTGCTAGAGAATCCTCTTTATCTTTTTTATTTTGTTAATAAATAATTGGTATTATTGGTACAGTTTGAACATTCGGCAATTATTCGGCAAATCAACCGAATATTCGGCCGAATACGAACATGAAAAAATATGCCGAATTTGCCGAATACGAATATTCGGCCGAACATTCGGCGCATCTCTAGTAGAAACCAATCGCTCGACGCCAGCCGAGCGATTCAAAAATAGGGCCCTGTACTTGCCCGAACTGTTATCGAATAAATGTTATGCGCGTCAAAATATTCGAAAGAGTAATTTTGTATGGGGAATTTGAACATTGCCATCTACCGCCGAAAAGCGAAACAAAATTTTCTCTATTGATAGCGCGTTTTTTTTCTCGATAGATGTTCGTTCTAAGGGTACTGTCCTCCTGACAACGTGAATGCAAAATTTCATGATGATCGGTTGAATATGTTTAGCTCTATCTCAATTACCTACAACATTACTTTAACATTGTTTTACATCTGAGTACGGCCCCTGAAATCTTATCCGGATTGGTACATTATGGCTCTACGTGGCACTGCGGACAATACAATCAGTTGGATCCATCGATATTTACTGTTATACCCACTGAGGTGTATTGTGATTGCCTGTGTCTCAGATATGACACACGGGCCCCCTAAATACAATGCCTACTTGAATATAATTTTTATGAGTTTGCTTTTCTGTTTGTAGTTGGGCTAAGTATTCTTGGTACTTTCACAAAGTGTGTCGACTTTTGACACCAAAAACTTGATCGAATATACGGGTGGCAATTAGCTTGGTTGATGCAATTTTCCACCTGGCATTGCTGCCGATGTTGGGGTAAAAAAAACATTGTCACTGTGTGGTAAATTCGCTGTCAGTGATAGAAAAAGAATAGTTACCGTGGTTTGAAAAATTGCATGCAGCTTTTATAGGCAGACGATAAAATAATAATTAAAATTATTCCGAACAACTTACACAATCGTTTAAATAGGCCCAAACTCTGCAGAGCATTTTTTAAATCACTTTATAACTAATATTCGCGAGTAAAAATTTATTAAATAAAAATAGATCACATCCATGACTCGGAAACAATGCTTATATTCCTCTTCAAGGTACAAGCAATATGCCTCTACGTAATTTGAAACCAAGTTTTTCGCGCAGAAATAGGATCGCCTACCGTTGCATAAAACGACCATCAGAAAGAAAGAAAAAATAACTTTTTGTATTTTCTTTTTCGATCAAGAATACTCTAGATGTCTGGTCAATCCCAAAAATGGCACCTCAAAATAACGCCCCACTTTCAAACTGGGTTGTTATTTTAGACAAAGTATTTTCTTCTTTGTTTCTTACTATTTAAAGTTGAATTTGGAAAGGATAGTCATTTTAGGAAGGTACTCAGATAAAAATATTCATGTGGGGATTCGAATATCGAAATTTCGATTCGCTTTTTGTGCTTGTAAGTCGGTGCCACATTTGCGTGCTGTTTTAGTTCCTAAAACGTTATCTAGAATAGGATCGAAAATATTCTTCGAATTTCTGAAAGTATCAAACTCAACAGTCCAGCTAAAAGCCAAAACGCCGTAGTAACGTGACCGGCGTGCAAACGCCACTAGCAAACATTATTGTTATGTAATTTGTCAGCCACTTTTACGATGGTGCGGCGAACATCGCTTACACGTACACGTTCGCTGCAGTGTACGACCGCCTTAATAAATTATATTTGAATGGTTGTGTTTATAAGTTGATGGGTTTTATGAATTATTCCACTTATTTATTTGAAACAGGCAAAAAAGATCTTCAGGTTAAATAGAATAAAACAGTAATAGAAATTAAATGGATACCCCAGAACTTACTGAATTAGAAGGTCTAGTTAGGACCTTGAATACGGAAAGTTCGTAAACCCAATTGATTAAAATTTTCCTAAAATTAACTATGATTTCTTTCCTTGAAAAGAACACGGTAATTCGCAAAACTATAACTTAAATCTCTCAGTAATCAATTTGTAAACAGAAGTTCGAAGTAGGTAGAGTACTTATGTGCGGAAAGAGAAACGTCATGGAATTTGTGCGAGATTAGTTTTTAGGGTTCCGTACCCAAAGGTTAAAAACGGGACCCTATTACTAAGACTCCGCTGTCCGTCTGTCTGTCACCAGGCTGTATCTCATGAACCGTAATAGCTATAAAGTTGAAATTTTCACAGATGATGTATTTATATTGCCGCTATAACAACAAATACTAAAAACAGAATAAAATAAATATTTAAGGGGGGCTCCCATACAACAAACGTAATTTTTTGCCGTTTTTTGGTACGGAACCCTTCGTGCGCGAGTCCGATTCGCACTTGGCCGGTTTTTTTTTGTCATGTTGACGCCACTGCTACGTCGTTATAGTGCAATTTTCTTGACTTGATAGATTATTAAGATATTACAGTCGCACTAAAATGACGTAACTGTGCCGTCATCATGACGAAAACGGTAATCTAGCACAAATCTCATGACAGTTCTCTATCCGCACAGACTTATTTAATCTCTCCACCGCTGAGTTCCCTGGTTCGATTCCCAGTTGAGTTAATTACAGTGAGCGTGTGTTACCAACAATTTTACCAAGGTGTTAAGATAAAAAAATATCCGTCGAACTGAGAATCTCCTCCTATTTTTGAAGTCGGTTAAAAATTAAGAGAATCACACTGCAGTTTTCATGCTAGCCGTAAACAATAAACATGGCCGCCGCAGCCATAAACAATATAGGTGCGGATAACGACACTAGCGCCGCATCACGCGCGGGCCCGATCGGAATCACTGCGGGCCCAATCGGAATCACTGCGGGCCTCATCAAACTTTCATACGCACTACTGCTGAATATCAAGTGGTGGATTATGTCCGTATTGGGTTTAGATTTGTTTGTTTGTGTTTACGATTTTTTGCACTAAAGATATTATAGGAACTTGATGACGCAGTGGTTTGGCGCATTTCAGCCTGTAATACCAGGTTTTGTCATTGGATGGGTACCCAATCAAAGATAATCTCAGAGGGCGCATCAAACTGTTGGTCCCGGCTGAAATTGCAGTAAACACCCACCAATCTACATTGGGCCCGCGTGGTTCATCCTCCTTCCCTCGATGAGAAAGGCTTGTGCCTCAGGAAGTGTTTTTGCGTGAAGTAAGTATCTAATTGTTACGAGTACCTAACTGAGGAGATCCGTAGGAAAACTCCTGAAATGGCAATTATTATGATACAAAGCGAGAAGAACCGATGACCAATGAAACGGAATGTTCTAGAATTGTGACCACGCACTGGACAGATCGAATGACCGTGGGCAAGCCCCCGACAAGATGGGCCTACTATCTGGCAAAGGACGCGAACAACCGCTGTGTTGCCACCCAGCGGTTGTTCTCACGCAGAACCGATCTTCGTGGTGATCCTTAGGCCTATCTATACCCAGTAGTGGGTGTCGTGCACTGATGTCATGACAATGACTTCAATACTAATGCAGCCGGTCTAATAGACCCCCCACATGACCCCCCATGTTCAGGCCCGGCCTTCAGGATCGTACATAGTGGCGCGGCCTCCCGCGGCCTTCCGGCCAAATCTCTACGTAATTAGGGAGAGGCCGGGCCTCCGGAGGCCGCGGCTGTAAAGGATGCGTGTGAACGGCCCATTAGAGAAGATGTTTGTGATACTGATAACTGATAATACATTTTCGGTAACCCATCTTATGGCTAGCCTATGATTAAATTGACAATATTGAAACTTACTTATAAAAACGTATAATGTCAGATTTAATGTTCTCAGAATTACCCAAACAAAACATTGAAAACTCAAAACGCACTTAAACCACAGCCTTATGGTATTTAAAAACCGTCACACTTCAATTAATTACATTTTTATAACGATTTTATCAGTCCCGTGTTGGAACTAAAAAGGTTTTAAAAACATTCAATATGTGAGGCATACACTCACAAATCACTCATTAACCTCTTAAAGAGGCGCCAAGGAAAACTTATAAGTTAGTGGTTCAGTACAATTATTACAAAACTTCGGTGACAAAACAAAACCTTTTTAGGGTTCCGTAGCTTAATGGCAGAAAACGAAACCCTTATAAACAAACTTATAATCAAACCTATATCTACGTGCGGGGAGTCTTTAGATAGGTATTTAAAATGACATTGAGGTTCCTAAAACTATTTTTATCAATGTCAACCGTTTGAAAGATATACACTTCCAAAGTGGTAAAATATGTGTCCCCGCCCCCCATCTCTAACTTTTAATTAAGGGAGTAAAAAATCTAAAAAAATACATGCTGTAGATTTGAACGAGAATAGTTAGCAGTTTAATATGGCACATTTTCCAAAACCGCAAAAACTTTCACATTTACACAAAGACTGCAGACGAAAAATGATAGTGGTATTAAATATGGTATGTTAAAATATAATTGCGGAATCCTACTGCGCGTGGGCCGACATGCACTTGGCCGGTTTTTTAGGGTTCCGTACCCAAAGGGTACAAACGGGACCCTATTACCATAGTAGAACCAAATAAGTAAGTCATCTTACTCATTATACGCACGAACGCGGTTTGTATGTGAGCGCGCCCGTACGTATGCGTCGTCGCACGCACACACCGACAAAATTTAAAGGTGATAAAGGTGCAACAGTCGTGGCTGCAACGTACGTAATCCCGCTCGCGCTCACGCACGCTTCACGCCGCTGTGCTGCCGCTCGTAATAATTTGAACGTTTACCTACCTACAGTACATACCATGCTTTCCAAAGATATTATTGCAAAAATGATTTGTAAGAATGAGGATATATTTTACATTTACTTTAAATATTAAGGCATTTCGTACTTGTCGAAACAGACGAAATTTTTTTTATGTCAATGGGGAATGTCCGAAAAAAATAAAATTGGCTGAATATTTTTTTATAGATAGGAATAAGCTCCCTTAGTAATACCAAAAAGTTTCAGAATTTTCGGTTGTGTGTAAAATTTAAAAAAATTAAAGTCTCTTCGACTTTCCAAATGTAGGAAAGTAACAGCAGAATGGAGATTATACCTTTTCCAACACCTGCCACTATGCGAGCTTATTCCTACTTATAAAAAAATATTCAGCAAATTTGATTTTTTTCGGACATTCCCCATTGTGTAATTTCGTTAAAAAAAACACAAATTCCTACAGGAAAAGGTACTTTTAATGCCTATTATTTAAGGTTATGGAAAGTATTCAATTTCAGAATTTAAAGATTATTATTTTGAGAAGTGTAGGTAAATAAAAAAGAAAAAAACAGTTAATAGTGTAAAAAATATTTTTTATAATATGAAATAAAACATTTTTTAACGGATACTAGCGCGGTTTTATTGAATGTACTTTGGTATTTAGTTGGTATTTGGTTTGATTTTTGATGTTTTTGATTTTTATAATATATTTTTTTATTTGAATAAATACATTATTTAGAAAAGCCACGTTTTAATTAATCCTATTTCGACCGTAAGTTTTCAAATCACATAACATGACGTACGCAATGAAAAATTGTAGTCAATTCCTGAAAACAGTTAGGTTAATGTAAACAGTAATTTGACAGATAGATGTGATCGATAACTTTTCTTTAGTAAGTTTTTATTGGTGTCAAAACGAAAGTGCCAATGTATCACATACATCAGTCAAATTACAATTAACATGAACTTCATTATTTTAGTCGATAGACGCGCTGGTCTACCTACATAAAATATTAAAAAAAAAACTTTGTATTATAGATCGCTGATGCTAACCCTACAAGGCAAAAGTATTTTGTATAGAGATTGACTATGCATTTTTTGACGACCGAATAAACTAACGATGTGACAGCCCTTCGTGTTTAAGCTGTATCGCTCGCTCGAGGCTCGAGTTGGCCTACTTATTTGGTTCTACTATGCTATTACTAAGACTCCGCTGTTCGTCTGTCTATCTGTCTGTCACCAGGCTGTACCTATCTCATGAACCGTGATAGCTAGAAAGTTGAAATTTTCACAGATGATGTATTTCTGTTGCCGCTTTAACAACAAATACTAAAAACTGAATAAAATACATACAACAAACGTATTTTGTTTGCCGTTTTTTGGTACGGAACCCTTCGTGCGCGAGCCCAACTCGCACTTGGCTGGTTTTTCATTTACATACAATGAGTTTACCAATGAAAATATTTGAAACTTTTTCTTTATTTTTATAACTGTAATCGAAAAAACTGTCAACAAAAACCATGTTTTATTATTTCCTTAAAAAAAGTTACTGCAAAAAATGCAAAAATAAACTATCACAGACGAAAAACATGCGTGCAATCAATAAGTTAAGAATAGTTTTTTTTAATAAATGTGTATATGTGAGCAGTGAGAAAACAAATAAAAGAAAAAAGAAATATTATTGTACCTATGTCGTAAGTAAGAAATTCAGGTAAAAATATCAGAAAGTCTTATATCAAAGAAAAACAATAGTTCATTAATATTCTAATTTTATGGTTGAGCTTTTGGGTAAATCTAAAAAAAATATGCGGCACGTAAAATTTTCATTTTTATCAAAAGTTTAAGACTCAAAATTTTTCATTCAAAAAAGGCTTTCAAAACCAAAGGATCAAATATTTGCCGCGGACCCCAAAAACAAATCCCAAAGGAAAAAAAATGCTGATAAACAGACAGAAAGGTAAACATCAGACACGTAGTGAGCCGGGCTAAATATAAATGTCGCTTCGAGACGTTAAGATAAACTGAGGAATGTTAAAAGCTATTTAATATTATGTTCAGTACAATCTTTATTACGGGCGCTGGGATGAAGACGCAGAAAGTACTGAACTTTAAAAAAACCGTCAGGTACAGAGAAACTGTAACTAAAAATCACAGCGGTTACTTCTATGTGTCATTTTTGGAGAAAAAGAGTTTTGCATCTCTTAAATTCTTAAGTTTCTTCGTTTTTCTACGATAGAGACTATTTACCACATGAGTTTTTTCTATGTTGTTTTAATTCAATCATGGTCTGTAATATATCTGCTTTCACATAAAAATAACTCACATACTTATCACAAAAGAAGTTGCTAAACAGTATACTTATTAGGTTCTAGCTACCTTAAAAGCTATTTAAAAACAAGAAATATTTGACATCTCGATGGGGATGTGCGTCATAAAGTTAATCATTTTAAAACTTTTCTTCTTTTGGATTTTATACCTTGTTCTGTCTTGCTTATTATACCTATGTCCTTCTGTTTCTCTCACAAGAAACCTCCTGGGGATGATGTTAGCTTTTGTTCTAGGGATATTGCAATTTGCAATGCACATGTTTATTGGATAGCCTAGTTTCTTTAGGTGCAAGTTTTAAAACTTATATTATTGCTATTGTTATATTCTAGTTCTCTTTTCTTTTAGTTTGTATGTTATTTTTTTAATTCAAATAAAACTAATGTAATTTACAAAGTTTGACACAAAATTAAAAGCTTTAGTCCGGTACTTTCTTTCGCCTTTGCCCGTGTCATTTCTTACAAGCGTTTGGCATTTAAACGAAAGCGTGATAACAAGCCAGTATTAATGATCTCGTGAGACGTACAGACGGACGCACTGCCTACCACAGTCGTGTGCCTGATTAATAGTTGAAACAGGTCGGTAGAGGTCGCTTGTGAAGAGGTTTGATCAACCACCAAAGGATTTCAGCTGATTTTATATGCTTAATATTATCGGAATAGTAATATACTCGGAAATCTGGTATCGGTATACTCCATTTTTGCTTTTCAGGGGAAAACGAGTTGGGGTTGAAGTATATTTTTCTCACTATGCTCTGAAATGATACCATTCCATGATTCCACTTGAAAAAGGAATGCGGGGTGTTCCACATTTCCCCTTCCACGTGGTCAAACTGGATAGTCAAACTAAAGCCCGCCGGTAACGATCAATTGCGATTGTCAATTTTTTCGTCAATGCCATTGTTGGAGCAATTGACAATCGCTTCAATTGCACGCGTAAACGATCAATTTTCGCATCAATGGGCGTCAATGACGTAAAAATTCACAATCGCAAATGATCGTTACCGGTGGGCTTAATTTGTCCAACATTATTAGTTATTATTAGTGTTTTTCCATAGAAAATTACTTATAATATTAGCTTGTAATCCAGGAATAACTTTAGATAGTCAAATAATTGTCTTTAATGATGGAAAATACAGTCGAACATAAAATCAATTTTAATAAAAAAACATTACTTTATTTTTTAATGGAAATTCGTTTCCATTGGGGTTCACATTCTAAATACGAAATTCAGTGCGGAAATGAATTTCTTAAAAAAAATAGTTCCTAGTATAAACGATAGAACTCATCATCATCATCAGCTAGCATTATTTTTTTTAAACTTTATAATTGCATGACTGGTCATTTAACATGCCCACACGAACCAATTTAAAAATCACATTTTTACTTAGAAAATTTTATTTCCTCGCATTTCTTGAGAAAAGTATTATACAAGCCTTGTACTGGAAGCTATTTGCATTGTCGAGGATGGTTTAAAGTTTTGTCATTGAAATAAATGAAAAATTCTTTATTCAAATAGCTCACATAATGAGCATTTTTAAATCGTCAAATTTTTTACTCTACCACCCATTAATGACGTCTTTTACTGACAAGAAAAATGGGCGCTAAAAATTTATCAGCTTTATCAAATTATTTAATTAGCTCATTTCTTTATGAATCTTAATGAATAACAACATAATTGAAAAATAAAAACAAAAAGTTTTTAATAAAAACAAAACCTCCTTCAAAAATCTTGAAAAAATCTAACAAAAAAACAGCTTCAAAAATAAATTAATGGCTCTAAAAAGCAAGAAATAAAATATTGAAATCTGCATAATAACTAACTCGAAAGTTTGTATGCATATCTTATATTAAACAACGCCTTTTGAAGTCGGGTGGGGGGGGGGGGGAAAGAAGGATATTTTTTATCTAAACTAATATATCTAAACTTTAATCATGGGTTTAAACCCCACCCGACTTCATAAGACGTTGTTTAATATAAGATATGCATACAAACTTTCGAGTTAGTTATTATGCAGATTTCAATATTTTATTTCTTGCTTTTTAGAGCCATTAATTTATTTTTGAAGCTGTTTTTTTGTTAGATTTTTTCAAGATTTTTGAAGGAGGTTTTGTTTTTATTAAAAACTTTTTTTATTTTAAACTTTTTTGTGGTAAGTATATTTGGTAATGATATTATCTAAGTTACAATAGCCTTATGTCAACGGTTCATCACCTTTTACATAGTACTGCTTTTCCCGACGCAGGGGCGTTTATTGTTGAGGAGTTCTCCTGGTATTTCACTATCAGCTCCACTTCACCATATGAATTATGATAAGCATAAATAGCCTAGCAACCATATTAAAGTAATCGTATCGTACCAGTGAACTACTTAGTATTGAATAGTTCCGATGATCATCTATGCTGGTCTTCATAATCAGTTCCACTTCACCGAAATAGTATTTTTCGAAAGCAAATGCACAAGTTACTTAAGAAAATACTGAAATCGCTATAGATCTGCATATAATTTTTGAAGAGTTCCCTCGATTTGTCCAGGATCCCATCATCAGATCCTGATTTCATGACAATGGGACCAACTTGGAAGTATATACTTTCAAACAAAAAAAGAATTTTTCAAATCGGTCCAGCCGTCTTCGAGTAATCGAGTAACATACATAAAAAAAAAAAAAAAAGATTCCGACGAACTGAGAACCTCCTCTTTTTTTTGAAGTCGGTTAAAAAAGTACCCATATTTTGAATAAAGTTATAGAAACTGTAAAATCAAGAGAGTTTATGTTACATCCATGCAGTAAGATTGCGGTCTTTTAAATAATCTTCAACTTTGTAATAAATAACCTTTGCTCATGACATGAGCGTCTTTTTAACATGTATTTTGCTTCTACTAAATTTTTTTAAACTTTAGAGCAAAGTATATGGTATAGCAATTTATTGACGCTCAACTGCCAAGATTCATTGTCTTTTGAAAGTTCAACGGGTAATGCTATATCATATTGCGTTTCGGTGGTCATGCTACAAGGGTTGATAGGTACGGTTTATTTTCTACAACTTAATGCGCATTTCAAAGTAACAATGTTGTAACAAATAACAATTCACCAACACTATCATGTCTCTTGAATACCCCCCATATTTCGTACCATCACAATTGTATACAATGGTGTCGCGCCGGCGGCCGGCGCGGGCGCACGAGGTCGCTCTCGCTTTATTCAGCAGATAAGCTGCCTTGAACCCGCATCTCAATCACTGATACGCGCGGTGACAACCCTGGCTTAAGACACACTGAGAGCAAAAACTTAGAAAATAGCTGCAATAATAATTTACAAAAAAATACTTTCATAAAAAAAGTAAACTCAACACTTATGAGAGCTTCTTTCTTATTAAAAAAAGTTGAGGACTGAAATTAACTACAAGTATGTTTGTGAATAGTTTAGTTAGGTTGACCTTGTAATTTAACTTGCAAACATATTATCTTTGTAATACCAGCAGAATAAATAATAGTACTAATACCAACTCGTAGTGTTTGAAACAGTTTAAATGTAGCTACCAAGAACTGACTGAGATTTTTTTTTCTCCGTACTTATATAGCATCGCTTCTTAGTCAAGCCCGGTCTGGCCAGGGCGGCTGGTCGGCGATCACCGAGGCCCCCGGCTCAAGGGTCCCCCAAAAGACTGACTTGGATAAAGATGAGATAATTAATGTCGTGGCCAGGAGTAGTGACGAACTTATCAAAAAACTGTTAGCATAGTTAAATCAATAATTATCTATAATTAGTATACTAGAATTATATTTTAGTATCAATTACACTAGGGTGTTACTTATATTAAAGTTTTGCTTATTTTTAATGCAGTGTTTTTTTTTGCATTGTGTTTTTCACTGTCATGTTCGTAGTTGGCCTCTCATTGAACCATCGTTCTATTTTAGTTATAACCTCTTAAGAAGTACTACATTAATTAATATTATTCTTTCAAGTAGAGAACTAGAGATACAGTAATTAATAAATCTAAATTTGCTGCTGATATAAAGGTAAAATCTTTGTCAATTCATTTAAACCACATTAATTAAAACTTAAAACTATTTAAAATCACGTTAGCTGCATGTAGTAAATATTTAGGTATAACAATTTTGCCGTGAGAGGTCCGGACCCATAGTTCTCGTTTTATTTCCCGGGTGGAGGGGCCTCAAATCAGTATCTAGCTGAGGGCCACCAATGGAGCCAGACCGGGCCTGTTGACTTAGTTAACCTATTTTTGTATTAAATATTGTCGTGGTTAATGATGTTGGTATCACAATGACAAAGGCTATTTACACTGTAAGAATACTTTATTGCGTACACTGTTTTTTAACCCAAATAAATTGAAAAAAAAATCTAATAATCTAATAAATCAAAATCTAAAAATCTAATAAATAATTTGACTCAATTTAACTCTCTGACTTTGTCACGCAACCAATATGTCTTGGAGTTCCTCCAAGGCACTCCAAGCCACGCTTTCAATATTGGCTCCAAGTTAGCTCCATTCAAACTATGCGCTTTTTCTTTTAACTTTCTGCCAAAAAAATGTGTAATTTGTTTAAGATTAGGAAATGCGCTATTGAATTCAATAAGGCTGTCTCGAAGCATATGCCTCTATTGAAAGCGCAAGAGGAACGGGAAAACGAATGTGCGGTGGAATAAAGTTCTTTGTATTTGTGTCAAGACACACCTATAGTAGTAGTAGGACTGTGGTAATACTTTACTTTAGTCATAGTGTTGTGAATAACAAAAAGTGCTACCTAATCAACTATGATTAAAAAACCTCTACTAAAATTAAATCTTTGATTAAAAGGGTAATAAGTACTAGCTTCCTCAACATCATCATCATATCAGCCGCACGACACCCACTGCTGGGTATAGGCCTCCCCTAAGGATCTCCACGACGATCGGTCCTGCGCTGCCCGCATCCAGCGGCGCACCACGACCTTCACCAGATCGTCGGTCCACCTGGTCGGGGGCCTATCCACGGAGCGTCAGCCGGTGTGCGGTTGCCATTCCAGAACCTTTCCACTCCAACGGCCATCGGATCTTCTCGCTATGTGTCCAGCCTACTGCTACTTCAGCTGAGCACTAGACCCTTTCATTCAAAGATTTATTTTTAATAGTAATTTTTACTTCACTCTTCTTGCCTTTATTTTCTCCGAGTGTACCATAGTCCTTACGACAAAAGCTCGTCCGTACATTACGTCGGGCGCAACTCGCGTCGCGGCGTGGGCGAACCGATACCGATACGATATCGTGACGACTTTATTCCGCGGAGGGCACGCGATTTATACGTGCACAGTTTTGTTGCAAAAATAGTTTTAAGTAGGCGGTGGATTTGATTGGAATTGGATAGCGAGATTTTTACCGACTTCAAACACGAGATTTCCTGCGGTAATGTTGACATTTGTCTTCAGGTTGAACGAATTTTATTTTATTTTGTGTGATCAAGTGGGGATTTGGTTTGAAAAATAATTTAAAATGTTGTTGAGCTAATTACTTCAGTATAAATGCATTTTTCATAGAAAAAATGTATTATTAAGTAATATGTACGTAGGGAATATTAATTTATATATAAAATGAGCTTGATACTTTGATAGCTTTTGTGCTAATAAGTTATTTGTTTGTTAACAGTACCCGTAGCACACTATTGAAAAAATTACGCGCGTAAAAACATTCGATAGAGTAATTTTGTATGGGAAATTTGTACAGCGCCATCTACCGTCGAAAAGCGAAATGAAATTTGTCATTGACAATATTATCGAGTAGACTTTAACGCCCGTTTTTTACACGACTGCCCAAAAAGGAGTGTATATGTGTTTAGGGTTCATGTATGTTTGTGGGTATGTGAGTTTCTTTATTCCACCATAACTCCTAAATGCCTTAACGGATTGGATGTATGGTATATCGTTAGAATCCTTACATCATCCCAAGTAACACTGGCTAGATTTTTTTGAAAAAATCAATATGGCGACTGTACGTCGCTACTTTCAAATGTAAAAAAAAAATTTCTTCTAATATTACAATATGGGATCAAATGAAAGGTCTTGACGAGATCATTCCAAAACTATATAATTTGTCACTAAAATGTGTCAAATAAAAATAAATAAATTAAAACAATATTAAAAACACGACTGCCCTGCCAAAAACGAACTAAAAAGTTAAATAACAAGTGTCATTGCAGTCGGGGGACCACTTTGATCAAAAATTGTTCCATAAAACGGTCCCCCGACTGCAAAGACACTTGTTATTTAACTTTTTAGTTCGTTTTGGCAGGGCAGTCGTGTTTTTAATATTGTTTCAATTTATTTTTTCTCTATAGATATTCGTGTTAGGGGTCAGCTAGGTATCGAAAAAATAACGCGCGTAAAAACATTCGATAGAGTAATTTTGTATGGGAAATTTGTACAGCGACATCTACCACCGAAAAGCGAATTGAAAGGAGATGTCCCAGCGTTGCCCCAGTTTTATTTTATTTAATTACTTTCATAATTAAAAAATGCTTATTACATTTTATTTAGGTATAGTATCAGTCAAGAATTGTTTTATATTTAGAAAAACAATTACAAGTTGTTTTCTGAAGTATTTTGTGAAAAAAATGTAAGTAAATAGTACTATCATGATAAAAAAAAATTGATTAAAAAGCGTTTTACCTTAAAAATCCCACTTTTAATGCAGAAAATAATTATTAATCTGATTCTAAAGTAAAAACTCTGACATACTACTTTGGTTAAGACGCGATAGACATGAAATAAAACACTTTTTAACGGATACTAGCGCGGTTTTATTGAATGTACTTTGGTATTTAGTTGGTATTTGGTTTGATTTTTGGTTTTCCCGACGTTTCGGCACCTTTGCAGCTGCCGTGGTCACGGGGGACTGAAGCTCCCCGTGAGCCTACCCTCAAGCGATGAATTTTTTTTTTAGACGTTCAGAAATTAAAATTTAACAAAATTTTTAATTATTTTATGTTGATTTATAATTTAATTTTATGAATTATTTTTTTTTAGCATAGGGACCCGCGTCAAAGAGCATGTAGCTGACATGAAACATAGGCGCGATACCTATACACGCTCTTTGACGCGGGTCCCTATGCTAAAAAAAAATAATTCATAAAATTAAATTATAAATCAACATAAAATAATTAAAAATTTTGTTAAATTTTAATTTCTGAACGTCTAAAAAAAAAATTCATCCCCCGTGACCACGGCAGCTGCAAAGGTGCCGAAACGTCGGGAAAACAAAAAATCAAACCAAATACCAACTAAATACCAAAGTACATTCAATAAAACCGCGCTAGTATCCGTTAAAAAGTGTTTTATTTCATGTCTAGTGAGCGCGTAAGCTTGCGAAGTGAATACGCGATAGACTTTCATTTTTAGGGCTCCGTACCAAAATGGTAAAAAAGTAACCCTTATGGTGTGACTCAGTCTGTCTGTCTGTCTGTCACAGCTGGATATCTCGAGAACTACTAATGGTATCAACTTCAAATTTGTAATAGTTTAAGATGACATTTGCCCAACTATTTTGCAAATAAGAAAGAAATAAAAAAAAAATTTTTACAACAGGGACTGAAAAGGGGTCTTAAAAATTTGAAGTGAGGTGACTAGGGCGTGTGGGGTATCATATGAAAGAACGCTGTTTGCACATTTTAAAACATTTTTTTCTTTTTTCTTAGGCCGCATAGTTTTCGACTTACGATGAAAAATGTTAAAAAAATACCGTTCCCCCCCTTATCTCCGAAGTTTGCAAAGAGAAAAATCTGAAATAATTCTATGTGATAGTAGTTTACGTAAAGATTACAGGAAAAATAAAACGATATCTCAATATAACACACTTTTTTAGAAATTCAAAAAACAAACAAAAGTTCTTTAGTTTCACTACCAGTCAACAGATGGCGGTGACCTAAGAATGCTGACTTGCGAAAAAAAATAGTTCGACTATCGGTCAAGAGATGGCGCAACCTAATACTACAGTAATAATTGGTGGCTGGTTCTAATATCATTACCTACTATTTGCCGTACGAATAAACGAAGAATAAGTTCCTACTTAGTAATATAAACAGTTTGCAATGTGGAGCGGCTGTAACGTTTTTCAGTCACCATAAGCAACTGTGGTTAAGATTTGTAAATTAACTGTCCGCCTGTTCGCCCTTCCAGCTGTCTGCCGTTTATCCTACTTTTTTATAGACTGTACTTAAGTAACATATCCAAGTATATTAATGATTGTACGGAACCCTCGGTGCGCGAGTCCGACTCGCTCTTGACCGGTTTTTTTTGAGAATGGTGAGGCAACAGACATGTCCTTTTCCATAGATAGTTTGTTACCTACTCGTGTAGTTTTACGTGCGTGTTTTTTCTCGATAGGTGTTCGTGCTAGGGGTACAGTAACAATTGATTAGTTGACACTTACTAGCGCCCTTGTTTTATAATGTTGGCCCAGCTTAAGGTGTCAGGCACCCTGAGCGAAAGTGGCGCCGCGGTGAATCTTATTTAATATTTATAATTCTAATACACAATTTTAATAATGTTTTAAGTGGAATTTTTAGGGCCCACAGTCTAGTATTATTAGACGGCATCGTTACATTCCCTCGTAGTCACTGCTAGAAGTAGATAGCAAAACTGCTAAAAGTGGCCGTTCTTGACACATTTGCTATCTACTTCTACGAATGACTACGAGGGCATATAGAGATACCTTCTAAAAACACTAAAGCATGGGCCCTAAAAACTCCACGTAAAACGTTATTAAAATCTTTTTCTATCAATAACTTATTAAATAAAAACCTCTGAGGGCGCCACTTTCGGTCATAACTGATTCTGTCACAGACAAACTACTTACCTCCAAAATATGAAAATATAATTTCATCATAAAACATTGTATATTATATGTATGCATAATGGAAAATTTTAACGAATTGGTCGAGCAAATTACAACACAGACAGACTTAAAAAAACAACGAGCGAAAAATCAAAAGTCATTAATGTCCAATAAGTTAAAAAGTTAAGCGGGCCGGCAATAATAAATCATTTTTTATTTCATCCCAACGCCAATTTTTCCAAGTCTTTTTTCATCAATTTAACGCGAGCGAACAAAAAGTGGCACTCAATTGTAAGGTTTTATTCTGTGGGTTCCTTTTTTTATTATAGGCAACTCATTTAATAATTTCAACCAATTAGAGGACGCCGTTGGCCGGCCGCGCCGCCCTCCTGCTCTCTGATTGGTCCGTTCGGTGGTTCAGATTGTGCGATGGCGGGAAACGGATTTAAGTTTAGGGCATCTCATTCTTGCAAACTGTGAGATGTGTCGTGTTGTTGTCGATGAGAATCTATCGATATGTACTGAATCAAAAGTAGCTAATACTTAATACTAATAGACCTGACTTACACCATAAATTAAATATTGTTTAAGTACCACTTAAACACAATTTTGTATACGAATATGAAATTGTGTTTTAGTGGTACTTAAACAATTTTAATTTATGGTGCAAGTTGCCCTAAATGTTTATTGCATATTGCATAGAACACAGTCACACAGTTTCGATATCTAAAGTAAAGTGTGATATTTATTGTATTATAATTTAAGTATTATTCTGTTAAGTCTTATTCTGTAGACTTTATAATTTGTTGTGTAAACAGCTTGATATATTCTACCAAATTCCTAACACGTTTGTAAAAACAATAAAAAATCCGGTGAACATTGGAGCACTTGCACAAATTGAAGATTTATTTCTTTGATTTGATTAATTTTTTTTTACTGCTTTTTTCAAAATTTAATTTTGTATTAGAATTATTTAGAACTACCTAGTTAGCCGCACTTTTACGAAAACTATATTTGAATGTTGTGCATGGTTGTAATTGAGGTACAAATTTACACTTTTGTTTTGTGATTTATTTACTTTTTTGTACTGCTTGGTTTGTATCTTGATATCTTGTAACTGTGCCAAAGAAAAATAAAATAAAATAAACAAAAGTAAATTATATGTTGTTTGTTGTTAGTGTTACTGTAATCGCCATACACCGTCATTTTATAGTCTTTTTAATTATTAATTTAGGGGAGTGTTCTACCATGACACTATAAACACTTTTGCCAAAGCAACATGGGTTGAAAAATGACAAATAATTTTGGTCCTCCGGCTTCCATTCCATACTAACAAGAAGACTAAACAATATTGTAGGTAAAAAAGTATATTATACGCGCTTTTTTTTCGATAGATGCACAAAGTAGATAGGTATAAGTATTTTGTGAAAGATGTGTGCTAAACCTATTCGAAGATATCGATACATATCGGTCATTTATTTGTTTGATTGCGCCACAGATTACAATCTGCCACAGATTACAATCTGTGGCGCAATCAAACAAATAAATGACCGATATGTATCGATATCTTCGAATAGGTTTAGCACACATCTTTCACAAAATACTTATACCTATCTACTTTGTGCATCTATCGAAAAAAAAGCGCGTATAATATACTTTTTTACCTACAATATTGTTTAGTCTTCTTGTTAGTATGGAATGGAAGCCGGAGGACCAAAATTATTTGTCATTTTTCAACCCATGTTGCTTTGGCAAAAGTGTTTATAGTGTCATGGTAGAACACTCCCCTAAATTAATAATTAAAAAGACTATAAAATGACGGTGTATGGCGATTACAGTAACACTAACAACAAACAACATATAATTTACTTTTGTTTATTTTATTTTATTTTTCTTTGGCACAGTTACAAGATATCAAGATACAAACCAAGCAGTACAAAAAAGTAAATAAATCACAAAACAAAAGTGTAAATTTGTACCTCAATTACAACCATGCACAACATTCAAATATAGTTTTCGTAAAAGTGCGGCTAACTAGGTAGTTCTAAATAATTCTAATACAAAATTAAATTTTGAAAAAAGCAGTAAAAAAAAATTAATCAAATCAAAGAAATAAATCTTCAATTTGTGCAAGTGCTCCAATGTTCACCGGATTTTTTATTGTTTTTACAAACGTGTTAGGAATTTGGTAGAATATATCAAGCTGTTTACACAACAAATTATAAAGTCTACAGAATAAGACTTAACAGAATAATACTTAAATTATAATACAATAAATATCACACTTTACTTTAGATATCGAAACTGTGTGACTGTGTTCTATGCAATATGCAATAAACATTTAGGGCAACTTGCACCATAAATTAAAATTGTTTAAGTACCACTAAAACACAATTTCATATTCGTATACAAAATTGTGTTTAAGTGGTACTTAAACAATATTTAATTTATGGTGTAAGTCAGGTCTATTAGTATTAAGTATTAGCTACTTTTGATTCAGTACATATCGATAGATTCTCATCGACAACAACACGACACATCTCACAGTTTGCAAGAATGAGATGCCCTAAACTTAAATCCGTTTCCCGCCATCGCACAATCTGAACCACCGAACGGACCAATCAGAGAGCAGGAGGGCGGCGCGGCCGGCCAACGGCGTCCTCTAATTGGTTGAAATTATTAAATGAGTTGCCTATAATAAAAAAAGGAACCCACAGAATAAAACCTTACAATTGAGTGCCACTTTTTGTTCGCTCGCGTTAAATTGATGAAAAAAGACTTGGAAAAATTGGCGTTGGGATGAAATAAAAAATGATTTATTATTGCCGGCCCGCTTAACTTTTTAACTTATTGGACATTAATGACTTTTGATTTTTCGCTCGTTGTTTTTTTAAGTCTGTCTGTGTTGTAATTTGCTCGACCAATTCGTTAAAATTTTCCATTATGCATACATATAATATACAATGTTTTATGATGAAATTATATTTTCATATTTTGGAGGTAAGTAGTTTGTCTGTGACAGAATCAGTTATGACCGAAAGTGGCGCCCTCAGAGGTTTTTATTTAATAAGTTATTGATAGAAAAAGATTTTAATAACGTTTTACGTGGAGTTTTTAGGGCCCATGCTTTAGTGTTTTTAGAAGGTATCTCTATATGCCCTCGTAGTCATTCGTAGAAGTAGATAGCAAATGTGTCAAGAACGGCCACTTTTAGCAGTTTTGCTATCTACTTCTAGCAGTGACTACGAGGGAATGTAACGATGCCGTCTAATAATACTAGACTGTGGGCCCTAAAAATTCCACTTAAAACATTATTAAAATTGTGTATTAGAATTATAAATATTAAATAAGATTCACCGCGGCGCCACTTTCGCTCAGGGTGCCTGACACCTTAAGCTGGGCCAACATTATAAAACAAGGGCGCTAGTAAGTGTCAACTAATCAATTGTTACTGTACCCCTAGCACGAACACCTATCGAGAAAAAACACGCACGTAAAACTACACGAGTAGGTAACAAACTATCTATGGAAAAGGACATGTCTGTTGCCTCACCATTCTCAAAAAAAACCGGTCAAGAGCGAGTCGGACTCGCGCACCGAGGGTTCCGTACAATCATTAATATACTTGGATATGTTACTTAAGTACAGTCTATAAAAAAGTAGGATAAACGGCAGACAGCTGGAAGGGCGAACAGGCGGACAGTTAATTTACAAATCTTAACCACAGTTGCTTATGGTGACTGAAAAACGTTACAGCCGCTCCACATTGCAAACTGTTTATATTACTAAGTAGGAACTTATTCTTCGTTTATTCGTACGGCAAATAGTAGGTAATGATATTAGAACCAGCCACCAATTATTACTGTAGTATTAGGTTGCGCCATCTCTTGACCGATAGTCGAACTATTTTTTTTCGCAAGTCAGCATTCTTAGGCAGTGGCGGATACAGGGGGGGGGCGCAGGGGGCGCGCGCCCCCCCCATGCGTGACCCGCGTCACACACATAATATAAATAATAAAAATAAAAAGAATTTATTTACGGCTAGTACACTTAACTAACCAGTCTAAAACAGGCAAAAAACAGAAAACAATAATGCGGGACGCGGGTGGCAGGAGGGCCAGCAACCATCAGAATCAGAACACAATAAAACAAGACAATAGATAAAGAATTTGCCTGCAATCCTTATTGAAAATAAAAGTTGGGGATTTTTGTACAACATCGCATCTGTGGAACATCTGTTTACGAAAAAGCAGCATTTCTTTGTAGCATGTTGTTAGTCCGCGTCATTGTATTCTTTCTTTACTTATGAAATTGCCCATATTGTTTCACAAACAGAGAACCACCTAGCTTCTTTGATTTAAAAATATTCATCTATTTTATTGAACTATGGCCATGATAGTCGATAGTCAACTATCAGCAATAATAAAATCCTTATTTTAGTTTTCTTACCATTAAAAAATTGCTCATTGATTCCTTTTTGTTAGCAAAAATAAACAAAAATGGCCACTTTACTTGTTGTTATTTATCTAAAGTTTTATTTGTGGAGTAAGTAATGTACCTACTTACATAAAAGTTTTGTAACATAGGGCTTCATGGTGGTAAGAATATTTTGTATGAAAAAGCATTTAAAAATAAAAGCAAAACCTACTTTAAAAACCTTAAAAAAAACAACTCTAAAAAAGCAAAACGTCTATTGAAGTCGGGGGGCTGGAGATAATTTGTTAGGTAGGTAATTTTTATACGTGTTGGTTTCTCAAGTAGGTATTGTAATTTTTTATTCTAAAAGCCCCACCCGACGATATGTAAGTAAGAGATTCTATTATAAATAAAACGTTTTAATATTTCACATTTTTCAATGGTATACCTACCCCTAGTTACTTAATTTCCACATTCCACGCTGGTTGTTGCCGATTTCAAAATTTCAAAAAATGGGACGAACTTGGGGAGAAATAAATCATTTGAATTGGTTCAGCCGTCTTCGAGTGATCGGTCGGTGTGCATGCATATGTCGTGGGCTAATCGTTGAACTGGGCCGATCGAGATCTGCCTAGCCAGATCACGATGTGCCGGCATCTCATGATCTGGCCAATAATTTCATGATGTGCCCAATCAAAAATTAGGCAGATCGATAAAAGCAACCTATTCGTAGATTTGCCCTACTAGTACTTAGCCACATCGAGATATGGCTGGGCGCATCGTAATATACTTCCGTTTCGCGACGCTTGTGGCGCTGTAACGCTGTTTGCGCTCTGTCAGCTGTGTGTTTACATGCGAGCAAGATGGCGGCGTCACAAGAAATCGAAAATTGTGATAATAAAAACAACACGTTTCTTAGAGACATTTGTATAACGAACCACGTGTTAAGATGATAATAATAATGAGAATAATAATAAGAATGTTAAGATGAGAATGATGATTTATAAAAAACAAAATTTAAAAAAAAAATGTACCTACATTCTTTTTATTTAACTAATACTTTGTTCACTCTACAGACTATTAATCCCAGCATGGCTGGGTTTATCTTAATTATATAGTAGAATAATTATTTTCTAAACTTCATTTTATTTGCTTGTACTTTGGCCACCCCACAGTATCGATTTGCCCAAGCATGGCCGGGCAAATTGTCAAACGTTATGCTTTGAACGATATGGCGGGTTTTGAAAAGGCAAATCAAGAAATGCCGGCGTATCGTGATCTGCCCAGGCAGATCTCGATCGGCCCAATTCAACGATTGGCCCACGACACATACATATAAAAATATATTATATACGCGACGAATAGATAACCTTCTCGTTTTCAAATTTTTTAAGTTGGTTAAAAATTGCTACTTCTCGTTTTTAGGGATCCTGGAGAGGATGGAGAAATTTCAAGAAATTGAAGGGATTTTTAATGTTTAAGTTAAGGATTTTTTATTGCTGATAGTTGACCATCAGCAAGCTTGCTTGCTGCCGAGATCGGAATCATACCTTCATGGCCAGTATTCGATAATAATATAAACCAATCGATGGATAGGAAGTTATGACATTCTCTGTTTGTGAAAAAAATATCGTCATTTTCATAGCTAAAGACCTTAGATTAGAGTAACGTGGCCTTCGTCCGGAAAGAAAAATATCAAAGATTTTACTAAATGGTAATGATCACAATATCCCGGAGACCAACCAACCTTTGAACCTACCTTCGTACAGTTATAGGTATTATACGGAAGCCGCATTGCTCTAAAGACCTAATAATTTCAATACAAACTAAAAATATGTCTAGTACCTATTTAATTTACATGCCCATAGCTCAAGCCATCGTCCAGCCCCCCCCCCCCCCGTCTGTGCCCCGCCCCCTTGCGCCCCCCCTTTGATTTTTTTCTGTATCCGCCCCTGTTCTTAGGTCACCGCCATCTGTTGACTGGTAGTGAAACTAAAGAACTTTTGTTTGTTTTTTGAATTTCTAAAAAAGTGTGTTATATTGAGATATCGTTTTATTTTTCCTGTAATCTTTACGTAAACTACTATCACATAGAATTATTTCAGATTTTTCTCTTTGCAAACTTCGGAGATAAGGGGGGGAACGGTATTTTTTTAACATTTTTCATCGTAAGTCGAAAACTATGCGGCCTAAGAAAAAAGAAAAAAATGTTTTAAAATGTGCAAACAGCGTTCTTTCATATGATACCCCACACGCCCTAGTCACCTCACTTCAAATTTTTAAGACCCCTTTTCAGTCCCTGTTGTAAAAATTTTTTTTTTATTTCTTTCTTATTTGCAAAATAGTTGGGCAAATGTCATCTTAAACTATTACAAATTTGAAGTTGATACCATTAGTAGTTCTCGAGATATCCAGCTGTGACAGACAGACAGACAGACTGAGTCACACCATAAGGGTTACTTTTTTACCATTTTGGTACGGAGCCCTAAAAATGAAAGTCTATCGCGTATTCACTTCGCAAGCTTACGCGCTCACTAGACATGAAATAAAACACTTTTTAACGGATACTAGCGCGGTTTTATTGAATGTACTTTGGTATTTAGTTGGTATTTGGTTTGATTTTTTGTTTTCCCGACGTTTCGGCACCTTTGCAGCTGCCGTGGTCACGGGGGATGAATTTTTTTTTTTAGACGTTCAGAAATTAAAATTTAACAAAATTTTTAATTATTTTATGTTGATTTATAATTTAATTTTATGAATTATTTTTTTTTAGCATAGGGACCCGCGTCAAAGAGCGTGTATAGGTATCGCGCCTATGTTTCATGTCAGCTACATGCTCTTTGACGCGGGTCCCTATGCTAAAAAAAAATAATTCATAAAATTAAATTATAAATCAACATAAAATAATTAAAAATTTTGTTAAATTTTAATTTCTGAACGTCTAAAAAAAAAATTCATCGCTTGAGGGTAGGCTCACGGGTAGCTTCAGTCCCCCGTGACCACGGCAGCTGCAAAGGTGCCGAAACGTCGGGAAAACCAAAAATCAAACCAAATACCAACTAAATACCAAAGTACATTCAATAAAACCGCGCTAGTATCCGTTAAAAAGTGTTTTATTTCATGTCTATCGCGTCTTAACCAAAGTAGTATGTCAGAGTTTTTACTTTAGAATCAGATTAATAATTATTTTCTGCATTAAAAGTGGGATTTTTAAGGTAAAACGCTTTTTAATCAATTTTTTTTTATCATGATAGTACTATTTACTTACATTTTTTTCACAAAATACTTCAGAAAACAACTTGTAATTGTTTTTCTAAATATAAAACAATTCTTGACTGATACTATACCTAAATAAAATGTAATAAGCATTTTTTAATTATGAAAGTAATTAAATAAAATAAAACTGGGGCAACGCTGGGACATCTCCTTTCAATTCGCTTTTCGGTGGTAGATGTCGCTGTACAAATTTCCCATACAAAATTACTCTATCGAATGTTTTTACGCGCGTTATTTTTTCGATACCTAGCTGACCCCTAACACGAATATCTATAGAGAAAAAATAAATTGAAACAATATTAAAAACACGACTGCCCTGCCAAAACGAACTAAAAAGTTAAATAACAAGTGTCTTTGCAGTCGGGGGACCGTTTTATGGAACAATTTTTGATCAAAGTGGTCCCCCGACTGCAATGACACTTGTTATTTAACTTTTTAGTTCGTTTTTGGCAGGGCAGTCGTGTTTTTAATATTGTTTTAATTTATTTATTTTTATTTGACACATTTTAGTGACAAATTATATAGTTTTGGAATGATCTCGTCAAGACCTTTCATTTGATCCCATATTGTAATATTAGAAGAAATTTTTTTTTTACATTTGAAAGTAGCGACGTACAGTCGCCATATTGATTTTTTCAAAAAAATCTAGCCAGTGTTACTTGGGATGATGTAAGGATTCTAACGATATACCATACATCCAATCCGTTAAGGCATTTAGGAGTTATGGTGGAATAAAGAAACTCACATACCCACAAACATACATGAACCCTAAACACATATACACTCCTTTTTGGGCAGTCGTGTAAAAAACGGGCGTTAAAGTCTACTCGATAATATTGTCAATGACAAATTTCATTTCGCTTTTCGACGGTAGATGGCGCTGTACAAATTTCCCATACAAAATTACTCTATCGAATGTTTTTACGCGCGTAATTTTTTCAATAGTGTGCTACGGGTACTGTTAACAAACAAATAACTTATTAGCACAAAAGCTATCAAAGTATCAAGCTCATTTTATATATAAATTAATATTCCCTACGTACATATTACTTAATAATACATTTTTTCTATGAAAAATGCATTTATACTGAAGTAATTAGCTCAACAACATTTTAAATTATTTTTCAAACCAAATCCCCACTTGATCACACAAAATAAAATAAAATTCGTTCAACCTGAAGACAAATGTCAACATTACCGCAGGAAATCTCGTGTTTGAAGTCGGTAAAAATCTCGCTATCCAATTCCAATCAAATCCACCGCCTACTTAAAACTATTTTTGCAACAAAACTGTGCACGTATAAATCGCGTGCCCTCCGCGGAATAAAGTCGTCACGATATCGTATCGGTATCGGTTCGCCCACGCCGCGACGCGAGTTGCATACTAACATTTCCATTCCATACTAACAAGAAGACTAAACAATATTGTAGGTAAAAAAGTATATTATACGCGCTTTTTTTTCGATAGATGCACAAAGTAGATAGGTATAAGTATTTTGTGAAAGATGTGTGCTAAACCTATTCGAAGATATCGATACATATCGGTCATTTATTTGTTTGATTGCGCCACAGATTGTAATCTGTGGCGCAATCAAACAAATTATGTATAATACTACAGATTAGATTACACTATAGTATTGCGCTAAGGAGCTGCCACAGAACCTCCTCCTCCTTAGACGTTCATACTCTTGAGTTGACAAAGTGGTCGTGGTTGATGACGCTGCATTTTCTTTGGCTTCCGACGGCCTTGGCCTTGGCTTGACGCCGCGTTTCAACTACCTATTACACAGACGCTACACATTGACGTTTTTGCAAACGCGCAACTGTGTGCGTGAAGTCTAGTGCTATTGAATGAGCCTACGAACTGGCCTACGAACTCGCAGGGCGCGGTGAGGTAATTGATTGTGGGGCGGGGTGGAGAGTTTCCTTTCTGTACGGTAGTACTTATATCTATTCTGTGCTTTAAGCTAACATTATTTTTCAACACACTTGCTCGTAAAGTGAGCCCTAATACATCGCTTTTAGGGCCATAAACCGAACTATAACAAACGCGTGCAATCCTTACTAATATTATAAATGCGAAAGTCCGTTTGTTTGTTTATTTGTTTGTTTGTTTGTTTGTTACGCCTTCACGTCTTAACTACTGTTAGTAATTAAGGTTTTGTAAATCAATTGTTTTTCAATCCTAATATTTGTCGGCTGTTTGCTTCTTGAGTGTCACATGTCAACTTGATATTACTTGACAGTGTATTAGTGTTGCCATAGTCCATGCAGTTGTCGGCAATCACTTGCAGACAAAACATCCTTCTGACATTTAATGCTAGTCTGTGAATCGTGGAGCAAAGACTGACAGATTGATTGACGTGCCGTGGCGCGATGCGGCACGGCACAATGGTGTGTTTCCGGTTTAAGTCTATGCTCCACGTGCGTTTATGCTTGACAGTTGCAAGTCTATGGACAATTCGATAATAGTTATGGTAAAGCGTATAAAAGCGTTGGTTTTTGTAAATTGTGCTCTCTTTTGCTCGATCTGTTGTCTGAACTGGTCGTGAAATAAAATATTACTTCTGTTAACATGGTGTTTGATTTATAATCAACTCTAACATTTCAGAAGTGCGCGTTTTTTTTTTACCACGTGTCACGTTGAACAATCGACGCATACGGCATCCTACTTCGAGAGACGATGAAGAAGAACCGAAGAGAGCTCCGAGGCGACTGATAATAATACCGACCGAATTATGCGGCTGGACCCACTGCTGAAACAAATTATAAGACTACAGCCACAGCAACATCCAGCGCCCCAAGTCCCCAATGAGGAATGTATTATGCCAGGTACGTCCACTGATATCAATAATTTTACCAATCAATGTTTCCGCCTTAAAACCACAACCTTCTGTTGAAATTAACGTGCCTGCCGTACCCACCTTATTCTATCACTGATCAATTTATCTCACCCAGTTAATACCAGTGCAAGTCACAACCCTGTTGTGAGACAAGCAGATTTAAGGCTCAGTTATGCAGAAACATTTGTCTCTATCTTTTTCTTTACATTTGAACAGTATGGAAAATAACCTCACTTCTACACTATTTTATGTTTTTCCTTTTTTTTATCATTATCACAACTTTCTTTCTTGAAGAAAAAAGTTATTTGAGCAAATTCACAGTACGTTAAAGTGTATTTTGATGTAGAGTTCAATACATTTACGCCAAAAATATGATGCGTTTTTCATGATATTCAGATTTTTTTTTTGTCTCATACAATTATCTGTCAGGTTTATATGCATTGTAATACTTGTAACTACTAGATAAACTCTTTAGCTTGTTGCATTTATGTTTTTTTTGTGTAGCTACAACTTTACGATATCTATATAAAAAAAAATATGGCCCGCGCAAACCATGTTTTCCTATCATGGACCCTTTAATTACTTTGTTATCTTTGCTACATAATTTGAGAAATAATATAAGTAATTTATGATTTCTCGGAAAACCTGAACACATGCCTGAATTCGTAGGAAATTCTAATGCTATTGTCTGTTCACGCATGTTTGCATCGATTGGAGTCATTGGCGAAGATCTACGGCTGGGATGAGAAAACACCCACCTACCACCACACGACCCGGGTGGCCTGGAACGCAACGCGTTCGTGGTTTGGACACCAACAAGACATCAGACCTGACGTGGGAGAGTGGAAGAAACTTCTTCAAGACTATTCTATTCGTGTCTCCTACATAACTGCGTACCGTGCTGAGTGGGTAAATAGACTTTTATTGTAAGAAGCTGGTGGCGGCGCTAGGTTAATCTTATGTGCTTAATGATATTTGTGTTTTTATAATTTATACATAATCCATTGGTAGAGGCAGGGGTTCGTGGTCTCATGGTGTAGGTTGTAAGGATAGACGTGTATTATTGAATTATCTTACCGACGCGGCAATCGATTCTTATTTAGCCCCAAAAAAAAACTAATGAACCCTGAAAATGTATAATATTTGATTCAAAATGAAATTGATTCATCGAAAATAGAGTACAGTCAACGGCACATCAACTTATGGTGCTGTCGTGTGTACAATTCAGTTGTAACATTCGTAGTCCATCTATTTCGCCAATATAGGTCATGTGAATCGAAAAAAAAAACAATTTAATAATTAGTGTTAATGTCAAAATTAATATTAGTTAATATTAGATATGTCGCAGGCGTATTGTATATTTAGCCGTATTACATAGCAACTAGCTGTTTTAGAAAACGGCGCCGTTTTGTAATACGGCGAGTCAACGATACGTCAGATTGACAATGTGATACGTTGTTCAATACGGCGGAGCACGTTTAGCCGTTTTGTATCAAAGTTCTATTGTAGAGTGACCACACTAACAAAATGAAACAGTGCTTAATTGAAAATAATTTTATTTTATTAATTATGAAAAAAGGTCGGTTTAAGTAACTTCTAAGGCACCTAGTAAGTACATAGTAGGAAACATGTGTTCTTTTGATTAGTTTTAAGGAATGTACGGGTTATTCTCAAAGTTCCATGAATGTATGGGTAAGTACTACTACTATCAAATAAGTAGGTACGGTACAAAACGGTTTGGTTCTTGTTTGTAAAATTGTAATATTAGTTAGACTTATTAGAACATTTAGCAATTTTTTTTTGTTTAAATAATTTTAAATCCTTTTGAAAGGAAACTTTTTTTTGTATATGTAATGTATCAAAATATTGTTCTTTGGGCACTACCCAAAAAGTAGGGTCTTCTGAAATATGTTTCTTTAATCTTCACTGACTACACTCATAACGTTGTATTTTTTACTGCGTAATAATATTGCGTAGGATTCCGCACAACACCAGAAACCATTGCCACCTTAGCAGTTTTAATCTCGTTCTATGATCCACGGCTTTTTTACACTTCCGCATTGAGCTGCATAGAAACTATTTAACTACACATTAAAAATTGTCTTTAAAACAATTATCTGTACACATTTGCCACGTTTTCTTCATTTAATTCATCCATATTCTTACTTATTTTCGATGCAGTATCCGCACTTGACGCCATTTTTATTGTTATGGTAGGCAGCGCCACGAGTGTTGATAATTAGTACTAAAAACTTACGGAAAGGCGGCTTAAGAATCGCCCAATTACATTACGGCTAGCTGTATTGAAAATCGCAAAGCGCTCTGTTCAATGCGGCGTACTTTTGATCAGCCGTTTTGAATACGGCGTATCTTTAATCCGCCGCATTACAATACGGCGCCGTTTTCTAAAACAGCTAGTTGCTATGTAATACGGCTGAATATACAATACGCCTGCGACAGATATACAATTAGAGAAACAACTTACACATAATGTCATTATCATTTGATTCCGTTAGATTAATTTTACAAGTAAAATATGTCTCAAATAAGTAAAAAAAAATTGTTTTAGGCCTTTCAAACAGTTTTTGTCTAGATATGGTCAGGTCATCATGGTGTAAGGTTAGTAAGGAATGTGGCAATTTATTAATGATCCTAACACATCTTATGTAACAGTTCCTCTTGTAGAGGACGGTCCGCATTCTGAGTAATAATAGTTTTTTTTAGCGATGCTTAATACTTCTCATTATATAAAATGTATCCCTATGCACAATTAAATATGGATGGGTTTTGACGAATATGCAGCACCCGAAGATATATAATGAAGGAAGAGTTAATAGGTTAAGGTTTGCTTACACGACGTCATAGGTGGAACGTTACATATTGCTCTGAAAATTTTAATTGGATATAAATGTTTTGTTTACGTTATAAGACCCCAAAATAGTAAAGTAAACCGTATTTAAGATTAGAAGCTTATTTGAAGCTACGTTGTCATGATATGCCATCAAAGAGGACTTTTGGTTTATTTGGGACTTACAACACATAAGCAAATCTATTTATTTTAGCGCATATTTTCCTTGACACGTTCTTACTTTTTTTTATTACGATTCCAATACGAGCTCATTATTATGAAGTATTGTCAGAACATGGTCCATAGGATCTCTATTATAAAAACATATTTTTTTTAATGTTCATATTTTATTTATTTATTTTTGGCCAGTCTTTGGTATTACTACAAATTTTATCGTCAGAGAATAAATTACACTGATGAGTGAGTAGTCATGAAGTAGGTCGTTAATTATAAATAATAGTGGCCTTAGTTAGTTTAGTTCCTTGTGGAACAACTACCTACATTGTTTCTAACAAGTGATATTTTACTGGAACTTATTTCTTATTTTAATTGATGTGATTAATTTCAATACATTGAAAACGATCATGAAGGATTTTTGTGGCCGTTTTAGCGATTTCTCACAATTTATCAGTTGAGACAAAGCCAAAAGCTTTGTTAATGTCGAAAAATATATATTATTGTTTCAATATTCTTGAAAGTGTTCTCAATAACATTTCTGTTAAATAAAAAGCTGCTAAGAAAGCTGTATTGCTTCCCAAAAGCAATTTTGATCTTTAGACAGTAGATTAAATTTTTCTAGAAATTTATAAATAATGTTATGCGTTGCCTTTTCAAAATAGCCAGTACTGAAATTATAGCAATGGGTCTGTAATAGTCCATCTGATCCTATTAATTATTGATATTTAAGGGCTTCCGAGAATATGCCTGGAAAAAATATTAGCTTCCGAGAATATGACTAAAAACGTCTGGAACGTGTGGTAGGAAAATATAGACGATTCAAAAGTACTTAATAATTAAGTTTATTTGAATAAAGCTTATTTGACTTTGACTTTATGGCTTTAGTCATTGATAGGTTGACTAATGTCAAATTGAGTTAGTGAACAGTACTTAATAAATATTTTTTGTGGGTATTTTATCAACCCGACCAATGTTGTGTTATCGAGTGATCTTATAATTTTAAGTATTTCGTCGGCCGGATCTAAAAAGATACAAGCTTGCGTCCAACATGGTTTTATATTATTGTTAGATTTTAAATTATTTTGATATGACGGTCATGTTAGCATTAGATGATTAATTTGTAATATTAGACAAAAAAAAATTGCAAATGTCAATGGGATCTGTAATAATTTTATTGTCTATCTTAATTTTTATGCAATTATTATTCCAATCTGGTTGCTCATTTGATTTAATTCGATTCCATGGCGTTTTACAAACATTTTTACTCTATTGTAAACGTGCTTCATTGTCAAGATTAATTAAGATGATTATCAAGATGCATCCTTTAAGAACGGAAGAATACTTACGATATTTAGTTTTTACTGGACAGATTTGACGATAATAGTTATAATATACCTACAAAGTTGATAATTTGACATTCCAAAGTCAGCTTGCTGCAGAGTCACTAAGATTATATCAACACCACATTAAAAAGTAATACACAAAAACTAAGTTTCAGACTAGTTTATAGATTTAAATCTAGATTTTGACATTAACCCAGTAACCAAGAAATGCACTTCATTTCCTTGAATAACGAGCCCAAGCCTAAAATAAGAAAGATACTAAAATATTTATAATAGGAAATAGACTACCGGAACTACCTCACGATAGTTTTAATTTAATTGCCAATAAAATTAAAAAGATTATACTAGTGAGTAGCCTCTTAAGGCATGTATTTTTTTTTAAATCAAAACCAAAACAACCATTCTCTTTATTTACATAATTCTGGTAATTATCTCTATATTATCTTAACTCAATATTATGGACTATACAATTAAAAAAATATATATAAATCATAGGAATGTACTGATAATTAATCTAATGACTATCAATAAAACTAAATACAATAGTTAATTATAAAAAAATATTATAGTTCTGTGTGATACTTAATTGTAACAATATAAAAGAAAATCTGGATACTTAGTAATCACTTAGTTGAATTAGATTGATTCTAAAATATAATCATAAATTGTTGTTTTTATTAAGATTATAATATTTTATTAGATGAATATAAGATTTATTCGCGGATTATCTATTTGATATAAATAAGAGTAATGCAATATCACAATATATACATGAATGCTCTGTACATTATACTAAACACTAATTAATAAAAACTTACAGTTATTATAATATTAGAAGCATTATTGCTGATTTTGCTTCTTATGAGTGCTACTTTGGTGTGTCCAGTAGCTGAAATCCACCCTGGTGTGTCCGGTGGTTAAATATGGTTATAAATGCGTTAACTGCTTTGGTGTGTCCAGCAGTATAACAAGCTACTTTGGTGTGTCCAGTAGCTTCAATCCACCCTGGTGTGTCCGGTGGTTAAATATGGTTATAAATGCGTTAACTGCTTTGGTGTGTCCAGCAGTATAACAAGCTACTTTGGTGTGTCCAGTAGCTTCAATCCACCCTGGTGTGTCCGGTGGTTAAATATGGTTATAAATGCGTTAACTGCTTTGGTGTGTCCAGCAGTATAACAAGCTACTTTGGTGTGTCCAGTAGCTTCAATCCACCCTGGTGTGTCCGGTGGTTAAATATGGTTATAAATGCGTTAACTGCTTTGGTGTGTCCAGCAGTATAACAAGCTACTTTGGTGCGTCCAGTAGCTTCAATCCACCCTGGTGTGTCCGGTGGTTAAATATGGTTATAAATGCGTTAACTGCTTTGGTGTGTCCAGCAGTATAACAAGCTGCTTTGGTGTGTCCAGTAGCTTCAATCCACCCTGGTGTGTCCGGTGGTTAAATATGGTTATAAATGCGTTAACTGCTTTGGTGTGTCCAGCAGTATAAATAATGAAAGTCTGAGCGAGTTTTTCACATATCTGTAATCACCTTGGTACCCATGTTCGGTACAAAAAAAAACTTTGAACGCCATCTTACTTAATAAGACTATAACTAATCTACAATATAAAAATGAATCGCTGAATGTCTTACTAAGCACAAATCTCGAGATCAGCTGAACCGATTTCGCTAATTCTTTTTTTTTGTTGTGTTTGTTATTATCATGTTCTTATGAAAAAAAAAAGAAAATTGCGCGAAAAATAAGAAAATTTAAGAATACTTAACCACCATATAAAATTTAATTTGGACTATAAACTTTTTTTTAATGTAACCTCATGACGTTTGACATAGAATTGACAGAATGCGGGCTGCAAAAAAAACTGAATGTCGTTAAAAATTCGAAATAAATATTCATAAATCATAACTCAGACAGAACAACGTCTGTCGGTCAGCTAGTAATTATTAAAAATACATGAATAATTAATTCCCTACAAAAGATCAATACTTCGTTCTTATAGTATTGTATTTTAGTTTTTCTACATAGATGCTATGAAAATTACGAGGACGTAATTGTTTATCAGGATGGCCGAATCTATGACATACAATGACAGAGATTCGATCGTGAATAATTATTGCGATGAAAAGAAAAATAAAGAAAAATGTCTTACCTTTAACTTAAATGAGTTTATTTTTCTTTTTATAACTCCAATATCATTAATACATGGAATTTATAAACGTCTGATATTACGAAGACGTAATAATAATTTGTCAGGAAAGGCCGACTGTTAGTAATTAAGGTTTTGTAAATCAATTGTTTTTCAATCCTAATATTTGTCGGCTGTTTGCTTCTTGAGTGTCACATGTCAACTTGATATTACTTGACAGTGTATTAGTGTTGCCATAGTCCATGCAGTTGTCGGCAATCACTTGCAGACAAAACATCCTTCTGACATTTAATGCTAGTCTGTGAATCGTGGAGCAAAGACTGACAGATTGATTGACGTGCCGTGGCGCGATGCGGCACGGCACAATGGTGTGTTTCCGGTTTAAGTCTATGCTCCACGTGCGTTTATGCTTGACAGTTGCAAGTCTATGGACAATTCGATAATAGTTATGGTAAAGCGTATAAAAGCGTTGGTTTTTGTAAATTGTGCTCTCTTTTGCTCGATCTGTTGTCTGAACTGGTCGTGAAATAAAATATTACTTCTGTTAACATGGTGTTTGATTTATAATCAACTCTAACACTACTGAACCGATCATCATGAAATTTTACATACACATTGCTAGGGGTACAGAGAAGGACATAGGGTACCTTTCATCCCGAAAAAAAGGATTGTTCCCGAGGGATAGCAAAAGAACATTCCACGCAGACGAAGTCGCGGGCGGCCGCTAGTAATATATAAAACACTAGTTGGTTATAGAATTGTCCCTACAAAGTTAAATAGGTACCTTACTGCAAGTTCTATGCGAGTAAGTAGAGCATTTTCAATTTAACCGGGTAATACAGTTATTTTTTTTAGTAACAACAAAGAGGTTTTATGCCGCTGAAAATTCATTTGCATTTTTGGAATAAATAAATGTGTAGGTCCTTAATCAAGTCAAACAAATATTTATTATTATCAAATTATTTCTTATTTACAATATTTTGTTAAAAAATATTAAAATATTAGCATTTTATCTCCTAAATTTATAATTTTGAAGTTGGCTGTATGCTCACTTACCCCTTTGTTCGCTAAATATTCTTGCATTGGGCGTGTGAAAAAAACAAAAAAAAACCTGCGCGCCTTTTTCATCATGATTATCATTTTGTTTTTGTCGTATTTGTTGCTGTGTGGTAAATTACTTTGTTTTTTCCTCGCAAATGTGTTGAAAAACGTCGTATGAAACTCGTGAGCTCTTACTTATTGCACACTCGGCTGAGTTACGCCCTCGCCTGCGGCTCGGGCTGCAACCCACAGCCTTGTGTGCAATAAGTAACCGAAGCTAACTTGTATCATAATGTACTATTATTGCACTGTTATCGATATCGACTTTCCACCTCCTTATGATGAGAGTAATTGAGTCGGAACTCGAAGTTATACTAAACGACGGTGACTGGCCAGCCGTTTGCGCGTCTTTAAACCGAAAGCAATTCTAACGAGCGAGCCTAGTCTGCGCGCGTGGTTCTGCTCGCATTATCGCATTTTTATGATTTGAGCCAAAAATATTTTTATATTTAATTTTCGATTTGTTGCAGTGTATTGTATCCGTAGCACGAATATCTATGGAGAAAAACCCGCGTAAAAAAATATAGAGTAGGTACCTAATTAATTGTGTATGGAAAATTTTGTACAGCGCCATCTACCGCCGAAAAGCGAAATGAAATTTCCCATAGTTAATTACTCAGTCGTGTTTTTTTTATTTAAATAGGTACCTAACCTATTTTGTAGGAATATAATAATTTCAAGCATGTTTTGTAAGAATAAAATTAAAATTGCAAATGCAGTCCGTTTTGTTAATTTTTTTGCCAATAAACTTGAACCATTTTTTAATAATGTAGGCTGTAATCGACTTTATTTTGTTTGTTTCGGGTTTCGAATATACAAAAGATATAGGTATATAATGTAGGAGGAAGTCATTAAAGTGTATACTGCATTAAGAAAAACGAACACAAAATAATACATAGTTGATTCGAAAGCCATTACGGTACGGTTGATGTGAACCACCATAAATGCTTCAATATTACAACTTGTAGCTAATATCGCCGTAATGACCCTTGTTACGAATGATAGATGAAGCACAAATTGCTTTTGATGTGCTTAGGCTATTTTTAGTCTTATTTGAATATAACATAAAGCTTCAAATAGCATAGCACCCTCTAGAAATTGTTGTTTCTTACAATTTGTAATTGTCATTTATTCAAAAGTGAAATAAAATCAAAGGCAACATTTTTGTGTTCCAGAAATAATTTTTTGATCGGCCATCTACAATGAGCAGAAATAAAATCAAGAGCGCTATCTAGTGAACGGTAGTAAACTAATTAAGGTGTATTTAGCGCCATCTAGTAAGAGGTAGATAAACTAATCAAGATGCATTTAACACCATCTAGTGAGGAAAAGATAAACTAATCACTCAACGCCATCTAGTGAGGAGTAGAAAAACCAATTAAGTTGCATTTAGCGCCATCTATATGTGGTTAGGAAACTAATCAAGATGTGTTTAGCGCCATCTAGTAAGAGGTAGATAAACTAATCAATCAGCGCCATCCAGTGAGGAGTAGAAAAACTAATTAAGATGCATTTAGCGCCATCTAGTTATGTATAGAAAAACTAATGAAGATGTATTTACCGCCATCTAGTGACTGAACAAAAAAGCTTCAAGTGAAATGTAGCATGCCACTCGTTTTGCCACATTTGTAGTTTATTATTTTTTCTACTAGTTGGTGCTGCTTGCAGTTCATATTGTGCTAGAAAGTGTTCATAGCGAAATAAAATCAACTATTTTTTACTCTATAAAGGTGCCTTCCTACCGGTGCGTCTTGGGACGCACGAGAGCTCACCAAGCCGAACCGACACACCGTGGGAAACGACCGTGCGCCGCGGTGCGTCGTCGTGCGTACGATCCATCGAGCGTCGGTAACTTCAAAGGATCGGTGCGTCGCGGTGCGTAGCGCTGTGCGTCCGCATTCGTGGCGGCTCGTCGCCTTTGTCAATATGCCGCGTGTCATAGTATGATATCTATCAGTAGTCAATCGGCCCTGGCCTTTAAATAATTACCTACAGTATTTTAATTTCATCTAAGTACTTTCGTATCTTTCTAGTTTTGTAACGTATTACGTAAATTGCTTTTTAGCAATAAGGCCGCTTTTTTGTGTGCTTTGCTGTTTTTCTTTGTATATGTCCTGTCTTAGTGTGCAATTAAGTGTTTTTATTATTATTATTTTAGAATCAATATTATATAGGGTCTTACCTTCAATGCAAAATACTTTCTAAGCAATAAAATACCTAGGTTAGCAAATTACAAAACTAATAGTGAAAACAAAAAACAAAAAATTGCGTAAAACCTATAATATAGGGTTTTTAGTTAGCCTAATAAAGCTGAATATGGTAGATAGGGACCATCAAACTGAACAACTTTTACTATGGGACCAACTCTGAAATGCGAAAAAAATCAGCTGTTTCATACAAAAATTAATAACGAAAATATCAAAATGTATAGAATAGCAGATTTTTTTCGCGATTTCAGAGTTGGTCCCATAGTAAAACTTATTCAGTTTGATGGTCCTTACCTACCATAATTATTCGGCTTTATAAAGCTATTACCAAACAGCCTGTATAAAAAATTAGTTACAAATCCTTTTGGCCATAGTTAGTAGGTAATACCTTTATACTAAACAGTATTTAAAGTACTTACTTATATTTAATCTTATATTTCGGAGCTTTCGGATTTTTTATCTCTGAATTAATTGGTTACCTACATAAATATAATAAAAACAGCACTATCTGCACTTTACCATAGTAAGTACAGGTATTTCAATCAATAAACAAATAGTACCTACGAAGACTATTTGTACTGTGCCATCATCAGTATCATCACTCGTGCGTCGTTGCACGGACGCGGGCGCACCGTGGGAACAGTACAGCGGGCCGTGCGCCGAACATGGCCGAACGACGCACGGCCCGTGCCAGTGTTTCCCACGGTGCGCCCGTGTTCGCCCTCGTGCGGCTCGGTGCGGTGCGTGGTAGCACGCACCGTGGGAAGGCACCTTAACTCCACATTCAACTGGCAATTTCCACTTTCAACCGGTCAGTAAAATTGGTAAAAATCATTCCACATTCAACCGGCAACTTGAATGGAAGTAGGGTTGTCAGCTCCCGTTTTGTATTGTAGAGGATTTATCACTAGAAATTATAGGACTAAGGACGGAATTAAGGGACATTATGTTATTTTCGCGACTTACTGATGCGTTCAATTTTTATCTAAAATAAAGGATGACCATAAGGGACACTATCTAAATTTGGGGCTGAAAATGAGGACGTCCTTTAAATTAAAGGACGTCTGGCAACCCTATGGAAGGTATTAAAATTATGTGTAATTACCTAGAGGAACCTATGATTAAACTATAATTCAACCACCATAACTTAACCTTCTCCATATTTATGTGAACCTGGTACTTTGGAGTCGTAAGTGATTGAAAATATTTAATTTAAACCCAACAAAAAAAAAACTTATCTTCTCCGTGTTCTCAGAAGTTTCTTGCGCCCGTTCTTCTTGTCAGCTAAAAAAGTCTGGAACGGGTGGTAGGAAAATATAGACGATTCAAAAGTACTTAATTATTAAGTTTATTTGAATAAAGCTTATTTGACTTTGACTTTGACTTTGACTAGTCTAGTATTATATTATCTGTGCTTAGAATGCTCTAAGTCCGTAGTTATGTCATCCTGGTACCGTTGGGAGACAACGACCGGAGGCACCGCGTTTTGACGATAATGGGAGAATAACGTCACTTCACTAAATAATACATTCGACGTCAGAAAAATCGCACCTCTTCGAAAATAAGTTTAGACTTGGCCACCTGCTATTGCTAGCTAGTTAATAAGCTAAACGTTTAATTGTGTAAATGTTGATATCTATTGAAAGTAGATTTAATGAGCTTTCAATTAATAATTGTTTGATTTAATTAACATAACAGTTACCATAATTAAACGCATATAGCGTTATTGCTTGCGCCATGATAAAAGGAAAATAAAAGGAGTCAATTCAGGAAATGCGGGTAAATTTGCTATCGATATGATGGAGAAGACACACTTCAACAGTTCAATTAAAAAAAAACCGGCCAAGTGCGTGTCGGGTCACGAGCAGTAGGGTTCCGTAGGTACATTATACCATGCCATATTTTAATACCGCTATTATTTTTCGTCCGAAAAAATAACTTTGTTTTTCACAGTGTTTGTATGAATGACAAAGTTATATTTGCGGTTTTGGAAAATGTACTATATCTCGAAAACTAATTACTGTATCTCGTTCAAAACAATTTTCGTTGAAAGTGTTTATTAAGATCTATAGTTAATATTTTTTTTAGATTTTTCACCCTCTTACTTTAAAAGTTAAAGGGGGGGGGGACACATTTTACCACTTTGGCGGCATATATCTTTCAAACGGTTGACTAAAAAAAAAATAGTCTTAGAAACCTCAATGTAATTTTTAAAGACCTATCTATAGACACCCCACAAGTATTGGTTTGATGAAAAAAAATATTTTCAGTTTCAGTTCCATGTATGGGGAGCCCCCCCTTAATCTTTTATTTTTTGTATTTTTGTATAAAAATCGTAAAGCGGTTTACAGAATACATCTACCTACTAAGTTTCAACTATGTAGTCTTAATACTTTTGGAATAAAGTGGCTGTGACATACGGACGGACAGACAGACAGACAGACAGACATGACGAATCTATAAGGGTTCCGTTTTTGCCATTTTGGCTACGGAACCCTAATAAATACCCAAGATGGATACTATTGCCCATAAAGTTGCTAAAATATTGCAAAAAAATTAGGCAATGTAATGTTGCTCGGAAAAATCTCAGTAATTGATTCCGTTCGACGAGTATTCCAACAGAGAGACTGTTGGCTATGTCCGAAGGGGAAGAATTAATAACAACACTTACCATTAAATAAGATAGGATTAAATTAACTTTGAAGAAATTTTTGAAAAGGTGTGATTTTTCTGACTAATGTTTTTGAATAACTCTTTAATATTTTTTATCCTTTGTGCTAGTTTTAAATGCATTTGAAACGCGACGGTGGCCACTTTTGGTTAAATGGATTTAAAAACATACAGAAAGAATGAAAATAGTTATTCAAAAAATATAAGGGACAATTTAAGAGGTTTTCTTTTTTATTTAAATATTGACCTGGTTTACGTATAAAAAAATAAATGAATGGGCGGCGCTAGTTGACGGCTATAAGGGCCATAAGTACCTATTTTTTATAGATGGTTGAAAAAGGAATGAACTGTCGGTCGAAACTGGAAGTAATTTAATCAATATAATTTGCCGGTAGAATACGAAATTCAAACTGGTTGAAAATGGAAAATATATTCACCGGTAGGTAAATCAAACGAACAGCTATCTACAAAAATAAAGCGCGTAAAATTAAACATTCGATAAAGTAATTTTGTATGAGAAATTTCATAAAATTTTTTTTATGTCAGTGGGAAATTTGTACAGCGCCATCTACAGCTGAAAAGCGAAATAAGATTTTCCATAGAGAATTTACTCAGCGAGTACTTTTACGCGCGTTTTTTTTCTCGATTGCTGTCGTGATAAGGGCACTGTAGCCGTGCGTTTCCAGTTTCCACTAGTAAAATAAGAATGTTATTAAACATCGTTTCGAAACAGAGTCTGACATAAGTATAGTGAGAACACAACTCTGTCAAAGACAATGTACCTACTTGTACTATTAGTTATTCTGTGACAATGTTGACGGCGCGGCGAATCGGAAATAATCTTAAATTTATAGTAGGTAGGTAGGTAACTGCCCTTAAAAAACTTTTTTTAAGTTACAAAATAAACGAACTCATTATTTGTATACCCTAATTCCATCCATATTTTTGGAAATATTGTATTAAGTATGGATAAGATATAATGATACAAACGGGTTGCTAAAAATAACAATGCCATCATTGTACAACTTTCATTTTATTATTCAATCCATTTTTAATGTAGCCAACCTTTTAAAAACCACTCTTAATTTTATTAAGTAGGTTATAAATAGGATAATATTTTATACATCAAAGTAGGTAGAACTACAAAATTAAATGGGTAGATAGGTACCTAAGTATTTCATACTTATTTATAATATTTCATATCAATGTATTAAAGACTGAAGTAGGTACAATTTACATTTCACCTTAAAAGATAGGTAGTACTTGAGCATATCGGGTCATTTTGAACTTACCATCCAAATTTTGAGGATGTGTTCAGTCCATGAAACTGAACAACTTTCTCTAATAGTCCAATCAATAAAGGAGTTGTAGAATGCATGAGAGGGGACCTAAGCGATTTCTCCTGAAACTTGTTCAGGGTACTTAGGAAGTAAACATACTAAAAGTCCTGACGTTTCGGAGGTGAGCCGGAGGGTGGAGGGGGGGGGGAGAAGGTACTACTTTTAGGTTTTTCGCCAATATCTCAAAAATGGTGCGTTGTGGCGAAAAATGTTCAATGATGGAATGAAAGCTTATAAAATTCTCTATAACTTTAGTTCTGTACACTTTGTTCGAATTTCTAACCGTTCTTGGACTACTCGCTCAGGAAATGTGAAAATTTGGATGATGGGCAAGATGACCAAGGGAGTTGTTCTATACACTCTCTACCAACAAATGATATATAATTAGAAAGGCCTTTTTTAGACCAATGTTAACTGCAAACAAACTTTAAATCAATTGTTAGTATTTTTGGAGTTAAAGGTCAATTAGCTTCCGCACGCGTCTTCGTCCACGTGGACCCTAGGGAACCTTCGATCAGAATAAAAAGTACCCTATGTTTTAATTCAGATTATAAACTATATGTATGCTAAATTTAATCTAAATCCGTTCAGCCGTTCTTGAGTTATAAGTTGTGTAAATAACTTGACTTTGTTTCAAAAGGTTTTAATTTGTCTAAAAAAAGAGTTGTAGAATTCCTTTTTCCGGAGTGTGTAGCTCGAAAATTATAACTCATACAACTTATAACTCAAGAACGGCTGAACGGATTTAGATTAAATTTAGCATACATATAGTTTATAATCTGAATTAAAACATAGGGTACTTTTTATTCTGATCGAAGGTTCCCTAGGGTCCACGTGGACGAAGACGCGTGCGGAAGCTAATTGACCTTTAACTCCAAAAATACTAACAATTGATTTAAAGTTTGTTTGCAGTTAACATTGGTCTAAAAAAGGCCTTTCTAATTATATATCATTTGTTGGTAGAGAGTGTATAGAACAACTCCCTTGGTCATCTTGCCCATCATCCAAATTTTCACATTTCCTGAGCGAGTAGTCCAAGAACGGTTAGAAATTCGAACAAAGTGTACAGAACTAAAGTTATAGAGAATTTTATAAGCTTTCATTCCATCATTGAACATTTTTCGCCACAACGCACCATTTTTGAGATATTGGCGAAAAACCTAAAAGTAGTACCTTCTCCCCCCCCTCCACCCTCCGGCTCACCTCCGAAACGTCAGGACTTTTAGTATGTTTACTTCCTAAGTACCCTGAACAAGTTTCAGGAGAAATCGCTTAGGTCCCCTCTCATGCAATCTACACCCCCTTTTGGGTCATTTATTGACTGAACTATAAGAACACATGGTCAAATATGTAAAATAAAAATCGACTTTCCATACAAATTAAAGAGATCACGTGATCAATTTAGTATGGGACGACCAAAATTTTCTGGCGAAATTTGACACATGTTTCTTAGAGAAAGTTGTTTCGTTTCATGGACTGGACACATCCTTAAAATTTGGATGGTAAGTTCAAAATGACCCTGTATAATTTATCAATAACGCTAAATTAAAGTAATAAATTGATCACATCACACATGAGTATTCGATGGTACATTTTAGTTTAAGGGAAACTGCCCTAATACTGGCACTCAACATTTAGGCTCGTATAAAGGTGGGTCTCCACCAAAGAAAAGTTGCCAACTTTTGTGTTTACAACACGTGTTGGTGACAAAAGTTGGCAACTTTCTTTGGTGGATACCTTGTGTATACAAGGTAATAACAGAAACTTTAGTCACCAACATGTGTTGACAACACAAAAGTTGGCAACTTTTTTGGTGGAGACCCACCTTTATAGAATCAGACTCAAACTCAAATCTCTGCTTGAGTACAGTTAGAAAAGGATGGTGCTATTTATGGCATATAGCGCCATCCCTTTCTAACTGTAATCAAGCAGAGATTTAAGTTTGATTCTTTAATACGAGCCTTAGGTCAATGGCCTAATGCTCATTTCATTATTGGCTCAGTATTGGCACGCACACTTATTGTGACAGGAAGTTAACAAAGGTATTTAATGTAATTTTCATAAAATAATGAAAGTAATTTAAAAAACAAAAATAAAAATATTTGATTAGTTTTTTCCAGCGCATTGCTTAAAGTGCCTTAATTGGGTAATTTACCCTACATCTTACTAAGCAATAAGGAATGTATTATTCTCTATAGTTAAAATTGCTAATGCGTAATCCCAGCCAGTTACGCATTATAATTTAATAATGAGTAGTACGAGTATTTAAGGGCTCTACAGCCCTTAGAGTAGCGCCCTCATCTTAATTTATTATATTGCTCGCTGTGTATATAAAGTGGCCACATTATGCTCTTTTGCTTACTACTACGATACGAACTTAATTTTAATGAGGTTATTGTTTGTAAATAAACTAAACTTAGCTTCAACCTGTACCTACATATGAATTTTCTAAACATTATTATTATGTACTATGGGCGACAGCGTCGCTTAACCAGTTAGCAACAAAATTCGTGTGCACGCGTATCGCCCTGCACGTACTAAAAGTATGTTGTGACGGCGCAGCGTAAAAGCTATTTTAACCATAGGAGTTTAAGGCCCGTATTTATAAACCGCTCTCAACGTTGAGAGCCATCTTGAGCTTATACTTGAGATGCTGTTCTTATTAATAGATCATACTTAAGTACATGTTTGAGTTCGTGGTATCAACTGAGAGCACTCATATTAATAAACAAAACTCTGCACTTGAGATCGCTCTTGAGATGATGATTGAGAGCGTGTTCGCCAAGTGCTGCAAAACCGTGACTTGAGAGCGTGCACGCGCGGGATAGTTATTTTATTTTGAACTGCTACATATGTTTTTGTACCTATGTACGTGGATAAAATTATATAGTTTCAAAATCTAATAAACGGAGTTAATTATTATGATGATATTGATTACGATATTACATAAATTACGAAATGTATTAGTCATAATAACAATTACAATATCCCGCCATTTCTTTCCGTTTCTTTAATCATGAAACAGAAAAGGCAAAGGCACATTTGCATCATACAGCCACGAAATACATAATCCAACACTTCAGTCTTCTTGAACTGACGTACTAATATAAAGTGATATTTTATTTATGTGTAAATAAAGTAATATAAATAAATATTTTATTTTACCATTTGTCTAAAATGTTTTGCACTAATTTATGAGAGTACAATTTATAAAACTATTATTTTTTGTAATTTGAGCTAACTATTCTATACAGTTTAAACGAAACGTTAATCATTCAATCTTAATTCAAAAGTGTCATTTTACTGTATAAAAACCACCGTGAACTTAAGATCCTGCTCTTAAGATTGATCTTAAGAGCTGAGATCGATCACATTTGATACGCTTTTGATATCTGACTATTAATTAACATCCAACTTAAGATGCTGCTCACATCTTGAGAGCGTATCAGCTGAGATCGATCTTGAGATCGGTATTGAGAGCGGTTTATAAATACGGGCCTAGGAGTGGTTAAGCGACGCTGTTGCCAATGGCACTTAGCGAGCAATAACTTTAATTAAGTTGAGGGCGCCACCTGAGGGCTATAGGAGCCTTAACCGAGCGATAATAAATTCAAATTTAAGGTATCAAAAATACTGAATATAGCGCACTGAAATATTAAGGGCGACAGACTGTGGGCGACTACAAATATTGAAAATGCGCCTTTCAAATGCAAATCTGAGTCACTAGTTATTCAGTACGATCAGTACAATAATTATTAAGCGATCAGCTTATATTTTAGTGACAATTGTACGGCACACATTATATACAAATAACATATTTTTTACTTGAAAGCGCTGTTTTTTAACCTAACTTTACCTTATTGTATTAACTCAAATCCGCTATAGTAGGTACAGTAACCAACTTGGTATATTAGTCGCCCACTCAGTATTTTTTGTAATAATAAATAATAATAAAGCTGCTCGTTCACGTATAACTCTCAATTTGTCATAGCACAGTAGCCCGTAGTACATTTAAATTAGGAAAAAGGTTACCGTTTGCCGTTGTGATGTGATATAGTTATTTACTACGAAATTATAGATACGTTAACTTAAGTTTTACAGATCGCAACCCGCCGTAACCTACATTTGTATATCTCCAAAAATTATATTTTTTATTTTTCGAGGTGTACCACATGGTTTAGCTATTGTCGTGTTCTACAGCTTTGTTTGATTGCCACTGATAATAGCAAGACTATGAAAAGTAGCCATACACAGATTTAAGTCCAGTGCCCTTAGCACGAACAACTATCGAGAAAAAAAACGTGCGTAAAATTACACGATAGTGCAATTTTGTATTGGAAATTTGTACAACGCCATCTAACGCCGAATAGCGAAATTAAAATTTCTATAGATAATTCTCTATCGAGTAATTTTACGCGCGTTTTTTTTCTCGATAGCTGTTCGTGCTAAGGGTACAGATTACTATATCACAACGGCAAACGGTAACCTTTTTCGTAATTTAAATGTACTACGGGCTACTGTACTATCACCCGTTGAGTTATTTTGTCGCAAACATAATTAACTGTTCAGTATTTTCGTATCCGACTAATAGTCGCTACCTAGTATATTTTTCAGTCGCCCGATTAATAATATCCCTTTACTAATTCATCAAAAAGTTGTAAATTACAATTTGACATTTCTAATTAAGAAAAGCTCAGGTGTGAAACGTGTGTTAACAGAGTTACGACTTAACTTTAACGAAATATGGTCCTTATTAGATTGTATATCTCGTGGAAGTGATATTATGGTATTAATTCACTGAAAAGCTTCATACAAATTGTCTGAACTGCGGTCCGATTTGGTCGTTTTGGATTGGATATCTTCATCTTCAAAATAGTCGCAGGGTTCAAATAACTGTAAAAAAATAAAATAGGATCAATTGCGATGTACTTAATAGGTAACTTAATCCTACCTATTAGGATTAGCCGTATGGCCATAGATTATTTTATACACACAGGGTTATTTGTAAAACAGCAACATCTTCGCAGGAGTAGATTACTAACATCATTAACAACAATATTTATTCTATGACTACCGAAAACAGTCAAAAAAATTATTTTCCATACAAACAGAATTCCATCCGAATCAAGTTTTGTATGAAAAGTCGAATATTTTTTGTCTGTTTTCAGAAAAGTCGTAGAACAATTAATGTTGTTGTTTATGACGTTAGTAATAACTCCTGCGACTCTGCGAGGTTGTTGGTGTTTTACAAATACCCTGTATACAAAAACAAACGAGAAAGCAACCTAATAAAAACATATCAAATAAGTGAAGATTCTATTTTCTGGAGACTCGGTGCGCGGCCATGGAGGCGCATCCTATTTTTTTAATTGAACTGATAATTAAGGAAATACATTAAAAAAGTAAATACATAAATAGGTATCATATTTTATGACGCTCACGAGCGCTATAATATCTATATCTATATTGTATTATAAGTAGTCCTTAGAGTCACCTGGGCTCAATAAAAAATACGGCCTTTGGTGATCGAAGAATATCCTTTGGCAGGGTGAACTTTTTGAACCCTTAGATCATTTTAAGAAGGGGAGCCATCTTGGATTTTTGTATGGGAGGGAGTTATAATTATAATACAATCTTTTCTTTGTATGGAATTTGATTTTTTTTTTCAAAACCTGTCGTGTGGGATATCGAATGAAAGGGACTTTAGAGCCGATTCCAAATATATAGGTATGCAATATAATTAATTACATTGCAGCTACTGGTTTAAAAATATCGGAAAAATATTTTCCAAACATATAAGTTTGGGCTCTTTCAGGAAGAAAACCACTAAATGAATTTTTGTGACTTATACGTCCTAGAAGCAATTTTGGAAAAATTTACGTTTTGAAATATTTTGATCCCAGTATTCTTATAATAAGTCTATGTTTCTATGATTTAGAGTACCAGAATAAAAAAAAAAAAACAAAAATAATACTTAATGTCACAAATGCTTCCAGAATGTTAGATAAGAGTATATTACGAGTTATTTGACGTATCTTTTATAAAAAATAATTTAGTGGTTTTCTTTCTTCTTGCAAGAGCCCAAACTTAGAATGTTTGGAAAATGTTTTTCTGATTTTTTTTAAGCCAGTAGCTGCAATGTCGTAATATTTGTATACATTTGGAATTAGCTCAAAAAGCCCTTTCATTCGATATCCCCTACGAACAAAGATACTAAGGAAGTGTAATTCTGCTCAAAAAATAGCACCACGCAAACTACAACCGAGTGGGCGGGGCTAAAAAAGTACAACCGAAGCACTGTTTAGTCATGTCTGTCACGCGCTCGGTGACAGTCGTTAGCGCAACGACAAAAAAATCATTAAAAAGTGGTAAAAAATGACGTCATGTGTGGTCAAGTGGTGTAAAAGACCAATAGAAGGCATCAAAACAAATACGGTCATATCATATCATTGGTAAGTAAAATATTTTTCGTTATTTAGAAATATCTATGAGCGTATACATGCAATCTATGGTAGCTATTATGCAACAAGTGTTCAGTCACTTTGTGGGGCAGAGTCAAATCTTCACGTTCACTGCTATCACAGATTTTTAAACAAGAATAAAACTCTCTCATGAAATTCAGTACAGTACAACAGAAAAAAAGGAAAATTAAAATCAAAATTTTGTAATGCTATAAAAATGGCGCGTCCTGCAATATACAATCCATAGAAAACGAGTAATCTGACGTAAACTCCTTGCTTTTTATCATTATACAGGTTGTAACAAAAACTCTGTCCAATCCGTGAAGGGATGATTAGGTAGGTACCTATAAAGTTTCGATTCTATTCTCACAATCCTCTTTGATTAACAAGTAAAAAAATCCCTGGTTAAAATAGAATAAACGAAAAATGGGGAACTCACATTGCAAAACCGAAGGCAGCGGCACCACAAGTAGTGACGTCATAAGGTCAAGACCGTCAGAACACAAAGTAATGACAATTGCCAGAAACTATGATTTTTATGCAGCTCTGAAAACAGCTTTTTAATATGGAGTTTGATTCGCGGATCGTTCTGCTGGAAACCCAATATGAGATCTGCTGCGAAGATGCTACTCCATATTTCCACCACCAATAGCAATACATGCCCAGCAACTGTGCACTAGATTGTCTCGAACACTTTGCAGCACACCTGTATTCAACTTAATAAGTACAAAAGTGGCTATTATTCGCAAACGCATTACGGCTTCACTCTCACAAATGTTTTTAAACATCAACTGTTAACATGACCTCACAAATAAAACTCAAGGGGTGTCAAATCTGGCGATCGCGCTAGCTACGGAGTTGATCCACCTCTTCCAATCCACCGTCTCACATATTGCTAGCTTAGGTATTCGCGCACCGGTCAATAAGCATATTAAAATAGTCTGCATTTGAAAAAGATTTTTGGCAAGAATAAATTTTGACTTGGTGGAATACGCTGCTATGAAAAAACATATTCCGACGAACTGAGAACCTCCTCCTTTTTTGAAGTCGGTTAAAAAGATGTAGCTATACGAATTTTGTACTGCCAATTAAAGCATGCTTTTTTATGTGAAAAATAAAAATAAAGCAACGTATTAATACGCAATAGTCACACCTCTAAAAGACGTATTGAGGCGTTGCTTTCGCCAATGTGATAATTATCCACATTATGTACTTACATGTTATGAAAAAGAAATTTCTACATAATACATTCTCTTTATTAAGCATACCTATTTTATTTCATTACCTTACCTAATTTTAGTCCTTCTTGAAATCAAGTGTCTTACCAATTAATATGATCATCATTCATCAACATCATCATTTTATAATTTTCATAAAATAAAATAACAATAAAATCATCACAGCCGAAAGACGTCCACTCCTGACATTATGTCTCTTTTAGTTTTCCAGAGCGACTAGTTGCAGACGACTTACATTCAGCGTATTCGAGCGATCTTTACCAAGTCGTCTGTCTACATAATAAAATAAACATTATATCTAACAAATAATAATGTACTAATTTCATAAAACAATTTTATGATGCCGCCCACCGCGCCGGGCCGTAGTGATCTTAGCAGGTTAGGTGTACTGACTGCATTCTACATTACACGGTCCTTGCTTCAATGACAAAGGCACGACAACGGCCCAATGAGTGACACGGCGCGAGCCAAATATCCAATCATGTTTGATCTGCGTTCAAACCCCAGCCAATAGAAAACGAGATATGCGTTAGAATACAACCTAATACCGATTATGCATACATTGTAATAAGGTATGTTTTTACTAGTTCATTGTTGAGTTTGCAACCTTTTTGTGCTACAGAATATGCGAAGGTGCCATTTTTTAAGCAATATTTGCTAGGAGTTAGGCTTCCTTAGTTCTTATTTCGTTGGATATCCCACACAGTGGGTTTTGAAAAAAAAATCATATTCCATACAAAATCAAGATTATGTTATGATTCCTTCCCATACAAAACCCAAAATGGCTCCCATTTTCAAAATGATTTAAGGGTTCAGAAGGTTCACCCTGCCAAAGGATATCTCACGATCACCAAACGCCGTATATTGCACTTTTATGTCATGAGCAAATGCAACTATAATATATAAAAAATGTTGAATACATCCCATAACTCACATAGTCCATAGTTCAAACACCCAGACAACACCATAAAGGCTCCACGTACCATCGAAATAACTTTACCAGCTATATCGCAGTTTTCGCACTTATTACAAAATTCTATGTCATCGCCCGCTAGGAAATGGGATTTTCATAATAACTGACCCCCATAATAAAGCTTTATATTATTTTGCATCTTTTTGCATATAGTTTATATTATACAAGGGGAGTTCAAAATATTCTCGGTGTCGGGATTTTCTGGTTAGTAATGAGGGTAGATTTTGTCTATCTGTTCTCTTAAGACATTATCCAAATTACAATTAGAAAATATCGTCAGTTTACCACCATTAGTTTTTTCACAATCGTGCTTCGAGTGAAACAAAATGTCTGACGCGAAATGTTGACCAAAATCGACCACGGTGGTACTCGATTCACTCGGCGCGCGTTGCCAAGGCTGCTATTCAGGAGTGTGGTTTCAAAGAGATCCATCAACCACCTTACAGCCAAGATCTGGCACCTATAGTGACTATTTTTTGTTCTTGAAGCTGAAAAAAGGGCTTCATTTTTCAAGGACGATCATTTTTTATTATGTGGAAAATTATTTTTGGAGGCCACTAAAAAGTTGATTTTTTTTTATACACAACGGGATAGTGCTTGGCCTTCATCTCACCTGATGTTAAGTGACGATAAGGCCGAAGGTGGAAGCGCACTACACCCGGAATACTGGCTATCTTACCTCTAACTGCCGGAACACAACAATTTTTAAATTGTTGTTATGGCGTCAGACTTAGGTAAGATGGTGGTGGCTAGCCAGGCGGACTTGAAATAAGCCCTACCACCAACCAAACCGAGTACAAATTGTACCCCCCTGGGAATCGAACCCGGGACCTCTGCGTCTTACACGGGTGAGCGAACCACTAGACCACAGAGGCGGTTATGATTTCGCGTTGTAAGAAGTGTTTTGAGTTCCAGGGGACTACATAAAAATTAAAATTATTTCTGATTTTTCTGCCTTTTCCTTCATATCCATACCGAGAATACTTTGAACTCCCCTCGTATCTACCGATTGAAAAATATGCCTACGAAAAATGCACCGACCAATAATAGGTTCCAAGAGTGCCGTTTTATCTCATCTTATCTCTCATAAACTAATGTTTCTAAAACAATAGTTCTAAACTTCTTACCCTCTCATTCAACGGTCTTCCCTCCAAAAGGTACTTAAGCTTGCTCATTTGACACGGGCTAATGATCCTCTCCAACGCCGCCATGTCCTTGGGTCCTTCCCGTCTCGTCCCTTCCCGTCTGGTCCCGTCCCGTTTGCCGTTCGTCCACCCTCTCGAGTACTGGAACGTTTGTGCCGCGACAGAGGTGAGAGCCACAAATAGTAGCAGCAAACTTAAGTTGGTGACCATTTTGGGATCTGAGGGTGAAAAAAAATGATTTTTATGCGTTGATTAGAACGCTAGAAAGTTGCAATTAATCTTCTAAAATGTTGTAAAGTTTAACGAATGAATGAATTTAATACAACATAAATGCTTTTTGTGATTAGCATTTACTTAATTTGGGCTATGGGAAGAGGAACTCGATTTAGTCAATCATGCGGTGACCGACCCTGGCGATAGTTGCTTAGCTGCCACAATCGCAAAACAATTCGTTGCCACTGCACAACCGAATTCATTATACCTCGTTAAAGGATTCACTCATATTCATACCTTTAATGCAACAAACCATTTGCCATTACTTTAGCAATAGCGGTGTAAAGATTATACTAAACAGTGGTATAAAGTATAAATCTATTTTACCTTTCATTGATTTACCATTTTATGCTCAATTAAATAGCTGAAGGTGCTATAATATGCACTTCGCATAAAACCAGAGACAATCCAGATTTTACGGCCAGTTAATACTGTAAATGAGGCTCATAGCTTGCCGACGTTAGCATGGATGAAGGAATATATGTATTAAAAATGATAATGGTATAGTTCGGTCGATCATTTATTCAAAGCCATAGCATAAAATTCACAAACTTTTTGGTTATGCTTGAGTGAATAGTATGGTAATGTTAAACAGATGTGATAAGTAGATACTAGTTTATTCAAACCAATATTATTAGTATAAATATTTCATACTAATTAATTAGAATGAAATATGTATACTATCAACAACTATAAAAAACAATATCTATCACTCAAAACCGTTCTCAATTTTGATCAACCTTATCCCTTAGGATCAAATTAAACTCGTCTAATAGTTATGCCATTTAGAAAAATCTATCGAAATCTAAATCAGGTAAAGACATAGGTAAGGTACCTATATACTTATTTATGGAAATTAAAATAATGCAACCTATATAACTGAGATCTTAATAGGCCCGTTTTTTTTTTAACAGTTGGTTATGTATGTATGACAATAGAATCCAACCCTTTTCTGGTAATTTCCAAAACAAAATGTGGTTTTGGTTTTGTATTACTACGAAACGTCTCAAAAACGTTTCTTATTCCTTCCACAGAGATCAATCCACTAATTATTTATATAGGCGAAAACGATAGGCAATTTTGTTTTTTTTTTTTTTTTGTTAAAAGTAAAAAGTCTTAAAATTAAAATTGACTTTACTCTTAAAATTAAAATTGAAAATAATTCGATTAAAGACCGCTACACATTTCAGAAGAAAAATCTCGCGCGTAGATGCGTTTTCCATGCGCGATTTGTATACAATACAATGCAAGTAAAACTATAAAACCCTGTAAGATATTAAAATAAAACACTTAGTAATATTTTCTTTGATCTCGACTTCGTGCAAAAGTAGGTAATTGAACTGTATCCAATGACTGTTACGTATATTTAGCCGTATTGCTGTGAACCTGTTGGTTTCCGTGTCAAGTTTCCGTAAACACCCGGCAATACGAGATTTTCTTTTCCAATTAGATCCAGCGCTAACAATTTCGTTTCTTGTAAAAGTATCATCCAAATCCAACAGCTGTGACAATTTTGTAAAGGATTTTCCAAGTTACATCTATCATTTCGCTTCTATCTTCTTCTTCTTATCGAATGAGGATTAGTGGCCACCTCTGGTGTTAGAGTTTATCAAGCCGCCTGTAAGGCCTCTAACTTGGCTTAACGACTGTTATCAAACGCAACAATTCGTAGCAGGGAATAATATGTGCTACGGCGCTCGTAGTCAAGCTGCAAAAGAATGCAATTTTGTAGAATGTTTAAGTTTTATAAGGAGTTCGACTGAATAGGGGTACTGACTCATTTTAATCACATATTTAATAATTACCCTCATTTTTACTATAATACTAACTAGAACAATCTGTAAAAATAAATTCCTTTATTAGGTACGTGACCATGAATGTTGTAGCACAATTCTTTCCTTGCTACGGTTCGTAGCGTTAAACGATTTCGTAATAGAAGAGAAAAGAAATTCATTAAGTACTTTACAGAGCTATAAATAGTTAAGGGTGATACACAGAAGGTTTCATTGTTTATTATCTAGCATTGCTTGTTAGTGTAATGCCCAACAAAAACAAAGAACAGTTATATTAGAAAATCTACAAATGTATGAGTATTTTCCATACAGCTTTATAAGTTTTGTCAGCTAGCTTAGACTATTGATAGTACTAAACGACTATTAATAGTACTAAACGACTATTAATAGTAATATAATAGGTAGTACTAAACGTTTGGTAATATTCTATGCTATTATTTCAATTTCTTTTTTTTAACGGCAATAACGTTTTTGTTTCATTCAATTTTATTTTTTGGATACACAAGTTTTTTTAAACACAATAATACAAGTTTTTTTATAACGCTCCACTCATAATATATGCCTAATTCTGTTTTTACTAATAATTCTACCAGATAATGCTTGAATTAGAAAATATTTACCTACTTTCGTTTAGAAAATTAATGTTTATTTTAGCATCCCCACGGTAAACAAACGGACAGATTTACTGATTTATTACCCAAATATTAGAAATACTTTAATGTCAAAGTATTATTAATGCATAATTTTATTATGTTTTATTGCTTTTGCGTGGTTTAGGAAGACTTAATTTGTTTATTCTATGTAAGTCTTCTTAAGTGATTTATCGTAGCGATATTTTGGTGAGCAAAAATTTCTTTAGTTGACTTGCATTAACAAATAATTTTAGATCTTCACATTGATTATGATATTGATGAGATAATATCATTCTTTTGAAATGTCAGAATTATCAGGTAATACAATATTTAGATAACACCTGTAACTAAAGACTTTGACAAAAATATTTAGGTAGGTACTTCTTTATGTATTTATAAAAAAACATATTATGACATTAAAATATTTTTAATTGTGTTAAAGACAGATAGTATTGATATGATTAAGAAACTATTGAAATTCCTTAAAAAAGTTAAAATAAAATTGAAACAAAAAAGGACCTACTTAAATACTAACTATAACCTATGTAATTAACTAGATGAACATGAACATAAAAAAATATTTTAAATGAACCTCACATTTTTTGAAAAACAAAATCACTGAACGTACAAAAAACAGTGAAAAATGTTAGTCGAACGACAACGTTTGGCATTTTCAGTACCTTACCGTAGCACGAACATCTATCGAAAAAAAACTAGCCTAAAAATTCGATAGAGTCAATTCTGTCTTTGGGAAATCTCAGTTCGCTTTTTGACCTTTAGGTGGCGCTGTAGTTTCCCATACAAAATAGGGTATTTGACAACATTGAAAATATACTACAAATTGTGATCATCCCAACAAATATTGACGTAAAAAACCATATTTAACTATTATATAGACTAAATTAAGTCTATTAAAATGATAAATTTTACCTAGAAAAATGCAATAATTATTGATTTTTTTCTGTGGCGAAAACGCTTTAAGATGACTGATGACGTCACTTGCCTGTAAACAAGAACCTTATATATGACTAGAATATGAATATAAGGTTCTTGCCTGTAAATAAATAAGGCTTCAGGCATTTGACACGACCATAGATTAAGGATCCGCGATTGATGGCTGTCAAATGGCTAAGGATATTACAATGGTTATAGGCTTGTGACGTCAACAAGTCACGTGTCCAGTGCCATAGCGTTTTTGGCGCGGTTTTAAAATTTTAAACTTACTGTTTTTTTTTACTGAAATACATTGATTTTTCCTGAAATATCAATGTGGTGCGCTTATTACGTAATAAGGAATAATTTAAAACGGTTTTCTAAAATTAGTCAATAGCCTATTACTCCACGAGTTTTTTGTCGCACGATTTTGGTACTAAGGTAAAGGTACAAGCTACAGGAAAGTCGGTTATCGCTTTCATCATCAAAAATTTTTTTTCTGTACTTTTGACGGCTGTTTTTTAAAATGGTACCAATCCTGTCTATTGATCAAAAAGTCTAGGGTTTGAATCCTAATAGAAGTATTTGTAAGTTCGTTATTTAGGTTGGCACCGAATGATTATAATTGTGACTTATTGAGAGTATAGATTAAGGTATTTTTGGATTTTTGTTTTTAAACCGCCGCGCTAATTTTTTTGTAGGTACTACCCAAACATCGCACGAATTACGGCAAATGTATGATTACATTTTGAAGGAGCACAACTTTATAATAAAATTCCCGCACCTATAAAAAGTGAAGAATCGTTTAACGTACTGGTATTTAAGAAGAAACTTGCTCAGTATAATTATCATTACTCAATAATTATGAAAATAGTGCGTTAAACGGGACTGTGCATTGAATTGTTAAATTTTACTGTAATTTAATTAACTTTTTCTCAGCTTTGTTAGTAAGTACCTACTTAATCTGTTTTTCTTTTGCGACCACGAACTGTTTCAGTCTTTTTATTTATAATGTTCTCATGTAAGTGACAATGTTATGTCTTTATGAGAATTAAGTTCTTTAAACCTAAACCTAAACTGTGTAGTTTCTCGCTGTTGTTGTCTTATGAATCCTCCACACGCACCGGCCCGGCCTGCAGGATGCTACGGAGAGGCGCGGGTAAAGTTACCAGATCTAATAATGACATTTCATGACTTTTTCCCTGACTATTCAGTAAATTTCCTGACACTTTGTACACGTAAATCTACATTCTTAATTTAGTTGACGTTTGATATTTTTTCTGACCAAATGGTTAATAAATTATGTTTTCATTAAGTACTTACACTTTTTGTGCTTTCAAAAATCCTTGACAACTACAGTTTTTCCCTGTTTTCCTGACGGATGCCTTAAATTCCTGACATGTCAGGAAAATTTCTGTCATCTGGTAACCCAGGGCGCGGAAGGTTGCGCCTCGCGCCTTTTAAGTAAGGTCCCGCAGGCCGGGCCGATGCGTGTCGAGGAACCATTATATTCCACATTATTAAACAGGGTGTAGTGTATTTTCTATGATGAGTAAAAATTCCTATTGGTAAAGCAACAAACTTTTTTCTTTAACTTTTAGGAGGTTGATTCAATAAAGGTCCCTATCCCCACATATCCGGGTAGTGGCGGGCCATAACGTCTCAGGAGCCCAAGCTATGTTGGGCGTCTCTATGTTCTACATAAAGGACCAACGTATTTTGAACTCCGGATCCTGAATGAAGCCGTCGATGACGAAGCTCACCGTATATTTATTTCACATATATAATCTTAACACGACCTACGTAACTTGGGTCCCTGACACGTCCCGGGGCTCGGCCACGGTCCGGATATGTGGGGACCTTATAAGCATGAAGTATAATATTAACTAAAATAAATAATAATATAGCAGAGTATTCACATATTTCCCATTCCAAAAAAAGAATTACTTATGCCTTAACTTTTTTTAGTCGATTTTATTTTTGAAAATAACTGCTACGTGGTAATAACAATTAACACAAAAGAGTAGGTAGGTACCTACTTACCTATTAATTTTTTAAATAAATAAACAAAATCAACTTACAATTTAAACTTACCTATAGATAATAAACGACAGATTCTCTACAAACACAATCCAGAGTATCCAAATATGGCCGTAAAAAGGTTTTTATAAAAAAAGTTAACAATTCAAAATTTTCAGTTTCGAATGTTGTTAACTCGAAGGGAGAGAAAGTGTGACTACGCGAAGCAAGTAGGGTTGAAATCCTTATAAAGGAAGCGGGGCGCTCTATAGTGGTTACAAATATTTAACTAACTGAAAATAGGGTTGATACGTTACTGTTCTCAGCAAGTTACAGTAATTATTATTTAATTGATAATTCTGTTAAGATCTGATATTTGGAATAAATGTAACATATGGATGTGGGTAATGATGTTTATACTTACTGTGATGTATTAGAAGGATGAGTCAGTCATTAATTTTGATACCTAATCCTTATTCCAGTTCTTTTGTTAATTAATGTTTATGGACAAATATATGTATGTAACTTAAGGAGCTCAGTGGCGAAATAGCTTAGCGCCTGGCCCTGCGATTGCGGAGGTTAAGCAACTTTCGCAAGGATCGGTCATGGGATGGGTGACCAAAAATTTATTATTTCGACCTCCTCCGTGCTTCGGAATGCTCGTTAAGCCGTTGGTCCCAGGTGCATTTGCAGTCGTTAAAACCCACCAATCCGCATTGGGCCTGCATGGTGGGTTATGGTCCATCCTCCTTATCCACCCATTAGGGAGGCCTGTGCCCCAGCAGTGGGGACATAAAAAATGACTGATGACGATTGAACTACTCGTAACAATTTACTTATAAAATAATTTAATATACTAATTGCCGTTACTAAGTAACCTACTTATTTTTCTATTCGATTCGAAGTTATCATCTGTAAAAAATATATGGCCGAGAAAATCCGTAATGTAACAACATTAAAATGTGTGGTCATAACATTAAAATGTGTGGTCATAAAAATATTATCATTATTCTTTCTTTAATGTTGTCGCAGGCCCCTCCATAAGGGGGCTCGGGGGCGAAGCCCTATAGAAAAATTCTCAAAGAGTTCATTAGGTTAGGTTAGTATTGCGACCAAAAAGGGGCGAGCCGAGCGAGCGGAGCGAGCGTGCCGCGGGAGCGGCCGGCGAAGTGTCAGAAACGACGTTTTTGCAAAATTTACTTTCAATTTAGGTCTTTAACTTAATTTTCCTAAAGCTTTAACTATTTCACTCACCGTTTTCCGCACCTTAACGGTGGAGCAACCGTTAAAGTGCGGACTTTAACTGACTCGACCAGTTAATCTGCAGATTAACGGATTCCCTACTTTAACGGTAACACATACACCATTTTTAACTCTTTTTGTTTTCAATGTCAATCTTACAGCTCATGGGGCATTTACATGAAGCGACTTGGCAGGTAACTTTAGTCAACTAGCTCTTTTTATCGACAATCGCTTGTTAAATCAAATCACAAACCTACTTGCAGTAAGGTGGCGATTCGATTTTACAAGCGATTGTCGATAAAAAGCGCTAATTGCCTGCCAAGTTCACTCGTGTAAATACCCCCTACTTTTAATTTTCACAATAACAACTGTAGTGCCATTCTTTCTTACGTATACGTAGGCGTCATGTTTTTACATAGGTAACTGATGCGATCTATACGCAAACACAATAACTACTTACCTAAGTGCTTAATGCAATCTCTACCCACGTATTATTTAATACATGCATTGCTCCGAGTGTTGATAATATTTGAATAAACGTACTGAACTTTATCTTAGAATACGACGCCCACAAAATCCTAAAATTAGGGAAAAAAAAGGGACTGACTATGAAAGAAAACTTTTTTACTGGTGTATGTAGCCCTCCTATTTTCATATCTACCTAACTTACTTTTGTTTAAAATGATTATTTATAATTACTATTGTTATCTCACTTTGTATTTCAGGTAAGTTTAGGGTTATAATAAAGTTTTGTCTCTTTGAGTCACTGATATGCTACCATTATAGAACGTATCAAATGTGAGGCGTTAACTACCATGTGCCATAATAAGCTACCTACGTATTATGTTTATAGTTTTTCTTTAAAATTCTCAGTGATATCACTTAAAATACCTAGTTAAGGTGGTTCGATGAGTTCAGTAGCGCCACCAATGGAAATAAATCATTACGTTTTATCACGGGCTTAGAACAAAAGTTTTGGTTATTTTGCGCAAATAGAAGAGTAAAGTGCAATTTAAAAAAATGCCTCAAATATAAGCAATAAGTCGTGCATCCCAATAGTACCAAATGTGGCCACATTTATTAATATTTTTAATTTATTGCTTATATTTGAGGTCATGAAAAAATATTTAAAAATTTCATTTGCGCTATTTATTTGCGCAAAATTATCAAAACTTAATCTAAGCGCTTGATAAAACGTAATTGATTTATTTCCATTGGTGGCGCTACTGAGCTCAGCGAACCACCTTAATATAAGTAATAAGTTCCTCCTTTTTTCTGAAGTCGGTTGAAAAGGTAAGATGCGTTACAATTCTAGACCCGGCCGACATAAGCACTTAAGTAAATTTTTGCTCAAAAGTTTATTTAGTCAAATACGCGTAATTTTGTTCAATGCGCCGACTGGAACAAACACGTAAGTCACTGCGGCCCATTACGTCTGTAACTTACGACTGTTCTAAATAACTTATGTTTAATCTGATTCATTTCATCTTCGACAAAAACCACTTAATGTCTGACATAAGTGGTTTACGCTGACTTTGACTTAAGTTTTTATTTCTTTCCAGGTCTTTGTCAACAGACTGTGATCAGCTGGAAGTTGCAAAATTCATTAATGTATGGAAAAGAGAAAATACTACGGATTAAAATACGTCATTTTGTACCGCAAGCACTCTGACGCCCGATTGCACTAAACTTAAGGATCGCCTAAGTCTTTTCCTAACTACAACACGACCAAATTAAAACGGTGTCAAAAACTTAGCCGTCATGTAGCTGTCATTCGCCTAGTTATCTTGGTCGAGTTATAGATAAGAAAAGACTAAGGCGATTCTTAAGTTTAGTGCTTTTGCACCTGAGATAAGTCACTTCAGTATTGTATTGTCAATCTAATCGCATTATAGGTCTGTGCTTAGGATATACTAGCTCATTTACCAAAGAAAGTACACTTATAATATAATCAAATCAATGTAAAATATATTTATAAGTCCATCTGATTTATTTTTGTCGATATGTTTATTGGCATTGACACAAATAATAACTGCGCAGCATTAGCATAATAGTATAACACAACATAATCTATGAAAATATGTAGTTTTATTTTTGTGTTTGTAATTTTTTAAGTTTAATCAGTGACTGAAGCCACTGATTTAACTTACATCACATAAAAAATAGCTCTAACAACTTCATTGACGGCACATCAGACATATACATGTAGATCTTTGAGGCCATCTTTATGCCCTAGGTACGTAATAAAAGCTGTTTTCGCAGTTTAACTATTTCACCTTATGTGTGGACTGACGTATACATGTATTAATAACGTTCAAAAACTTTGGTTACCCTCCAACAAAATTCTCTACTTTTACCAAACAACAAAAAAGTGAAGCCACAAAATAATGAAAAACAAAGAATTACCTGCCATTATTCTAACACCTCAGCTGCCAACAGAACATATTTTTTCTTTGTACTTAGGTAACAGGTAGTGTTTTGAAATAGCAACAAACCATTTTCATTGTCTTCGGCTGAAATTTTGCAGATTGTACCCCAAGTGTACAAGTGAAGTTGGTTTCGGGGGATGTCGTCACGACTCATGCGTAGTGTCGGTACTACATAATTATTATGTACTAACGGCCGCCCGCAGTTTCACCCGCGTGGTTCCCCTTCCCGTGGGAATATCGGGATAAAAAGTATTTCATGTTTTAATCCAGGCTAGCTACTATCTGTGTGCCAAATTTCAACTAAATCCGTTCAGTAGTTTTTGCGTGATTGAGGAACAAACATCCAAACCCACAAACTTTCACATTTATAATATTAGTAGGATTTTGTGACCTCATGCACATTCATAAATAAAGCGCTCAGTAATTTTAGAGATATTAATCTCTAGACACTATGGATAACAAAAAATCGTGTGCGCGTGTATCGCCCCTGCACGAACTAAGCCGCCTCTGTGGTTCGACTACCCGTATAAGACGCAGGGGTCCCGGCACCCTGATTATCTAAAAAGAAACTATTTAGCGACCGGTTTCATTCCACATACATTGCTACTTTTCTTTGGTATGTTTTTTTTAATCCAAAAAGAAGTAGCAATGGATCACTATAATCTATGAACTGCAACCGGTCGCTAGGTGGTTTCTTATTAGATAATCAGCCCGCGGGTTCGATTTCCAGGAGGGAATCGAACTCCGGATATTTGTACTCCGGTGGTTGGTGGTAGGGCTTATTTTAAATCCGCCTGGCTAGCTACCACTATCTTACCTAAGTCTGACGCCATAACAACAATTCAAAAATTGTTGTGTTCCGGCAGTCCGAGGTAAGATAACCAGTTCCTCAGTGATAAGGATTCCGGGTGTAGTGTGCTTTCACCTTCGGCCTTATCTTCACTTGAGGTGAGACATCAGGTGAGGTGAAGGCACGTCACGTTGTGCATAAGAAAACGTATGTTGTAACGGGGCGCGGCATGCAAGCGATTTTAACCCTAGGAGTGGATAAGCGAGCTGTCGCCCATGGTATGGTAGATACATCTACAGTTATTTTTACTATCGCTGATTTCTTCAAAGAACATCCCAGGTTACAAACTTTACCTCTTTAATATTACTAAAGAGAAAATACAATTATTAAAGTACTTTATTGATAGTGTCCCTTCAATTTCAGACCTCTACGTGATTAAAATTTTAAGAGAAATATTTGAGAAAGTAGCCTATTTCGTTTGTTTATCTTTGCTCTCAATAGTTTTAGAATGACTAGGTACCTACCTACCTATCTAAAATACAAGGTGTTGTTTTATTCACTCTCCAAATTTTAAGGATGTTTTCAGTCCATGAAACTAAACAACTTTCTCTACGAAACATACGGTCAAATATGTAAAAAAAATACTTTCCATACAAATCAAAGAGATCACATGATCAGTTTAGTAAGGGATGACCAAATTTTTTTGGCGTATTTCGATACGTCATGTTCCATGGAGTGAACACATCCTAAAAATTTGGCGAGTGCATAAAAAACACCCCGTATATGTATAGGTGTCCCAAAACTGCCACACAGAGAGAAAGTAAAGTACCTACCTATCATAAATATTTAAGTTAGAAAATTTTACTAAATTATTTTGTAAAATTTGAAGTCTTATGACTTCATTTTGTATTAAAAAAAAAATTGGAGTGGCATCCAAAGACTAGAAAAAGAATCGACTATGACACTAATAATTAAAAAAGTTATAAGTTTCATGGTCTTCCTTTTGTTTAATTTAAGATACTGTGTTACTCAATAAAAATAACCTTATATGAGTTATGATATGAGTTACCCTTTCGATCGGTACTTGTAGTAAAAAATTTTTTTATCATATTTGGTGGGTTCTATTCCTGGCGATTTTTTTAAAATATTAGAATGCAGTTCCAATTATTTTTAAAATCAACATGAAGTCTTCTTTCAATAAAATTTCTTACTCTTCGTGGTACTTTCCCTTCGTGTGGCAAAGTTTTAGGACATGTATTCGTACACTTACCAATTTATAGATTTAAAAAAACTCGGGTTGCACTCCGGGAGTGCCGGCAGAAGTGAAAACTTGAATATTAAGGACGACCTGCGTGGTGCAGTGGTCAACATGCCGTCTATCACGCAAGAGGTCCCGGGTTCGATTCCCGGCCGGGCAGAAATTGAAATGATGAATTTTAATTTCTGTGACGGGTCTGGGTGTTACTATGTATAGTAAGTATATATTTAAAAAGTATATAAGTAGTATATCAGTTGTCTAGCACTCATATTACAAGCTTTGTTTAGTTTGGGGCTAGATGGCGCTGTGTGAAATTGTCCAAGCATTTATTTATTTATTATTAGCGCTATCGCACACAGGCAACTTAGTCTCCCAGCAACTGTTTTGTCTCTCACATCAAGTATATGGAAGCGCGCACACGAAGCAACACGGTCGTCTGCAACTTTTCATACAAATCACGTGAGAGACAAAAAAGTTGCGAAGACAAAAGTTTCCCGTGTGCGATAGCGCTTAAAGTTGTGCATTTTTGATATTTTGGAATGGTTAGGGAATAATTTTGCACGAATTGCTTTAATTATCAGTATAAAAGTACTATCATTTATGAGGTAGAATAAAATATTTATTTATTGCGCTATCGTAAACAAATGACAATTTATACTACATTAAAAAGTTTATCTCTCAGAAAAATCAACCCGCCGAACGCCAAAATGACGCGCCGCTATTTTCGCCGCGCCCTGTAGAAAGAGAGGGGGATACTTCCGCCGCCGGCTGTCTACGCTACATCCGTCTTACGAATTTTCGTTCAGGGTCACGTGACCCTGACTGACGCGAGTTTATTATTTTTCCCCATTACAAAAAAAGTGTACAACGCCGCTAAAGAAGTTTTCACTTCAAAAATATCTTAAAATCTACGTAATGAATTTTTTAAATACCTTTGTTTTCAAGGTATATAAAAAATCAGCAATTCTATGGCTCTATCGAAAACGACATGCCTCCAAACTGTTGCAAGCATTGTAGTACTCACTCAACCGTATAGTATAACAATAATACATCGGTATTTTGTTGACCTTTTTTAGGGTTCCGTACCCAAAAGGGTAAAAACGGGACCCTATTACTAAGACTCCGCTGTCTGTTTGTCTGTCTGTCACCAGGCTGTATCTCATGAACCGTGATAGCTAGACAGCTGAAATTTTCACACATGGTGTATTTCTGTTGCCGCTGTAACAACAAATACTAAAAACTAAAAACAGAATAAAATAAATATTTAAGGGGGGCTCCCATACAACAAACGTGTTTTTTATGCCGTTTTTTGCTCGATATTAATAACGACAACAGGTAGACAGTTGAAATTTTCACAGATGATATATTTCTGCTGCCGCTATAACAATAAATACTAAAAACATAGTAAAAACAATATTTATGGGGGGCTCCCATACAACAAACATGATTATATTCCGTTTTTTGGTACGGAACCCTTCGTGCGCGAGTCCGACTCGTACTTGGCCGGGTTTTTTTTACTAAGCTTCGGAGAGAGGCAGAAGTAACCCTAATATGTTTCTCTTTGGGCAGATGTCAGCCACCGAGCGCTATTACTTGCCTCTTTGGTACAGGGCGTTTATTTTTAAAAGCCAATTTTGACACTTCTCTTTCCATCAACGCCATCTAGTGAGGCAAATAGTTACTATTTTAATTTTTTAAATGTCACTTTAAAAGGACAACACTAATAATAGGACCGGCAACGGCGGCAACTCACGTGCTTTACCACTTTGCAGAAAAAATCGTGTGCAAGCGCGCGGCTTGCACGTGGGTTGTATCGCCCGTGCCCTGCACGTGCCTGCACTTTTCTGTGCCTGCATGAAGTAAACGTACATAATATGTTAGTACGGCGAGGCGGCGCGGCGTGCAAGCGAATTCAAACCTTAGGTTAGGAGAGGTAAAGAGGAAGTGTAGTCGATAGTACATTTACCTACATCCCTCATCAAAGATGTTGGACGCATTGGTAATTTTCATCCATTCTGTGAAAATTAAATTTTCCATGGCAGCGTACGGGTTGCATAAGTGTATAGTCAGCAGCAGCAACGATGTTTTTTAATTTTTGTTTGTTTGTTTGTTATTTTTTAGGAAAAAATGTAGTCGACTATTCTCAGAGCTTTTCATTAGTCAAACAAAACTTGAAAGATGGAAATAGGTTGTAAAAATAAAAATAAAAACCGGCCAAGTGCGAGTCGTACTCGCGCACGAAGGGTTCCGTACCAAAAAACGGCAAAAAAAATTACGTTTGTTGTATGGAAGCCCCCCTTAAATATTAATTTAATTCTGTTTTAGTATTTGTTGTTAGAGCGGCAACAAAAATACATCATCTGTGAAAATTTCAACTGTCTACCTGTTGTCGTTATTAATATCGAGCAAAAAACGGCAAAAAAATCACGTTTGTTGTATGGGAGCCCCCCTTAAATATTAATTTTATTCTGTTTTTAGTATTTGTTGTTATAGCGGCAACAGAAATACTTCATGTGTGAAAATTTCAACTTTCTAGCTATCATGGTTCATGAGATACAGCCTGGTGACAGACAGAGAGACAGACAGACGGACAGCGGAGTCTTAGTAATAGGGTCCCGTTTTTACCCTTTGGGTACGGAACCCTAAAAACATATTACAAATCTCTTAATACTTACTTACTTTGAAAAATAGTACATTACAGCCGAGAACGGAAAGTTATCATTTAAATACGAGGACGGTTTGAAGCCCTAGCCATATAAGGGTATTAATCATTCGAGGCAGTGAAAATGGATTTCAGTACAAGGCTTGTGTAGTGTTATTCTCAATGAATGCGAGGAAATAAAATTTTCTGACTAAAAAGGTCATTAGACATTTTGTTCCGACATTTGACCTACGGCGTACACAAACGAAATAGGGCAAGGTATGGGTATGTAGATAAATGTAGGGGAGAGTAGGTATTACCGAGCCCCTAAAGAAATTAAAATATAACTAACCTCAGGTTTGATTAAAATAAAAACTAAATATCACTTTAAGTGGAGAATTTATCTAGCTACGCTAACAAATCTTCAAAATAAATCACAAAACAAAAATATGAGCAAATAACAAAAAAATGGGAAAACGCGATATTATCAAACTGGTCTGATAATATCGTGCCCCTAGGTCGGTACTTTAAGCTGGGTCTGATAAAACCGCGCCTTTAATTAAATCCTTACTTAATATTATAAATGCGAAAGTCCGTTTGTTTGTTTATTTGTTTGTTTGTTTGTTACGCCTTCACGTCTTAACTACTGAACCGATCATCATGAAATTTTGCACACACGTTCTTAGGGGTACAGAGAAGGACATAGGGTACCTTTCATTCCGAAAAAATGTACTGTTCCCGAGGGAGAGCAAAAAAACTTTCCACGCAGTTGAAATCTCGGGCGGCCGCTAGTCGACAATTGGCTTTGATAACTTTTTGAACATGACTGGAAATCTCAAAACCATTTCGAGGAATAAGCTTTCGGTACAGTGTCTACTAATTAAATTTAAAAATAAGTCTATATTTTTAAAGATATTTATAATATTCAATAAAAAGCTTTAACCTTCAAATGACCTTCATATGACGTCATCACATACAGATCTCCCAGCCATGATAAAAAAAAGAAAAAAGTGCAAAGACAATTTTGACAATGAACTTGGCATTAGGGATGGTGGAAGGTGGAAGTGAAAAAATATCGATATAGGTAATATTTCTCAGAAAAAAATGGGATGAAATGGGACGATGACTAAGTAATGGATTCTAATTTTAAGGTATTGTAAAACATAAAAAATAGCAAAATACACCCCTACGCGAAATTTTGGCTCGATTTGACGAAGTTTACGATGATTTTTAAGACTCTAAGTTGGAAAAAATCAAAATGCTCCAGTGACAAAATAGTGTCGACTATTAGAATCCATACGTAATTACCAAAAAAATGTTTTGGAAAAATTATTGTAAAAACATCTATCGATATATCAGAGTATTTAATATCGCCCGAAAAATATCGATGAACTCATCTCGTAATTTTTTCCACATCCCTACTATTAAATGTTTGTAAATAGAAATAAAGTATGCACATATTTTCACAATGTTTATTATGTTATCCTGCAAATTTATCAGTCCACAAGCAATCGTTACAATTTCATCCATGTAGCCTACATCCAAAATAGACACAATACATACAATACATTTCGCAATTTGGGTAGATTGGGCGTGTCAGTTTTTACAAAGTTTTTCAGCAGAGTTTCCACTGGTAAGCATTTTTATTATAATTTTACCACCTCAAAAATTATTGCGGCAAATTAAGAAGGTAGGCTAGAACCGTCACAACTGGATTAAATGAATAAAATAGAAGAAATATTAACTATAACTTATTTGTTTACAAACAACCATAAAGTCATTATGACAGTTAATGACACTTGGCCTTTCTTTTTCTATAAGTAGATGGCAAAGGTTTTCTTCTTAAACTTTCATGCCACTAATGACGTCATTCCGGTTGACCATATCCGCTAGACAAATATATTTATAAAAAAATAAATACGGGACCAAATGTTAAAATATTCAAATTAGTTTCTTAAATTGGCCTAATCTGTAGTAAAAAAATATAAAAAAAATACCTTTTATTTTTTAACCAAAGCCAATTGAAGAAAACCTACACCTACAATAGTTTTTATATAATGAAAATAAACTGTTTTCAATATATGAGCGTTTTTATTTGATATACAGGGGGGCTACTCAAATGGCCACTTTTCTATTCGTTCGCTAACTTAAAAATTAAAAATAAGCCATAAACTCCAAAATTACGTGTCGTAGGCTTCTCAATTCCATACAATACAACAGTGTCTGTGATTTACATAAATTTGCGACGTATGACTTGATCGTTTAATTGCTTATTTTTAAGCTTTAAGTTAGCGAACGAATAGAAAAGTGGCCATTTGAGTAGGGGGGCAGAACAGACAGATTAGGTACAGAGCACAGAACACAATAATAGCGCGGTTGCGTTCCATTACACTAACACCCTCCCTTGGGACGCAACCCCATTTTTGACACACAATAAAAATGCTTTTTATTATAAATTAAAGGAAAGATAGTATTTGTTTGATGGTTTATTTTGAAGTAAGTTTTAACATTGACACACGTCTTACATATTTTTGATTACCAAAAGCTGAAAACAGCCAGTTATTACAACATGCCCCCTTAATCAAAAATATATAAAAGCTAAAGCTAACAACAAGTCACTATAAAAGATTAACCAGTCAAACATAGACCTTTTACACAACTAGCGTGAGCAGCACGTCTTAACGCTTTCGTCAATACGTCTGCAGGCATTTGAGAGGATTCTAAATAACACAGACATATAGATTTCTCAGAAACTTTCTCTCTGACAAAGTGATATCGTGTATCTATATGTTTTGTTCTGTTATGGTGTACTGGATTCATGGCTAAGCTCTGTGCACTCTGACTGTCGCTAAATATGTTTACACTATTTGGTACTAAAGTTGACTTACCTAAAACTTCTGTTATAAACCTTTTTAGATATATAGCTTCCTTAGCTGCGTCAGTTAAGGCCATATACTCCGCTTCAGCCGAGGAGAGTGCAACAGTAGGTTGTTTCCTAGACGCCCATGAGATCAGACCGCCTGCCAATTTAAAACAATAGCCTGTATAGGAACGTCTATCTCTTATACAATTCGCCCAATCTGCATCGGCAAACCCAGCCAAAACTTCACCAGTTTTAGAATAACAAATTGAATAATCTATAGTACCTTTTAGGTATTGGAGCACTCGCTTTGCAGCTAACCAATGGGTTTTATCATAACACGTATTGAATTGGCTAAGATAACTGGTAGTAAAAGCAATATCTGGCCGAGTGTTAACCGCAAGATACATTAAGCTCCCAATCAATTGTTGATAGGGATAATCACCTTTCACAGTACTTACCTCTAACTTCGTATTATTTAAAGGTGTACTATATGTTTTGCACGAATTTAGTTCAAACTTATCGATTAAGTTTGATATAAAGGGTTTTTGGTGTACCCTTATATTTCCATCCTCATTTCTCTCTATTTTTAATCCTAAATAACACGATAATTCGCCTAAATCTTTTATAGAGAAATAATTTTGTAAACTGCTTTTGACATTGTCAAAATATTTGTCACTATGGTAGAATAGAATTATGTCATCAACGAAAACTGACAAAATAAATAACTCGCTACCAAAGAGTTTAGTATACACACATGGCTCGGACGGAGTTTTACGAAAACCTATACGACCTAAAGTTTCATTTAGTTTTATATTCCAAGCTCTAGGGGCTTGTTTTAAGCCGTAAAGTGATTTTTGTAACAGACACACTTTCTGTTCTTGTCCTTTTGTAACAAAACCTTCAGGCTGTTCCATATATACACACTCTTCAAGGTCTCCGTTCAGAAAAGCCGTGTCTACGTCTAAATGACGCATTTTCAAATTCAATTCAGCTGCAAGAGCAAATAAGGCTCGTAAAGATGAATGTCTTACTACGGGAGCAAATGTCTCATAGTAATCCACTCCAGGCACTTGGCTGTATCCTTTGGCCACTAATCTTGCCTTGTACTTTACAATATTTCCTTCTGAATCTCTTTTGAGCTTATACACCCACTTACAGGAGATAATATCCTTATCAGGTTTATCCACAAGCTTCCATGTATTTAACTTGATAAGAGAGTTGTATTCACAATCCATAGCTTCTTGCCATTTGACGTGATCTCCAGACTTTGTAGCTTCTAAAAAGGTTTTTGGTTCACTGAAGTTGACACTTGAAGCAGAATATGTGAGGAAGTCCGGAGGCTTCCTGTCTCTTACAGGATATCTTGGTTCTGTTTGAGTAGAACAAGAATCGGGTTGTTCCTCACGTACCTCTTCAGTATCAGTCCCATCAGGAGTTTCATTAGCTTGATTCAAACCAGTATTCGTATCGACCACCTCAACGTCAGCTTTTGCTCCTGAAGTACCACTACTAACAGTTGCAACAGGTTCTGACAAAGTCTGCTCTTCACTATTATTGTCGAAGAGTAGAACTGGTGTAGAAACGGAATCATTACCAACAACATTGGAAGTGCTCTTCTTTAAGTTAGAGAAGCAATCTTCAAAAAAGTTGACATCCCTAGACTTCTTTAGCTTCCTGGGACAACTTGAATTCCTAAAGTAATAACTGTTTTGATCTGCTGTATAGCCAACAAATACTACTTCTTCTACTTTATTTTCAAACTTTCTCCTCAAACAAGAAGGTATTTGAATTAAAGCTCTACAACCAAACACTTTTAAGTTACTAAGATCTGGTTTACAATCATACCACTTTTGAAAAGGTATTCCACACTTTTCTAATGCTCGGTGGGGAGATCTGTTTTTCAAATATACAGCCGTTTGGATAGCATCTTCCCAATAAGCTTTAGAGAGACCACTACCACACAACATCGACCTAGCTTTTTCTACTAAAGACCTATTGGTCCGTTCTGCTATGCCATTTTGTTGTGGACTATAAGGCACTGTAGTCTGATGTTCTATTCCTAAAGATTCGAAATAATCAGACAGTTCTTTATTTACAAATTCGGTGCCATTATCAGTTCTAATCTTTTTAATTTTAGCTCCAGTTTGTGTTTCAACAAACTTTTGAAAAACACAAAACTTATCTGTTACTTGACTTTTGGAAGATATGAAATAAACGAAAACCATTCTAGAAAAATCATCTATAAATATTAAAAAGTATTTGTTGCCCTGAAAGGACATTTCAGACATTGGTCCACAAAGATCAGAGTGAATTAACTCTAACTTAGACGTTGCCTTATCATAAGCAATACTTTTAAAAGGTTTACGTGCTTGTTTCCCTTCAATGCATGCGATACAACTTTTCTTGTCTACGGACTTATAATTTACACCTACTTGCATTTGCAATAACTGGTTCATTCCTATGCGACATAAATGCCCCAAGCGTCTATGCCAGAGTTCATAGGCAGAAAAAGATCCATTATCCAGTACACCATAAGCCGTACTACATGGAATATTGACTGTACATTCTAATTTATACAGTCCTTTGCACACTGAACCATGCAAGAGAGATTTTCCTGAAAAAGAAAAAGTATCAGTTCTAAAGAAATTACAACCATCTTTATCAAATAAAACAGAAAAACCTTTCTCTACACACTCACTCACAGATAACAAGTTGGCTTTTATCTTAGGAATATAAACAACATCATTTATACTATTTATATACGAGTCTGTAACTATAGAAATGTTACCACGTCCACCACATTCGATAGTCTCACCATTAGCAACCGTAACGGTCTGAGGATCTATCGGCTTTAGGTTTTCAAACCAATCTCGCCTCGAAGACATATGTTGTGAAGCACCTGAATCAATGAGCCATTCTTCCTTCGACTCTGTGTCTACTACACCGAGAGCAAGCAAAGAGGTTGAATCTTTTACCTTCTTCTTTTGCTTCAAAGGACAATCAGGCCGCTTGTGACCTGGTTTCTTACAATCATAACGCACAATAAATGGTTTGGGCTTCACCTTCTTAAAATTCTTTACATGTGCAACAACATTGGTATTGTCAACAACAGAATCCTTTTTAAACATTTCGTTCAATAGTTTCGCTTTGACTAAATTTGTGGTAACTTCTATATTGCTGTTTTCCAAGGCCATAATTAATGCATCATAGTTGGGTGATAGACCACCAAGCAATATAGCTGCGACAGATGAGTCTTCAATATTTTTCCCAATATCTGCAAGCTCTTGGACAGTATTTAAGACTGCATTAATATACTCTTCCATGTTATGATAATCTGTCAAACAAATACGATATAGCTTCCTTTCCAGTGATAGTCTGCGTCCCATACCTTTATCTTCAAAAGTATCACGTAACGAATTCCATGCTTCAAGAGCTGTTTTAGCATTCCTAGCATGTATAACGGCAGAGCCATCTAGTGTTAAACAAATTTTGGAAAGGGCCTTCCTATCATTCCTTAATTTTATAGCATTGGGAACGATATTCCCAATAGGGTAACCTTCTATTGTTTCCCAGAGTTCTTCGTGGATTAAATAATTTTTCATATTAAACTTCCATATTGGATAAGTTTCTCTATCACGAAGAATAAAATTTGGAATTGACGAAGAATTCCGGTACATTGTACTACTCGTACCTGCTGAATCTCCATCGGAAGCCATAATTTTCCACAATTTATCACAATTTTTCACGATGTCGTGCTGATAACGTATTATAAATTAAAGGAAAGATAGTATTTGTTTGATGGTTTATTTTGAAGTAAGTTTTAACATTGACACACGTCTTACATATTTTTAATTACCAAAAGCTGAAAACAGCCAGTTATTACAACACTTTTCAGCAGTAGTGCCTTTAGTTAAATTATCAGCAATCATTTCCTCACCTTTAACATAACAAAATTTTAACTTTAAATTACTAACAAGATCCTTGAGGAAATGGTAACGAATATCAATATGTTTAGATCTAGGTAAATAACAGTCATTATTGGACAATCTGATTGCACTCTGGTTATCACTGAAGACGACGAGTGGGTTGCTCTGCTGCTGTCCGAGCTCACCATGTAGTTGTTGGAGCCACAACGCCTCTTGAGCCGCCGACGACATCGACATGTACTCGGCTTCAGCAGTGGATAATGCGACAGTCTGCTGTTTGTGTGACCGCCACGATATAGCACCACCCTGTAACATAAAAATGTAACCAGTGCACGACTTACGATCGCGCACGTCGCTTGCCCAATCAGCATCACAATGTCCTGTGATGTACTCATTACCATCTTTGGTGTAAACTAACTTGAAATCTTTTGTACCCTCTAGGTATCTGAAAATTCTCTTCACTGCAGCCCAGTGTTCAGCAGTATGATTCTTGTTATATCTGCTCAGTGTGTTCACTGCAAAAGATATATCAGGACGGGTACCTTGAGCCACATAGAGCAATGAGCCAATAGCTTGTTGATATGGACAATCGGTCAACTTTTTTTCTTCCCCGTTTTCACTGAATTTCAGACCAACTTCAAATGGTGTTTTCACAGGCTTACAATCCGACATTCTGAACCTTGCTAATATTTCTTTTATATATTTTTCTTGGTCTATCATCACTTTGTCCCCATCTCTGGTAATGTGTAGACCCACACATTGGTTTGCCGGACCAATATCTTTCATTTCAAAATGTTCTTTTAATTTTTCTTTCAATAAAGTTTTTGTATTTTCTAGCGCAGTAAATATAATTAAATCATCAACCCAGATAGCTATGAATGTATTCTTTTCTGCATTATAGTAGACACAAGGATCTGTTTTTGACTGTTGCATTCCCAACTCTTGTAAAACAGAATTTAATTTTAAATTCCACAATCGACTTACCTGCTTGAGACCGTATATAGATTATGTAGCATGCATACCTGAGATCCTTGCTTATATTCTTCTGGCTGTTGCATGTAATTTTTTTTATCTATTTCTCCTTGCAGAAAAGCTGATACAGCATCCATCTGATCTATTTGCAATCCGTATTTGGCTGCTAAAGCAAATAAGTAGCGAATAGTTGTGTACCTGACAACGGGTGAATATATTTCTTCATAGTCCGTGCCCCTTTTTTGTGCATAACCTTTTATCACGAGCCTCGCTTTATAACGGATAACATTTCCACTCTGATCTGATTTTGTTTTGAACACCCACTTGTAAGGAAGAGCCTTCTTACCCGGAGGCAGCTCTGTCAAAGTCCAAGTTTTATTTTTCATTAGGGAATTGTATTCCTCATCCATGGCTTTCTTCCATTCTATAGCTTGGGGTGATGAAAGTGCTTCCTCTACAGTCTGTGGATCAGTCAAATCAGTAAACAAACACAAAAGACCCTTTTTGCTAATCTGTGCATCATATTGTTTTTTCTGTAGCCGCGTTGATCTCACTGTTACATTACTATAGTCTACTATAGTCCTATCTTATCGGATAAGGTGGATGATAACTGTCATCCAATTCTTCAGTGTCAGTGCCATACTCACTTGAGTCTTCACTATTTCCTTCTTGTGTATCTGAGTCTTGACTGGACTTCACTTGGACAGGTGCAGAAGTGGGCGGCTCCTGAGTGGGTATCTTCGGACTGACACTATTTGTACTCCCCAAGTTTTCATTATTTGGTGAGACAGAACTGGCAGTGATCGTGTAGCTGTCCTTGTCTGGAACACAAGTTTCACATGGTATGGCTACAATATTCTCATTATAATTTTCCATAAAAACAACATCTCTACTTTTGACAATCTTATGTGTTTTAGGGTCCATTAAACGATATCCTTTGGAAGTTTCACAATAACCCACAAATAACATTTTCACTGATTTTTTATCCCACTTTTGGCGCTTTTCTTTTGGGACATGGACCATAGCTTCAGTGCCAAATATTTTCATATGTGATAAATTTGGTTTCTTACCTTTCCACATTTCATACGGAGTTTAACCTTCTAAGGACTTTGTCGGGGAACGGTTTACAACATACGCAGCAGTTGCCAATGCTTCAGCCCAATATTTCTTCTCCAGGTTAGCATAGAATAACATGCATCTTGCCCGTTCAACTAAAGTCCTATTCATTCTTTCGGCCAGACCGTTATGCTGTGGAGTGTACGGAGTAGAGGTCTGATGAATTATACCATGGTTAGATAAAAACTTTTCAAAATTATAGTTGCAGTATTCTTTACCATTATCTGACCGAATCTTTTTAATTTTATGATTCAATTCATTCTCTACTTTTAACTTAAAATCTTTAAATGTTTCTAAAATATTTAACTTATCTTTGAGAAAATATACATGGACCATTCTTGTGAAGTCGTCTATGAAAGTAATAAAGTATTTCATACCTCCAAACGATGAGTTTTCCATTGGGCCACACAGGTCTGAATGTATTATCTCAAGTGGTCTTGATGCCCTGGAACCAACATTACTGAATGGCAACCTTGCTTGCCTACCTTCCATGCAATGAGTGCAGATGACATTACTTTTATCCTGAGTCAGAGTCACACCCTCGGTGCAAACAGGCAACTTCTTCACGTCTGAAATATTCAAATGGCCCATTCGCAGATGCCACAGGTAGGAGCTGCCGCAACTCGGAGAACTTGAGGTAAAGTGAGCCACTTCCTTACTAGAATCCATTATGTATAAATTGTTGTTCAAAGTTGCTTTACATAAAAGCTCACCTTTACCATTTTGGACTTCACACCCCTTCTTATTAAATATAACTTTATGGCCATTTTTCACAATAGTGCTTACTGAAAGTAAATTTGCAGCTAGTCCTGGTACAAACAAAACATTTTTGACTTGTATCTTATTTTCTTGATTTATCTGAATGTCAACACAACCGACTCCTTTCACAGCTAATGCCTCTCTGTTAGCTACTGTAATATTCTTTACTGATGGCTTAGTGACATTGTACATCCAATCATTCCTGCTTGTCATGTGCATGGATGCACCGGAGTCAATGAACCATTTATCACTTATGTTTTCTCCGACAGTTGCTGAAAAGGCTGCTATAAAACCAGAACTTTCTTTGTTTTCTTTGCTCACCATTTGTTTCTTCGGTTGCCTACAATATTTAGCATAATGCCCATTTTTGTTGCAATTGAAACATCTAGGTCCTTTTGGTTTTCCCGGCTGCAAATTATTTCTATTAGTTTTCTTAGAGTTTGTATAGAAAGCTGCTGACTTTGGTGTACTGATCTCTTGTATGAGTTTAGATTTAACTGCGTCTGCACTGATCTGAATGCCAGAACTCTCCAAGCCCATTATCATAGGTTTGTATTCATCGGGTAAGCCGGCCAACATTAAAGTACCGAGCCACTCATCATTGACTTCGAAGCCAATATTTCTCAATTTGTGGGCAGTGTTCATTATCTTGCTCACATAATCTTCAATACTGTTGCTTGATTCTAACGTGGTGTTTATCAAATCTTTGAGTAAACCTACTCTTCTAGTCAAGCCATTATCATCAAATGCCCTTTGTAGACTCTCCCACACTTCTTTGGCAGTTTTACACTCTTGAACATGTACATAATTCTGTGGGTCCAACAACAAAATCAGCTTTGACTTCGCTTTGACGTCCTTAACAGCATCAACTGGTTTGTCATCACGGCGTTCAACACAGCACCACAAGTCTTCATGCTCCAGATATGTTTTCATGCTAAATTTCCAGGTAGCGAAGTTTTCCCTCCCTACCAGCTTTTCCAAGCTGAACATATTTGAGCCCATCTTGCGTGATTCACCAGAAATATGTGCCCTTTGATGAATCGTAAACGTAGGTGAACAAACTCAGATTCAAATCGCAACGACAATTTTTACTGACTGAGTTTTTCCTTCTCTTCAATATTTCCACGGTTTCTGCTTACTCACAACAGAAAAAACTACGCTCTGCTACCATGAAAGAAACCTACACCTACAATAGTTTTTATAAATGAAAATAAACTGTTTTCAATATATGAGCGTTTTTATTTGATATACAGAACAGACAAATTAGGTACAGAGCACAGAACACAATAATAGCGCGGTTGCGTTCCATTACACTAACAACAATAAACTGATAACTATTACTACAGCGTCTAGGAAAAATGAAAATTATAGATATTAATTTCTTTTTGTATTAATTAATCAACTCAGTCTCTAAAATATAAACTTATAAGTTTCCATATTAAACGATTTAGAAAGACATCTTTTGTTAGTTACACAAAAGATTGTTTTTGTAGGTCCATAGAGTTGATAGTTTTCGAGAAACCAAGGGGCGCGCAGTTATCAACCGCGCGGTTATACCCTACTCTCCACAATCTGCTACTCAGTTTGCATGTGTCGCATTCTTGCAGGCCATGTTTCATTAATTTTTATCATTATATCATAGCATTTCAATAATAAATAAATTAAAATAAATAAACGAAGACAATACAAACTTTTATTATGGTTGTACCACACATTTTCACAATGCTGAAAGTAAAAACTTCTGTTTTATTAACAAAAGTTTAATAACATCAAACATAACTCACACACATACTGTAAAGTAACTTTTTTCTACCGGTCGGTACATATTTTGAAAAGTGGGATTGAATTCTTCAAAACTGGTTTTGTATCTGTACGCGAACTTTCAGCGAGTAGGTCAAATATGCCAAATGACCTTTTATTTTTAAATTGGTTCGTGTGTTCATGTGAAACGATCAGTCATTCAATCATAAAGTTTATAAAAATAATGTTAGCTGATGAGTTCTACCGTTTTGAATTTGGAATACTACTTCCCGCACGAAATACCTAAATATTGAAATTCATTTCCGCACTGAATTTCAAAAGAACGTGATGAACCAGACCACCACGTAATGTGGAACCTCCCGCATTATTTTTTCAAATGTAATGATCATATTTCAGAGCATAAATGAGAAAAAGGATTTTATGTTCTTTCTGCGGCGTATTTATAACTTTCTCAACATGTTGGACTACCTACTTACTTAGATTGTTAGAATTATTATGATGTCGATAGGTAATAGTTAGAAAGTCAAACAAACTATGTGTAAGAACACCTACTTAGTTCGATAACTTAGGTTTTTCATTTCTTAATGAGTTTCAAGTGCCTACTTAAGACTTAAGATAAGCTGTAAGTAACTAGCTCTTGCAATATTGAGAAAGTTACATCTTCGACCAAATAGGAAATGCAAAATAAATAGTAAGTAGGAATTAGTAGTAAAGTTATTATAATAGGTTTTTTAAGTATGAAATTACAGTTTTGTATGGAGAATTTGAAATAATTTGTATTTTCCATACTAACTTTGTCTTAATTTATTTAACAACCATGAACGCTAATATTTTAAAATTTTTATGCACAAATGTTTAAACACTCAACAAACTAATGCCAATATTAAGGGAAAAAAAATCTGCTAAATTACAACTAATTAAGTAGTCATTTCTGCTAACGAAAAAAGGAGTCACTTTTAACATACTATTTTTATCGTTCAGTGGAAATATCTTAAGTATTTTTCATAAAGTTAATATTCCACTGGAATAGAGGAACAGAGTTCGCTTGGCTGCGACACCAAAAGTGACATGAGCCAGTGTGTGAAAATTTGTAAACGTGTGCGTGAACTTTAGGGATGCCCTGAAGTCCATTTTAGATTGTCGATAACCATAATCCAGTAACTTAATCACTGGATTTACAGGAAACCTGGAAATATTGTTAAATTAGTACTTAAGTAGGTATAATTTACCATTTGAAAACTGTCGGTTAAAAGCAGCTTTAGATAAAGCTATCAGTGTTCACAAAGACAAATAAGGTTATATTGGAAATCATCGACATGAGTATCGATAATATAATAATTTTTGATCAATCTCTACGCCTTATTTTCTCAAATTCACGGATATAATATCTTTTTATCTAACACATAATGTTTAGAAATCAGCCTTTATTTAGAAAATAGGCGGTTAATAGCATGATATTAGTGTATTACTTAGTGTGTTTAGGAATATATTCAACTAAAATATGAAATATGAAAATGGTACTTGTACAATCTTATTTACGTGTGAAATGAGTGTTTATTTGGGTTGTTGTCGTAAGTAACATTACAATTCAGTACAGAACACGACACCATTATTGATTTATATAGCTTTATGAGCCAAACCGATCAGATCGCAGTCAAAATTACAAAATAATCGTGTGGACGCTTTTCACCAAGATGATAACAGACGATAAATGAAGTCAAACTAGGTTCTGCTGTCATTTTCTTTTAACTCTTTCTCGCACATCGAATAAGCCGTAAGAATCGGTTTCTCACTCGCATCATTGTCCGTCTACTTGAGCGTAGCGAAATTTTTCTATGTCTATGGTATTTTTATTGCTGATAGTGGGCCGTTATGAACATAATTCGAAATAATAACAAGTAACCAAAGTAACATCATAGAAGATATGAGAGCCTCTGTGTGTGAGAAAGAAATCGGCAATTTCATACTTTAAAACCCCTATTATCTGTATGACGATGACGTCGATGATTTCCCAAAAGAATAGCCCCCAATCATTGTAAGAACTGAGATAACTTAACTTAATATTAAATTATTTTGGTTTAAAATCTATATTTTTTTTATTCTGTCTCTACTGTACATCCGCGGACAAGAAAATGAGCTCAGCAATGATTCGAAATAAATATAATAAAAACTCAAACGAATGAAACCATTCTTTCTGTCGGTACGGCAGCAACGAAAGTTGTTTAACACTTTAGTACTTTGTCATAGTAACTTTTTTGACTAATGTTTCAAACCGTAAGACACCTGTTAAAAAAGTTGCTATGATAAAGTACCAAAGCGTTAAGCGACTTTCATTGCTGACTGTACAAGAAACTTCTCACTACATTTCCCCAGCACATAAGAAATAATTTGTGCTACCTGTTGTGTTGACTACTTCCGTCGCTTTAACTATAAATTATTGTTAATTGCCAACCTTATTTTCAGGAATATAAGGATTCTTTTACGTGTATGTTGCGTTTCACTGAAGTTTCTTACATTCTTACTTCAATGTATTGAACTTTTCAAAATGTGACGAGTTTGTCTATTTGACGAATTTACAAAAACCATGGGAAAGTCAGTTTGTTTGTTACGCCTCCACCGCGTCTTAACTACTCGACCGTTCATCATGAAATTTTACACACACGTTGTCAGGGGTATTTAGAAATAGACATCCCGAATAAAACTGTTCCCGAGGGATAGAAAAAATTGTCCACGCAGATGAAGTCGCGGACAGTCGCTAGTTATTCATAAAAAGTAACTTTTTAGACACCAATGATATATCAAAACAAAGTTTTTGATATATCATTGTTAGACACTTCTTATTTGGACAAACGACAAATAAAAATATAAAACAGTTACAAACTATTTAATTAATGATAAATTTAAAAAAAATAAGAGGAGAAGGCGAATTAATTTATTTTACTCAAAAATGCTTGTAATATGGTCATTATTTTGACAACCTTCTTTGAGCAAAGTCGGGGTTGCCGCGCTCCTCCGATGGTGACGCGGCAAAGTTGTATGAGATTTCATTATTGTCTTGTTTTAGCCACCAGCAATTTCCTTTGAGAATCCATTATTGTCGAGTTTTGTTTCAAATATAGAACGCCACACCTATCGCTCTCTCGGTCACACTCGTTGTGGTAAGCGCGGTGAGCCGCATTTTCAATCTCATTCTTTATCTGCGCGGGTGTTGTTCATTGAGGGGAGAAAACCCTATTACACAGGTGATATTTGTATTTTTATGTAAAATTTGTATGGAAAAATATAAAAAACTCGCACTTGACCGTTTTTTGACCTTTCATTAAATGCCTTTTGACCACTTCCGGGGTACCTTAGGGGGTCGAAAAAAACCTTATTTTTTGGCTCCGACGCACCGTTTCTGAGATATTTGCATTTTTGTATTTTTTTCGAAATTAGGTTATACGTACCCACTATAGTAGTAGGTAGTACTCGCATTTTTGAGTAAAGCACTATACAAGTCTTGGTCCACAATGACTGCACTGCTGGCCACGTTATGATGGCCTCGAGCTAAGCTAAACTACGCTCTCGGCCTTCAAGCTTGGTCATCATTGCAGCCCTTGCTGTCCGCGCTATAAAGGCCTCGACCTCCGGTGTCGGCCTTTGTTTCAGCTTGGCCATCAAGGGCTGCAATGCTGACCGCGCTGTGACGGCCTGGACCTGTGCTAAGCTCCGCTCTCGGCCATCATCATCGCTGCCAGCAACGCAGTCATTATATACCGCGGCAGTAATGTACTATAAGCTTACATATTATTATTAAATAAGTAATCTGAGAAATCAGTAGGGTAGTTATTATTTAGTTTGCTCTTCTAATTACACTAAAACATAATTTTATAATTACACAAACCCATAATTATAATTATCCTAGGTATCCTTCAACTGCCTGTAGTTTATCAAGGAATTAAAAATATGTATACTAGAAACGACTATAAACCACAAATAAAAAATCTATGCTTTTTAAACGACATACTTAGAAGGTAGAGAACCTTGATTTTTGACTAACTTGTACTATTATTTTAGTGTGATTTTAGTAATTTAATAATTTAGGATGTTAGTGAAATAGATAATCGAAGGGTGAAAATAATGTTTGATTCATACCTACGTAGGTACTTAAGTGCTTGAAAAAATAAGTAGTTAATTAATTTAATAACAACCGGCCAGTTGGCGTATTATGAGTTTATGCTTACTACACTCGATATCGACTGTAGTTGACAGTTGTATGACAACTTTTAGTTTAGTGTAGCAAGTGTAGTTACCGCCAGAGGCGCTGTGCCAAATTGCATACCAAATTGCTTTACTAAATTCACTATCGAGTAATATTAAACGTAACTATGCAATAGCCCCTGATTTTGTTACAATCGACTTCTGACTGAAACCTAGTACTTTTATTTATTCTGTGCTGAAACTGACAGAAATCTCCGTTAGGCCGGGTTTCCACCTGCAAGAAAACTTCTGCAAGAAGTGTCCCACAGCCTGTCAGACAGTAGCTAGCAAGTATTAACTAATAGCAAATGCACTGGCGACAGTTTGTCACGCGTTCACAAGCTACCGTGTGACAGGCTGTCAGTGTAAATTCTCGTAGAAGTTCTTGCAGGTATGTATTCGCGGCCTAAACATTAGTGCTTGAAGTAACATAGTTGTCATATTTATTCTTACAAAAACAGCAATACAGGTACCTAATTGCGATTTCTGTTAGTTTCAGATTTGCAATAAACCACGTTTTGTAGAGATACGCCTGTTGCTCGTCCCAAATCTATCTGCCACTTCCAGCTATCGCGTCTAACTCCGTAATTAGCGTTCTAAAGGCAGCTTCTAATCATTCCGTGGGGTGTAATTGGTGAAATTGAGTACAAAGACGATAATTAATAACTGTGATTCAACTGTGTGGGTAGTTTAATGGCGGGAGAACCAACGACTTGATTGCTACAAGTCTCATAAGACAAATTTACTAAAACTCTAGGTACTTATGGTATAATAATTATAACATTATCTTAGCACTGATAATTAAGTATTATTTGAATAGCAGCCGCCATAACGGCCGCAAGACACCTATTCTACCGTCCTTATGAGAAACGCATTTGACACACACGTACATTGCTACTTTTCTTTGGTAAATTTTTATTTGTACCAAAATGAAGTAGCAATGTATCACATCACATCCATCTGTCAAATTACAGTTAACATGAACTTCAATGTTTTTAGCCGATAGACCCGCAGTTAGAATTCACAGAACATTGAATTATTTTTCTTTACGAGGTTTTAAAAAATATACTTACACCTACATACTTACTAGGTACTTATTATTTTTGTAATAGTGGGCCATTTGATACATAAAGATGTGTCAACCGTATCAAATTCATAAAAACAGACTATATTTTTCTTTTGTTCGATAATAATGTTGTTTGTAAATCTTGTCTACACTTTCTTTTGAAGTAAGTACCTAGGTACCTAGTTATTGCGGAAATTCTCCCTTTCAAAATGTAAATGGGCAAAGGTATCTGTATGAAACTGTAACTCAATATTAAGTCAATGTATTAGTGTATTTTGTATCATAATAAATAAAATGTATGAAAAACGCATTTTTTTAAATGTATGTTTGTCCTACTATTAACTGAGTTTTTAAGTTTATTGGAAAATAGGTTTACATCGATTTTGGATGTCGATGCAGGTGAATATGGTTAAGATTGTTACCACAATATCAGATTGTGAATAAACAAATGTGTTCCCATTAATTATAAGATTTATAAGCGATGTCCTTTAAGGATGTTTATGTACTCTTGTATAATGTATAAATTTCTTGTTTAAATTTATAAGGCAATGTTAACGATTGACCTGCATCTAGTTTTTAATGTAGAATAAGAAGTTAATTTGTTTGTCAGCTGTAAATATTTTGCGTAGAACTAGTTGTAGAATCACTGCAAACGTGTTAATACAATTTGTGTTTTTGGCATCAAATTTATTTTATCTACTTATTTTAACAATAAAAAATTAATCATATGTATACGGTTTTTTTTACGACGTTACGTTCCGTTACGTTTTTTGTCCGACAAGGTGGACCGACGATCTGGTGAAGGTCGCGGGAAGCCACTGGATGAGGGCAGCGCAGGACCGATCGTCGTGGAGATCCTTAGGGGAGGCCTATACCCAGCAGTGGGTGTCGTGCGGCTGATATGATGATGATGATACTGTTTTTTTATTATTTTATGATTTATCAAGTTATATTTGTATTTTGTATGTATGCACAACCTATATAATCAAACAAGAAATAAATCAACTATGTGTATAATTCAAAAAATGCTTTATAATAAATGACATGTCACGAAACAAAAATATATTTTATATTCGCAATTAAAAATAAAGAGTAAAAACGTTTTGTACATTAATAAAATATCTCGTTTACAATAAATACTGTGCTCTCTGATACATTTTTACGTAATCTCGTACAACATTAGAATTAACTTACGGATCTTACGTTCTCAAAATATGTTTACGGGTCCATAATAGACTGGGCAGATTGTTATGCCATTAAATGCTGGGTGAAACGTCAAGTCCTCACAGACGACCAATAAACGCGTAAATGTAGCTGCTACCAGCAGGGTTTTGTGTATGATGATTCGCCACATTATTGCTTTTTAGTGCTTTTTAATTTTGAATCTGTTTTTGTTTTTATTTTTTGTTTTTGAAAGCGGTTTTTCTTTTTTTTAAAAAGCTTTTTTTATTTTCTACTTTTTTGTGGTATGTAAGCGGTTTTCAAAATGCCTATTACTCAATTTCCAAAGGAGTTCCGTTGTGCTTTCTTATTCCAAGTATAGTCCAGAACGTAGCATACAGACCATAGCTCAGTTTGTTTTGGATTTTCATAAGCCTACCAATATCTCAATCACAATACATATCCTATTTGAGTTTGAGGAGTTCCCTAGGATATCTTCGAGGTCCAAGGTTTAATGTAATGAAATTAAAAGAATTCTACTTAAGGTACCCTTTTCTAACAAAAAAAAACAGCTAATTCGGTTCATAATTAACAAAGTCGTCAAGGTAACTAATGCAAAATCATAGTATTTTCAGGATTACTTGAAAACTACTGAACCAATCAGAAAAAAAATAAATGGGACCATCTCGCAACAAAACTCAATCAAACAAAAAAAGAATCATCAAAATCTATCCATAAATGACGATGATATGCGCGGACAATGATAAAAAAAAAAACATACAATCGAATTGAGAACCTCCTCCTTTTTTTGAAGTCGGTTAAAAAGTAGAAAATAATTATTTACTGAAAAGAAAAACTTTTTTAAAAACACATTTTTAAAACGGACTAAATTATTACAAAAAAAATCGGACTAAAAACATTAAAACGGAGTAGTAAAAACAAACTTAAAAGTAAAAAATAAATTCTTCTGTAAATATTTATAACCGTAATACTTACCCTATACCTACAGAAATTTTAAACCTAAAAATTTTAAACCTAAAATTTTAGACTTAAAAACGTGGGGCGGGTTTTGTATTTATCATCCATATTGTCTATAGCATGCGCCCCACGTTTTTAGCTTTAAATTTTTTAGATTTAAAATTATATGTTTAAAATTTCTGTAGGTATAGGGCAGCGGTTCCCGAATTCTTTTGGCTACGGAACCCTTTTTGGCTCACTATTTTAAGGCGGAACCCTAGCTCAAGTAAGAAGAAGCAACCAGGGTTGCCACATTCTGGAACAGAAAATCCAGGACACGGTTGCTAGAGTTAGAAAATAGACCAAAAAATTTTTTGGTCTATTTTCTAACTAAATGTACGTTGAAATCATTAAAACTGGCAGTAAAACCACTGTAGAGTCTGGTAACTGGTAAAGGAAGGACATGATGAATGTATGTGAATGTTTGTATGATTAAAATACTCAAAATCAATGGAAACAAACGGGCGGGTGAGCAAAGTAAGAATAAAATAAAAAAAAAGAACTACCTAAGTGTAGGAAAAAAATACTTTTTATTTGATGTTTTAGGTATTTTTGGACGCTGTTTTAGGACTCTGTTTCCATACATATTTTCCATACATGTTTCCATACATATTTTCTATTAATACGGGCCTCTCTTATTATTTCTGCGTCATTTTTATATTTACTTACGAATTCCGAACAAGACATGTTTTTTGCAATTCTGCTTTCATTAAATCTACAGAGCAACCATCTGACATTAGAACATTTAAGTTAAGAGGTACAACGCAAAATAAGGCATTTAACTTGTTGTCATAACGAACACTTTGACGTTGTTATGAACACTTTGATTTTGATCGCGTGTTATCATCAGAAATTTGGACAAAACTAATGGATCGTCGGAACGCGGGACAATATCATCGAAATCGGGGCTGTTTTTATACCTAAACTCTTGAATTTTCGCGGAACCCCTGAGAGCCTCTCACGGAACCCCAGGGTTCCGCGGAACCCCATTCGGGAACCGCTGTATAGGGTACTAGGGTTACAAATATTTACAGAAGAATTTATTTTTTACTTTTTAGTTTGTTTTTACTACTCCGTTTTAATGTTTTAGTCCGATTTTTTTTTGTAATAATTTAGTCCGTTTTAAAAACGTGTTTTTAAAAAAGTTTTTCGAGATGCCGCAGAAAGGTTCTGGACCGATCTGCTGGCCTCGCGCTCCAGTTCTAGCAAGCTCGTCGGCTTTTTCATTACCGATGATGCCTGATTTCAGAATAATTTTATTCTTTTGTCCCAGTTCATTCAGTTTGTCTACGCAGTCTTTTACCAATTTCGATCGTATTACGTGTGCTGCTTGGCTATCTGAGAAGATATAAATGGTCTGATTTGTGTAGTTTCGTTGGATGGCGGTTGGTTTCTGCACATTCTATGATGGCATAGACCTCTGCCTGGAATATTGTGGCGTACGTATTTACCAAAATTAACACTAAGGTTACCCACTGGTCTTACGCCATGTATACCACAGCCTACGTCATGACCCATTTTGGAGCCGTCCGTGAACCAGACTAGGCTTCCAGCCTTGCAGGAGCTTTGGTCATCAGACCAAATCTCTCTGCTAGGTAGTTCCACAGAGTAATTTCTAGTGAAGTTACAGAGTGGAAGCTGACATCAGATGTCATTGTAAGCGGTTTGAGTTCAAGCACTGATTCATGTAAAGATCTCAGTTCTTGAGAGTGCCAACCTACTTTACCAGTGTTGCCCACTCTGTAGATCCCTAGTTCCGCCTCCTTCATAATAAACAAGTGAAGTGGCGGTAGGTTTAGCAGAGCATTTAGTGCTGCTCCTGGTGTTGTAGACATGGCCCCCGTTGCTATAAGGCAAGCTAATAGGTAAGCTAAAGTTTGAAACACCTACGGAGCGAGACATCCGTCTGAAAACTCGCAGAAAGGATCTATCACAGTTGATTGTACCAAAGCTGAAAGTTGTAAAACACAGCGTTAGGTATCAAGCAGTCAAAATGTTTAACAGCCTTCCAATCACGCTAAAATCTATTGTTGACTATAAACTATTTCAAAGACAATTAAGGGACTTTTTGTTAAAAAAGTGTTATTACAGTTTAAATGAATTTGTTGGACATAAGTATTATTAATTTCGGAACGTATATATTTTATTCTCATTAACTAATTATTTGACATTATGAAATATTTTTTGACATGCCTTTTTATGTTTGCCAATTGACTAATTTAATTTATTGATTATTATTGTATTTTTTTCCGACACAAATTATTTTGTTATGGAATAAATGAATAATGAATTATGAATTATAATCTTTGCAAGCTAGTTAGCTGCTAGGTAGGTAGTAGACCAAGTTTCCGTTGCATGAAACCTTACTTCACAAGGAACACTGGATTTTAGTGGGTTGCCATGCCATCGCATATCCTGGAAGAACATTTTTTTTTCGTTTCCGTACCGCTATTTTACCGAAAATTACATCATGATGAGGTAGAAGATCGAAATGTTTACCCATCGAAAGGCAACCCACTAAAATCCTGTGTTCCTAAGTAATATATATTACTGCAACACATTTCTGAGCTTCCACCTTGTGAGGTAAGGTTTCGTGCAACGGGAGCTTGGTCTATAGATATTCTTCAATGGCGCAGCCGCGTGCGTTGTTTAGCATTCGTCCTGATTCAAGAATCGGTCAATTCATGACATGAATCAGGATGCTCAACTTTCATCCATGCCTGCTTGGACCAAGTAGTTTTGATGACTAAGGTACTAAGACGCTACTTGGATTATGTAAACGAATAATCGAAGTGCACTTGGATCAAAATTTCAATCAAAGTAGGTACCTAAATTTGGATCATGCTCAACTTTCATGCCGCGTTGACATGATTGGACCAAGTAAATTGGACAAAGTATGTATGATACCAGGGGCCGTACCGGCTAACGAATCAAACTTCGAAAAGTCTGCCGGGTTTCAAATTAAAACAGATAAATCGAGCCCCAATTGGGCCAAAATGGCGAACCCTAATTCATGAGGTCACACAAACATCCATATCTTCCAAATAACTTCAACAAATAGTACAATACGATATTCCTTACCTACTTCAATTTATCTTTTTTAATTTGAAACTCGGCAAATTTTTCGAAGTTCGATTCGTTAGCCGGTACGGCCCCTGTCGACATGATAAAAGTATACTTGGACCAAGTTACTTGGACAAAATAGATTTTTGTAAACGGCGAAGTCAAAGTGCACTTGGTTTGCTCGCTTACATGATCCAAGTAGCGTCCAAGTAGTCATCAAAACGACTTGGTCCAAGCAGGCTTGGATGATGGAAGTAGAACATGGTTCAAGTTTACTTTGATTAAAATTTTGATCCAAGTGCGCTTTGAATACTCTATACTAAGAGCTAGCCCCGGAAATAGATGGACAATTAAAAGAGCGACGAAATGCCTCTTATTAGTGTGTCATACTATCATTATTAACAGATCTGGGCACCTGTCAGATTTTTATTGGTGAGGGAGGGAGTCGTTTAGCAACAAAGGCGCCAGTAGCAATAAGGTAGTGCCGGCGGCATCAAAGGTGCGCGAAAAATTGGTAAAGTTTGATGCCGCCTGACTGCCTGACACTACTTTCCCACCAGTCAAAAATCCTGGCAATGTTACATTCGATTTAGATACATGATCCAGAGCTCTGTAAATTGTATACCTTCAATCGCTTTTTCAGCCCCTTTGTTGCTAAACCACTCCCACCCTCACCAATGAAAATCTGTCAGGTGCCCGGATCTGTTAATGATGATAGTATGGCACACTAACAAGAGGGATTTCGTCGCTCTGTTAATTGTCCACCTATTTCCGGGGCCAGGTCTTAGTATAGAGTAATCAAAGCGCACTTGGATCAAAAAGAGAATGGGCAATTTTATATGAAGAATGTCCCGACTCTAGTAGCAACATATGATATATATTTAAATGTTATACATGTTGTCCTCATCACATTTAATTAGCATATTTTCTTCAGTAACGTCCAAGTCAGAAAAAAATGTGTTTGAAAATAATTGAAAAAAATAGCATCAAGAACAAATAATATCGGTTTTTGCTATGTTTTTGTCGGAGTTTTTTTAGTATTGTGCATATTAATGATTACTATGAAGCTCTCCTTGCCGATTTCAGCTACGGTGACTTCTTTGCTAGGTGTCAGGGCTGTTCCGCTGATGAGCTCTGTATATTTTTTGTTTGTTTGCACAATCCACAATCAGTTAGCCATTTTAAGTGAATGCGTTGTCTCAGTCATTGATTGCGACAAGTATGCCCTCCATTGCGAGCACTATTCCATTGTAATGTTATTACTTTTAGGAGGTCCTTTGCAAACGTTCCCAAGAACGTAAACTGAAGGAAACTATAAAACCATACGTATAAATAAGATAAATAGGTAATCTAGTGTAAATAAAGCTAAGAAACGGTGTGAGGAGGAATATGTACCTTAAAGGGCTTGTATCATAGGAACGGCCCATTATAGGGCCGTGAAACTTTTCCCATGATAATTTCACATTGCATTTTGTATTCTTATGTCGGGTTGAATCTTATTTAACACCATTTTTATTCTTTGCTGAGAAAATTATTTATTTGTAAACATATGTCTGTAATTGCCATAGCAACGCGCTAATTTTTTAATTCAATGTCAAAGCCATAGATTTCCAGCTTGTCTTCAGCCTAGCTATAGATAAAAACCTTTGTACAATATTGTTCTGTGTTCTCATATTTGAATGTAGAGTAGAATTTTAAAAAATAAATACCGACGGTATAAAAGCGCGGTCGGCAGCTCAGGTGAGTCAGTCTTTCCACGAGCTTGTCCGGATATATTTATTATAGCTGCCGCCATATCTCTACCCTACATTCTATAATTGTAAAAAAATAATAATAATAATAAGTAAATAGCGGCTTCTTCGGGGCACGGTCCTCGACCTTCGACCTTCGGCACGAACCACCTCAGCAAATCCCGGACGTGTCCTCGACCCACCTGGACGTCGTGCACCTTTCCGCTTGACCTGCAGAGGGAGCTCTCCCCTGGGCCCTTGCACTATCCGCGCCACCATCAACGTCGGTCTACACGGACACGCGCCCGGGCCCATCAGCGCGTCCCGCTGGTACTACTACGCTACGGCGCTACGTCGGGGGGTCTGACTGCGTGCCACCCCTGCGCCGTCACGCTGAACCACGTCCGTACTGAACCACGTGCCCTCCTGTGCTCCGCCGGGACTCCATATCTGCCTGCCTGCTTCGTGCCTGCTTCCTGTTACCCCTGCTACCTGGATCCCCGTCTCTGCGTGCCTGTCTTGTTCCCGTCTACGTCCCACCCTAGTCATACTTTGTTAGTCCTACCTAGTTTTTAACCGCCTTAGTTGTTATCCAAATTTCTGTGCTAGGACGTGTCATTGTAAAATAAACTCTTGAACTTCAACTTTATTTTTTTATTTAGCTTTCTTCCAAATTTTGCTCCGTTACCTTCCGTAACGCGACACCATGTTCTGTATAAGGCTGCCCATCCATTGACGCGGGGCAATGCAGCAGAGCGGAGAAATGAAGAAATATAATCCAATAGAATCGCGGAGCGGAGATTTTATGCTATCCTATTAGTAATATTGCTTCTTTTCTCCGCTCCGCTGCCTCGCTCCGCGTGCGTCGATGGATACTTTTATTGTAAATAAGGTTAGTTGAAACAATTATAATGGGGAGGGCTACTGTCAAAATGGCGCTGCATACGCTTGTTGCAGGAGAGCTATGAAAACAAAGGACTTTTACTTAAAAATATAGTTTTTTTAGCTTTAAAATGATTAAATTCTGTAAAGTTAATCTGGATATAGAAAAAATGCATAAGTTCTGTAAGAATAAAAACGTCTTAATTTGGCTTTCAATACCGGCATCTCCATTTTCTTTCTTTCGTCTTTTATATCCATTTTGGGTCAATGGGTCTTTTTCGGTAAAAAAAAACACCACAAAATAAATAACTATTTTCCCATACATTTTGTTCTGAACGTCTACTGTCTGAGGAACAAGCGTACGCAGCGACATCTACAATTAGCTTTGCGTTGCCAACCCTGTTCTGTCCTGTTACCTACGTATTTTTGATAGTTTAGGTACATACAGTCAATATCTAAGTTTAGTTTTCTTATCAGTTCGTATCAAGAATTTTTAACATCAAAATGGTTATGATAGGTTATAAAGATAAAATTTCTAATTACCGTCATACTTTAAAATTACCCTGGATAACATTATTTATAATGACTCAAAATATAATAAACAAATTAAAAAGTTATAAAAGTGACCAAAGGTTTTCAATATCTGAAAATGTCACTCTCAGGGTCAGTTTGTCAATTTGACAGTGACGTTTCTTTGTTTACATTTTTGCTGGGAGATGAGTAATGCGACTTTAATCGTTTTGCCTATAAAAGCAATGATTAACGTATCGTAGTATAATGTCTTATATTAGTCTAAGCGGTCATGGGATTTTTGGTAACGATCAAGGAAAAGGTTAGATTCATTTTCATGGGTTGTAGAGTGGTCCCCTACTGTGAATGATGTCGGTCTGCCTGCTCTCAGTGGTTGCAACTTCGAATTATAGCGCTTACAAGAGGCTTCATGGTGACGAAAAAAAAACGATCAGAGAAATGGGTAGTTTTAGTATATATTCAAAGTATGTCGTCTTTGCAGATGAAGCAAGTTGGTCTGCCAGCTCATAGTGGTTGCATTTCTGAGCTATGACGTGAACAAGTCACGTCATTGTTACGAAAAAAAAACGATACGGGAAATGGTCAGTTTTAGTACCTATTCAAAGTATAGTATCTCCACGTGTGAAACAAGTTGGTCTGCCGGCTCTCAGTGGTTGCATTTAAGAACTATCATTGTGTACGCAAGACGCTTATTTGTAGAGAAAGCCTAAAAAAACTTTGAAAAACGGGACAATAGGCGAATTTTTAAGTGCACGCCGGCCGCTTGCATATTTGTGACTGTATGAGTCCCCTCCCCACCTTAAGGCATCTCTACACTCGCGCGCGAAAAGCCCCAAACCTTCCGCGAAGCAGTGTGCGTAGTGTGGAACCGATTTGAATCGAATCCACACACCCGCGCGTGAGTATGGAGAGGTCTTGCCATGCCTGTGCCACCACGCACCCCCCATGCCCCCCACCACTTCCGGTTTTAGCGTCAATAGAGATTTTCGATCCGGGTGCCTTGTATCGATATTCCGGATCGCCATGGATCGTAATTCACTGTATCGATCCAGATAATAGAATCTGGATTTATAGCCATCGGCTACACGCTCGGTAAATACTGTGGCCCAGCGCCATGAAGTAAATTTCAACCATGGAAAGTAAAATATTGAACATTCCATACAAATTACTTTCCATGGTTCAAATTTACTCTGTGGCGATGGATCACAGTTAGTCTAAGCGGTCACGGGATTTTTGGTAACGATCAAGGAAAAGGTTAGATGCATTTTCATGGGTTATAGAGTGGTCCCCTAATGTGAATGATGTCGGTCTGCCTGCTCTCAGTCTCAGTAGTTGCAACTTCGAGTTACAGCGATTATAAGAGGCTTCATTGTTATGAAAAAAACGATCAGAGAAATGGTCAGGTTTAGTACCTATTCAAAGTATGGCGTCTCCGTAACTGAAATGATGTGGTCTGCCGGCTCTCAGTGGTTGCAATTCAGAGCTATGACGCGCGCAAGTTATAACAAAATATTTTTTTCGTCAAATTGTATTTAAAAAAATACTAATCGATAGAACTCTTTATTATGATGAAAAAAATGTCTTAAGCCATTTTTGACTAAAATGAATAGATTAGTCGAAAAAAAAATACTTTGTTTTTTTTGTATCGAGTGAGATATTCAATGTGCTCTTACGCCCAATTCCTAATTTTTTCTGCCTCAAAACTACTTCTGCGTCACTATTTCAAACGTTTAAAATAATCATACACTATCAACGCGCGCCCAAAATTGTACATTCACGCAGCTTGGATTTTTAAACAGTATAAAATCGTATTTTTTAGTAAAAACTTTTTTTGCTATTCTTTTATTTTCATCAATTTTAACACTAGGAAAGCCAACAAAATGTTCAGTTAAGGTCTATTATACAATTGTTTTTACCATAATTACAACGCAACTAAAATATAAAGCTAAAATGTTTTCAACAAAAAACCATAAATATCTGAGTTGTAATTGTTCATTACTAGTTTTGACCTGACCAAATTCCTAACGAACTCTTAAGAGGTATTGCGGAAGAGATGGGGCCAATACTGGGTAAAGTTTTCAACGAAATACTACGCACAGTTATTATACCTAGACAATGGGCAGAGTCACACATAATACTCTTACATAAGAAAGGATCAAGGAAGGAAATAGGAAACTACAAGCCCATTTCACTGATTTCAAACACATACAAAGTCTTTGCAAAGGCATTACTAGAAATAATATTTATTTTTATTTATTTATGGTATCTGGTAATCTTGATGAAAATCAACCAATCAAACAGGCTGGGCTCAGGAAAAACTACAATACAATATATCATATCACCATTAAACAACTCATCCAAAAACACAACGAATATAATAAGCCAATTTACAAAGCTAATTTCAATACCATTATCTGATGTCCTTACATTTATTTTAATGAAACAAAGAAGACCTAAAATTTTAAGTGATTTACTTAATAAAATAACTGTATCACCTTATTTAAAGAAAATTAACTTTTTATTACCACACGTAACATGACTTAACTAATATTAAAGAATAGACTACCTAATACAATTAAAATTAAATAAAGATTACCAAAATTTACAGGGCTTTGTACACATAGCTTCTTAACTAGAGACATACAATAAGACCCAATGTATAATGTTAAATATGTATATGGATAATTAGAAAAACATATTTAATTTTCATACAAACAAACTAACTTTGATGCCTTGATCGTTTCGCTCGCTAACAGCGACCGGAAAACCCCTTTTTTGGTTAACCCAATTGATAGGGAAACCCTAATAAAAAACTTACCAAATAATAGGGTTTCCCTTTCGATAGGGTTAGTCGACGTTATGCTTACCGTATTGATAGGGTTTTTGAAAACAAGTCTATGAAATACCCAATCAAAAACCCTTTTAACGGTAAGCGGTTCATGAAATACCCAATCAAAACCCCTTTAACGGTAAGCGGTTCTGGGGCCCTATTTTTGAATCGCTCGGCTGGCGTCGAGCGTTCGTTTCTACTGATTTTCGTTCGACATTTAACTCAACCTCCATACATTTGAGTCAAATGTTGAACGAAAATCAGTAGAAAAGAGCGCTCGACGCCAGCCGAGCGATTCAAAAATAAAGCCCCAGAACCACTTACCGTTAAAGGGGTTTTGATTGGGTATTTCATGAACCTCTTACTGTTAAAAGGGTTTTTGATTGGGTATTTCATAGACTTGTTTTCAAAATTCGCCAGCGATTCAAAAATAGGCCCCCTGGTCCTTCGGCCCAGGAGGAACTAGGTATAAATTGCTTGAACACGTTTTAAAACCCCTTCATAAAGCCTTCATAAGGTTTCCCCGATAGGGTTTTCGTATTCGGTAAGTGCTTACTTGGGTTACCCTTTCGATAGGGTTACCGTATTGATAGGGTTACCGTATTGATAGGGTTTTTGAAAACAAGTCCATGAAATACCCAATCAAAAACCCCTTTAACGGAAAGCAATTCCGGTCCTTGCTCGTAAGTTCGACGACTTTTAACCTCCCGAACAAACCGGGTTCCGAAAAGGCATTAGTACCATAGACCACATCCATTAAATCTGCTATTATGCTTGGACTATGAGAAAGCCTTTGATTTGATTGAAACCTGGGCGGTGCTGCAGTCTCTCCAAAGTTTCCAAGTGGACTACAGGTATATCGAGGTGATGTGGTACGAAAATGCCACCATGTTGATCCGAGTACAGAACCAGAGCACAAATCGTATCCAACTGCAGCGAGATGTGGGACAGAGAGATACTATTTCCCCGAAACTATTCACAGCTGCGTTGGATGATATCTTTAAACTCTTAGACTGGAAATGACTCAGAATCAAGATGAATGACCAGTACCTAACACACCTTCGTTTTGCCGATGATATAGTTCTTATGGCGAAAACCTTGGAAGACCTGAACACAATGCTCGAAGATTTCCGTTAGTGCTTCCCAAAGAGTGGGTCTCAAGATGAACATTTATAAGACGAAAATTATATCGAATGCCCATGTTGTGCCCACTCCAGTTCATATTGGGAACACTAGGAGTTGTTGTCCATTACGTAGAAGTACCTAGGACAGGCAGTCCAGTTAGGTAAGTCCAACTGCGGGAAAGAGATCTCTCGTCGAATCAAACTCAGATTGGTAGCATTCGGGCAGCTTCGAAAACATCTTTCCGTCCGATTTACCTCAGTGTCTCAAGACGAAAGTCTATGACCAGTGTGTGTTGTCAGTGATGACTTCGGCAGTAACACGTAGCCGCAAACTCTGGGTCTCATAAGGAGGCTCAAGGTCACCCAGCGGGCAAAGGAGAGAGTCATAATCGGCGTTTTTTTGCGTGATCCAATTAGAAATGAGGAGATCCGCAGGAAAACTAATCAACATCGCTCGAAGGATTGCTCAGTTGAAGTGGCAGTAGGCTGGACACATAGCGAGAAGAACCGATGGCCGTTGGGGGGGAAAGGTTCTGGAATGGCGACCGCGGACCAGCCGACGCTCCGTGGGTAGACCCCCGACAAGGTGGACCGACGATCTGGTGAAGGTTGCGGGAAACCGCTGGATGCGAGCAGTGCAGGACCGTTCGTCGTAGAGATCCTTGGAGGTAGCCTATACCCAGCAGTGGGTGTCGTGCGGCTGATATGATGATACATCCAAGTGATCTGAACGGCATTTTAAGAGCTGTATGTATCAAAGTTCTCAGTTTCAGGATTTCCATACCTTTTAATGTTATTTACGTGATTTTTTTAAACTTATCGAAACAGATCTTACAATCCTGATAGATCAGTTGTGTTTATTGCGATCTGGATCTCCTTCATTTACTTTCTTGATAGCCGTCTTCAAATCACAGCTTGATCAATCTCTGGCGGAGGATGTATGAAAATGAATTAACTGGTGCTTCTTATTATCTGTCGCATAATAAAATATTGATGATTTTAGTTTCTGCTTGTTTCTATCAATGTTCATAAATACAATTTGATCTTAATAATATCTTCAAAATCTTTACTTTTGTTATAAATTACTTATAAACGAGCCTAATTTTTTTTAGTAAAGCCCATATAAAGGTTTTTAAAAATCATAATAAAATTTAGTTTCTATCGTTAATATTTTAAAAACTTCATTTATTTGAATATGACATTAATCATTGATCTGAATTAATCTTTTCTCTTTTTTTTTCTTGTAAAATAATAATACTTTTTAGTTTGTAATAACCCGCCTGGGCCTTACTTAACATCCCACTGCATTATGTTATTTGGTTTTATTTGATTTACTATGGTAAAAAAGTCATCCATAGTAATAATAGTCACCGAAAGTTTTGTTGGCTTTTATTGTGTTTTAATTGATGAGAAAGTAATAAATAACGACAAAACAATCAGTTTTTACTTAAAAATTACGATTTGATACTGTTTTGAAATCCAATATGTATTAAACGGACAATTTTGGGCGCGCGTTGGTTGATAGTGTAGGATTATTTGAATGTTTAAAATAACAACAAAATATTGACGCAGAAGTAGTTTTGAGGCAGAAACAATTAGGAATTGGCCAAAAGAGCACATTGAATATCTCACTTCATACAAAAAAAATCATAAAGTATTTTTTTCCGACCAATCTATTCATTTTAGACAAAAATGGCTTAAGACATTTTTTTCATTATAATAAAGAGTTCTATCGATTAGTATTTTTTAAAAAAACAATTTGACGAAAAAAAATTTTGTTGTAACTTGCGCGCGTCATAGCTCTGAAATGCAACCACTGAGAGCCGGCAGACCACATCATTTCAGTTACGGAGACGCCATACTTTGAATAGGTACTAAAACTGACCATTTCTCTGATCGTTTTTTTCATAACAATGAAGCCTCTTATAATCGCTGTAACTCGAAGTTGCAACTACTGAGACTGAGAGCAGGCAGACCGACATCATTCACATTAGGGGACCACTCTATAACCCATGAAAATGCATCTAACCTTTTCCTTGATCGTTACCAAAAATCCCGTGACCGCTTAGACTAACTGTGATCCATCGCCACAGAGTAAATTTGAACCATGGAAAGTAATTTGTATGGAATGTTCAATATTTTACTTTCCATGGTTGAAATTTACTTCATGGCGCTGGGCCACAGTATTTACCGAGCGTGTAGCCGATGGCTATAAATCCAGATTCTATTATCTGGATCGATACAGTGAATTACGATCCATGACGATCCGGAATATCGGAATATAATACCGGAACAAGGCACCCGGATCGAACATCTCTATTGATGCTAAAACCGGAAGTGGTGGGGGGGATGGGGGTGCGCGGTGGCACAGGCATGGCAAGACCTCTCCATACTCACGCGCGGGTGTGTGGGTTCGATTCAAATCGGTTCCACACTACGCACACTGCTTCGCGGAAGGTTTGGGGCTTTTCGCGCGCGAGTGTAGAGATGCCTTAAGGTGGGGAGGGGACTCATACAGTCACAGATATGCAAGCGGCCGGCGTGCACTTAAAAATTCGCCTATTGTCCCGTTTTTCAAAGTTTTTTTAGGCTTTCTCTACAAATAAGCGTCTTGCGTACACAATGATAGTTCTTAAATGCAACCACTGAGAGCCGGCAGACCAACTTGTTTCACATGTGGAGATACTATACTTTGAATAGGTACTAAAACTGACCATTTCCCGTATCGTTTTTTTTTCGTAACAATGACGTGACTTGTTCACGTCATAGCTCAGAAATGCAACCACTATGAGCTGGCAGACCAACTTGCTTCATCTGCAGAGACGACATTTTTTGAATATATACTAAAACTACCCATTCTCTGATCGTTTTTTTTTCGTCACCATGAAGCCTCTTGTAAGCGCTATAATTCGAAGTTGCAACCACTGAGAGCAGGCAGACCGACATCATTCACATTAGGGGACCACTCTACAACCCATGAAAATGAATCTAACCTTTTCCTTGATCGTTACCAAAAATCCCGCGACCGCTCAGTCATATATGATATACAAGTAATATTAACGCAATACGTGTCGTAATTGTAAACCCCAGGTCTGACAGCTAGGCCGCCGCCCTGTGAGACAGCCCGCGGCGGCTGATTATTTAATTATATTTTTATAGAGAAGCCATTTAGTTCCTTACTTTTTACTTTAATCACAATCAACTGAATCGATCGCGCGTCATTATTATTTAAAATGCGGATTAATTCTGAGAAAATACGTTGACGACTGAAAATGGTTAGTAAAGTTTGCATTTATATTTAATTTTCTGTTTGTTCCTTAATTAACTATATGGTGAAATCAAACGTTTTAAAACTGCCCACTGAACATACTTTTGGCTAATATGTTGATTTAATACATAATTTTCTTTTATTTTGTCGATTGGATATGGAAGTTTTATTTTTCAGTATACCGTGGCGAGTTTAGAAATATAGAAAATCAGAGAATCATGTTCATTGACCATTATTTTTTTATTTGACAACAATAAATACAGTACACTCGAAGGTATTGACCGTTAACTATAGGTCAGACGACAAACCAGTAAGGTAAGTTCAATTTCGAGAAAGATATCTCTCGTCGAATACAGCTCGGATGTGTAGCATTCGGGAAGCTTCGGAAAATCTCGCGTTCTACTTAGGTACTTCAGTGTCTCAACAGGAAAGTCTTTGACCAGTGTGGGTTGCTGGTGACGACATACGGGAGTGAAACGTGTGTCACTAACGAAACGATGGGTCTCATAAGAAGGCGCAAAGTCACCCAAAGTGCAACAGAGAGAACCATGTTTGGCGTTTCGTGAAAAGTGACTAAGGGAGAACAGCCATCAAGAGACGGGCAGCAGCGTCTCCACTACAGAACTTTTAAGAACAGGCGGTAAGCTGATTAAAATCCTCTAAAAGGTTTTTAATTTCGTAATTTTTGAGGGCAGAACGCCGAAGGCATGGAACATAAGCAAGGTGATTTTGTTCTTTAAAAAGGGTGACAGGTCCCTCCTAAAGAACTACAAACCCATCTCACTTCCGAGCCACGTCTAGTTGTTTTCGAATGTCCTCACGTATCGTCTCGCTTGCAGGTTTGACGACTTCCCATATCCCGAACAAGCCGGGTTCCGAAAAGGATTTAGCACCATAGACCACATACATACACAACCTCATACCTCCTTCCCCGTTTCATCTTAGACTACAAGACGCAGGGCGGCTTTTCTTCCTTATGTTGTCGATATTCCACGTACCCGCACGAAACGCTTCGGTTCCAGTTTTTCAATTCGAACACCTAAGATGTGGAATGCCCTCCCTGCGTCTGTATTCCTCGAAAAATATAACTTAGGCGTCTTTAAGGCCAGAGTAAACAGGCATTTTTTTTTTTTTTTTTTTTTTTTTTTTTATTTAGGACAACCAACACAATAAACGCTATTTACAAACAATAGAACGAATGCTAGATGTTACATATTAAAGCGCTATCATACTTACAGGTTGCCACGGCATGCACTAAGAAAATTAAGCTATTAGTAAGCGAAAACTAACTAATTACTAACTAATTACCAACTAATTTCTAATTAATTACTAACTAATTAAAATATCGAAAGATACAGATTTGTTAATAAGTTTGTTAATAAGTTGCTACTCAATAATAACAAAAGATACTTACAAGTTTTGTTTGTTATACGAAAAGAAAAGATTTATGATTTTGACATGAATTTGTTTGTTAACAATGATTTGAATTTGCGTGGAGGGTGATGCAAGTCAACATCAACTGAAGCAGATGAAGCACATAAGCGTGACAGGCGACTGTAATGGGACTGCATTCTATTAATGGCGGAGAAATGACCCAGATTGGTCTTGGAGCTACTTGCTTTAAATGGTAAATATCTAGATGGCCGAGCTAATTTAAAAGGAACATTGAAATTTATTTGTTTTAATAAATCCGGGCAATCCACGTAACCATTAACCAGTTTATAAAAGAAAAAGTGATCAAGCAGTTGTCTTCGACTGTCGAGGCTGAGCAGCTTGAAATGATTTAAGCGTGAATTATATGATGGGAGTTTCCTGGCCATTCCACACTGAAAAGATAAGTGCCACAAAAATCTTTTTTGAATGGACTCCAGACGACGTTTGTGAACTTCATAGTAAGGTGTACAAACTACACTGCAATACTCTAAAGTTGATCTTACCAATGAGTTAAATATTGCAATTTTACTTGAAGCATTTTTGAAATCTCTACAGCTACGTATAATGAACCCTAACAGTTTAAAGCATTTCTTGGCTAATTTATCGACGTGTTTATGGAAACGCAGCTTATTATCTATGCATACTCCAAGATCCCGAATTTCGTCTACTTCATTTATTACTCGGCCATTCAGTTCATAAGATTTAAAATAAGGCCCTTTCTTACGACTAAAATGTACGAAATGACATTTATCGGTGTTTAAAATCATACCATTAATGTGACACCAATGTAAAAACCGGTCTAGATCGTCTTGAAGCAGATAACAGTCAACCTAGATCAACCTCTATTTTTTCTACAATTTTAAGGTCATCTGCGTATAGGTGTATTTGTGAGTGACGAAAACATGACGATACGTCATTGATAAAAATGTTGAAAAATAATGGAGCCAAATGCGAACCCTGTGGGACCCCGGACGATGCCAAGAATGTGCTAGACTCAAAGCCGTTCACCACTACCTTCATAGTTCGTCCTGTGAGATATGATTCACACCAACCTAAAAGGTTACCCATGATACCACAGTGAGAAAGCTTGCCTATTAAGATTTTATGGTATGGCATCTCCATCTTTGTCCTCCTTGTCACTTTCCATCAGGTAAAAGTGAGGACAAACGCGCAGACAGTTCAAACATAAAAAAATAGACCACATCCATACGCAGCGGCAGGTTATACAGAAGACCGAGGTGTATAATCTGCCACATTGCTTGGCGTTCGTCTACTATGAGAAAGCCTTTGATTCGATAGAAAACTGGGCGGTGCTGCAGTCTCTCCAGAGGTGCCAAGTGGACTACAGGAATATCAAGGTGTTGAGGTACTTAAACGAAAATGCCACCATGTCGGTCCGAGTACAGAATCTGTACCCGTAGCACGAACAGCTATCGAAAAAAATAACGCGCGTAAAATCATTCGATAGTGCAATTTTGTATTGGAAATTTGTACAACGCCATCTACCGCTGACTAGCGAAATTAAAATTTCCATAGATAATTCTCTATCGAGTAATTTTACGCGCGTTTTTTTCTCGATAGCTGTTCGTGCTAAGGGTACAGAGCACAAATCCCATCCAACTGCAGCGAGGTGTGGTTACAGGGAGACGTTATTTCTTCGAAACTGTTCTCAGCTGCGTTGGAGGACATCTTCAAACTCTTAGACTGGAAAGGACTCTGCATTAACATTAATGGCCAGTACCTAACACACTTCGTTTTGCCGATGATTAGTTCTTATGGCTGAGACCTTGGAAAACCTGAACGCGATGCTCGAAGATCTCCGTTGTACTTACTTCCCAATGAGTGGGTCTCAAAATAAACATGGATAAGACAAAAATCATGTCGCATGCCCATGTTGTACCTACCCGCTCCAGTTCATGTTGGGAACTTGAACCAGTCACTTGAAGTCGATGACTGCAATGGAGAGAGCAATGCTAGGCGTTTCCCTGCATGATCGAATCAGAAATGAGGAGATCTGTAGGAGATTTTGGAGAAGGATTGCTTAGCTGTAGTGGCAGTGGGCTGGACAGATAGCGAGAAGAACCGATGGCCGTTGGGGCAGAATGCTTCTAGAATTGCGACTGCGCACCGGACTCGGCTCCGTGGGTAGGCCCCCGACAAGGACTCCGTGGGTGGACCAACGTGAGGGTGAAGGTCGCGGGAAGCCGCTGGATACGGACATCGCAGGACCGACCGTCGTGGAGATCCGTAGGGGAAGCCTATGCTAAGCAATTGAGTGGGTGTCATGCGGCTGATATGATGATGATGATGACCTGAGTGTTACCTTTAAATGTGTATTTTTTAAATATAAATGTACTTTATATTCATATTGATGGTCAAATATGATACAAAACCACTATCACTTATTAAAGTGAGTAGTATTAACTACTTTTACGATTTTCAAACTCCTGTAACTTTTTACTGACGCGGAATTCAGCTTCGCTGTAATATAATAAATTGTTATACTAAATGAGACCTTTCTAATAATATACAACTTAAAGTGCTACAACACTTGGGACATTTTGCCCATTCTCCTTTTAATCAAAGTTAACTTGAACCATGCTCTACTTTCATCCAAGCCTGCTTGGACCAAGTCGTTTTGATGACTACTTGGACGCTACTTGGATCATGTAAGTAAACGAGCAATCAAAGTGCACTTTGACGTCGCCGTATACAAAAAGCTAAGTACTTTGTCCAAGTTACTTGGCCTGGTCCAAGTATACTTTGATCGTGTCGACAGGTATCATAGTATAGGTACTTTGATCACAGCTACTTTGTCCATTTTACTTGGTCGAAGTACACTTTGATCAAATTATACTTGGTGTAATGGTTCCTTGGGTTTATGTCATAGTCACTGAGAAAGGAAACTAATGGAGGTGCCATACCTACGAAAAAATGTGCATACCTACTTCATTGTTCTCCATTCAAACGCAACTAAACATGGCGGCTTAGCTTAGTGTACATTATATACCTTATGTAAACAGCATAGAGTCGAAATTGTATGTAAACTCAACACAATATGGCGGACACGGCACGCGCTTAGTTTCCTTTCTCCTTAGAATAATTACCTACACCTAGAACGATAGTTTCCTAGAAAGCGGTCTGTCAAAAGTGAGGCACAAATGAAATTTATGTGTGCGTAAGGTGCTTGTGTTTACGCTCGACGAAACGCACACAGCAAAAAAATAATGTTACCAATACATGAAATTTTCCCTTAAAAGTAGGGAAGTGGAAACCATCGTCGTACTTATAGTTGCGATTGTGTAAATTTCACCATTTAACTGTAACTAGAGTTTGCTTGTCAAAACTAGAGATGGGCAAGGGTTTAAGTCCAACCAAAGTATATAATATTAAATATTTTTTAATAAGATGTGAGTGTACAATGTTAAAAATGTCAAAAAATAACCATCGTCGTACTTATAGTTGCGATTGTGTAAATTTCACTATTTAACTGTAACTAGAGTTTGCTTGTCAAAACTAGAGATGGGCAAGGGTTTAAGTCAAACCAAAGTATATAATATTAAATATTTTTTAATAAGATGTGAGTGTACAATTTTAAAAATGTCAAAAATTAAAGATGGTGGCCAACTTTTTTTGTTTGTGGGCGGATCTTGATGAAACTCAATTTCGGGCACTTTTTTAACAAGAAAAAAGGAACGCAATGTTAAAAATATAAAAAATTCAAGATGGCGGCCAACTTTTTTGTTTGTGGGCTGACTTCGATGAAACTCGGTTCGGGGTACTATTTTAACAAGAAAAACGCAACACAATTAGGGCATGCAGAATCGGACCTCTTTGAAGAACCGAAAATTTCGATTCCGATTCCTTGGTCAGAATCGGGTACCCGGTTTTTTTCGATTCTTTTCGATTCTTTTTTGTTTTTTTGTTTACAATTTTGTTTCATGTTAAGTAAAGAAAAAAGCGTTTTTTTATTATTTTTTTATCAAAATCAAATTATTTACTTAATATAAAACACGAAAACATAAAGAAAAAGCAAATTAATTATCACTAGGTCTATAGTAGGATAGGTAGGAGTAGGACTCCTACCGGGTATTACTAGTACTGTTTCATTTCTTCTAGTCTTCTCTTACAATAAACTCCGTGAGCTGTAAAAGGTGGCTCAAATTGTTCAAAAATAAAATGTTGCCATGAGGTTTCCAAAGAACACATTACGTGCTGTTAGGTATATTATTTGGAGTATTCGCAGCTAGATGGTGCTTCTAATTTAGATAATTTTTCGAAATGGGTGAATATTTTTTTAGATAAATTTGAAAAAAACTGGCTTGTCTAAACAATTTTAGATAATTATTGAACCTGCTCACAAAATTTCACTAGAATCGGTTGAGAAATGCGACCTGTAGAGGAGAACAAACTGCCGGAAAGCCCGAATAAAATATTTTTTTTATTTATTTCTGTCATTTTAATAAATTTTAAAAACTGTCTCGACTTTCGACAAATAATCTAAATGTCAAACCTCCACACAAAATTTCACCGGGATTGGTTAAGAAATGCGACCTGTAAAGAAGAACAGACAGCGCTGGAAAGCCGGACTAGGACTGAAATAAGTTTTTCTATATCTCTGTATCTCCGCCATTTTGAAAATTAAAAAAAAAGTGGCGTGACAAAAAAATCTATATCATTTTTAAATATGCTCACAAAATTTCACGAGAATCGGTTGAGAAATACGACTTGTAGACGAGAACAGACAGCGCTGGAAAGCCGGACTGAAATATGTTTTTTTTAACATATCTCCACCAATATGAAAAATTTCAAAAAACTAGCGCGAAAAACATAACTACATCATTTATGAACCTGCTTACAAAATTTCACGAGAATCGGTTGAGAAATGCGACCTGTAGAGGAGAGCAGACAGCGCTGGAAAGCCGGACTGAAACATGATTTTTATAACATATCTCCGCCATTTTGAAAAAAATTAAAAAACTGGCTTGACAAATAAATTCTATATAATTTTTGAACCTGCTCACAAAATTTCACGAGAATAGGTTGAGAAATGCGATCTGTAGCAGAAAACAGATATACATACGAAATAATTTTTGCCCAAGCAGAAGCAGAAACACTTCTAAATAAAGTGACAATAAATAAGGATTTTTTTTCGATCGTCCAATAGTGAGCAGGCAAAGAAATCTTATATTATACCGTACGGTCTAATCAGATGTTGTTATGATTGTTTATTCGATTATTTGTGCGCGCCATCACAACTAAAGCCGTCTAAGTAGTAAGATTGGGAATTTGATATTTTTTTAACGAGAATCGAAAAGAATCGAAAATCGATTCTTACTAATTTAAGAATCGATTCTCACAGGACAAAAAAGAATCGGTTTTTCCCGGTTATTTTGGAATCGGTTAAAATCGGTTCCATGCCCTAAACACAATGTTAAAAATATAAAAAATCCAAGATGGCGGCCAACTTTTTTGCTAGTGACCTGATTACGATGAAACTCGGTTTGGAGTACTATTTTAACAAGAAAGCAGCAACGCAATGTTAAAAATATAAAAAATTCAAGATGGCGGCCAACTTTTTTGTTTGTGGGCCGATTTCGATGAAACTCGGTTCAGGGTACTATTTTAACAAGAAAACAGCAATTCAATGTTAAAAATATAAAAAATCCAAGATGGCGGCCAACTTTTTTGCTAGTGACCTGATTACGATGAAACTCGGTTTGAAGTACTATTTTAACAAGAATGCAGCAACGCAATGTTAAAAATATAAAAAATTCAAGATGGCGGCCAACTTTTTTGTTTGTGGGCCGATTTCGATGAAACTCGGTTCAGGGTACTATTTTAACAAGAAAACAGCAATTCAATGTTAAAAATATAAAAAAACCAAGATGGCGGCCAACTTTTTTGTTTGTGGGCCGATTTCGATGAAACTCGGTTCGGGGTACTATTATAAAAAGAAAGCAGCAACGCAATGTTAGAAATAAAACAAAATCAAAGATGGCGGCCAACTTTTTTATTTGTGGGCCGATTTCGATGAAACTCGGTTCGGGATACTATTTTAACAAGAAAACAGCAACGCAATGTTAAAAATATTAAAAATCCAAGATGTCGGCCAACTTTTTTGTTTGTGGGCCGATTTCGATGAAACTCGGTTTGGGGCACTATTTTGACAAGAAAACAGCAATGTAATGTTAAAAATTACAAAAGGTCGAGATGGTGGTGAACTTTGTTATTGGATTTATTTCAATGTAACTTGGTTAAAAAAAAACAAATTAAAAAATTAGCTGCCATTTTGGATTTTTTTTTAGTTTGCGTTGCTGTTATTTAAAAAAAAAGTACCTGAAACCGGGTTTCATCGATATCAGCCCACAAAGAAAAAGTGTGGACGCCATCTTGGATTTTTTATGTTTTGAAACATTGCGTTGCTGTTTTTTTTTAAAACCTGATAATAAATAGTACCTTAAACCGGATTTCATTGAAATCAGGCCACAAACAAAAAATTTGGCCACCATCCTGATTTTGTTATATTTTAAAATTGCGTTGCTGTTTTGTTGTTTAAATAGTATCCCGAACCGAGTTTCATCGAAATCGGCCCACAAACAAAAAAGTTGGCCGCCATCTTTGACTTTGTTTTATTTTTAACATTGCGTTGCTGTTTTCTTGTTAAAATAGTACCACGAACCGAGTTTCATCGAAATCGGCCCACAAACAAAAAAGTTGGCCCCCATCTTGGATTTTTTATATTTTTAACATTGCGTTGCTCTTTTCTTGTTAAAATAGTATCTCGAACCGAGTTTCATCGAAATCGGCCCACAAACAAAAAAGTTGGCTGCCATCTTGGATTTTTTTTATTTTAAACATTGTGTTGCTGTTTTCTTGTTATAATAGTACCCCGAACCAAGTTTCATCGAAATCAGGTCACAAACAAAAAAGTTGGCTGCCATCAGCTACTGCTATGGTCCCGGTCTTTTAAAGTAAATGCGGGAGATTTTTTCCCCGTACTGACAACATTTTCATAAAATGTGAAGTGACAAGTTATAGTTAATTTTGATGAATGTTTTACGTAAAAAATTAAGTTCAAACGCATTAATAATACGTGAAATATAATCTACAATCTTTTTTGTATTTTTCCGATGTAATGTGACCTGATTGTGACATCCGTTCATTGCGCAAACCCTCATTTTTAATGAAATTTTCGGGAGTTGTTTTCAACACGAATATCACTTGAGCACTAACGGGCCGAATAGTCATACCAAGCCATTCTGGCTTGGTTTGAGTTGCCTCACCATACGGACGCGGACTCGGCTTCTAGGTGTAATTATTCTAAGCCTTTCTCAGACATAGTGATTATTTCCTCTGTGGGTAGACATATAAAGACTTGTCCACTTCTTTCGTTCATTAATGAGTGCATTCCATCAAATCGCATCGATCGCCATAGGGTTTTTAACCATGAAAAGAATTTTGTATAGAATGTTCATTATTTTAATTTCCATGGTTAAAATGTACTCTATGGCGACCGATGACTCAGAGATTAGTCTGTTGGAACGCACCCGTTGTTTCGTTCACATAACTTGTCTCTGATTGCTGTGTTGTCATACAAATAATAAAAACCGAAGGACATGCCAAAACTTTATGGGTTCTGTCTGTGTTGACCTGGGGGTTAATTGTCTACTTTCAAAATCTATCGCAATCGCATTCATTTGACAGATGGATGTGATACATTACTACATTTCTTTGGTTAGTTTTTATTTGTGCCAAAAAGAAGCATCAATGTATCACATCCTGAAAGCGATTGCGATAGATTTTAAAATAAGACAATTAGCCCCCAGACTATGGAACCCTAAAAAGGGAAAAAATAATGATGTTATTTACTAATAACTTACTTACAGTTAGTAGTCAGTAATTAAAATTATTGTGGGTTTGGCACATTGACTTTAATGTTTGCGTAATCCTGTAAATTATTTATTAATCACTTAAAGTAGGTGGCAAGTTTTTGTTACTGTTCATGAACAATGCATAGCACAAGTGTTCTTTGAATGTTTCAGGTCTCGTAGTATTACCGTATTAGCCATCATTTATAAGGCACTGGCTGGGTATGGGCAGACTCATCAAGTAGTCATTCGCTATTGCCGCCATTGGACTGACACGATTCGCTGGCTTAGACTATCTTGCCTATGTAGTAACATATTACGTATTACTATGACCATCAGTCATTTTTAATGTCCCCACTGCTGGGGCACAGACCTTCCTTATGGGTGGATAAGGAGGATAGGCCATTTTTTTATTTTTTTTTATTTTTTATATATTAATTAACAAGGTATACAACATTCTGGTACAACATCAGTCCCACAAAACTATTTAGGATAGTTTGACTGAGGGATCGAGTCTCGAAAGTATCTTATGTTAAATTATATACTTAGGTAATCTAGATTTAAACAATAATAGTTTGGTTATGCTAATATTTTTGTTAAAGTATTGTGTCTAATAAATGTTTTTTTAAAAGATTACAAAATTTGTTTTTATTACATTCCGATCTTAAGTTCTGTGGCAGATTATTTAACAAATATGGGATTCTCTTATTGAGTGTTCTATCACCGTAATAGTTAGTGACTTTCGGTATAACATATTTACCAGTCGACACCGATCTGGTTTTATATCTATGTGCTACAAGTGAGTGGCGCTCTCGACCCCCATGATGGTTGACAGCCAGTAAATATTTGTGTTTAAGATCTATCGGTAGTATTTTACACACTTTAAATAACATTCTGTAATTTCCTTGGTACTTATGCTTAATTTTTTTGTTAACGAGTAGTTTTAAAAATCGTATTTGCAGTGATTCAATCTTTTGTAGGTATGTTTTGAATGTCAACCCATAGGACTCGAGACCGTAACTAACTATAGATTCTACTAATGACAGATAAAGCATTTTTAGAGTGCTAGAGGGCACTTTGAAACTTAAATGATAAAATTTGGCTAATAAAGTTCTGAGCTTTGTACATACAAATTCAACATGCGCTGCCCATGAAAAGTTTTCATCTACTTTCATTCCCAGGTAAGTAACACAATTAACCTTTTCTATCGGATGGCAAGTGCATCCGGTATTATTATTATTATGAAAACATGAAAAACTATGTGCTACGACTGTCAAAGGTGTGTCGGGAGGTCGCAAATAGGGTGAATGAATGACCAACAGCTTCGTTTTATCGGAGTTCAGCACTATGCCGTTATCATGTGACCATTTTACTACGGTGTTGACGTCATCTTGCAGCAGACGATAGGTTTCCGCTAGATCGGTGCCCGCGCGTAACGCACACAGGTCATCCGCGTACATGTATGCAGAACAATTGTGTAGTGCGCTGCATAGGCTGTTCACGTGCATCAGGTAGCACACTGGACCACACCCTGAGCCCTGCGGCACACCACACTTCACCTCACACCTGTCGCTGTACTGTTCACCTACTTTAACTCTGAACGAGCGCGCCGAGAGATAGTCGCGGAACCAGCTGTTCAGCGGCTGCCCCACCCCGCACTCCTCCATCGCCTGCAGCAAGGTATCTGTTTCTAGTGTTTCAAACGCTTTTTTGAAATCAAAAAATATAGCAACTACAAACTTTTTTTCATTTAAATACCCATTGATTTCATCCGTGAACTCCGATAATAAACTGTTGGTACTTTTGCCTTTTTGAAATCCATGTTGGTTCTCGTTTAATATAGTATGTTTTTTAAGATAGCTACTTAACTGATCTACGATACATTTTTCCATGATTTTCTCGGCACTTGATAAGATAGCTATAGGCCTATAATTACTATAATTTTTGCGAATACCCTTTTTGAAAATGGGTCGTACAATTGCTTCTTTTAACTTGTCTGGGAATGAAGAATGACTTACACTTAAGTTCAGCAATTTTGCAATTACTGGACTTATTTTACTTACAATGAATTTTAGATCAGACATACGTACGAGGTCACTGCCAGGTGATTTATTTGAATTCATTTTTTTAATAATTTGCTCAACGTATGTGCTGTCGACTGGCTGCCACCTCATGCACATGTCCTTTTTTTGAGCGTATGTATCCCTTTTTAACCACTTTTCATTACAAACATGTTTAATACTTTTAATTTCCTCCAAAAATGTGTTTGCAAAACTGTCACAAATCTTATTTACATTTATGGGTTTCATATTATTTAAAATGAAATCGTCTAAACTCTGCTTTTTACTTCCTAATAATGAATTTAATTTATCCCACAACTTTTTAATGTTATTATTACAGTTTATTATACTTTGTCTATCGTATTGGTTTCTTTTTTTAACAATTAACTTATGACATTTATTTCTATATTTAGTATAATCTAAGCGCTTTATCATATTTTTCGGATCATTACTCCAAATTTTGAATAAGTGGTCTCTTTGTACTAACATGTTTTTTAAATCATTTGTAATCCAGTTGTTATTATTTCTTTTACTGGTAAATATGGTTACATTTTTAAAACAACTGTTGTATATGTCTATAAAAATCTGTTGAAAAGCATCATAAAGCCGCAATGGACAGTCTATCGACAGGAGTTCATCAAAGTTAGTGCATAACAATTTTTCACGAACCGCTCGGTTATCGAGCACTTTACGAGATGCTGTGGGGGCGCGCAGCCTCGTCGCGGCCGCTCGACCCGTTCGAGCGACGCCTGCGGCTCCGCTCGGTGATCGGTCGACCGCGACACGGCCGCGCGACGCAGACACAGAGTCGTCGCCATCACTACATGGGGCGTGGCTCCATTCCACTGCCACGGTCACTGGGTAGTGATCGGATATTTTATTATGTATTATTCCAGAACTAATTATAGATGTTGGATCTCGTATGTAAATGTGGTCTACACATGATTCCGTTTTCACGCCGTCTACAATTTCTGATCTAGTGACATCATTTATGCATTTAATGAAACCATATTCGGACAGAAGGTTTTCATAAGAAATAACGTGTTTGTCTTGACTGTTTAATAAATTTATATTAATATCACCACAAACTATAGCCTTTGCAGTATATGGTATTTTATTTAACAAATGACGGAATTCGTCCAAAAATTCTATTATTTTACTTTTTTTATTAATTTTGGGTGGTCTATAAATTGCAATAACATAAATTAATTCATCATCGTGACTGTGTGAAATGGACACGCACTCTGCCGCATGCAGTGACGCCGACAGCTCCGGGCACAACATAGTTGTCGCTTGTGATTCACGAACATAAATTATTACTCCGCCCCCGCTCCGTCCGGTGCGGGTATAGCTGTGCATTTCGAAATCTTTAATCTTATATAAATTTAGCATTGAGAAATTTATATTTGCTTCAGTAATTAATAAAATATCTATGTTATTTAAATTATTGCTGAGCATAACCAATAGTTCATAAAAATGTTTCTTTAAGGATCGGATATTTATATGAAGTAAACAAAACTTTTTATTTATGTTCCATGTGGAAATCTAACTATCAATATTATCGGCGATATCCGCCGTTACTGACACATCTGATATTATATCTAAATCATTTAAAGATGCGAATTTAAGGAATTAAATTAACTTACATATAACAAATAGGTGGGTGGGTAGGTACACAAACCCACCACGCGGGCCCAATGCGGATTGGTGGGTGTTAACGACTGCAAATGGACCCGGGACCAACGGCTTAACGTGCTTTCCGAAGCACGGAGGAGCTCAAGATATTAAATTTTTGGCTACCCATCCTATGACCGACCCTTGCGAAAGTTGCGTAACTTCCGCAATCACTGGGCCAGGTGCTGAACCTTCTTCTTCTTATTTAAGTTCAAACATCCAATACGACCTATATGACTAAAAAATCTATCGATTACGATAGAATTTTTAGAAATAGAAGAAAAGCGTTGAAAGCTCTTTTAAAGCGGGAACTCAATTTGGCATTGGCACACGTGGGCCACGTATGCCGATTGCCGATATGGTGAAATACAACGATTCAGAGAATCTAATACTGAATAGAATGAAAAGACATTACTTGCTTTCTCAAGCAAAAATAAAATAAAGCTGCAGTGTAAAACAGTTTTTGTCTACTTTTATTTCCGTTTATTGTATTGGCTTGCTATAATAATATAAGTTCAAAATGTTCGAAAATACATTTTTACTTAAGTGAAACTAAGGCTCTTATTACAGAACGAGACTCAAGTCTTGATATCTACTTAAAACTAGTTTTAAGTCGAGTATTAATTCTATAACTGTGCTTGAGCAGAGATTCAACAAACTAAACTCAAACTCAGATCATGCTTATTTTAAAACGATGATTGAGTACGCGACTCAGATTAAAGCTTATTTAAGAACGATGCTTGACTTAGATTAGGGTTATGTTCTCACTAGTGTTGCCACGGTTTTATTTCTATTTAACTAATAGAAATAAAACCCTGGTTGAATTTAGGAGGAGGGGTGGATGGGAGGAAGAGAGGGGACCTCACCTCACCAAAGCATTTTGTGCGGCAATGCACAGTTTTTGTTTAAACGAATTTTGATATTTTACTAAACCAAACCTCAAAATGTATGAAAAAATCATTTAAGGGGGACAAGTGAGGGGAAAGAATAGAGCTGAGAGGGGGGACTCCCTTTGAGGAAAGCTTTGAGGGGTACTTATTAGTTAAGAATGATATTTTGTGTTGTCTGTTAAAAAAACACGAAAATTAAATGTCTAACCTAACACATCACTTAACAAACTTAAGGGGGGATGGGAGAGTCCACCTCTCTACTCTACTTTTTTCCCCACACTAAATGTTTTTTAGCTTTTAAACATTTTGAGGTTAGATGTGGTAAAATTTCAAAATTCATTAAAAAAAATCAAAATGCTTTGATAAGAGACATGGGGGCTCTCCTAACCATCCGTTCCCTTAAATTCAACCTTAACTAATGTAAATATGAGCGCAAATCAATGCTCGAGCGTGGTCTCGACCATACTTACGTAAACAGAGATCAAATTATTTCTAAGCGCTATCGCACACGGGCAACTTAGTCTCCCAGCAACTGTTTTGTCTCTCACATCAAGTCCACGGGTTTATATGGAAGCGCGCACACGAAGCAACACGGTCGTCTGCAACTTTTCATACAAATCACGTGAGAGACAAAAAAGTTGCGGAGACAAAAGTTTCCCGTGTGCGATAGCGCTAAGCAGAGATTTTAGTTCTAAAATAAGTCGAACATTGCTCGAGTAGGTATCGTTTGAAAATTAGCTTGAATTTAGTTTGTTGAATTGATGAGGTCGAGTATATACATATTCCGTTTTACGAAAAACTTTCTGCAGTGACAAAACCACCCATTATAATCTTCGCAATATTCCTATAATTCTAAGTACAAAATTTAATTAAGGTATTTAATACCTTATTTATTAAAATTAACGTTTAATTGGCCAATGTCACTCATAAAAATAAATAAATCACGTTGCGACGCAACATTTATTTGGCCTTATTATGCGTAAAATGAAACTCATTGTGCTAAAAACAAATTTCGTAATAGGAAACAGACTATAACCATAGATAGTCGCAAATCTCTGTTAAAGTAGAGATCAGCTGAGTCTAGACTCAAGCATAGTTTTGGAATCAACAGGGTGCTTGAGACTAGATTTAGTAATTAAGTAGAGATCGGGCCCCTATTTCACCAAATTGACATTTCGCACCTTCGGTGCAACAAGGTCACAAATAGGCAAATTTCCAAAAATGAGTTAAGTATGCAGAATTGCTTCTAATCCATGCCTCCACCTGGGGAAACAAAGACAGCCGCGAAAGTATGTGTATTTTCTACGAGATGGCGCTAGTGCCTTTGTGGTTCCCCTCACTTTTTCTACTAGTTTTGGTACTACAGAGTCTGATTTGTCAGTGAGTGCCCCCGCGCCCACGTCAGTTGGTTGCATCTTGGAGCTACAGCTACCCAAAGATATTTATGACCATTTTTATACTCACTTATTAGAACAACAAAGTCTCATTATGTTTTTGTGACTTCAATATTTTTTTGTTATTACTAAGAAATTTGGGACAACAAAGTCACTCGTTTTAAAAGGCTTTTGTTGGTCAAATATTATATTTTTTTTGACAGATATAATTTAAACTAACCACTAATAATATTTAACAAAGTTAATTTTCTTGCAGAGTTAAACATTATTTCTATGGTTGAACCTCAACAAAATGTTTCATCAGAGGACAGAAAGTTGGTTGAAACTTGGTTAGACAACTTAGGTCCCGATAAACAAGACAATGATTTTGATTGCAATTTTGAAGCTTCCAGTATCTCACCAAATAATAATATCCCCGAAATTTCATCTCGTACTGAAACTGAACCGTAAAACAAATTGTGTAAATGTTGATATCTATTGAAAGTACATTTAATGAGCTTTCAATTTATAATGGTTAATTAACATAATATAATTAATGCTTAAAGCGTTATTGCTTGCGGCGCCATAAAAGGGAAATAAAAGGGGTCAATTCAGGAAATGCGGGTAAATTCACTATCAAGATGATGGAGAAAACACACTTCAACAGTTCAATTAAAAAAAGAAATACCCAAGATGGATACTATTGTCCCATGAAATTGCTCAAATATTGCAAAAAATGAGGCAATGTAATGTTGCTCGGAAACTGAATCTCAGTAATTGATTCCGTGCAACGAGTATTCCAACGGTTTCTAGAGACTGTTGGCTATATCTGAAGTGGAAGAAGTATTAACAACACTTACCATTAAATTAGATAGGATTAAATTAACTTTGAAGAAATTTTTTAAAAGATGCTATTTTTATTATTGCAAAATACCATCACAGAGGAGAATAACGCGTTAATGAATAATATCGAGAGTGTTATCATCACTGAAGACAGCACAAAATGTAATAATTCTGGTAACAAAAAAACAGCTTCGTCCTATGCAGGTAATATTGATTTACCACCAGAAATTATTGTAGAAAATGAGATGGATCATAACTCTGATAAATCGATTTATCGGGGGCTGATGGATCAAAATATGAACCACCTAAAAAAGCGGCCAGGAAAAAAAATAAACTAAATAAATATGTATTATGTTTTATTTTATTTAAATAATTCATGATTTATAGATAAGGCAAAAATTATTTCTTTATATTTTTCCTGGTGAAACAAAGTCACAAGTTAGGACCTTTTTTTTTGTTTTGCCATTTATTTACATTATTTTTTACAAACAAAAATATGTTTTTTATCTGATAATATAGGCAATAGTACAAACAATATAATTAATGCAGATTTTTAAGATACTGTACATAGTAAATTAGAAACAAGGAAAATAGTTAAAAAAAAAAATACAAAATAGTGTAAAATTACAAAATGACTCATTGTGACCTTGTTGCACCGATGGTGCGATTTGTCAGTGACATATATCGGCAATTTTTACAGTACTTTCCTCATTTTAATAGGGCACAATTTGTGTTGTGAAACAGGGGATATTTTTTACAAGTCGACAATTGTCACGCAAACTTGACTCAGCTCCAATGTCATATCAAGAATTACTGACAAATCTACAAATATGTCGACCTGTAAAAAATATCGCTGTTTCACAACATACTTGTCCCTAATTAAAATAACGACAAATGACGACACTGACAAATGTCGACTTGGTGAAATAGGGCCCAGGTAATTAGAGTTCAAGCTGTGCTTGAGTCTCATTCTTTAATACGAGCCTAAGATATTCAACATTTAAAATACGGCAGTATTTATATGTGTATAGGGCAACCCAAACTTTGACTTGCGTGAAGTGTGGTGTGAGTGGATGAATGGATGACAAAGAAAACATTCATTCATTCATTCCTGAAAAAAAAAAACAAAACGTGAACGCGAGTCGGTCGTGGAAACATGTCTGCCGTTTGTGTTATTTGACGTAAATATTGACTAAAACATTAGTTCTAATCGCGTAAAAGTGGTGATTTTTGGTGCTTTAGCAGTTTTATCATGTGTGTGGTGGTGTAGTGAGTCGTTCATATGAGGCTGATATATAAAACTGGTCCAATGGAGTCCCTGCGAAAGTGGTTCTACAAACCAAAGGTATGTCAAAACAATTCTACGTTTTGTTTTGAAGAAATCAATCAAGTGACCAAAGTGACTAGCTTATTTTATTCTGCAGTTTGAAAAGGGTGTGTATGTAACTTAAATTTAGCTAGTTCTCAAGTTTCTACTTCGTATCAATTTGACGTTCTTTGTTGATACATATTGGTTGGTAGGCATCAATTTGGAGTTTCTCTTTGATTTTCCTTGTACATACCATTGTTCTGATTGTAAAATAGACGTAATATTTGCTTCGTTTCCTCCTTTGGTTTTACAGTTAAATAAAATAGTCATAAAGTGTTAAATTTCATAGTTTTGTTTTGTTAGTTGAATGCAAATCATTATGTAGATTTTAGAGTTCATATTACCATAATCACGAGTACACAAACTATGCAAATGTTGCTAGAAACATTCTGTTCTATGTTGACAAACATCCCGTACTGTGATTACTTCTATTTTGGTATCATGAGATTTTATTTTATCTGGAGAGCAGGGAAATAAACACAAAATAAATGGAACAATTTATTTGCCAAATTCTTCAAGGGCATAGTAAGCAAACGGGTTTTAATGTCGAAATGTTGTCCAATGACTTGCGAAGTGCTGTTTTACGTTTATGTTATTCGCAGAACATAAAATACAGATTGTATGATTCTAAGATAGATACTCAATAAATCCTTACTAATATTATAAATGCAAAAGTCCGTTTGTTTGTTACGCCTTCACGTCTTAACTACTAAACCAATGATCATGAAATTTCGTATACACGTTGTCAGGGGTACAGAGAAGGACATAGGGTACCTTTCATCCTGAAAAAAAGTGTTTTCCCGAGGGATAGCTAAAAAAACCTTTCCACGCAGACGAAGCCACGGGCGGCAGCTAGTAAGAAAATAAAGTTCATAAGTGAAAAGATGAGATTTGAATTGTTCTTTCTTGTTTTTAAAAATAAAGACTTTTATTTTACTAGATTACAATTATTAGAGATTTTACAGACTGTGATTTATTTGGATTTGTTAGAACTCTGAATGGAATGAAACTGGAAACATTTTTTCTCATGGAAAATTAAATTCAGTTTCCAACTTGTTTTTAAACAATACTGACAATACCTATCACATAACTAATGTATAATTGGTTAGATAAGAGCTGCAAGCAGCAGTGAAATATAAAAATAAGTGTGACAAGTTACAGATGCCGGTATATAAGTTGGCACGAGAAAGATGAGACAAAAGATGTGCCGAGTTTAATGTTTGTGACTACTGCGCATCTTTTGTCTCATTTTTATCTTGCCAAGTTACATGCCGGGCAGTATACATGTGGATGATATGCCCCCTAACCCTTGCTATCATGGCCAATATACTATTCCAAATACAATTCCATTCCATACTTATTTTACTCCATTTCGTCAAAGGTCTGCGATACAACTGTCTGATACAATATGATTCGAATGAAGTGAGTAGACCTCTGTAGAAGTGTAGAAGGCTGGTGTACACAGTAACAAAAACCTCAGGGCATGTATGAAAAGATTGATGGATGTAAATGAAGCGAAAGAAGTGTGCAAGGATCGTAGCAGGTGGCGTCTCTGCCTACCCCCATGGGAAACAGGTGTGAGTGTATGTATGTATGTAAGTAGACCTCAACAGGACAACCTAACCTACTGATTTTAAATGGAGCAAACTGTGTAGTACTTTTCTTTCTTTACATTCATGATATCCATTAGTACCTACCGTAGGTAGAGCAACAAATATAATTATAACTTGACAACCTCCCAGCCAGTTTTCAAGGTGTTGCCATCTCTTGAGTTCCCCGGTTCGATTCCGGGCTGGGTCAATTTAGAAATCAGTCTTTTCTATATTGGCTCAAGTCTGGGTTTTTGCCGTTTTGAGAAGTTATGCGAATTAGGGGTTTGTGTTTACCACCGTTGTCTCTGATTTCCTTAACACAAGTGCTTTAGCTACTTTGGAATCGGAACAATGATGGTATGTGATGTTATCCAATACCTTTATTTTTTATATGTATAATTAATTTCCTGTTTAAGTTCAAATATGTATTAAAATTAAAAATATGTAAGCTATTCTGTGCAACAGCAGCACTCATGGATACCTACTGCTTGCTAGTATAGGGTTTGATTCCTCTTAGGAGTAATTACTATGTTTGTGTGTATACTAAGTAAATAGCATAAACATTTGTTTCAAATTCATGAATGTTTAATTATTCCTATGGCAGGTTCCTTTTATGTATTTAGTTTGTTAGCTCTGTCAAATTGGTATATTTTGTATGTTGTATATGGTGTGGGTAATCAATCTTTCTTTTTGATAATATATTTACTTTGAACAACAACTGGTGATTCTTTATATCTCATTAATTATTCAGTCTCTGTAGTAAAATCTCTTTTTAATGTCTGATAAAATGCATGGCACTGGTGTGGTAGTGCAACGGTGTACATTCTCCAAAAGTCGTGTCAGAAAACTGAATAAAATACCTAAGAGACAGAGAGAAACATTCAAAACTGCAGTACAGATCCAAGATAGTTTTTATACCTGCAACCTTTGTTCCAAGAACTTACAACAAAATAAAATATATACTTTCCTCAGCCTACTAATAATTTTAAGTAATCATCTATTAGGACAGAGTCATTCACAGAATCAATGTGATCATGCCATAGTCATCAACCTTGACATATTATTCTAATTCTTATTATGGTTCCATTGTATTATTCCATGATGTTTCGTTCAATGATAGGTAGTGGTAAGACTGGAAGACCAAGTGTTATTAAATAATAGCTTTATGATTTTTGAAACTATTATTTTCTGTAACAAACAGTAATTATGCTTTGTTTAATGGATGGCAATCAGTATACAAAGTCAACAATTTGACAAAACAATGTTACTATCATCCTATTTAGTAACTGATTACATTGTCTACAAACCTTATCAGACAAGTGTCACAGTATCAAACACATTTTAAGACATTCTGTTTATTTCCATTCATATTATTGTTTCGCCATATTATTAATTAATTTGCTTTATTCAAGGATGGTGTGGTGGTGATTTGAAATCGATTGGTGAATAAAGTTGATATTGACCTTATCAGTTATCAGTGACGTCACTTGGTTGTCCTCGTTGCGATTGTATCGGCATCGGCATCTCGCTCGCACGCTTTCACTTTTATCTCCGCTTTCCCAATTGGCGAAACGTGTTCGTTTGCCAAATGTTTCGCGAACGGCGAACGATTTTGTTGTTGGTAAATTAACATTGTGGGTAGGTGGTGGACTGTACGTACACTGCACTGCCATTGTTTTGCATTTTTGAAAGCATTGTTCCTTAGTTTCATTTCAACATTATTAAATAGACAATTACCTGCAACTTCCGCCTCGTATTTTGCTTCACGCGGCAGCGTCGTGGCAAAGACATGCTGCAGTACCATTTTATTGAAATCAAGTCTAAAGCACATTGAGCAAATACAATTTTTATCTGCCAAGTGCATTCTAATAAGATAAATTTCGTCAAATTAATCTATTAACTTTAAAATACTTATTTTTCTATCCAGTGGGAATTCTGGAATATCCCAATAGTTATTCGTTAACTATGATAGTATAACCATTAGGGAAACAATGTTTAGATTGAAAATCAGTACTTACAGTTACAGTAGAATAAATAAATATCGAGTAAAAGCACAGATTTGGCACAGGTTCTCAGTCAGACCCATGCCCTGTCCCGTACTGATAAGGGCCATCCATAAATTACGTAACAGGAATATTATGATTTTTGACCCTCCCCCGTCCTTGTCACAGCAGGTCACATTTGTGAGACCCCCTCCCTCCTTAGTGTGACGTCACATATTTTACAATTTTACATCTAAATATTTTTTTTGAATTAAAACAGCAGTTCCGAAATTTGTTTTATTTCAATTTAAATGTGCCGTCATGAAATTTAGGACCCCTCCCACCCCCTTGTCACACAATGTCACACTTCGTCGACCCCCTCCCTGTCCCTTAACGTGTGACGTAATTTATGAATGGCCCCACCTTGGGGGCCTAGATTAGATACCTACCCACCAGTGGGCATTTTATGCTTTTATAATTGTATTTTTTTTCCTAGTAGATGTATAATCGACCATATCTTTTGGCAAGCCTGATAGCCCTGATAGGCATAATATTTAGGATAATTAATTACCTAATTAAAACCTTTGCGATTGTTGTATTACTTCACTACACTAGGGTTATCCCCTCGCCTGTCTTGACTCCCCAAACAACAAGAAAAACAACAAAGACTGCTGCCAAATCTGTAAAGTGGACTAATTTGCCTTTATATTTTATTTTAAATAGCAATTTATTACCAAATTTAGAAGTATAATTTTTTGTTTGTTTAACTTTTTATTAAATGTACTAAATTTTATTAAAAATTCTGAGATTTCCTGAGATTTTCAAAATCCAGCCGCAATCCTGAGAAAAGTCCAAAAATCCTGAGATATCAGGACAAATCCTGAGATATGGTAACCCTAGGTGGGAGTGACACGATACCCTCCTAACCCTACTTCTCGAAATTCATTCAAAATTCAAAACACGTTCGCCTTTATAAGCATTTAATATGAAAGATCGATACAACACAGTGCCTACTATTATTTATTCTAATACGAAATTTCATTATGTCATTCAAGTTTGTTAATCCTTTGACTTTGTATTGGCTGTTTAATAAATATTTTTCATAGTAAATCCAAGAGACGCTACAATCTATTGTATTGTAGTAGAATATAAATTATCCCAAAGGCCAAAGCACACATAATATCTTATTCTTATGTGTTTTGATACAATATCCATTGTAAATCTCATTAGGAAAATCCTCAGAGATAACATTGTAATTGTACTGTTGTGTGGTAATGAATACTGATGCCCATTACTGCTCTTGTCAATATTTTTTTATCATTTAAATTAATTGCTTGGTTAAACCAAGTTGTATTGTAAGTATATTATGTTATGTGGTTTTAAGGGTCTATAGTAGGCAGGGAATGTTAACGTTATTTTTGAATATAACGTTATTTCTTACCTTTTTTACTGTTAATTTTAACATTAACGTTATGTCAATAAATGACGTTAATTTTAACGTTAATTTAAGAAATAACGTTAAATTTAACGTTATTTACTGAAATAACGTTAATTTTAACGTTATTTCTTACTTTTTTTACCGTTACTTTAAAATTAACGTTATTCCAATTAATAACGTTAATTTTTTACCGATAATTTTACCGGTACTAAAATTAACGCTATATTTAACGTTAATTTTACCGGTAAATTTACCGATAAAATGTTTTAACGGTATTTTTAACGTTATTTTTTTATATCGTTATTTTTTTAACGGTATTTCAGTCCCTGATAGTAGGAAAATATGGTTTGCGGGGGGCGGGGGTCATTTTTTCATTTGTAAAGTTGTAGCCACAAAAAAATCATACGACAAGCTAAAGAGATTCACTAGTAGCTACAAGTATTAAATTGCGTAGGTATTAAAATTTATTAACCTCGGAGATTGTAAAAAGAAATCAGAATATATCATAAAAAGCGCTTGAATTGAATACTAGTTAATTAATTGATAAAGTTACAAAAAATAAATAATAATGAAAAATTATCAATATGTATGATAAAGGCAGTTTGAAATAGAATAACATACCAAAACACTGCAATATACATTTTTTAAATAAAATTAGTATCTATTTGAGCAAAAGTTTGTATCAATGAAACCTCAGAAAAATTGCGCTGTGTAATAAAGTTGTAACTTAATAAAACCCACACAACTAACAAGTCACAATAAACTCAAATAAATAAAGATAGGTAACATAGTGAGAAACCTAAAATATCTTTCATTAAAGTTTAGCTGTCCGGCCGGACCCCTGAGGCCATAGTATGACCTCTTCTTTCCAGACAGTTTTCTGACTAGCTATTAATCTATCTCTTTTAATTGCTATAGTAAGAAAGTGATGTCAACGTCACTACATCATTTTTTTGAATCGGGCTTAGCATTTTAAGCTGACTAGTATACTCGTTCACAATTTTGTTCTGTCGCGGGTTTTTAGAACTATGTGCGGTACCTATAATAACAAAACGAAACAATTTCATGCCAAGTGTTTAATCTACGCATACCTACTACTATCTATGACAGACGACAAAAGGCAAACCAACTTGTGAGATAACATTATGCTCTCAAATTGGGGTACCTATACTATACCTAACCTAATACGCTTTCGGAATGTACCGAGTTAGGTATTATGACAGTAAAATGATCTTTTTGTGGTATTATGAAGTAAGTACGTGGCTAAGGGTCCATATAAGCTGATTGCCATCGGCTTCCTTTTAGAAATCCCCCCGCCTACCGATCCACTAGGTAGGTATGCAGATCATAACTTTTTTGTAGAACGGCTACTTTCGCAATAATTTCACCCCTTGCCACTGGTAGGTACCTACGGTATGTAAATGCTCCTTCATAAATAGATCTCTAGCCAGAATATCTATTGAAATAAAATTCATCTAGGTAGGTACCTACGAAAGAATTTCCTTATCGCTTACTGACAATAAGTCATGATCATGAGTCACTTGTATCGATTTAAGCACAAAAACTTACTACCTACCTAATCTATCTTGAGTGTTTGTGCCCAGATCAAGTTACTTATGATGGCTGTCGTCATTGTTTTTTCTGACTTCCTTATATCTAATGAATGAAGAGAACTTACTTCCCATAATTAGTTCTAGTCGTTTTTTACCTTACCATAAGCCTACTCTAATACTCTTCAAAATAATTACGATTTTAACTCTGTGCTGTTTCAATTTCCTGGTATGGTAGTTTACCTGCTAGTTATCTTATTGGCCCTTCATAAACTGCCACATGACTGGCAATGGCAAGTAATGTATGTCAGTTTCAATCAACATTTCCCAAGCTATTTAATAATTGTCTGATTAAAATTATTTCAATCTAGGCTGTTTGTTATAGACACTTGGATTTCATGTCATGAAGCTAAATCATCTGTTTCAAACAGATGATACGTCAAGAATGCTATGTCTTTAATGTCAATAAAGTTATTATTATTATTATTATTATTAATTATATGTCTTACTAGTATTCAGTAAATCACAGAATAAATAAATAGTACTGATGTCGTGTGAAATGCAACCTATTAGAAACTCAGCAAAAGGCTTAATTCTTCTTACCCTGGGGCCCTACCAGCTAACTTACATCACTTACATGGCTATCGTAATCGCTTTCATTTGACAGATGGATGTGACAGATTGTTACTTCTTTTTGGCACAAATAAAACCTTACCAAAGAAAAGTAGCAATGTATCACATCCATCTGTCAAATGAAAGCGATTACGATAGCCATGTAAGTTAGCCGGTAGGCCCCTGATTCCACTTCCGTTCATTTTTCCAACATGCTGAGCTGATAAGACGTTAAAAATATAAAACTAAAGAGGATTACATTGAAGTAGACATCACGAAATATAAATTCTGTGTTTTTGTACACTGAAGTGAGCGGTGCTTCTGAAATATTTTCGTCATAATTTGATTTGGTTAGGCTTGCGCTTTATATAGAACTGCTACTCACTGACTATAGCCACAGAATAAATAATAGTACTCTATTCTATAGCTTTGTTTGACCTGAGATTGCTAATTATTCCGAGAGGCTCTTCTGAATGTTGTGTTAGGTTCTCTAATATGTATAAGTCTTGTCCGAAACGTCTGATATTCTTACCTCCGTGAAGATAGCCACCCCATTTCGAGTGCCCAGGTTTTAAGGGTGCAGGTCGTTAGTTTAGCGTTAGTTTTGATTTGTTTTGGAAAAAAAATCGTTTGTTTAGATTTCCTTCATACTTTTTTTTTAAAAACAAAAGTGGGGTGGCTATCTTCACGCTAGCCACCCCATTGCACCAAATGGTTTTATTTAAAGCTTATTCGATAGATATTTGTTAGTTTCGTTTGTTTTGATTAAAATTTTCGTTTGTTTAAACTCCGTATTCCCTAGAAAAAAACGCAAAGTGGGGTGGCTATCTTCACGTGAAGATAGCCACCCCATATGGCAAAACAAAATAAAAATTGCGCATTATGATTGCTTTTCGTTAGTTTTGATTTGTTTTGATAAAATTTTGTTTGTTTTGACAAACCGAAAAAAGTTATGATTTTTTTAATTTTTTTAGAAAAATCTTGCCTGCACGCACTAACAACCTCAATAACTCGTTATATGGACTAGTTTATGTAAGGAATCATTGAATAATGCTAAATCTATGTGAGTAAATCAAAATGTACCGTTACTCATAGAAAAAATTGGGCTATAGATAGGTAGATACACATAAGAAAAATACTCAAATTGTAGAATTCCGTAAGTACGCGTAAAAACGCTATTCTAATATTCGTTTAAAGGAGCGCCTGCAAATGACTAGGTTCAAATGAAAGATGCAAGTGTTAGCTATGGCCTTACATAAGTTTTTTCGTTTGTTTCGAAATAGACAACTGTGTAGACCAGGAGCAAACATACGGTGCGTTAAAGTTACCTACTCACTTCGAACCGCTAAAAGTATTTGTTTTGAAGGAGCGCCCGCAAATGACTAGGTTCAAATGAAAGATGCAAGTCTTAGCTATGGCCCTACATAAGTCTTTTCGTTTGTTTCGAAATAGACAACTGTGTAGACCAGGAGTAAACATTCAGTTCGTTATAATTACCTGCTCACTTTAAATTGCTAAAAGTATTTGTTTTGATGGAGCGCCCGCAAATGACTAGGTTCAAATAAAAGCTGCCAGTGTTAGCTATGGCCCTAAGTAAGTCTTTTCGTTTGTTTCGAAATAGACAACTGTGTAGACCACGAGCAAACATACGGTGCGTTATAATTACCTACTCACTTCGAACCGCTAAAAGTATTTGTTTTGAAGGAGCGCCCGCAAATGACTAGGTTCAAATGAAAGATGCAAGTCTTAGCTATGGCCCTACATAAGTCTTTTCGTTTGTTTCTAAATAGACAACTGTGTAGACCAGGAGAAAACTTTCAGTTCGTTTTAATTACCTGCTCACTTTAAATTGCTAAAAGTATTTGTTTTGATAGAGCGCCCGCAAATGACTAGGTTCAAATAAAAGATGCAAGTCTTAGCTATGGCCCTACATAAGTCTTTTCGTTTGTTTCGAAATAGACAACTGTGTAGACCAGGAGTAAACATTCAGTTCGTTATAATTACCTGCTCACTTAAATTGCTAAAAGTATTTGTTTTGATGGAGCGCCCGCAAATGACTGGGTTCAAATGAAAGATGCAAGTGTTAGCTATGGCCCTACATAGGTCTTTTCGTTTGTTTCGAAATAGACAACTGTGTAGACCAGGAGTAAACATTCAGTTCGTTATAATTACCTGCTCACTTTAAATTGCTAAAAGTATTTGTTTTGATGGAGCGCCCGCAAATGACTGGGTTGAAATGAAAGATGCAAGTGTTAGCTATGGCCCTACATAAATCTTTTCGTTTGTTTCGAAATAGACAACTGTGTAGACCAGGAGTAAACATTCAGTTCGTTATAATTACCTACTCACTTCGAACCGCTAAAAGTATTTGTTTTGAAGGAGCGCCCGCAAATGACTAGGTTCAAATGAAAGATGCAAGTCTTAGCTATGGCCCTACATAAGTTTTTTCGTTTGTTTCGAAATAGACAACTGTGTAGACCAGGAGAAATCTTTCAGTTCGTTTTAATTACCTGCTCACTTTAAATTGCTAAAAGTATTTGTTTTGAGGCAGCGCCCGCAAATGACTAGGTTCAAATGAAAGACGCAAGTCTTAGCTATGGCCCTACATAAGTCTTTTCGTTTGTTTCGAAATAGACAACTGTGTAGACCAGGAGTAAACATTCAGTTCGTTATAATTACCAGCTCACTTTAAATTGCTAAAAGTATTTGTTTTGATGGAGCGCCCGCAAATGACTGGGTTAAAATGAAAGATGCAAGTGTTAGCTATGGCCCTACATAGGTCTTTTCGTTTGTTTCGAAATAGACAACTGTGTAGACCAGGAGTAAACATTCAGTTCGGTATAATTACCTGCTCTTTTTAAATTGCTAAAAGTATTTGTTTTGATGGAGCGCCCGCAAATGACTAGGTTCAAATGAATGATGCAAGTCTTAGCTATGGCCCTACATAAGTCTTTTCGTTTGTTTCGAAATAGACAACTGTGTAGACCAGGAGTAAACATTCAGTTCGTTATAATTACCTGCTCACTTTAAATTGCTAAAAGTATTTGTTTTGATGGAGCGCCCGCAAATGTTTGGGTTCAAATGAAAGATGCCAGTGTTAGCTATGGCCCTACATAAGTCTTTTCGTTTGTTTCGAAATAGACAAATGTGTAGACCAGGAGCAAACATACGGTTCGTTAAAGTTACCTACTCACTTCGAACCGCTAAAAGTATTTGTTTTGAAGGAGCGCCCGCAAATGACTAGGTTCAAATGAAAGATGCAAGTCTTAGCTATGGCCCTACATAAGTCTTTTCGTTTGTTTCGAAATAGACAACTGTGTAGACCAGGAGTAAACATTCAGTTCGTTATAATTACCTGCTCACTTTAAATTGCTAAAAGTATTTGTTTTGATGGAGCGCCCGCAAATGACTAGGTTAAAATGAAAGATGCAAGTGTTGGCTATGGCCCTACATAAATCTTTTCGTTTGTTTCGAAATAGACAACTGAGTAGACCAGGAGTAAACATTCAGTTCGTTATAATTACCTGCTCACTTTAAATTGCTAAAAGTATTTGTTTTGATGGAGCGCCCGCAAATGACTGGGTTGAAATGAAAGATGCAAGTGTTAGCTATGGCCCTACATAAATCTTTTCGTTTGTTTCGAAATAGACAACTGTGTAGACCAGGAGTAAACATTCAGTTCGTTATAATAACCTACTCACTTCAAACCGCTAAAAGTATTTGTTTTGAAGGAGCGCCCGCAAATGACTAGGTTCAAATGAAAGATGCAAGTCTTAGCTGTGGCCCTACATAAGTCTTTTCGTTTGTTTCGAAATAGACAACTAAGTAGACCAGGAGTAAACATTCAGTTCGTTATAATTACCTGCTCACTTTAAATTGCTAAAAGTATTTGTTTTGATGGAGCGCCCGCAAATGACTGAGTTGAAATGAAAGATGCAAGTGTTAGCTATGGCCCTACATAAATCTTTTCGTTTGTTTCGAAATAGACAACTGTGTAGACCAGAAGTAAACATTCAGTTCGTTATAATTACCTACTCACTTCGAACCGCTAAAAGTATTTGTTTTGATGGAGCGCCCGCAAATGACTAGGTTCAAATGAAAGATGCAAGTCTAAGCTATGGCCCTACATAAGTCTTTTCGTTTGTTTCGAAATAGACAACTGTGTAGACCAGGAGAAAACTTTCAGTTCGTTTTAATTACCTGCTCACTTTAAATTGCTAGAAGTATTTGTTTTGAGGCAGCGCCCGCAAATGACTAGGTTCAAATGAAAGATGCAAGTCTTAGCTATGGCCCTACATAAGTCTTTTCGTTTGTTTCGAAATAGACAACTGTGTAGACCAGGAGCAAACATACGGTGCGTTATAATTACCTACTCACTTCGAACCGCTAAAAGTATTTGTTTTGAAGGAGCGCCCGCAAATGACTGAGTTGAAATGAAAGATGCAAGTGTTAGCTATGGCCTTACATAAATCTTTTCGTTTGTTTCGAAATAGACAACTGTGTAGACCAGGAGAAAACTTTCAGTTCGTTTTAATTACCTGCTCACTTTAAATTGCTAAAAGTATTTGTTTTGATGGAGCGCCCGCAAACGACTAGGTTCAAATGAAAGATGCAAGTCTTAGCTATGGCCCTACATAAGTCTTTTCGTTTGTTTCGAAATAGACAACTGTGTAGACCAGGAGTAAACATTCAGTTCGTTATAATTACCTGCTCACTTTAAATTGCTAAAAGTATTTGTTTTGATGGAGCGCCCGCAAATGACTGGGTTGAAATGAAAGATGCAAGTGTTAGCTATGGCCCTACATAAGTCTTTTCGTTTGTTTCGAAATAGACAACTGTGTAGACCAGGAGCAAACATACGGTGCGTTATAATTACCTACTCACTTTAAATTGCTAAAAGTATTTGTTTTGATGGAGCGCCCGCAAATGACTGGGTTAAAATGAAAGATGCAAGTGTTAGCTATGGCCCTACATAGGTCTTTTCGTTTGTTTCGAAATAGACAACTGTGTAGACCAGGAGTAAACATTCAGTTCGGTATAATTACCTGCTCTTTTTAAATTGCTAAAAGTATTTGTTTTGATGGAGCGCCCGCAAATGACTAGGTTCAAATGAATGATGCAAGTCTTAGCTATGGCCCTACATAAGTCTTTTTGTTTGTTTCGAAATAGACAACTGTGTAGACCAGGAGTAAACATTCAGTTCGTTATAATTACCTGCTCACTTTAAATTGCTAAAAGTATTTGTTTTGATGGAGCGCCCGCAAATGTTTGGGTTCAAATGAAAGATGCTAGTGTTAGCTATGGCCCTACATAAGTCTTTTCGTTTGTTTCGAAATAGACAAATGTGTAGACCAGGAGCAAACATACGGTTCGTTAAAGTTACCTACTCACTTCGAACCGCTAAAAGTATTTGTTTTGAAGGAGCGCCCGCAAATGACTAGGTTCAAATGAAAGATGCAAGTTTTAGCTATGGCCCTACATAAGTCTTTTCGTTTGTTTCGAAATAGACAACTGTGTAGACCAGGAGTAAACATTCAGTTCGGTATAATTACCTGCTCTTTTTAAATTGCTAAAAGTATTTGTTTTGATGGAGCGCCCGCAAATGACTAGGTTCAAATGAATGATGCAAGTCTTAGCTATGGCCCTACATAAGTCTTTTTGTTTGTTTCGAAATAGACAACTGTGTAGACCAGGAGTAAACATTCAGTTCGTTATAATTACCTGCTCACTTTAAATTGCTAAAAGTATTTGTTTTGATGGAGCGCCCGCAAATGTTTGGGTTCAAATGAAAGATGCTAGTGTTAGCTATGGCCCTACATAAGTCTTTTCGTTTGTTTCGAAATAGACAAATGTGTAGACCAGGAGCAAACATACGGTTCGTTAAAGTTACCTACTCACTTCGAACCGCTAAAAGTATTTATTTTGAAGGAGCGCCCGCAAATGACTAGGTTCAAATGAAAGATGCAAGTTTTAGCTATGGCCCTACATAAGTCTTTTCGTTTGTTTCGAAATAGACAACTGTGTAGACCAGGAGTAAACATTCAGTTCGGTATAATTACCTGCTCTTTTTAAATTGCTAAAAGTATTTGTTTTGATGGAGCGCCCGCAAATGACTAGGTTCAAATGAATGATGCAAGTCTTAGCTCTGGCCCTATATAAGTTTTTTCGTTTGTTTCGAAAAAGACAACTGTGTAGACCAGGAGCAAACATACGGTGCGTTATAATTACCTACTCACTTTAAATTGCTAAAAGTATTTGTTTTGATGGAGCGCCCGCAAATGACTGGGTTAAAATGAAAGATGCAAGTGTTGGCTATGGCCCTACATAGGTCTTTTCGTTTGTTTCGAAATAGACAACTGTGTAGACCAGGAGTAAACATTCAGTTCGGTATAATTACCTGCTCTTTTTAAATTGCTAAAAGTATTTGTTTTGATGGAGCGCCCGCAAATGACTAGGTTCAAATGAATGATGCAAGTCTTAGCTATGGCCCTACATAAGTCTTTTCGTTTGTTTCGAAATAGACAACTGTGTAGACCAGGAGTAAACATTCAGTTCGTTATAATTACCTGCTCACTTTAAATTGCTAAAAGTATTTGTTTTGATGGAGCGCCCGCAAATGACTGGGTTGAAATGAAAGATGCAAGTGTTAGCTATGGCCCTACATAAATCTTTTCGTTTGTTTCGAAATAGACAACTGTGTAGACCAGGAGTAAACATTCAGTTCGTTATAATTACCTACTCACTTCGAACCGCTAAAAGTATTTGTTTTGATGGAGCGCCCGCAAATGACTAGGTTCAAATGAATGATGCAAGTCTTAGCTATGGCCCTACATAAGTCTTTTCGTTTGTTTCGAAATAGACAACTGTGTAGACCAGGAGTAAACATTCAGTTCGTTATAATTACCTGCTCACTTTAAATTGCTAAAAGTATTTGTTTTGATGGAGCGCCCGCAAATGACTGGGTTGAAATGAAAGATGCAAGTGTTAGCTATGGCCCTACATAAATCTTTTCGTTTGTTTCGAAATAGACAACTGTGTAGACCAGGAGTAAACATTCAGTTCGTTATAATTACCTACTCACTTCGAACCGCTAAAAGTATTTGTTTTGAAGGAGCGCCCGCAAATGACTAGGTTCAAATGAAAGATGCAAGTCTTAGCTATGGCCCTATATAAGTTTTTTCGTTTGTTTCGAAATAGACAACTGTTTAGACCAGGAGCAAACATACGGTGCGTTATAATTACCTACTCACTTTAAATTGCTAAAAGTATTTGTTTTGATGGAGCGCCCGCAAATGACTGGGTTAAAATGAAAGATGCAAGTGTTAGCTATGGCCCTACATAGGTCTTTTCGTTTGTTTCGAAATAGACAACTGTGTAGACCAGGAGTAAACATTCAGTTCGGTATAATTACCTGCTCTTTTTAAATTGCTAAAAGTATTTGTTTTGATGGAGCGCCCGCAAATGACTAGGTTCAAATGAATGATGCAAGTCTTAGCTATGGCCCTACATAAGTCTTTTCGTTTGTTTCGAAATAGACAACTGTGTAGACCAGGAGTAAACATTCAGTTCGTTATAATTACCTGCTCACTTTAAATTGCTAAAAGTATTTGTTTTGATGGAGCGCCCGCAAATGACTGGGTTGAAATGAAAGATGCAAGTGTTAGCTATGGCCCTACATAAATCTTTTCGTTTGTTTCGAATTAGACAACTGTGTAGACCAGAAGTAAACATTCAGTTCGTTATAATTACCTACTCACTGCGAACCGCTAAAAGTATTTGTTTTGAAGGAGCGCCCGCAAATGACTAGGTTCAAATGAAAGATGCAAGTCTTAGCTATGGCCCTATATAAGTTTTTTCGTTTGTTTCGAAATAGACAACTGTGTAGACCAGGAGTAAACATTCAGTTCGTTATAATTACCTGCTCACTTAAATTGCTAAAAGTATTTGTTTTGATGGAGCGCCCGCAAATGACTGGGTTCAAATGAAAGATGCAAGTGTTAGCTATGGCCCTACATAGGTCTTTTCGTTTGTTTCGAAATAGACAACTGAGTAGACCAGGAGTAAACATTCAGTTCGTTATAATTACCTGCTCACTTTAAATTGCTAAAAGTATTTGTTTTGATGGAGCGCCCGCAAATGACTGGGTTGAAATGAAAGATGCAAGTGTTAGCTATGGCCCTACATAAATCTTTTCGTTTGTTTCGAAATAGACAACTGTGTAGACCAGGAGTAAACATTCAGTTCGTTATAATTACCTACTCACTTCGAACCGCTAAAAGTATTTGTTTTGAAGGAGCGCCCGCAAATGACTAGGTTCAAATGAAAGATGCAAGTCTTAGCTATGGCCCTACATAAGTTTTTTCGTTTGTTTCGAAATAGACAACTGTGTAGACCAGGAGAAATCTTTCAGTTCGTTTTAATTACCTGCTCACTTTAAATTGCTAAAAGTATTTGTTTTGAGGCAGCGCCCGCAAATGACTAGGTTCAAATGAAAGACGCAAGTCTTAGCTATGGCCCTACATAAGTCTTTTCGTTTGTTTCGAAATAGACAACTGTGTAGACCAGGAGTAAACATTCAGTTCGTTATAATTACCAGCTCACTTTAAATTGCTAAAAGTATTTGTTTTGATGGAGCGCCCGCAAATGACTGGGTTAAAATGAAAGATGCAAGTGTTAGCTATGGCCCTACATAGGTCTTTTCGTTTGTTTCGAAATAGACAACTGTGTAGACCAGGAGTAAACATTCAGTTCGGTATAATTACCTGCTCTTTTTAAATTGCTAAAAGTATTTGTTTTGATGGAGCGCCCGCAAATGACTAGGTTCAAATGAATGATGCAAGTCTTAGCTATGGCCCTACATAAGTCTTTTCGTTTGTTTCGAAATAGACAACTGTGTAGACCAGGAGTAAACATTCAGTTCGTTATAATTACCTGCTCACTTTAAATTGCTAAAAGCATTTGTTTTGATGGAGCGCCCGCAAATGTTTGGGTTCAAATGAAAGATGCCAGTGTTAGCTATGGCCCTACATAAGTCTTTTCGTTTGTTTCGAAATAGACAAATGTGTAGACCAGGAGCAAACATACGGTTCGTTAAAGTTACCTACTCACTTCGAACCGCTAAAAGTATTTGTTTTGAAGGAGCGCCCGCAAATGACTAGGTTCAAATGAAAGATGCAAGTCTTAGCTATGGCCCTACATAAGTCTTTTCGTTTGTTTCGAAATAGACAACTGTGTAGACCAGGAGTAAACATTCAGTTCGTTATAATTACCTGCTCACTTTAAATTGCTAAAAGTATTTGTTTTGATGGAGCGCCCGCAAATGACTAGGTTAAAATGAAAGATGCAAGTGTTGGCTATGGCCCTACATAAATCTTTTCGTTTGTTTCGAAATAGACAACTGAGTAGACCAGGAGTAAACATTCAGTTCGTTATAATTACCTGCTCACTTTAAATTGCTAAAAGTATTTGTTTTGATGGAGCGCCCGCAAATGACTGGGTTGAAATGAAAGATGCAAGTGTTAGCTATGGCCCTACATAAATCTTTTCGTTTGTTTCGAAATAGACAACTGTGTAGACCAGGAGTAAACATTCAGTTCGTTATAATAACCTACTCACTTCAAACCGCTAAAAGTATTTGTTTTGAAGGAGCGCCCGCAAATGACTAGGTTCAAATGAAAGATGCAAGTCTTAGCTGTGGCCCTACATAAGTCTTTTCGTTTGTTTCGAAATAGACAACTAAGTAGACCAGGAGTAAACATTCAGTTCGTTATAATTACCTGCTCACTTTAAATTGCTAAAAGTATTTGTTTTGATGGAGCGCCCGCAAATGACTGAGTTGAAATGAAAGATGCAAGTGTTAGCTATGGCCCTACATAAATCTTTTCGTTTGTTTCGAAATAGACAACTGTGTAGACCAGAAGTAAACATTCAGTTCGTTATAATTACCTACTCACTTCGAACCGCTAAAAGTATTTGTTTTGATGGAGCGCCCGCAAATGACTAGGTTCAAATGAAAGATGCAAGTCTAAGCTATGGCCCTACATAAGTCTTTTCGTTTGTTTCGAAATAGACAACTGTGTAGACCAGGAGAAAACTTTCAGTTCGTTTTAATTACCTGCTCACTTTAAATTGCTAGAAGTATTTGTTTTGAGGCAGCGCCCGCAAATGACTAGGTTCAAATGAAAGATGCAAGTCTTAGCTATGGCCCTACATAAGTCTTTTCGTTTGTTTCGAAATAGACAACTGTGTAGACCAGGAGCAAACATACGGTGCGTTATAATTACCTACTCACTTCGAACCGCTAAAAGTATTTGTTTTGAAGGAGCGCCCGCAAATGACTGAGTTGAAATGAAAGATGCAAGTGTTAGCTATGGCCTTACATAAATCTTTTCGTTTGTTTCGAAATAGACAACTGTGTAGACCAGGAGAAAACTTTCAGTTCGTTTTAATTACCTGCTCACTTTAAATTGCTAAAAGTATTTGTTTTGATGGAGCGCCCGCAAACGACTAGGTTCAAATGAAAGATGCAAGTCTTAGCTATGGCCCTACATAAGTCTTTTCGTTTGTTTCGAAATAGACAACTGTGTAGACCAGGAGTAAACATTCAGTTCGTTATAATTACCTGCTCACTTTAAATTGCTAAAAGTATTTGTTTTGATGGAGCGCCCGCAAATGACTGGGTTGAAATGAAAGATGCAAGTGTTAGCTATGGCCCTACATAAGTCTTTTCGTTTGTTTCGAAATAGACAACTGTGTAGACCAGGAGCAAACATACGGTGCGTTATAATTACCTACTCACTTTAAATTGCTAAAAGTATTTGTTTTGATGGAGCGCCCGCAAATGACTGGGTTAAAATGAAAGATGCAAGTGTTAGCTATGGCCCTACATAGGTCTTTTCGTTTGTTTCGAAATAGACAACTGTGTAGACCAGGAGTAAACATTCAGTTCGGTATAATTACCTGCTCTTTTTAAATTGCTAAAAGTATTTGTTTTGATGGAGCGCCCGCAAATGACTAGGTTCAAATGAATGATGCAAGTCTTAGCTATGGCCCTACATAAGTCTTTTTGTTTGTTTCGAAATAGACAACTGTGTAGACCAGGAGTAAACATTCAGTTCGTTATAATTACCTGCTCACTTTAAATTGCTAAAAGTATTTGTTTTGATGGAGCGCCCGCAAATGTTTGGGTTCAAATGAAAGATGCTAGTGTTAGCTATGGCCCTACATAAGTCTTTTCGTTTGTTTCGAAATAGACAAATGTGTAGACCAGGAGCAAACATACGGTTCGTTAAAGTTACCTACTCACTTCGAACCGCTAAAAGTATTTGTTTTGAAGGAGCGCCCGCAAATGACTAGGTTCAAATGAAAGATGCAAGTTTTAGCTATGGCCCTACATAAGTCTTTTCGTTTGTTTCGAAATAGACAACTGTGTAGACCAGGAGTAAACATTCAGTTCGGTATAATTACCTGCTCTTTTTAAATTGCTAAAAGTATTTGTTTTGATGGAGCGCCCGCAAATGACTAGGTTCAAATGAATGATGCAAGTCTTAGCTATGGCCCTACATAAGTCTTTTTGTTTGTTTCGAAATAGACAACTGTGTAGACCAGGAGTAAACATTCAGTTCGTTATAATTACCTGCTCACTTTAAATTGCTAAAAGTATTTGTTTTGATGGAGCGCCCGCAAATGTTTGGGTTCAAATGAAAGATGCTAGTGTTAGCTATGGCCCTACATAAGTCTTTTCGTTTGTTTCGAAATAGACAAATGTGTAGACCAGGAGCAAACATACGGTTCGTTAAAGTTACCTACTCACTTCGAACCGCTAAAAGTATTTATTTTGAAGGAGCGCCCGCAAATGACTAGGTTCAAATGAAAGATGCAAGTTTTAGCTATGGCCCTACATAAGTCTTTTCGTTTGTTTCGAAATAGACAACTGTGTAGACCAGGAGTAAACATTCAGTTCGGTATAATTACCTGCTCTTTTTAAATTGCTAAAAGTATTTGTTTTGATGGAGCGCCCGCAAATGACTAGGTTCAAATGAATGATGCAAGTCTTAGCTCTGGCCCTATATAAGTTTTTTCGTTTGTTTCGAAAAAGACAACTGTGTAGACCAGGAGCAAACATACGGTGCGTTATAATTACCTACTCACTTTAAATTGCTAAAAGTATTTGTTTTGATGGAGCGCCCGCAAATGACTGGGTTAAAATGAAAGATGCAAGTGTTGGCTATGGCCCTACATAGGTCTTTTCGTTTGTTTCGAAATAGACAACTGTGTAGACCAGGAGTAAACATTCAGTTCGGTATAATTACCTGCTCTTTTTAAATTGCTAAAAGTATTTGTTTTGATGGAGCGCCCGCAAATGACTAGGTTCAAATGAATGATGCAAGTCTTAGCTATGGCCCTACATAAGTCTTTTCGTTTGTTTCGAAATAGACAACTGTGTAGACCAGGAGTAAACATTCAGTTCGTTATAATTACCTGCTCACTTTAAATTGCTAAAAGTATTTGTTTTGATGGAGCGCCCGCAAATGACTGGGTTGAAATGAAAGATGCAAGTGTTAGCTATGGCCCTACATAAATCTTTTCGTTTGTTTCGAAATAGACAACTGTGTAGACCAGGAGTAAACATTCAGTTCGTTATAATTACCTACTCACTTCGAACCGCTAAAAGTATTTGTTTTGATGGAGCGCCCGCAAATGACTAGGTTCAAATGAATGATGCAAGTCTTAGCTATGGCCCTACATAAGTCTTTTCGTTTGTTTCGAAATAGACAACTGTGTAGACCAGGAGTAAACATTCAGTTCGTTATAATTACCTGCTCACTTTAAATTGCTAAAAGTATTTGTTTTGATGGAGCGCCCGCAAATGACTGGGTTGAAATGAAAGATGCAAGTGTTAGCTATGGCCCTACATAAATCTTTTCGTTTGTTTCGAAATAGACAACTGTGTAGACCAGGAGTAAACATTCAGTTCGTTATAATTACCTACTCACTTCGAACCGCTAAAAGTATTTGTTTTGAAGGAGCGCCCGCAAATGACTAGGTTCAAATGAAAGATGCAAGTCTTAGCTATGGCCCTATATAAGTTTTTTCGTTTGTTTCGAAATAGACAACTGTTTAGACCAGGAGCAAACATACGGTGCGTTATAATTACCTACTCACTTTAAATTGCTAAAAGTATTTGTTTTGATGGAGCGCCCGCAAATGACTGGGTTAAAATGAAAGATGCAAGTGTTAGCTATGGCCCTACATAGGTCTTTTCGTTTGTTTCGAAATAGACAACTGTGTAGACCAGGAGTAAACATTCAGTTCGGTATAATTACCTGCTCTTTTTAAATTGCTAAAAGTATTTGTTTTGATGGAGCGCCCGCAAATGACTAGGTTCAAATGAATGATGCAAGTCTTAGCTATGGCCCTACATAAGTCTTTTCGTTTGTTTCGAAATAGACAACTGTGTAGACCAGGAGTAAACATTCAGTTCGTTATAATTACCTGCTCACTTTAAATTGCTAAAAGTATTTGTTTTGATGGAGCGCCCGCAAATGACTGGGTTGAAATGAAAGATGCAAGTGTTAGCTATGGCCCTACATAAATCTTTTCGTTTGTTTCGAATTAGACAACTGTGTAGACCAGAAGTAAACATTCAGTTCGTTATAATTACCTACTCACTGCGAACCGCTAAAAGTATTTGTTTTGAAGGAGCGCCCGCAAATGACTAGGTTCAAATGAAAGATGCAAGTCTTAGCTATGGCCCTATATAAGTTTTTTCGTTTGTTTCGAAATAGACAACTGTGTAGACCAGGAGAAAACTTTCAGTTCGTTTTAATTACCTGCTCACTTTAAATTGCTAAAAGTATTTGTTTTGAGGCAGCGCCCGCAAATGACTAGGTTCAAATGAAAGACGCAAGTCTTAGCTATGGCCCTACATAAGTCTTTTCGTTTGTTTCGAAATAGACAACTGTGTAGACCAGGAGTAAACATTCAGTTCGTTATAATTACCTGCTCACTTTAAATTGCTAAAAGTATTTGTTTTGATGGAGCGCCCGCAAATGACTGGGTTAAAATGAAAGATGCAAGTGTTAGCTATGGCCCTACATAGGTCTTTTCGTTTGTTTCGAAATAGACAACTGTGTAGACCAGGAGTAAACATTCAGTTCGGTATAATTACCTGCTCTTTTTAAATTGCTAAAAGTATTTGTTTTGATGGAGCGGTTCAAATAAAAGATGCAAGTCTTAGCTATGGCCCTACATAAGTCTTTTCGTTTGTTTCGAAATAGACAACTGTGTAGACCAGGAGTAAACATTCAGTTCGTTATAATTACCTGCTCACTTAAATTGCTAAAAGTATTTGTTTTGATGGAGCGCCCGCAAATGACTGGGTTCAAATGAAAGATGCAAGTGTTAGCTATGGCCCTACATAGGTCTTTTCGTTTGTTTCGAAATAGACAACTGAGTAGACCAGGAGTAAACATTCAGTTCGTTATAATTACCTGCTCACTTTAAATTGCTAAAAGTATTTGTTTTGATGGAGCGCCCGCAAATGACTGGGTTGAAATGAAAGATGCAAGTGTTAGCTATGGCCCTACATAAATCTTTTCGTTTGTTTCGAAATAGACAACTGTGTAGACCAGGAGTAAACATTCAGTTCGTTATAATTACCTACTCACTTCGAACCGCTAAAAGTATTTGTTTTGAAGGAGCGCCCGCAAATGACTAGGTTCAAATGAAAGATGCAAGTCTTAGCTATGGCCCTACATAAGTTTTTTCGTTTGTTTCGAAATAGACAACTGTGTAGACCAGGAGAAATCTTTCAGTTCGTTTTAATTACCTGCTCACTTTAAATTGCTAAAAGTATTTGTTTTGAGGCAGCGCCCGCAAATGACTAGGTTCAAATGAAAGACGCAAGTCTTAGCTATGGCCCTACATAAGTCTTTTCGTTTGTTTCGAAATAGACAACTGTGTAGACCAGGAGTAAACATTCAGTTCGTTATAATTACCAGCTCACTTTAAATTGCTAAAAGTATTTGTTTTGATGGAGCGCCCGCAAATGACTGGGTTAAAATGAAAGATGCAAGTGTTAGCTATGGCCCTACATAGGTCTTTTCGTTTGTTTCGAAATAGACAACTGTGTAGACCAGGAGTAAACATTCAGTTCGGTATAATTACCTGCTCTTTTTAAATTGCTAAAAGTATTTGTTTTGATGGAGCGCCCGCAAATGACTAGGTTCAAATGAAAGATGCAAGTCTTAGCTATGGCCCTACATAAGTCTTTTCGTTTGTTTCGAAATAGACAACTGTGTAGACCAGGAGTAAACATTCAGTTCGTTATAATTACCTGCTCACTTTAAATTGCTAAAAGTATTTGTTTTGATGGAGCGCCCGCAAATGTTTGGATTCAAATGAAAGATGCCAGTGTTAGCTATGGCCCTACATAAGTCTTTTCGTTTGTTTCGAAATAGACAAATGTGTAGACCAGGAGCAAACATACGGTTCGTTAAAGTTACCTACTCACTTCGAACCGCTAAAAGTATTTGTTTTGAAGGAGCGCCCGCAAATGACTAGGTTCAAATGAAAGATGCAAGTCTTAGCTATGGCCCTACATAAGTCTTTTCGTTTGTTTCGAAATAGACAACTGTGTAGACCAGGAGTAAACATTCAGTTCGTTATAATTACCTGCTCACTTTAAATTGCTAAAAGTATTTGTTTTGATGGAGCGCCCGCAAATGACTAGGTTAAAATGAAAGATGCAAGTGTTAGCTATGGCCCTACATAAATCTTTTCGTTTGTTTCGAAATAGACAACTGAGTAGACCAGGAGTAAACATTCAGTTCGTTATAATTACCTGCTCACTTTAAATTGCTAAAAGTATTTGTTTTGATGGAGCGCCCGCAAATGACTGGGTTGAAATGAAAGATGCAAGTGTTAGCTATGGCCCTACATAAATCTTTTCGTTTGTTTCGAAATAGACAACTGTGTAGACCAGGAGTAAACATTCAGTTCGTTATAATTACCTACTCACTTCAAACCGCTAAAAGTATTTGTTTTGAAGGAGCGCCCGCAAATGACTAGGTTCAAATGAAAGATGCAAGTCTTAGCTGTGGCCCTACATAAGTCTTTTCGTTTGTTTCGAAATAGACAACTGAGTAGACCAGGAGTAAACATTCAGTTCGTTATAATTACCTGCTCACTTTAAATTGCTAAAAGTATTTGTTTTGATGGAGCGCCCGCAAATGACTGAGTTGAAATGAAAGATGCAAGTGTTAGCTATGGCCCTACATAAATCTTTTCGTTTGTTTCGAAATAGACAACTGTGTAGACCAGAAGTAAACATTCAGTTCGTTATAATTACCTCCTCACTTCGAACCGCTAAAAGTATTTGTTTTGATGGAGCGCCCGCAAATGACTAGGTTCAAATGAAAGATGCAAGTCTAAGCTATGGCCCTACATAAGTCTTTTCGTTTGTTTCGAAATAGACAACTGTGTAGACCAGGAGAAAACTTTCAGTTCGTTTTAATTACCTGCTCACTTTAAATTGCTAGAAGTATTTGTTTTGAGGCAGCGCCCGCAAATGACTAGGTTCAAATGAAAGATGCAAGTCTTAGCTATGGCCCTACATAAGTCTTTTCGTTTGTTTCGAAATAGACAACTGTGTAGACCAGGAGCAAACATACGGTGCGTTATAATTACCTACTCACTTCGAACCGCTAAAAGTATTTGTTTTGAAGGAGCGCCCGCAAATGACTGAGTTGAAATGAAAGATGCAAGTGTTAGCTATGGCCTTACATAAATCTTTTCGTTTGTTTCGAAATAGACAACTGTGTAGACCAGGAGAAAACTTTCAGTTCGTTTTAATTACCTGCTCACTTTAAATTGCTAAAAGTATTTGTTTTGATGGAGCGCCCGCAAACGACTAGGTTCAAATGAAAGATGCAAGTCTTAGCTATGGCCCTACATAAGTCTTTTCGTTTGTTTCGAAATAGACAACTGTGTAGACCAGGAGTAAACATTCAGTTCGTTATAATTACCTGCTCACTATAAATTGCTAAAAGTATTTGTTTTGATGGAGCGCCCGCAAATGACTGGGTTGAAATGAAAGATGCAAGTGTTAGCTATGGCCCTACATAAGTCTTTTCGTTTGTTTCGAAATAGACAACTGTGTAGACCAGGAGCAAACATACGGTGCGTTATAATTACCTACTCACTTTAAATTGCTAAAAGTATTTGTTTTGATAGAGCGCCCGCAAATGACTGGGTTAAAATGAAAGATGCAAGTGTTAGCTATGGCCCTACATAGGTCTTTTCGTTTGTTTCGAAATAGACAACTGTGTAGACCAGGAGTAAACATTCAGTTCGGTATAATTACCTGCTCTTTTTAAATTGCTAAAAGTATTTGTTTTGATGGAGCGCCCGCAAATGACTAGGTTCAAATGAATGATGCAAGTCTTAGCTATGGCCCTACATAAGTCTTTTTGTTTGTTTCGAAATAGACAACTGTGTAGACCAGGAGTAAACATTCAGTTCGTTATAATTACCTGCTCACTTTAAATTGCTAAAAGTATTTGTTTTGATGGAGCGCCCGCAAATGTTTGGGTTCAAATGAAAGATGCTAGTGTTAGCTATGGCCCTACATAAGTCTTTTCGTTTGTTTCGAAATAGACAAATGTGTAGACCAGGAGCAAACATACGGTTCGTTAAAGTTACCTACTCACTTCGAACCGCTAAAAGTATTTGTTTTGAAGGAGCGCCCGCAAATGACAAGGTTCAAATGAAAGATGCAAGTTTTAGCTATGGCCCTACATAAGTCTTTTCGTTTGTTTCGAAATAGACAACTGTGTAGACCAGGAGTAAACATTCAGTTCGGTATAATTACCTGCTCTTTTTAAATTGCTAAAAGTATTTGTTTTGATGGAGCGCCCGCAAATGACTAGGTTCAAATGAATGATGCAAGTCTTAGCTATGGCCCTACATAAGTCTTTTTGTTTGTTTCGAAATAGACAACTGTGTAGACCAGGAGTAAACATTCAGTTCGTTATAATTACCTGCTCACTTTAAATTGCTAAAAGTATTTGTTTTGATGGAGCGCCCGCAAATGTTTGGGTTCAAATGAAAGATGCTAGTGTTAGCTATGGCCCTACATAAGTCTTTTCGTTTGTTTCGAAATAGACAAATGTGTAGACCAGGAGCAAACATACGGTTCGTTAAAGTTACCTACTCACTTCGAACCGCTAAAAGTATTTGTTTTGAAGGAGCGCCCGCAAATGACTAGGTTCAAATGAAAGATGCAAGTTTTAGCTATGGCCCTACATAAGTCTTTTCGTTTGTTTCGAAATAGACAACTGTGTAGACCAGGAGTAAACATTCAGTTCGGTATAATTACCTGCTCTTTTTAAATTGCTAAAAGTATTTGTTTTGATGGAGCGCCCGCAAATGACTAGGTTCAAATGAATGATGCAAGTCTTAGCTCTGGCCCTATATAAGTTTTTTCGTTTGTTTCGAAAAAGACAACTGTGTAGACCAGGAGCAAACATACGGTGCGTTATAATTACCTACTCACTATAAATTGCTAAAAGTATTTGTTTTGATGGAGCGCCCGCAAATGACTGGGTTAAAATGAAAGATGCAAGTGTTGGCTATGGCCCTACATAGGTCTTTTCGTTTGTTTCGAAATAGACAACTGTGTAGACCAGGAGTAAACATTCAGTTCGGTATAATTACCTGCTCTTTTTAAATTGCTAAAAGTATTTGTTTTGATGGAGCGCCCGCAAATGACTAGGTTCAAATGAATGATGCAAGTCTTAGCTATGGCCCTACATAAGTCTTTTCGTTTGTTTCGAAATAGACAACTGTGTAGACCAGGAGTAAACATTCAGTTCGTTATAATTACCTGCTCACTTTAAATTGCTAAAAGTATTTGTTTTGATGGAGCGCCCGCAAATGACTGGGTTGAAATGAAAGATGCAAGTGTTAGCTATGGCCCTACATAAATCTTTTCGTTTGTTTCGAAATAGACAACTGTGTAGACCAGGAGTAAACATTCAGTTCGTTATAATTACCTACTCACTTCGAACCGCTAAAAGTATTTGTTTTGAAGGAGCGCCCGCAAATGACTAGGTTCAAATGAAAGGTGCAAGTCTTAGCTATGGCCCTATATAAGTTTTTTCGTTTGTTTCGAAATAGACAACTGTTTAGACCAGGAGCAAACATACGGTGCGTTATAATTACCTACTCACTTTAAATTGCTAAAAGTATTTGTTTTGATGGAGCGCCCGCAAATGACTGGGTTAAAATGAAAGATGCAAGTGTTAGCTATGGCCCTACATAGGTCTTTTCGTTTGTTTCGAAATAGACAACTGTGTAGACCAGGAGTAAACATTCAGTTCGGTATAATTACCTGCTCTTTTTAAATTGCTAAAAGTATTTGTTTTGATGGAGCACCCGCAAATGACTAGGTTCAAATGAATGATGCAAGTCTTAGCTATGGCCCTACATAAGTCTTTTCGTTTGTTTCGAAATAGACAACTGTGTAGACCAGGAGTAAACATTCAGTTCGTTATAATTACCTGCTCATTTTAAATTGCTAAAAGTATTTGTTTTGATGGAGCGCCCGCAAATGACTGGGTTGAAATGAAAGATGCAAGTGTTAGCTATGGCCCTACATAAATCTTTTCGTTTGTTTCGAATTAGACAACTGTGTAGACCAGAAGTAAACATTCAGTTCGTTATAATTACCTACTCACTGCGAACCGCTAAAAGTATTTGTTTTGAAGGAGCGCCCGCAAATGACTAGGTTCAAATGAAAGATGCAAGTCTTAGCTATGGCCCTATATAAGTTTTTTCGTTTGTTTCGAAATAGACAACTGTGTAGACCAGGAGAAAACTTTCAGTTCGTTTTAATTACCTGCTCACTTTAAATTGCTAAAAGTATTTGTTTTGAGGCAGCGCCCGCAAATGACTAGGTTCAAATGAAAGACGCAAGTCTTAGCTATGGCCCTACATAAGTCTTTTCGTTTGTTTCGAAATAGACAACTGTGTAGACCAGGAGTAAACATTCAGTTCGTTATAATTACCTGCTCACTTTAAATTGCTAAAAGTATTTGTTTTGATGGAGCGCCCGCAAATGACTGGGTTAAAATGAAAGATGCAAGTGTTAGCTATGGCCCTACATAGGTCTTTTCGTTTGTTTCGAAATAGACAACTGTGTAGACCAGGAGTAAACATTCAGTTCGGTATAATTACCTGCTCTTTTTAAATTGCTAAAAGTATTTGTTTTGATGGAGCGCCCGCAAATGACTAGGTTCAAATGAATGATGCAAGTCTTAGCTATGGCCCTACATAAGTCTTTTCGTTTGTTTCGAAATAGACAACTGTGTAGACCAGGAGTAAACATTCAGTTCGTTATAATTACCTGCTCACTTTAAATTGCTAAAAGTATTTGTTTTGATGGAGCGCCCGCAAATGTTTGGGTTCAAATGAAAGATGCCAGTGTTAGCTATGGCCCTACATAAGTCTTTTCGTTTGTTTCGAAATAGACAAATGTGTAGACCAGGAGCAAACATACGGTTCGTTAAAGTTACCTACTCACTTCGAACCACTAAAAGTATTTGTTTTGAAGGAGCGCCCGCAAATGACTAGGTTCAAATGAAAGATGCAAGTCTTAGCTATGGCCCTACATAAGTCTTTTCGTTTGTTTTGAAATAGACAACTGTGTAGACCAGGAGTAAACATTCAGTTCGTTATAATTACCTGCTCACTTTAAATTGCTAAAAGTATTTGTTTTGATGGAGCGCCCGCAAATGACTGGGTTAAAATGAAAGATGCAAGTGTTAGCTATGGCCCTACATAAATCTTTTCGTTTGTTTCGAAATAGACAATTGAGTAGACCAGGAGTAAACATTCAGTTCGTTATAATTACCTGCTCACTTTAAATTGCTAAAAGTATTTGTTTTGATGGAGCGCCCGCAAATGACTGGGTTGAAATGAAAGATGCAAGTGTTAGCTATGGCCCTACATAAATCTTTTTGTTTGTTTCGAAATAGACAACTGTGTAGACCAGGAGTAAACATTCAGTTCGTTATAATTACCTACTCACTTCGAACCGCTAAAAGTATTTGTTTTGAAGGAGCGCCCGCAAATGACTAGGTTCAAATGAAAGATGCAAGTCTTAGCTATGGCCCCACATAAGTCTTTTCGTTTGTTTCGAAATAGACAACTGAGTAGACCAGGAGTAAACATTCAGTTCGTTATAATTACCTGCTCACTTTAAATTGCTAAAAGTATTTGTTTTGATGGAGCGCCTGCAAATGACTGGATTGAAATGAAAGATGCAAGTGTTAGCTATGGCCCTACATAGGTTTTTTCGTTTGTTTCGAAATAGACAACTGTGTAGACCAGGAGCAAACATACGGTTCGTTAAAGTTACCTACTCCCTTCGAACCGCTAAAAGTATTTGTTTTGAAGGAGCGCCCGCAAATGACTAGGTTCAAATGAAAGATGCAAGTCTTAGCTATGGCCCTACATAAGTCTTTTTGTTTGTTTCGAAATAGACAACTGTGTAGACCAGGAGTAAACATTCAGTTCGTTATAATTACCTGCTCTTTTTAAATTGCTAAAAGTATTTGTTTTGATGGAGCGCCCGCAAATGACTAGGTTGAAATGAAAGATGCAAGTGTTAGCTATGGCCCTACATAAATCTTTTCGTTTGTTTCGAAATAGACAACTGAGTAGACCAGGAGTAAACATTCAGTTCGTTATAATAACCTGCTCACTTTAAATTGCTAAAAGTATTTGTTTTGATGGAGCGCCCGCAAATGACTGGGTTGAAATGAAAGATGCAAGTCTTAGCTATGGCCCTACATAAGTCTTTTCGTTTGTTTCGAAATAGACAACTGAATAGACCAGGAGTAAACATTCAGTTCGTTATAATTACCTGCTCACTTTAAATTGCTAAAAGTATTTGTTTTGATGGAGCGCCCGCAAATGACTGGGTTGAAATGAAAGATGCAAGTGTTAGCTATGGCCCTACATAGGTCTTTTCGTTTGTTTCGAAATAGACAACTGTGAAGACCAAGAGCAAACATACGGTTCGTTAAAGTTACCTACTCACTTCGAACCGCTAAAAGTATTTGTTTTGAAGGAGCGCCCGCAAATGACTAGGTTCAAATGAAAGATGCAAGTCTTAGCTATGGCCCTACATAAGTCTTTTCGTTTGTTTCGAAATAGACAACTGTGTAGACCAGGAGAAAACTTTCAGTTCGTTTTAATTACCTGCTCACTTTAAATTGCTAAAAGTATTTGTTTTGAGGCAGCGCCCGCAAATGTCTAGATTTAAATGAAAGATGCAAGTGTTAGCTATGGCCCTACATAAGTCTTTTCGTTTGTTTCGAAATAGACAACTGTGTAGACCAGGAGTAAACATTCAGTTCGTTATAATTACCTGCTCACTTTAAATTGCTAAAAGTATTTGTTTTGATGGAGCGCCCGCAAATGACTAGGTTCAAATAAAAGATGCCAGTGTTAGCTATGGCCCTACATAAGTCTTTTCGTTTGTTTCGAAATAGACAACTGAGTAGACCAGGAGCAAACATACGGTGCGTTATAATTACCTACTCACTTCGAACCGCTAAAAGTATTTGTTTTGAAGGAGCGCCCGCAAATGACTGAGTTGAAATGAAAGATGCAAGTGTTAGCTATGGCCCTACATAAATCTTTTCGTTTGTTTCGAAATAGACAACTGTGTAGACCAGGAGAAAACTTTCAGTTCGTTTTAATTACCTGCTTACTTTAAATTGCTAAAAGTATTTGTTTTGATGGAGCGCCCGCAAATGACTAGGTTCAAATGAAAGATGCAAGTCTTAGCTATGGCCCTACATAAGTCTTTTCGTTTGTTTCGAAATAGACAACTGTGTAGACCAGGAGTAAACATTCAGTTCGTTATAATTACCTGCTCACTTTAAATTGCTAAAAGTATTTGTTTTGATGGAGCGCCCGCATATGATTAGGTTCAAATAAAAGATGCAAGTCTTAACTATGGCCTTACATAAGTTTTTTTGTTTGTTTCGAAATAGACAACTGTGTAGACCAGGAGCAAACATACGGTTCGTTAAAGTTACCTACTCACTTCGAACCGCTAAAAGTATTTGTTTTGAAGGAGCGCCCGCAAATGACTAGGTTCAAATGAAAGATGCAAGTCTTAGCTATGGCCCTACATAAGTCTTTTCGTTTGTTTCGAAATAGACAACTGTGTAGACCAGGAGAAAACTTTCAGTTCGTTTTAATTACCTGCTCACTTTAAATTGCTAAAAGTATTTGTTTTGATAGAGCGCCCGCAAATGACTAGGTTCAAATAAAAGATGCAAGTTTTAGCTATGGCCTTACATAAGTTTTTTCTTTTGTTTCGAAATAGACAACTGTGTAGACCAGGAGCAAACATACGGTTAAACAATCAGTCAAACAATGACATAGAAACTTACTTTAAAAACAGATCTACAACTCTTTTTAATTACATTATAGAACGCAATAAAGAGTAAGAAGTACAAATAGGTTCTACAACATCCGCCCTTAATGGAAATAAAAAGATAATGTAGTAATGCTAAACCCTACGGAAAAATTAAACATTACAGCCAGACAATACAAATACAAAACATAAACCGACCAAAAAAAAAACAAATAAATAGAAAATTAATTTACCTACTTATCTTTAAACCCATGTTAACAACGCACCTAAGATGTGCTATGCGCCTTAAGGGCTTGGTTAAAACGTCAGCTGTCATTTTATCCGTAGGTATAAATTTTATGTCTATAAGACCCTCAGTGACCTTTTCACGAATAAAATGATACCTTGTATCTATATGCTTGGTCCTATTGTGGTGGATTGGATTGAGCGCAAGTTTCTGTGCACTTTGACTATCGTTGTACAATAACACCTTATCAGTAAAACCAGTAACGTCACACACTAACCGTCTCAGGAAAATAGCTTCCTTCGCCGCACTGGTCAAGGACATATACTCAGCTTCTGTAGAAGATAAAGCTACCGTCGGTTGTTTCTTACACTCCAAACTAATAGGTCCACCTGCCAGCGTGAAGTAATAGCCAGTGTACGACCGGCGGTCATGTACACAGTTCGCCCAGTCAGCATCCGTGTATCCACACAAACTTTCACCAACTTTCCTGTAAGTAATACAGTAATCTATTGTACCTTTCAAATACTGTAAAACCCTTTTAGCGGCCAAACAATGACTTTTGTCAAAACAGTTATTAAATTGACTCAAGTAGCTCGTGGCAAAAGCTATATCGGGTCTAGTATTTACAGCTAGGTACATGAGACATCCTATCAAGTTTTGGTAAGGATATTCACTATGAGATGTTGAATTACCTTTCTCCAACTTATTGTTTTCCAAAGGTCTACACATTTCCTTACAATCTCGCATATTAAACCGCTCCAAAACTGCCTGAATATGGGTCTTCTGACTGACCACAATTTTATCACCGTAACGGTTAATATTTAAGCCTAAACAAAATGTTAAAAGTCCTAAATCTTTTAGTGAGAAATATTTTTTCAAGTCATTTTTGACAATGTCAAATGAACTACTCTCTTTGTAAAAAACAATGAGATCGTCAACATAGACAGCAAGAATTATAGTTTCTTTACCAAACTTTTTTATGTAAACACATGATTCCGCAGATGTTCGTGCAAAGCCTATAGCTGATAGGGTTTGATGCAATTTAATATTCCAGGCTCGAGCTGCCTGCTTCAAACCATAAATGGATTTCCTGAGCAGACACACTTTACCTTCTGCCCCGTGCTCAGTAAACCCCTCAGGCTGTTGCATATACACTTCCTCTTCCAAGTCTCCATTGAGGAATGCGGTATCAACATCCATATGCTGAATCTTTAAATCCATTTCTGCCGCCAACGCTATAAGTGTACGCAGAGATGAATTTCGAACCACCGGGGCAAAGGTATCGTTATAATCAGTACCCCAAACTTGATTAAAACCTTTGGCAACAAGTCGCGCCTTATACTTGGCTATTGCTCCGTTAGCGTCCCTCTTTATCTTGAACACCCATTTACAAGGAATAACCTTTTTATTATTATTTGGTTTATCCACTAATGTCCATGTATGCTTATTCAACAGGGCATTGTACTCTTGCTTCATTGCGGAGATCCAATCATCTTTATCACCGCTATTGATAGCTTCACGATAAGTTTTTGGTTCATCACACAACAAATCATCACCGAGAGTACCGTAAGAATAATATTCTGGAGGTTTACGTACTCGTTCAGGATACCTTCTTTCAGGACATACATCACTGGGTTCATTTGAGGGAACAAGAGACTGATCAGTTTGTTCACCTGAGTGTAAAGACTCCGTGTCTTCAACATCGTCACCTTCAGCTATCGCATCCACAAAATCGTCACCACCGCTGTCACCATGCTCTTTCGGAACCATCTCTACAACTTCTGAAGTAGATGAAGAAGAAGTAGAGGGGGAAGAGATGAGAATCTCCTGTGGCGAAGTCGTATCTGATGAAGTTTGCGATAATAGATTGGGGCTCATAACAAATTCAGGCTGAACAGGTTTATCCTTTAATCCTGAAAAATTATTTTCAAAGAAAGTAACATCCCGTGATTTGAGTAATCTTCAAGGATTTTCCTCGCTACGGAAATAATAACTTCTTGGATCATCTGAATATCCAACGAAGATATGTTCAGAAGGATTACCTAATGGAACGTATAACTTTATTTGTCCTAAACATGAAACGCATACTGTTAAATGGCATAATCATCATTTAGCATGATATTTTATAGCACAATTTCAAAACGCATAATATCATAAGGCTTAATTTTGTTAAGCATAAATATTCAATGGCATATTTTCAAAAAGCATAAATATCAAAACGCATATTTTTTAATTGGCATATTGTCTAAAAAGCATAATCATCAAAAGACATAATCTTATTACGCATTGTAATAAGAGACCTAATTTCTTTAGGCATATTTTTTAAAACTCATAATTATTTTATGAATAAGTAATCATTAAAAATATGAGCACTTCTGCTCCCTGCACCTCCCGGCTAGCACTCTGCAAGCAAAAACCTAGCCTGCAGCATCCGTGCGAGCAAGCACCCAACACGCAAGCAAGCATGCAGACAAGCAGGCAATATGCAGGCAATATGCAAGCAAGCATGCAGGCAAGCATGCAGGCAAGCATGCAGCATGCAGGAAAGCATGCAGCATGCACGCAAATGCAGGCAATATGCAAGCAAGCATGCAGGCAAGCATGCAGGCAAGCATGCAGCATGCAGGCAAGCATGCACGCAAGCATGCAGCATGCAGGCAAGCATGCAGCAGGCAAGCATGCAGGCAAGCATGCAGCATGCAGGAAAGCATTCAGCATGCAGGAAAGCATGCAAAATGCAGCATGCATGCAAGCACTATAGAGCTCCGCTCGCTTCGCTCGCTCCGCTGCAAGTGGTCAAAACACTAACCTAACCTAACCTACCTAGTACACAAAAAGTTTTTCTTTATAGCGGGGGGCCTCAGGCCCCCCGACCCCCCCGAACAGGGGGGGGCCAGCCCCCCTGCACCCCCGGCAAGCATTTTGCAAGCAAGCATGCATGCATGCAAGGAGGCACAGCATGCAAGCAAGCATGCAGCGTGCAACATGCATACAAGCATTATTAAGCTCCACCTGCTTAGCTAAGAGTGGTCTAAACTCTAAACACTGACCTAACCTAACCCACCAATGGTGGTCACAATTAAAGTTTTTTTTTATAACTTAGTATTCAAATTAGTTATGTTTCCTTTTATATTATGCTATAAAACATTAGTAGTTATGTATATTAGACATAACAAAATTATGCCTTTCAAAATATGCTTACTGACAATAAATGCCAATTGAAATTAGGAATTGTAACTATTATGCTTTGAAATATTATGCTTTTTAAAAGTTATGCAATTCGATGGTTATGCGTATCGAAATTTATGCTAAATAAATAGTATGCTTTGTGATTATTATGCCAATCGAGTTATGCCAAGTGACTTTAGGACAATCGAAATTATGCGATGCAAAGGGCACCCGTTCAGAAGCTTTCATATCTAGTTTAGTTCTCTGACATGAAGGCACGTGAACTAAAGCTCGGCAACCAAACACCCTTAAATGTGACAGGTCAGGTTTACTGCCACACCACATTTCATATGGCGTCTTACGGTAAGACTCTTACCATCAAGTGCACGATGAGGTGACCTATTTTTTAAATAAACACTGGTCTCAACAGCATCCTGCCAAAAAGCTTTGGACAAAAAGCTATGTGCCAGCATACAACGGGCCTTCTCTACAATACTACGATTGCATCGTTCACTTACCCCATTTTGTTGAGCGCTGTATGGTACTGACGTTTCATGGCGAATCCCTTGAGATTCCAAATAGTCTGTCAACCCCTTGTTGACATACTCAGAACCATTATCTGACCGAAGAGTTCGAATCTTGTTACCTGTCTGTCTCTCAACGAGTGATTGGAAAGCACAAAAGTACTTCTGAACTTCTGTCTTAGATGACATACAATAAAGAGATATAAATCGTGTATAATCATCTACAAAAATAATAAAATATTTATTACCTTTAAAAGAAGTAGTGGATACGGGCCCGCATACATCCGTATGGACCAATTCTAATGGTGACGAAGCCTTTTTATACTTTATTCCTTTAAAAGGTTTCCTGGCCTGCTTACCTTCTACACAGGGTACGCATGGTTCTTTGTCAACCTCAGTGTACTTCACACCAACAGCTAGACCTTTTCTGATTAGATCCATACCAATACGGCAGAGGTGTCCTAGACGCTTATGCCAAAGCTGAAACTGGGACAAGTTAGTGTGAACATTGTAAGCTGAAACACTTTGCGGCTTGACTGTACAATCCAAAGTATACAATCCACCACAAATAGAACCGTGCAAAACAGGACCATTTATAAAAGACACATCGTTAGAATAATAAAAATTACAACCATTGGTATCAAATACAATAGAAAAACCTTTCTCTACTGCTTTCTTGACCGAAAGTAAATTGCAATCCAGTCCAGGAACATGCACTACGTTACTAATCTTGTTAGCAATGGTCTTCGTGTCAACCAAAACATCACCAATGCCCACAGCCGGCAGAGACTTCCCATTTGCAATAGTTATATTTCCACCATAGGGTCGGCAGCCATCAAACCATTCAGCGTGTGAGGTCGTGTGTGTAGTTGCACCTGAATCTATAATCCATTTCTCAGATAACTGAATATTAGGATCAGATAACGCCAGTTCCCTGACACCAACCGTCATGTTTCCTGAACATTTACTCGTATTGGAAGCAACTAGTCCCTTATCTTCAGAACAACTCTCTGTAGAACTCTTCTTTGCCTTTTTCTCCTTCTTTTTGAGTGGGCAATTAGGGCTCTTGTGCCCAGGCTTTTTACACCTATAACAAATCACCTTTTTGTTTGTATACAACGCAGCCACATCTTCATTAGTTTCCTTTGTCATTTCACTCAACAACTTAGTCTTCACCAAATCAGTTGTGACTTCAACACTGCCATGCTCCAACGCCATGATCAATGGCTCATAGCGAGACGTTAGACCACCCAATATGATCGCTGCCAAAGAACTATCTTCAATAGTCTTTCCTATGTCGGCCAGATCTTGGGCGGTGGTGGTTATTGCCGATAGGTAAGCCTCTAAATCAGTAAAGTCAGATAAAGAGTACCTGTACAACTTCCGTTCCAGCGACAGTTTACGACCCAAGCTTCGATCCTCGTAGGACTTCTGAAGTACATCCCAGGCTTCTTTTGCGGTCTTAGCTGTCCTGACAAGCGTAATAGCAGCACCATCTACGGTAAGGCAGATTTTAGACAGAGCCTTTTGATCGTTCCGTGTATCGTCGAGTGTGTTAACCAGTGCGTTAACACCTTCGGCCTTTCCGCTTACGGTTTCCCACAATCCTTCGTGGATAAGTAACATTCGCATTTTAAATTTCCAAACTGGATAGCCTTCTCTATTACAAAGTAACGGAATACCATTGAGGGACATACCAGAAACTGCAGACATGTTAACTATGTTTTTCACCAACAATCTACTTTTAAATAAGATTGTAAAATATAATTTCACCAATTTCACCACAGAGCTTCGTGCTGATAACGAATGTTGGAATTATGTGAAAAAAATAAAAGGAAAAACAGTGAGCATGTAATATGGTTGCTATAATCAATCAGTCAAACAATGACATAGAAACTTACTTTAAAAACAGAACTACAACTCTTTTTAATTACATTATAGAACACAATAAAGAGTAAGAAGTACAAATAGGTACTACAACAGAAACAAACGAAAAGATTTATGTAGGGCCATAGCTAACACTTGCATCTTTCATTTGAACCTAGTCATTTGCGGGCGCTCCATCAAAACAAACACTTTTAGCAATTTAAAGTGAGCAGGTAATTATAACGAACTGAATGTTTACTCCTGGTCTACTCAGTTGTCTATTTCGAAACAAACGAAAAAACTTATGTAGGGCCATAGCTAACACTTGCATCTTTCATTTGAACCTAGTCATTTGGGGGCGCTCCATCAAAACAAATACTTTTAGCAATTTAAAGTGAGCAGGTAATTATAACGAACTGAATGTTTACTCCTGGTCTACTCAGTTGTCTATTTCGAAACAAACGAAAAAACTTATGTAGGGCCATAGCTAACACTTGCATCTTTCATTTCAACCCAGTCATTTGCGGGCGCTCCATCAAAACAAATACTTTTAGCAATTTAAAGTGAGCAGGTAATTATAACGAACTGAATGTTTACTCCTGGTCTATACAGTTGTCTATTTCGAAACAAACGAAAAGACTTATGTAGGGCCATAGCTAACACTTGCATCTTTCATTTGAACCTAGTTATTTGCGGGCACTCCATCAGAACAAATACTTTTAGCAATTTAAAGTGAGCAGGTAATTATAACGAACTGAATGTTTACTCCTGGTCTACACAGTTGTCTATTTCGAAACAAACAAAAAGACCTATGTAGGGCCATAGCTAAGACTTGCATCTTTCATTTGAACCTAGTCATTTGCGGGCGCTACTTCAAAACAAATACTTTTAGCGGTTCGAAGTGAGAAGGTAACTTTAACGAACCGTATGTTTGCTCTTGGTCTACACAGTTGTCTATTTCGAAACAAACGAAAAAACTTATGTAGGGCCATAGCTAAGACTTGCATCTTTTATTTGAACCTAGTCATTTGCGGGCGCTCTATCAAAACAAATACTTTTAGCAATTTAAAGTGAACAGGTAATTAAAACGAACTAAAAGTTTTCTCCTGGTCTACACAGTTGTCTATTTCGAAACAAACGAAAAGACTTATGTAGGGCCATAGCTAACACTTGCATCTTTCATTTGAACCTAGTCATTTGCGGGCGCTCCTTCAAAACAAATACTTTTAGCGGTTCGAAGTGAGTAGGTAATTATAACGCACCGTATGTTTGCTCCTGGTCTACACAGTTGTCTATTTCGAAACAAACGAAAAGACTTATGTAGGGCCGTAGCTAACACTGGCATCTTTTATTTGAACCTAGTGATTTGCGGGTGCTCCATCAAAACAAATACTTTTAACAATTTAAAGTGAGCAGGTTATTAAAACGAACTGAAAGTTTTCTTCTGGTCTACACAGTTGTCTATTTCGAAACAAACGAAAAGACTTATATAGGGCCATAGCTTAGACTTGCATCTTTCATTTGAACCTAGTCATTTGCGGGTGCTCCTTCAAAACAAATACTTTTAGCGGTTCGAAGTGAGTAGGTAATTATAACGAACTGAATGTTTACTCCTGGTCTACACAGTTGTCTATTTCGAAACAAACGAAAAGATTTATTTAGGGCCATAGCTAACACTTGTATCTTTCATTTCAACCCATTCATTTGCGGGCGCTCCATCAAAACAAATACTTTTAGCAATTTAAAGTGAGCAGGTAATTATAACGAACTGAATGTTTACTCCTGGTCTACACAGTTGTCTATTTCGAAACAAACGAAAAGACTTATGTAGGGCCATAGCTAAGACTTGCATCTTTCATGTGAACCTAGTCATTTGCGGGCGCTCCTTCAAAACAAATACTTTTATCGGTTCGAAGTGAGTAGGTAACTTTAACGAACCGTATGTTTGCTCCTGGTCTACACAGTTGTCTATTTCGAAACAAACGAAAAGACTTATGTAGGGCCATAGCTAACACTGGCATCTTTTATTTGAACCTAGTCATTTGCGGGCGCTCCATCAAAACAAATACTTTTAGCAATTTAAAGTGAGCAGGTAATTATAACGAACTGAATGTTTACTCCTGATCTACACAGTTGTCTATTTCGAAACAAACGAAAAGACTTATGTAGGGCCATAGCTAAGACTTGCATTATTCATATGAACCTAGTCATTTGCGGGCGCTCCTTCAAAACAAATACTTTTAGCGGTTCGAAGTGAGTAGGTAACTTTAACGAACCGTATGTTTGCTCCTGGTCTACACAGTTGTCTATTTCGAAACAAACGAAAAAACTTATGTAAGGCCATAGCTAACACTTGCATCTTTCATTTGAACCTAGTCATTTGCGGGCGCTCCATCAAAACAAATACTTTTAGCAATTTAATGTGAGCATGTAATTAAAACGAACTGAAAGTTTTCTCCTGGTCTACACAGTTGTCTATTTCGAAACAAACGAAAAGACTTATGTAGGGCCATAGCTAAGACTTGCATCTTTCATGTGAATCTAGTCATTTGCGGGCGCTCCTTCAAAACAAATACTTTTATCGGTTCGAAGTGAGTAGGTAACTTTAACGAACCGTATGTTTGCTCCTGGTCTACACAGTTGTCTATTTCGAAACAAACGAAAAGACTTATGTAGGGCCATAGCTAACACTGGCATCTTTTATTTGAACCTAGTCATTTGCGGGCGCTCCATCAAAACAAATACTTTTAGCAATTTAAAGTGAGCAGGTAATTATAACGAACTGAATGTTTACTCCTGGTCTACACAGTTGTCTATTTCGAAACAAACGAAAAGACTTATGTAGGGCCATAGCTAAGACTTGCATTATTCATATGAACCTAGTCATTTGCGGGCGCTCCTTCAAAACAAATACTTTTAGCGGTTCGAAGTGAGTAGGTAACTTTAACGAACCGTATGTTTGCTTCTGGTCTACACAGTTGTCTATTTCGAAACAAACGAAAAAACTTATGTAAGGCCATAGCTAACACTTGCATCTTTCATTTGAACCTAGTCATTTGCGGGCGCTCCATCAAAACAAATACTTTTAGCAATTTAAAGTGAGCATGTAATTAAAACGAACTGAAAGTTTTCTCCTGGTCTACACAGTTGTCTATTTCGAAACAAACGAAAAGACTTATGTAGGGCCATAGCTAAGACTTGCATCTTTCATTTGAACCTAGTCATTTGCGGGCGCTCCTTCAAAACAAATACTTTTAGCAATTTAAAGTGAGCAGGTAATTATAACGAACTGAATGTTTACTCCTGGTCTACACAGTTGTCTATTTCGAAACAAACGAAAAGACTTATGTAGGGCCATAGCTAAGACTTGCATCTTTCAGTTGAACCTAGTCATTTGCGGGCGTTCCTTCAAAACAAATACTTTTAGCGGTTCGAAGTGAGTAGGTAACTTTAACGAACCGTATGTTTGCTCCTGGTCTACACAGTTGTCTATTTCGAAACAAACGAAAAAACTTATGTAAGGCCATAGCTAACACTTGCATCTTTCATTTGAACCTAGTCATTTGCGGGCGCTCCATCAAAACAAATACTTTTAGCAATTTAAAGTGAGCATGTAATTAAAACGAACTGAAAGTTTTCTCCTGGTCTACACAGTTGTCTATTTCGAAACAAACGAAAAGACTTATGTAGGGCCATAGCTTAGACTTGCATCTTTCATTTGAACCTAGTCATTTGCGGGCGCTCCTTCAAAACAAATACTTTTAGCGGTTCGAAGTGAGTAGGTAATTATAACGAACTGAATGTTTTCTGCTGGTCTACACAGTTGTCTATTTCGAAACAAACGAAAAAATTTATGTAGGGCCATAGCTAACACTTGTATCTTTCATTTCAACCCAGTCATTTGCGGGCGCTCCATCAAAACAAATACTTTTAGCAATTTAAAGTGAGCAGGTAATTATAACGAACTGAATGTTTACTCCTGGTCTACACAGTTGTCTATTTCGAAACAAACGAAAAGACTTATGTAGGGCCATAGCTAAGACTTGCATCTTTCATGTGAACCTAGTCATTTGCGGGCGCTCCTTCAAAACAAATACTTTTATCGGTTCGAAGTGAGTAGGTAACTTTAACGAACCGTATGTTTGCTCCTGGTCTACACAGTTGTCTATTTCGAAACAAACGAAAAGACTTATGTAGGGCCATAGCTAACACTGGCATCTTTTATTTGAACCTAGTCATTTGCGGGCGCTCTATCAAAACAAATACTTTTAGCAATTTAAAGTGAGCAGGTAATTATAACGAACTGAATGTTTACTCCTGGTCTACACAGTTGTCTATTTCGAAACAAACGAAAAGACTTATGTAGGGCCATAGCTAAGACTTGCATCTTTCATGTGAACCTAGTCATTTGCGGGCGCTCCTTCAAAACAAATACTTTTATCGGTTCGAAGTGAGTAGGTAACTTTAACGAACCGTATGTTTGCTCCTGGTCTACACAGTTGTCTATTTCGAAACAAACGAAAAGACTTATGTAGGGCCATAGCTAACACTGGCATCTTTTATTTGAACCTAGTCATTTGCGGGCGCTCCATCAAAACAAATACTTTTAGCAATTTAAAGTGAGCAGGTAATTATAACGAACTGAATGTTTACTCCTGGTCTACACAGTTGTCTATTTCGAAACAAACGAAAAGACTTATGTAGGGCCATAGCTAAGACTTGCATTATTCATATGAACCTAGTCATTTGCGGGCGCTCCTTCAAAACAAATACTTTTAGCGGTTCGAAGTGAGTAGGTAACTTTAACGAACCGTATGTTTGCTCCTGGTCTACACAGTTGTCTATTTCGAAACAAACGAAAAAACTTATGTAAGGCCATAGCTAAGACTTGCATCTTTTATTTGAACCTAGTCATTTGCGGGCGCTCTATCAAAACAAATACTTTTAGCAATTTAAAGTGAGCTGGTAATTATAACGAACTGAATGTTTACTCCTTGTCTACACAGTTGTCTATTTCGAAACAAACGAAAAGATTTATGTAGGGCCATAGCTTACACTTGCATCTTTCATTTGAACCTAGTCATTTGCGGGCGCTCCATCAAAACAAATACTTTTAGCAATTTAAAGTGAGCAGGTAATTATAACGAACTGAATGTTTACTCCTGGTCTACACAGTTGTCTATTTCGAAACAAACGAAAAGATTTATGTAGGGCCATAGCTAACACTTGCATCTTTCATTTGAACCTAGTCATTTGCGGGCGCTCCATCAAAACAAATACTTTTAGCAATTTAAAGTGAGCAGGTAATTATAACGAACTGAATGTTTACTCCTGGTCTACACAGTTGTCTATTTCGAAACAAACGAAAAGACTTATGTAGGGCCATAGCTAAGACTTGCATCTTTTATTTGAACCTAGTCATTTGCGGGCGCTCTATCAAAACAAATACTTTTAGCAATTTAAAGTGAGCAGGTAATTAAAACGAACTGAAAGTTTTCTCCTGGTCTACACAGTTGTCTATTTCGAAACAAACGAAAAGACTTATGTAGGGCCATAGCTTAGACTTGCATCTTTCATTTGAACCTAGTCATTTGCGGGCGCTCCTTCAAAACAAATACTTTTAGCGGTTCGAAGTGAGTAGGTAATTATAACGCACCGTATGTTTGCTCCTGGTCTACACAGTTGTCTATTTCGAAACAAACGAAAAGACTTATGTAGGGCCATAGCTAACACTGGCATCTTTTATTTGAACCTAGTCATTTGCGGGCGCTCCATCAAAACAAATACTTTTAGCAATTTAAAGTGAGCAGGTAATTATAACGAACTGAATGTTTACTCCTGGTCTACCAGTTGTCTATTTCGAAACAAACGAAAAGACTTATGTAGGGCCATAGCTTAGACTTGCATCTTTCATTTGAACCTAGTCATTTGCGGGCGCTCCTTCAAAACAAATACTTTTAGCGGTTCGAAGTGAGTAGGTAACTTTAACGAACCGTATGTTTGCTCCTGGTCTACACAGTTGTCTATTTCGAAACAAACGAAAAAACTTATGTAAGGCCATAGCTAACACTTGCATCTTTCATTGGAACCTAGTCATTTGCGGGCGCTCCTTTAAACGAATATTAGAATAGCGTTTTTACGCGTACTTACGGAATTCTACAATTTGAGTATTTTTCTTATGTGTATCTACCTATCTATAGCCCAATTTTTTCTATGAGTAACGGTACATTTTGATGTACTTACATAGATTTAGCATTATTCAATGATTCCTTACATAAACTAGTCCATATAACGAGTTATTGAGGTTGTTAGTGCGTGCAGGCAAGATTTTTCTAAAAAAATAAAAAAAATCATAACTTTTTTCGGTTTGTCAAAACAAACAAAATTTTATCAAAACAAATCAAAACTAACGAAAAGCAATCATAATGCGCAATTTTTATTTTGTTTTGCCGTGTGGGGTGGCTATCTTCACGTGAAGATAGCCACCCCACTTTGCATTTTTTTCTAGGGAATACGGAGTCTAAACAAACGAAAATTTTAATCAAAACAAACGAAACTAACAAATATCTATCGAATAAGCTTTAAATAAAACCATTTGGTGCAATGGGGTGGCTAGCGTGAAGATAGCCACCCCACTTTTGTTTTAAAAAAAAAAGTATGAAGGAAATCTAAACAAACGATTTTTTTTCCAAAACAAATCAAAACTAACACTAAACTAACGACCTGCACCCTCAAAACCTGGGCACTCGAAATGGGGTGGCTATCTTCACGGAGGTGATATTCTTATAGTAATTAAAGTGCAACCTGTAATTCCCACTTTGATTAACCGTGTCGTCATCGTTGGTTCTATCGTTCTATTCATCATAAACAAGTATTGTTTCCTTTTACGTAGTAGGTTCTGTACTCAATTTCCTTATTGATGTTTTTTGTGACGGGGATATTTTGGGAATTTTAAAATTAAGTTGAAGCATGACTTCAATGATTACATTGCAAAAGTTTCAATGAACTCTTTGAAACTTTTAAACTCAATATTTCCTTTTCTGCATAAATCTCCGTGAGGTCGATGATATTTGAAACTGTCTCTAAATTTTCTCTATTTTAATTATTTGCAGCTGTTTCTTATAAATTTCAATAATGTTGCGGGTCTTTTTGTAACTAAAACAAAGGTTGAAAATCTGTCAAAATCTATCTAAAACATCTAAAACAAGCATAAACTTATTATATTACTGAGCAAAATAAGAGATTTGTAAATTCCTTGTCAAAGTCAAAACTTTGGTGAAAAAATGAAGTCTTTAAATCTCGCAAAGATTTAAGTCTCCAATCAGGTATTGAGATTTTAAATGTCAGATAAAGCCATCCCTTGAAAGCCTTAATATCACAATAATTCATGAAAAGCGAATTGAACGAGAATACATTCCTTTTTTGGTGACTTCTATAAGTTATTAGGAATGATGTAAGGCAGTACCAGACTGTGCCAGCTTATCACGCATGTGTTTTTATAGCTAGGTGAAATGTGTCTAGACACAGTGGCATGTATTTTATTCCATAAGCACTAAACAGTCTACGCTGACACAAATATGTTCACAATCACAACAGCTGTATTGTATGAAGCAATTCTAAAATATACCCAAAGCTATTCTGTGCCCAAAGTTAAGTCAGTTGTTCCGAAAATTATTATTGTTTTGTGTGCTGTTACCATGCTTTCCTTTTTCATAAAATCGGGTGCTTCTACTCAAACCTAATGCAGGCCATACACCATCCATTCGATCGTCCAATCGGCATGATACTGCCGATTGGATCCTATCGAATTGACCGTGTGTGGCCGTGGATCGGAAGGACGATCGAATTGACGGAAAAATCATTTGGCTGGATCATGCCGATTGGATCCTGCCGATTGGACGGTGTGTGGCAGTGGGCAATCGATCGTATGATTTTCTTAACCGACTTCAAAAACGGAGGTTCTTAATTCGAATGTATATATTTATTTTATCATTTTTCTCGCGTATCTTCGATAGGTATTTATAGACCGATTTTGATGATTTTTTTTTTTCTTTTTCTTTCTTTTTTCTTTTAACTGATTTAAAAATAGGTAGGTTCTCAGTTTGACCTGTATCCACGATTACCTCACGTTTGGCTGAACCGATTGTAATGCGGTTTTCATAAAAGCATTTGTTGAATTTAGTTGAAGATTATAGTATTATAACCGACTTCAAAAAAAGGAAGTTCTCAGTTTGACCTGTATAATCTGTATATGTATGTTTGTCCATGATTATCACAAGTTTGGCTGAACCGATTTTGATGCGCTTACCAGAAAAGTATTTGTTACATTTAGGACAAATTTTTGGTATTTTAACCGACTTCAAAAAAGAAGGAGGTTCTCAATTGAATTGTATAGGTATTTATATTTTTTATAATTGTTCGCGCGTATCTTCGATATTTATGAACCGATTTTGGTAATCATTTTTTGTTTGATAGAATTTCTTGCGAGATGGTGCCCATTTATTTATTATTTTTTTTAAATCGGTTCAGCAGTTTTCAATTGAAGTATCCTGAACATACTATGAATATGGGTTAACTTCCCTGATGACTATTTATGAACCGAATCAAGTGATTTTTTTTTTAAATGGGTAGACAGAGCGTGAATTTGGAAATTGAGTGAGAGCCTATGGGCATTTTGAAAATATATAAAGTTAAAAAAAATATTACATGCCGTACATACCTACCTACTACAAAAAATTGAAAATAAATAAGCTTTATAAAAAGAAAAACCTAATTCAAAAACCTAAAAATAAAAACAAAAACAGCTTTCAAATAAAATAAAAATGTTAAACCAAATATATACAATCGAATTAAGAACCTTCTTCTTTTTTGAAGTCGGTTAAGAAAATCATACGATCGATCGTCACTGCCGATTGGACGATCGAATTGATGGTATGTGGTGTGTATGGACGAACTGCAGATTGGATCCAATCGGCAGTATCATGCCGATTGGACGATCGAATGGATGGTGTATGGCCTGCATAAGGGATACTGACTCTTATGTATCATTTTAAGAATCAATTTTAAAATTAGTGACCTTTTCACTTTTTTGCTGTTATCTGGCAATGAAAAAATTAGACAAAGAGAGGTCAACGACAACAATAGAGCAATAATATTTGTCTTAATCATTACTTCATCACACATTAGCGGCTGTGATTCACCAAAACGGGTCAGTAGGTTGTTTAATTGTGTCTATTTGGACAGTGACGCTTCGGTCTGATTCGTGCCCCTCGACAATGTCGAATGGAACGACCAATTTGTTGGCCGTTATTCGCTTTAGTTGATCTCTGACAAAAGATTTACTTTCTATTCCCTCATGTCCTTTTTTGTCAATTTTGTGTCAATCTTCCAATCTGCTTTGCAGATGCCGCTTGACTGCTATTGCGTTGAAGCCGAGAAAGCCTTGCGAAATATATGACATAAGATACTTATGACTTATAAACATCTTATAAATAATATTTTGTCTCCCACTGCTCAGTTAAAAACCGGTTGTTCATTCGCAAATTCACACTGTTATGTTACGTACGATGTATGAATATTTCGATTGTCAAATCGATTCGCATTTGCGTTTAAAAACAAATGGATGAGTCGAACAGTTTAAACTGTAATGTGAAAGGTTGAGTTGAGAATTTTGCTAGTGAATTTACAATGAAAGTAAATGAGATGAAATCAACAGAGTGTGACGTTCGTCACCAGTGTCACCACAATACGAAACAGCTGCGTCGTCCTTCGGATGATATCATGACACTAAATGAAATACTAAATCGTGCGATGAGAAATCACCAGTGCTAATCCAATTTTGAATCATTCTTAGAGTAGCCTAATTCAATGTTCAGTGACTTCAGCCACATAAACAATGAAGATATTGTGGCATTTGCGACACAGCTCTCGTTGTTTTATCGTCAAATAATAAGAGGCAGAAAATTTCGAAAAATAATATAAAAGTGTAATAGTAGAGCACATAGGAACATAAGAATGTATGGAAAACAGAAAACATGTGTCGTTTTTATCACAACACTGAATGTAACCTTGCTTTTTTGCCCGCCGTGCTCTTGACTTGAATCGTCTTTTGAATAATATTTTATACGTTCTACAATGCGTTATTTAAAAATAAAATTATTGTAAGTACCATAGTATAATTCATTTGATAACAAATGTGGTCTTTCTTCTCTTTTAAAACTTTTTTTCTAAAAGCTTTCTATTGTGCTACTCTCCGATTCTAGTTTTTCCCTAAACTCGTCAAATGAGCCTTTAACTTGCCAAACCCAATTTGCAAATGTGTATTTCGTGCGACGAACCTATCAGGCTTGGCTGGCCCAAATCGTGTCGGTGGGCAGGCGTTACTTATTGCTATTCTATGTTCCTAGCATTTTTGAGATTACATATTCACGTTGCGTTCTTGTATTTCATTTTATCTCTTTATTTACTTGCTCACGTATGTTTTAGTCTACCTATTTAACATACTAGCTGTAGCAGGTTTATAGGTTTATCTCATTAGTCAGCAAGTGATTGTTTCACATAAATAAATACTTCCTATAGCTTAGGAGATAATTATGTTATAAATTATTGATTTGCAGCTATATCAATCAGATTGTTATAAGCTAATATAATAGTTGACTCCATTCCATACTCCATTCCATAGGTCATACCATACATAATATTCTTATACTTTAATAGTATCGTATCTAATAATGAAAGAGAGTAAAAATCTATAACCGCATTTTAGTTCTAACTATTTTTCCGTTTCTTTAACTCCTTTTAGGAAAGCTCCATTTTGTTCCTTATAAGTTATATAATTTTCGACTAATTAATTAGGTACCTAGTTACTATTAAATGATCAAATAAACGGTTTATTGTTAGTTGTTGCTAAAGGAAGCGAACGTTTATTTTTTTTATTATACATAAACATAATGTACTTTTTTAAATAGGCATGACGATGTCGTTAGTAGACTCATTCAATGTCATACTGTTACAATTTTTTCATGTTACAATGTTGGCCTCCGAAGTCGAGACTCGACAGGTAACCTACCTTGCATGCCGATACTATGGTTTCGCCATTACTTATCTAAAGTCCCGGTTTCGATTTCCGAACTATTTTGATAATTAAATTTATTCATGTAGAAAATACTGACAATATTTTAACGGTCTACATTGGCTTGTCTTTCTTCAAACTTCAAGTAATTTATATTAACATTTAGCTAGTAACAGAACAGACAGAGACTCAGTGGCCAGTGGAAGGGTTCCCATCCCATTCCACTTACCTCTTAGAAGTGAATCGCACCGCACCCCACCGATCCTCTATGCAAATCATATCTTTTTGTAGAACCTTCGCCATAATTTCACCCTCGCCATGCCACGACTCTTATCTTAGTGGTCAACACGTTTATTAAGCAGTATAAGCTAAGCAGTTCAAAAAATCTGTAAGTCGTCAAAAAGTTGTGGTGCGAGTACCTTACCTAGGTACAGCTACTAAATGCATTTTCTTTAGTCTTAAAAAGTCGTCTCTTTTAATATTCGCTTCATATTATATCTTAAAAGGTAGGTTATCCCGGTAATTCTCTTCACTGATTTTTTTTTTGTGAAATGTCAAGAACCTTTTAGCGTGAGCAGTTTTAGCCGTGAACTTTGCAGGGTTTCGTGTGTTGCCTTGACGAGACTATCAGATAATAGAAAGCCTACTTAAGGCGGCTCTTGGTGAAGTGACAGCTAAGGATTTGACTCCCCTCACCCTGCCACCCTCTACATTACTTCGCGAGTCATTTATTAGCGACATCTATTAAAAAATTTGAAAAACTAAGATGTAATTTATTACCGACATCTATTAAAATTTTTGAAAACCAATGTGTAACCTACACAATGCTTGGCCAAAATTCACGGACCATAGAAAGTTGGAGACACGGCAGAATGGCATTGTTAAAATATTAAACTTTAATTTTATGTAGGTAAATTGAAAAAAGTTTTTTATAAAAAAACAAGAAATCAGCAATGTTCAATCAATCAGCCGCAATTTATATTAAAATTAAATTATGTATGAAGTCAAGTTTGTTTCATGTTTTAGTTATTTATTGTTTTTTTTTTGAAGGGAAAACTTCTTTAGCGGCGTTGTACGCTTTTTGTAATGGGGTAAAAATGCTCAACTCGCGTCAGTAAGAATCACGTAGCTGATAAAAAATGCGTAAGACGGATGTGACGGATGGAGAGTAGACAGCTGGCGGCGGAAGTATCCCCTACTTTCAAGTGTAATCTCTTTCTACAGGGTGCGTTGAAAATGGCGGCGCGTCATTTTAAGACGTAAACACTTGTGTCACCAGCAACGCGCTAATTTTGAAAATAGAACTAATATCAGCGATCTCTTCGGTGAAATCATAGATTTATTTATACTCTGTGACTATAAGTTTAAATAGTAGAATGCGTGCATGTAGAAATTAAAAAGGCCACTGGCGCGAAATCTTTAGAATTTTTCTCTAATTACAAACTGATTGAATTGTGTGACTGTAGGTATAGTAACAGGAAAGAAATCATTTGTATCCTTTGCCGCTAATTTCAAAATATCAAAAATGCACAACGTTAATATTCAAGTTTTCACTTCTGCCGGCACTCCCGGAGTGCCAACCGATTTTTTTACATTTTGCATAGTACTTATACTCGTAACTAGGTACGTCTTATGTCATGCTCACTTTAAACATTTCTGCGGTGGTGTCGTGTGAGGCGGGACGTTACGTTCCCTCAAATATGGTTGAGCGAAACGATGGCTGGTTCATGCGTCATGCTCGTGAACGGGTGCTGCCAGTGGGAATGGGTCTGCTTCTGAGTACCTATCTTAACGCATATTGAATTGTAAGAATTGCGTTTCTTCTTTATTATTTTTTATATCTTGTATCAAGTGTTTTTTGGTAAATATTGCCTAATTAGGAGTAGCAGACAAAGTGATTCCTCAACTAGTTGAACTACATTTTTCGTGATTTTTCGATTCAATTCAAATGCATTTATTCAGACAACAGAGATTTTACTGAAATTAATTACTAATTTTGTTGACAACTACATTTTGTTTATTGATGGTGTAATATATTGGTATTTGTTGGTAAAATAGGTATCCGCAATAATAAACATTATCACCAGAGGAGATTAATATTTCTGGTAAGTATAGGTACTTTATAATCTAACCACTACGAAAAAAAAATCATAGAATCTAAAGCCTATATCGATTCACGAAGTTTGAGGCCTGAAATCACGACCGTTTAAAAGATTTCAATAATATAAAATATTTTTTATAAATTATGAAGTTGGATAAACAACAGTATTATCCCCGTCAATTGGTAATGCGCTGGAACCTTGTCACATTAACATCCACGTTGACGTGATCCGCAACTAAAAATGTCATGATACAAGAAAATTCTAATAGGTAATCTAATATATTAATTATTTAATTATTATTTTCAATAAGATAGGGTCTAGGTATATAAAAAAATTACAATTGTTTTTCGTTTTTGAGGTTAAAATCATGGCCGCCAGGCGCATTACCAATTGACGGGGATAATAATATGAAAACGCTTTTGACGTAAGTAGGTAGGTACTAAACAAAACAGGCCAACTTTTTTAGGTTGGTGTGCGTTCACTACGTCTAAAATTAGAGATTTTTCACTCCCTTATTTTAAAAGTTAGAGGGGTAAACACACATTTTACCAATTTGGCAGTGTATATCTTTCAAACGGTTGACTTCGAGAAAAATAGTCTTAAAAACCTCAATGTCATTTTTAAAGACCTATCTATAGACAGTAGACACCCCGCACGCATAGATATGATGAAAAAAAAAAATTTTATTTTAATAATCTTAATAAAATAAAGGGATTTATATATTTAAGATAATAATCTTAAAAATATAAATCCCTTTATCTTTTATTTTTGTGTAAACATCGTAATGCGGTTCACAGAATATATGTACCTACCAAGTTTTAACTATGTAATCCTAATAGTTTCGGAATAAAGTGGCTGTGACATACGGATGGACGGACAGACAGACAGACATGACGAATCTATAAGGGTTCCGTTTTTTGCCTTTAGGTTACGGAACCCTAAAAACGTGCTAATAATCCAGAGCCTGTAGCCAAATGTCACATTAAAATTTTCGCTATCACTTCGCTCCGAAAAATGTATGAATTAAGACTATAATCCATAAATTTTTCGTTTGATTCTTAAATTCGATAAGTGCACGTTGAACGCTGCGCTAGCGCTCGACTGTTGTCATGTCAGCGCGCGTCAATGCGCGCTTTGATATCATTAGTTTTCTACATTACCGTTCAGAATTCAGATGAGCGCGCGCTTTTGACGCAGATAGACGTATTTTAGGGTACACTCAGTTCATCCAAAAATCGTCCGAAATGGAAACGGAAGCTGTTAATACCGAATTATCAAAGCTGAAAAAATTAACGCGCGTTGAGCGCTTGTCATCTGAACGTACCCTATGTCAATCCCATACAGTTTCAAAAGCGAAGCGATAACGATTTGCAAATATTACTTTGACTAGGGGGTCTGATGAGAAACCCTATCGATTGGTATCGTAAAAATATATTTGGTGGGTTTGATTCCTGGATAAGGCAAAGTATTGGGACAGAATCGCGTGATGCGTTTTATCGACACTTGACTGTCAAAACCGTTGTCCTTAAAAGTAATAAATCGATATTATTATGGCGTTTCAGTGGTCACTGGTCATGCTAGGGGGGGTAGGATGGTATAAATATTCTTACCTATACCCTACCTGCATGCATCCAAATCTGTTCAGTTCAGGCATTTAAAAAGTTATAGTGGAATAAATTAACTCACAGTCGTGTGATTTATTACCTACAAATGTTTGATTTGTAGACTCATATATAGTATTCAAAATTTATAGGTAGGTATTTTATACTAACCGTCCTTACGCGTAATTTTTATTTCTGTGGCAAAATAATGCATCAGAGGGCCTATTACAAAACAAAAAAGAAACCGATAGTCGGACGCAATTCGTCGTTCAATTTACTTGATATTGAACCTTATTAGTGAGGTATTAGTGCCACGGTGTTGGACGAATATCGTACGCTTATCGCGATGCTTTTTTGTAATAGTCCTTCAGTTCGAAATGAATTTTCAAAACATAATTGTAACATTCTGACAGTGCTAAAGCAAGGCTAAAACAAACGAGCGAGACTTATAGAACTGTGTAGCTGTCAGTGGGAGCATGAGCGATACGTGTTCCCCGTCCGAGCGCCGGTGGCGGTCTGCCGCCCGCTCCCCTCGAGGGCACCCTCTGTCAAAAATGTATCTGAATTTTTGAAAAATTGTCGCGAAAATCCCATAAATGGTCTTTTCGAAAATGTCTTTCGTGGAATTTGTAGCATTTTTTCTCCTCTATCGATTGGTGGTAACGAGATTTCCATAGGACTCGTAGTTACGGAGGAGATGCACAGAAACAAAAGTGTTAGTCGATTTTATTTATGATATTTTTGGCATTATGTAAAATATTTATAACAAATGTTAATCGTGGAATCGATAGGCAAAATGTTGAAGATTCTTATGGTATATTTACTTTGTTTTAATATTCATTAAATAAAGAGGAGATAGAGAATGAAAACCTACTAAAAACCACGTTTTGCTAGTACAACGGCCTTAAGTAATGCGATTTTGTCTGACACATTGTAAAGTTATTAACACAAATTAGTAAATGATGGCAATATTTGCCCAGGCCTAGGAAGTTAAATGATACCTTTTTACATTAGGGGGAAAATAGTTTATAAAAATAAACATCAGCCATTTTATTTTATTGTGCTTGCTGGCACAGAATAGATATAAGGTACTACTGCTGCTGGGGCAGATATCTTCCTTCTTATGCATGTATGAAATGGATAGAAAGATGGACCATCATAACGTAACTAAAGTTGCATGAAACCTTTATTGTACTTACCTATGTAAAGGGGAGAAATAAATAAATATTTTATTTATATTATTTATTTATTTTAACTCACAACACCACAGATTGTTCGATGAAAATCGAAATGCTACAATTATTGAAAAAATAAAAAAATATACTTAGTTAAAACATTTGACTTAGTATGTACTTGCTTGTACTGTTTTTACCGACTTCAAAAGGACGGAGGTAACCCGATTTTTTTTTTTGTTTGTTTTTTGTATGTACACCGATTACTCGAAGACGGCTGAACCGATTGAAATGATTCAAACGTTATTAGATTAGGTAAACTTTCAAGTTGGTCCCATTTTTTTAAATTTTGAAATCGGTTCAGTACTTTTCAAGTAATCTTGAAAAAAGCACGAAAATGGAATGATTTCTGTGTGAACTACCTCGATGATCAGTCGTATAACTTCTTTGTTTATGAACTGAATAAGATAATTATTTTTTTGTTTGAAAAGGGATATCTTAAGTGTAGTTCTTTAACCGACTTAAAAAGGAGGTTCGTAGTTTGACCCGCATGTATGTATGTTTCTCCGCGATTAACTCATGTTTGGCTGAGCCGATTTTTCTACCTAAATAATATACCTACACTACCTAATAGAAAAGGTACTTACACTAAAAATTAAAAAATAAAAAATTGTTTAAAAAAACAAAAAACCGACTTCAAAAAACCTACCTCTAAAAAGCAAGAAATAATATTCGTAATAATAAAACACGTCTATTGAAGTCGGGTGGGGCTTTTAGAATAAAAAAAGGAATTTGTACTTCAGCCCCACCCGACTTCAATAGACGTGTTTTATTATTACGAATATTATTTCTTGCTTTTTAGAGGTAGGTTTTTTGAAGTCGGTTTTTTGTTTTTTTAAACAATTTTTCGTTAGTAAAATGCTAGGGCTACAATTACGATTTATTAAATAAGTAAAGAAACTTTTTTTTAGAAGAAATTAGATATTGTAGAAAACCTTAATTGTATAGATCAATAGTGTCAACCAGGGATTGAAATACCGTTAAAAAATAACGATACAAAAAATAATGTTCAAAATACCGTTAAAACATTTTATGGGTATATTTACCGTTAAAAATATTGTACCGGTAAAAATAGCGTTAAACTTTAGTACCGGTAAAATTATTGGTAAAAAATTAACGTTATTAATTGGAATAACGTTAATTTTAAAGTTACGGTAACAAAAAGTAAGAAATATCGTTAAAATTAACGTTATTTACTGAAATAACGTTAATTTCGTTAAAATAACGTTCAATTTAACGTTATTTATTGACATAATGTTAATGTTAAAATTCGGTAAAAAAAGTAAGAAATAACGTTACATTTAATAACGTTATCATTCCCTGGTGTCAACCAACACACTCATGTAACCTAAAAGTCGCCAGGTTAATATTCTATGTGTAATGTAGCTCATTAATAAAACACAGGTGGTAGGTAGGTATAGTTTAATGGCAGACTTTAATTTTGATAAAACGATTCGCTCAATAAGTTTCATTTGGCAAGTCACTAATAAACAATATTAATAGACATGACAAAAAGAAGGAATATCTATCTAAAAATATATCTATCACTATTGAGTAATATAGGTACCTAACCTACGAAAAAACCGAAAAACGCAGCGTGAGTTCACTCAAATGGTTACCAGATGACTTGACATTATCAGGATTTTAGCCATATGTCGGGAAAACAGGGCAAACAAAGGATTTTTAAAATTCCAAAAAGTGTAAGTGTTGAAAACACTACTTAAGTAGTAGTAGTACTTAGGTACTTAAGTACCTAGTTATTTAAGTACCTAGTTAGAAAAAATAATCAAACATCATCTAAATGAAGATTTCTGTTGCCGCTATAACAACAAATACTGAAAACAGAATAAAATTAATATTTAATTCTCCCATATAACAAACGTATTTCTTTACGGTACGGAACCCTTCATGCGCGAGTCCGACTCGCACTTGGCCGGTTTTTTTTTAATGTCTTCTATTCATCATCATATCAGCCACACGACACCCACTGCTGGGTATTAGGCCACCCCCAAAGATCTCCACAACCATCGCCTTCAGGTTCAAAATGTACTTCCCATAATGTACACCGGTTTTAAAAGGTACATTTCCCGAAATGTCCACTTCCCAAAAAGTACCTTTCCCAAAATGCATCTTTCCCATAACCATAAGAATAAATAAATTTATTCTTATGCCATAACTTACATTTAGAATTTTAGATTAATACTTATACTCTTAGAACAGATAAGAATTATAAAAATAACCTATTTTTTTATTTAAAAATAAAAAAAATAATAATAATAGAAGTTAACTTTCTGCATATTTATGTGATCCTGGTACTTTAAAATGTATCCAATCAGTTTTTACCATCTGTGTACATTTTGGGAAATGTACATACGGGAAAGATAAATTTTAGTAAATGTCCATTTTGGGAAAGCTACTTTTAGGGTAGTGGACATTTCGGAAAATGTACCTTTTAAGACCGGTGTCCATTATGGGAAGTGTACGTTTTGAACCTGAGTACTATTATCTATTCTGTGCTTGAAGGCCCACAGAGTGTCGCCCAAGGACCGCAATATTAACATAACACTATTTCTGTTTGTTTCAGAGGGATGACCGTTCCCTCTTGGCGCAGTTCTTCTTCGCAGACGACGCGCTCAATATGATCGCGGCGGAGTTGGACTCGTTCGATGGTCGGAAGGACCCCGAGCGGTGTTCCACCCTGGTGAACCAGCTCCGGCATGCCCAGGTTTGTGCAAAAGTCAAGTTTTTAACCAGCGAACTAAAATCTATGGAAGTGTAATCGCAAACAAATATTGCTAAAAAATGGCACCACGGGACCGAAAAATTACAACCCGCACACCTGAAAGGTATGATTCCGATCTCGGAAGCAAGCAGCAGTGCTGCCGCAGCACCACTGGTCTTCATACATTCTCTATCTATAGGTTTATATGAGTTACATTCCGAGCTCGGCAACACTGTCGCGCAGCAGTGCTGCCGCTGCATTGCCGCCGAGCTCAGAATGTAATCTCATATAAACCTATAGAAAATGTATGGGGACCTACTGGTCCCTGTGACTACTGTGCTGCGGCAGCACTGCTGCTTGCTGCCGAGATCGGAAAGCCACGCGCTCGGTGACTAACGTTAGCGTTCTTTACAATAATTGCAGTTTGTATTGTAGAGAAAAGAGAGAAAGAGAGAGTTTATTAGAAATGACGTCCTGAGTAGTCAAATGGTGTAAAAGACCCAAAAGAGGCAGTAGAAATATGCAGAAATAACATATCATATTTTTTCGTTTAAGTATAGAAAATATCTATGAGTATACAAATTATGGTCGTTAATAAGCAACTTGTGCTCAGACGCTTTGTGCTGCATAATTAAATGCCAGCATTTTTAGCTCCATCCACATAGTTGTAATTTTCGTGTGGTGCCATTTTTTGAGCGCAATGCTTGTTCCATGGATTTTAGTTCGCTGCTTTTAACGGACTAATTAGAATCTATATAATTTTTAAATTTGAGATTTTTGCATTTACAATGCTATTTTTAAACAATACTAAATAATATACTAGAAAAAATACGACTCGCACCAGATCAATACTCAGACGGGAATCGAACCCGCGATCTTTGGATATCCGGTCCAATGCTCTGACCGCTGAGCTACCGAGTCACTAGTGACATCGTCGAATTTTTCCTAGTATATCCTAAACTCTTACGCTGTAAGCCAGCGTTATTTCACCAATGTGAGGAATTACCTCGACATTCAATTGAAATATCTTTCCAGATATTTTAACAATTGATTAAGATGAAATAGCTATATAATTTTTAAATTTGAGATTTTTGCATTTACAATGCTATTTTTAAACAATACTAAATAATATACTAGAAAAAATACGACTCGCACCAGATCAATACTCAGACGGGAATCGAACCCGCGACCTTTGGATATCCGGTCCAATGCTCTGACCGCTGAGCTACCGAGTCACTAGTGACATCGTCGAATTTTTCCTAGTATATCCTAAACTCTTTAGGATTGTTTAAAAATAGCATTGTAAATGCAAAAATCTCAAATTTAAAAATTATATAGCTATTTCATCTTAATCAATTGTTAAAATATCTGGAAAGATATTTCAATTGAATGTCGAGGTAATTCCTCACATTGGTGAAATAACGCTGGCTTACAGCGTAAGAGTTTAGGATATACTAGGAAAAATTCGACGATGTCACTAGTGACTCGGTAGCTCAGCGGTCAGAGCATTGGACCGGATATCCAAAGGTCGCGGGTTCGATTCCCGTCTGAGTATTGATCTGGTGCGAGTCGTATTTTTTCTAGTATATTATTTAGTATTGTTTAAAAATAGCATTGTAAATGCAAAAATCTCAAATTTAATAATTAGAATCTATTTACTTCTGTTTTTATTGAATAGATGGTTGAAAAGGCTCGACTAATAAAAAAAAACAGATTAATGTTACATTTTTGTATCTTAATCGCTCCGTCGTCGTCGTCGCAGAAACTTCCTCGTGATGAAGATTCCGGGAGTAGTGCGCTTCCTTATCGTCACTTACCATCAGGTGAGGTAAAGGCCAAGCACTGTCTCGTTGTGCATAAAAAAAACTAGATAAAGTTGGTGCAAAAGTTAAACATTTTCTCAAAAACTAAGTATCTAAAAATTGATTTATTCCCAAATCAAAGTTGGTGCAAAATTTTAAAGGTTTTCCCAATGATTGAGGATCTATTGATTGATTCCTAAATCCCGCATCTGGGTTTTATTTATATCTTTGGAATACCGTCTCTCAAATCTGGGAATATCATAACCTTATCAAATCTGGGAACTTACTTATTAACTTAAAAAATCTAAAACAAAAACTTGAACGAGGGTACACAATTCGGTTGACTGACGTAGACTTCAATTCGCTGATATTTTCAATACAATCGCGTTATCTCATATTACAGTCATTTACGTAATTGGTTATTTTATGAGATAATGATATGATTAGATTGCTCGTAAAGATTGCTATTTGAGTCACATATTCTGCTTTAAGACTAGGTACGAAGTGGTACAGCTCGTGATTTTTTAGGAGATACCTATTGCTATATGTTTTCTTTTAATTTAATTGATTATTTAGTTATTCACAATACAAAACGAACCTCCATATTTGCCTTGTTTTAGTCTCTTAGCTACTTATCTCTTTTTGTATTAGGTACGACGTGGTATGTATGATACCCCTGTTGACACGAAAAAGTCACAGGTAGCTAGTAGCTAGCATAGTGTAATATTATTTGCAGTTAGTGCATGTGTAAAGTTAGATTAGACTTCCATCCGTTCAACCTGATTGATGTTATTTTTTCTTCTATTTATACCCGTTAGCGTTTGAGAAGTACTCCTCTGAATAATAAAATAACAAATAATGCGCATAATTGTGGGCATTCAATCAAAGACCATCATTGAATGACTGAATCTATAGCGTAGTAAGTTCACGAACATGTTATCTTGTTCCTCTGTGGTTTAGTGGTTCGACGACCACCGGTATCAACCTGAGGTCACGGGTTGAATTCTAATAAAACATTTGTTATTAAGTTACCGATTTACTAGAGAAAACTACAGTTTTCTACAGCAAATTGTAAACTTATTTTTTTTTTAGTTACTTTTCTACAGTTATGAATCTAGCCGTATCTAAGTACCTATGTATGAGCGGGTAAATCAAAGTTAATTTTATGTGTTTTGACTTGACATTGAGGAGCCAATTTATTAGTGGTGTATCCGCTCTTATGATAAAAAAAATTTATAAATCCTTATGTTTGAATCAGATTTATTATCTATCTGCCGCGTTCCCGTTGACCAACAATGTCTGCCTTCGCTGATAGAATAGATTCCGAATAACAACAAGAGACAGCTACCTAGTTACCCTACTGATTAATTTATTTATTTTCTTAGGATGTCGATCGAAGTTTTGTATTTTGTTTGTCAGAACTAAATCAGATGTTGCAAAAAACTGCAGTGTCCGGTTACGCTTTCATAGTATTTTGCTCTTTCGTATCTTGTTTTAGTGTTTAGCATAAAAAGTGTCTCCGGAATAAATTAATTAAAAGTTCTTAAATTAATTAGAGTTAGTCAACGTATTTATTTAGTTAAATAAAAGAACTCGCCTAAATTATATTTAAAGTTCTACCTGTATCATATAGCACAATACATAGGTACCTTTAGTACGTATTTTTAGGTATAGGTAAAAAACCATTTAGAACTCAACGAACATAGAAGAAAAACACTCAATTAAAATGTTAAGCACGTTAAGCATATCTTCTTATTCTAAATTATAATCGCGAATTATATTCCTTCATACTTACTTCATTTTTCCTTCGGCAAACCCCAAACGCCATGACATGCTTTTCATTGTATTATAAGTCGAAATCTTGAAACTAAACAAATTTTAATGCAAAACTACTTAACAACCGGTGCGAAGGTCGCCATAAATTGGTTATGGTTGAGGAAAACTTGTGTTGAAATGCAAGCAACCGGTGTTTGCACAAAGATGGAGCGAAATTAACTTTTAAATCTCTGAAGCGAAGGCTTCCGTCTACTGAAAAGAATCTTTGTCGGTAGCCGTTTTAAAATTAATCTGCCAAGTGCCAGCGAACAGAACTAAACAACATTGTTTAGTTCGAAAATGTGAGCTGCCTTTATCAGTTGCTAAAATATTCATCTATAAAATTTTATGACATTAATTGCCGCACTTAAAGACGTAAATTAATTTAATGCTCGTTTATGTGACGTGTCATCTTATGTTTTTTATTCCTGCAATTTTGGTAGTTTTTCAACCAATCTATGGTTTGACACAATAATATTATACATAAGAATGTATTCTATGGTTTTACCACAAAGTGACAAGAGATTTTTAAAGGTCAAAATCATCCAGAAACATTTTGAAAAACTGCAGACTGAAACAAAATAAACGTGATCCTTCAGGTTCAAAATGTACCTTTCCCATAATGTACCTTCTTAGAACAGATAGAATAACAGATTGGATACATTATAAACACTTATGTATATATAAAATTATTATTTGTAAAACCACAGATTGGTTGTAAAACTACCAGAAATTACGGGAACAAAGATTTCGTATTTTGGTGATAAACCGTTACATTATCTTTTAAGTAGCTTTAATATTATTTAGTATTTACGTATTTATCGGCACGGAAGTAAAGATTGGTAAAGCAACAAAAAATAAATTAACATAAACGCTATAACTTGGAAATCATACCTTTTAAGGAGTTTTCAATTACACCGATATAATTATGGTGACTGCATTATTTAATTCCTACTACTCTACTATTATACGTATTTTTGATACAAAATACTTTCTCTCTTTCTATCTTTATCGTTATCGATAAATCGCCATTATCATAACCATGTTGCGGTGTGGTCATGCTAGAGTTGGCGAGCTATAATGATAAAATGATGTTATCTTATCAATATCTTTAATTTAGTACTTATTATTAACTACTTAATGAAAATTGTGTTGTAGATGTTATTAGGTTTATTTTAGATCTTTCCTCAATGCTTGACCGAAGAGTTCAAAACCTTTATTTACAATCGTTTCATTACGTCAACTTTATTCAAATAAAAATATATCAATGATCCAATATTTATTTCGATAAAGTTCTACTCTTTATGTTTTTGTTTGTGCGGGGATTTTTCTTGTAAGAGAGATAAGGCAAGCAGGATGGACTACCCAATACGCAACTTAATTATGACAAACTAATTAAACAATCCAATAAACTCATGTTATTTTATATGGAACCAGTGTATACAAAACCCTCAGATAAGTAAATAATAATAGTACATTACTGCCGCGGTCACTAATGACTGCGTTGCTGGCAGCGATGATGATGGCCGAGAGCGGAGCTTAGCGCAGGTCCAGGCCGTCACAGCGCGGTCAGCATTGCAGCCCTTGATGGACAAGCTAAAATAAAGGCCGAGACCGGAGGTCGAGGCCTTTATAGCGCGGACAGCAAGGGCTGCAATTATGACCAAGCTTGAAGGCCTGGACCTGCGCTAAGCTCCGCTCTCGGCCATCATCATCGCTGCCAGCAACGCAGTCATTAGTGACCGCGGCAGTAATGTACTTTACTCAAAAAATGCGATTACTGCCTACTATACCTACTATAGTAGGTACTTATAACCTAATTTCGAAAAAATACAAAAATGCAAATATCTCAGAAACGGTGCGTCGGAGCCAAAAAATAAGGTTTTTTTTGATCCCCTTTGTAACCCCGGAAGTAGATAAGAGGTATTGAATGAAAGGTCAAAAAACGGTCAAGTGCGAGTTTTTTATATTTTTTCATACAAATTTTATATAAAAGTACAAAAACATCATCTAGGTACAACAATACAACACCCGCGCAGATAGGCACCCATTACACACACAATCTGATCACGCCAGATCGCGCCAGACCGCGCCAGATTGACAGAGATTGATTGTGTAACGTTGTTCGTGATCTGTTTCAATCTGGCGCGGTCTGGCGTAATCAGATTGTGCTGGATTGTCAATCTACGTCAATCTGGCTTAGGGTTGACACCTTTTTTTTCGAATAGTATTATTTTCAAAACATTAAAAAATTATAGTATGTAGGTACTTACTTTTGGGATATTTATAAAAATGTAGTCCACATTTAGTTTTAACTAGCTTCCGCCCGCGACTTCACCCGCGTGGGTGGACATTCGAAAAATCACTAAAAAACAAACATACAGACGAACAGAGAACTTGCAGTCTGTTCATCGCAATCTACTGCTGTGCTGTCCGATACATGATTTTTTTAAGGCTAAATTGATTTAGATGAAATTTTGCGCACAGTTTATTAGCCAAGATTAAAACATAGGATACTTTTTATCTCGGTCAAAGGTATCCTAGGTATTTGTTTTTAACATAGAAATTGATATGTAGTAAGTATTTCTTACTTCTGATAAATTTATAAAAAAATATAAGTCCACATTTATTTTTAACTACCTAGCTTCCGCCCGCGACTAAAATACATCTGCATGGACATTCGACAAATCTCATAAAAAAAAAAACAATTAATACCAGTCAAATCTTTCAAATGTCCACGTGGACGAAGTCGCGTGCGTAAGCTAGGTAGGTAGGTGGTAATTAAAAATAAAATAGGACTAAACATTTTCATAAATTTCCCAAAAGTAGGTGTAAGCCTACTAAATTTTTATTTTTTTAAATATTGAAATTTTTATTTTTTTAAATATTGAAATTAATTTGTAGTACTTTTGGGAAATTGATAAAAATATAGCCCATATTTATTTTTAACTAGCTTCCGCCCGCGACTACATCCAGGTGGATATTTGAAAAATATCCTAAAAAACATACAGACGGACAGAAAAACAACCTCCTGCTTTTTTGAAGTCGGTTAAAAATATTGAATCACAGTATATTGTGGTAGATTGTCAATCTACTACAATCTGCTTGTATCGGATCGCGGTAGATTGTGGAAGATTGTCAATCTACCATGGTAGACTGACAATCTAGCACGATCTACTGCGATCCGATGTTTTTAACCGACTTCAAAAAAAGAGGAGGTTATCTGTTCGGTATATTTGTTTTTTATGGAAGCTGAACTGATTTGGATGAAATTTGGCAAACAGTTTATAGTCTGGATTATAACTTATATTTTTCATCTCGATCAAAGGTACCCTAGGCATTTTTATTATTTTAAACAATGAAACTAATTTGTAGTACTTTAGGGGAATTTATACAAATATAGCCCATATTTATTTTTAACTAGCTTCCGGCCGTGACTAAATCCGGGTGGAAATTTGAAAAATACCCTAAAAAAACATACAGACGAACAGAAAAACAATCTTCTGCTTTTTTGAAATCGGTTAAAAATATTGAATCGCAGTATATTGTGGTAGATTGTCAATCTACCACAATCTGCTTGTATCGGATCGCGGAAGATTGTGGTAGATTGTCAATCTACCACGGACGACCACGGTAGATTGACAATCTAGCACAATATACTGCGATCCAATATTTTAACCGACTTCAAAAAAGCAGGACCTTGTTTCTCTGTATATTAGTTTTTAAGGCTTGTCATTGTCAATCTACCATGGTAGACTGACAATCTAGCACAGCACAATCTTCTGCGATCCGATGTTTTTAACCGACTTCAAAAAAGGAGGAGGTTCTCTGTTCGTCTGTATATTTGTTTTTCATGAAGGCTGAACTGATTTGGATGAAATTTGGCAAACAGTTTATAGTCTGGATTAAAACTTATGATATTTTTGATCTCGGTCAAAGATACCCTAGGGATTTTTTTTTAAACATCGAAATTACTTTGTAGTAAATTTGGTAAATTTATAAAAAATATAGCCCATATTTATTTTTAACTAGCTTCCGGCCGTGACTACATCCGGGGGGACATTTGAAAAATACCCTAAAAAAACATACAGACGAACAGGAAAACAAACATAGATTGTCAATCTACCACAATCTGCTTGTATCGGATCGCGGTAGATTGTCAATCTACCACGGTAGATTGACAATCTAGCACAATATACTGCGATCCAATATTTTTAACCGACTTCAAAAAAGCAGGAGCTTGTTTCTCTGTTCGTCTGTAGTTATATTAGTTTTTAAGGCTGAACTGATTTGAATGGAGTTTGACACACAGTTTGTAGCCTGGATTAAATTATAGGATTTGTTTTATCCTGGTCAATCAAAGGTACCCTAGGGTAAAATACTTTAGTAAGTTCTTTTGAGAAATTTATAAAAAATATAGCCCATATTTATTTTTAACTTGCTTTCCGGCCGTGACTAATGCGCGTGGGCATTTGAAGAATCCCTTAAAAAATATACAGATGAAAAGAGAACCTCCTCCTTTTTTTAAGTCGGTTAAAATATTGGATTGCAGTAAAAGATGATGAAATTTGGCACACAGTTAGTTTGGTACCCTAGGAAGTACCAACCCTATGTACCCTATTTTTAATTTTTAAAGGAAGCTAGTTAAAAATAAATGAGGACTATATTTTTTCATAAATTTCCCATAAACCTACATACTATATTTTTTGCAATGTTTTGAAAAATACTATTTACCTCGATGTTATTACTATACCAGGCCATAAACTATATAATATGATGTGTGCCAAATTTCATCAAAATCAGTTCAGCCTTCTGAAGCTGAACTGATTTGGATGAAATTTGGCACTCAGTTCATAGCTGGGTAATATCGTATTATAAATATCGATATTTAGGTAATTTTACACACCTGTGTGTGTAAAATTAAATATCGTAATTAAAATCGATATTCATCTAACCCTAACTAATCAAGGCATAAAATGGGTGCTAGACAACAGATTTTACTAGGTACTTACTTATTTTTCGAAATAGATAGGTACTTATTATACGCAGACCGTCACAGAAATTAAAATTCATCATTTCAATTACGTCCGGGAATCGAACCCGGGATCTCTTGCGTGGTAGACTGGCATGTTGAATACTGCACCACTCAGGTCATCGATCGATATCACGCAAAAATTAATGCAAAAAGTTGGCAACCCTACCAAAGATCACCGTGGATCGTGGTAGATTGTCAATCTACCAAGATCTACTGCGATCCAGATCTCGCTGGATTGACCGTGTAACGTCGCAAACTAACCGCATCAAATTCCATCAATCTGCGGTTTTGATCAGATTGAAACCAGATTGACGTGTGTAATGGCTGCCATATAGAATGGGATTCAAAATGGCGGCTCACCGCGCTTACTACAACGAGTGTGACTGAGAGCCATTTCTAATCCCATTCTTTATCTGCGCGGGTTGTACAGTGTATTTTTCACCTATGTTTGAAAGAAAACTCGACAATAATGGATTCTCAAAGGAAATTGCTGGTGGCTAAAACTCGACAATAATGAAATCCCATACAACTTTGTTGCGTCACCCTCGGAGAACACCGGCAAGCTCGACTTTGTTCAAAGAAGGTTGTCAAAATAATGACCATATTACAAGCTTTTTTGAGTAAAGATAATATAAAATTAATTCTATTCATAAATCTTTCCATCATCGCGCGCGTCATAAACAAATGATATCACATTTATGTTATTTAAATTGTTTAAGGTCGAAAAAGGCTTGTTATTATCTCGATCTTGTTCGCTTCGGTCTGATTGTGACTCGGAAATTACTTACAAGTTTAGATTTGCGTAGTACTCTCAGTGACTCACGCGCAGTGGAGGCCGTTCAGCATAACGTCAAGGGTTGCCACCTTTTTTAGACTAATAAAGGAAGGTTGCTAATGGTGCATGGAAATAAAGTATTATTTATTTTTACCATTAAAAACATACTTTTTATTACCTACTTTTGGCTATATTTAAACAAACCATGTGGAATAAAGTATTTTATTTACTCATTATCTCTCTATCTCTTTATCATGTAAGTACTTTATTTTCCTCATAAAGTGTAGAGTACAATTACCCCGAAATAAAGTATGTATATGTTACGGCTAATACCCGAAGTGCGGCTAAACCTAGTTTTAGCCGGCTAAAACTAGGTGTAGCCGATTTGCTCGTGGCTAATACTAGGTGTAGCCGGCTAAAACTAGGTGTAGCATGGGGTATTACGAAAATTATTTCTGTTGTCTGTTAAAAAAAATAACGGCTCACGCTACGCTGCGCTTCGCGCTCGCCTTAAATTTCTAACCTATATTCGGGACCTACAGGAGTAAAGCAGGTTCACCTAGTTTTAGCCAACAGCTATCGGCTACACCTAGTTTTAGCCGGCTAAAACTAGGTTTAACCGCACTTTGTGTATTAGCCGTACTATACAGGGTCATTTTGTATTCACCATCCAAATTTTGAGGATGTGTTCAGTCCATGAAACTAAACAACTTTCTCTAAGGAACACATGGTCAAATATGTAAAATAAAAATCGACTTTTCATACAGATCAAAGAGATCATGTGATCAATTTAATATGGGACGACTGAAATTTTTTGGCGAAATTTGACACATGTTTCTTAGAAAGTTGTTTAGTTTCATGGACTGGACACATCCTTAAAATTTGGATGGTAAGTTCAAAATGACCCTATATATACTTTGTTATAAAATACGGGTGGCAACCCTAATAACGTCAGACACGCTATATGGCCATCTTGTTTGTTGTGATTATTATTGCGAAGGGACAGTACGACAACTGTTGTTGGTATCAACGGTTTTTTTATTTGGATAAAAGTATATCAATGATTGAAATAAAACACATATTGAATTATTGAAACACATGTTGCCTAGTTAATTTTATCATCCTCAAATTAAGGTCGGATAGATAGGTTTTCTCATGCTTTTTTCGGAAAATTAAAAAAAAAAAACCGCAGACATAATTCAAGGGAAAGTAATTAAGAATCAGTTTCAAACTGGAAAATTAAGTGGTAATCTAAAAGTTAATTCCCTGTGTCTGTCTGTACATCACATCACAGATTCACAGCACAGCTTAGCGACAAACAGTAATTAGCCCCCGGGGGCAGTTTAATATTTAATGAATTTTTTTATTCCCTTCTGACCCCTATAAATAATACCTATTGCCCCCAAAATAAAATCACCTTAGTAAACCTGTAACTGACTACTTTTAAAATCAAAAGATTTTGGGGGCAATGGAGCATATTTTCAATATTTGGGGGCAGTGGGGAATTTCTTTAAAATATTAAACTGACCGCAGGGGGCATAGAGCTCCATAAAGCATAAGTCGGACAAATATTGGTAATGCCATAGTGCAGATTCCTATTTAGTCATCTCTTTGGAACCATTTTTGTATCCTATAGGCTGTAATTTCTACTCGAAGGTCGAAGCCCATCTTTCCAGTTGCCCCACATTCCGTTGTGTAATGTGCAACTCCATAATACTATAAACTTCCACCTGCTTGTTGAAATGCTAACGACTTCGGTCGATTATGATGGGTTGCTTTCGGTTATCTTTCTAGTGTGTTACTGAATGAAGTACTTAGATGCAATTTAAATTACTTTATGTGCTTTTTGGTCAGAGTTAAGGCCGTTGTACTAGCAAAACGTGGTTTTTAGTAGGTTTTCATTCTCTATCTCCTCTTTATTTAATGAATATTAAAACAAAGTAAATATACCATAAGAATCTTCAACATTTTGCCTATCGATTCCACGATTAACATTTGTTATAAATATTTTACATAATGCCAAAAATATCATAAATAAAATCGACTAACACTTTTGTTTCTGTGCATCTCCTCCGTAACTACGAGTCCTATGGAAATCTCGTTACCACCAATCGATAGAGGAGAAAAAATGCTACAAATTCCACGAAAGACATTTTCGAAAAGACCATTTATGGGATTTTCGCGACAATTTTTCAAAAATTCAGATACATTTTTAACAGAGGGTGCCTTCGAGGGGAGCGGGCGGCAGACCGCCACCGGCGCTCGGACGGGGAACACGTATCGCTCATGCTCCCACTGACAGCTACACAGTTCTCTATGTCTCGTTCATTTGTTTTAGCCTTGCTTTAGCACTGTCAGAATGTTACAATTATGTTTTGAAAATTCATTTCGAACTGAAGGACTATTACAAAAAAGCATCGTGATAAGCGTACGATATTCGTCCAACACCGTGGCACTATTACCTCAGTAATAAGGTTCAATATCAAGTAAATTGAACGATGAATTGCGTCCGACTATCGGTTTCTTTTTTGTTTTGTAATAGGCCCTCTGATGCATTATTTTGCCATAGATATAAAAATTACGCGTAAGAACGGTTAGTATAAAATACCTACCTTTAAATTTTGAATACTAGAGTCTTCAAATCAAACATTTGTAGGTAATAAATCACACGACTGTGAGTTAATTTATTCCACTATAACTTTTTAAATGCCTGAACTGAACAGATTTGGATGCACGCAGGTAGGGTATAGGTAAGAATATTTATACCATCCTGCCCCCCCTAGCATGACCAGTGACCACTGAAACGCCATAATAATATCGATTTATTACTTTTAAGGACAAGGGTTTTGACAGTCAAGTGTCGATAAAACGCATCACGCGATCTATAGGCTGTCCCAATACTTTGCCTTATCCAGGAATCGAACCCACCAAATATATTTTTACGATACCAACCGATAGGGTTTCTCATCAGAGACCCCCTAGTCAAAGTAATATTTGCAAATCGTTATCGCTCCGCTTTTGAAACTGTATGGGATTGACATAGGGTACGTTCAGATGACAAGCGCTGAACGCGCGTTAATTTTTTTCAGATTCGATAATTCGGTATTAACAGCTTCCGTTTCCATTTCGTAAACAATCGAATTTTAAAATCATATGTTAAGTAAGTAAGTAATGGAATTTAAGAATCAAACGAAAAATGTATGGATTATAGTCTTAATTCATACATTTTTCGGAGCGAAGTGATAGCGAAAATTTTAATGTGACATTTGGCTACAGGCTCTGGATTATTAGCACGTTTTTAGGGTTCCGTAGCCTAAAGGCAAAAAACGGAACCCTTATAGATTCGTCATGTCTGTCTGTCTGTCCGTCCGTCCGTATGTCACAGCCACTTTATTCCGAAACTATTAGGATTACACAGTTAAAACTTGGTAGGTACATGTATTCGGTGAACCGCATTATGATGTTTACACAAAAATAAAAGATAAAGGGATTTATATTTTTAAGATTATTATCTTAAATATATAAATCCCTTCATTTTATTAAGATTATTATCCCCATACATGGAACTGAAACTGAAAAAAAATTTTTCATCATATCTATGCGTACAGGGTGTCTACTGTCTATAGATAGGTCTTTAAAAATGACATTGAGGTTTCCAAGACTATTTTTCTCAAAGTCAACCGTTTAAAAGATGTACCTACACTGCCAAAGTGGTAAAATGTGTGTTTACCCCTCTAACTTTTAAAATAAGAGAGTGAAAAATCTTAAAAAAATGTATGCTGTAGATCTTAATAAACACTTTCAACTAAAATTGGTTTGAATGAGATATAACATATTTTCCAAAACCGCAAATATAACTTTGTCATTTATACAAACTTTATGAAAAACAAAGTTATTTATGCAGATGAAAAATGACGGTATTAAATGAGGCATGGAATATGGTAACTACGGAACCCTACTGCGTGTGGCCCGACACGCACTTGGCCGGTTTTGTATGAGGCCTAATCAATCTGAAATGATGGTAAATTGTAAATTGGCAGACACAAAAGCCGGGGGGGAGGGCACTCTCTAATTTTTATTATAATACAATTTAGACGCAGTGAACGCACACCAACCTAAAAAAGTTGGCCTGTTTTGTTTAGTACCTACTTACGTCAAAAGCGTTTTCATACTACTGTTGTTTATCCAACTTCATAATTTATAAAAAAAATATTTTATATTATTGAAATCTTTTAAACGGTCGTGATTTCAGGCCTCAAACTTCGTCAATCGATATAGGTTTTAGATTCTATGATATTTTTTTCGTAGTGGTTAGATTTTATAGTATACTTACCAGAAATATTAATCTCCTCTGGTGATAATGTTTATTATTGCGTATACCTATTTTACCAACAAATACCAATATATTACACCATCAATAAACAAAATGTAGTTGTCAACAAAATTAGTAAATCATTTCAGTAAAATCTCTATTGTCTGAATAAATTCAGTTGAATTGAATTGAAAAAACACGAAAAATGTAGTAAGTAGATAATCAAAATACTTCCTTTCCGAAAAAAAAAACGATCTTGTAAAATTATTTGGAAATCATCATTTCAATGATGCCATACAATAGTCTGCACGCGACGCGATCACTATAAAAAAACCTTTTAAATAAATTCAAAAAAATCAATATTAAAAAATCATTTATTCAGTCTAGGCTGTTACAAGCACTTGTGAATGTCATAGAAGCTACGTCATCGGTTCGCAAACCCTAAGCGGGAGACCTTGTAACGAGAAGAACCGGCAAGAAACTCGTCAAGGGCTGCTTTTTTCTCCCTGTATATTTCATACAGAGTCGTCAACATTGAAAAATGACCTCCACATTTAAAGTGAGGTCATTTACACAATAATTAACAAAAGTTTACACGCAATAGGTAGGTTAAAGTTAATTACCTACTATATAATGGATAGGTAATTGTGAGAGTAAATAACTTTCAACTAGTTCAGAAATCACTTTGTCTGCTACTCCTAAGTAGGCAATATTTACCAAAAAACACTTGACACAAGATATAAAAAATAATAAAGAAGAAACGCAATTCCTACAATTCAATATGCGTTAAGATAGGTACTCAGAAGCAGACCCATTCCCACTGACAGCACCCGTTCACGAGCATGACGCATGAACCAGCCATCGTTTCGCTCAACCATATTTGAGGGAACGTAACGACCCGCCTCACACGACACCACCGCAGAAATGTTTAAAGTGAGCATGACATAAGACGTACCTAGTTACGAGTATAAGTACTATGCAAAATGTAAAAAAAAATCGGTTGGCACTCCGGGAGTGCCGGCAGAAATGAAAACTTGAATATTAACGTTGTGCATTTTTGATATTTTGAAATTAGCGGCAAAGGATTAAAATTATTTCTTTCCTGTTACTATACAGTCACACAATTCAATCAGTTTGTAATTAGAGAAAAAAATCTAAAGATTTCGCGCCAGTGACCTTTTTAATTTCTACATGCACGCATTCTACGATTTAAACTTATAGTCACAGAGTATAAATAAGTCTATGATTTCACCGAAGAGATCGCGGCTATTAGTTCCATTTTCAAAATTAGCGCGTTGCTGGTGACACAAGTATTTACGTCTTAAAATGATGCGCCGCCATTTTCAACGCGCTCCGTAGAAAGAGATTACACTTGAAAGTAGGGGATACTTCTGCCGCCAGCTGTCTACTCTCCATCCGTCACATCCGTCTTACGCATTTTCTATCAGCCACGTGATTCTTACTGATGAGAGTTTAGCATTTTTCCCCATTACAAAAAGGGTACAACGCCGCTAAAGAAGTTTTCACTTCAAAAAAAAACAGTAAAATAACTAAAACATGAAACAAACTTGACTTCATACATAATTTAATTTTAGTATAAATTGCGGCTGATTAATTGAACATTGCTGATTTCTTGTTTTTTTATAAAACACTTTTTTCAATTTACCTACATAAAATTAAAATTTTATATTTTAAAAATGCCATGCTGCCGTGTCTCCAACTTTCTATGGTCCGTGAATTTTGGCCAAGCATTGTGTAGGTGACACATTTGGTTTTCAAAAATTTTAATAGATGTCGGTAATAAATTACATCTTAGTTTTTCAAATTTTTTAATAGATGTCGCTAATAAATGACTCGCGATGTAATGTAGAGGGTGGCAGGGTGAGGGGAGTCAAATCATTAGCTGTCACTTCACCAAGAACCGCCTTAAGTTGGTACTTAAAGTATTGAGATAGGTGAGAAATCTTGCGACATCGTCCGCGTGGAATTTCCCATGGGAATTTTGGCAATAGAATATAGCCTAGCTAGGTCACTCGAGGGATGGTGTATTGTAGCTCTATCGGAGGCGGATTTTTTTTAAATCGTATGAGTAGCTTCGGAGATTTTTTTTCCTACATCTCAACTTGCCAAGTTTACCTCTCCCTCAGTAATTTCTCTCTTATTACCTAATCTAAAAAATTACGTTTGCTTAACTTCCCATCCCATTATACTCTAATATTTATACATTTTTGTATCCCGTCTCTTTAATGGTATTTCATTGAGTTATTGGTGTAATCTAATAAAGAAGGTTTCTATAGACCTCGTTTTCTGCACCACTTTCTTTACACTTGTAGGTAGTACAGGTTCCGATAGAAAGTTTAATAATCGTTTGCAACATATTATACAATGTAAAGTTGCCTGCGATTGCTCTCGACTGGTGAAATTCTTCTTGATACAATCCACAAAGTAGGTAATAATAGGTCTTTACCTATTAAATTGTCAATTTGTATGAAGAATTTTCAAGAAGTTGCTTTTTTCATACTAGCATTTTCTTTGTACGTATATTTAATAACCGTGAACACTCACGTAACAAAACTTTTATGTAGGTACTAATTGGTAATTGGTGCTTTAATCAAAAATGCTCACAAAAATCATCATCACTTCACTACAGCCATTGGGCGCAAAAGCTCAAGGCTGTAGGCTGCATTAGGCTTTTCCTACTTGAGAGGAGATTGTGGGAGGATGTTGTATTGCCACAATTTCAGGACCAGGTTAACAACGTTATCAACACTGCGATTCCCAACTCGGCTGCCAAGCTCGTGGAAGACACATTTGACATCTAACAATATACGCCCCTAAATGTGAATGGAGCCATTCTACTCTGAAAATATACTACTACTCTACTCGCACGGAAAATATGAGTCCTCCTAGAAATCGGATAAAAATTTAAAGAATTTTAATTGTTCAGACAGGTTGTTTGAAATTCGTCTAATTGTTCGGCATGATTGCTAGTTGTTTGCGCGCGTGGCTCCGGAACAGATACGGCTGTTAGTTCGGGAGTTACGACTGGTCACGCGTTTAGTGTTGCAACGTTTGGTACGCTTGGCTATGGGACGTATTGGGAATATGACCTTTTCTTGTATTTTTTACTGCCCACTTGAACACTGACTGTGTCCAATGTCGGTGTGGATAATATAATAATAAGTGCAGTTGTGTACCACAGGGACACCCCACTGTACCCTTTTAAATTGCTTATCACAATAATTTCTGTAAATATTTCAGCACTTTTTTTATGATAATAATTAAACGGTTTTTATTTATGTATTGCTAGTTAAATAAACAAAAACATTTGTAGCGTTTCATTTAACGGGTTTTTGTAAATGGATTTGTGGATTAATTATTTTCATAAGGAAAATGCTTGTTATTAAAAAGTACAAGACTTGTAAATTTTGATAAACAGGGCACTGGTATCCAAGCTCTGGAGTGATGTTTCATGCTAACTGATAATAGGTACTTTTTTTGAGCATTTCCTAGTGTCTTCTTTCCTATGCAGGTGCGGCTGAGATTCAAGGGTTTTTCTCGGCTAACAAATAAAAAAGAAAGTTGTTTTTAGCTACAGAAAAAGTGGACTTTGCTCTGCAGAGGTCATCGCCATTTGCATAGTTATTAAGTACCAATATTACCGCGGAAATGAATATGGGGCGTCTATGTACATGTGCAGCCCAAAAATAGTGAAATTATAATTTATCGGAAATTAAATTTGAGCTACTTTTTGGCGTAACGAATTTACAAATAGTGGCTCACGGAGCCACTAGTTGTAAATTCAGCTAAGATAAATTAACGTAACTGTGCTATGAAAGCAGTATTGTACGTACTTTAATTCAATAAAAATGAACAAAGGCATGTAAGTATTAGTTATTATTATATGGACCTAAGTAGGTATTATTGTTATGATTATATTATAATTGTTTGAATTGACTTATTCAATTACACGTTCGTTCTATTTAAACCACAATAAACCTGATATGATTGTCCAAACAAAAAAATATGTAATAGTCGTTCTCTTCTGGGAATAATCTTCACTTTTGACAGTTTGACAGATGGGTGGAGTGAAGATCACATTGTTGGCCCCACGGGCGTAGCGAGGGGGGGATTTGAGGGTTCAGACCCCCGAAATCAAGACATACTTAGTGAAATCCTTTTTTTGACAATTTTTTACATACCGACTGACCCTTCCTAAAAGCTGGCCTCGACCCCCTCGAAAAACTGGCCTGGCTACGCCTATGGTTGGCCCGTTTTATCGAAAAAGCTGTTTTACATTTTCTGGTCCGTAGAAGCGATAGATGGACGCCTTTTTTCGTCTTCTACTCTTCTCTAGCAAGTATAAGGTGTAAAATGATGTGATGCGAAAAAAAAATCGTTTTTCAACCTATATTCCTTGGAGAATATTGTTCAGTTCCCCTACCCTATCACCTGTTTCAATATCATCACATCAATTACTTACCTTATACAGTGACGGTCACATAATTAAAGACATCAGTCGATTTTCATACAGACGAGGTAACTTTGAAGCCTTGGTTCTCCGTCAAGGATTGACCTAGCTGTGATCTGATGTTGCCTATCCAGGGAGTGAACGGAGCAGATTCATATCGTTATACACACCCAACTGATCTGATCAGCATTCTAAGAGATAAGGATATGTTTAAAAAACCGCGAAATTAGCATAAAAATGTATGGAAATCCTGAAACTGAAAACTATGATCCTTATATCTCTTAGAATGCTGATCAGATCAGTTGGGTGTGTATAACGATCTAAAACTCCTGCATTCACTCCCTGGATGGCCATCATCAGGTCACAGCTAGGTCAATTCCTAGCGGAGAACCAAAGCTTTAAAGTTACCTCGTTTGTATGAAAATCAACTGGTATCTTTATTTATGTGACCGCCACTGTATATCTTTAGCTAATCATAATATATTAAAATGTAGATTAATTAACTCTTTTTGTCTTGATAACAGTTCAGTCCACAACCACCCCGCTCGTGCCCGTTCTCAGTTCATTAATATTCACTTAACTGACACGGTTTTTCACCATTTTCCTCGCGAACGACTCGTTTCTAAAGGTTTCGAGTTCATTCGGTCGCGGCTGTCATTATAATGAGTGATGTATGAGAATAATACTTCGTGTCGTGTCTTCTTTGACACAAAAACTCGGCGACAATACCTAAATTACTTGAACCAGACTTCAGTCTGGAAAATCAACTCTGACTGACGTCGGAATTAAGAATTTCACCTATCAAAGAGTTAGCAGGTGAAGGTAAGGTAGTAAAATAAAAAGTTTCCCGTCTTTAGTTTACTACTTTAAGTTACTAGCTAGGGCACAATCTTATGGGTGGATAAGGCGGATTTTTAGTAAAAAGTAGGCACATTTTCTTTTCTAAATGTCAACTTTAGTTTGACAGAAAGTCACCTCTCTTGAACTACACACTCGTTATACAACCATTATTTGGAAGGAGAGTTGTAGTAATTAACAGGTCACGCGCTTATTTTCTTTAACTGTATTATTTTAATTATTTCGTTACTAAGCGGGATAACTCAAAAACACGTAGGTCCATATCAATTCTCTTATTGACACGTGTGGTTAAGTAACATTATCAACTTTTAATTAATATTGACCTCGACATTTCAGATAACAAACAATAATATAGTAGGCGTGAAATGCAGTCTGCGATAATATTCCCTCATTTAAAATAACGCCATGGTTGATTATTATAATATTACCTCATTAGTATTCAGATTAGTATATGACTGAAAAGAGAAATGTATAAAAAACAGCGTACACTTTCAGCGTGCAGTTTTTTATTATATTTAATCTCTTGTACAACAATAGCATAACAAGAGGCCGACTTAATGCTAAAAGCATTCTTTCCCAGTCAGCTGTTCGCACTCATAAAACATTTTGTAGGATTGATCAATCTGATTGTAGTACAGAACAATTCCACAAAAAAACATAGTACACTTCCTACCAAAAGTCAACACTTTTATAGAGTAGGTAGAGAAACCCAGTATTATTAGATTCCCAGCCAAATAACACGGCCTCAATTCTGCTAAATGTAATGTAATTCAATTGCACGTCGTCAGCATAGAAATAGCATAAAATTACACTTGGTATTCTGCTCCCTGGGTGAGTTTTTCCCTGCATTGAGTCAATCTCCACACTGACCCTGACAGTATTCCTGGCAAGTCTAGCTAGGCTCTATCGAACGGTAGGCTTTTCTCCGCTCTTTCAAGCTCTGGCACCATTGGACCAGGGGCCATTCCCTCCTCATATAGTGCGTCTCGTCACGACCCTACAAACGCACTAATAAAGCTACGATTCGATAATGGGTCTACAAGCATCTGTTGTGAATTCTGATCCTTCTTCTTTTGATTTCAGGACCGAGTTCTTAACATCACCAGCCAAATAATGGACCAGATCTTGGGCGACGAGCGCGTGGCGAGAGGGTTCCGAGTGAAGTTTCCTGAAGACATCTTGCAGGATAACCTTGCTGGCCAGCTTTGGTTTGGAGCAGAGGTACTTACGATTTTGTTGTAAAAGTTTTTCGTTCTTCACTATGTGATGATGTAAAGCGAAAACTCATCAGATACTGGACTACATTTCTTTTTGTACTGAACTACATTGTTCAATAACAAAATATGGACAGCTTTGTACAATGATTTTCAAATCAGCCTAAATAACATCTACATGAAATTCTATAGTGTAGATACAGGTCGTCCCCAAGATCTAGGCTCCAGTAAAAGAGTCTAATCTTATTCTGTGCCCTTATTTGAAGAAGTCAAATCATTATGAACCTTATTGCTGTTGTACATGAATTCTTTATATTTCAGTGTCTTGCCGCTGGTTCTTCAATCATGAACCGCGAAGAAGAGTCAGCAGCGATGCGTCCTCTAGCAAAAGCACTCACGCGTAGCTTAGAGACTGTAAGGTCGCTATTGAGAGAGCAGTGCTTGAGAACAAGAGGGGCTGCGTTGTCACAACACGATGATATGCTGCACGAAAGTTTGAGGATATTTGACAGGTAAGTTAGCTTAACCAATAGTAGTTTTGGGACCTTTTTCCTGGTCATTTAACCACGGGACAGAGCGACGAGCGTCGCCACGAGAGAATTTCTGGTACATGGCGTGTGATGCTTAATTTGTTAAGAGGTCATGGCCAGACCGTTTGCTAAAGCACTTACGCGCAGCTTAAGGCGAGGCAGTTCACGAAATTTACGCTTTCACTATGTCTTTAGAATAAGGTTGAATATTGCATAGCTTTAATTGACGCTTCGCCAGAAATTTGACGAAATTTAGTACATTTTTATTGATTTCTAAAATACTAGATCATATATTAAAAATGTACTCGGTTATTGTTTTAGATCGATAAAAAATCTATCCTTTTTGCATAAAAAATAATATCATTGTCGTTGAAAATTACGAAATCTGACGATTGGAAATTTATTTTTATAAGTTTTTGTGGTGTTATTCAGGATTTTTTTACAGAGTTAACATGCCATTTTTCAATATTCTGTTCGGTTATTGTTTTTCTTTGTTTCTTTTTCAGTCTACAGTAATTTTTGTGAAGTAGAATTCTACATCAGTTCTTCACATTGGAAGTTCAAAAATCAATCTTTTCATCAGATCGTGAACTGGCCTCGCCTTAAAAACTGGTTAGATCGTAAAAACTGTTACATGATATTTTAATTTACTTGACAGTTAAGTAAGGGTGACTATGACAAAGTAGGACAAAAAGTAACATTTGGATTTATGTGCGGTTACGCGTAGTCCGCAGAGTGATGGCTTCTTTAGCCAAAGCACTCACGCGCAGCTTAGAGACCGTAAGGTCGCTATAGAGAGAGCAGTGCTTGAGAACAAGGGGGGCTGCGTTATCGCAACACGATGATATGTTGCACGAGAGTTTGAGGATATTTGACAGGTTAGTTAGTTTAACCAAAAGTAGTATTGGGACCTTTTTACCTGACCACTAACCACGGGTTAAAGCGACGGGCGTCGCGTCGCCACGAATTCGTGGCGTTTGATGCTTATTTGTTGAGAGGTCATGGCCAGACTGTTTTAAAGCACTCACGCGTAAAAACTGGTTAGATCGTAAAAACTGTTACATGATATTTCAATTTACTTAACAGTTAATTAAGGGTGACTATGACAAAGTAGGACAAAAAGTCACATTTGGATTTATGTGCGGTTAGGCGTAGTCCGCAGAGTGATCGATTCTTTAGCCAAAGCTCTCAAGACCGTAAGAACCCTATTGAGAGAGCAGTGCTTGAGAACAAGGGGGGCTTCGTTGTCGTAACACAATGATATATGTTGCACGAGAGTTTGAGAATGTAGTTTTAGGACCTTTTTAAATGGCCACTTAACCACGGCACAGAGTTATGGGCATCGTCACGAGGAAATTCCTGGTATACATGGTGTGTGATGCTTATTTGTTAGGTGGTCATGGTCAGGCCGTTTGCTAAAGCACTCACGCGCAGCTTAAAAACTGTTGGGTCGTAAAAGCTGTAAAGTACATTACAAGATAATTGATTTATTTGAAAGTTAAGTAAGGGTGTATAAGTAGGATTAAAAGTAATTTGGACGACTATTTACCTGGCTACTTAGCCACGGGACAGAGCGAAGAGCGTCGCCACGTGCGAATTCCTGGTGCATAGCGTGTAATGCTTAATAATGTTGGGTGGTCTGTCAGGCCATTTGCTAAAGCACAACACGCAACACTTTCCACGAAATCGGTACTGCGTTGCCTGCATCTAACGGCTTCCTTCTTCATTCGTAAGTACAATTTTCAGTCGACCCATGTTAATTTCATGTACTTAACTCTTGGCAGATTGTTCGCCGAGTTCGAGTTGTGCTACGTGAGTGCGATGGTGAACGTGAAGACCCCGCACGAGTTCGAAGCTCAGCAGCTGATCTGCGTACTGTTCTCGGAGAGTCTTCGCCGAGCGCTCAAACAAAACCTCTTGACGCAAGAACAGGTTAGTTTGTTACAAAATCATTTGAATTTATTTATTTATTGGTTATGCATTTTATTTAGTTGTTAAGGAGCTCGGTGGCGCAGTAGTTTAGCGCATGGCCCAGCGATTGCAGAGGTTAAGCAACGTTCGCAAGGGTTGGTCATGGGATGGGTGACCAAAAACTATTATCTCGAGCTCCTCCGTGCTTCGGAAAGCACGTTAAGCCGTTGGTCCCGGCTGCATTTGCAGTCGTTAACACCCACCAATACGCATTGGGTCCGCGTGGTGGGTTATGGCCCGTCCTCCTTGTCTACCCATAAGGAAGGCCTGTGCCCCACCAGTAGGGAGATTTAAAATGGCTGATGGACATTGGTTAAGGCGCTTTCCTGAGTTCTGACCGAAAGTGGCGCCGCGGTGAATTTTATTTATTGTTGTAATTCTAATACACAATTTTAATAAAACTTCTCGTGGAATTTTTAGGGCCCATAGTATTTTTAGACGGTCTCATTAATTTCCTCGTATCGTAGTTACTGCTAGAAGTAGATAGCAAAACTGCTAAAAGTGTCCGTTTTTGACACATTTGCTGTCTACTTCTACGAATGACTACGAGGGAATGTAGTGATAACTTCTAAAAATAGACTATGAGCCCCACAAATTCCACGAAAACTTTTATCAAAATGCTTTTCTATTAACTACTTATTAAATAAAAACCTCTAAGGGCGCCACTTTCGCTCAGGGAATCGCCTTAAGGGACAACAACAGCCATTTACTAATAATTAGTATTAAACAAAGTTACACCCATGTTGATTAGGCAAAGTAAGTCATCCACGGGTTTACAGATTAACAGCCATACTCGAACATTCGACGGCAATAAATTTTAATGATTCATCAACACATAATGATACATTGAATGCGGCAGTAAGATACAATAATATCATTACCTTCAGACAACAGTTACATACTAACTACTTATAGCAAGAAATAAGAAAGTGAACAGAAAAGTAATCTTAGGCTCTGTCGGAAAGTTAAATTTAACATATTGATAACTTAAAATATGTAGTTGTTAAAGTTATATGTTGTAAAATAACCCTTAAATAAGAACAGCTCTACCATGAGTTCATTCAAACTGTTTTCGCTACTGAATGCCAATGAAAGAGAGAAAGCAATAGTTTAAGGTAGCGAAAACAGTTTGCATCAACTCATGGTAGGGCCACTGGACTATGGGCTACAACGTCGCTTAACCACTCCTAAGGTCAAAATCGCTTGCACGCCGCGCCGTCACTACATCGCGCACACGAATTTTGATGCTAGCTGGGTGCTAATTGTCTAATTCAAAAAATCTATCGCAATCGCTTTCGTTTGACAGATGGGTGTGGCACATTGCTGCATTTCTTTGGTAGGTTTTTATTTGTCCCAAAAAGATTTCAATGTGTTACATCCTGAAAGCGATTGCGATAGATTTTTAAATTAGACAATAGAAAGGCTGGTTAAGCGGCTATAATAATAATCTTTTCACTTCAATCAAACTAAACTCGAGAGCAGAAAAATCGCACCACAGGCCTATTTTCATACAAAGGAGGTAACTTTGAAGCTCTGGTTCTCCGCCCAGTATTAAACGGGCTCTGATCTCATGACGGCAAATTAAAGAATAAATGGTGGAGGCCCATAATGCCATAAGGAAACCGGGTGTTACCAGACCAATCGATCGATTGCCTATATCCTAGCATATGACTATCGATCGACGTCGACTATTCCATTCTACCATAGATCGATGCCGTCGATCGACGATCGATCGATTGGTCTGGTAACACCCTAAGGGATTCGTTGAGTCGTTTTGCTCAGGGTTAAACTTAAAAAAAACTTTAAAAAAATACAAGCTAAAATTACATCAAAAGTATGTAAAATGTAACACTAAAAACTCCATTCAAACTCTGGTGTTAACAACGCTTCTGATCCGTTGGGTTTCTTTGGCGATCTGAGCCTCCTCCATTTATTCTTTAATTAGCCATCATCAGATCAGAGCCCGTTTAATCCTGGGCGGAGAACCAGAGCTTCAAAGTTGCCTTGTTTGTTTGAAAATAGGCCTGTGGTGCGATTTTTCTGCTCTCGAGTGTATTATTGTTGTTGTTTTTGTATTGTATTGTATCTCAGTGGTATAAAGTTGATAATATTTTTTTTCCAGGTGGATTCCTACGACCCAGCGTTGATGTTTGCTGTGCCTCGGCTGGCAATAGTGAGCGGACTCCTTATTTACTCAAGTGGTCCCCTCAGTATAGACAAACCGCCAGGTTAGTTAGCATTACAATGTTATTAATAATTGTACAAATAGCAGCTGAAATTTTATAATTATAAGGAAAATACATACGTGGGAAAAACAAAGCTACTTTCAATTATAATAATAATAATATAAGAAATGCTTGGACACTTTAACACAGCGCCCGAAACTAAGCAAAGCTTGTAATATGGGTGCTAGACAACTGATATACAACTTATATATTTTTTTTTAAATATAATACTTATTATACATAGTAACACCTAGACCCGACACAGATATTAAAATTCATAATTTCAATTTCTGCCCGGCCGGGAATCGAACCCGGGACTTCTTGCGTGGTAAGCAGCATGTTGACCATAACACCACTCAGGTCGTCATCAATTGATGTAAAGTTTCAGTTTTATTTTCAAAATTATGTTTTCAATGCAAAATCAAAAGTAGATAAGTACTGAGTAATTAAATAACTAAGTTTAAAATATTGAGAATGAGTTTCAGTCAGATGCCCCTGTAGCATGGCAAGTTCTTTGTCTACGTTGAAATGTCAAAAATGACATCCCGCTCGTAGTAGACGCGCACCCGCGCACCTTTTGTATTTGTAGACAAAATGCCAAATGAGCTTTTATCTGTACTAATATTATCAATGGTCAACTCCGTTTGTTTGTTACGCCTTCACGTCTTGACTACTGAACCCACGTTTACCCACCCACGATACACGTTTTCATATGCTTTTGCGACTTTCTGCGATTTTCTGTACCTAATGGGCTTATAGGTTCTTAGATGTTATGAAGTTTAGCCGTTAGGGAGCTCTGCAGAATAATTGTTCTATCTCACGGAGACCATTTTGCTATGTTGTTAGGCGTGCACATGCACATTAATTTTGGTAATACGAGAGCGTGCAGACGCACACTAAAATAACACGAAATGAAAATATCTTTATTTAAATAAGCTCACATAATAAACATTTTTAAGTCGTCAAATCTTTTACCCTACCACCTATCGTCTTTTAGCTGACAAGAAAAATGGGCGCAAAAAAACTTGTCAGCGTTATCAAATGGAACGATATTTACAAATATGTATATCGTTTCCCGACTTTATATTAACAAAAATTAACAAATAAATTAAATTATAATTAGATCATTACTTAATGAATTACAAATTTCTTAATCAATTTACAGGGTTCAAGCCAAATTCAAAGTTTGAAGTTATTATTCAATCTAGGCTGTTACAAGAAAAAAAAAACTTTACAATTCAATATGCGTTAAGATAGGTAGTCAGAAGCAAACCCATTCCCACTGGGCACCCGTTCACGAGCATGACGCATGAACTAGTTATCGCTTCGCTCAACCATATTTGAGGGAACGTAACGACTCGCCTCACGACACCACCGCAGAAATGATTATAGTGAGCATGACATACTAAGGCTACCCATGTTAAGGCATCGAATTGAAAATTAATATCCAAAAGCTTTTCATAGGCCTTATACAAAATTACTGACTATAGAAAGAAAGTTATTATGAATACGTTTTGAGTAAGAATATGAATAAGAAGTGCCATACATATAGACAAAATAAAACAGATTTTATATACGACGCCCTTAATACAAGCAGACAGAAGCAGACCCATACCCACTGGTTCCCCCATTCCCAATACGAGAGCGTGGAGTGGAGACGCACACTAAAATAATATGCATGTGCACGCCTAACATTAATATCAAAACGTTCTTCGTGAGATAGAAGACCTATAATAATTTTCCCATTTTTCTCCAGAACGGTATGTCCGATTTAGAAACGGTTTTTTAATACCATAAAGTTTGTTTTCAGAAGAGATGTCAGACATGTTTCGGCCGTTCCGCACACTACTCCACAAGATCCGCTCGTTGCTGTGGACTCTCGACCGCAGAGAACTGTGCGCCTTGGAGCGGCTACTGTGCTCCAACGAAGACATCGCGCATCTAGCCGCACTTGACTTGCCAGGTATACAAGGACATTTTGTATTCACCATCCAAATTTTGAGAATGTGTAAAACATTAATATACAACTTGTTACAAAATAACCCCTGATGCCGAATATGGTAGATAGGGACCATCAAACTAAACAACTTTTATTATGGGACCAACTCTGAAATCGCGAAAAAAAAACCTATATTCTTATCGAGTCATACTGAAACGAGTCACATTGGACTGATTGAGAAAAAAATTCGCAACGAGTAACAGGAGTGAATTGTTGCAAATCTTTATTCTCATCTAGTAACACTGTTCATGTATAGTGTGACTCGTTTGGAAAAAAAATCGCATCGGGTAACAGTGTAACTCGATGCGAATTTTTATTCGCATCCAGTTTCAGTAGCACTGGTACGCATATGGTGTGACACGTTCAGAAAAAAAATTCACAACGAGTCACACTGTTACCCGATGCAATTTTTTTTTCCAAACGTGTCACACTATACACGAACCAGTGTTACTGAATGAGAATAAAAATTCACATCGAGTTACACTGTTACTCGTTGCGAATTTTTTTCTCAACCAGTCAGTGTGACTCCATGAGAATAAAGGAAAAAAACAGCAGTTTCATCAAAAATTAATAACGAAAATATCAAAATGTATGAAACAGCTGTTTTTTTTTCGCGATTTCAAAGTTGGTCCCATAGTAAAAGTTGCTCAGTTTGATGGTCCCTATCTACCATATTTGGCATTAGGGGCGTTGTTTATGAACTCTTTGGATATTTAAATATTGGTGGCCAGATAATTAAAGACAGATGATTAAGGAAGACAGAATGCCAATAACTGGTGAAAGCATGCCAATATTTTGGCTTAAGGTACTGAAGATGAAGCCAAAAATAAATTTTAGGTCTTTACCTATGAAATTGCCGATATTTTGTCACATACAGAGAAAATAATAACTTCTATAATTTAAAATTTTAACAAAATCGTGAATATTACATCGAATTATGATCATGATAGTTAACTATCAGTAAAAATAAAGTCCATATTTTAGCTTTCGTGACATTAAAAAAAAAGATCTTGAAAGTGGCTCTTTTTTTGTGAGCAAAAAAAGGATGACCGAAGGGGTTGTAACTTAACCAAAACTTATTTTTTCGCTTATCTTAAATGGAAATAAGTTAGCATAGTGTTCAAAAATTAGTACATAAAAGTTTTGTTACATGAGTGTTCATGGTTGTTAAATGAACAAAGAAAATGCTATTATGAAAAATGCAACTTCTTGAAAAATCTCCATACAAATCGGCAATTTCATAGGATAAAGACCTATTATAAATATATTAAATAAAAATAGTGGTGGTTATAAAATTAAAGGACACCAGTCGATTTTCATACAAACGAGGTTACTTTTAACCCTTGGTTCTCCGCCAAGGATTGACCTAGCTGTGATCTGATGATGGCCATCCAGGGAGTGAATGGGCTCCCCCATTTTGGGTTTGGATTTGGATTTGGATCTCCATCCAGATCGCTATACACACCCAACTGATCTGATCAGCATTCTAAGAGATATAGGAGTTTTTTTGTAATGTATGCTTAAAGGGCCAATAATTGCATAGTTTACGCTGTACATAACGGATGTAACAAGACCTTCAACGAAGCCGAAGTCCACGCATTCCGCCCATCATCAGGATTATTTTTGTCTTTTAGACTATACCTGGGAAATCAATAGCTACGAAGTTATTGAAGCTCAAAGTCATTTTTTTTTTAATTTTTCTATTCAATCTTATTCTATTCGTTATTTCCTAATTTTTGTCTAAAGAAACATTGTCAAAATTTTATGTATTTCGTAACAAACAACGGCTTCAAAACGTCATCACTCAATGTATCTCATGAGCACGCACATAAACATTGTATTTCAACTCGGCCGCACGCAGCTGTGTAGCATACACTCGCAGGCCGCGGTCTATTGTACGCGTTACATTGCGTGGTAATGTATGCAATGCTTCTTAACACCAAAAATTAAAATCGTTTCCCAGCAAAAATTTTGAATAGAAATGCTCCTGATGATGGGCAGAATACGTAGACCTCGGATTCGTTGAGGGTCTTGTTACACCCAGTAGTGTAAATTGTGTTTCCTTTCAGCCGGAGAAACGATAGACGACTCGTCTTGCCCATACCCAGACATAGGTGAATTTGTGTCCAGATTCTATGCTGACCATGCGCATTGTAGAGATCTCTATACTCAAAGGTAATAACTACTTATTTTTATATCAATACATATTATGCAATTGTATTGTTCAATAATATGTATCAACATACACTTATATACACATTTATATTTAATGAAGTCGCCTGTACCTTTTCGAAAGTAAGTAAATCCGGGGTGCGATTGCGTAAGTTAATCGTATTTATTTGACAGTTCATATAGTATTCCATCGGCTGCAATTTGTATGGGATGACATATATTATTATGATACAATATGAACTGTCAAATGAATACGATTGACTTTACGCAATCACTTATCTGAATTATAAGTGACAATTAAGTTAAAAAAAACAAAGAACTTTTATTTTTGGAATAATTAACGACTGAATACTCGAAAGCTTCTTAGCTAAAATTTTAAGGTCTCCTTAATTTTAAGGAAGCTGTCAGTTTCATAGAATTTCTGTCAAATCTGTTAAGTTTTTGATTTTAAGGTGGCTTTTTAAGATTTGTTTGAGTGTTTGGCCGTAAGAAGTGTATTTTTAGGGCGTCCGCTGCGTTAAGTGGGATCCTGGCGCGGGGCGACATAGATTAGAGCTTACTCATACACCGCAAGCATGTGTCCGTCAGAAAACCAGCAATCTATATTCCCGCGCCCGCTGCGGGATCCCGCTTAACGCAGCGGTCGCCCTAAGTACAACAGAAAATCATAAATCATAATATACTCTTTTTATAAAAACAGCTTCACTAATGCTAATATCCTTTTACAGCTCAAGCGAACCAACAATAACAGACGCTGACTACCTCCCAGACAATATAGAAGTGATGACTCCCATCATAGACGGATTGCGGCGCCTCTCCTCGCCAGACGCGGACCACAGACACGACAAACTCTACTGCGACACAGACCACAGACACGACAGACTCTACTCCGACACTACCAGCACAGACACATTCCAGACCGACGACTGTGAAATAAAGACGAGGAAAACTAGCAGAGCAGAGTCAAATGACTTAGCGTCTTTGAGAAATTTGTCCACAAATGGTCTCATGATGTTCGACCCTTTAGTCATAAACGCCGCTTCCACTTCGAATGAAAGGCAGTTACCGGACCATGATCTGGTGACGTCCTTAAACGAACAGGTCACGGAAATTGCCGACAGGCTATCCTCTATAATGACGAGCGATGTCGAAGTTGAACATGGTCAAAAACACTCGTTTTCAACAAACGATGTTCCGTTAATAACGGAGGAAGTCTACGGTTTCTCAGGACCCAGAAACGAACAATTAAGCTGTATGCCTTCAACTAGCCACGGATACCTAATACCGAACGCAATAAACCACGAACCGGTCGTTCTATCCCTCTCCCACAATAATTCCGCCGTTTTCAACCAAGAGGATGAAAACCATGAAATAAATAGCACGATTATGAACCCAGATCTCCAACTAATAATACCGGATAACATAGATGCCGACATTGTAAATACTAACATATCTATCGCTAACGCTAATTTAAGTTCCTTATTGTTAACTAACGAAGAGTATAGGAATAGTTTTATAGACGAGACCGTAGACGGTGACAATACTAGTTTCCATTCTGCTAAGATGACTTTAGATAGAGAAGAAGACGACAGAGTGAAATTCATGTTAGGTTACGAAAGCGATCACGAATCGCCCGTAGACTCCGGGGTCAGTACTGAAAACACTAGCTTAGATAGATCTCCTGATACGGACCAGAGCAAAGAAATCAAAGAAAATCACTTCATGAAACAGAACAGGGTATTAGAAAGTCCAGAGGAGAAAGACGCCAAAAACACTCTAGAGAGTTCCTTTTCCGATGTAAATAACGACCATGGAACTGTAAATATAAATTACGTGGAACAAGATACTCAGAAGAATGAAGCGGGTTCGTCTAGTATAGACGTTTTGAATAGGATATCGGATGAAGAAGGGTTGAACGAAGCGACCAATTCTAAGTTACTAGATTGGGGTGGGAACGCTCAACAGGAAGAATTTAGAAGTATAGACGAAGTTATAACTGAACTGAGGAGACAGAGGCAAACGGATGCTAAGATTAATACGCTAGTCAATGACAATAATAGTTCGGAAGTGGCGACGCAAAGTACTTCGAGGAAAAAGCCGAGAAAGGCGAAGAGTAGGAGAAAGAAAAAGATGTGGTCGCCTGCGATGGTTATTTTAGACAATCGGTCTGCACAAAGCCAGAATAATACACTGAAGTTGAATTTGGACCATTTTGTTGACGAAAGGTAAGTTTCAAACCACATTTTGTTGTTGATTGATCATAAAGAATTCGACAAAAAATATACACTTGATGTCAGAAAAATCACACCTCTTCAAAAATAAGTTTAGTTTGGCCACCTGCTATTCCTAGCTAACTTTTTATTGTGTAAAAGTTGATATCTATTGAAGGTACATTTAATGAGCATTCAATTAATAATTGTTTGATTTAATTAACATAACAGTTACCATAATTAAACGCTTAAAGCGTTATTGCTTGCGCCGCCATAAAAGGGAAATAAAAGGGGTCAATTCAGGAAATGCGGGTAAATTAGCTATCGAGATGATGGAGAAAAAACACGTCAACACAACAGTTCAATAAAAAAAAAGAAATACCCAGAATGGATACTATTGTCCAAGAGGTTCCTCAAATATTGCAAAAAATGAGGCAATGTAATGTTGCTCGGAAACTGAATCTCAGTAATTGATTCCGTTCGACGAATATGCCAACGGTTTTTTTTAGAGACTGCTGGCTATGTCCGAAGGACAAGAAGTATATTATAACAACACTTACCATTAAATTAGATAGGATTAAATTAACTTTGAAGAAAATTTTGAAAAGGTGCGATTTTTCTGACGCCGAGTGCATTTTTTTAGAATGACTGTTTTAAACTTAATGGCGTTTGTGAAGTTAGCCACTATGCGCGTAGCCGAGCCCCACTATTCGCCTCTTCTACTAACATCGAAATTGTGTTATGCGTTATGCCCATAATCTTGCGCAATGTTCCGAGCTGCCATGCTATTTTTATACAATACTAAATAATATACTAGAAAAAATTCGACTCGCACCAGATCAATTGCGTCGAATTTTTTCTAGTATATTATTTAGTATTGTATAAAAATAGCATTGTGTGCAAAAATCACAAATTTAAAAATTATATTAGCTGTTTCATCTTTATCAATTGTCAAATATCTGGAAAGATATTTCAATTAAATGTCGAGGTAATTCCTCACATTGTTGAAATAACGCTGACTTGCAGCGTAAGAGCAGAATATATTAGAAGAAATTCGACGATGCCACTAGTGACTCGGTAGCTCAGCGGTAAGAGCATTGGACCGGATATCCAAAGGTCGCGGGTTCGTTTCCCGTCCGAGAATTGATCTAGTGCGAGTCAAATTTTTTCTAGTATATGATTTAGTATTGTATAAAATTTAGTAGCTAAAAATACTTATCAGGAACATAAGAAACCAGTCCTTATTGATATAGTAATTATTTGTACTCTACATTATTAAACATTGTATAAATTTCAGCTGTGCTTCTGAATGTGCCGACGACGAGCAAATCGCGTTAGCGCTGCAAGCGCAGGAACTAGAGGCCAGGCAACACGCAAGGGGGAAATTCAAGTAAGACTTTTCATATAATTTTAAATAATATGCTAGAAAAAATTCGATTTGCCACCAGGGGCCGTACCCGCTAACTTTTCGAATTTCGGCGGGTCTACCGGGCTTCAACTTAAAAAGATAAATAGTAGTAAACAATAAGGCAGCTCGGGCTGACCGAGCAATATCATGTCAGCGACCCTAACGAACTTTAGCAAACAGCTGTTGTTGTACATTGCGGGCTTATAGCATTTCAATATTTTAATTATTTTTCTGTAAATTTAAGTTCTATGCAACTAATACAGAGTTGGTATTAGTGATGGGCTCTTTTCTCCGCATTTAGACTCCCATTTGGTCCGTTATGCGTGAACACAGCATGGTGTGGCTATTCAAGCCATCGCAGCTCCTTCCAGAAGCGCAGAAGCCTCCTCGCGTTCACAGGCTTCTAGGAGCGACCTCACGTCTTTGAGGATTTCTGCCCGGTGTGCGGCCAAACCCACGCACTCCAGGATCACGTGGGCGGCTGTTTCCTCTGCGTTCAGGCATCCTCTACATAGGGGACTGTCTGTCGCATTCATGATGAATAGTTGTCGGTTTAAAGCTAGGTGACCTGTAAGTGTACCTATTCGGAGATCTGGACGATTAAGGCTGAGCAGTCTACAGGTCAACCGCGGCGAGACTGGGGTCATCGCCAACTTGGACTGTCTACAGCTTGTTAGATCTACCCAACGAGTATTATGTGCAGCACGAGTACGTTGTCTTACCCATGAGCGCAGTTGGCTGAACGGGAGTGGCAGGATGGGTATGGGTCCTGCCACTATTGTGGAAGATCCCCTTCAAGCCAGCTTATCGGTGGCTCCGTTTCCGTGCGATCCACTATGCCCTTTAATCCATTGTAGGATACAGACTACAGACTTTGTGTGATAGAATAAAATAAAAAAATAACACTAAATTTTTCATGAATTTTGTGACGGAAAATTCCACTTCAAATAGACTCCCCAAGTAACACACGAAGGCTGCTTAACAGCCGAATAACGGATTTCCATCACGCTTAAAGCTGAATAAGGAACCTGCATAAAGGCTGTATACGACCTTATACAGCTCTTATAGCTCTTAAATGGGCACAAATTATTCAGCTTTAAGTTCACATAGCTGCTTAAGAGCTGTGTAGCAGCAACTTAACAGTGTAATAAAGGGTAACAGGCTGTGTAGCAGAAATTTAAGAGTGTTATAAAGGGTAACGACAGTACTATGCGCTGAAATTCGACTGACTAAGAGATCACAAGTTACTCTTTATTCAGAAAATATGTCACATGTACGCTTTAATACATATTTTGAACAGCGCAAGGCTGCTTGCGGTCTGTGTAAAATTAAGTGAACTAATATTTGAAGTGTAAACGAGTTTAAGCATATATAAAGCTAACAATTGAACACTTTATGTTACGTGAATGAATTAGAGTTAACGATACATTGGTGGATAATATTCATATTCATACTCTGTTTGACGTATTATAAAGGGAAAATGACTGGGAACGTAATTTTACTGACATTATACATATATATTATCTAACAAAATTTTAGTGCGCCACGAAAATATTCTGTTTTGAATTAGTTTTGTGATATAAATATGCTGTGATGTAATCTTGACAAAAAAAATGTAGTGCTTTGAAAAGAATTATAAGATAAAAAGTTATTATTAAGATATTTCGAAGTTGAAACTGATACATTACATTCCTATTTCTTGCACAAAACATCGTAAAGGTTGAAAAATCAATCAGAATTTTTATAGGTTATACAAAAAATGGTGGATTATGTTACTAATTACATTGACTGATAACAGTACCACATATGTTCTTTTATTCAGATAACATCTGTTTTAAGGTACTTATGTGAACCATTATAAAGTAGAAGCCGTTAATTCGATACACTAATGAGTCTCTAAGCAGCTGCGAGGCATCTAGTAAATTTATAAACAGCCGCTATGCAGATACTATCAATGGCAGTATAAAAGCTGATTAGCGGTAGACATATTCAGCTATTGTTGAATATGTAGTATAGTGTATATAGTATAAGTTGAAATATGCGCCACATATCATCCATTATACAGCTATTCACTTCATAATAGTTCACACGTGCCTCTTTAATAAGTTAGTGTAATAAGAGTTCACAAATACCTTCTTATACAGTATTTGGCGAAATTTTATCCACTAAACAGTCCTTACTAGGGTTTAGGCTTTAGAATATGTTAGAAGCTGAATAGAGTCGAGAAAATATACCTTTATAGCACTCTTAGCGTATTAATGGTGGTTTTCTCGGTTTTAATAAGCCTTAATGCAGCTCTTAATTAGCCTAAGCTGTTTAAATATCACTGACTGCTGTTATGCAGCTGTAGGGTCACCAGTGTACTCTTAGAAGAGTCTTAATAAGCACAGAGTTTTAAATAAGTCTAAAAGTGAGTAGTTATACAGCTATCTGTGTTACTTGGGTCAGAATCATGAGTCGACTATTACAATAATAAGTAATTTATTTCAGACAAAAAGGTAGTCCATAGAGTGTTTGTAACAATGAGTCTTAAACTATGCTATGAAAGTGAAAAGTGAAAAATGACTATGCCCTGAAAGTTTTCGCTAGAGTATTACTAACACCCGCCCCCGGACCGCCTAACTCTCTCGCTTTGACTCTGGCTTTGGTTTATGACGTCAGTGCACTGTCCGTCCTTGTCATCGTGTTATGATATGACAAGGATGGATATAGTCTAGCTATCGCTCTTTCTAAAGCTTTGAGTTAGGCGGGAGGGTCCCCGGTATGTGTGAAGATAAATATAATTCGGTTCTGTTGATTTTTCATTAACTCTGGCTGTAAAAGAGCAATCAACAATGGTTTTAACACATAGATAATTAATTATTATACTTATTTATTAGTTATCTTTGTTTCACAGATCAAGCGAAGACCTAATTCACCGACTTTTCGTCTGCATAGCGGGGGTAGCCGACCAATTACAAACAAACTTCGCGGCAGATTTACGGAACATACTGAAGTCTGTCTTCCTTATGAACCAAACGCCAGACCCGCCAGACACGCCCGAACCAGAGCCTATAGACATACCACAAACTATAGAATACCAGGGCAGCGAAGATAGGGTCATACAGAATGGTAAGATTTTTTGATAATGTAGAATAAGACTTTTTTATGAAACAGACGACGCCAGACAGATAATTGGCAATTATCTGGCACATAACGAAACGAATTATACCTCTGTAAAGGGTTCTGTAAAAGTTAGCTTATACAGAACCCAGAAAGAATATTTTTTTGCCTGACACGTTCCTAGCTAGTTTTTCATTATTTCTGCGGGTGCTGGTTTCGTCAACATTAGCGTTCAAACGCATAGAATGTTGGCCATTTGAGTAGGGGGCTTTACGGATACTCGGAAACGCGAGTTTCCTAGTATCCATCCTAGGGTGGCTGTTTTAGTGTGGATAGCCGGAATAATCAACTAACAAGTCCATTACTGTTTTTGTAGGCAGTTCATTCGACAGCGTGTACTCAGCCGAGGAAGTGTACGCGGACAGTACTTCAGACTCGACCCCTTCAGAATCCGGCTCAAGGCTCGTGCGCCGCAATACTGTGAATGCTGCAACTTTGACTGCTGAACAAGCGGCCACTAGCGACAGCAGAAGGAAATCCGTGGACAATAGTGGCAACTTGCAGGCTTCTGTGTCTACTGGAGACCTTACTTATAGGTAAGTACCTATACATAAAAACTTGTTAATAAGTTACTGTACCGTCGACTGCAATACTGTGGACGCGGCAACTTTGACTGCCGAACAAACGGCCACTAGCGACAGTAGAAGGAAATCAGTGGACAATAGTGGCAACTTGCAGGCTTCTGTGTCTACTGGAGACCTTACTTATAGGTAAGTACATAATAACTTACAAGTTACTGTACCGTCAATTTATTTATTTATTAATACATCACATGCTAGTTCACAGAAGTGCACTTCCAACACACCAGCAAGTCATACATAAACAGTTTAGAAATAACAAATAATTAAAATTCGAATAGAATAACAAATAGAATTCGAATAACAAATACTTAGTACTTAATTAGAATTCAACTCTTATTATGATGTGATATGTCAATATAAATTTAAAGAATGTCAAATTGTAGGTAAAATTAATTAAGGTGGTACCCTGAGCGAAAGTGGGACCGCGGTGAATTTTATTTAATATAATAATTCTAATACACAATTTTAATCATGTTTATCGTGGGGATTTTAGGGCCCACAGACTAGTATTTTTAGACGGCATCGTTACTTTCCCTAGTAGTCACTGCTAGAAGTAGATAGAATAACTGCTAAAAGTGGCCGTTTTTGACACATTTGCTATCTACTTCTACGAATGACTATGAGGGCATGTAGTGATACCTTCTAAAAATACTAGACCATGGGCCCTAAAATCTCCACGATAAACATTATTAAAATCTTTTCCTATTAATAACTTATTAAATAAAAACCTCTGAGGGCGCCACTTTCGGTCATACAACCGCCTTAAATTAGGCCTTTTAATTGTAATTGTAATACTGTGATTGCCGCAACACTGTTAAAACCATTATAGACTGAAAAAATCAGTTAAAAGAGGTTTTGATCAACGTCTTTAGTGAAAAAAAAACGAAATCCGTCAATAACTGGCAGAGTAATAAATAGTTGACGACTTTTTGCGCGACCCGAATGACCCCATTGTAAGGGCGTGACGTCACAACACCTATCGCTTGTGTGGCGGTGGTGCGGCCCCGGGTCGCTCGAGAGGTTCCACAGATGACGTCACGCCACTTCGCGTCCATACATACCATCGCTGGGAAGTATGACACTCCCGATGAGCGAAATTATCTTAAAATCGTAACTTTCACTTCACATCGTAATTTCAAATTATCATAAATCGTAACTTTCACATCTTGTAACTATTTCATTTTTAGAGATAATTGGATGATTCTTTCCCAGTTGTTGGCCTTAATTTTAATAATAGCGAATAAAACAAATTAGCAAACTTCTCCATTTTATTTGAAGTTTAAGAAAAAACGAATATAATACTTATTGCCAAATATAATGCGTTACAATGGTACTTTTTTTAGAAAAAATCGTAGTAATGTGGGAATGTATCGCCGGCGCGCGCTGATTTTTTTATACGTCTTCTTCGCCGCACGCGCAGCTTCCCCCTTAACCCGCGGTTTGCTGCTTGACGTCTTCATTGTTGGAATTATGTGAAAAAGATAAAAAGAAAAACAGTGAGCATGTTATATGGTTGCTATAATAAATCAGTCAAACAATGACATATTAACTCACTTTGAAAAACAGAACTACAACTCTTTTTAATTACATTATAGAACACAATAAAGAGTAAGAAGTACAAATAGGTTCTACAACATTCATAAACAGCCATTTTAAAAAATGATCAAAAATGTCACAAACGCGAGGTCTACAGCTCCACAGAGCAAACTTATTAATAAGTTACTGTTTAGAGCCAAAACACACTGTCGACCGGTCGCCAAGCGATTGTCGACAGCGACTATAATTTCTACTAGTTTATATGAACGCGTACCACAGATAACATAATACTATAGTACAGATACCTCATCCCATACTAAAGAAATGGTCCGTCGTAAGGCGACTATCGGGGCGATTTAAAATGATTTTCTTGTAGAATGCTAGATGGCGCCGCTATCGTCACAGCATGCCTAGCACAGATAGCAACAAATTTTCAAAGAAACATCTTTGAAAAGCAAAACGATCTTATTAGTACAAATTATTGCCGATAGGTGTCACTCAATTTTAATTGAAATTTGTTAAAAATACCCTTTATTTTACTGTTTCACCACAATTTTGCATTGGTGATTTTTTTAAGAAACAATTTAAAAGTTTCATGTTTTTTTATCTGTATTTGAATATTACAAAAACAAATCGAAGCAGGTACCGCCATCTAGTGAGCTAAATTAAAACTAATTCCAATATTAGTTTAAATTCACGTCACTAGATGGCCTGCTAACTAAGCCACATCTGATGTTCCTAGTGAGACGCCATGCGCGTTCGCACTTGTTTGGTCGCCCGGTCGACTCGGGAGTCGCCGGGCGACTAACCGCGCAGAAGCGACTCACTGACTGAGACGGTTCTTTTTTTTACTTGTTTTGTTTCACAATCATTAGTAACGATAATATTGCAACTTTCATGCTCGAATGTACGAGAAACAGTACCCATATAAAAGTTGCTCGCTCGGTCGCCGAGCCGAGTCGCTTGTCGATGGGTCTACAGTGCGTTTTGGCTCTTAATCTATTGTAATACTGTAAACGCTGCCACTTTGTCGACGGAGCAAGCTTCTACAGTTAATGATAGCAGAAAAAAGTCGTCGCGGTGTAGAGTTACTGTGCTTTTAAACTTAATAGCAACGGCTCGGAACATCGCGCGAAAAAATGCGCAGAATACAATTTCGATGTTAGAGGGAGTGGCGAGTGGCGAGATTAAAAAGCATTATACCCTTAGATTAGTTAATAGATCATTTAACAAATGGAGACAGCAAGACTGTATAACACCGAACATTTTTTTCTGCCATTTTTAGCGGGAGGGGTAAACAAGTACAGCACACTACGAAAAAGATCGTAGTGTGCTTTGCAGGTATGTGTCTGTGCTGTGTGACATCTGGGGCCCTATTTTCAAATCCTTCGACTGGCGTCGAGCGCTCTTTTCTACTGATTTTCGTTCGACATTTGACTCAAATGAATGAGATGTCGAACGAAAATCAGTAGAAACGAGCGCTCGACTGGTGTCGAGCGATTCAAAAATAGGGCCCTTGCCTCTCTACTACTGTATTTTCTGTCGTTAACTTGTCGTTCTATATGAAAATACTGCAATTATTTTAATAATTATACTACTCTATAAAATTATGTACGAAACTTTTTTGCGATTTCAAGGTCATTTTCATTCAAGCAGACTAGCAAAAGTTTTTCATGATAATGGTTTTAAGTTCTTGTGTAAACAAAAAATAACTTTTCACCTCTCCAGCACGAAAAGGGTGCTTTTGGCGCGTAAAAACTCGCAGCAAAATCGACTTTTGCTGCGAGCGTGAGGCAAAGTGCTTTTTTAATTTCTAACACCTTTTCTCGCTGGTAGAGGTGAAAAGTTGTATGTTTAACACGAGAGCAAATTTTTTGATGTCTCGTGCCTTTAAATCACTCACTGTTCTCAGTAGTCTATATTAGAATCACTCGCTACGCTCGTGATTCAATTCTAGACTACTTCGCTAGTTCGTGATTTAAAAGTCAGCACTCGCAGCAAAAAATGACTTTGCTCTCTTGTATAACAAATAACTATTACTCTATAACTATGTTTTTTTTATATCCAGCCGGGAAGAGCGTCTTTCCACATCGCCGGGCGTAGAGAGGGCCCCGGAGTGGGTCCCTGACATCGCCGCCCCCGCCTGCATGAGGTGCTCCGCGCACTTCACTGCCTTCAGGCGGCGGCATCACTGCAGGAACTGCGGTATGTATCCATCATCAGGGATGTTATGACAATAAAATTTCGGATCTGGATACGGATACGGATATAGAAATCATATAATGTTGGCCTCGGATATGAAATTATTATTGCGGATTATCGCGTTTCGGTGGTCAAGCTAGGGGGCGCCAGAAAGGATGTTTCTGTAAAATTTACTTTGACAAAACTATTTTTTTTTTACAAATATACATTACAAATTAATACAAAAATGTATAGGTTTTTAAGTTAAACTTTCTGAAACCTTGGCTATTCCACTCACTGTTTTCCGAACTTTAACGGTGTAGCATCCGTTAACATGCAGATCAACTTTTCTAGTGATCTTTTTCTAGTGAGAAAAAGTTTAAGAAAAATATACGCAGATTAACTAATTAAGGTGCGGAAATCTGCTACTTTAAGGAAAAACCTTTAAGATCGGTGTACCTAATGCGTAGATAGACTAAGTCGCGTTTTGCCTAAATGTCATATTTATTAGCTTTAGGCCTAGGACGGCGTTAGTCTATTTAGCAGATTGCCTGAATATTCGTCAGTCTAAGTCGCGTTTTGCCTAAATGTCATAATGTATTAACTTTATGCCTAGAACGGTGTCAGTATATTTAGACTTAAAATCTTAAATTAATGACAAGATAATTGTGAATGTTTATAAGATCCTTTTTAATTTTCACATCTTAATGTATAATAGATCATACGATCACGTACTTGGTAGCTGTTAAACTATAATTCAGTATGTCTATGAATCTCTTTGCCTTCTTCTCTTTTAACCTATATCGCAGTACGTCTAACTAACTTTATGTCTACTTCGCACTATGACTAGTCATAACGCGATTTAGTCCCTCTACGCATTAGGTACACCGATTTGAAAGGGTCCAATGAAACCATCGTGTAACCCCCCAGGCAAAGTATTCTGCGCGTCGTGCAGCTCTAACTGCCTGCCGCTCCCCCGCTTCGGGCAGCTGAAGCCGGTGCGAGTGTGCGACGAGTGCTTCCGCCACATCGCCGCCGCCGCGCGCGCGCACAGGCACCATGACTAGCACCCTCTCGTACGATAACACCGCGTATACGAGTGTATAACCAGCCTTTCTATTGTCTTATTTCAGAATCTATCGCAGTCGCTTTCAGGGTGTAATCCGTTGAAGCTTCTTTTTGGCACAAATAAAAACTTACCAAAGAAATGCAGCAAGGTGTCACATCCGTCTGTCAAACGAAAGCTATTGCGATAGATTTTTTAAATTAGACAATTAGCCCCCAGGGCTCTGTCACTCCGCGCGCGAGTATGAAGCGCTTGGCGTCCTCTGAGAGGACAAATTTCATACGACAGAAAAGATAAGACCTACGGGATAGAAAGAGAGGCAACTACTAAGTGAATGTTTTGGAGCGAAGGGAGCGCTGTGCGACCTGAATTGCACTTTATTGTGTCGGAGCAAGAGTCGCAATTTATTTAAACGATTTTGCGGAGTGCAACTTCTGTACGCTAGCACTATTATCTATTCTGTGGTTTTGAATTAGTTATTTATGCAACTGCATTATAATGAGGGGTATTAAAATACGAATGTGGGTGATAATAGTATCATGTGTGTATTGTAGTGTTTAATACCTAATGGGTAGTATTTAATCGGCTAACAATAAATTCCCATTTTGGCCATCAAAAATACTAAATATAGCCTACTGAAATACTAAACGGGCGACCGACGGACTGAGGGCGACTACAAAAATTTAAAATGGGTGACTTTAAAATACAAATTGAGTAACTAGATATTCAGGACGGGCGACCAAATTACTATTTGGGCGACAACCTTAGGGCAAACAAAGCATTTAAATTTTGGCATATATTTTATTTAAAAAAGGTGACTATTATCATAATCGAGATGACAAAAATACCATGTTGGGCAGCTTAAATCAGTTAAATAGTTACCTACTTGGTATATAATAGTTCTCCCACTTAGTATTTTTGTCACTCATTTCGAATTTTTACTGCTAACTTAAATTATTTGTCTCCCACATGTAGTCGCCCGTTTTACATATTTTTTTGTAATCCACAACTAGTCGCCCGTTTAGTTATTTTGTAGCCCAAAAAATAAACCGCTGCCAAGTTTAGTATTTAAGTATCCCATTGACAGTCGCCTTTAATTATTTCCATTCACCCAATTAATTAATTCGCATACCTAAGGGAGCGTACCCATACTACGTGACCCGTTAAGGGGGGGGGAGGGGGGTCTTTAAAATACCACGCTTGGTCACGGGGTGGGGGGAGGGGGGGCCTATGTTTTGTCACGTAGTCAATATTCTCAATGGAAGTTGGTTCTTTTTTTCAAGCTGTATTCAAATATGGCACGCAGCGAAAATTTTTTTCCTTCTTGATACATTTTTTTCACTTGTAATTGTATGTAAAATTATAGTACACCACACTTGGTATTCCGTGGCAAGCGCCTTACTAATAAAAAGACAAAAATGAGCAAATTTCTTTTAGATTTCTGTTAAAAATGAGGTAAAACCATTATCTATGAAATACTACGTGAAAACCAGGGGGGGAGGGGGGGGGGGGGGTCTTGTCATATACTACGGGTTTTTGGAAAACAAACAATATTTTAATACATATAGATTAAAACACCCATGATATTTATCTTCCTACACCCATGACAATTATGTACTATGGGCAACAGCGTCGCTTAACCAGTTTGCAACAAAATTCGCGTGCGCGCGTATCGCCCCTGCACGAACTAAACGTATGTGACAGCGGGTACGGCGTGCAAGGGATTTTAACCTTAGCAGTGGTTAAGCGACGCTGTTGCCCATGGTACCCTCTATAAAGGGTTTTTACTTTGGATTTCCTCCTCCTCCTCGTCATTTTATCACTCGAACGAGTGGTATAATGTTGTACTGAATTTCATAATGTAACTAGTCGCGCGTGAGTGCGGGGAGGAGTGCGACATTCTCTCGCTCGGATATTGTAATATTTTCAGAACCCTTTATAGAGGATTTAAATCATAGGTGTATATGTTACCGGCAATGTATGAAATGCAGGCATTGTATACAATGCCTAGGCATTGTATACAATGCCTGGCCCTTTTAGGCAATGTATGAAATATAATGAATATTGATATCTATTTCACACATTACCTAGGCAGTGTATACAATGACTAGGCATTGTATAGAATGCCTGCTGGTCCACCGGCAATGTGTATAATAAAAAGATTTTCGAGAATAGATTCGAGGGGGGATCGAGGGGGGCTTGGGGAAAGCTCGAGGGGGGGGGGCTTGAGGAAAGCTCGAGGGGGGGGGGCTCGGGGAAAGCTTGAGGAGGGTTCGATGGGGGGCTCGAGGGGGGCTCGAGGGGGGCTCAAGGGGGGCTCGAGGGTGCTCGAGGGGGGCTCGAGGGGGTCGAGGGGGGCTCGAGGGGGGCTCGAGGGGGCTCGAGGGGGGCTCGAGGGGGCTCGAGGGGGGCTCGATGGGGGCTCGAGGGGGGCTCGAGGGGGCTCGAGGGGGGCTCTTTGGAATCGAACCTGTTTTACTCCTGTAGGTCCCGCGTATAGGTTAGAAATTTAAGGCGAGCGCGGAGCGCAGCGGAGCGTGAGCCTTAAATTTCGAGGTTATTTTTTTATAACAGACAACAGAAATTTGAGTTTGGAATCGAACCTGCTTCACTCCTGTAGGTCCCGCGTATAGGTTAGAAATTTAAGGCGAGCGCGAAGCGCAGCGGAGCGTGAGCCTTAAATTTCGAGGTTATTTTTTTATAACAGACAACAGAAATATACTTATTTTACACATTGCCGGTGGACCAGCAGGCATTGTATACAATGCCTAGGCAAAGTATAAAATGAATTATATTTCATACATTGCCTGATCGTTTTAGGCATTGTATACAATGCCTAGGCATTGTATACAATGCCGGATTATACACATTGCCGGTAACATATATAAAGAAAATTAACACTTTTTGATGTACAATCAACTAAGTTATGACCTTAACAGTTTGAAAACAAATTTGCTTGCAAGAATGGCACTGAAAGTTCGTTTTTTACCTGCCTCCATTGTTTTTATACAAAAGATTCTTTTGTAATCCTAATTGTATGGCTTTTAGGTAAATGCAAAACAATACAGACCACTCAATCTCATGAACCTTAAGGCGTTAACATGCGTCAAATCCCAATATTCAATTCAAAATATTTAAAGACTACGCGCGTGAAGCTATCATAGAAAAAATAAATAATGCACTTGAAATAATACACAATAGATTTAATTGAAAAGTCATAACTTTGCTGACTGTACCTGATGTCATAGATCGCTGAAAGATCCTACGGTCCTGAAATTAAGGTACCTATATATATCTTCGTGTATCTTGTATGTATGTGTATCTTCGTGTTATACAGACACGTATTGAACCGGAAACACGATTTAAAATGATTTAGACCCGATACATTTTAATTTCGAAAAAACCTCTGCTATCATTGTTTACTATGAATTGACTTCGTGATTTTTTTTGCTCCGGCGCACGCGACCTTTTCCGCTTTACTGATATTGGGAGGGTGCGAAGGTATAATAATCGATCGCAGCGCTCAGGGTGCCAAAAATTAGAAATAAAGAAGGCTCTGTAATCTGCTTGAAAACGATATTTAAATTATTACTAGCGATACAAGAATAATTATATATTTTTATTATCACTTAGTAAAATTATTAAAGTAGCTTTATCCTCTTATTTTTACAAAATCTACAACTAAAAAAGAAGTAAACAAACCCTGAATAAAACACTCTTTTTGAATAGATCTTACTTGTCATATTTAATTTAAATGACCAAAAATGATTTCACAACACTTTGTCCACCCAAATCATAGTAATTTTGAAATTTACATGAATAACACTATATGTATAGTATTTTTTTACATTTTGTCACAATGCCGCCATTACATATCAAAACGTCAAAACGGTCAGGTCAGAGCCAACAAAGTTTCAACACGCTAGGTGGCGCTAAAAGCGTGCACGGAGCCAATAGCACCTTAAAGAAAGGAAGGCAATTATCGTGCCATCTCACGTGGTTTATCATTGACTAGCGGCCGCCCGCGACTTCGTCTGCGTAGAAAGTTGCTTTGCTATCCCTCGGAAACAATACTTTTGTGATGAAAGGTACTCTATGTCCTTCTCTGTACACCTTAAAACGTGCATGTAAAATTTCATGATGATCGGTTCAGTCGTGAAGTCATGACAAACAAACAAATAAACAAACAAACGGACTTTCGCATTGATAAAATTGTAAGGATTTTTAGTTGTATGGCTGAAAGCACAATAACTGCTGCCCTATAATTGCCGCTATTTAAGATTCCATTCTTTAATGGCGCGAGTTACAGCAAGGATTTTGTTTTCAGATCAAATGAACGCTTACCCTTTTCAATACGATTCAATATGGAATGATATCAATAGAAATGAATTTATGTTCTTCCATTCATTCATAAACTTTCGATTTTTGTGTAGACAAATAAAACGGTGGCGACGTTTTTGTCTATTCATCACTTAATTTAATAATTAATCCCTTTAGTTAGCTAGATAATGGGATCGATATTATGTGTTATACTCCGTCGCAGTACCACGACGCCAAACAAATGGAAATCCTGTTTAAAATAAATGTTCATAAATTGTTCTTAATTTGTACGCCAGTACAAAAATTGTACGTTACGTATTTTAGTCTAAAAAAAATGTCGGTGTGGTACTGCCAGGGAGTGTGCTCTGCCGCAGTACCACTCGTTATTCTCACGAAACAGACACAGTTTGCATGTTTTTTTTGGCTGAAAAAAATGTACATTAATTGTACGTTCTAGTATCATACAAGAAAATGGCCAAGTGCGAGTCAAATTCGAGCTACAGGACATTTACAATATTTCTTGTATAAAAATGAAAAGGTGACTGACAGACTATTGCCCAGCCCAAACCACTGAACCTAGAGACTTGAAATTTGGTACATAGATACTCTATACAGTGTGAGCATCCACTAAGAAGGGATTTTTGAAAATTCCACCCCTAAAGGGTTAAATGGGGGTACAAAATTTGTATCTAAAAAAATATTAAATAGACATTTCAACTTGAAACTACGTAAAGGTACTTCTAAAAAAATAATCAAACACGTGATTCGTGGTTCTCCAAAACTCAACCCCTTAGTGGGTAAATGGGGTAAAAAAGCGCAACATCGATATGGGTGTCGTTATCAAGGTTTTATGGGATGTTGATTGTAAAAATGGCATTAAATTTTAAGTAAAATTTGTAAGCAGACATTAGGGGTCAAATAGGGTTAAAAATTTTTACGTAAAAAATATAAAATTGACAACACGACTTGAAACTTCGTAGGAGTACTTCTACAAGGTTTTCGGTAAAAGCCTTATAAAGCCGAATATGGTAGATAGGGACCATCAAACTGAACAACTTTTACTAAGGGATCAACTCTGAAATCGCGAAAAAAACAGCTGTTTCGTACAAAAATTAATAGCGAAAATATCAAAATGTATAAAACAGCAGATTTTTTTGCGATTTCAGAGTTTGTCCCATAGTAAAAGTTATTCGGATTGATGGTCCCTATCTAGGTACCATATTCGGCTTTACTAAACACCTTGTATAAACATGTATTTCGTAAATTTCTGAAAATCAACCCCTTAAGGAGTAAATGAGGTAAAAAGCCCAAAATCGATATGGATGTTGTAATTGAGGTTTTATGGGATGTTGATTGCATAAATGGGATTTATTTCAAACATGTATTTCGTAAATTTCTGAAAATCAACCCCTTAAGGAGTAAATGAGGTAAAAAGCCCAAAATCGATATGGATGTTGTCATTGAGGTTTTATGGGATGTTGATTGCATAAATGGGATTTATTTTTAAGTCTAATATAGTGCCTGTGTTTCAACCCCTTAAGGGGTAAAATGGGGTTCATGTTTGGTATGAAAAAATATTAAATAGGCATTTCGACATGAAACTTAGTAAAAGTACTTTCAAAAACTAACAACTTTGAAAAGTCAACACGTATTTTGTGATTTTTTGATAATTAACCCCTTAGGGGTAAATAAACCCATAGAATAGAATAGGATTTATTTGCATTTGATAACAAATGAAAATACATCATATTCTTTGCATTGAGTACACTAGAGGTCTGTAAAACATCCGCCTATTCAACCATTAACAATAGCATGCAAAAATTATTTTAAATTGTAATTAACAAGTAAGTAGGTACTTATATTTATTTTTCATAGATCGATATGGATGTCGTTATTGAGGTTTCATGGGATGTTGATTACGAAAACGGTATTTATTTTGAAGTCTAACACGGTGGCCATGATTCAACTCTTGAGGGGAGAAAAAGGGCTTATTTTGTATGGAAAAATAATATTCAACAGTCATTTCGATTTGAAACTTCCTATGAATACTTCTAAAACCAAATTAGCAAACAAATCTGAAAATCAACCCCTTAAGGCTTAAGGCGTTTATTTTCAGAAATTTACGAAATACATGTTTGATCATTTGTTCATAGAAGTACTCCTACGAAGTTTCACGTCGTAATCTCTATTTTATGTTTATTCCATACAAAGTTTGAACCCCATTTGACCCCTTTGGGAGGTGAATAATGTCTACCACTTAAAAATTAATGCCATTTTTGCAATCAACGTCACATAAAACCTCGATAACGACACCCATATCGATGTTGGGCTTTATTACCCCATTTACCCCCTAAAGGATTGAGTTTCGGAAAACCAGGAAGGAAACACGTGTTTGCTTATTTTTTTTTAGAAGTACTCCTACTTTGTTTCAATTTGAAATGTCTATTTTTTTATTTTTTTTTCGATACAAACTTTGTACCCTCATTTTAACCCTTTAGGGGTGGAATTTTCAAAAATCCCTTCTTAGTGGGTGCTCACTCTGTATAGAGTATCTATGTACCAAATTTCAAGTCTCTAGGTTCAGTGGTTTGGGCTGGGCAATAGTCTGTCAGTCACCTTTTCATTTTTATACAAGAAATATTGTAAATGTCCTGTAGCTCGAATTTGAATCGTACTTGGACATTTTCTTGTATGATACTAGAACGTACAATTAATGTACATTTTTTTCAGCCAAAAAAAACATGCAGACTGTGTCTCTTTCGTGAGATTAATGAGTGGTACTGCGGCAGAGCATACTCCCTGGCAGTACCACACCGACACTTTTTTTAGACTAAAATACGTAACGTACAATTTTTTTACTGGCGTACAAATTACGAACAATTCATGAACATTTATTTTAAACAAGATTTGCACTCGTTTGCCGTCGTGGTACTGCGACGGAGTATAACACGATATTATACCAATATTTTTTTTTTTATTTTTATTTATTATCTTTAAGGACAAACAGTAACAGTTACAATAATACAAGTAAAAAACATCAAATACAAAATATAAATGGTAAGAGCACTGTTTTTAGATGCCACAGCATGCGTTACGATATTAATAATATAAACATCAAACGGCGAAACATCCGACAACACAAAACGCAAATTAGACAAGAAACAAAAACAAACTAATTACCTACATATATTTGTTAGATTTAGAACAAAAACTAAAAAACTAAAAAAAAGCTATAAACAATATTTAGACATTTAAAAGACTGACTATTTTTGACTTAAATGACTTAAGGCTGTCGTTGAAAATGTCGATAGAGTGACTCAAAGCATTATAATTTCGCGAAAGTCTAGCAATTGCTGAATAATGCTTTAAATGAGTTCTGGATTCGGGTATATGAAGTAAACCAACCGAGTGCCGCGGGAGACGACGTGGAACCCTTATATTAAACAACATTAGCAAGGGTGGACTATTTACCAAGCCTCGGAGCACTTTGTACAGAAATGTTAGATCCAAAACTTGTCGTCGGATCCCAAGACTGGTCATATTAAAATATTTTAATTTGTCCTCGTAAGATGGCAACTTCTTGAGCATATTGGTGGAATATGAAAGGTGTCTAAGGAACCGTTTCTGAAGGCGTTCTAAGCGTAGTTGGTGGACATTATACGAAGGCGACCAAACCACAGAGCAATATTCAAGTGTACTTCTAACATACGCGTTGTATAAAGCTATTTTTGTGGCGGGCTTTTTGAAGACTTTACCATTACGCAGCACGAAGCCCAGAATTCTTGATGCTTTGGATATAACATTATCTATATGCGGAATGAATGTAAGTTTACTATCAAAAGTTATGCCAAGATCACGTACCGTTTCATGTTTTTGTAGGACCGTGCTATTGATGGTATATTTTGTGTTTAATTTATTAAATTTTCGCGTAAACTTAATATGGTGGCATTTTTCATTATTAAGGGTCATGCTATTTTGCCTACACCACTTAGATAGATTATCGATACCCTTTTGTAACTTTACAGCGTCTTCTGTATTATTAATTACACGACAAAACTTAAGGTCGTCGGCAAAAAGAAACATTTCACTATTTTTAAATGCTCCCTTTATGTCGTTAACAAAAAGATTAAAAAGCCAGGGCCCCAAAATAGAACCTTGCGGGACACCTGAAGTAGCAGTGTACTGTTCTGAGTGGAAACCTCTCACAACAACACGCTGTGAGCGTTTTTGAAGATAGCTTTTGAACCAACGTAACAGTATGCCATCGATCCCACAGTGTTGCAATTTCGATAACAGGACCCTATGGCAAACCCTATCAAATGCCTTAGAAAAGTCTACGTAAATAGCATCAACTTCAAGTCCTTTGTCTACTGCATTAACAAGGTAATTGCTATAGGTGACTAAGTTCGTGGTTGGAGATCTGGTTTGAACAAATCCGTGCTGACTATCCAGTAGCATTTGTCCAAAGTGGTGACGCAGGTAGGGGTAAATCAATCCTTCAAAAACCTTGGCAAAGACAGATAACACAGAAATCGGTCTATAATTGGAAACTAAGGTAGGGTCTCCACTTTTGTATATTGGCACCACCTTTGCATTTTTCCAAAGCGTAGGAAAAACCCCCGTTTTTAAAGATGTGTTATAAATTAAATAAAGCGGCCGACTCAGTGCCTTATAACACCTTGCCACAAAACGGGCGGGAATGCCGTCTGGGCCAGCCCCTTTACTTTGATCAAGTCTTTTTAAAAATCTTACAATTTTGTATCGGGGTAGACACAATGAGCTCAGAGAATTCGCGTCACCAATTGGTTCACCATTGCCGCTGACAGAATCCGAAGATGCAGAAAAAGTTGTGGAAAAATGAGAAGCAAACAGACCACAGATATCAGAACCTTCGGTCGCTGTAGCACCGTTAAGTGTCATTTTGTCAGGGTACTGATTTGCGGATTTATTTTTTTGCTTTACGAAGGACCAGAAACATTTAGGGTTATCCTTGATACTATTTTCGATTTTACTAGTGTAGTTATTGTAGCAAGAAGTTGCTAATTTATTACATCGCTTAGTTAATGATTTCAAAGAAATTTCATCCAAAGGATTCTCATATATTTTATATCTATTATAAATTTTCATTCTTTCTTTACTAAGTTTAATAAGTTCACCTGAAAACCAATGCGGATATTTTTTTGTATTAAATTTTGACCTAGGGACATGCTTGGCGATAATTTCGTTTAAAACTTTATAGAAAATGTTAAGCATTATATCAACATCATTGCAATCGGTTAGTTGTTCAACCCAATCCACACACTCCAAATCAGCAACTATGGCATCATAATTAGCCTTGTTGTAATTATAATTTGTGGTCGCATTATTCTGCTTGAGCAGAATTGGATTGACAGCACTCATCGACACTTCCAACGGCACATGAAGAGGATCAATTTTTACTAAGGGATTACCTGCAGCTACAACAATAGTATTTGGGATATTACTCAACACCAAATCTAAGACTTTATTTTTATTATTTAGTACATGATTGTATTGATAAAGATCATTCAAAGCAGCGAAATCCACCAATTGCTGACCCAGTGAGGATCCTCTATTAACAGATAATTGATCGGTACCAGGTGAAGCCCAGTTTACAAAACTCATATTGAAATCTCCAATAGCACAAATAAGTTCAACGTTTTCGGAAATTGCATTAAAATTATCAACGAAACAATCAAAAATGTTTTGCTTAACCGGGGGTGGGAGATACACAGTACAGAATATAATAGATTCATTATTGGAGAGTTCCACTTTAACCCAAAGGTCTTCACACTCAGTTTCAAGCTAATCTACTAGACGTTAAGTTATTGGATACAGCTATAAGAACTCCTCCCCCTTCTTTATCATTGTGAAAGCCACTATTTTCGCGATCTCGTCTGTACACTATATAGCGATCATCGAATAACTCTTTGTCAAAGACACTACTGTTCAGCCAAGTTTCAGTGATTATCACGATGTCATAATTTGCACAAGATACATTACAGAAAAAATCATGTGTTTTAGTTCGCAGACCCCTCACATTTTGGTAATATATATTTAGAGCCATTTTAAACATTTTTATGCGTACGAATTCTGTTATAAAAATAACGTCTTTAAGATAGTCCATTTAACACACTATGATCCTTCACGAATACAATTTCCGATGTTTCCGTTTTGCGCATAAAAACTCTTCCCTGTCTTGTCCATACGAACTTATATCCCTTATCCTTTGCCATTAAACGGGCCGCCGCATGTAATTTCTTATTAGCCGATGATAAATGTTCAGTTACATAAATAGGTTGTTTCTTGCCTCCCATACCAAGGTGGCTGGTATTAATTTTATCATTAGGGTTCGCCTTATTGAATTTAATCACATTTGCTAAAAATGAATCGCGTAGCAACGGTGTTGCTAACTTTACGACTATTGCCCGGGGCCGATTACCATCTTTGTTAATTTTGGCTACACGTGTACAATTGTGAATATCTTCCTTTTTTATATTGCAGGACACAATTTTTGAAAGTTGCGTTACAGTGGTGAGCAGGTTTTCGTTTTTGTGTTCGGGAACACACTGCAGTTCGATATTGCATGATCTACTAACTTGCTCCATTATTTGCAGACGGCCTGTTAGATCTTGTACCGTAGTTATTAAGCGACTATTTTGGTTTTGCAGATCGCGAACGGTCTCGGTCTGAGCATCGTACGATTTCTTTGTGGATTCAAATTCCTGGTTCATAAATTGCACGCTATCCTCCAAAGCAGACATTTCTTTTCTTAATGCAGCAAGTTCGTCATTAACCATAGTTTTTATTGTTTGACGAAGTTCTTGCAGAAGGGAATTACGCATAATAGCAAATTCTTCCCTGAACATATCTCTTATTTCGTCCCTCGTAACGGTAGTTGGCATTGTAGGTGAGTTAGTTTCTATTGCTTGCTCAAACGTGGCTCTAGTAGGTCTTGCACGCAGTGTTACATTCGCTCGGTCATTAAAGGTTACCGGTTCAGTATTAGTTGTTGTTGTTGTTGAAGATCTAGCTGATATATTTGTACGCGCATCTGATCTAATCGGTGTATTACTATTGTCAGTTTTCGGTAGTTTTATTAGACAGCCGTGACATTTCCAGTTATTTTTGCGGACAGTTTCCATCTGCTGAAAATGCTTCTTGGGCACGTTTGCGCATAAAATATCATATTTTTGTTTGCACAGGGTACAACATAAGAAATCTTCACCGGTAATTTTTGCTCGGCATCCCGAACAAGTATCAAAAAAAACTGACATTATTATTTATTTAATTCTTGTCTCTTAGTAAAAAAAAAAGAAGAAAATAAAAACAAACAAAACAAGGAGAAAAAAAAATGAGGGAAAAAAAAATATTTTTTCGTTAAGGTTCGAACTTGCGATCACAGCACTTCGGATCACCCAATATTCTGCAGTGCTGCCTTACACGCCACGGAAGCGACTAAACGCCAGACGAAAAGTTCGTATATATGCAACTTTGTGCCGCCTTTACGATTAATTGTTTGTGTAGGGTGTTATTCAAAAGCACTTTCTGAAACTGCCGTCACCAAAATATGTAATAGCACAATAAACGATAGATAATATTAGATAAGGCATATTTTTGCATATTTTTATAGTGAATTCAGCGTTAAATATGCTTGGCACTTCAAATTGTTATGATCACTGCACCGTTGTAAGAACCCGTCCTAAAATTGACACTTTTTGTAGTACTGTTTGTAAGCAATATTAATAAGTTTCACTCCATCGATGATTTCACAAACGATTTCGCTGATTAATTATCCTACAACATAACTGATGAAACTGTTTAACACAAATATTATAACTATTTACTATTTTAACAATTTAATATAATCGGAGCTTAGTGTTGTCAAGATAGCAGCGCCATCTGTACGCTGTATCAAACATAGTTGGCCAAAAATCGGTACGTCACTATCACTAATCGATAACCGCTTTTTGACAATTCTTACTTTACAAATTCATACTCGTAGATTGACATTACTACAGTGGCGTATCACTGCCTCTTTATATACTAAGAGCTGGCCCTGGAAATAGGTGGATTTACAGAGCGAATTTTGACTGGTGAAAAAGTTGCGCCATACGGCATCAAACTTTACCACTTTTTCGCGCATTTTGATGCCGCCTCGCACTACTTTTCCATCAGTCGAAATTCCTGGCAGTGTTATATTCGATTTAGATACATGATTGGCTTTCTATTATACCACACCAAATCCAGAGCGCTGTAAATTGTATACCTTCAATCGCTTTTAAGCCCCTTTTTCCTCAACCACTCCCACCCCCACCACTGAAAATCTGCGAGGTTCCCGGATCTGTTAATAATATAGTATGACAAACTAACTAGAGGGATTTAGTCGCTCTGTAAATTGTCCACCTATTTCCTGGGCTAGCTCTTAGTCTATTAGAGCTTCTCTTATCGCGTCTTCAGTAGAGTCCATTTCAAATTAAAGTTCCTTTTGTAAGGGGTAAGGAAAATATTTCTCGACGTAAAGGAATACAGTCCAATAATGCGAAACAACAATTTTCGTATGCTATCTGTCTTGAGCTTTATTCCTATAACATAAGCAATACTTTACTTTGCAGCATTTTGATAAAAAAGGAACTATAATTTGAAACGCACTCTAGTGGTGCGTCTTGTATGCTGATTGCGGAGCGGAGGAACGTGCGGACGGTTGTCCGTCAGTCTGTAAGTCATTTGGTTATCTTTTTAACTAAGAATTTATCCGCGATATTGATAGCTTTAGAACAAAAATTTCTTAAATCAAAATTATCATAATTCAAGGTGAAATAAACATAAAAAATCACAAGAACTCGTATCATAAGTAAAAGATTACTGATGCTAAGAACATAAAAGTAACGATTTTTTAATGTAAATTTGAATGTTTACATTTTTGGATGTTTATTTCTCAATCACGCAAAAACGGCTGAACTGATTTGGATGAAATTTGGCACCACTCAAACTCAATCCCGTAAACAAAAATTTCAATCCTGTGAGTGCGACAGAGAGTGCAGTAGTTGGCGTCCTCTTTCCACATTCCATTTCCAAGCAGGTCGCGGAGTGCTTAACATTGGTATAGTACTTGTTCAATTTCATATGTCATCATAACATATTGACCCTCCAAATAAAATAAAATATACCTTGTACCTTGTTAATACAGTACAAATTCCAAATTGTTACTCTTTATAAATAAAAACAAAAAGTGACTCATATTTTTCGGTCTATTGTGATTTCATTTTGATCATGTGCCGGTGCCGACGTGAGACACGTCAAATTAAATTTCCCCCTTTTTATACGAATTTCACATTTTCCTATTTCTTGTATTGTATATTTTAAGTATCATAGGAATCTAGTTCTATTGCAGTTTAATGGTGTCCTTTTTAAACCTATTTTCCATATATTTAACATATTGCAAAAATATAAATAATCATAAAACAATTAAAATATCTATTTACAAAAAAGTGCAATGTAAAACCAATATCCCATGTTAAAAATGTCGTCCATATTATATTTTAAAAAGTTGATTGCGTGTTATTTTAACTGTTATTCCAATAATATTTTTTAATAATAGATTATCCTCTAGAGTTATTTGTGAGATGTTATAAAATATTATTTTTCAAAATGACTGATTGTAATGTTTATGACAATTTATTTTCTAGTTAGCTCTCTAAAGTTGATTGATGCTATGTCCAAGTATTGAAGATTTGTGTTAAATATAAAATATTCAATATTCAATTCAGTAAAAAGATTCTTTTATTATATTTAGGACTCTACAGTATGGTAAAATAGAGTAGAAATTACAATGTCTTTTTTTTAGAATATGTTATGCGGGTCCTTGAAATTCTTTTAAAGGTTATTCTACACAGATCTTCTTTGCTCGAGAGTTTTCTTATTTTATCCAAGTAGGATAATATATTATATGTAAAGCTTTAAAGTAGATAATTTGGTCTAATTGTTTTGGTAAATAAATCAGGTGTTACAAAGTCTGTCTTTGTAATAATCGTATTTGGAAATCGGTTACTTTGGAATAAGCCTTAATAAAATGATGATGATTTCTATTTTTGTAATTCTTATTTCAACTAAAATTTGTATAGAAGTGTATGTTATGCCTTTGTTTTAGGTTATAATAATAATAGTTATATTTTAAATTTTTCGTTTTTTTGTCATTCCAAGGTAACCTAAAACATAATTAATCATTTGACATCGCTAGTGTTGTGACGTGATTTTTATTATTTACGATTGAATCACAAATAAAAAAAATTTAGATCATATAAATGTTTCCGTGGCTATAGCGGGCACTGTATTTAACTTTACAATTATTTCGTTATAACGGAGTTTTGCGTATAATACACAGGCAAATAATATCCAAGTTTCAAATTATGGTGCAAGTATAACTCTCGGCCCCAAATTAAATATCTTACATAGGTTAAGTAGTGACGTTCAAAATAATAAAAAAAAACTATTTTAAGAAAACATACTATTATCACGGATGTTTATATTTTAACATAAATAATTACATTTTAACGACGAAATACCATAAAAAATATAAGGTAAATATAAGTTTTAAAAGATTCCATAATTTTTATATCCAAATGGTGTTAGATTATAGATTTTCGATATAAGAAGTACCTATGTGTAAATTTTGTAAAGATATGAATAGTACTCATATGTATTCATAATATAGAATTTTCATTGTATTGTATAATAAACATGTAAGTAAGTGATGTTTCTTGACGTCTGTTAAAAACGGCATTGTATCAAGTGATACCGTTACATAATATTTGGATCTTGTAAATAAATGTCAGATTTATTAGTTAATTGGTAGTTTCATTTGTTTCACGTCAGTTTCACCCTGAAGGTGTCTTTTTAGGGTTCCGTACCCAAAGGGTAAAAACGGGACCCTATTACTGACTCCGCTGTCCGTCTGTCTGTCTGTCACCAGGCTGTATCTCATGAACCGTGATAGCTAGAAAGTTGAAATTTTCACAGATGATGTATTTCTGTTGCCGCTATAACAACAAATACTAAAACAGAATAAAATTAATATTTAAGGGGGGCTCCCATACAACAAACGTGTTTTTTTTTTCCCGTTTATTGCTCGATATTAATAACGATGACAGGTAGACAGTTGAAATTTTCACAGATGATGTATTTTTATTGCCGCTATAACAACAAATACTAAAAACAGAATATAATCAATATTTGAGAGGGGTTCCCATACAACAAACGTATTTTTTTGCCGTTTTTTGGTACGAAACCCTTCGTGCGCGAGTCCGACTTCAACTTGGCCGGTATTTTGTTTTTCATTCAATTTCAGTTATCGCCAGAAAATTATGCAGGGTATTCTTAAGTCGCATGAGTGTATTTGTTAAATCCATGAAACTGAAAAAACAGGTCAATAAAGGTACAGTCACTTGTTAATTATTTTTTTTTCATATTAGACTTATGTTTTTAGAGAAACTTGTCCAGTTTCCATGGACTGAACACATCGTAGTATATAAGGCGGTACAAAATGATCTAATGATACTTAAACAGGTGATAGTGTTGCTTAAACTGAACAACTTTCTCCAAGGAACATAGTACATAGGTCGAAAAACGATTTTTTTTCGCTTTTCCATAGTAAGTCGGTCAGCTGAACCATACATTTTGTATGGGAGTATGACATTTTTTTTTCGTTTTCGACCTTTGCTCCTTGGAGAAATTTATTTAAGCAACACTATCACCTGTTTAAGTATTATCAGATCATTTGGTACCACCTTATATCAGGGGCCGTACCGGCTAACGAATCGAGCTTCGGAAAATTTGCCGAGTTTCAAATTAAGGTACAACTTGTATTTAAGTTACACTGCCTACATTTAGTGAAAATATGTAGGAACAAAGGTTTTGTAAAAAAATACTACTAGTACTGCCAAAGCAATATAATTTAACATGAAATTAACTGTACTCACTATAATTATATAGTGAGTACAGTTAATTTCATGTCACTTATATATTAATATAAGTACTTAATATAATTTGACATGAAAGTAACTATTCAACTCGAATCCGTCTTCGTTGTAAGTAAAAACATTGGTTCTCTACTTACAACGAAGAAGAATTCGACTTGTAGTTGACGGTATAATTACTATAAGGTTTTTTCATTATTCTTGATCGTCTACTTTTCATCTCTGCGTCTTCTACGTCGTAACTGTCCATAATTTGGTCACTGAAAGTATGTAAGTAGTGTTATTATAAAAGTCCGTTTTACTGTTTATCAACAGGGACCGGAAAACCCCTTTTTTTGGTTAAGCCAATTGTTAGGGAAACCCTGTTAATAAGCTTACCAAGTGATAGGGTTTCCCTTTCGATAGGGTTAGTCGATGATTATGCTTACCGTATTGATAGGGTTTTTCAAAACAAGTCTATGAAATACCCAGTCTAAAACCCCTTACGGTAAGCGGTTCCGGTCCTTTGGCCCAGGTGGGACTAGGTCAGGGACTGATAACGTTATTTTGAAATGTAACGTTATTTCTTACTTTTTTTTACCGTTACTTTTAACATTAACGTTATGTCAATAAATAACGTTACTTTAGATAACGTTACATTGAAATTAACGTTATTACAGTAAATAACCTTAATTTTAAGGTCATTTCTTACTTTTTGTTACCGTTACTTTAAAATTAACGTTATTCCAATTAATAACGTTACTTTTTTAGCGATAATTTTACCGGTACTATTGTACCCTGTTAATAAGCTTACCAAGTGATAGGATTTCCCTTTCGATAGGGTTAGTCGATGATATGCTTACCGTATTGAAAGGGTTTTTGAAAACAAGCCTATGAAATACCCAATCAAAAACCCCTTTAACGGTAAGCGGTTCCGGTGCTCAGTTGATATTGCTGCTCCGCACGCTTGAATTGTTTGCTGCTGCTATTTTTGGTTTAGCTTTTTTTTATACCACAACGTACTGAAAGTGACTACTTACAAAATTACGCCCCCTTTTTAACTAAAAAATATTACATAAATGATACTCTTACTCATTTCGTGTGCTCCAGTCTATGTCAGTTTCGTGTATTTCATAACCTTCTTCCTCAGCCATATTTTGACACATTTTTCGTCTGGAAGAATTTAAGATAGATACACTATAATACATACTATATCTGTAATGTATTATGAACTTGGCTTCTTGTTAATTAATGTAAAAAGACTTTAAAGTTGTTTTACCTCACGAATGCGGGTCGGCTATGAATGTTGTTAGGTGTGCACATGCATATTAGACTTGTACTTGTAGTTTGTACTATGTATTCTGTGATATTAGGTACTTAGGTACCGTGGGCAACAGTGTCGCTTAACCCCTCCTAAGGTTAAAATCGCTTGCACGCCGCGCCGTCACTACATACGTTTAACTAGTTCGTGCGGGGGCGATATGTGCGCACACGAATTTTGTTGCTAACTGGTTAAGCGACGCTGTTGCCCATAGTACCTAAATTAGTGTGCCGTACTGAGGCCGGCAGCCGGCACTCGTAAAGGTGCTAGTTCGCAGCGAACTGCCAACTGCAACTGCCGACTGCACGTGTTTTATTTTCTATGAAGCGCGGCTGCACAATCACGCTTGGCCGCGGCACTTGCAGCCGCGCGTCATAGAAAAAAAAAACACGTGCACTCGGCAGTTGCAGTTGGCAGCTCGCTGCGAACTAGCACCTTAATGCTCACAATACACAAGTACCTACCTACCTAGTTAAACCTACCCACAGCTTAGAGCATACAGAACGGGAGTAGGCATATACAGGCACCCCCTTTCACCAAAGTACATGACCAATTTGGTCGTGTCAGTTTATAAAAACTAGTTGGTCGGGAACACTCGCCATTTTGAAAGTCTACATATCGCCGAACGCAGCTCCGCGAAAATGGTGAATTATGCGGTGATATTGTGCAAAAGGCGATCTGGGGGCCAATCGCGCTAATATTTAGATCAACTGGACCTCGACTGAACCGCGATCAATCATAACTTTTGACATATTCCGTATCGCGCTAACGTTTTGACAGCTAGTTGAGACAGATGTCATGCGGAACTGGACCGTAACTTGCCGTCCAAGACAAAGTTAAAAGGATGTTACTTTTTTTGGACTATTTCTCAACTATTGGTGTTTACTCTCACAATTTTGTGATATTTATTCAGTCTTAATGCAAAAATATACAATGCTTTTATGGTTATTGTAAGAAGATCTTCTCTAAGAGTGCTAAATAATCTAAATTGATATATCATAATGGATGAAGCGTGAAAAAGTCGTGAAAAAGTGTATTCAAATGTCCAATCTGCAAATTTGTAAAAAGCTACAGACTATCAAATCATTTAGTTTGTTTACTTATGAGATATGAACACCATAATTATGCTAATTCTGATGCCTTCGGTGTGGAAACAAAATAAAGGTAAGATAACCATACCTAACCTAAAAATTTTCACTGTGAATAAATTTCATTCTTTCTTTGTTTTTGTATTAATTACTTACTAGTATAGGTACCTAGATTTTGGTGGTATTAGCCATAAAATGCCACTGGAATCTAAACTTCTCATTAAGTAAGGTAGGTAAAAGTACCTACCTATTTAGGTATTACAATTTTAATTTACTCACCCTTGTCCATACATACAACTAAAACATTTATGAGTACCTAGGTATACTGCCTGGCACATAACTTGGCAACATAAAAACGAGACAAAAGATGCGCAGTAGCCACAAACACTAAACTCGGCACATCTTTTTTCTCATCTTTCTCTTGCCAATTTATATGCCGGCATCTGTAATAGGCTAAGAACAATGTTATTTATTTTAACATTATTGTTGAATCATCTATAGTCCTTTAACTTTTAACATGTTTTGTTTTAGGTGCCTACGAAGATAACCAATGCATGCTGTGTGCTGCATTAGACATAAAGCACAAAGAGGCAATGCGTTATTCACTCTGTTGGTGGCAGAATCCGTGGGTCTGAGCAGACTGAGGACTAGTGGAAGTGTAACATACTAGCTAGGTGTGGTGCTCGCTGATGCTCTTGACAAAATTAGAGTTGTTTACCTAATTCATCATCATCATCAGCCTATCATCGTCCACTGCTGAACATAGGCCTCTCCGAGTGCACTCCACCGAGCACGATCCGCGCCTACACTCATCCAGTTTATGCCAGCCACCTTGCGAAGATCGTCGCTCCACCTTGTCTGAGGGAGTCCCACACTATGTTTGCCGAATGTGGTCTCGTTTACCTAATTGTTTCGGGGTAATAGGACAACTGAATAATAATAATAAATTATTTTAGAAAACTTTATTAATGTTATTTCTTATTAATTACTAACTAAACTGCTATCTTCTCCTACAATTGCATATCCTTGTTGGCAATACTAAAACAAAACATAAAAAAATATTTTTAGTCACTTTTATAACATAATTATTTTAATAATATGATTCCAAATCAGCAGTTAAGTAATAAAAACATAACTAGATGTAGATCCTAAGGCTGTGGGTTCGAGTCCCACCTGACGAGCTGGTGACGAGTCATTTTGTTCTAGTATATGATTTAAAATAAATATTAATCACACTAGATGCAAAACCTCAACTCTAATGATAACTAGATGTTTTGTATCTTTTAAACATAGATTTAATAATATTGGGGCATATTATTTTAATTCATTAGCGGTCGCAGGCGACCGGACAACAATAGAAAATCGATTGTGTCTCGTTTTACGGGCGTTGACGAGTTAATATCTAGATTAGATTAAAATAATATTACCTTTTTTATACATAAGGTCTGCAAACTGCAATGTTGCTTCATTTTATCTATTGCAGAACCAATTTTTATTTATCTTAATTTTTGTAATGCTTATTATATTCTATAACCTGAAATTAATAAAAAATATTAGGGAAATTACATAAATAAATACTAAAATACTTATTGGAGTCGGAACTGATGTTATTAAATATTGAATGAAAAAGGGCACACTAATAATCATTAATCAAAGGGCACAAAATATTAGTAGGAAGTTAAACGAAAGAAATTCTAAATTCTATTTATTGTTTCACTAGTACTTATTACCTTTCTAAAACAGAAGTAATAGGTTTTGATCTTACCGTTCATCATTATTCATAAATTTCCACTGCATTCGGTAATAAAGAAGCAAAATTCCTCTAATGCTGTTATATATGAAAGCTGCATCTTGATGGTTGTGTATTTTCTATCTCTTTGGTCAGCATTATGCTCAATTTTGATCTTGCTTTGCACTTCTGTAAAAAAAATCACTTTCATTATTACTCCTACATTTTGGCATAGCTATAAAAAGTTCACTGCTAATACATAATTACAAACCTTTGATTATTGAGGTACCTTGTTGACTGGGGCTCGGTCGTATTTTGTTTATCGTTACACTTCAAAGAGTGTTGGGATGTTCGTTTGTTTTATGACTTTATGTGATCACAAATAAATCACAAAATACTAACAACTTAAACAATCGCTTCGTAATACAAAGATATTTGTTCGTTTAGCAGCACTACAATATTTTCCCAATATTAAATGATCTCAATAAAATTCACTCTCTGTTATGAAATTATTACTTTAAAATTAATATAATACTTCATTAAATATTAATTCTATTTGTAATAATAACATAACCTCTGTTTCTCAACTCAAAACAAAACAAACACTTAAAAAAAAGAAGCGTCAAATTACACCTAGTGATGTGGTAAAATTGTTAAGTCGACCGTCGATTGCTAAAAATAGCGTATGACATCCCTAACGTTTCAACTCTGACAGCCGTTCAACAATGATGGCAGTTTGGTTGGCGGTGGAACTTTATGGCGATACGGTTTTTCACCACAGTTGGATCATTGACAGAACTGGAACAAGAGCAGCCTAATGTGAACCTTTCACGTTGTAAATTAGCGCGATCGGCCTAATTTTAATAAGGACGGGATTTCCTTTCACACGTAAGTATAATTTTATTAGCAAACTATAATATAATCACGAAGAAAACCCAGTTTGTTTAGTAAAGCTAACGACAGAGATTGCGATAGCAAAACGATACCAAACACCATGGTAGAAGTCTTAGTGCTGTGACAAAGTTAAAGAAGACGAATGAACGAAGTCAAAGAGAATGAATGTGATCTGATCAGTACATAAATTTTTCAATCATTAGTTTCTCTGATGTTGTCTTGATTTCAAAAACACAAGTGATTTATTGAATTTTTAGATTTTAGGCATTAACAAATCACAATGCTATTTTTATATTAAGATAAATAATATAGAAATACTAGAAAAAATACGGGTGTCTATTTTTCTCTAGTGTTTTTTCTATTAAATTGAAACTTGTGTGATGGTATATTTATGTATGTATATCATCATTTATTTCACAGATTTCCGAATGATCGCATTTTAAAAAACGAATGGATAAAGTTTAGCAGAAAAAAAGATAGTTGGGTGTCGAAAAGTACAAGCGTCATTTGTAACGACGACGTATATTGTTTGTAAATCATTAAACTACTTTCAGGGCAAGGACATATTCCCAAATATCGAAGCACATACATATGACAACGATTTCGTCAATCACAATATGGAATTGGGAAGATTAGTGATGCAAAAGTACACAGATACCCGACTATCATATCTAATGAAAAAAACCGATTCACAGAAATGTACACGTCACAAATATAAAAAATTAATTCATTTTAAAAATCAATAGTTAAGAATATACAACATTATATTATGTTAACTCAAAAATCTTTAAAAAAACCTTACAAAAACAGCTTCAAAAACAAACGGCTCTAAAAAGCAAGAAATAAAATAATTCAAATGTACTAAATTAATAACTCGAATGTTGGTACGCATATCTAATATTAAGAGAGTATGCGCTACTACTTTGACTTTTGACTACCGCCGCCAATGAAAAAAAATCTTAGTGCTTAAATAAAGACGAAATTGTGAATTGTGTTCTTCTAGTGTACTCCGAAGAAGTTTTGTGGTACTTTTTATCCCTTAAACAATGTTTTCTAGTCTGTCATTTAGTTTAATGGAGTTTTATTGCTAAAAGTGGCCACTTTTTGCAATAAACTAAACGACAGGTTATAAAATATTGTATAAGCGATAAAAAGTACCACAAAGCTTCTGGTGTGTTGGTGAGTGTTAACGACTGCAAATGCACCCGGGACCAACGACGCCAACGGCTTAACGTGCCTTCCGAAGCACGGAGAAGCTCGAGATAATAAACTTTTGGTCACCCATCCCATGACCGACCCTTGCAAAACTTGCTTAACTGTCGCTGGGCCAGGCGCTAAACCACTACGCCATCGAGCTCCTCGTAGTAGCCGAGGGTTTATGTAGCTCATAAACCCGCTTAAATAAAAGTCTACTTCATAAGCGTTGTTTAATATTAGATATGCGTACAAATTTTTGAGTTAGTAATTATGCAGATTTTAATTATTTTATTTCTTGTTTTTTAGTGCCGTTTATTTTTGATTCTATTGTTGTTAGGTTTTTTAAAGATTTTTTTTACTTTTTTATTTTTAGTCACATTGACGGCACAAATCTTTTTTGAGTTATGTATTTTTTTAGCGACGATATTATCTAAGTTACATTACCTATGTCAATGGCTCATTACCTTTTACAAAATGCTGCTTTTCCCAAAGCAGGGGCGTTAATTGTTGAGGAGTTCTCCTGGTACTTCACTACCAGCTCCACTTCACCATAATGCATTATGACGAGCATAAATAGCCTAGCAACCATATTAAAGTAATCGTATCGCAACACTGAAATACTTAGTATTGAATAGTTCCGATAATCATCTATGATCTTCATCATCAGTTCTACTTCACCAAAATTGTAGTTTCCTAAAGCACGTTGGATTGTTATTATTTCGAACCAGACTATTGCACACGAGTTACTTAAGAAAATACCAAAATTGCTATAGTTGTGACTATAATATTTAAAGAGCTCCCTTGATTTTTCCTGGATCCCATCATCAGATACTGACCTTATGACAATCGAACCAACTTGGAAGTATATGCTTTCAACAAATGAAATAAGAATTTTTCAAATCGGTCCAGCCGTCTTTAAGTAATCGAGTACCTCCTTCTTTTTTTTGAAGTTGGTTTATTTGTTGGAAACAATATTTATTAAGTAAGAAATTATTTAACTTATGCCGACCGGTGGCGGGATAACCATCTTAAATATTGCGAGCTAATGAAATACACAGACCGGTGTCAGGCAGCAGTGACACTGGTGCAATTAGCTACGCACTGCGATTGCCAACCCGCATGCCCAGCGTGGCAATTATGGGCAAACCCTCTTAGTTAAAATACCAACCAAAAGTCGGTTAAAATACCAAAACCTTGTCCTAAGTGTAACAAATACTTTTCTGAAAACCGCATCAAAATTGGTTTAGCTAAATGCGAGATAATCGCGGACAAACATACATACATACGAGTCAAACTCAGAACCTTCTTTTTTGAAGTCGGTTAAAATACTAAAACCTTCTCCTTAGTGTAACAAATACTTTTCTGAAAACCGGATCAAAATCGGTTCAGCCAAACGCGAGATAATCGCGGACAAACATATATACATACAGGTCAAACTGAGAACCTACTTTTTTTTTGTTTTTTGAAGTCGGTTAAAAACGCAAAGTTGTTGCCTGCCACGAAAAAAAACGGCACGACGTATTGAATTCTATATCAAAATACACTTTACCGCACTGTGAAGTAGCTCCAATAACTTTTTTAGGGTTCCGTACCCAAAGGGTAAAAACGGGACCCTATTACTAAGACTCCGCTGTCCGTCTGTCTGTCTGTCTGTCTGTCTGTCTGTCTGTCACCAGGCTGTATCTCATGAACCGTTATAGCTAGACAGTTGAAATTTTCATAGATTATGTATTTCTGTTGCCGCTTTAACAACAAATTTACCTAGTACCTCGTTTCGAAAGAAACGAGGTACTGTTACGACTCTCCTTGATGTGACTGATAATATGCTTGCGGATCAAGTTGCGGGCCGGGATACTGTGCTGACGCTTCTCGATTTTTCTCGTGCGTTTGAAAGTCTGAACGTTCCGCTCCTGTTATCTAAACTTTCATTCTATGGCGTTGATCCTCATGCACTATGGTTTTTCGACAGTTAGCTACGTGAGCGTTATCAATCAGTCAAACTTAAAAAAACGGATGGCTCGATTTTAACATCACAACCTAAGTTGGTTAATTGTGGTGTCCCTCAGGGTTCCATTCTTGGACCACTTTTATTTATTATTTACAGTGCAGATCTCCCTTCGGTAATTAAACATTGCAGGTTCCATTGCTACGCTGACATATCAGCAAGTCCGGATAAAATATCTGATGCTCTTCGCAATGTAAACGAAGATCTAGATGCTATAGCTTCTTGGTCAACCAACAATGCTCTGGTTCTTAATCCATTGAAATCAAAATTTATGATTGTAGGTACAAAAAAACAAACCGAGGAAATCTACAGCTGTTGTAATCCTATGCTTCAAGTTCTGGGTTCTGATATTGAATGTGTGAAAGAAGCCAGGAACTTGGGAATACTGTTTGACCACAATTTGCGCTTTGAAAATCATGTATTGAGTCTAGTCAGAAATTGTTTTTACAGATTAAAAATTCTCTATAGGATCCGGAATTATCTTTCTGAAAAATCACGCCTTATGCGAATCACAAATTTTATCGGTACTCAATTATGGCGACTTAGTGTATGGTCCTCGTTTATTCTCAGGAACAAAAAGAATGATACAGCGTGTTCAGAATGCTTGCGGCCGTTTTTGTTTTAATATCCCTCCTCGTACTCATGTGTCACCTTTTTTAAACAGAGCCTCTATTCTTAATATGGAGTCACGCAGACGGTTGCATCTTGCAGTTCTTATGTTTGACCTTATGAAATTTAAAAAACCAGAATATCTTTACAGCAAATTGATATTTCGCTCCTTTCATACTCATTATGGGCCAGGCATTCCCAGATCAAATCGACCTCTACTGGAATTTCATGTGCATAAGACTGTGGCTTTCACGGGCAGTTTCCGCTACCAAGCGACCAAGTGCTGGAACAATATACCCCCTCCAATAAGGCAATTGACGTCAAAATATACATTCAAAAATCATATAAAATTAGGCTTATTGGAAATGCAAAATTTAGGTACTTATACGCACTAGCAGTCGTTTTGGTCGCGGTCTCCTAATTTATTTTTCCTGAATGGTATCATTTTATTTTTATTAATTTAATTTATTATATTATGTTTTTATTTTTATTTATTTCTCTACTAAATAAATTTATTATAATTATATTATTAAAATTTTATTAAATATCAATGCAATTAATTTTATTCATTTATATTTTATATACAGACATCAATATCCAAGTTCTTTTTTTATTTTTGTAACAATTTTGTTTTTCGTTTTTAATGCTTTCTTTTTATCACGGCACGGCCGATTTCGTCAATGCGCCCTTGCGTCTACAGGTGAAAGCTGAAAACCAGTGTTTTGCTTCATCATCGGGGCAAAGTTATACGCTGAGCTTTTACCTACTTGCATCGCTGTGACACACAATTTAACCAGTATTATTTAGTTGCCAATATGCAGATTTGATTGTTGAAATTATGTATCTTTTCTTTAATTTTAATCTGATTTTTCTGTCTATGCGCATGTGTGTTGTGATGCTAATAAATCATCTATCTATCAATACTAAAAACAGATTTAAATAAAAATTTAAGGGGGGCTCCCATACAACAAACGTGAAATTTTTGCTGTTTTTTGCTCTATATTAATAACGATAAAAGGTATACAGTTGAAATTTTCACAATTGATGTATTTCTGTTGCTGCTATAACAACATTTGGATTTTTTCATAGTCTTTACACGTAAAGAAAAAAAACCGGCTAAGTACGAGTAGGACTCGCGCACTAAGGGTTCCGTACCAAAAAAGGGCTAAAAAAACACGTTTGTTGTATGGGAGCCCCCTTAAATATTTATTTTATTCTGTTTTTAGTTAGTATTTGTTGTTATAGCGGCAACAGAAATACATAATCTGTGAAAATTTCAACTGTCTAGCTATCACGGTTCATGAGATACAGCCTGGTGACAGACAGACAGACAGTCAGGCAGCGGAGTCTTAGAAATAGGGCCCCGTTACCCTTTGGGTACGAAACCCTAAAAACAGAAACAAATGTTATCGCATAACCGAGCCTTAACACTTTTTATGTAGAATAAAATTTAAATAATGGTCACATTCATGATTCCCTCAAACTTTAATGATAAAGACTGTTCACCCACTGAATTTTCACGCGCGTAAAATTTAAAAAAAGTATTTGATTGAATCAGGCGTCACTTGGCGGAAGTCCCAAACCATTTTGAAAAAAGAAATATATGTAGCTTACTTCCGCAAACAATATATGCAAGATGCACCGCCCGCCCGCCCGCCCGCAAAATTATGCACATGCACACACAAAATATCCGATTCGGTGTTGGTTTACGCACGATCTAGCTCCTGGGGATGCTCCGGGTCGGGGCGAGACACGTGTGGGGTGGCAATTGTTGTTGAATGTGTTAATTAAGATCTATAGATTATATATTTTTTTTTATTTTTGACTCTTTTATTTTAAAAGTTAGAGGGGGGCACACATTTTACTACTTTGGCAGTGTATATTATCTTTCAAACGGTTGACTTTGAGAAAAAATAGTCTTAGGAACCTCAGTGACATTTTTGAAGACCTATCTATAGACTTTTATATAGATGCTTTTTTTCAGTTTCAGTTCCGTGTATCCGTGTTTTTTTTTATTTTTGTGTAAAAATCGTAAGACGGTTTACAGAATACATCTACTTATCAAGTTTCAACTGTGTAGTCTTAATACTTTCGGAGTAAAGTGGCTGTGACATACGGACGGACGGACGGACAGACAAACAAAACGAATCTATTAGGGTTTAGTTTTTTGCCATTTAGGCTACGGAACCCTATCAAGCAATTTAAGGTTCAAAATTCATTGGAGATTTTTGACAGTTTTGTATAGCTTGATGTGCTGCTGACTGTACATAGATACTTGTAAATAAATGATTACATTATTAATCACATTTATTTTCTTTTTTGACAACTTACACACCTTTAGGGTCCCCCCAGACCTACCGGTTTCGTTTCTTTGCTTTGCTGTTCTACTTGCTGTTTAGACCGCCGGCCAACCAGGGACATTTTCAATCTATCGCATATTTGGACCAGACCAAATTTGCAAGATAGCCATTAGCTTGGTGTTATCAAATATCATCGTCTGGGTTGCGAAGTAGGAAGCTTCTGGGAGATATGCCACCCTGAACATGGTCTCCGATTGCTAAAAATAAATCGATCGCATATTTATATAAATTGTGAACAGGGTTGTGGGTGTCATCATTACCTATCTGAACTTTTTTTTTTGAGTTTTCATAACGATCGTTTTAAGGAACAAAGCTCAAAAGAACATTCTTATATGTGAAATGTACTTAGATTGAAAATATGCGATAGATTGAAAATGAGCCTCTTGGCCGGCGGTCCATTGCCGAACAGCAAAGCAAAGAACGGAAACCGGTAGGTCTGGGGGGACCCTTACACTTGCATCTTGCGCCAACACTCACTATCGGAATTTCATTTCTGTACATTATTTTAGGATAAAAGGGCAGAACGATGTTTTAAGTATGTTTTTAAACAATTATTTGTAAGCGTATTTTAGTGATTGTTGGTGCAAATCACAAAATCAAAATGAAGACATTAATTTTTTTTTGGTCGTAATCATAATCACTCATCTTCAAATCAAAGCTTCTAATCATTCAATTTCATCGGTCTTTTTATGTCCCATCACTAACCTTAACGCAAGAGCAAACTTATTTATGTCGGTAAGTTTGGCGCTGCCGTCTACGTGATCTGTCAGAATTTGTACTAAGATGGTTAGTTCCGAATTTGACCACCTGCCAATATAACTTTGTGGTCATTCTGTTTTTGTGTGCGTGTGTAACAATATGACTTTAAGCTTCAAAAGTGTGCGTGAATATGAAGTTGTGTGCTGTGCGTGTGTACCTCGTCTCCCCCCAAAATCGGTGAACAAAATCTAGTGTAGGAGAGCGCTCTTGCTTACTCCCGTTCTGAATGCTCTAAGACCCACAGAATAGATATTAGTAGGTTGGTTGGTACAGTACGAGGCATATAACTTGAAATCGGGTGGGGAATCGTATTTTGGGTATGCGCAGCGGTGGGAAAGTGGGGCGGCGGGAGAGGAGCGCGCGCTATTGGTCGCTCACAAGAGCACATGCGCGAACTTATCCCCACTCCGTCGAAAAAATTTCAAGATACGTGCCTAGTAGTGATGGGCAGTGGAAAAATATCCTAAAGGTAAATAACTCGGATATTTATCAAAAATAGATAAATATCCGTTTTTATCCATTTTTAGCGGATTTTTATCCAAGAATGCCGGATAAATATATTCAGGCCTGAATCTACACAATAGATTTGCTTCTTGTTAACTACATTTTTGACGAAAACAGTATTTTGTGCTCGAAACAATGTTTTCTTAATTTTATTATCTGTATAGCGTTGTACGTAGTGATGGGCAGTGGATAAAAACTCAAAAGGTAAAAAACTCGGATATTTACCATAAATGGCGGATAAATATATTTAGACCTGTTTCTATACACTAGTTTTGGTCCCAAGTGAGGCCCCGCCCCCGCTACTAACCCAACCACGATGACAACTGTACCTGGCAACATATAACAAGCGCACATTGAGGACTGGTCCCTAGGCTAAATGGTGTCGTTTCATCGCCCACAAGTCCCTTGTCAACGACGTGATTACCATCGCAATTGTGTTGACCAGGGTATGCTGGCCGACTTATGGAGAGGGAGAACCTATTTACGATGAACTGTTTTTTCAGGAAGAGATAATACCAACGCATAATCCAAGATAGCGGCCAGCTTCTTTGTTTTTGGGCCGATAAGAAGGCCGAAAAGAAAACAGCCGAGCAATATTGAAAATGTGAAAATTCAAGATGGCGGTCATCTTTTTTGTTTATGGGCCCACTTCGATGAAACTCTGTTTTTTGTACTATTTTCACAAGAAAACAGCGCAACGCAATGTTAAAAATGATAAAAATGCAAGATGGCGGCAAACTTTTTTGTTTGTGGGCTGATTTCGATGATACTCGGTTTATGTACTATTTTGACAAGAAAACAGCAACGCAATGTTAAAAATATGAAAAATCAAAGATGGCAGCCAACTTTCTTGTTTTTGGGCCGATTTCGATGAAACTCGGTTTTTTGTACTATTTTGACAAGAAAACAGCTTTATATTAAAAATGACAAAAATCTAAGATGGCGGCCGAACTTTTTGTTTGTGAGCCGATTTCGATGAAACTCGGTTTTTGGTATTATTTAGACAAGAAAACAGCTAAGCCATGTTATAATTATGAAAAATCAACGATGGCGGCCAACTTTTTTTTGGGCCGATTTCGATGAAACTTTGTTTGGGGCACTATTTTTAAAAGAAAACAGCAACGCAATATTCAAAATCTCAAAATCTAACATGGCGATTGGCGGCCAACCTTTTTGTTTGTGAGCGGATTTCGATGAAACTCGGTTTTTAGTACTATTTTGACAAGAAAACAGCAAAGCAATATTAAAAATGACAAAAATCTAAGATGGCGGCCAAACTTTTTGTTTGTGAGCCGATTTCGATGAAACTCGGTTTTTGGTACTATTTAGACAAGAAAACAGCAACGCAATGTTATAAATATGAAAAATCAACGATGGCGGCCAACTTTTTTTTGGGCCGATTTCGATGAAACTTTGTTTGGGGCACTATTTTTAAAAGAAAACAGCAACGCAATATTAAAAATCTCAAAATCTAACATGGCGATTGGCGGCCAACCTTTTTGTTTGTGAGCGGATTTCGATGAAACTCGGTTTTTAGTACTATTTTGACAAGAAAACAGCAAAGCAATATTAAAAATGACAAAAATCTAAGATGGCGGCCAAACTTTTTGTTTGTGAGCCGATTTCGATGAAACTCGGTTTTTGGTACTATTTAGACAAGAAAACAGCAACGCAATGTTATAAATATGAAAAATCAACGATGGCGGCCAACTTTTTTTTGGGCCGATTTCGATGGAACTTTGTTTGGGGCACTATTTTTAAAAGAAAACAGCAACGCAATATTAATAATGTCAAAATCTAACATGGCGGCCAACCTTTTTGTTAGTGAGCGGATTTCGATGAAACTCGGTTTTTGGTACTGTTTTGACAAGAAAACAGCATCGCAATGTTAAAAATATCAAAATCCAAAATAGCGGCCAACTTTTTTGTTTTTGGGCCATTTCGATGAAACTCGGTTCTTTTGTACTATTTTGACAAGAAAACAGCAACGCTATTTTAAAAATGTCCAAAAATCAAAGATGGCGGCCAACCTTTTTGTTTGTGAGCCGATTTCGATGAAACTCGGTTTTCTGTACTTTTTGACAAGAAACAGCAACGCAATGTTAAAAATATGAAAAATCAAAGATGGCGGCCATCTTTTTTGTTTGTGGGTTCATTTCGATGAAACTCAGTTTTTTGTACTATTTTGACAAGAAAGCAGCGCAACGCAATGTTAAAAATGATAAAAATGCAAGATGGCGGCAAACTTTTTTGTTTGTGGGCTGATTTCGATTAAACTCGGTTTTATGTACTATTATGACAATAAAACAGCAACGCAACGTTAAAAATATGAAAAATCAAAGATGGCGGCCAACTTTCTTGTTTTTGGGGCGATTTCGATGAAACTCAATTTTTTGTACTATTTTGACAAGAAAACAGCAACGCAATATTAAAAAATGACAAAAATTTAGGAGGGTGGCCAACCTTTTTGTTTGTGAGCCGATTTCGATGAAACTCGTTTTTTTGTACTATTTTGACAAGAAAACAGCAACGCAATGGTTAAAATTAGAAAAAGCCAACATGGCACCCAATTTTTTATTTGTATGTCGATTTAGATGAAACACGGTTTTGGTACTATTTTAACAATAAAACAGCAACGCAATGTTAAAAATATAAAAAAATTCACGACGGCGGCTAACTTTTTTGTTTGTGAGCCGATTTCAATGAAACTCGGTTTTTGGTACTATTTTCACAAAAAAACGGCAACGCAATGTTAAAAACATAAAAATGTGAAATGGCGGCCAACTTTTTGGTTTGTAAGCCGTTTTCGATGAATCATCGAAATCAGCCTACATACAACAAGTTGGCCACTATCTTGGTTGGATTTTAACATTATTAACATTGCGTTGTTGTTTTCTTGTCAATATAGTATCAAAAACCAAGTTTCATCAAAATCGGCCCACAAACAAAAAAGTTAGCCGCAATCTTAGATTTTTGATATTTTTAATATTGCATTGCTGTTTTCTTTTGAAAATAGTGTCCCAAACCGATTTTCATCGAAATCAGCTCGAAAACAAAAAATTTGGCCGCCATCTTGGATTTTTCGTATTTTTAACATTGCGTTGCTGTTTTCTTGTCAAAATAGTACAAAAATGGAGTTTCGTCGAAATCAGCCCACAAACAAAAAAGTTTGCCGCCATCTTGGATTTTTGACATTTTTAATATTGCGTTGCTGTTTTCTTTTAAAAATAGTGCCCCAAACAAAGTTTCATCGAAATCGGCCAAAAAAAAGTTGGCCGCCATCGTTGATTTTTCATATTTTTAACATTGCGTTGCTGTTTTCTTGTCAAAATAGTACAATAATCGAGTTTCGTCGAAATCAGCCCACAAACAAAAAAGTTTGCCGCCATCTTGGATTTTTGACATTTTTAATATTGCGTTGCTGTTTTCTTTTAAAAATAGTGCCCCAAACAAAGTTTCATCGAAATCGGCCCAAAAAAAAGTTGGCCGCCATCGTTGATTTTTCATATTTTTAACATTACGTTGCTGTTTTCTTGTCAAAATAGTACAAAAATTGAGTTTCATCGAAATCAGCCCACAAACAAAACAGTTTGCCGCCATCTTGCATTTTTAACATTGCGTTGCTGTTTTCTTGTCAAAATAGTGCCAAAAACCGAGTTTCATCGAAATGAGCCCAAAAACAAAAAAGATGACCGCCATCTTTGATTTTTGACATTTTTAACATTGCGTTGCTGTTTTCTTTTAAAAATAGTGCCCCAAACAAAGTTTCATCAAAGTCGGCCCACAAACTAAAAAGTTGGCCGCCATCTTAGATTTTTGATATTTTTAATATTGCATTGCTATTTTCTTTTAAAAATGGTGTCCCAAACCAATATTCATCTAAATCGGCCCAAAAACAAAAAAGCTGGCCGCCATCTTGGATTTTTCATATTTATAACATTGCGTTGCTGTTTTCTTGTCAAAATAGTACAAAAAAAAGAGTTTCATCGAAATCGGCCCACAAACAAAAAAGTTAGCCGCTATCTTGGACTTTTTGACACACTAAACATTGCGTTGCTGTTTTCTTGTCAAAATAGTACCAAAAACCAAGTTTCATCGAAATCGGCCCATAAACAAAAAAGTTGGCCGCTATCGTACATTTTCGACATTTTTAATATTGCTTTACTGTTTTTTTTTTAAATAGTGCCCAAACCGAGTTTCATCGAATTCGGCCCAATAACAAAATAGTTGGCTGCCATCATGGTATTTTTTTACAATATTAACTGGATTCCGAACCCTGCGTGTCAAGTAAATTTTGTGACAACCCTTCCGTTTTTGCGTAAAACTACGTGCTATGTACGTTGGGGGCTGGGGGTGCTAGACTCATCGAACGAATTCATTCATAATTCTGAAGTAGTTTGAGAATTCTCAGGATGTAGTTTTCATTCTTCTATTGCATTTTTTGGATTTCTTAATTATAATGCACTTCAATAGCACTTATTTTGTTTAAAATTATTAACTACCTTTATTTTAATTTCAAAATTTACGTGACATATCAAGAAAAGGGTTTTAAAATAAATATTTTATTAGGACGAATAAATATCCGTCCTTTTGGATAAAAACTCGGCTAAAAACGGATCTTTATTGAGTTTTTATCCATTTTGAGTTTTTATCCGGTCAAAAACCCATCACTAGTGCCTAGTACTGTACTACCGTACAGGGGCTCAAGTCTGCTAATTTACAAATGCATCAATGGAATCTCAATTGGGTCTCAAACGCCAATTTTGACACATTTGGTATTCCGCTCCTTAAATAAGTTCAATCGTTTTTTAATGACAGGCCATCGAACCATCATTCAATCGTCATGGTACTTTTTGGCATTCTGCTAATAACTGCGTTACAATCGCGTCTCGATTGAACAATTAATTGGTATTCTGCTCTTATTTGACGTTTAAATCAATGGTTTTTCAATGACAATTTTGCCATTGAACTACAATCGAGCAACGACACCTCTTTCTTAGAATTTGTTTGTAAACATTGAAGAATGAGACCATCAGTACCAAGTTTACGCTGACATATTTTGGCTAGTGATCATAGATATTGTGGAAAAACAATGTGTACCTACTTACCTACCCCATAGTGGAATTTTAAGGATTGATTTTCCTATTGTACCTACCTATAGGACTTATTAGGTGCTAGGTGCCTTTGTATGCAAATTCACTTATTATTGAATAGGTAGGTAGGTAGTACCTACTGATAAATAAATAAATAGGACAAATCATGGACAAAGATTAATAACCACTGATTCATAATAAAATAAGTAGGTAAACACTTGGTGTCTATAAGTGAACATTTTTATCTACTTACTCAGAATTCTAATTTGAATTTCGAATCGCTGTTAATATTATAATTTATAATTATTACCTATCATATTAAAGTGTTTCTTAAATATTTATTGTAATATTTAAGTACTGTAACCAATACAATGCCTAACATCTTTCTTCATGATAACATTCATGGCCCAAGTACTTTATCTACTAATAGTCAAAGTAAAAAAAATTGCTTTATTCAAACTTATTAAGTACTTTAGTCAAACTTATTAAACTTATTAAGTACTTTTGAATCACCTAAATTTTCCTACCACCTGTTCCAGACTTTTTTTTTATACTTGTAAACTTGCAAATTAGTAGATCATCAATCTACTCTACACTACAATACCTACTAAAATACTTTGCTTCTTAAACCTAATGTTGGACCTTTATACTACCTACTGTAGATGCATGGTTCAAAATTATTTTTCTTGGGTACGAACCTAGATTTGATGTAGGTAATAGTAGACAAAATGAAAACAGGTTAACATAGAGTCAATATTTTATTTTATAGTATCAAAACCAATACAGTATATGATTAAAGCACAAGCTTCAAAGTACAGACAGCAGTCACTTTTCCAGCGTGCTCCTTTATTTACAATACAGCTAATGCTTTATGTTTTGCTTAGTCGCTTGGAGCAAATATACATCTATAGTTTTGTTTGGTAATAACTTTTCCAAAAGGTACTTGCTTATTATATTCTGCAATGTCATTACACATATTGTATCTGAAATAAAAAATTAGTAATTAATAAAAAATTTAATGAGATTAGGTTAAGCATGCCCGCAAACTACTGAGTACAGACCAAATTGTTGGCCGATAGTTGGAATCAGTATGAAGAAGTATGCAAGTGCACACACTACAATGATTTGGTATTGACCGATTCTTCATACAAAACCAACTCTTGGCCGACAGTTTGGTCTGTAGTCCGCGGGCATGCTAAGAGTCTATGCAATTAATTAATAGACTTCTTGAGAACAATTACGGTATTTTGATGTAATAAGTATTTTGATGAGCATAGTGGATCAGTTAGGTGGAATTTCTAAAATAAGCCGATGAGCACCGGCTTGTATGGACCCTTTCACCATCAGCTATTTTTAATGTCACCACTGCTGGGGCACAGGCCTTTCTTATCGTTCCTCAAAAATTAACGCGGCTGCGCACGCGACGGTTATTCGTGGCTCCGTCAGTCCGCACGCAGACGGCAAAATATGCACCCACTGCCCAAGCTTTGGGGCTACTCAATGCTCTGATCGCTCAGCAACCAGATGTTGATGTATTCTATGTGTCTGTCCATGTATTTGTTCATTGTGTTATTCGTCTGTTGTGTGTATAAAATGTAATTGGCCTTCTGCATGCTTTGGTGTGAAACTGTAAGTGCAGTGGGCAATTGAAATTTAAATAAATAAATAAATAATGGGTGGAAAGGAGGATGGACTATAACCCTCCACACGGGCCCAATGCGGATTGGTGGGTCCATATACTATAGTATAGGCATAGTATAGGTAAGTGCCTCAATGTTTAAAGTCCACTATGTGTATAGAAGGTAATAACTTAAATTATAATAGTCTAAGGGTAGTATTTGGTCGGAGAGTCAGGTTCAGGGATTTACTAGGTAATTTACTTACTCGTAAAGGTAGGTAAAACGTCTTTGTATGATTTGTTGTATTGTATTGGTTTGTAGATATGAATTCTTACAACATTTCATCACCGAATGTACAATACTTAACCTGACGGTTAAAGAATGATTTTATGTGATACTTTAATATATTTCTGTAGTTTCTGGGTTTATTTATTTAGTTATTAGATAAAATTCTTTAATTAAAACTCGCTGAACGACAGACCACACACAAGTTCACACAACAGGGGCACACCACACTTACATTATAGAACAACGCGCAAGTAGCGCCATCTCTGTATCTTAGCCATCAACTTTCACAACAAAATCTTTAAGTTTGCTAAAATGTCTCTGCAGTCAGACCCAGACCGGACTAGGGTTGCCACCTTTTTTTGGACTAATAAAGTATATTGGTTGCTAAAGGTAGAAAAAAAGTACCTTATATGGAAATAAAGTATTATTTATTTTTAACTTTAAAAACATACTTACCTTTTATTACTTTTGGCAATATTTAAACAAACCATGTGAGTATTTTCGCGTACTTTATTTTCCTCATAAAGTATAAAGTACAATTACCCAGAAATAAAGTATATACCTTATTATTAAGTACGGGTGGCAAGCAACCATAGCGGACTTATAAAAAATCAAAATAATCTAATATTTTAGAAGACAGTACAGACATTAAAAATCGTGTTCTAATTTGGCTATAATAGCTATTTATGCAACTGTACTATAACGAGGGGTATTAAAACACGAATGTGATAATAGAACCACATGAGTGTTTTAATACCTAATTATGTACAGTTGCATACAAGACTTTATCTACACCCATTTTTTTATTTTTTCTTATTTTTATTAGGGAAACAAACAATATTTTAATAGATATGGATTAAAAACACCCATGATATTTATCTAAACCCATGATATGTATCCCCTATAAAGATTTTGACTTTGACTCTGACTTTCCTCTCCCTCCTCGTCATTATGTCTTCCGCAAGAGTGTTATAATTTTCTACTGAATTTCATAACGCAACGTTCGCGCGTGGGCGCGCGGCGCTGCAGCAGGACCAGCTCTCGCTCGGGATTCTGTAATGATGGCAGTGCTTACTGCCATCATTACAGAATCCCGAGCGACAGTTAGCTTTAACTGTTTCAGAACCCCTTACAGAGGATTTAAAGCATGGGTGTAGATAATAGTAATTTATGCAATTACTGTAGTATAATGAGGGCTATTAAAACATATGGGCTTATCACCCGAATGTTTTAATACCTAAATATGTAGAGTTGCATACAAGACTTTATCTTTTTCTTTAACCCTTAGGCGCCGGCTACACGCGTGGTATTTACCGTGATCCATCGCCATAGAGTAAATTTTAACCATGGAAAGTAAAATATTGAATATTCCGTAAAAATTACTTTCCATGGTTAAAATTTACTCTATGACGATGGATCACAGTAAATACCACGCGTGTAGCCGGCGGCACCTTATCAAGTATCCTCTATAAAGGGTTTTGAAACGGTTGCTTAATATCCGAGCAAGGGCTGGTTGCGCCCGTCACGCGCGCGTCCATTATGAAATTATCTGAATCATAACGAGTGTTTTAATGTTATACTGAATTTCATAAAGTATCGTTCGGGAGTGGGCGCGGGGAGCACCCACTGTCACCCTCGCTCGGATATTGTGGTTTTATGACACTGGTTGTTTTAATATTGGCTATAATCTAACTGTTTCAAAACCTTTTTTTAAGGATTTATAGCATTGGTGTAGATAAAGTATTTAAAAACAACATTATTTTACAATGATGCAAACGAAATTTTTTTTTGAAAAAGGCCTTGTTGCGAATTACAATAATATAATTGTAAAATTCGATGACCTAATTCGATTCGATTCGATTACCACACCACCACTCTATATATGACACTCACTACTATCGTTGGATGAATACCGAGTTCAATCAAACCTAGCCAAATTAACATATTTGTTTTGTTTTGATTTATTCTTTTTCATTAATACTTTGTTAAAATAAAGAATATCACAAAAAAGTCAAAAAATATAATAAAGAAACAAAACAATACATTTTCAACTATTATAATTTCATGTTAGTAGTTCCGCATCGATTTCCAGAGGCACTAGTGGACTTTCCCTTATATGACTCTACTCTTTGGAACACAAACAAATATATGTCGTCATGACAACCACTTAACATAAATAACGTTCCGTTCTACAAAGTTCTTATTAGATAATTCTAATAATTTAAATATTTGAGTGCAATATTAACTGATTCGTAATACAGTACGTCACATTTTGTTGTATCTAATGATTTTAAGAAACTTTAAATACATTTGACCATTAATTATCCAAATAAGTCGTAAAAACAAAAAATTCGATAGAATACCGGTTTTTTTACTTGAAATGGAATTTATATGAGAGTGCTATTATTTTACACTGTGACATCTATCCTTATGGTAGATTTTAGTGGGCAACACCATCATTACGACGACATTACGATTCAACGACGACCATTAATCCAGTCATAATTTTTTTAGCAGAATACCCAATTAGTAACAAACGTAATGAGGTCGCGTCTTGATCGCAGAACGGTGTCATTTTATTTCAATTAGCAGACTTGGCCCCCAGAAAGGAAACTCCGCCCCGCCCCCGAATCAATTACCTCATCCCATTCCGCGAGTTCGTGTGCTCGTTTAGTCGTGTTTGTCAACGTCAACTTATTTTGATATTCAAAGCAATGCGTCGTAACTTTTTAGTGGTGTTTTTCAACTGTTTTTTTTATAACAACGGGATAGTGCTTGGCCTTCATCTCACCTGATGTTAAGTGACGATAAGGCCGAAGGTGGAAGCGCACTACACCCGGAATACTGGCTATCTTACCTCTAACTGTCGGAACACAACAATTTTTAAATTGTTGTTATGGCGTCAGACTTAGGTAAGATGGTGGTAGCTAGCCAAGCGGACTTGAATAAGCCCTACCACCAACCAAACCAAGTACAAATTGTACCCCCCCGGGAATCGAAACCGGGACCTCTGCGTCTTACACGGGTGGGCGAACCACAGAGGCGGTCGAAATGTCAACTGTCAACTTATTTTGATATTCAAAGCATTGCAAACAAATGCGAATTTACCAAAAAAATCGAATTATGAATTGAACGCCGCTCATAAAGTATAAACTGCACGGTAGCCCTAGACTTACACACAGTTGCGCGTGTACAAAAACGTTATCTGACGTCATCTGTTTGTAATGGCGCGGTTGCATGGAGTGACCGGGGTGTGACTTACCTCAATCTCGTCGACATATCTTGCAGAGCGCACACTATGAACTTCGACGTGCAACGCGTGTTGGTAAACAAAGACGGGTCCACACAATTGTTGTATTCGTCGAAAAAGCTGGACACCGCCACTCCCATTACCATTTGTTCGGAACCTCTCCAACCCACTAATGGTCCCCCGTGGTCGTTCTGTGACGAAAATAAATAATATAGTAAATATGCCAGGACCAGTACGATTAGTACTATTTTATTGCTATAATACTTTTGCAGTGTCCATTTCGTTGCTGCAGCTTTGAATGAGAGCTTTTCAAAATGTCAAAAATCTGTAGGCGCAATAGATGGCGTTGATAAAAATGCATGTGTCAGTGTGATATTTTTTTACTAAGCTTCGAAGAGTAGGCAGGCAGCTGTAACCCTAAAATATTTTTCTTTGGGCAGATGTCAGCCAGCAGCGAGCGCTTACTTGCCTCTATGGTACATATGCAGGCCGTTTATTTTTAAAAGCCAATTTTGACACTTCTCTTTTCATTAACGCCATCTAGTGAGGCAAATAGTTACTATTTTTATTTTTTAAATGTCACTTTGAAAAGCCCTCATTATACAATATGTTTGGTTAGCTATGTCGGAGCTTTTAATGGCAGATAATATGATCAATTTTATCGACAAAACCCCACATGTTGGGGTCTATTCCATCGCCTGTTGGAATGATCGGCATTTTAACCCTTTGACCGCCACGTAAAATTGCATCGATCGGGCCCTCAACGCCGAGTTTATTTTATCTACAATTTACACTAGTGATGTACTGGCCTCGTAGCCTCGTACTGGCTACGAGGCATGTATCTTGAAATTTTTTCGACGGAGTGGGGATAAACTCGCGAATGTGATCGACAAATAGACTAATAGCGCGCGCCTCTCTTCTGCCGCCCGCGCCCCTTATCGCTACACATGCCCAAAATACGCATTCGATTTCAAAATATATGCCGTAATATAATAAATATATATATATACTGTACAACACGTAATTACTTGTACTATTATGTATTCTGTGACGTAATATCGACCAAAATATTTTTTTTTGTAGTAAGTAGTAGTTTTAGTGACATTTTAATCCTACCAATATTATAAAATACCATATTAAGTTCAAATGTATGTCTTAATACATTTGTATTAAGACCAGATATCAAAAAACATTAAAATTACTATAGTTGTATGTAGTTTTGGCAACACTAGTGAACGCTTTAAGTCGTTATCGGCGGCTCAGACAGGAAATTTTAAGCAGTTTACATAAAACTACTAGTGATGTTTATTTTACTCCGCGATATCGAAAATAACAATAGCTTCGAATCTAAGAAATCCAATCAAATGTTAAATGAATTTTTACATGGGGTGGACGCGCTCCCGCTAGCCGAAAAGGCGTCCTTGGGATTTTCTAAATAGCGACACTAATTTGATCTAAAGGTAACAAAAAACGATCCAGTGAGGATATTCGAAAAAGAGGTCTCACGCCTACTCACCGGTATTTTCCTGCTGCATTGCCTGTCGTCGCCGCCGACCTTTGGCAATCCTTTTGGTCTTTTCACTATGTGTGAGCACAACAACAATACACAACGAAAAAACGTTCACAATGGGTTTGTAATAGGCAGCGATGCAATCGATAAATAATATTAGTTAAACTATTTAGGTGTCCTGATTGACGAAAAACTTTCATTTAGGGACCATGTAGCCGCTTTATCAAGGAAAGTTCGAAAATTCATTTATATCATGCGTCTCCTACGTGACGTTGCGACGTGGAAACTTCTTAAGACAGTCTACACTACCTTATGTGAATCCGTTTTGTCATACTGCATACTGGCATGGGGAGGAGCAGCCACTACCCATCTTATCACACTGGAACGAGCCCAACGCGCAATTCTCAAAACTATGTTGAGAAAGCCAACTCGTTTCCCCACCGATTCTTTATACCAGGAATCAAAAGTTCTCAGTGTCAGGAGGTTGTACCTGCTTAATATTACAATCAAGGCCCACCATGAAATATTAAACTCTGACCTTCATCGGATCATGTTGAATAAGCGCACGGTTAGACTCCCAATCCCTCAAGTAAACACCACATTTGCCTCACGTTTTAACACCTACAGGAAGCCCTATATCTACAACAGAATAAATAGTTTTTGCAATATTTTAAATTTGGGCACCCAGGAAGCTAAAAACAAACTCAAATCTGAACTACTGAACTGGAACTATCGTGATTCGGAGGACTTATTAGTATGTTTAAAATAGCAATTTATAATTAACAAATCGCCAAAAACTTAGCAATCTTCTATAATAGTACGTATTACTTTTAATGACAGATAAGGTAACACTGGCTTGTAACTTATTAAAATATTTGTATCGGAAATCAACAATTGTCATATTTTTAAATTAATTAAGAAATTTATTACTCTTTTCATAAAATTTTTTTAGGCATTGTTGCTGTAGGTACCGCTACATCTAGACCGGATAATTCATATGAGATTACCACGATACAGGCTAAGCCTAGTGTGGAATTTTAGTTTTAAGATTCCTACATGTAATCAATTTTGAAATAAAGAATTTTATTATTTATTATTATATTATATGTATCGACAGCGCGGATCCGTCCAACCAAGTGAGTGGCATCAACCCAATCACGAAAGTACCCTCACTGGATTAATAATTTTCACTATATTTTGTGATCAACTACCCGCGAAAACTGTCACTATGAAGCGTTTCGTTTTATGCAACGACAATCAAAATATCGATAGAAAAATTACAAATAAAATTATATAATAAGAAATGCGCGGCTGCAACATGGGGGGTTAAAAAATTTTACATAAACTGCAGATTATTTTGAGTGTACTTACACGCACTGTCAAGTTAATGCAATCAAATAATAGGTTTTTCTTGTTTAACATGAACAACGCGTTAAAATAATTTTATAGAAAACATATACCTACTTACTTCCAATTCATCTCCTTCATCAGCAGACGAATCATCCAATAGGCTATTTGACTAATTTTGGAAAACCATTTTAAATTATTCCTTTTTACGTAATAAGCACACCACATTGATATTTCAGGAAAAACCAAACTAAAAACTAAAAATAAGAAGAAGATCACTGACTGACAGTGAAGTTGCATGTTAAAGAATAGAGCAACGTAAAATTCCTCTGTGAATGGCACCTCTGAACAGAGAAACAAAGGAGAAAGGTATAGTTTTCAGATTTTTTACTGTACTTGTAGTACCGGTAATAAATATAGGTAAGACGATATTACCTGCCAAATTTCATAGTTCTAGGTCAACGGGAAGTCTTGATTCTCGGATGAGACTTGTTAAATTGATAAGGCAGCTCAGTGGTCAGAGCATTGGACCGGATATCCGAAGGTCGCGGGTTCGATTCCCGTCCGAGAATTGATCTGGTGCGAGTCGTATTTTTCCTAGTAACTATATTATTTATTATTGTTAAATTGATCTGTGAGAGAAAGATAGATTCTGCATACGCTTAATTACCACACAGATATTTCCTCTTCTAGTTGCACCTCTAGTGGTTCTTCCTACAGTTTTCTTTGATTCCTTGACATCAGATCCATTGGAAACAACAATTTTTTCAAAGGAGTTACTTGCCGTATTGTCTTCTATACTGGGGCACTAAAAATGAAGCTAGGTTGTTAGCAGCACTTGTGAATGTCATAAATCATAAAAGCTACGCCATCGGTTCGCAATCCCTTAAGCAGGAGACTTGGGGCTGGGGCCAAAGTCTGCTATTTTTAGCGCCATATACAATCTTCGGCGGAGAGATTGTTTGAACATAGAGAGAATTGCCCATACAGCCATTCTGGTAGCGGTTACGACTAAGGCCGGGTCTCCTGCGGCTAATTTTCAACAAAACATGTTGAAAAAACATTATTTTCAAAACATGTTTAGCATAACCGCACGTCCGCTGCGCCTAGGTTTTGTTTTGAAAACATGTTTTGTTAGAAAATTTGCGACCAATCACGGCTCAGTTTCGAAAATGAGTTCCGACGAAGAAGACGTCGTCAGTCACAGCCCGTGACTGTGGTTAAACTGACAGCAAAATCTACCGTGTAGTGGCTACCTTATACTTTGCCACCCAAAGTAGCGGTCTTTCTCTGAGTAACTCAATTAAAAATAAAGTACTCTCCTTATTCCACTCCATCACTACAATTACACGAATCACACAATGGCACACGAACGCAGGCGAGACGTCTGCATCTAGTGAGCGCTAACACAAAATGAGTTACTTCCCCTCCCCGCAGGCGAGAGCGGGGGATGTTTTCCGTTCGTCGCGGCAAACATGTTTTGTGTTTTTGCAAAACAAAACTCATAGGCCACGCCCCAAACATGTTGAGAAAACATTGTTTTGATGTTTGAAAACACAAAAACACGGCGCAGGAGACCCGGCCTTAAGAGCTTATTACACCTTCCTGAATAACGGATCCGGAATTCAGAGTCCGATTTAGGACGAGAAATTCAGTCGCCAATTAGACCATCCTGAATAACGTATCCGATATCACAGCTTTACAATCATACAGTCATACTCAAAGTGGATTGAGATTGTTTTGAGACATAAGTACATGAGTCGGGCGACTGTGTTACGATCATACAGTTATTAAACGTACTCAAAGTGGTTTGAGATTGTTTTGAGACATGAGTACATGAGTCGGACGACTGTGTAGTATTAAAGACTGTGCTAACACAGCCTAAAGAGTATTTAGTTCATACAGTCAGTACAAGTAAAAGTACTCATCCTAGACTGATGGTGACCTTGAAGAAATGATAGGTCTTAGTGAGATCTTCATTAATTTAGATGACAAACAGATTTGATAGCTGTCATCTAAAATGAAGATCTCACTAAGACCTATCATTTCTTAGCTAGGATGAGTACTTTCCAAGATATTGCTATTTTAAATTTAATATGTTTACGATTTTTATTAGTATTTCGTTATTTTATTCATTAGTCATCATCGCAATTACTTATCTTTATTGTTTTTGCAATTCAAAAAAGCAAATCACATAGTGACAGCCCTTACAATTTTAGTCGTTGCGCCAACTGTCTAGGCGAATGGCGGCTTTGTTTTCGCCAACATAAAAGGCGTTGACTGACTGTAGTACGAACTAAATACTGTGGTACTACTGTGTCGGAGCCGAGCGTCCTGAATGCGATTAAACTGTCCTAATTGCTTCCGATTTAGCATCCGTTACGTCGGAGACCATTTCTATCCTAACTAGGATCCTAAATCGGACACTACCTTCCTTAATGCAATTACACTTCTCTGAATTTAGGACAGACTTCATATCGGATCCGATATTCAGGATGATCTAATAAGCTCTTTAAGGCCGGGTCTCCTGCGCCGTGTTTTTTGTGTTTTCAAACATCAAAACAATGTTTTCTCAACATGTTTGGGGCGTGGCCTGAGTTTTGTTTTGCAAAAACACAAAACATGTTTGCCGCGACGAACGGAAAACATCCCCCGCTCTCGCCTGCGGGGAGGGGAAGTAACTCATTTTATGTTAGCGCTCACTAGATGCAGACGTCTCGCCTGCGTTCGTGTGGCACTGTGTGATTCGTGTAATTGTAGTGATGGAGTGGAATAAGGAGAGTACTTTATTTTTATTTGAGTTACTCAGAGAAAGACCGCTACTTTGGGATGTTACGGTGGCAAAGTATAAGGTAGCCATTACACGGTAGGTTTTACGGGCTGTGACTGACGACGTCTTCTTCGTCGGAACTCATTTTCGAAACTGAGCCGTGATTGGTCGAAAATTTTCTAACAAAACATGTTTTCAAAACAAAACCTAGGCGCAGCGGACGTGCGGTTATGCTAAACATGTTTTGAAAATAATGTTTTTTCAACATGTTTTGTTGAAAATTAGCCGCAGGAGACACGCCTTAAGGCGTGTCTCCTGCGCTTAATTTTCAACAAAACATGTTGAAAAAACATTGTTTTCAAAACATTGTTTTCAAAACCGCACGTCCGCTGCGCCTAGGTTTTGTTTTGAAAACATGTTTTGTTAGAAAATTTTCGGCCAATCACGGCTCAGTCTCGAAAATGAGTTCCGACGAAGAAGACGTCGTCAGTCACAGCCCGTAAAACCTACCGTGTAATGGCTACGTTATACTTTGCCACCGTAACATCCCAAAGTAGCGGTCTTTCTCTGAGTAACTCAAATAAAAATAAAGTACTCTCCTTATTCCACTCCATCACTACAATTACACGAATCACACAATGGCACACGAACGCAGGCGAGACGTCTGCATCTAGTGAGCGCTAACACAAAATGAGTTACTTCCCCTCCCCGCAGGCGAGAGCGGGGGATGTTTTCCGTTCGTCGCGGCAAACATGTTTTGTGTTTTTGCAAAACAAAACTCATAGGCCACGCCCCAAACATGTTGAGAAAACATTGTTTTGATGTTTGAAAACACAAAAACACGGTGCAGGAGACCCGGCCTTAGAGTGCACACATTTGTGTCGAAACATATTTTTTCAGTAACTTTGTTCCGTCACAATGAGTAGCCGTGTCGACCGTTGTTCCGTCGCCGTTTCGAAAAGTGGGGACGATTTGTAACATTTGGTAACAGTAACTTTTAGTCGCACTGCGCTGTCGCCGCGTAGTCACATCGCGACGTATTTGTGCTCACTTCTATCAGGAATTCATTCATTCATTCGTTCAGCAATTTCTTTGACTCGTGAAGTGACAAATATGGTGACATGAACTATTAATTAAAATAAAAGGTAGCGCCATCTTTTTCCAGGCAAGTAATATTTATAAACAGATTTTGTTCAATATTGTTTTTATTAATGCTCAAATCGTAATGGGAAAAAAATTTGACTGTATAATTTCATCAAATAGAATGAAATTTACTAACGCGCCACAATATTATCACAATTTTAGTATTTTGGTGGTAAGTAAACATTATTTATTTGTACACACCGAGTGCTCAAATGCTTTTAATGATTCATAATAGTTAATATCAAAACGAAAAAAAAAATATTTTAGCAATATTACACAGTAAAATTGATAAATATTAAAGAAAAGCATTTTTGTTAGGTGAAAATATTCTCCTCACAACTAGTCACAAAGTAACTATAATGTGTCGACATGGTTACGTAAAGTCGTCACAAAGTAACGGGAATTCAAAAATGGTTTCTCAATTTTTTTGCTTCCAGCGTTTGCAGGGTCAAAAAATTCCAACATTTCTGGAACAGGCGGTCGCAGTTAGAACAAAGAAAAATAAATTATGCTTCTTATAAAAGTGGAATATTGGCTATTTCAACTCGTGAGATGTACCTACTCGAACCTATTAAACTGAACAGATTGCATAACCTATTTTATTAGGAAAGGGGCTGCTGTTTATTTATACTGAAATAAATATTATACCTTTTTCTTATAGCTTCTCATTTTACAACTAACCCCAATGTTGTTATGCTAATAAGTCAATACCTATAGTTGGTTTGATCGGCATGATCAAACTTTAGCCTCGCCCCAGTAGCATGTCCATCGAAACATGATAAAATAGCGTGATATAGCGTTTTATCAACATTCAACTGTCGAAATACATTGTCTTTTGACATTTACACGTGATAAATCGCTATATTATATCGTGTTTCGGTAGGCATGCCAGGGGGCAGAAAACAAAAGCATATTTGAGAGTGACTGGATTTGGTGACGCTCATTTGTATAAGTTAGATTATCTGGTATTCTGGAACATTGTCGTAACGTTACAACACAATGTGTTGTAACGTTACCATCCCGTTACCACACATTGTTACAACTTTGTACTCTAGTTGCAAACTGATCACAAAGTGTATAGAATGTATGGACACAGATCATTGTGAATTATGTCGACACAGCGACAACACAAAGTTACTGAAACTAGTTTCCGTAACATTGTTACTGAACTGTTACAACACTTTTAAACAAAACCCCACACAGTCGCAAATAGTCGCAATGTGTCGTATCAGTTACTGTAGCGACTTGTTACATCTGTTGAAAATCTGTGACCAAAAATGGCTGTATGGGTGTTTAAAGAAATAAATATTTTAACTTTGGCAGGCCAATACATATATGAAAATTTAGGTTATCTAAGGAAACACTGATTCATTTGCTAAGAACAGCAATAATCACCAGTTTAATTACAAGAAATAAAGATAAACTTGCCATTCCTTGGAACGGATAATCTTGATTTAGGCTTGCAAATACCAGGGGTTCATTTATGGGGAAAAGCATAGCCTTTATTAATATAGTTCCACAAGGTTTTTATAAAGTAGACGATTATCTTAAAGATCAAAATGCGTGGAAATGATGTAACACATAACTTGTTGATACTATAAGACTTTGTTGTCAATAATCCTGTCACCATGTTGTAATTATCTGGTAACGATATATTTAAGTTTCTAAACATCGTTACTTATTGCTGTTAGTACTTATAATTAAGTTTATTTGTATAAAACTATTTTTGGTCTTTGACTAAGGGTACCTCGTAATCGTGTTTCAATCGTGTTTGAGTTGTACGTAATGCTTTTGACACAGTCAGGCATCCGTCACTCGCCCATACCTACCGCGATAAGTACCTACAGCGCGCGACAACTCGGAGTTGCAAAATCAGTCAGGGTTGCCACCGCGCTTGTGAGTACACGCGTGCGTTATCCTGTGCCTCTATGACCGTCAATCGATCATTATTTATTGCTCCCAGCACTGTACCGTACACTATTATAATTTATAAATAACTAGCGGCCGCCCGCGACTTCGTCTGCGTGGAAATATTTTTTGCCATCCCTCGGGAATAATATTTTTTTTTCGGGATGAAAGGTATCCTATGTCCTTCTCTGTACCCCTAAGAACGTGTATGCAAAATTTCATGATGATGGGTTCAGTAGTTAAGACGTGAAGGCGTAACAAACAAACAAACGGACTTTCGCATTTATAATACTAGCGGCCGCCCGCGACTTCGTCTGCGTGGAAAGGTTTTTTGCTATCCCTCGAGAACAATACTTTTTTTCGGGATGAAAGGTACCCTATGTCCGTCTCTGTACCCCTGACAACGTGTATGCAAAATTTCATGATGATCGGTTCAGTAGTAAGGACGTGAAGGCGTAACAAACAAACAAACAAACGGACTTATAATATTAGTAAGGAACGCATTTATAATATTAGTAAGGATTAGTAAGGATGGAGAATCGTAATACTAATAATTGTTGCGTGGACGGCTGTCGCAATAAACAGAAGGATTCAAAGTTTTCATTTTTAGGGTTCCGTACCAAAATGGTAAAAAAGGAACCCTTATGGTGTGACTCGGTCTGTCTGTCACAGCTGGATATCTCGAGAACTACTAATGGTATCAACTTGAAATTCGGAATAGTTTTAGATGACATTCGCCCAACTATTTTGTAAATAAGAAATTAATAAAAAAATAAATATCTTTTTTACAACAGGGACTGAAAAAGGGTCTGAAAAATTTGAAGTGGGTTCTACTAGGGCATGTGGAATATCATATGATAGAACGCCGTTTGCACCTTGTTAATCATTTTTTCTTTTTGTTTTAGGCCACATAGTTTTTAACTTATGATGAAAAATATAAAAAAATTACCGTCCCCCCCCCTTATCTCCGAAGTTTGCAAAGAGAAAAATTAGAAATCATTCTATGTGATAGCAGTTTATATAAAGATTACAGGAAAAATAAAACAATGTCTCAATATAGGTAGCACACTTTTTTAGAAATTATCAAATTAGTTCCACTATCGGTCAAGAGATGGCGCTGACCTAAAGCTGCAATACTAATTTGATTATTCTACTCTGCAGTGTGGTTTGATGGTGCAATTATGATGGTACGGAACCCTCGGTGCGCGAGTCCGACTCGATCTTGACCGGTTTATTCGCTTTACCGAAAGATTCTAAAATGTATAAGAAAAATTTATATTTTGTTTATTTTTCTCGTAATTTTTATGAGTAGGTAGGTACATACCTATTTTTGATAAGTAGGTGTAACCTATACTATAGGTAGGAAAGCGTGTAGTTATAGGTACTTATATTCAGAGGCGGGTCGTGACTATTTTTCTCGATCAAATTTCCTAAGGTACCCACCTACTTAATTCTTTTTTTTTTGTGCGAATTATACCTACTTAACTAAATACCTACATTTCTGGATTTAAGAATTCCGTAACCGGCAACAGTATGGTGGCGGTGGCATAAAGACTGCCTCAAATTTAACACATAGTCTAATGTGGCGTTAACTGCACATCTAGCCTAGGTTTATTTGAAACGTAATTTTTTCACATTTAAGTAGGTAGGTACACATTATAAACACAAAACTTGTAATAAAGTATTTAATCCTTCAAGCACAGAAAATGAGACAATAGATTTTCCATTGTTGTGTTGTGCGGCCCGATGGGGCAGCTCGAGCGTTGAAGGATTAGAAGAAGACAACCCTAAAGTTGTTAGAAGAGCTACGAGCTACGCGATAGAAAGAGAGGCAACCTGTAGGTGAATATAACTGTACGCAAGGAAGCGGTGTGCGACCTGAATTGCACTTTATTGTGTCTGAGCTAGAGTCTCTATTTATTTAAATGACCATCCGGAGTGAATGTTCTGTACTTTGTACTATTATGTATTCTGTGACACAGTTGTTCTTCTTTCTCGATTATGACGTTGACAATACACTGCCTGCAAAAGTAAGTACTACAGAGGCCTATTTTCATACAAACGAGGTAACTTTGATGCTTTGGTTCTCCGTCCAGGATTAAACGGGGTGTGATTTGATAGTAGCCATTAAAAGAGTAAATGAAGGAGGCCCAGATCGCTAAAGAAACCCATCGGACTAGAAGAGTCGTTTAGGTCAGGGTTGAACTTAAAAAAATAACAAGTTAAAATTACATCAAAAGTATGGAAAATGTAACACTAAAAAGTCCGTTCGGTCTCTGGTGTAAACGACTCTTCTAATCCGTTGGGTTTCTTTAGCGATCTGGGCCTCCTCCATTTACTCTTTGAATATCAAATCACACCCCGTTTAATCCTGGACGGAGAACCAAAGCATCAAAGTTACCTCGTTTGTATGAAAATAGGCCTCTGTAGTACTTACTTACTTTTGCAGGCCAGTGTAGATTAGGGCCCCTTGTAATCAGTGTCAATCTAGTATTTAAGTATACCGGGTGTAACAAGACCCCCAAAGAAGCCGAGGTCTACGTATTCTACCCATCATCAAGACCATTTCTGTTCAAAATTATTGCTGGGAAACGATTTGAATTTTTGGTGTTGGATTGGGAAAGGGAGGGGAATATAAGGAGCCACATCATGAAAAAACGCGCGAGAAATTTAATTACTTATAGTAAATGGCCTTAACAAAGACCTTCCAACACCCTAGAAAATAAGTACCTTTACAGTCCTCACCTCACCTCCATTTGCATTTAGTAAGCTTTATAAAAGTACGGAACCAAGTTATCTGAAAAACGCTCCCTTAAGGTAGTTTTTTTTTAAAAACTGAAAAAGAATGCTAAGTTTTTTAAGTTAAGTTATAGTTTTTTTAAGTTTCTGTCAAAACAATAACATGAAAGTATCATAATGTATATATAAGTATATTTGAAATTGGCTTTATATTAGCTTTCACCTGATGCCCATATTGCTATACCTAAAAAACATTTTTTTTATTCCACCATTTCCACCTACAGAAGAAATTTATGGCACACGACACGACACGTTCAAAAATTTTTATTCACTATTTATTGTTAAGAAAGGTACTTATTTAAAATTTATATTTTTCCAAATCTGCATTAAATGGGCTTTGTAAGCATATTTTTGTTTACAAATAAGAACATCAGTTTAATATTTATGGTTACTTAAACTGAAGTTTTTTTGGGAAATCTTAAATAAAACTTAAAATTTCTCATAATCTGTGATATTTACACGGTCAAATGTAAAAAAAATATTGTAGCGCATTTAATTTTGCTTTTTATGACACTTCACACAAGCTTATAAGTTACATACTTTTTGTTTTATAGCCCACTCCAGAATTTTTCTTGAATTTCCAGTTTTTCCAGGATATCCCGGCTATCCCACTTGGGAAAGTCTGGGACTTTCGGGAGCGTCATCCTGGAAGGTGTCCGAAGATATTCCAAAAGGACCTGTTTAGTAATTTGAAATGTGCAAATTAAACCCTAATTTTCCTGTACTAAATGGGGGTCAAGGTGAAGGGAAGAGGAAGGGAACGGGCACGGGATACTTATTTCTCTGGTTCCAATTCTGAACGGAGACGGGAACGGGGATGGGAACACCTTATGCCAGCATTTTAAGGATTCTAAAGATTTTCTAATAATATGTCCACGCGAACGAGAAGTCGCGGGCAAAAGCTAGTAGGTAATTATCTTTATATCAGTTTATGAGTTTAAATGACCTCCTTAATGTGGGACAATAATAGGATTCCTACGTCCATCAATTTTTTTCTAAATTTATGAGACGTTTGTTTTCAGCCAAATATTGGCACAACCACAGAAAAAAATATAAAAAATAGTCTTTAATTTATGTGCTAAACTGGGTAATAATAGTAGGTAGGTTACCTAATTCTCTTGTAATCGTGAAAAGATGAATGAAAAAAAACATACCTACAAAAAAGCTGTTTAAGGCGTGAAATACACAGACAGAAGCGCCTAAGGCGTGAAATACACAGAAGAGATGCGGCGGAGATAAGGCGCAGATACGGCGGCGATGCCGGCGATACGTGTATTTGATTGGCCGAAAGCATCCGAAAGTCTCACATCTACACCGTATCGCCGCCGTTCCGCGCCGCGTCGCTTCTGTGTATTTTAGGCTGGTTTACATTATCTTAGTCTTTAGTAGAGTGCTTTAAGAGAGTGCTTTATGCTTTCCAGTAGCACCCCCTGCGCGCCCGCTCACCCCCCGCGCGATATTTTACTCGCACTCGCACTGGAAGCATGTAAATCGACATTTTAGTAGCGTCTTTAGTAGAGTGCATTTGCCGGTGAACGCGTGACGTGTAATTGAATTAAATAATAGATATTCGGTATGGCGAAAAAACTCTACGGGAAGCATGTAAACGGTCACTGGAAAGGCACCAAAACTACTAAAGCACTCGCATTCGAATCTACTCGCACGCTACTAAGCACTCTACTAAATACTAAGACAATATAAACCAGCCTTTACATAGGTTTTGCGTTTTAGCGGTATAATTTTGTAAGATTTGACTGGCCTGGCAATAGCTCTTTGAATTAGTTTTCATATGAATAGCAGAAGGACTCATTCCAATGCAGAATTATATTGGCAACAGCCCCATCGTTTCTTTCATACCCAGCAACTTACTTCTTCACTTCCTATGCCTCTCCTAGTTTCGGTACCGTTCGCACCAAAACAACCTTTGTAAAACTTTATATCCGCTTTCCCTTCTTCAGTAGTTTCACCATCCGAATCTAACTTGCCGGACTTAACAGTACATATTAAGTAATTATGAAGTGTCTGATTAAATTTTGTATCTGTGATGTTAAATTGGCTCTTGCAATCTTTACGTTTTATAATGTTTGCCGTTGCCACTTGTAGGTACAGAGAATTGTAGTCGGTCGTGTCACCGGGCTGCAAATAATTTAATTAGGTCTAGGGATGGGCGAATGAGATAAATATATCGTATCGATATTTTTAAAATATATCGATGTATAAAAATAAAAAAATATCGACGATATATATCGATTTTTTTTAAATATCGATATTTTGATATACTTATCTATTTTTTATCATAGCCGGTCTTGTGACTTACTGTAGTTTCTGTACTCAAATTTCAGTAAGCCTTGAAGAGTATTTTGATCAGAGTAAGAAGTAGGATCGTTTGGCAATAAAAAATATTTCGAGTTGATTTATCGTTTTTCAGTACAAAATGTATGGGAAAAGTTTTTTGCGGTTTCTGTCGTTTCTAATACTCATACCTTAAATGAGCCCATGGAGTATTTCGATCCTCACACGAAATAGGATCGATAGGCATAAAAATTTTTTTTTTGGTATTTTAGCACTTTTTTGCTAACGGTATTTTTTTTTCCAAAATCTGTGAATGCAGATCAAAATATCTTAAAAAGTTATGAATGGTCTCCTAGGAACGTTTTCCTACTATAATGGTTAAGGCCTTTAATGAACCGTCTCAAAAATCCACTCTGTATATCGATATGTTTTAACAAAATATAGATATTTTGATATTATCGATATTTTTTACCCAAGCCTAATTAGGTCTGTGTAGGGCCTACTAGTGCCATAATTTATTTAAAACTAATTCTATAAAAAATGCCTAGAATCATTATTGAATTATAAGTATCGTCAAGTGGGGCAAGAGAAACATAGGTACTTTATTTTTATTTTAGAGGTTTAGTAAAGTTATAGAACTCGCAATTAAAGTATTTGTTTAATGCCTGGTTTCTGAGCTACTTACTTAGCGGTGGTTTATCGGAGGTTTAACTTAATCGGAGGGTACCATTAGGGGCCATCCATAAATTACGTCACACGAAATTCATGATTTTTGACCCCCTCCCCGTCCTTGTCACAGCTGGTCACATTTGTGAGGACCCCCCTCCCTAGTGTGACGTCACATATTTTATTTTAATTTTACATCTAGAAAAATGATTTAATTAAAACAGCAGTTCAAAAATTTGATTTATTTCAGTTTAAATGATTCTGAAATGTGACGTCACAAAATTTAGGACCCCTCCCACCCCCTTGTCACACAACACAATGTCACACTTCGTTGACCCCCTCCCTCCCCCTTGACGTGTGACGTAATTTATGGATGGCCCCTTAGCTGGTTTAAAATAAGGTTACCTATCATAAGTTCAAATTTTGTTTGATGAAATTTCATTTGACCGAAAACTTTTCGACTAGGATAGGATGGTAGGTACTTATTTCCCTTTTTTTTAATTAGAAAAAAAAAGTGAAGTTCTAGACGCAAACCAGTAATACGATTTGCTTCTAGAACTTCACATTTTTTTTCCAAATCGTATTACTTTTTGATAGGTAATCGATGTTTTTTTATTATTTGGACCCCGCTGAATCCAAAAATGCAGGTTGCCAATCACTCCTCTCCCTCTTCTCTTCTACATTAAAAGGTCATGGGGGGCCGTTCAAATATTACGTAAGCAGATTTATTACAATTATTTCCCCCCCATCCCCCTTGTCAGCAAAAGTAAGCAAAGCTCATACCCCCTCCCCCCATGCTTACGTAAACATTTTTCAATTGTGCGTTTCGTTTTCAAGCATAGACAATGTGAGGGTAGCTATTCGTGTAAAAAAGTAAATAACTACCGATGACGTAATCATAATCTAGACTCCCCTACCACAATATAGAGAGAGTACAGTAGTTTAGCTTAAGTACTTCGTGCGCTCGAGCAACGCACACATAGACACCTCTCACCGACACGGAATCTTTGCCACGCTCAAAACACTTCGAGCGCGAGTACCACGTGACGAAGACTCAATAAAAATGGAAGGCAAAAATAAATTGCACTATAATTGCTCAGTAAGCAATTTCTTAAACTCGAATTAAAATACAGAATACTCATTTTTTACGATACCAGTGTACCCAGAAAGGTAAGCAAACAGTGAAATTTGTAATAGCTGTTTTATGACTATATACCTAAATCGCAGTTAAATAAAAAGGCAGTTTTCATCAATTGTTGTTTCTAAATCAACAGCTCAATACAATAATAATTTTACCTTATTTATATGCTAATTTGACGTACTTATACTGAATACTTAGGTATATGCAGATAAGTTAGATAATATGACAAGGTACTAGTACCTACCTAATAAAATATTAAGTATACAGGTAGGTACTTACCTATACCTATTTTTAAAACTTTAATCAGAAATAGAAATATTCAGCTAGGTAGGTATAAAATAGTAGCAATTAATGATAACTTTTTATAACCCAAAAAAATAGCAACTGTTTAAATACCAAAAATATTATTCAATATTATTCCTTACGCTATTATGTCTTAATAATCTTATGATATTTAATTTTAAACTAAAATTTCAAACCAATGCTCTGACCAATGCTCTGACCGCTGAGCTACCGAGTGACTCGGTAGCTCAGCGGTCAGAGCATTGGACCGGATATCCAAAGGTCGCGGGTTCGATTCCCGTCTGAGTATTGATCTGGTGCGAGTCGTATTTTTTCTAGTATATTATTTAGTATTGTTTAAAAATAGCATTGTAAATGCAAAAATCTCAAATTTAAAATTTCAAAGATAAATTACATTTTTTAAATCACCTAAACTTAGAAATAATCAAACCTGTGCATCACAAGTTTTTACCACATTCTGTAATATATAGGTATTTTCTGTGGTTTTACGTAAGTCGGAGTTGACAACCCTAGCGCGTCGCCCGAGTTTAGGTATGGATTTCAAGGTCACGCGGGAGATAAACTTCTGTACTCTCTCTATTTTGTGCCCCTACCCCCCATGTTATCCAAAAGAAGCAAAACAAAGACCCCCCCACCCCCCCATAGTGCTTACGTAGTACTTGAACGGCCCCTGGGGCCCTATTTTTGAATCGCTCGGCTGGCGTCGAGCGCTCTTTTCGACTGATTTTCGTTCGACATATGACTCAAATGAATGAGATGTCGAACGAAAATCAGTAGAAACGAGCGCTCGACTGGATTCGAGCGATTCAAAAATAGGGCCTCTGGGCATATTTGACCTAGTTGATGAAAGTTCGCGTACAGAAACCAAATCAATTTTAAATTAAAGAATTCAATCCCACTTTTCAAAATATGTATTATTTTTTTATGTACCGACCGGGAGAAAAAAGTTATCTTACAGTAGGTATGTGTGTGTGAGAGTATATGTTTAGTGTTATTAAACTTTTGTTTATAAAACAGTTTTTTTTTTACTTTCAGCATTATTCTAAGCTTTCAGCATTGTGAAAATGTGTTGTATTGTACAAGCATAATAAACGTTTGTATTATCTTTGTTTATTTACTAGCGGCCGCCCGCGGTTTATTCGGGATAAAAGTATTCTATGTTTTAATCTAAGCTATCTACTATCTGTGTGCCAAATTTCAACCAAATCCGTTCAGTAGTTTTAGCGTGATTGAGGAACAAACATCCAAACCCACAAACTTTCACATTTATAATAGAGGAGAGTAGGGTATTACCGAGCCCCTAAGGAAATTAAAATGTAACTAACCTCAGGTTGGGTCAAAATAAAAACTATATATGACTATAGGTGGGGAATCTACAAAATCATCAAAATAAAACACGAAACCAAAATATGAGCAAATAACAAAATATGGGAAAACGCGATATTATCACACTGGTCTGATAATATCGTGCCACTAGGTCGGTATTTCGAGCTGAGCCTGATAACACCGCGCCTCTAATCAAAATTAATAATAAACTGATAACTATTATTACTACAGCGCTTTAGTATGCAATTACTTCGTAGGAGGATCAGCCATCTCTCCTTCGTTTTCGCCGCCTTCGGAAAAGAAAAATATTTTCCATAGATATTTTAATTCTGTATAATTTCACGCCCTGCGCGCGAAATTATCAAACAAGCTAATTTTAATTTGTAACCTCACAAACAAAAACAAATTTAAATAATTAATTTAAAATAATTCTGCACACAAAGTGTCCTCACCTCAGAAGCTGGCTTACAAGAATTAGTAACGAAAGTTTCCGCTGCCAGTGAATAGAATAGAATAGAATTAGAATAGAATTAGAATAGAATTAGAATAGAATTATTTATTTGCAGTAAGAAGATAGTAGAATAGAAGCTATGGGCCTCACTATAAACGCCAACAAAACAAAGACTATGATTATCTCCAAATCACCCCAAACCCAGCCGTCTTTACAAATAGGAGGCAATGTAATTGAAAGTGTCACCAAATTTAAATACTTCGGTCGCTACTTCACTTCTGACCTAAACCTAAAGAGGTGAAATGTAGAATCGGACAAGCAAAAGCTTCCTTCCACAAAATGTCCAAAGTCCTTTGCGACCCCAAAATTAAATTTTGTATAAGACACCGCATTACGAGATGCTACGTCTGGTCTACACTCTTATATGGCTGCGAAACGTGGGTCTTATTAAAAGAAATATGTGACCGTTTGCAAGCGTTCGAGATGTGGACTCTTCGTAAAATGTTCAAAGTACCTTGGACTAGCTTCACATCTAACGCCAAAGTTCTACAGAAAGCCGACTGCAAAAGAGAACTGATGTCTACAGTCATGAGACGGAAGGTCGCCTTTTTCGGACACATGCAGAGAGGATCCTTGTACGAGTTTCCACGGCTAATTCTCGAAGGCAAAATTCCGGGAAAGAGAGGACCGGGACGTCCGAGACGCAAATGGCTGGACGACATCAAACAGTGGACTGGACTTGGCTATCATCAGTTAAAAGATGCTACATGGGATCGCAAAAACTTTTGTCTGCTGACCGCCAAACTTCAATATGAAGATGGCACGAGATGATGATGACACAAATTGTACATTATTTTTACGTTATAAATGTTTTTAGTTTATTACTCATTACGTAATATTGATTGACTCACCTCTTATTAAAATATCAGAAAAAAGTAGATCGTAAAAAGCGCGTGGCCTTCCGCTCTGGTTGTTCAACGGAAATTGACGGTGTGCGGGCGAGGTTACAGTTACAGGTGCTTCGAGCTAAGATTTGACTGTTATTGCAGGTGCATAGTGTTGATAGTTTTCGAGAAACCAAGGGGCACGACATTGTCAACCGCGCGGTAATACCCTAATCTCCCCTATTAGTAAGATTTTATTTTATTTATTCTGAAAATGCTATGTATGATATAAGGATAAAAAAATGAAACATGGCCTGCAAGAATGCGACCCATACCACTGAGTAGCTGATACATTCATCACCATATTTAGCCTTATTTCGTTTGTGTACGCCTTAGGTCAAATGTCCGAACAAAATGGTCAATGACCATTCTTAACCGTCAATGCTAAATTTATGTCGATACGATAAGTAGTTTTTGAAATATAGCCTTTGACACTGTAGTAAAAGCTGATGATTTCTTTATTTGTATAAAATTTTCCTATTTTCCTATTTTCAACGAAAATCGTTAAGTTAGTTAAGTAATAAAATTCAATAAAATACAGTGCATTTTTGAAGATTTTTCATTAATAAACTTATTTTCTACACTACACCCCCCCCCCCCCCCTCCCCTCGCTACACCCCATTCTCAAACTTCTACAAATCCCAGGATTTTTAAAGGAAAATCGGGCCTTTTCTCCGGACTTTTCATTTTTAGGGTTCCGTACCAAAATGGTAAAAAAGGAACCCTTATGGTGTGACTCAGTCTGTCTGTCTGTCACAGCTGGATATCTCGAGAACTACTAATGGTATCAACTTGAAATTTGCGATAGTTTAAGATGACATTAGCCCAACTATTTTGCAAATAAGAAAGAAATAATAAAATTAATATTTTTTTTACAACAGGGACTGAAAAGGGGTCTTAAAAATTGTAAGTGAGGTGACTAGGGCATGTAGGGTATCATATGAAAGAGCGCTGTTTGCGCATTTTAAAACAATTTTTCCTTTTTTCTTAGGCTGCATAGTTTTCGACTTATGATGAAAAATGTAAAAAAAATTACTGTTCCCCCCCCCCTTATCTCCGAAGTTTGCAAAGAGAAAAATCTGAAATAATTCTATGTGATAGTAGTTTATGTAAAGATTACAGGAAAAATAAAACGATGTCTCAATATAACACACTTTTTTAGAAATTCAAAAAACAAACAAATTTTTTTTAGTTTCACTACCAGTCAACAGATGGCGCTGTCCTAAGCATGCTAACCTAAGGGACAAAAATAGTTCCACTATTGGTCAAGAGATGGCGCAACCTAACACTACAATAATAAATTGGTGGCTGGTTCTAATATAATTACCTACTATTTGCCGTACGAATAAACGAAGAATAAGTTCCTACTTAGTAATATAGTAATATAATAATAACGAGAAGCTCGGTGGCGCAGTGGTTTAGCGCCTGGACCAGCGATTGCGGAGGTTAAGCAACGTTCGCAAGGTTCGGTCATGGGATGGGTGACCAAAAATTTATTATCTCGAGCTCCTCCGTGCTTCGGAAGGCACGTTAAGCCGTTGGTCCCGGCTGCATTTGCAGTCGTTAACACCCACCAATCCGCATTGGGCCCGCGTGGTGGGTTATGGCCCGTCCTCCTTATCCACCCATAAGGAAGGCCTGTGCCCCAGCAGTGGGGACATTAAAATAGCTGATGGACTAGTAATATAAACATTTTGCAATGTGGAGTGGCTGAAACGTTTTTCAGTCACCATAAGCAGCATTTGTAAATTAACTGTCCGCCTGTTCGCCCTTCCACCTGTCTGCCGTTTATCCTACTTTTTTAAAGACTGTCCTAAAATAACATATCCAAATATATTTATGATTGTACGGAACCCTCGGTGCGCGAGTCCGACTCGCTCTTGACCGGTTTTTTCATCTGGTAACCCTACCTACACCATGCAGACTACTGGTATGTAGTTTGGTAAGTTTTCCTGAATCATACAATAGGCAGCAGGCCCATTTTATTAGGGCTGCCACCCGTACTTGACAGGTAAAATATCGCATAATAAGTTCAATTTGAATAGTGAATTTAAACTAAAAAAAAACCGGCCAAAAATCGGACTCGCGCACGAAGGGTTCCGTAACAAAAACGGAAAAAAAGAATACGTTTGTTGTATGGGAGCCCCTCTTAAATATTATTTTATTCTGTTTTTATTAGTATTTGTTGTTATAGCGGTAACAGAAATATATCATCTGTGAAAATTTCAACTGTCTAGCTATCACGGTTCATGAGATACAGCCTGGTGTCAGACAGACAAACGGACAGTGGAGTCTTAGTTATAGGGTCGAACGAATATAACCTATAAAGGAACGAACGAAAGGTAGTTTATGAATAATATAAAGGTATTCATGATTAGAGATGAGAATCGAAAATAAATAATCTTAGTGTGAATTTACTGTTAAAATCGAACTTACCACACGTTATTTTATTGCCAATAGGGGTTCGGTTGGCAATTAAAGACAGTAGATGTTTTGCTTGTAAACTATAGGAAAATAGGTAAGTACCTACCTACATAAATATTTATTTGTTTTATTTTTTACTGAAAAAGACCCATTGACCCAAAATGGATACAAAACACTATTCTACAATGCAAGTGCCGGAATTCTGAGCCAAATTAAGACATTTTTATTCTTAATAATTAAGGAACATAATAATTAAGGAAAATCGACCGTGACACGTACAACTAAAATCTTGAAGAATCTCAAGAATCACAATAAAGGTTGGCACCGAAGGGAAAATCAGCTATTAGAATAATTAGAATAGCATAGAATAATTATTTATTTTCCATAGGTGCAGATACAATGTTTTTGTACAAGGTTTACATAATAAACAAAGTAGTACATTTATATTTATAGATTAAACAAGCAATCTACGGAAAATTGAAGCTATATTTTCACAAAGAACCGAGGATTCTGGCTAGTAAGTAGGTACCTCCAGAGCACGTGAGTTGAGTTGGCGAATACCTTTCTTTTCTTTCCATCCTACCACTATCCTTTTAATTATCTAAATACTATTTAACGTAAATTTTAAATTGTCAATATTCCTGATTTAAATTAGTCATCAAAAGAGGAACACAGTAAACTAGAATCAGATAGTTTACAAACCCTAACCAAAAAACGGGGAATAGGTTTTGAAAGGAAAATTAACCCTGTTCCGAAAATACTTAAATTTCGATTCCATCAAAACAGCCTACCACTCTGACCAGTTAATAGAATTAAAATTACGTACTGAAGAATTAGATCCGTTTTTGATGACTACGAAAAATGTCAGGAGGAAATTGAAATCGAATGTGCCGACTACGAGGCACAACACAACTTGAGGAAAGGGAAGCTTTCGAAAAATGCTATTACGAAGCCATCTCTATAGCCATGAATTGTCTCCAGGAGGAAACGCCTCCGGGGACAAATTCATCCAATATCACTATAGAAAATAAATCTGAAAGTAACGATAATATTAAATACCCAGAATATTATTATGTATTATTTTTTCTTACAGTATTTAGGTAAGGTCGTAAAAAATTGTAAAATAACATACTGGAAGGAAACGTCGGGAAAAACCAAAAATCAAACCAAATACCAACTAAATACCAAAGTACATTCAATAAAACCGCGCTAGTATCCGTTAAAAAGTGTTTTATTTCATGTCTAGTGAGCGCGTAAGCTTGAGAAGTGAATACTGGAAGGCATAACACACAATAACACAATAACGCACTGGTATATTGTAAAGGTAAATGTTCATCGGCCAGGTTAGGTGGTTGAAAAAAGTAATGTTTAGGTTCTCTATAATTATTTATTTATTCTCGTATCAAAACTAATGAAACCAAACACGAGTCTTTGTATGTGTTATGTAACATAATACCACCATAACACTCATAACGAACTAGAACAAACACATTAGAAAATTCTAACTTCAACAATAAGTACCGGCCACAAATTTAGTTCGATTTCAACGTTAAAACACGATTTACTCTGTTCATTGACTGTATTTTCATTATTAGTAGCCCCTATTTAATCGGACTGTCTGTATGATTTGACAGCAAAGTTCATGTGCCTATTTGAAACGCCTCTAGCGTGAGGTCTAAACAAACTAATTTTGACGTAAGTATACAATGAAAATGATTGCCGTGATGGTCTCTCCAGACTTCAGACTTTAGTACCATGTCCACAGATATATTATGTCTGTGACCATATCCCTCACGCTATGCTCACGCTACGTCCTACATCGCCAAAATGGCGGAAATCAAATAGGCATAAGAACAGTTTGACAGCAGCCAGTCCAGTGTAATAATATAGAGGTCAATGAGCCCCAATCTATATATATAAAAGGGAAAATCACTCACTGACTCATCACGAAATCTCAGAAACTACAAGTGCTAGGAGTCTCAAATTTTGCATAAGGTTTTCTTTTAGGGTGTAGGTGCTCACTAAGACGGGATTTTGCGAAATTCAATCCCTAAGGGGGTGAAACAGGGTGGCAAAGTTTGTATGGGAGAATGCGATTCCTTGGCCCGATTGACTTGAAATTTGGCATAGACATTTTATCACAAAATTAATTGAACACGTGTTTCGCATTTTTTTGAAATGTATCCCCTAACAGGGTTGAAAAAGGGTAGAAAGCTATTTTTAGGGTGATTGATTTCGATATCGGAATCAAAACTTCTTAGTGCATTTGAATGATTAAGAAAAATAAATGTCAGTTGTCAGATTGTCACCTCCCCTGAGACTGTAATTATGTCACGCACGAGCTGACATTTCATGTTGTATAAGATTTTATCCTGATTTTCACTATTTTACGAAATATTAGTCTTCTTATAAAATGTGGAAAAATCTGGCAAATATCAGATATCTAACGTGACAAGGAATGTGGTGTAATGTGTTGAAATTGAGAGCCGGATAATAATGCACAACATTAGTTGCACCCGACACATACAAAATTTTTTTTCATGTCAGTGACCCGACATAATTTGCAATGTCACGTTATTTTAGCCGGGAACCTTTTCAGTCATAAGCAGAAATTCAACAAATATTTATTATAAGAAGATTATAAGCGTACCAAAGTTTCATCATAATCGGATGTGAATGGTTTAGGAGTGCATAGGAAACAAAATAATAAACATACATAGATTTTTATTTAAAAAGAACATACCTACCAAACTATTAAGTATGAGTATTAAATGTTACATAATATTATTATACTTATTTTGTTATATTACTGCTAAGAAATTTTATTAAGTACCTACCTACCTACCTAATACAAAATCATGAACAGTACGGCGTCTCGGTTCTGTAACCAAACTCGAACCAAAAAATTTTATTTAAGTACCTACCTACCTACCTAATACAAAATCGTGAACAGTAGGGCGTTGGTTCTATAACCAAACTCAAACCCCACTTCGAATCTCACTTCACTGCACGGGACGGGAACTTTAAATCATAAATAAGATAATGATAAGATTTTTTTTCCATCACAAAATATTTTAGATAGCTACCTAAAATTTTTGTAATCGGTAAAATTGCTCATAAGTTAGCTAATTTCTAATAACTAATTCACGCGAAGTGAAGTGAAGTGTAGTGAGATGCGCGTTTGGTTACAGAATCAACAGATTGCGCAGGTAAAACCGCGGGGTGCAGCTATTACATATATATCACAAAATTGTAAGAATGTGAAAGTTTTGATGTTTGGATGTTGTTCATTTTGTTACTCAATCGCGTCTGAACGGGTGAACGGATTTAGACGAAATTTGGCACAGGGATAGATTTTAGTCTGGAATACTTAACACAGGCTTCTTTTCATGCCGATCATTGGTTTCCAAGGGAAGACTTACCAACGATTACCGACTCCCACGTGGGCGGAGCCACGGGCAAAAGCTAAACATAGTATAAAACAAAGTCGCTTCCCGCCGACTGTACGCTTCTCTTAAACTAAACATAAAAATCGCAATAAAATTGATCTTTAAGTTTGGGAGCTAGGTTGCCTCAGAGTCCTCAGACAGACACACACACACTTCAATTATATTATAACACCCCTTGCGTACGTCGTATATATGTAGATATCCTGTAGTATAATCAAATAACTTCACACTGACACCACATTAGCACAGTTTTACATTAGTAACTACATTGCACTGCACCCGTGCGAAGCCGGGGCGGGCCGCTAGTTAACAATATTTTCGTACTTACCGTGTAAAAAATCACAGAATAAATGTTTGAAATATGCGCACCAAAAAAGAAATTCACAACCGAAGTTTGTCGCGACCACTGAATGACATGAAAATTCCAAGTGACACTTAACAGTGTTATCGTAACGTGTTGCCACATCAAAATTTGTTAAATTTTGTTGCCTACTATTACAAACAAAAAAGCTAGATTAATAACAAATTAGAATAACACACTAGAAAACTATTGGATACTAAACAATGTTTTATGTTTATCTGGATTGTTCAATTTGAATAATTTATACGTTATTACATGGTATTTTTATCGCTTTAACAGGTAAACTACGTATTAAGAGCCATAACACAATATTTTTTTTCTAATGCAAATCTTTCTACCTTCGTGTAGTGAGGAGACAAATAATTTAAGTACTAGTTTTTATTTTATTGTTTCAGAAATGTATTGGTATTTTTTTAAATTGCAGCCACAAGTAAATTCTCGTTGTTTCTTCGGTATTCTGAGTATATTATTACTTCATTCTAATAAATGAAAAAAATATTAAGAGTAGTCAGTTCTCAAAGAAACATGGGCTCACTTTAGAACTATCAGATATCAGAAAGAACAATTTTTTTTTTACTTACCCATTTATGAATTTTATTCTTAATATCCAAATTTTTCGGAAATTTGTAATAGGCATGACGAATATATATTTTTTTCTTTTTGTTACATAAATTACCTCTCCAAAAAAGAAACATTGATAAAATAATTATTACGCTAGCATAAAAACTGCTCGAGATCACAGTTTGAAATACACACAAATCGGACTCACCCAAAAACGCTCCATACTAACGACTACCAAGTTATTATGACGTCACGCCTAGGTAGTTTGTATGTGTCGTAGGATAATTGTACAAATAGGATTTCTACAAAAATCCTAGTAAGATTGTAAAATACTAGATAATTATAATCTAAGACAGATTTTTGCAATCATCCGAATAATGTTTAGGATTTTTACAAAAATCCTAAACAAAAATTTTTACTGTTACACAGAATTTGGTCATTTTAAAGCTATAAATCAATTTTTAAAGTAAAAGTCCTTTGTTTTGACAGTTCTCGTAAAACAAGCGTATACGTAGCGCCACCCATTGTGACAGTTGCTTGTTGCAGTTGCAATTAGGGTTACCATATCTCAGGATTTGTCCTGAGACCTCAGGATTTACAGACTTTTCTCAGGATTGCGGCCGGATTTTGAAAATCTCAGGTAATCTCAGGATTTTTAGAAGTACAAATCTCAGGATTTTTCAATGGAAATCGGGCCTTTTCTCCGGACTTTTGATTTTTTCATGTGGTAACACTAGTTGCAATTGGACACTACTAGCACAGTTTAAATTAAAGCTGTGCTACTAGATTGGCTAATGTAATCGAGGTCTTCGATCTTTTAAGAGAATCATTTATTATGGCATTATGCTTTGGTTGCGTGTTTCACTTGCCTCGGTGACCTCGGTGTTTCTCTTGCCTCACTTGACCTTATACATATTAAATACTTTTCAATCTTAAATGAAATTCAGCACACATGTAGTTAAAAATCTGGATTATAATTTTAATCATGGTTAAAGGATCCCCAGGGATTTTTTAAAATGTCCACGCGAATATAGTCACTTTTGGAAGCTAATGAGCATATAATTCATACGTACCAATCTCAGTCCACGGGTATGTCCCCATCCAAAAATAAGCACGTTTTCCTCAGGAAAATTCGTAAGATAATGGATTTTGATTGGCCTTGGCTGATAAGAACAAAGTACGCGGTATGTCATATCGGTGAAATTGTACGGTTTCTCGACAGTTGCGAGGCCTATATCCATTGCGATCCAGTCGTTGGCCGTTGTGTAAGAAAAATTGTAAGCTGTAATAAAGAGATTTATTATTTTACGCGTATAATTTACATTTATTTAGATCTAGAATATATGTTATAGTCAAAACCCGAAGTCCAGGCGCTTCTAGGTTTGCCTAGTTAAACCCCAGGTTTGACAAGAAGGCCCAGTCAAAGTCCAAAACTAAAGCGTGTTTTGGGCTTTGACTAAAAAATTTATGGCCAAACCTAGGAGAGACCAACTTGGATAGTCAAACCCCGAAACTCAATACGATCAAATCGGGGTTTGACCTAAATTAGGGACAGAATGTGTTATTTTGTATTTAAATGTGTAAAAATACATTCTTTAGAGTGAAAATGTAACTAACCGGGTTAGGCAGCTTTGACTAAGATTAACCTAAATATGTATGAAAAACAGCATTCATTTCCGATGTTAGATTTAGTCAAAGCTGCCTTACTCCTGTAGGTCACGTGATAGGTTAGAAATTTAAGGCGATCGCAAAGTGCAGCGGAGCGATCGACTTAAATTTCGTGGTTATTTTTTTTAATAGACAAGACAACAGAAATCTTTGTTTCACAGGAAGATTATTAATTTAATTTAATTATCACTCTAAAGAATGTGTTGTTTATACTTTTAAATACAAAGAAACATATTCTGTATCTAATCTGTGGCGTTTCAAATAGGCACAAAAACTTAGCTGTCAAATCATACAGACAGCCAGTCCAGTTAAAAAAAAAAAATTTTCATGTCATTGGGTGGTGACCATACACCCTACTTCAAAATTATTATTTTAAGTGATAAAATGCAAACGTCAGTAATTGATTCCGTTCGACGAGTATTCCAACCATAGACATAGAAAAATTTTCACTGCGCTCAAGAAGACCAACAAAGCGTGGAAAAGAGAAGTTAACATCATACGGACACGGTCTATGTAAAAAAGAGACAAAGGATCAAGTGACATGTGCCAACATTTTTTACAGTAAGAGCCCCTAGCGTCCCGCCTAGCAAATGAGCAATCAAGTTTGTTTAAAATATTTTTTAATCTTAATTGGAATTTAAAATAAAGGTATCGTGGAGCCATGGTGCCTTCTGCTCTAAGTAATTGTGATGTGACAAAAAGAAACAATCCAAGTAATCACACTTTTCAGAGGTAAATAAGATATTGCCACACATTTCTCTAAAACCAAATTTCGCTACATTTATTCGTTTATCGACAAAGAAAACAGTAGGTATGGAACATAGTTTATTAACTTCCTTTGCCATAATATAGTCATATTTTATGAATCTAAGTCATATTTTACGTATCTCATATAAAATGTATTGATTCGTTTTCGGATTTGTTTATTGACTTTGTTATTCTTTGATATCCTATTTCTATGATTCCAACGGTTTCTAGCAAAGACATAGAAAAATTTTCGCTGCGGTTTCTAGAGACTGTTGGCTATGTCCGAAGGGGAAGAAGTATATAACAACACTTACCATTAAATTAGATAGGACTAAATTTACTTTGAAGAAATTTTTGAAAAGGTGCGATTTTTCTGTCGCTGTGTGTAGTTCGAATGTGGAATTAGTATTTTTTTGCACTTTCTAAAATAAAAAACTACGATAACGTACAAATATGGTTGTAATGTTAGGTTGAAAGCTGTAGAAAAATTTGGATATATTGATGACATACTTGGCAACCAAAGATTTAAATCGTTTGGCGACGAAATAATATACAACTTTTAAGAGAAACATAAAAGTTTTATCATACGGTTTTTTAAAGTAAAAAGTGGTAGGTACATCTTTATCGTCCAAGAATCAAACTCTTCATGAACAATGCAAAAGTAGCATTTCCTGGTGCGTTATTTTTCTGATAAAAGTTCTCTTTGTTTAAAATTGACATCCATGCGTGTATCTTCACGTACTTTTCATTTATAGGAACTATCGAATTTAGTGAAGATATTGTCGCTACACAGGACAGGTCTGCAATAGTCAATTCATCAGTTGCAATGTACTTCGTCTTCTCCAGATATGTTTCTGCAACACCGTACGCTTCTTCAATGCTCTTTTCATGATGATTGGTTAAACCTGAAGATTTGCCTTGAGTGATGTCATAGATTACACTTCGGAGTCTTGGAAAGAGTATTGTCGCATCAAAGTACAGGCGCTGATCAACCAAGCATTTGGTTTTGAGATCATTTGGGTACAAATTTACGTTGCCAAATTTTGCACACAAATAGGTCAGAATTGCATGGCTATCCACAATGCTGAAGTCGTCGTCTTCCAACATTGGTATTGTATGTAATGGATTCTTCTGTAAATACTCTGGTTTGTAATGATCTCTTGTTGGCAAGTTAACCTCTTTGAGTTCGATATTTATGCCTAGAATTTCGATCAGCATCATTGTGGCTCTGGTTGGAGGGCTGACGTTAGATCCATAGAGAAGTAAAGGCATTTTCTTCTTTGTGTATTCAATTTTAGTTGTAATTTTCAATTGTTACCAAATATTATAATAATGAAACACTACACCACCAATAAAAACGTTTACAATATATTTGATACACGACTTTAGAAGTGTCATCGATTTCTTGTCTTATCAGATAATTTTTATCACCAGTGCTACACTATCAGTATGCAGGTTATTTTTATTTCATTTTATCCATAGCATTAATATAATAACTATAGCTACTTGTATGAACTAGAACTACGACAAAATAATATTATATCTTACCTAGGTTTGTTGTTCAACTGTTTGATTGCACCGCATAACAAAAAAACTAGGTATACCGTATAAGATCCATTACACGGTAGGTTTTGCTGTCAGTTTAACCACAGTCACGGGCTGTGAGTGTAATTGATTCTGTGGCGGGGCGGCGGCGAGTGCCCTCTCTGTACGGTAGGTAGTACTTATATCTATTCTGTGGCGGTATGTTTAATAATATGGTAAAAAACATTACCTTTAGGTACGCAAGTCTTTACAACCCGCTGCTTTAAATTCTTTGTGCATTGATCTTCATTAAGATCTTCTGTTCGCACGTACTTCTTGTACCCTGCTATGACGTATAGGTGCGAGACGTCAATAAGGCAGGCAGCGGCTGTCAGGATGTGAGTCGGGGACACTATGGCTCCACCGCACAGCCACTCATCGTACCTTTGTTCCGTGGACTTTTCAGATTTGAGAAAGTAAACCTGGGACAAATACTCACTTTTATTCTAGGGTCAAAGTGATATTAATCGCAAAAGCTGATGGACGTGGGACACGTGGGTATAATTTAGTTACGATTTTTTTACAATGAGGGCTTTTCACAATGACAAAAAACTGTAGACTCGACAGATGGCGTTTATAAAAAATTATGTGTCAAAGTGGTTCTTTTTTACTAAACTTCGAATAGTAGGTACTCAGGTAGGTAGATGTAACCCAAGGAGGTTTATAATAGGGAGTGAGTACACTACAAAAATTTTCACCTATCGTTTAAAAGAAATTCAACTTTATTGCATTGCTCATAGAGTTGAAATTCTATCGACGACATTGACTGAAGGCACTACTGTGTGAATGAGACAACACCAGGTGGAGGTCGGTGTCTCGTTCGCACAATTGCCATTACTAAACAATAATACTACGATAGTAGGACTAAAAATATGTACGTTACCAATCAAGTAGTGTATCAAAATTAATGATTCGGAGTGGGAAGTCGAATATATACTATTTAAATATTAATTTTAGAATGACACATAATAATTATAATATAAAACAGAACCTTTTTGATTTAATTAGATATCTACAATAATGCTAATCAGCAATCATCGGTGAGGTGGTAATAAATAGAAGTGTCAATCCTGGCAACTCCGATTTTGACCTTGAATTTCAATTTAAGAATTTCAATCTATAGGAAATGCAACTTTACAAAACTAGTGTGACCATAAATACTTCACCATTTCAGATTTCCAAAAAAACCGAAATTGTTCTATTGAAATGGCTAGAGGTCGCAGGCGAGACGGTAAAATTAATAATAATAATCAAATTCATGTTTGTGCGCCTATTACGATGAAACTCGGTTTCTGGTACTATTTCAACATGAAAATAACAACGCAATGTTGAAAATTTTAAAAATCCAAGATGGCGGCCTACTTTTTTGTTTTTGGGCCGATTTCGATGAAACTCGGTTTTTGGAACTATTTTGACAAGAAAATAACAACGCAATTTTTTAAAAACTAAAAATCCAAGATGGCGCCCAACTTTTTTGTTTATGGGCCGATTTCGATGAAACTCGGTTTTCGGTACTATTTTGACAAGAAAATAACAACGCAATTTTGAAAATTAAAAAATCCAAGATGGCGGCCAACTTTTTTGTTTTTGGGCCGATTTCAATAAAACTCGGTTTTTGGAACTATTTTGACAAGAAAATAACAACGCAATTTAAAAAAAACTAAAAATCCAAGATGGCGGCCAACTTTTTTGTTTTTGGGCCGATTTTGATGGAACTCGGTTTTTGGAACTATTTTGACAAGAAAATAACAACGCAATTTAAAAAAAAACTAAAAATTCAAGATGGCGGCCAACTTTTTTGTTTTAGGGCCGATTTTGATGAAACTCTGTTTTTGGTAAGATTTTGACAAGAAAATAACAACGCAATGTTGAAAACTTACAAAATTCAAGATGGTGGCCAACTTTTTTGTTCTTGGGCCGATTTCAAAAACAAATTAGCAGCCATTTTGATCTTTTTTTATTTTTCCATCAGTTTACATTGAGTTGTTTTTTCTTGTCAAAATAGTACCAAAAACCGAGTTTCATCGAAATCGGCCCAAAAAACAAAAAAGTTGGCTGCCGCCTAAGATTTTTAGTATTTTAAAAAATTGCGTTGTTATTATTTTGTCAAAATATTACCAAAAACCGAGTTTCATCGAAATCGGCCCAAAAACAAAAAAGTTGGCTGCCATCTTGGATTTTTATTTTTTTCAATATTGTGTTATTATTTTCTTGTCAAATTAGTCCTAAAACCGAGTTTCATTAAAATCAGCCCCAATCACAAATAAAAGAGTTGGTTGCCATATTTGTTTATATTTTTAACATTTCGTTGTTATTTTTTATCAAAATAGTAACAAAATCGAGTTTCATCAAAATCGGCCCACGAACAATATAGTTGGCCGCCATCTTCGTTTCTTTTTATATTTTTAACATTGTGTCGTCGTAAATCTCATGCACCCATTTTATTAACTTCACAAGTAAAGAAATTGGTGCAAGAATTTTAGACCTTATTGACATATTTACCAAAATAACAGTTTTTAATGAAACAGCAAAGTAAATGAACAAGTATAATTATGGGAAAAAGCAACCGAATTTCAAAGGTCAATAAAGTCGAAAATCGTTTGCATCTTTTTTTGACTACAGATCACTAGACAATGTTTTCCTACTTTTACTTGTTTTTCCAACATTCATTTGTTTTTCCGAAGTTCACGCACATTGTATTTTTATAAAAAAAATGAAATAAACTTTAAAGTTGCGTAATTATTTACACTTGAACTTAAATTGAATTGAATAAACTAGATTTTGTATTGGTTGAATTACCATATTTAAAAAATAAAAACAAAAAAGCAATTTAATAAAAACGTGATAAATAAATTGTTCCAAATTTTTTTTAAATATATAATTATTTTCTGTTTTTTAGTTAACGAGCTAAATTAAAAATATACCACCGCCTATCAGAGTACTCGTCAAGACCATTCAAACGAGTCCAAACTCGATGGGGTTGAAAGGTTTTATTACAAAGTTCCTGTGGCCTTCTTCCGGCTTCCTTCATCAGACTCTTGGATACTATTACCCAACAGAGCACTCGTCAAGACGATTTAAACGAGCACAAACTCGATGGGGTTGCATGATTTCAATATTGAGTTCCTATGGCATGGCCTCCAGACTTCATCATCCAACCCTGAACCTCGTCTCCCATCAGAGTACTTGTCAAGACAATTCTAACAAGCCCAAACACGATGGGGTTGTATAGTTTCATTCATCATAGAGTTCCTGTGGCGTTCTTTCGGCTCCATCATCAGATCAGCTCAATGACATTGTAATATTACATTTCCTTCCATTTCTGACCTGTGTTCAAAGTTTCAAGTCTCTAGCTCATCGGGAATTCAGTATAAAATCGTTTGCAAAATTTGTGCTCAAACAAACAAAAGAGCAAGCAACCTAATAAAAACGCGGTAAAAAGTGTTAATTATAAATAAAGAACTACCTAGGTATTTAAGTTTATATTAAACAGTTTAAAGTATTATATTATTTCCATGTAGTATTAGTATTATTTCCATGGGACCAGTCTACGCTCTACGCCTACGCTACGAGTAGTGAAGCCATGTGTTCGAACTTTACGAGGACACAAGTTTTTCACAATTGTACTTATTATTAGAGGTGCATCCGATAGTTCCGATACCGATACCGATATCAATATATCGGCGACACTTCGGGTTTTCCGATATATCGGCAATATTTTTAGTGTCGAAAACTTAGCTTAAACTTAGCTTAGCAAAGGCGCAGGTTTTTTTTGTCAATTTCATTGCAAACGAGCTGTTGGACAAAACTAGGTGTAGCCGGTAGCTGTTGGACAAAACTAGTTTTGCCGGTAGCTTTAGGTTAAACTAAGTTTGCCAGAAACTGGTGGACAAAACTAGTTTTGCCGGTAGCTGCTAGTCAAAACTAGTTTTGCCGGTAGCTGTAGGTCAGAACTAGGTTTGCCGGTAGCTGATGGACAAAACTAGTTTTGACGGCAGCGGTTGGACAAAACTAGTATTGCCTGTAGCTATTGCACAAAACTAGTTTTGCCGGTAGCTGTTGGACAAAACTAGTTTTGTCGAAAGCTGTTGGACAAAACTAGGTGTAGCCGGTAGCTGTTGGACAAAACTAGTTTTGCCGGTAGCTTTAGGGTTAAACTAAGTTTGCCGGAAGCTGATGGACAAAACTAGTTTTGCCTACTAGTAGGTCAGAACTAGGTTTGCACGTTGCTGATGGACAAAACTAGTTTTGACGGCAGCGGTTGGACAAAACTAGTTTTGCCTGTAGCTATTGCACAAAACTAGTTTTGCCGTTAGCTGTTTGACAAAACTAGTTTTGACGGCGGCGGTTGGTCAAAACTAGTTTTGCCGGTAGCTGTTGGACAAAACTAGTTTTTCCAGTAGCTGTTGGACAAAACTAGTTTTGCCGGTAGCTGTTGGACAAAACTAGTTTTTCCGGTAGCTGTTGGACAAAACTAGTTTTGACGGTAGCTGTAGGACAAAACTAGTTTTGCCGGTAGCTGTTGGACAAAACTAGTTTTTCCGGTAGCTGTTGGACAAAACTAGTTTTGACGGTAGCTGTAGGTCAGAACTAGGTATGCCGGTAACTACCATCAGCTGATGGACAAAACTAGTTTTGACGGCAGCGGTAGGACAAAACTAGTTTTGCCAGTAGCTATTGCACAAAACTAGTTTTGACGGCAGCGGTTGGACAAAACTAGTTTTGCCTGTAGCTATATCACAAAACTAGTTTTTCCGGTAGCTGTTGGACAAAACTAGTTTTGCCGGTAGCTTTAGGTTAAACTAAGTTTGCCGGAAGCTCATTAGCTTCCGGCAAACTTAAAACTTCCGGCAAAACTAGTTTTGTCCATCGACAAAACTAGTTTTGAAGGCAGCGGTTGGACAAAACTAGTTTTGCCTGTAGCTGTAGGTCAGAACTAGTTTTGCCGGTAGCTGATGGACAAAACTAGTTTTGACGGCAGCGGTTGGACAAAACTAGTTTTGCCTGTAGCTATTGCACAAAACTAGTTTTGACGGCAGCGGTTGGACAAAACTAGTTTTGCCTGTAGCTATTGCGCAAAACTAGTTTTGCCGGTAGCTGTTGGACAAAACTAGTTTTGCCGGTAGCTGTAGGTTAAACTAAGTTTGCTGGAAGGTCATCAGCTTCCGGCAAACTTAAAACTTCCGGCAAAACTAGTTTTGTCCGTCGACAAAACTAGTTTTGACGGCATCGGTTGGACAAAACTAGTTTTGCCTGTAGCTATTGCACAAAACTAGTTTTTCCGGTAGCTGTTGGACAAAACTAGTTTTGCCGGTTGCTGTAGGTCAGAACTAGGTTTGCCCGTAGCTGATGGACAAAACTAGTTTTGACGGCAGCGATTGGACAAAATTAGTTTTGCCTGTAGCTATTGCACAAAACTAGTTTTGCCGGTAGCTGTTGGACAAAACTAGTTTAACCGGTAGCTGTAGGTCAGAACTAGGTTTGCCGGTAGCTGACGGGCAAAACTAGTTTTGACGGCATTGTAATATTGCAATTTCTTCCATTTCTGACCTAACTAAAAACGTGGGGCGCGTTTTGTAAAATTTATCATCTATATTGTCAATCGATTTTCTATAATAGAATCTATTGCATGCACCCCACGTTTTTAGGTTTAAAAATTTTAGGTTTAAAATGTATGTAGGTAAAGGGTTATAAATATTTACAGAAGAATTTGTTTTTTACTTTTTAGTTTGTTTTTACCACTCCGTTTTAATGTTTTTAGTCCGATTTTTTATTTGTAATAATTTAGTCGGTTTTAAAAACGTGAATCTCCTCCTCCTTTTCAAACTTTTGATGTCGGTTAAAAAGGACAGGGAGGGCCGACCCCAAGTAAATGGTATGGTCTGGGAAGATGAAGAAGAAGAAAAACAGAATTATAAGGGGTAAATCGCTAGGGCTGGGTCATCTGATGATATAAAAAATATAATATCTCGAGCTCTTCCGTGCTTCGGAAGACAAGTTAAGAAACAAGAACTATGTCAAAAAAGCATTAGAATTCAAACACGATTGAAACACGATTATGACGTTAACAATAGCAGGTTGGGCCCCTGTGTGGTGGATTATGACCATCCCAATCTATTCCTTAGAAAGGCCCGTGCCTTGCTGAATGAGGGTGTCAATGTCTAAGAGTACAAATATAAATATTTCTTACCACGAATCCATGATCACTCCTTGTTGGTCTTCCCCCTATCACTCGACGAGAATTCTTGCTATCTAAAAGATCATTAACCGTGTTACATTTTGTCTTGATAATAAAGTTTGTAAATGGCCGCATTCATTTCCTGAATCGGTGCTTCCATCATACCTTTAGAAGGATAACAACATACTTGTTATCTGATTATTATTCCTCCCGAGAGAAAAAGCCAATGATATGTTTCGAAACGACTATAGTTTATTTATTGATTTATTTACTTACTATCACAAAATCCACAGCATCTAAAATATTAAAGGGTTTTCCAATATTAGCGGGTCTATGTTGAAATGGAGGCCGTTTCCTTGTGGCCAAACTAAAATGCCAAACTAAGTAATTTGGCCACGAGGAAACTTAATTCCTTGTAGCCAAACTGTAGTCATAGTTTAGAAATAACACACACAACGCGAATCTGTCGAATCTGTTGAAAGGCCCATGTATGCCGTTTACTATGGAATATGACATCGATTAAATGTCTTCTCTCTATGGCACGGATCCAAGGGGTCCAATTTTCGATGACTTTACCGCATAAATCTGGCTGAATTTGAGCGACGGCCTGAGTTATGTTGACCTTGAGGGCATCGGTCCTTCGAGAATCAATACCCAATATGCCAATTCACATCACCTCTGCAAGAGATAACCGTACCCTCAAATCATTCATGCAGAATTTCCGTTGTGGCGCTGTATGGCACGAACCGCCGTCCTGCAGGAATCACAGATTGTCTACGTTCATTGGGCCAGAATAAATTGGTTATCATCGATCTGTAGCGCCCACCCACAGAGGAAATAATCACTACGTTTTACGCTCACCGTTGACAGAGTGATGGCCTCACCAATGTCGTTTTCAAAAAAGTACGGATAATGAAGCGCTAGCCCAAAATCCGCACCAAACATGAACTATTGCTGGATGCATTGTCATGTCACATAGTGAACCTCTTGTGGGTTGGCATCGCCTCATATATGGCAATTGTGTTTATCAACACAGCCATTAAGCAAAAAATGCACGTCAGCACAAAAGATGATTTTTCGGCGAAAATGGGGTCCATGGTGTTTAGGGTTGCCAACTTTTTTTGCAACAAATATAGTATTTTCAAGATTTTTAGTGTAAAAATATAGTAGATGGCGAAAAAGTCCAAAAAAAATATAGTAGGTTGCCGTTTTATATGGAGTATTTTAAAGAAGTTGCATTTTTCATACTTAAAACATTTTCATAATTTATTTAATAACCATAAACACAAGCGTTTAATCTCAATTTTTTGTTGCTTTTGTTTAATTTTTTTACTTGTTAAAATATAGTAGTTTTGCCTACTATTTATTTTTTCAAAAAATATAGTAGGCGAGCCCTCAATATAGTAAGATACTATATTATATAGTAGGGTTGGCAACCCTAATGGTGTTGTCTACTTAGATTAGATGAAATTAATTGTCTACGGTCGTGTAACTTACAGTACAGAGTGGCGAGGGATGAAATTATGCGATCTACAAAAATTTTATGATCTACATAGTGAAGTATTAGGATTGGATTCCTCAAAGGTAAGCCAAATCTTGCCAAATCATCATGGTAAGTTACAAGTGACCATTACCAGTGTAATGGTCACTTGTAACTTACCATGATGATTTGGCATCACTTAGGCATCAGTAATCAAATGAAAGATGCCGCCAAAACAACATAGCTGCCACAACCTGTCAACATCGACCCGTCCCTATTGGAAAACCCGTAAGCTTCTTGACATCATAAAGTGATAGGTATATATACCTACCTACTTACTTACACAGTTTTCATTTGCTTTTTCCCTCAGCTTCGAGGAAGTGAAGGAGAGACGGGAATTTTGTGATTTTTTAACACAATATGTTTTTGTTACAAGTCAATTTTATTTCTAGGCCACTTCACAAAGAACCTTATCATATTTTTTTATCGTATCGAATGACTACTATTTATTTTAATGCTCTAAGATTTAAAACGACAAGATACAATGCTGCTCTAAAGAAAAATTAAATGAATTTTACTTAACATTTCAAACAAAAAATGAAGTTCAAAAATAAAATCAAAATAAAAAGTAGTAACTTGTGATGTCGCATATCGGATTTATTGATGTAAGTAAGTAGTTCTCAGCTCCTAGGCAGATAAGGTTTACAACGTTTTTATTGCTAATTCAATTTCAGGTCCAAATGTTGTTTATTTTCAACCGACTTCAAAAAAAGGAGGAGGTTATAAAGTCGACTGTATCCACAGAGTACGTAAGTACTTGTTGTATGGTCTGTGACTGTATCACAGAATACATAATAGTAGGTAACTGTATGTTTTTTATGTATGTTTTACTCATACCTAAACTAGCGAAAAATTTTCTTAGTCTGTGGTTTTAACATAACTTGGCCAGTTATTAACCGATTTAAATAATTCTAATTCTAATATTAAAAAATTACAGAGATCTGGCTAGTAATTTTTTCATAATCTTGAAAAATATTATTTATTTAGCTTACCATCGCACGAGTTTTCCAGACATAATTTATTTGTTTATGAACCGATTTAGATGATTCTTTTTTTTGTTTGAAAGGGTAAACCTTAAGAATGCTCACGTTTTAATTTCATTGTATTGGACCTTGGACTTCGAAGCTGCATAAGGGAACTCGTCAAAGTCAAATAGGATATGTATAGCGATTGAGGTATTGGTAGGTTTATGACAATCCAAAACAAACCGAGCTAATATGGTCTGCGACGGTGACGTTCTGGATTATACTTGGACTACGAAGGCACAACGGAACTCCTGAAAACACGTAATTTGGAAATTGAGTTATGGGCATTGTCTCATTGAAAATCTGTATATATAAAAGGCTAAGTATTATATAAAGTTAAAAAAATAATTACACTTGCATACCTACTACTAAAAAGTAAAAAAGGTTTTAAAAAAAGAGAAAAACCTCATTCAAAAAACCTGAAAACAAAAACAGCTTCAAAAATAAATACCTCTAAAAAGCAAGAAATAATATTCAAATAATAAGTTACGCATAATATCATTATAATATCCTCTTATCAAGTCGGGTGGGACTTTTAGAAATATATAAAATAAGAAGTTGTCTTTCAGCCCGACCCGACTTCATAGGACGTGTTTTTATATTATAATGATATGCGTGCGTAACTTGTAATTTAAATATGATTTCTTGCTATTTAGAGGTATTTAATTTTGAAGCTGTTTTTTTTTCAGGTTTTTTGGAGGAAGTTTTTCTTTTTTTAGGGTTCCGTACCCAAAGGGTAAAAACGGGATCCTATTACTAAGACTCCGCTGTCCGTCTGTCTATCACCAGGCTGTATCTCATGAACCGTAATAGCTAGACAGTTGAAATTTTCACAGATGATGTATTTCTGTGGCCGATATAACAACAAATACTAGAAGCAGAATATAATAAATATTTAAGCGGGGCTCCCATACAACAAAAGTGTTTTTTTTGTCGTTTTTTGGTACGGAACCCTTCGTGCACGAGTCCGACTCGCACTTGGCCGGTTTTTTTAAAAACCTTTTTTATTGAACAATATAGCCCAGTAGTCATGTCGGGATTTTTTTAACAGCTCTTTAGCAAAAGAGCTGTTAAAAAAATATCGAGTCCTTGAATTTTTGGTAAAATCTGGAGTTTGATATACTTTTTCTTAAAAGAAAAATAAATGTTAAGAAAGCAAAGGGGACCAAGATACAATTTATTATACTTACTACAACATTTTGATACAATATACAAGGTGTCCTCTCACTTCTCCTCCTGTTCTTAAAAACTTTGCCACACGGAGGAAAAGTATCTTAAAAATACATAATTAATCATGAAGATAGACTAAGAAGGAATAATGAATGAAGATAGGAAATTTTACTGAAGGAAGGCTTATTTTTTTTTAATAAATGGAACTGAAATCAAAGTCTCTCTTTTTAAATTTGCATACTATACGATACAAATTGATACAATACGTAATAATTAAACTTTATATGTTAAATTTCATGGTCTTTCTTTTATTTCAGATATTATGTTACTCAAGAAAAAATAATCCCAATGAGCAACCCTTTCCATCGGTATTGTAAAAATAAAAGATGGATTTTCATATTGGGTGACCTCGAAATGGGTTTCGATTTCAAGTACCTTGTAAAAAATTAAACATGTCAATTCTCCTAGTTAAGACTGGCGATTTTCAGAAATCTTTAAACGCGGTTCCAATTATTTTTAAAAACAAAATAAATTCTTCTGTAAATATTTATAACCCTACTAGCGGCCGCCCTCGACTTCGTCTGCGTGGAAAGGTTTTTTTGCTATCCCTCGGGAACAATTCCTTTTTTCGGGATGAAAAGTACCCTATGTCCTTCTCTGTACCTCTGACAACGTGTATGCAAAATTTCTTGATGATCGGTTCAATAGTTAAGACGTGAAGGCGTAACAAACAAATAAACAAACAAACAAACAAACGGACTTTCGCATTTATAATATTAGTAAGGATACCCTATACTTACCTACAGAAATTTTAAACCTAAAAATTTTAAACCTAAAAACGTGGGGCGCATGCCCATGCCCATCTCAATATAGATTGACAATATAGATGATAAATTTTACAAAACGCGCCCCACGTTTTTAGGTTTAAAATTTTTAGGTTTAAAATTTCTGTAGGTATAGTATATTAAGGTTATAAATATTTACAGAAGAATTTATTTATTACTTTTTAGTTTGTTTTTACTACTCTGTTTTAATGTTTTTAGTCCGATTTTTTTTGTAATAATTAAGTCCGTTTTAAAAACGTGTTTATAAAAAAGTTTTTTTTCAGTAAATTATTATTTTCTGCTTTTTAGTTAACGAGCTAAGACTAAAAATATACCATCTCCTACTCTCGCACTCGCACTCGTCAAGACGATTCAAACGAGCCCAAACTCGATCGGGTTGCATGGTTTTATTACAGAGTCCCAGTGGCCTTCTGCCGGCTCCATCATCAGACCCTGGAAACTATTTCCCAACAAAGTACTCGTCAAGACGATTCAAATGAGTCCAAACTCGATGGGGTAACATGGTTTTATTAAAGAATTCCTGTGTCCTTCTTCCGGCTCCATCAGCAGGTCCTGAAAACTATTTCCCAACAAAGTACTCGTCAAGACGATTCAAACGAGCCCAAACTCGATGGAGTTGCATGGTTTTATTGCAGAGTTCCTATGGCCTTCCTCCGGCTCCATCATCAGATCCTCGGACACTATTTCCCATTAAAGTACTCATCAAGATGATTCAAACGAGCCCAAACTCGATGGGGTCGCATGGTTTTATTACCGAGTTCCAATGGCCTTCCTCGGGCTCTATCATCAGACCCTGGAAATTATTTCCCAACAAAGTACTCGTCAAGACCATTCAAACGAGCCCAATCTCGATGGGGTGGCGTGGTTTTATTAAAGAGTTCCTGTGTCCTTCTTCCGGCTCCATCATCAGACCTTGGAAATTATTTCCCAACAAAGAACTCGTCAAGACGATTCAAACAAGCCCAAATTTGATGGGGTTGCACGGTTTCAATATTGAGTTCCTTTGGCATGGCCTTTCAGCTTCATCATCAGACCCTGGATCTCGTCTCCCATTAGAGTACTCGTCAAGACAATTGTAACGAGCCCAAACACGATGGGGTTGTATGGTTTCATCATAGAGATCCAATGGCTTTCCTTCGGATCCATCATCAGATCAGCTCAATGATACCATAATATTGCATTGCCTTCCAGTTCTGACCTATCTTCAAAGTTTCAAGTTTCTAGCTCATTGTGAAGCTAGTACAAAATCGTTCACAAACTTTGCGGAGAAACGAACGAACGAACACACAAACAAACACACAAACGAGAAAGCAACCTAATAAAAACGTGTTAAAAATAGGCCCATTAACACCAAAAAACGTAAAAACCAAAGAATCCCACTATCGAAAACGGACGACTTTGAATGTGATGTAGTCAATGTAGTACGTCCGAACAGTATTTAGATTTCATGCTAATAAAAAAAACTGGGAAATGTCAATACATTTCTAAAACTTGTATTTATGTATAAAACACATAAGCTAAAACTATTGCTTGAATCATTGCTATTTTTTACCGTTATCAGTAACGTTATTTGTATAACGTTACCAAAAACTTATCGGTATTCCTGTCTCTGAACACAAGTGCTTGCGGGTGTACCGACACTATCTAAACGAATGAACTTTAATTTTATGTCGTGTCCGAACTCCGCCGATGTCCTCTGGTTGGCTACTTTCCGTTGGTTAGCTCTTCAGCTCTCTGCTGTATCGACCTCCTTTGACACCATCATCTGCCGGCTGGTCCACATCCGACACCATCGTCTCCCGGCACCCTGCTTTTTATCTCCAACCTCATCAGCAGCAACTCAGTACGCGGCAACGAATAATTATTTCACATTTGATAATTTAAAGTTTACGTATATTTTATTAATTGTTCATAAAATTATTTTTCCATCTCGAAAGTTGAAGAATTTATTTGTTTATTAAAGTATTATTTAATAATTGATATTTAGATTAACATGATAATGTATTTTATTTAAAGATATTTTATTATAGTTCATATTTATGTTTAAGTCCTTTATACACGCTGAAATTTTAATCATTTGGTTTCCGCCGTGGGGTGGTTCCACTCATGATTACAAGCAACTTTTACTATGGGGCCAACTCTCCTGCTCGCAAAAAAAAATCAGCTGTTCCATACATTAAGGTCGAGTAGGTACTGCACTTTTGTACGGAACAGCTGATTTATTTTTGCGAGCAGGAGAGTTGGCCCCATACTTTAAGTTGCTTGTAATCATGAGTGGAACCACCCCACGACGGGAATCAAATGATTAAAATTTCAGCGTGTATATTTCACCCACATCACTTTCATTGTCTAAAATTTTTTTTATATATTTTTCACATTATTTACATAAAATAAAACCGTCTGCGCAGCGCCGCCAATAGGCAGCACTGGCAGGGTCGCCATGCGATGTTGCGGTACGGGATGTAAATAACAAGTCTGACTGCGATCAATAACTGATTTATTATAGTAAGGAAACGGCTTATATACGAGTAGAGATGAGTGTACACACACTACAGAATTATTGAGTAGTTCCACATTCAACCGGCGGTTTTTCTACCGGCGAATATGATTTCTACTTTTAACCGGTAAGTAAAAATCATTCCACATTCAACCGGCACATTCAATCGAATAGTTATAAAAACTATTATGTAAAGTACAGTGAGCAGCACATGAGGTTATACAAAACTATCAAAAATCTGTAATTAATTTGAACATTAATTACAGATTTATTACAGCTTTGCATAATCTATACTATTATAAAACTGTAACAGGTCCAATTCTGTACATTGAAGATATTTTGAAAAAAATTTTTGGAGGGCTCTCTAGAATCGATACTGAAGCTGAAACTGTATTTTTTTAATGCCTCTCTTTCTATCGCGTGCTCTTACCCTTTCTGACGACGCAACGTTAGGGTTGTCTTCTTTTAAATGAACTGCGTAGCATATGTCAACTCATAATGTGAAAAATGACATTTGTTTATTGGTTTTTTGATATTGACACCCGTACACGGCACAGTAATGTCGATCTGACATTATTACGAGACAATATCTACGCAGGCATAAGGTGCTATGCGACGACACAGGCGGGCGTGTGGCGTGGCGACTTGCGGCCCTCTGCTCACTTGTTCGTTCGAACGAACGGCTAGCGGTTGGTGCTTATCACGCGACCTTGAGCGAGTGAAGGAGTCCTGGTTCTACGAGCTACTGTACTATTAGGCATAGTGAATAATAATCAGAATAAAGAAAATAAAATTTAATCAACTTCGTTTTATTTTTTCTTTATATTCTATCGTAACCATGGTTTAGTGGTCCCGATCTTCTATATTCTGTTTCCGCAGGTCTGAAATAAAATTACTTATGTTAAATTGTTAAAAATGCAAAAAAAAACAAGATGACAACCTCGACCTAATATAGTACAAAAATAGAGTACAAAATGTTTCCTCACTACGAGTATGGAAGAGAGACATTTCATCATCATCATCATCATCATCAGCCTATCATCGTCCACTGCTGAACATAGGCCTCTCCGAGTGCACGCCACTGAGCACGATCCGCGGCTATATTCATTCATTTTATGCCAGCCACCTTGCGAAGATCGTCGCTCCACCTTGTCTGTGGGCGTCCCACACTACGTTTGCCCATACTCGGTCTCCACTCAAGAACTCGTTTGCCCCAGCGGCCATCGGTTCTGGCCGGCCCACTGCCACTTCAGCTTGCTAATCCGGTGGGCTATGTCGATGACTTTAGTTCTCTGTCGGATCACCTCGTTCCGGACCCGATCTCTCAGAGAAACTCCGAGCATAGCCCTTTTCATAGCTCGCTGCGCGACTTTAAATTTGTGGACCAGCCCTACAGTGAGTGTCCACGTTTCGGCTCCGTATGTCATGACAGGCAGGACGCACTGGTTGAAGACTTTCGTCTTAAGACTCTATGGAATAGGCGACTCAAAAACTCGACGAAGTTTCCCATATGCTGCCCAGCCCAGCTGTATCCTTCTGTTAGCCTCTCCCTCGAAGTTGTTTCTACCCAATTGCAATGTTTGCCCGATGTAGACATATTTCGTAACAACTTCGAGAGGACTACCTTGTACTGCAATCGGTACTGGAAGTACATGTTCGTTGAACATAATCTTGGTTTTGTCCAAGTTCATCCGAAGACCAATGCGTAGAGAGGAATCAGCTAGGCTGTTCAGCATGCATTGTAGATCCTGCAACGTTTCGGCCACAATGACGATGTCGTCCGCAAATCGCAAGTGTGATATGTATTCGCCGTTAATGTTAATCCCGTGTTCATTCCAGTCCAGCGTTTTAAACATATCCTCTAATGCATTTGTGAACAATTTGGGGGATATCACATCCCCTTGTCTCACACCTCGATGCAAGGGGATATACTTAGGCTGCTGGTTCTGCAGTTGGACGGCCATGGTTGTGGCATTGTAGAGACATCTCAACACTTGAATGTATCGCCAATCGACTTGGCATCGTTGCAGGGATTCTAAAACAGCCCGTTTCGAAAGTATCAAATGCCTTCTCATAGTCCACAAATGCTAAGTACAAAGGTTGGTTATACTCTTCGGACTTCTGTATAATCTGCCGCGTTGAAGATGTGGTCTATGGTGCCGTATCCTCCTCGAAACCCAGCCTGCTCCGGGGTTTGAAATTCGTCGAGTCTTTGCGCAAAGCGGTTTGTGATGACTCTTGAAAACAGCTTGTAGACGTGGCTTAGGAGCGAGATGGGTCGATAGTTCTTCAGTAAGGTCTTGTCTCCTTTTTTGAAGAACAAGACGACGACACTCCGACTCCACGCCTCTGGAGTTCTCCCGTCAAAGAGAACGGCGTTAAAGATGTTTCGGAGCTCCTTTAATACAGGTTTTCCGCCTGCTTTGAGGAGTTCAGATGTAACGCCATCCTCACCAGGGGCTTTTTCGTTTTTAAGCTGCTTAAGAGCCATCTCAATTTCACACAGGCTGATTCCTGGCAAGTCTTCGGTAAAGTGGCGGGTCAATGTGGCTCGGGTATCCTCATTTTCGGGATCAGGTCGAGATACATGCTAAGCGTACAACTGGCTATAGAAGTTTTCAATTTCCGAAAGAACCTCCGGCTTCAAAGCTACGACGACTCCACTGGCCGTAGTCAACTTCGTCAAGTGGCTTCTCCCAAGACACTGGAAAAACACTTTCGATCCCCGATTCCGCTCAATTGCTCGTTCAATCGAGCGTGTATTGGAGCATCTGAGATCGTAGCGCACCAGTTTACCAATCTTTTTGTTGAGAGCCTGTTGTTCGGACGAAATGACAGGTGGGTCTTCTCGTCGCTTCTTCATGAGCCTAAGGGTTTCTTCCGAAAACTTCTTCTTCCTGCCCTTGCGCTGATTTTCGCAAAATTTCGTGCCCTCTTCCCTGAGTATTCCAACCACATTTTCGAGGGCCCGGTTGACGTCAACAGCATTTGTAGTTTCCACGGCAGCAAATCGGTTCTCCAGGTTCGACTGGAACGTTTCAGACCCTATGATGGTTTGGAGCAGGTTAGGACGGAGTCTGGACTTCATCATGCAAGCGTGTTCAAGCTTAACCTCGATATTCAGAGAGCCTCGGACGAGTCGGTGATCGCTGCCAGTATTAAACCTGTTGATCACTGAGACGTCTCTGAATATATGCTTTCTTTCTTTCTTTCTTTCTTTCTATATGCTTTTTATCCACCATGATGAAGTCGATCTCATTTTTAGTTCTGCCATCGGGGCTTCGTCATCTCCACTTTCTTTGGGGCTTCTTGAAGAAAGAATTCATCACGAAAAACCCCTCTTTCTCAAGAAAGTTGACAAGCATTTGCCCCCTGTGGTTTCTGCACCCAAAACCATGGGATCCTATTACAGATTCGTTGCAATTCTGTACTCCCACTTTTGCGTTGAAGTCCCCCATAACAACGTTGAAGTGTGCCTTGGTAGTGAAGTGTAAGCCTTGGATATGTCTCCAAACATATCTTCCACTTCATCATCAGAGTGTGTTGAGGTCGGTGCGTAAACCTACACAACCTTGAGGCTAAACCTCTCGGTTAGCTTGATTACGAGGTACGCAACCCTATTTGACACACTCGGCACCTCTACAACGTTGTCACAGAGGGCTTTATGTACCAGGAACCCTACGCCACCCTGGGATAGCTGGTCTCCCTCTCGGAAATACAGAAGGTGACCCGATTCAAGGGTCACAGTATCCTCCCCCTCTCTTCGGACTTCGCTGAGCCCAAGAATGTGCCACTTTATCCTTCCGAGTTTCTCCTCGAGTTGCGCCAGGTGCTCGTCGAGCCGTAACGTGCGTCCATTGTACGTCGCCAGGGTCAGTTGTTTATGGCGGCCTTCCGTAACCTGGGGATTCTTCGCACCCCCTGTCCTGCCGTTACCGTGACCGCCGCCGTGATCAGGAATAGCAGGGCGGCCGGGAACTGGGGGCCGTGATCTATTTCGTGTCGCCATCAAGAGGGGTTGCCCATAATTGCCACGCTGGGCATGCGGGTTGGCAATCGCAGTGCGTAGCTAATCGCTGCAGTGTCACTGTTGCCTGACACCACCGGTCCGTGTATTTCATTAGCTAGCAATATTTGTGATGGTTATCTCGCCACCGGTCGGCCGCCAGAGCCTCGTTCGTCAGCCAGCAGGGTGCACCGCGAGCAGGAGAAGTTGGCTTGGGCTCCGAATGATGTTATTTGGAGCCCCTTACACCCCAGAGAGAGAGACATTTGCTAATGGCCAAATGAAATAGAGATGTCCGTAAACATATACCTACCTCTCTCTTGAACTCTTGATTGAGCAACGCACTTGAAGAAGCAGTACCTACACCTACCTATACAAGGTTATTTTTAGTTCATACAAAACCTCTCGTGGTGTTGATCAGACCATCAAACTGAACAACTTTCATTATGGGACCAACCTTGAAATTGCAAAAAAAAAACCTGCTGTTTCATATATTTCGATGGAGTAGGATTGTGCTTTTGTGTGGAACAGCTGAATTTTTTTCCTGATTTCGAGGTTGGTCCCATAATGAAAGTTGTTCAGTTTGATGGTCTGATCAACCCCACGAGAGGATTTGTATTAACTAAAAATAACCTTGTAGATTTTGGACTCGAATATTTTCTTGTTTCGTAGTTTTCAGAGCACGATTGTTTCCGTAGTTGGGTTTTAGTTTTTAAACTATTTTTTTATAATGCAAATAATATTTACCCGTCAGGATGGTCAGTCCATGAAAAATTTCTTTCAAGCACGGTATACCCTCTCTTTTCAGGTGGATCATTACAATTCAGCGCTCGTCTGGTTTTATTAAAGAAGATTCTGTAAGTTTAAAATGAAAAACGAAAGTAGGTATAGGCACTCATAAGATTTTACACAATACCTATAAAAATTATAATTTTATTAAAACCACCTAGAAATATTTTTTATTTTTTTATTTACCGCTTGTTCACAATAACAAAAAATAATAATGAGAATTCAAAATCAAATCAAAATCAAAAATGTTTATTCAGTAACATCATAGAATTGGCTTTGATAACTTTTTGAACATGACTGGAAATCTCAAAACCATTTCGAGGAATAAGCTTTCGGTACAGTGTCTACTAATTAAATTTAAAAATAATTCTATATGTTTAAAGACATTTATTATATTAAAAAAAAAAGCTTTAACCTTCAAATGACCTTCATATGACGTCATCACATACAGATCCCCCAGCCATAATAAAAAAAAATAAAAAAGGGCAAAGACAATTTTGACAATGAACTTGGCATTAGGGATGGTGGAAGGTGGAAGTGAAAAAATATCGATATAGGTAATATTTCTCAGAAAAAAATGAGATGAAATGGGATGATGACTAAGTAATGGATTCTAATTTTAAGGTATTATAAAACATAAAAAATAGCAAAATAAACCCCTACGCGAAATTTTGGCTCGATTTGACGAATTTTACGATGATTTTTAAGACTCAAAAGTAGGAAAAAATCAAAATGCTCCAGTGACAAAATAGTGTCGTCTATTAGAATCCATAGGTAATTACATAAAAAATGATTTGGAAAAATTATTGTAAAAACATCTATCGATATATCAGAGTATATCGATGAACTTATCTCGTAATTTTTTCCACATCCCTACTAATAAATGTTTGTAAATAGAAATAAAGTATGCACATATTTTCACAATGTTTATTATGTTATCTTGCAAATTTATCAGTCCACAAGCTATCGTTACAATTTCATCCATGTAGCCTACATCCAAAATAGACCAATACATACAATACATTTCGCAATTTGGGTAGATTGGGCGTGTCAGTTTTTACAAAGTTATCAGCTGAGTTTCCACTGGTAAGCATTTTTATAATAATTTTACCACCTCAAAAATTATTGCGGCAAATTAAGAAGGTAGGTTAGTACCGTCATAACTGGATTAAATGAATAAAATAGAAGAAATTCGACTTCTTAACACAATTAAAAACAATATTGATTAATGAACATTATTATAGTATCCAGGAATACCTTAACGATACAAACTTAAAAATAATATATTGATAACTAAAATAAAGTAGCAAAACAAATAAATCATATAAAAAAATATCTATAAATAATAGGTAAACTACTTACTAATATAAAACTAAAACTAAAATGTTGTCACATAAAGTGAAAGGTCTCCCCTCTCACCATTGTTGCTGTGCCCGACAGGGTCCATGATGATCTACTATATTTCTATTATATTATTATATTAACATCTTCTGTACATTATGGTCAAAGCAATAAACATATGAATGAATGAATGAAATATTAACTATAACTTATTTGTTTACAAACAAGAACCTTATATTCATATTCTATGACTCTGGATATTCTACTACTGAAGGATGGTTGGGGATGAGGTCATTCACCTTTGCAGATTTCTTTTATCCCTCTCACACTGTGACTGAAATTGCCATGCTAAGTACAAAATATCCCAATCCATAGTCAATTTACCCAGGTCATGTACAACAATTTATTAGATTTTCTAAATAAATGTAAATATCGGCACACTTTAAATTAGTTACATGATGTTAAAATTTATTAGTACATGCCAAAGTAATTATTTAGAGGACAGATGAGTCCATTTTGTTATTACAATATTTTACGTTTAACAGTAATTTCTCCATATTTCATAAGTTACCAAATAAAAATAAGGTGGCATCACTGATGGAATTGTCTTTGATTTGACATGTCACTAATGTCAATGATTTTCCACCGCATCTGTACAAAAATATAAAATTATTTAAATAAAATTCGCGTTACAAAGCATGTGTTGCATTGTGCAAAATTGCAAAAGTGTTTCAAAACCAAATTCTAACATTATATTTCACAAGTAAGTGTTTTTTAAAGTATTTTCAGCATTCAATTTTTCCTTCTCAGAAATCTGAATTTTAGCAGATTTCAAAGATTGTTTCCGATCTAATTCGGAAATATTATAGAAGTTAATTATAATTCCACCTTAATTACGTATTTTTTATTTCAATATAATAAATATAATATGTACAAATCTGTATTAATTTTCGACACATAAGAAGCTTTAGAAATATTATCTGCATATCGCAGGGTGACCATAATCACAGCAGAACTTTTGAATAAGAAAGAAAGATTTGGATGAAAAATTTACGTTTATCCTACCTAACATTACATTTTATGTTTTTATGCCACATTTAACTTTGAGAGCGGAATTATTTTGTATTCTTAACAGAGAGAAAAAATGTAATGTAAACTAAAATATTATCTTACGTAGTTGAGTTAAACAATTTAGATCAGTTTCAGCTAAGAATCGGACCTACCTAACTTACTACCTTACTACTATACTAGTTATTATGGTCTTTGACACCCATTGTTTATTCGTTGTAACAAAATAAAAATTTATCTTATTTTATTTTTCAGATTCCGAAACGATGAGGAAAAGAAACATTTATAATATATCCCAATTACCGTTAGAGGGAAATTATTTTCAACGGCCAAAATAATGCAGTTTTGACATTTTATATTGCAACTTTTTTAATACAATGACTAATAATGAGACTTAATTTTTTTTTTTCACACAACCGAAAATTCTAAAACTTTTTTCTATTATTATGGGCGCTTATTCCTGCCTATAAAAATATTCAGCCAATTTGTTTTTTTGGACATTCCTCATTGTACAAAATAAAAATACACGTGACTTTAGGGTGGAAGGGCAGGTGTATATAAAAAAAAACTGCCCGGCATATATATTGGCAAGAGAAAGAAAGGGACAAAAGATGCGCAGTAGCCTTAAACACTAAGTTTATGACTACTGCGCATCTTTTGTCTCTTTCATTTTCTTGCCAATATATATGCCGGCATCTGTACCTAAGTCTTAAACCTCACCACGTATCTCCAAGTTTTGACTTTTAACCAGCCGGACCGTACAGGACCAAGGGGTCAAGTTTGCTATTATCGTGACTAACGCCGTAATCGTGTTTCAATGGTGTTTGGATGGTAATGCTTTTTGACACAATTCTTGTTTTTGTAAACCCAAAATTGAAACACATTGTTTTTCCTAAAAATCCAAACCCGTTAGACACTGTGTCTCAGTTTTGGGTTTAAGAATCAAGAACTGTGTTAAAAAGCATTACCATTCAAACACCATTGAAACACGATTATATGATGTTAACAATAGCAGACTTGACCCCCAGTGTGACCACCATTCCAAAACAGTATCGTCCATCCGGAGAGGAGCCAACCGAAAATAATTATTAAGTAAATATTTTGTGTTGCGCACCGCCGCTGGCCAAAAGGGGGGTTTGAATGAATATATAGAAAGGTTATAATATGGTTGGTCAAGAGTAGTAATAATCCTATAAATGCAGTAATATTCTAAATGCGAATGTTTGTACGTTTAGAGATACCCAAACATACAATTTTTGGCACTAACTAACATCTAAACTATTCTAAACATTCAAATGTTTAGAATCTAAACACTTTTGAATGTTTGGATTGGTCGTCCAAAAAACTTACGCCGTAGGCATAAGTTGATAGTCTGTAGTAAGTACCTATTTGTAGTGACTGTCCTACGAATGGACAACATTGTTGTCACCCTAATGAAAGAGATGGAAAATATCGTTGACGTCATTCAAGGTTATTTTTTCGTTCTTCAAGCCCCAAAAGGTGACGCAATGTCCAGAGTCATATATAAGGTTCTTGTTTACAAACAACCATAAAGTCATTATGACAGGTAATGACACTTGGCCGTTCTTTTTCTATAAGTAGATGGCAAAGGTTTTCCTTCAAACTTTCATGCCACTAATGACGTCATTCCGGTTGACCATATCCGCTCGACAAATATATTTATAAAAAAATAAATACGGGACTAAATGTTAAAATATTCAAATTAGTTTCTTAAATTGACCTAATCCGTAGTAAAAAAATATAAAAAAAAATATATTTTATTTTTTAACCAAAGCCAATTGAGAAAGGAATGCTCCGGTGGTGGTTTGGTCACGAAGATTGGAAAGAGAAGATTTGGAAAGAGAGATATTGTGCAAATGTGAAAGGAAAGGTTGCGCAAGGGCGTCCCAGAAAAACCTACGCGGACCAAATAGAGGTTTTAATAAAAAAGGCTGGTGTAAGCAGTGACAAAAACTTCAGGGCGTGTATGAAAAGATCTTAAAGATTGATGTACCTAAATGAAGCGAAAGAAGTGTGCAAGGATCGCAGCAGGTGGCGATCCATAGTCTTTGCCGGGTTTGATATTCTGCCTACTCCCACGGGAAACAGGCGTGAGTGTATGTATGTATGTACAAAAATACTTAATTAGAAAAACGTAAGCTACTACTACTACAGAGTTTCACAACATGACCACTTAAAAGAAAAAATAATAATATTAGAGGTTATACGTTATCTGACCATTATTACAGTATTTATTATTTTTTGTATTTAAAATCTATTCGAAAGTTAGAAATAAAACACTTTTTACGGATTAAAGCGCGAATATTGGTTAATTCAGATGTTATTTTGGAATTATTTGGTTTTGATTTGTTGGTTTTTTGGGTTTCCCGACGTTTCGACATCTTTCCAGGGGCCGTGGTCACGGGACCGACTGAAGTAAGAAGCTGCTCATATTTTTATGAAATTACCCGCTCGGAACTTTATAAAAATGCATTCAAGTTTACTAAATTATTTTATAGCTGCGTTCTGATTTTAATTATTATTATTGAATTAAATTGATTAAAATTAATTAGAAAACATGATCTAGCTACTGAATCTACCACCAGTTTACAAAATTGGGAGGCCTCTCAGAAAAAGAACTGGCGAAGAAAACTCGGAGAGGTTGTGTCGACCTCCCTTTTGATCCCTATCTACAAAATAAACTATATCTTTAGATCCTGCAGTGTGAGATTCGGGATGGTATTTTAGTTGATGAATTATGGGGTCCCAAGCTGGTGGTACTCTCCAACCAAATTCTCTATTGAAATTTGGATATTTGAACTGTGGGTATGAACTGTACGCGCGGAAGCCTTAGAAGTGTATATCTATTCGAAACTTAACAATTGGTAAAAAACAAAAGGTAATAAAAGGCAGTTAAACACTTAAAATAACATTTGAAAGCACTAATTCAGAACTTATAATATAAAATAATAATAAGATAATATATTATAACATCACATCACATTCATGCAGTAAAAACCAACGTTATCGAACGCTTGATGGATTCCTTACTTGTGTTCAAAATATATATGTATGTTATTTTTTTTGTTGTATGTCCTAGGTAGATGAGATATGACGGCATTGTTAGCATAATTGGTACCTACAGTGCCTAGTCACGCTGAGCAAGGGCGTGTGCGTAGTGCGGTATTTAGGCATACAGAAACTTATGCTGGAAAGAAAGTCGGAACCATGGATTAATATTTTACATGGTCACTGGAAATATGACGTATTCCTACTAACTAAGGGGTTATAGATAAGACCAAAACAAATACTTTTTATTTAAGTTATTAATAAATTTTATACCTCATCTGAAAGCTGAATAGATGGTAATGTTTTTAAAATATTTTGCACGCTTAATTACTTGGATTATTTTAAAGATATTTGCTGCAATTTCCAAAAAAATCTCGAAAAAAAAATGCGTTTAAGGATTGATTTTTTTTATCAACACCTGTGCTTTTTGTATTTTTTTTATGTTTTATTAACACTTAAAATGTTTTCTATCCCAAAATAATAAAAAAAACCGCAATCGAATGAGTAATTTTCTTTTGTTTTAAATTTTGTGTCCGAAAACGTACTTTTGGTAAAAAAATACTTAAATTCAATTAACTCAAAACTATTAACTTTTCGAGAAAAAGTTATACTTATAACAAAAAAATATTTGTTTTGATCTCATCTATAATATAACCCCTTAGCAAGAATACGTCATTATTCCAGTGACCCTGTATACTGGTCGGAACGTCCAAATTATGACGCAAAATATCAGCAGGCTCATGTTCTTCTTCTTTATTTCTTTTCTTTCTGTCTAGATAAGAGATTATAGTGACAACAGTCCACCTCGTATTCCTTGCGACGATATTTAATTAACCTCTTTTGGACTTGCTCAATTTTGCTAATATATTTTGCAGTTAACAATAATGTTGTATTCATTGTAGTATTTATATAAGGTTGAACTAGCTCACAGTTAGACTGCTGCGATGAATACTTTTTTATCATCTGCGTAAAGAGTTGCCAAAATAATAAAGAATAAATAGTAAAGAAGGTGATTCGAATGCCGGAAACACTGGTACATGTCAAAAATGTAAGCACAATACAACAAAGGTCCGAGATGCGATCCTTGTTGACACCGAAAGAGATTTGTTAAAATCGGACCTGAACCCCCCCAAAACTACAGCCTGCGAACGATTTGCAAGGTAACGATTTGTAATTCATCTGAGTAAGTCACCTCTAATCGAAATTTATATGGTATTTAGAAAGTTGAGAGCACTGACGTCCATTATACAATTGTATAATGGACGTCAGTGGTTGAGAGGAAAAGTGCACGGTTGAGAACAATATTGAAAACATCAAATATGTATATGGTAAAGTTGAAAGGAAATGCGCAGAATTTGGTGGCAAATTTGCCTGCGTCTAGTTGAAGCGACTCGGCGAAGACAGTCCAAATGATCTAAAACTAAATTCGTCTAAAACGTGACACGTTTTGGTGCTATAAATCTAGTACTTAAGTAAACATTAAAATTGTCTACCTGTTAGGCCATATGGCGCAAGTTAGGAACTTATTGTGACACGTAGTACTTGTGTAGCCGTACGGCCCACGGCATTGCATGTTTCGGGTGGTTACAAACAAAGATGCGACTCCAATGAGGACCTCCCTGCCACCCTTAAACGTAGTAAGGGGGCCTCCATGGTCGTTCTGGAAAAAAGAGTTCGCTATGACATAACATTTGCACTGCACCAGTGCGCTTTCATGTTTATTTCCCGTTTTTGTCTGACGTATAGGTACATGAAGCGCCATAGCGCATGCAATTGCGCACGGCATATACTTCTCAAACTTGGCATTCTGGCTTCAAAAATTGTTCCCATATAATTTTTTCGGACATTACATACCTACTTACATATAAAAATATAGTAACAAAATACACGTGGCGGGAAAAAGAACGGTACGGGACGGGATAATATCTACGGTACACACCGTTACTGAGACCTTTTATATCTGTTTCCCTATCATCTCTGCGCTTTTTGGCATTGTAAGCCGGTCTTCGCCTGTGATATTCAAAGAGAATGTAAAAAAACCGGCCAAGTGCGAGTCGGACTCGCGCACAAAGGGTTCCGTACCAAAAAACGGCAAAAAAATTACGTTTGTTGTATGGGAGCCCCCCTTAAATATTAGTTTTATTCTGTTTTTAGTATTTATTGTTATAGCGGCAACAAAAATACATCATCTGTGAAAATTTCAACTGTCTACCTGTTGTTGTTATTAATATCGAGCAAAAAACAGCAAAAAAATCACGTTTGTTGTATGGGAGCTCCCTTTAAATATTAATTTTATTCTGTTTTTAGTATTTGTTGTTATAGCGGCAATAGAAATACATCATCTGTGAAAATTTCAACTTTCTAGCTATCACGGTTCATGAGATACAGCCTGGTGACAGACAGACAGAGGGACAGCGAAGTCTTAGTAATTTGGGTACGGAACCCTAAAAACTAGCGGTTATATTCTTGGTCTAGCAAAATGATGGTCACTTACTTGACAAAATCCAGGAACTTTGATTAAATTTGGATCCTCATCTATGAAATCAGGCTTTCCGTTGCGCAACGTATTATAGATACATTCCTGAAATATTATACGTTTTAAGTACGTACGTAACACTTAACACGCCATGTTAATAATAGGAAACTATGCTTTATTAGTTTACTAATACTTTTTTCTGGATGAAAGGTACCCTATGTCCTTCTCTGTATAGGTACCCCTGACATGACAACTTATATAAAATTCAAACAAACAAATAAACGGATTTTCACATTTATAATATTAGTAAGGCTATGTAAGGAATCAACGAGTGAAGATGAGCTAGTACAGACTCTGAGGGCCTGTCTACATGACCACGTCATGACGTCGTCAATGTGAAAGGGTAGGGGTCATGACGGGGTGCGTTGACGTGACGTGCTTTACGTCACACGTTGTCGTGCCTTGTAAAATTCCGATACATTCTTCACTCACGTACAGAGAAATAGCAGTCTTTTTCTAAATATGGATATAGCAGTCTCTTTCTGAATATTGATATAGTTTTGTTTTTTTACGATCGATTCGATCGATTTGCGGTTTTACATTGATTTTGAGCTCGTACGCCGACCACTAGCTTCCGACGCGACGTCAGACGCGTAGGTAAGGTACACTAGGCACCGTGCATTAGAATGACGCGAAAACGCACCGCGCCGTGACAACGCAGCGCGCCGTGACAACGCACCGCGCCGCGACAACGCACCGCGCCGCGACAACGCACCGCGCCGCGACAACGCACCGCGCCGCGACAACGCACCGCGCCGCGACAACGCACCGCGTCGCGACAACGCACCGCGCCGCGACAACGCACCGCGCCGCGACAACGCACCGCGCCGCGACAACGCACCGCGCCGCGACAACGCACCGCGCCGCGACAACGCACCGCGCCGCGACAACGCACCGCGTCGCGACAACGCACCGCGCCGCGACAACGCACCGTTCCACGTTGACGACGTCGTGACGTGGTCATGTGGACAGGTCCTGTGAACGTGATCTCGAATTGTCTACAGCGCAGCCAGTTGTCCGTTCGATATTTTCATACATTATCGTTCCGTTTCGGAATTCTGACTCAGATTTCGTCTGTATGTGTGCCTTAAGCTAATTATGTACGCGCATCGAAGGAAGAACGCTTACGCAGCAGCCACACTCTATTGTCGTGCGCCGATGCATCGAGGTCAACTGGCCACGAGTTGCCGACGCTGCATTTCCGTCAATACCAATAATTTACTTATTTTATATCACTTTGTATTCTTGCATCGAATCGGTCACTAGGCTAATTAGATTTAAATACTTTCATGTAATTTTTATGTTTCAATAATTAAACTTATAAAAAGTTTTTGGTTTTTTTTTCGATCCTCCGGCTGTAGCTAACGTAATTGGCGCAGTTGGTAGGATCCTCGCGGGCCGGTTCGCGAGAGTTAGGATATCTATCTATCGAATCCGCGATCGCGTGTCGCCCGGGCGGCTTCCTAGCCCCGAGCCCGAGGATCCCGAATCTACGGACCCGCTGCAGACCAGAGGAGAATCTAGATATCGATTCCAGAGGGAAAACCAGAGATGCTGTATATGTAAGTACACTTGAATTATTCTCGTGTTGCTTTCCTTTAGTCCTAATTCCTTATTTTTTAAAGTGTCAAGATTTTTCACCCAAATAGTGAGAAAGTTCGGCGTCCTGTATCGCAACAGGGTCGCCGTCGAGTTAGATTAGATCGTAATAGAGATTTAGACTATCTAGATTTATTTATGGACACGCCATTAATTCCAGCTCCTAGTGTTGCAAGTGAAATTAGTCCAAAAAAAATGGATACGGATATAATTTTTAAGGCTCTCCGCCTTGTTCCGGAGTTCGATGGGAACCCGAACATATTAACAAGATTCATTAATATTTGTGACCGAATAGTAGCTGAATATGTAAGGGAAGGCCCAGAGTTTGCCTTCAGTAACGTTTGTTTGTTGAATGGAATATTAAATAAAATTTCGGGTAATGCTGCTTCAACTTTAAATTCTAACGGTATCCCGGATCACTGGTCAGGAATAAGGACTGCATTAATTAATAACTTCTCTGACCAGCGCGACGAAACTGCTCTTTACAGTGACTTATCATTAGCAACCCAAGGCAATAAGTCTCCTCAAGACTTTTACGAGCATTGTCAGACATTGTTCAGTACTATAATGACGTATATCATGCTACATGAGACAGTTAGTACAACCGTAGACGCAAAACGCGCTCTTTATAGGAAAGTAGCTATGCAGGCCTTCGTACGCGGATTAAATGAACCCTTAGGGTCGCGCATTCGGTGCATGCGCCCTCCCACTATCGAAAAAGCCCTCGAATATGTTCAAGAGGAATTAAATGTAATTTATCTACAGAATCGTGGAGATGCTCCTAAAACCCAGCATACTCCTAAGGTATCTACCCCATCTGTGTTGCCACCACCTCCACAGCCAAGACCTCAGTTTATGCAGGCACCCATGTGGCCAGCACCTGCAGGTCAGCGTGGTTACCAACCACCTCCTCAGGCTTTTAAGTTTCATAACCAGCCCGTACAGTATCAGCAGCGTATGGGCCCGACGCGTACCCAACAAATGTTTCGAGCAGCACCCCCTAACTATAATCCCCATAGTAACGTTTTCCGTTTACCTAATAGAAATAATCCTCAGTACAATGCAAACCCAAGACCTATGAGCGGAGTCCAAGCCTTTACGCCTAGACAATTACCCCACACTTTAATGACAGGACATGACTGGCGTAAGTCAGGAAATCCTCCCCCTACTAACTACTTCAAAACCCGTGAGATGAATCTTAACGAGTTCTATAATTATGACGGATCGTACTACCCCACAGAGTACTACGACGAGCCTGACTACCCTTATTATACAGGGCCCTTGGACTATGACAATTACAGTGACTATACAACAGTTGACCAAACCGAAGCTATCACTGATGGTCCTGACATGACTGACTTAAGTGAACCACAACCGGGACCCAGTAATCCTAATCAGGATTTTTACAAGACTCCGTTTTCAAAGAAGCCAAAATAGAAATAAATCTTCAGACACAAAGACAACTACCCTACGTACAAATCCTTGACCCTCCTTTAAAACTACTCATTGACACAGGCGCTAACCAATCCTTTATCAGCCCAAAAGCCGTTGAAAGATACTTTACTGACTATCCTCTCAACTATGACCCATTCGAAGTGACAAACGTACATGCTACGACTCGCAACGAGTATTCTATTACAATACCATGCTTCAACGAATTCAATGACACTGACTTTATAAAACTTTTTATCTACCAATTCCATGACTATTTTGACGGTTTAATAGGACTAGACCTCCTGACTAAGTGGGAATCCAAGATAGACTTGAAAGAAGGGAAACTTGTCACCCGATCATCGTCCAACCCAATTAGGATGTACAACTCGCGTAACGTCAATCTCTATGAGGACATCATCCCAGCGCAATCCTCAAAGTTAGTCAGAATCCCCATAGACACCCAGGATGGAGAAGTTTATATCAGGCAACAAGTAATATGTAATTGCATTATACACGATTGTCTTACCACAGTAAATGATAACCGCGGCTATTTAGAGATTGAAAACCCAACACCAAATGATATTATTCTTTCACTTGACCAACCGGCTCACGCGGAACTATTTAATATAGATTTTAACCAACCTAGGACTCGTACTGACGAGGTAATTTCGCGACTGCGTACAGAACATCTAAATGCAGAAGAAAAGGCTAACCTTATAGCTCTTTGTTCCTTATACTCGGACGTTTTTTATGTAGAAGGTGAGCCCTTAACTTTTACCAATAAAATTAAACACCAGATAAGAACAACTGACGAGGTACCGGTCCATACAAAGAGTTACCGCTACCCATTCATACATAGACAAGAAGTTAGTGACCAAATAAATAAGATGCTGGAGCAGGGCATAATTAGACCATCTGATTCGGCTTGGAGCTCTCCAATCTGGGTTGTACCAAAAAAGATAGACGCATCAGGGAAACAAAAGTGGCGACTGGTTGTTGACTTCCGAAAACTGAATGAAAAGACGATTGACGATAAATACCCAATACCTAACATAAACGACGTACTTGACAAATTAGGTAAATGCCAATATTTTAGTACCCTAGACTTGGCAAGCGGCTTTTATCAGGTTGAAATGCACCCCCAGGACATCCCAAAAACAGGCTTTAATGTAGAGCACGGGCATTACGAATTCCTTCGTATGCCTATGGGCCTTAAGAACTCACCATCCACTTTCCAACGCGTGATGGATAACGTGTTGAGAGGCCTCCAGAATGAGATATGTCTGGTGTACCTGGATGATATAGTAGTATTCAGTACCTCGCTCCAGGAGCACATCCTTAACCTGGAAAAGGTTTTTCAGAGACTCAGGGAGTCCAATTTCAAAATACAAATGGACAAGTCCGAATTTCTGAAGCTTGAAACGGCTTACCTTGGTCACATCATCGGCAAGGACGGTATTAAACCGAATCCTGATAAAATAACTGCCATTAAAAACTACCCTATTCCAAAATCCCAAAAAGAAATTAAACAGTTTTTAGGACTTCTCGGTTACTACCGCAAATTTATCCCAGATTTCGCCCATATCACGAAACCTATGACTCAGTGCCTAAAGAAAGGGAAGAAAATAACTTTTGATCCAGACTATGTAGAAAGCTTCGAGAAATGTAAAACTCTCCTCACAAACGACCCAATATTACAATACCCTGATTTTAATAAAGAATTCCTTTTAACTACCGACGCTTCGAACTTCGCTATTGGAGCAATTCTATCCCAAGGACCTATAGGATCCAATAAACCTATTTGTTATGCTTCGCGCACTCTTAACGATAGCGAACAGAAATACTGTACAATCGAAAAAGAGCTTCTTGCTATAGTCTGGGCTACTAAATACTTTCGACCATACCTGTTTGGAAGGAAGTTCAAGGTACTGACTGACCACAAACCCCTGCAGTGGATGATGAATTTGAAGGAACCAAATTCTCGTCTCAACAGGTGGCGACTGAAACTAAGCGAATACGACTTTACGGTGATGTATAAGAAGGGAAAAGCTAATACGAATGCCGACGCCCTATCCCGTATTGAAATCCACAACGAGGAAATAGAGTCCGTTATAGAAAGCCTTAAGGAACTTAGTTCACCCATAGCGAATCCATCTGAAAGTATAGCTCCGAACCCCGATCAACGGTCATCCACTGAAACAGCTCATACCAGCAATGAACATCCCATCTTAGAAATACCCATTGTAAATGAACCACTAAATAAATTTAATCGGCAAATATTCTTCACAGTTGTAGGAGATATAAAACGTAGGCCTGTAGTAACTAAACCTTTTGACACCCACACGCGAATTGCAGTACAGCTATCTGAAAATAACCTAGAGGAAGACGTAGTTAACGCTGTAAAGGAATATGTCAATCCAAAGGTTAAAACTGCCATTATGATAATGCCAACCCTTGCTATGTACTCTATAATTCCTATACTCCAAGATAAATTTAGAAGTTCAGCCATGAACCTTGTTCTTGCCAAAACAGAGCTAGAAAATGTCAAGGAATATTTGCGCCAGCAAGATATAATTCGGTTGTACCACGAAGGTAAAACAAACCATCGTGGAATAACAGAAAGTTATCTAGCCCTTTCTCGCAAATATTATTGGCCTAAGATGAAGGATCACATCTCAAAATTTATCAATGAGTGTACCATATGCGGTCAGGGTAAATACGATCGTAATCCCGTTCGACCCCAGTTCAATGTAGTACCTCCCGCGACTAAACCATTTGAAATAATTCACATGGACCTGTTCACAGTCCAAAACGAAAAATATGTTACATTTATAGATGTATTTACTAAATATGGTCAGGCATATCATTTACGTGACGGTACCGCAGTAAGTATTCTACACGCATTGTTAGTTTATTGTACACACCACGGGGTACCACTTACCATAGTTACCGACAACGGTACAGAATTCACGAACCAACTCTTTGCCGAATTTGTAAGATTATATCAAATAAACCATCACAGGATACTAGCACATTCCCCTAACGACAATGGTAACGTAGAACGCTTCCATTCCACCCTACTTGAGCATCTCCGTATACTGAAACTACAAAAGAAGGATGAACCTATGATTAATTTAATGCCCTATGCTATTATAGCTTATAATAGTTCTATTCACAGTTTCACAAAATGTCGACCATTCGACCTGTTAACTGGACATTTTAATCCTAGAGATCCTATTTCTATCGACCTGACGCAACATTTATTACAGCAATACGTCCAAAACCATAGGGAACAGATAAATAAAGTTTATGAAATCATCAACGACACGGCCATTGCCGATCGCACTGCTCTAATTAATAATCGCAATAAAGATAGGGAACCTGAAATAGAATATTTACCTTCACAACAGATATTTATTAAAAATCCAGCTGCTAGCCGACAAAAAACTGCTCCTCGTTTTACCCAAGATACAGTACTAGCAGATTTACCAATTCATATCTACACGTCAAAGAAACGTGGCCCTATAGCTAAGTCACGATTAAAACGAGTTCCTCATACAGCTAAATTGTTACAGAATAATCCTGACACGGACCAGCCTAATGACGCGCGCTCAAGAGATAAAACTTGAGAGCTTAGCCGAAGGACCAGGACTACTACCTTACAGACTTGGGACAGCGCGACTAACTGAACAGTACCACACATTCATACAGTACATACGACTGGACGATTTAGAAACTAACATTAACTTAGTACAAGATCAATTACAGACTTACCGTTCCCGACTTCCTAACGACACTTACCTTTTATACGAACTACAAATAGAATATCTCTCTAATAAAATTAATAATGCACTAACCCAGTTGAATTCCCTAGAACCTGACAGTCGCGTTAAGAGAGGGCTCATAGATGGCCTAGGATCTATAGTTAAGAGCATTACCGGTAATTTAGATCATTCTGACGCTATACGGTATAACACAATTATTAAAGAATTACAAAGTAATCAAAATAAAATTGTATCCGAATCCAATAGCCAAACTAGTCTTAATAAAGAATGGATGAATAAATACCACACAATTCTCAATAAAATAGTTGAAAATCAAAGTAAAATCAATTCCACTTTAGAGTTGTTATTAGAGAAAGATGCTTATAGAGAAAGTAGTTTAATAAAATACGCTAAGTTTGCTCAACTATTAGATATCCTCTGTGAAAATATAGAAGACATTGTAGTAGAATTGATGAGAGTAGAAAATATGTTAGCTTTTATTCGAGTAGGGACTACGCACCATTCCATGATTACTGTAGATGTACTAAAAACTATGCTAAATAAATTAGATACCTTATATAGTAAGGAGCAAGTCCTAAACGTCGATTATAGAGATTACTATGACGTCATTAAGTCAGGTTACTATTACATAGGGAAACAGGTAGTAATAGTTTTCAAATTCCCCATAGTTTCTATAAATGAATTCGATTTCTATAAATTATCCCTTGTTCCTAATAAAGACCAACAAATCCTTATACCACCATTTCCCTTCCTTGCAACAAACGAGAAATCATTCGTGTACATGGAGGCTGAATGCCCGAAGTTGAGTTCCTGGTACCTCTGCGAACGAAAGATAAGTACTCAGCTTCGCACTCAACCAGACTGCATACAGAACCTGATTACGTCACAAGCCCTCGGTGAATCCTGCCATTTTACCTCAGTCTCCCTAACCAAGGAAGCCCTAGAAAAACTGGACGATCAGCACTACGTAATATCGTTCCCGTATTCGACCAGGGTGAGATCGACATGCGGCAGTCAAGACACTACGTTTCTACAGGGAAGTTATTTAATCACTATTCCTCTTAAATGCTACCTGCAAACTGCTGAGTTCACCATCATCAACGAGAACGACGAGATCAAGGGCCAGCCTCTGAAACTTATGAAAATCCCCTACAGCAAAGTGGGTATCGATAAGCCACATCATCTCAGGTTGAACACCATCGACCTAGAAGGACTACACAGCATCCAGAACGAGATTATGATGGAGCCACCTCTACAACTGGAACGACTACAAGATGAAACGCTGTATCACACGACTATCCCATTTTACGGTCTGATACTTTTAGGTGTCATTGTTCTCATCGCAGCCCTTGTAACCCGACGCTATAAAACCTGGAAATCTAAGGAACCAGCTGAACAACTTCCGAATTTAACCACCAAGGAACATACTTACGCAGATCCCGAAGACATCAGGATGATGAAAATGGATAAAACCACTCCAGCGACATTTTCCCTAAAAGTCCTAAAATAGTCGCTGTTCTCGGGGTGGAGGAATTATGTACGCGCATCGAAGGAAGAACGCTTACGCAGCAGCCACACTCTATTGTCGTGCGCCGATGCATCGAGGTCAACTGGCCACGAGTTGCCGACGCTGCATTTCCGTCAATACCAATAATTTACTTATTTTATATCACTTTGTATTCTTGCATCGAATCGGTCACTAGGCTAATTAGATTTAAATACTTTCATGTAATTTTTATGTTTCAATAATTAAACTTATAAAAAGTTTTTGGTTTTTTTTCGATCCTCCGGCTGTAGCTAACGTAATTAGCTTCAGCAAAAATGTAAACAAAGATGTTGCCAGAAAAACACCATAAAAGGAAATAGTATATTGCTAACTCAAGAAATGACACATTTATTTACATGTTTTTTAACCACAAACCTAATAATAATATATTTGGACTAGCTTTTGCCCGCGACTTCGTTCGCGTGATTAAGATAGTTGTGCATTTAAGTATTTTGAAAGTCACGGATTACAAATTATATACCTAGGTATTTATCAGTAGACCTTATTTTACACATTTAAATTTTCCCCTAAAAAATCATCTAAGTACTTACAAACTAACACTCTGTGCACCCTGTCTAACGGGAATTTTCCAAAACTCTTTCTTAGTTCTTACTTACACCATGAAAGGTATCTCCCCTCCAAAAATGGTATCTCCACAAGCAATAATGGTTCAACCCTATACAAATCCCCATACAAACTTAAACACCCTGTAGCACCCTGTACAACGGGAATTTTCCAAAACCATTTCTTAATTCTCACATACCTCTAAGCATAATCTACAATCGGCAGCACATTCGGCAGGCAAGTAAGTAAGTTCATAAGTTGACAATTGTTGCAGCGGAATGATCTATTCCTTTCTAATACTTACCAAAATCGAATACCAATGGTATTTGTTTATTATCGTAATTAATTTTCTATTCTGAACGAATACCATTCGTAAACGAATCCTAAACAAGTTAAATCAATAGATTTTGACCATCATTTAAATATTTTCAACACACTTACTCGTAAAGTGAGCCCTAATACATTGCTTTTAGGGCCATAAACCGAGCTATAACAAACACCGTGCGTAATACATTTTATAACATATTTGCTCGTAAAGGGTCTCTTATTACACCAATTTCAATATCGTATTGTATCTCATTACGAACTTGTGCGGTAATGTAAAGTAAAACGCACGGTTTCCTTGATAAACCGTGCGTTTTACTTTACATTACCGCACGGTTTATCAAGATGCTTCGTCTAAAACGAACGGTACTTTTTAACCGACTTCAAAAAAAGAAGGAGGTTCTCAAGTCGTCGGTATTTTTTTTTTATGTATGTTTTACCATAACTTCGTCAGTTGTTAACCGATTTATATAATTCTTTTTTTATCTTAAAGAACATAGTTCGTGTGTGGTCCCATAAAAAAATTACAGAGATCTGGCTGGTAGTTTTTTCATAATCCTGAAAAAGGTCAATTATTTAGCTTGCCATCACACGTGTTTTTACGGATTTTCGAACATAACATCTTTGTTTATGTACCGATTTAGATGATTCTTTTTTGTTTGAAAGGGTATACTTCAAGAGTGGTCACATTTTAATTTCATCGGTATTGGATTTTGAACTTCGAAGATACACAAGGGAACTCCTCAAATTCAAATAGTATATGTAAAGTGATTTGGATTTTGGTAGGTTTATGACAATCCAAAACAAACCAAACCATGGTCTGCAATGCAAAGTTCTGGACTAGACTTGGACTACGAAGACACAATGGAACTCCTCAAAAACAAACAGCGTAAATTGAGAATTTGAGTTGTGGGCATTTTACCATTGAAAATATTTTATAAAGTTAAAAAATATTTACATGCTTACATACCTGCCACTAAAAAGTTGAAAATAAAAAACTTTTTTAACAAAAAAGAAAAACCTCTTTCAAAAAACCTGAAACAAAAACAGCTTCAAAATTAAATACCTCTAAAAAAGCGAGAAATAATATTCAAATTATTAGTTACGCATAACATTATTAATAAAACACGTCTAATGAAGTCGGGTGGGGCTTTCAGAAATATAAAAAAAAAAACTTGTCTTCCAGCCCCACCCGACTTCAATAGACGTGTTTTATTAATAATGTTATGCGTAACTAATAATTTGAATATTATTTCTCGCTTTTTTAGAGGTATTTAATTTTGAAGCTGTTTTTGTTTCAGGTTTTTTGAAGGAGGTTTTTCTTTTTTGTTAAAAAAGTTTTTTAAATCTTAGCAAAGAGTTTTTATGTCAGAAAAGAGGTCAACATTTTATGAATAAATTTAACTTTGGGTGATAAAATATAATAAATAAACATTTAATTATTTAATTTAATTAATTTTGACAATAAATTACAATTATTTATCTGTAACAAAAACACAAGAATATTAATTTACTTTATTAATAATACTGGCTGTTTTTTTTTATGCCTTTGCCTTAAAAAAAGCGCTGATGAGCGCGCACATAGCTAATTTAAACAAGTAAAAATTATTCCACGCGCTTTTTTTGCTTCATTGTTTGTATTTGAAAATGTCGTCAAGTAGTGATGAATTTATTAATTCGACACCGCCAGAAGTCTCAGAGGCAGCGAAAAAGGCTACTCTAAGCCTCTTGCCCGAAAAATTTACCGATAGATACTTACAAGCGTATCAAAATTTCATCATAATATGGAAGACAAGCAAAGGTGCAAAGTCCGAGTTTTATTTATTTTCTCGCAAATATGTAAAACGTCGTATGACATACGTGCGCTTTGATAATTACAGCCTCTGCTTTCTTGCAGCCCTCGCCTACGGCTCAGGCTAGCAATATCGCCTCGGCCGCAATTTTCAACTTACCGCACTTATATCATAATGTACTAATAAAACACTAGTGCGTTATATAATTATCCCTAAAAAGTTAAATTAGTACCTTACTGCAAGTTCTATGCGAGTAAACAGAGCATTCCCAATTTAACAGGGGAATACAGTTATTTTTTTTAGTAACAACAAAGAGGTTTTATGCCACTGTAAATTCAAACACATTTTTGGAAAAAATAAATGTATAAATCCTTAATTCATTGATTCAAACAAATATTTTTAATTATCAAATTATTTATAATTCACAATATTTTGTTATAAAATATTAAAATATTTGCATTTTATCACTTAAAATTATAATTTTGAAGTAGGCTGTATGCTCACTTACCTCTTTGTTTATAAAATATTCTTGCATTGGGCGTGTGAAAAAAAATCTGCGCGCCTTTTCCCATAATTTTCAAATTTTGTGATTGTCATATGTGTTGCTGTGTGGTAAACTACTTTGTTTTTTCCTCGCAAATGTGTTGAAAAACGTCATATAACTCGTGAGATTTTGCTTATTGCACACTTGGCTGAGTTACGCCACTTGGCTGAGTTACGTTACAGCCTCGTGTGCAATGCATAACCTAAGCTAACTTGTCTCATAATGTACTATTACAATCAGGTGTTAACTAACATTATAGATTACGACAATAAACAAATACTATTGGTATTTGTTTTAGAGATCTTGTAACAAATGGCCGTCATCTGTCAACAATTTGCGAATTAATCGCTAGTTACGTAATGAGAGCTCTCCCAAAAACATAAAATATTTAAAAATACTATGTAAAAGGGAGCTTAATTTATTTTTAGATAAGTAGTTGCCTCACAGACATATTTAATAATAGTACATTACTGCCGCGGTATATAATGACTGCGTTGCTGGCAGCGATGTTGATGGCCGAGAGCGGAGCTTAGCGCAGGCCGAGAGCGTAGTGAAGCTTTGCTCGAGGCCATCTTAACGTGGCCAGCAGTGCAGTCATTGTGGACCAAGGCTTGTATAGTGCTTTACTCAAAAATGTTAGTACTGCCTATTATACTATACTGCACAAATTCTCCACAAGTTCTGCACTAAATAATGAATTATGCACTAAATTCTGCACAAAATCTCCACAAATTCTGCACTAATTTTGCACAAATTCTGCAAAATTGCTGCAAATTTTCTGAAAATTTGTGCAAATGTTGTACAATTTTGTTGCACAACTTTTGCAAAAATTTGTGCACAACTTGTGCAAAAGTTGTGCAGATATTGTGCAAGTTTGTGCATAGTTTGTGCAAAATTTGTGCGAATGTTGTGCAATTTGGTTGCACAACTTTTGCACAATGTTGTGCACAATTTGTGCAAATGTTGTACAATTTTTTTGCACAACTTTTGCACAAATTTGAGCACAACTTGTGCAAAAGTTGTGCAGATATTGTGCAAGTTTGTGCATAGTTTGTGCAAAATTTGTGCGAATGTTGTGCAATTTGGTTGCACAACTTTTGCACAATGTTGTGCACACATTGGTGTCACGTCACGCCGCGCCCCGTCGCGCCACGCCCGCTGTGTAGCTTGAGCTAATGGGGAATGTCCGAAAAAAATCAATTTGGCTGAATATTTTTTTATAGGTAGGAATAAGCCCCCTTAGTAATAGAAAAAGTTTCAGAATTTTCGGTTGCGTGTAAATGAAAATAAAAAATAAAGTCACTTCGATTTCACAAATATACGAAAGTAACAGCAGAATGGAGATTATACCTTTGCCACCACCTGCCATAGCCACAACATGCTATTAAAAAAAAAGTTTCAACACAAAATGTCAAAACTTTTTTTTAATACTTGCTGTGGTTGTGGCAGGTAGTGGCAAAGGTATAATCGCCATTCTGCTGTTACTTTCGTACATTTGTGACGTCGAAGAGACTTTAATTTATTAAAAAATTTTGACGCAACCGAAAATTCTGAAACTTTTTTCATAAACTAAGGAAGCTTATTCCTACCTATAAAAAAATATTCAGCCATTTTAATTTTTTTCGGACATTCCCCATTAAAGGAAATCTACCTGCATTTGCCATTGCTTTTCATCATTACTAAGCTTAGCTTTTTTGACAGTTGTTTTTCTTCGTGTTCTTCCTAGTGTAGTTGTAACAGTGCAGTTAACAAAAGGATGACCTAACTCTGTGGTCACGCCTCTTTCGTCAAGATTGCCAGCCTCGGCCACGCATAAAAGAACTCTGAAAATGAATAACCTACATTATATTAGTCGACATCACTCGACACCTGCATATATTTACACTGGACAGGCTTATGTCAAACTGTTTTTGTGCCTATTTGATTTTCGCCATTTTGGCGCTGTAGGACGTAGCGTGAGCATAGCGTGCGGGACATGGCACTAAAGTTTGAAGCCTGGAGAGACCACCACGGCAAACATTTTCATATTGTACGTAGGGTTTCTGATTTCTCGATCTTTTTTATTTCTCGAGTTTCGGGAATTCTCGAGGCCAAATTCTCGAGTTTTCTCGGGTCTCGAGTCTTTTAATCGAAACTGTTGAAATCTGTTGAAGTTTATCAAAAATATGATTTTGCTCTACCTCTTATTGAAATAAAAATCTACTTTTTGTCAGAAAAAATGGGAAATATTGTCTTTTTTCCTTCATTTTCGATTTTATATAAAAAAAGTAACGAACCGTTTATCAAAAATTTGGTATCATACGGTGGTCCTCAAGCTCTCGTATCTTTTTACACAACTGTTTTTTGTTTATCTCTATAAATTTCAAAAATATAGCCAAATTACACTCCCCACGATAACGATCTGATAAACATTTTCAATGAATCTTCTTATTTTAATTTATTAACTAATAATCAAAACTTAGTAATTAACTTATTGGAACAATAATCATTATGACGAGTGTACTTTAACAATAAGTATTAATAAATAGTGGAGTTACAATTAAAAAAAATGTTTACGATAACGACGTGAATAAAGTACTCTATTGCCGAAGTTAGTACCTAACTTAACAAACAGTAGACAGATATTTCAGTCTTATCAGTCAGTCAAACATAACATAGCATAGGTGTACTCATTAGTTTTGTTTGAGATTATTACTTGCAAATCAAATCAGTTAGAGTTGACTATTCTTACCCTCGTATTGTATCTATCTATAGACGAGTATAATAAGTAATGACTTGAGTAAAATTTGCATTTTCAGATGATTCTAATATAATATTCACATGCATAGTATGATTTAATCTTTAATGCTGTGCAGTTTTAGTGTATCAAAATAATATAAGAAGCATTTGAAAATTGCAAGTTTTACTCAAGTCATTACTTACTCGTCTATAGATACGAGGTGACAATATAGACCAGATTAGAAGCAACGTAAACCTATTAATTAAATAATTAGAAAACTTAATATTGTCTAAGACAAATGAATGAAAGAGCACAAAGCGCGGGCGGTGTTAGTTAACGGCGGAAAAAAATCGCGCGTGGCGTCTTCCACGATTCAAATTCGAAACTCGAGAATTCTCGAGCTTCGGTCATTTTTTTCTCGTCTCGAATGAAGCCTAATTTCTCGAGTTTTCTCGAGTTCGAGAAAGCTCGAGCAGAAACCCTAATTGTACGTCAAAATTAGTTCTTAAGATGCACGCTAGTGGCGTTTCAAATAGGCACAAAAACTTAGCTGTCAAATCATACAGACAGCCAGTCCAGTTAAATAAAAAAAAAAAATTCATGTCAGTGGTCGACATAGTTCTCGACTAAGGAAGGAATGGACCTTAGAAATTGATTATACAACGTGTTTCTAAATAAATTAAAAAAAAATAAAAACACGACTGCCCTGCCCAAGAACCTTATATTCATATAACGCCCTGCCAAAACGAACTAAAAAGTTAAATAACAAGTGTCATTGCAGTCGGGGGACCGTTATGTGGAAATTTATTTATTTTTATTTCACACATTTTAGTGACAAATTTTAAAGTTTTGAAAATTGTGCTCATTGGGGCCTTTTATTTGATGCCCATATTGTCATCATCATCATCATCATACCAGCCGCACGACACCTACTGCTGGGTATAGGCCTCCCCCAAGGATTTCCGCGACGATCGGTCCTGTGCTTCCCACATCCAGTGGCTTCCGGCAACCTTCACTAGATCGTCGGTCCACCTTGTCGGGGGCCTACCCACGGAGCGTCGTCCGGTGCGCGGTTGCCATTCAAGAACCTTTCCGCCCCAACGGCCATCGGTTCTTCTCGCTATGATTCCAGCCCACTGCCACTTTAGCTGAGCAATCCTTCGAGCGATGTCGGTTACTTTAGTTCGCCAGCGGATCTCCTCATTTCTGATTCGATCACGCAGGGAAATGCCGAGCATGGCTCTCTCCATTGCACGCTGGGTGACCTTGAGCCTCCTTATGAGACCCATAGTAAGCGACCACGTTTCACTGCCGTAAGTCATCACTGGCAACACACACTGGTCATAAACTTTCGCCTTGAGACACTGAGGTAAATCGGACACGAAGATTTTTCGGAGCTTTCCGAATGCTGCCCATCCGAGTTGGATTCGACGAGAGATCTCCTTCTCAAAGTTGGACCTACCTAACTGGACTGCCCATATTGTAATAATTAAATATTTTTTTTTCATATTAAAATGGCGTCATACAGTCGCCATATAAGCGACCGTACGACGTCATATCGACTTTTTTCAAAAAAGATATAGACAGTGTCGCTCGGAATGATATAAGAATTGTAACGATACCCCCCCCCACACATCCAAATCCGTTGAGCCATTTAGAAGTAATGGTGGAATAAAGAAACTCACATACCCACAAACATACATGAACCTTGAACACATCATATAAATAATAAAATATAAATATGGTAGATAAAGCCCACCGGTAACGATAAATTGCGATTGTCATTTTTTCCGCAATTGACGCCCATTGACGGAAAAATCGTTTACGCGTGCAATTGAAGCGATTGTCCAACAATTGCTCCAACAATGGAATTGACGAAAAAATTGACAATCGCAATTGATCGTTACCGGCGGGCTTAAGGATTATCGAACAACTTGCCTTTACTATGTGACCCACTCTGAAAACGCGAAAAAAATCAGCTGTTTTTAATATTTTTGTAATAATTTTTTGTATGAAACAGGTGTTTTTTTTGCGTTTTCAGAGTTGGTCCCTTATTAAAAGTTGTTCAGTTTGATGATCCCTATCGTATTCGGCATTAGGGGTTACTTTGTAACACGTTGTATGGTTACCCTATGCGCAGTGAAGTATAAATAGATATTTTTAAATTTGAGATTTTTGCATTTACAATGCTATTTTTAAACAATACTAAATAATATACTAGAAAAAATACGACTCGCACCAGATCAATACTCAGACGGGAATCGAACCCGCGACCTTTGGATATCCGGCTCTGACCGCTGAGCTACCGAGTCACTCGGTAGCTCAGCGGTCAGAGCATTGGACCGGATATCCAAAGGTCGCGGGTTCGATTCCCGTCTGAGTATTGATCTGGTGCGAGTCGTATTTTTTCTAGTATATTATTTAGTATTATAAATAGATAATTAATGGCACATCATGGACCAGGGTTGCCACCCGTCCCGATTTTGCCGGGACAGTCCCGATTTCGATGAAATTGTCCCGCGTCCCGACGATCCATCAGTTTTGTCCCAATTTTTGATGAGAACACGCAATCAAAATCAGTGTTGATAAAAAATGGGTCGAAATATTAAAAAGCATAAAGTACAGCAAGTTAAATGCCTTATTTTACTTTGTATCTCGTTAAGTATACCGCATTCGAGGTTGACCCATATGACGCTTAAATGATCGTATTTAATGAAAGTTGAATTGCGAGATCCAACCCCCCCCCCGCTCCCTTGTTCTTTCCGACTTTTATGTTCCTAAAGGTGGCAACCCTGTCATGGACTGTGATGGTGATGATGGCGTTACTGACTTAAAGAAATGAGAATCGAACGATTTTTTCAATGCCTCGCTCCATTTTCTCTTGCAATTATCTTTATCTAATACTCCGGCGCTGTACCGTAGATACCTTTCATTGTAATCTCTGGGGTCGTTTACCTGAAATAATAAAACGGACTTTTTAAATGCATAACGGGATAGACTTGTACTATTAGTTATTCTGTGGGGACCAGGGTTGCCACCTTTAGGAACATAAAAGTCGGGACAAGGCAGCGGGGAGGGGGGGGGGATCATGTTTTTTGCAGTTCAGCTTTTAGTAAATCTACAGAGCAACGATTTCTGACATTAGATCATTTAAGCGACATATACTCGCTCAACATCGAAGGCGGTATGCTTAAATAAATGATTATTATTATTATTATTAAAGTGCGAGATACAAAGCAAAATAGGGCATTTAACTTGCTGTCGTTTATGCTTTTAAATATTTCGACCCATGTTTTATCAACACTGATCTTGATCGCGTGTTATCATCAAAAATCGGGACAAAACTCATGGATCGTCGGGACGCGAGACAATGTCATCGAAATCGGGACTGTCCCGGCAAAATCGGGACGGGTGGCAACCCTGGTGGGGACAGTGCTTGGCCTTCACCTCGCCTGATGTTAATTGACGATAAGGCCGAAGGTAGAAGCGCTCTACACCCGGAATCCTCATCATTGCTCTTGGCAAAGTGACAGCTAAGGATTTAACTCCTTTCACCCCGCCACCCTCAACATTACTTCGCGAGTTGTTTAATGGAGGTTAGTGTTCGGCGAGTATTTATTAGCAACATCTATTATAAAATTAGAAAACCAATATGTAAATCAAAGTTTGGCCAACATGTACGGACCTTGAAAGTTGGAGACACGGCGGCATTGTTAAAATATTAAATATTCATATATAAATAACAAAAATGATTTACTAAAATAAACAAGAAATCAGCAATTTTATGCCACAGAAATATTAGGTCTTTACCTATGAAATTGCCGATATTTTGTCACATACAGAGAAAATAATAACTTCTATAATTTAAAATTTTAACAAAATCGTGAATATTACATCGAATTATGATCATGATAGTTAACTATCAGTAAAAATAAAGTCCATATTTTAGCTTTCGTGACATTAAAAAAAAGATCTTGAAAGTGACTCTTTTTTTGTGAGCAAAAAAAAGGGTGACCGAAGGGGTTGTAACTTAACCAAAACTTATTTTTTCGCTTATCTTAAATGGAAATAAGTTAGCATAGTGTTCAAACATTAGTACATAAAAGTTTTGTTACATGAGTGTTCATGGTTGTTAAATGAACAAAGAAAATGCTATTATGAAAAATGCAACTTCTTGAAAAATCTCCATACAAATCGGCAATTTCATAGGTAAGGGAACGTACCCAACTACGTGACCCGTTAAGGGGGGGGAGGGGGGTCTTTAAAATACCACGCTTGGTCACAGGGGGGAGGGAGGGGGGCCTATGTTTTTGCACGTAGTCAATATTGTCAATGGAAATCTGGTTCTTTTTTTTTCAAGTTGTATTCAAATATGGCACGCAGCGAAATTTTTTTTCTTCTTGATACAATTTTTCACTTGTAATTGTATGTAAAATTATAATACACACTCTTTGCATTACGTGGCAAGCGCCTTACTAATGAAAAGACAAAAATGAGCAATTTTTTTTTAGATTTCTGTTGAAAATGATGTAAAACTATTATCTATGAAATACTACGTGAAAACCAGGGGGGAGGGGGGGGGGTCTTGGCATATACTACGGGTGGTCACCAAGGGGGGGGGGAGGGGGGTCAAAAATGGTAAAATATGGGTCACGTAGTATGGGGACGTTCCCTAAAGACCTATTACAAAGGTTAAAGTTGCATAGATCTGTAACCCGTTATGTTATGATGCATTTTTATTCATATTTAAGACGTCAGAAGGTGCAACATGCCCTTTCTTTAACCGACTTCAAAAAACAAAAAAAAGGGGGTTCTCAGTTTGACCTGTATGTATGTATGTAGGTATGTTTGTCCACGATTATCTCGCGTTTGGCTGAACCGATTTTGATACAGTTTTCAGAAAAGTATTTGTTATACTTAGGAGCAGATTTCAGTGTTATAACCGACTTCAAAAAATAAGGTTCTGAGTTTGACTCCTATGTATGTATGTTTGTCCGTGATTATCTGGCGTTTTGCTGAACCAATTTTTTGAACCGGTTTTCAAAAAAGTAATTGTTACACTTAGGACAAGGTTTTGGCATTTTTACCGACTTCAAAAAAGGAGGATCTCTTCTCAGTTTGACCCGTATGCATGGTTGTCCGCGATTATCTCACGTTTGGCCAAACCGATTTTTCCATCTATATACCTACCTAGATAATATATCTAATACAGAAAGTACTTACACTAAAAAGGAAAAAATAAAAAAAATGTTTTAAAAAACAAACAACCGACTTCAAAACCCCGCTCTACCTCTAAAAAGCAATAAATAATATTGAAATCACTAGATACGCATTATCATTGTAATAAAACACGTCTATTGAAGTCGGGTAGGGCTGTTAGAATAAAAAAAATTGTCCTCCAGCCCCACCCGACTTCAATAGACGTGTTTTATTACAATGATAATGCGTATCTAGTGATTTCAATATTATTTATTGCTTTTTAGAGGTAGAGCGGGGTTTTGAAGTCGGTTTTTTGATTTTTATTAAATTTGAGATTTTTGCATTCACAAAAGAAATAAAACAAATAAATTATTATTTTCTGCTTTTCAGTTAACGAGCTAAGATTTAAAAAAAAAAACCATCTCCTACTCTCGCACTCGCACTCGTCAAGACGATTCAAACGAGCCCTTAACTCGATGGGGTTGCATGGTTTTATTACAGAGACCCAGTAGCCTTCTTCCGGCTCCATCATCAGACCTTGAAAACTATTTCCCAACAAAGTACTCGTCAAGACGATTTAAATGAGTCCAAACTCGATGGGGTAACATGGTTTTATTAAAGAGTTCCTGTGTCCTTCTTCCGGCTCTAGCATCAGATCCTGGAAATTATTTCCCAACAAAGTACTCGTCAAGACTATTCAAACGAGCCCAATCTTGATGGGGTAGCGTGGTTTTATTTTAGAGTTCCCATGGCCTTCCTCCGGCTCCATCATCAGATCCTCAGACAGTATTTCCCATTAAAGTACTCGTCAAGATGATTCAAACGAGCCCAAACTCGATAGGGTTGCATGGTTTTATTACCGAGTTCCAATGGCCTTCTTCGGGCTCCATCATCAGATCCTGGACACTCTTTCCCAACAAAGTACTCATCAAAACGATTCAAACGAGCCCAATCTCGATGGTGTAGCGTGGTTTTATTAAAGAGTTCAGTGAGTTTTATTAAAGAGTATCTCCCAACAAAGTACTCGTCAAAACGATTCAAACGAGCCCAATCTCGATGGTGTAGCGTGGTTTTATTATAAATTAGGGGTTTTATCTGAGCTGCCGACCGCGCTTTTATAAGCGCGGTCGGCAGCTCAGATGATTCAGTCTTTCCACGAGTTTGTCCATATACACTATAGCTGCCGTTATTACTACGTCTACGTTCTATATTCTACCATTGTAAAGTAACCAAGTCTAAAATAAGGGAATAGCGGCTTCTTCGGGGCACGACCTTCGGCGTGAACCACCTTAGAACCAACGGCGCGTCTTCGAGGCATAGTCCTCGGTATTTGGCACGAACCACTCGGACGTCGTGCGTCTTTCCGCCTGGCCTGCAGAGGGAGCTCTCCCTGGGGCCCTTGCACTATCCGCGCCACCGTCGACATCGGTCTACACGGACACGCGCCCGTGCCCATCAGCGCGTCCCGCTGGTACTACGCTACGGCGCTACGTCGGGGGGTCTGACTGCGTGCCACCCCTGCGCCGTCACCTGTACTGAACCACGTGCCCTCCTGTGCTCCGCCGGGACTCCATATCTGCCTGCCTGCTTCGTGCCTGCTCCCAGTTACCCCTGCTATCTGGGTCCACGTCTCTGCGTGCCTGTCCTGTTCCCGTTTACGTCCAACCCTAGTCCTACTTTTGTAAGTCTTACCTAGTTTTTAACCGCAATAGTTGCTATCCAAATTTCTGTGCTAGGACGTGTCATTTAAAATAAACTTTTGAACTTCAACTTTATCTTTTATTCCGCTTTCTTCCAAATCTTTCTAATCTTTCTTCCAAATTTTGCTACGTTACCTTCCGTATCGCGACAACCTGGCAGCGGTTTATTTTTCTAAACGGGCTTCTAACTGTGGATTACAAAAAATACGTAAAACGGGTGACTACGTGTTAGAGATAAATAATTTAAGTTAGCAGTGAAAATTTGACACATTGATATTTCGATATTTCATACAGGTAAAACCAAATGTAAATATTTCAATAAAAATTGTTTATTCAGTTTCTGTAGTACTTACAGGTTTCAAAATTGTATAAAAGATAGCTATTGTTTAGAACGTCTTGCTAAATATTTCTAACAGCGATACGCATATTACTTTAGGAAATACAGCTGCTTATTTTTTTTTGTCAAAGATATTTACATTTTTTTATACATTCCGAGCAAAAATGTACAGTTTTTATCATTTAGATCTTAGACATATAGTTTGTCCTTCATAATAGTATCTACAACCAGAAAGATTATTTAATTTTAATGCCTAAATCTAACCTCAAACTTTCAAATTGCGATACTGTAAAGTTGGTTTTTTGCAGATAGCCGGTTTTGCCTTTTAGGGTACGATATATGGCAATAAATGTTTTGTGTGCTCTAAGGTTATCGCCCAAATAGTAATTTGGTCGCCCGTTCTAAATAACTAGTTACTTAATTTGTATTTCAAAGTCACCCATTTTAAATATTTGTTGTTGCCCTCAGTCCGTCGCGCACTTAGTTTTTCAGTACGCTATATGCAGTATTTTTGATACCCAAAATGGGAATTTATTGTTACCCGATTAAATACTACTCATAAAATACTCACGGGCCTCTGGTATTTGGTAGTGCCCCATCCATAAGTCAGGACTTGTTTGTGCTGCCGCTGCCAGTATTTATTCATATTAATTTTGATCGCATTGGGAGTGTAGGAGCAATAAGTCTGGTAGGTTTTATCCTTGAAGTCGAAGGGCACATCAACAATCGCCACGGCTATGTCTCCCCAATTCCACTTGTCAATTTTACCCATCATGTCTGCTTTTGAAAAACCTGTTGAAAACATCGAAATTATGGTGGGGGCAACTCGTCCCAATATGGCTTGTCCCACTGTTTTGTATTTACTTTTTAGAGCATCATAAAGCTACTAAAATCCTTTTAAATTTCTATTCAAACAATAGTAAGATAAATAAAACCGGTCAAGAGCGAGTCGGACTCGCGCACCGAGGGTTCCGTACCATCATAATTGCACCATTTAACCACACTGCAGAATAGAATAATAAAATTAGTATTGCAGTTTTACTAATGTTAACTTTTTTAGAAATTTGATAATTTTTACAGAAGTGTGCTTTATTGAGACATCGTTTTATTTTTCCTGTTACCTTTATATAAACTGCTATCACATAGAATTATTTCAGATTTTTCTCTTTGCAAACTTCGTAGATAAGAGGGGGGAACGGTATTTTTTTACATTTTTCAGCATAAGTCGAAAACTATGCAGTCTAGAAAAAAAAGAAAAAATGATTAAAAACGTGCAAACGGCGTTCTTTTATATGATACCCCACATGCCCTAGTAGCCCCACTTCAAATTTTTAAGACCCCTTTTCAGGCCCTGTAGTAAAAAATACATTTATTATTTTATTTATTTCTTATTTGTAAAATAGTTGAGCAAATGTCATCTTAAAATATTCCAAATTTCAAGTTGATACCAGTAGTTCTGGAGATATCCAGCTCTGACAGACAGACAGACAGACTGAGTCACACCATAAGGGTTCCTTTTTTACCATTTTGGTACGGAACCCTAAAAACGACTAAAAAGTATAAATGTGTCCCGTAAAGTTTTATAACCCTATTCAGAAGTTTTAAACCTAAAAACGTGGGGCGCATGCAAAAGACAAACGATAAAGCAAAAGACTTGATGTTAGATCTTACAAAATTCTTAATAAATATTTAAGTTCGTTTTTTTCAGCAAATATTTATTTTTCGTTTTTTAGTCTTAGCTGTGTTATTTTTTTCTCAGGCATCTTCTGGCTTCATCTTTAGACCCTGGACACCATCTCCCATCAGAGTACTTGTTATGACGAATCAAACGAGCCTGAACCATAAGAATACATATATACTTATGCCTAAACTTGATAGGTTTGGAGTTTATAACATGGTTTTACTCATACTCATACTCATAACGTTTATTGCATTCCATAGTATCATACATAGGTGGTATAAATTAAAGTTAGATCAGTATGGACCCCGTCGGGCAAGCAATCAGGTGTAAGAAGAGAGGAAGCGCTATTCTATTTAGAGGTCTTATAATAATAATATAATAATAACATAAGAATTGGATAGGTAATGGAGACTTTAAGTTTATCAATTTTAACATGCTATTGAAAAACATATATTGTTTTGTTGATTAAAATAGATTTAAATTGTTATCATCTAAATATTCGTTTATATTATAGTAACATTTATTAATTAGAAGCTGTTTTAATTTTCTTATAAATATTACGTCATTATTTTCATTTATTAGTGTTTCGGGTAATTTATTATAAATTTTAATTGATGCGTGGAATGTACTTGAAGAGGTAAGTTTTAATCTGCAAGTGGGTATTATCAATTTATTTTTGCATCGTCGCAATGAATACTTTGAAGGTATATCTTGTAGCCTTGTGTAAAATTCTCTATGTTTGCGTACGAATTTACATATTTCCAGTATATACAAGCATGGCAAAGTAAGTATCTGGTATTTTAGAAAATAAGGCTTACAGCTTTCAGTGTTCTCGATGTTGGCTATGATACGGATCAACCTTTTTTGAGCGGTAAACAGTGATGTCGCGTCGGTACTGTTACCCCACAACACAACTCCGTAGCATAGCCAAGCATATGCATATGCGTAGTATGTAACTATTGCTGTTTGTATGTCGGTTGTCTTTTTTACCTCGCGTAGAGCATAAGTGAAACTAGATAATTTTGATTTAATTTTTTGTACATGGGCTTTCCAATTTATATGTTTATCTATTACAATACCAAGTAACGTAAATTCTTCCACACAATCCAATTTCGTACCATTAAAGTAATAATTTAAATTCAGTGCGGTTTTTTGATGAGGGTGAAAAGTCATTATTTTAGTTTTGGAATAATTAATTTTTAAATTGTGATCATTTAACCAATCTGAAGTTTTAGTGAGTAAGGAATTTAGATTTTGATCAATTTCATTGTTGTTGTTATTGTTACATGAAGTAAGTAAGGAGATAGGAAGGTTCAAAAGTACTTAATAATTAAGTTTATTTGAATAAAGCTAATTTTGACTTTGACTTTGATATCATCGGCGAATAAAATGCAGGGCTCCATGATCTTTGGGAGGTCGTTTATGTATACCAAAAACAAAAAACAGCCAACCACACTTCCCTGCGGTATAGATGCATTCACAACTTCACAGTCAGAGCGTACGCGAGTAATGCTTTTAGTATCGTTATCGAAGTACTCTATCTCTACGAATTGGTGTCTATCCTTTAAATATGATGCAAACCAATTATGAGCTGATCCACGGATGCCTATACCATATAACTTATTTAATAGAATATTGTGTTGTACTCTGTCGTATGCTTTAGTCATATCTAGCAAGATACCTACACCGTATTTTTTATCATTTATTACTTTTGTAATTTCTCTAATGTATTTATATATGGCTAAAATTGTAGAGCGGTTTTTTCGAAATCCATTTTGCGATTCATCGAAAATTTGATATTTTTCACAAAATTTGCTCACCCGGTTATACATGGCTTTTTCAAAAATTTTTGATGCTGTTGGCGAAATAGCAATAGGTCTATAGTTGCTTGGATCAGTTTTATCATTTTTCTTATAGATTGGTTTAACTAGTGTATTTTTCAATAGATCAGGAAAAATACCTTCAGGAAAAGACTGGTTTATTAACAAAGTGAACGGTAGAGTTAATTCATCAGCACATTCTCTGAATAAATTAGGCGGCAGCTCATCCACACCGTAGCTATTTTTATTTTTTAAACTTTTTATAATTTTGTTAACCTCATGGCAGTCAACCGGGCTAAGAAACATAGAGTTTTCAATCGGGTTGAGTACAGGGCGACCGCGAGCGCAGTCCGCTCTTTGGGCTCCTGTAGTGCCGACACCCTGCACCTGCTGGGAGTCGAGGTCGAGTTGCCCGATAGAAACAAAAAAGCTGTTAAACGCGTTTGCAACTAGTTTAGGATCCGAATGTAGGGATTTATTTATATTTAATTCTATATTACACTTAGATCTTTTATTTATTTTATTTGTTTTCTCATTTATTACGTTCCACATAGTCTTCACCTTATTATTGGAATTTTGAATTTTACTTTTATAATGTCTTCTTTTCGAACAGTTAATTAGATTTTTTAATATTTTCTCATATTGTTTAAAATGCTGTCTTAAAATTGGATTATTAGATTTTGTTACATGTATTTTTAATAACCTTTTATTTTTACATGATTTTTTGATCCCTACGGTTAACCAATGTTTTTTAATTGTTGATTTTAATTTAAGTTGTCGTTTTGGTATGTACTTTTTTAATATTTTTATTAGAAACTCATGAAATGTATTGTAGTTTTCGTTGATATTTTTGGAAGGATTAATTATTTCATTCCAATTTAATAACTGTAATTGTGATTTGAATTGTTTTATTGCTTTTTTACTATATATTCGTTTTTCTATGTACCAATCAGCTTTTTTTGTTTGTGTCTGTTTTTTATGTGTACGACCGTTCCAGAATGATCTGAAAAGCCATGTTCTTTTACACAAGTATATATATATATTCATTATTATAGTTAGTAAAAATATGATCTAAGCATGTCTTTTTGCGAGTCGGTTCATTTATATGCTGTATTAATTTGTATTCTAACATTAAATTTAGAAAATCTAATGATTTTTTATTTTTTTCCAATACATTTATGTTAAAATCTCCACCTAAAACAATTCTATGTTTCGAGAATTTTTTATTAATATAATTCAGAATTAATCTTAATTGCCCGTAAAAAAGGCTTTCCTCTTTTCCATTCCAATACATTAATACAATTAAAGTATTTTCTTTACATAGCTCAATCGCAGTTGCTTCTAACACATATTCGATGGACATGTTCGTGATATTATTTATTTCTTTGTATTCAAAATCATCTTTTAGCAGTATGCAAAGTCCTCCTCCTGAGTGTGTTTTCCTGCAAAATGACGCTGCGATTTTGTAACCGTGAAAATGTAGTAACTTCAGTTTTTCTTCTGTCAACCATGTTTCAGAAATACATAAGGCATCGTAGGTGGGATTCTTATCTAAAAAGGCTTCTATTATGTTTTGTTTATTAAATATACTTTGCATGTTTTGGTATAGTATCTTAAATAATTCTTTGCTTTCGAAAGGAATTATTTCTAGTGAAGCTTTCACGACCATGGATTGGGTTATTCTCAGTAAGTTTTTCTTGTATATCTTTAATCGATGAAGTGGTGGTGTCATTTATAGGAATATTTTCGTTGAAACTAATTATCTTGCCTTCTACATATAGTTGGTTGTTTCTTATAACTGCAAATAGTCCATTTCGACGAGCCAAGAGCATTTCATCACGCATAGCTTTTCTCATCTTTAAAGTAGATTTATCTAAGAATTCTGACACTGACAGTCCAGTTTACATAAAGGAATAGTTATTTTCAATTATGTGTTTTACCATTCTTTTGCTTATAAATTCAATTACAAGTGGCCGTTTTCCATTTTTATTGTAGCGACCCATTCGATATAAATCATCGACATATCCAATCAAATCCACACCCAACAATTCCCAAAACAGACTCTGTACTCGGTCATGCAAGTCACTTTCAGGTTCTTTATAATATTCTGGTAATCCATAAAGTACAATTTTTTTGCGCTCGTTTTCAGGATACTTTTTTTCTCCAGTAGATATAATTTTCGTTTCTAAATCTTCCATTTGCTTTTTCAACGAGTAGTTTTCCTTTTGTAGATTATCAATTTTCCGTGTAAGTTCTTTTATTTCTAAAATTCTGTTATTGTTTTGTTCAGTTAAATTATTAATTTGTTGTTTAAATTCTTCCTTTATTACTTGGATTGCTTCTTTTACTTCCTTTTGTATTATATTTTGTAGTTGCGATATAACATTAATATTGTTTTCCTGGAGTCGTTGTGTAATAACTTCGCTCAAACTATGCAATGTTATTTCCGAATGATTGGTTGTTCTAATGTTGTCGTTGTTAATGGTGTCATCGCCAAGGAAAGTTGTGTTTTCAGAGCTCATACTATCATTATTTTGTGCAGCAGAATATTTTCGCTTGGTTACATTGTCTATTTCAGGCGATTCATTTTGTTTTTGAACTATATTGTTATGGACTTTAGGTGTTACTGATGTTTTCTCATTACCAGTCTTCAGCATCTTACAGTAGCATGCCTGGCATTTCCACTTCTGCTTATGTTCAGGTGTCATAGTGTTGTAAAAGCGCTGGCTTGAAACGTTTGCGCATTCGAGGTCGTATATGTTATGACATTGTGAGCAAGTCAGGTGTTCCCTTTTTAGGGTTTTTTTGTGACATCTAGCACATATCGAAGCCATTTTAAGTCTTTATTGTATCTTCGAGAAAATTATCAAACGAAATATCCTATGGATTAAGTTATATAAGGAACGTAAACGCCATCTATATTGAGCCGCTATTGCATGGAGTTTTTGTTTTATCTTTTCACCCCTAGATGTCGCTAGGTGTATTTTATTCATAAAATAGTTTGTAGGTATTCGGATTTATATTTTTCACTGTTTATCCATTCGGCAAAACTTTTCACAGTTCACACGATTTACGTTTATAGTACATATTTCGAAATTGTCACTCTATTAGCACTTTTTTGTTTATTGTTCAAAGATTATTTGATCATTAGAAATACGATATTTGCAAAAGTTTATTATCGCCACACACAATTTTTCGCACTTGAAATCACTTCAGTTCACTAGTTGAGAAATATAGTTCTTCTACTCGCCCCTAGATGTCGCTAGGTGTATGTAAATATTGATAAAAGTCTGTTTTGGCAAGTAGGTACCTATTTGGATTTGAATCTTTAGCGGTTATTTCAGATTTTATTCTGATAAGTAAAATAGTTATTTACTTACACAAATCCGGTAATATTTCCATTAGAGACAATTTTTCACAGTTTTTTAGTTTCATACAGGGCGGTATATTGAAAATTATCACTTATTTGTTATCACTTTTGTAAGTCAAATTTTAATTTGTCTTTTTAAGCACTTTTGATAATCGGATCGCAATGAAAACACTTGCACAAGTTTATTATAGTCCTAATTATATTATACACTGTAATTCACTTTGATATTTGTAGAAATCTAATTTTAAATCAATAATTAATACGGAGCTTACTGTTTACGTTGCGCGTGGCGCCCTCTCTCCTCATTATTTATTTTATTACGAAGTTCCTGTGGCTTTTTTCCGGTTCCATTATCAGACCCTGGACACCATCTCCCGTCAGATCATTAAATTTTGGCTCTTCATTGAGAATAAAGCACAATTGACATCTAAAGAGCTTGGCGTTCTGGCAAATGTGTGTAAGTACTTCACGCCGGAACAGCTGCTCAATCTATACCAAGCACAATTTCAATCGTGTATGGATGGAGTACTGCTCTCATCTTTGGGATGGCTCCGCCATATACCAGCTTTAAACGCTTGAATCCATTGAGCGTAGGACTAGGAAGCTCATCGGCAACGATTAGAATCTTTTCTGTAATAAGCTCAAAAGCCTCGAGCATAGTCGCAAGGTTGCAAGCTTATCGGTTTTTATTGGATACATTTCAGCGAGTGTACAGTGGAATTGCACAACCTAATTCCGCCGTCTCCCTTCTTCCATCGGACAACCAGACGTACGAATCAGCGGCACCGTTTTTGGTGGATATTCCAAAGACTCGCACAAAGCATTTTGCTTAAAATTTTATCATCCGTACCGTAAAATGGGGTGGATAAGGTTTCAGGGAGGAATAGAGACTATAAAAATGTGCCTATTTTGATGAATGTGAAACGGCCAAGTACTTGTTGTATGGTCTGTAGATACGGCAATACTTTTTTAAAAGCCAAAGAAATGATTTTTTGTACTGGCAATAACAATATGCTCTCACCATAGACAAAACTAGGAAAAAGAGCCATTTGAAATACGACGTTGCAACCGGTACGTTTTTTGGTCTCCCGAAACCTTACTTTTTCTTGGTCAGTTTATAAATTTCAAGTGTTTTTTTTAAGTTTTTGCTAACGCTAGTTTTGAAAGGAATCCCGTAAAACCAAAAGTTACTTGAAAATAATCTGTTATAATCGTCTAATCGGAAAATTTTAAGCAGGCTTAATTTTTAACAGTTTTCGGGGTTATTCGGGTGATCTGAGGGGTCAATGGACATGGAGGTGTATAGAGTCACAACTGGGGACAATTAGACTCACTGAAGAGGTGAATAGAGTCAGCAAAAGGGTGAATTTTTAGGGCTGCCAAATAATTGTTTTGTTTGCTGATTTTTTTCTATTTTATAAAACCACCTCATGTTTTTTTCAGTCTTTAGAATTTGCATCTTGGTTTATAAGAATGCGATTTCACTCATTATACCTACCTAGATTTTTATATCTTTATTTGCAGCTAAACAGAACAATATGCCTTGGACTTAAAAGCCAAAACCGGGTGCAAAGACATATAGGAAGTACAATGATACCATTATAAAACATTATTTAGAATAAGTCTTAAGTAAAAATGCAATACTTTGTTTTGTTACTCCTTTAAAATTATAATGTCAGTCAACCCTGACAAAAAACTCTATTGCCCCCAGTTTTGATTCTATTGACCCCAACCCGGGGTTAATCGGGTTTAGCAGCATTTTTCGGATTTTTAGGCGATTTTCTTAAAAAACTTGATAAATATATAGTGTAGTTCGCTAAAATGGACAGCCGGAAGAATAATGAAGTGTACTTGATATTTAAATTGGTTAAATATGACAACAAAGTTGAAAAATTACCCTATTCACCCCATTTTATACCGCCAGAGAGTGCTTCCTTGCCTCAGTCTGAAGGTGTTTCCCAATAGGTACAATCTGGGGGCCTTCAAGTTGCAAGTGAATAGGTATCTTCTAGGCAAGCGCGTTCCATCGTATATCGCATCATCGCTTACCATCAGGCGTGATAGCGCGCAAGCGCTTGCCTATCTATCATAAAAAAAAAAACAAAAAAGGCATACCTAAAATTATTTTAAAAATGAGACATATAGGTAAGTAAGTACCTATTTAATTTTGTCAAAATTTAAAATCATTTTAACGTCTTAACACATTTTTATTAGGTACAGAAACAGTCCTTGTAACATACTAACAAGTAACCTAGGTATAGGTAGGTATGGTCAGCAACGAAAGATTGTTTTTTTGTTGTTTAACACTTTAGGTCATAGTAACTTTTTTGACTAATGTTTCTAACCGTGAGATATCTGTCAAAAAAGTTGCTACATATGACTAAGTACCAAAGCGTTAAGCGACTTTCATTGCAGACTGTACTTACTTTTTGGCACACATGCATGAATAATTTTCCGTTTTTTCCTTTTAGTACATTCATCTTCATCAATTTTGTCGCTACGGACATACTTGTTGTAACCGGAAATGACGTAGATGTGTCTCACGTCTAGAATACATGCGGCGGAGGTGACAATATGTTTATTGGTGACTATGGCGCCTCCACAAAGCCAACTAATGTACTCTTTGGTTGATTTAGGTGCTTTCAGTAAGTAAACCTGCAAATTTTTTTTATAGAAAATCAGTTACATTATAATGTAATAAATAAGATTAGATTAAGCAAAAACAAAGGCAAATCATAAAGGCATAAAAAATATCGATATAAAAAAACACGAAATTTCAACTAATTTTTCACTTATTTTGATCTTACAAAAAAGTGGATTGCATAATGAATGGAGTTGATTAACACACTTATTCTAGTTACATTACAAAGAGACTGTATTAGCGTTGTTGTTATTAGATATTAGGATGTTATAATAATAATAATAATAATAAAAAAAATGGGTATCTCTTAAGGTGTATTTTACAAAAAAATAATTAAACCACATCGTATCTGTAGGAGCCCAAACTTGATGTTTTGAAAATGTTTTTTAGTTTAATTTTAAACACGATTCACATTTCACACGATAGGTTTTAGAACACGGTAAAAAAGGATTTCTTTAAATAAGAAAGACCGATTTCTTGAAATATTTGGTTATTTTAAAAATATATTTACTTAGGCCAATGCAATATTTTTAAAACAAAAATAGTGCTCATCTTTTACTCAGACAATATTTTTCTTAATGATTACGAGAAATATTTTTGTTTCAAGGCTTATTTAAACTAATATAAATTAAATTGACTTAATTTAAATCAAGAAATGTCCATCTTCTTGCATCAAATTAAAATTATCTTAAATCAACTTCAAGTTACTTGAATTTAGAATTACCTTTTTCAGACAAGATTTTCTTCTATTAAGAGAAAGTTTATTGTTTATGAAGTACATAAAATTTAATTTAACATAAAATGTGTGCTCATTATATATATTTTTTTCGTTTTAGGTCTAGCATAAGATATTATACAATTGAGTAAAGATTTACTTCAATCAAAACATTCAGTAGGTACTAACTTTTAGACGTGCAATTTTGGCCCAAAATAATTTAATAATAAGTTGGAGTACGAATTTAATATATTTAAGAAATTTATTTAACAAAAACAAAATTTTATTTCTTGTTCTATGAAATGATTTTGTTCGGCTTATAGAAATTTTATCATGGTCTGACCCGCGGTGTTAAGATTTTTATATAGTTCTTTAAGTAGTCGGAATTAATTATGTTTTGTCAAACTCAATGTTATTGGGACAGAAAAGTCTAATTTGTACTTTTTAAATCATTTAATGAACTTCTGGAAGGAAGTCATCGGTGTTCTCCAATTATCTCCACTTATATACAACAACAACAAAATATACATCTTCATTCAATACACAAAATCTCAATTTTCCATTTATTTTTTTTCATCAAAAATCAGTAATTACTTAGGCCAACTAAACATTTACTTATTATGAGTAAAATAATAATTTACTCTAAAGTCTGTTCATCCTGACTTGTCTTATTTAGTAAACAGTTGTTGACAGTTGTCATACGTCTTTTAAAATTATTGTTAATTTATTAACAATTTATTTCGTTACCTATGTGTGGAAAACCATTTGTTTTATTTTATAAATGATTATTTCAATAAAGAGTTGGGTGAAGATTGTTTACCATATAAGACAAGTAAGGACGGATGGACAGACTTTAAGTAAGGTTATTCTACAAGAGACATATTATAAGATTTTTCGTATCAGGAATACATTCACTTGACTGTACAAAATAACGGTGTCTTGTATGAAACAACACAATGTCTTGGAATAAATTTATTATTCTTGTAACAACTAGGTAAATATTTTAAAGAATATTTTTTACTATTACGAAGAAATTATTGTCTAGCGTCTATAGGGAGAGAATAATTTCCTTAGATTTAATAAATATGTCTTAAGCCAAAGCAATTTGTCTTTTTATAAGAAATCAGTTTTTACCGTGTACAAAAAAAACCCAATACAGAAAAAGATGACACCATAACTGCTCTCCTAAGGGTAGAATTTTAAGAACTGCGGTACTATTATGTATTCTGTGACTGCGGGTCAAAAATTATGTTTTGACCTAAAGTAAACGTGTACCAAACGGCTATGCTGTACTTCGATTTGCGGTTTTCCATTGATTTTTAGCTCGTACGCCGACCACTAGTCGGGTATTTACAAATATGCGCCCTTTATACTATCGCAGTTGGAAATACGCGACGCACCTATCCCCGGTTTCTGAGACACTTAATCTCAGAGGGGTCTACATTATCTAGTTTTAACTTAATTTTATTGCTTTATTCCAGATAATGTTGACCCTTCGATTAAATTAAACCTCAGATAAAATAACTCAGAAACCGGAGGTTAGTTTGTTAATCCTTACTATTGTATTATTTGGTACACAATCTTCACTCAACTCTTTATTGAAAATATTCATTTTTAGGGTTCCGTACCCAAAGGGTAAAAAAAAACCGGCCAAGTCCGACGTTCTGTACCAAAAAACGGCAAAAAATTACGTTTGTTGTATGGGAGCCCCCCTTTAATAATAATTTTATTCTGTCTTTAATATTTGTTGTTGTAGCGACAATAAAAATACATCATCTGTGAAAATTTCAACTATCTACCTGTTGTCGTTATGAATATCGAGCAAAAAACGGCAAAAAAAGTCACGTTTGTTGTATGGGACGTGTAATTATTAATTTTATTCTGTTTTTAGTATTTGTCGTTATAGCGGCAACAGAAATACATCATCTGTGAAAATTTCAACTTTCTAGCTATCACGGTTCATGAGATACAGCCTGGTGACAGACAGACAGACAGACAGACAGACAGACAGACAGGCAGACAGACAGACAGACGGACAGTGGAGTCTTAGTAATAGGGTCCCGTTTTTAGGGTTCCGTACCCAAACGGGACACTATTACTAAGCCTCCGCTGTCCGTCTGTCTGTCTGTCTGTCTGTCACCAGGCTGTATCTCATGAACCGTGATAGCTAGACAGCTGAAATTTTCACAGATGATGTATTTCTGTTGCCGCTACGACAACAAATACTAAAAACAAAATAAAATAAATATTTAAGGGGGGCTCCCATACAACAAACGTGTTTTTTTTGCCGTTTTTTGTTCGATATTAATAACGACAACAGGTAGGCAGTTGAAATTTTCACAGATGATGTATTTCTGATGCCGCTATAATAATAAATACTAAAATCAGAATAAAATAAATATTTAAGGGGGCTCCCATACAACAAACGTGATTTTTTGCCGTTTTTTGGTACGGAACCCTTCGTGCGCGAGTCCGACTCGCACTTGGCCGGTTTTTTACCCTTTGGGTACGGAACCCTAAAAACGGGACCATATTACTAAGCCTCCGCTGTCCGTCTGTCTATCTGTCTGTCTGTCACCAGGCTGTATCTCAGGAACCGTGATAGCTAGACAGCTGAAATTTTCACAGATGATGTATTTCTGTTGCCGCTACAACAACAAATACTAAAAACAAAATAAAATAAATATTTAAGGGGGGCTCCCATACAACAAACGTGATTTTTTTACAGTTTTTTGGTACGGAACCCTTCGTGCGTGAGTCCGACTCGCACTTGGCCGGTTTTTAAAATACATAATAATATAGCTTACAACAAATCTTTTTTCGGTTTCCACTATTTTGCCATTAGTAATACATAAAGAATCTGAAAAGCGACAAAATTCTTAGTTTCACTGGCTATTTTATACAGATTATACCAATTTAAAATTAAATCTTACATTTTGTACAAAAATACAAAATTATTAAAAAAGGAATCGACTTCAATAACATGTTAAACTTAAAAAAAATGATTGAATTACCTATTCGTATTCTTATCGACACGTGATTCATAATCGATTTAAATTTTACATCAATACTTAATTGAAAAGTTTCCCGTGATCAAAATAACCTTGACTTTGTAATCTTTGTATATTAATATCTAGAAAAAAACAAGATACATACTTAAAATAGCAAACAATGTAAGAATAGTATTGAACCTGCACAATTTAATGATAATTATTCAATGAAGTATCAGTAATTTAAGTAATAATTAATGTAAAAAAATGCTACTATTGTTGTGTATAAAAGTGCTGTTTTCTTTGATTCATTGTAAGTAATTTTTAATCTGGGGCCGATAATGAAAAAAAATTTGCGCACAGAGGGTTCCGTTCCGTACCATCATAATATCGGGTCATTCTGAACTTATCATCCAAATTTTAAGGATGTGTCCAATCCATGAAACTAAACAACTTTCTCTAAGAAACATGTGTCAAATTTCGCCAAACAAATTTGGTCATCCCATACTAAATTGATCACGTGATCTCTTTGATTTGTATGGAAAGTAGATTTTTATTTTACATATTTGACCACGTGTTCCTTAGAGAAAGTTGTTCAGTTTCATGGACTGAACACATCCTCAAAATTTGGATGGTGAATACAAAATGACCCTGTATAAATTAATACACTGCAGAGTAGAATAATTATTGTAGTTTTAGGTCAGTGCCATCATTTGACCGATTGTGGAACTAATATTTTATTCTGTAGTGTAGAATATTGCAATTTTACGTAAGTGCCAACTCTTGACTGACAGTGGAAATAATGAAATTTTTGTTAATTTCTGAAAAAGTGTGCTATTTAGAGACATCTTTTAATTTTTATGTAATCTGTACATAAACTTCTATCATAGAATAATTTCAGATTTTTCTATATCCAAACTTCGGAGATAAAGGGTGAAGGGGGGACCGGGAGACGGGAGGCAAACTTTTTTTAAATTTTTCATCAAGAGTTGAAAACTACGCGATCTAACAAAATGTTTGACAATGTGAAATATGAATATGAAATAGTTAGACAGACACACAGACGGACGGATAGACAGATAGAGTCGCACGAGTTCCTTTTTACCATTTTGGTACGGAACCCTAAAAAGATTTAAAATTGATTATCTTTCAGGCCAAACGGAAATATAAAGTCGAATTTTATATTTCAGTGGTTATGACACAACGTAGGATTATAGATGGAAAACCAGTTTTAGAGGATAAAAAATACGTTGTAAGTTAGATATGTACAAGTAACATTTTTATTTTTGTTTATTTATTTAATGACATTACAAGCTATCATTACAGGACAGGTGTTTACCCAATGCAAAAGTGTAGATATATAATTTTATGTACATAGAATATAAGTCTAACTTAACAATAATTATTTCTGTAAATAACTAATAACAAATAATGCTATCCTAGTGAATTCACTAAGCAAGTAACAGAACAGGGGGTCTATATTACGAAAAGTTTAATGCGATACACGCAGCTGCGTCCGTGCTTCGTTTTGATTGTTTCCTATTACAAATCACTTTCGTATGCGATATTGCGAAGTGATTGCGTGAGTTTGTCAGTTTCTCTCTTGCGTATCCGACATCGTTCGTTTAGTAGTCTATGGACTACGATAGAAAAAATCAAAATGTTTGATAAAACTACAACCAACAAACTGCGGACGACTATCGTGCCCAAGTGACTGCGTTAAGCAATTGCGTACGTTATTTTCGTAATTGGCCCCCTGGTCAGCCTTTTCCGCTATGAGGTCCAGAGTGACGCGTGCGCGTCAGGGGCGCCGCGTTCATAAGGTTAATTTACCCTTTGATTAAAACAAAATTTAATCGAAGCCTTTACCTAATTAACTAATAGATTAAAACCGCCTCTGTGGTCCTAGTGGTTCGCCCCACCCGTGTAATCCTGGGTTCGATTCCCAGGGGGGTTACAACTTGTACTCGGCTTGGTTGGTGGTAGGGCTTATTTCAAGTCCGCCTGGCTAGCTACTACCGTCTTACCTAATGCTGACGCCATAACAATAATTTAAAAATTGTTGTGTTCCGACAGTTAGAGTTAAGATAGCCAGTTCCTCAGTAATAAGGATTCCGGGTGTAGTACGCTTCCACCTTCGGCCATGGGCGTAGCGAGGTACGCGCAGGGAGGGGCAGCTGCCCCCCCCTTTAGAAGAGCGGTCGTTCGCTGATAAACTGTAATTCTGACGAGCCTCATAGCTTGCGACGCTTCTTATAAGACCTAAGAAACTAACAGGCTTGAAGGCTGGCTCGTGAAATCCAACAATACGGGATGTGTATTATTAAGAGGAAACACCACGGTCGAGATAATTGAAAAATTCCTATACAAAGTTGACAAAACCAACGTTTCGTTGTCCTCTGTTCTGTAAAGAATGCTTTGGCTGTATTCCTATGTTTTGCTTTTTTTTATATAATCTCGTCAAATTTGATCGCTGGATGTCTAAACAATGGCATTTTTTTAGGTTTTTGAAGATTAATATCTCATTTGATAATTAATTTATGAAAAAAAGGAAAACATAGAAACAGCCAAACCCTTTCTTTAAATTTTAATGAAAAAAATATTTAAATCGTTCTGGCTTTGGAGGAGGAAACAGGGGACCACAAAACGTTGATTTGTCAACTTTGTATAGGTATTTTTCAATTCTCTCGACCGTGGTGTTTCCTCTTAATCTAGGATCTTTTTTTGTCTGCCCTCCCCCTCATATAGGTACAATGGCTACGCCCTATCGGCCTTAACATCACTTAACATCAGGTTAGATGAAGGCTGAGCACTATCCCGTTGTCCTGTGCATAAAAAAACATTTTTTTTGCTCTCAATAACACAATACTATAAGTATTCTGGGGCCTGCAGCTAGGGTTTCCAGGACCGAAATTCAAAAATCCGGTCGCAAGAGGTTGAAAATCCTGATTTTTGGACAAAAGTCCGGTCTTTGTCAAAAATAAAAAAAAAGAACAGTAGGCCACTTACATTAGGTACAACTTAAAATATTATCAGCTGCTGCTTACTTATATTTTTTTGGAAAATTTTACACAAATGGGTGGGTAAATCTACGGGCGTTTTGAACGCCGTTATTCTCTTCAACACAGTTTTTCATAATTTTAGAGTAAGAAAATGCTGCCCCAGTGTGCAGTGACGAGAATCGGTCCCAGTCGAGTTTTAGTAGCATAAGTTATAATATAATTGTTGTTTTTGTAATCTATCACGACAATTTTATGTCAAGGACGATGTCGGCGTTCAAAACGCCCGCCCGCCCGTAGATTTACCCGGATGGTTCCTTAAAGAAAATTTCTCGAAATCTTTCAGGAAACCACCCAGTAATAGAGTCTAGCTAGCGCTCCGAGCTGTGCGGCTATGATGGTTCAGACAAAATCATTACAGTCAATGATGGTTCAGTGGTTGTTCAAGCACAATTAAAAATCCGGTCTCGAATGAAATCCGGACGGAGTCCGGTCTGAGCTGTTAAAATCCAGTCAAGACCGGATTTATCCGGTCAGATGGTAACCCTACCTGCAGCACAGTTTTAAACTACCGTGGGCTCCAGCGTCTTATCATTATTTTTGTTAAAAAAAATATTGTGTTTAAATAAATAAATTGTTTAAATTGTATAATTGTTGATAAAGTCATGTGATAAGAATACGCGAGTTCAATATAGAAATTAAAGATTTTATTCAAAAAGCCAGGTAACATTAAAAGCAGTGATGGTGATATGTTATTTTTAAAGATACTCAAAATTCAAAAACCTTATACCACAGAGTAACTTAAACAAAAATCTTCTGTGAAGAGCAGAGAAAAAGCTTTCTATAGAAATGCTCTAAACTATAGTCTAGAGCACTCCAAAGAAGTGCGCAAAAATTCGTAAACTTTTTCTTATTGCATATTCTTAACGCATATTGAATTGTATGTTTTTTTTTTCTTGTGACAGCCTAGACTGAATAATAACTTCAAACTTTGAATTTAGCTTGAACCCTGTAAATTGATTAAGAAATTTAAAATTAATTAAGTAATTATCTAATTAAATAATGTTGTTTAATTGTTAATCTTTGTTAATATAAAATCTGGAAACGATACATATTTGTAAATATCGTTCCATTTGATAAAGCTGATAAGTTTTTTGCGCCCGTTTTTCTAGTCAGCTTAAAGACGTCATAATGGTTGGTAGGGTAAAAGAATTGACGATTTAAAAACGCTTATTATGTGAGCTTATTTAAATAAAGAATTTTTCACTTTCACTTTCACTTTCACGTTGTCCCATCAATGGGACGTCCAGTGGAGCTACGGAAAAGAAGGGGTAATTTCCACAACTGTAAACGGTGATGAGACTAACCAGAAACATTTCTCCCTCGTGGTCCCATTACCAAATGGGATAAAATCATGGGCCCACGAGAAAACAGGGATTTTTTTCGCATCAGGTTTACTTAACGAAGGCAATTGGTAGTACATCGGAGTATGACAACTGGATCTGTGGTGGAGCTATCGTGACCAAATGGTACATTGTGACTTCTGCCGCGTGCGTCGAAGACGTGAAGCACTTGTATGCGATAGCCGGGTACAGAAAATATGTGAAGTTTAGCAAAATACTTAAAGACCCGTGTACTAAAGCGACGAGGAAGAGAATCGTGTTTGTATGTGTACCTAAATGTAAGTAAAGTTTAAAAAGGCAGGCTGTAACAACGTAACCTAGCCGAACGATTATAGTATGGTTCAGGAAATTAAGTACGAAATTTGATGGAATATTCCCGCCGTTCAAAAAAGCGATAGGTTCGTTTGAGCTAACACCAAAGTAAGTAGATATTAAACTAACTTGGAGTCTCTCCGCATGTCTTTCACCTCAGCAGGAGTTGTATTTCTTTAGGGCGGATGATGATGGTAGTTCCACCGCGTGGTTCACAGAACTGAGGAAGTCCAGCTGGCACTTTCACGCTCTCGATTGTTTTGAAAACGATATTGTAGATGCACGATAAACAATATAATAATGATTTTGGAATCACACACTCCGGTTTATTGGTTTTTTGATAATTGTCAACACCGCGATGTGTCGAGGAAGCCGGCGATTTCTTGAGTTTTGCCAGCCAATCAGTGACCAGGATTGGCGGATATGCTCATTTGAGTCTTGCTTTGCTGTTGCAAGAAACAACCGCACTCACAGACGGTGGCGGCGGGAATTTTTGTTTTTGGCTTAGAGTAAGACGCGCTAGCCGCGATGCTCTAAGGTTTTTGGAATGATATATTAAAGTGAAAGGTGAAAGTAAGATTTCGAACGAATAGTAAACTCGGGCTATAGGCAGTGTTCGTGGAAAAATAAGATGCTGTTTTTCCTATTTTAACATCTTGTTTTTTATTGAAGTGAAAACTTCTTTAGCGGCGTTGTACCTACACTTTTTAGGGTTCCGTAGCCAAAATGGCAAAAAACGGAACCCTTATAGATTCGTCATGTCTGTCTGTCTGTCCGTCCGTATGTCACAGCCACTTTATTCCAAAAGTGTTAGGACTACATAGTTGAAACTTAGTAGGTAGGTGTATTCTGTGAACCGCTTTACGATTTTTATACAACAATAAAAAAATAAAAGATTAAGGGGGGGCTCCCCATACATGGAACTGAAACTGAAAATATTTTTTTTTCATCAAACCAATACTTGTGGGGTATAGATTAGATATGAGCGCCGATGGGTAAAAGGCCGGCGGCGGCGCGCCGACTTTTTTGGGTCGGCGGCGGCGGCGCCGTCGGCGGCGTGACCTCTAAATGTTTTTTTATTATTTATTGACAGAAAGTAAAAAAAAAACATAGTTTATCGATCAGATATACTTCTTTTATTAGAATTTAAAAAACGTACATCATATCAGTCGTACGACACCCACTGCTGGGTATAAGCCTCCCCCAAGGATAGCGACGATCGGTCCTGCTTGGTCCGCATCCAGCGGGTTCCCGCGACCTTCACCAGATCATCGGTCCACCTTGTAGGGGGCCTACTCACGGAACCGAGTCTGGTGTGCGGTCGCCATTCCAGAACCGTCCCGCTCCAACGTCCATCAATTTTTCTCACTATGTCCCGCCCACTGCCACTTCAGCCAAGCAATCCTTCGAGCGATGTCGGTTACTTTAGTTCTCCTACGGATCTCCTCATTTCTAATTCGATCACGCAGGGAAATTCCGAGCATGGCTCTCTCCTTTGCACGATGGGTTACCTTACCCCCCCCTACCCCTAGCCAAAGTAACATTTGCAAATCTTCGTCATCGCTTCGCTTTAGAAACATGTATGGGATTGACATAAGCTTTCGTTAACTATCGAATTTTAAAACGTCAAATTCATACATTTTTCGGAGCGAAGCGATAGCGAAAATTTGTAAATGTGACATTGGCTACAGGCTCTTGAGCCTTCTTTTGAGTTAGCAACCACTTTTCACTGCCTTAAGGCATCACTGGTCACACACACTGGACTTTTATCTTTAGGCACTGAGGTAAGTTGGACGCAATGATTTTTCGAAGCTTTCCGAATGCTGTCTATCCCAGTTGGATTTGACGAGAGATTTCTTCTCGAAGTTGGTCTAACCTAACTGAACTGTCGGTCCTAGGTGCACGTAATGGTCTTCGATCGTGATCGAAGGTAATGGTCAATAATTTCGAGTGCAGTTGGTCAAGAACTTTGGGTTGGCTCTGCCAAATACCAGCTATAGACGCTTGAATCCATTGAGCGGAGGGCCAGGAAGATCATCAGCAACGATAATATTTTTTGTAGTTAGCTGAAAAGCCTCGAGCATAGACGCGGTTGAAGGTTATTGGTTTTTTATCGAATACATTTCAGCATGTGTGCAATAGCATTGCACAACCTAATTCCACCATCTCCCTTCTTCCATCAGACAACCAGACGTACGAATCAGCGCCACCGTTTTTTGGTGGATATTCCAAAGACTCGCACTAAGCGTTTTGCTTCAAATTTTATCATCCGTACCACTTGAGGGTGGAATTCCTTGCCTGAGTCTGTATATTTCCTGATAGGTACATACAATCTGGGGACCTTCAAGTCGCGAGTGAATAGGTATCTTCTAGGCAAGTGCGTTTCATCGTGAATCGCATCATCGCTTACCATCAAGCACGATAGCAGGCAAGCGCTTGTATCTACCATAGAAAAAGTGTTCCCAACATGAACTGGAGTGGGTGTACAACATGATTTTCGTCTTATCCATGTTCATTCTAAGACCCACTTTTTGGGAGGCACTACAGAGATCTTCGAGCATTGTGTTCAGGTGTCCCATGGTCCCAGCCATAAGAACTTATATCATCGGCAAAACGGTGGTGTGTTAGATACTGGTCATTGATATTGACACGCAGCTATGAACAGTTTCGGAGAAATAACGTCTCCCTGTCTCACACCTCGCTGAAGTTGGATGGGGTTTGTGCTCTGGTTCTGTACTTGGACCGACATGGTGGCATTTTTATATAAATACCTCAACACCTCGATATACCTGTAATACACTTTGCACCTCTGGAGTGGAGAGTCTGCAGTACCGCCCAGGTCTCTATCGAATCAAATTCTTTCTCATAGTCCATGAACGCTAAGTAATAGTTCCAATAGTAACTGTTTATTAGACCAATTATGAAAGCGAAGAAACGGTAATTTTATCTAGTTTTGTTTTAAAAACGTCCACAATTTGTTCCTCTAATGACGACGACGACGAAGACGTGGCCATTTTGATGCAAACGTCTAACGTCGTATCCTACTATGAAAACGAGTTCGTTCACACTGATTCTTTAAATCTTTTCTCTCGCTCGGCGCGCCGTTGCCTTTTCGCGGCGGCGGCGGCGCGGTAGAATTGGCGGCGGCGGCGGCGCGCCGGCGCGGCGCTCATATCTAGTATAGATAGGTCTTTAAAAATGACATTGAGGTTCCTAAGACAATTTTTTTTAAAGTCAACCGTTTGAAAGATATATGCCGCCAAAGTGGTAAAATGTGTGTCCCCCCCCTTTAAACTTTTAAATTAAGAGGGTGAAAAATCTAAAAAAAATATAAACTATAGATCTTAATAAACACTTTCAACGAAAATTGTTTTGAACGAGATACAGTAATTAGTTTTCGAGATATAGTACATTTTCCAAAACCGCAAATATAACTTTGTCATTCATACAAACACTGTGAAAAACAAAGTTATTTTTTCAGACGAAAAATGATAGTGGTATTAAAATATGGTATGGTATAATGTACCTACGGAACCCTACTGCGCGTGGCCCGACACGCACTTGGCCGGTTTTTTGTAATGTAGGGGAAATGTTAAACTCGCGTCAGTCAGAGTCACGTGACCCTGATCGAAAATTCATAAGACGGATGTAGCGTAGACATTCGGCGGCGGAAGTATCCCCTCTCTTTCTACGGCGCGGCGAAAATGGCTGCGCGTCGTTTTGGCGTTCGGCGGGTTGATTTTTCTGAGAGATAAACTTTTTAATGTAATATAAATTGTCATGTTTGTGTACGATAGCGCAATGAATAAATATTGTATTCTACCTCATATAAATGATAGTACTTTTATACTGATAACTAGCTTCCGCCCGCGACTTCGTCCGCGTGGATTTTAAAGAAAATCCTTAGGGAACCTTCAACCAGGATCCGACCAGCCGTTTTTACTTATTATTTCACCCCTATATCATTCCGATAGGGGTTGAAATACTACCAATAACAATTTACGTTACGTTAGATTTCCGTTCATAAGCCTAAATTATAAATTTAGCGATTTTTACTTCGAAAATGAAGGATTTTCTATACACAACTCCATCCCCCTTTTCACCCCTTCAGGGGTTAAAATTTTCAAAAAAAGCTGAGATATGTATACATTGATTTTCAATCGTCAGCCTAAACACAAAATTTGAAGATCCTAACTTCGAAACTGAGGGACTTTCATACAAACTTTGATCCCATTTTTTACCCCTTTAGGGGGTGAATTTTGAAAAATCCTTTCTTAGCGGATGCTATCATAACATCTACCTGCATGCCAAATTTCAGCCTGATCCGTTTAGTGGTTTGGGCTGTGCGTTGATAGATCACTATGTCAGTCAGTCACCTTTGTGTTTTATATCGGGTCATTTTGAACATACCATCCAAATCACAGACATTGTGATCCAAATTTTGAGGATGTGTTCAGTCCATAAAACTGAACAACTTTCTCCAAGGAACACATGGTCAAATATGTAAAATAAAAATCGACTTTCCATACAAATCAGAGAGATCACGTGATCAATTTAGTATGGGATGACCAAAATTTTGTGGCGAAATTTGACACATGTTTCATAGAGAAATTAGAGAGAGAGAGAGAGAGAGAAATTATTTATTTAACCCACACAAAATGTAACAATACAACAATGATTGAAGTGAGATAACATATAACATATAAAATAAAATAAAAATAAAAAACACTGACAAAAAGGCCCTTGGGTCAAAAAGGTCCCTGCCTCAGCGTAATGTTGCCGTGACACTAGATGTGTCACGGCAACGCTGGTATTCTGGCAGGGCCTGCTAGTGCGCATGGACACGCTCAAAAATAAATGTAAGAAAACTACACACGGCAGAGATAAACAAACACAAATTGAAAAGAAGTAAAATAAACAATCAGGATTAGAGAAACGGTTTAGTGCAAAACTATTTTTTTTATTTTATTTAAACTAGTGATATTATTGCTGTGAATGTGGACTTAAACTAGTTGTATATAGTCTGTGGTAAAAAGGTTGAATGCGACTATACTCTGTAGTCTGTGGCAAGTTAATTCTTTAATATTTATGGTTGGTTGATTGATTTGATTTTGCTTTTGACAAATCACAAAAAAATAAGTATGAACCTACCTATCGAAAAAACTATGGAATACAATACCTACCTACCCTTGTGAAGAATAAAATAATGTTTACAAACAAACAAACAAGAACAAACAGTATTTTAACAATGCAAAATTCAACTGTATTGGCTATAGAAACATGGTGTATGTGCGTAAATCTAAATGTTTTCTATGGCTTGGTTGGCTTGACCAGTGCTAAAGTGACAAACCATTATTTGGAAGAAGAAAAACTAGATGTAAAATACAAGTTTGTTATTGTGTTGAGAAGGAAGTGCCTCGAGTGCCGGTATTGGACATTTGTCTAGTCGAGACGAGAATAAACAAAGGTGGGTGTTTCGTGAAGTAGTAACCTTAGTGAATGTGTTGTTGCAATGTGATAAGGTGACGTTTCAGACAGTTTTTGAACATTTGCTTAGTTTTCAGTTTTCTGAGCGGAGGAGGAATGTCGTTCCAGCACTTCGAGGCGGCAAATCTGAAAGATCCACGGAAGGCCGAAGAGTGGTGTTTAGGGATGGAAAAGACATGAGTGCACGATCTTTTTAAGAACCTGCTGTGGGAAAATGCTAAATCCAGCTTAGCAAAGAGGTAATTAGGCTTGCCTGTGTTAATTATCCCAAACAATAAGGAAGCTAGATGGACCTTTCTACGTGCGTTCATTTTTAGCATGCTTGCTGAATTTAGAAAAGGGGTAACATGTGTTCGTGGCGGGATGTGGAAACAAAAACGCGCGCACGCATTTTGCACTCTCTGGATGAGCCGATCTGATCTGGCGAGAAGGCAGGGGCCATATACAGTGGCACAGTAGTTGAACTTGGAGAGAATTAAAGACTCACAAAGTGTTATTCTAAGCTTTTCTGATAGGTACGGCCTGATCTTATAGAGCATTTTCAGCCTGTAAAAACAGTTACGTGCGACTTCAGCTATGTGTGTTTCGAAGTTAAGATTGCTATCTAATGTGAGTCCCAGACTCTCAGCTCTGTCGACCCGCTCAATGGTAGTTCCGTCTATGTGGATTTGTAGTGTAGTGCCATTGAGCTTTTCAATGTTTTTCTTGCTGCCCACTAAGAGCAGTTTAGACTTTCGTGGATTTAGAGCAAGGCAGTTGGAAAGCGACCACTTGGATATTCTTGCAAGGTCCTCGTTCACCCTTTTAACAGCGTGGTTGGTTTCAGATGGCTTGAATGAGTAGTGGAGTTGTATGTCATCCGCGTACAAATGGTATCGACATTCCCGAATGCAGCCTATTACGTCAGCAGTGTATAGAATGAAGAGGATGGGGCCGAGCAAGGAACCCTGCGGTACGCCTCTCAGGACTGGGAGTGCAGAAGAATGTGATCTTCTCCCTTCAGCATCTGTCAACTCCACATATTGAGTTCTGTCTGTGAGATAGCTGGAGAACCATCTTATAGCACTTATGTCGAAACCGTAGTAAGCCAGCTTGGATAACAGTAGAGATGTGTTAATACAGTCGAAAGCACGGGAATAGTCTAATAGTACCAATACGCTGACCATTCCAAGGTCCTTTGCGACGAGGAGGTTATCCACAATATCAGAGAGGGCAGTTGCAGTACCTCGGCCTTTGCGGAAACCAGATTGTAGTTGAGGTAATAAGTCGTGTTCCTCGAGATAACTGGTAAGTTGGTCGCACACTATTTTCTCTAAAATTTTAGAGGTGCAGGGAAGTATGCTAATGGGCCTAAGTTCGCTTAATGATGAGGGCTGGGTAGTTTTGGGTAAAGGTTTTACCAGAGCGTGCTTCCAATCTGCTGGAAAAGTACCGTCCGTTATCGAGCGGTTAATTATGTTTGTGATTGCTTTCAATGATTGCGGCAATGTAAGCAGCAGCATTTCCAATGAGATTTTGTCATCTCCTTGGGCATTTGAAGTAAGACCCTTGATTGCTTTAAGGACCACCTTCTCGTCGACCGGTTGAAGTCTGAAATTTCCAGCTGTGCTGTGCCTATGATGTTCAAAGAAGGTGAGGTGGGAGATGGGTACATTATTTTCACCTTGTACTTGGAGAAAGTGTCTGTTAATGGTGTCGGGGTTATCAAATGAGGGTGGAAGATCACTTTTAGCCTTTCTGTTGGGAAGTATATTTTTCTTTAAGTTTTGCCACAACTTTTTGGAGTCACGTATGTTACTGTTGATAAAAATCGTAAAGTAGCTTGTCTTTTCACGCTCAATGGCTTCAATCACTTGGTGTTTCATGAAAATGTAGCTTTGTCTGGAGGATGGGGTTTTACGTTTTTTGCATTTATCATGATAAGCATCTCTTATGCGCATCATTGATTTCACCGTGTCAGTGATCCAGGGATGTGGTGGAGATTTGTATTTTTTTGTTGTGACAGGGGCGTGGAGGTCAAAAAGTGCTATAAGAGATAATGTTAAATTTTCAACCAGTGCATCAACACTTTCATTTTTTTGTTTGAAGTAGTCCCAATTAATGGAGTCAAGGTCAGTGGTAAAAAGCTCTGGAACTATATTTTTGAGTGGTCTGAAGGTTACCCACTGTGGCAATGGTTTTTCCTTTTTTATTTTGAGAGTCGCCGTAAGCATAGCATGCCTTCCCAGATCTGGAGTGTGTTTAACTGTTGTGTTAAGAACTGTTATGTCAGTGCAGATGACATCTATGAGACTGTGACCGTGCTGAGTGAAATGGGTTGGCTCGTTGACAATTTGTCTCAGATTTGTGCTGCTAAGGAATTGCTCAAAGAACCTAACCTTACTCGTGCCGGAACAGAGAAGGTCTACGTTAAAATCCCCGAGTAATATAAGGCCATCTTGTTTAGGAAGGGAAACAAGCGTGTCGGTAATAGCCTCAAAAAAGACGCTCATATCCTGTCTTGGCGGTCGATAAGCAGTGCCAATGATAATGTCCTGATTACAGAGGCGCACCTTTAGCCACATTTGTTCAACTGTCTCAGAGAGAGAGTGTGAGCATGCGCGAGCGTTCAGTCCCCTCCGGATGTAGAACCCCACCCCCCCGCCACGGCCACTTTTTCTAGGAGTATGGTACAACTTGTAGTTTGAAAGTCTTGGTGCCGTGTCGCTATGACCTGGTCTTAGCCAGGTTTCGTTTATGGCCAGTACATCTGGTGCCAGTTCTTCCACGGCAGCTATGAACTCCTCATGTCCAGTGTTCAAAGACCCGGCATTGAATAGACCAACTTTTAAGTTTATATGGTTAGCCATTTATGAAAAAGTATTGTACAGTGCTCTCTTGCCATGTACATATTGTTTTCATAGCAGTATGTGGAATATGTAACCTAATTATAGGGTGTTTATTTATTTGGACTTTAGGACGTATATAAGAAATAAATGGATTATGACAAATAGCACTGGTTTTAGTTTTTAGGCACGCATAGAAAGCGTAACATAATAAGCCATTAGCGACACAAATGTATGTAAAATTATTATAAACTGTTGTTAACATAGCGACTTTGTATGAAAGCACTAGAGAGTTACATAGCTGATAGGCTAATACCAAAGCGTGTCTAGAGTACAGAAAAGCTAAGCCAAGTAAAGCAGACAAAATGTCTTTAGCAAGCATTGCGTATGCACAAAACAAATAATTACAGAGAATACACATGACAAATGAAAGTAGCACAGTTGATTGAAATATTAATGCTATTATGGTTGTTAGCTGAGACAAATGACAAATGGATGCTGCAATTAGACAATAACTTAGTGAATTATTTATACATTTAACACAACAGTCCATGGTACAATATATTTTAGTTCGGGGGGACAGCAGGTGAGCCAACGGCGCCCCGCCCAAAAACTCTGACCAGATCCGCCTGGGTACGCAGACGATGCCGGGGAGAATCCTGTCCGGGGTGTTGTCTTGCGAAGATTCTGCCATCCCGCGTCCAGACAAAGCGCCAGCCTAGCCGCACGCCGATGTCCCGTGCCTGCCGGAACAGCGCTCGGTTTGCGCGAGTGAGACGCTCGTTGATATAGAAGCGGCGATGTGGTCCGGGCAGCTCGACGCCCTCGGTTGTGACACCGCGGCGCACCCGGGCAGCCCGCAGTAGCTCGTCGCGCACCGCACGGCGCACCAGCCGAACGACGATGGGACGCGGCCGCGGCGCTGCGCTACCTCCGCCAAGCTCCGGAGGGGGACCGACGCGCGTCGCGCTGACCACATCCTGCTGGCCCAGTTGTACTCCGATCTTGGAAGCCAGAGTTAATACAATGTGCTGCAAGCCCTCTCCCTTTTGCTCAGGGATGCATGTTATCTCCACGTCGTTCAGGAGGAGATCCTGATCGCGTTCATTAAGTTCGGCCTTGAGTGACTCGATGGTGTTGACGAGAGTGCTATGGGAACCGCCGCCAGCTTCAAAGTTCATCTCATCACGCTTTTCTAATTTTTCTACGCGTGACCTGAGCTCTTTCACCTCGCCCACGCAAGTCTCCACCTGAGTGACAAGCCCTGACAGCTTCTCGTCAAACTTCTGAACCTGCTGGCGTGTTTCTGCCATTTCTGTCCGGAACATGCGCACTTCCTCGACGAGTGCGTCTAACTTCCCGGTCAGCACTGAGAGCATTGCATTAGATGGCTCTGAAGCGGCCTCCGGGCTGCGAAACTCCACCGGGCTGGGGGGAGCCAAGGCACCACGGCGACGCGTGACCTTCTCGTCTTGGCCACGGACCAGTGTGTCGCTGTTGTCGACCTTTGGGTCCCGGCATCTACACACTTCGCACTTCCATTTAAGCCTATGCTCTCCCGTAAGTGTGTTGCGGAACCGCTGCTCAGAAACGCCCGCGCATTCAATGTCGTAAAAGCCAGCGCACGTACAACAGCATAAGTATTGTCTGTTTTTTATCGCTTGCGAACAACCAGCACAGTTTTTAGCCGACATAGTCCAAAATAAGAGATAGAAGATAACAAAATAAAAATAAATGCGTCGTGTGAAAAAAAATTAAAATTAAAAAACGATAAAAAAATGCAATTTATATTAATAGCAAAAGCAGTGAAAGAATAATAATAAAAAAAAAATATAAAAATAAAAAATTTGAACAAAAAAAGTTATGTAGCGTTCATAGGTTCGAACCAAGGATCACGGTATGCACCGTCTAGGTGAGGGACACTACGCCAATCGTTCAATACGCTTGGTGCCGAAATAGCGAAACAGTAGCGTACAATAATTAAGCGAACAAAGAAGTGATAGTTGTCTGGTAGTGGGCTCAAGGTCGACGACAATGTCCGTGTATCACTGTTCACCTTCGCAAATCTTACAAAAACGCTTGTAAAGACCACAATCACTGCACTGTTTATGTTGTTGTATACACCAAAACGAAGATAATCACTTGCAGAATAAGCTGTTATAAGATTCAGGTAATTTAGATGAGTTTTACTTTTAAAAACAGATTATAAATACGGAGCGTATGTAAAACACGTCAGAGCACAATAACCGCGCCCCGCACGGTTTAGTTTCATGGACTGGACACATGAATGAATTAATACATGACAAAGGAACATATATAGCTAAAACGTAGTGATTATTTCCTCTATGATATACCTATAACCTAAACACAATAACATAAAACATACAGAGCCATTCTCGTAAATTCACTCAGAGAACAATGAAAAAGGTCAATTCCATCCGTCATTTTATTAATGGTGTTGGAACACAAGATACAATAGATAAGGAAGATATAGGCCTCAGAAGTATTATTTATGCCTTATTAATTGATTTTCTAGTACACGAATTTGATTATGCGAGACTGGAAAAGTGGGCCCAAGTTGATATAGCTGTAGTGAAGGTGGACACAAAGTACGATTTTCAAAATATCGGGAATTATGGGAAATTCTGTCATTACCATCCACAACCGATCCATGTGAGCTACGACCGCAACCTGGCGAAGCCGGGGCTGGATGTCCAGATTTACGGATGGGGCCATGCTGAGAAGTGGAGGGAGGTCAGTGATAATGATAATAAAAAAATGATGCGATTATATTAATGATAATAGACACTACAGACAGAGAATCAAAATAGAAAGAAACACAAAAGGCAGCCTTCAGGCTTATTGATAAATAGCAATTTCTTCCAGGCAATCTTGAGTAGAAGAGAAATAAGGGGGGAGTGGGTGTAATTACGAAAGGACATTAGATGTTGATGTACATGAATAGAGATATAGAAAGAGAAATAAATATAAATATTGAAAAAGGACAAAGAAATATAGTTAAATAAGTAGTATTAGATAGAAGAAAGAAAAAGTCTTCTAACTTGATTGATGTTTTTCATCTTTCATCCATTTGTCTCTTCCGTATGATGTGTCTTCACCAAGTTGCTTTGCCTTTTCCTTTGGTCTTCAACTTTCATTTCGTATTGCGACAAACGCCTTCACGAGGCGCACTCATGAGAGTGTGGTTGCAGCATAATGAATGGTGTTGAGATTGCTGCTTATCAATAAGGCCGCCTACCTTTTGTGTGCTTTCCATGTTTGTTGTTTTTCCTTGTAATAATTATGTCCTGTCTTAAGTATGCAGGGTTATTCCCTGAGGATCTCATTCCCCAAGGATCATGTACCGGAGGATTTCGAAATTTGTATTGATTAAGTTCATGAAGATAAAAACATTTCGAGATCCTCCGGGACATGATCCTCGGGGAATGAGATCTTCAGGGAATAACCCAGTGTGCAATAAAGTGTTTTTTTTGTTATTAATTGTCTTTTTTTAGCCTGACGACATAACGGACTATAATCAGGAAACGTTGCGCTACGCCTCGACCACATTATTTGACAAAGAAGTATGTAAAGCATACTTCAGTGGTTACAAGAACCTTGATAAAGTTATCGATAAATATATGGTTTGTACGATGGAGCCTGGTAATATTGATGATGCAGGGAGACAGATTTTGAAGCATCAGCCTGCTTTGGATGGATGTCTGCCTGTACCTATAGAAAGGAATCATGCCTTTGTAAGTATGAAAGTTTCGTTTCGTAGGTCTGTTTTTTTAATTTTTATTAATACTAGCCGTCCGATTCCTGATGATCGGTTGAGTCTACTTCATAAGACGTAAAATATTTATAAAGAAACAGACAAACTCACTTTTTCATTTATCAAATTATTTTAAAATTAAATATGGTTGAGCAAAGCGATGGCTGGTTCATGAGTCATGCTCGTGAACGGCTGCTGCCAGTGGGAATGGGTCTGCATTTGACTACCTATCTTAACGCATATTGAATTGTATGAATTGATTTTTTTGTAACAGCCTAGACTGAAAAATGAATTTAAATTTTAAATTAAGCTTGAACCCTGTTAATTGATTCATTAAGAAATCAGCTAATTAAATAACATTATAGGTATAATCTGCAACTTTGCTTGTCGTTCGTGGATTATGAGAAAAAACCTGGGCAGTGCTGCAGTCTCTCCAGAGGTGCCAAGTGGACTACAGGTATATCGAGGTGTTGAGGTATTTATACAAAAATGCCACCTTGTCGGTCCGAGTACAGAACCAGAGAATAAATCCTATCCAACTGCAGCGAGGTGTGAGACAGGGAGATGTTATTTCTCCGAAACTGTTCACAGCTGCGTTGGAGGATATCTTTAAACTCTTAGACTGGAAAGGACTCAGCATCAACATTAATGGCCAGTACCTAACACACCTTCGTTTTGCCGATGATATAGTTCTTATGGCTGAGACTTTGGAGGACCTGAACACAATGCTCGAAGATCTCCGTAGTGCTTCTCAAAGAGTGGGTCTTAAAATGAACATGGATAAGACGAAAATCATGTCGAATGCCCATGTTGTGCCCGCTCCAGTTCATGTTGGGAACACTACACTTGAAGTTGTTGACCATTATGTATACCTAGGACAGGCAGTCCAGTTAGGTAGGTCCAACTTTGAGAAGGAGATCTCTCGTCGAATGCAACTCGGATGGGCAGCATTCGGGAAGCTCCGAAAAATCTTCGTGTCCGATTTACCTCAGTGTCTCAAGACGAAAGTCTATGACCAGTGTGTGTTGCCAGTGATGACTTACGGTAGTGAAACATGGTCGCTAACTATGGGTCTCATAAGGAGGCTCAAGGTCACCCAGTGTGCAATGGAGAGAGCCATTCTCGGCGTTTCCCTGCGTGATCGAATCAGAAATGAGGAGATCCGCAGGCGAACTAAAGTAACCGACATCGTTCGAAGGATTGCTCAGCTAAAGTGGCAGTGGGCTGGACACATAGCGAGAAGAACCGATGGCCGTTGGGGCGGAAAGGTTCTTGAATGGCAACCGCGCACCGGACGACGCTCCGTGGGTAGGCCCCCGACAAGGTGGACCGACGATCTGGTGAAGGTTGGCGGAAGCCACTGGATGTGGGAAGCGCAGGACCGATCATCGTGGAAATCCTTGAGGAAGGCCTATACCCAGCAGTGGGTGTCGTGCGGCTGATATGATGATGATGATGATAGGTATATTTAACTAATCTATGTTAACATAATGTCTGGAAACGATATGGTACATATTTGTAAATATCGTTCCATCTGATAAAGCCATTATACAAACATAGAAGTCTTTGGATAAAGCTGATAAGATTTTTTGCGCCCATTTTTGGACATTTTTGAAAGACGTCCTAATGGGTCACATGAATGGATAAAAGAATCGACGATTTAAAAATGCTAATAATGTGAGCTTATTTGAATAAAGAATTTTTGACTTTCACTTTCAATAGGTAATAACTTAGAGCATCGCGGCTGAAGCGCGTCTTACTCTAAGGGTAATAACTCAGTTTGTGTAGTGTTTAAAACCTCACATTACATTTTCATATAATTTTATTTGACATGACATCGACATGACCGTAATCGATTTTAACCCACTAACATGAAAAAAGTTTTTTTATTTAACTGGACTGGCTGTCTGTATGATTTGACAGCTAAGTTTTTATGCCTATTTGAAACGCCACTAGCGTGCGTCTAAAGAACTAATTTTGACGTACAATATGAAAATGGTTGCCGTGATGTGCTCTCCAGACTTCAAACTTTAGTACCATGTACGCACGCTATGCTCACGCTACGTCCTACAGCGCCAACATGGCGGTAATCAAATAGGCACAAAAACAGTTTGACATAAGCCTGTCCAGTGTAAATATATGCAGGTCAATGACTTTCAATATGTAATAAAATAACTCAGTTTGTGTAGTGTTTGAAACCTCACATTACATTTTCACATAATTTCATTTGACATGACATCGACATGACAGTAATCGATTTTAACCACATTATTAAAAATATGATTGTAAAGTTATTGATAAATACATAATTTGTAGATGGTCGAACTCATGGATCGTCAAACTTTTTAGCCGAAGGGCCAGACACTCCTCAACGAAGCCCCAAGGGCCAGGACGGCTGCGTTCTAACGACGATAACACACGACCCGACCTCAACCCGAACTCAAGTCAAACTCACCTCAACCGCAGCCCACCTTGAAATACATCGCTTACAATTTTGCGTCTTATGACACATTAATAAGCTCTTGTGTAATGTGCAGGTGAGTTTGAGATGAGTTCGGGTTGAGTTTGAGTTGAGTTTGAGTTGAGTTCGGGTTGTGTTCGGGTTGAGTTTGAGTTGAGTTCGGGTTGAGGGCGAGGCGTGTGCAGTTGCATCGACAAAATATAACGGAGCTTATTAATGTGTTATAAAACTCAAAATTGTAAGCGCTGTATTTCAAGGAGTGGGCTCCGGTTGAGTTGAGTTCGAGTTGAGTCTGAGTTGAGTTCGGGTTGAGGGCGAGTCGTGCGTTATCGTTTGAACGCAGCCGACCTAGCTAGCTCATCATACCAACATACTGTAAATTACAGTATGTTGGTACGACCCGGTCCGCTTTCGCGGGCCGGATTGTTGGTGCTCACGGGCCGTAGTTTGGAGTCTAACTGAAGATTATTTACTAAGTAAAATTGATAAAATTTACCTTTTTCAGTGCAAAGAAGATGAAACAGTCCCTTTAGACTACCGTAGACAAAATATCCTTTCAAGGATTCTTAGAAGACAACAAGACAGCAGGAGATCCGGGATTTGTCAGGTATTATATCTTTTGAAGCGCTCATGGCGAAACTTAACAGACTGATCGTACTCGATCACGCGGTCCGGTCAGGTGTCGGATGGGTAACCGTTAAAGTGGTATTAGAACTGAGCGCTTCCGTGCTTCGGAGGGCACGTTAAACTGTCGGTCCCGGCTGTTGTCATCTGATAACAGTCGTTAAGTCAAGTTAGAGGCCTTACAGGCGGCTTGATAATCTCTAACACCACGGGTGGCCACTAATCCTCATTCGATAAGAAGAAGAAGAAGATATCTTTTAAAAGTTGTTAGCTTAGTTTTTCCTAAGTCAATGTCAGTCAGTTTGCCAATTAATTGCAAAAAAGCAACAACAGGATTTAAATAATTAATGCTGAATAAAGCTAGAAATATACTATTGTGTTGTGTTGTGTCGTGTCGCGACACGGTACGTATCAGTTTCATACATTTAGTATGGTTAGAAATACATTATTGTGTTGTGTTGTGTCGACACACTGTAATAATGTGTTGCTGACCATACTAAATGTATGAAACCTATACAATGAAAAACAACACATGAAAATTGTCAATTTTTCCACAGTTAAACATAAAAAAAGGAATTCATGTTAACCGCATCTGTTGTCTAGTGGTTCGCCCACCCGTGTAAGACGTAGGAGTCCCGGGTTGAATACCCAGGAGGTGGGTATAAATTGTTGTCGATTTGGTTGGTGGTAGGGCTTATTTCAAGTCCGCCTGGCTAGCTACCACCATCTTACCTAAGTCTGACACCATAACAACAATTTAGAAATTGTTGTATTCCGGCAGTTACAGGTAAGATAGTTAGTTCCTCAGTGATGAGGATTCCGGGTGTAGTGCGCTTCCACTTTCGGCCTTATCGTCACTTATCATCAGGTGAGGTGAAGGCCAAGCACTATCTCGTTGTGCATAAATAAAAGATTCCAAAACCGTCTGACCTCTGTACTGAATTATAGAGACAAAATACGTCAATTAAAAAACCTTTCTCAACTTTTGACTTTGATCAGGAATATTGCCATATAACACAAGAATTAATTTATAGAATGACCATGGAGGTCCTTTGGTTGCGTGGTCAGGAGCCAAGGAGGTCCTCATTGGTGTTTCATCAGTATTCCGAGTGACTGTCAACTCCACTTGTACTGGACCTTATCTTTATACCAGTACTGACTGCAACAGCGCTTTTTTGGACTGCATTTTAAATGAGACCAGGAGGTAAGTGTTTCCACATTTGCCATCCTTACTAGTCCTTACTAGTATTAAACATGTGAAATCAGTTTGTTTGTTAGTTTGTTACGTCTTCACGTCTTAACTACTCAACCGATCGTCATGAAATTTGGATACACGTTGTCAGGGGTACAGAGAAGGACTTTTCATCCCTAATAAAGGTACTGTTCCCGTGGGATAGAGAGTTAACTGACCACGCAGACGAAGTCACGGGCGATTGCTAGTTTTTTTAAATATCTCCACTGCTGGGGCACAGGCCTTCCTCATGGATGATTAATGAGGATTAGGCCCACCTACCTCGTGGGCCCTTAGCTCTTTCATTTTAAAGGACGAAATTTATAAGTATACTAAGGTAAATCTTATGTTAACAGCCGAAGAGATTACGATATTTGCGATCAACCGCCGAGCCAGAAGGGTTTTGATACAATAGATACTAATATTTCATGGGACGACCATCCAGATGGGTAAAGACATTATAATTTGCCAAAGAAAACTATAAAATTAAAACTTATTATTTTCTGTAACCATTAATTATGATCTCGTACGAACTATGTTCTCAACTACTTTGACTGACCTTTTAACTATTAAACTAGTGAAGTAAATGCTAATTAAGATAAAATGTTTGCAGGCCAGCTGACAATGAAAATGAAATGATCAAAAAACAGAAATCCAAACAACAATCTCAAAGACCAAATAGACTCCGACCATGTAATTCATCCAATCACGAGTGTATTCGTCCATCACATAAGTCAAAAAATCATCCAAAGAAGCATAAAGCACGCTTAGCACATGAACCTAGAAACGAGGAATATGAATCTATTATGACAAACATTCCCCTATCATCACATAATCATGTTCCTATGACTCAAGAAGAAATACAAGCAAATAATCAACCACATGAATCAAATATACAAAAACAAACAGATTTGCCACAGAATTTTGATTACTACAATATAAGTTACGATAATGTTTATGAATATAAAGAAGATGAAATGAATAAGGCATACCAATTTGATAACGCACCATATGAACTGAATCAATCGGATGTTGATTTGGATACAGACTATGAATCAATAGAAAAAAATAATGCAAACTATAAGAACCATAATCGTCCAAATGAGCCGACAGAATCTTATGACTATACATAATAAAAAAGTGCAATTAATGAGTCGAGTGCTTACTATGGAACTAAACATGTCTGAAATTATTCCCCAATTTTGTATAGTTTTTATATACTTATTTGAAGTAAAAGTTTTAAAGAAAAACCGTTTATGTTTTAATTCTATCAACCACATTATACATACATATAATGAATTCAAATACACTTAACAAAACTTTAGAATGTTATTATGGAAATAAGATTATGGAAATATAGATTGGAAAATCTAAGTAAAGAGTTGTATAAAGTATATTGAGTTGTAATCTTTATTATTCGTTCATAGAAGGATGATGAGAATTTATTTCTCTAGCGAAAGATATCCTTACCTTGGCAAATTCTTAAAACCGATCATATTGATATTTTGCATACACTTTCTTAGGGGGTACAGAAAAGGACCTTTCGTCCACAAATAAAATAGGTAATGGCTCAGGGATAGTAAAATAACTATCCACGCCGATGACGTCACGGCCGCCAGTGCGATATAAAAATTAACGTCATATTATGTAGTACCATGGGGTCTCATTTGGAACATCAGATGTGGCTTAGTTAGCAGGTACTGCTATCTAGTGAGGTGAATTTAAACTAACGTTGGAGTTAGTTTAAATTTACCTCATTAGTTGGCGGTACCTGCTTCAATTTGTTTTTGTAATATTCAAATACAGATAAAAAAAGCCATTAAACTTTTTAATTGTTTCTTAAAAAAATCACCAACTGCAAAATTGTATTGAAACAGTAAATGAAGGGTTTTTTCAACAAATTTCAATAAAAATTGAGCGACACCTATCGGCAATAATTTGTACTAGTAAGATCGTTTTGCTTTTTTCGTTTCAATGTTTGCTGCTATCTGCGCTAAGCATGCTGCGACGATAGCGGCGCCATCTATAATTCTACAAGAAAAACATTATTAATCGCCCTGATAGTCGCCTTACGAGGGCCATTTCTTTAGTATGGGATGAGGTATGTGTACTAGTATAGTATTATATTATCTGTGGTAGTACTAATATATATTATGTGGTCATATCACAAAATGATCTTAAAGTATTTTAGAGCAGTACCTACCTAAGAACTGACTATCAGAACCAAAATATCTTTATTCAAATAAGCTCACATATTAATCATTTTAAAAATAGTTAATTTATTAGCTTGACACTCATTATGTATAACGAAGTTTTATATAAAGAATAACATGGTTTTGATTTAGTTAAGGCTTTAAAACAACGTAACAAAAACCGCTTCAGAAATAAACGGCTTTAAAAAGCAAGGAATAATTTGGTCACCACATGAGACCACTGGGAAGTATACTCTTTCAAAAAAATATCGAGTAACAAACATAAAAAAAACCGCCTGCATCAAGAAACAAGTCAACTGAAATGATGGAAACAAGATTAAATATTTAAGGCAACATTAAGTATATCATGCAGTCGGAGGCATGCATAAAGTGACATTATGAATGATTTGACGCATCATTAAATTCTATGCCTAAGTCCCGTCTGAGGTGCCACGGGCACACCCCGGGCACTCCATACCAACGTCGCGTATCTTTCGATCCACCGGTGGATCGAAGAGTGTGATGGTCCACCACGGCTCCCGCTGCTTGTCTGCTGCTATCGCTGCTAATGACCATTCTCTGTGTGATACTTACTGTATCTGTTTTGATCGTCTAGTGATTTGTATGATTATATTATCCCAAAATATAGCTCAGCTTAAACAGGTGTGCCCTTTATAACAAACTCGTCTTAGGACGATGATTTTTATGTACCATCCAAATAATAATTTCAGGTGTGATAAGAGGGTCTCTACAATTGGCAAGTGAATAAAATGATTTTAACATACGTGTGGATTTAATCTTTGTATGTGCAACTAATCAATACAGACCTAGCATTGTCCTAACCTGGTTTTGACATTCTCGTCAGACGGAATGTTAATTGCTGTCATTATCCCTTGTTATAATTTGTTTTGGGGAAAATAAACTCTCTCCCTTCTTTTGAAACAGGTGGCCACCTTAGGGTTGATCAGCGTGAGCTCTATATAAATACCTATGCTAAATCTACGTTGTCTGCAATTGAGAAGTGTGAATCAACATACGAACTCTCGTACGTCATGCGGGGACTACGTAGGGTTGCTAAGATAAATCCAAACAGTATGATCAACTCTGAATCAATATATATTTATAACTTACAGAAAAAAAATATCTTTCGATCCACCGGTGGAGCCTCGTCGGTGGATCGTAGAGGAATGAGCATACCTATTACACAGATGCTACACAGTGACGTTTTTGCACACGCGCAACTGTGTGCGAGCTATTGAAAGAGCACACGGATCGGCACACGGAACTCGTGCGGTGGGCGCCAGTGGGGTGAGGTAATTGATTGTGGGGCGGGGCGGAGAGTTTCCTTTCTGTACGGTAGTACTTATATCTATTATGTGCCACGGGTGAGCCGATTTTTTTAATTATCTTTACATAAAAATAGCATTATGAATGCCTAAAACGTATAAATTAAAAAAAACCTCTACAAAAACAGTAGTTAGGAATTGAAATCTTCGTGTTATTATAAGTCACGTTTTAATCAAACTTGGCATTTAATCAGAATATTTTAACATAACCACTATCATTTCTTTTATGCGATACCGTGAAATTATGATCCAAGCAACAAATTATTTCTAACTTACTTGAAGTATGATATCCAACAAAATTTACAGTATATTTTTAATTTTAACAGTTTTAAAATGTAAGTAAAAGTTTGTTGGACTAAATTTATTAAATGAAATAATTGTATTTTTTTCAAGCATATATTTACGTATTACGTATTTTTTTCAGCCTACAAAATGGAACGTCGAATTTCCGCTGGTTTTCCAGTTACAACTGAAAAAGGATACGTAGTATGTACCATGATTTTAGATGTTTTTATATGGGTGTATCAAAAACCCTGTCCGATCCGTAAAGGGGTTATTAGGTATCTAGTTTCGATTCTATTCACGCAATAACTCTTTGAATTATTACTAAAAAAATGTTTAAAATAAAATAAATAATAAATGGGGAACTCACATTGCGACACCGACAGCGGCACGACACGTAGTGACGTCATGAGGTCAAGACAGCCAGAACCACTGACATGATTTTTTTTTTATTTAACTGGACTGGCTGTCTGTAAGATTTGACAGCTAAGTTTTTGTGCCTATTTGAAACGCCACTAGCGTGCGTCTAAAGAACTAATTTTGACGTACAATATGAAAATGGTTGCCGTGATGGTCTCTCCAGACTTCAAACTTTTGTACCATGTCCCGCACGCTATGCTCACGCTACGTACCACAGCGACAAAATGGCGGAAATCAAATAGGCACAAAAACAGTTTGACATAAGCCTGTCCAGTGTAAATATATGCAGGTCAGTGGCCAGAACACAGTAATGACAATTTCCAGAAATTAATCGGGTAACAATAAATTCCCATTTTGGGTATCAAAAATACTGAATATAGCGTACTGAAATACTAAGTGGGCGACGGACCGAGGTGGACTACAGATATTGTAAATGGGTAAAAATACAAATTGAGTAACTAGTAGTTATTCAGAACGAGCGACCAAATTACTATTTGGGCGACAACCTTAGGGCACACAAATCATTTAATATTTGTCATATATTTTATTTAAAAAAAGTAACTATTATCCTAATCGAGATCACAAAAAACAAACAAACGAGAAAGCAATCTACTAAATCGTGTTAAAAAATACCATGTTGGGCTGCTTAAATCAGTTATATAGATATACCTACTCGAAATGATAGTTGCCCAGTCAGTATTTTTGTCTGTCACCCATTTAGAGTTTTTACTGCTAACTTAAATTATTTATCACCCACATGTAGTCGCCCGTTTTAAGTATTTTTGTAATCCACTGTATGTCGCCCGTTTAGTTATTTTGTCGCCCAAAAAATAAACTTCTGCCCGGTTTCGTATTTAAGTATTCCATTCTTTAATTATTTACAGTCACCCAATTAATTAATTCCCTTTTATATACAGCTCTGAAATAAAGAGTTATTCTGCTAGAACCCCAATATGAGATCTGCTGTGAAGATGGTGCTCCATATTCCCATCACCAACAGCAGTACCTACATGCCTCACAACGGCGCACTAGATTGTCCCGAACACTTTGCAGCACACTTGTATCCAACTTAATTTGTTCAAAAGCGGCTGCATTTGAAACGGATATTTCGCGTAAACACAATTTAAAAATAAAGCACACAATACATAGGAATTCATTCCTTATCGTACTGATGATAAAGTGCATGAACGGAGCGCAGACTTGGGACCCGCCACAACCTACAGTTTTGTCCACCCGCCTTATAGGATGACTCAAACTGTGGCTTAATTCAATGTTGAATCCCTAGATCCATTTTTTTCAATTTCTTGAATAGCGAGTTCAAAAAAGTTATTGGGAAATTCTTGATCCAAGTCGGTGATGTTGTCAAATTTTGAAACATCACAAAAAGTTACCGACCGATTTTGGAAATTCGAATTGCACTTTGAAGCCCTCCGGCAGACGCACATTTTGACATAATATGACTTATATGACCCATCCGCGTACCTCTCATATCTGCGAAACTACAGGCAAAATGCCACAATTTCATAAATCGGGGCTCTCTATCACGAAAACAACATTTTCAATGTTAAAACTTTTTTTTTCAGGTATACTTAACAAAATCTATAGTATCGCCACGTCAATATGACTATTGGATTTGTGGTGGTGCAATAGTTACTAATCTTCATATCATCACATCGGCTGCTTGTGTGAAAGATGTCGAGTATATGTACGCTATAGCCGGGTATAAGAAATATGTACCGAATGATAAGATTGACACTGACGAATGCACCAAGACTATGAAAAAGAAGGTAGTTTACACATGCGTACCGAAACGTAAGTTTAAAGAAGTTTTCCGTGTTAATTTAAGGCTCGGTTACGCTGGAATATTTGTCTCTTAGTAGGGCGGTAAAACAAGGTTTGAGGTTAGTTTTCGCACAAGTCATCACGGAAATACAAAAATGTGGTATCGATGCATTCAGTACGATGCCCTGATCACAAATATATAAGATGACAAGCGCGAAAATGGTGGGGGTAGAATCTGTGACGTCATAAAGTTTTCAGTACAAAGACATTTTTTTTTCATACCATGTGGTGTATCAAATGAAAGGGCTTTGTGAGTAGATTGCGAATATATTACACACTATAACATTTTCACTACTTGGTCTAACAAATTATTAGCAAACGTCGAAAAATTTCGCAATTCAGAGTCACCATTGAACAGGTCTAGATTAAAATGGACTGAATTGATTTTTACAAAATACATAACAAATAACTCTGCACATACTCTTTTCGAATTTCTATAGGTAATTGATCAAAGATATTTAAAAATAAGAAAAGTACATCAGTTTTAATAACAGCATAATTTTCTGCTTTTTCCAAATTCTCAGATTCCTTTAATAATTAGTAAAAAAAATATAAATAAACTTTTGTATGTTAATCATTTCTTGTCTTACTTGGTAAACAGTATTTGACAGTTTCCATGCTTCTTTTAAATTTAAATCACTATTAAAAAATGTGTTAACAATTTTATTTGCAGAGTTATTTGTTATGTATTTAGTAAAAATAAATTCTGTCGTTTTCAATCTAGACCTGTTCAATGGCGACTCTGAATTGCGAAATTTTTCGGCGTTTGCTAATCATTTGTTAGACCAAGTAGTGAAAATGTTATAGTGTGTTATATATTCGCAATCTACTCACAAAGCCCTTTCATTTGATATACCACATGGTATGGAAAAAAATGTCTTTATACTGAAAACTTTATGACGTCACAGTTTCTACCCCCACCACTTTCGCACTTGTCATCTTATATATTTGTGATCAGGGCATCGTACTGAATGCATCGATACCAAATTTTCATATTTCCGAGATGACTTGTACGAAAAGTGTTTTCCAAGCTTCTTTTTTTAGGGTTCCGTAGCCAAAATAGCAAAAAAACGGAACCCTTATAGATTCGTCATGTCTGTCTGTCTGTCTGTCTGTCTGTCTGTCTGTCCGTCCGTATGTCACAGCCACTTTATTCCAAAAGTATTAGGATTACATAGTTGAAACTTGGTATGTAGGTGTATTCTGTGAACCGCTTTACGATTTTTACACAAAAATAAAAAAAATGAAATATTAAGGGGGGCTCCCCATACATGAAACTGAAAATATTTTTTTTCATCAAACCAATACTTGTGGGGTGTCTATAGATAGGTCTTTAAAAATGACATTGAGGTTTCTAAGACTATTTTTTTTCAAAGTCAACCGTTTGAAAGATATATGCCGCCAAAGTGGTAAAATGTGTGTCCCCCCCCCCCCCTTTAACTTTTAAAGTAAGAGGGTGAAAAATCTAAAAAATATATAAGCTATAGATCTTAATAAACACTTTCAACGAAAATTGGTTTGAACGAGATGCAGTTATTAGTTTTTGAGATATAGCACATTTTCCAAAACCGCAAATATAACTTTGTCATTCATACAAATACTGTGAAAAACAAAGTTATTTTTTCAGACGAAAAATGATAGCGGTATTAAAATATGGTATGGTATAATGTACCTACGGAACCCTACTGCGCGTGGCCCGACACGCACTTGGCCGGTTTTTTAAGATTACCGCCGCACTATCTGTCTTTTTCTTTACATGTAAAGAGTAAGGAAAATGGTTATTTTCCTTACTCTTTACATGTATGTGAGGTTTCACTTCTGCACTTTTTCGATGTTTTACATTGCTATTTTCATCATTATCATCATCACAATTATCTTTTCTGAATAAAAGTAATTGAAGCAACTTCACAGTACGTTATAGTGTATTTTGATGTAGAATTCAATTCCTTTCCGTTCCGCTGTTACCTACGACAAAAATATGAATTTACGCAAGCTTTTTTTTGTAATGGGGAAAAAATGTTAAACTCACGTCAGTCAGGGTCACGTGACTCTGATCGAAAATTCGTAAGACGGATGTAACGTAGACAGCCGGTGGCGGCAGTATCCCCCTCTCTTTCTACGGCGCGGCGAAAATGGCGGCGCGTCGTTTTGGCGTTCGGCGGGTTGATTTTTCAGAAAGATAAACTTTTTGATGTTATATAATTGTCATGTTTGTGTACGATAGCGCAATAAATAAATATTGTATTCTACCCTTAGAGCATTTAACCAATTAAATGCTCTAAGATTCTACCTCATAAATGATAGTACTTTTATACTGAGAATTAAAGCAATTCGTGCAAAATTATTCCCTTACCATTGCAAAATATCAAAAATGCACAGCGTTAATATTCAAGTTTTCACTTCTGCCGGCACTCTCGGAGTGCAACCCGATTTTTTTTTCTTACAATCATCTGTGAGGCTACGCAATTTAATATTTGTAACGAGAATCTCTTTATATTGTCGTATATATTTTTTGTGGATACAACTTTACGTTTTCCATACAAAATAAATAACCTCCCACACCATGTTTTCATACTATTTACTTACCCTTAACGGCAGATCTTAAAGATCGTGTAACAAATGAATTTTGCCGGTATTGAAATACAGTTAAAAAATGTAACAATATAAAAAAAAAACTCCGTTGAAACCGTAATTTTAACTGTATTTTACCGGAATGTAACGGTAAAATAACGTTATTTATTAGAAATAACAGTAATTACGGCCATCATCATCATCATCATCATCATATCAGCCGCACGACACCCACTGCTGGGTATAGGCCTCCCCCAAGGATTTCCACGACGATCGGTCTTGCGCTTCCCACATCCAGTGGCTTCCGGCAACCTTCACCAGATCGTCGGTCCACCTTGTTGGGGGCCTGCCCACGGAGCGCGGTGCGCGGTGCGCGGTCGCCATTCAAGAACCTCTCCGCCCCAACGGCCATCGGTTCTTCTCGCTATGTGTCCAGCCCACTGCCACTTTAGCTGAGCAATCCTTCGAGCGATGTCGGTTACTTAAGTTCGCCTGCGGATCTCCTCATTTCTGATTTACGGCCAAATAACTTTAATTTTCCAGTATCGTTTTCAGTACCCAAGTGTCTTGATGTTAGTTTAAAAATAAGACTCTTAGAATTGGTTTTAGATCTTCTTTTTGTATTATTTGTTACTTATTAAGGGAACTATATAGGTTTGTAATTTTGTAAAAACAACTGGAATTTTGTAAAAACAACTGTAATTTAAATTGCGACTGTTTGTTCCTGAAGAATAAATAAATAAATTTGATTGCAGCATACGAATTGGATTATGCGAAAATAGAAAAATGGGCATATATCGACATCGCTGTGATTAAGGTTGAATCGCCGTTTAATTTTAATGATGATAGATATACTACTTTGTGTTCGTATAAACCAAAAAAGATAGAAATCAATTATGACTCAAAATATCAGGAGCCAAATATAGACTCCATAGTGTTTGGATGGGGACATGTCCAGCAATGGAGGAAGGTAAGAAATTTTAATTTAGGTATAATGGTAATATTACGTAACGGAATATTATTTTATACTTTATCTACACCCATGCTTTAAATCCTCTGTAAGGGGTTCTGAAACAGTTAGCTTACTGCCATCATTACAATATCCCGAGCGAGAGCTGGTCCTGCAGCGTCGCGCGCCCACGCGCGAGCAAAGCATTATGAAATTCAGTACAACATTATAACACTCTTGCGGAAGACATAATGACGAGGAGGGAGAGGAAAGTCAAAGTCAAAGACAAAATCAAAACCTTCATAGAGGAAACATATCATGGGTTTAGATAAATATCATGGGTGTTTTTAATCCATATGTACCTATTAAAATATTGTTTCTTTCCCTAATAAAAATTTGAAAAAATAAAAAAATGGGTGTAGATAAAGTCTTGTATGCAACTGTACATAATTAGGTTTTAAAACACTCATGTGATACTATTATCACACTCGGCTTCGCCTCGTGTGAAAAACCCACATTCGTGTTTTAATACCCTTCGTTATAGTACAGTTGCATAAATAACTATTATCTACTCTCATATCGTAAAATTCGAATTATGAATTTCAAATCGAATTTATATTGACATACTTTATACACGCAATACCGAAAAAAAATTAAAAAGTTATTTTATAACATACCTTCGCTATACTAAGCAATGTTATAAAATAACTTTTTTTCTCATTACGATACAGGGCAAATCCAAAAAGATGGCAGTGCCGCGATATTAAAAAAAAACAATGAAATTCTCACATACTTTCCATGATTAAAATGAACTCTATGGTGATCGATGACTAAGCGTAACGATTACTCTGCTGGAATGCAGTCATATCATTATTATTTTTTCTAATAGAATACGCGCCATTTTTACTTTTGCTTAAAAATATCTGATAGTAAGTAGTGAGTGAGTAGATTTTTTAGATACGGCGACGGAAAAACGTAATACTTAACCAAGGTAAGTACACGTAGAGAGAGTTTCTATAGTATTTGGTACAACCTACCTACCTAAAGCAAAGTCGAGAAACTGCTTACTCTTTTTATCATTGATATTTTATTTTGTAGGTTCAATCACAATAATTGCATGAGAGTAGATAAAGTAGTGTATGAAACTGTACATAACTAGGTATTATGCATCAGTTTCATAAACTACTATTATTTACGAAAACGATGAAATAAATAAATCGCTCTAAATATTGAGTTTTCTGGTGGTATGTTATGAAAAAAGTATCCCAACGTTGATTTAGCGCTTGTGACAGCCCAAAACATAAATATACAGTGGCGGTCACATAATTGGCTTTGGTTAAAAAATAAAAGGTATTTTTTTTTTATTTTTTTACTACAGATTAGGCCAATTTAAGAAACTAATTTGAATATTTTAACATTTGGTCCCGTATTTATTTTTTTATAAATATATTTGTCGAGCGGATATGGTTAACCGGAATGACGTCATTAGTGGCATGAAAGTTTAAGAAGAAAACCTTTGCCATCTACTTATAGAAAAAGAAAGGCCAAGTGTCATTAACTGTCATAATGACTTTATGGTTGTTTGTAAACAAATAAGTTATAGTTAATATTTCTTCTATTTTATTCATTTAATCCAGTTGTGACGGTTCTAACCTACCTTCTTAATTTGCCGCAATAATTTTTGAGGTGGTAAAATTATAATAAAAATGCTTACCAGTGGAAACTCTGCTGAAAAACTTTGTAAAAACTGACACGCCCAATCTACCCAAATTGCGAAATGTATTGTATGTATTGTGTCTATTTTGGATGTAGGCTACATGGATGAAATTGTAACGATTGCTTGTGGACTGATAAATTTGCAGGATAACATAATAAACATTGTGAAAATATGTGCATACTTTATTTCTATTTACAAACATTTAATAGTAGGGATGTGGAAAAAATTACGAGATAAGTTCATCGATATTTTTCGGGCGATATTAAATACTCTGATAATTATATCGATAGATGTTTTTACAATAATTTTTCCAAAACATTTTTTTGGTAATTACGTATGGATTCTAATAGTCGACACTATTTTGTCACTGGAGCATTTTGATTTTTTCCAACTTTGAGTCTTAAAAATCATCGTAAAATTCGTCAAATCGAGCCAAAATTTCGCGTAGGGGTTTATTTTGCTATTTTTTATGTTTTACAATACCTTAAAATTAGAATCCATTACTTAGTCATCGTCCCATTTCATCCCATTTTTTTCTGAGAAATATTACCTATATCGATATTTTTTCACTTCCACCTTCCACCATCCCTAATGCCAAATTTATTGTCAAAATTGTCTTTGCACTTTTTTCTTTTTTTTTATTATGGCTGGGAGATCTGTATGTGATGACGTCATATGAAGGTCATTTGAAGGTTAAAGCTTTTTATTGAATATTATAAATATCTTTAAAAATATACACTTATTTTTAAATTTAATTAGTAGACACTGTACCGAAAGCTTATTCCTCGAAATGGTTTTGAGATTTCCAGTCATGTTCAAAAAGTTATCAAAGCCAATTAAAGACGTCATCGATTTTCATACAAATGAGTTAACTTTGCCTCGGTTCTCCACCAGGGATTGACCAAGCTGTGATCTGATGAGGGCCATCTAGGGAGCAAATGGAGCGATCTGCTATACATACCCCAATGATCAGATCATTGGGGTTCTAAAAATTCTAAAAATTCAGAAATTAGCATAAAAGTTTATGATCTCTTAGAATGCTGATCATATCAGTTAGGTATGTATAGCAATCTAAATCTCCTTCATTCACTCCCTGGATCACTTGACCATCAAATCACAGCTAGGTCAATCCTTCGCGGAGAACCAAGGCCTCAAAGCTACCTCGTTTGCATGACAATCAACTGGTGTCTTTAATTATGTTACCGCCACTGTATGTGAATGATGTTGAAATCTGTATTTACAGTGTGGCTTCGTACATGCTATTTTACACTTTACTCTTCTCACTAACTGTGATTGCAACGCACATGGTCTACAACTCGATTAAGAGTGCCTTGAGTATGATTGCGTAAATTGTGTGGGCTGCTGAAAAGTTGATTTCGCGTTGTAAGAAGTGTATTGAGGTTCCAGGGGACCATATAAAGAAAATAAAATTATTTCAATTTTTTCTGCCCTTCATATCCGAGAATACTTTGAACTCCCCTCGTATAAATACATAGACACTGCATGATCTTTTTATTTTCAGCCAGAAGACACGAAAGATTATAATCAAGATGTGCTACATTACGCTCCAACATTGATTCACGATAAGAATGACTGCAAGCAGTCATTCACGAATTTCCCTGAACTGGGAAAAGTGATTGACAAATACATGATTTGCACTTTAGACAGTGGCAAGTTGAATGATGAGGGTAAACTTATTTTAAAACCAGTGTTAGCTGATGGGTGTACTCCCAACATTCGTCTTTTATCGGCTGGTGAAATTGCGGTAATGCATGATTTTTATTATTTGCTCTAGGTATAGAACTCCATGGTTGAGAGCGTAACCGCTGCCCCAGCCAGATGTTGTCGAATTTCACCATTTGAGTGTATCAGATAATTTGATTGCCAGCTTCTGTAATTGCGTTATCTACTAGGATTCTAGTTTTAAGATATAGTAGAGCAAAAAAGACATGTCAACTGAAAAGATGGAAACAAGATTAATATTAAAGGCAACATGCCTCCGACTGCATGTTATAATGTTGCCCTTAATATTTAATCTTGTTTCCATCTTTTCAGTTGACTTGTCTTTTTATGCAGGCGGGTTTTAATTTTTTTTTTTATATATTTCTTTTTAGTTATTATTTATTACAATCATGATATACCTTTTTGAAATCCTTATAATGAGCCCTTTAATTTGACACCCATATTGCAGTATTCTAAAAAAAAAATTTTTTTTTCCACTACGTATACCTAATAATAGCACCGTGCAGCCGCCATGTTGGATTTTTTATAACGCCACTTTCTTAATAAGAACACTTGGGCTGGCAAGACAAATCTAACGATATGTTAATCATGGAAATCCGTTCAGCCGTTTAAAAGATATGAGGTAATAAAGAATATTACATACAAACACACATACAAACAAACAAACATACATACAAGATACGCGCGAAAAACATAACCCTCTTGCAGTTGGGTAAAAAGAGAAGCAAAATAAACCCCTACCTACATGAAATTTTGGCTCGATTTGACGAGTTTTTTATGATTTCTAAGACTAAAGTTTGAAAAAATCATAAAAAATCAAAATGCTCTAGTGACAAAATAGTGTTGATTATTAGAATCCATACGTTATAACAAAAAATGTTGTTTTGTTATGGAAACATTATTGTAATAATTTTTTTGCTCAGATAATCACAAAGGTCATTGAGCATATTTGACCTGCTTGATGAAAGTTCGCGTACAGAAATCAAACCAGTTTCAAATTGAAGAATTCAATCCCACTTTTCATAATATATATTATTTTTTTATGTACCGACCGGCAGAAAAAAGTTATTTTACATTATGTGTGTGAGTATATGTATAGTGTTATTAAACTTTTGTTAGTAAAACAGAAGTTTTTACTTTCAACACGTGAAAAGTGTGGTACGAGCATAATAAACGTTTATATTGTCTTTATTTATTTAATTTGTTTTATTTATTATTGAAATGCTATGATAAAGTGACAAAAAATGAAACATGTCCTGCAAGCATGCGACCCATGCTACTGCGTAGCAGATACATTTATCTACATACCTAGCCCTATTTCGTTTGTGTACGCTGTAGGTCAAATATCCGAACAAAATGCCCAATGACCTTTCTTTTGCGCGCCATACATAATGGGCCGCGTTCTGTGAAATGTGACGTCACTATTCTGAATACATATTATATGGGGTGTTTTCACCGCGGAAACCAGCTGCCGCAATGATGCCAACATTCAAAATTCAAAAAATTCAAAATTCAAAATAATTTATTCAGTCTAGGCTGTTACAAGCACTTGTGAATGTCATAGAAGCTACGCCATCGGTTCGCAAACCCTAAGCGGGAGACCTTGTAACGAGAAAAACCGGCAAGAAACTCGTCAAGGGCTGCTTTTTTCTCCCTGTATATTTCATACAGGGTCGTCAACATTGAAAAATGAGCTCCACATTTAAAGCACAGCGGCGTCACTCCCTGTACGTGTGAGCTTGGCGCCAGTCTGGCGGCGGCTACGTCATAGTAGAACCAAATAAGTAAGTCATCTTACTCATTATACGCACGAACGCGGTTTGTATGTGAGCGCGCCCGTACGTATGCGTCGTCGCACGCACACACTGACAAAATTTAAAGGTGATAAAGGTGCGCCAGTCGTGGCTGCGCCGTACGTAATCCCGCCCGCGCTCACGCATGCTTCACGCCGCTGCCGCTGTGCTACCGCTCGTAATAATTTGAACGTTTACTACCTACTACCTACAGTACATACCATGCTTTCCAAAGATATTATTGCAAAAAAGATTTGTAAAAATGAGGATATATTTTACATTAACTTCAAATAATAAGGCATTTCGTACTTGTCGAAACAGACGATGTTTTTTTATGTCAATTGTGTAATTTCGTTAAAAAATCACAAATTCCTACAGGAAAAGGTACTTTTAATGCCTATTATTTAAGGTTATGGAAAGTATTCAATTTCAGAATTTAAAGATTATTATTTTGAGAAGTGTAGGTAAATAAAAAAGAAAAAAACATTTAATAGTGTAAAAAATATTTTTTAATAATATGAAATAAAACACTTTTTAACGGATACTAGCGCGGTTTTATTGATTGTTCTTTGGTATTTAGTTGGTATTTTGTCTGATTTTTGTCTGATTTTTGTTTTTTTTTTATTTTTTTAATATTTTTTTTATTTGAATAAATACATTATTTAGCAAAGCCACGTTTTAATTAATCCTATTTCAACCGTAAGTTTTCAAATCACTAATATGACGTACGCAATGAAAAATTGTAGTAAATTCCTGAAAACAGGTTAATGTAAACTGTAATTTGACAGATAGATGTGATACATTGCAACTTTTCTTGAGTAAGTTTTTATTGGTGTCAAAACGAAAGTGCCAATGTATCACATACATCAGTCAAATTACAATTAACATTCACTTCATTATTTTAGTCGATAGACGCGCTGGTCTACCTACAAAAAAATATTTAAAAAAAACTTTGTATTATAGATCCCTGATGCTAACCCTACAAGGAAAAATATTTTGTATAGAGATTGACTTTGCATTTTTTGACGACCGAATAAACTAGCGATGTGACAGCCCTTCGTGTTTAAGCTGTATCGCTCGCTCGAGGCTCGAGTTGGCCTACTTATTTGGTTCTACTATGGCTACGTCATACGCGTCACGACTTGTGATAGGGTTGGCTATTAGCATCATTACATATAAACGAAAGTTTGATGAAATAAATTTGTACTGATTTTATATTAATTTAAATGCCCATATATTACTAATTAATAATTAATTATATAGATTATAGTTTATATGATTTCTTAATTTGTAACAAGTTCATGCTTTTTACGAATTACCGCTCGTATATTGGTAATATTGGTATAAGGGGCCATCCATAAATTACGTCACACGAATTTCATGATTTTTGACCCCCTCCCCCGTCCTTGTCACAGCTGGTCACATTTGCGAGGACCCCCCCCCCTAGTGTGACGTCACATATTTTACAATTTTACATCTAGAAATAATTATTTAATTAAAACAGCAGTTCCAAAATTTATTTTATTTCAATTTAAATGATTTTGAAATGTGACGTCACAAAATTTAGGACCCCTCCCACCCCTTGCCACACAATGTCACAATTCATCGACCCCCTCCCTCCCCCTTGACGTGTGATGTAATTCGCTAAGTCATCGATTGCGAACACCTACTCGGAAAGCATTCTACTATTTTCCAAAAAGGAGTAGAAAGTCCTTCTTTAATCTCATACTAAAAAGATTAAAGAAAATTTGTATAAAAATCTATACTCCACCATATTATTTAACCTAATTTAATAAAAATTCAAAAATGCAAAAATCGCGGAAATTGTTCGTCGGAGCCAAAAAATAAAGTTTTTTCCACTCCCTTAAGAACACCGGAGGTAGATGAGAGATATTAAATGAAATGTCAAAATACGGTCAAGTGCGAGTTTTTAATATTTTTACTACTTATACAAAAGTACAAAAACGTCATTCTGTGTAGTGTCTGTGTTATATAGATATGTAGTTCGGGGTGGTTGTATGGAGTGTCCGAGGTGAAAGGCAGGACGCCATAATTATTGTAGCTATTTTAATTCAATAACATTTTAACTATTGTAGCAACCGCATCACAACACAACGTTCATACAAATGAATAGTTCCCAAAGTGTTACCTAGATGGCGCTGTAGCCTCCTACATCGCGGTATCGTTTCGCTTTTTAATCAATGGTACATGTGGACAAGCATAAAATGGAAGCTGATCTCCCAACAGAGGCATGTGTACCTGATAGCTGTCAAAAGGAAGCGACTACGTATGGACCACTTATTCCTATAGAGCTGTCACCAATCAATAAAAGAAAGCGCACTGTACTCTTTGACGGTTATTCTCCAGTAATGGATGCTCTGTATAAGGATGCAATGGAAAACTTAATTGATTATCCTGAAGAGCTATCACCAACATCTGCAAGTTTGTTCCCAAGCACAGATATAGGGTTAACAGACGTAGAACTACTTCCGTCTTCAGCTGCTTTAGTGCAGGGGGAGGGAAAGAAGGAACACCCGGTGGAATACGCTGAAAATGATTATGTCTTAGTTACTTCTCATCCGTTAAGTAAATCTGCTCAAGGGTTCTGCGCTAAATTTGCTCCTCGCCGCGATGGACCTTACGTCATATTGCGCAATCATGGACCGAGCTCTTATAAAATAGCATCCCCTAACGAACCTAACAAACCAATAGGTTTGTATCACTCATCCGCACTCCATCCCTATGAAGGCCAAAGTGATACTGCTCTGCCTCAACCTGCTTTACCGATCAGGAAGCGAGGCTGGCCGAAGAAGGTTCAACCAGAAGGTGACGCAGCTAGTACCAGCCGCCCAAGAGGACGACCACCAAAAACGAAGCAATAGAAGCCCGTCTTATCCTGTCTTCCTCGCCGGGACGTCTTCGGAGCCAGAGGGGGAGCCTGTAGCAACCGCATCACAACACAACGTTCATACAAATGAATAGTTCCCAAAGTGTTACCTAGATGGCGCTGTAGCCTCCTACACCGCGGTATCGTTTCGCTTTTTAATTTGCTTAAGACTTGTGAAAAATATTTGTTTTGTATACTTTTTAGGGTAGGGACTAGGGTCTACCAGGTGTACAACTGCTTCCGGTGACGGAACTTTTGGACGCTTTCGTAGGAAACTCCGATAATACGTACGTATCCGATTGCTTCCGTTCTGATACGGTACTTTCGGGCCGTACGGTTATTGCGACTCGATCTCGATAGGAATTCTATTATATTTGTAACTATCGCGAAGTTTACGTACTCTAATATACGCCGTTGGCTTTAAACTCATCGCAGTCTTCTTCTTTCTTACTGCAGTCTTCTTCTTTCTTACCTCATCCGCCCGCCCCACTGAGCTAGACCGCCCACAATCTGGCGCTCAACGACAAAAGCAAGAAAGTAGCACCGAAGTTTGTAGTGACGCGTGCGGGTCGGCAAACTACGGTTAGGCGACGAAGTAGTGCCGAAGAAATAGGCAAGACGAGCAAAATGAGCCTCAGCGACGACCAATTTAGGCAGCTTTTAGCTGCCGTAACATCAGGAAATCGGAAATCTTTCACAACATGCAACACGACCTTTGACGGTAAAAGGCAGACTGAAGCAGTCGAATCTTTTATTGCTGCCGCGAGCATTTTTAAGAAGATGGAACAAATTTCCGATACTGATGCGCTAGATAGCTTACCTCTTATTTTGAAGGGAGATGCTGGAATTTGGTGGCAGGGAGTTAAAACCCAAGTCACTAGCTGGTCGGAGTTCGAACAAAGATTGAGACATGCCTTTGCTCCTAAAAAGCCAGCATTTTGCATCTACCAGGATATCGTTAATATCAAGCAGAAACACAATGAAAGTACAGAGAACTTTATTGCTCAAAAGCGCGTACTCATTTCGCAACTGCCAAAACCTGAACACACAGAACAGCAGCAGCTGGATATGGTTTTTGGTCAATTAAATATCAAAATCCGAGAGCATGTTACTCGGGATTCTATTAAAAGCTTCGATGATCTTCTTAATAAAAGCCGTGCCGTCGAAGAACTTTTTAAGGATATGACATCGATCAACGAAACAGTACATGAGATGAAGCGCGACTTTACGAAGAAAAAGTTACGATGCAACTATTGCCGCATACCTGGGCATAGTATTGAGCAATGCAGGAAAAAGCCTTACAAAGAGGAGCCTATTGGTAATCCGAATAATAAAGAAATATTGAGCGCTATTTCAAATTCAATGGCATCTAGAAAATCTATTGATACTCTGCCATCGACAAGCACGCAGTCCAAGTATTTCTGTTACGGTTGTGGTGAACCGGGCGTGGTTCGTAGTCGATGCGGAAAATGTAATAGTAAAGAAAAACCTGAAATGGAATTTTGTGCTTTCGGATCGGAGAGAGTCGATATTCGTCAACGTACTACGGTTCCTGTTTCTATTGACGGACACGAAGGAATGGCCTATTTGGATACATGCGCTAAAACTAGCGTAGCATCATATAAACTTTACAAAGCTCTTGAAAACAAAGGTTACACTTTCCATGAAGAGACTAGAGATAACCCTCGCAGACGGAGTAACAAAGAAACAAACTGCTTTGAATTTTAATGCTCCAGTTACCATGTACGGTAAAACTATAATGACCTCGTTTATTGTGTTACCAGAGGCGAAAAATAATAAAACATTATTGGGTGTAGGTTTTATAGAGGACTCTTTATTAACAATAACATTGGCACAAATGTCATGCTACTTCATGGACGATCCCTCTAAGATATACGATCTAGTAGGAGAAAAAATGGTAGGCCGAAGCAACTTCACACCTACAGTCTCACCGAAGTTTATGCCAACAGTTGCAAGCTTATGTAAGCAATCAGAACCAAACTATCCTTCCTCTAGTCTAACTGAATACGCTACGAGTCAATCAATGGTACATGTGGACAAGCATAAAATGGAAGCTGATCTCCCAACAGAGGCATGTGTACCTGATAGCTGTCAAAAGGAAGCGACTACGTATGGACCACTTATTCCTATAGAGCTGTCACCAATCAATAAAAGAAAGCGCACTGTACTCTTTGACGGTTATTCTCCAGTAATGGATGCTCTGTATAAGGATGCAATGGAAAACTTAATTGATTATCCTGAAGAGCTATCACCAACATCTGCATGTTTGTTCCCAAGCACAGATATAGGGTTAACAGACGTAGAACTACTTCCGTCTTCAGCTGCTTTAGTGCAGGGGGAGGGAAAGAAGGAACACCCGGTGGAATACGCTGAAAATGATTATGTCTTAGTTACTTCTCATCCGTTAAGTAAATCTGCTCAAGGGTTCTGCGCTAAATTTGCTCCTCGCCGCGATGGACCTTACGTCATATTGCGCAATCATGGACCGAGCTCTTATAAAATAGCATCCCCTAACGAACCTAACAAACCAATAGGTTTGTATCACTCATCCGCACTCCATCCCTATGAAGGCCAAAGTGATACTGCTCTGCCTCAACCTGCTTTACCGATCAGGAAGCGAGGCTGGCCGAAGAAGGTTCAACCAGAAGGTGACGCAGCTAGTACCAGCCGCCCAAGAGGACGACCACCAAAAACGAAGCAATAGAAGCCCGTCTTATCCTGTCTTCCTCGCCGGGACGTCTTCGGAGCCAGAGGGGGAGCCTGTAGCAACCGCATCACAACACAACGTTCATACAAATGAATAGTTCCCAAAGTGTTACCTAGATGGCGCTGTAGCCTCCTACACCGCGGTATCGTTTCGCTTTTTAATTTGCTTAAGACTTGTGAAAAATATTTGTTTTGTATACTTTTTAGGGTAGGGACTAGGGTCTACCAGGTGTACAACTGCTTCCGGTGACGGAACTTTTGGACGCTTTCGTAGGAAACTCCGATAATACGTACGTATTAGACATGGGTTGTAACAGGGCAAATTGCCTACCTGTTACAACTGTTCCTGTTACACTAAAATAACAATTCCAACATCCTGTTACAAAAATAACAGTCGTAACAATTTGCTTCCATTGTTCCTCCTGTTCCGTCCGTGGAACAAGCGCTTCTTTATTCTAACCTTAGGACTACTAACATAAAGAAAAGAGACGAAGCTTGTTATTTTTATCTATTATGATCATAAACTGTTATTTTTTTCTGTTAAGCAAGACTAAACTTTATTACAATTACGTAAAATCTAATATTATCAAAAATGATTTCCATTACGGCAGTTACGGCACACATGCGACATCTTGTTTGTATTGGGTGAACCATCATATCACCTAATGAAGTTGCTTGCTGTATTACTTTCATTAAGCTTTTTACTGAAATTGCGATAGATGGCAGTAATTATCATAAATTTGCTAAATAAGTTCAAATAATAAAAATAAAAATAGATTGTTGTTAAAAACAGGTGCAAGCGATTTTCGAGCATATTGAAGTTTGAAAGTCAGTAAAGTCGAATATCGCTTGCACCCGTTTTTTAACTAATGATCACTAGTCAAATGTTTTCCTACCTTTCTCTACATTATTTTGTTCTTCCGGTCATTGCCTGTGCCCCAGCAGTGGAAACATAAATGGTGATGATGAAATACCAGGTGAACTAAGTCTACTGAAAGAAAATTTTCAAGGAAATTTTTACTGCAAAAAACCCCCAATCTGGGAACCATGATCTTTTCCTTAACTCCCTGGCAGCACTAGATGTCCGATTTCCTAACCCGCATATCCTAATTTGCTTATAAATGCATCCATTCCACGTATATAATAAAGTGCTTAAACATCCTTAAAATCTCAATAAAATTAAAATAGTTTTATTTAATTCAGCCTGTTTACCTACCTTATAACATAACATTAGCAAAACAGCCAAACTCTATTGCCACAAAAAACAAAAAAGGCCATAAACAAACACAGGAACAGATAACACGACTAATTTACAAAGTCGAATGTATTTTTGATATGGTCGGTTTATATAACAGATAAAAATAACAAGCTTTGTCTCTTTTCTTTTCATATGTTAGAGTAAGAAAGCGCTTGTTCCACGTAACAGGCGGAACAATGGCAACAGGTTGTTACTCTGATAACAGCGTGGTACAGGGAACAGTGAAGACGGCGAGAACAGTCTGTTTCGCCTGTTCCTTTGAACAACAGTTATTTCATAGCGCTCGTAACAGGGCGAAACAGTTACATTTAATTATCTGTTATTTTTAACTGTTACAATAAATACGCCTCACGTCTAGTACGTATCCGATTGCTTCCGTTCTGATACGGTACTTTCGGGCCGTACGGTTATTGCGACTCGATCTCGATAGGAATTCTATTATATTTGTAACTATCGCGAAGTTTACGTACTCTAATATACGCCGTTGGCTTTAAACTCATCGCAGTCTTCTTCTTTCTTACTGCAGTCTTCTTCTTTCTTACCTCATCCGCCCGCCCCACTGAGCTAGACCGCCCACAATCTGGCGCTCAACGACAAAAGCAAGAAAGTAGCACCGAAGTTTGTAGTGACGCGTGCGGGTCGGCAAACTACGGTTAGGCGACGAAGTAGTGCCGAAGAAATAGGCAAGACGAGCAAAATGAGCCTCAGCGACGACCAATTTAGGCAGCTTTTAGCTGCCGTAACATCAGGAAATCGGAAATCTTTCACAACATGCAACACGACCTTTGACGGTAAAAGGCAGACTGAAGCAGTCGAATCTTTTATTGCTGCCGCGAGCATTTTTAAGAAGATGGAACAAATTTCCGATACTGATGCGCTAGATAGCTTACCTCTTATTTTGAAGGGAGATGCTGGAATTTGGTGGCAGGGAGTTAAAACCCAAGTCACTAGCTGGTCGGAGTTCGAACAAAGATTGAGACATGCCTTTGCTCCTAAAAAGCCAGCATTTTGCATCTACCAGGATATCGTTAATATCAAGCAGAAACACAATGAAAGTACAGAGAACTTTATTGCTCAAAAGCGCGTACTCATTTCGCAACTGCCAAAACCTGAACACACAGAACAGCAGCAGCTGGATATGGTTTTTGGTCAATTAAATATCAAAATCCGAGAGCATGTTACTCGGGATTCTATTAAAAGCTTCGATGATCTTCTTAATAAAAGCCGTGCCGTCGAAGAACTTTTTAAGGATATGACATCGATCAACGAAACAGTACATGAGATGAAGCGCGACTTTACGAAGAAAAAGTTACGATGCAACTATTGCCGCATACCTGGGCATAGTATTGAGCAATGCAGGAAAAAGCCTTACAAAGAGGAGCCTATTGGTAATCCGAATAATAAAGAAATATTGAGCGCTATTTCAAATTCAATGGCATCTAGAAAATCTATTGATACTCTGCCATCGACAAGCACGCAGTCCAAGTATTTCTGTTACGGTTGTGGTGAACCGGGCGTGGTTCGTAGTCGATGCGGAAAATGTAATAGTAAAGAAAAACCTGAAATGGAATTTTGTGCTTTCGGATCGGAGAGAGTCGATATTCGTCAACGTACTACGGTTCCTGTTTCTATTGACGGACACGAAGGAATGGCCTATTTGGATACATGCGCTAAAACTAGCGTAGCATCATATAAACTTTACAAAGCTCTTGAAAACAAAGGTTACACTTTCCATGAAGAGACTAGAGATAACCCTCGCAGACGGAGTAACAAAGAAACAAACTGCTTTGAATTTTAATGCTCCAGTTACCATGTACGGTAAAACTATAATGACCTCGTTTATTGTGTTACCAGAGGCGAAAAATAATAAAACATTATTGGGTGTAGGTTTTATAGAGGACTCTTTATTAACAATAACATTGGCACAAATGTCATGCTACTTCATGGACGATCCCTCTAAGATATACGATCTAGTAGGAGAAAAAATGGTAGGCCGAAGCAACTTCACACCTACAGTCTCACCGAAGTTTATGCCAACAGTTGCAAGCTTATGTAAGCAATCAGAACCAAACTATCCTTCCTCTAGTCTAACTGAATACGCTACGAGTCAATCAATGGTACATGTGGACAAGCATAAAATGGAAGCTGATCTCCCAACAGAGGCATGTGTACCTGATAGCTGTCAAAAGGAAGCGACTACGTATGGACCACTTATTCCTATAGAGCTGTCACCAATCAATAAAAGAAAGCGCACTGTACTCTTTGACGGTTATTCTCCAGTAATGGATGCTCTGTATAAGGATGCAATGGAAAACTTAATTGATTATCCTGAAGAGCTATCACCAACATCTGCATGTTTGTTCCCAAGCACAGATATAGGGTTAACAGACGTAGAACTACTTCCGTCTTCAGCTGCTTTAGTGCAGGGGGAGGGAAAGAAGGAACACCCGGTGGAATACGCTGAAAATGATTATGTCTTAGTTACTTCTCATCCGTTAAGTAAATCTGCTCAAGGGTTCTGCGCTAAATTTGCTCCTCGCCGCGATGGACCTTACATCATATTGCGCAATCATGGACCGAGCTCTTATAAAATAGCATCCCCTAACGAACCTAACAAACCAATAGGTTTGTATCACTCATCCGCACTCCATCCCTATGAAGGCCAAAGTGATACTGCTCTGCCTCAACCTGCTTTACCGATCAGGAAGCGAGGCTGGCCGAAGAAGGTTCAACCAGAAGGTGACGCAGCTAGTACCAGCCGCCCAAGAGGACGTCCACCAAAAACGAAGCAATAGAAGCCCGTCTTATCCTGTCTTCCTCGCCGGGACGTCTTCGGAGCCAGAGGGGGAGCCTGTAGCAACCGCATCACAACACAACGTTCATACAAATGAATAGTTCCCAAAGTGTTACCTAGATGGCGCTGTAGCCTCCTACATCGCGGTATCGTTTCGCTTTTTAATTTGCTTAAGACTTGTGAAAAATATTTGTTTTGTATCCTTCTCAGGGTAGGGACTAGGGTCTACCAGGTTGTACAACTGCTTCCGGTGACGGAACTTTTGGACGCTTTCGTAGGAAACTCCGATAATACGTACGTATCCGATTGCTTCCGTTCTGATACGGTACTTTCGGGGCCGTACGGTTATTGCGACTCGATCTCGATAGGAATTCTATTATATTTGTAACTATCGCGAAGTTTACGTACTCTAATATACGCCGTTGGCTTTAAACTCATCGCAGTCTTCTTCTTTCTTACCTCATCCGCCCGCCCCACTGAGCTAGACCGCCCACACTATCTATTTATTTTATTTTTCTGTGGTATAAAGCACTATGTCACTTGGAAGAAAGTGCATTACCACATCAGCCCTCAACGTACAATATAGGTACTATTAATTTCCTCACATTTCTTGAGAAAAGCAATAATATGACCTGTATTATATTGATTGTACGGAAAGGAAATTACATTGCCTGAATGATGAATGATTAAAACCCTTGTATGCGGCTCGACACATATCACTTTAGTTTGTCGTACTTGCCTGTAATGTATGTACTATTGCGCGGTGCGAGCGAATTAGGCAAACCTGATAGCGCGTGCCTCCGCGGAAGAGATTCCTCGCCCCGATGGCGTCGCGGCACCCCCGCGATCACCCGGCGCACTCACACATAGCCGCGAGCAATTTTACAGCACTCATGCGCAAGTGACGCTTCTTTTCACGTTAGTGTATATTTTCTTTGTTTAAAGTGAGGTCATTTTCCATCACAATAATTAACAAAAGTTTGCACACAATGGGTAGGTAGGTTAAAATTAAATATATCTACTACATTCAGATAGGTAAATGTGAGAGTAAGTCTCTTAACTCAATAAATATAGATAACAGAAAAAAATTTTTCAGTGATATTTCTTTTACGGTGCACTAATTTAGTTGATGGAATAAAAAATGTGAAATATCCAATTGCTTACAAAGTTTTATTACGAATTCATAGTAAGAATAAATAGATTAGATAAACTTAGAGAAATAGATACAAATTCAAATTTTGTCTCAACAATAAGATTGTCTTGCAGTCTAATGTACTTAGCTAACATCTATTTCAATATACCTAGTACCTTTGTTTTTTTACCTATTAAACAAAAAAACTTTTGGCTCGGGTAACGTTACTCCAGCAGGAACTGTTTTTGTTTCAACAATCTAATTATCTGATACACTCAAAAGGAGAAATTCGACAAAATCTGGCTCGGGTAACGGTCACGAGAGAGAGCACGTTGAGCGTCTCTGGATTTGGTTATAATAGGAGAAAACCGGAACTATTATAAAGGTAAAAATAATATCCTCAACGAAGCCGAAGTCTACGCCCAACATCAGGATATTTTTTGTCTTTTAGACTATACCTGGGAAAACAATAGCTATGAAGTTGTTGGAGGTCAAAGTAAAAAAAAACAAGATTTTTATGAAAAATAATTTTATACGTTATTTCCTCATTTTTGTCCAAAGAAACATTATCAATTATCTTGATTGAAGGTCAAGAGTCACGTTACTCAGCAGATCAGCCCCCCTACTCAAATGGCCAACATTCTATTCGCTTGAACGCTACGCTTACTGTTAAAACTTTAAAATAAGCAGTAAACTATAAAATTACGTGCCGTAAGCTTGACAATTCCATACAATACATCAAAGTCTGTGAGTTACATAAGTTTGCGACATGTGATTTAATTATTTATTGCTCATATTTTAGCTTTAAAAGTAGGCGTAGCGTTCAAACGAATAGAAAGTTGGCCTTTGAGTAGGGGGGCAGTAATGTAATTCAATGACAAAATCTAATGAGGTGCTAATACGATTGCAGTGTATAGAAGATGAAACAATTCTCGAGGATGAGACACGAAGATCTGAAAAGGATTTGATATCTCGCATTATGGAGAGACAGCAGATGCAACAATCTCGAAGACAAGGTATATGCCAGGTAGATACGAATTGGTTCTTTGGAGGCACAATTTAAGGGTCCGTAATAGGAAAACATGGTGTGGGAAGTCCCTATTTTTATATATATAGAAAACGTAATGTTGTAGCTATAAAAAACACATGGCAAGTTTCTACAAAGATTAAATTGCCTACAAACCTCACAGATGATAGTAAAAAAAATCAGAAAATCATCTAAAGCGCTTGAGTACGTTTCATGTTTTTGGCGTAAATAATAGCGGAATGGTATTGAATTAAGTATACTACAAAACACACTTGACGTACAGTAGAGTTGCTTCAATACTTTTATTCAAGAAAGATAATTGTGACAATGATAAAAATAACAACAACAACAAAGTGCAAAAGTGAGGCTATTTTCCTTTCTCTTTATATGTAAAGAAAAAGACAGAGACCGAGCCTTAATTTCAAACCCCAAATTAAGACGATTTATCATTATAATTCAAGTTCAAAATCAAATAATTCAAACAAAGGACGTTTGGAAATATATGGCTAATTAAATGATCGCAATATTTTAATGATTCTTTTTTCGGAAATAGAAATATTTGTAAACCCAGCAGCATGGGATAGCGCTATATTTGAATGAATGAATGATTTATTCGGCAACATGATTAAGATACATTAAAATAAATTTAAAAGAAATGGCACCGAAAAGGCATTTACTCAGCATAGCATAATGTCGCAGCATTCAAGAACGCCACGACGCTGGTCTTCCGCAAATGCCAAAAATGAATGAGAGAAACACTGCTACGCTTAGAGTAAGACGCGCTTCTGTCCCAAACAATAGTTCGACTACTCATTGCTTCGACAGAACATATATTCGACATTAGTCCGACAGAACATAATTTCGACAACACACACCTTCGAAAGACACTACTTCGAGATAACCCATCTTCGAAATGCATTTGTTCGGCGGATCTCTATATTCAATTTACGTTTCTTGAAATCTGATTTCTTTTTTCGTCATAAATTCTTTCATTGTTACTGTGTGAATGGTCGATGGATAACTCAAGTGCTGATGTCAATGGCTCCTTCTGTTAAGTAAAACAAAATTGCAGTGAAAAATTACGCTCACCATTCAAGCTCTCTCATCCAAGATTTTTCTCTAATCTAAAAAACCATAACTTATTCGAAAAAGAATTTTGTCAATCTACCGTGGTAGATTGACAATCTACCGCAATCCGATGCTGCTACGCATAGACTGCTATTAAAGATTATATATAGCTATAAAAGATTATTTATGATTTGTTAAAAAAAATATTTCGTCAATCTACATAAAACTAAATCCAAGACGTTGAGGTTTAAAATCAATAGAAAAAACCCGGCCAAGTGCATAACAGGCGGGCCATAAGTTCTGTTGTTACCCTTTACCCACGTACTTGTTGTATAGTCTGTGCCTATGCTAAAACCATAAATGGTTTTTACATGTTTTTGGTAACACTTATAATTACTCCCTGTTTTTTGATGAGATTGACGATAGGAAAAAATCATTTCCCACTTTACATCTTTCTTTACTAATATTATAAATGCGAAAGTCCGTTTGTTTGTTTGTTTGTTACGCCTTCACGTCTTAACTACTGAACCGATCATCATGAAATTTTGCATACACGTTGTCAGGGGTACAGAAAAGGACATAGGGTACCTTTCATCCCGAAAAAAACTATTGTTCCCGAGGGATAGCAAAAAAACTTTCCACGCAGACGAAGTCGCGGGCGGCCGCTAGTAAATAATAAATAATGATAAAATAAATAAATGTTTGGACAATTTCACACAGCACTATCTATAATTATAGCCCCAAACCTTTAATTCGTCCAAGCCCCAAACCACAAAGTAAGTAGTGGCGGCGCGGCGCTCCGCCAGACAGAGAGCCCACTCAGAACAAAGCGCCATTTCGCACGCACATATTGACATTACGAGTTTACAGAGATTCTCAGGCAGTTTTAGACAGTGCTCAGTCGTGATTGTCGCGAGCGCTAGCGCGGGCGTTTGTCTCGTATTTACGTAAGTTGCAGCGAATTTGTAGTCTTTGTATTAATAGTGTTTGTATTAAATTTGTTAATACAAACACTATAATAATCGTTGTTATTATGCTTACAGTGTGTTTGGTTGCTTAAACACAAATTCTATATTTTGTGCCCAAACTAAGCAAAGCTTGTAATATGGGTGCTAGAACAACGAGTAAACTACTTATTTATAAATATATACTTATTATACATAGTAACACCCAGACCCGTCACAGAAATTAAAATTCATCATTTCAATTTCTGCCCGGCCGGAAATCGAACCCGGGACCTCTTGCATGGTAGGCTGCATGTTGACCACTGCACCACTCGGGTCGTCAAATATAGGGGAGGTACCATTTTTTTAAATCAAGATTTTATTCTACATGATAAATATAGGACATTCATGCCAAATTACAGCTTTCTTCTAGGTATTAAGGGTCTCTGAACTAAGCCGCGGATGAATAGACATGGTGAAATTATAAAGGATCCTTGTTAATTGCCTACGGAACACTAAAAACTTGATTGTTTTTATTTAAACTTCAGAATAGATATAAGAAATCTCACGACCGGAGATTGTTTAAGGAAATTTCTGCACTGTATAGATTTATCGAGCAAAATTTATGCAGCTAATACCTTAGCAAATTTCCGAAATTCTATGTTTGGTCAAGCTTAGGATAATTCGTTTTGCGATACTCTTGTGTTCCTTTAATTATTATTCAAAGTCAAAATCTTATTCAAATAAACCAAAAAAGGCTTCTAAGCTAAAATCTTAAGTTAAGGTCTCCATAACGTTAAAGAACTTGTCAGTTTCATTAGAGTTTCAGATCTGTTGAGTATATTTTCTTACCACCCGTTCCAGACTTTTATTAAATTGCACTTCCTCATAAATTCTGAAGAATGTAATAAGATACTCAAATGTTGTATCCTCATATACGTTTACAGAATCTAAATAATTGTAAAAATGTAAATAAAAATATAAAACCTAATGTAAGATAAATACGGTGTCTGGAGGCATAGTTACTCATTCGGTGCTGGTTTACGCACGATCTAACTCCCGAGGATGCTCCGGGTTGGGGCGCAACACGTTAGAGTAGCCTAATTGGTGAAGGTGCAAGGTGTGTTGCTGTCTGGCTAAATGCAGGTATTGTGCACTGATATTTTGTGGTGTGCATGTGCATTTTTTTGCGGGCGGGCGGGCGGTGCATCTTGCATATATTTTTTGCGGAAGTCTACATATTAATATTTCTTTTTTCACAATGTTTACAGAATGACCATGGAGGTCCGCTGGTGACGTGGGTTGGTTCACAAGAGCACCTGATTGGGGTGGCATCAGTATTTAGAGTTACCAAAGATTCGCAATGTGCTGGCCCATATCTTTATACCAGCACCCAGTGCAATGGTATATTCATAGATTGCATTATCAATTCAGGAAATAAGGATACTAATAGGTAATCAGAATATGGTTTATTCTAATAGTTCTTTATGCAACTGAACTATTATGAGGGATATTAACACGAGTAAAATAATAATATCGCATGAGTGTTTTTGTACGGGCTGTTCCGATTAATGATACGACTTGATGATGGTAAAAATGGTATATTGGAACAACCCTTAAAAATAACTATTAGCTAATGATTTATTGTAATTGTAAGTGATTACGCGCGGCTTGGTAGTTTGGTAAATGCGAACTGATTTGTGCAATACAATTTTATGCAATAGTGTAAATGAGGTGTCGACCTCATGTTGACTTATGTTGATAAGTGATGATGCGGAGAAAAGTGCATTGTACGAGTTGTACTTGTACAGTTAATACCTAATTATGTACAGTTGCATATAAAACTTTATCTACTAACTTTGACTTTCCTCCTCCTCTACAACATTAAATCATGCGAACGAGTGTTTTAATGTTGTACTTACTGAATTTTATAATGTAACTCGTCACGCGTGGGCGCGGGGAGAAAAGCATCCTCTCGCTCGGATATTGTAATGTTGGCAGTAAGCTAACCGTTTCAGAACCCTTTATAAAGGATTTAAGGCATGGGTGTAGATAAAATCTGTTTAAGTACCTCTGGTTCATCCATATTTGATAGACCGCCATTTGGATGTCTCCTTGTATTGTAACTAACTCATTATGGATCTTTGTTGTCCGAAATAAATGTTTTATTATTGCTATTATTATAGCCATCGGGCTTGTGTGAATCTCACTCATATCATGAAATCACAGTTCCGGCACAGTACAGCCACCACCGGCTCTATGAACGAACACGCGTTCATTGGCACAGAGCACTGTCTCGTCACTGACACTGACAGGAGTGGACGAGTTCATAGTGATCCTTAATCCTTACTAATATTATAAATGCGAAAGTCCGTTTGTTTGTTTATTTGTTTGTTTGTTTGTTACGCCTTCACGTCTTAACTACTGAACCGATCATCATGAAATTTTGCATACACGTTGTCAAGGGTACAGAGAAGGACATAGGCTACCTTTAATCCCGAAAAAAATATTGTTCCCGAGGGATAGCAAAAAAACTTTCCACGCAGACGAAGTCGCGGGCGGCCGCTAGTAATATTATAAATGCGAAAATCCGTTTGTTTGTTTGTTTGTTTGTTTGTTACGCCTTCACGTCTTAACTACTCAACCGATCCTCATGAAATTTTGCATTCGCGTTGTCAGGGGTACAAAGAAGGACATGAGTTACTTTTATCCCGAAAAAAGCACTGTTCCCGAGGGATAGAAAACTTTATACGCAGACGAAGTCGCGGGTGGCCGCTAGTGAAAGAATAAATCACGGTGGCGGTACTGTGATGGAACTGTGACTTTACTGATATGTGTCATACCCTAGAATAGATGTCCGGTCAGAGTCTCAAAAATAGCACCTCAAAATAGCGTCCCACTTACAAACTGGGTGCTTGTAAGTGGGACGTGGACCCCCATGTCTAGGGAGAAGTTGCAATATAAGGTCCTTCTGAAATAGTGCACAAAATTTTAAGGGGTCAATGTACTCATGCATACAAACAACTTTTACTATGGGACCAACATTAAAATCGAGAAAAAAACTGCTGTTCCATAGAAAATTTAAAATCGAATAGATCAAAATGTATGGAATAGCTGATATTTTTTTTGCGAATTCAATATTGATCCCATAGTAAAAGTTGTTTGTATGCATGAGTACATTGACCCCTTAAAATTTTGTGCACTATTTCAGAAGGACCTTATATATATAGGTATATATATAAAAAACTCGGTGCTTATTTTGCACAAAGTAAGTGATAAAAAATGTGATTTTGCACAAAATAAGCTTATTTTTAATATTATACAAAATAAGTGATATAAAGTGTGAGTTTATACAAAATAAGAGGTGATTATGTACGAAATAAGCGCCAAGTTTGTGAGTGGGACGCTATTTCAAGGTGCCATTTATACGTGCTGTTTGAGATGGTAAATCGTTATCTAAGATATTCTTGATGGAAGTTCTCTTGTCATACAGGTGTTTCTGTAAAGCTCTAAAATACCAAACTCGTTTGTATTTGTTCTTGACTTGATTTTATAAATTGACAGCACAAGAAGAGCGATTTGTGCGAAGCCAGCGAAAGAAAGAGGCTTTGACATAATAGAAAAACGTATATCTTGGAAATTTCATCCTGCGGGGTAAGTTTAGTATAAGGACAGATGAATCAAATCAGGCTCACAATTATTGATTGATAAATTCTAAGTAAGATAGTTTCAGTCGACAGAATAATGTTGGAGGATGCGAGGACTGGCTGGCGAGGAATGCCTGGTACGAAGTGCCGCAAGTGACATGAATGTAATCCGCCACATTGGCTGATGTAACTTACCCCCAGATCCAATAATCAATCCACAGATAGTGTAGGAAATGAAGCGATCTAATCTTGATTAGTTGCTAAGCAACTGTCATTATTTGATTGAATCAGGTGTCATTTGGCGGAAGTGCCAAACCATTTTGCAAAAAAATGCATACGCATACCACAAAATATCACCGAAAATCGGTGCTGGTTTACGCACGATCTAACTCCTGAGGATGCTCCGGGTTGGGGCGAAACACGTGTAGTCTAATTGGTGAAGGTGCAAGGTGTGTTGCTGTCTGGCTAAATGCAAGTATTGTGCACTGAATTTTGTGGTGTGCAATGTGTGCATGTGCATTTTTTTGCGGGCAGGCGGGCGGTGCATCTTGCATGTATTGTTTGCGGAAGTAAGCTGCATATATTTCTTTTTTCAAAAAAAAACTGTATTTTCTTTTTCATTTATCAATCGTTACATAGTAACTAATCTTGATTAGGCCTACCCCTTATAGATAATACATTTATATAATTCAAACCCCTATCTGTGGATTGATTATTGGGCCTGGCCGTTAGCACACCCCGGGCACTCCATACAAGCACCGCGTTTCAATTACCGCTACACAGTGACGTTTTGCACACGCGCAACTGTGTGCGTGATGTCTAGGGCTATTGAATGAGCACACGATTCGGCACACGAACTCGCGCGGTGGGGTGAGGTAATTGATTCTGGGGCGGGGCGGAGAGTTTCCTTTCTGTACGGTAGTTCTTATATCTATTCTGTGCCGTTAGTCTTCTTGACTGTGAAGCTAATTAAATGTCTGATCGGACCGTTGTTCACAATATTTATATATATATATATATATAGTATTGGGTGAAGCGCTACTTTGCTAGAAGGTTAATTTCTTCGATCCTTGATCGAAAATTTATTTACAACAAATACCGGTGCACGCTTATACTGAGCTTGGTAAGGTCAGCAACGAAAGTTGTTTAACACTTTAGTACTTTGTCATAGTAACTGTTTTGACAAATGTTTCAAACCGTGAGACACCTGTTAAAAAATTTGCTATGACAAAGTACCAAAGCGTTAAGCGACATTCATTGCTGACTGTGCATATTGGCATCACGCGATGACGACGCGCAATGTGCGTCTACATGGTGTTTGGAAATATCCTAGCCGAATATGGTAGATAGGGATCATCAAACTGAACAATTTTTACTATAGTACCTACTAAATCTGAAATCGCGAAAAAAGATCTGTTGTTTCATTTCATACATAATTATATTTTCGTTACCTATAAATTTTTGTGTGAAACACCTGACTTTTTTCGCGGTTTCAGAGTTGGTCCCAATGTAAAAGTTGTTCAGTTTGATGGTCCCTATATACCATATTCGGCTTTATAAGGCAATTTTCAAACACCTTGTATGTTTCTAATTTCTATTTGTCTATTTTTCTGTTGCTTTTTATATAATGCAATTGTGTATCGTTGTGTGGTAGAAAATGAATGTATTTTCTTTCTTTCTTACATATTCAATCCTAAGTCTAGTTTGGTCCAATCATCAGAAAAGGTGTTAATTCCGGCATTTTATTTTATTTTCAGACCAGCTGAAAACGAATTCAGGGTCAGACCACAGCGTCCTATCCGACCATAAGTGTGTGAAAAGTAAAATAATAGCTTATAATATAATATCTTAGAATAATAGCAAAGGCACAACAAATTAACAATAAAAAAAAAAAAAAAAAAACCCGTCTGCTTAAAAAGACAAGTCAACTGTAAAGATGGAAACAAGATTAAATATTAAAGGCAACATAATAACATGCAGTCAGAGGCATGCATAAAGAAAGTGACATTATAAATGATTTGAATTATATGCCTCTGACTGCATGTTATTATGTTGCCTTTAATATTTAATCTTGTTTTCATCTTTTCATTTTATTTATATATTTTTAGTTATTATATATTACGGTCATGATATACCTTTTTGAAATCTTTATACTTAATAAGCCCTTTAATTTAATACCCATATTGCGAAATCCAAAAAAAAAAAACAACTACGTATATGCACCCACAGACCATACAACAAGTACTTAGTGATAGCACCGTACAGCCGCCATGTTGGTTTTTTTATAACGCCACCTTCTTAAGACCACCTGACAATTCAAAGAAATCCGTTCAGCCGTTTGAAAGATTGAGGTAATAATAGTACATTATGATATAAGTGCGGTACGTTGAAAATTACAGCCGAGGCGATATTGCTGGCCCGAGCCGTAGGCGAGGGCTACAAGAAAGCAGAGGCTGTAATTATCAAAGCGCACGTATGTCATACGACGTTTTATAACATATTTGCGAGGAAATAAATAAAACTCGGACTTTGCACCTTTGCTTGTTTTCCATATGATTAAATTTTGATACGCTTGTAAGTATCTTATCGGTAAATTTTTCGGGCAAGAGGGTTAGAGTAGCCTTTTTCGCTGCCTCTGAGACTTCTGGCGGTGTTGAATTAATAAATTCATCAGTACTTGACGACATTTTCAAATAAAAACAATACAGCAAAAAAAATTAAATTAGCAATGCGCGCGCATCAGCGCTTTTTTTAAGGCAAATGCATAAAAACAGCCAGTATTACTAATAAAGTAAATTAATATTTTTGTGTTTTTGTTACAGATAAATGGTTGTAATTTATTGTCAACATTAATTAAATTGAATAATTAAATGTTTATTTATTATATTTTATCTCCCAAAGTTAATTTTATCCATAAAATGTTGACCGCTTTTCTGACATAAAAACTCTTTGCTAAGATTTAAAAAAGTACCGTTCGTTTTAGACGAAGTATCTTGATAAACCGTGCGGTAATGTAAAGTAAAACGCACGGTTTATCAAGGAAACCGTGCGTTTTACTTTACATTACCGCACAAGTTCGTAATTAGATACAATACGATATTGAAATTGGTGTAATAAGAGACCCTTTACGAGCAAATATGTTATAAAGAATATAACATACATACAAGATACGCGCGAAAAACATAACCCTCTTTGCAGTCGGATAAAAGTACTTGTTGTATGGTCTGTGGGTAAAAATGAAAGCTAATGGCCAACAGTTTAATGACTTTTAAGCATTTAATAATGTTTTATCGTATTAAAGAGTTTGTAAAAAAAAGAGTTTGTACGTACGTAGGTACGTACAGATTTGCATTACCAACATTAGTGTAGACTAACGTTGGTAATGCAAATCTGTGTTTGGGAAAAACCTGTTAAGTCCAATAGGGACATTTTACAGACAAGTACGAAATTAACGAATCCTGAATTACCATATTGTGTTTAGTAGTTCAGTTCTATCACTTCTATACAGGGTTATTTGTAAAACACCAACAACCTCGCAGGAGTAGATTACTAACATCATAAACAACATTTGTTTTACGAATTTTGCGAAAATGTCTGAACAGCTGATCGAGTTTTGTATGAAAAGTCGAAATTTTTTTGGCTGTTTTCTCCCAAACACCAATGAATTTTTTTTAAAACGACTTTATGGTTAAAAACACGTTAAGGTTTAAAATCAGTTTGTATTACGAACTGTGGTGTTGGTTGAGTTCATACAAATCAAACCGACCGACACTACCATTTGGTCTTCACCCTTCACAAAAGATTTTTATTTACTCTGTGACCTACTCTTCAACGTCAAAAAAAATTAAGAGTAATTTTTATGAAGATACGCCCTTCCTAAAAATAGTTTGAATATTTTTTTATAATAATTTGTTACTAACATTAGACAAACTGATTTTAAACAACGTGTTACGTGACGAATGTTAAGGTGCTCCCTCACCGGGAGCATTCACGTGTAATGTAACGTTACAGATTTGAGCATTACATCAGTGAAGGAGGAAAACCGAGCATTACAATGCGCACCTTGTAATGATACAAAACGGGCATACATCAGTGAAGGAGGAGAAACACGCGAATGCTCGTCAGCCACGGAGGTATTATTGTAATGTAATGCTAAAAGACGAATTTATAATGTTACAGTACACGTGAATGCTCCCGGTGAGGGAGCAACTAGGTCAAAGTCGTTTAGGCGCATAAAGCTATCCACTAGCGCCGTCAATTGATTTATATTTATTATACGTAAACCAGCAATATAAAAAATTGTTTAAAAAAACAAAAAACCGACTTCAAAAAACCTACCTCTAAAAAGCAAGAAATAATATTCGTAATAATAAAACACGTCTATTGAAGTCGGGTGGGGCTGGAGTACAAATCCCTTTTTTTTATTCTATAAGCCCCACCCGACTTCAATAGACGTGTTTTATTATTACGAATATTATTTCTTGCTTTTTAGAGGTAGGTTTTTTGAAGTCGGTTTTTTGTTTTTTTAAACAATTTTTATTTTTTTATTTTTAGTGTAGGTACCTTTTGTATTAGGTAGTGTAGGTAAATTATTAAGGTAGAAATTAAAATCGGCTCAGCCAAACGTGAGTTAATCGTGGAGAAACATACATACATGCGGGTCAAACTGAGAACCTCCTTTTTTAAGTCGGTTAAAGAACTACACTAAAGATATCCCTTTTTCAACAAAAAAATAATTATCTTATTCAGTTCATAAACAAAGAAGTTATACGACTGATCATCGAGGTAGTTCACACAAAATCATACTATTTTCGTGCTTTTTTCAAGATTACTTGAAAAGTACTGAATCGATTTCAAAATTTTAAAAAATGGGACCAACTTGGGAGTTTACCTAATGTAATACCGTTTGAATCATTTCAATCGGTCCAGCCGTCTTTGAGTAATCGGTGTACATACAAAAAAAAAAAAAAAAAAAAAAAAAAAAAACGGGTCGAATTGAGTACCTCCCTCCTTTTGAAGTCGGTAAAAAATGGAAACAACCATGCCCTCTTAAAGTGTCTCTAATATTTTTTGAATAACTCTTCAACAGTTTTCATTCATTCTGTCTGTTTTAAATTCCATTTAAACCAATAGTGGCCACTATCTTTTAAATTGCATAGAATGAAAAATGTTAACGTATTGACGGCGCTAGTGGACTGCTATAAGCGCCTTAAGGTTTTTTTCTATCTTTTTGTAGGAATATGATATGCTGCTGACTGTACAAGCAGCCGCATGGAGCGGAAAGGCACATTAAGTAGACAGTCTGTTCTCGCATACTCGTTTAATGTATGTTAAACCGGGATTTGTTTATGGGCATATTCGTTGTCTAGAAGGGATCATTTATAAAAATAATGAATAGAAAAACATTGTGTAATTTCTTTCATGCTACAGGCGCTGACTTGTACGGTCAGTATATTATTATTTATTCTGTGATTGTAGTGAAAGATATTAAACTTTTGTGCGATGAGCGAATGAAAAGAGCATTCTCGCCGCACTACTGTTTTGTTAGATAGCCAGGCCCTTACGTAACATATAAGGCTAAAATGTATACAAGGTGTTTGGTAATGGCCTCATAAAGTCGAATATGATAGATAGGGTATCATGCGGAAATTATTATAAACTCTGAAAACCACATTTTTTTCCTTTTTATTTTAAACCACAAAATAGATATAAGTACTACCGTACAGAAAGGAAACTCTCCGCCCCGCCCCACAATCAATCACCTCACCCCACCGGCGCCCACCGCGCGAGTTCGTGTGCCGATCCGTGTGCTCATTCAATAGCTCTAGACTTCACGCACACAGTTGCGCGTGTGCAAAAACGTTAGGTATTTGAAACGCGACGCTTGTATGGAGTGCCCGGGGTGTGGTTAAACTGCATAGTGGCAACTATAGACTGAAATAGAGTTTTGTTTTTGCCCTTTTGCAAAAACAAAACTCTTGCGGTTTTCAGGGCTTAAACTAATTTTCCGGGATTGTATGTATCCCATATCTACCATATGCAGCTTTATAAGGCTATTACCAAGCAGGGCTGGAAAACCTGGTTAAAATTCGCAACCAGGTTTCGCGTAACTTCATACATTTTGAAAAGAACGTTTTTATTTCGATTCTGCTCGTCGAAACCGGTATTATTTCTGGTTAAGCTCGTAGACCGTTTTGGTTTTGATTCCGCTCCTAAAACCTGGTTAATACCAAAATGATTTTGTTCGCTCCCCCCCCGCCCACATGATGCAAAGCAACGAAACGAAAAACGAGAAGTTCCAACTAAAAAAAGTTCCCGCCCGCAGATAAAAAGAGACAAAATATATCGCTGCGCTATTCAAGCGCGTGGTGGAATTAACCAGGTTTATCCCAGAAGCAATATCGCTCGCGAATCGGTTCCGCTCCGAGTGAACACTTACGAAAAAACCTGTTTGAGATCGAAATTAACCTGGTTAATTAGAAACCGGTTTCCAGCCCTGTTACCAAGTACCCTGTATAATACACTCTGTATAATAATAGATGGAAGTTGGATATTCTTTTAAAATTAATACTATTAAATAGTGTAATAAAACATAATACGAGTACATTAAGGGCGACTTGCACCATATTTTAAATATTGCTTAAGTTGCACCTTAAACACAATTTCTCATACAAAATTGTGTTTGATACTTAAACAATATTTAAAATATGATGCATGTCGGGGTAAATAAATGAATAAAACCGCAATTGTCTTTTATTACGCCAGTTCTATAACTTTCTTAAACCCAAGCAAACAGTATGCAGATCCAAAACTGCCTGAGTATTAAACTTTCGTTTTATTCCGAAGAGAGGAGAAAGGAGAACGAGGGACGTTTCTGGCAGCGTTTTATTTGGAGCTACGGTTGTTTTGCTACGTCTTTAAACTTATACTAGTTACCCGCCCTCGCCTCGCTTCGGTGTGTTTGTACATAAAGTTTACCTAATCTTTAAAATAGTTTTTTCACTCCTCTTGCTCAAACAGTCCGTCCTTAGAGCATCGCGGCTCAGAAGCGCGTCTTACTCTAAGAGTCCGTCATTGTAACGTACAAGAGCTGGGAAAACACAGCATAACTACCCCTAGGGAAAAAAGGTTTTTTTTTGAAGACTCGCTCGACTACTGTTTCTCATTTTCATTTTTGAAAATAGAACTAAAAGCAGCGATCTCTTCGGTGAAATCAAGAATTATTTTATACTCTTTGACTTAGTTCTACAGTAGAAACTAAAAAAGGCACTGGCGCGAAATCTATTTGTTTATAGTTGGCCAAATATCTTTCTTTATACTTATTATGTTATGTTTAGGTACATTCATGTCAGTATCGGATCAATGGCTACAGAAGGTGCTATTCATCCCTAATGGCGTAGCATCGTTATCGGGTCGGTTGGACCCGGGGCATTCCGTGTTATACCCGGGTACAACAAACCGGTCTAATGAATACTCAGCTATAAACAAGTGATAAAACCGGATTTAGAATTAATAAATATTAAAAGAAGTTATTATAAATAAATTTCATAATAGGTACTCTTCACCGTCCTTAATTAATAATTCAATTAAATTAGACATTTATCGTTGCATCAAATCAAGTATTTTTGGATTTTTGATATATTATTGGTAATGTGGAGGTAATATTAAATCCAAGTTTTCGACCTCGGCAGACGACCGGGTCATTCTCAAAAACAAAAAAAAAGGTACATTTATCCAGTTTTTGACGATTTTGACCAGGAAGGACTAGTTTTTCATCAAGATTGTGTAAGAAAATTTAAAAGAAAGTTAAAGTTGCAACCATTTCAGGGTAAAACGGTTTTGATATCACCGATAGTTTCGGAGACACAGCTTTTCAAAATTTAGCCAATTTTTTAAAAAAATACTGGGTTATAAACATTATGGTATGGTATCTCAACAAAGCCTCATTTCATTTAATTAATAACAATTTCGTATAATTAACTATTCACTTCTAAGACTTCCGCGCGTAGAGTTCATTAGAAATAAAATATTTTTTACGGATTACATTCGTGTATATTGATATTAACAGCGTGTATATGGTGTTTTAGAAATATTAGTCGGGAAAAAAAATCAAAACTAAACAATTCCTAAACAACATCTGAATTAATACCAATATACGCGCTGTAATTCGTAAAGAGTGTTTTATTTCTAACAAACTATTCAATTTTCATTTACACTTTGTAAATGAAAGGTTTTCACAGCATCACATCGTTGTTCAACGAGCAAATCTGCCTAACTAAACTGAAATGGCACTTAACCCCCAAACTGCCGACAGTTCAGAGTTTGTCGGGTTAAATGACGTTTAATAGAAGGGGCTGTCATTGACAGGACTCCATTTTACTTGGAAACTTAGTTTGCGACCGATGATTTAGTAATAATTTGTGTAAAGTAGGCTGAATTGGCTGTTATTGGTGAAGAATGAAATTGTTTCAGTATCTGTCATTTGAAGGATAATTTTTTTTTTTTTTAGTTGTTTGTTAGAAAGAGGCTGTTATGCGATATTACTAGATGATAAGATAATTTTGTGAACGATCCATTTCCATGGAACACAAATTACCCTACTCAACTCATGTAATTGGTAGTCGGAAAAGTGTTATATTTCTGGCAATAGCTACTAAACTTAGGCCGTGTCCTCGTATGCATAGTGAGGCAACTAATACTAAGCCAAAATGGCTTAGTTTTCAGATTTATATCCTTCATTCGTTACTTAATCGAAACTAAAATCCAATTATTACTATATTATTAGATTTTAGTCTCTAGTCTCCTAAATCTAGGAAAAGTGAAACTGTTTTTGTTTCACTTTTCCTAGTACTTTTTCGGTATGAGTAAGTAAATGATGGAGAATAAAAATCTGAAAACGACATTTTGGCTGTTCTAGTTGCCTCACTTTTGACAGTGCGTCACCTCAGTGCTTGTTTGCCCAACAGACCAATTTAGGCGAAAATGACTTTTGAATGTAGTACAAATTCTACACAGTCTAAATCAAGAATAACTCGTGTACAAATACAAATAAATGAGAAAAAGACGATATAGAAAACCAATATCCACTATCAGAACTTTACTCTTCGTGTTTGTATGGCTAACCACCAAAAATTAACCGACATCCAATATCAAAATTCTAAGCGCGTGCTTGTTTGCCGTATATCCTCATATAATAAAACACAGTAAGTCAACAACTAATTAATTTATTTGAAAAGATTACCTTTAATATGACCAGCCACAATATTCCCAAGATGACTGCAGTTGACGAGAGCTCGAGCAAAAGTGACTTGACAGGTGACGCGCCATCTTTTATATAGAGAGTGTTCGAACGAATGTCAAATATTGTCACTGTCAGTGACAACAGTGTTGCCAGTGTTTACTGTCAAAATTTAAATAAATTATTCGACCACCGATTCCTAAATCGACCCAATTAGTTTTAATTTAGTCGATTCAAAATCGATAATCAAACAATTCATTCAGAATAATCACGAAACCTAACATTCGACCATCCTGACCTCGTGCATGTCCCCATGCACGCAGATCATTGGTCCCTAAAACCTAACATTCGGCCTGTCAAGTCGCTTAAGGTCGTCAAATACAAATCATCGATAACATTTAATTTTATTATAACAAAACCAAAAATGTAAACAGTGAAACCTTCCTTTTTCACTAGCTTATTCATGATGCTTTGCATACCTTTCCTTACTGCAGAGCATCACAATAACATACGTAAACCTTCCTTCTTACGCAGTTATTTAATAGTCAACTTGTGAGCCTTCCTTTTCACAAAATATGCAAAACATAAAAGCCATAATAACATCTATCAATTTTACTTTATATAATATCATTTAATAGTCAAATTGTGAACCTTCCTTATCACAAAATATAACATTATAATGAAAGCCAAAATAATATCTATCAATTTACTTTCTGTAATATCATTTTAATATATTATAAGCATAAGTCATAAATTTTCGGTATAATTTACAAATGTAACATTATATTTATGCACTGAATAATGAATTGTACCAACTTCACATTACTTGTGTATTACTCTACTTATTAGAGAACATAAAATAATAAATGCATAAATACAATGTTAAGCTCGTTGATTACACCTGTAACCATTTAAGCAGACAAACTTATTATTTAATTATTATGATAAATAACATCTAGGAATTACTTATTTTATGAATCATTACATTAGTTGAGCCTTCCTTATTATAATCTTATCATTCTCTTATTTTGTCCAATAAGTAAATACTCAAGCAAGAACAAATTCAATAAATATCAACACATAGATTAAATAGCTGTGAACCTTCTTTGACACAGTAACCATTTCCTTAACATTTTTATTCTCCTAATTCGATTTATACTTAGTTAGATACTTAAACAATCAATATCATAGATGTTGTTGCATAAAAGTGAATATTCATTAAACCATAAAAATCAGCTACATCATTTATTAAATTTATTATTTTGTTTACCTACTATGTCTCATTATTTCACATAGGTATAAATACAACAATTGAGACGAGATCAGTATTATTATATAAAATAATTATTTTCCTATTTAATATTCTTATTGAAGCAAAACATATAAACAACATAATATTCAACATCATAAGTATAAATTGTATTGTTATTTTAACTAAAATAATCAACATATTGAATAAACAGACTGCTACATTATGAAAACATAACTAAATCGTGTCGCAAGTTTTACATTTATATTGTGACATTAATTCTGTACAACTTAAAACTTTAACAAGTAAACAGAGTTTATAACTTTATCACCAGTAAATTCAGTTATGCTACGTCACTGTCACTATTAACGTTACTTTCCCTATCACTATCATTGTTATTTTCATTAACATTTAAAGCGGCCACGTGAACCCAAGGTGACATTCGATCGGAAGCCACAGTGGTTTTGCGCTTGTTTTTGGTGCCACTAAGACCAGGTATGGCAGCCACCCTGTAGCGATCATTACCTAAAACCGCGACTACTCGAAAAGGCCCAATATACGGTGAAACAAGCTTTTTGCTCTTCCCATCATTATCAAATGAAGTTCTCGTAATCTTAACCAACTCCCCCTCACAATAAACACGAGCTGGACGCCGGTTTTTGTCATACTTTAGTTTTTGCTTTTCTTGTTCTTCATCAATTTTATCTTTAACAGACTCTCGTATTGTCAACAAATCAGTATCTTCTCGAGTCTCACTGAGTATCTTATTTAACTTAGGGTTAATCTCAGAATTCATTTTAGGTCCAAACATTACTTCAGCCGGCGTCCTACTTGTGGTCTTGTGAGGAGTATTGTTTATACCCCATTGAACCCTACCTACTTTATCGTCCCAGTCTCTTTCATCGAAATTCAAATTTTGAGCAGTCAACGAACTAAGTATCGTTCGATTACATCGTTCGACTTGCCCGTTGGACCTAGGGCTAGCAACCGCGTTCAAAACATGTCGTATGCCTTTATCTGAACAAAAATGCTTAAATGCGTAAGATGTGAAACTAGTACCGCGGTCACTGATGATACGGTCGGGATTTCTAAATGTATAAAAAATATCTTCTAAAACTCGTAACGTTGTTTGCGTCTTTGTGTCACGAACTGGCCTGATAAAGACAAATTTCGAAAAAGCATCTACTATAACGAGTAGGTAAGAGTTCCTTCTTTTTGAACGCACAAAGGGCCCAAGGTGGTCGATGTGCAGCGTGTGGAAAGGTACCTCTACCTTTTCAATTGTGTGTAAAAGACCTTCGTTTGTACTAGTTTTCTTAGAATATGCGCATTCGAGGCAAGCTTGCACATACTTTTTAATGAATCTTGCCATTTTCGGAAACCAATAAGTCTTTCTAATACGCTCCAAGGTCTTTTCCACACCCAAATGACCAATTTCATCATGGTTCATTCGGCAAATCTGCCACCTTGCGCCCTTTGGCACCACCCAGCGTAGGTTGGTCCTATCACCGTCTAAGCATCTGTAAAGTTTGTCGTCCTTAATTAGATAATTGTCTTTTATATACTGTAGTCCTTCGGCATTCATGTCAGATGTCAGTATGTCGCGAATTCGAACAAGTTCACTATCCCCTAACTGTAAGGTTTGAATCCAGTCATCCTTACTAATAACCATCACACTAGGATACTGTTCTATGTCAAAGGTGTTAGTTTCGTCATCAGCTGGAGGATTTCGAGATAAAGCGTCTACATGCGACATTTTCGTACCGGCACGATATTCCACAGAACAATGATACTCTTGTAAAAGCAACCACCAACGTGCGATGCGTGGAATAAGGTCGCGCTTCGAAAATGTCGAACGCAGTGCGCTACAATCTGTCACGATTTTAAAGTTACGCCCCAATAAATATACTCTAAATTTCTTGAGTGAACATACTACAGCCAGTGTCTCGAGTTCATACGCGTGAAAATTCTTTTCCTCGGGTGAAGTTTTCCGGCTGTAGTATGCCACGGGCCTAAAACTATCATCATTATGAGAACGCTGCAACAATATCCCACCGACACCAATTTTGCTGGCGTCGGTGTGTAGCTCTATTTCAGCATTAGCGTCGTAGATCGCGAGTATTGGTTTTTCAACTAAACGGTCTTTAAGAACCTGGAACGCAGACTCTTGTTCCTCCGTCCATACCCAATCCACATCCTTCTTAAGTAACATATTTAATGGGTGGGACAAGACTGCAAAATTTCTCACAAATTTCCTAAAATAGCCCACTAGTCCCAAAAATTGACGAACAGAATGTGGATTAGTTGGACGGGGAAAGTTAAGAACGGACTGAAGTTTCTTGTCCCCCGGGCGAATGCCAGCAACGCTAATCTCGTAGCCTAGATAACTAATTTGACTCTGAAGGAAACTACATTTCGACAAGTTCAGCGTTAAATTTGCTTTATCTATAAGCTGAAGCACCCTTTCCAGCCTCTCCAAGCACTCATCCACACTCTTTCCGTAAATAAGTATGTCATCAATATACGCCGTTGCTTCTGAAAACCTAGCCGATCCTAAGACTTTGTTCATTAGACGCTGAAAAACTGCAGGTGCGTTAGCTAGCCCGAACGGCATACGGTTAAACTCGTATTGGCCGTCCGGGGTAACAAATGATGTCAGTGGCTTTGATTCCTCAGAAATCGGGACCTGATAGTACCCGGACGCCAGGTCTAAGGTAATGAAATACGCCTGCCCTGAAAGTCTAGCAAGCTCGTCTTCAATAACTGGCATCGGGTAACGCTCCTTCACTGTAACCGAATTCAAAAGCCTGTAATCTACGCAAAGTCGCTGTTTCCCGTCCTTTTTGCGAACTAAAATTATAGGACTCGCATATTCCGACACAGACTCCCTGATTATTCCGGCATCCATCATTTCTCCCACCATCTCTCTCACCTGCTCCCGTTCCTTATGTGATAACCTGTACGGCCTATAAACGACGGGTCGGTTACTATTTAATTCTATCCGCATTTCAGCCATATTCGTACATCCTAACTCCTTTAACGAACCAGCAAAACAATGCTTGTAGTTGGACAATAAACCTATCAGACGTTGCCTCTCAGAGTCACTAACGGAATCACCTAAGTGTACTTCGCTTGGATCTATATTGAAGCCTTCGCCTACGAATGAGTCATTCGGTGAAGAACATATACGGCTCACTACCTGTACTCTTGCACCTCTACAAATTATACTGCCTCTATATAATGGATAAAAACATGACAACGGAGTAACGTTAACATATAGTTTTCCTCCCTTTACTTGATATACACCACCTGTGACTGCTAACTCTCGATCTGGTCTCCCTATAACCTTCCCATTTAGCAGGATATTCCCATAGACTATGTCACGAGTACAAGCTTTGACAGCAGCTGGACCATATACTTTAACATCTGCAGAAACAACGACACAAACACTTTTTTCACCTAAATCGTCAAATCGTGGTAAAAGAATCTCATCACTTATATTAAAGAATTTCAGCTCCTCAGCATTTTTAAACACCACTACGTGAGCCTGCTCTGTAAAAGACTGCCCTATCAATAATGGCAAATCAAGGAACCTATCTTCTACGATATGACATAGGACTTCTGCACTAACACCATCAATGTTTAAGTTAACATTAACTCCACCGATGGAACTAAGAATAGAATTACCGAAACCTTTTAATGGTGTAGGAGGGTGAACACAGGCTAGACCAAGGGAGGATGCCACCGATTGTTGCATAAGCGAGACCTCACTACCGAAATCTATGAAAGACGTAGTTATAACACCGTTCAACTTGACATCCTTAATGAACTTTGAATTCGATTCTGAAACCGTTATACTCATCGTCTTAGGAATAATACCCTGCTTATCACCAATTTCAGGCTTAACTTTGCAAGATTCTACATTATGACCAAACTTACGGCATTTTGAACATTGAACTAAAGGCTTAGGACATTTGTAAAACGGGTGACCTTTTTCCCGGCAGTTATAACAATATAATTCGTTATTCAGACTACTCGGATTCCTAGCTGACCTATAGTTTGGGTTACTATTTGTAGCTAATGTGTCAGTGGGTGGCCTGCTTTTGAAATTGTTACGTTCGAAAAACTGTGGCGCTACCTTATTACTTATAAGAAAGCTAAGAAGTTGGTCAGGCTGGGAACAGCGCAATGCATTGGCGCTAGACCTCATTGTTTTATCAGTAAGCCCATGAATAATGCAATCCACTGCGCGCTTCCCCTCGATGTCACACTGGTTCAACAAAGCCAACTTTTCATAATAATATACCTCAAGAGGTTCGTTAAACTTACTTTTTCTCTTAAGCATGTCCTCCAGGGACTGGCCATAGTTTTGTTCAAATGGAAATGCAAGCATTAGTTTTTGTTGCCATTCAGCCCATGTAAATAATATAGAATTTAAGCTTTCGTACCAAAGCTTGGCCAATCCCTGGAGTTTTTGCATGGCAAAGAAAATAGTTGTTTTATCGTCCCAGCCGTAGACAGTGGCGCACTCATTTACTTTCTTAATCCAAATATCAATTCTTTGACCCTTCGAAGTCGGGTCAAAATCGGGTAGAATATTTTTGTGATTCATATTGCCAACTAAATGAGATGGAGCGGCCACTGTTAACGGCTGAGTTTGGGGTTTTACACTACTCAAGGAATTAATAATATCCGCAACATCTTTAGCATTAAATGTTGAACTGTCTGACCTTATTTTCCGCTCGGACGCCGGTGGACGCTCTGAAGCCCGTTCCAGCAGTTCGCTGCGATGTGAACGCCGCACCTCCGACTCGGTTCTCCGCCGCTTGCGTAGAATGCTTCTCTCGCGGGCGTCGCTGATCGTGTGACTGCGCCCTCTGCTCAGCGCCTTTTCAAGCGCAAGCAGCTTCTCGCGCTGTCGCTGAATTTCTTGTTCCTGCTCGATGATGGTCCGACGCCTCCTCTCGGAGCTGCGCAGGCGGCTGCGACTGCGATGATCTTGGCTCCCCCGACGCGTGCGACTACGGCTGCGCCTTGCTGATTCTCGATTAGGACCAGTCAGTCGGTCCGGCGGCGGCGTTTCCAAACGCCTTCGTGGCGTCAGCTCGTCACGCGGCATTTACTGTAACTCGAAACACACCACAATGTACCCTCTATTTAAAAAAAAAAACCAAAGAACTAAAAAAAAACATTACTAAAACGTAAATCTCAAATATCTCGAAAACGGTGCGTCCTAGCTCAAAAATAATGAAATTTCGGCCCCCCGTAGACCCTGTACATGTTACAGCACACACTAATATGGAACCCAAAGTTGACCTTTCCTTGACCTCACTTCACTTTGACTAGTTTTGACCTTGCTTATCACATGAGCTTATCCCACTTCTGAAGTATAATAAAACACAGTAAGTCAACAACTAATTAATTTATTTGAAAAGATTACCTTTAATATGACCAGCCACAATATTCCCAAGATGACTGCAGTTGACGAGAGCTCGAGCAAAAGTGACTTGACAGGTGACGCGCCATCTTTTATATAGAGAGTGTTCGAACGAATGTCAAATATTGTCACTGTCAGTGACAACAGTGTTGCCAGTGTTTACTGTCAAAATTTAAATAAATTATTCGACCACCGATTCCTAAATCGACCCAATTAGTTTTAATTTAGTCGATTCAAAATCGATAATCAAACAATTCATTCAGAATAATCACGAAACCTAACACTCAAATAAACCAATCACAGCCCAGTGGCCCTACCATGAGTTGATGCAAACTGTTTACGTTACAGTAAACTGTCGGATAAACTGCTCACAGTCAATACGAGTGAAAGAGAGAAAACGATAGTTTACTGTAACGAAAACAGTTTGCAACAACTCATGGTAGGGCCACTGCTCGCTCATAACGTCACACGTTGCTGTTCCGCCATCTTTTGGCTATAGGGCAAACAAGCACACAATACTAAAATACTTTTGGTTCCTGTTTGGCTAACATCCCAAGGAATGTAGTCTATATCCATTAACGTAATTGTAGTTTCGTTTTTTTGTCCAATATCCATTTTGAAACTGGTTTTTCACTTGTGAAATTCAAAGTTTTTTATTTTTTTATAGATTATTAGGGTAAGCTGGTATAGGAGTACGCACTTAAGGTTTGAGACAGTGTAGAAATAAAAATAATCGTTTCAAATAATCACAAAATATTTACTTTAATCAGAAATCTAATTAGGAACAACATATAATCATTATTAGGCTTACAAATAATTCAGTCTTAAGTAATTAAGAAAAAACAAGAGAAAGGCATTTGCGTACTCTTGTACAATACTATGTATAAGAGTACGCGGATGGGTCGACAAAAGTACGCAGAGCTTATTTGCCACACAAGTTGCAAATATATTCCCCAATATTATTGTTATTGGTACATTCTAAATGCTTACGACTGAGGGACTTCAATGTAAGGTGCCCTACTGGGTCTGCTCATGGGAACTGATGTAGAAGGCGTAGTACCGTGTTCAATGGTTTCAGGCACAGGTATTTCTGTCACAGCACTGGCCAAGAATTCTTCTTCTGAAATAAAATCAAGGTTAAATTGAACTATACTCTCAAACGCTTCCGCAAGGTAGCCTCGTGCATCTGACTCCAAGGATCGCGCAACTGATCTAATGCTTTCACCCTCTGTGATGCGGTTTCTGGCCTGCTGCAATAGTTCTGGTGGATTTAAAAATTGGTCACTCATTCTTCTCGTTTGTGACATCCTGCTGACAAGAAATAAAAGTAAAATACTTATTTAAAATAAGATAATTAATGTTTAGTAGAAAAATGTCGTATAAGAGTGCGCGCGCGTACTCTTAAACGATGTAGACTTGCGTACTCTTACACATTAAGCCAATTTTACCGACAAACCTCAAGTAGTGGCCATCTGTTGAAATTTTAGGGTACTGCGTGTTCATTCTAGTTACACTGGTTCGCCGGCATTGGTATGGGAACTTTTTTCACTCAAACTATGCACATTTTTGACAGTACAACACTTTAAAAACCTTTAATATAATTAAGAAAACTAGTAAAAATGTTCAAACTTCTGTATACTCTCCGTTTTAATGCACTTTGTATTTGTTTTTTGCACAGCGTATGCAGCCATTAAACACTTCAAAACAACACTGAAGTCAGCTCTAAATTACAAACAACTTCGTAGTAATCAGCTTTGCGTACTCTTATCTCCCGCGTCGTCTTACACCAGCCTACCCTACAAGTCCAAATGTATTATATTTTTTTAACTATCTTAACATTACTGCTTTGTTAAGATCATAACATAGAAAAACAAAAAAACATTGCTCCTGTAAAATTACCCAAATGGTCTGTCGGCCAAACAAGCACTGAGGCGACGAGTGCGCTTTGTAGAGAACTATCGTTCTAGGTGTAATTATTCTAAGAGCGGGAATGTAATATATTGTTTGACAGCTGTCTTTCTGGTTATAGCGGTAAAATTAAAACAAATTGATAATTGTCTTGCTTTTTCATATTTTTAATGTTTTTTTGATACGTTTAGCAATTTTTTTCGAGAAAGGTTCAGACCCTTAAAGAAAGATTGATAATGTTTATCGAGAAGATATCTTTCTCGAATACTACTGCAAATAAAATCGGTCAAGAGCGAGTCGGACTCGCGCACCGAGGGTTCCGTACCATCATAATTGCACCATCAAACCACACTGCAGAGTAGAATAATTAAATTAGTATTGTAGTTTTATGTCAGCGCCATCTCTTGACCGATAGTGGAACTAATATTAACTTTTATAGAAATTTGATAATTTCTAAAAAAGTGTGCTATATTGAGACATCGTTTTATTTTTCCTGTATTTTTTATATAAGTTGCTATCACATAGAATTATTTCAGATTTTTCTCTTTGCAAACTTCGGAGATAAGGGGGGGAACGGTATTTTTTTTACATTTTACATCATAAGTCGAAAACTATGTGTTCTAAAACAAAAAGAAAAAATGATTTAAAACGTGCAAACGGCGTTCTTTCATATGATACCCCACATGCCCTAGTTCTTCAAACTATTAAGTAAGTACTTCAAATTATTAAGACCCCTTTTCAGTACCTGTTGTAAAAAAGATAATTATTTTTTATTTATTTCTTATTTGCAAAATAGTTGAGCAAATGTCATCTTAAACTATTCCCAAGTTGATACCATTAGTAGTTCTCGAGATATTCAGCTGTGACAGACAGACACACAGACAGACAGACAGAGTCACACCATAAGGGTCCCGTTTTTGCCATTTTGGTACGGAACCCTAAAAATGGTTCAGCAGATTCAGGTCTTGTAATGTTGATGATAAAGATAGGAACATCTTGGCTTCGCTGCCTTTTTGTATTAAAAATAATAAAGATACCACCTTAATAATTAATGATTTTAATTTATTAAGAGTTTATAATTTATATGATGAAAATTATATTATATTAAAAAGTATATTTGTTTTACTATTTATAAGAGTTATTAGTGGTGGAATTTTAATATGAATAATTTTTCCTTATCCTAATATAATTTATTTATCTTTTAATTTAAAATTTATGGTAATTTATGTTAGATTATTGGGTGGTTTATTAGGTTATTTAGTTAGAAATATAAAAATTTATTCAATTAATAAGTTTATTATAATGTATAAATTAAGAAATTTTTTATCATTAATATGATTTATACCAAATTTATCTACTTATGGTTTAAATTATTATTTTTTAAAATTGGGACAAGATTTGTTAAAAAATATTGACATATGTTGAAGAGAATTATATAGAGGTCAAGGAATATTTTTCATTTTAAAAAAATATAGAATTTTATATAATTTTCTTCAATTAAATAATTTTAAAATTTATTTATTTAGATTTGTTTTATGAATATTTTTAATTTTATTTATAACAATTATTTATTTAAATAGCTTATAATTAGAGCATAATATTGAAGATATTAAGGAGATTAATTAAAATCTTTAAATAATTTTATTATTTATAAAAATAATAGTTTTATTTTTACAGTGAAAGTGTAATGTTTTAAATTAAACTATATAAATAGAAGTATTAATGGAATTAAACCACTAAAAATTAAGTTAGCAGCTTAATTTTAAACTTTATACTTCATTTAATTGGAATTTATATTCAATTTTATCATTAACAGTGATATACCTCTATTTGGTTTCAATTAAAAATAAGGAGTTTATAAACTCTATCTTTTAAGTCGAAATTAAATGCATATGGGAATTGCTTCTTATTTAAGATAAATTGATAATTTCAATATTTTTTGAATGCAAATCAAATGTTTTATATTAAACTATAATCCTAATTGAAAAATTAATTAATTATTAATAATTAATAATTATTTTTTAATTTGTTCAATTTAATATATTTTGATTTCATTCATGATATAAACCAATTAGTAGGATAATAATAAAAAAAAATCTAATTTTAGTTCAAATAATAAAATTAGTAATTTTAAATAAATTAATAATTGGAAAAATTAATGCAATTTCTACATCAAAAATTAAAAAAATTACAGTAATTAAAAAGAAATGTAAAGAAAATGGAATTCGTGCAGATGATTTAGGGTCAAATCCACATTCAAAGGGGGATGATTTTTCTCGATCTGAAAAAGTTTTTTTTGATAAAATTATAGATAAAAATATTATAGTATTAGAAATTAAAATAATTATAATTGAAATATAAATTATTAAAAGAATTATTTATATTAAATTAAATTTAAACAATTTGATTGGAAGTCAAATATACTTTATATATTATATAAATAATTAATTTCCTCATCAATAAATAGAAATATAAAGAAATAATCAAACAACATCTACAAAATGTCAGTATCAAGCTGCTGCTTCAAATCCAAAATGGTGAGAACTAGAAAAATGATTTTTTAAATGTCGAATTAAACAAATTAGTAAAAATATTGTTCCAATAATTACATGGAGACCGTGAAATCCTGTTGCTACAAAAAATGTTGATCCATAAATTCTATCAGCAATAGTAAAAGGTGCTTCTAAATATTCATAAGCTTGGAGAATAGTAAAATAAATTCCTAGAATAATTGTTAAAAAAAGTCCTTGAGTTATTTGAGAATAATTATTTTCTATGATAGCATGATGAGCTCAAGTTACAGTTACTCCTGAGGTAATTAAAATAATAGTATTTAATAGAGGAATTTGAAATGGATTAAATGGAATAATTCCTATAGGAGGTCATATTGCACCAATTTCAATATTGGGTGATAAACTTCTATGAAAAAAAGCTCAAAAAAATGAAATGAAAAAAAATACTTCGGAGACAATAAATAAAATTATTCCTCATCGCAATCCTTTTGTTACTAGGATGGTATGTTTTCCTTGAAGAGTACCTTCTCGACAAATATCTCGTCATCATTGATATATAGTTATTAAAATAATAATGTATCCTAAAGTTAATAAATTAATATTAAAGTTATGAAACCATTTAATTATTCCTGTAACTAAAGTTAAAACTCCAATAGCTCCAGTTAATGGTCAAGGGCTATAATCTACTAAGTGGTATGGATGGTTAAAATTATTTTTCATTAGTTTACTTCTCTAGAATATAATGTTCTTAAAATAGCAATTACATAAGATTGAATGATAGCAACTGCTGTTTCTAAAATTAATAATAAAATTTGAATTATAACTAATAAAATAATAAAATAATTTAATATATTAGGCCCAGTTCCACTAAGTAAAGTTATTAATAAATGACCTGCAATTATATTAGCTGTTAAACGGACAGCTAAAGTACCGGGTCGAATAATATTTCTAATTGTTTCAATTAATACTATGAATGGTATTAAAATTGTTGGAGTTTCTTGGGGAATTATATGAATAAATATGTGTTGAGTGTTATTAATTCATCCATATAATATAAATCTTAATCAAAGAGGTAAAGAAATAGATAGAGTTAATGTAAGATGACTAGTTCTTGTAAAAATATAAGGAAATAATCCTAAAAAATTATTAAATATAATAAAAGAAAATATTGAGATAAAGATAAATGTTGATCCATTAGAGTTTTTATTTGTTCCAATTAATAATTTAAATTCATTGTGAAGTTTATTTAAAATAAAGTTTCAAAAGAATAAATGACGATTAGGAATTAATCAAAATGAATAAGGAATAAATATTAAACCAATAAATGTTCTAATTCAATTTAATGGTAAGTTAAAAATATTAGTTGAAGGGTCAAAAATAGAAAATAAATTATTTATCATTTTCAATTAAATTTTTTTTTTTTTAAAGTTTTAATATTTTTTATATTATTTTTATTAATAAAAATATAATAATTTAAGATATTAAATAAAATAAAAATTATAATAAAAAAAATAAAAGAAATTAATCAATTAATTGGTATTATTTGAGGGATAAAAGAATATTACATATGTAATAATTTAAATTTGACATATTTATGTTATATTTTAACTAATTCTTTCATAAGAAGTAATTGCTAAATTACTATAAAGTGGTTTAAGAGACCAGTACTTGCTTTCAGTCATCTAATGAGGAATAGTTATTAATTCAATTAATAAAATTTTTAATTGAAATTCTTTCAATTACAATAGGTATGAAGCTGTGATTTGCTCCACAAATTTCAGAACATTGACCATAATAAATACCAGGTCGATTAATAAAAAAATTAGTTTGGTTAAGACGACCAGGATTTGAATAAATTTTAACTCCTAAAGATGGAATAGTTCATGAATGAATTACATCAGTAGCTGTCACTAAAATTCGAATTTGATTTGATAAATTGTGATTACTTCAATAAAAGAAAAGAATTATTTTACGGAAAGCAAACTATATTTTAGCGGCAATAAAAAAACAAGAGAGTGACACACAGTGTTGCCAACAAGATAAAAATATAAATGTTGCATTCACTATCCAACACCCCCTTTTGAATGCAAACCCATTTCATTTATACAATAATAATGCTTGTTAAATGTAGTCCCCTTCGTTAAGATATCAGCTACCATTTCACTACCTTTAGAATACACAAAAGTTATATTATTCTTATTAACATTATCTCTTAAAAAATGATACATAATGTCGATATGCTTTGTCTTAGGTTTATAACAGTCAGTAGTAGCTAAACGTATTGCACTTTGGTTATCACAATATATTGGGAGGGGACAGTTTTCTTGCAGGCCAAGTTCGAGTTGCAGCTGACGGAGCCACAAAGCCTCCTGCGTTGCCGCAGCCATCGCCATGTACTCCGCCTCGGCTGTAGACAGAGCAACTGTTGATTGCTTGCAGGAATTCCAAGCAACCGCACCGTTCTGAAAAATAAAAATATAACCGGTGCAAGACCTTCTGTCCTCTGGACTGCTAGCCCAGTCTGAATCACAATAGCCTCTTATCTCATTTGACACATCTTTGGTGAAGCATAATTTTAAGTCTTTGCTGCCTTGGAGGTATCTCATTATTCTCTTGACACCGAGCCAATGTTCTCGACCAGGATTACTGACGTATCGACTCAGTTTATTTACAGCGAAGCCAATGTCTGGCCTTGTTGCCTGTGCTATAAATAGTAAATAGTGAAATTCTTCATCCATTGCAGTTTTCCATTTTTCAGAATTTTCGGAGGATAAAGCTTCTTTAATTGATTCCGGATCTCTGGGACTTTTAACAGGACAAAAATAAATAGGTGAACTTTCATCTACCTTTTCAGGTCTTTTCCTTGGGCGTAAGGTCATGGTGTTCGGTGGTAAGTCTTTTATTGATACAGCAGGAAGATAAACATCTTCACTTACATCTGTCTCATATTCATCGGGGCTTTTACTTATTTTATCTGTAAGTACAGAAACTGGTGACTCTAATATTTCTTTTTCTGTTTCAGGTTCAGGTTCGGGTGCTGCTGCTGCTGGTGGAGGTGTTGACTGCACGTCGGTGGAGCTGTTAACATCACACGGTAAGTAAATATTATTGTTATTCTTAACGTTCTCCAAAAATTCAACATCTCTACTTTTCACAATGCGGTGTGTTCCAGGTTCAGCAAGACGGTATCCCTTGGTGTTGTCACAATAGCCTACGAAGATCATTCGCCGCGCTTTCGGGTCCCACTTCTTTCGTTTTTCCTTGGGAATTTGCATCATGACTTCGGAACCAAAAATTTTCATATTGGATAAATCGGGCAGCTTACCTGACCATATTTCATAAGGAGTCCTTTTATTTATAGATGTAGTAGGCGAGCGATTAATAACATATGCTGCAGTGGCTGTCGCTTCAGCCCAGAATGGTTTAGGTAAGTTAGCATCTAACAGCATGCACTTCGCTCTCTCCACTAGAGTGCGGTTCATTCGCTCTGCAAGACCGTTCTGCTGTGGTGAGTATGGTGTGCTTGTTTGGTGTTTTATACCATGTTGACTCAAATAACTAGCAAACTCTTTATTACAGTACTCTAAGCCATTATCTGTGCGTATAATTTTAATTTTCTTATCACATTCATTCTCTACTTTCTTGTGAAAATCTTTAAATGCATTTAGGATGCTAAGTTTGTCTTTAAGGAAGTAAACATAGACTGATCTGGAGTAATCATCCACAAAAGTTATAAAATATCTCATACCTCCTAGGGACTGAGTTTCCATCGGACCACATAAATCTGAATGTATCACCTCTAGCAGTTCTGAAGCTCTGGATCCAAGATGGTTAAAAGGTAGTCTGGACTGTTTCCCTTCTAGGCAGGTAGTGCAGGTCACAGGTAACTTAGCCTTTTCTGAAGTCAAACTCACTCCTTTTGTACATTCTGGTAGTCTGTTTACATCTGGAAAGTTCAAATGTCCCATGCGTCGATGCCACAGGACAACATCTTTTGAAATATCAGAAATACTTAAGTTAGCATTTATTTCTCTGTGAACTTTTAATGAGTATAAGTTGTTTTCTAATATAGCTGAACAGACAAAATCTCCATTTTTATTTAATATTTCACAATTATTTTTATTGAAATTAACTTTACATCCACTTTTTACTATTGCACTGACAGACAGTAAGTTTCCAGCAAGCTCGGGTATGTATAAAACATCTCTTACCTGTATTCTGTTCTCAGTATTATTATTACTCTGTAATATTAAATTCACTTTTCCCATTCCTTTTACAGACAGTGGAGTATTGTTCGCAACAATAATGCTAGAAACTGGTGGATTTTTGACATCATACATCCAGTCGCAGCGGTTAGTCATGTGCATTGAGGCACCGGAGTCCACGTACCATTTATCTTGTTCTGTGCTATTAGAAGATGCTGTAAAAGCTGCTGCGAAGCCCTTATCTTCACTCTTGTTGGATGTTTTCTTCTGAACCCTACAATTTTTACCTAAATGTCCATATCTGTTACAATTGAAACAACGTGGCCCCTTTGGTTTCATGTTATTCTGTGAACCATGTCCATGTGTTTTCTTCTTATATGAGTAAAATGCAGCATTTTCGGAACTCTGAACTTCTTGTAGTAGTTTAGTTTTTATAATATCTGCACTGATTTTTACTCCTGAGCTCTCTATAGCCATAATCATGGGTTTGTACATGTCCGGCAAACCCGCTAACATCAAAGTACCAAGCCACTCGTCATCTACGGAAAATCCTATATTTCTTAACTTATGAGCTGACGTCATAATCTTATTTACATAGTCTTCGACACTCTTTGAGGAATCCAAGGTTGTTGTTATGAGATCTTTCAACAATGCTACTTTTCTTGACAATCCATTGTCATCAAATGCTCGTTCTAGATTTGACCAGACTTCTTTTGAAGTTTTAGCGTCCTGAATATGAACGTAATTAATAGCATCCACCAATAAAATTAACTTTGAACGCGCTTTCACGTCTTTGGCGGGATCGACTTTTTCACCTCCGATACACTGCCAAAGGTCTTCATGTTCGAGGTATGCCTTTACCGCGAATTTCCAATTGGCATAGTTATCGCGACCAGTCAGCTTTTCTATGCTAAAAGCTGCATTTGAAGACATATTTTTCACTTTTCTTGTTTCTATAACCTCAAAGCGATAGTATGACGCCGGTAGGATTTTCACTTGTTTGTATTGTATTTCGGACTTTTCACTGTATTAATCCGAGTAATCACTGTTTATTACAAACACGACGCTCTGCTACCATGATAAATTGTGATTACTTCAATAAAAGAAAAGAATTATTTTACGGAAAGCAAACTATATTTTAGCGGCAATAAAAAAACAAGAGAGTGACACACAGTGTTGCCAACAAGATAAAAATATAAATGTTGCATTCACTATGCATACAATTTAAAGGTAAAATAACACGATTATCTACATCTAACAATCGAAAACCATTATTATTAAGTTCATTAGAGGGAATTATATATGAATCAAATTCAATATTATTAAAATCAGAATATTCATAACTTCAGTATCATTGATGTCCAATTGATTTTAAGGTAATAAGAGGGTTATTAATAGGGAATGCAAACCGGTTTCACCGAAACCGAAAAAACCGGTTTTTCGGTCGATTTCACAGGCAAAATAAAAACCGGTTTTTTTAAATGAAAAACCGGTTTTTTCCGGTTTTTTCTGATTAAAGTTACATGCTTTGCAATACATACATAACGAAAATGCACCGCCTAATTTTGATTGACTGCTTCAAGTAGTTCAGTTCAGTGACCTACTTGTGCGGCTGAACGGGTTGAAGGTTATAGCGAGTTAGTAAATAAAATATGGAAATTAATTATTCATCATCATCTTGCTGGGCCTTTTTCCATTTACTTGAGGTCGGCCTTCCCTGTCCTTATCTTCCACTGTGCACGGTTGAGTGCCAGTTTGGGGTCGATGTCGGCTTCTTTTAGGTCGCGCTGAACCGTCATCAGCCAAGTGGCAGGGTTCTATCGCTCCTACGCGTCGTCGTTGGGATGTTTAGGGCTATTGTCACCATGTGATCGTCGGGTGCCTTCGGTACATTCCCGTACCACCGTAGACGTCTCTTTCAGCTTTTTTGTTATGGGTGCTACCTCTCGTATGTATGTGTTTCTGATTTCGTCCAGCATAGTGACGCCCGCTGACCAGCTTCTCTCTGACGTATGGATTTTGTTTAAGTGTTGTTTATTTGTGGCCCAACATTAGGATCCAAACAGCATGGCAGGTCTAATGGCTGTTTTGTAAACTTGTCCCTTCACAAAGATCTCTATGAGATGGCTATGCCTGTAAAGAGAGGCATTTGATTATCGCACATGACGCCTGTGAGCTGTCGCCATTTCATCCAGCCCGTTTGAGCTATATGGAGGACGTCACTGTCAATCTTTCCGTCATAGCTTAGCACGTCATAATGGGTGGTAGGGTAAAAGATTTGACGATTTAAAAATGCTTATTATGTGAGCTCATATTTTAAATAAATATATTTCATTTTATTTCACGGAGCCAATGTATATGAACTGGTTGACTGTTGGTAGGTGGTCATTTCCCACATAGAAGCTAAAGTCATTGGGGTGTGATGTGCTATCGAAAATACATGACATGTGCTCCGTTTTCTTTCGGCTGATTTTGGGGTCATTTTCTTCCAGCGACTCCACCCAGCCGTTTAAATCACGCTGGAGATCTATCGCATTGTTAGATAATATGAGGGCCACGTCGGTCGTCGGCATAGAGAAGATTCCAAGGCACCTCCTATTGACACTTTTTAGTTAGATAATCCATTGTACCGTAAATATAAGTGGACTCAGAGTAGACCCTTGATGTACCCCTACCATAAAGTCAAAGCTTTCACTCGTGCCTGCAGGGCAGACCACTTGTGATGAGATTGAGACATTTGTGACATACCTATTCAAGTCAAAAGTTTATATAATTTATTTTTTTACTTGATAGATGATATTGTTAGCTTTCGAAAAATATTTTTTTTTAAACTGTAGGACTCTTAAATCAGGAGAAATTAATAAATTTTCGGCAAGACCATCTAAAATTAAAAGTAAAATTTAAAATGCCGGTCATTCCAACAGGAGAGGGGATAGACCCCAACATGTAGGAGGGTTATGTCGATAAAATTGATCAATTTATATGCCTTTAAAGCTCCGACATCGCTAACCAAACATATTGTATGTATATTTTGTTTTATTTATATGAAAACAATGAGCTCTTTAGTACGTTAAGACTTGCTAGCTAGAAGCTTATTACGTCTACGTGATTATTTGCCCTTTGTTATGTTTTTTGTATTTTAGTTACACAAATCATTTCCTATGACCTGCAATGATTTCCTACGAAATATATGGGGAAAAAGTTTGTTGAGATGCCTGACTTTTTAGTCTCAAACCTGGGTTGGTCCCATACCGCAAAAGTTTTTGATCATTTAGTTAGAAGCAGGATCGATTGGCTTCACAAAAAATTGTGTAAAATGGTAATGTTCTTGACAACTGTGCATTTTTTGATAAACTGTGAAACTAAATCAATAAAAATGTAGTATTGCACATTTTCCAATATTTTCTTGAAAACCGGTTAAAAACCGGTTTTAACCGGTTTTGGATTCAAAACCGAAAAAAAAACCGGTTTTCATTTCACTTCGGTTTTGCATTCCCTAGTTATTAAGTTCATCTAATAAGTAAAGTAATCGTAATGAAGGTAAAGCAATAAAAATTAATGTAATAGCTGGTAAGATGGTTCAAATTAATTCAATTATTTGACCTTCTAATAAAAAACGATTAATATATTTATTAAAAAATAAATTTAATATTAAATATCCAACTAAAATTGTAATTATGATTAAAATGATTAAAGTATGATCATGAAAAAAAATAATTTGTTCTATTAAAGGGGAAGCTCCGTTTTGAAAATTTAAATTTGATCATGTTGCCATTTCTAAAAAAAGGATAATCCTTTATAAATGGGGTTTAAATCCATTACATATAATCTGCCATATTAGAAATTTCTTAAAATTGGGAGTTCATTATAAGAATGTTCTGCTGGAGGTAAGTTTTGATATCATTCAATAGAAGATGATAAGTTTAAAGAAAATAATACGATTCGTTGATTAATTATTGATTCTCAAATAATAATTAATATTAATATAATTGCTAGTAAAGAAATGTAAGAACCTAATGAAGAAATAATATTTCATGAAATATAAATATCTGGATAATCAGAATAGCGACGAGGTATTCCAGCTAAACCTAAGAAATGTTGAGGAAAAAAAGTTAAATTTACTCCTAGAAATATGGTTAAAAATTGAATTTTTAAATAGTAAGGGTTAAGAGTTAATCCTGTAAATAAAGAGTATCAATGAATAAATCCTCCAATAATAGCAAATACAGCTCCTATAGATAAAACGTAGTGAAAATGAGCAACAACATAATAAGTATCATGTAATGCTACATCAATAGATGAATTAGCTAAAATAACTCCAGTTAATCCACCAACAGTAAATAAAAATACAAATCCTAATCTTCATAAAATAGAAGGGCTATAATTAATTTGAGTTCCATGAAGTGTTGCTAATCAACTAAAAATTTTAATACCTGTTGGTACAGCAATAATTATTGTAGCTGATGTAAAGTAAGCTCGTGTATCAATATCTATTCCAACAGTAAATATATGATGAGCTCATACAACAAATCCAAGTAAACCAATTGCTATTATAGCATAAATTATACCTAAAGATCCAAAAGTTTCTTTTTTTCCTCTTTCTTGAGAGATAATATGAGAAATTATCCCAAAACCTGGTAAAATTAAAATATAAACTTCTGGATGACCAAAAAATCAAAATAAGTGTTGATATAAAATAGGATCACCTCCTCCAGCAGGATCAAAAAAAGAAGTATTAAGATTTCGATCTGTAAGTAGTATAGTAATAGCTCCAGCTAATACTGGTAAAGATAAAAGAAGAAGAAGAGCTGTAATTCCCACAGATCAAACAAATAAAGGTATTTGATCAAAGGATAATCCATTAATTCGTATATTAATAATTGTTGTAATAAAGTTAATAGCTCCAAGAATTGAAGAAATTCCAGCTAAATGTAATGAAAAAATAGCTAAATCTACAGATCTTCCTCTATGGGCAATATTAGATGAAAGTGGGGGGTACACTGTTCACCCTGTTCCAGCTCCGTTTTCTACAATTCTTCGTAAAGTTAAAGAGGGAGGTAATAATCAAAATCTTATATTATTTATTCGTGGGAATGCTATATCAGGTGCTCCTAATATTAATGGAACTAATCAATTTCCAAATCCACCAATTATGATTGGTATGACTATAAAAAAAAATTATAATAAATGCATGAGCTGTGACAATTGTGTTATAAATTTGATCATCACCAATTAAGGAGCCAGGATTTCCTAATTCAGCACGAATTAATAATCTTAAAGATGTTCCTACTATTCCTGCCCAAATTCCAAAAATAAAATATAAAGTTCCAATATCTTTATGATTTGTAGAATAAAGTCATTTTCGCTAAATAAAATGGCTGAGATATAAGCGATAAATTGTAAATTTATTAACAAGAATAAATTCTTTTTAATTAAAGCTTTACATTCAATTTATGATATAAAATTGCAAATTTTAAGGTATAGTTAATATTATTAAGGCTTAAAGAATATTACTTTATAAATAATTTTGAAGATTATTAGTTTAAATTAACTTAAAACCTTTAAAATTATTATAAAAAAAAAAAAATTCTTAAAATTATTCCTAAAATTGATATAAATCTTAAAAAATTTAATAAATAAAATATTTTATTTTTAATAAAAATTTTAATTCATTTTAATTTTAAATAATTAAATATAAAAGATGAATAAATAATACGAATATAAAAAAACAATATAATTAATCTTGTTATAATTAAAATAAAAATTAATAATAAAATTTTATTATTAATTAAAAAATTAATAATAATTCATTTAGGGAAAAATCCAATAAAAGGTGGAAGTCCACCTAATGATATAAAATTAATTAATAAATTTATTTTAATTAAATAATTAATATTTCTAAAAAATAGTTGATTTAAATAAAATATATTTAATATATAAAATAAAAAACATAAAATTCTAATTTTAAAAGAATAAAGAATAAAATAAAATAGTCATAAATTTTCTCTAATTATAATAGAAGACAATATTCATCCTAAATTATTAATTGAAGAAAAAGCTATTAATTTACGTAAGGAAGTTTGATTTAATCCTCCAATAGCTCCGATAATAGCATTAAAAATAATGATTAAAATTAAAAAAAAAATTATTAAAGTAATAAGATAAAAGAATAATAGGTGAAATTTTTTGTCAAGATATTAAAATAAAATTATTAAATCAAGATAAACCTTCAACGATATTGGGAAATCAAAAATGAAAGGGTACTGACCCTATTTTTATTAATGCAGATGAATTAATTATAATTGAAATAAAATTATTTATTTCAAAATTTTTTATTAATATTATTATTATTAAAATAGAAAATAAAAAATTAATAGATGCGATAGATTGAGTTAGAAAATATTTTAAAGATGCTTCTGTTGACATTAAATTATTAGAATTTGAAATTAGGGGGATAAATCTTAATAAATTAATTTCTAATCCAATTCAACAACCAAATCATGAATTTGAAGAAATAGAAATTAAAGTTCTAAAAAATAATACAAATAAAAAAAATATTTTATTAGAATTAAAAGTAAGTTGAATAAAAAATAAAGAAATTTATCTTTTAAAAATATTAAAAATATATTAATTTAATTTATATTTTAGTGTAAGATGCACAATAGTTTTTGATACTATTAGATATAGTTTAATTCTATAAAATATAATAAAGGTAGATGATATTTCTACTTAATTTATCCTATCAGAATAATCCTTTAATCAGGCACTTTATTTTTAAAAAAAAGGTATTCCTTTATATTTGGGGTATGAACCCAAAAGCTTAATTTAGCTTATTTTTAATTTTATTTATGTAAAAAATTATTAAAAACGGTTTAATAAATCAAATAAAAGTATATAATATATATATATATATATATATATATATATATATATATATATATATATAATATAATATTTAAATAATTAATATATTAATAATAATAATATAAATAAATAATTTTATAATATTAATATATTTATAATAAATTATTTATTATAAAAATATTAATGATTTAATATAAAAAATCTATACTAATTTATTATTTATATAAATAAATTTTTTATGGTTTTTGAAATTTATTATAAATTTATTTTACATATGAATTTTAGTATATTTTATTTAATTATTTTAATAATAATTAATTAATTAAATTGTAGTAATTATTATTAAAAATTTAAGAAATTAAGATTTAGTAATATTTAAATTAGTAACAAATTTTGTGCCAGCAGTTGCGGTTATACAAAAGTTAAATTAAATTTTATTATTAATTAATAAATTAAAAATAAAATAAATTAATTAAATATTAAATTATTAAGTTAAATTTTAATTTATTTAAAATTTTTATTTAATTAAGAATTAATAAAATTTAATTATAAACTAGGATTAGATACCCTATTATATAAAATTTAAATTTAAAATACTAAAATAATAAATAATTATTTATTGAAACTTAAATAATTTGGCGGTATTTTAGTTCATTTAGAGGAATCTGTTTAATAATTGATAATCCACGAATAAATTTACTTAATTTATAATTTTGTATATCGTTGTTAAAAAAATATTTTTAAATAAAAAATAATATTTAAAAATTTAAATTTAAAATTAAATCAGATCAAGATGCAGAAAATAATTAAGAATATAATGGATTACAATAAATTTATTTAAATGAATATTAATTTGAAATAATTAATTAAAAGTGGATTTAAATGTAATTTTATTTAATTTATTAAAATGATTATAAATTAAAATATGTACATATTGCCCGTCGCTTTCATGAATAAGTTGAAATAAGTCGTAACAAAGTAGAGGTACTGGAAAGTGTTTCTAGAAATACAAATTAGAGCTTGAATTAAGTATTTCATTTACATTGAAATGATAATGATAAAATCATTTAATTTGAGAGAAGAAAATTAATAATTTAGGTTTAATTAAAATAATTTTAATATTAAAATGGGGGTTTTAGTATTAATAAAGAAAAAATTAATAAATTTATAGTTGATTAGTATTGTAGAAGAATTTTTAAATATTTAAAAATTAATTTAATAAAAAGTAAATTTAATTTATTGTTTCTTGTGTATCAGAGTTTATTAAATAATTTATTAAGAATTAATATTTCTCGAATTAAAAAGAGATAATTAATTAAAAAAGTTATTGTAGCATAAATATTTTTAATAATTAATTTGAAATGAAATGTTAATCGTTTTTTAAGATATCTAGTTTTTTTAGAAAAAAATTTAATTTTAAATTTATTATATAAATTAATTAATTAATTAATTTAAATAAAACACTTTTTAACGGATACTAGCGCGGTTTTATTGAATGTACTTTGGTATTTAGTTGGTATTTGGTTTGATTTTTGGTTTTTCCCCCGTGACCACGGCAGCTGCAAAGGTGCCGAAACGTCGGGAAAAACCAAAAATCAAACCAAATACCAACTAAATACCAAAGTACATTCAATAAAACCGCGCTAGTATCCGTTAAAAAGTGTTTTATTTCATGTCTAGTGAGCGCGTAAGCTTGAGAAGTGAATAATTAATTTAAAATAATATTTTATATTTTGAGGGATAATCTTCAAATTAAATTTTTATAATTAAAATTAAAATTATTTTAAGATTTTTAAAATTTATATTGTTTAAAAATTATAATTTATTATAAATAATCTTAATTAAATAAAAATTTAATTTAAATTTAATTTTTTATAAAAAATTAAATTATAATAATAAAAATTTATTTATAATGATAAAATTAGTATAAAATATTTAATTTAAAAATTATTTTTTTTTAAATTATTAAAAAAGAATTCGGCAAAATTTTATATTCACTTGTTTATCAAAAACATGTCTTTTTGTTAATAATTTAAAGTCTAATCTGCCCACTGATAATATATTAAAGGGCTGCAGTATTTTGACTGTACAAAGGTAGCATAATCATTAGTCTCTTAATTGGTGACTTGTATGAAAGATTGAATGAAATATAAACTGTTTCTTTAATATAAAGTAGAATTTAATTTTTTATTTAAAAAGTTAAAATAATTTTAAAAGACGAGAAGACCCCATAGAGTTTTATATTTATTTTAATTAAAATTATTTATAAAAATAATAATTAAAATTAATTTAAATATTTTATTGGGGTGATAAAAAAATAAATAAAACTTTTTTTATAATTTAAACATAAATAAATGAATAAATGATCCAAAAGTTTTGATTAAAAAAAAAAATTACCTTGGGGATAACAGCGTAATTTTTTTTTTTAGTTCAAATAAGAAAAAGAGTTTGCGACCTCGATGTTGGATTAAGGTAAAATTTAAATGCAAAAGTTTAAAATTTTGATCTGTTCGATCATTAAAACCTTACATGATCTGAGTTCAAACCGGTGTGAGCCAGGTTGGTTTCTATCTTTAAATAATAAAAATATTCTAGTACGAAAGGATTGAATATTTAAATTAAATTTATTTTAATTTTTGAATATTATTAATAAATAAGTAGATTAAAATAATTAAATAAAAATATTATTTATTTAAAAACTATTTTGGCAGAAAAATGTAATGATTTTAGAAGTCATAAATATATAATTTATTATATATATAGTAATGATATTTTTAGATATTTTATTAGTTTTTTTAGGGGTAATTATTTTAATTTTAGGGGTTTTAATTGGTGTTGCTTTTTTAACATTATTAGAGCGTAAAGTTTTAGGTTATATTCAAATTCGTAAAGGTCCTAATAAAGTTGGATTTATAGGAATTTTACAACCTTTTTCTGATGCTATTAAATTATTTACTAAAGAACAAACTTATCCTATATTTTCTAATTATTTATCTTATTATTTTTCTCCAGTAATTAGTTTTATTTTATCTTTAATAATTTGAACAATAATTCCTTATTATTTTAATTTAATTAATTTCAATTTAGGTATTTTTTTTTATGTTGTACTAGAATAGGGGTTTATACGGTTATAGTAGCTGGTTGATCTTCAAATTCTAATTATGCATTATTAGGGGGTTTACGAGCAGTAGCTCAAACTATTTCTTATGAGGTTAGTTTAGCTTTGATTTTAGTGAGAAGAATTATTATAATTATAGATTTTAATTTATTTAAATTTGAAATTTATCAAAATTTTATTTGATTTATTTTTATAATATTACCTTTAGGTTTGTGTTGGTTTTCTTCTAGATTAGCTGAAACTAATCGAACTCCTTATGATTTTGCTGAAAGAGAGAGTGAATTAGTTTCAGGATTTAATATTGAATACAGAAGTGGGGGATTTGCATTAATTTTCTTAGCTGAGTATTCTAGAATTTTATTTATAAGTTTATTATTTATTTTAATTTATATGGGGGGATATAATTTAAGATTAGTTTTTTATATTAAACTTAGAATATTATCATTTTTATTTGTTTGAGTTCGAGGGACTTTACCTCGTTATCGGTATGATAAATTAATATATTTGGCTTGAAAAATTTATTTACCTGTTTCTTTAAATTATTTATTATTTTATATAGGATTTAAAATTTTATTAATGTATAAATATTTTTAGTATAAATTAATAGAATTTTAATTCTTTCTTAAGTTTTCAAAACAAATGCTTTAAATACAAGCTCATTAATTAATTAATAAATTAATTTATCTCAATATAAATTAGTTAATGGGTTAATAATATAGTAAGAAAAATAAATAACTGTTAAAATTTGACCTGTAATAATATAAGGATCTTCAACAGGTCGGGCCCCAATTCATGTTAATAATATAATTGTTGTAATTATAATTCAAAATAAAATTTGATTTAAAGGATAAAATTGAATTCCTTGTATTTTTTTATTAAAAGTAAAAGGTAAAATAATTAGAATTAAAATAGATATTACTAATGCAATTACACCTCCTAATTTATTAGGAATTGATCGTAAGATTGCATATGCAAAAAGAAAGTATCATTCTGGTTGAATATGAATAGGAGTTACTAAAGGATTAGCAGGAATAAAGTTATCAGGATCTCCTAATAAATATGGATTTGTAAGAGTTAAAATAGTTAGTAAAAATAAAATAATAATAAATCCAATTAAATCTTTATATGTAAAAAAAGGATGGAAAGGAATTTTATCTAAATTTCTATTAATTCCTAGGGGGTTATTAGAACCTGTTTGATGTAAAAATAATAAATGAATTATGGATATTATTAAAATAATAAAGGGTAAAATAAAATGAAATGTATAAAATCGGGTTAATGTAGCATTATCAATTGCAAATCCCCCTCAAATTCAATTTACTAATATTCTACCTAAATAAGGAATTGCTGAAAGTAGATTTGTAATAACGGTGGCCCCTCAAAATGATATTTGTCCCCATGGTAAAACATAACCTATAAATGCTGTTGCTATAAGTAGAAATAAAATAATTACTCCAACAATTCAAGTAAATTTTAAATTAAAAGATTCATAATAAATTCCTCGTCCAATATGAATGTAAATACAAATAAAAAAAAAAGAAGCTCCATTAGCATGTAAGGTTCGGATTAATCAACCATAATTTACATTTCGACAAATATAATTAACTCTATAAAAAGCTAATTCAATATTAGCTGTATAATATATTGTTAAAAAAAGTCCTGTAATAATTTGAATGATTAAACACAAAGCAAGTAAAGAGCCAAAGTTTCATAATGAAGAAATATTAGATGGTGATGGGAGATCAATTAAAGATCCATTAATAATTTTTAAAATAGGGTGTGTTTTTCGAATAGGTTTATATATATTTATTATCATTAGTTAGTTAATGGAGGAAGATCGTAAAGGTCCATAAAAAATATTAGTAATTTTAATAACAGCAATTAAAGTAATAAATAGGTAAATAATTATTATTATTATTAATATAAATGTTTGATTATTATATAATTTAGATAAATTAATTTTATTTTCATTATTAAAAAATAAAAATATATCATATAATTTATTTATATCATAGTTACTATTATTAAAGTTTATTCATTTTAAGTTATAATAATTATAAAATCTAATAATTAAAGATATTATTATTAAAATAATAAATAAAATTTTTATTATTATTTTAATATTAAATATTTCATTTGATGCAACACTTGAAACATAAATAAATAAAACTAATAAACCTCCTAAAAAAGTTAAAAATAAAATATAAGAAAATCAATATGTTTGAATTATTATTCTAGAAATTAATGATACTAATAAAGTTTGTATTAAAATTATTAATCCTATAGAAAGAGGATGATTTAAAAAAAATATAATAAAAGAAAATATAATAATTAATATTGATAAAAATATTTTTGTAATTTCAAAGAATAGTTTATAAAAATAATAATTTTGGAGATTATAGATAAAGAAATTTCTTTTTCTTTGATATTTTTAAAGAAATATTCTTATTTTTGATTTACAAGACCAATGTTTTTTTTAAACTATAAAAACTAATGATAATTATTATAAATATGAGAATGTTGGTAATTATTATATTTATCTTAGGTAATATAATTTTTGTTTCTAAACATAAACATTTATTAATTGTTTTATTAAGTTTAGAATTTATTGTTTTAAGAATTTTTTTTTTATAATATTAATATTTAGTTGTATTAATTATGATATATATATATTAATAGTATTTTTAGTATTTTCAGTTTGTGAGGGGGCATTAGGATTATCTATTTTAATTTCTATAATTCGAACTCATGGTTATGATTATTTTCAAAGTTTTAGAATTTTATAATTAATATTATATAAATAAATTAAATTTATTAAATTTTAAATGATAAAATTTTTAATAATAATAATTTTTATAATTCCTTTTTGTTTTAAAAAAAATGTATTTTGAATGGTTCAAATAATAATATTTTTATTAATATTTATATTTATAAATTTAATAATTAATATTATATTTTATTGTAATATTAGATATGTGTTTCCTTGTGATATTTTATCTTATGGTTTAATTTTATTAAGAATTTGAATTTGTATTTTAATAATTATAGCTAGAGAAAGTTTATTAAAATTAAATTTTTATTATAATTTTTTTTTTATTTAATTTATTAATTTTAATAATTATATTATTTATAACTTTTAGAGTTATAAATTTATTTTTATTTTATTTATTTTTTGAATCTAGATTAATTCCTACATTAATATTAATTATTGGTTGAGGGTACCAACCTGAGCGAATTCAAGCTGGTTTGCATCTTTTATTTTATACTTTATTTGCTTCTTTACCTTTATTATTAGGGATTTTTTTTATTTTTAATGAATTAAATCATATTATAATTTATTTTATAAAATTTTGTAGATTTGATTATTATTTATTATATTTTTCTATAATTTTTGCTTTTTTAGTTAAAATACCTATATATTTTGTTCATTTATGGTTACCTAAGGCTCATGTTGAAGCTCCTGTATCAGGATCAATAATTTTAGCTGGGATTATATTAAAATTGGGTGGATATGGGTTATTACGAGTATTAATTTTATTACAGAAAGTAAATATAAATTTAAATATTATTTTTATTACTATTAGATTATTAGGTGGATTTTATATTAGTTTAAAATGTTTTTGTCAAGTAGATATTAAATCTTTAATTGCCTATTCTTCTGTAGCTCATATAAGTATTGTTATTGGGGGTATCATAACTATAAATTATTGAGGTTATTTAGGTTCTTATATTTTAATAATTGGTCATGGATTATGTTCTTCAGGGATATTTTGTTTAGCTAATATTAATTATGAACGTTTACATAGACGAAGATTGTATATTAATAAAGGAATAATAAGATTTATACCTTCAATAAGATTATGGTGATTTTTACTGATATCTTCAAATATAGCAGCACCACCTTCATTAAATTTAATAGGTGAAATTAGATTAATTAATAGATTATTAAGATGATCTTGAATTTCAATATTTTTATTAATATTAATTTCATTTTTTAGAGTGGGGTACAGTTTATATTTATATTCATTTATTCAACATGGGAAATATTATTTAGGAATTTATAGATTTTATTCAGGGGTTTCTCGTGAATATTTATTATTAATATTACATTGATTACCATTAAATATTATAGTTTTAAAAATTGATTATGTAATAATTTGATTTTAATTTACTTAAATAATTTAAATAAAATATTGATTTGTGGTATCAAATATATGAATAGTTCATTTTAGGTTATTCAAAAGTTTTCAATTTGTTTTATTAGTTTTTTTTTATTTATAATAAGAATAATTAATTTTTTATTTATAATTTATTTTATTATAAATAATTTAATTATTTTTTTAGAGTGAGAAATTATTTCATTTAGATCTATAAATATTGTAATAAGAATTTTATTAGATTGAATATCATTACTATTTATAATATTTGTATTATTAATTTCTTCTGTTGTAATTTATTATAGAAAAAGCTATATAAGATCTGAATTAAATTTAAATCGTTTTATTTTATTAGTTTTATTATTTGTTTTTTCTATAATTGTTCAAGTTGTAGTAGTATAGTTCTTTGAACGTCCGATAGATGGCACTGTGCCCTGCTGAATCGCGGTGACGAGTTTTTTTTGTATAACATAAGTGTTTTGCTTTTTTGTCAATAGACGATCTTTATTCATACCGCAATATTGAGTTTTATTTACGACCAATATTTTGTGGGGTTTTTTGGGACTTGTTCATGGTCCTTCGAGTTAACAGTACTGGTGACTTAGAAGTTGACCCTGAGAGTCCATCAGCGCCGACCAGGAGTGAAACGCTGCCTATGGTGCTGTAGTTCCAGTTACAGGAGCAGCATCCAGCGCGAGGGGGGAGCACCCCCTGGACATCAGCAGGTCAACGGAACGGAAGTGCGGTCACAGCGGCGGGGAGGAGCACCCCCTTGGACATCCATCATCTCAACTGTCACTTTCAATTTGACATACGTCATCGAGCTGTCACTACTGGGTTGACATCTGTCAGTGTCAAAGTCTAGAAACGTCAACGTCAGTGTCATCTGTCAGTCAAGAAACGTCAGTATCAACTGTCAGTCAAGAAACGTCAACGTCAGTGTCATCTGTCAAAGTCAAGAAACGTCAACTGTCATCCAGCGACTTAGCAGTTTGTGAGTGATAAAATATCAGGACAATTTGTGAGTAACAATTTGGACTTTATTTACTTAGGCTAATTAACTTAGAGATATTAAGATAGTGCATGAAGCAAATTAAGGACTTAGTAAATTTCTTGTGTAGTTTGCATGGACTTAGAATAGTTTTAAGAAAAACGTTCCGACGGGGAACCTATGCCCGATTTTGAAGCGATTTGTTAGAGTTAAAAAGACTTAGAAAATTTCATATTAATTTGTTGGTAATTTGTTAGAGTTTAAAAGACTTAGAAAATTTCATTGCAATTTGTTGCTAATTTTTTAGAGTCTAAAAGACTTAGCAAATTTCATAGCTATTAGTTATAGTTTTAAGGACTTGGGTTTTTTTTATAACATCTGAGACTTGTAATCTTTTAGTACGTGTTAGTAATTTGAATATTTTTCTAAGTTGTTATATCCAACACTTGTAATCATGGTGGATAATTGCCTTAAGCTTCAAGCAGATCTTCGCAGTAAAATTGATAAAGGTTTCTTAAACTTTCGGAAGTCTCCTAAAGAACGAATAACTATTGGCTACATTGAAACACGTTTAGAAACTTTAGATAAACTGTGGACTTCTTTTACTGCTAATCATCAGAAACTTGTATATGAAGTAAACAAAAATGTATTAGATGCAACTGATTATGTAAAAAACGAAGAATATGATAAATGTGAAGAAGCATACATAGATTATAAGGCTATGTTAAAGGATAAATTGTCTCTGTTATTAAAATCTGGATCTGGTGCAACTTCTGAGCCCAGAGCGCAACCAAGTCATGTCAAATTACCTAAAATTGAAATACCTAAGTTTTCAGGCAAATATTCTGAATGGCCTAGCTTCCGGGACATGTTCGTTTCCCTCATACACAAGGAAGCGTCTATAGATAATGTTCAAAAGCTCCACTATCTTAAGGGGTCTGTCACTGGTGAAGCAGAACAGTTGTTACGTCATACTCCTTGCACAGCAGACAATTATAAGATCTGCTGGGACATATTGGAAAGTCGTTATAACAATAAAAAATATCAAGCTAATTGCATTCTGAAAAGGTTAACTTCTCAAAGGGTTCTGTCATCTGAATCATCCAGTGCAATTAAACAGCTACTGGATACAACCAAAGAATGTCTAAATGCACTAAAAAATTTAGGTATAGACGTGAAATCATGGGATATAATTGTAATTTTCCTGATTAGCCAAAAGTTAGATCCTGAATCCCGTAAGCAATGGGAACAAAAGGTCAGTGAATCAGGTCAAGATTTACCAACGCTTAAGTCATTCGAAGAATTTTTAGAAACTCGTTTTAGATCGATTGAATTTTTAGATACTAAGGTGCAAAAAATTGAAAAACTAAATAATTCTAATGTTTCCGTTGCTCAACTATCTACATGTATATTTTGTTCCGATAATCATAAGTTGCCAAATTGTAAAAAGTTTTCCAAGGAGTCTGTTGAAACACGTCGTAACTTTGTCCAAGCTCACAACCTTTGTTTTAATTGTATGGCTCCAAGTCATTCGGTATATCAATGCAATGTTAATACCAAATGCCGCATTTGCAGAAAAAAGCATCATTCTTTGTTGCACACCAAAATTCCCAAATCAGCTAATGGTTCAAGCCAAGCTGATCAACCTAGAGAGGGTAATGTTGTCGCTACTGTAGTCGAAAAGAATTCAGCTCAACAACCTGATCAGGCTTCTGGTATGGATTCAGATCATCCAATAGTTAGTTGTTTTTCAAATACAGACAACCAAGTGTTGTTAGCTACGGCTTTGGTAAAGGTTCATTCGAACAAAAACAACACTTCGGTCGTAATTAGATCCTTACTGGATCAGGGCTCCCAAGCCTCATTTGTAACAGAAGCTGCTGTTCAAATGCTAGGTCTCAAAAAGATGCCGGAGACCAGTCTTATGTCAGGTTTAGGCGGTGATCAGAGTTCAACATTAGTATCAAAGTCCTCTGTGGTTTTAAAAATTCAGTCCCGCTTAGATCCCAGCTTTACTGTTACAGTCAAAGCGCATGTTTTGAATAAACTTACAACCCTATTACCAAGTAAAAAGGTTTCAGTTCAAGTGCTACCAGCAGCCTTCTCTTCATTAGAGTTAGCCGATCCGTCGTTCGACACACCCAACAAAATAGATCTGCTATTAGGTGCGGAGGTGTATAGCCAGATTTTATTGGACGGTTTACTCAGAGGATTACCCGGATCTTTGGTTGCACAGCATACTAGATTTGGTTGGATCCTTTCTGGCAAGCTACACAACGATTCTGCACTCGTGGATCCATCTGAGTTGTGTCTAAATGTAGTTGTTAGTATGCACTTAACCCAACTCAACGAAGATGAGTTACTAAAAAGATTCTGGGAACTTGAATCAGAATCATCACATCCAATCAAAAAGCACTGGACCGATGATGAGGAAAAGTGCGAAACATTGTTTACTCAAACAACTTCCAGAGATGATTCTGGGCGTTTCATAGTCAAATTACCGTTCAAGTCGGAAGACCCAACTTGTAAATATGGTAATTCCATGGAAATTGCGCGTAAGCGATTTCTTTGGTTGGAAAGACGTTTGTCTAAGAACCCAGAACTCAAAATTGAATACACTAAGGTACTTAATGAGTACCTCAGCTTAGGTCACATGGAAAAGATAGAACCCAAGGATATAGATAAACTAGGTGCTGTTTATCTACCACATCACGCTGTCGTTCGCAAGGATAAAACTACATCCAAGGTGCGAGTAGTTTTTGACGCTTCTTGTAAAGGCACAAACGGAGTGTCCTTGAACGACAACTTGATGATTGGTCCAACTCTTCAGCCAGAACTTCGGCATCTGGTAATGCGGTGGCGTACTTATCCAATTTCACTTGTCGCGGATATCGTCCAAATGTATAGACAAGTGAAAGTGGCGGAGGAAGATACAGATTTTCAGCGCATTTTGTGGCGTGAAAATCCAAATGCTGCTTTGCAGCATTTCAGACTTTTGACAGTCACCTTTGGGACTTCCTCAGCCCCCTATCTTGCTGTACGTGCTCTGCAAGAGTTGGCCCGAAAAGAAGAAAAAGATTTTCCTTTGGCTTCGACTAGAGTTCTCAATGACTTTTACATGGACGACCTTATGAGTGGTTGTCATTCAGTTGAAGAAGGCGTTCAAGTCTACGAGGAGATTACTCAATTGCTCAGCCGAGGAGGGTTTCCACTTCAGAAGTTTTCAAGCAACAGCAAGGAACTGCTGCACAAACTCCGAGTAAAGAATGATGATACTTCACAGACCATGGAAATAAAAACAGATGAGGTGATGAAGATACTGGGTCTCACATGGAATAGGGAGACAGATCAGTTCCAATGTACTGTAAAACTATCTCCTCTTGAGATTCCAGTGACCAAAAGAAAGGTTATATCCGACATAGCGCGCCTATTCGATCCTCTAGGTTGGATAGCTCCAGTCATAACCAAGGCTAAAGTCTTCATTCAGCAGCTTTGGTTATCTGGAATCGAATGGGATAGCGAGCTACCAGTTCAACTGCTCAAGGACTGGATTCGTTTCAGGGACGATTTAAAGTCACTTACAAGTGTAACTGTTCCCAGATGGATTATGTCCAGTACGCATAACAGATGTCTGGAGCTTCACGGATTCTCTGATGCGTCGAGTGCTGCTTACGCTGCTGTCGTTTACGCCCGCATTGTGAGTAGAGATGGTTGTGTGTACGTGAGCTTAATAAGTTCTAAAACTCGCGTTGCACCCATCAAACAAATCTCTATTCCACGGCTGGAACTTTGCGGCGCAGTTCTTCTGTCCAAACTTTTGACTGAAGTAGCCTCGACGTTGGTCGTTCCGTCACACCATATTCATGCTTGGACAGATTCATCGATCGTTTTGGCCTGGATAAGCAGTCACCCTAGCAGGTGGAAAACGTTTATCGCCAATCGTGTGTCCGAGATTCTGAGCGTTACAGACAGTAAGCAATGGTCGCACGTTGTATCCAATGAAAATCCTGCAGACTGCGCATCTCGTGGGATGTTAGCTTCCGAATTTTTGGAAAATCGGCTCTGGAGACGGGGTCCTGAGTGGCTTCATCAAATGACCATCCACTATGGAGACAGACACATTAAGGACACGAAGCTTGAAGAAAAGAAACCTAAGATTGCCTGTCATACAGTTACCAATGATGACGAAAGTGGCAATAACCTGCTTAATAGGTACTCATCTTTAACCAAGCTAGTCCGGGTTGTCGCATTCTGCAGAAGAGTCTTGAGCTGGAATAATCCTGAAAAAAGAAAAAATAGTAAATGGTTAACAGTGAAAGAATTAAATGAATCGTTACTTACCTGTATAAAATTATGCCAAAAGGATGGATTTCAGGAAGATGTAGAAAATTTACAGAAAGGAAAATTTAAAAAGAACAGCAAACTTGGGTCATTGTGTCCCTTTTTGGACTCAAATCAAGTCTTAAGAGTTGGCGGAAGACTTCAGAGTGCAGATATGATCTCATTTGATATGCGATACCCTGTGATCATTCCTCATAATTTGCACTTTGCTAAGTTATTAGTTCATGAAGCTCACATTAAAACTTTGCATGGCGGCCCTCAACTCACACTTAATTATTTGAGAACTAAGTATTGGGTAATTGGCGCAAAGAAATTAGTGCGGCAATGTGTACACAAATGCATAGCATGCATTCGTTACTCAACGCAATCCAACCAACAAATGATGGGTCAGCTTCCTGCAGCAAGGGTTACTGCACATCGAGCTTTCCTAAGAAGTGGCGTAGATTACGCAGGCCCTGTTAGTATCAGAACTACCAAGGGTCGCGGCCACCGTGCATACAAGGGTTATATCTGCTTGTTTATATGCATGGCCACCCGTGCTATCCACTTAGAGATAGTCAGTGACATGACCTCAGAAACCTTTTTAGCAGCTTTCAAGCGCTTTGTTGCACGAAGAGGCCATGTCGCTGAACTATGGAGTGACAATGGTACTACCTTTGTTGGTAGTGCACGAGAGTTAAAGGAGCTGTTTGACTTAGAAAAGTCTAGCGTTGCAGCGGAAATAGCTGCCTGGTTGGCTGCAAACGGTACCGCTTGGCACTTTATCCCTCCCCGTTCTCCAAACTTTGGAGGATTGTGGGAAGCTGGCATAAAGTCCACCAAACACCACCTCAAAAGGGCAATTGGTGACAGTACACTCACTTTTGAAGAAATGACGACCGTACTGTCACAAATTGAGGCGTGCCTCAATTCGAGACCCATTTCCCAGCTGTCCAATAATCCTGAAGACCCTAATCCATTAACTCCAGGACATTTTTTGGTTGGTGAACCGTTGTTGTTAGCGCCTGACGCTAACTATGAAACTTCAGCGGTCAGCAACTTAAAGAGATGGCATCTGACTCAAAAAATGGTGCAGGATTTTTGGCGCAGATGGTCACACGAGTACCTGACACAACTGCAACACAGATACAAGTGGACAGAAAGAATTCCAGAACCTGATATTGGGAGTGTTGTGCTAGTCAAGGAAGATGACTTACCTCCTGCTAAGTGGCTTTTTGGCGTTGTTGTAGACAAACATCCTGGCTTAGACAAGCTTACTCGTGTTGTGAGCCTTAAATATAAGGGAAACACCATAAAAAGACCTTTGTCAAAATTAATTTTGTTACCTGTTAAAAATTAAAGTTAGTTTATAGAACTGTAATAAAAGTTGTGTGCGATGTCAAATGGGTCATTCATAATTTTAAGTAAGAGTCAATTTTTTTCTTAGTTTTAGTACTTACCTGTTATATGCTGGACATGGTCCATGGCGGCCGGAATGTTCAAGTTGTAGTAGTATAGTTCTTTGAACGTCCGATAGATGGCACTGTGCCCTGCTGAATCGCGGTGACGAGTTTTTTTTTGTATAACATAAGTGTTTTGCTTTTTTGTCAATAGACGATCTTTATTCATACCGCAATATTGAGTTTTATTTACGACCAATATTTTGTGGGGTTTTTTGGGACTTGTTCAATAATTTTATTAATTATTAGACCTAATTTAATTAGAATTTTATTAGGATGAGATGGTTTAGGGTTAGTTTCTTATTGTTTAGTAATTTATTATCAAAATATTAAATCTTATAATGCTGGGATATTAACTGCTTTATCAAATCGAATTGGGGATGTTTTTATTTTAATAGTTATTTCTTGAATAATAAATTATGGAAGATGAAATTATATTTTTTATATGGATTTTATAAAAAATGATTATTCAATAAAAATAATTGGGGTAATAATTATTATAGCAGCTATAACTAAAAGAGCTCAAATTCCTTTTAGTTCTTGATTACCTGCTGCTATAGCAGCACCAACCCCAGTGTCAGCTTTAGTTCATTCTTCGACATTAGTAACTGCTGGGGTTTATTTATTAATTCGTTTTAATATTTTATTATCAGAGTTATTTTTTTTTTTAAATTTTATTAATTTTATCAGGTTTAACAATATTTATAGCTGGAATTTCAGCAAATTATGAGTTTGATTTAAAAAAAATTATTGCTTTATCTACTTTAAGACAATTAGGTTTAATAATAAGAATTTTAAGAATAGGATTACCTGAATTAGCTTTTTTTCATTTATTAACTCATGCAATATTTAAAGCTTTATTATTTATATGTGCTGGGGTAATTATTCATATAATAAATGATATTCAAGATATTCGATTTATAGGGGGAATTGCAAAGTTTATTCCTTTAACTTCTTTATGTATAAATATTTCTAATATAGCTTGGAATTCCATTTTTAGCAGGATTTTACTCTAAGGATTTGATTTTAGAAATAGTTAGAATAAGAAATTTAAATTTTTTTGTATTTATATTATATTATATTTCTACTGGTTTAACAATATTTTATAGATTACGTTTAATAATATATTTAATTTATTATTATTTTTAATACAAAAAGGCTGCGAACTTTTCCGACTAGCAAATATGAAGAAGCTGCTTCAGTAACATTATAATTTAACAACGGAAACGTAAGTTATTGTACGTGAATCCATATGTACACAGAATCATTTTGTATGCATTCAGTGAGGTCGAGAACTCACTTGCATCTATTGGAAATGTATTTCTATAGGAATAAAAGGAGCAATATATTGCCTGGCTACTTTCACAAAAGCTATAATGGTGTATCGTCTATTTCATTTTGTATTTGATCTTACATAGTAAAATATTGTTTAGTTACAACTAGAATTCAAAGAAAAAATATGTTGTTAGTAAACTATAAATTTTAGCTTGATTGATTATTAATCATTTTTTTACTTCTTTTTGCGTAATAGATCTATAACATTGTAAAATTAGGTCAGTATTCTATTATATCAGTACGGGTGTCCCTGTCTATCAGCCATTTTTAATGTCCTCACTGCAGGGGCACAGGTCTTCCTTATGTGTGGATAAAGTACGGGCCATAACCCACCACGCGGGCCCAATGCGGATTGATGGGTGTTAACGACTGCAAATTCAGCCGGGACCAACGTCTTAACGTGCTTTCCGAAGCACGGAGGAGCTCGAGATGATAAATTTTTGGTCACCCATCCCATGACCGACCCTTGCGAACGTTGCTTAACCTCCGCAATCGCTGGGCCAGGCTCTAAACCACTGCGCCACCGAGTTCTTCAGTACGGGCGATATATTAAAAATTTTTTTCTTAAACATGCGCGGAAATATTGTTAGTACTTTTGAATAACGAACACGCGAAGTATCATATTTACGTAGACTGATTCACTTCCCGGCGCGAGAGCACATGAGTAACGAGAGCGCGCCGGCAATGTTGCATGAAACGGTGTGCTGTTTGAATTTAGAACTCTTTCATCTATCGTACACATTGCCATAGATAATACACTAAATAATTCAAACACATTGCGTTCTCGTGGCTGTATAGCCACAGATGCGTTTGCCTTTCGGCACAAAACAAACTGTAAAATAAAATAAAAAATTGGCGGCAAAGCGGGGTTCGCTGTTATTTTGTTAATAAAAAATAATTAAAATGAGTTCCGATGATTCTGAAAGTGAAAATGAAATGAACATTGACTGCACTCCACCAGATTTAAAATCGGAAGCTAAATTAGCGATGAAAAACCTGCTTCCAGCGTAATCAAAAGAAAAATATATGAAAGTAGGTATATGAAAATTTAATGTTCTGGAAAAACGAGAAAAATACAAAATTGTTCTCCGAAACAGTGTTTTTGGCGTATTTCAATGAAATTGCTAAAACTAAAAAGCCGTCTACATTATGAGCGATTTATTCTATGCTGAAATTTACAGTTCATATTAAAAACGGCATTGACTTGAAGAACTACGAAAATTTATCAACTTTTCTAAAACGACAATCGTCTGGGTCAAGAGCAAAAAATCGAAGGTTTTAACGAACATAAATTTGCCTGGAAAATCGATAACATTTTCGTTCAATAATTGTCCTAACATGAGCAATATGACTTTGATAATAATTAAATTTATTATGTAAAAGGCCCTTTTTTATTTCCTTGCATTTTTTTAAAAAAAGCACTATACAGGGTGGATTTTTGAGACGGTACATTAAGGGCAGGTACCTTAACCGTTATAGTTACGGGAGAACGTTTTCCTAGGAGACCTTCCATAACTTTTTGAGATATTTTGAACTGCATTCGCAGATTTTGGAAAAAAGTTACCGTTAGCAAAAAATAAGCAAAAATACCAAAAATTTTTTTATGCCAATAGATCCTATTTTATGTGGGGATCAAAATACTCTATGGGACCATTTAAGGTATGAGTACTAGAAACGATAGAAATAGCCAAAAACTTTTCCCATACATTTTGTACCGAAAAACGATAAATCAAGTCGAAATATTTTTTATTGCCAAACGATCTTATTTCTTACTGTGATCAAATACTCTTAAGGCCATCTGAAATTTGAGTACAGAAACTACTTTTTTGATCTAATGTTGTAAAAGACTGTGCCTGCGTGTGAAGCCGGTGTTGTGACTTAGGCACTATAATTTCTGTACTCAAACTTCAGTTCGCCTTAAACAGCATTTTGATCACTGTAAGAAATAGGATCGTTTGGTAATAAAAAATATTTCGAGTTGATTTATTGTTTTTCCGTACAAAATGTATGGGAAAAGTTTTTGGCGATTTCTGTCGTTTCTGGTACTCATACCTTAAATGGTCCCATAGAGTATTTTGATCTCCACATGAAATAGGATCGATTGGAATAAAAAAAATTTTTTTGGTATTTTAGCATTTTTTGCTAACGGTAACTTTTTTCCAAAATCTGTGAATGCAATTCAGAATATCTCAAAAAGTTATGGAAGGTCTCCTAGGAACGTTTTCCTGTAACTATATCTGTTAAGGTACCTGCCCTTAATGTACCGTCTCAAAAATCCACTTCGCTGCCTTTGCAATAATGTACTAGTTATGTTAAGACGCCGCCGGAACGCAAAACAATTAATTCATTTATCTCTATAAAACTTTTTGAGTATGTTAGGGTAAGTATGATTAAGTATATTACAACTATCTTCCGCCCGCGAATTTGTCCTTGTGTACATTCGGAAAATCCCTAGCGAACCTTTGATCAGGATAAAAAGTATCCTATATTTTAATCCGGGCTACAAACTATATGTGTGTTAAAGTCATCCAAATCTGTTCAGTCATTTTTGGGTGATTAAGTATGAAATATTCAAACATCTAAACAACAAAACTTTCTTTTGCATTAAAAATAGCATTGTAAATGCAAAAATCTCAAATTTAAAAACAAAACTTTCTTTTTTTATTATGTTAATAGGTTTATTTCGTAATTAATTGTTTTATAAAAGTCAGTCCATAAGTGCCTACTTACTATTTATTAAGTCAAACATTAAAGTGAACTCTAACACTTCAAACAATACATTTTCAGGATATTTTACTTACGTTAGTATTGTTACAAAAGTGGAAGCACAAGTAACAACAAACAAACCCTGGTTAGTAGGCACTAGACATCAAACCGGTAGGGTTGGCAATCTTTGATGAACATATTCCATTGACATATTTTAGAAACTAGTGAATAATATTTTTTCAAAAGAAAAACAAGCGTTTTATGTTTTGGAAATTAACATTTATAGCTTTTGGGCACTGAAGGTCTACTCAATATAATCTATTATAAATAACATTACTATTAGTATACATGACTGTTTGCTGCCAAAATAAATAAAATAAAAAATCAACGAGAATGACATTTCTATCTAGAGAAAAAACTCTTGCAAACTTTAACAATACTTAAATATACTTTTCAAATTTGAGACTTATGAATTTACAATGCTATTTTTATACAATACTAAATAATATACTAGAAAAATACGTAAGAATTGATCTGGTGCGAGTCGTATTTTTTCTAGTATATTATTTAGTATTTAGTACAGTTATATGTTTCTTTTTCTAAATTAATCACATTCATAACTAACGTATTTACTGTTTACAAATTAAATAGGTACTATTTTTATTTCGAATGATTAAGTACTTTTATACTTAATGAAAACTATTTTAAATCTTAAACAATCATTTCTGTCCGTATTATGGGTGCTTATTCTACACTTACAAGCAATGAGGATCAGGGACGATTTTTTTTCATGGCTTATCAGAAAGCTTATGCCACCACATGATTAACTGTGTAGAAATTTTCACGATAAGTTATACAAGCTAGAACGCTGTTATTTTGGTGGTCCTAATGACGTCATCCGCCACATACATACGCGAACCTTACGTTGTACGTGATAAAGCACATATTGCATTGAGCTTGGCATTTCCTTTAAACCATTACAACTCAAACATTTCTAAATGGATTTCAAAAAATCTTTTACTAGGGTTCATAGCTCTGAATATGTTTTAATATTATATTAATAAAACTTTAGGATTCAAACCTGTCACTGATCCTCATTTCTATGACCCAATAATGATTTTACTATAGTTGACAACCCTACTTAAAGTGATAGCAAAAGGTTTAGAACCGTTTGGTGCAATTGTCATTGAGACAATGAGCTTGTTTCTTGCTTACAAACAAGCGATTGTCTCCGTGAACGGTTTTAGGCGGAGATATAAAACAAAGGGAAATAGAAGAACATAATACAGAAGACAAAATTACTTACTGAAACAGAATGTATTTATTTATAGATTTGTCAAAGTCGTTTTTCAAAGAACATGTTACAGAAGACGAAATTACCTACTTACGGAAAAGAATGTATACAAGGTGTTTGCCATATAAAGCCGAATATAGTAGATAAGAGTCCATCAAACTGAACGACATTTACTAAGGGACCAACTCTGAAATCGCGAAAAAAAAAACAGCTGTTTAATACAAAAATTAATAACGAAAATATCAAAATTTATGAAACAGCAGATTTTTTTTTCGCGATTTCAGAGTTGGTCCCATAGTAAAAGTTGTTCAGTTTGATGGTCCCTCTCTAACATATTCGGCTTTATAAGGCTTTTACCAAACACCTTGTATTTATAATACTTATACAGGGTCATTTTGTATTCACCATCCAAATTTTGAGCTCAGACCAAATAAAAAGGGAAGACGGAGTCTTCCAAGCAAGGGACTGAAGCCAATTTTTTCATGCATTAGTGTGTGAGCCGGTGTTGCCATAGTAATTCATATTACCCCAATGTTATAAAAATAACGCGTTATGAAATAATAACGTTATTTATCACATATCAGAATCAAAACAAAAAACTGCCTGGATTCAAGAGATCATAATACGGTCCCAAGGGGGGTATTACAAGCTCTTAAAACTTGTCAGTTTTCTGAATGGCTATCAAAGCGTCTCTTTTATTTATTACTGATGAAAGAGACGCAGACTATGATAGGCATTCAGCTATTCTGACTCGGGTGTGAGGCGACGGCTACACGCCTGGTACTGTGATCCATCAGTATTTAATCAGGGGCCTATTTCATAAAATATTAGTGAATTTACTATAATAATTTACCACAGTTATTATTGGGGTAGAATTATGTTTCTTATTAATTATAAAACATAATTCTATCCCAATAAACTATTACTATTGTAAATTACTGTACTTTTTTATTCTTTTATTAAATAGATCCCTGATAAATAATACTGATGGATCACAGTATTTACCACACGTGTAGCCGTCGCCTAATGATAGATAGAAAAAGTGAGCTTCTCAAAGCCCTGCATGCAGGGCTGTGAGTAGCTCGCTTTAAAAGTAGTGGCGGAAGTAGGAAGGAATTAGGAAAAATGTAAAAAATAAAACTAACGAATACTAAAGTTTCGTGTATTTAAGGCAAGATGTTTGTTCTGACATGTTAGGCATCCATTACACGGTAGGTTTTGCTGTCAGTTTAACCACAGTCACGGGCTGTGACTGATGATTAACCTACCGTGTAATGTAGTGACTGATGGTTGCATGATGTGATTTGTTCTTTTCATCAGTCAATCAGTCAAACTCATAACATCCTTCCTTCAATATGTATGTATAGTACCCTACCTAAATTAATTTAAATTGGGAGATATTTTCGTAAAACCACTTATTTTACCTTTGTTAGGTGTTTCGTACATATTAATGTCGAAACTCAAATTTAGAAATAATCGCGGTAAAGACATTCAATCGTTAAAAATGCGGTATGGAATGCAAATGGAATGCGGGTGTAAAGAATTGGCGGGAAGCGGGATTGCGGTAGGTTACAGACGTGGACGGCGGCGGGTCAAGGAAAAGGCACTTACTTGGTTTAGCAGCAGCTCGTAACACTTGAAATGGCAAGCTTGCGTCGTCGCCTGCGCAGCACGCACGACCTGCGTGATGGGATGTGAACGGCCACAAAGTCCACAAACACGTCGATTTACACCGTCCTTCCGTCACGTATTTACTAATACACGTAACACTGAAACTTATGGGCTACGCGGATGCGGTTAGATGAGTTGCGCGGGGTGACAAATTATAGCGTGTTGACGTCACAGTAGTTCGCAATAGACTGTCCTTGCACTTGAAATGCATCGGCCCGCGTTCGGCCGGCGAGCGAAGCGATGTGCCTTTTGTTAGGATATTGGCGGGTAGGAATAGGAAGGAAGTAAAACTATGACGATATGATCGCGGCGGCAACAGTTAGGAATACCTATTTTTTTCACTTAATCCTTTAAGCCCGGAAAATGAGACACAATATTCCATTTCCATCAGGGATTGCAGGATTAAAAATAACTATTTAAGTGACGTAGGTTTTTTCAAAGTTTTAAATGTTGCTTATCATTTTAATTTTTTTAAAGAATTCATACTTTATCTAGTTTAAAAAAAACCCGCCTGCATAAAAAGACAAGTCTACTGAAAAGATGGAAACAAGATAAATATTAAAGGCAACATAATAACATGCTGTCAGAGGCATGCATAAAGAAAGTGACATTATGAATTATTTGAATTATATACCTCCGACTGCATGTTATTATGTTACCTTTAATATTTAGTCTTGTTTCCATCTTTTCAGTTGACTTGTCTTTTTATTGTCTTTTCTGCGGCAGGCAGGGGTTTTTTAATTATATAATTTATTGTTTTATTTATATCTTTTTAGTTATCATATATTACGGTCATGATATACCTTTTCGAAATCTTCATAATATGCCCTTTAATTTAATACCCATATAGCAGTATTCTAAAAAAAATTTTTTTTCCACTACGTATAATAGCACCGTATAGCCGCCATGTTGGTTTTTTGGAACGCCACCTTCTTAAGAAGTTTTTTAGAACGCCATCTTTTTAAGAACAATTGGGCTGACAAGACGAATCTAACGATATCTTAATCATAGAAATCCGTTCAGTCGTTTAAAAGATATGAGGTAATAAAGAATATTACATACATACAAGATAGAAGATACGCGCGAAAAACATAACCCTCTTGCAATCAGGTAAAAACAGCATCTAAATCGGTCAAACCGTTATGGAGATAAATGAAAACATGATGCTGCAGCACTCCCTAGCGGCTAAATACTATAACACTTATTTAAGAAGCATCGCCAAAAACCATTACAGAAAGCCGTAGCGAAATCGGTTTAGTAATTTTTGAAAAACGACAAAAACTGCATTGAAATCGGCCCAGAAGGTAGTTTCCGAAGAAAATGGTAACAGACATAGACAAACAAACAAACAACCTCTGAGGCGACGGCTACACGCGTGGTAAATACTGAGATCATCAGTATTTAATCAGAGGTCTATTTCATAAAAGTATGAAAAAGTACAGTAATTTACCATTGTAGTAGTTTATTGGGGTAGAGATTATGTTTTATAATTATTAAGAAACAGTTCTACCCCAATAACAACAATGGTAAATTGTTATAGTAAAGTTATCAATATTTTATGAAATAGGCCCCTAATTAAATACTGATGGATCACAGTATTCTAACCCCAAACGCATATACCACCTCCATTCCGTTCCGTCCGTCGTGGGTAAAAACAGTCCAGAAACAGAAATAATTAACGCGTTATTTTTAATAAGAAACAAATAACGTTACGTTACTTTCCATGTTACCCAATAACAGGTTTAAAAAAGAACGTTTGGCATGGCAACACTTGTGTTGACGTTTTGTGTTTCAAGTAATACCTTAATGTTTATTTTGAATTAGTGAAAATATTAGTTTCCAATTTTACTTTTGTGTGAAATGTGACTCCATCCTGCTTTTTATGTGTCGAAAATTGGTTTTTACACCTTTTCACTACACAATTCGGCATTTTCTTTGGTGAAATTCATAATTTATTAGTACGTCCTGGTACGTCCGCTTCGCACGCTGGCTGTTAACAAAAGGCGTAGTTTCGTTACATGTGTGTGCGTGTAACTGTGTGTGTACACGCCAAGGCGTAGTTTTATTGGCTTCACTGCATTGTTCAGAGGACTACGTCTTCCCTTTTTTATTTGGTCTGAGATTTTGAGGATGTGTTCAGTCCATGAAACTGAACAACTTTCTCTAAGGAATACATGGCCAAATATGTAAAAATAAAATTGACTATCCATACAAATCAAAGAGATCACGTGAACAATTTAGTATGGGATGTCAAAAATTAGTGGCGAATTTTGGCACATGAGAGAAAGTTGTTTAGTTTCATGGACTGGACACATCCTGGAAATTTGGATGGTAAGTTCAGAATGACCCGATATTTGTCAAAGTCGTATTTCAAAAGTTCGGAACTTCGAGCAACAAAAGCTTCGTTTGTCACGAAGGGAGAAGCCTTAGCGATTATTACTCTATTCAAATTATTCTGGCATTTTTTGCGGGGGGAGGGAATGCACACAAGTGCAGTTCCGCATACCCACATACAAAAACAACACTGTAATGACGACACTCACACATAAAAAATAAAACAAAATAGCAAAAATCTGTGTACGGATGAGTCACACATGGAAATATGACACGTTTTTGACATAAAGGGCTGGGCTCAACTGTCGATGCAGCAATATCGATACGGAAAAAGGAATAAAGGTTAAAAACTCAATCATTTTACGATGGGGTGAATAACAACAAAGAGGTCATTTATATACGCTTGAGCTTTATACAAAAAGTTCGAGAGTGTAGGTGATTGGGTTGGCACTTATGTGTACCCAAGGAAGTTGGGCTCAGGCTGCTGACACTGCTGCCCATGACAGTACTGCCATCTGCACCCCTAACAATTTGAATTTTGACCGACCGTTGAATAAAAAAATAGCAAACTGATTTTGATAATGTCGTCAATATAGTAAAATATATCATTATTTTTCTAAGAAACTGTACATTCAATGTCTCAAAAATGGCTTCATCATCTCTGATTTATCATAATATGATACCTCATTCGGGGTGGTATATTGAAGGAGATATGACTTTTTTTCTGAAGTGCGGCGGCGCGAAACTTTGATGCCAACCCCCCTTACCTGCCAAGGGGGGGTACCAATCGTTGATCGCTCCCCGTCTTAACGTTGATCACAGTGACATCATTGAATAATTGCTTTTTTACCATCGCCACTCTAAAAAGTGCGTTTAATTCAACCTCAAGAGTGAATAATAAGCGATTTTATTCATCGAGTGAATAAAAATAATTTGAATTTGGAAGCTGTCATGAACTTAGCTGTCATGCAGCTATCATGCGCCTAATTATCTTGCTCGAGTTGTACTTAGGAAAAGACTAGGCGATTCTTAAGTTTAGTGCAAACGGCCGTTAGTCCCTCGAACTAAATTCCATTTTTATTCACTTGTTGTATAATCTACCAACACCTTATCGACAAACATTATTTAACGGTAACATCACTAAGTTGCCCATCGGCGAGAACTCGGATTTATCTAGCGATAGATCTGAAATTTGTACGGACGAGCCATGGACTAGCAGACCCGATGTCACTGAACAAATTTGACAACTAATCAAGAATAAATTATACGAATTTAATGTTTAAATGTAAACAAAGAGTAATAATACGATAAAAATTTACTTTTATGTGAAATGTAACACCGTCTTTTTGTATACTTGATGTTCAAGATCTCTTTTAACAGCAAAAAACTCATCAATTCGACATTTTAAACAGAGCAGCGTTCACATGCGCGACTGGACTCGGTCTAGAAAGAAATCCGGGCGCAACTGGTTTTACTAACGCGTATGCCCATTTGGGCTTGTACTTCGGCAGAGGGGAACGCTTCGTATGGCTTCTCTTTCTGTAGAAGCCCGTCTTACTCTAAGGTTCGGAAGTTTGAAAGGTACTTAACTGTTGAATGGCAATCTTGAGATACAACTCTTTCGAATCTAAATTCAAAAGGGTTGTATCTCAAGATTGCCAAATTTAGACTTGACTTAATTAAAAACGTTTTAAAGGAGACGTGTATCAATTAATTGTCTTCTTCATGTAAAGTGAAAGCTTTGACGTTATGTTTTGTATTTATTGATGTGACATATCTACAAGTTCGATATTCATTATTTATTTGTAAGGCAGAAGCTGACTATCTGACTTTTCTTATTATTCAAGGCGGTGGTATGACCGAAAGTGGCGCCCTCAGAGGTTTTCAATTAATAAGTTATTAATAGAAAAATATTTTAATAATGTTTTACATGGAGTTTTTAGGGCCCATGGTCTAATATTTTTAGAAAGTATTACTACATGCTCCCGTAGTCATTCGTAGAAGTAAATAGCAAATGTGACAAAAACGGCCACTTTTAGCTATCTACTTCTAGAAGTGACTACGAGGGAATGTAACGATACCGTCTAAAATTACCAGACTATGGGCCCTAGAAATTCCACGTAAAACATTATTAGAATTGTGTATTAGAAATATAATATTAAATAAAATTCACCGCGGCGCCACTTTCAATCAGGGTGCAGGTGCACCTTAAGGAAAACCAATGGCTATAATAACGTTATAATAATTATTATCGTTAACAAATAGTAAATAAAACCGTTCAAGAGCGAGTCGGACTCGCGCACCGAGGGTTCCGTACCATCATAATTGCACCATCAAACCACACTGCAGAGTAGAATGATAAATTAGTATTGCAGTTTTAGGTCAGCGCCATCTCTTGACCGATAGTGGAACTAATGTTAACTTTTTAGAAATGAGTGCTATATTGAGACATCGTTTTATTTTTCCTGTAATATTTATATAAACTGCTAGCACGTAGAATTATTTCAGGTTTTTCTCTTTGCAAACTTCGGAGATAAGGGGTGGGGAACGGTTTTTTTTTACATTTTTCATCATAAGTCGAAAACTATGCGGCCTTAAACAAACAGAAAAAAATATTGAAAACGTCCAAACGGCGCTCTTTCATATGATACCCCACATGCCCTAGTAGCCCCACTTCAAATTTTTAAGACCCCTTTTGATTTGAGTCCCTGTTGTCAAAAAGTTTTTTTTTATTTAATTCTTATTTGCAAAATAGTTGGGCAAATGTCATCTTAAACTATTCCAAATTTCAAGTTGATACCATTAGTAGTTCTCGAGATATCCAGCTGTGACAGACAGACAGACAGACTGAGTCACACCATAAGGGTTCCTTTTTAGGGTTCCGTACCCAAAGGGTAAAAACGGGACCCTATTACTAAGACTCCACTGTCCGTCTGTCTGTCTGTCTGTCTGTCTGTCACCAGGCTGTATCTCATGAACCATAATAGCTAGAAAGTTGAAATTTTCACAGATGATGTATTTCTGTTGCCACTATAACAACAAATACTAAAAACAGAATAAAATTAATATTAAAGGGGGGCTCCCATACAACAAAGGTGATTTTTTTTTTGCCGTTTTTTGATACGGAACCCTTCGTGCGCGAGTCCGACTCGCACTTGGCCGGTTTTTTACCATTTTGGTACGGAACCCTAAAAACAGGTTTGCACATTTGGTAAAACAGTTACAGAGGTACGTAAAGGCAGTGTAATTGAGAAAACTAAAAAATGAGATACTCAACAGTAAGTGACGTGACAGCTAAGATTATTTTTTATTTTAGACTACATAATAATTAAATATTATTTTTGATGGATTTAAGTGGTCAGAGGGAATCGATCTTATGTTCCGTGCACTGGTCACAAATCAATAGAGAAAATATACTTAAGTTTATTTCAGTTAAGAATTACTTATCTCTTTGAGATTAAAAGTGCCTCAAATATAAGTTTTCCAAGTCTTCCTGAAGAACGTAAAGTATTTGAAATTGGCCTGACATAAATGCGTTCTATAAGGATATTTTATGCTTCGGTTATTAAATTCAGCATTGGACATTCTTTAATTTTTTGACTTTGATACATAGTTAACTAAAATTTACAGTAATCTCAAAAACAAAATATTATTTTTTATTAAGTATTCTTCTTGCAAATTACCAGTTAGCACCAATAAGCCTTCATGTTCCTAACAACAATTAATACTTTGGTAAGATACCTGACCCCGAATAACGTAAGTCCGTTGCTAACAATTCTCGATTGAAATCGCAGTTGCATTGCTGCTTTAAGTAAGATAGTTGTCACATTGGTTCTTACTAAAGCAGCAATGTCACTGCGATTTCTGTCAAAGTTGATTGCAACAAAGTTAGATAATCAGCCCACTGATATAATTTCTAATATTCTACCAGCTGCATAGTTCAAAACTAATTTTTGCTCTACACGCAATAAAATCCGTCGAACAAAGTAAAAGTGTTTTATGAATCATTTGGCTACTTTGTAACTTTATTGATCGTAAATACATGCTCTTAAACCTTGGGTCTTTGGCTACAAAATAATCACCATTGGCCCGTAAATGCGAGTTTATTTGCTGGTAAAAAGAAAAAGAATTGTATTTGCAATGTAGTTTTAGATTGAGGAAAAGCACTTTATGGAAGTGTACAGAAGAATGCTTTTGTTCAAATCGATTGAACTTGTTTAAATAACCTCTTTTTGAACCATAGACATAGAAATTTTTTTGCTGCGCTTCTATTTCTGTGTTTTGAACCCAATGCTACTTTATTTTGTACTCAGTGCATTGGTGTAAATATTTCAGTGTTTTTAGAAAACATTGTACAATGGTGTTCACATTTTGCGTGGTAACTTTACCAGAAAGATAAATAACACAACAGCAAAAGTAAGTGTGATTTTAAGAATTTGAGCTTTTGATTTTTGTTTCTTTTTTTGTCATGATAGTATGTTAATCTATTAGTTAATAATAATATCAACTGCAAATTAATAAATAAATAGCATGTATAAATAAAGTGAACACTTTGTAATACAAATATAGTGACTGCGTCGTATCGTAACACGTATGTAGTGAATGTGTTTGAGAGACATGCGAATTCGTATTGTGTGTAGTGACAGTTGACATCATGTTAAGTTTCGTAGCACTTGTGTAGTGAGAACTTTGTAGCACTTGTGTAGTGACAACTTCGTAGCACTTGTATAGCGACAGCTCGTAGCATTTGTGTAGTGACAACTTCGTAGCACGTGTGTAGTGACTGCGATGTATCACGTGTGTAGCTACTCCATGGTACACGTGCAATCGATCTTTCGCACGAAAGTGAACCGCGCTATCGTCGTTTGACCAATAGTTTCATCGCTTCGTAGGACGTTTGTAGTGTCTACATCGTAGGTCGAGTGACCTATAGTAAGCACGTCGTAACAAGTGTGTATTGCCTAAATCGTAGCCCATTTGTGGTGGCTACTTCGTGAAAAAATTATTGTACAAGATCCCAGGCCCGCCAAACGTTAATTATTTTCTGATAAACAAATAACGTACGCGTTTATTTTAGATTGGGCATAGAACATATTTTATCATATTAGCATGTACACTACCGCTACACTAAACTACTCTCAAGTCACACAACAAATAATTCATAACACGTGTACTACTTGACTTTTTGAATGCATTATATAAGATTTCTCTCCTTTGGCTTTTTGAGATGAAGCGTACTGTCTATTTATACCTAACAATGACTTGGAGATTTTGTCTATTATCTGCTGCATTTCAAAGATTTTGACGTTATAGTTCTGCAAGTATTTATGTTCTGAGTAACTATAAGTAGTTTAGATTTACAAAAAATAGTGGAAACGTAATAATATTTGGATCGTCGAGATGACAAAATAGCGTAACATACGAGTATTTAGGTCCTTACACCTTTTTTGGGTTCCATACCAAAATGGTAAAAAAGGAACCCTTATGGTGTGACTCAGTCTGTCTGTCTGTCTGTCTGTCTGTCACAGCTGGATATCTCGAGAACTACTAATGGTAGCAACTTGAAATTTGGAATAGTTTAAGATGACATTTGCCCAACTATTTTGCAAGTAAGAAATAAATAAAAAAATAAATATCTTTTTTACAACAGGGACTGAAAAGAGGTCTTAAAATTTTGAAGTGGAGCTACTAGGGCATGTGGGGTATCATATGAAAGAGCGCCGTTTGCACGTTTTCAATATTTTTTTCTGTTTGTTTTAGGCCACACAGTTTTCTACTTATGATGAAAAATGTAAAAAAATTACCGTCCCCCCCTTATCTCCGAAGTTTGCAAAGTGAAAAATCTGAAATAATTCTATGTGACAGCAGTTTATATAAAAATTACAGGAAAAATAAAACGATGTCTCAATATAGCACACTTTTTTAGAAATCATCAAATTTCTAAAAAAGTTTAGATTAGTTCCACTATCGGTCAAGAGATGGCGCTGACCTAAAACTGCAATACTAATTTATTTATTCTACTCTGCAGTGTGGTTTGATGGTGCAATTATGATGGTACGGAACCCTCGGTGCGGGAGTCCGACTCGCTCTTGACCGGTTTCTTTTATATGCCGTCGAAAAACGCATTTACGCGCTTCCTTTCTCGCAGGTGATCGAGAAGGGGGCATGTGGGACTCGCCAGGAGGGGACCGCAACATTTAGCGTTGCGGCTCCCTCCATGACTGCCTCCCGTGATCCCACCCAACCAAGTGGTTCGATGGGATCTCGGGAGGCGGGAATACCCACTAAAAAACTACGGCACCTGTCCTCTCGCCGCTAGCGCCGCCAGCCAAGGGGCTGTGTGGGGGACCGTGGTTGGCACTCACCCCAACGGCAAACGCGGCCTGCCCGCACCCGGGCCTCCTCCGCCGTAGAATGGCCAGGCAAGTTTGGCCATTCCCTCCCTCTCATCCGGGTCGTGCAAGGCGACCAGTGGTTCACCTCCCACTGCCCGCTTGGCCCCGACTGGGGGGACAAATCCCCCCCCACCAGCGGCTCCCACACTCTTCTCCTCACCGAAGGCGCTTACACCTAGCAGCACACGGTTACCACAAAATATCTCCTGTTTATCATAATATTAGTGACCGAAACGTTAATTTAGTTTTCTTAAATTATTAATTGAGGATTTACGACATTTTATAGGATAAAGTTTTATGTATCTACATACTATCTGCATAATAGTTTATCGATGTGATTAGGTCACAATTTTTTTATAGTGGTGCACCTCTTGGTTGGTGGTAGGGTTTGCTTCAAGTCCGCCTGGCTAGCTACCACTATCTTACCTAAGTCTGACGCCATAACAACATTTGAAAATTGTTGTGTTCCGGCAGTTAGAGGTAAGATAGCCAGTTCCTCAGTGATGAGGCTTCCGGGTGTAGTGCGCTTCCACCTTCGGCCTTATCGTCACTTAACATCAGGTGAGGTAAAGACCAAGCACTACCCCGTTGTGCATTAAAAAAAATAGGGTTGCACTCCGGGAGTGCCGGCTGAAATGAAAACTTGAATATTAACGTTGTGCATTTTTAGGGTTCCGTACCCAAAGGGTAAAAACGGGACCCTATTACTAAGCCTCCGCTGTCCGTCTGTCTGTCTGTCTGTCTGTTGCTGTTTTTTGGCGCGAGTCCGACTCGCACTTGGCCGGTTTTTGATATTTTGGAATGGTTCGGGAATATTTTTGCACGAATTGCTGTAATTATATTGTCAGTATAAAAGTACTATCATTTATAAGGTAGAGTACAATATTTATTTATTGCGCTACACAAACATGACAATTTATATTACATTAAAAAGTTTATCTCTCAGAAAAACAACCCGCCGAAACGCCACAATGACGCGCCGCCATTTTCGCCGCGCCGTAGAAAGAGAGGGAGATACTTCCGCCGCCGGCTATCTACGCTACATCCGTCTTACGAATTTTCGATCAGGGTCACGTGACCCTGACTGACGCGAGTTTAACATTTTTTCCCCATTACAAAAAAAGTGTACAACGCCGCTAAAGAAGTTTTCACTTCAAAAAACTCATTTACTTAAAATTTAATCAGGCTTTATTTACAAAGAACATGAATAGGTATTTCACATTGTCTTGCAATTTTTTCATGGTAGGTAACTACCTACAAAATACTTTGTACTTACGAAGTCAGGCGGAATCTATTGACGTTCAATAGTAGAAACAAAACCTATCGCTAAAATTTTGCGCAAATTTATTAATAAATACTTTCCTATTGTTCTCTACGCTGTCATTTTTCCACACACAAACAGTTCCGTAATAAGTTCTAAGCGACACCGCAACTAAAAGTTGTTTGTGACGAGTTCTGCAAAGTTGTTGCTTGTTGCGACCGGTCCAGTTTCATTATCTGTTTATTTGTTACAATATTTGTGCAACTGTCATTTAGAAACTAATATTCCTTCTTATAATAATATGAAAATATTATATAACTTATAGTATTTGAATGATAATAGTTCCTTTGAAAGAACAGCCTATCTTAAAAGTAAAATATAATTCAGGCGACTATGACTCAATTAATAAAGAGCTGAACAATTGTAATTGGGACTTGTTACTGACAGGTTGTAGCGTCGATGATGCACTGGATATTTTATATGACAAAATTAAAGAAAATATTGACCGCTTCATTCCTAAAAAATTGGTATATCCTAGAAATCATTATCCCAATTGGTACTCACCAGCACTAATAAAAATAGCTCATGAAAAATTCAAGCTTCACACACGTTGGAAAAGGTTCCGTAATCCACGTGACTATGATGAATTTGCACTCCTTCGTAGGAGATTTTATAGTGTTCATGATGAATGCTATAGTTTTTTCATAAAACGTATATCCTCGGCTATAAAAGACGATCCAAAAAGGTTTTGGGCTTTTGTAAAATCTAAGAAAGGTGGTAGTTCGTACCCAAAGCAATTAAAGTATAAGAGTGACGTACTATCTGATGGTAAAGAAATATGTAATGGATTTAATAAATTCTTTGAAAGTGTATTTAGCCCGCCACTAGATAATTACAGTTTTTCAGATCAACCCTCTACATCATGCACTAATAACACCATCAATACAATCCATATATCTGATGACATAGTAAATAAGCACCTTAAAAGTTGTAACCCTCATAAAGGGGCCGGTAGTGATGGCATTCATCCTATTTTTATTATAAAATGTGCAGAATCTTTAACCCAACCACTGCGAATTATATTTGACAGATCTATTAACGAGAGTGTTTTTCCAACAAAATGGAAGGAAGCTATGATTATGCCAATTCATAAAAAGGGATGTAAAAGTAATGTTGAAAATTATCGTGGAATATCTATACTTAACATATTTAGTAAAATTTTAGAAAAAATTATTTACAATAGTATATACTCATTAATACATAACAGTGTCCCTGACAATCAGCATGGCTTTTTGAGAGGACGTTCGACTTTGACTAACTTAGCTTGTTTTACTGCAGACATCCTGACTGGTATGGAGAAGGGCGGCCAGATTGACGTGATCTACACCGATTTTAAAAAAGCTTTGTCGCGTTACGGAAGGTAACGGAGCAAAATTTGGAAGAAAGCTAAATAAAAAAATAAAGTTGAAGTTCAGGAGTTTATTTTATAATGACACGTCCTAGCACAGAAATTTGGTTAAAAACTAGGTAGGACTAACAAAGTATGACTAGGGTGGGACATAGACGGGAACAGGACAGGCACGCAGAGACGTGGATCCAGGTAGCAGGGGTAACAGGAAGCAGGCACGAAGCAGGCAGGCAGATATGGAGTCCCGGCGGAACACAGGAGGGCACGTGGTTCAGTACGGACGTGGTTCAGCGTGACGGCGCAGGGGTGGCACGCAGTCAGACCCCCCGACGTAGCACCGTAGCGTAGTACCAGCGGGACGCGCTGATGGGCCCGGGCGCGTGTCCGTGTAGACCAACGTCGATGGTGGCACGGATAGTGCAAGGGCCCAGGGGGGAGCTCCCTCTGCAGGTCAGGCGGAAAGGTGCACGACGTCCAGGTGGGTCGAGGACACGTCCGGGATTTATTGAAGTTGTTCGTGCCGAAGGTCGAAGGTCGAGGACCGTGCCCCGAAGAAGCCGCTATTTACAATTATAGAATAATAGGACGTTTATTTTTTTACAGTTATAGAACGGCAGCTATAATAAAAATAACTGGACAAGCTCGTGGAAAGACTGACTCACCTGAGCTGCCGACCGCGCTTTTATACCGTCGGTATTTATTTTTTTAAAATTCTACTCTACATTCAAATATGCGAACACAGAACAATATTGTACAAAGGTTCTTATCTATAGCTAGGCTGAAGACAAGCTGGAAATCTATGGCTTTGACATTGAATTAAAAATTAGCGCGTTGCTATGGCAATTATAGTGACAGACATATGTTTACAAATAAATAATTTTCTCAGCAAAGAATAAAAATTGTGTTAAATAAGATCCAAACCGACATAAGAATACAAAATGCAATGTGAAATTATCGCGGGAAAAATATCACGGCCCTATAATGGGCCGTTCCTATGGTACAAGCCCTTTAAGGTACATATTCTTCCTCACACCGTTTCTTAGCTTTATTTACAATAGATTACCTATTTATCCTATTTATACGTATGGTTTTATAGTTTCCTTCAGTTTACGTTCTTGGGAACGTTTGCAAAGGACCTCCTAAAAGTAATAACATTACAGCTTTCGATCGGGTGGATCACGTCATTCTGTTGCACAAACTTCAGACACTTGGTATTCGTGGTGACTTGTTTCGGTGACTAAAATCTTATCTTGAAAATAGGTCTCAGGCTGTAGTTTTGGGTGGTTACAGGTCGGACTTCACTAATGTCCTATCCGGAGTGCCTCAGGGCTCTCATCTGGGACCATTGCTTTACGTAGCTTTTCTCCATGACATTGGTGGTTGCTTCCATCATTCCAAGTTTTTGATGTACGCCGATGACAAAAAGGTGTTTATGAAAATAAATAATATCTCAGACTGTCTAAATCTCCAAGATGATCTCAACCGCTTAAGCGAATTTTATAGCTCGAACAGAATATCTATAAACACCAATAAGTGTCAACAAATAACATTTACTAGGAAGCACAAACCAGTAACCTTTCAGTATAAGTTTGAAGGGAAAGCCTTGGAGCGTGTTAGCGCTATACGTGATCTAGGGATAATACTTGATACTAAAATGTCGCTTAATGAACATTTTGACTACATAGTAAACAAAGCATATAAAACACTGGGCTTTGTTCTACGTACTTGTCAACCTTTACAAGATATAAACAGTGTCATGGCAGTCTATTGCGCTTACGTACGCAGTATACTTGAGTATGGCAGCTGTATTTGGTCCCCTTTATACGAATGTCATAAGGCACGCATAGAAAACATTCAGAAGATCTTAATCCGACATTTAAATTATCGAACTAAAGGCAGATATGGAGATTATATTGCTAGCTGCCGGCGATTTAAACTTGAAAACTATGGCACTTGAAGAGCGTCGTTTGCTTCTCGATATGTCTTTCCTGTACGACACTGTCAACAGTAAGATAGATTGCCCCGATCTGGTCTCAACCGTTTGTTACAGTGTTCCTCGTCGTCGAACACGTCATACGAAATTGCTTTGCGCTCCTGCCTATCATACAAACTATGCTCGTAATCATTTCCTTGCTCGTGCAATAAACAGTTATAACAATCAATTTGATAGTATAGATCCCTTTAAAATGTCGAAGTGTAGTTTTAAAAACGCAGTAAAAAAGAAAATAATAGAAATTTAAAGTTTATTGTATCTAATTTAAATTTTTGCATTCACAATAACTGTAGTCACAGCTGCTTAACTAATTGAACTATTTGAAATGCCTACGATCCACTTTTATTAATTCTTGTATCTGTAATTATTGCCAAGCAACAATTTCTGTTAATTTAATGTACTTAACTAATTCAATTAATTTAATCTCACAAGAATATCAATGTTCTGGTATTTGTAACGATATCTGTAACTTTTATTTTGTAATGATGATATAAATTTGTTATAGCTATGGAAACCTATAATTGGCTTATTTAAGACTTATATGTAATTACTCAATCTGTACCTAATATAGCTGTTGGTTTTCTGAATAAATCATAAATAAATAAATAAAATAAAAAATAATGAATAGAAAATAAGGCATTTAAGCAACGTCCAGTTGTACAAAAAATAAGTGTCAGTACTTAACATTACAAATGCTTTCTGCTAGCGTATTACGTAAGTCTGTTGCAAACAATTCTCGATTGAAATCGCAGTTGCATTGCTGCTTTAATTAGTAGGGTTTATTTCAAGTCCGCCTGGCTAGCTACCACCATCATACCTAAGTCAATTCCTCAGTGATAAGGATTTTATTAATTTGGACCATCAACATAGATAATATCAACATCTATTCAAAACTGACTTTAGTTGTCAAAATATCAATTTCACTATCACGTTTCAAACAGATAACTGACGGACGGTTTAAAATTATGCATGAATTAACAATTTTCATTAGCGTTAAGCTGCTTAGCAATTGATTTAGGCAGAATGCTAATAGTTTAGCCTACGGTCTATTTAGCTCGCCTGAAAATGCAGCCTGAATTTCGGCTAGGATTCGAGTAGAATTTGTCCCTCATATTGTCGCTTATGCACTTAATATTTTATGAATGTACTGCAGTGAGGATTTATGAGGCTGGCATTTAAAAGTACTTTGTTTTACAAGAGTATAATCTCTCCTTGCTTACAAAATTCCTTTTTGATCCGTGGTACACCTGCGTGTTTCACCTTGGTGCAGTGGCGGCCTTAGGGGGTGGCGAACCGGGCAATCGCCCGGGGCCTCGCTCTTGCAGGGGCCTCGCGCAACAACCCAAGTAAATTAAAAAAAAATAGATTATACATAATATCAATAGAAATAAAAGAACCAGTAAAAAGTTACTTTATCATATTGCCACACAAAATTGCAAAAAATATGTCTTGTTCGGAATTTGTAAGTAAATATAAAAATGACGTGGAATGAATGAGAGAAACCCGTAGCAATACAAAATATGCATGGAAACAGTCAAAATAAAAATAAAACATTAAATCAAACGTATCTTTTTTTCTCTTCAGTTAAGCTATGTAGTTCTCATTTTTATTTTACTCTTACTTTGCTGACCCGCCCGTTTGTTTTCATAGATTTTGAGTATTTTAATTACAAACTTCCACATACATTCAACATGTCCTTCATTAGCCAGTTACCAGTCTTTAAGTTTCTACAGTGGTTTTACTGCCAGTTTTAATGATTTCAACGTACATTTAGAAAATAGACTCAAAAATTTCGCGTTTTTCGGTTCCTGTCCGTAACAAACCCTGGGCCTCGCAAAGACCCTGCCGCCCGGAGCCTCGCAATGGGTAAGGCCGCCACTGCTTGGTGTACCCAATAGGTGAACCATTGGTAAAAACATACAATGTAGTGTTCATGGGTCTCAAAATAGGTAAACCACTGCTAAATATATAACATTAAATGTCTGAGTACTTGGCTATTTAAAAAGGCAAGATAGAAAGTCAATATACTTCTTCCTTCATTTTAATCAGGACAAGGCATCATTTTCCTTAGGCTAAGCAAACTATTTGCCTGGCCGCACATATTCCATTTTTCATATAATAAGACCTCTATTCGTACAAATGGTGGACAAATTCTCACAAAATTAAGTGGCCATCTAACAAGTTTTTGTTCACTGATTAACTTGTTCTAAAATAATCAGGACATGGCCCTAAAAAGGTTCGTCTGATGCAGTATTCTTGTAAAGATCGAACCTACCCAAGAATCGTATATTCATAAAGATTCTTGAACCTACCTACCTATTTAGATTGCTTAGGCTAAACAGTTAAAAAAAACGGACAAGTGCGAGTCGGACTCGCGCACCGAGGGTTCCGTACCATCATAATTACACCATCAAATCCTTCCTGATCTCGCTGCCTAAAAATCAAAATGTCTATGAAGCAACATCAAACCAAACTACAGTGTGGTACTCTACAGAGTAGAATAGTAAAATAAGTATTGTAGTTTTAGGTCAGCGCCATCTCTTGACCGATAGTGGAACTAATGTTGACTTTTTTTAGAAAATTGATAATTTCTAATAAAGTGTGCTATATTGAGACATCGTTTTATTTTTCTGTAATTTTTATATAAAATGATATCACATATAATTATTTCAGATTTTTGTCTTTGCAAACTTCGGAGATAAGGGGGGAACGGTATTTTTTTACATTTTTCATCATAAAGTCGAAAACTATGCGGCCTAAAACAAAAAGAAAAAATGATTGAAAACGTGCAAACAGCGCTCTTTCATATGATACCCCACATGTCCTAGTAGCCCCACTGCAAATTTTTAAGACCCCTTTTCAGTCCCTGTTATAAAAAATATATAGATTTTTTATTTATTTCTTATTTGCAAAATAGTTGGGCAAATGTCATCTTAAATTATTTTAAATTTCAAGTTGATACCATTAGTAGTTCTTGAGATACCCAGCTGTGACAGACAGACAAGCAGACAGACTGAGTCACACCATAAGGGTTCCTTTTTACCATTTTGGTACGGAACCTTAAAAATACCTCCGTATTCTTACAAATTTACAACATCTAAAAAGTTTTTATTCACAAGTTAACCTGTTCCAAAATAACCAGGACATGGCCTAAATATTAAAACTATTAGGTTCATCTGGTGCGGCCTGCTTGCTCACCCGACCGGTGCAGAGGGCTCGGCTATAATTAGCGACCCTCTAGGGCAATTTTAACCTCAATCGATAATGTGACGTTCGACAAACTATAACTTGACGTGGTAAATAATACCTTATTGAGTATAAATTGAGTCGTATAAAATCAAAGGCGGCAATCTAGGATTTTACTAACTACTTTTGGTAAATCGAAAAAGAAAAATCAAGATGGCGAAATTTTGTGGATTTTGTATGAAAGAATGCCGTCTTTGATTCTAATAAGAGATTTGCAATCCAATTTACTAGAGGAAATGGCCGCTTTTGATTATTAATCGGTTGAACAGTCGAGGACGTTTAAAATTTGCAATGCTGCTGTATCAATGTCATTTTTGACAAATACCCTAGATTGCCGCCTTTGATTATTATTTAATGTTATAAAATAGTTTTTCAATAGAGACAATCACACAAATGCGTAGTTATTTTTAACGCTATGTTACCATTTTGGCAAGTATTTATGCAAATTAGATGTATACAAGGTGTTTTTTTATTCACTCTCCATATTTTTAGGATGTGTTCAGTCCATGAAACTGAACAACTTTCTCCATGAAACATGGTGTCAAAATACGCCGAAAAATTTTGATCATCCCTTACTTAAATGATCACGTGATTTCTTTGATTTAGTTTTTTTTATTATTTGACCCTATGTTTCTTAGATAAAGATGTTCAGTTTCATAGACTGAACACATCCTTAAAATTTGGGGAGTGAATAAAAAAATCATCCTGTATTTTAACCAATTAGTGTTTCAAATCAAATCAAATACAAAAACATAGTAAAAATTGATTATTAATTTTGAAAGAACAGTTTAAAAGGAACAAGTTTTAATATGGATGGCTCACATATCGGAGCCGATATATTAAACTTTATATTTTTCAAAGAAAATAAACGATTTACAGCATTTTCTCAACCAAAGTAATTCTCATGGCATACTTTTCACGAAAAAACAAAGAAGTACTTATTTACTAAAGTGAGAACAGCCGAAACTCCAGTCCTTAGTTTCCGAAACACTTTGTAAGTAAGTCGACAGAGCAAATTTGCCTAATCTTCATGCCATGTTCGCCACTCCAGAACAAGGGGAATCGTCCCAACATTCGCTTATTTAAAACTCCGCTCCTTTTGCAATAAAAATAAATCAGTGAGCAAAGAAATGTTCCGCTTGAAAAGATAAAGAAATCACGCTTTTTTATTGCTTTATTTAATTTGAGAAACTTGGGTAGGTATCTAGATCTAGTTTTGTGAAACGTTATCGAGAAACTCCATGAAGAAAAATTATGTACATTTACATAAAAATATTTTACCTAATGAACGATCAATCATCACAGATTAGTATCTAGGTACTTATTCAAAGTGTTTGAAACAGCTGAGTTTATTTTTCGTGCTTTCAGAATTTATTTCATTCTTAAAGTGTACTCGTAGATATATCATTCCTTCAAGGCTTTATTCTTCTTGCACAATATTATGCTTTTGTACTATGACCATAAAGTTCAAGTTTCGGTAACGTTAATAGTAGATTAGTAGCCAAGGGCTGTAAGGCCTCAATTGCAGCCCGAGATTTTTGTATGGAATCTTCAATGTAACCTTCAGCCATCTTGCTGGATTTTTTTAATTACTTACCGCCCTAGGGCTTTTTTTAATTACTTACCGGATTTTTACTTACTAACAGGATTTTTTTAATTACTTACCGCCCTAGGGCTTTTCTAGCTACATTATTATCTTAGATCGCTAATTGGTTACCTATAAGCCCCATTTGGGGGTAATAAGGACCTACTTAGCGAATATGAGAGATGTAAAATAATTTTATTTATTCACCTCTCAAACTTACGTGCTCACTAGACATGAAATAAAACACTTTTTAACGGATAATAGCATGGTTTTATTGAAATTGGTAATTAGTTGATATTTGGTTTGTTTCGGGAAAATAAAAAATCAAACCCAATACCGACTACAATTATACCATAATACTCGTCCATGACCACAGTACTTTCAATAAAACCGCGCTAGTATCCGTTAAGGTTAAAAAGTGTTTTATTTCGAATAATTTTATCTTTTTGATAGCGAAAACTAGCTCTCCATTCATTGTATTTCAACCGCCACTTATTTTTTGCCCAACACACTCGTGACTAGCTAGCTAGTTATAAGTAGCTAGCTTTGTGTTCATACGTTTGTACGTATGTTCAAAACTGCGAATACTCATACAATAAGCTTCTACAGCTTATTTTATGAGTCTTCGCAGTTTTGAAATAAACGAAGAAAAAGCTAAGTATGGGAAATTAAATTTATTTAAAACCTTCATACAAAACAGTGTTTTCATAAGTTAGGAATTAATTAAGAAATATACAGCTAAAATTACGGGAGCTAGTATGACGAAACTGAAATAATTTGCAATAGCGGTATTTCTTCTTTTGATCGTTAGATTAGCTGTCATTAGGGTTCCGTACCAAAATGTTAAAAAAGGAACCCTTATGGTGACTCAGTCTGTCTGTTTGTCTGTCTGTCTGTCTGTCACAGCTGGATATCTCGAGGACTACTAATGGTATCAACTTGAAATTTGGAATAGTTTAAGATGACATTTGCCCAACTATTTTGCGAATAATAAATAAATAAAAAAATAAATACATTTTTACAACAGGGACTGAAAAGGGGTATTAAAAATTTTAAGTGGGGCTACCAGGGCATGTGGGGTATCATATAAAAGAGCGCCGTTTGCACGTTTTTAATCATTTTTTTTTTGTTTTAGGCCGCATAGTTTTCGACTTATGATGAAAAAATACCGTTCCCCCCCCTTATCTCCGAAGTTTGCAAAGCGAAAAATCTGAAATAATTCTATGTGATAGTAGTTTATACAAAGATTACAGGAAAAATAAAACGATGTCTCAATATAGCACACTTTTTTAGAAATTTATAAAACAAACAAAAAATCATTAGTTCCACTACCAGTCAACAGATGGCGCTGATTAAATTAGTTCCACTATCGGCCTAGAGATGGTAATGACCTAAGAAAAAAAATAGTTCCACTATCGGTCAAGAGATGGCGCTGTCCCTGGTTCTAATATAATTACCTATACCTACTATTTGCCGTACGAATAAACGAAGAATAAGTTCCTACTTAGTAATATAAACAATTTGCAATGTGGAGTGGCTGAAACGTTTTTCAGTCACTATAAGCAGCTGTGGTTAAGATTTGTAAATTAACTGGCCGCCCGCCTGTTCGCCCTTCCAGCTGTCCGCCGTCTATCCTACTTTTTTAAAGACTGTACTAAAGTAATATATCCAAATATAATTTATGATTGTACGGAACCTTCGGTGCGCGAGTCCGACTCGCTCTTGACCGGTTTTTTTTTGTAAATAAAACTAACCAATTTTCACATTTTTTTTACTTCACTGACCAAAATATCAATTATTTGGTTGCTTTAGCAAAATTGCTAATAACATATTACTTTCCTTACTTTTTGCTTGATATGCAACTATAATTTCATCCAACAAAAAAAGTAGGTAACAGTTACGCTGTATTTTTTGTATTCGAAAATATAGTTGGATTCGTAAATATAGTCTTTTAATCACATTAAAGTCAGATATGAAAAAATACATGTTGCATTTAATGTTTTGAGAAACCGTAATTTTACTGACCTTTTACAAATACTAGCATGTTGTTTATTTAGGTTCTAGATATCTATCTATCAACAATACGGTGCCAGTGGCACCCGAAGGGTAATTTAATACAGATTCCTAACACGTCCAAAAGATGATCTTTCTCATTAACTACATATTCGTACCCAACCGGACCCTAATTGTCAGGATATAGGGATAATCTGATTGTCCACCCGGCCGGCCCAAGTGGGCCCAATAATGACAACTCATGATGGGACTAATTTCTTTGGGATCGAACCGGATTATTAACTGGGAAATAATATGACATAGTAATTAACCCGTATTCGGTAGGATTAAAATAGGTAAATTATTGGTCTCACGGGATTGACATATTTAAAAGAGAATCGAATTCATCGCTTATCAGCTGATCAAAAATATTTTAATTAGAGTTGCCGCGAATACTCGCTATTATTCGGTATTCGGCATTACTCGTATTTTTTTATATTCGTCGAATGCCGAATAATAGCTAGTATTAAGCTTCAGTCGTCTAAAATAAACTTTTAACGAACAAAAAAAATGAGTTAAAAATAATATATTTTTTAATTATTTTCCCTAATAAAACAATACACAATATCAATTATTATCTGTAATATGTGCCTGTGCCTATCATATTCATGAAATTAAATTAGTTAGGCTTTTTAATTAATATTTAAAATCCAACAGAGGCAGATTGTGGTGCAAAAAAACATTTTTTTCTGCAAGCTCGGGAGCAAGTCGGTTTCGTTTTTCCTCGTAAATTAAACCTGCCTCAGAAAATAGTCTTTCTGAATAAACAGAGCTTAGGGGGTATTCCCTGTAAACTTAGAGTAAGACGCGCTTCTGTACCAGACGAAGCCGCGATGCTCTAAGCGCTATCGCACACGGGCAACTTTTGTCTCCGCAACTTTTTTTGTCTCTCACGTGATTTATATGAAAAGTTGCAGACGACCGTGTCGCTTCGTGTGCGCGCTTCCATATAAACCGGAAACCCGTGGACTTGATGTGAGAGACAAAACAGTTGCTGGGAGACTAAGTTGCCTGTGTGCGATAGCGCTAAGCCTGGGTTGCCATTGCCAGCATTTAAAAATGGAAAATTAAATTTACTACATTTAAGTGTTAAGTTTATGTATAACATGAAACAGATTTCTTTAACTTTATTGTTTTCTTTTCTCACAACCTCAGAAGAAATTAGAAATATTTTTAATGTGTTTAATGTTTTTTTTATGTCGAATAGTAATGTCGAGTTATTCGACTATTCGCCAAAGTGAATGGCAATTAATCGGTATTCGACTATTCTCTATAACCACTATTCGCGGCAACTCTAATTTGACTCTTCGATGGTTGAATTTATTTGATCTTTTTCTATGAAATGTGCGATTTTTTCTCACAAATAGAAAACCTCTTCATTACTCTAATTTAAAATATTCATCAGTTGTTTGATATTTATTATCGAACTAGCTGATGCCCCCGACTTCGTACGCGTGGACTTTATGACTCCGGGTATACATTTATATACCTATTTATCGAAAATCTTCCAAAAACAAAAATGTTACATTGCCCATTGGCATGTGTCATCTTGACGAATGTCTCCCAACGTTCTATCACGACAATTTTACACAGCGCCATCTAGCCCCAAACTAAGCAAAGCTTGTAATATGGGTGCTAGACAACTGATATACTACTTATATACTTTTAAATATATATTATACAGTAGTTATACCCAGTGTTAATTAGTTAAACCCAGACCCGTCACAGAAATTAAAATTCATCATTTCAATTTCTGCGCGGCCGGGAATCGAACCCGGGACCTCTTGCATGGTAAGCGGCATGTTGACCACTGCACCACTCAGGTTGTCAATATATTTTTTCTATATTTTTTACATGCCGAGTCAATATGAACTTGGCATGAAAGTCACTCGAAGCCAGGGTAAGGCATGAAAGACCACAAAGCGAAAGTGAAAAAAAGTTTTCATAAACTTGTTTTTTTATCTTTACGTAGGACCTATTTCGGATATAATTCTAAAGACACATAACTTACGGTTACTTAAGTTCTTACAAAAATTACTGGCACGCTTGCAGACGGGAACAAATTGCATATGTTTATATGATACTTCCGAGCATTATTTTGAGTAGGTATCTCACGATAATAATATGTTTAGACGAAGAGCTACGAAAAACTTTGTTATAAGATATATTAATTTATAAAATTACATTAAAATAAAGGTAGGTGTTTTTTTTGTAACTATTGAAGCTTGCTAGTGAAGAAAACACAAAATGTCAATATATGAGTTACTAGCGGCCGCCCGCGGTTTCACCCGCGTGGTTCCCGTTCCCGTGTGAAAATCGGGATAAAAAGTATTCTATGTTCACTTCCATTTCTGCCTTCGTTGCGAGCGGTCACGTTCTGTGTCGCTCGTCCCGTTGCGCTCTCATCTCACGATTCGGATTCTTCGGTATCCTAGTTTCAACGCGGGTGGACCGCGGCTCATTCTGCCACAACCTAACGGTGCCAAACTGTGGTTAGTCTGAGTAACGCCGATCAAGGCGGTGCAGTCGAACGGACGCGGCTGCCAGCCGCCTTTTTCAAGGCAGCTGAACTTGTCCGACTACGCCGGTACGGGTTTTGTTGCAAAGAGGGCCGGACTGTAGGCACTGCGGACGCTGCCGGGCGTTCCTCCCGGTGGCCGAGCACCTCTGAGTGACACTTCCCCTCTGCTGGGTAGTTCCTTCCCTTCCTTTCCTGCTTCACCTTCCATCCTCACTTGGGCTCCCCTCGGTAGTGTGCCCAGGCGAGATTGATAGGAGTAGGGAAAACCCGCGCTCCCCCTTCCCCCATCGCCTCCTGGCGAGGGGTGTGTCTTGCTTTGCGTTGCACGGTTGCAACTAGTTTGTGTTGCGCGATCGCAACTAGTATAGTAACGTAGAATCACTCTAGGTCATGGAGTCGATTGACTCACAGGCCTTCTTCCCTTTGTCCCTCGACGACATACGTCCCTTGATCCCCAAAAGCAGCATGGAGTCCATACTCCAGCTGCTGTCGGAGAAAAAGGCGGCGTATCGTCCCTCCCAATCCCAAACCTCCCAAAAGGTCCCCGTACCTCCCAAACCCACGTCCCGCCCTCCAACCCCGACCCTTTCTTTCGCAATGGACTGCGATATTAATGGCCCCAATGTCCCTACTAAGAGAACCGCTTCTCAGCGTTCTCCCTCACCCTCCCAATCCTCTTCTTCCGAGTCCTCCTCGCAGGCTCGAAATACCGAAACCGAAACCGAATCCGATACGGATTCGACCTCCTCCTCCAAAACTCTCACCGATTTCCAAACGGTGACCCACAAACGCAAGCGCCTTTCTAAGCTGCGTTCTCCCAAGCCCTCAGTGGCCCCCGCGTCACCCATCCCACCTGTCCCACTTATGTCAATAGACATCGACCCGGCTACACTAGCCACTAACGCTTCCGCCGATACGGCCCCGGCCCGTAAGGCCACCCCTCCACCCTCCCGTCCGCACACTAGGTGCGACCCTAAGCCTGTAAAGGTCACTCTCCCTCCGCCTGTTTTCGTCCGTGACGTAAGCAAGTGGACGGAAATCTCGACCCTTTGCACCAACGAAAAGGTGCACTACACCCACGCCAAAAACGTGGGTGTAGCCGTTAAGGTCCAAACTCCCACGCGTGACGATTTTAGAAATCTCACGCGCCTTCTCACCACTCGCAAAGTGGCTTATCACACCTACGCCCTCCCTGAAAAGCGTAAGGTACGTGCGGTCCTCCGCAACATGCCCCACGACATTTCCAACGACGACATCCACAAGGATCTCGTTTCCCAAGGCTTTCCCGCGGAGTCTGTACACAAAATGTACAGCCGAAATGGGAAAGCCTTCCCTCTCGCTTTAGTCATATTGACTAATCAACCCTCCGCGCGCGATCTCTTCCGGGCCAAGGACCTCAAGGTCTGCGGTCTTTCCGAGATTAAAGTAGAGCCTCCGCATAGGCGCGGCACTCCGGGACAGTGCCACCGCTGCCAACTTTATGGGCACGCGGCAGCCAACTGCTCAGCCCCCCCTAGGTGCGTAAAGTGCCTTATTCCTCATTCCACCAAAGAGTGCTCCCGCACTCGCGACTCCCCTGACCCTCCCGCTTGTGTGCTGTGTAGCCAGGTCGGTCATACTGCCAATTACAAGGGCTGCCCGCGCGCCCCGCGACCCCAACCTTCTAAAAAGAAGGCCCAGGGGTCTTCTTCTCATAAGAAGTCCTCTTCTCATAAGAAGAAGACACCGAAAGGCCCTCCGCCCCGTACTAACGAACACTTCCCTCTCGCTCCCAAGTCGAGAGAAGCTCCCGCTCCCCCGGCTCCCAAGCCGGCTTGGGGCCCTCCCACTCCGCCGCCCAAGGCGCAATCTTCCAAAAAGGCTCCTGCCTCCAACCCAGTCCCTTCACCCTTCCCGCAAAATGGGACCTCCCTGGCCGATGACATGAGCGTTGTAATGAACGCAATTCGTGGCATCAACCTAGGGGAGATTTCCATTTTAGCGGGTAAGCTCCGCAAAGCTCGCACTCCCCAGGAAAAACTGGTGGCTATCTGCGAGCACGAATCACTTCTTCGCTCATTATGAGTACGCCCTCTATTCCCACTTCCCAAACGGGTCCCACTAATACGAACGTGGCTCTCACCACCGGTCGTATTAAACCAAAGGGTATCTCGCTTGTTTCATTCAATGCCCACTCTCTGCGCAACAAAGTACCCGAACTAAGGGAATTTGTCCGCGACAGAGATGATGACCTCCTTCTTATTCAGGAAACGTGGCTCAAACCCTCTGACCGGAGAGGGTTCACGATTCCTAAATACTCAATGGTACGTAATGACCGTGCCGATCTTCCCAACCATTCGTCCACTAAGGACGCCTCAGGAGGCACTGCCATCTACTTCAAGAGATCAATTCATTGCTCTAGTATTCCTACTCCACCACTCGCGAATATGGAGGCCACTATATGTAGACTGTCTATGACGGGTCACCGCACTCTTATCATAGCCTCCGTCTACATACAGTCAGGCACGCTCCCCGTCAAAAGTGATTTCGAATCGCTCTTTTCCTTAGGCGACTCTGTTATTCTCTTTGGAGATTTCAATAGTAAGCACACGGATTGGACGTGCTTTAAAACCAATAATGGCGGCCGCCGCCTTCTCGAAATAGTCAAAGCTCTTGACGTAGATGTCATCTCTCCTTACGCCCCTACTCATTATCCCTATAATGCTGACAACGACCCCGACATACTTGACTTTGCCATAGTGAAAGGTGTCTCCCTCCTTCTGAACTCGATTGACTCGCTTGACGATCTCGGTTCAGACCATCGCCCTGTCTCCCTTATCATGGGAAGCCCAAACCCCTCCCGCCCTCCCACTAAATTTATCACTAACTGGGACGGTGTCAAATCCACCCTTTCGTCGGCTATGGACGCTGACAACTCACCGTACGCTATTGGAGCCGACTATTTTGATAGTACGGATAAAATAGACTGTGCGGTGAGCTCCCTCACTACTTTGGTCCAATCAGCCGTTGCTGAGAACGCGAGAGAGGTACCTGTGAAAAACCACAGTGCCATCTCTCCGGCTCTGCGCAACCTGAGAAGGGCCAAAAACGCCGCTCTCCGGAGAGCGGCAAAGTACCCCACCCCAGAGTTTAGGCGTAAAGCCAACCAACTCCAAAAAACTTATACCACCAAACTCGCAGAGTTTAGGAACGATAGTTTTGCCGATCTCATGGCCGATATCACTCCCTCTCACCAAGCCTACTACCAAGTGGCTAGGTCTCTCCGTAGTGATGCTATCACCCATGTCCCCCCCCTTCTCCGTCCCGATGGCTCTACAGCCTTCGAAGACGATGAGAAGGCGGAATGTTTCGCAGACAGTATTGATGCCCAATGCTCTGTTAGCACCCAAGAGTGCGACCCCTCCCACATAAGGAAGGTAGACGAGGAGTTCAACACCTTTAACTCCATACCTCTGCCTTCCGATACTGACCGTATGACAGTCTCGACTGACGAACTCGGACTTCTTATTAAAGATCTCAGACCCAAAAAGGCGCCCGGTGCCGACGGTATCTCTAACATGGCCCTTAAGCACTTTCCCATCCAAGTGCTAACCTATCTAACACTTATTTTCAACGCCTGTTTCGATCATTGCTACTTTCCAGCCGCCTGGAAAGATGCTATCGTAATAGGCATTCCAAAACCGGGTAAACCCCCGAATCTCCCCACCAGTCACCGTCCCATTAGCCTCCTCAAGGCGTTAGGCAAGCTCCTCGAGAGGTGCGTACTCGCTCGTATGAGAGAGCACCTCTTCGGGGAAAACTTGATCATCCCCCATCAATTCGGCTTTAGGCCAAAGCACTCATGTCCCCAACAGGTTCACCGCATAGTCGAGTTTATCTCCAGCGGTTTCTATCCTAAAAGACTTAAAACAGTACCAGTCTTTTTCGATGTCGCCAAAGCTTTTGACAAGGTTTGGCACACCGGACTAATCGTCAAGTTACACAGACTAAATCTGTCCTTGCGTTTGGTCCGGTTAGTGGCATCTTTCCTTCATCACCGTACCTTCCGTTTTAAACACGAAGGTACCCTCTCCTCCCCCCGCCCTATTACAGCAGGAGTGCCTCAAGGCTCAGTCCTCGCTCCCCTGCTGTACATAGTCTACACTAATGACATACCCATTCCGAACGACGGCGTTCAACTATCCCTTTTTGCTGACGACACGGCTCTTTATCACAAAGGCCAAAACGTCAACTTAATCCTTCCGAGGCTACAGTCCTCTATCAATAAGTTAGGCCAATGGTTTCGTAAATGGCGTATCGAAGTAAACCCGGAGAAATCCGCTGCAGTTTTCTTCGATACTAAGCGCCATATCTTGCCCCCCAATCACCACCCTCCCACTATGTTAGGTAAATCCATCCCCTGGCAGAAGTCTGCCAAATATCTCGGCGTCACTCTGGACCAGAGACTCACTTTCGAGCCTCACGTCAAAAGAGTGACCCGTAATGCCCGTCTCTATCTTCACCGACTTAACTCCATGTTAGGTCGCCATAGTAGAATGTCCCTCCGAAACAAGCGAACACTTTACAAGGTTTGCATACGACCGGTGATGACATACGCCTCTGCCGTATTCGCTCACGCCGCCCCAAATACACTTAATAAATTACAAGTAGTCCAAAACATTTTCTGCCGCAGAGCGGCAAACGCTCCTTACTACGTTCGCAATGCGGACTTGCATAGGGACCTAGACCTTCCCACCCTCCAGCAATGGACCTGTAAGGCCTCTGAACGCTTTTTTAAAGCAGCAGGAGACCATCCTAACCCCCTTATCCGTTCCGCAGCGGTCTATGACCCGCCTACCTCCTCCGCCCCGTTTTCCCGCCGACCTAAATCGGTCCTAACGGACCCTCCCAACAAGCTTTCGTCTGACCTGAACCTCCTCCTGGAGGCGATGGAGGACGATTAAACCCATCAAGCCCGACCCTTCAGGTCACCCCCCGCCCTCTCTGGCTGATCGATCCCCCTCAGGGAGTCAGCTTAATTGTTACTCGTCTCTCGACGCACAATCACCTAGGTGAAATGTGACGTCTGCGCTGTCCTCTCCCCTGAGGGAGGGCAGTCGCTTCCGGATGAAGGTTCGTTGACTTTCCGGTCACGTAACCAGATTAAGGCGGTTTTTAGTCAGTACGAGTCTGACATAACCAGATTAGTCCGGTAGCAACCGGCTAGGTGGTATCCAATGAGGATTTCCCGCCTCCTTCCCCCCCGTGGGGGAGGGTGGCTCAAAGCCCCTAAGGTGGAGAGCCCCAAAAAAAAAAAAAAAAAAAATTCTATGTTTTAATCTAGGCTATCTTCTATCTGTGTGCCAAATTTCAACCAAATCCGTTCAGTAGTTTTTGCGTGATTGAGGAACAAACATCAAAACATCCAAACCCACAAACTTTCACATTTATAATATTAGTAGGATTTTCTCATTTTTGTGTTTTCACAAGCCTGAAAATTTACAGACACACAGAGTAACTTGAACTATTGAACGTAATTTATTTTTAAAGGTAGATTAGACCATGGGGAAGGAGATAGACCACCTTTCGTTCTCGTCTCACCGTCTCTTCTTTCTTCTTCTTTAAATATTATTAATATCGAAGGGAGTAATTAAGGGGTTGAATACACTGTAACTTGCCTTTTATATCCCTATAAAATATTTTTTCAGTTTTATATAATATATTAGGAGATATAAGTATATACAAAATACTGTAAGTAATTAAATTTTATTTATAGGTTTTCATGGCAAAACACTCTAATTCAAATAACAGTAACTAATTCCGCGAGACAAATAGGTGGTTACAGTGTTATGGTTAGCCAATCATGTCGGACCTATCGTGCAGTAGCATTTAGCATGTGGGAGTAGCTATACGATAAGTGGTCGTGCCAGGGTCGCGTCACGATCGCGCAAATATGCATGCAAGTGGTCGCAGTGAAAAAATTGCAACCAGTGATTTAATTTTATTGAATGTACAACATTATAACCATCCCACCAGTGCTACTATGGCGTCAAAATTAAACAGTGTATCAATTAAAAAGGGAAATAATAGCACCCGCAAAAATGATCATCTTGGCGATAATAGACCATACGAACGTCGAGTTTAATATTACGCTGACTAGTATTCCAAGGATTTGTTCCGGATTCGTCATGTTCCTGATTCGTCGTATTCCAGATTCGCCGAGTTCCAGATTCGACGTATTCCAGATTCGTCGGAATACAGTCAATAACATATTTTTTTATTCATTTATTCAATTATTTATTTAATTATAAGATACAAAAACAGCATAACATAAATTGCATTTTAGTTTATAAATGAGTTAATCTGAAGCATGTTCGAAATAAAAAAAAAACAAATACAAAATTCCCACTTATTTTACTGATAATTTGTCCATTTCAATAGTTTATTTTATTGTGAGACCTTTTTTGACATGCGCAACGTGATGGCGAGGCTTGCAAGCAATTTTAAACTTAAAATGGTAAAGCGCCAGTGTTATCGATTGTACGTATTACGACGAATCAGGAAATCGGCGAATCTGGAATTCGGCGAATCTGGAATACGGCGAGTCAGGAACATGACGAATCCGGAACAAATCATTCCAAGTTTTATTTTATTTATTCACGTAATGAGTAAATAAATACAATACCTTAAATACATTATCTTTTAGATAAGTCAGGAAAATGTACTGGAGATACAGTGTTTTGGTTAGAAAAAGGTAAAATTTCGTACGGCTTTATTAATTGTTGTGCCCTGATCTACTAATATAGGATTTAAGTTAATTGTTACTAACAAAAATGGATGTAATATCTGAGAATTAAATAAATTATTATTATATTACGCCAATACACGTTTATGAATATTATTGCAAGTATAATTATTGTATTGGCCTAAAACTTACATGGCTATATCTATCAAAAAAAAATCTTTCGATTGATACCTAACACTGCACACTTTATTTAAAAATTATAATATAAATCGTCAAAAATATGAAAAACCTTTCAAATGCCGTTTTCTCAAAACGGGTGTTTCAAAGATACAGTGTTTTGGATTTATAGGGTCTGCCTTATTAATCCAAAATAAAGCGTTAATCACTTTAAACTAATTTAAGCCTTATCTGTTAAATCTATAGCGCAATTTTGTTTTTTTTACCTGCGACTTCTCAGGGAGGCCACTAGTTCTTAAAATAAAGAATAATAATTTAACTATATTTTATTTAGTAACCTTTATAACCAAGAATCTCATGCTCAAGTAATGATTTAATTATAATTTTATTTATTTGTTAATCTTTGTTAATATAAAGTCTGGAAACGATATACATATTATTATTTGTAAATATCGTTTCATTTGATAAAGCTGATAAGTTTTTTGCGCCCATTTTTCTTGTCAGCTAAAAGACGTCATAATGGGTGGTAGGGTAAAAAATATATTTGACGATTTAAAAACGCTCATTATGTGAGCTTATTTGAATAAAGAATTTTTCATTTCATTTCATTTCATATTGTGATTTGAGACTCACCGAATAACTTCGCTCTCTCGTTCGCACATTTCATGTTTTGTCATTTCATAAGAATATAATTTCATGTTGCTGATTGTACTTCAGCAAGGTTGTCGTTTTTGAAGATTATTTGAACTGTCAGAAATGACAACTTTTTGTACTTCAGCAACACGAAACTGAAATTTATGTCAAAATGTCCGTTATCATAGCGCACCTCGAAAGATTTTACCACACAATTACAAGTCCCTCATCCACCGGTTTTACAGCCTCGCAGATCCAGTCTTTACATTCGCTAATACTGCATAGAATGTGAAGTACCCATTTGCTTCCCCCAAATATATGGAGGTCTTCACTTTCTGGATGGCTGTGTCACAAAATATGAAGTATAGGTACAGAAGGGCCGCCTGGAATAAATCGCGGTTTGGGCCAATATTCAGAATTGTAGCAGTTTTTTTTATAAACAACATCAAACAGTGTGTTTTTTAGGGTTCCGTACCCAAAGGGTAAAAACGGTAAAAGGGTAAAAAGTGTCTGTCTGTCACCAGACTGTACCTATCTCGTGAACCGTGATAGCTAGACAGCTGAAATTTTCACAGATGATGTATTTCTGTTGCCGCTATAACAACAAATACTTAAAATAGCATCAAATAAATATTTAAGGGGGGCTTCCATACAACAAACGTGATTTTTTGCCGTTTTTTGGTACGGAACCCTTCGTGCGCGAGTTCGACCGCACTTGGCCGGTTTTTTTTAAACAGTGATCAAATTTTGTAGTGTAACTTAGATTAGACCATCAAACTGAACAACTTTGTCTACAGAACCAACTTAATGAGAGCAAAAAAAATCAGCTGTTCCATACATTTTGGTCGAGTAAATAATGATGTTTTCTATGGAACAGCTGAATTTTTTTTTGATCTGATTAAGTTGGTCCCATAGACAAAATTGTTTAGTTTGATGGTCTAAAAAGCAAGGCTGGCCAATAAAATTTACAGGTGAGCAAAATCTTTTTAGATCGTGGCGGCGCCAGGCCACAACTTTTAGGTTTTCATCAGGTGGAAGCGGTGCCACAGCACAGTGGGTTGGTCAGCCGGCCGATTGATGGCGGGCAAATTCAAATGCCTTGGCAGGCCACTTGGTGGCCCGCGGGCCTGGGATTGGCCGGCCTTGGTCTAGTTCAAAAAAACACTATAATACGAACATTGCTCCAATTCCAAAGTAAGTAGCTGGCTAAAACACAAACATGAATATAGACGCTTTGAATAATATTAACAACTGCTATATTAATATCGCCGATAATTATTAACATAATTATATTGTATCTAGGAAGCACTAAAGTATTACTAAAAAGTGGTTAGGTTGCGGTTATAATCTTTCAATAGTTCACAAAACACTTGGTAATAACTGCTCCAAAAGCACTATTGTAATTCTGCACCTTAGATTATTTATATGTCTAGATAGAATCTTACGTTTTTACCCCCTTACTAATAAAGATTGAATAGCAGATGTATAGTTACACAATGGTTACTCTCTGTCAAACTATTTGAATTTGACATTAAAAAGAAAGTGACAAAACACTGTGTAACTATGCAGCTGCTATACAATCTTTATTAGTAAGGGGGTTAACGTATTAAACAAAACAGGCCAACTTTTTTAAGTTGATGTGAATTTTTTTTAGCATCATCGCGTCCAAAGAGTATTGTAATAAAAACTGTCCGGGTCTTGAGCGCAGCGAAAATTTTTCTATGTCTATGGTCCGGGTCGCACTACTGACAATGTGTGCGTGTTTTAGTCACCCAACTGTTGGGTGATATTTTTCAAAATATCACTACTTTATAACCTATAAATCTCTGGTATCGCTTCGGTTGGCAACGAATTTACGAATTTGACAGGAATAAACCATTTTTTTATATTTTTCCATCCTATTCTTTCTGCAGGTACCGAAAAAACAAGAACCCCGACGATTAACGAGATCGAGTTCACATCAGGATCAAAATTTCTTATTTTGAAACATTGAAAGCGGTATCCATTGTACTGTTTTGACGTTTACTTGCTTACAACTCGATCTCGGTATTCTCGATCGGTTTCGGGAGTAACCCCGCAATACCGAAATTAAGTTCAGCCGGCCTATTTTGTAACTCAACTGACAGCTTAAAATGATCATCACTGATCTAAGTTTTAAGTACATGCTGGGTTTTTGTAGAGAGTCATAACATTGATTTTTACTGTAGCAGCCAATGTACTTACAACTTAGATCAGTGATGATCATTTTAAGCTGTCAGTTGAGTTACAAAATAGGCCTGCTGTCCTGTCAATTTAGTTAAGTCGTACCACAGACCACAAATACTATACCAACACCAATGAAAACCAAAACAAATGCTGGTGGAGTGTTTAGTATTAGGCAAGTGACGGCGCTTCTGTCAAAACTCACAGATTTTATATTCTGTGGTCGTGTACTCAAACCAGAAATATGTCGTGTGCTGAAGATAAATTGGGAATTTAAGCCGCGTTTGCTGGGGTTGGGATGTCGTTTGAGTGATTTCACTGTGTTTTTGTTAAGGGTGCATTAGTCGTGTGCAGTACAAGGTATTTCGTAGGAGATTATTGAAATAAATATAAAACCACTAGCTTCCGCCCGCGACTTCATCTGCGTGGACATTAGGATAAAAGTATAGGCTATCAACTATATTTATGTGTGCCACATCTAAATTCGTTCGGCCGTTTTTGCGTATTAAAATGAATAAGTCTATCTCGCTCTACTGAACGGGACTTATAAACATCCAAAAATCAAAACTTTCACATGTTTAATGATATTTGGATATTCACGAAATATTATGGGTGTTTACCGAATAGCCTACTGGGTTTAATACTTTAAAACTTTTAAGAAAGTTAATTATTAGCTAAACGCATAATTCAAAAAAACATTCTCGCCAATTAAAGCTTTACTTAAAGTACTGAAACATTTTTAGAAACTTTTGATAATGCAAAATATAGTTTGCCTTAAAATACTGCTAAAAAAACCTTAAAAAATTGGTCCTCTTGTCATGAAAATTTGAATAATAATCATAACGTAACAAAATCAATTTACACAGTCTGTATTGCGTTTAATAATTGTGTTTTATTTTTATAAAAGGTGTGTTTGGTCGAGCATTATAAAGTCCAAACTATCATAAACCGTAAAGCCATGTAGGTAGTATAATATACTAAATCTAACAGTTCTAAGCTGGCCAACAAAAGAATAGTCATAGCAATACAGCTATAAAAAGTCATAGAATGTAAAGTAAATATGTATATATTTGTAATTTTAAATCACATTATTAGTATTAGTAATCCATGATTTTAATTTGCGAAGTTTTGTAACTGAAACTGTTATTAAAAAAAAAATCATTTAAATTTCGACCCTACACGTTTCAACATCAAAATGTATTTGATAGTTGACAGCGCAGACTAACGAATGCGTTTGAATGACACATTTTTCGCTGATACCTAGCGAATTGTTGCACTATTCAAAAACATCATTCGAGAATGAATAAAAATTTTCAGAGACGCATAATATTTTTTATCTACACCCATGCTTTAAATCCTCTGTAAGGGGTTCTGAAACAGCTTACTGCCATCATTACAATATCCCGAGCGAGAGCTGGTCCTGCAGCGCCGCGCGCCCACGCGCGAGCAACGCTTTATGAAATTCAGTACAACATTATAACACTCTTGCGGAAGACATAATGACGAGGAGGGAAAGTCAAAGTCAAAACCTTTATTGAGGATACATGTCATGGGTTTAAATAAATATCATAGGTGTTTTTAATCCATATGTATTAAAATATTGTTTGTTTCCCTAATAAAAAGAAAAAAAAAATGGGTGTAGATAAAGTCTTGTATGCAACTGTACATAATTAGGTATTAAAACACTCATGTGATAGGTACTATTATCACACTCGGCTTCGCCTCGTGTGATAAACCCACATTCGTGTTTTGATACCCCTCGTTATAGTAGGGTAAGGGTAATAGGAGTACGCACTTAAGGTTTGAGACAGTGTAGAAATAAAAATAATCGTTACAAATAATCACAAAATATTTACTTTAATCAGAAATCTAATTAAGAACAACATATAATCATAATTAGGATTACAAATAATTCAGTCTTAAGTAATTAAGAAAAAACAAGAGAAAGGCATTTGCGTACTCTTGTACAATACTATGTGTGAATGATAGACGTATTTGTCGGCAAAAGTTTATTTATGGTACTTTACAATGAAATATAAAAAGGTATAAAGGTTTAGAAAAAAGGTTGGCTTGATCGCCAACACTATGTATAAGAGTACGCGGATGGGTCGACAAGAGTACGCAGAGCTTATTTGCCACACAAGTTGCAAATATATTCCCCAATACTATTGTTATTGGTACATTCTAAATGCTTATGACTGAGGGACTTCAATGTAAGGTGCCCTACTGGGTCTGCTCATGGGAACTGATGTAGAAGGCGTAGTACCGTGTTCAATGGTTTCAGGCACAGGTATTTCTGTCACAGCACTGGCCAAGAATTCTTCTTCTGAAATAAAATCAAGGTTAAACTGAACTATACTCTCAAACGCTTCCGCAAGGTAGCCTCGTGCATCTGACTCCAAGGATCGCGCAACTGATCTAATGCTTTCACCCTCTGTGATGCGGTTTCTGGGGCCCTATTTTTGAATCGCTCGGCAGGCGTCGAGCGCTCTTTTCGACTGATTTTCGTTCGACTTATGATTCAAAACAATGAGATGTCGAACGAAAATCAGTAGAAACGAGCGCTCGACGCCAGTCGAGCGATTCAAAAATAGGGCCCCTGGCCTGCTGCAATAGTTCTGGTGGATTTAAAAATTGGTCACTCATTCTTCTCGTTTGTGACATCCTGCTGACAAAAAATAAAAGTAAAATACTTATTTAAAATAAGATAATTAATGTTTAGTAGAAAAATGTCGTATAAGAGTACGCGCGCGTACTCTTAAACGATGTAGACTTGCGTACTCTTACACATTAAGCCAATTTTACCGACAAACCTCAAGTAGTGGCCATCTGTTAAAATTTTAGGGTACTGCGTGTTCATTCTAGTTACACTGGTTCGCCGGCATTGGTATGGGAACTTTTTTCACTCAAACTATGCACATTTTTGACAGTACAACACTTTAAAAACCTTTAATATAATTAAGAAAACTAGTAAAAATGTTCAAACTTCTGTATACTCTCCGTTTTAATGCACTTTGTATTTGTTTTTTGCACAGCGTATGCAGCCATTAAACACTTCAAAACAACACTGAAGTCAGCTCTAAATTACAAACAACTTCGTAGTAATCAGCTTTGCGTACTCTTATCTCCCGCGTCGTCTTACTACCTACATTTCTACCTTAGTCCTACCCTACATTTGCATAAATAACTATTTAAATATAATAATTAACGAAAAGTGACTTAAAAGTTTATAGCGCATAGGACTGAATTAACGTGTTATTATGACGTTGTCAAAACCTGTCATTCTCACACATTTGGTAAAAAAGAGTGAATCAAATTGTGTGTTACCATCACCATCCCTTGAACATCATTAGAAGACGATTTAAATGTTTGTTTAAAAGGCTATTTAGTAAAGTATTTACAATTGCCCTTTACGTCCTTCCTTTAGCCGATATATCCCAAAATAATCTGTTAGTAAGGCGCTACTTCACTACAGAGATAGGTTATACTTTTATTTAGAAAAAGACTCCGATACTGAATCTCGAAATATGGATTACCGGCGTATGAAATGAATACAAACGCCAGTTCGAAAGTATGTTTAGCATTTTGTTTTGTGAAAAAGATTGTTGGGACCGACCAACATTAAAGTAATGTTAGTAACATTCACTCGTTCATTTAAACATGGCTAACCGGCTCGCTCCTCAAGAGAACGAAGGCATAGCTCTCTCGCTGTTCGCACCTCCTACGTATAAGACGCGTGTATTTTTGTCTCACGTAACTGTACTTTGTATTGTTAGTAATAAGCCAGTTAATTGTGAACCAGCAATTTTATATTCAGTAAACGCTAGTGAGTGCAGATGCAGATACATCTTTCATTTAACACCTGCAAATCACATAGCTACTGCGCAACCAACAAGCTGTATTTGCGACAAGGTTGCTATTGCTAGCAGCAGCTTACGACCGTCCAGGATATAATATCACTGCATTGCATTGACAAACTACAACGGAGCTTATTAATGCGTCATAAAACTCAAAATTGTAAGCGATGTATTCAAGGAGTGGGCTGCGGTTGAGTCGAGTTTGAGTTGAGTTCGGGTTGAGGTTGGGTCCGGTGTTATCGTCTGAACGCAGCCTTTTTGTGTAGCGGTACGTATAGTGTTTTCTTTCGCTTGACCTAACGAGTCTTCAGGAAGTAAAAAAAAACAATCGCTACGCTTTACTTTGTTGTATAACCCTAATCTTCATATCAATTTTTGCCGGTCATCAAACTCATCTGCTATTATAGGCATGTCCTATCTCCCGATCGAAACGGAGGCAGGAAAACAATACGAAGATGGAAGCTAATCTAAAGGTCCTACGAGACAATAGGCCCTAAATGAAATTAGAAGGAATAATGATTAAAAAGGTTTTCATATTGATACGGCTAATTATTCAGCTAACAGAGCAAAGACATTCTGCAAACATCCCGTCCACCCTGGAAAAAACACATAGTGATGAAAAAATATGTGACTGATACGAAGTTATCTACTTACCAAAATATTTATTGAAAGTTCACTATATGTATCCTTTTATAGTTCTTTGCCCCTTTCGCTTTCTCCATACAACCAAAATCCAGTCACAAATTAAAATAATCAAAATGACATTTTAATATTTCTTACGATCGATCAAAATCGATGACTGCTAGCGCCAATCTATTGACGTATTTAAGAACTAAGCTCAACGAAATTGAAATGTAACCATTTTGTAAACAAAGATAACGTTGAAAAATGCTACGTTACAACTTGTGTGTGGAGCGTATAGCAACTTAGAGCAATTAACACGAACCAAACCAAGTGTCCAGACACACTATGACGAAGTTACGCAATCGAAGTTCGGAGGCAACGCTTTTAGTAAGAAAAAAACACTACGTGATTTTCGGCAGATTTATCGCCATGCCATTCATAAAGCATTGCAGGCGTAATTATACCGAACTTTAGTCGCGTAACTTCGTTATGTGTCTGGACACTTATAAGGCGATAAATTACTTAGAAGTCTGAAACATCTCTGTGGATCGAGCTCTGTGGAACATTTTTCAATGAAAAATATGCAACAATACGAACAACAACCCTCCTGGACCAAACCTAATTGTTTCTTTTGCATCAAAACTTTACCCAATGTTTCCTGTTTGCAATAATTGAAGTATTATGCAATTTTCATTAATACTTAGATGAACTTTAATCAACAGTATTCCGTATGTTTTCTTACCAAGTTGGCAAAGCTTACTGGAGTTGTTGGAAGGCAGCCAATATGAGTAATAGTCGTTTGTAACACGGCTTAGTTTGGTGGCCAAATCTGTTCGGTCCGTAATTACTGGAACTAAAACAATTGTATATTTATTAATACAATACAATTGTATTGGAACTGAGTATAGTTACACATTATACACATTCCCCCTTACTAATAAAGATAGGGATGTTGACTTTTGAATAAAATAACGAAATATTAATAAAAATCGTAAACATATCAAACTTTTGGAGTAGCTTGTATATCTCTTGGTTTTATATATTGCGTATTATTACCCGAGTGCAAGAGGGTTATGTTTTTCGCGCGTATCTTGTAAGTTTGTATGTAATATTCTTTATTTCAAACGGCTGAACGGATTTCCATGATTAACATATCGTTAGATTTGACTCGTCAGCCCAAGTGTTCTTAAGAAGTTGGCGTTTTTTTTAGAATACTGCAATATGGGTGTCAAATTAAAGGGATTATTATAAGGATTTCAAAAAGGTATATCATATAAATAATAACTAAAAAGAAATAAATAAAAAATAAATTAAAAAAAATAAAAAACCCGCCTGCATAAAAAGACAAGTCAACTGAAAAGATGGAAACAAGATTAAATATTAAAGGCAACATTATAACATGCAGTCGGAGGCATAGAACTTAAATCATTCATAATGTCACTTTCTTTATGCATGCCTCCGACTGCATGTTATAATGTTGCCTTTAATATTTAATCTTGTTTCCATCTTTTCAGTTGACTTGTCTTTTTATGCAGGCGGGTTTTTTATTTTTTTTTGTTTTATGACCCTTCAAAGTTGGGTGGACAAGTCCATTTAAAAAGTATAAAATTTGTTAAAATAAATAATACATTTAATTAGTCCGTAAAATTTATAGCAAATTTGTCAAAGAAACCATTTTGATGAACACAATATTTAATATAGCTGCCGAACAAATTTCCTACGCGTTGCATATAAAGTAGGAAGGCGTGACGTCATAACTTGGTAGCCGTTAGTATGGAGCGTTTTCGGATGAGTCCAATTTTGTACATTTCAAACTGTGATATCTCGGGCAGTTTTCATGCTATAGCGTAATAATTCTTATACAAATGTTTCTTTTTTTAGGGGTAATTTATGTAACATAAAATAAAAAAAGTCAATATGCCTATTGTATAACAGATGTGTAGTTACACAGTGTTTTGTTCCTTTCTTTTTAATGTCAAATTTAAATAGTTTGACAGAGAGTAACCATTGTGTAACAATACATCTGCTATAAAATCTTTATTAGTAAGGGGGATTATGTATAAGGTGGGACCATATGATGTGAAACAGGTGAGAGTGTTGCTAAAACTAAACAGCATTCTCCAAGGAACATAGGTCGGAAAACAATAAGAATTTTATTTTTCGCCTTGCCATAGTAAGTCGGTCAGCTGCCCAATACATTTTGTATGGGAGTAAGTATGAATTTTGTTTTGTTTATCGAATTATACTCTTTGTTATCGACCTATGTTCCATGGAGAAAGTTGTTTAGTTATAGCAACACATCATTTGGTTTCATCTTACACTACGTGTTACAAAATAACCCCTACTAATGCATAAGAATAAATAAAGCCGGTTTTATCACCAATGCCAAATATGGTACATAGGGACCATCACACATTCAACAAACGTGTTTTTTTTTCCTTTTTTTGGTACGGAACCCTTTGTGCGCGAGTCTGACTCGCACTTGGCCGGTTTTTGCTTTATTTTAAATCTTTAAATGCAGTTCCAATTATCTTTAAAAACAAAATGAAGTCTTCTTTCCGTGAAATTTTCTATAATTTTTCAAGGTACTTTCCCTCCGCGTGGCAAAGTTTTCGGACATCCTATAAAACAGTACTATCGTAGTAGGTATACAGACCTACGATTATATAAAATTTACCGGTTAATATAATAAAATCTTACGAGATTTTCCTATAGCAAATGGGATTTGATGGAACATAATGACTGCTATTAAACAAAAGCAGAAGGGACCAACAGCCTAATACGATTTTCAGGACATTACGCCTAAAGTACTCTTAATGAATTTCATAAGCGATGTTCAATGTCAAAAACGCGGGGTATTTTCTTAGCTAAGTTAAAGTCTTTTCAGTGTCCCTTTTCATAAAATTACTTACGGCTCCCTTGTCACGAGTGGTGTGAATCCGGTTTAATCTTTTGCTCATTCATTCATTATGATTCATACATGTGTCGCATTGATGTAACAGCTGCATGTATCCTTTTTTTGTTACTATTCCCTTTTTATCCATTTCTTTTAATCCCGTGGCTACGGTCTCTGAAAAAGGCCTTTAAGCTTCTTGATCGAAGCCTTCAAGTGAGGAATTTTAAAATCGAACAGAATTAATAAAAAAACATAATAGGAGCTTACCTATGAAATAGCTTTTTTCTTTCACAGAGTTTGTTTTCATTATATATATTTTTTTGTTAGTGACAATGTCGTTCTTTATATAAAATGAGGCTTAACTTAAGTTTAGTGTTCAAACATCATAAAAGTATTGTCACATTTAGCTTCCAGAGTTTGGAAATGCATTTTCTTTGAAATAACCTGATTCAAATGGCAATTCCATAGACCAATTGCCATTTTTAGGGTTCCGTACCCAAAGGGTAAAAACGGGACCCTATTACTAAGACTCCGCTGTCCGTCTGTCTGTCTATCTGTCTGTCTGTCTGTCTGTCACCAGGCTGTATCTCATGAACCGTGATAGCTAGAAAGTTGAAATTTTCACAGATGATGTATTTCTGTTGCCGCTATAACAAAAAATACTAAAAACAGAATAAAATTAATATTTAAGGGGGGCTCCCATACAACAAACGTGAATGTATTTTTTTGCCGTTTTTTGGTACGGAACCCTTCGTGCGCGAGTTCGACTCGCACTTGGCCGCTTTTTTTAGGGTTCCGTAGCCTAATGGCAAAAAACGGAACCCTTGTAGTTTCGTCATGTCTGTCTATCTGTCTGTCCGTCCGTATGTCACAGCCACTTTATTCCGAAACTGTCCCCCCTTTAACTTTAAAATAAGAGAGAGAACAATAACAAATAAAAATATGCTATAGATCCTAATAAATAGTTATACACGAGATACAGTAATTAGTTTTCGAGATATAGTACATTTTCCAAAACCGCAAATATTTCTTTGTCATTATACAAACACTATGAAAAACAAACGAAAAACGATTGTGGCATTCAATATGGTATGGTATAAGGTAACTCCGGAACCCTACAGCGCGTGGCCCGACACGCACTTGGCCAGTTTTTTTAAATGTCCTCACTGCTAGGGCACAGGGTAGGTGGGGTGCGTGGTCGGATAACCTCCTCGTGTGCCCGACTACTGTTTGTCCCAGTGCATCCGTGGACTGGGAAAGACAGTGGGAGGGCCGGTGCACCCTGGGCGTCTCTGTAAAAGACTGTTTTGAGCTTCTTTTACAGCTGGCGGCTAATAATCCGACACCGAGGGTCCAGGGATGAGCGCAGGTGGCGCTTACCCTGAACCTCGTTCGAACGACTGCGGAGGTCTAAGAGAGACTACGTGTCTATGTTTAACATGGAGACGGAAATCTTTCAGATAGTACGCGCGAGACGAGAGCGAACGTCTCTTCGGAGATGATTGCTCGCAGACCGTGGGCCTTACAGGCTGGCGTGTCGGAGACGAAAGCCTATTTTGGTTGTACGTCTTGGGGACTAGGGAAGCGCGGGTGGCGCATTCCCCTAGAACCCTTTTGAACGATTGCGGAGGTCTAAGAGGGACTATGCTTCTATGTTTACATGGAGGCGGAAACCATTTAGACAGTACGCTCGAGGGGAGCGAAAGTCTCTTCCGAGGTGGCCGCTCGAAGTTGGGGCCAAGCGGGCAGTGGGAGGTGAACCACTGCCCGCCTTACACGGTCCTGATGAGATGGGGGAAATGGCCAAACTTGCCCGGCCATTTCTCAACGGAGGAGGCCTGGATGCGGGCAGGCTGTCTGTCGTTGAGGAGATTGTCCCCACGGACCCTCATACAGCCCTACGGCTGTCGACATTTGGCGGCGAGTGGGCAGGTGCCGGGGTTTTTAGTGGGTATTCCCTCCTCCTGGGATTCCAACGAGCTAGCTTTGACTTGGTGGAATTCCGGGAGGCAGTCGTGGAGGGAGCTGTAACGCCGAAGTTGCGGTCCCCTCCTGGCGAGTCCCACATACCCCCCTCTCGCTCACCTGCGGGAGGGGAAGCGCGTAAATGCGTTTTTCCTCGGCATATAAAAAAAAAGGGCACAGGGTAGGTATAGGTTTATGGGTGGATAAGGAGGATGGGCCCAATGCGGATCGGTGGGTGTTAACGATTACAAATGTACCTGGGACCATGGCCTTAACGTGCCTTCCGAAGCACGGAGGAGCTTGAGATAGTAAATTTTTGGTCACCCATCCCATTACCGACCCTTGCGAAAGTTGCTTAACCTCCGCAATCGCTCGGCCCGGCACTAAACAACTGCCCCATCGAGCTACTTGAACTAAAGCATGTGCTTGAGTATAAGTATTCGAAGTTATGAAGTCTTAGCAATTTTTTCATCTAAAGAAGAACTTGAAATGTTAACATACTCTCAAATAATGTCGGTCTTACTTTTGAGATACCTATTTGTATCAGAAAAAAAATGCAAACAGAATATTAATTTACCGTCAAAGAGGAGTAAAATTTTCAAGTCAGCTTATTAAACAGGTGTGTTGGCTATAGGTTAACTCAACGTTAGGATTTGTGTGGACATATCTGGGAATTTTAGGCTAGTCAAAACTTCGCTATGATTTTTTTCTTAAGATTGTAAAATAAAAATAGGGCGTTGGTTAGGTAAAGTAGAATAGCACTAACCCTTCACTATAAAAGGCGACTAATGAACTGGAGGTAGCTCGAGAATAGAATTGATGACTTTTACCCGTGTTAGACACTCTACTTTTCATTTCGAATATAAGAAAAAATTATCATTTAAATCGAGCAGAGGGTGGAAAACACTGCTTTTCACTCTATTTACATCTCACACATCGTCTTCAAATCAGCCACACGACACCAACTGCTGGGTTTAGGCCACAACGATCGGTTCTGCGCTGCCCGCAGCCAGCGGCTTCCCGCAACCTTCAGCAGATCTTCGGTCCACCTTGCCGGGGTTCTACCCACGGAGCGTCATCCGCTGCGCGCTCGTTATTCCAGAACCTTTCGCCCCAACGGCCCAACAGCCATCGGTTCTTCTCGCTATGTATCCCGCCCACTGCCACTAGCTAGGAGGACAGCAACTGGCATCGCTAGTGGTAGTACTAGCGATGCCAGTTGCTGTCCTCCTCGGATCTCCTCATTTCTGATACGTAAACGCAAGGAAACGCCTAGCATGGCTTTCCCCATTGCACGCTGGGTGACCTTAAGTCTTCATATGAGACCCATAGTTAGCGACCACGTTTTGCTGCCGTAAGTCAACACAACTTTCATCTTGAGATATTGAAGTAATAGGAACGCGAAGAATTTTCGAAGTCTCCCGAATGCTGCCCATCCGTGTAGGCTTTTTTGACAAAGTTGGACTTACCTAACTGGACTGTCTGTTTTTTAGGGTTTCGTACCCAAAGGGTAAAAACGGGACCCTATTACTAAGACTACGCTGTCCGTCTGTCTGTCTGTCTGTCACCAGGCTGTATCTTATGAACCCTGATAGCTAGAAAGTTGAAATTTTCACAGATGATGTATTTCTGTTGCTGCTATAACAACAAATACTAAAAACAGAATAAAATAAACATTTAAGGGGGGCTCCCATACAAGAAACGTGATTTTTTTGTCGTTTTTTGCTCGATACTAATAACGACAACAGGTAGACAGATGAATTTTACAGAAATGATGTATTTTTGTTGCCGCTATAATAACAAATACTAAAAACAGAATAAAATTAATATTTAAGGGGGGCTCCCATACAACAAACGTAATTTTTTTTGCCGTTTTTTGGTTCGGTTGGCCGGTTTTTTTTAATATAAGATTTCTTCTACGAACTTCAAATATTGATAATGATGGTAACCCTAGTCGGGACCCTTCCAAGCGTGCGAGCTACTCGCTTTTACGACTAAATTACTCGGTTTGAAGACTTAAACATGTAAAGTTTCTCGAACGTGTAAGAGAAAGTATGTTATCATCCGAACAGAAATAGCTTGGAGACACCGAAGGCTGTTAATTCGGAAGTTACTTCTTGAGTTGAGAGAGTATAAAAGGTAAATGTATAAGATAGGACAACAATTTTCGTTTTATTTTATTTATTCTTATGCCGTTAGCATTAATTTTCTATAATTTTGTTTGAAAATCAATTGACTTTCGTATTATATTTCGTTATATGACACGCAATTACTAAAATTTCTGGGACATGTTTAGTAAACCTACTACCTAGATGGTACACGATCTCTACATTTTTTTAAACATTTGTATAGGTGCCGGCATATAACTTGGCAAGACAAAGATGAGACAAAACATGCGCTGAGTTTAGTGTTCGTAGCTACTGCGCATCTTTTGTCTCGTTTTTATCTTGTCAAGTTACGTGCCGGGCGGTATAACCCCAGTCACAACATAGGTAGTTTGAAACACTTAAAAATGCAGTTTTCTGCGGTATTAGTTTGCCTCTCACATTAATACAATACTTAGAGCAATGCTGCTTCCGGAAGCCGCGTTGCTCTAAGATGGTATAGGTTTCATAAAAGATGTATGTACAATCTTTTATATTGAAACTGAGGAGTTGATTTACTGGGTGCATGTATTTTCGCTTAATAAATTAAAATAATTACGTTCAGCTTAGATCCATCCAATTTAGTTTATGACAAAGAAAAGCTTGTAAAAAGGCTGTAAAAAAAATGACTGCAGAAAAAATACATCATGTCTTAAAAATGCGAGGTGTCTTTTCATTTATAACTACCTCTATGGTCTAGTGGTTTGCCTACCCGTGTAAGACGCAGAGACTATCTATTTGCCAAATTTCATCAAAATTCGTTCAACCGGTTTTGCGTGATTGAGTAACAAACATCCAATTTAACCTCGTAAATTTCACATTTATAATATTATTAGGATATAATAATATCTTCTAGGTAGGAAAATAAGTAACTTCGGCCATAAAAGTATTTTTACTCCCAGTGCATCCTAAACTTTTGCAATACCTTACAAAGTTGGCATTTCACTTCAAGGAAATGTACAACGAATAACTACCCCGTAACTGAGCGGTTTAAGCGATGCAATTTATGTTTTGAAACAATGCTAAGTCTTTGCATTGAAATTCTTCATATTTTTCTTTCCATGAAAATATTTAGTTTTTGAAGCTTTAACTTTTTCGATTATAAAGTATTGGTATGAAAATTGCTCATTTTCGAAGAACAATAAAAAATAACAAAGATCGCAGACGATATCAAAAAGTAGTTTGTACTGTTTTATGAGGTATTATGACTCAGTTTTCCAGTTATTCCACTAGAGAGCTTATGAAAATCTCGTTTGAAATTCGATGCGAAACGTGTCACCATGTGGCGCAACTTATTTTTTTTATTTAAAAGTAAAAGATGACTTTTACTTTTAAATGAAAAATATTTTTTTCTTGTGATTTTTAGGGTTCTGTACCCAAAGGGTAAAAACGGGACCCTATTACTAAGACTCCGCTGTCTGTCTGTCTGTCTGTCACCAGGCTGTATCTCATGAACCGTGATAGCTAGACAGTTGAAATTTTCACAGATGATGTATTTCTGTTGCTGCTACAACAACAAATACTAAAAACATAATAAAATACATATTTAAGGGGGGCTCCCATACAACGAACGTGATTTTTTTGCTGTTTTTTGGTACCCTTCGTGCGCGAGTCCGACTCGCACTTGGCCGCTTTTTTATGTTTATTTCACCTTGAATTTTGATTACTTTGATTTAAGATAATATGTTTGTCCTAAAGTTATCAATATCGCGGTTAGGTTCTATGTTTAAAAAATTGCCAATGATTTCTATTTCACTTTGTAGTATTATATTGGATTGTGAAGTAAGTGCTTATACGAAAATACCACCATATCGGTTTAACTACAGAATCAGAGCACAAATCCCATCCAACTGCAGCGAGTTGTGAGACAGGGAGATGTTATTTCTTAGTTGAAGTGGCAGTGGGCTGGACACATAGCGAGAGAACCATGGCCGTTGGGGCGGAAAGGTTCTGGAATTGCAACCGCGCACCGGACGACGCTCCGTGGGTAGGCCCCCGATAAGGCGGACCGACGATCTGGTGAAGGTCGCGGGAAGCCACTGGATGCGGGCAGCGCCGGACCGATCGTCATATAGATCCTTGGGGGAGGCCTATACCCAGCAGTAGGCGTCGTGCAGCTGATATCGACGCTTAAGAACCAAATACTGCTGTCTACTTTTTTCGATAATTGTTTTTTTGTTTAGGTCTACTAACAAAATAATTGCTTATCAGTTGTCAAACATAAAGTTAATATTAGCGAAATTTTTCTATGTCTATGTTGTCAAAGATATAAAATATCGATAACGCATTACTTTTAACATTATCAAGATAAACCAATAACTGCTAAGTTCAATAATTGAAACGAACGCTTTATGTTGCTGGTGATAGCGACTAACTACATTAAGGAAACATTTGTAGATAGCAGTATTTCGTTCTTAACCGTCGATATGATGATTATTATGTTGAGTCTGCATTATTTAAATTAATATTGTATCTCTTCTATGATTACTTTGGATTCGGATTTTTATTCATTCGTCAGCTATCCACCAACAAAAATATCGAATTAATTAATTGTTTCAAAATTATTTTCAAACCGTGCAGTTATATTCCTTAGGTTCTTATCGGTTCCTAACGGTTTCTAAAGGTTCCTAACTGTTCCTAACGGTTCCTAAGTTTTCTAAGTTTGCTATACCAGTGAAATAACCTGCATTCCTTATAATTTCAGCGAAACTATTTTAAAGTTGTTCGTTGGATTTGGGCACGAAACGAATCGAATATTGAACTCCCGTCCCGTTGAAGAAAGTTAGCAGAGTTAAAATGGAATTTTTCTAGTACTCTGATACATTTAAAGCGCTGACTGTTTCGTTCTATCGAGGTAAGACTTTTAGCCGTTTTTAATTCGTTGCTTGGCTTATATTAGATTTTATTGCAGCTTTTAGCTTTTTTGTCCGAAAATGGGATATATATTATGGTCACTCTATTATTTGACATTGTGTGTACATAGTAGTTAGATGTAAACGGAACATTGATTAGATTAATAAAAAGCAGCGATTTGATCAGTCACTTCGTTACCACGCAGCTCCTTGGGAACAGTTCTTATAAAAACTAACGAAATTATCACAAAACAATAATTAATTTAGATGTATATGTTACAGTCAAAACTATTATAAAAACTAACGAAATTATCACAAAACAACAATTAATTTAGATGTATATGTTACAGTCAAAACTTATAATAGGTCAAAACCACTTTTGACTGCAAAAATCAGGCAAAAGTGGTTTTGACCGATGCTCTTAGTCAAAAACTGTTTCGACTGATTTTCGCAGTCAAAAGTCTATTTGTTTTCACATTTGCCTTTTAAAAATGGTTTTGACCAACTTCCTTAGTCAAAACAACTTTTGCCTGATTTTTGCAGTCAAAAGTGGTTTTGACCGGTAATGAGTTTTGACTGTAACATTCTTACTAATACTATAAATAATATAATCTTTACTAATATTATAAAGAGAAAGTCCGTTTGTTTATTTGTTTGTTTGTTTGTTACGCCTTCACGTCTTAACAACTGAACCGATCATCATGAAATTTTACATACACGTTGCCAGGGATACAGTGAAGGACATAAGGTACATTTCATCCCGAAAAAAATATTGTTCCCGAGGGATAGCCAATGACTTTCCACGCAGACGAAGTCGCGGGCGGCCGCTAGTATTATATAATCATAAATGAAATAAATTGTAGGTTATTTACACCATTTACAACTCAAGAACGGCTGGGCCGATTTTGATGAAATTTGGATGGTAGACAGATTAAGATTTGAATGAACATACTCGTATTGTAGTATGTCATGTCAGTACTATACAAATTCTGTGCATATAATATAGGCTATTTTACCCCGGTCCAAGGTTATCTAGGATACGCGCGGATGAAGTCACGCGCGGCCGTAGTTTATAATAAAATACGCGGTGCAATCCATAAAAGTGTTTTATTACAAATAGTACAGTCAGCAACAAAAGTCGCTTAGCATTAAAGTGCTAAAGCACTAAAGTGCTAAAGCACTAAAGTGCTAAAGCACTAAAGTGCTAAAGCACTAAAACATTTTGTCATAGACATCTGTCAGAAAAAAATGCTTTGAAAAAGTAATAGAACGACTTCCATTATTGATCATACGCGCAAAAACATTGATTTAACGTATATTGCGCGAAGGAAATATTAAGCTTCATAGCAAGAAAGAACACAAACGTTATTTTAGGATATGCAGAAGGAGATTGATGATGTGGTTTCCATTAGGCTGGGTGCTCATTATGGTTGAGCTATATAAATATTTTCCAATATCCATAACCAATATTATTAATGTGAACGGAACTTAGTATTTTTCTTTTTTACACCTGAATTTTGATGAATTTTAGTCAATAGCTATGGACCATATGACGGGTATGGCTACCTTTTATTAGCTAGCACTCATCAGTAGGTACTTTAATTTTTGAAGTTTTTGAAGAATTTTTGAAGAATTTTCAATGGACTCTGATAGTTGCGTGGAGCGTGAAATCTGTAATTATTTTATATAATACAAAATTATACTAGTAAAAAAAGCATTGTGAATGCTAAAACTCTCAAATTAAAACATATTTTTTTATAAAAGCGAAACAAAGTTAACTTAATCACGTCTAGAAGGAAAAATAACAGATATTTACATTCAGCAGAATTTGAACTTGGATCCTACTAATAAATTATATAGAAGTTGTATGTTTGTTTGTTGCTCAATCACGCTAAAACGGCTGAACCAATTTGGATTAAATTTGGCACACAGGTAGTTTATAACCTAGATTAAAGGATACTTTTATCATGGTCTGAGGTTCCCTAGGGATTTTACGAATTGGACGTAGATAGGCTCTATGATTTATCCAAAGTCTCAACTTTGCGACTTAGCAAAGGACATCATTCATGTTTCATACGTTTTTGGTACAAAAATAAAATTGCCGGCCAAAAAATTCTGATAGATTTTGTCCACCTAAGCATTTTTAGGGTTCCGTACCCAAAGGGTAAAAACGGGACCCTATTACTAACACTTCGCTGTCCGTCTGTCTGTCTGTCTGTCTGTCTCTCTGTCTGTCACCAGGCTGTATCTCATGAACCGTGATAGCTAGACAGTTAAAATTTTCACAGATGAGGTATTTTTGTTGCCGCTATAATTTGCTATAAGCTATAAGTTGCTATAAGTTGCCGCTAAATGTTTAAGGGGGGCTCCCATACAACAAACGTGATTTTTTGCTGTTTTTTTTGCTTTATATTAATAACGACAACAGGCAGATAGTTCAAATATTCACAGATGATGTATTTCTATTGCCCCTATAACAACAAATACTAAAAACAGAATAGAATAAATATTTAAGGGGGGCTCCCATACCACATACATGATTTGTTTGCCGTTTTTTGGTACGGAACCCTTCGTGCGCGAGTCCGACTCGCACTTGGCCGGTTTTTAGGGTTTCGTACCCAAAGGGTAAAAACGGGACCCTATTACTAAGACTCCGCTGTCCGTCTGTCCGTCTGTCTGTCACCAGGCTGTATCTCATAAACCATGATAGCTAGACAGTTAAAATTTTCACAGATGAGGTATTTTTGTTGCCGCTATAATTTGCTATAAGCTATAAGTTGCTATAAGTTGCCGCTAAATGTTTAAGGGGGGCTCCCATACAACAAACGTGATTTTTTGCTGTTTTTTGCTTTATATTAATAACGACAACAGGCAGACAGTTCAAATTTTCACAGATGATGTATTTCTATTGCCTTTATAACAACAAATACTAAAACAGAATGGAATAAATATTTAAGGGGGGCTCCCATACCACAAACATGATTTTTTTGCCGTTTTTTGGTACGGAACCCTTCGTGCGCGAGTCCGACTCGCACTTGGCCGGTTTTTAGGGTTCCGTACCCAAAGGGTAAAAACGGGACCCTATTACTAAGACTCCGCTGTCCGTCTGTCCGTCTGTCTGTCACCAGGCTGTATCTCATAAACCATGATAGCTAGAAATTTGAAATTTTCACAGATGATGTATTTCTGTTGCCGCTATAACAACAAATACTAAAAACAGAATAAAATTAATATTTAAGGGGGGATCCCATACAACAAACGTGATTTTTTTTTGCCATTTTTTGCTCGATTTTAATAACGACAACAGGTAGACAGTTGAAATTTTCGCAGATGATGTATTTCTATTGCCACTAAAACAAAAAATACTAAAAACAGAATAAAATAAGTATTCAAGGGGGGCTCCTATACAACAAACATGTTTTTTTTGCCGTTTTTTGTACGGAACCCTTAGTGCACGAGTCCGACTCGCACTTGGCCGGTTTTTTATTATGGCACCGAAGCTTTAGCACTGCATGCAATGCTTCATTTTAATTAAGTTCAAAATGTCTGTCTTTCCATATATTTTCTATTAAATTGGTAAGATATTTAATTTGTTTTTCAGTCAAAAAGCCGGCACTTTCACATTTTTGCCAAAATGTATGAAAATACAGATTTTTTGAACTCAATGAAAATCAGCGGTGCTACAGCTTCGGTGCCATAATAAGAAATGCTTAGGCGGTCAAAATCTATCAAAATAAACGTTTCCTTTTTCGGCATTTTCACATTTGGGCCAAAATTGATGATATCTCTTTGTTCTACAGCAGAGTTTAAAATCTTTAGCAGTTGAAAGACACTTTGTTAAGTGTAAACTTTTTTTTACCCTTATTTATAGACTTCTCAAATGAATGCCTTGGGGAAAACTGTCACTTGCAAGTTCCAATTTTGTTTTAAAAACTAAAAAAATGCTAAAAACTTTTCACTTACCGAAACGAAATGTGCAAGCTTTGTTCGTGTATTGTTTTGTATCCTTTTTAGTTTTATACAAGTCACAAACTGAATGTACAAAATTACTTATAAAAAATCTGCCTAAACACAAATAACACCTATAGAATTTTGATGGTACTTCCATACTTAATTCAAACTTAAAAAAATATAGAAGCATGAATAATTTCACATTTACGTGTTCAAAAAATAAGAAGGAAAAACTCAACCTTTTTAGCGACATACAGCGTTTGGTGATGGTTGATGATGATGAAAGTGAAAGTTATTAGTTATTGTCACTACTTACACACACACAAATATACACACCTTGAAAAATATGAGTAACAAATTTTACCTCATCGTGAGTACAACCCTTTACACACATCTAATCCAAAATATGAAAATCCAGAGCATATACCCTTATGAATATTAATATTTCTGACAATACCTCGCTTTATGCTAACTGGCGCCGAAGGGAGTCTATCGTTCGTATTCTATGGTAATTCCATTGACTTCCTATTTCCATTTGATTGCAAAAAATATTATAAAATTGATTTTAACCTATACTTGTAATTATAACATAAAATGAGTAAAGATGAAGAAGCGCTCATGGTGGAACTTGACAGATCACGTTTGTTAAGCAACGCTCGGTCCGGCCAGGTGTCGGATGGGTGACCGTTAAAATGGCATTACAACTGCCGATTTTTCTCACACAGAGACTCATAAATTCTATTATGCTAAAGATGCTTCAGTTACTTGATATTATTTTGAATTATGATCATGACGGCCCACTATCAGAAATAAAAATATTTCTGATTTTCTTTCCGGAACGTTAAAAAAAGTTTCTTAAATTAATTCTTTTTTTCGTTAGCCGAAATGAACACATATATCGTTGTAGCTTAGCCAATACTTATTTTTTTAGGGTTCCGTACCCAAAGGGTAAAAACGGGACCCTATTACTAAGACTCCGCTGTCCGTCTGTCTGTCACCAGGCTGTATCTCATGAACCATGATAGCTAGACAGTTGAAATTTTCACAGATGATGTATTTCTGTTGCCGCTATAACAACAAAAACAGAATATAATCAATATTCAAGGCGGGCTCCCATACAACAAACGTGATTTATTTGCTGGTTTTTGCTCGATATTAATAACGATTACAGATAGACAGTTGAAATTTTCACAGATGATGTATTTCTGTTGCTTCTATAACAACAAATACTAAAAACAGCATAAAATAAATATTTAAGGGGGGCTCCCATACAACAAACGTGATTTCTTTGCTGGTTTTTGGTTCGACTCACACTTGACCGGTTTTTTATTTTGTGGCATTAGTTAGCTGAGTGTTTAAACATTTGTGCATAAAAGTTTTAAAACATTGGCGTTCATGGTTGTTAAATAAATTAAGACAATTTTAGTATGGAAAATGCAAATTCTGTAAAATTCTGGAGGATTTAGTATGGATACAAAACGGCAATTTCATACTTAAACTCCTAATTATTCTCGTTAAGGTACTCAATGCTATAAATAAAATATTTAGCAACTGTTTTTACTTAATAAAACGAGTTTCATCAACACTAAGCATTCACAATTCAATACCCCCAACGTTTTTATTACAAGCAAAACGAATTGTAGCCGAATTTGAAATTTGATCAAATATGGCTGTTCTTCGTCGTTTATCACTCGAAGCAATAAAATGAAGCGAACCGAGAAAGCAGCTAAATAAATGAATAAATGAAACCCAAAGAATGGAGTGTGTGCTTGTTTTGAAATTAATTTACATGGAATATTAATGATACATTTTATTGACTTGTTCTTCTATGCATTGATGATTACACAATGGCATTATAATTATTAAAAAATACTTGAACTGTGAACATAATATTATTATGACATAATTGACTTCCTTTTAATGTTTCCTTTTAATTGTTTTTTTCTATATCTTTTGTATATGTCGTGGGCTGATCGTTGAACTGGGCCGATCAAGATCTGCCTGGCCAGATCACGATGTGCCGGCATTTCATGATCTGGCCAATAATCGGCAGATCGATAAAACCAACTTATTCGTCGATTTGCCCTACTAGTATTTAGCCACATTGAGATATGGCTGGGCGCATCGTAATATACTTCCGTTTCGCGACGCTTGCGGCGCTGTAAATTTTGCTCTGCGGACCACCGTCACTGAATTCACTGTTTGCGCTCTATCAGCTGTGTTTACGTGCGAGCCGCCATCTTGGCGGCGTCACAAGAAAGATGATAATAATGAGAATGTTAAGATGAGAAAGATGATTTATAATAAACAAAATTAAAAAAATAATTAATGTATACATTCTTTTCATTTTACTAACACTTTGGTCACTCTACAGACTATTTATCCAAGCATGGCTGGTTTTATCTTTCTTATCTAGTAAAATAATTATTTGCTTGTAGTTTGGCCACCCCACAGAATCGATTTGCCCAAGCATGGCCGGGCAAATCGTCAAACGTTATGCTTTGAACTATATGGCGGGTTTTGAAAAGGCAAATCAAGAAATGCCGGCGTATCGTGATCTGCCCAGGCAGGTTTTGATCGGCCCAATTCAACGATTGGCCCACGACATATATACTATAATATTGTACTATGGGTCTTGCGTCTGAAATAAATCATATTATTATTTTAGAGAAAACTTGACTTGTTGACTTAAACAACACAGAAGAAAAATCAACTGGCAGAAACTAAAATATATTTAAAATAATATGATACAGCTACCTACAATAAACGTTTCTTTATTATTTCAGACCATATAAAAATAATACGGGTACATAATGAAATCAAAATAAAATAAACAAAACACAATAGTAATAAAAATTGCTTGACAAAATTTAGTCAGTTCACCAATGTGGACGTTTATGGACATGTTAGGCCTACTCAAATCTGACCGGTATCCGGTATCCTGTACCGGTGGCGGTAACGATATCCCGACGGGTATGCGGTAACGCGCTGTTCAAAGGTGTTCCGCAACAGCTGCGGTAATGCCATACAAAATACCGGTTGAAATATCGGTCGGGTATACCGCCACCGGTACAGGATACCCGTCAGGTTTGAGTAGGCCTTAAGTCATAAGTACTGACTTGAAGTCTGAAGTCATATGGCGTCGGGTGAAATTATGTTGAAGAAGGTAAGCCGTTCTACAAAAAAATTATATGATTTTGCATAGTGGATCGGTGGAGTGAGATTTCTATAAGGTAAGCCGATGGAATGGGATTGTCGGTGGAGTGGGATTGTATGGACCCTTCGACACTGATGTTTTGAATGGTTTTCATTTGACGTGTCTTCTAACGTTGTCGTTACAACCTCCTTTACGTTATAGCAGCCTTCTATAAAAAAAAATCGAATCTATCTTCTTCTTCTTCTTAGAAACGATAAAAGAGCTTTAAGACTTGTATGGGAAAAGAGTTTCCAGATATTTAATTTTAACGTAGTAACGTAACCATAGACATAGAAAAGTTTTCGCTGCGCTCAAGAAGACCAACAAAGCGTGGAAAAGAGAAGTTAACATCATACGGACACGGTCTATGTAAAAAAGAGACAAAGGATCAAGTGACATGTGCCAACATTTTTTACAGTAAGAGCCCCTAGCGTCCCGCCTAGCAAATGAGCAATCACAGTTTGTTTAAAATATTTTTTAATCTTAATTAGAATTTTAAAATAGTATCGTGGAGCTACGGTGTCTTCTGCTCTAAGTAATTGTGATGTGACAAAAAGAAGGAATCCAAGTAATCACACTTTTCAAAGGTAAATAAGATATTGCCACACATTTCTCTAAAACCAAATTTCGCTACATTTATTCGTTTATCGACAAAGAAAACAGTATGGAACATAGTTTATTAACTTCCTTTGCCATAATATAGTCATATTTTACGTATCTCATATAAAATGTATCCATTCGTTTTCGGATCACCTGTTTATTGACTTTGTTGTTCTTTGACATTCTATTTCTATGAACGTAACGTTTCCAGATTTTTAATGTAGTTATTAAATATGTATTATATTTTTATACATTTTATGTTTATATACAATGTCTTCTTCTTCTTCTTATTCCTATCTAATGAGGATTAGTGGCCACATCTGGTGTTAGAGTTTATCAAGCCGCCTGAATGGCCTCTAACTTGGCTTATCGACCGATATCACGACTTAACGTGCCCTCTGAAGCACGGAAGCGCTCAGTTGTAATACCACTTTAACGGTCACCCATCCGACACCTGACCGGACTGAGCGTTGCTTAACAAAAGTGATCGAGTACGATCAATCTGTCAAGTTCAGCCATGACCGCTTCAGAACATGAATTTAGTACTATCCATGCGAAAATTTTTCTATGTCTGTGGTACTATCCCTTTTTCAGAACTAACAGAAATTTGACGAAATTATCTGTCAAATTTCTATATTTAAGACTTTTTAACTTGTACATCAACCAGCTCATCGAGGGGCTCAGCAGTACCATGGTCGGATGTCACATTAATAACGTGTGTATCAATAACCTGAGCTACGCAGATGACATGGTTCTGCTGAGTCCGTCGGTGAGTGGGCTGAGAAAATTGCTCAATGTTTGTGAGTCCTATGCTGAGGACCATGGTCTAAGGTATAATGAAGGAAAAAGTGAGTTTATGGTAATTAGAGGCAATAACAAAAAACCTGACTACATACCACCTGTCTATTTAAACAAAGTTCCTTTGACCAGAGTCTCACAGTTCAAATACCTCGGCCATATCATTAATGAAACTTTGTCTGATGATGAAGATATTGAAAGAGAGAGAAGGGCACTGTCGGTACGGGCTAATATGTTGGTTCATAGGTTCGGTGGGTGCACAGTTGAGGTGAAGCTTATGCTCTTCAGAGCCTTTTGTCAAAATTTCTACACTTGTTCACTGTGGACTAACTATTCTCAGCGGGCCTACAGTGCTCTCAGGGTACAGTACAATAATGCCTTACGAATGTTATTGAGATTGCCTAAATTCTGTAGTGCATCAGGCATGTTTGCCGATGCAAGGCTTGATGATTTCTATGCAATAATGCGCAAAAAATCTGCATCACTTTTGAGATGTCTAAGGCGAAGCCCTAACGCTGTGCTGAGGCGAATTGTTGACAGCCCGGAATTGGCAGTACTGGGGAGGTTAATTAAACTTCATGTGCTGGATACTAACATAGCTATAAGAAAATACTAACAGTAGCATAACATAATATCATATAATACTATTTCAATGTCACTAACAAGTTAGGTATATGGACAAACTATTAGTCTGAAATAAATGAATTTTATTTTATTTTATTTATTTTATTTATTTTATTTATTTTATTTATTTTATTTATTTTATTTATTTTATTTATTTTATTTATTTTATTTATTTTATTTATTTTATTTATTTTATTTATTTTATTTATTTTATTTATTTTATTTATTTTATTTATTTTATTTATTTTATTTATTTTATTTATTTTATTTATTTTATTTATTTTATTTATTTTATTTATTTTATTTATTTTATTTATTTTATTTATATTTGTTCTAAAAACCAATAATTTGAACGTCACTTTTGTCATGGAATATTTTATTTGGTTCGATATGTTCATACTGTTGAAAACTTTTGAGTAAAAAACAGTTATAAATTAAAACGTGAATTATACAGTTTCCTGTTTATAGTAAAAACGAAGAAAACCTGTATCCATGTAACATAACAGTGTAAACTGTTAATACAGACTGTTTCTATATTCATGTATTGTTTCTCTTATTTTTCAGTTTTTTGCTCATTTTAATAATTATATATATAATTAAATTATACGTTGACTGTGGAGACTATTGGTTTCACTTGTCACAGTCTCAAGCTCTCAAAGCTTTATGTAAGACCACACCCCATTCGGACAGTTAGTAATAATTAATACCCCAGGCTACAGGGAAGGCAGAAACTTAGCCTGTTGTCAGACAACTTAGTGTTTAAGTAACAGCTAAACTTACGTGATCTTAATTAATGTAAAATTGTGTGCAGTTAAATGGAGTGTAAAACATTTTATGTGTATTTAGATAGGTATGCAAATAAACACTTTAATACATACACGCTGCACAAAATACAATCACAAATTAATACTTTAACTAAACTAGGTAAACGAGACACAATAGATTTTGTATTGTTGTCCGGTCGCCGGCGACTGCTTGGGCGTTGATGAATATCTATGATGGACGAAGGCGGTTTTATAGCTAAAAACTATTAATGACGCCTTTCGTGTGGATCTGAACTGAGAGCCCAAATTTTAAATCATTGCGAATCTAATTGAAACTTATAGGGAAATTAATAAAAAATTCTAAAAACCTGAAGCAATGCTTCAAAAATTTCTAAAACGTGAATTATAGCTTTTATAACCGAATGTGTTGGGCCCTCAATCCAGACGGTTGCAATAAAAGGCATAGCATTAACACAGAGATGGTACTATCTGAGATCTATGCTATGCCTCTTATTGCAACCGTCTGGATTGAGGGCCCAACACATTCGGTTATAAAAGCTATAATTCACGTTTTAGAAATTTTTGAAGCATTGCTTCAGGTTTTTCGATTTTTTTATTAATTTCCCTATAAGTTTCAATTTGATTCGCAATGATTTAAAATTTGGGCTCTCAGTTCAGATCCACACCGCCTTTCCGTGTTTGCATAAAAAATAATTTATTTACTCGTTTACTTACCAAAAAAACACATTTTTGTAGATTGTTTATGTATTTTGGTGTTGGACAATTTAAGAAAGCAAATCGCTGAGGTTTCTGGATAACTTACTATTTTTGCTCTAATAGTACTTATTGCCATGCTTCGGCTTGGGCAAAAATGCTTTCTTATGTTAGTCCCGCTGTCCGGCTATCCGTTTGTTCTCCTCTACATGTCGCATTTCTCAATCGATTCTCGTGAAATTTTGTAAGCAGGTTCTATAATTATATAGAAAGTCCTTGTCGATTCAGTTTTTGAAAAATTTCAAAAAGGCGGAGATCATTATGGGGAAAATCATATTTCAGCACAGAATAGATATAAGTACTACCGTACAGAAAGGACACTCTCCTCCCCGCCCCGCCCTAGAATCAGTTACCTCACCCCACCCCGAGAGTTCGTGTGCCAAATCTTATGCTCGTTTAGTCGTGTTTGTCAACGTCAACTTATTTTGGTATTAAAAGCAACGCGTCGTAACTTTATTTACCAAAAAGTTCGATTTATGAATTGAGCGTTACTTATACACTACAAACTGTAGATCGGTAGCCCTAGACTGTTGCGTTGCGCGTGTACAAAAACGTCATCTGAGTTTTTGGCGCCATTCGGTCGAGTTCGGTTCGGTGTTTATTTTAATTAATTGCAAATTGATTCATAGTGGATATTGTGTCTTTAAATTGGTGCAGTTTTATGGTATAAGTGTCTACGCAATTGAACAATATGTGGGATAATTGAAATAGGCGCGATCTTGGTTGTGTGAAGCTGAGAATTTTATTGTAGTGGTGGCTACCTCGGCAGAACTTACCAAGTGAACTGTCTTGATATACTTGGTACCAAATGCTCCAAGCAGCATTGGAATGCGATTCACCTGCATTCTAATGTAAACAGAAACACAGCGACACTGAACTACTTTGACACTGGCAAAAATTACTTCCAAGAGGAAAGTATATTGCCAAACTAAAAACAGAAGAAGAAGAAGAAACGTCATCTGATATCATCTGTTTATAATGGCAAAGAGAATATAAATCACTACGTTTTATATAATGCGGTTGTGCGGAGTGTACAGGGCTTAGAAAAATAACTAATGCCTTTGTTATTATTCTAAGGTTCGGGGTGTGATTTCAGCCATTTCGAAAAATGATCAAAAATGTGACAAACGCGAGGTCTACAGCTCCTTCCTTTTATTAATGTAAGTTAGACAAAAATAATGAGTAACAAAAAAACAAACTGAAAGTTTCCACTTACATTTCTCGCAGGTACATTTTATAACTCGCGATCGCACAATGAGCTTTTGAAATGCTTCCGAAGCCCATTAGTTGGCCTAACAATACCTAGATTTTTGCTTTGTCATTCAGCCCCTTTGAGACTGGCAATTAGAACTGCTATTTGAATTGCATTTTTCTTTTCATTGTTAGTGAATATTTGAAATAAGAACACTTTTTTAGACTATGTATCGTGCTTGATAGAAAAGAGGTTGATGGAAATTATTATTATCTAATGATGAAAAAAATCTTTTTCACTTCTCATGCTCGTTAAGTTTATTTTTATGTGGGGTATCGCTTTTCATGCTCTAGTGCATAAAGTAAAATCTTCGTCTAAGTCACAGACTCTAGCTCTCGTATCTATAGACGAGTAAGTAATGACTTGCATAAAACTTGCAATTTTCAAATGTTTCTAATATTATATTCACATGAAATTTTATAAGTAGCACTTATATCATTATATTATAATTCATTTAAGCAGTTTTAGTGCAGTTTTGGTGCATTAAAGATTAATTTATATTACAAATTGCATGTGATTATAATATTAAAAGCATTTGCATATGGCAAGTTTTACTCAAGTCATTACTTACTCTTCTATAGATACGAGGGTAAAACAAAGGTCGTCAGGAAAACAGCCACACATGCAATTTAACTTCGTTAAATAAACTTGTCATTTCATTCTGTTTATTCATTTTTATACATAACTAGCGGCCGCCCGCGACTTCGTCTGCGTGGAAAGATTTTTTGCTATCCCTCGGGAACAATACATTTTTTCGGGATGTAAGGTACCTACCCTATGTCCTTCTCTGTACCTCTAAGAACGTGTATGCAAAATTTCACGATGATCGGTTCAGTAGTTAAGACGTGAAGGCGTAACAAACAAACAAACAAACGGACTTTCGCATTTATAACATTAAGTAAGGATTCATGTTCTAATACTTTTTTTGCAATATTGCTGTTTAATTTCTTACCAATCGAAGTGAAAAGCAGAGTGTATAACTGGTACATAAAACCCATTTTATCCTCGACTTGACTATCCACCCTCGCCTGAAATGGTGAGTTTTATGCACTTTGTTGTACAATCTACTATTTAAATTTCTTTCATAGTTGTCTTGTGTTCAATTTTTGAATATTTTTGCATAATATTAATGACTGGTCTTCGTCCTTATTTATTAGTCATATTATTAGTTATTAGAATTTAAAATAAACTTAATTTTTGAACGTTTCAAAAGTATTCCAGAATTTCCACAACAATTATAATGAACTAAGAAATTGACAGTTCATAACGTTTAGTTGCGAAAGTGACAATAGTAAATACTATATCCAATAATAATTTGAAGTTCTCAAGAGATGAAACAATAAGTCCTTTAACGTTCTGAGAATAATATTGTTCGCCAAAATAATATGTAGCTGAAACGTGTTTCGAATTTATATTTAGCGCTACACGATGTAAGAACAATATCACAATGAAATTGATAAGTAGTAGGTATTTAAATGACTAAAGCATTTAATACTATGTGTAAATTTTAATCCATATTAATATTATACATGCGAAAGTACCTAACTTTGTCTGTTACGTTTTCACGTCTAGACCGCTGGACCGATTTTAACGAAATTTGGTACGGATTATGATGGGACTTTGGGGAAGGACATAGGCTACTTTTTATCCCACTGCTGGGCACGGGTCTCCGCTTGCACGATATAACCTGCAGTCCAGCACGGGTAAAACTGCGGACGGGTCGCTAGTAGGTATCTACTATAATATAAATAATTCAAAAGTTAAATTAAAATAGTGTTCTATTTTAATAATTTTATTAGTCTCACGGCCGTTTGCGTTAGACTTTGGCGATTCTAAGTTTAGACTTAAAATTGCCAAGTCTTTTCCTGACTACATACATATAATGCGGCGGGCGGGTGTATGTTTGGGATGTTTGGGCGATCGTGGCACATGACGTCATTGCATGTTCCGCAAGGGCCAGCCGTGTTTTTTTTAAACTCACTTTTTAAAACTTTAATTACTTTTTCATTTCTTGAGGGATTTGAGTAATGTAAAAATAAATTTACTCAGGTGTTTATATTGTATTTGATGTGATATACAAAATTGATAAATTAATTTTTGAATTGATCCTTATTGCTAATGCAAGATCGTACTATCATCTCGCACTTACTTTACTGTTTTTACATTATTTAAGTTACGGATTGAGTATTTACTGTGACGATATCTTGGAGCGGTACCCCAGCAATACTAGCACGCAACCATTCGTGTTATTTAAACTATACTAGTAGTGTTACCCTCTGCAAATAATGATAAAGGATTACTTATAAACAATGGAATTGAAAACTAAAGCTGGGTTCACACTTATAACATTGTGGAGTGTCAGATCAACCATCTTTATAATACATCGTCTCTTTGATATAGTATTAACAAAGCGAACGCCCAACCAAACTTGCGATATAATATGGTGATCAAAATACACACATCAACTTTGTCTAGGGATACCAGGTGCTATTTTCATACAAACGAGGTAACTTTGAAGTCTTGGTTTCCTGCCAGGGATGTACTGTGCTGTGATCTGATGACGGCTATCCAGGAAGTGAATGTAGTAGATTCAGATCGCTATACATACCAAACTGATCTGACCAGCATTCTAAAAACGTAAGGGTGGGTACCCACTTAGGTTCGCGAACCTCCGCGCTCCGCGAACCTGCACCAAAAAAATTGTTTATGCTGTGCTGCAACAGTGCGCCATAGTGTGTACGTGCGCGAACATGTATGTGAACCTGGCTCACACACGTACACACTATAACCAAAGTGAAAATAAAATGTTTGCCAGGGCGCACTGTTGCAGGTTCGCGGAGCGCGGAGGTTCGCGAACCTAAGTGGGTACCCACCCCAATGGACATGTTTAAAAAAACCGCGAAAATAGCATGAAAATGTATGGAAATCCTCAAACCGAGAATTCTGACCCATTAATCTTTCAGAATGCTGATCAGATCAGTTAGGTGTGTACAGCGATCTGAATCTACTCCATTCAGTCCCCGGATGGCCATCATCAGATTAGAAGCACGGTACATCCCTGGCAGAAAACCAAGGTTTCAAAGTTACCTCGTTTGTATGAAAATAATACCTGTATCCCTAGACAAAGTTGATGAGTATCATTAGGGTGCGTCCAGATATGTTCTTTTGCCCGTTCCGTACCTCCGTTCCGATCGCCGTCGCGATCAAAGAACGCTAGTCTGGACGCATGTTCGGAACGGTACGGAGGTACACCGTTCCGTTCGCCGAACAGGTACGCCCCGATCCACCTCGAATCTCTCGCTCTTTTGCCCGTACCGTATCTCTCGCTCTTGAGCGTCGCGAACAAAGAACGCTAGTCATGTTCGGAACGGTGCGGAGGTACGCCGTCTCGATCGCCGACAGGTACGCTCCGATCCATCGCGTGTCGGTTTTTTCGCCCCGTTCAAAGGAAAAACGGAACGGAGGTACGGTACGGTGGTAGTCTGGACGTGAACGCGGCGTGCGCAGGTCGTGACTAGTGAATAGTATAGTCAAATTACATAGAATTTGCAAAAAGATTAAATTTAATTCGTGTATTTTTTTTATGAAATCATTAAAAGACATGAATACACATATCATAGGGGATTCTCAGAAATCGTGAAAAAATCTTTAGGGACAATAATTAATCAAGCTGGGAAAGCGCAGCGAATTTTCGTTCTTCGAAATTTTCTTTCTTTCTTCTTGAAAAAAAAATATAAAAACCAATATGGCGGCCAACTTTTTTGTTTGAGGACCGATTTGGATGAAACTCTGTTTTTAGTACTATTTTGACAAGAAAACAGCTACGCAATTTTAAAAATATAAAAAAAACCAAGATGGCGGCCAACTTTTTTGTTTGTGGGCCGATTTTGATGAAACTTGGTTTTTAGCACTATTTTGACAAGAAAACAGCAACACTTTGTGAAAAATATAAAAAAATCCAAGATGGCGGCTAACTTTTTTGTCTGATGGCCGATTTGGATAAAACTCGGTTTTTAGTACTATTTTGACAAGAAAACAGCAACACTTTGTGAAAAATATAAAAAATCCAAGATGGCAGCCAACTTTTTTGTTTGAGGTCCGATTTGGATGAAAATCGGTTTTTGGTACTATTTTGACAAGAAAACAGCTATTCAATTTTCAAAATATAAAAAAATCCAAGATGGCGGTCAACTTTTTTGTTTGTGGGCCGATTTCGATGAAACTTGGTTTTAAATACTATTTTGACAAGAAAACAGCAACACTATGTGAAAAATATAAAAAATCCAAGATGGCGGCCATCTTTTTTGTTTGTGGGCCGATTTCGATGAAACACGGTTTTTGGTACTATTTTGACAAGAAAACTGTTACGCAATTTTCAGAATATTAAAAAATCCAAGATGGCGGCCAACTTTTTTGTTTGTGGGCCGATTTGGATGAAAATCGGTTTTTGGTACTATTTTGACAAGAAAACAGCTATGCAATTTTCAAAATAGATTGCCGCCATCTTGAATTGTTTATACTTTTAACATTGCGTTGCTGTTTTCTTGTCAAAATAATACCAAAAATTGATTTTCATCAAAATCGGCCCTCGAACGAAAAAGTTGGCCTTCATCGTGGATTTTTTATATTTTTTTACATTGCGTTGCTGTTTTCTTGTCAAAATTACTATTTTGACAAGAAAACACTTGGTACTCCAAGACCCGAGTTTCATCGAAATCGGTCTACAAACAAAAAAGTTAGCCGCCATCTTGGGTTTTTTATATTATATATAGCGAGTTTTATCGAAATCGGCCCACAAACAAAAAAGTTGAATTCGGCCCAAAATTATAGCGGCAACATTTTATCTGATTTAAGCAAGCTAGTTATGCAATGATAGGTAATTAAAATTGTAACAAAACGGAAAGAAACTGTTGTTTTAGGTATTATATTTAAAAAAATATTGGGACTTCAATGTTAATACCTAACACGAATGGTGCAAACTCGGAGGAAACTTATATTCATGTCTTCTAATGATTCCAAAAAAAATTACAATTCCACGAAATACTTCCAATCCTTTTGCTAATTTGACTCGACTACAAGCGATGATCGCCGCGACGTTCGGAGGTATGTTCGGCGGTTTGATCGGAACGGTGGTACGGAACGGAGGTACGGAACGGGCAAAATAGCGTCCAGACTTATTCGATCGGAACGCTGGTACGGAACGGAGGTACGGTACGATCAAAAGAACATATCTGGACGCACCTTTATACCTGGGCGCAGAGTGACGGGCCGCAGCGCATTTTATTTTTATATGAAAATGCGGTCCGCTGCGGCCCGGCGTAGTGTACGATAGTTCATATAAAATATATGCGAGCGATTTTTGTGCTGCAGCCCGCCCCGCTGCGCCCCGACATGCTGTGCGTTAACCTTTACGAATGTAGACCCAGCTTAACGTTCAGGGAGATTGAATGAATTTTCACGTCCTGCAAATTCAAAATCAAATTGAGTAGTAAATCATTGTTTTAGGTTTCTGTATAAAGTGCTTTTAATATGTTCTTGATTAATCACATTATTATTGGATTAGATGATTTATAATGATAAAAAGTATTATCTTTAGTCTATAAAAATTGTTTAAAAAAACAAAAACCGACTTCAAAAAACCTACCTCTAAAAAGCAAGAAATAATATTCGTAATAATAAAAACACGTCTATTGAAGTCGGGTGGGGCTGGAGTACAAATCCCTTTTTTTATTCTAAAAGCCCCACCCGACTTCAATAGACGTGTTTTTATTATTACGAATATTATTTCTTGCTTTTTAGAGGTAGGTTTTTTGAAGTCGGTTTTTTGTTTTTTTAAACAATTTTTTATTTTTTTATTTTTAGTTTAGGTACCTTTTGTATTAGGTAGTGTAGGTGTATTATTTAGGTAGCAATTAAAATCGGCTCAGCCAAACGTGAGTTAATCGCGGAGAAACATACATACATGCGGGTCAAACTGAGAACCTCCTTTTTTAAGTCGGTTAAAGAACTACACTTAAGATATCCCTTTTCCAACAAAAAAATAGTTATCTTATTCAGTTCATAAACAAAGTTATACGACTGATCATCGAGGTAGTTCACGCAATATCATACTATTTTATTTTCGTGCTTTTTTCAAGATTACTTGAAAAGTACTGAACCGATTTCAAAATTTTAAAAAATGGGACCAACTTGGAAGTTTACCTTATGTAATAACATTTGAATCATTTAAATCGGTCCAGCCGTCTTCGAGTAATCGGTGTACATACAAAAAACAAAAAAAAAAAAAAAAACTGGTCGAATTGAGTACCTCCCTCCTTTTGAAGTCGGTAAAAATTGTCGTAAGTTCTTTAATTTCCGTTTTATATATGTGATAAACGCGCCAATAATCATATTTAAAATGACAATATTTATTATTATTAATTTGTCAGATTCTTTTAAATATAATTATAGTCGATTAGGTACTTCTTAAAATAATAAAACGGAATAATTAGGGTTATGAGAATTCGTAGCAATCTTCGAGTCATTTAGTGAAATGAAATACTTACATTTAGGAAAAGAAGTGCATCTTATACTGATATGTCAAAGTTAAAGTCACAGTCAAAAATAGCTTTATTCAAATAAACTTAATTATTAAGTACTTTTAAATCGTCTATATTTTCCTACCACCCGTTCCAGACTTTTTTAACTGACAAGAAGAACGGGCGCAAGAAACTTATCAGCTTTAACAGCAATAAGTAACGATATTTATAACTTATACCTACTTAAAATATCACAAATCAATCCTTTCCCCTCAATTCTAATAAAATACTGATTAGAACCTACCATACAATTCCAATGCTTATTAAACCCTTTAAATAAGGAATTAAGGGCCGCAGTTCGAAGGGTTAACACGATTCGGGCCCATTGGAATGTTCAAAGCATTTCGGCCCTGCAGCCCGGGACATGTTGGTATGCCGCCCAGGTATTCCATTTAGGCCGCCTAAAATATTCTTGAGATCATTAGAAGAGCTTTATTATTAAGGTGCTATGTTAAAAATAAGTTGTAACGCTTTACAACTTATTTTTAACATAGCACCTTAATAGATAGAAATGAGGAAATGAGTGAAACTGGAGCGAGACCGATTCGGCAGATTTGGGCAAAAATCACTAAAACAAATCGTAGTAAATAACTATAGCGATTAAAGAGAAATGCTTGTGGTTAAAGATTTATTTCCCAAAAGAATTATACATTCACTTAAATGAGAAACTTAAAATTAGTTAATACTTACAAAAGAAAGTAACATTATTTTGTCGCACGAACACTTTAAAACACAGTAATTCATTAATACAAATAATTGATCACAATAATTATTCAACATCGGGGGTAGTCAACTTATCGTACGCACGTACCATCATGACAGGGCAAACAAGACTACGTTCTCGTCAATGCATAAACAATACATAGATCGGCAGTGACTAGATGTGGCAAGCGGACAAACAGAGAGAAAAGTACCAGAGATTTAAAATTATTTTATTTCGTTTTTATTATTTGTTTTGAAATAGGAAATGGGACTTTAGTAGTTTTTTAAAAGCTTTTATATTTTTAGTGTTTTTTATATTTTTTGGCAATTAATTGTATATTTTCGCACTTTGATAGGTAATATTATTTTTGCCATAGTTGGTCCGCGGTGATCGCAGTGCTATATTGTTAGCACTACGTAGTTGCATATGTTGTTTTTTAATCTTAAATGTAATATCTGTATGTATGCCCTTTGACAGAATTTTGCGAATTAATATGCATGTGACATACTTAAATGTTTTTTCAATGTTCATCAATTTAGTATTTTTGTACAATTGAATACTCGGTGTTAGATAATCATAATTGAAGAGTGTTTTTATTAATTTATTTTGTGATGTTTGTAGTATTTTAAGATTAGTTTTAGCTGCTGATCCCCACAATTCTATCAAATACTCAATGTGTGGTTTTACTAGGGAGTTATAAATATTATATCGTACATTGAGAGGCAGACATCGAACTATGCTACGCAACGCTCCAGACAACGACGTTAATTTTAATTTTATCTTTGAAATGTGCTTTTTCCATGTCAAGCCACTATCCAAAATCAAACCTAAATATTTTTCACTTTCAGATTTTTTTATTTCAATGTTCTTGACTTTAAGTGCTGGAAAATCTGATATGGTTTTGTTTTTGGCAGCAAATATGACATAGTGCGTTTTAGCTACATTTATGGTTAAGAGATTACGTTGAAACCAATCACTAAGAAGACGTAAATCATTATTAGCGTCCCGAACAATAGATTCTATATCATGACCAAAGTAAAATAGGCTGGTGTCATCAGCGTACAATGAGAGTTCTCCCTTTAACTTAATTTTGCTAATATCATTGATGTAGATTAAAAATAGTAATGGCCCAAGAATCGAGCCTTGGGGAACTCCGTAAGTGATAGGTGCTGTCGAACTTTGGGATTCTGCAATCTTAACTACTTGTGATCATTTAGTTAGATATGATTCAAAGATTTTATAAGCATTACCATCAATTCCAATTGATTTTAATTTACTCAAAAGAATTTTGTGACTAACCGTATCAAATGCTTTTTTTAGGTCGATAAAAATGCCCAATCCAATTTTCTTTTCATCAATGTTATTTTTTATTTTTGTAACAAGATCTACAGTAGCGGATAGAGTATTCGATTTAGGTCTAAATCCATATTGTTTATCATACAAAAAGTTAATTGAGTTTAAATACGCAGCAAGACGAGAATGAATTATTTTTTCGAAAATTTTGGATAAAATTGGGAGCACAGATATTGGGCGATAATTGTTCGGATCCGACCTAGTTTCCGATTTATAGATGGGTGTGACCTTAGCAGTTTTCAAATTGTCAGGAAATAAGCCTTCCTCTAAACAATGATTAATACAACAAGATAGTTCTTTAGCAATTAAGTATTTTACAGATTTTATTGATTTTGTATTTATGCCGTCAATACCCGAACTTGTATTGCTGTCAAGGTTGGTTAACAAGTTCGAAACGATTGTGAATATTGATGGTACAAATTTATAAGTTTTAGTCAAAGAATAATTTGTAATGTAAGTATGTACCTACTTTAACTTAAACTTTTATTGTGTAGAAAAAATAACTAATATATTAGTGATTAATTATTTTTTGTGGATATTGTTAGTTGAAATCGCCTGAAACACAGAATTTCCTAGTTCAGGCAAATGTTCTATATTGTTCATTATGTAAACCTTGCACAAAATCATTGTATCTGCACCAATTGAAAATAAATAATTATTCCATTCTATTCTATTCAAAGCAATTTTGACTTGAAAACCTAATGTTGTTTCTAAATAGTTTCAAACTTAAAAAAATTTAAGAGGTATTTTCGAAGTTAAAATGTATCGAGACAAAATCACTGAATCATGTTTCTGGTTCTGTACGTGTCTGAAGAATGATATAAAGAAATATAATATCTTAATTCCATATCTCTAGGATCTTTCTGCGACCTATGGCATTACATTAAAAAGTGATATTTTTTTGCCGTTTCCCCTTGAATAATAAAACCTTTTGTTCCATTAATTAAACGATATTAATGATTCAGTGTCGTGGGGTAAAATTATGGCAAAGGTAAGCCGTTCTAGTACCTGTTAGTAGAATCGAGCCTTTAGGCGCATAATATCAGAAACGCAAAATAGCCGATTGGCAAAAAATTATGCCCTGAACTAAAGTTGTTTTATTACCACAATCTCCAACTGAATGCGTTAGGGAAGCAGTCTAGAATTACAATTGGAATAAATAAGCTACGCTCGCAAAGTTGGATTACCTAGAGTATTTATGCAAAGACCAAAGTTGGACTGAATGTTGATTTGTTTGTGGAATGAGTTGTCCTAGCACAACGGAATAGTAGATTGTATCATAAGGGAGCAAAATAATATTTTTACGGCGAGGGCGCTTTTTTGAATTCAGGGCAAAATAAGGGATTCTTTAGTAGAATAATTAACGTAGCGTAGCGAGGGATTCAAAGTACGTCGCACGAGCCAAAAATATATTTTGCGCCCGAGTGGTACACTCTACTTTTCATCACCCTCTATGAGAAAATAAATGGCGCTTCTTATTATACTTTCACTGTCACTGAAGAACTCATTTTTCAAAACAAAACCATGAATTTTTAACTTGTTTTCTGTAGTTCGTACAAATTTTAATTTGTTTTTTTTTTATTCAGCCGCGGCGCGACTATGGACTGTCGTGCCCGTCGTACCAGCCAGTCTTTATTCAAACAATATTTGCGTTCGATTTCTTTGGCGCTGAACACTAAGATGTTCCACATTCAAAAAGTATGCGACGCACTTATAAAGATGATTAAAAACTCATTACTGCCCGCTAAAAGTTTCATAAAGAAAACACCACCTTTGGGCACATGAGTAACGAAAAGGACCAGAGACAAAGCTTCTTAAGAACGTACAAAATTGTTACCTACATATTTGAGCAGGGTTGTCACAATAGGTTATTATAAATTAAACAAAACATAAGTTCAATAGTTTTATTATACGAAAGTTATTATTATTAACTATTAATTCATATTATTATTCAATTATTATTACCACAGATTACATAATACTAAAGTACAGTACCCTTAGCACGAACAGCTATCGAGAAAAATAACGCGTTTAAAATTACTCGAATCTCATAATTTTGTATGGAAATTAGCACAGCGCCACTACGTCCGTAAATGGAACTAAAATTTCAAAGCACGAAACATTTTGACATAAGGTATCGAGCAGCCTTCGAATCGAATTCGAATAGTAAAGTTACAACTTGTATGGAAATTGGTAGCACAAACCCACTTTTGACATACGGTATCGAGAAACTCGCAAGCTGGCTATCGACAACTTACTCACTGACATTTTTTCAGTGAGAGTAATTTCGAGCGACTTTTTATTATTTATAGCGGCCGCCCGCGGTTTCACTCGCGTGGTTCCCGTTCCCGTAAAAATATTGGGATAAAAAGTATTCTATGTTTTAATCCAGGCTATCTTCTATCTGTGTGCCAAATTTCAACCAAATCCGTTCAGTAGTTTTTGCGTGATTGAGGAACAAACATCCAAACATCCAAACCCACAAACTTTCACATTTATAATATTATTAGTAGGATTATTAAAATTTAAAAGCATGTATGTAGTAACAAAAATTAAATTTGAGAACTACGACATGTCCGCTGAATTATCCACAGGCAATATCACTTAAATAGTTCTCATTATACAAAGAAATTTGTAAATTGTAAATCACGTAAATTTTATGCTATCCACGGTATCCCCCACACCCACCATACCTATATTTTTTGCAATATTTTAGAAATTACCCACAAAACTCAAATAAAAGCAGAGGATACGGTCTCATACGTATAATATTTGTTTTCAGCCACAACATCACACCGTTTTTCATTTAGGTATTAAAAAAATAAGACCTTAAAACTATGACGAAAACACTAAATATAACAATGCAATCTTAATAAAGTCTTTAATTTGTCGAATCTTCAAACACTATATGATAGTAGTTCTACTATGACTATAGGCACTAATTCCGATGAAATTCTCATAGTTTCATAGCACGTTCAAAGGTTTTATTGATTATTAGCTGCCGCCCGCGACTTCGTCTGCGTCGAAAGTTTTTTTGCTATCCCTCGGGAACAATACTTTTTTTCGGGATGAAAAGTACCCTATGTCCTTCTCTGTACCCCTGACAACGTGTATGTAAAATTTCATGATGATCGGTTCAGTAGTAAAGACGTGAAGGCGTAACAAACAAACAAATAAACAAACAAACAAACGGACTTTCGCATTTATAATATTAATAAGGATGTGTAAACAATTTTTTATTCATTGACGATAATCCATTGTTATTTTTCAAGTTCATAAAAAATCTTCAATTAGAACAATTTTATGAAATTATGACACAATGTAGTTTACTACTAGTTCATAAATTATTTCCTCGCGATTGTATTATTTGTTAGCTGACACAGATAAAATGATTTGTGATTTGATTTGTGAAGACGAAGAGACTTTAATTTTTTTAATTTTTTTCTCGCAACCGAAAATTCTGATTTTTTTTCTATTACTAAGGGAGCTTATTCCTATCTATAAAAAAATATTCAGCCAGTTTGATTTTTTCGGACATTCCCCATTGGATTGATAATTGGATTGTGTCACGTTAGCTTTATTTGTCGCTACTATCGAGTTGACGTTAGCCAGCTCTGTAAAGTTCATGCTGCCGATTTTGCTAGCTTTCGAATCGAGTACGTTATCGAGTAGTATTTATTTACGCGCGTAAGATTTCTCGATAGCTGTTCGTGCTAAGGGTACAGATACCTCATCCCATACTAAAGAAATGGCCGTCGTCGCAGCATGCTTAGCACAGATAGCAACAAACTTTACAAAATTTTCAAAGAATTCACTACAATTTTGCATTTGGTGATTATTTTTAGAAACAATTTAAAAGTTTCATGACGTTTTTATATGTATTTTGAATATTACAAAAACAAATCGAAGCAGGTACCAGGTGCCATCTAGTGAGGTAATATTAAACTAATGTTGGAATTAGACACTATACTCCGACTCGTAATTCGGTGCAGTAATTTGACAGCTCAAACTGTCAGTTAGTAAAATTATGTTGCCACCTCTACTAGTGATGCGAACAAAAACCAATTGAATCGTGTTCAATTGGTTGTGGAAATTTTTTTGCTATTAGCTTAATTAATTAGTTGTAGGTAGTAATTTACTTAGTTTAATTATTAGAATAAAACAAAATGCAACATTTATTATCTTTATTTACATAATTGCCAAATATTATGAATATAATGATACACATTTATTTTTATTTTAATGCCTTACGGAATAAGGAAATATAATATTGTGAATCATTCGAAACAAAAACCTATTAAACCTCTCTTGGTTTAATAGGTTTTTGTTTCGAATGAGGGCTTTTCAAAATGACAATAAAACTGTAGGCTCGATAGATGGCTTTGATAAAAATGTATGTGTCAATGTATTTTTTTTTTACTAAGCGTACTCAGGCAGGCAAGGCAGGCAGATGTAACCATAAAATGTTTCTCTTTAGGCAGATGTCAGCCACCGAGATCTTTGGTAGAGGCCGTTTATTTTTAAATGCCAATTTTGACACTTCTTTTTCCATCAACTCCATCTAGTGAAGCAAATAGTTACTATTTTTATTTTTTAAATGTCACTTTGAAAAGCCAAGCAACATGCGTGGTGGATAAGAACGGCAACATTTTTGATAGAAAAAATGTAGCTGTTGTTATTCACCACGCATGTTGCTAATCACCCCAGTTTACGGTACCTACCTACCTAAGTGTATGATTGTTTGTTTAATTTTGAGTATGAATTACAGATAGCAATAAAAAATACAAAAGGTATGTGTGTAAGTACAGCCCAATGCAGTGCCTATTCGGTGACACTTGAGTAAAAACAACAACTTGCGATAAAAATGTTTTAATAATCATTTTGAAAACGTATTCACATTAGTGCCATAAAAATCGATAGAATAATACGTCATCAAACAATTGACAATCGCTGAAACATAAAAAGAGAAGTATTACTCGTAAAGAGGTCGCATACATTTCTTGTATGCAACCTGCGTGGTTTGGACTCTGGCTTTGGGTGCACTTAAAGGCGAACCAAGTCGTCCTTTTAGAATAGATGGGATGAAAAATATTTTTCACTTATCCGGCACGAAAAGGGCGCTTTTGGTGCGTCAAAGCTTGCTGCAAAATTGCTTGTTGCTGAGAGCGTGAGTAGAAACGAATAACTTTTCACCATGTTAGCAGCAAAAGCGAACGTTAATTTTGCGAAGAATTTTGCTGCGAGTTTTCTCACTGGTAGAGGTAAAAAGTTTTATGTTTCACACGAGAGCAATATTTTTATGTCTTGTGATATAAAATCAGAACTCGCAGCAAAACAAATCTTTGCTCACTTGTTGAACAAATAATTATTATCGTTGAGTTGATAGTGAAGAGAAATATCATACTTATGAAATTCCAAAGAGGTTAAATAAATACTTATTTTATTCACTTCTCAAGCTTACGCGTTCACTAGACATAAAATAAAACACTTTTTAACGGATACTTGCGCGGTTTTATTGAAAGTACTTAGTTGGTTTGATTTTTTATTTTCCCGTGGTATATAGTTAAAGTAGAAAAAACATATTTTACTATTTAAACTATTTCTAATAAACAAAATATTTCTAATTCCATTTAGCTCACATAAGTATTTTTTTATCCTGCCACCATTCAAGACTATATCCACATTATATATAAAACTTATATATACATATACTTACTGTTCTATATCTTTGAGCAAGCATCAGGTTGTTCTTAGATTAACATATCACACGATGCTTGTGTAAAAGCAAATAAACAAGAAATAATTTAAAAGTAAGCAATACTAAATAATACACTAGAAAAATTCAACTCGACTCATTAATTTCTCAGGCGGGAATCTTGGACGAATCAACCACTGCACACGTAACGTAAGAAAATTGTATGAAATCACGATCGACCAATTTTTACGGGTGAAGGGGGGAGTACACATGTCAAATAATGACAATGTTATAGGATGATTTAGCCGGTTTTCGGCCATAATTGCCGGCCAAATATTATGGATTGTGAAACTCATACATTAGTTCTCGGCCACGCGGCCGAAAAGCAAATGACCTCCCAATAATGCATTTAGTTACCCGACCATCAAATTTAAATGTATCACACCGAATACTTTACGTGTTTAATAGTCCAGTCAAAATGTCCATCCGTGCTTGCAAAAGGTCCGGTCGTTCTGATTTTTTTATATGTTGTTAGGACCAAAATCAACATTAAAATACCAGATTTGCAATTTCGAAAGTGTCTATCATTTCGCGTCCAGTGGTTAATTCGTCCAAGGCGGGAATCGAATCCGCGACTTTTGGAAGTCCGGTCCAAAGCTCAAACTGAGCTACCGAGCCACTAGTGGCATCGTCGAAATTTTTCTAGTAAGCAGGTATATCCTACTCTTTCGTTGCAAAGCAGCGTTATTTTATCAATGTGAGGAATCCCTATTGATATAATTTTCCAGATATTTAATAATCGATGAAGATGAAAAGATGGAATGGAGGAGCTCGGTGGCGCAGTGGTTTAGCGCCTGGCCCAGCGATTGCGGAGGTTAAGCAACGTTCGCAAGGGTCGGTCATGGGGTGGGTGACCAAAATTTTTTATCTCGAGCTCCTCCGTGCTTCGGAAGGCACGTTAAGCCGTTGGTCCCGGCTGCATTTGCAGTCGTTAACACCCACCAATCCGCATTGGGCCCGCGTGGTGGGTTATGGCCCGTCCTCCTTATCCACCCATAAGGAAGGCCTGTGCCCCAGCAGTGGGGACATAAAATAGCTGATGGACAGAAGATGAAAGAGCTAGGTATATATATTTTTTGGTTTAAAAGTTAAAGTATCAAACAATTTCTTAAACAAAAACAAAATAAAATTACTACGCTATATCCCTTTATGGTGGTCAATAGGAAACTGCTTTGTAGTTTGCGGTAAGCCGCTTAGCTATAATAGCAAGAATTTGTATCGTTCTGCGTTTGTTGGAAAACCAATTTTGTGGAAAATCAGCAACTAGGCAAAGTTAGGAATTTGTTTAGTGAAACCGTTGTTATTAGAAATTTTGGTTTATTGCAAGTAGTCACCTATCATAAGTTCGAATTTTGATTGATCTAATCTTTTTGAATTTTTTTGTTTCGCATTTTTTTACTTTGTCGAAATTACGTTTGCCACTGTATCAGTTAATATATTATCATTTCAAAAGACGGCCTCTTTAAAATGAAAAATAAGTAAACTTAATTTAGGCACACTTTATTTATAAAAATGATGGAATTTTAAAATGCCAAACACATTTTAAAATAATTCATTTGTTCATTGTTTGCTTTGTTGTCCAAGTTTGAAAGTAGAAATACATTAAAAAAAGTTTCTTTTACATCCCCGATTCATATCATACTGTTAATTTTATTTTTAGGAAAACTATTTACCTATCTTCTGAACATCAGTGGCGACATCTGCGTTAAGTTTTCGGTTTTTTATCCTATTACGCGCGGACGAAGTCGCGGGCATCAACTAATACATAAATATCGATTAGTGATTCATTAAAGCAAACTTTAAAAAAAATCTATCTACCAAAACTAGGCCCAGCTTTGGTAAATAAAACAAATTTTTGACCGAAATTGAAAAGCGAGAACTTTTACTCGTCGACTCCAATTAAATTGACAAACGTTCCAATTTTGATCCAATTAGTCGGACTGCCGGGATCATCGGCGGCGAAACGATTAATCTATTCGATTCGACAGGAATCGATTAGTAATGTGCGTCGTGTTGAGTGATATTGTGTTTAATATTATTTTCTGCTTAATTTTAGAAGACATTAAGAAAAACTATGTATTTTGATGGGTTTGGAGCCGCTTAAACATGTAAACTATTATTTTTAGTTTTTAATAAGCTTATAAAATCTTCTGGCACAGAATAACCTAATAGTACAAGTCTTCTGGTATGAGATTCAAAGTCTTATAACATTCCTATGTTGTCTTTTTTTATGCACAATGCACCCGAAATCCTCATTACTGGAGGAACTGGCTATGTTACTTCTTACTGCCGGAACACAACAATTTTAAATTGTTGTCTTGTTATGCCGTCAGAATTACGTAAGGTTGTGGTAGCCAGGCGGAATTGAAAAAAGTAAGCCCTATCATCACCAAACTGAGTACAAATTGACCGCCCTTGGGAATCAAACCCGGGACCCCCGCGTCTTGCACAGGTGGGCGAACCACTAGACCACAGAGACGGTTAAACCCTTGACCACAGAGTGAACAAAAGTCTTCTGTTTAATTCTGTGCCTTGACTTCTACAAATATAATAAAGAGTCCCAATTTGAAACGGCCTTCTTCATGTTGAGGCCGTGACCTCATTTGTCAATCAAAACTTAGAGTCATCGATTCGGAAATTTTACACGCTAAACTCCTTGGCTGTATGAACTACTTACCTTCGCCTCGCGTTATTAAAACCGCCAAAGTTAATCTCGACGCCATTCAAACTTGCTTGGAACACTTTACTTACTTCGAACGATCAAAGTCGATCAAGTCGTGCATACATTACTGCAATATTCACTTTGATCTCAACTTGGTACTTTATTTTAGCAATTTAATTCTGAAATTAATTTAGATTCTATTTGTATGATGAGCAAATTCATTTCGATCTGTACCTATATTTGAAAACGTGACGTGGGGCTTCCGAAGTATACCTAGGTTATTCTCTTACCTACCTAGAGTTTTAAGATAAAGTATCAACCTAAACAAATATTCTCTAGTAAGAAAAGATACTTCTTCTTCTTATCGACTTCTTTTAACCGCCTCTGTGGTCTAGTGGTTCGCCCACCCGTGCAAGACGCAGAGGTCCCGGGTTCGATTCCCAGGGGGGGTACAATTTGTACTCGGTTTGGTTGGTGGTAGGGCTTATTTCAAGTCCGCCTGGCTAGCTACCACCATCTTATCAAAGTCTGACGCCATAATAACAATTTAAAATTGTTGTGTTCCGGCAGTTAGAGGTATGATAGCCAGTATTTCGGGTGTAGTGCGCTTCCACCTTCGGCCTTATCGTCATTTAACACCAGGTGAGATGAAGGCCAAGCACTATCCCGTTGTGTATACAAAAAAAATCGAATGAGGATTAGTGGCCACCTCTGGTGTTAGAGTTTATCAAGCCGCCTGTAAGGCCTCTAACTTGGCTTAACGACTGTTATCAGATGACGACAGCCGGGACCAGCAGTTTAACGTGCCCTCCGAAGCACGGAAGCGCTCAGTTGTAATACCACTTAACGGTCACCCATCCGACACCTGACCGGACCGAGCGTTGCTTAACAAACGTGATCAACTACCATTAGTCTATCAAGTTCCGTCATGAGCGTTTCAGAAGAAATATACTAAATTATTTATAAACAGTACAAAATAACAAGCAATCTTTCACCTTTCTTGAAGCTCACAAATCATTCTACCATTATTACCCTCCACCCAAAGGTATAATAAATTCTACCTTCACGATATCTAATAATACCTACTTGACAGGTAGTTGCGAACGTTCCTGATATGACGTCGAAATATCTGATATAAGTTCCAGTGCGTGTTATAAAATAAATGCAAAAGAAATAAATGTTTTATTTTAAATATCTCTTATAACGTTATAAAGTTTCACTGTGTTTTAAAAATCATTTTTATAGAAAAGAAATATATGTATTTTTTATGAATAAGTGTCAGTGTGAATAAGTCTAAGTGTTGCTGCGTTTTATAAAATTTTAATCATACAAAATAATGTTTTTTTTTGTATCCTAGAAAAGACTTGGTAATACTTTTCTGCAAAGTGGAAGCACGCGAGTGGTCGACTGTACATTGTTCCGATTCCAAATTACTGTATATTTAACTATATTTAACTATAGTTATATATACAAGACGACATGGTAAAGTTCGTTTTCTGAAATGACTCCGCCGGAGATCAAACCCGGAACCTCATGGATACACCATAAAACCAGCTTACAACCCACTCAACCACGTAAGTCGTCAAATAATTATTACATGTCTTTTCTGTAGTAAACCGACCGTACAAAGTGCAAATACCTACTCATATACAAAGTATATAAAAGGCTTTCGCACCAGAGACATTCAACAAAACTTCCTTTTGTCAAACTTACTCGCTTACTGCCATACGTGTCACAACTGGAAATAACTTTCACAGTAGGTACGTAGTTTTATAAAAATAGAGTTTGGATTTTACTAGCGAACTAAAATATATGGAAATGTAATTGCAAACAAAATATTGTTTAAAAAATGGCACCACGGGACTAAAAAATTACAACTCGTACATAAGTCGGGCCAGCCACGCGCGGCGCCCGGTGACAGATACTCTTTACTATATACTTATTATACAGATAAAAAAAAAGCTATATAATAAAAAGTATTGTATTTTTTACTACATAGCTTTGTCAAAGAGTATTAGAATTATACTATTTTTAGTGTTCTTATTACATTTACTGACTAAGCTGAGAATTTTTACCTAGATATTTTTAATGGTAGCGTAGGTAGTATCAAAATGGTCTAATTTTATCCTCTTCTATATAAGTGACGTCATAGTACAGTGACATTAAAATTAACGACATATTTTTTAAGTACCCAGTCACGTCTAAACATATGTACTTATACAGTTTAGAATTTGTCACTTTATAGTAGTTCTCATCTGTACTGATTTCTGATCAAAAAAGTAATAGCTTAGAGTGATAAAGTTCTAAATTGTTAAGGTACTTACATTCTGAGTTGTCTTGTAAGGTTAGCACGTAACAGATTTTCCAAAGCTGACGAATAATTTAATCAAAAGTTAAAAATAGCACATTATGATACGGATATAATCTCAGAGTCATAAATAAATCAAGTTTTCAACGCTTCTTATGTTTATTAAATAACTCTTCATATCTTTCCTTATTTTTATTGGTAAATATAAAGGTTATAAGGAAAACTCTATTTTATGAATTAGCAGTGCTACTCGGCCCTTTAACGTTTCAAAATATAATAAGAGAGATTTTATCAAAAGAGGTTTTCATCAATATTTAATAGACAGCATCCTTTATTCACTTTAAACAAAGGAATTGAAGCTCCAATCAATTTTCCACTGTACCACCTTGGAAGTAAAGTCGATTATAACAACTACTGATTGTCTTCGCTTTGTCTGCTTGATTTGTGCCGAGGCTAGGCTGTGCTGTAGACAGAGTCTCTAGCCAGTTCACGGAAGTTTGTAGGGTCAGCAAACAATGCGACAAGTAAACTTTTTTTATATAGGGTTATTCTAAACTTACCATCCAAACAAGGATGTGTTCAGTTCATGAAACTGACCAACTTTCTCTAAAGAACACGGGTCCAAATATGTAAAAAAAGAACAAAACGGGTCCAAATATGTAAAAGTTATCAAGTTAGTATGGGATGACCGAAATTTTGTGGCGAAATTCGACACATGTTTGTTGGAGAAAATTGTTCAGTTTCATAGACTGGACACATCCTTGAAATTTGGATGGTAAGTTTAGAATCACAGAACAAGATTTTTGTTCTGTGATTAGAATGACCCTGTATACTTATACATACAGATCTAAAAAGTACTTAGTTTTTAGATCTTCATAAAAGGATTGATGCAATAATTATTTCCCCATCTCTTTTTTGGTTAATGACAAACTAGCTTCTGCCTTAACTTGTGGGCAAGGAAATTGTAAGTACTGTTGTACGAAGTACTTAGAATTTCCTTGCTTGCGGGAAATTTCGTTCTCGTGACAATTTCGGTTATAACATAGGAATAATTTTAAGGTTTAATCGATCTTTACACCAAAATTAATCAATATATGGTGGTTTAGAGGTTAGAAACAGATTAGAAGGTAACAAGAATACCAGACGACGCTCCGTGGGTAGGCCCCCGACAAGGTGGACCGACGATTTGGTGAAGGTTGCCGGAAGCCACTGGATGTGGGAAGCGTAGGACCGATCGTCGTGGAGATCGTTGGGGGAGGCCTATACCTAGCAGTGGGTGTCGTGCGGCTGATATGATGATGATGAAGAATACCTACCAAATTTTCCGATGGAAAGAGCTTGAGGTAGCTTTTATTTAATTTCCACTTATAATAAAAAAGTAATTTAAGGACAATTAACTTAAGCAATAAATAACATATTTCGATTATTATACCAATACGCTGAAAACAACACCGTAAAAAGCTTATCTCTGTGATCATACTAACTTAACCAATATACCAGTCATTTCATCAAAATTATTGAGAGGTAAAATGAAGTACCTACTAATAAAATTTATATTTATTTGCTGTCTGTAGAACAGATGATCCGAAGCCAAGTCACAAGTTATTGCCTCCATACACAATACACATTTACATAGAGCAACGAACACCTCGGAATATTTTGAACTCACATGAAAAGGTGTTAGTACGTCATTTTTCGGACAGTGACCCTGTATTGAAACATATTTTATGTTCTTCTGATTTCAAAGATCCGTTCGCCCTGAACCATTCAAAACTTGTCTTTATACCTTCTCCAAGGTTATAGTAACCTTTGACTTTTGTACTCGTATTGAAAATGAAAACTTTATCATGTTTTCAATACGATCCTATATTATTAGTTAATTGACATTCTACCTTTCCTTATTGGTTTAAAAATTGAAGGTTCAACAAGCTGCTGACGGGCGCCCGCCTTAGCGGAATTTTATCAATTCCTCGCTGAAGACATTTATTGCATTAGTATCAAATCCGAAACAAGATGGTTGGAAGATTCTGTTTTGACAGTTGTGTTTTATCTTCAATGTAATTTTGAGAACCTCTCGGTTTTATTTCGTTACAATTTTCATTGTGATTTCTCTTTTAAATCATTGTGAGTTTGTCTGAATTTTGGAGTTGTTAGCATTTCAAATGTAATAAGGGGACCACATAATATCTACAAATCGAGCTGTTATTGACCGAGCGAGCGCATAAAGAACGAGTTAAGCGTCTTTGCTTCAGCTTGGGCAAAAACTTCGTATGTCTGTCCCGCTGTCCCGCTGTCCCGCTGTCCCTCTGTCTGGCTGTCCGGCTGTCCATTTGTTTTCCTTTATAGGTCGCATTTCTCAACCAATTCTTGTGCAATTTTGTGAAGATTTTTCTGTCAATTCAGTTTTTCGACATTTTTTCAAAATAGCGGCGATTTGGGGAAAATCATGTTTCAGTCATTCCGAAAAATGGTCAAAAATGTCACAAACGCGGGGTCTACAGCTCCAAAGAGTGTAACTAGTTATAATTTTATTCGTCAAATTATCTTTCAAGCGATTTTTGTTACATTGAATGCAGGGTTTTTTCAGCTAAGTACATATGTGTAATAAAATTAAGATAAATATAAAGTGAGGAGTGAAAAACCGCTTTAAAAAGAAATTTACTGAACTAAAGTAAGCTGATATCGCTCTTAGGATTGCTCAGCTGAAGCGAGAAGAAGCGATGGCCGTTGAGGCGGAAAGGTTCTTGAATGGCGACCACGCACCGGACGACGCTCCGTGGGTAGGCCTCCGACAAGGTGGACTGACGATCTGGTGAAAGTCGCGGGAAGCCACTGGATGCGGGTAGAGCGCAGGACAGATCGTCGTAGAGATCCTTGGGGGACGCCTATACCCACCAGTGGGTGTCGTGTGGCTGATATGATGAAAAGTTCTCATGTAGGTATGCTGTTATCGCAGAAAAGCGTAGTTAAATAAATGGACCGGCAGCAATGGACGTCGTAGCACAACACACAGTTACCGCCTCTGTGGTCTAGTGGTTTGCCCACGCTAAGTGGTCCTGGGTTCGATTCGCAGGGGGGTACAATTTGTACTGGGTTTGGTTGGTGGTAGGGCCTACTTCAAGTCCACCTGGGTAGCTACTATCATCTTACCAAGTCTGACGCCATAACAACAGTTTAGAAATTGTTGTGTCCCGGCAGTTGGAGGTAAGATAGTCAGTTGTGAGGATGAGGATTCCGGGCAGTGCCGGATTTGTCAATAGGCCGTATAAGCCGCGGCCTAGGGGCGGCAAAGATTTAGAGGGGCTGCAGACCAGCAAAGCCATTCACCCGCCCGCCCATGCGCTTGCAGACCTACGCATTGCGTGCGTTCGAAAGACCACGAACGCTGACGACGTGTGTTTGCATTGCTTGGCTGATGATGCATGTGCTCGACACTATAGTGATATAGTGTGACCGTAGTCGCCCGCCGCCACTGCCCTTTTGAGAAATCCAGGACTGAAGTGCATAATGAATCTATGAAATTTTGTCCAACGAGGCCCGGAGCGCCCGGCACGCTGTAAAATGAAAAAAAAAAATAATCGGGGAAGAGAAAAAATTAAGTTTGTCCTTCAAAATAAATGTAAGTCTATAATGTGTTGACTTTTGACTCTGCTCAGCTAATAACTTTGGCGACTACAGCACTGACCTAAATGATGTGAGCTGAGAAAGGGGCGGCTGGTACTACTCGGCCTAGGGTGGTCAAGTCTCTAAATCCGGCACTGATTCCGGGTATAGTATGCTTCTACTTTCAGCCTTATCGTCACTTAACATCAGGTGAGGTGAAGTGAAGGACAAGCACCATCCCGAAAAACAAAGTACGTAACGGCGGCGTGATCGTAGCACAGTGCGCGCTACGAAAGTTACGTAGCGTGCTACGAAAAGTACGTAGATCAACGTGGGCGATACTACACACAGACGGCGTTTGCTGCTACAGGTGCTACGCGATTATTGTGAATGTGTTGCAAGAAAAATAAAAAAAAATAAAAAACTTTAATTACTTCTCAGAAACTCTTACTAAGTCATCTCCTTGATTTTTTTTAAATTGTGTATAGAAACATGAGACAAAAGATGCGCAGTAGCTACAAACACTAAACTCGGCGCATCTTTTGTCTCATCTTTGTCTTGACAAGTTTAGACTTCATTCATACATCCATGAATTTGCAAACATAGATTTTATTCAATTCCATACAATCACCGCTTACCTAATAAACAACATTTCATAACAAACTGTCCATCCATCTAATAGCTAAGTATATAAAGTTCTTAGAGCTACTGTGTTAAGGCTCCGTTATGCGAAATCATTTGTCTCTGGCTTATTACGTGTAAAGAGTATGGAAAATAACCTCACTTCTGCATTTTTTTTATGTTTTTCGTGTTTTTTTACTAATTATCTTTTACTTTTAAAGCTTGAATATGAGCAATAGACGATTAAATCACATGTCGCAAACTTATGTAATTCACAGACTTTGATGTATTGTAATTGATAAGATTACGTAACTTTATAGTATACTTATGTATACTTAGTATACGTATACTTATTTTAAAGCGTTATGCCAACATTCTATGCGTTTGAACGCTACGCTTACTAAAGCGTGGCATCTACTTAACACTGTTAAAGTGTATTTTGATGTAGAATTATAATTTCGCTATTATTTACGCCAAAACTATACCCAAACCTATGCAAACGCTTTTGATAATATTCTGTTTTTTGTTTCTGTAAGGGTTATACGTAGGGTTGCCAACTTTTTTTTGCATCAAATATAGTATTTTCAAGATTTTTAGTGTAAAAATATAGTAGATGGCGAAAAAATCCAAAAATATAGTAGGATGCCGTTTTGTATGGAGGATTTTAAGGAAGTTGCAATTTTCATACTTAAGTACTAACATTTTCATACCTAGTAATCACAAAAATTAATATAAAATAATATTTTTTTGTTGCTTTTGTTTAATTTTTTCAAAAAATATAGTAGGTGAGCCTTCAATATAGTACGATACTATATTATATAGCAGTGGCGAGGGGTCGAAATATGGCGAAGGTAATCCGGACCAAAAAACACCACCGCGTGGTGCAAGCTTCACGCGTTTCTTCAGAAGTTAGGGCCTCAATTTCACCATGCAAAAAAGCACTAATAAAATAGTGACAGTCTAGCCCGCGCTACTCTATACTGAGTTGGAATCAGAAATTACGCCAGTCATCGTAGACACAAAAATCGCGTTAGGTCGCAAAAATTTGAATGGTTGTGTGTTTTTGGGATGTTGTTAGGATACATACGAATAGTGTAAATCCAAATTTGCAACCATGAAAGACCTGTGCTAACTTCGTAGTGCTCGAAAAACCTTAACTTTTTTCAATTTTTGGCTAAAAACTTCTAAAAAATGCATTATACGGCAAAGTTGTCTATGACACTTTTAAAGAAGATAAAATTACCAACAATTTGAGTGTAAATTCAGCTCTGAGTGTCATATATATCTCAAGATACACACTTCAAAAATGGGCCATTTTCGACAAAAAGTTATAAATTTGTAGAAAAGCTAGTCTTTCGAACAAAACATCGTCTAAAATACTCATTCTACGAGGAAAAACATTAGAAATAAAATTGTAGAACAGTTATTTAGCTTTACTTTAAGGGTAAGAAAAATGCTTAAGGACCAATAATTTTCTTGTCATCAAGTAAAAGAAAAATATTAGAAAATCAGGTTTTTCAAGAAATTGAGCTTTGAATGTAAATTGTTATCAACATTGCACAGTTATCTATTAATTGTTAATTTATTATCTATTTATACACCTTTTTGTTGTATTTGATTAATAAATAGTAGGTAATTGACGTGTTGCGTGTTTCTGTCGCAGGTGTCAGCTGAGGTCCCTCCATTACTTCGCCACTGTGACATTATTAAGAAATAACACATTAATATTAATTGTTTTCGATTTTATTTTATAGAATAAACAATTTAACGCTGATTGGTATCTTTCTTACCATTTAAAAGAGTCCTACATTCATCAGGCTTCTTTTTTTGAAATTTCCAAATTTAATTTTTTATTTACCTGATACAAGAGAACTATTATTAGTACTAGAGCATTTTTTTAATCTTGAATTAAAGCTAAATAACTGTTCTACAACTTTTTTTTCATGTCTTTCCTCGTAGAATGAGTATTTTAGTCAGTATTTTGATCAAAACACTAGCTCACTATAAATATCAAACTTTTTTGAAATAAATCCCCAATTTGAGGTGTTGTATCTCAAGATATATATGACATACAGAGCTAAAATTACACTCAAATTGTTGTTAATTTTATTTTCTTAAATAATATTTATTACAACTTTGCCGTAGAATGCATTTTTTAGAAGTTGTAAGCCAAAAACTGAAAAAGGCGGAAAATTTCGAGATTCCTCCATCATTTCGCAACTGTGACTTCGTTATCGAGAAATTTGCAGCCTACTCAGGCTTCGCTTCGATTTCTTCCCTTGTTTTACCAATTACACCTTCCATAACCCCTAAAAAGAAAACAAATACCTTCCAGTCGGCCCCTCTATTCGCGCCAAAAGTCTGTTAATTATAGGAGGGTTATCGCTCGGCTAATATTTTATTTCAACTAATTTACATAAAACCTTAATAAATTATATACTTAAACCTTCCTCATAAATTACTTTATCTATTAATGAAAACCGCATGAAAATCGGTGCAGAAGTTTGTGAGTTCATCGCGAACACACAGATAGACGCGGCGGAGAACTTTTTTTTTATAATGTGAAGTGATTACATGTTAATATTAATTGTATTTAATTTTATTTTGCATGTTATACAGTTTTCCGCTGATTGTCATCTTTTTTATCCTTTAAAAGTGTCCTACCGCCCGACAGGATTAATCGTTTTGAAAAATCAGATTTCCAATTTTTTTTTATCTGATAACAAGAGAACAATTATTAGTCCTAAAAAGGTTTTCTTTATCCTAAATTAAAGCTAAATAGCTGTTCTACAACTTTATTTCTTACGTCTTTCCTCGTGGAAAGAGTATTTTAGACGGTGTTTTGTTCGAAAGACTAGCTTTACTATCAATTTAGTCAAAAATGGCTCGTTTTTGAAGTATGTATCTCGAGATGTATATTACACTCAGAGCTAAAATTGCGCTCAAATTGTTGGTAATTTTATATCCTTTAAAGATGTCATAGACGACTTTGTCGTAAAATGCATTTTTTAGAAGTTGTGAGCCAAAAACTGAAAAACGTCTAGGTTTTTCGAGCACTACGAAGTTAGCACAGGTCTTTCAGGGTTGCAAATTTGGATTTATACTATTGGTATCTATCCTAACAACATCCCAAAAATGCAGAACCTTGCAATTTTTTGCGACCTAGAATGTTTAAGATGACTGGGGTAAATAATAATCATGGAAAACAAAATATTTTACTGAGTTTGTAACTGTTTGTCATCCTTATCGTAGAAAGATGTATTACTCGTATATTGAAAATATTAAAAAAAAACCCATCTTGCTAACGTAACCATAACTTCGTAACTAAGTTTGGAAAACAATGTTTCGCCGCGCTAGTCACTTAAACGACAATCCATATTTATTAAAGCCATTATGGCAAATAAAACTTACCGCAATAAACAAATACATGAGATAAACACATTAAAATAAACAAAAAACCGGGAAAAAGTATCGATTCTCACTCACTAATTCACTATTTTGATAAAAACTAATCACGTTCCAAACACTCACATAAACAATGATAATGGCGGAAACGTACTATTATACTTCTAAATAAAAATATCTAATTTGCGATGTATTTTCTTCTATCGTTCTTATTTTGTTTATTTTGCATCTTAAAACTTATTCGTCTCTTCATAACAGAAAGAGAAAAGAAACGTTAACATCGCTTCAAATAGAAAGAGAGAGAAAACTTAAGCCACAGCCGGCCGGCTAGCCTTTCACCATTTTCAACCGAAAGGCACGCGACTGTGGTGCGTTGGTGAGAAAGAGACAGAGTAATAACAATCAACCGTTGCCCGTGGCAACCGCGCCAAGACACAGTGCAAAAAAGGAAGCTAAAGGCTTGCCTCAAGGAGATTTTGTACGAAAATTGATTTGATATTCCTTGCACGCGGGGCGCGGCGCGCGCGCGAGCGTTTTTAAAGTAGACAATTAAATACTTAGAAATTCATAAAAAATAAATGTAGCTATTATTAATTAATTTTACCGAAATGGCGAAAAAAATTAAGTAATGACATGTTATACCTAATGGATCGATGGGGATGGGATTTTAAAAAGTAAGCGATGGGAATCGGCTTGTATGGACCCTTCGCCACTGTTATATAGTAGGGTTGGCAACCATAGTTATACGCAATTTAATACTTGTAGCTTCTAAAGAATCTCTTTAGCTTGTCGTATGTTTTTTTTGTGGCTAAAACTACGTTTTCTATATAAAAAACCGGCCAAGTGCGTGTCGGGCCACGCGCAGTAGGGTTCCGTAGGTACATTATACCATACCATATTTTAATACCGCTATCATTTTTCGTCTGAAAAAATAACTTTGTTTTTCACAGTGTTTGTATGAATGACAAAGTTATATTTGCGGTTTTGGAAAATGTACTATATCTCAAAAACTAATTACTGTATCTTGTTCAAAACAATTTTCGTTGAAAGTGTTTATTAAGATCTATAGTTTATATTTTTTTTTAGATTTTTCACCCTCTTACTTTAAAAGTTAAAGGGGGGGGGACACACATTTTACCACTTTGGCGGCATATATTTTTGAAACGGTTGACTTTAAAAAAAAATAGTCTTAAAAACCTCAATGTCATTTTTAAAGACCTATCTATAGACACCCCACAAGTATTGGTTTGATGAAAAAAAATATTTTCAGTTTCAGTTCCATGTATGGGGAGCCCCCCCTTAATCTTTAATTTTTTATATTTTTGTATAAAATCGTAAAGCGGTTCACAGAATACACCTACCTACTAAGTTTCAACTATGTAGTCCTAATACTTTTGGAATAAAGTGGCTGTGACATACGGACGGACAGACAGACAGACAGACAGACAGACAGACAGACAGACATGACGAATCTATAAGGGTTCCGTTTTTTGCCATTTTGGCTACGGAACCCTAAAAACCGGTCAAGAGCGAGTCGGACTCACGCACCGAGGGTCTCGTACCATCATAATAAATGCACTGCAGAGTAGAATCATAAAATTATTATTGCAGTTTTAGGTCAGCGCCATCTCTTGACCGATAGTGGAACTAATGTTAACTTTTTTAGAAATTTCATAATTTCTAAAAAGTGTGCTATATTTAGACATCGTTTTATTTTTCCTGTAATTATCTTTATATAAACTACTACCACATAGAATTATTTCAGACTAGCTGCCGCCCGCGACTTCGTCTGCGTGGATAGTATTTTGTCTATCCCTCGGGAACAGTTCCTTTTTTCGGGATGAAAGGTACCCTATGTCCTTCTCTGTATCCCTGACAACGTGTGTGTAAAATTTCATGATGATCGTTCAGTAGTTAAGACGTGAAGGCGTAACAAACAAACGAACGGACTTTCGCATTTATAATATTAGTATGGATTTTTCTCTTTGCAAACTTCGGAGATAAGGGGGGGGGGGGGGGGCGGTATTTTTCATTTTTCATCATAAGTCGAAAACTATGCGGCCCAAAAAAAAAGAAATAGTAATTGAAAACGTGCAAAAGCTTTTTCAAATTTTTAAGACCCCTTTTCAGTCCCTGTTGTCAAAACAATATTTATTTTTTTATTTCTTTCTTATTTGCAAAATAGTTGGGCAAATATCATTTTAAACTATTTCAAATTTTAAGTTGATACCATCAGTAGTTATCGAGATATCCATCTGTGACAGACAGACAGACAGAGAGACTGAGTCACACCATAAGGGTTCCTTTTTTACTATTTTGGTACGAACCCTAAAAATGACCCCGCAAACCATGTTTTCCTATCATTATAGGATTTTTTTTACATTAAGAGTCCATTGAGCCTTAATGTAAAAAAATACAACTACTAACTACGTTAATATTATAGATGTTTAATTTATTTTATAGCCCCTACATCTCATTCAGTTATTTTTATTATTAAGAGAAGATTGAACGCTGGAGGTCGTTTTTACCATTTGCTAGTTTTGTCAGTCGATGCCATTTTCGCGTGCTGTTTTGTATAGTTAGTATCACGAAAGATGACTACAAATGGCGCCCATCTTCTCATCATAACTCATGAAGAATAAACTTAAGACAATATTTCATATTCTGATAGATATTCACATTATATTTAAATATATGAAATATTATTTTGTCTTACGTCTTTTCTTCATGAGTTACGATGCAAAGATGGGCGCCATTTGTGGTCATCTTTCGTGATTCTATCTGTACGTGAAGCGTTATCGAGGGTATCCTTGGTCGAAATAAGATTGTCTTATTAATTATGTAGTTTGACCAGTATAATTTCCAGACCCTAGAACCAAAGTATTAGTCAAGACGAATCAATCAAGCCTAAACTTGATGGTAGATGACCATCCAGGTAAAGGTTTTTATTTAAAAACGACACAAATAATAGTTTTTTTATAAGAGAGAAAAAAGAGCATGTAAGTACTCGATTTTATTTATGTAAACAACGTTATATCTCAATTGGTGTCGGAATATCATAGAAATAAAATATAATAAAATCTGTCGCGGCAGCGTTCGTCGCAGCTACGTACAGTCGCTATAACGTGTGTCGAAATATCGTTGTGTCGCTATAGTGATTGTCGCTATTTTGTTTGTCGCAGCCAGGGAATGTTAACGTTATTTTTGAATATAACGTTATTTCTTACTTTTATTACCGTTATTTTAAAATTAACGTTATAAAGTTAATTTTTTACCGATAATTTTACCGGTACTAAATTTAACGCTATATTTAACGTTAATTTTACCGCTAAAATATTTTTAACGTATTTTTTTATAACGTTTTTTTAACGGTATTTCAATCCTTGGTCACAACTACGTTAAACAGTCTTCATTAGTAAGCGGAAACGCGAATTTCATTGAACGTTTTGTCATAAATTTACGAACGCCCTTTATGAAGAACTTCTAATAAATTGCCGTAAAATTTCGATTAGATGTAATTGAATCATATTCCCACTTATCCATTAACCCTCGTTGGGCCCAAGGGTTGGTTATGGCCCATCTATAAGGAAGATTTTTCCCATAGTAGTGGGGACATTAAAATTCCTGATGTTGATAAAATCAAATATTCATGTAGTAGGTATCAAGCTTATTATAATAAATACTATAATACTAATATTCACAATTTACGAAAAAACACTCTATATTATCCCAGGGGCAAATATTTTCTTAAAATACGTTTATGAATAAGGAAAGTTATATGATGTTTAATAAATCTTATGCGCATTAATGGCAAGCAGACTAAAGCTCTAAGGATTATATAGGAATAAAACTAAGACGATAGCGTAAGTCTTTTAGGGTTATTTTTCATTTTGATAATGCATTATAAATAATATACAGGGTTATTTCTAAAACACCAACACAACAACCTCTGGGAGGTTACAAACATTACTATTATAATAATTACAAACATCATAAACAACAAAATTAGTTCTACGACTTTCCAAAAACTCAAAATTGTTATCAATACAAAACTCGATCAACATTTGTTTGGAAAGTCCATTTTTACGAAGACTCGTAGAACAAATGTTGTTGTTTATGATGTTAGTAATCTACTCCTGTGAGATTGTTGATGTTTTACAAATAACCCTGTAACTGTAAGTAATACATAATTGCTCTTTTTAGGGTTCTGTACCAAAATGGTAAAAAGGAACCCTTATGGTGTGACTCAGTTTGTCTATCTGTCACAGCTGGATATCTCGAGAACTACTAATGGTATCAACTTGAAATTTGGAATAGTTTAAGATGATGTTTGCCCAACTATTCAACAAATAAAATATAAATATAAATAAATAAAAATAAAAATAAAATGGGGTCTTAAAAATTTGAAGTTGTGCGATTAGAGTATGTGGGGTATCATATGAAAGAACGCTATTTGCACATTTTGAAACATTTTTTTCTTTTTTGTTAGGCCACATAGTTTTCGATTTATGATGAAAAATGTAAAAATAATACTGCCCCCCCCCCACCTTATATACGAAGTTTGCAAAGAAAAAATCTGAAATAATTCTATCTGATAGTAGTTTATGTAAAGATTAGAGGAAAAATAAAACGATGTCTCAATTTAACACAATTTTTTAGAAATTCAAAAACAAACAAAAAATTCATTAGTTCCTCCTACCAGTCAACAGATGGCGCTGACGTAAGAAAAATTAAATTAGGTCCACTATCGGTCAAGAGATGGCGCAGACCTAAGATAAGAAAAATAGTTCCACTATCGGTCAAGAGAATGCACTGACCTAATACTGCAATAATAATTTTATTATTCTACTCTGCAGTGTATTTATTATGATGGTTACCCTCGGTGCGCGTGTCTGACTCGCTCTAGACCGGTTTTTTTACAGTAAAACATGACAGCGATTTTTATGATCCATTAACTTAAAACATAATTTGAATTGAATTGCTAATAATAAATTATATCTGTCTGTATTTATTTAAAATTAATTAAGTGCCATGTTTCGTTTGGTGATTAAGTAATTATTTGTTTGGTTAATTAATTAATTTTACATCAATGTTATTAATTACTGTTATGAAACCATGTAGTTTGCTATTTCTGAATGAATGGACTTATGTCTTTAATTATTCATTCTGTTTCAATCAACTAACAAGCGGTTTGCATTTATTGCGTAACCTAAAAGTAAGTAATATAATAAGTAAAAAAATAAGTTATAAAATAAGTAAAACTTCATTCAAAGGTTTTTGATGAATTGCTGAAGCTAAGAATCGAACAGGCACCATCCGAAAAAATAGTGAATAAGGAAATAATTTGTTAGAAATATAAACAATTTGTGGTTTGTAATTTATCTATTTGATGGTAAAAAATACATGGGCGAGCTATAATGGTGGTCTGAAAAGTGGCAGTATTGCCTGATACAGAAATTTATAACAATTTAAACTAGTGTGGCCAGTTTTGGAAAATAAGGGCAGCTACACATGACACAATTATTTCAATGTGAAATAATAAATCAAACAGATAGGGTTAAAGTTAAAGGTATTTTCTTTTCTTAATTGGTACTATGTTATATGTTAGTACCTATCTTAATTAAAGATAGAGTCGAGAAAGATAATAAAATAGGTACCAACATAAAAAAAAAATAACTTAACTACATTTTTTTGATCTTTCTTGGGTCTGCTATTAATTTAAGATACTATGAAAAGAAATTTACCCTTTTCATTGATTCTATCGATTGGTACTATAAAAGTACAGCATATTATATTTTCTGATAATAGCCCATTTGATTCTCAGGCGAGACAAGTTATTTAAAAATATAAAAAAAATAATTAAAACAGTTTTACTTATTTGTAAAAATAAATGAATATTTAGCTTCCGCAAATTTAGGGCACTTTCGCTACAACTACCGTCTTTTATTTCCACCCTACGTGCTACGGTAAGTACTGGGGGCCTATTACGAAAATAACGTACGCAATTGCGTAACGCAGTCACTTGGCCACGATAATCGTCCGCAGTTCGCTGGTTGTAATTATAAAAAAAACATTTTGAATTTGGCTAACGTAGTTCATAGACTACTAAACGAATAATGTCGGATACACTAGAGAAAAACTGTCAAACTCACGCAATTACTTCGCAATATCGCATACGAAAGTGATTTGTAATAGGTAACAATCAAAACGAAGCACGGACGCAGCTGCGTGTATCGCATTAAACTTTTCGTAATAGACCCCCTGATCTACAACGTGTTAATGAATTAACGAAAAATAAGAAAACCTTTCTTCGGACCATCAATCTGACCAACTTTTGCTATGGGACCAACTCTGAAATCGCGAAAAAAAAAATCAGCTCTTTCATACAAAAAATAATAACGAAAATATAAAAATGTATGAAGCAGCTGATTTTTTTTTCGCAACTTCAGAGTTGGTCCTATATTAACAGTTGTTCAGTTTGATGACCCTAAGAAACGGTTTTCTCATTTTGCGTTAATTCATTAACACGTTGTATAAGATAGGACACATTGTAAAAAAATAAATATATGTATGTAGCTTACTTCCGCAAATAATATATGCAAGATGCACCGCCCGCCTGCCCGCAAAAAATGCACATGCACACCACAAAATATCAGTGCACAAACCTGCATTTAGCCAGACAGCAACACACCTTGCATTCAATCAAAATACTATAGGACACAGTTTCTAATTTCCAGGTTCGACAGAATTAGTTCCGTATAGTCTAAATTAGACCGGAGGTTTGATAATGGATTCACGAATGTCAGACTATTGGAAAATGGATCTCATCAAATGTCCCAAAGGCAATTCGAGATTGCAGTATCTATTACTTTGTGTCAAAAGATATAAGACATGTTTAGGTAAGATATAGAGCTTTCATCAAGCTATGTATTTGCTTGATCTATATCAAAGTTAAATTTTTGATCAGCGTAGTTCAAAGCAAAGATTACTTATTACTTTATACTAGAAACGAGGAATGATTGAATGAATGAATGAATTTATTTATTTGCTTTTGAAAAGAATAGAATTAAACAAGTCTAGGTCTTAGGAACAATAGTCTTTCATTACTGAGATGAGATTTGAACACAAGATCTTCGCATTGACCGCTTAGCTCACAGTACAAAGAAAAAATTTTTCTCCTAGCAACTTTGATGTTAGTAGATTCGTCTGGTCATTTGCTAACGTACCTTATATTGATGAAATAGCTTCTTGGACGAATCAAAATAGCTTTCATCAATGTAAGGTACAATCGACATCCGAAGAAGATTTTTCATAACTTTTTACTGTGTTTTTTTCATTCGACTTCGACTAAAATAATAATATTTTATTCATTTTATAATTTCGTCTTAGTTCTCGAAACTAAGTTGAGACAGAATCTGATTATTGCAATCTTTTTATATAAACTTTTTTTTATTAATTTTGGGGCTGCACTTAGCATTCAATTTATTAAGCAAAGTTGTTAGCAAAAATCGAATTATTTCAAATTATGTGCCTAATGGAGTGTGTTTTAATGAGTTTTCTTTCAGTCTGCGTTCAAGTGGAGTTTATTTTATGAAGCAAAGCTGATAAGAATATAAGGGACTCGGTGATTTGCGATTTTCATATTCCAATTTCCAATTCGTTTAGTTTATTTGATTTAATCTTAACTTTCGATGGAATCGTAATTTCTAGAGTGGTGCTGTGGTGGTGTAATCGATCGAGCGAGCGCGAAGCGCGAGCGAAGCGCGAGCGAAGTGTCTCTGCTTCAACTTGGGCGAAAATTCTTTCGTATGTCCTTCCGGCTTTCCGTTTGCTCTCCTTTACAGGTTGCATTTCTGAACCGATTCTCATGAAGTTTTGTGAGCAGGATCCTTAATTATATTATATATTTTTTTTTACAAAAAATATGTAACATCAGCGACTCGCCGTCACCCAGATAAACTATGTGAGGTTTTCGTGGTGCGGCAATGTGTAAAAAAATATGTATTTTAAGTTTATTGAATAAATAAAAAAATAAAATAGTAGAGCCAGTTTTTAGAAATATTATAAAAAATCACACATTCCGGAAAATAATCAAAATTAGAATCTCCATCTAGCTGCAAATATACCAAATACTTAATATACCAAACAGCACGTAGGTACTCTACTATGTGCTTTGAAAACCTCGTGGCGATGGCGACATTTATTAATTTTTAAACAACTTACAAAGTTACTTTTTAACGCGAGGTTTACAGCTCGAGGAGCCACTAGTAAATATTTTTTCAATATCTATTTAATTTATTTATTTCGAAACGAAACAACAATTTGATGCATATAATAATAAAAACAAATTAATATTAACTCCTTCATTTTTTGGGAAATAACACCACTATGATTTATTTTTGTTTTATGCCTAGTTCACAAGAGCTTAGCTAGTAAGCAATAAGATAATACTGTTAGTTTTTAGTTTTTATACTTTGTTTTATTTTGTCATAAATTATATTGCTTTTATTTTTACATTTATCCCGCAATGTAAAAAAAACAAGTTCTCATGGAACTTCAATTTTGTTTGTTTATTGAAAAAGCAAGGTGCAAAGTGAGCTATTGGCTATTTTTTATTATTCCAATAGAGCTTTAGTATTTATCTCAAATTGAAATCCTAACTGGGTACGTATTGGAGACTGCAATATTGAATTCAATTTCGCTTGTCTTTTAAAATCAGATTGACATAGGTGTGGCAGTCTTTCTTATTGTATTGTAAATTGAAACAATATAAACTCCTAACATTCTTTTCGTGCGGTAAGATTTTAGAAGGTATAAAGTAAAAACCACTAAAACACTTAAAACATTCTCAAAAGTAAAGACAAGATAATAAAATGTTCTCTGAGAAAAAAAAATATAAATTGCATATTATCGAAAACACTTTATTGAAAATTTGTTGTGGTTTAAAAATGTTGCGCTTTGTTTTCTTTTAAATAAAAATTATGTAACAACTTAAGTTTTGAACCAGTTATTTAGTTCGTACGAGAATAAAATAAGTATCTTAATTTCCTTTATTATAATGGACAACAAAACAGATAGCAATCATATTACATACAAATATGTGGCAATAAAGTTCTGCACCAGATTGAAATCCTACTTTATGACACACATTATTCCATTTTGTTGCGGACAGTAATTACCTTTATATTATTAAAAAGTTACTTACTTAGAATTAAAATATAAAGTAAATAAGAAAAAAAATGTTACAGGTTTTTGAAAAAAAAAATTAACTATCTACATAAAACTTATAAACTACAGTGAAAGAAATGTTTTGTATACAATTACAAAAACTTTGGTTACTAATAATACTACGGCGATATGGAAATGCGAGTTAATATATACACATCAACTTTGTCTAGGGATACAGGTGTTATTTTCATACAAACGAGGTAACTTTGAAGCTTTGGTTTTCTGCCAGGGATGTACCGTGCTGTAATCTGATGATGGCCATCCAGGGACTGAATGGAGTAGATTCAGATCGCTATACACACCCAACTGATCTGATCAGCATTTTAAAAGATTAATGGGTCAGAGTTCTCAGTTTGAGGATTTCCATACATTTTCATGCTATTTTCGCGGTTTTTTTAAACATGTCCATTACGTTTTTAGAATGCTGGTCAGATCAGTATAGCGATCTGAATCTCCTCCATTCACTCCCTAGATAGCCGTCATCAGATCACAGCACAGTACATCCCTGGTAGGAAACCAAGACTTCAAAGTTACCTCGTTTGTATGAAAATAGCACCTGTATCCCTAGACAAAGTTGATGTGTGTATATGAGTGCAATCTGTTTTTAACCACCTGTCTGAATGATTTGGATCTTGGATCAAAAATATCTACCTATGCTAGTGTCCAGTCCACCACCCATACTTCGTTGTAAACATTAGCACGTGACTCGCTATATAGACACAAAACGTGGTTTCCCAGGATTTTAGCTTTATATTTTAGCGTGTTCCGACAACTGACGGCAATTGTTCACTGTGAACTATGTTATCAAAGCAAAATTATCTCATTAAATGCAATATTTTTGTAATATTAGCCGAATACAACTTTATTATGTACAGATAAGTGAATAAGTACTATTGAAAATGTAATAAATATTTTATCTACACCCATGCTTTAAATTCTCTCTAAGAGGTTCTGAAACAGTTAGCTTACTGCCATCATTACAATATCCCGAGCGAGAGCTGGTCCTGCAGCGCCGCGCGCCCACGCGCGAGCGTTGCATTATGAAATTCAGTACAACATTATAACACTCTTGCGGAAGACATAATGATGAGGAGGGAGAGGAAAGTCAAAGTCAAAGACAAAGTCAAAGTCAAAACCTTTATAGAGGTTACATATCATGGGTTTAGATAAATATCCATATGTATTAAAATATTGTTTGTTTCCCTAATAAAAATAATAAAAAAATGGGTGTAGATAAAGTCTTGTATGCAACTGTACATAATTAGTTATTTAAACACTCATGTGATACTATTATCACACGAGGCGACGCCTCGTGTGATAACCCCACATTCGTGTTTTAATACCCCTCGTTATAGTACAGTTGCATAAATAACTATTAGTCAATTAGAGTGCGTGTACAATGGCACCAGAATTCGACTTTAAAGGGTCCCATATATGGACAAATTTACCTTCAGATATAACTGATCGGATGCAAATCCATATCATGTGTGTATAATTTGGCCTTAAGGTAAGCTCGCGTCAGTCGGCCGGAGCGACTGAAGCAGTTTGTTCTCATCGGCGAGACTGGAAAGACTGAACGGATCATGTATTAGCAGATCAGCCCCCCTACTCAAATGGCCAAATTATTATTCGTTTGAACGCTACGCTTACTTTTAAAGATTAAATATGAGCAATAGATGATTAAATCACATGTCGCAAACTTATGTAAATCACAGATTGCGATGTATTGTATGGAATCGTCAAGCTTACGGCACGTAATACTATAGTTCACTACTTATTTTAAAGCTTTAATAGTAAACGTAGCGTTCAAACGAATAGAATATTGGCCATTTGAGTAGGGGGGCAGTTCAGTTGGCGCCTGAGCCGCGGTAGCGCTGACATAAAAATTTACGTATACCGTCGTGTCTTGATCTGTTTAAAATGGCGTCGTAGTCGAAGGAATTTTTATTGGAATTTATAGAATTACTTAACACACAACACCACTGTGGTTAATAAAATCTTTCAACGCCTACAATATTGCATGTCTCTGGATTTTTTCTCCCTAATGCCTGTGGTGTTATGATGGTGTCCCCCTTGTGTCTCTTTCTCTAAGCCAGTTTTTAACCGACAGTGTTTTTCTTTTGTTTTTCTTTCTATGTACTAATGCTAAGGCAGCAATATAAAATAATTCAGTTTTGTCCATAATTCGCGTCTGTATACTTGAAGCAAACCAGAAAAAATCCAAACAACCACTATTTGTTGCAAGCCAGAATGAACTGAAGCGATATTTCCGTGTATGTGAAAGAATCCGATCAGGCCAAACTGTATCAGTTCGGCCTGATCCGATCGGCCTCGCCGTATATGGGACCCTTAACTATATAGTAACTATATACTAATATAGTTATAAGTATTTTGTTTTGGTTATTTGTCTCAAAAAACGAATAAGAAACACAATTTCGATTTAGTAGTAGATTAATTAAATCTTGTTTATAAAGGACAATGTTGAGTAGGGTAGTACTGTAATACAACACAAACAACTTACAGAGAAATAATTACTAAAGTTAATTAAAGTCACGAAACCTCATTAATTAAGCTTCGCAGTTATATATATCATGCAGATAAACAATTATATTATAAAATAATAAATATTGTGTACAAATATATTTTAAAGTTGTAATTTTTTTAGTAGTCCCACCGATCATGCATGAATTTATTTAACCTATTTGTGTTTGGAGTGATTACCATGTCTTTTATTAGCCAAGTTGATATTGGATTTTATAAGAATAGGCATGACGAATATTTTTTATTATTTTATGTTACATAAATTACCTCTCAAAAAAATAAACATTGGTAAAAGATTTATTTCGCTAGCACGAAAACTGCCCGAGATATCACAGTTTGAAATGCACCCAAATTGGACTCACCCAATAACGCTCCATACGGCTATCTAGTTATGACGTCACGCCTAGGTACTTTGTATGCAACGCGTAGGAAATTTGCTCGGCAGCTTTATTAAATATTGTGTATATCAAAATAGTTTCTTAGACAAATTTGCTATACATTTTACGGACTAATAAAAGGTATATACTTTTTAAATGGACTTGTCCACCCAACTTTGAAGGGTCATAAAACAAATAATACGCAATATATAAAACCAATAGATATACAAGCTACTTTAAAAGTTTAATATGTTTACGATTTTTATTAGTATTTCGTTATTTTATTCATTCTGCATCCCTATTATACTCTCAAATTTTTGTTAGTTCTTTGTTGGCAGTATTACTGACAAAGAGTTCAGTGAAATAAAATAAATTAAGTGAGATTACGTCAGCAGTTAAACAGGAACTGCCGGACAAAACTAAAACATTCTTAGTGGTGAGGATTCCGGGTGTAGTGCGCTTACTCTTTCGACCTTATCGTCACTTAACTTCATGTGAGGTGAAGGTTTAGCACTATCCCATTGTGGACAAAAAAGCTAATCCATTTAATATGTATGTAAGCACAGCTAGGTTTTCTTAGAGTAAATAAGTTTCTTGCGAGTTGCGCCCAATCTTTTTATTAGCTTAAATAGTTGGAAAATGTTGACGATTCGAAAGCGCTGAAAGAAATGACTGTTTCTTAATAGAATATTCTATTCTAGAAAGTGATTTATTTAGTGCATAGAACAAGTTACAAACACATGCTTAAATAAAATACAGGTGACACTAAAAAGGCAACCTACTCAGCATGTGTCGGGTGTCGCAGACATTCCGACGCTGATCTTCCGTGATTGCCTAAATATTATTATCTTTTTTGAGAGCACTACTACGCCATGATTAGATTACATTAAAAAGTTAAGGTTGACAGTTTGTATAACTTGATTCATGATTTAGTTTCTTGACTGCTAAAAAAGTCTCAAATAGGTGGTAGGAAAATATAGACAATTCAACATCTTATTTTAATAAGATTTATTTGTGTTTGCTGAAAGTAGCATGTGACCTTTTTGTCCTTTTCTGCGCCCCTGAAAACGTGTAGGTAAGCAAAATTTCATGATGATTGGTTCAATAAGTTAAGGCGTAGCGTGACAAACAAACAAAACACACTTTTACATGTATAATATTGGTAAAGATTCGTCAAAGCTATTTGTATAACCTCGGCAATGGATTTTTCCAATATATCTCGAGATATCATAAAATTAATAAAAAATAGTCCAGCGGTTCAGATGTAAAAAGGTAACAGACAGACAGAGTTACATTTATAAGTACGTATAAAAGAAGAGAACCAAAGGACATCATCCATTTTGGTCCAAATGTGAAAGTGCCGGCCAAAAAGTAATAGTGCTTTATTCTGATAGATTTTGTCCACCTTAGCATTTCTTATTATGGCACCGAAGCTGTAGCACCGCTATACTTGATTTTAAATAAGTTCAAAAAGTCTGACTTTTCATACATTTTGGCACAAATCTAAAAAAGTCAGCTAAAAGGCAAATTCTGATAGATTTAGTCCGCCTAATCATTTCTTATTATGGCACCGAAGCTGCAGCACCGCTGTACTTGATTTTAATTAAGTTTAAAAAAGTCTGTCTTTTCATACATTTTGACACAAATGTGAAGCGGTGCTACAGCTTCGGTGCCATAATAAAAAATACTTAGCTGGACAAAATCTATCAGGATAAAGCACTTTTGTCTTTTGGCCGGCACTTTCATATTTGGACCAAAAATTTATGAAACATGGATGATGTCCTTTTATCTAATTGTAATACTAATTTGGATACTATTTTCCTTTCATTGCTTAAATATTAATTAATTTGTACAACAGCAGTAGGCATCGTTCGAGCATGAACTTTATTTAATTGTACAGAGATCATTATCGTATCTTCTGTTGCAAAACAAATACCTAGTATACAAGTAACAGGTATGATAAAATATTAATGCCAATTAAAATATACACATTTGTCATGTTTTGAAAATCTTGTTTTTATGTAATTTGTAAGATTACTAAGAATTTCTATCACACCTTTAAACAAAATAAACTTTACATCTCTCATATTCGGTAAGTAGGTCCTTATTACCCCCAAATGGGGCTTGTAGGTAACTAATTAGCGCTCTAAGGTAATAATGTAGCTAGAAAAGCCCTAGGGCGGTAAGTAATTAAAAAAATCCTGTAAGTAAGTAAAAATCCAGTAAGTAATTAAAAAAATCCTGTAAGTAAGTAAAAATCCGGTAAGTAATTAAAAAAAACCCTAGGGCGGTAAGTAAATAAAAAATCCAGCAAGGTGTCTAATTTTTTTTTAATTAAGGTCATTGCAAAACGAAAACGTTTGTTAAGTTAGAGTAGGTAAATATTATTTACATCATACTTGCTCGGTAACTAGGATTTACTTATATAGTATGAGGCTGTGTAAGTTGGCATGTGCAACACAGTGCATTGTTTAGTTAGAACGTTCCATTTTCAAACCACTTTACAATTCAAGGATGGTGAATGCTTTAACTGTTAAGTTACTTTACAATTCAAGCATTTAAAACTCCTTAGTGAACCAATCTCTTTTTTTTTTATTATAAACTGACGAAACTTTTAGCTGAAAAAAAAACAATGAAATTGGCGGCATTTAATTTCAGTTCAAGCTAGGTATGCAAAATTCTGCAATGCAAAAACAGCTGATTTTTTTTCGGTCCCTTAATGAAAGTTGTTCAGTTTAATGGTCTGATCAACCCCACGAGTTTTCAATTTTTACCCTTTAAAGTTTTATTTTTATTTTTATTAAATTTACCTCGCATGAATGATGTAAAATAGTATGCTTACCTCGGTTGTAAGTAGCTATTACACCCCTTGTGTAACAAACTACTATTAACAAACGTTTTCGTTTTGGCATGACCTTAATTAAAAAAAATGATAGTTTTTCTATGTTGTAAGTCTGCAATAACATGATATATCTACGAGTATTTCATTTTACAATCAACTAAATGGACAACTTTATTTTTGTAATATTTCAGAACTTCATACGCAAGCCAAAACAATTCTTTTACACAAGATATTTCCAAAACCTTATCTTCATACTTTGGAAAACATTTAGAAACTAACTTTTATAAACTTAGCTGACTGTTCCATGTTCTCGAAATATGCTGTTGCAGCATAACTAAGCCAATTTGAAATTAGGTCACAAGCTATGAAGCACCTGCTCGGTTGAATTGACTGAAACTTTGGTTATACGACCACAGCTTACTTATGTAAAGCCTTATAATAATAAACCTAGAACGAAAGTTCTCTACAAAACGCACTGTCAAAAGTGAGGCAACTAAAACAGCCAAAATGGCTCCGTTTTCAGATTGTTATTCTACATTATTACCTAATTATACCGATTAAGTACAAAACAGTTTAAATTTTCCCACATTTATAAGACTAATTACTATATTATTGGGTTTCAGTTACGATTAGTTAACGTATGAAGGATATAATTTTGAAAACTAAGCCATTCTGACTTGGTATAAGTTGCCTCACTTTGCATACTAGGCTTCTAGGTGTTATTATTCTAAGTGTAAAGCAAAATAATCAATACAATAAACAATAATAATTAAGTCAGACCAGAATCAGTTGAGCTTGTGAAACATACTTTTCATTTTACTCCTTTAATGTAAAAGTGAATAGAATAAAACTACTTTATGTAAGAACTTTTCTATCAATATTTAATCACTAACTATTGAACGAATGCACGTAGAGAGCTCTACTTTTTACCGACTACAAAAGGAGGGAGGTACTCAATTCGCCCCTTTTTTTTTTTTTTTTTTTTTTTTTTTTGTTTTTTGTATGTACACCGATTACTCGAAGACGGCTGGACCGATTGAAATGATTCAAACGTTATTACATTAGGTAAACTTCCAAGTTGGTCCCATTTTTTAAAATTTTGAAATCGGTTCAGTACTTTTCAAGTAATCTTGAAAAAAAGCACGAAAATAGTATGATTTTGTGTGAACTACCTCGATGATCAGTCGTATAACTTCTTTGTTTATGAACTGAATAAGATAATTATGTTTTTGTTGGAAAAGGGATATCTTAAGTGTAGTTCTTTAACCGACTTAAAAAAGGAGGTTCTCAGTTTGACCCGCATGTATGTATGTTTCTCCGCGATTAACTCACGTTTGGCTCAGCCGATTTTAATTTCTACCTAAATAATATACCTACACTACCTAATACAAAAGGTACCTACTTACACTAAAAATAAAAAAATAAAAAATTGTTTAAAAAAACAAAAAACCGACTTCAAAAAACCTACCTCTAAAAAGCAAGAAATAATATTCGTAATAATAAAACACGTCTATTGAAGTCGGGTGGGGCTTTTAGAATAAAAAAAAAGACATTTGTACTCAGCCCCACCCGACTTCAATAGACGTATTTTATTATTACGAATATTATTTCTTGCTTTTTAGAGGTAGGTTTTTTGAAGTCGGTTTTTTGTTTTTTTTTAGCCGAAAAAGAAAGATCTATAATTTTGCTATTTAATGATATGTGAACTATACTTGATAATAAGCTTATAATATACTTGAATATAATAATACACAGCATATTATGCTGTACCAGAGTCGTGTTACCATATTATGCTTACCACAACCCATATTTGAAAATGATATTTCACTTGCATGTAACAGCTCGACTTCAAGCATATTGCATGCTCATTATTTTATGCTACAAATATTGCTGTTTTGCATCGTTGTGAGCTACTAGTTTTGTAACAACACAAGGTAACATTTCACTCGGAACATGTCTTTTAACATATTGAGCAACAATAAGTATCTTTTCTTATTAAGAAAGCGATCTGGCAATGTCACCCAAGTTTATTTATTTATTTTTTAGTGATTCTAGCTAGCTTAACCTAACGTTCCGTTCCGTAACAAAACTGTTCGTTAGCAGCATAATGAACGAAAATAAGTTAGTAACATAAGGTTATGTAACTTGAAAAATAGAGTCTGTCTAAAAAGTCAGTTTACATGGGTAATTTCAAAGGTAATTTTAATACCCACCTAAATTCCCAACCACCCCACCAATACCCATCGAAATAAAATTGTGTAAAGCTATTTTACAATTAGAATTTTAACAGCACCAACAGGGTTAACAGTATAAGTTTTTATGAATAATTTAATAATTTCTCATGTAAACTGACTTTTTAGACAGACTCTAGCTACGTAGCGCCATGTCGCACGCTGTTGTGCAAATTTGCACGTGATTCAAAATGTTATCAAGTGGATACGGTTCGCTCTAATAGGAGTATGATTACATCCTCCCTCGCTAATTATAGCGACTGTCGATAACATTGATGTGAGTGAAGCAGAACTAATCGGCTGTCGGCTCGAGATCAAACAGACTTCCGGAGATCGGCTCGAAAGCCGGCTAAGCTAAGACGGTATAAAAGGAAAAGTGAAAATTTAATTGCAGGTTACGTTAAGAAAAGCGTCTGTTGTGCAACTTTATCTTAAGCTAAACACTTTTTTATAAGTTACTTGTATAGAAAAAATAACTTCTGAAGAAATCACGCAAACTTACAAGTTTGTAAAGATTTTTCTTTTCCTGTGGTTTTAATTGGCTTGTTCTCCAAGTTCTTGATAATGGTAATTTTTTTTTCACAATTTAATTTGAACAATATTAATTACACAAAATTAATTTAATTAAGCTTGTAACAATTCTTGGTGTGAAACAAATTCTGAACAACTTTTTGGGACCTTTAATTTCGAACTGAGGTAAGCTACCTTTGAACTTAAAATAATTGATACCTATCTGCTAATCGCATAATTTTAGGCTACGTTCGCCTAAAGCAAAGAATATATAATAGTTTCAATTCAAAAGTACTTAATAATTAAGTTTATTTGAATAAAGTTTATTTGACTTTGACTATAACTTCTAAAGCTAGATTCACACATATCAGTGAAGTCACAGTTCCGGCTCAATACCGCCACCGTGATAGTTATTCTTTCATACATTCTCTATGAACGCGTCCACACGTGTTAGTGTCAGTGACGAGACAGTGCTCTCAGTGACGTTCTTAGCGCTATCGCACACGGGAAACTTTTGTCTCCGCAACTTTTTTGTCCCTCACGTGATTTGTATGAAAAGTTGCAGACGACCGTGTTGCATCGTGTGCGCGCTTCCATATAAACCCGTGGACTTGATGTGAGAGACAAAACAGTTGCTGGGAGACTAAGTTGCCCGTGTGCGATAGCGCTTAGCGCCATCGCTCACGGGGGACTTTTGTCTCCGCAACTATTTTGTCTCTCACATGGTTTGTATGAAAAGTTGCAGACGACCGCGTCGCTTCGTGTGCGCGCTTCCATATAAACCCGTGGACTTGAGACAGAGACAAAACAGTTGCAGGGCGACTAAGTTGCCCGTGTGCGATAGCGCTTAGAGAATGTATAAAAAATAATTATCACGGTGGCGGTACTGTGCCGGAACTATAACGTAATTGTGACTTCACTAATATGTGAGAAAACAAAAAAAATCACCTCAATGTCGAGTGGTAAAAATAAGTTTGAATTACAAAGATATAAGAATTTCCAGCAAAACAACTTCATTATTGTGGTTCATAAAATAAACAACAATTTATTCAGAGATAGGTACATATTATTATTATTCAAGTGAGCACTACCATTCACATTTTAATATACACTACCTTTGAGAATTAATGTTGTAAGTAACAGAAACACATGTTAACTTCAAAAGTGACTTTAAAATATGTATTTAGAATACCTTTTTGCTGTAAAAGACTTTTCTATGGTTAATTTAATGGATTTGAAACTAATTTGTAAGCTTTACACTGGATTTTATGTAGGTACATGTTTAATTATTTTAATACATTATTTTTAACCATTTTTAGGGTTCCGTACCAAAATGGTAAAAAAGGTACCCTTATGGTGTGACTCAGTCTGTCTGTCTGTCTGTCTGTCACAGCTGGATATCTCGAGAACTACCAATAGTATCAACTTGAAATTTGGAATAGTTTAAGATGACATTAAGATGACAATCAAACTATTTTGCAAATAAGAAAGAAATAAAAAAAAATATTTTTTTTACAACAGGGACTGAAAAGGGGTCTTAAAAATTTAAAGTGAGGTGACTAGGGCATGTGGGGTATCATATGAAAGAGCGCTGTTTGCACATTTTAAAACATTTTTTTCTTTTTTCTTAGGCCGCATATTTTTATACTTATGATGAAAAATGTAAAAAAATACCGTTCCCCCCCCCTTATCTCCGAAGTTTGCAAAGAGAAAAATCTGAAATAATTCTATGTGATAGTAGTTTATGTAAAGATTACAGGAAAAATAAAACGATGTCTCAATATAACACACTTTTTAAGAAATTCAAAAAACAAACAAATTTTTTTTAGTTTTACTACCAGTCAACAGATGGCGCTGTCCTAAGCATGCTAACCTAAGAAAAAATATAGTTCCACTATCGGTCAAGAGATGGCGCAACCTAACACTACAATAATAAATTAGTGGCTGGCTCTAATATAATTACCTACTATTTGCCGTACGAATAAACGAAGAATAAGTTCCTACTTAGTAATATAAACAGTTTGCAATGTGGAGTGGCTGAAACGTTTTTCAGTCACCATAAGCAGCTGTGGTTAAGATTTGTAAATTAACTGTTTGCCTGTTCGCCCTTCCAACTGTCTGCCGTTTATCCTACTTTTTTAAAGACTGTACTAAAGTAACATATCCAAATATATTTATGATTGTACGGAACCCTCGGTGCGCGAGTCCGACTCGCTCTTGACCGGTTTTATTATTTTTGTGAATCTTGATCAATCATGTGACTTTTTTACATGACTGCCCAAAGCAAAAATAGTGTATATGTGTTCAGGGTTCATGTATGTTTGTGGGTATGTGAGTTTCTTTATTCCACCATAACTTCTAAATGTCTCAACGGATTTGGATGTATGGGGTATTATTAGAATTCTTACATCATTCCGAGTGACACTGGCTATATGTATATGTTTTTTTGATTAAAGTTACTATGGCGACTGTATGACGCCATTTTCACATGTCAAAAAAAAATTTTTTTTGCAATTATTACTATATGGGCATCAAATGAAAGACCTTAAGGAAAACATTTCAAAAATAATAGGTAACCTATATATATATATATATAGGACCTAATATACTCGTATAATTTGTCACTAAAATGTGTGAACTAAAAAAATAATAAAAAAAAAACACGACTGCCCTGCTAAAAACAAACTAAAAAGTTAAAAAACAAGTGTCATTGCAGTCGGGGGACCACTTCGATTAAAAATTGTTCCACAAAACGGTCCCCCGACTGCAATGACACTTGTTTTTTAACTTTTAAGTTTGTTTTTAGCAGGACAGTCGTGTTTTTAATTTTTTTTTATTATACCACCTAAGTATATCAGATTTAAAACAAGGATTAAACATTTTTATAAAAGGATTTTCTTAATATTTTCTTCGCTTACACCTTTACTATACCGACGCGTTCGTTAATAAAAGCGTTATTCAAGCTCTAATTTCCGCATTTCATAGTAAAGTGCCAACAATTTTTATCCAAAATCTAATTTCAATTCCCGTGTATGATTGGTTCGTTGAATGTTGGGTGGAGAACATCGTTACCTGTACGTCGTTGCCTTATAGTGATGTCCGTTGTCATATCGATATATCGTCGCTCCGATATCAAACTCGCCGTCCATCAAATCTGAGTACTGCTTGGCTCTCAAACGGCTTCGTGTCGCAACTACTGTAACAAAGCGGTTGGATATTCCTTTTATGACATCGTAGTTGGTTTTACTTACAATAGGGAACATGCATCAATTTTTTTTTGTATCAAAATCAAAAGTATAATGCGTAAGAAAATCAACTGTAATATTAAAACTTTTCTCTTGTGTTTTTTTCTCGTGATATAGTTACTTGAAGTTAGCACGCAGCAGCACCCGCCGAAAACGCTCTATACAAAACCGGCCAAGTGCGTGTCGGGCCACGCGCCATAGGGTTCCGTAGTTACCTTATACCATACCATATTTAATACCACCTATCATTTGTCGTTCGCAAAAATAACTTTGTTTTTCACAGTGTTGGTATGAATGACAAAGTTATATTTGCGGTTTTGGAAAATGTGCTATATCTCAAAAACTAATTACTATATCTCGTTCAAACTAATTTTGGTTGAAAGTGTTTATTAAGATCTACAGCATATATTTTTTTTAGATTTTTCACTCTCTTATTTCAAAAGTTAAAGGGGGGGGGGGGGACACACATTTTACCACTTTGGCGGTGAATATCTTTCAAACGGTTGACTTTGAGAAAAAGTTGTCTTAAAAACATCAATGACATTTTTAAAGACCTATCTATAGACACCCAACACGTGTTGGTTTGAAGAAAAAAATGTTTTTCAGTTTCAGTTCCATGTATGGGGAGCCCCCCCTTAATCTTTTATTTTTCTTATTTTTGTATTAAATTCGTTAAGCGGTTAACAGAATACATCTACCTACCAAGTTTCAACTGTGTAGTCTTAATACTTTCGGAATAAAGTGGCTGTGACATACGGACAGACAGACAGACAGACATGACGAATCTATAAGGGTTCCGTTTTTTGCCATTTCGGCTACGGAACCCTAAAAAGGTTAACATTTGTGACGTCACTCATGTCACGTTTCAGTGCATTAGTATGGAGTTTATGGAGTAAATATTGCGTTTAAGTACATATGTGTCATACAAAATATTATTTCTTATTTGATGTTCTATCCGACTGTTAAGTGCATTATATCCGAAAACGAAAAAAAAAAATCGTTATTTTCCCTTGTGTGATAAAACTAAAGTAATACATTTTATTTTTTATTTTTCTGTTCCATCATGTTTTTATACGTGTCCGCAGCGATCAAGCTCAAATTTATCAAAATCGGTGACTTATGCATGTTCCCTATTCAATTTAGGTCTAAGGTAACTCGACTTTGCTGGTGTGAAATTATCAAAATACGCGTGTTTTTTTAACCGACTTCAAAACAAACAAAAACAAGGAGGTTCTCAGTTTGACCTGTATGTATGTATCTATGTTTGTTCGCGATTATCTCGCGTTTCGCTGAACCGATTTTGATGCGGTTTTCGGCATGTATTTACATTACATTTAGGCGAAGGTTTTGGTATTTTAACCGACTTCAAAAAAGGAGGTTCTCTTCTCAGTTTGATCCATATGCATGTATGTTCGCGATTATCTCACGTTTGGTCGAACCGATTTTTCTACCTAGATAATATATCTAAAACAGAAGGTTTACACTAAAAAGAAAAAAAGAAAAAATGTTACGTCTATCGAAGTTGAGTGGGGCTGGAGGACATTTTTTTTATTCTAAAAGCCCCACCCGACTTCGATAGACGTATTTTATTACAATGATAATGCGTATCTTGTGATTTGAATATTATTTCTTGCTTTTTAGAGGTAACTGTAGATTTTTGAGTTGGTTTTTTGTTTCTTAAAACAATTTTTTTCTTGTTTGTAAAATATTATCAGGATACGTACAGTGAATGATACTCAACTGAAAGCAGTGAAATTATGTCCCAGAACTTGAATAATAACATTCATAATAAAAAGGTAAAAAAAAATGTCAGAAAATTAACAAAACTGCATTCAATTTATAGGGTGAAATATAGTGAAATACTATTTATGAAGTTACTCACTGTATTTAAGTAGAATGCTGGAGAAAATAAATAATTAAGGGTAAATTGGTTTTGTGTGATTTAAAATAAGTTAGGTAAGTATATTATTACATATAGGTACTAATATTTGTACTACTTAAGTTGTATTCTGTCGAACAATCGAATCAAACCGACTTATATTTTTTTCAATTTTAAATGGCACTAGTAATTCTTTATTAACAATGCTATTTTACAAGCTAAATACTAGATTTCACATTGCTATGCCTGTCAAGGTGCATGCGATAATTAGTTACTTTAAGATTTAGTAGTTAAGTCGCATGTAGTGCAAATGTTTAAATAAAGAATAAAGAATAAAGATTTTAGCTTATAAAAAAGCAAGTTGCTTTTTAACAAGTCGTCTCTAATTACATATTCCCATCTGAGTTGGTTGCTACTTGGGTTGCGTTTTTCAAGGATTTTTAGTGATTTCAAGAACACAACAAAAGTGTTTTTTTTTTATATAATGAGGCACATCACTAGTGAAGCAGCATCCTGTAAGTGAGTTATGGCGCGATCTCGTCCGGTCAGCTCCAATATCGAGTGTAAATCTTGAGTTATCCTTGTTTGGTTTACCTTTAAGGCTGTTTGTACACAGTGCCATATACGGCACGATGCATCGAATATTATCCACTTTAAAACACTATGATATTTCATATACATACATTGTCTTCATAGATATAACAAAAAGATATTTTAACTTTTTTTTCTCATACAATATAAATTAGAATTTTAAGTTAATTAGTTTCAATCACCAGACAGACGTTTCGACGTATATTAATGACGTACATGCGCAAAACTACAATTAATTGACTTAGCTATATTTCCCGTGTAAATAATTTGTTGTAATAAATCAATTATTTTCGGATGTGACTACGTACCTAAATCATTTCTTCGGGTTACGAGATTTTCTTTCCATAATTAGCGTATCTAGATACAGTCAGCAGCACATTAGATTACACAAAACTGTCAAAATAGGTACTCCAATGATTTTAAACCTTAATGTGTCAAACTTTAAGGTGGGTTATAGTATAAAGTTGCCGATTTTTTTCTCAAACACATAGAATAGAATAGAATAGAATAGGATTTATTGACACACACATTTACAGAAAACAATAAGAAAAAAGAAAAAAAAAACAACAACAAAAGAATTGGATAAATTACACGATACAGGAACACTTAAAAAATAATTAACAAGGAAAAAGATAAAAAATAAAATAGAAACACTGTACATATAAATAATGTGCGGCCAATAAAAACCCTGCCTCAGCTTTATGCCTCTGTGTCAGTCTCAGCTGGGCAGAATGAACACAGAGGCGCTGTTATTCTGTCAGGGTCATTATGGGTCAGTGACGTTTGACGTAATACAAATGAATGCATCTTTGTTTGATTGTCTGTGGTTCGTTTCTAGTCTGAGCGCTTGACTGATTGTGACAGCAACAAACCACTACAAAAGCTACAAACCACTATTTGGAAAAGAATTGACAACCAACTTTGACAAGCCTAAAATTTATTAAAATACCAGCAACTAACACAAAAAATAAGAAGACAAATTATCTGCCACGTAGTGCCACGTGCAAGGATTTGAACACGTGTCGCGAAAAGCGAATGCCACGCAAAGCCGCATGGTTACATTTTTAAGCATGGAAAATATTTACATAGAAGCTCTCATCTTTTATGATGTTACAGATGCTTCGATAACTTGTTATTATTTCTAATTATGATCATAATGGCCCACTATCAGCAATAAAAATATTTCAGATTTTTTTTCCTGAAAGTTAAAAAAAGTATCTTAAAGGACTCCTTTTTTCGTTACCAGAAATGACCACTTAATTCGTTATAACGTTAAGTTACAACTTAGCAGATACTATTTTTTTCACTTAGTATATGCGGGAGTTAGCAAAGTGTTTAAACATTTGTGCATAAAAGTTTTAAAATACATATTAGCAAATTAAGACAATGTTAGTATGGAAAATGCAAATTCATTAAAATTTTCCATACAAAACGGCAACAGAAACAGAATCTATTAGCGTCACCGCTCACGGGCGACTTTTCGTAGCTGCGATAAACGCGGCGTTAATCGCGGCGATAATCGCCGCGAAATGACACGACAAAAGTTTTACTTACCAGCGACAAAAAAGCGCCGCGATTTTCACAGCTACAAAAAGTAGCTCGTGGGCGTATAGAACTCCGTATGTTCTATTCTCAGCGACAAAAATCGCTCCGCGATTAATCGCCCACGTTATTAAGACGCTTAAAAATAATCTATTAAAATCTATTAAATATGAAATCCCCTAACACAACAGTCGCCGGTGGTACATTAAAATCACGAGACAGGTTACCGTTTGCCTTTGTGATATTTATTACACCATTATAGATTCGTACAGACACTAAAACCTAAGTTTTACATATCGCAACCCCCCGTAACCTTAGTTTTACATATCGCTATCCCCTGTAACCACAATAACTAAACCACGTGGTAAACGTCGAACAAAAAAAATATCACTTTTGGATATTTTTGATTTAACATTATAAAAAAGGCAAACGGTAACTTTTTTCGTGATTTATTTGTACTATTCACCACCTGTACTATAATATCACTTGCGTGGTCACGCACGATGCAGTACCATGCTGCGTGTGATCGTGGCAGTGTGTTACTCGCTTAACTGCACTCAGTGTCGTGACGCAAGCAAGCCTCCATTTGATTACCTTTGTGAAGTAAAATGGAAGACCGCCGAGGATTGACCAGATCACAGGGAAATAATTGAAGTTTGCTTTCGAGTATTGCGGGTTAGAATAGAACATTCGCAAATAATATCCATATGTTTACGCTATCGATTGTTCTGTAATATACATTACAGCCGAGAATGGGAAATTAGCATTTACATCGTCGAGGATGGTTTGACACCTGAGGCGTAGGCGAGGGCTTTAATAATTCGAGACAATCTAAATAGCTTCCCGTACAAGGCTTGTATAGTGCTTTTGCTAATTGGTTCTTGTGACCATGTGAAATGACAAGTGCGGGAAGTAGGAAGTGTGCGGAAAGTAAGTATTGAAATTCAAATCGCACTGTTCACCAGACCGCCACGTAAATGTGGAACCTCCAGTATTCTTTTTTATGCTCTGAAATGTTATCATTCCATTTGAAAAAGGAATGCGGGGCGTTCAACATTTCCGTGGGGGTCTTGTTCATCACATTCTAAATTTGAAATTCAGTGCGGAAATGAAATTCAATACTTACTTCCCGCATTTCGTGAGTAAAGTATTATACAAAACTTGTACTGGAAGCTACTGGCATTGCCTCGAATGATTAAAGCCCTCGCCTGCGACTCGGACTTCAAACCATCCTCGACATTGCAATCGCTAGCTTCCCGTTCTCGGCTGTAATATACTATTGGTTTATTAAAAAATCTAAAAGAGAGCGATAATTTTGAACCACCCATAGTAATTAGGTTAGTTTTGTTATGTATACGTAACAAACATCATCATCTCTGTCTGTAAGAAGACTAAGCAAGTAAAAGGCTATGATAATTTTATGGGGTTCTGTCGTTTGGCCAAATTATTTTTGGTCAAATTTCACTTCCCAAAAAACGTATCGCACTAGTTTCATTTCCCAAATGAATACATTTCATTTCACATTTCGCATTTTATTCACATGGTCAAATTATCATTTGGCATATTTTTACTTTGTCAAGTTTTATTAAGTCAAATGTTTATCAAGCAAACGTTTTATTTTGGCAAATATTATATTCCAAAAAAATTTTTGGTCAAATTGTCACTTCACTTATTTAAAGCGTAACTTTGGCAAATGATAGGTAATTTATTTTTACTGAAACAGGAATAAATGGCAGAAATACATATTATTGATAAATTATAACAGGATAATGGAAAAATTATATTTATTTTAAAAATTAAGAAACTACAAAACGATATACTATAGTTCTTGTTTTAAATCCGAATAAGTTAGTATTTTATAAACTACTTTTTTTTTAAATTAGTGTCAGTACATATTAGTAATTTAACGTGTTAATAAAATTTTGGAAAATTGGGAGGATTACGTATAGCAGGTATTAACAATTATTAAATAGTGTGAAATTCAAGGCTTATTAAATAATTTTATTTCCAGTAAATAAAATTAAAAAAAAAACAATTTACACATTTTTAAAAATATTGAAAATTTTTTGGAGTAGATAGGAGGTTTTCGAACAAACTTTTTATATAATTACATAGAAGGTATTCCCTATAAAGTTAGGGTATATTCGCAGCAAAATTGGTATGGATTAAATAGTACTTACAATATTGCGTTAGGAGATTTTGCCCGTACCATGGGCAACAGCGTCGCTTAACCACCGCTAAGGTTAAAATCGCTTGCACGCCGCGCCCGCTGTCACATACGTTTAGTTCGTGCAGGGGCGATACGCGCGCACACGAATTTTGTCGCAAACTGGTTAAGCGACGCTGTTGCCCATAGTACATGCGAAATTGTATTTTATGTCGATTGGCATAAAAACTAAAAGTAGCTAAAAACTAAGGTAGGAGGTATTGGTACTTCATCTTCGATTTGTATCTTATGCACTACTCAAATTGATATGTAAATCGTATGCCATGCTATATTTTGGGAAGAGTATGTTTTGCCAAACGATACATTTGATTGTAATACTTGGTAAAATGAAACTTTGATCAAATATTTATTTGCTAAACAATAATTTGCCAAAAAGAGTTTTGCTAACTGAAAATTTGCGATAAGTTGTTTTGCCAATTGTTTTTTTGCCAAACGAAAATTTACGTAAAATAGTTTGCGATGTGATATTTTGGGAAACGTTTTTTGCCCATACATTAGTAATCCTAATTTTATACATACGTGATTATCTTAAGGATTATCTGATTTTCTAGAGCAAATATACGATTGTAAGAAATTTCCTTTCATATACAGGCTTACAATCTTGCCTTCGCTATTACAAGTTAAAAAGAGTAAGTAAAATAAGTTCCCCTTTCTCTCCAACACAATGCATTTTCTCCCTGCTATTTTTAGTAATAATGGTCTTAGGTGGTTCAATATTTGCGTGATATATTAATCTGCTGTAGTTTTTTGATGTTTTTATTTATAGGAAGTAAAATCTGTTGTGGTTAATACAAAAAGGAGAAAGAATCTTAAAAATGTAAGAGTTAAATGGTTTTTCTTTCTTGATATCGATTATTGTCGTTTGAGTATTTTATTAAGACATAATAATAAGACATAATTTTACTACATATTTTACACACATAATTTTACAGACATAATTTTATTAATTCAATCAATTTTATGTTATAACGCGTATGAAAATAAACGACAGACATGTCCATCTTCTTTTACGCTAAACTAAGTCGTCATTGCGCTTATTTTAAAAGTGAAAACCAAATGTTTTTATATGTTTACAGTAAAATCATTTGTTCAGCTTTAGTATTGCGTATTCAAAGTGAGAAATTTTCGGGTTTTAAATCGGAAGAAAAGAAGGAAGAAAGAAAAGGAGGAAAATTCACTTGTACTATGGGAAACAGCGTCGCTTAACCAGTTAGCAACATATTTCGTCTGCGCACGCATTGCCCCTGCACGAATTAAACGTATGTTGTGATGGCGCGGCGTGCAAGCGATTTTAACCTTAGGAGTGGTTAAGCGACGCTGTTGCCCATGGTACTTATTACAATGTAATACGTATTACAATGTAATACTTTGCTTATACTTTGACTTATTAATCAAAACGACATGCAATATTTTATATTGACAATGTTATAAAAAAATTGTTCAAAAAACAAAAACCGACGACCGAATAAAAAAAGGGAATTTGTACTCCAGCCCCACCCGACTTCAATAGACGTGTTTTTATTATTACGAATATTATTTCTTGCTTTTTAGAGGTAGGTTTTTTGAAGTCGGTTTTTTGTTTTTTTAAACAATTTTTTATTTTTTAATTTTTAGTGTAAGTACCTTTTCTATTAGGTAGTGTAGGTATATTATTTAGGTAGAAAAATCGTCTCAGCCAAACGTGAGTCAATCGCGGAGAAACATACATACATGCGGGTCAAACTACGAACCTCCTTTTTAAGTCGGTTAAAGAACTACACTTAAGATATCCCTTTTCAAACAAAAAAATCATTATCTTATTCAGTTCATAAACAAAGAAGTTATACGACTGATCATCGAGGTAGTTCACACAGAAATCATTCCATTTTCGTGCTTTTTTCAAGATAACTTGAAAAGTACTGAACCGATTTCAAAATTTTAAAAAATGGGACCAATTTGAAAGTTTACCTAATCTAATAACGTTTGAATCATTTCAATCGGTTCAGCCGTCTTCGAGTAATCGGTGTACATACAAAAAACAAAAAAAAAAAAAAAACGGTTCGAATTGAGTACCTCCGTCCTTTTGAAGTCGGTAAAAATAGGTAATATTTATTGCTTACAAAGCTTACAGTAATATTATACCAAGTTCAGAAAGCCGGTAATTAAAATAACTTCTGCGTCCTGAAATAGGTATTAAATTAGCCAGTGCAAACATAGTTACTTAAGTACTTTTAACCATATAAAATTAGAATAAGTAAACTAAATTAAGGGGCCGTAAAACTACAGAATAGATATAAGTACTACCATACAGAAAAGACAGTCTCCGCCCCGCCCCAGAATCAATTAGGTACCTCACCCCACCCCGCGAGTTCGTGTGCCGAATCGTGTGCTCGTTTAGTGGAGTTTGTCAACGTCAACTTATTTTGACATTCAAAGCAATGCGCCGTAACTTTTTAGTCGTGTTTGTGAACTGTCTTGGTATTTTGATATTGAAAGCAGTGCGTTGTAACTTTATTCACCAAAAAGTTCGAATTATGAATTGAACGCCGCTCATGCAGTACAAACTGCAGTGTGATGCGACTCGAGTCAAATTTTGCCACTCGATTCATTCGAGTCATTTTACAATTTCACTCGAATACCACTCGAGTGGTCGAGTCACTCGAGTGGCCGAGTCACTCGAGTAGACGAGTCACTCGAGTGGTTAATTCAGTCGAGTACCAATCGGGTGGTCGAGTCACTAGAGTAATTCTCGAGTCATTTGAGCACTCGGCTCATTCGCCGACGATCCTTAAATCTATCAAGTTTTACGCAAGTAACGGCAAAATAAAACTGTGAGCTCAGGTTAATAAATCAAAAGTTTATAGCAAGTTTTTTTGCACAATTTACATAGGTATTTCAGTTTTTTTTTTCAAAATAGTTCCACACCAATGATTTATTCGTCATCCAGTTTTAATCGTCACTTATTTTAGACAAAAACAGGACAATGTATTTCTTTTTAATTTAATTTAAGTAGGTACGTTTATAAACACCACCGACAACTTTTACTTAAAAACAACACAACAAACAAGGTACTCGTCGTCGTTGCGTACATGTGCAGGTTAGCTTTAAAATTCAATAAATCTCCGGGTATGGTCATGGTGACGACACAAAGCCCGTATTTTGTTTATTATTGTTTTTAACTTTCTAGTAACTACCTATAAACAAAGAAGGAAGACTGTACGTGCGGCACTAGAAAACAAGTCGAAGTATGAAAGTTTACAGATGGTCAAAATTCTTTTGTAACAAAATGGATAGTTATATACAAAAAACATTTGCCAACCCGACCCGGCCAGGTACTTAAGAGCCCGAGTGAACGAGTGACTCGAGTCCACTTGAGTCCAAGTGAACTCGAGTCGTCAATTTTTTCACTCGAATACGTTTTTTTCCGATGTCATTCGAGTCACTCGAGTAAAAGTTGACTCGAGTCGCATCACTTACACAGTTGCGCGTGTACAAAAATGTCATCTGACGTCATCTGTTTATAATGGCGTGTTGTATGGAGTATCCGGTGTGTGGTATAACGTCAAATACACATTTTTGAGCAACGAGTTTACACAATATTGCTTGATTTATCGATCCCAAAAAATAATGTTGGTATAAACATTTAAATCCTCGACACAACTTGTATAGGTAAATTAGTATCAAATTTTCATATCATAATTACTTACAATTTGAGTTATGCTCAAAATCAGTATGTACCATATGTGCGCTATTATTCAAAGTCTTATTTATTTAATGGTCACAAGATCTTGAAACTATTATAAAAAAACCTTAGCTAGTTTTGTTATTGTCAGTTTTGCAAAATAAAAAAATAGTTTATTAGTTATTAATTCAAAACGATAATGTTGTCAATTTCGATAATTTACTATATGAAAATTTATATTAGAGTTGTATCCCCCCTTAAGTGATACTTACTAGAGTACGACTGTTGTTATTACTCTAAGGTATTAAGTTTTCCCTTTTCTTTTCAATTAAGCTAGTAAGCGGGTTAAAGTATTGAAATGGAAAATAAAAAGGGCCACTGATTAACATTTTAATGGCGGAGTGAACCAGTCCCCTCCGAGTGGTTGAGTCGGCTCTACTTAATTGTCTTTGATATAGTCTGCGGTTTAACTTGAATAGGAAAACAGAACTTGTGTAAACTTTCAGATATAATAAATAGTTTCTCTATTTTTTTTTATTTTGTAAAAAAATATGTTTTGTAACAAAATAGATTATAATTAAGCTATTACGCTATACTAACAAGATTAGTCTGTTTCCGGTTATACCACTTACACACTTACATCATAAATTATTTCTATGGTATTTGGGAGAAAGCTGTTAACTCTAATTTGGTATTTTTTAGTTGGGTAATACAATGTTAATGAAATTATTCCTATTTTTTTAATCTATTACTGATTAGGCCACCTTATAACGGGTGTAATAAGACTGTTGAGGGTCCACGCATTCCCCCCATTATCAGGATCATTTTTGTCTTTTACTAATACCTGGAAAATCAATAGGTAGTTACGAAGTTATTGATGGTCAAAGTTTATTTTAATAAAATTTTATTTTATTTGTTATTTTCTATTGTCCATCAGCCATTTTTAATGTCCCCACTGCTGGGGTACAGGCCTTCCTTATGGGTGGATAAGGAGGAAGGGCCATAACCCACCACGCGGGCCCAATGCGGATTGGTGGGTATTAACGACTGCAAATGCAGCCGGGAACAACGGCTTAACGTGCCTTCCGAAGCACGGAGGAGTTCGCGATAGTAAATTTTTGGTCACTCATCCCATTGGCACCCTTGCGAACGTTGCTTAACTTACGCAATCGCTGTGCCAGGCGCTAAACCACTACGCCACCGAGCATTTCACCGAATTTTTGTCCAAAGAAACATTATCAAAGATTTAAGTATTTCATAACAAACAATGGCTTCAAAACGACATCATTCAATGTATCTCATGAGAACGCATATAAAAGCTGCCTTTTACTTTGGCCGCATGCAGATGCAACTGTGTAGCATACACTTGCAGGCACCGCGGTCTGTAGTACGCGTGACATTGCGTGGGTATGCAATGCTTTTTTAACACCAAAAAATTAATTCGTTTCCCAGCAATAACTTTGAACAGAAATCGTCCTGATGATGGGCAGAATACGTAGACCTCGGCTTCGTTGAGGGCCTTGTTACACCCGGTCACACCTCGGACACTCCATACAACCGCGCCATTATAAACAGATGACGTCAGATGACATTTTTGTATATGCGCAACTGTGTATGTAGTCTAGGACTTCCGTGCAGTTTGTACTGTATGAGCGGCGTTCAATTCATAATTCGATCTTTTTGGTGAATAAAGTTACATACAACGCATTGCTTTGAATATCAAAATACCTTGACAGTTGACAAACACGACTAATAAGTTACGACGCGTTGCTTTGAATATCAAAATAAGTTGACGTTGACAAACACGACTAAACGAGCATACGATTCGGCACACGAACTCGCGGGGTGGGGTGAGGTAATTGATTCTGGGGCGGGGCGAAGTGTCCTTTCTGTACGTCAGTACTTATATTTATTCTGTGACCCGGCATAGAAGTGATAGAACTGTGTCACTACCATGAGTTGATGCAAACTGTTTACGTTACAGTAAATTATGTACTCGTTGTCTCGCCCTCTTATGATGTGATTTCACTACTTGTTAGTACCGTTTCTCGTACTGACTGACGCCACATAGTTAAAAGAATAATAAATTAAAGCGTTTGGAAAGGAATAAAATGACGATACCAAACGCATCGAAAATCTGGAACGCACTTGTGCTGTCTGTCAAACGTCCCGCGCTTCTGGCTGTCATTCGTTTCTTATGTCACGTATATGACGCCACGAAATTCTGATTTCTCGTGTGATCTTTTATTTTTAACTATAAAAACCAGTTTATTATTGTGTCAAAACATTCACAATGGACAACAAAAGGAAAAGATCAAAAATAGAGAAAAAATTACAAAAGTTAAACAAGAAATTGAAAAGATTGGACGCCGACGATGATAGTCGAGGTATGTTTTTATATTTTTTCACATGTTTCTTTGTTCTTTTTAGTTCATCTTCCTAAAAATATGAGTTTTGCTACGGATATAGGCCCACCTTTGGGGTGCAGCTGTATTGTAACGTTTCAAAACCAATAAGATACCTTTTACAACGTTCACACCGTGAACAAAACGGATATAGGCCCACCTTTGGGGTGTAGCTGTATCGTTACGTTTCTAACCAACTAAGGTACTTATAATGTTCATTCAGTGTTCACACATGAAATAAAACGGATATAGGCCCACCTCCAAGGGTGAAGCTATGTCATAACGTTTCAAAATACACTTAAGTGTAGTAACTAAATGTTCCAAACATTCATGTCATGGATACAATAATATAATGTACTTATATCCTACTTACACTGTCAATATGAAGAAATCTAACACAGTTTAATTTTGTTTGCACAGAATCGACACCCAGTATTCACTTGCCTCCTGATACTGAAGATACAGAAACATTGTTAATAGAACCTCTTGAAGAGAACATTGATCACTTGGAATGTGCTATAGAAAATATACAACCTGCTGTTGAACCTGATGAACCTCGCCCAGTTCAGGAAGACAACACTATTAATGAAGATATTTTATCTGCCCTCGGAGAACTAGAAAAAATTGAAAAGGACCTACAGCACATGAAGAGATCATGAACAGGTGGAATCCAATAATTAGTAAGGGGCTGAATAAAGATACCAAGACTGAGTTATTGAAAAAACATATACCATTTGAAAACATCAATATGGCACCACCCAAACTTAATCCAGAGCTTGCTGCGGCCGTTCCAGAGGGCACTCGTAAAAGAGACCTGATTATTTCTGCACGTCAAAGACAGGTGGGAGCTGCTTTAACAGCGCTTGGTAAATCCTTAGATCTCTTCCTTAAAGACGGGAATAAAATAGATATTGCTCGAAATGTCAATGATGCAGCAAAGATACTATGTGATACTATTTACATGGACACTAAAAGCAGAAGAGCTTTAATATCTACAGCCATAAATAAAGACATGAAAGATTGTCTAACTGAAGAAGCAGACAGCTTACTCTTTGGGCAAAATCTGACAGAGAAGATTAAAACTACTAAGGCTGTACAAAGATCGGTCAAAGACCTCAAAACTACTGTAGGTGTCATACCCAACAAGGATCAAAAAAATCCCAAGACTTTAAACTGGAAGGGTCCTCGTCCAAATGCCCGGTATACGATGGGAAGAAGACCAAACCAACCGGTAGTCAAACCAAAAGTCAAGGAAGACAAGAAGAGACAACCCTTCCGGAACAACACAAACAATTACCACCGGCGCTAGAGGTCCAGGTAGGCAGACTTCCGTTTTTTGTAAATAATTGGAAGAAAATTACCGATGACAGTACAGTATTGAATTGGGTATCTGGATATCAAATTCCATTTACCGAGATACCTTTTCAAAATTCTCAACCAATGAATGATTCATTCTCCTCAACTGAATTTAATCAAATTAAAATAGAAATAGATAATCTTTTACAGTTAAATGTTATAGAAAAATGTGATGAAACAAAAAACAATTTTTGCTCTTCTATTTTTCTCATACAAAAACCAAATGGGGATTTCAGATTTATACTTAACTTGAAAAAATTAAATAATTTTATTACAGCAGATCATTTTAAACTAGAAGACTATCGCACAGTTGTTAAATTAATTAATAAAGAATATTACATGGCAACTATAGATTTAAAAGATGCATATTATATGTGTATCATTGACCCGAACTACAGAAAGTATCTTTCTTTTATTTTTAATGGACAAATGTACAAATTTAATGTTCTCCCCTTTGGTCTTTGTACTGCGCCATATGTCTTTACCAAGATACTAAAGCCAGTGGTAGCAAAACTAAGAAGTGAAGGTCTACAATCGGTGCAGTACCTTGATGACTGGCTCTGCTCGGGAAAGACATATAAAGAATGTCTCGATAATGTAAATAAAACCAGATTACTTCTTACACAATTAGGCTTTATAATTAATGAAAAGAAATGTCAATTAATTCCTTCAAAAGAGTGCAAATTCCTTGGTCTAATTTTCAACACAAATACAATGACAATACATATAGACTATGAAAAAAGAACTAACTGTTTAAAACTTGTTAAAAAATTACTGGCAAGCTGCAGATTCTCTATAAGATTCCTAGCTAAAGTCATTGGATCATTGGTATCAGTGTGCCCAGCTATTCAATATGGTCTGCTTTATACAAAACAATTAGAAAGACTTAAATATTTATCTCTACTTAAATATAATGATGACTATGAGGCTCTGATAACCTTGCCTAGCAGCTGTATTCCAGACTTACAATGGTGGTTAAATAACTTACCAAATTCTACTGCTCCTATAAGAAAAAATAACTTTAAGTTAGAAATTAGCACAGATGCCTCTCTTTCAGGCTGGGGAGCTGCTTGTGGCACACTAACTGCCAATGGCCCTTGGACGCTAGAGGAATTACAACTACACATTAATGTTCTTGAACTTAAAGCTGCATTATTTGGACTTAAGAGTTTTGCCAATCATCTTTCATATTGTGACATTGTTATGAGAATTGACAATACCACCGCTATTGCCTATATCAACAGATATGGTGGAGTACAGTACCCTCATTTACATGGGATAGCAAAAACCATTTGGCAATGGTGTGAAGAACATAAAATATTCATTTATGCATCTTACATTAATACAAAAGATAACATAATTGCAGACTCAGAATCAAGAAAAGTATTAAGTCATACGGAATGGGAATTAAATGACATTTATTATACAAAAATAGTTAGAAGATTTGGTAACCCAGATATTGACTTGTTTGCCACAAGAACTAACTCTAAATGTTCAAAGTATGTTTCATGGCACCCAGATCCTTCAGCCTATAAAGTTGATGCTTTCACTATGTCTTGGCAGGATATTTTTTTTTATGCTTTTCCCCCATTCTCAATGATATTAAAATGTGTGGAAAAAATAATAACAGATGAAGCAATAGGAATACTTGTGGTACCCTACTGGGAAACTCAACCTTGGTTCCCTATATACAAAAAACTGTTGGTATCAGACCCAGTAATCTTTAAACCAAATTTTAATCTACTTATATTATGTAATTCCAGCTCACCGCACCCTCTTCATCAAAACCTCTCATTGATGGCAGGAAAATTGTCCGGCAGGCGTTCTTAGACTCTGGTATCGACGAACGTGCGGCAGAAATCATGCTCTCCTCTGTATCAAGTAACACTTTGAAACAATATTTACCTACTATAACTGCTTGGTTTTCATACTGCACTGCCAAACAATTAAATGGTACCAAAACATCCATTAACGAAATCATTACTTATCTGACAATTAAATTTGATGAAGGTGCATCTTACAGTACTCTCAATTGCATTAGATCCTCCCTGTCCTTAGTGATAGGACCACAAGTAGGAACAGATGAAAAAATTAAAAGATTATTTAAAGGTTTTTTCCGTCTACGTCCAAGTAAGCCAAAATATAATTTTACATGGGATGTCTCCATTGTTTTAAACTTTCTAGAATCAAATTATTTAGATTTAAATAGCTTGGAGGAATGTTCCTTAAAGACGGCAACATTACTAGCTTTAGCTACAGGCCAACGGATACAAACCTTGGCATCTATTGTTATTGACCAAATAATAACATTAGACAACAAAATTATTATTAAAATAAATAAATTGATTAAAACATCAGCACATAATAAGAACCAACCTGTGTTAGTGTTACCCTTTTTTGTCGATAAACCAAACATTTGCCCAGCAAAAAACTTGACTAATTATCTTAGTATAACAACGAAAGTTAGAAAATGCTCAAATTTATTCATATCTTTTAAAAAACCACATCAGGCTGTGGGAATCAGCACAATCAGCCGATGGATCAAATCAACTTTGACTGCTAGTGGCATTGACATGTCAGTCTTCTCTACACACAGCACTAGACATGCCACTACATCTGCCGCCTTTTTGAAAGGTGTCAATATTGATGAAATACGCAGAACAGCTGGTTGGTCTGACTCCTCCACAACGTTTGCCAGATTCTATAACCGTCCAGTTATTTGTAATAACAGCTCATTTGCCGAGTCAATTATATCTGGAGTTCAAAGATGATTATACTTAATTTTATATAACTTTGTTACATGAATATCATAATGAGTATTGTACGAGTAGTACAGGGTAAAAAATAATATAATTATTTTTTGTTTAAATTAAGAATTTTAACATTAGTACTTAATTAAGGTTTTTTCACTAGACATAGTAAATTGTGTGATAAAACATAACTCATGTTTTTAGGGTTTCGTACCTCAAAAGGAAAAAACGGAACCCTTATAGGATCACTTTGTTGTCCGTCTGTCTGTCTGTCCGTCCGTCTGTCTGTCAAGACCCTTTATCTCGGAAACGCGTGGAGGTATCGAATTGAAATTTAAACCATATACTAAGGTCTACGGGCCCTTGAAGCTGTAAAAGAATCAAACTTCTAAGTTAACGTAAAAAAAAGATACTGCCGTTTAGGGCGCAAAAAACGCATTTTCGATACTCTCAAAGGAATCAAAATTCATAGGGTACTTCCCGTTGACCTAGAACTATGAAATTTGGCAGGTAATAGCTTCTTATACTACACTTACAGGAATAAATCTGAAAACTGTATATTTGTAATTAAATCATAATAAAATATGGTCATTAAAATACGTAATTATTAATCATCTTGGTGAAACAACGGTATGCGCGGTCATAGTTTAACTTCTAATTACTTTTGGATTAATCGCGCCACTAATTCTTTTGAAAATATCAATATTTATTATTATAAATTATTCTGATCCTTTCAAATATTGTTATAGTTAATTACTTTTCAAAATAAAATTAAAAAGTAATAAATTTGGCTCTAAATATTTTCGCAACATGGCGGTATGTCACGCTGTATGACAGGGGGTCTTCTTCTTCTTATTTTTGTTTTGGCAATCTACTTTCTTTTTGGAAGTAATTTTTGCCAGTGTCAAGTGTTGAATAGTTCAGTGGTAGATTGTTTCAGTTTACATTAAAATGCGGGTGCATCGCATTCCAATGTTGCTTGGAGCATTTGGCACCAAGTATAATCAAGACAGTTTACTCGGTAAGGTCAGCCGAGGTAGCCACCACTACAATAAAAGTCACGGCTTCACACAACCAAAGGGTCCTGTTGGAATACACCCATTTTCTCTAATAACATTGCGATAGATAAAACCATTTCACAGAACATTATACAGTGTACTATTGATATACAGCGCCATCTGTTGACAATCATCAGTACTTGTATTTTATACAGGTGCGGTGGGTTTGTAATTATTTTATTTTTTCTCAAAAATGCTTGGAAATTCGAACATTATTTTGACAACCTTCTTCGTGCTAAATCAGAGTTTACGGACAGACCTAAACCGCGCCGTCAATATTTGTATGAGAATCCATTACTAACGTGTAATAATGGATTTTCATACAAAATTGCCGGCGTCTGTCCAGCAATGTTTCTATTAAAACTCATTACACACGTGTAATTCAGAAATAGAGCGAACTTTTCAATGAAACACAAATATAGGTATCAAATGTCGCCTTGATGAGCGAGCACATTCCAAAAATTTTTTTTTTTAATATTCGGTTTACTGGTATCACGTTAAAGGCCTTGATGAGCACATTACAAAAAAAATAATAAAAAAAAAAACTGTTTTGGTGCAATATGGGTATCAAATGAAAGGCCTTGATGAACGCATTCCAAAAAGATAAAAATTTTTTTTTTTCAATACATATGGGTATCAAATGAAAGTTTTTTGAAAAGTTTTTTGGAATATGCTCATCAAGGAGCATATTCCAAAAAACTGAAAAAATAAAAATAAAAACGAAAGGTAAAATTTTTTTTGCAATATGGGTATCAAATGAAAGGCCTTGATGAGCACTTTCCAAAAAACTGGAAAAAAAATAAAAAACCGGAAATAAATGAAAAAAACTGATTTTTTTTTTCAATATGTGTATCAAATGAAAGGCCTTTATGTGCACATTCCACTTTCCATTTTCTTTTTTCAATTACTGTAAGTAATTTAAAATTAAAATAAAAAGCTTAAAACTTTTAAAACTAAAAAGTTAAAAGTTTAAAAGTACTACACAAGCCTTGGCCGCAACTAGGCATTGATGGACTCACGTATGTTCTTCAATGTCTGTCTTGAGTGCCGCTGCAGTAATGTACTATTCCATTTCAAACTTCGCCCGTGGTCAATTCTTTGTCGTAATCCCTGGAAGGGTTATTTTCTACGTGGCGAGAAAGGATTTCAAATGGTTATCTATATATAGCAGTCTGCTGAACGGATTTTGATGGTATTTTTTTACAGTTTGGTAGCTTGGAGTCCAACTTATAATCTAAGCAATTTTTCACATAATTCCGGTAGGTAGAACCTAGGATAAAGCTTGAACTCTCCGTAGTACAGTTTTCATATAAAAAACTAATAACTACCAACCACTTTTTTTCAAAATATTTCCTTTGTACCGACACAACTTTTCTATAGCTTTATTTTATGTATAGATGTAGGTCTGTACGGAACCCTCGGTGGGCGAGCCCGACTCGCACTTGTCCGGTTTTTTTATATTATTATAAGTACATTTTAATGGTGATTTACTTATGCAAAAGAAAGATTATTAAGATTTGAGACTGATGATTACTATTAATAAGTTAAAATATTAAATTATGATTATTTTTTGTTACATTATAACTGCAAGTGTGTCAGTTTTAAATGATTATTAAACAATCTGATTCTACAACCGGACTTTAAACATCTAACAAGTAGTGAAATCACATCATAAGAGGGCGAGACAACGAGTACATAATTGTACAATCAAACAAACTTACCAAGTGATGTTCGATTGAAATTATGTACTCGTTGTCTCGCCCGAAGATGATGTATCCCTCCCACCCTTACAGGTACGTGTACCTATACCCTACAGTTGCAGAATCAGCATCAGCTACCTACAGGGCGTGAGTGACCTAAATAAACTTTAAACTTAATGACAGCCAGAAGCGCGGGACGTTTGACAGACAGCACAAGTGCGTTCCAGATTTTCGATGCGTTTGGTATCGTCATTTTATTCCTTTCCAAACGCTTTAATTTATTATTCTTTTAACTATGTGGCGTCAGTCAGTACGAGAAACGGTACTAACAAGTAGTGAAATCACATCATCTTCGGGCGAGACAACGAGTACATAATTTCAATCGAACATCACTTGGTAAGTTTGTTTGATTGTACAACTATCGGATATACTGCTCACAGTCAATACGAGTGAAAGAGAGAAAACGATAGTTTACGGTAACGTAAACAGTTTGCAACAACTCATGGTAGGGCCACTGAGCTGGTAAACACAATAGGTATTCAAGATTCGTCCTTAACTTCGTCGTTAACTTGTCTGTAAAATGTCCTTTTTGGAATAAGAATAAGAATAATAAGAATAAGAATGTTTATTTGCATAATACAGACAGAGTAAGAGAGTATTGTCAATGTGTATCAATAGTATTATACCTTATGAATGTAGGCATGGACTTAACAGGTTTCTCCCAAAACACCACAGATTTAAAAGTAAGGCACAATAAAACTAGTTTTCGTGTATTCCAAATACTTCTCGTGGAAATTGAAGAGGATCTTTTCCAAAGCAAAAACCTTCCAAATTTGCATATTTCTTTAAGAGCCATACCGCACTGTCGACTAGTCGCCGGGCGACTGTCAACAGCGACTGTAATGTCTACTAGTATTATATGCACGCGTACGCACTTAGTCGCCCGGTCGCTGGGCGACTCAGAGTCGTCGGGCGACTAGCCACGTCCAGTCGCTCGGCGACCGAGAGATACACGGGTTCAAATGGAAGCGTCCGCACTGCGAGCGACACTGTCGCGGCGACTGAACGTCGCGCACAAAATGGCTTTCGATACTGAAATATTTATTTTAGAAATAGAGTTGCGAAAAGCTATTTGGGATTTATCAAATAACGAATATTCTAATAATCGGGATAGGTAAATATAAAGAAACAACAGTGGGAGGAAATTGTGGAGTTATTTGGAGGTGAACGATTAACAACGAAGAAAAAAAAACTTGAGGTAGGTACTTATTACAATGTCATTTATTTTATTACTTAACTAATGAACTCTGCCTAATAATAATGAATTAACCCTCCTCAGTTCAGTCATAAAATAATTTGCAAATATATCTGTGTACGATATACCACGTCGCGTATATATGTAGTCACCAGATCTAAAAATGCTGACAAGAAGCCTGTTTTCTACTAAATAGTCCTGATATTTTGCTAAAACCCCCACACCCAGATATACCCAATAAATTATTATTTTTCTTGTTATAATAACGTACAAAATTAATATTTCAAATAAGACGCAAATGTTTTAGTTTTTCGTTTTTAAGTTTTTTTTTTATTATTTATAAATTTAAATGTGGATTATTTGAAAATGGATTATTTATTGCAAAGTTAGCTGATTCTACACGACTGTACCAGAAACACTACACGTATCGAGTCGCTGGCTTAGTCGTCGGCCCGTGCGTTTTGAGTTGCAGTCGCCGGGAGACCGAGTCGCTCGTCGACCAGTCTATAGTGCGGTATGACTCTAAAAAGGTTAACACACATTTTATCTCTTCACTATCCCTATCCTAGATTTGATTGGCTCTCTCTCTAAAAGGGTTTTCCATTCTATATACTGTGGTTTGCGGAGTTTGATCAAATGTTTGCCGGCACAACCAATCAGTCAGATTGCTGCCAAACATGCACGTACAATACTATAACTATAGGCGTGTTTATGCTTATTATGTTGGCAGTATCATACCAGTGCTCCTGTATTAACGAAGCCTATCACTAACTGAATAACAGTGCTCGAGTTAAATTGACAATCGGAAGGTTAAAACAAAGTGAGAGGAGGTAGCGTATTAAGTAAATTAATTACCTACCGTAATCTGTTGTAGGTAGGGAATTCGATCCCGGGATTTTTACATAGGCAATCCCGGGATTGATCCCGGGATTGCCTATGTGAAATTCCGGGATCGAATTCCCTAGTTGTAGGGTAATAAATGCACGATTAACTTGTACGAGACTAAACAAGTTGATAATACAGTAGCTCTACCATGAGTCGATGCCAACTGTTTTTGCTACTACACTATCGGATATACTGCTCACATTCAATGCGAGTGAAAGAGAAAAAAACCGGCCAAGTGCGAGTCCGACTCGCGCACGAAGGGTACCGTAACAAAAAACGGCAAATAAATCACTTTTTTATATGGGAGCCCCCCTTAAATATTTATTTTATGCTGTTTTATTATTTGTTGTTATAGTAGCAACAGAAATACATCATCTGTGAAAATTTCACTTAAATATTGTTTATATTCTGTTTTTAGTATTTGTTGTTATAGCGGCAACAGAAATACATCATCTGTGAAAATTTTAACTATCTAGCTATCATGGTTCATGAGATACAGCCTGGTGACAGACAGACAGACAGCGGAGTCTTAGTAATAGGGTCCCGTTTTTACCCTTTGGGTACGGAACCCTAAAAACTATAGTTTACGGTAACAAAAACAGTTTGTATCTACTCATGTTAGGGCCACTGCTCTAAAAATTAATAGTCAGTTTAACTACAGAATTAGTTTTTGGAAGTTATATGATTAACGTTATTGAAAATATAATCAAATCTAAGTAGATATGTGTAAATGGCGCACCTATTGACAAAGCGGTTTACGAGATATTTGATTTTTAAATTTGAGGGTCCACCAAAATCAGGTTTCTGGCCACCGAAATCAGATTGCATATGATTTTATAGGAGAAATAAATAAAATTATTTCATATCAACACAGTCATAATTATATTTAAAAAGTGGACACAATAAATATTTTGTGTTAGAAGACGTAATTTTTTTAAAGAAAAAATACATATTTCCTATTTCGAGCAATGAAAACTGAGTTCCGTGGGTCTTTTTCTGATTTCGGTACCACGTTATCTACTGAAGTCCACCGATATCAGAGCCACTAAATTCAGAAAACATCTATTTGTTGCCAATTATCTCAAAAAATAAAATATATACACAATTTTAAAATAAACATTGAAATGTTGTTGGGACCAAATTCATGATAAATCATAACCAGTGAATTTAGAAACTGCCCTGACCCAAAACCCACCGAAACACAGACTTAGCTTCGTTTTTTTCAATCTCGAAGCAGAGAGGCCGTGTGTCCCGTCCAGTAGCACGGAGTACACTGAAGCAAGCGGTCGATTGTGAACTTGCTAAAACAAATCAGTTGTAGTGTGCAGCGTGGTTTGTGAGTGGCACGAAAATCATGTGAAAGTCAATACCTCTTCTCCACCCCAACTGGAGTGTTAATGACATAAGAGTATCTATTCGTGCGTCGCAAAACGGTGGCAGGCTCCCATCGTGGCTGTTCCCTACTTCGCACATACACAGCCTCACCTGGTCTATGGTTTGGAGTCTGATCATCAGAGTTGACATTTGCTTGTATTTGTTTATATTGTACCAAGCGTCTAGCACTTGGTCGGATATTGTCAAGTATACAATGTAGCTGCCTTCCATGACACGTTAAACAATGCTCAATAGCTTTAGAAATTAATACACTATAATTCATTTGTAAAACCTAAAGTGAAAACCAACTACTTAGCTTACCAGGAACATATTATAAAACAATGTCGGGACTTGATAAGTTTTATGTTATTGTTTGTGATGTGTTTGATCCTGGGAATGGAATACCTACGCCACCATCGTCACAAAATGGAGCTTTTTCAAATTTTGGGATATTTTCACTGAAAATCAGTAAATGCTGTCATAATTTTTTTATGCTCTCCAGTTACCGTAAGGCACAAAGAAGCCGTAAATTTTTTTTAGAAATTTATCTTAACGACTTCTTCAAATTTAAAGCCTGAACACAAAAATCAATCACCTCGGAGAACTGCTCTTCAAGTTTCAATATTGAAGTCCATATCATGGAATTATATTTTACAAAAAGTGTACACAAAAGTGCATCATTATTGTTTTAATTAGTGTGGGATTCTTTTTACCGTTATTTATTGTAAAATATCTATAACAACGTAAATAACGTAATGAACGCCATAACTAAAAATTTGATTTCATTATTTATTAAATCAAACGGAAATTTATGACAAACATTAAATTTTACTTTATCAAATATCCAACAGCACTTAAAACTTGCAGTGAAATAATAAATCGAAACGCTTCGCTTGTCAATGAAAATCGAGGCATACCTTTCAATCTCGGTGAAGCTCCATTTAGATATGTCTTACAATGAGATCACGATGTAATCTTGTAGGAAACAAGCCATAAATCGCTGTATAGTCCATACTTAACTTGTATAAGCTAAGTTCTCAGACCTACACATGTTTGAACTAATAAATGAGGGTTTAAGTGCCATACACAGTTCCACTCTGGGTTAAATACCTACTTTTTCCTGAAGTTGTTTAGCTTAAATGTGTTTAATACCGTGTTCTTAATTTGATAAAGTGCAACGCGAAAGTTTAAAAGCGTATAAATACCTGCTGGTAGATATAATGAGGGAAATTGTATGAAGGAAACAGACAGAGGCATCGTCTTATACAGCGTGAATTTTTAATCATTTGGTTTCTGCAGTGGGGTGGTTCCACTCATGTTTACATGCAACTTTTACTATGGGGCCAACTCTGAAATTGCGAAAATAAAATCTGCTGTTTCATACATTAAGGTCGAGTAGGTATTGCGCTTTTGTATGGAACTGCAGATTTCGCGATTGGACCCATAGTAAAGTTGCTCGTAAGCATGAGTGGAACAATCTCACAGCGGGAACCAAATGATTAAAAAAAGATGTCCCAGCGTTGCCCCAGTTTAATTTTATTTAGTTACTTTCATAATTAAAAAATGCTAATTACGTTTTATTTTGGGTATAGTATCAGTCAAGAATTGTTTTATATTTAGAAAAACAATTACAAAAACATTAAGTTGTTTTTTGAAGTAGTTTGTGAAAAAATGTAAGGAAATAATACTATCACGATAAAAAATTGTGATTTAAAAGCGTTTTAACTTAAAAATCCCACTTTTTAATACAGGAAATAATTATTAATCTGATTCTAGAGTAAAATACCTACTCTGACATACTACTTTGATTAAGACGCGATAGACTTTCATTTTTTGAGAATGGTGAAGCAAATGTCATAGGCGCGATGGGACATGTCCTTTCAGCGTGTATTGGTTCATTTCAACACAAGTGATCAAATGAGTAATTTTTTTGCTTTCAACAATGATAACAGTTGTTGAACGAGATATAATAAAATTGCTGTGCCTTTTTTCAGGGTCTACAATAAACTGTTATTATATGAATATCTACCTGAAATAGAATTACAATACATTGTATACCCTGAAAAAGAGCACAACAATTTTACTATTATGTCGTTCAAGAAAAAAAGTTCAAGATAAAAATGGCAAGAAGATATCAACCGATATCTAAAAACCGTTTTTAACTAAATCTTAGAACCTTAAGGCGAGCTTTGCAAAACTTATAAAATTAATATTCAAGAAATATTTAGAACTGTAGCAATTTATTTTTAAGCAATTGGTTCAAACGTATATCTTTCATATTATTTCTAAAAAAAACGTAACAAATGCCGAATATATTTTTTAATTCGTTAAATCTACGCCCTAGTCTCCAATTAACGAAAAAGCCAGGTCCGCGCACCTGTACCATTTTAATTTCCCTTTTTAATGAAAAATATACTTTTTGTTCTGTTCTGTAAACGCCAATTGGTTAAATATATATTGCGGTTTTCATCCGCAATGTAAGTTAAAACATGTCAAAACATTTGAGTTTTGTTTTACGTTGGTACCGTATAAAAGTTTTTTTTTGTGTATATTTTAACAAAAACAAAATTTTAAAGTTATTATATTATTTTTCTTTCAATGGCACAGAGTTGTATTGTATTTCGTTCGTGAAACTTAAACGAATTTGGACAAGTTAGAACATTGACTTGCAATAAAGTGGTTTAGTAAAAGGCACAGAATACATAATAATAGTACAATAGTGTGTGAGTTTTAATTGTCTGAAACAGTTATTCCGATCCGCTATCCCAAAGAATCCACCCTGAAATGAATTGTAGAAACGTATATCCGAGAATTTACCCTAGGCTAGGGGAGGGAGCTTGCATAGGAAGAATTCTCGGACATAGGTTACCCAAAATATATTAGGATTACTATTTCTTTATAAGCTTTTGAATAACTTAGTCAACTGCCCATATCTTCTCTCACTTTTGATTTGAGTATCAATGTGCTGCATAATTTTGAGCCTTTTCGATTGAAATTCAGTAGAAATAACAAATCATATGGGCAATATGCGCCTCTGAATACCTTGTTAAATTTATACAACAACGTTTTCCGCCTTAACCCAGATATTAATATTAATAGTAATGGGTACCTGTCGTTTAAAAAAATATATTTTAGAACCTTTATTGTAAGTACTGTGTGTTCTTTTAAATGTTTTGCATGCAACATTGTTATCCAAATTCATTGTCAACTGTTTGTTATAAAATCCTGTAAGTGAATGTTGTGCTTACCAACCTGTAATTTAGGTACAATTTCTAATTTAAGAGGCTACTTGTCTAATATGTTTATAAGTTAGTTTCCGAATTGTACTTAGTTTGTATGCCTTAATAAATAAAAAAAAATCGGGTTGCACTCCGGGAGTGCCGGCAGAAGTGAAAACTTAATATTAACGTTGTGCATTTTTGATATTTTGAAATTAGCGGCAAAGGATTAAAATTATTTCTTTCCTATTACTATACAGTCACACAATTCAATCAGTTTGTACTTAATTAGAGAAAAATTCTAAAGATTTCGCGCCAGGGGCCTTTTTAATTTCTACATGCACGCATTCTACGATTTAAACTTACAGTCACAGAATATAAATAAGTCTATGATTTCACCGAAGAGATCGCTGCTATTAGTTCCATTTTCAAAATTAGCGCGTTGCAGGTGACACAAATGTTTACGTCTTAAAATGACGCGGCGCCATTTTCAACGCGCCTCGTAGAAAGAGAAGGGAATACTTCCGCCGCCAGCTGTCTACTCTCCATCCGTCACATCCGCCTTACGCATTTTCGATCAGCCACGTGATTCTTACTGACGCGAGTTTAGCATTTTTTCCCCATTACAAAAAAGCGTACAACGCTGCTAAAGCAGCTGAATGTGTTTGCAGATCGGTGGGACTCCCCATTAATGTGTCGTTGGGTGCAGCTACACACCCGGCAATAATATTTAAAAAATAACATGTACGTGCCTACTAACACTAGTTTTTAAGATTAAAATTGTTACTAACACTTTATGGACCAAAAGTCTGAAATAAAAGTATTATTATTATTATTATTATTAAAGGAGTTTTCACTTCAAAAAAAAACACCTCAGGGTGAATTCTTTGGGGTAAACACATCGGAATAACCGGGTGAACTATAACAATCCAGATTCTAGGAGGAAATCTCCTGATCCCATACCAGATTTACAAGATCCCAGCCTTTACACATCATTGTAACTGGTTAGGTGATCGGGGGGTACTCGTTTAGTGAGTCCCATAATGATCAAACCATTCTCATAACTGCGAACACTGATCCTCTGGATGCGATTTTACCTCCAGAATTAAAAAAAGGTGTGCCATAATAACTTTTGTTTAGTTATTCAAAAATAGTAACGGTTATATTAAACAACGCTATTGGTAGGAGGAAACTAAAATTTCCATCCTTCTTTAGTTCAGAAGAAAAAACGATATATTTATAAAAAAATAAAACCGGTCAAGAGCGAGTCGGACTCGCGCACCGAGGGTTCCGTACCATCATAATTGCACCATTAAACCACACTGCAGAGTAGAATAATAAAATTAGTATTGCAGCTTTAGGTCAGCGCCATCTCTTGACCGATAGTGGAACTAATGTTAACTTTTTTAGAAATTTGATAATTTCTAAAAAGTGTGCTATATTGAGACATCGTTTTATTTTTCCTGTAATCTTTGTATAAACTGCTATCACATAGAATTATTTCAGATTTTTCTCTTTGCAAACTTCGAAGATAAGGAGGGGGAACGGTATTTTTTTTACATTTTTCATCATAAGTCGAAAACTATGCGGTCTAGAAAAAAAAGAAAAAATGATTAAAAACGTGCAAACGGCGCCATTTCATATGATACCCCACATGCCCTTGTAGCCCCACTTTAAATTTTTAAGACCCCTTTTCAGGCCCTGCTGTAAAAAATATATTTATTTTTTTATTTATTTCTTATTTGCAAAATAGTTGGGCAAATGTCATCTTAAACTGTTCCAAATTTTAAGTTGATACCATTAGTAGTTCTCGAGATATCCAGCTGTGACAGACAGACAGACAGACAGACTGAGTCACACCATAAGGGTTCCTTTTTTACCATTTTGGTACGGAACCCTAAAAAACCGCAGTTTGTAACGAAAGAGATATCCACAAACACCGTCGGGCTGATTATCTAATTAGAAACCACCTAGCGACCGGTTTCAGTTCACAGATGATAGTGATCCATTGCTACTTCTTTTTGGATTTAAAAAAAACATACCAAAGAAAAGTAGCAATGTATGTGGAATGAAACCGGTCGCTAAATAGTTTCTTTTTAGATAATCAGGGTGCGTATCGGATTACTTGGTAAGCCGCGCGTGCTTTTGTTTATTCCGTCTAAAAACTGTTTTCCTCAACACTTTGTTCAGTCAACTTTAACCCCTATAAGGTTGACTTTCCAGTATGAATGAAAGACAAATTTACCGAAGCTAGAGTTTCTAGCAAGTATAACAAGTGTCTAATCTTTGTTTTAACAAAGTCTTAAGGAGTAAGATGAGTTAGAGCGCTTTGTGAAAACGAGGTACAATAAAAGCTAAGCTTATAAAACGACACAACACATTGTCATAATGTGTTTCTAGCTGTACTAAATGAATGAAACCGATACCTTTCTGTCGCGACACAACACGATACTACAGAATAGTGCGACTGCACCTTCATTGCTAGCTATCATCATCTTACCGAAGACTGACGCCATAACAACAATTTAAAAAAAAAATTGTGTTCCGGCAGTTAGAAGTAAGATAGCGAGTTCCTCATTTGTGAGGATTCTGGGTGTAGTGCGCTTACACTTTTGGACTTATCGTCAATTAACATCACGTGACGTGAAAGCCAAGCACTATCCTGTTGTGGATAAAAAATCACCAGTCTTGCATTGCTTGCATTCAGTTACATCTAGTGATCTTTACCAGAAACTTCGTCCACCAACCGTTCCCATCGGTGTCATCGGGTGGAACTTATTGATACTTGAAACAAGTGGACGAAGTGTGCATAAATCTTTGATCTTGTGTCAAATACTATCAGGTGAGATGAAAGCCAAGCATTGCCACTTGTGGAATAAAAAGAATACCCTCATTCCAACACGATCCACCGACGAGGCTTCACCGGTGGATCTATGGATATTTTTTCCCCCTTTTCAATCCACCGTTTAGGGCAAAAAGTGAATCTAATAATACATTTTTAATTACTCGCCGGTCGATCCGTAAAAAAGGTTCTATGGAATAAAGTATTCTAAATTACCTACCTACTCTAGCTAGTACCTACCTATAGTATAGTACCTTGGACGAATCAACCACTGGACGCGAAATGACAGGCATATTCGCCTTTACCCCTCTGCCACTTACTGTGACCGATAGCCTCAGTAAACGATATCGCGTTGTCAGTGTGATGCTAGAGCTCGTGGCGAAACATTGGTACAAAAATGGGCAAAATGCTTCGTATTGTTCAGCAAAAAAAATAGCGGGCAATCAAGAAATGTTTCTTTTCACGCGTAAGCACAATTTCAACCTATTATAGAAGCTATTTTTCGCAAAATAAATAAAATTTGGTATGTAAACAAAGTAGGGTGACTTAGCCGGTTTGCCGGCCCCCTTTGGTTTTCAGCCATTACGGAAAATGTAAGAATGTATGAAAGAAATTTTTCGTGAAATTTCTTTTTCGCGGTGTTATTAAAAGTTGCCAATACACTTATTTATTACGTATACAAAATATAATTAGAAACAAATTACGAGACGTACTGCCCCCAGGAGCTGACGTTTTCGAAAAACTTCCTAAATATTAATATTTTCATAGTATAATTTTAAACAAAATATATCACATGTAACCGACGTCCTAACTACAATGGAACTAGATGATCACGGCCTACGCAAGAGACTAAAACCTAAGTGGAAACCTAATAACCTACAGGACAGGAGGACAATCAAAATCCGCTTACTACTTACCGTTGATTATAACTAAACTATTGAACCTAAATTTTACTGGATTAAATAACCTCCAAAATACAATTTACTAAGTTTGCTTTATCCAACCTTAACTAACCTACAAAGAACCTTACTAACAAGCTTTGTGTGATCTGAGAGGGCCTGTGAAAGTCTAATGGAGGAACTCTGGATGTGATAATTAGTGAACCCAAATTCTTTTAAAAGTGTGATTAGTATTGATTTTCATTTTCCAATAGAAGTATTCGCTTTCATTACTAGGTCTTAATTATTCCTGCTAATACATTTATTCGCTTTCATTACTAGGTCTTAATTATTCCTGCTAATACATTTATTTCTAAAGGAAAATACCACTAAATGAAAGATATTGCTCTATTGATATAACCAGAGAAATAGAAATTAAGTCTGTATTTTTCTTAAATGAGTTTACTTTACTTTCATATTAATTCTTAATATTTGTCATACTACCAAGGGAAATCCCATAGTTCTTTAGTGTCAAAAAATGGGAATACTATAAATAAAGAGGAAAGCGTTCCCAATTACGTTCCGTAGATGAAGTAAGTATGAGCGAAATAAACCTACGTTGATAGGAAATGATCAAAGTGAATTTATGAGTTAAATGGAGTATTGTTATAAGGTAAAAGAGGGTATGTTCAACCATAATAAACTGCAAGGTAAAAAGAGGTAAGTCGGGTTATAGAGAAAAGTTAAATTTGAGCAATTCTCTTCCGCTGCCAAGTGTCAAATTATATGCCATGTATGACGTTATTCCAAATAATGTAAATTATCTATTGTCAACTTAGTTCATTAAAATAAGAGAGATTATTTCAGGTAAGTTAAGAAGTTTTAGTCGCCTGAGATCAAAGTATAATAAAATTTTCAGCGCTATTAAATAAGAATTCTTTTACTTTCTGAAGTTATTGTACAAGTAATGAATATGCAATTGTGTTTTGCCAGCTAAGGTATGGGCCCACTCCCCGCCCGATACAATGAGTCTCGTCTCCGTACTTGGTCAACTCCCTTCTGGCCAGCCATATTCTTTCATGACAAATTTAATTAATGAATATTTTTAAGTTATAGTACTTAGTCTTTGTCAGTCAGTTTTAATAAAAGAGGGCAAGCAGAGTGCTTTCAAGCGAACTACCAGTTTCTCACAATGAAGAATTCTCCTTCAATTGCGATGGCTGAATTACGAATTTAAATTTAGAATAATTAAATAATTAGTTCTAGTAAGACTGTTTAACATTATAACAGATGGACACAACATTACTATCCATATACTTGGGACACTGATAGTTCTCAAATTCTGAAGGAAAAACAATTCTAAACAAGGTAAAATTCTATGACGGGATTTCCATACTTCAATCTCAACTAAATTATAAATATACAACCATAAACTGAATTGACTTCAGGTCATTTACTAAAGGTTAGAGCAGTATTTCGATTTAATATTGAGTAGACTTGGCAATATTTGTTCTCAATTGTAAACTAGATTCTATTTCTAACATCTTTCAATTGAGTTGGCTGGTGGAACATACTTTAAATATTTGAACTCAGATAAAAGATATGTTGTCATTATTATTTGCGAATTTTATATATTCACTAAATAATATGATACTTTCATAGTTGGAAGATACTTTTCAAAGTATTATTTCTCGGTTAATCATAAACATCATTCTGTCAATTTGAAAGGTTTACTCAAAGCACTGATCTAGTGACCTAGAAGTTGTGAATCGACCTTAACTTACTAGAGACACGAGCTTATTCCATACACTCAGATCTTGTTTCAGCACTCCTCCCAAAATTACCAAAATAGTTTATTCTATCTATAAACAATCGGTTCAACCATAGCTCCCTTCAACCAATCCAATTCAAAGATAAATAATCTATTCTTTATTTATGATTCTACTCCATCTATTAAATCATTATTCAATATTAACTGAAAAAGATATCTAAATTAAATTAAGAGTAAATTAATTTGTGGGTACTTACTGAAGTTTGCAAAGTCTACACAATTTAGCACACTGTAGTAATCATTCACAACACTGATTCTATGGAAGATTGGTACTATCCTATTGGATTATAACCAGTAATTCCACATAAACTTTCGTCCATTATATTGTACACTTCCGCATTCACCATGTTCCATTCCTAAGTCATCCTACCTCTTCACCGCCTATATAAATTCGAATGTTCCACTTGGTGACCCACGGCGGCCATTTTGTCGACCCGATTCTCAACACCGCCTACCTAAATTTCGAATCACTACCTATTGACCTCGGCGGCCATCTTGACGACGCCTACCTATTTGCGGCCTACCTAAATCCGATACACTACGAAGTGATCTACCTCTCCACCGCCTACCTAAAAGCTCCTAGATTGTCTACCGTTCCTACTGTTACCTTGCTGACAACACGACCTTCTTGAGGATGTCTAACCTTTTACCAGCATCCAAGTTTCCCTCCCGCCTTGAGATGCTAACCTAAGCTACTGTTCCTACGCGCCTAACAATGAATTTATAAACCTAATGAATTTACCTGCCTACCAACGACTAAATTCCGATTTCCTATGCAATATTTGGGATGCTTACCATCATCCCCGACGCCCCGATCCTGTACAGCGTGAGCAAGCATGACTCGCCTAAACTCCCCTAACAGCTTGGACGTGCTCAGCGCTGGTGGGACGGGACAGCGCTGAGTCCTGACAGAAGAGGATTAACATTACCAAGCCATATCCTCCACGTTCAAACGGGATTACATCCACACACCGTTCGGACCGTTGGTTGATGAGCGAGTTGGCTAGCTTGGTAACCTTAAGTGACTAAACTAGGTATCTTTCAACAGAAACCCGCATTGCACGCCACAGAGCAATACTATTTTACCTACCCCTTTGAGGATTGACCGAACGCCCAATAAAGACACAAAACTAAAGAGAAATCTACCCCCCCTTTATTTCCCCCTGATTGCTTAAACAAATTTCGAACAACCTTAAACCATGAAAATTCTTGAAACTATTGGGAAATTTACTTTACTTCATGAAAATTCGCAAGCAAAATCTACATACTTTAATTCCAAGCTTACTTATACCATATAAGCCCTAATTAAAGCATATAAGCAAAAGACTCGCACCCGGTTGCGGACCTATACGTCAAAACCTCAATTAAAAACACTATCTTCCTGACTTCTTGATGTTTCTTGCGTTAAAATAAAATACTACTTGATTGAAGTTTCTTACAGAGAGGGTATCGACGGCTTCTTCTGAGTTCCACTTGATGCTTCGCTGAGGTCGGAGAAAGTAAAGAGCGCGATTTCCCCCCAACTTCACCTTTTATAATCCCCCAGAATCATTCACTCTCTGCAGGAAACTCACCCCACACGATCTAAGCATCTTTTTTTTCTACCTTCATTTCCCTACTTTACATAAATTATTCCTAAAATTTTCCCTTCTCCTTCAAAAATGGGGAGAATTCAATTTTGTCTTACTCAACTTATAAATATAATATTTAAGTTACTAATCTTACAAAATGAACCCCTATACTAATCAATAATTTCAACGTACAATTCAACTAACCAATAACCTCCTATGTTCAAGATTCTCTATACTCAAGCGCACAATGCCACTCAATTTGTAACCAAATTAAAATTAATCTGTTACCTAAATATTTCTCTATACTGACATTTCAGCTACATTTGATTTAAGTAATTCATACAATTGTATGAAACAACGTTTCAATCATAAATAAATCAACAAGTTTTCCCCCTTACATCATTTCTAACAAAACTAACAACTTTGAATAATATTCAGCATATTTACCCAGAATCATATGAAATTATTGTACTATAATCATAGAACTCTGATTAATACGAATTTTATATTCACAACAAATTGAACCTCCCATATGCTACAATTTGAATCCAACCTTTTTCAATCTTTTTATCTCGCCTTCCCCAAAATATCATAACCTCTAGAATCAATTTGCTAAAATACGTATTACAACATTTTCCATTAAGTATTCGGTCCAATTAAACCTAAAATTTCCGATCAATTTAGCATCACAATGTTGGTACTTTAAAAACCCTAACTGGCAACACCCATCGGACTACTTTTACATTTTTTTAAATGCCTACCCTCATTTGAGTTATAAACCTGCAGCATAAAATCTCGCTTTCGAAGAAACTTCATATCAATCTTTCTTCGTACTTTAGCTAAAACACATCACGTGGTGTGACACTACTGACAACTTACAGAAATAATTAACACCGAATTCAATCCTTTTTTAAGTAATCTTCTAAAATAAATTATTATAATAATATTCGAGAGGCTCTAATAAAATTTGATAAATAAACAATAATAAATATAAATAAATTTTAAGCCTATTAGCGTCGTTACCTACACAGAGACTAATATTTGAATTTTAGCGCCGTGAAAGATTAAAAGAACTTCCTACATTATTGCTAACTCAAAACCTGAACTACTCTTTATTATAATAAATTGTTCGATAGTTAAATAATATTATGCTCAATATGAAACAAAATTCGAAAAATATTTGAGATAAAATAGCATGTTCAGTTTTGAACCGTTACAGCTCGACCCCAAAATCCTGCACGGGTGACAAGACTACGTATTGGATCCGGAGTAGGATTTTCCTTCTCAATTCTCAAATATTTATTCCGCCTCTACTCTTAATCCTCAATTTTTACTCATACAACCCTTTTGTATAATAAAAAAAAAAAAACCCTTCTCCTTAATAACCCTAACCATTATTATTTCTCCAAGATCAAAGAATTGTTGGGTGAAACCTAATGTAAATGAGATTTAGATTGTAGAGTGTATTTAAACCAAGACAATATTGAAAAGTTATCAAGCGAGTTTTAAGTTTTATGTGACTTTTGCCAATTCCGTCTTATGCATATTCAACACCAGAGTCGTACAAGATCACAGTAAGGTGTGGGTTGTGAATCCACAACTTCTAGCAAGTCTACATGCGACAAATAAGTCTTTTTCTAACCTTATGAAAAAGTTTGCGTATGACGCTACATATTTGTGCATTGAACCCTTCCACAATCAAGTATTACTCCTTTCTTGCCAACAGGGCCTACTCCGTCGGTTCGAAGTGAGCCTATACAATGACCCTATATTTCCAAAAGCTTACTTAAGACTCTAGAACAACCCTAATATCGCCTTGGAGAGTGTGCAGTTGTCGAGTTCATATTCATAGCTCTTAGCTTCTTGTGTAGTATGAATTTCAGACAGTTGTTCACACCAGGACAATGTACAAACGTCAATAGTGTTTGTTTTCTCTCTTTTTTTTTTCTCTAACCTAACACCAAAAGTCCTACTGTACAAAATTCAAGTTTGTCAACCCTAAACGCCGGTCCGGCCGCAAGCACAAACCAAACGCTAGAGCAGTGTGGTGGTCCTATCTCTTGGAAAAATAATAAGTCTGCATTCAGGTTTCACATATGTTATAATCCAAAGCCCTCCATATAGAATCTATATTTTAATTCCAATTCCTAATCCACATTAACTCTCATTCTATGCAATCTTTTAAATTAACATCCCATTCATACTCATAAACTAGATTAGATTCTCATTCTATTCATCTGTTCTCTTCATGCAGCATTCACTGTCTTCATTCACTAGCCTACATTCACGCCACCTAAGATTATATCATAGCTACACCCTGAATGCAAATATAAATAACTAAATTGGGTAGAGATTTTTCATACAATGTTAGGATTCAATACGCCGATTGTCACCAAACATAATTATATGCAAAATTTACAATAAAGTATTATCTCAAATTCGTTACGAAAAATTAATCTTATGTTACGCACTTTCTACACTACGCGACACACTATAATAATACACGCCTCACACGTTAAACGAGAGTGAATTTTACACGATATGTTAAAGTTAAACAACCCTTTTATATATGAAATTATTTCAAGTTAACTGACTCATTATCAATTTAAGTTAACGGTGTACTTAATTGTATATGCCTTTTCTATTTCATAACCCTGCCTAAACACAGTCGGATATTCTACCGATTACCTAGATCTACATCAACTTAACGTCTACCTAGACCTATATCTAAACAGAAAAATTTCCCCCCCGGAAAGAAAAGCCACCGACACACCCCTCTATCTGACCTTACAATTTCAACCAACTCGAACAACGAAATATGTTTTAATTAACTTGGACAATTAACTAATTTTTTGTCCAACTCGTAACGTACCAAGTGAATAACACTCCATCAGAGAATTATAATTTTTTTTTTAATTAGACTTTGACCTTTCTCTTTTTTTTTTTTCATCAGACTAACAATCGAGTTGTTAAAATTTTGTAAGCTCAGACAGGCTTTTCCCTTGCCCAACAGTCTCTATACAAAGTTACCCCTTTTACCATTTATTAGTCAACTTAAGAAAAAAAACAATTGATATTTGATACTTATACAAGATACTATCTATTATTTACAAAGCTTATTTATAATACCTAGACAAATGTATAGTGTTAAACCTTCCTCGTTCCTTGCCAGACTTAGGGTCTACAAGTAAATACACATTCTTAAACGGATTAGCGCCAACCACATACGGACCCTCATACAATGGTTCGAACTTTTTCGTAATTTTTAATTTAGCATCAGACTTATTTAATTTCCTTATCTTAACCAAATCACCTATTTGATATTGAATGATACGATATTTCTCATTAAATTTGTTCTGTCGTAATTGCCCTGCCTTCCTTAAATTCTCACGAGCTTTCTCCCTAATTTCGTCTACAGGTAGAGATACCACACCATTCGGCAAATTGTCATCAAAAGATAGTCTCGTAGGTTCACTATATAAAATCTCACAAGGAGTAAAACCCGTACTTTCATGGTAAGTGTTATTATATAGAACTTCTAATTTGGGCAATATATCAACCCAACCTTTATGATTTGTCCTACAATAAGTTCGGAATAATCGTCCTAACTCCTTATTTACTCTTTCCGTAGTATTAGGCCTAGGATTTCTAACTGTGGTATAAATAACTCTCACCCCTTCTTCTTTCATAACTTCCTTCCACATCCTACTAGCAAATTGCGACCCATTATCCGTCATTATAGCTCTGGGTTTGATTATGCGAAAGAATTTTCTCACCTTAGTTAGTACCGAAATTGCAGTTGCTTTTCTAAGATCATAAAATTTCACAAACTTACTAAAGGAGTCTTGCACAACCAAAATATAATTCATACCGAACTTCCCCGACGGAAGTGGACCATACAAATCTGCCATAACGATATCTCCTACATTCTCAGTTATGATTGAGCGACAAGGACCTACATACTTAGCTGTATCGCTCTTAGTTACCTGACAATCGTGACACCCCTTTAATAGACGTTTGACCTGTTTAGTTAATCCTTTCCAAAAAAATCTATCCCTAATGTACTTAATGATTTTGTAAGCCCCTTGATGTCCCATTTCGAAATGTACCTGCCAAATAACTTCCTCTCTAATTGATTCCGGTAAGAATAACACCTTTCTACTTCCCTCGCCAGGTAAATAATATAATATTCCATCACCTAATACACACCTTTTAGAAATTTGACTTACTCTACCATTTATTCCAACCCCACTGATTAAAATTCTAATTATTTCTCCTATCTCCACATCTTCCCGTTGTAGCCTAGCTAAATCCTTTAATTTTTCAAGTAACTCTTTATTAATTCCTCTCTCAGTGTAAAATATTCTAGGCGAATTAGTTTTATCCTCCGGTAATAAATCCCCTTCTGGTTGATATCTTGATAACACATCAGCTACTACATTATCTCTACCTTTTACATGTTGAACTACATATTGAAACTGTTCTAAATAATTTATCCATCTAGTTACTCGCGCATTGTATAATTTACTATTCTTTACAAATGTTAATGCTTTATGGTCCGTTCGTATTATTACTTTAGCCCCTCTTAAATAAGTCTCAAATTTTTCCAAACAACAAATTATCGAATAGAGTTCTTGTTCAGTAACTGTCCAATTTAGTTGTGCTCCTCTTAGTAATTTACTATGAAACCCTAAAATTTTTATCTCCCCTTGATTATCCTTTTGATACAAAAACCCCGCTAGCCCTATTCCCGAACTATCTGTCTGTAAATAATACGGCTTAGTAAAATCTGGATGATTCAATTCGACAGTGTTAATAAAGAGTGACTTTATTTTATCAAAGGCTTCCTGCTCCGATTCTCCCCATTTCCATTTCTTTTCCTTTTTTAGAAGTTCACATAAAGGTCCCGTATGAAAACTATAATTAGGTATAAATTTGCGATAAAAATTACAAAGTCCTAAAAATGCCCTCACCTGTTTCAACTTTTTTGGTGTAGGAAATAATTGAATTGCCCTAACTTTTTCGGGATCTGTACGAATTCCGTCAGTTGAAATAATATAGCCTAGCATCTTTACTTCAGTACTCAAAAATTCACACTTTTCTAGATTACAAGTTAACCCTGCCTGTGATAATTTCCCTAATACTATATCTATGTGTTCTAAATGCTGAGATAGTGTTCCCGTTGTTATGATCGCTAAATCGTCAAGATAGTTTATACAGAAATCTCTAACCTCGTGACCTAGTATAATATCAAGTCCGCGCGAAAATGAACCGACTGATGTCTTCAACCCCTGAGGTAGAACATTATAAACATAGGATTTTCCGTTAAATGAAAACCCCGTATACTTTTTACTAGCTTCCGTTAGAGGGACTTGGTAGTATGCATTTTTCAGGTCTACAATACTAATGAACTTTGCCCCATGAAAAGAGTTTAGAACGTCTAACTGTAATGGCGGCTTTTCGGTCTCAGCTATCATATATTTATTTATCTCTCTAGCATCTAATAATACACGGATCGACCCGTCTCTTTTTAACGTAAAAGTTAATGGGCTACAATACGGCGTGGTTGAGCGACTAATGATCCCTTGCTCTTCCATCTCCATTAATTTAGCCTCTACCTTATCCCTATACGCATACGGTATTGGATACGTTTTCTTTACTACGGGAGTATGCGACTCCATGGCAATAACATGTTCATAGCAATTTGCTCTACCTAATCTAGAGGTAAATAAACTCCTATGCTTCATTAGAACTTCCTATAAAGCTTTCTGTTTATCTTTATCTAATTTTGACTTTTGTAACATACCCCTAATATTCTCATCCACATTCACTTCATCTAACATGCTCACATCAAAATCTGTTGGTGATTTACAATTACTAAGAACAGTATTCCCCTTAAAGAATTTAAATAATCTCTTTTCCTCTCCTATAATTATTTCAACCCCTTCTTCTTCTCTATTAAGTTTTATCGACGCTTGATTCTCTTTCATCCAATCAAAACCCAATATCAAATTAGCACTAAGACCCGGTACAATCAAAACAGTTATATCTCGCTCAAAAGGTCCGATTCCCAAGGTAACTAAAGCAATTTTCTTTATCTCTACACTCTTTTGTCCTACAGCAGTTTTAATTAGAAATGATTTAATAGGCATTACGGGTATCGATGGTCGTCTTTCTACTAAACTATTCCAAAACTCCTCCGAAATACATGTTATATCACTACCTGTATCCAATAAAGCTACAATATTTTCGTCAAAAATCTGTACTAATAATTCTGATTTGAATACCTGTGTATCTGTTTTATTCGTGGATTCTTCATCAAAAACCGCATTTAGTTCATTATTAGAGTCGATCAAAAGTTGTTCTACCTTTAACTTTAACAGCTCTACTATTTGGCTAGGAATATCTTGAACTATCCCCTCTATTTCGCTATACCCTAACCCTATTCTAGTATAATTATCCTTAAGATCTAAACCTATCGGTATCCTAACACCGGTTTTATTTCTTCCTAAAGATTCACCTGGACACCAATTCATCCTAACCATCATATTATAATTTGGGTCCCCTGTGGCTGAAGCTGATCCGAGGACTAAAGACTCAACTTCCACTAGTTTAACATTTCACTATCTACTACATTTGACTTATCATTTAAATTAATTGCTTGTACTTCAGCCTCCTTCGGTCTCTGCCACTGCCTATAATTCTGTTGGTATCCCCTTTTCTTCTTCTCCCATTCTTTAAAATTCTTAGACGTAGATGTGCCCGGTACTTCCTGCTTCTGGATATTGTCCATACTCCTTAGAAATTCGGCCGCTTCTATTATGGTTTCTATTTTATTTGTCACAAATACTTGTTGGATGAATTTTGGGTAATGACGTATAATATCGCCAATCAATTGTTTTTCCGGAATTTTATAGCTTAACATTTGAGCTCTACCTGTCAACTTCAAAAAATGCTCCACCATGGTGGGAGTCTCTGCTCTATTCCAAACTCCATGTACTATTTTCCTTCTCAATTCGTTTTGTTCATTTTCTCCCCAATATGCTTTCAGAAAATCTACTTTAAAGTCAGCTAAACCTGTCCATCTCCCCTTATAGATCCGGGACCAATCCTTTACACTTCCAGTTAAACATTCTCGTATTAAATCTAGTTCATTGCCCGATGTTCCTAACTTCTTCAAATAGGTCTCTAAATCTTCTATAAAATCAACCGGATGAATCGACGATTCTCCGAATTTTGGTCTATCTAAGTTTATGTTCTTGACATTACACATCACGTACTTATGAATATCTGCGCCCGGACTAGTTTCTTTAATTACATTCCCACGCACCTCATCACAATCCATTCCTTCATTATTCAATGACGTTACCTCAACTATTGGCGATTCCTTTTCCCCTCCGGTAGTTTCCTGGATAGTTCGCTGCGTTTTCTTAACTTCCCCACTCAGAACATTTACTCTTCTAGTAAGCACCCCTATGGTACGACTCAACATACGCTGTATGATCACCAATTTCCGTGAACGTGTCGACTTCGGTCGCCTTATAGTTCTAACTATCGGATGGGGTTCATCAAGCACTCTAGAATCTCTAACTTCCACCTCTTCCGGTTGAACAGGCCGATTAGAGTCACTATTGATTTCTTCTATGTTTCCTAATTCGTCATCTGGCTCATATCGTTTGGGCACTCGTCGAACACGAGATGGTTTTCCCATTTTGATATTTAATCTCTACAATAGCTTTTGAAACTCTCCTTGTTTTTTTTTTTTGTTGTAAGGTCAGATCTTCAAATAATTAAAATATAGTACCCGTACTAATTTGGTTTTAAAAAATCCACCGCTTTGGATTCCACAAAACCACGCTCCCTAATATTCGACTAATGTAAATGTTGAAACTAATCATTTCGAATTAAATATCTAATTCTCAGAAAAACGTCAATCACGTTCTTTGCTACCATTACTATTCTACATGATTTAAATATTTTAAACTTTCCTTTTATCATTGAATCCCAACACATTATACCTCCCTAGCCAACTTCCTCAACGTTGTTTCCACAACTAAAACATCTTAGTACTAGTTCTACAACGACCCCCAGTTAGATAATTTTCGAAAGTCTCGACGATTAGTTACAAAATTAATTCACCTCGGATAAATATTTCAAAATGATAATCTATAAATGACTAACTCAAATCTTAAACGATCATGATCCCTTCAATAGCACAATCTCAAAGGTAGGTTACTAAGTTAAACTAAAATCTAATCACCACATACTAAGTTTTCTAGTTTCAATTTAAAAGTTTATTAAAATATTTCACGACCCCATCATTTTATGCTGCTAATATCCCTCTAACTTCACTATTACTATTCAGAAATTAGCGAAAACACACAAACTCTAAAACTATTTATTACATTATACGCTAATTTTTTTTTTTTTTTTTTTTTTTTTTTTTAACTTTGTAAGTTGAATCTAGAATTATCTTACAACACTCACTAACCCTAAATTCATCCACGACTTCAGTATTACTAAACGTTACTGCCGTTCCTATTATCTAACGCATCAATCGTATAATATTAAGTTAACCACAAACGTGATAAAGGCAACGACAGAATTCATCTCTCAACCTGCCAATGACAAAACGTCAATCCTTCTTAAATGATTAGAGTTAATCGTTTATCGTATACCTATAAAGTAATTATGGACAAAACTTTCTGCATGTCCTTATCATTTTCACTGTTAATTAACGCTGAAATCTTACAAAATATAATTTAACCTTATTGGCATAAACAAAAACTTATTATACAGGGTCACTGGAAATATGACGTATTCCTGTTAAGGGGTTATAGATGAGGTCAAAACAAATATTTTTTGTCATGTAACTTTTTCTCAAAAAATTAATAGTTTTTGAGTTAATTGAAATTAAGTATTTTTTTACCAAAAGTACGTTTTCAGACACAAAAATTTAAAATAAAAGATAACTACTCATTCGATTCCGGATTTTTTATTATTTTAGGATAGAAAAGAATCTGAGTGTTGATAATGAATAAAAAAAATTTCATAAAATACAGGTGTTTATAAAAAAAACAATCCTTAAATGCATTATTTATTTTAATTTTTTTCAGATTTTTTAGAAATAGCTTCTAATATCTTTAAAAAAATCCTAGTAGCTAAGCGTGCACAATATTTTAAAAACATCACCATCTATTCAGCTTTCAGTTGAGGTATAAAACTTAATAATAGCTTAAATAAAAAATGAGAAATTAAGACTTAACTAAATAGCAGTCCCATTTCATGTAGCAAAAATTTCCTACTTCAAGCGCTTCGGAGGTGGCCGTATTATCCTACTTATTCCATAAATGTGAAAGTTTTCTTGTTTGGATGATTATTAATCAATCACGTAAAACGGCTGAACGAATTTGGGTGAAATTTGGCACACAGATAGCTTATAAGCCGGATTAAAACATAGGAGGATACTATTATCTTGGTTAAAGGTTCCCTAGGGATTTTCTCAAATGTAAATGCGAATGAAGTCGCGGGCGGAAGCTAGTTTGCCATAAATGATCGTGCTTACTAAAAATACTTTCGTCCGAGTGAGTTTGAAACAGGATTATTTTTCGCCGATGAGTCAAAATTTTATACAGACAGCATCAAAAATAACCATGCATATCAGTCAATTTCAATGCCCCGCTGCTGGGGAACTGGCCTTCCTTTTGGCTTGTGGATAGATAAAGCGGACGGGCCATACCTACCACGTGGGCCCAATGTGGATTGGTCAGTGTTAACGACTGTAAATGCAGCCAGAACCAAGGGCTCAATGTAAGGTACATTGAGTTAACACCGACCAATCCACATTGGGCCCACGTGGTGGGTTATGGCCCGTCCGCTTTATCCCAAAAGGAAAGGAAGGCCTGTTCCCCAGCAGCGGGTCATTAAAAATGGCTGATATGCATGGTTATTTTTGATGCTGTCTGTATAAAATTTTTACTCATAGGCGGAAAATAATCCTATTTCAAACTCACTCGGACGAAAGTATTTTTAGTAAGCACGATCATTTACAGCAAACTAGCTTCCGCCCGCGACTTTATTCGCATTTACATTCGAGAAAATCCCTAGGGAAACTTTAACCAAGATAATAGTATCCCCCTATGTTATAATCCGGCTTATAAACTATCGGTGTGCCAAATTTCATCCGAATCCGTTCAGCCGTTTTGCGTGATTGATTAACAATCATCCAAACAAGAACACTTTCACATTTATGGAATAAGTAGGATAATACGGCCACCTCCGAAGCGCTTGAAGTAGGAAATTTTTGCTACATGAAATGGGACTGCTATTTAGTTAAGTCTGAATTTCTCATTTTTTATTTAAGCTATTATTAAGTTTTATACCTCAACTGAAAGCTGAATAGATGGTGATGTTTTTAAAATATTATGCACGCTTAGTTACTAGGATTTTTTTAAAGATATTAGAAGCTATTTCTAAAAAATCTAAAAAAATTAAAATAAAAAATGCATTCAAGGATTGATTTTTTTATAAACACCTGTATTTTATGAATTTTTTTTTATTCATTATCAACACTCAGATTCTTTTCTATCCCAAAATAATAAAAAATCCGGAATCGAATGAGTAGTTATCTTTTATTTTAAATTTTTGTGTCTGAAAACGTACTTTTGGTAAAAAAATACTTAATTTCAATTAACTCAAAAACTATTAACTTTTTGAGAAAAAGTTATCTAACAAAAAATATTTGTTTTAACCTCATCTATAACCCCTTAGCAGGAATACGTCATATTTCCAGTGACCCTGTATATGTCATTAAAATAAAGGAATAGGAATCTGTCAAGTTGACGTTTCGTTCGGAAATCGATAACATGTAATTTCTTTGGCCGCGTTCCTGACCTTATTCACATTCAGCCATTTACGTAACAACACACTATTACTAAAAGTTACACAGACAATGTTACGCACACGTGCGTATACATTTAATAAAATTACTACAAATCTCGTGTCCTATCAACCACAATTTTGAACAATTAATTCGATTTTACGAATGATAAAAAATAAATAAAAGAGTGCACACGTGTGACCATACATTTTTTTTTTCTTTAAGAATCATAGCTTTGACACAACAAAGCACCTATGATTTCGCTATAGCCGTAAATTCAATTGACAGTCTACCTATCACCGTCATCCTACTTCGCAATCATCAAATTAACAAGACTAGAATTTTGTAATCGTACATATCCTATGATCTGCTTTATTTCTTAGGTATAAACAAAAGAAGAACAAAAGTTTTTTTTTTATTTTTTTTTTTTTTATAACGTGTCTTTAAAAATAACGTTGAAGTTTCTTATTTTACTTTCCCTCAAGGTCAATAGTTGGAAGTATTGATCCCCAAAGTGACTTATGCTATTATTTTGTCAAATCTCTCTGACACCGCACGACAATATTAATGCGTATTGACATATGATTGATAAAAAACCGCCAGGCACTCGTTGTCCTTAGTTATACATTTAAAATCGTATATGTGGTTACCTATAAAAATGTCCTTTTTTTTTCTAACTTAATCATATCAGTGAATAAAATCCAAGTCAGAATTCAATTTTTAAATCGGTCTCGGTCCATGGCCGAAAAGTGGATTCGGTCGGACCTTGATGCGGACCTTTGAACAGAGTAAAATAAATTTGACTTGAGTAGATAAACCGGAACTGGGAAAATAATTATATCGATTATCGATAGTGTATATCAATAAAAACTATCGCGATACGATTTGCTTAACTACGCAATTTACCTTAAACGAGACTATACTGTATGAACAAGTAATAATTTAACCGCATAATTGTATCATTGTAACCAAACGTAGTGTGTAAAATGACTATAGAACCAAATGCAATACAGTTAACCTAAGTGTCGATAATTTACGTAAATATCGATAAAGTATCAGAGACGTCGATAGTCTTGGCAGCACTATAATGACAATGAAAACATTAAATGTATCGAAAATACTTTACAAGATTTGTCCTAAAACAGTGGTTATTTGTATATTTGTTTTCAGAGATATTTAACTAAGATCTTACAAATGATTCGCAAAACGAAAGTTTCAAGGACCAGCCAAAGTGACAAGTTAAACGCCATAACTCGTACCAGAATGATAACTTAACAACCATTGGAAAAGAAAATCAGTGTTTCAACATATCAAACCTTTATACCCACTTCACCGCAACAAAATGTGACTGTCACAATCTCACTTGTTAACAGTCACTCACTCCCAAACCACACAAAACCTGAAGATTCGCAATAATAATATGAAATCCTGGTCACGGTATCAACGAAAATGTAACCGACGTCCTAACTACAATGGAACTAGATGATCACGGCCTACGCAAGAGACTAAAACCTAAGTGGAAACCTAATAACCTACAGGACAGGAGGACAATCAAAATCCGCTTACTACTTACCGTTGATTATAACTAAACTATTGAACCTAAATTTTACTGGATTAAATAACCTCCAAAATACAATTTACTAAGTTTGCTTTATCCAACCTTAACTAACCTACAAAGAACCTTACTAACAAGCTTTGTGTGATCTGAGAGGGCCTGTGAAAGTCTAATGGAGGAACTCTGGATGTGATAATTAGTGAACCCAAATTCTTTTAAAAGTGTGATTAGTATTGATTTTCATTTTCCAATAGAAGTATTCGCTTTCATTACTAGGTCTTAATTATTCCTGCTAATACATTTATTCGCTTTCATTACTAGGTCTTAATTATTCCTGCTAATACATTTATTTCTAAAGGAAAATACCACTAAATGAAAGATATTGCTCTATTGATATAACCAGAGAAATAGAAATTAAGTCTGTATTTTTCTTAAATGAGTTTACTTTACTTTCATATTAATTCTTAATATTTGTCATACTACCAAGGGAAATCCCATAGTTCTTTAGTGTCAAAAAATGGGAATACTATAAATAAAGAGGAAAGCGTTCCCAATTACGTTCCGTAGATGAAGTAAGTATGAGCGAAATAAACCTACGTTGATAGGAAATGATCAAAGTGAATTTATGAGTTAAATGGAGTATTGTTGTTATAAGGTAAAAGAGGGTATGTTCAACCATAATAAACTGCAAGGTAAAAAGAGGTAAGTCGGGTTATAGAGAAAAGTTAAATTTGAGCAATTCTCTTCCGCTGCCAAGTGTCAAATTATATGCCATGTATGACGTTATTCCAAATAATGTAAATTATCTATTGTCAACTTAGTTCATTAAAATAAGAGAGATTATTTCAGGTAAGTTAAGAAGTTTTAGTCGCCTGAGATCAAAGTATAATAAAATTTTCAGCGCTATTAAATAAGAATTCTTTTACTTTCTGAAGTTATTGTACAAGTAATGAATATGCAATTGTGTTTTGCCAGCTAAGGTATGGGCCCACTCCCCGCCCGATACAATGAGTCTCGTCTCCGTACTTGGTCAACTCCCTTCTGGCCAGCCATATTCTTTCATGACAAATTTAATTAATGAATATTTTTAAGTTATAGTACTTAGTCTTTGTCAGTCAGTTTTAATAAAAGAGGGCAAGCAGAGTGCTTTCAAGCGAACTACCAGTTTCTCACAATGAAGAATTCTCCTTCAATTGCGATGGCTGAATTACGAATTTAAATTTAGAATAATTAAATAATTAGTTCTAGTAAGACTGTTTAACATTATAACAGATGGACACAACATTACTATCCATATACTTGGGACACTGATAGTTCTCAAATTCTGAAGGAAAAACAATTCTAAACAAGGTAAAATTCTATGACGGGATTTCCATACTTCAATCTCAACTAAATTATAAATATACAACCATAAACTGAATTGACTTCAGGTCATTTACTAAAGGTTAGAGCAGTATTTCGATTTAATATTGAGTAGACTTGGCAATATTTGTTCTCAATTGTAAACTAGATTCTATTTCTAACATCTTTCAATTGAGTTGGCTGGTGGAACATACTTTAAATATTTGAACTCAGATAAAAGATATGTTGTCATTATTATTTGCGAATTTTATATATTCACTAAATAATATGATACTTTCATAGTTGGAAGATACTTTTCAAAGTATTATTTCTCGGTTAATCATAAACATCATTCTGTCAATTTGAAAGGTTTACTCAAAGCACTGATCTAGTGACCTAGAAGTTGTGAATCGACCTTAACTTACTAGAGACACGAGCTTATTCCATACACTCAGATCTTGTTTCAGCACTCCTCCCAAAATTACCAAAATAGTTTATTCTATCTATAAACAATCGGTTCAACCATAGCTCCCTTCAACCAATCCAATTCAAAGATAAATAATCTATTCTTTATTTATGATTCTACTCCATCTATTAAATCATTATTCAATATTAACTGAAAAAGATATCTAAATTAAATTAAGAGTAAATTAATTTGTGGGTACTTACTGAAGTTTGCAAAGTCTACACAATTTAGCACACTGTAGTAATCATTCACAACACTGATTCTATGGAAGATTGGTACTATCCTATTGGATTATAACCAGTAATTCCACATAAACTTTCGTCCATTATATTGTACACTTCCGCATTCACCATGTTCCATTCCTAAGTCATCCTACCTCTTCACCGCCTATATAAATTCGAATGTTCCACTTGGTGACCCACGGCGGCCATTTTGTCGACCCGATTCTCAACACCGCCTACCTAAATTTCGAATCACTACCTATTGACCTCGGCGGCCATCTTGACGACGCCTCCCTATTTGCGGCCTACCTAAATCCGATACACTACGAAGTGATCTACCTCTCCACCGCCTACCTAAAAGCTCCTAGATTGTCTACCGTTCCTACTGTTACCTTGCTGACAACACGACCTTCTTGAGGATGTCTAACCTTTAACCAGCATCCAAGTTTCCCTCCCGCCTTGAGATGCTAACCTAAGCTACTGTTCCTACGCGCCTAACAATGAATTTATAAACCTAATGAATTTACCTGCCTACCAACGACTAAATTCCGATTTCCTATGCAATATTTGGGATGCTTACCATCATCCCCGACGCCCCGATCCTGTACAGCGTGAGCAAGCATGACTCGCCTAAACTCCCCTAACAGCTTGGACGTGCTCAGCGCTGGTGGGACGGGACAGCGCTGAGTCCTGACAGAAGAGGATTAACATTACCAAGCCATATCCTCCACGTTCAAACGGGATTACATCCACACACCGTTCGGACCGTTGGTTGATGAGCGAGTTGGCTAGCTTGGTAACCTTAAGTGACTAAACTAGGTATCTTTCAACAGAAACCCGCATTGCACGCCACAGAGCAATACTATTTTACCTACCCCTTTGAGGATTGACCGAACGCCCAATAAAGACACAAAACTAAAGAGAAATCTACCCCCCCTTTATTTCCCCCTGATTGCTTAAACAAATTTCGAACAACCTTAAACCATGAAAATTCTTGAAACTATTGGGAAATTTACTTTACTTCATGAAAATTCGCAAGCAAAATCTACATACTTTAATTTCAAGCTTACTTATACCATATAAGCCCTAATTAAAGCATATAAGCAAAAGACTCGCACCCGGTTGCGGACCTATACGTCAAAACCTCAATTAAAAACACTATCTTCCTGACTTCTTGATGTTTCTTGCGTTAAAATAAAATACTACTTGATTGAAGTTTCTTACAGAGAGGGTATCGACGGCTTCTTCTGAGTTCCACTTGATGCTTCGCTGAGGTCGGAGAAAGTAAAGAGCGCGATTTCCCCCCAACTTCGCCTTTTATAATCCCCCAGAATCATTCACTCTCTGCAGGAAACTCACCCCACACGATCTAAGCATCTTTTTTTTCTACCTTCATTTCCCTACTTTACATAAATTATTCCTAAAATTTTCCCTTCTCCTTCAAAAATGGGGAGAATTCAATTTTGTCTTACTCAACTTATAAATATAATATTTAAGTTACTAATCTTACAAAATGAACCCCTATACTAATCAATAATTTCAACGTACAATTCAACTAACCAATAACCTCCTATGTTCAAGATTCTCTATACTCAAGCGCACAATGCCACTCAATTTGTAACCAAATTAAAATTAATCTGTTACCTAAATATTTCTCTATACTGACATTTCAGCTACATTTGATTTAAGTAATTCATACAATTGTATGAAACAACGTTTCAATCATAAATAAATCAACAAGTTTTCCCCCTTACATCATTTCTAACAAAACTAACAACTTTGAATAATATTCAGCATATTTACCCAGAATCATATGAAATTATTGTACTATAATCATAGAACTCTGATTAATACGAATTTTATATTCACAACAAATTGAACCTCCCATATGCTACAATTTGAATCCAACCTTTTTCAATCTTTTTATCTCGCCTTCCCCAAAATATCATAACCTCTAGAATCAATTTGCTAAAATACGTATTACAACATTTTCCATTAAGTATTCGGTCCAATTAAACCTAAAATTTCCGATCAATTTAGCATCACAATGTTGGTACTTTAAAAACCCTAACTGGCAACACCCATCGGACTACTTTTACATTTTTTTAAATGCCTACCCTCATTTGAGTTATAAACCTGCAGCATAAAATCTCGCTTTCGAAGAAACTTCATATCAATCTTTCTTCGTACTTTAGCTAAAACACATCACGTGGTGTGACACTACTGACAACTTACAGAAATAATTAACACCGAATTCAATCCTTTTTTAAGTAATCTTCTAAAATAAATTATTATAATAATATTCGAGAGGCTCTAATAAAATTTGATAAATAAACAATAATAAATATAAATAAATTTTAAGCCTATTAGCGTCGTTACCTACACAGAGACTAATATTTGAATTTTAGCGCCGTGAAAGATTAAAAGAACTTCCTACATTATTGCTAACTCAAAACCTGAACTACTCTTTATTATAATAAATTGTTCGATAGTTAAATAATATTATGCTCAATATGAAACAAAATTCGAAAAATATTTGAGATAAAATAGCATGTTCAGTTTTGAACCGTTACACACATTGTCTTTAATAGTTAATATTATTAAGAAATACTTATACACAAAAGCCAATAATAATCAACAAAAAAACCGGCCAAGTGCGAGTCGGACTCGCGCACGAAGGGTTCCGTACCAAAAAACGGAAAAAAAATTACGTTTCTTGTACGGGAGCCCCCCTTAAATATTAATTTTATTCTGTTTTTAGTATTTGTTGTTATAGCGGCAACAGAAATACATCATCTGTGAAAATTTCAACATTCTAGCTATCACGGTTCATGAGATACAGCCTGGTGACAGACAGACAGACAGACAGACAGACGGACAGCGGAGTCTTAGTAATAGGGTCCCGTTTTTACCCTTTGGGTACGGAACCCTAAAAAGCAACATTTTTCTTACTTCCGTAAATTTTCGTCTTGAAAGTCATTTCGCGCGAGGAACTGCTGTTAACACTGGTAATAGAGCCGGAATTATCGAACTACTTAAAAACAAGCTGCAACGTCCTCTTCAATGGCTAATATGTCAACTACACGCAAATGAGTGAAGTTTAAGACATATATTTTGAATACTTAGACGGTAGTACTACAGGGCTGAAAAGCTTTAGTGGTCCGATAGGAAAGGCACTTAATAATTTTGAATGTCTTCCAGTCAAATCATTTACTGCCGTAAGCTATTGTTTGCACAGATATAACGAAGAGCCGTGATGATTTAAGTACAGACCAACTGTATATTTTAGAAATGTGTCCAGCAGTCAGCAAGGGCGAGTGTGATGAAAGATTGGCGAAACATAAACTTGGTAAAGTATGTTATTCGAGGTGGTTTACCACGGCAAACAAAATTACCCACGACACTACCAGTAGTGCACCTTGGTAGTGTCGTGGGGAAGAAGGGCGAAAATTGAACAGGGTAGGTGTGTCGTTAAAAGTAGCAAAAAAATTGAGCATGTCAGTTTTTTTGGAAGGTATAAGTTACAATGTTGTTTACGGTTTGATACACATAGTTTTTATTACTGAGTATGGTAAATTAGTTTTAGTACTGTTATTTTGACTTAAACGCGTAAAGTATTCAGTATGATACATTTAAATTTGATGGCCTGGTAACTAAATGCGTTTTTGGGAGGTCATTTGCTTTTTGGCCGCCTGGCCGAAAACTAATGTATGAGTTTCACAATCCATAATATTTGGCCGGCAATTATGGCCGAAAACCGGCTAAATCACCCTATAACATTGACATTATTTGACAAGTGTAATCCCCCCTCACCCCGCAAAAATTGGTTGATCGTGATTTCATACATTTTTCTTACGTTACGTATCCAGTGGTTAATTCATCCAAGTATAGTACTCACATTTCCAAAGTAGAGAAATGAGTCGTTGTTAGTTTTTAACGAGGGCCAAATTGAAAAGTTTAAAATAAAATATTGTACATTTCCGAGCTATCGCGTAAACGAAGCATTATGTTAGAAACTTTTAGCAAATAATGTAATTATTTCATATTTTTGCTCATCTATTATTTATTATCTTTAAGGACAAACAGTAACAGTTACAATAATCCAAGTAAAAAAACATCAAATACAAAATATAAATGGTAAGAGCACTGTTTTTAGATGCCACAGCATGCGTTACGATATTAATAATATAAACATCAAACGGCGAAACATCCGACAACACAAAACGCAAATTAGACAAGAAACAAAAACAAACTAATTACCTACATATATTTGTTAGATTTAGAACAAAAACTAAAAAAAAAAGCAATAACAATAAGATAATTTTTCTAGAAGATGGCGTTATTAACTCAATTTGAACTAAACTGACTATGATAGGAGAGGCCAGGTTCAAAGTGCCGATTTTTAAATAACAAGTAAAATTAATGTCAAAAATTTAACTGGGGTTTAATACTTGGGTATGATGCAGATGCAGAATTTATTGTAGTTTTAAATTATGTAGACGCATTTATTGAATTACTAATAACTTTTGAATCAGGATAGTTTTTTTGAGTAAAGATCTTAAGGAACAACCCACCCCGTCATGGGGCTGGTGTTTCCAACGTTGGGGTAAATAGTTCCAGTAATATTTTCAATAATTACTTATACAGTTGTAGTTTATATATCTACTTCTTTCCCCTTGCCCTTCATATTAAAAAAAACTGTCATTAACTATACAAAACAACCTCAAAAGTACTTCAAAATGATCAGCGGATCGTACCACCATTGGTCATTTGCTACCGGAAATGACGCCTGGATCCAATACGGCTTCTATACATATACAAGGGAATTGCATGTCGACAAGCATGTTTCTAGGTAATGAGACTCCTGGACGCATTGAAATGGGGATTTAGACCCTATCGCAGTGAAAATAGAATAAAGTTAAAAAATCGAAAGTTAAAATAAAAAGCTAGACTAAACAAAATTAATATATTTTCCTACGCTTATTTGATGACTTCAGTGGTCACTTGACTTAGACAAACCACTTGGTTTGTACGCGGGTTTTTAAGGTGTCGCCATCTTTGAGGTTCCGGATTCCATCCCCGGCTGGGTCAAATTAGAAAAAGGAACTTTTCTATATTGGCTCAGGTCTGGGTGATTGTAGTTTCACCGTTGTCTCTGATTTCCATAACAAAAGTGCTTTGGCCACTTACTTTGGAATCAGAGCAAAGGTTGTGATGTTGTCTAATATTTATTTATTCTAAATAAACTCAGTATATCGCCATTTTACAAAGGGTCGGAAGTTTTCAATCCCAAGGTACATACTTTGTTGGTGAAGCACTGTTTGCTGATTTGGGAACACGTTCGAAATCTTTAGGAGTTAAAGCTTTAACACAATGTGTATGTACGCACGACAACAAAAGTTGTACTGCGAAAACAGTATTTATTACGTAGGGCATAAAGACGGCCTCGAAGTCAACATGTGACAAGTCTTGCTTACCTACTAAAACTTGGAAACGAGGAGGCAAATTAAAATTTAGCTTTTGTTTACTTTGAACTCGGAAGCAAATGTAGGTATAGACTTTACAATACAACTTTGTTTTGGTATATTTTGTGACAGTCGAACACTTATAATTACTTTTATCTACTCTCATATCGTAAAATTCGAATTATGAATTTCAAATCGAATTTATATTGGCATACTTTATACACGCAATACCGAAAAAAAATTAAAAAGTTATTTCATAATATACCTTCGCCATACTAAGCAATGTTATAAAATAACTTTTTTTCTCATTACGATACAGGGCAAATCCAAGAAGAAGGCAGTGCCGTGATATTAAAAAGAAACAAAAATATTTCCACATCAAGAAGCTTATATGTACCTTGAATAGAGATTGCACCGGCTAGTGTCATAGTGAAGATAGAAAAAAATACCTTGAGTGACGTTACGGCTTATTGCTATCTCTTTCTTTACCGTGACAATACGTTTTCGTTTCTCACGAACGAACGAGCGATGAACAACGAATACGTAACGTAGCACTAAAGAAAGAGATAGCAATAAGCCGTCATGTCACTTAAGGACATTTTTTCTATCTTCAATATGACACTAGCCGTGCAATCTCCATTGGGGGTTTAAGCTTCTTGTTCCACATACTTTCCATGATTAAAATGTACTCTATGGTGATCGATGACTCATCGTAGCGATTAGTCTTCTGGAATACACTCATCTCATATCGCGCCATTTTTAGATTTTAGTTTTACTTTTGATTAAAAATGTCATAGTAGTGAGTGAAAATTTGACTCCACCCGATATTTTAGATGCGGCGACGGAAAAACGTCTTACTCAACCTAAGATAAGTAATAGTGCCGACCTACCGATAAACTACAAACTTACTCTTTTTATCATTGATATTTTATTTTGTAGAAGTTTCGTAGGTTCAATCGGTTCAATCACAAATTGTATGAGAGTAGATAAAGTAGTGTATGAAACTGCACGTAACCAGGTATTAAAACACTCGTGTGATGCTATTAAAAACACTCATGTTTTAATACCCCTCATTATGCGCCAGTTTCATAAACTATACTATTAAACAACTACTTAACTTAATCTTACAAATTAAGGGCCATTCAATTGATATATTTTTCTACCTTTTTATGTTTTTTAGCTGGCAGGAAGAATGAGCGTCAGAAACTTATCGGCTACAACAGAAAATCCTTACTCCATACTAATATTATAAATGCGAAAGTCCGGTTGTTTGTTTGCTTGTTTGTTTTGTTTTGCCTTCACATCTTAACTACTGAAACGATTATCATGTTGTAAATACGTTTTCAGGGATACAGAGAAGGACATAGGGCACCTTTTATCCCGAAAAAAGTATAGTTCCCGAGGGATAGCAAAAAACTTTTCCACGCAGACGAAGTCCCTGGAGGCCGCTAGTCGAATATACAATGTGTTAATGAATTAACGCAAAATGAGGAAACCGTTTCTTCGAACCATCAAACTGAACAACTTTTACTACGGGACCAACTCTGAAATCGCGAAAAAAAAATCAGCCGTTTCATACAAAAATTACTAACGAAAATATAAAAATGTATGAAGCAGCAGATTTTTTTCGCGATTTCAGAGTTGGTCCCATAGTAAAAGTTGTTCAGTTTGATGGTCCGAAGAAACGGTTTTCTCATTTTGCGTTAATTCATTAACACGTTGTAAATATAGATACATACTTTCGTTACATTACTTCTTTTAGCTACTGTTGCTTCAAAATCACTAAGTTTTTAAAAGTTTAGAATATCCAATTTTTCATACGATTTTTTGTTTACCTCCAAAATGCTCAAAAAAGGTATACCTAAGCTCATAATGAATCGTGTTAAATCTTCAAAGTAACTCGACAGTAACATTTCTCAAAGGGTAACTGAGTTAACTCAGTCTCAATAAACAAACTGGGTGTTAACGAACGCTTTGTGTACTTACCTGGATCGGGCGTTCAAAATCTGCCGAAATTAACAACGAAGGGTCACTTTACACTGTTAAAGACAGTGGTTCTAAAACTGCGACCTTTGGAGCCCACGGGTTAAATTAAAAACGACTAAAATGTGACATTAATTGACCTGCAAATAAAGTATAATATCATTGCATGCAAACCTATTTATGGGTTGAAAAAAGAATTGAAAGATAAAGTCCTTTAATATTGTTGAATATTATAATAAAGTAAAATACTATATAATGAAATAAAGTAAAATGATTATGTACTAATAAAGTCCTAAAATACTAGCTAAACGTATGCCAAAGTTTACAATATAGATTAGGGTAATGGTATTGAAACTAAATGAAACCAAATGTAACATTAGTTAGTAAGTATCAATATTATTTATTATCAAACAAAAGTGATATCTTTATCAACGATTCGTAGATGTTTATTTTTTAAAGGTGATTCCCTGACCGAAATTGGCACCCTCAGAGGTTTTTATTTAAATAGTTGTAAATAGAAAAGGTTTTTAATAAAACTTCTCGTGGAATTTTTAGGGATTATAGACTGGTATTTTTTAGAAAGTACTTCTATACTTTCCCTCGCAGTCATTCGTAGAAGTAGATAGCAAATGTGTCAAAAACGGCCACTTTTAGCAGTTTTGCTATCTATTTATAGCAGTGACTACGAGGGAATATAATGATACCGTCTAAAAATACTAGACTATAGGGCCTAAAAATTCCGCGAGAGGTTTTATTAAAATTGTGTATTAGAATATTAAATAAAATTTACATCTGCACCACTTTCGGTCAGAAAAGCGCTTTAAACCTATTCTATAAAGGTGAACACCTGTGGCCTACTGATATCTTTTTCTTTTTCGTATGCTGTGGGTTATCTGTCATATCAATAATAATCTTAGCAGTAAAAAAGCGACTGGACATTTTCACCGCTTCAAACTATTTTATTAAGTGATTTTTATGTGTTCAGCAACTTTTAAAGATTGAGAACCGTTTGTTTAGAAAACATTAGAACAGGAGTAATTTAAATTGGGAACTTTAGGGCTATGTTAGAGTGAAACGGGGATTCATACTACTTGCCTTTTAGGGTTCTGTACCCAAAGGGTACCCTATTACCAAGACTCCTTTTTTATGCACAACGGGGTAGTGCTTTTCCTTCACCTCACCTGATGTTAAGTGACGATAACTCCGAAGGTGGAAGCGAACTACACCCGGAAACTTCATCATTGAGGAACTGGCTATCTTACCTCTAACTGCCGGAACACAACATTTCTTTTATTCGTTGTTATGGCGTCAGACTTAGGTTAGACGTGTCGTGTAACACCTAGGTGAACTACTTTGGTGTTCCACGGGTCAGAAAAGGCTTCTTTTGGGCTTCGCTGCAGTCAAGAAATATACAATATCGCATGCACCTATTAGCCACATAAGCTCAACACCACGCATATCGATGTTTTCCGATTATTTACCCAACTAACGAACGATAGCATTTTGAATAAAATCAGAATGAATATAATGTTTGCACGTTTCGTCTGTGTTGATTCTGCCGCTGAAATATTGCAGCTTTTGCGAACAAATATTTTGTTATTTACAAATTATATTCAGGGATTGTGAAGAAATATTAATATTACTTTATGAAGTCTTGAATTTATTTGATGAAATTATTGCAATGTAATCAATAAACACTGAAAATCAAACAGCATACCGTATTCAATTATATTTAACTAGCGACCCACCCTCGCTTCGGTTCTTTCCTTTTTTTGCTAAATACGACCTTCCAACAACACCCAAAAAGAAAACAAATACCTCATAGTACAGTAGCCCGTAGAACATTTAAATCACCAAAAAGGTTACCATTTGCCGTTGTGATATAGTTATTTATTACGAAATTAAAGATACTTTTACCCAAGTTTTACAGATCGCAACCCGCCGTAACTTATATTTGTATATCTCCAAAAATGATATTTTTTTTTTGTTTTTCAAGGTTTACCACATGGTTTAGCTATTGTCGTGTTCTACAGCTTTGTTTGATTGCCACTGATAATAGTAAGACGAAGTTGAAGTAAGAAGAGGGTTTTATACAAAATTGTATATTTAAAAAAATATATGTGCATCTGAATTGAGATCCAATTTTAAAAATCATTGCGAATCAAATTGAAACTTTAAAGTAGATCTATTAAAACTTAAAGTTCAGTTCAAAAATTTAAGAAATTTCGATTTTCACTTACTATTTTAACCAATAACTTTTAAACGAATATTTCATTTAAAAATCCCACTTTTTAATGCAGAGAATAATTATTAATCTGATTCTAGAGTAAAATACCTACTCTGACATACTACTTTGATTAAGACGCGATAGACTTTCATTTTTTGAGAATGGTGAGGCAAATGACATAGGCGCGATGGGACATGTCCTTTCGTTTTCTAAATTGACCCAACCGGGGATCGAACCCAGATACCCGGGGATAGAACTCAGAGATGGCGACACCTAGAAAACCAGTGTACAAACCACTCAACCACGGAGGTCGTCTTTGGGATCGAATAATTATAATGTACATATAAAACATAATGTTAATCAAACTTTACGGTGAAATTTAAGACCCATAGTCCAGTATTTTTGAAAATTATCACTACATTCACTCAGTTTGGTTGGTGGTAGGGCTTGTATGATAAAAAACCGGCCAAGTGCGAGTTGGACTCGCGCACGAAGGGTACCGTACCAAAAAACAGCAAAAAAATTACGTTTATTGTATGGGAGCCCCCCTTAAATATTAATATTATTCTGTTTATAGTATTTGTTGTTATAGCGGCAACAAAAATACATTATCTGTGAAACATTCAACTGTCTACCTGCTGTCGTTATTAATATCGAGCAAAAAACGGCAAAAAAATCATGTTTGTTGTATGGGAGCCCCCCTTAAATATTAATTTTATTCTATTTTTAGTATAATGTTGTTATAGCGGCAACAGAAATACATCATCTGTGAAAATTTCAACTTTATAGCTATCACGCTTCATGAGATACAGCCTGGTGACAGTCAGACAGACAGAAAGACAGAAAGACAGACAGACAGACGGACAGCGGACTCTTAGTAATAGGGTCCCTTTTTTACCCTTTGGGTACGGAACCCTAAAAACGTAATATTTATTGTATTTCTTCAATTTAACTCATGTTTCGAAGATTCTATCTTGGGCCCTCAGTTCAAATATGTTTGAACAGAGGGCCCTAGTTAAACGGCCTTATATCTGTTATGCAATCTTCTAGCGAGCTGAAAATTTCTGAAACGATGTTAGAAGTTAGAAATTCCTAACTGGATATTAAAATGAAAATTATTAAATTAACACAAAGATGGTACTTTCTGAGATCTAAGCTATGCCTCTTATTGCAACCGTCTGGATTGAGGGCCCAACACATTCAGTTATAAAAGCTTTAATTCACGTTTTAGGAATTTTTAAAGAATTGTTTATTGGATCCACTATAAGTCTCAATTTGATTCGCATTGATTTAAAAAATTATCTCTCAGCTCAGATGCACATAAAAAAGAGGATATATTAATTACGAACATTTTTATAGTTAATTTAATAAGAACTTAATTACTAAGTATTCCTTTGACATTTGAATGATATTTTGTACGATACTTAGTTGAAATAAAGCAATGATTGGTTTATCACACCAGCTCCGATTTAGCACTGAATAACATATTCATAACTTTGAACTGACCTTATCGGAAATAGCCGGAAGCTAGGAGCTAACTGAACCATACGTATAATCGAATTGTATAATCTATAAAAATTTAAGCAACTAATGCAAGCATGTTTTACTTCAGACAAGCTCACGTTCTAAAAAGAGTTTAGTTTAGGGTCACGCATAGTATAGGGTTCCGCAGTTACCTTATACAATTACCTTAATATTTACTTCCTGTTTTACACAAATAATGACTAAAACTAAGTATAATACGTAACTATTCAATGAAATTTGTTCTACGATTTGGGTTCTGGGTTATAACCCAGAACCCATCACTGAAGAACTGGCTATCTTACGTCTAACTTTTGGAACACAACAATTTTTAAATTGTTGTTATGGCGTCAGACTTAAGTAGCCAGGCGGACTTGAAATAAGCCTGTAACGTTACAGAAAGAGGAAAGAAAGATAAAGAGAGCCTACCTAAGAGGGAGGATTGTATCTAACTAGAGGGGAGTAAAGAGGAAAGATAGAAAGGAAAGGAAAGAGGCACGAATGGAAAAGCACCGCACACGATCTAGATCTATGCCGCACACGCACTGCACACTGTGCTCGCGAACACGAAGAGATGGTACACGGAGAGCGTGGTCTGCAGCAGGTCACAGATGGGGAACACGGAGAGCGTGCTCCGCCACAGGTCACGCCACGCAGGCAGAGGAGCACGGGAAGCGCGTACAGCAGCAGGACGCACGGCCGGTTGACCCGATGACGGCCGATCACTGGGCCCCGCAGGGTATGTACGGAGAACAGCCGGAACTTTCGCACTTTGAAGAACTGTTTTTTTTTTCGCTGGAGACGGCGCGGGGCTTTCTTGAGTCCCGGGCCTTCGCCTAAGGCCCGGGAATGGCCAGAACTATCTGCACGATGCGACTCGGATCGTAGAAGTAACCCGCGTCACACGTTTGTCAATCTTTTTATAGTCACAGAAAATTTTGAAAAATCGAAAGACAAACGTACACTGACATGAAAATATTTTTTTTAGTAAATATATGCAGGTCAATGCAAACGTAGAAGAAAAATAATACAGCATTTCGAAATGGGAATTTGTGTATTCGCTCGGCAGTAATACGAAAGAGCGGGACGAACAATAAAAAGATAGACAACCTACGCGAAGTGTGAATAAAACTGAGAAAACCAAATAAACTTAGCTGTCACACGTAAAAAATTATAACCTAAATTTTCTACTAGAAATGAAATTTATGTATGAAATTCAATAAAATTGTATGAGAGAGGATGAAACTACCAACATAATAAGAATCGCCGTAAATCTCTGATTATATTACTGCAGAGCAAATGCTTATTTTCAAAGAATTTGGAAAGTTATGACCAAAACACTTATTCTCTAGGAAACTTAAACTAATTAAAACTAGCTTAAAACCATAGACTTATTATATTACTAGTGCTTAAAACCATAGACTTATTATATTACTTTGCTTAAAACTAAGAATTCAGGAGCGACAGGCAGCACGCTACAAGCCCTACCACCAACCAAACTGAGTGAATGTAGTGATAATTTTCAAAAATACTGGACTATGGGTCTTAAATTTCACCGTAAAGTTTGATTAACATTGTTTTATATGTACATTATAATTATTCGATCCCAAAGACGACCTCCGTGGTTGAGTGGTTTGTACACTGGTTTTCTAGGTGTCGCCATCTCTGAGTTCTATCCCCGGGTATCTGGGTTCGATCCCCGGTTGGGTCAATTTAGAAAACGAAAGGACATGTCCCATCGCGCCTATGTCATTTGCTTCACCATTTAATTCTCAAAAAATGAAAGTCTGACATACTACTTTGATTAAGACGCGATACTTAATCAAAGTAGTATGTCAGAGTAGGTATTTTACTCTAGAATCAGATTAATAATTATTCTCTGCATTAAAAAGTGGGATTTTTAAGTTAAAACGCTTTTAAATCACAATTTTTTATCATGATAGTACTGTGACGGCCGTGACGTCACATTACGTAGTTGAGACAGACAGCATCAAGCGATGACCAATTTAGTCGCTGGCTGTCAAGTCGCCGTGGCGAAATGGTGTGGCTTCTCGCTTTATACACGAGAGCCCGCGGTTCGATCCTCCGTCGGACCAAAGTGTTTTGATGGTTTTTACGATATTTCTAGAATGTTTACATCTTTATACAGAGTTTATTTACATATTTGATAGAGAAATAGAACATTCTAGTATCGTCGGGAAATAATGGAAAAGATGAAAAAGGACTGGAAATGGTTACAAAACACAAATGAAAAGAATAATGAAATGACTATCGAAATTAGAGTTACTAGAAGGTTCTATGGGGTATATAAGCAGCGGCGAAACGCACAATCGATGTAGTAGTTAAGAAGTGGTAGTTCAGTAAAGAAGGGAAAGGAACAAGAAGAAGGAAGATGAAGAAGTTGTAAAGCGGTAGTGAAAGAAGTAGAAGATGAAGAAGAGGTGAAGAAGAGAAGTTTGGAGGTGAGGTCTAGCAGTAGTTGGTGCTAGCACGGAGGAGTGTAGAAGTGGATGTCGGCGGGTTCAGCGCCGAGAGGCTACGTTGTTCGGACGTGACGCTACTTGGAAGGGCGGACTGCGACATCGGAAGAGGTATAGTGGGAATGTCATCGTGTAACAGCGCTGGGTGGCTACGTCGTTCGCAAGAAGACTACACCACACAGAAGAGCGGACCACGACATTCAGAGTATGTGGATGTGTTTTTGGTAATAAAGCGTCGTCTCTGCAACCGAGTCGTTTTCCTTCCAATCCCGTACCCCGCGTCCGTAACAGTACTATTTACTTACATTTTTTTCACAAAACACTTCAGAAAACAACTTAATGTTTTTGTAATTGTTTTTCTAAATATAAAACAATTCTTGACTGATACTATACCTAAATAAAATGTAATTAGCATTTTTTAATTAAGAAAGTAATTAAATAAAATGAAACTGGGGCAACGCTGGAACATCTCCTTTTCTATATTGGCTCAGGTTTGATTGTTTGTAGTTCCACCATGGTCTGATTTCCAAATCATAAAGTACTTTAGCTACTTTGAAATCAGACCAAGTTTCTGATGTTGTTTAATATTTATTTATTAAATAACCGCGGTGCCACTTTCAGTCTGGATAACACCAACAGCGACAACATTAAACAAAATGAGATTTACAAAACCCTTCCCTGCCACAGTGAACATGACACGTGACAAACTTTCTAACAAATACATTCACAAACGGACAGAAAAGTTAAAGCCGTCGAGTTTACGTTTTTATCGGTTCGACTACACCCTCCTGGGTGTACAGTTGAAATCACGAAAAAAATTAGCGCTTGCCGTTGTGATATAGTTATTTATTACGAAAATATAAATACTTTAACCTAAGTATACAGATCGCAGCCCGCCGTAACCTATATTTGTATATCTCCAAAAATGATATTTTTTTTATTTTTCGAGTTTTACCACATGGTTTAGCTATTGTCGTGTTCTACAGCTTTGTTTGATTGCCACTGATAATAATAAGACTATGGAAAGTGTCCAAACACAGATTTAAGACCAGATAAAGTCCATCCATTTTCATCTGGTCTTAAATCTGTGTATGGCTACTTTTCATTGTCTTACTATTATCAGTGGCAATTAAACAAAGCTGTAGAACACGACAGTAGCTAAACCATGTGGAAAACCTCGAAAAATAAAAAATAAAATATCATTTTAGGAGATATACAAATATAGGTTAAGGCGGGTTGCGATCTGTAAAACTTGGATTAAAGTATCTATAATTTCATAATAAATAACTATATCACAACGGCAAGCGGTAACCTTATTCGTGATTTAAATGTACTACGGGCTACTGTACTATGAGTTTTGTTGCAAACGTCAGCTTCGAGCAACAAATATGCAACACTAGCTGCCTCCCGTGACTTCGTCTGAGTGGACAGTTTTTGTGTCTGTCGTGAACAGCACTTTTTTCTGGATAGTACCTTATAACTTTTTTTAGGGTTCGGTACCCAAAAGGTAAAAACGGGACACTATTACTAAGTATGACTCCGCTGTCTGTTTGTCTGTCACCAGGCTGTATCTCATGAACCGTGATAGCTAGACAGTTGAAATTTTCACAGATGATGTATTTCTGTTGCCATAGTATAACAACAAATACTAAAAATATAAAAAAAAATATTTAAGGGGGGCTCCCATACAACAAACTTTGATTATTTTGCCGTTTTTTGCTTTATATTAATAACGATAACAGGCAGACAGTTGAAATTTTCACAGATGATGTATTTCTGTTGCCGCTATAACAATAAATACTAAAAACAGAATAAAATAAATATTTAATGGGGGCTCCCTTATAACAAACATTTTTTTTTTTTTTGCGGTTTTTTGGTACGGAACCCTAGTGCGCGAGTCCGACTCGCACTTGGCCAGTTTTTTGTGTTTCTGACAACATGTATGCAAAATGACAATAGGTTGAGTAGTTAAGACGTGAAAGCAAACAAACTTACTTTCGCATTAAAAATATTAGTTAGCATGAAATCGAAGTGGTTTGCGTCTTTTTAGTGTTTTAGTAATGAAACTGAACATTCTCCAATGGTGATGGGAGAAAAATTAGCAAATCACAAGACCGATAGATCGGAGATCGTCCAATAGAGAGTTGATCTCCAGTTTTAACCGGTTTAAACTAGTATTTACCACTTTTGCCCAGTTTTTTCCGGATCGCACGGACACCTTCGTTAATAAGTTAAGTTTTAACGAGTATAACGAACAGTATTTTCTGACAGCACCTGATGGTTTTAATTTAGTAACAGTTTGAAATCCCTACGAAAACAACCCTTGTTGTTGAGACTGTTTTGAAATAAAAGCTTAGCCGGTATATCAATACTGTACAGTCAGTAGCACATGAGGTTATTCAAAACTGTCAAAAATCTGTAATTTTTTTTGAACCTTAATAGCTTTCCATTTAAGTACTTATAAACTTGATTAAGTTTTGACGATTTAAAAATGCTCATTTTGTGAGCTTATTTGAATAAATATTTTTCATTTTCATTTTCATAAATATCATTACGCTGTTGTGGAAGCCCAGAGTGCTGTTGTCCGTACTAGAAATAACAAAAAGCTTTAACCGGAAATTATCTTAATATTAATCAAAACTGTACATGGTAATGAAATAATAAAATAAAAGTAAATTAAAAAATACTGGACTTATTCACTTCTCAAGCTTACGCGCTCACTAGACATGAAATAAAACAATTTTTAACGGATACTAGCGCGGTTTTATTGAAAGTACTTTGGTAATATACTTAGTTTTATACTTATAATTAGTTGGTATTTGGTTTGATTTTCCTTACGTTTTGACCGTTACTACTTTTATGAATTGTTTCAGCATAAAAAAAATCTTCTTAGTATTATAAATTATATTTAGTTGGTGTTATGCAGTCAAACAAAGTAAAATAAACGATGAACTTAAGTCCGATGGCTTTAAAATAATGATTACCTAATGGAACGCATAACTTTATTTGTCCTAAACATGAAACGCATACTGTTAAATGGCATAATCATCATTTAGCATAATATTTTATAGCACAATTTCAAAACGCATAATATCATAAGGCTTAATTTTGTTAAGCATAAATATTCAATGGCATATTTTCAAAAAGCATAAATATCAAAACGCATATTTTTTAATTGGCATATTGTCTAAAAAGCATAATCATCAAAAGACATAATCTTATTACGCATTGTAATAAGAGACCTAATTTCTTTAGGCATATTTTTTAAAACTCATAATTATTTTATGAATAAGTAATCATTAAAAATATGAGCACTTCTGCTCCCTGCACCTCCCGCTAGCACTCTGCAAGCAAAAACCTAGCCTGCAGCATCCGTGCGAGCAAGCACCCAACACGCAAGCAAGCATGCAGACAAGCAGGCAATATGCAGGCAATATGCAAGCAAGCATGCAGGCAAGCATGCAGGCAAGCATGCAGCATGCAGGCAAGCATGCAGCATGCAGGCAAGCATGCAGCATGCAGGCAAGCATGCAGCATGCACGCAAGCATACAGCATGCAGGCAAGCATGCAGCATGCAGGCAAGCATGCAGCATGCCGGCAAGCATGCAGCATGCAGGAAAGCATGCAAAATACAGCATGCATGCAAGCACTATAGAGCTCCGCTCGCTTCGCTCGCTCCGCTGCAAGTGGTCAAAACACTAACCTAACCTAACCTACCTAGTACACAAAAAGTTTTTCTTTATAGCGGGGGGCCTCAGGCCCCCCGACCCCCCAGAGCAGGGGGGCCAGCCCCCCTGCACCCCCCGGCAAGCATTTTGCAAGCAAGCATGCATGCATGCAAGGAGGCACAGCATGCAAGCAAGCATGCAGCGTGCAACATTCATACAAGCATTATTAAGCTCCACCTGCTTAGCTAAGAGTGGTCTAAACTCTAAACACTGACCTAACCTAACCCACCAATGGTGGTCACAATTAAAGTTTTTTTTTTATAAATTAGTATTCAAATTAGTTATGTTTCCTTTTATATTATGCTATAAAACATTAGTAGTTATGTATATTAGACATAACAAAATTATGCCTTTCAAAATATGCTTACTGACAATATGCCAATTGAAATTAGGAATTGTAACTATTACGCTTTGAAATATTATGCTTTTTAAAAGTTATGCAATTCGATGGTTATGCGTATCGAAATTTATGCTAAATAAATAGTATGCTTTGTGATTATTATGCCAATCGAGTTATGCCAAGTGACTTTAGGACAATCGAAATTATGCGATGCAAAGGGCACCCAAAATAATGCTTTCAACAACCATAATAGAATATTGTAGGTATAATTATTTCGATAAACTTACAAAAGTCACTAACACAAAATTATTTTAACCTCCAAATTTTAATTTCCGCCTGTCAAATGAATTGAATAGGCTTGTTTTAAACTTAGTTTGAAAATTCGAGCGGTTAAAAAACGCTCGGTCTGCACGTGGGTAAAAATCAAGAAAGTCAAAATAAACAATACACATCAACTTTGTCTAGGGATACAGGTGCTATTTTCATACAAACGAGGTAACTTTGAAGCCTTGGTTTTCTGCCAGGGAAGTACTGTGCTGTAATCTGATGATGGCCATCCAGGGACTGAATGGAGTAGATTCAGATCGCTTTACACACTCAACTGATCTAATCAGCATTCTAAAAGATTAATGGGTCAGAGTTCTCAGTTTGAGGATTTCCATACATTTTCATGCTATTTTCGCGGTTTTTTAAACATGTCCATTACGTTTTTAGAATGCTGGTCAAATCAGTTAGGTGTGTATAGCGATCTGAATCTCCTCCATTCACTCCCTGGATAGCCGTCATCAGATCACAGCACAGTACATCCCTGGCAGGAAACAAAGGCTTCAAAGTTACCTCGTTTGTATGAATATAACACCTGGTATCCCTAGACAAAGTTGATGTGTGTATATAATTGAAACGTTTCGTATCTAGGTACCTACCTATATAATTGAAACGTTTTCAATGGCCAACGCGAGAACGAGAAGTGAATCTAAACGATAATATTTTTAATCCCATTCTTTATCTGCACGAGAAGCGCTCGTGGCGGAACTTGACAGACTGATCGTACTCGATCACGTTTGTTAAGCAACGCTCGGTCCGGCCAGGTGTCGGATGGGTGACCGTTAAAGTGGCATTACAACTGAGCGCTTCCATGCTTCGGAGGGCACGTTAAACCTTCGGTCCCAGCTGTTGTCATCTGATAACAGTCGTAGCCAAGTTAGAGGCCTTACAGGCGGCTTGATAAACTCTAACACCAGAGGTGGCCACTAATCCTTATTCGATAAGAAGAAGATCTGCACTGCACGAGTTGTACATTGATTCAATGTCGAAGTAGTGTAATTTTTTACGAGCGTTTATTTACGCGCTGTCTCCAACCTCAGTGTAAAACCTACCTATTGAAAAGTTTAATTATCTTTCGTATTTCGTTCCAAATAATAAGATATTATATTCTAAAATTTATCGTTAATTAGATAAAGTTGGTACAGAGGCTGGTTGTCAATCGAAGATCAAAAGCAAAAATAAATTAAGATTTGTTAGAAGAACATCCTTTACGCGTTGTTATTTATAAATTTTACACAAAAGCTTATTTTTCTCTCAAGAAGCACAATTAATACAAATTATTTAGTCTGCTAAGGAGCACATTTTGACTGTACATGTATTTATAAGTACAATCCATATATTTTTTTTTGCAAAATGGTTTTTGTAAAGAAAATATCAATAGCAGTTATAATAATGGAACCTTAAATGCTACAAAGGATTTTTTCTAACGGATTTTGCCTTTAATTAGAAATCAATTTACATACTTACTTACTCATTATTTTAGATAAAATCTATTGGACCGTCGGCCCAGAAGCTCATTTTCAATCTATCGCATATTCGTACCAGACCATGTGGTCTGGTGGTAGATGGCATCATTACAAACATGTTAGACATCGGCTTGGTTAGTTTTTAGGAAGCATGCGCGCGGCCAGGGTACAAACATAGAGCCTTTTTTTCCAAAAAATAATCGACATGTAGTCGATTTGTAATCATTGGCATGTAATTACATTCAGGGGGTGGGGCAGGTACCAAGCGAATATAAAACCATAGTCTTGCGTCGCTTTCAGGAAGCGTCTAGGTCCTAGACGCTAGGAGGTCAGGGCAGGTAAGTACATTTCACATATATGCTCTTGTGATCCTTGTTCCTTATTCGATTGATATGAAAACACAAAAAAATTGTTCAGGTAATGATGCCACCCAGGACCCTGTTCACCATTTACATAAATATGCGAACGATATTTTTTTAGCGATGGGTGACCATGTTCAGGATGGCATATCTCCCAGAAGCTTCCTACTTCGCAACCCAGATGATGATTTTTGTTAACCCCAAGCTAATGGCTATCTTGCGAATTTAGTCTCGTCCTAATATACGATAGATCGAAAATGACCCTGGTTGGCCGACGGTCCACCATATTTGATGCTTATTTATTTGATGAAAGTAAATCCAATTTTATATTATTTTACCTACCTAACTACCTTTTTTAATTCCCAATGGGATAGTGCTTGGCCTTCACCTCACCTGATGTTAAGTGACGATAAGGCCGAAGGTGGAAGCGCACTACACCCGGAATCCTCATCATCGAGGAACTGGCTATCTTACCTCTTACTGCCGGAACACAACATTTTTTTAAATAGTTGTTATGGCGTCAGTCTTCGGTAAGATGATGATAGCTAGCAATAAAGGTGCAGACACCAGTGGCGAAGGGTCCATACAAGCCAATTCCCATCGGCTTACCTTTTAGAAATCCCACCCCACCTATTCACTATGGAGATCATAACATTTTTGTAGAACGGCTTACCTTCGCCATAATTACGGCTTACCTTCGACATAATTTCACCCCTCGCCACTGGCAGACACACTATTCTGTCGTGTCGTGTTGTGTCGCGACAGAAAGGTATCGGTTTCATACATTTAGTATAGCTAAAAACACATTATTACAGTGTGTTGTGTCGACACAAATTGCTACAAAGGATTGTCGTTGTCGCGATACACACAACACAACAGAAAAGTATGTTTCCGCCTTAAGGCTCCGTTATGCGAAATCATTTGTCTCTGTCTTTTTCTTTACGTGTAAAGAGTATGGAAAATAACCTCACTTCTGCACTTTTTCGATGTTTTTCGTTGTTTTTTCATCATTATCTTTAGCACAATTATCTTTCTTGAAAAAAAGTTATTGGAGCAACTTCACAGAACGTTAAAGTGTATTTTGATGTCAAATTCAAAACGCTTCCGATATTATTTACGCCAAAAATATGGCCCGCGACAAGCGCTTTTGATGATATTCTGTTTTTTTTACAATCATCTGTGAGGTTTATAGTTTATACGCAATTTAATACTTGTAGCTACTAGATTGACTCTTTACCTTATCTTATGTTTTTTTTGTGGCTACACTTACGTTTTTTATATAAAAATATGGCCCGCGAAAACCATGTTTTCCTATTATGGCCCCTTAAGATGGGCGCAAATGAGCTTGGCGAACTGAAATAAGCCTACCACCAACGAAATCTACTTCTACATTTGTTTTAATCGACTAAGAACACACAATTGCCTTATGTAATGTTTTGTCCAATGTCTAAACAAATATACAATTATTAATCTTGAAATCGATTTACTAATTACCAAGGCCTGCGGTTAAGATTAAGGCGATAATTAACTACGTGACTGGGCCTTTATTCTGATCGATCACTGACCAATTAAAATAGTCACCGTGAATAAACAAAATTATGTTAAATCAAACGAACCATATTAACAGTGTAACTGATTAATTGGTCAAATAAATAAATAGCAGACCACCTATCAACAAACAATTAGCAAAACAGATAGTACATTTATATACTCTCAACATTTAAGGCCTCTGTTTTTTTATGATTTAGCATAACAGAACAAATTTTAATGATTGTAGGATTATCCTACCGCTACACTTAAACAGCTGTTGAATATAAATATCCCTAATGTATTTTTAACCAGGTACCTTTAGTCTCCACTAAAAATTCTTGACACATCTGCGGACTTGTTAAATTCTAATTCAAACTTTTTGCTCGTAAGCCATGCTTTCCCGAACAAGTTCCAATATGAGATTTTTTTTTATCGAAGAAGTATTCCGGTACTGTTTGTTTCTTCTGAGTGTATTTTCATTAAATTTACGACAATATAAATTACTCTTTCTCTTTGGAGACTTTTGGAGTGTCAATAACAGAAAATAATATATCTAAGCTAGCCATCTGAGCCACAGAATAGATAATAGTACTAACGTAGAGAAGTTGCACTGCGCAAAATCGTTTAAATAAATTGCGACACTTGCTCCGACACAATAAAGTGCAATTCAGGTAGCACAGCGCTCTCTTCGCTCCAAAACATGCACTTAGTAGTTGCCTCTCTTTCTATCGCGTAAGTCTTATCTTTTCTGACGTATGAAATTTGTCCTCTCAGAGGACGCCGAGCGCTTCATACTTGCGCGCGGAATGACGGAGCCCTGTGGGGGTATTACAACCTCTTAAATAAATAAAAAAATAAAATAAAATACTTTTATTTCAGACCATAGCCCATATTAACAAAATTACAAAATTCCAATTAATTTTTATTATTATTAAAAACATCCCAAGTAACAAAAGTTTCTATAACCAAGGGGTTTTATCACCAAACAGTGATATAGTAGGCCTTAAATGGTAACCGTTGTGACTGCTTGTGCTATAAAGGTTTTGCACAGAGCGTTTTGGTTCTATAATATTAAAGAGCATTTAAGTTCTATGGTGCAGCTCTTAGAACACTTACAGGACATACAAAAGAATCTTTAAAGTGTTGCACTGTAATAGATATGAAAAAAGCGATTATAGTACTATTTAATACTATAGACGACTTTACAGTCACTTTTATGTATCTATTTTGCACTAATATTGCGCCAAAATAACTTTTACAGTACTAGTATTGTAGCAGTATCGAAAACACTATTACAGAATCAATCTGCACTATAAAAGTACTTTGCACAACCATTATGTCACGGTTTAGCTTCTTAAATGCTCCCTTAACATCGCTATGGGGCTAGTTCTGTAAAAGTCATGAAAACTCTTCAATGGTACTAAATAGTATCATAGCGACTTCTGGTGCAGTTGTTAAATAACTTAAACTATTTATGTTACTGCTACCTGGCTAAAGCGTGAGATAAAAGCACTAAAATCAATAATTAATGGACTAATCCGTTTTCGATGAAAATATGGCTGCTGTTTATGCCATGATAGCATATTAGTAGCACGGCTGGAGCCAATGTGTACTATAGCAGCCACAGTCGGGACGAGTCCTTATTTTATTAATTTAAATTTAATTAAATCACGAAAATTATGAGGGCGCATTGTCAAATTTTAAATCAGCATATTGATTTTATCGATACAATTATTTTCGCAAGTGCAAGTTACGGTGGAGTTACGGTCAATGGTCGATCAAAGGTGATGTTTTGTAGAATGTCCTTTGTATCACAAATTGTAATTGCGAATGACATTTTGTTTCCTTAGGGAACTCACGATGACATGAGCACAGCACGAACAAAATGGCGAACAATAGTGTGATAAAAAGATCAAAATAGCACTATAAACATGTTTTGGTTTTCAAGTATAGAGCTGATTTATTACCGTGAGAGGCTTTATGTAATGTTTATAGAATTAATCAGTCATAAAACTAGGGCCTATTTGGGGTTCTGTAAAGGTTTACAATACCATTATAGGACTTATCATGAAACTAATTAGCACGTCCTAAAGCGTTCTCAGGACTTTTATAGTACCAAATTTTGTTACTTGGGATATTTCATTAAAAATTTATTAATAAAATTAAATATGTTAGTAACAATCGACTTAACAACTATATTAGTAACTTAAATAACGAACAAAACAAAATGCACAACAACCTCGTTATCCAGAGACTCACCGGCCTACACGTAGAACATGCGTTTACGTTAACGAAAACTTGCCAGGTTTATGAATTGCTATAGTTACATCTCTTTCTTGCTGTATAGCAATTAAAAGAGATAGATTGATAGCCAGTCAGAAAACTGCCAGGAAATAAGAGGTCATAATACGGCCACTGGTTGAGCAAGAAAACTGATATACTTATTGCATCCGCGCTCTCCGGTATCGGTTTGCCGATCGTCGCCGAGAGGTATTTTTGATGTAGCCATAGCGAAAGATCTTCGTAGCTCGTAGCTTCATATCTCTTTCCATGCCCTTAAAATCAGAGTTCAGTAGCCCTACCATAAGTTAATGCAAACTGTTTCCGTTACCGTAAACTATCGGATAATCTGCTTACAGTCAATACGAGTGAAAGAGAAAAAATGATAGTTTACGGTAACAGAAACAGTTTGCATCAACTCATGGTAGGGCCACAGGTCATGGAAAGAGCTACGAAATTGCGGATAACCGGTGCCAAATTGTATTTAACACTAAAGGAATAAGGAAATTAAAACGAACGATTATATTGTTTAAACTTTAAGGAAGAAGGAGCGAATGGACAAGTGAATTTCTAATACATGGAGTGTGAAGTTGTGAATTGTGAATTAACCGATATGGAGGAGGTACATTTGTACTCAGTTTGGTTGGTGGTAGGGGCTTGTTTCAATACCGCCTGGCTAGCTACTTCTCATCAGCATCTTACCTAAGTCTGACGCCAACAACAATTTGTAGATTGTTGTGTTCCGGCAGTTAGAGGTAAGATAGCCAGTTCCGCAGTGTTGATGATTCAGGGTGTAATGCGCTTACACTTTCGGCCTTATCATCACTTAACATCAGGTGAGGTTAGGTTAGGGCGAGGTGAGGTAATACAGCTAACTAATTAATGTATCATATTAGAGACTCATTATGATCCCGCAGTCAGACTGTGCAAACAGTTTTGCAGGACACTGTTGATGTAAATGTTTATGCTTGTCTCAATAAAGAAAATAAATACAAAAATAAATACAAACTTTAAAAGTCGTATCGTATTCCCATTATTTATGTAAGAAATGCCCACACCAGAATACTTCTTTTGCAATCTGCTCACTCGTACATATTATTTGCTTTGCAAAATTTCGTATTCGGATTTTATGTTTGTGTTATTTCTCCGTTCGAAGTCGGAATCTACAGGGGCCGTGTAGGTAGGGCTTAAAGTGATTAAACAGTGAAATGTTGGCAAGTATTAAACAAGTTTGATGTTGTGAATATTCGAAATGTCTCGTGATTTGTGGATATTTAGAGTTATAAAAGAGACTGTGTGGAATCGAGAATGTGAGCAATGGTAGTTGTGCGAAATCTATGTGTAGAAGCACGAATAGTGAGAAAAGCTATTGTCAAGAACGTCTCATAATTCCTGCTTGTATGTAGTTTAAAATAATAGTATTATTTTTGAAGTGAAAACTTCTATAGCGGCGTTGTACGCTTTTTTGTAATGGGGAAAAAATCTTAAACTCGCGTGACCTTGATCGAAAATTCGTAAGACGGATGTGACGGATGGAGAGTAGACAGCCAGCGGCGGAAGTTTTCCCCTCTCTTGAAAATGGCGGCGCGTCATTTCAAGATGTAAACACTTGTGTCACCATAGCAACGCGCTAATTTTTTAATTCAATGTCAAAACTCTAGATTTTCTGTCAAACTATGGATAAGACTTTCGTACAATACTGTTCTGTATTCTTAAATTCAAATGCAGAGTAAATTCGTAAGAGCGCAATTCGTGCAAAATTATTCCCTAACCATAACCATTCCAAAATATCAAAAATGCACAACGTTAATATTTAAGTTTTCACTTCTGCCGGCACTTCCGGAGTGCAACCCGATTTTTTTTAATGAAAGATGTTAAACATACTACAAGTAGAAACGTTTTGATAAAAAACCGTCCAAGTGCGAGTCGGACTCGTGCACGAAGGTTCCGTACCAAAAAACGGCAAAAAAATCACGTTTGTTGTATGGGAGTCCCCTTAAATATTTATTTAATTCTGTTTTTAGTATTTGTTGTTATAGCGGCAACAGAAATACATCATCTGTGAAAATTTCAACTGTCTAGCTATCACGGTTCATGAGATACAGCCTGGTGACAGACAGACAGACAGACGGAGAGCGGAGTTTTAGTAATAAGGTCCCGTTTTTACCCTTTGGGTACGGAACCCTAAAAAAGATTCCGATGAACTGAGAACATCCTTTTTAGGGTTCCGTACCAAAATGGTAAAAAAGGAACCCTTATGGTGTGACTCAGTCTGTCTGTCTGTCTGTCTGTCTGTCACAGCTGGATATCTCGAGAACTACTAATGGTATCAACTTGAAATTTGGAATAGTTTAAGATGACATTTGTTCAACTATTTTGCGAATAAGAAATAAATAAAAAAATAAATATCTTTTTTACAACAGGGACTGAAAAGGGGTCTTAAAAATTTTAAGTGGGGCAACTAGGGCATGTGGGATATTATATGAAAGAGCGTCGTTTGCACATTTTCAAACATTTTTTCTTTTTTTTAGGCTGCATAGTTTTCGACTTATGATGAAAATTGAAAAAAAAAAAATACCGTTCCCCCCCTTATCTCCGAAGTTTGCAAAGAGAAAAGTCTCAAATAATTCTTTGTCATAGCAGTTAATATAAAGATTACAGGAAAAATAAAACGATGTCTCAATATAGCACACTTTTTTAGAAATTATCAAATTTCTTAAAAGTTAACATTAGTTCCTCTATCGGTCAAGAGATGGCGCTGACCTAAAACTGCAATACCTAATTTATTATTCTACTCTGCAGTGTGGTTTGATGGTGCAATTGTGATGGTACTGTTAGCGACGCAAGTGAATTATGAGTGTTAGTGACACGTTATAAGTGATAAAATTAATACTGAAAGTGATAAGTGTTAAACTTATAATAGTGAATTGCAATTAGTGAAGTGAGACTTATGAATAATTAATTAAGGACTTTAACTTAGTGAATCTACGCTTTAGATGTAAGACTTTGTTAGTTAGACCTTGTATTAGTTCTTTACGTTCTTATTAGAATCAAGGTTTTTGCTATTTGTAAGTAATTTTTAGTTTTTTCGGTTTTTTTTCTATGTATAATAGGGTATACCAACAGGGCAATACCTTAAAGACAAAGCCCCAATTTTGGAAATTAGGCATATCAAAGGGGCAATACCACATAGAAAGCCCCCGAAGGTTTTTTGTAAATATCTTTTGAAATAATTGAGATTTTTGAGATTTTGATATAAAATAGTTAATAATCGATTAGATGTTTATAGATGTTTATAGTACAGTAGTCGATGCAACAGTTTTATATGATACCTACTGGTCGGATCATTTCCCTATCTTACTCAAATGTAATATTGAATTTATAAGACCTAAAATTGTACTTCAAAACGATAAAACTAATAGGGTAAAGTGGGGTGAAAGAGATTTGAATCAAATAAATAAATATTATGACTTGTGTAATTCAAAACTTAAAGAAATAGATTTTGACATGGAATTTAATAATGATTGTAATGAAAATACTTGCTCGAATGTAAAACATAGATCGTTGTTAGATAAAATGTATGACAACATTGTTAATATTTTGAGAGAAGCGGCAGAACTAAGTTTTTGTAGCAAAAAGGGAAAAGGAAAATATGTGACCGGGTGGAACAGGTACGTCAGGGAGGCTCACTGTGAGGCTCGCGCTTGTTTTCAGACTTGGTTGCTCTACGGGAAACCTAACAGTGGTGCTATTTACGAAAATATGTGCAGATCGCGAAGTATTTTTAAATATAAGCTTAAATGGTGCCAAAATAGGGAACAGCAAATCCGAATGGATATAATTGCCCAGCACCATGAAACTAAGGATTTTTCTAATTTCTGGCGTAAAACCAAAGATCTTAATTTAAGCGCGGGCGTCCCGGTTAGCGTCGCTGGGGTACATGAGCCCAGTGAAATTGCGAACCTTTTTCAAAAACATTTTAGGGTGAGTTCTATGGTTGGGTCGGTGCTTCAGAATGGACCTGTTGCTGAAGGCTGTCATCCCTCGGATCATACGATCATTTTTACTGCCAAGGATGTGGCAGCTGTAATTAAAAATATGAATCGTGGGAAATCACCGGGGCATGACAGTCTCAGTATTGAGCACTTGAAATATGCAGGTGTCCACCTAAATAGAGTGTTGGCTATGTTTTTCAGTCTGTGTATTGTTCATTCTTACTTACCAAAGGAGCTTATGCATACCATTGTAGTCCCTATCGTAAAAAACAAAACGGGTGACACATCAGATCCGTCAAACTACAGGCCTATTTCCCTAGCTACAGTTATAGCTAAAGTGCTTGACAGTCTGCTTGACAAGCATTTGGGTAAGCACATCAAATTGAATGACGCGCAGTTTGGCTTTAGGTCTGGTTTGTCTACAGAAAGTGCCATCCTATGCCTCAAGCAGACTGTAAAGTACTATACGAGCAGAAACACCCCAATTTATGCGTGTTTTTTAGACCTTTCAAAAGCATTTGACCTTGTGTCATATAACGATCTGTGGCTGAAGCTAAGATATGAGACAACTGTTCCTAATGAAATAACATCACTATTAAAATTTTGGTACAGTCACCAGACAAACCGTGTAAAGTGGGGTGGAGCTAAGTCGAAAGAATACTGTCTGGAGTCTGGCGTGAGACAGGGAGGGATAAGCTCGCCTAAATTGTTCAACTTATTTATGAACGGCCTGATTGAGGAGCTCAGCGGCACGGGCATCGGCTGTCATATTGATGGCGTATGTATAAACAATATTAGTTATGCCGATGACATGGTGCTGCTGAGCCCATCAATCAGTGCTTTGAGGAAGTTGCTATCCATTTGTGAGCACTATGCTATGGCCCATGGACTTACATACAATGTAAAGAAAAGCGAGTTACTGCTATTCAGGGCTGGCACTAAATCTTATTCGATGCCTGTAATAAAACTTTGTGATATGGTCCTGAATGTGGTGACTAAGTTTAAGTATTTAGGTCACTGGGTCACCGAGGATCTCAAAGATAACCTAGATGTTGAAAGGGAACGTAGGTCTCTGGCTGTTCGTTGTAATATGTTGGCCCGCAGGTTCGCACATTGTACAAAAGCCGTAAAGGTTACACTTTTCACGGCATACTGCCAGTCTCTTTATACATGCAGCCTGTGGGTCGACTACACGCAGCGGGCATACAGCGACCTGCGTGTGCAATACAACGACGCCTTCAGGGTGCTAATGGGACTCCCACGTCGCTGTAGTGCATCTGGTATGTTTACAGAGGTGCGGGTTGACGGCTTTTCTACCATTATTCGAAAGCGTTGTGCGTCTCTGTTAAACCGAGTGAGAAACAGCGACAATACCATCCTGAAGGCGTTGTTAGTCGAGCGCTGGGACTCTGCTTTCCTGAGACTGTGGGCTGACCGCCACGCCAGTATAGCAAAATATAATGTGTGAAAATGTATAATTAATGTAATGTATTTCAATAATTCAATTCAAATCAAATCAAATTAATTCATTCTAATATTTATTACTGTAAATTACTAACATAGTTTTAAGGTAAATATTTGTAACTAACACTATGGACATTGTTTCTGAAATAAATTATATTATTATTATTATTATTATTATATAGTTCTATTTATAGAAATAAAGTTTGAGTTAGTTTTATTAAAGGTTTGTAAAAACAACTGCTTATTTCGGTATTAGAAAGAGATAGAGATAGTTTTGTTTAGAATTAGACAAAGACAGTTGCGCGTGAACAGGAGAAGACATACTGTGAGACAGAGAGGTCCGAGTTCTAGAAAAACTAGAAAGTTCTAGATTGATTTTCATGAAAATTCCAAGAAATCTGATTGGTTCCGAATTTTCTAGGATTAATTTTCGATCGATATATAAATCGGAGAGGTCGAAGTAAGCGCATAGTATTCCGATAGTTTTCCAATAATGAAGATAACATTGTAAAAGGAAGAAAAAGGAAGAAATAAAAGAAGAAACAGTAAATAGTGGTTTCATTATGAAGTAAAGGTCCCAGTAATGAGGTGCATCCTGGCAGTAAGCGCGACAATGTTAAGATTTTAGTGCTCCAAAATAATATGTTTCAAAGTGCTTCAATGTGGTGAATTAGCAACTTTGACTATGTTATAAGTGTGAATTAGTGCTTTGCTACGGAGCTACGTGTCTTGATACGAACATTGACTGCGCCGACTACAAAATAATGTGAAAATGGTGAAAAGAATTTGTGATACGTTGGTGTGACATTTATGTGAAGTGACATTAGTTTATGAACACTGTTGACTGGTGTGTTCCATGATAGTGTTTTTCCGACCGAGTGTTCAACCGCCTTCCTCGTCCAGCCGGCGATAATCCTATGAAGACTTTTGAGTGTTTACAGTCCACTAATTGAGAGTTATCGACTGGTATTATTATTTGTGACGTGTGTGGTTTAGTGTGGACGATCTTTTAAGTGCTCTCGTCGTCGTCTGCCCGCCGCGCCCGCCACAGGTACGGAACCCTCGGTGCGCGAGTCCGACTCGTTCTTGACCGGTTTTTTTTAAGTTGGTTAGAAAAGAGTACCTAATATTACTCTATAGTTAGTTCAGGGTAAAATCGAAAACAGTCGACAAATTTTGTAGTGTGGTTTAGATCGTCAAGTCAAACTGAACCACTTTGTCTATGGAAACAAAACTATCGACTGTTCAAAAAATCTGCCTGTAGATTATTGGCCCTAAGCTTATAACGAATTTAATTTACGTAATATTACGTGATACGTTCTCTCTTCTTTTTAAAATTGCGATGACGTAATTCACATTCATACCTACACCTCTTTGACTTTACAATGAATGTAGGGTATTGAGAATTGAATAAGCAAGCGAAGATCGAACTTTAAAAGATTGCCTCTTTTTGAAGGCGGTTAGACTTCAAAAAAAGGAGGAGGTTCTCAATTCGCGCGTAATAGACTAATTTTGATGATTATTTTTTTGTTTCATCGAATTTTTTTTGCGAGATGGTCCCATTTTTTTTAAATCGGTTTAGTAGTTTCTTGAACGAATTAAGTAGTTTTCAAGTAATCCTGAAAAAAACTGTGATTTTAGGTAAACTACCTTGACGACTTTGTTGTTTATGAATCGAATTATATGATTTTTTCGTTGGAAAAGGGATACCTTAAGTGAGAAAGTAAGATACCTTTTAATTTCTTTGACATTGGACCTTGGATTTCGAAGATATCTAAGGTAACTCCTCAAACACAAATATAATATGTTTAGTGTTTGAGATATTAGTAGGTTTATGACAATCTAAAACAAACCGAGCTATGGTCTGCGACGTTCTGGAAAATACTTGGACTACGAAGGCATAACAACTCCTTAAAAACAAACAGCGCGAATTTAGAAATTAAGATAAGGGCATTTTAAAAATATATTACTTAAGTTAAAAAATATTACACGCTTACATACTTAGCACAAAAAAAGTTGAAAATAATAAAGTTTTAAAAAAAAGAAAAGTATCCTTCAAAAACCTAAAAAAAAACATAAATTGTAATAAAAAAACGTCTATTGAAGTCGGGTGGGGATTTTAGAATAAAAAAATAAGGATCCTCCATTCAGCCCCACCCGACTTCAATATAGATGTTTTTTATTAAAATTTATGTTTTTGTTTTAATTTTTAGGTTTCTGAAGGAGGTTTTTCTACTTTTTAAACCTTTTTTCGAGCTTCTTATCAAACCATTACCCACATTTTTAATGTTCCGTACCCAAAGGGTAAAAACGGGACCCTATTACTAAGACTCCGCTGTCCGTCTTTCTGTCTGTCCGTCTGTCTGTCACCAGGCTGTATCTCATGAACCATGATAGCTAGAAAATTGAAATTTTCACAGATGATGTATTTCTGTTGCCGCTATAACAGCAAATACTAAAAACAGAATAAAATTAATATTTAAGGGGGGCTCCCATACAACAAACGTGATTTTTTTGCCGTTTTTTGCGCGATATTAAGAAAGAAAACAGGTAGACAGTTGAAATTTTCACAGATGATGTATTTTTGTTGCCGCTTTAAAAAAAATACTAAAAACAGAATAAAATTAATATTTCAGGGGGGCTCCCATACAACAAACGTAATTTTTTTGCCGTTGTACGGAACCTTTCGTGCGCGAGTCCGACTCGCACTTGGCCGGTTTTTTTATTTTATTGCAAGTTGTGTGTTTTATTGTAAGTACCAATGTTATCGTAAATAATACGGTTCCCTATGTATTTGCATAAAATTGTAAGGCATAATATGTCATAGCATAATATGATTTCGCCGAATGATATTTACGCATAATATTAATTAGTCATAATAGCTTATGCATAATTTTTTTAAGCATAACTACTTTAAGCATAATCATGTTTAAGCATAATATTCTTTAGCATAAAGTTAAAAACGCATATTTTTATAAACAAAAAATCACGACGTTTAAAATCAGGAAAGAACATTTTATCTAAAATACAAAATCCCGAAGCTTAAAAAAACGAAGGTTAATTGAGGGTTACATGCCAGCAAGTCGGTTCTGGCACTTCGCCGGCCGCTGCCGCGGCACGCTCGTTTCGCTCGCTCGGCTCGTGCGTTGTTGGTCGCAATGGAACCTTACCTCCTCCTCGCTCGCTACGCTCGCTCGTCGTCGCACCTAATAAACCTAAACAGACTTTCGGGATTTTTAACGATCTGCATTTTAACTTTCAGGGTTTCGACCTATCAGATATTTAATAATCGATCTTTCAAGTTTCGGTCTATTAGATATCGACATTTAGGATTTTCGGTATTTTAAAAATAGGTGTTTTATGAGTCGGTATTTAGGTCGTATGTGTTATGATATTTTGGCATATTAATACAATACCTACCCCTTTTGCATGAAAATAAATAAGTGCGTAAAAATATTTATTCTTATTGTTTTTGATTTTTTTGTCTAAATAATGTTAGGCGAATAGACAATATGCCTAATAACATTATGTGAAAATAAATTAGTCTAAATGGTAATTATGCTAATATAAATAGTATGCCAAAAAACAATTATGCCAAAGTATTATTATGACAAAAAAGATTATGTCAAAACCGTTATGTCAAATCAAATTAGGTATAAAATCATTATGCGAAAACAAGGGATCCCAAATAATACGATGTGTTACTATAGGTAGTTTACCTACTCTGCTCATATTCCGATACATATTGATTCATCAGCTAATGGAATGGAGTCATGCTTATCTCAATATTAGATTGAGGCATCTGGTTCGCTATGCTGCAACAAGAATATTCTTACGTTCGAAGGAAAGCGCTCCACTTTTATTACCGACTTCAAAAGGAGGGAGGTACTCAATTCCACCCGTTTTTTTTGTATGTACACCGATTACTCGAAGACGGCTGAACTGATTGAAATAATTCAAACGTTTTTACATTGGGTAAAAATTCAAATTGGTCCCATTTTTTAAAATTTTGAAATCGGTTCAGTACTTTTCAAGTAATCTTGAAAAAAAAGCACGAAAATAGTATGATTTTGTGTGAACTACCTCGATGATCAGTCGTATAACTTCTTTGTTTATGTACTGAATAAGATAATTATTTTTTTGTTGGAAAAGGGATATCTTATGTTTAGTTCTTTAACCGACTTAAAAAAGGAGGTTCTCAGTTTGACCCGCATGTATGTATGTTTCTCCGCGATTAACTCACGTTTGGCTGACCCGAGTTTTCTACCTAAATAATATACCTACACTACCTAATACAAAAGGTACCTACACTAAAACTAAAAAAAATAAAAAATTGTTTATAAAAACAAAAAACCGACTTCAAAAAACCTACCTCTAAAAAGCAAGAAATAATATTCGTAATAATAAAAACACGTCTATTGAAGTCTACACGACCGAGATTGCGTGACCTATTTCAATGTTTTCACATACTTACCTATTATTCAGTTACGTTAACTTTTTGTTAACGCAACTGAATATTAGGTATGTGTAAAATGCATATACCATTTTTAAGACACAATATCTACTATATTATACAGTGTTCTTATTAACAGTGATCAAATTTTGTGGTGTAGCTTAGAGCCTTAGACCATCAAACTGAACAACTTTATTTATGGGACCAACTTAATCAGAGCAAAAAAATAATCAGCCGTTCCATACATTTTGGTCTAGTAGATATTGATGTTTTCTATGGAACAGCTGAATATTTTTTTGATCTGATTAAGTTGGTCCTATAGACGAAGTGTTCAGTGGTCTAAGCATACCACAAAATTTGATCAATGTTCAAAATGCCATACCACAAATTTTGATTAATGTTCGTATGTGTATTAACCACCGAACTGAACTCAACAAAATGGCGCTGAAAACTCCGACGGCAAAGTTACCGAGCGGACTGTCTACTCGTTTTATTTTTCTGACAGAAAAACAAAACCTTCAAAAGGTAAGCGGTCTTTTGTAACCTTCTTACGAAGATCTACGCGAACCACTTGTCCTACAAATAAAGCTACTTTACCGACACTTGGGCAAATCGCGTTATCATTCCAATTTAACTTTTGCCACCCGCTAACTTACTTTTATTGTGATAATTTGGACCGTAGCGACTAAATCAAAATTCTTCAACAAGTAACTTGCTTTGACGACTGCGGTATATAGCTAAAAAGTTTCACGTCCCTTGTTATTTTACTTTTTATCAGAAAAAAGTTTATTTTTTATTTGAAAACTTGGCTTGTATCTTTTAATGAGGTATTCGTTTGAAGATCTTACCAATTCAGTGTTGTATGAACTATTGTATGACTTTAGTTAAGTTTTCATATTAAGCAACAAACATTAGCTTGGTGTTATTGGTGTTTTAATTACCCGACGTTCCGGCGTTTTCCAGGGTCTTGTCGCGGGAGGACTAATCGTAAACATTTCCTATAAATGCGCAAGCCGAGCGAGCGGAGCGAGCGTGCCGCGGCGGCAGCGGTCGGCGAAGCGCCAGAAATGACGTTTAAAAAAAACTTTTAATATATCCTGACGCCTTGACAATCTCAGTCACTGTTTTCCGCTCTTTAACGGTGTAGCAACAATTCAAACTTTAAGTGACTCGATCGGTTAATGTGCAGATAAACTAGTCAATTCGCACATAAACGAATATCGTACTTTAGCGGTAACATATCGAATAATTCTCTAGAAATATTATTATTAAGCAATTCAATAAGTCGTCTAAGATATCACTGTCGCTACCAACAACAATTATAAGTATTTATTAACTTAACGTCGAAGTCCATATTTCGCCTATATCTTGTTATTGAACAATATTTGTTTCCCTTCGTTATGAACACAGTATCACAGCCTGCGGCGCGGAGATAGCGCCACAATAGGCATTGTGAACGGTAACCTTTGTCAATGTATACTTCTCTTATTACACTATTGAGCTGTGATAATACTTTGTTGTTTGGTACCGAAATGTTTGTAGTCGTTATTTTAATCCTGCAATAGATGAAGGGAATTTGGTATGTCTGGAAAAATCTAATTTGCTGAATATTTTTAAAGGTAGGAATAAACTCCATTATTAATAAAAAAAGTTTTAGAAATTTGGGTTGTGTATTGTCAAAGTGTAGTTGACAGTTAACTTTTTTTATATGGTGATAAGGAAATGCAAGGGAATAGTCCATTCTGTACTTTTCTAAAAACGAAGTATTTTTTTTCCACGCAACCAAAAATTCTATAACTTTTTATATTTTGAAGGGAGCTTATTCATACCAATAAAAAACATCATCATCAGACATTCTCCATTGTTTATTTTGGAGTAAATGACACTCCCAGCTAGCAAAATGACACAGAATTTAGTTGTATATCGGTGATATAAACAGTCGCATATGTGTTACAGAAACGTTTCTATCATTGGAAAAAGGCCCCACTTTTATCACTATAAAGTGATACAGTATATCTATTCTAGCTCCACTTAGGACTAATCAGATACATATCAGTGACATCGAATCAGTTGCAACACAATATAGTGATATATTAGTGATTGTGATTCTATAATAACACTGTTTGAATAACGTGAATAATTGAACGCGTTACTGGTTATTTTATCAGAAAGCTAAATATTCATAGGTATATTTCGTTAAGTAATATTTTTATGTCACCATCGTGTGCTCCATTTTTATTATCCAATTTATGTGTGTAAAAAAGATTAGTGTTAGTGCGATTTCACATGCGCTTGCAATTCTATTGTTAAATTAGTACCATAATGTTATTGTTTTTTTAGTGCCCCCCTCAAATTCGTAGTAATTAATAATAAAATTGATTTAATTTATCAAATTATTTGTGAAGATACCAATATATGATTAATTAGTGTTAGTGTTGCTGCTACTCAGACGATATACAACATAGGGCGGCCATTACGATAAATAATATTTTGGTGATATATGAGCGCGCACAAAGCTTCATTACAACTTATGAGTGCTATTAGGATTCCCTTATCATTTATTTAGCACAAGTGTTTTAATAGCATCATAAATCTTACTATACAACATAGTTGCTCCATAATCAAGTTAAGGAGTATCAATTTGTAGCTGTGTTATATATGTTGTATAAAGCAGCTGAGTAAACGTTTATGTGATAGGTTAATACGACAATTTAGCTGTATATCCTTATACAGCTAATAAGTGTTTCAAACACAGATATACAACTAGCAGTGATAAGCGTTACTTATATACGATATTAATATGATAAAAGATGGCCTATTATCACATTTTTGCTAGCTGGGTACCTAAGGACCTATCACGTAAGATAGTTTTATTTTAAATTAGGTTTTATGGTAATCGGCTATACACGCTGAAATTTTAATCATTTGGTTCCCGCCGTGTGGTGGTTTCACTCATGATTACAAGCAACTTTTACTATGGGGCCAACTTTCCTGTTCGCAAAAAAAACAGCTGTTCCATACATTAAGGTCGAGTAGGTACTACACTTTTGTATGGAACAGCAGATTTTTTTTTTGCGAGTAGGAGAGTTGGCCACATAGTAAAAATTGCTTGTAATCATGAGTGGAACCACCCCACGGCGGGAACCAAATGATTAAAATTTCAGCGTGTATATTTTCCATGCGTTTGAATTACGTGTCATATACCTATACTATCCTAAGGTCACGAATTCAGTTGACAGTCATTTATACAGTACGAAAGATGATTTATGAGTTCGAAAAATAATTTAAATAATTTTATTTGAATTAATTAATATAAATTTTGTCTTCGCAAAATTCACAAAAAAATATGTACATTACTTCTTCTGAAAGAAACTATCTGATAATTTCGAATATAACATTTAGCTAAATGTTTAAATTTTAAGCAGTTGATTTGAGAATAAGTAGTAGAAAACTTTGTCGCTGCCACTAGCAACTCAATAGCATTGGTGAGTATATTGGGTCGGAACCCAGGTTTGAGTCCCGTTTGAGGTGCTACGGGTGAGCCGGTGTTTTCTAGTACCCACTTATTTATCTTAATAACGCTTAATTATTACTAAAGATTTATTGTACTAAATATAAACAGTTTGCTTCAATTCAACATTTATTATACAAAACTGAAATTCATCCCAAGAGGGATTTTGGGATAACCTGTAAGCCACGTCAAAGGCTCGACAGTCGAACTTTGACAAGTTTGGTTCTAATTACACTAACAAATATATTTGTTACTTTGTTAATCGAAATCAAGCTGGATAACAATATTAATAATTGAGCCGAAGACGGAAAACTTTATGAAATAGGGTTCTTAAGTTTCTAAATAGATTAAAATATTATTACGAGATTAACTAACTTAGCTTGAATTCAGGTTTGGACGGTTTGGTGATTTTTGATAAATATTCTTTTGAACCACGATAGTTGATTACTCAAGATGTTAGGTATTATTTGTTTCTCTTTTGGGCTGTATTTTAACGACATTGTTTGATTCAGGTGAGGAAGAAAAGAAGCAATATTTTCTATTATTTTTAAATTATATTAATAATCTTAATATATAAATAGCATTGAGAACGCATAAAAAATATCTAAAAGGTTAAAAAAAAGCAACAAATAGATAGAAGTATTACTTCTAGCTATTGTGGATAACAAGGGTGAGATAAAGAATAAGTATATAATTTAGTTTGATACATATTATAGTGATTTTTAATTACTAAGCATACCAAAAAATACATATATTCTCCAAAATTAGTAAATGCGCAACAAATCCAAAGCTGCCCAAGAATATTTTGTGAGCATTTACTAATTCTGGGTTGGGTAAGGTTAGAATGGTGATCATTTAAACCTATTAAATTATCTAATTGACTTAATAAATTAAATTATGCTCATATGTAACTTTTGACTTTTTGTCGATTATGTGCCGTTGAATTGTTCAATGAATTTGAAGAATGAAGTAGTTGAGGTTTCCTTTTTGGTCATCTCTATCATGCTGAATGGATTAACGTTGACAGTATTTATTTTTAAAGCAATATTTACTTTCTTTTTAAATAATTTAAATGGTTATTTTTTACAGATATAGCGGGCAGTCAACAGAGTTTTCCCTTTTGCAACAAGAGCACCAACAAACGCAGCTTCAAGAAAAGATCATGCAAAAAATATTAGGGTCAAAGTCAAAGTCAAATAAGCTTTATTCAAATAAACTTAATAATTAAGTACTTTTGAATCGTCTATATTTTCCTACCACCCGTTCCAGACTTTTTTAGCTGACAAGAAGAACGGGCGCAAGAAACTTATCAGCTGTAACAGCCATAAGTAACGATATTTACAAACTTTAATATATCCTTCCCAAATAATTACAACAGGGTGACAGGATTATTGGCAACAACATAGACTTATTACATATATTACTTCAACAAAGTACTTATAGTAGCAAGTTATGTGTTACATCATTTCCACGCATTTTGATCTTTAAGATCACTGCCCTGAGGGCACTGCCTTAGGGTCGGGAATATTCCCATTATTGCCGGGAATATTTGCACCGTAAGGCAAAATTCCCAGCAATGGCACATCTTTACTCGTCGGTACAACAAAATTCAGTGCGCGTGGCGATAAGCGACGCCCATCATATTATTATACCTAGATTGCAATGATTAAGCAACATTGAACTGTTCGAGATGTTTTCATTATATTTATTTGACTCTCGGGTATTCTCGGTCTTTTCAAAAGAACTTTGGCGAACTAAGCAGGATCGCTGCCATTGCATTGCATTAAATGCCAGGGGCTTAACTTTCCCAAAAATAAATTCCACTCGAAATACCAAGAATTCTTAAGTAAGACGACATGAGATTCTTGACTTGGTCTTTCTTATAGGGTATTTGTTAATTAAATTCCCCAATAAATGCTTTTCCCATCCCTAATCGTTATATTGTTTCGTCGATAACAATTAGGAGGGGCAACTGAAAATTATTTGCTATTAAGTTCTACCTATTATGTTCTTCACGTCTTACCTTAAACAATTTAAATGATAAGACGAGAATTGCTAAGTAGGCGTTTGAGTTTTGTACTTGTATTTGTATTACTTTTGTAATTGTATTACTTTGAACTAGAATTGAAGACCATTAAAAACAGAAAAAAAATCAAATTAATTATTATTTTAAGTCCTGAATCCGCCCATGTAAACAATTTTTTTTTTTGTAGTAAATACCTAAGTAATTATCTTCAAAAAAGTATTGTGTTGTATCTATCGCACGCAGCCAAGTAATTTATTCAGCCATTCAATAATACAACAGTATTCTACAAAACGACGGCGCAATTTAATCAACGCGTAAGTTGATAACATTTATTTATTTATTTCGAAAGTAATTTGATTGGATATAACAGATATTTACGGCCTTCATATATCACATTTAAATATAAAGAGGTTTAAAGTCAAAGTTAAAATAGCTTTATCAAATAAACTAAATTAGTAAGTACTTATGAATCGTCTATATTTTCCTACCACCCGTTCCAGACTTTTTTAATTGACAAGAAGAACGGGCGCAAGAAACTTAATTATCACCTTTAACAGCCATAAGCAACGATATTTACAAACTTAAAATATATCGTTTAATTTAAATATTGCACGTTACCTAAAAAAGCATTAACACATAGATATTATTTGCTGCAGTATTTTATTAAACTGTAGGTTTCCCAATAATTAAATACAAAATTGATGCACAATATGTTATCTTATTTCTTGAAAGTTAAGTCTCTTAATACGTTATCACAAAGCAAAAGTTAGAAAGACCACATAATGGAAAATGCGCCTGAAAGTCCGAAGGGACTTGATTAAAAACAGTTTTAGGGTTTCCCTTATATTTCCTGGAAGATTAGTGCTAGTCAATGTCCTAAAAATATATTTTGTAAGGATTCTGTCTGTTGTCAACGTACTGGGCAACAGCGTCGCTTAACCAGGTAGCATCAAAATTCGTGTGCGCGCGTATCGGCCCTGCACGAACTAAACGTATGTATGTTGTTACGACGGTGCGGCGTGCAAGCGATTTTAATGGTAAATACAAATTTAAAAATTGTTGTGTTTCGGAATTAGAGATAAGATAGTCAGATCCTCAGTGGTTGACTTCCAGTGCAGCGCGATTCCATCTTCCACCTTATGAGATGCAACCACATATTTATACCTAATCAAATAAAATAACAATGAAAATTAGAATTGACTTTATAAATTCTCATTCCAAAATACTTTAAGTACTATAAATTATCAATATTGTGGAATATTTACGAACTTGACACAAAACTCAGAAGTCACATAGATACATAAGTTGGTACCTAGCCTATTATGTTATTAAACAGTTTTAATAAAAAAACCCGGAAAAACGTGATTTTCAAAAGCTTTTTCGGCTTTGTGCTTCGCGGCGGTTCACAACGTTAGTTAGAGTAAGTAGAGAAAAAAACGAATTTTCCACGCTTTGTGATAGTTTTTATCAAAAACGTTACAATATTTGGGCAAAGCTTTGAAAACTTTTAGCATGTTAGGTGATTGGAAAATGTAAGGCTAAATTAGTTCTTTGCTCTTAAGGCTAGGTTATGCAAAATCATTTGTCTCTGTCTTTTTCTTTACGTGTAAAGAGTATGGAAAATAACCTCACTTTTGCACTTTTTCGATGTTTTTCGTTGTTTTTTCATCATTATCTTCAGCACAATTATCATTCCTGAAAAAAAATTGTTGGAGCAACTGCACAGTACGTTAAAATATTTTTTGATGTAGAATTTAATACGTTTCCTCTTTTATTTACGCCAAAAATATGGCCCGCGACAAGCGTTTTTGATGATATTCAGTTTTTTTTACAATCATCTGTGAGGTTTATACGTAAATTAATACTTGTAGCAACCAGATAATCTCTTTAGCTTGTCGTATATATTTTTTTTGTGCCTACAACTAAAACGTAGTGATTATTTCCTCTATGCCTACAACTTTACGTTTGCTATATAAAAAAATGGCCCGCGCAATAGTACATTATGAAACAAGTTAGCTTAGGTTGCTCATTGCACACAAGGCTGTGGGTTGCAGCCCGAGCCGCAGGCGAGGGCGTAACTCAGTCGAGTGTGCAATGAGCAAAAGCTCACGAGTTTCATACGACGTTTTTCAACACATTTGCGAGGAAAATACAAAGTAATTTACCACACAGCAACAAATACGACAAAAACAAAATATGTCAATTATGGGAAAAGGCGCGTAGGTTTTTTTTCACACGCCCAATGCAAGAATATTTTGCGAACAAAGGGGTGCGTGAGCATACAGCCTACTTTAAAATTATAATTTTAAGTGATAAAATGCAAATATTTTAATATTTTGTATCAAAATATTGTTAATTATGAATAATTTGATAATAATAAATATTTGTTTGACTTAATTAAGGACTCATACATTTATTTATTTCAAAAATGAATATGAATGTTCAGCGGCATAAAACCTCTTTGTTGTTACTAAAAAAATAACTGTATTACATGGTTAAATTGGGAGTGTTCTGTTTACTCGCATAGAACTTGCAGTAAGGTACTAATTTAACTTTGTAGGGATAATTCTATAACAACCTAGTGTTTTATATATTATTGCACGCGTTTGTTAAAGCTTGGTTTATGGCCCTAAAAGCGATGTATTAGATCTCACTTTACGAGTAAGTGTGTTGAAAACCATGTTATCATATTATGGACCCTTAACATAAGTGAATATAAAGAAATTAGTTATTATATATATTAGTTATAGAAACAAAATGTAGTTTTTATTTGTGATGTAAATAATAATCTGTTTCTCTGATATTAACGTAAGTATCTATTGTTTAATTATCATTACTAACGTACGATATCTGAACCGCTTTTGTGGTCTAGTGGTTTGCCTACCCTTTTAAGACGCAGGGGTCTCGGGTTCGATTCCCAGGGGGGTACAATTTGTACTCAGTTTGGTTGGTGTTAGAGCTTATTTCAAGTCCGCCTGGCTAGCTGTCACCATCTTATCTAAGTCTGACGCCAAAACAACAATTTAAAATTGTTGTGTTCCGGCAGTTAGAGGTAAGATAGTCAGTTTCTCAGTGATGAGGATTCCGGGTGTAGCGCGCTTCCACCTTCGGCCTTATCGTCACTTAACATCAGGTGAGGTGAAGGCCAAGCACTATCTCGTTGTGCATAAAACAATAAGTTCAATCCACTGACATAAAAATTTTTTTTCTTATTATCTGGCCAGGCTGTCTGTTTGATTTGACAGCAAAGTTCTTGTGCCTATTTGAAATGCCACTAGCGTGAGCCTAAAGAACTAATTTTGACGTGTACAATGAAAATGGTTGCCGTGATGGTCTCTCCAGACTTCAGACTTTAGTACCATGTCCCTCACGCTATGCTCACGCTACGTCCTACAGCGCCAAAATGGCGGAAATCAAATAGTCACAAGAGCAGTTTGACAGCAGCCAGTCCAGTGTAATAATATAGAGGTCAAGGGTTCAATCTAGCTTTTGTTTTACAAAAACATCAAATGGCAGCATGAAATTTCTTCCATCGTCATAAAAAACATGACTATTACTATCAGCCATTTTAATGTCCCCATTGCTGGGGCACAGGCCTTCCTTATGGGTGGATAAGGAGGATAGGCCACAACCCACCACGCGGGCCCAATGCGGATTTGTGGGTGTTAACGACTGCAAATGCACCCGGGACCAACAGCTTAACGTGCCTTCCGAAGCACGGAGGAGCTCGATATAATAAATTTTTGGTCACCCATCCCATGACCGACCCTTGCGAAAGTTGCTTAACCTCCGCAATCGCTGGGCCAGGCGCATAACCACTGCGCCATCGAACTCCTTAAAAAAATGTGCTTATACGTTTTTGAAGCTGATTGCCCTTGTCGCATGTTTCAATACGGTCGAGTGTTATTCAAGAGCCATCCATCTTCGAGGCGTATAAATTGAATTCTATCACACCCACGCTATGCCGAGGTTACAGCTCAGTGTAGTCAGATTTTAAAATTGGAATAGAATAGACATATAGACAGTCACATTTACAGAAAATAAGAATGAAAAAAAAAAACAAACAAAGGCACAGAATAAGTAAAGAAAATAAAATACTTAAATGATAGAAAAAAAAAAACAATAACAGAATACTTCATGATGTGGCCCCCACCATTTTGTAAAATAGTGGACCATAATAATATCGTTACGTCAAAATCTACGTTTGGCCATATCAAACTAGCTTCCGCCCGCGACTTCATCCGCGTGAACATTCGAGAAATCCCCAGGGAACCTTTGATCGGGATAAAAAGTATTTTTTAATTCAAGCTATAAACTATCTGTGTGTCAAATTTCATCCAAATCTGCTCAGCCGTTTTCGCGTGATTGAGGAACAAACATCCAAACCCACAAACTTTCACATTTAAATTATTAGTAGGATATTAGTAGGATCTAGTTTCCATTATCGTGAGTCCACTAGCGCCGCCAAATAAAAAAAAAAACATTGTAACGAAATAAAAATGTTTATTAAAATTGTGTGAAAATTGAGTGTTTATTAATATTGAAAAATTTAAATCTAGTAATTGTTTTCATAGTTTAAATAAGTTTATGTAATTTGATATTTTAACATTACCTAGAGTGTAGGTATTTAGTTACTGTATAGTATAGTCTTTTCGCGGGGATGAAAAATAAAAAAGTTTCCTAAACTTTCTAAAAACTGAGGGCTGCTAATAATTACCCCACAACGGACGACACCCGTGACCCAAGCACTTGGTAACAGCTGCGTATTGTCAAGCCACAGACAAAATAAATAAGTCTTCTTCTTCTTCTTATCGAATGAGGAATAGTGGCCACCTCTGGTGTAAGAGTTTATCAAGCCACCTGTAAGGCCTCTAATTTGGCTTAACGACTATTATCAGATGACAACAGCCGGGACCGACGGTTTAACGTGCCCTTCGAAGCACGGAAGCCCTCAGTTGTAATGCCACTTAACGGTCACCCATCCGACACCTGACCGGACCGAGCGTTGTCTTTCAAGTTCCGCCATTAGCACTTCTTGTGATAAATAAGTGTTCCGGTAACTGTTATTCAGATGAAAGTTACTGATCGATTAGCAAGTAAGAGACTCGTTCAATTCGAGTGTATGCTGCACTGCAGTAAATGACTAGGCCTGCTCTCACGATAGCACAGAATAGACTATAGCCCCGCCCTAGAATCAATTACCGCACCCCCATAGACTTAGAAAATTTTCGCTCACCCCACCAAGCGACTTCGTATGCCGAACCGTATGCTCGTTTAGACGTGTTTGTCAACTTACTGTCAACTTATTTTGGTATTCAAAGCAATGCGTCTCGTTACTTTGTTTATCAAAAAGTTCGAATTATTAATTGAACGCCGCTTACACAGTACAAACTGCACGATAGGCGGTAACCCTAGACTTACACACACAGTTGCGCGTGTACAAGAACATCATCTGACTTCATTTGTTTATAATAGCGCGGTTGTATAAAGTGTCAGGGATGTGACGATAGCTCGCATCGTGTAACCTCTGCCTAATCGTGGCTTGGTAAGCAATCTGAAAATGCATTACTTCCTTTTAAAAAATATGTCAATCGTCGGATACAATTTGACGTAGAAAGGAACATTATGGTGACTTAACATGTAAGGTACGGCTGACGTTTATCTAGTTATGTGGAAGGAATGAATCGATAATAATAAAATTTTAGAAGGCAAAGTATACGTTTTTGTTTGTTAGGTAGCGGTTTTATTTATCTTGGAGTAGAATAGCAATAATAAGTGTAGAGAAAATTAAGATAAAACATTTTAGTAGGATGCATATTATTATGTCGGGCAGAAAAACGTATTACAAAAATCCTCTAAAGTCGAATATAATAATAATAATTGTTTATTGTTTTCTCCAACAATCTTAAGTGATACACAAGTTTTAAATTATTAGTTACATCTAAAGATAATTAAGGTGGTACCCTGAGCAAAAGTGGCGCCGCGGTGAATTTTATTTAATATTATAATTCTAATACACAATTTTAATAATGTTTATCGTGGAGATTTTAGGGCCCACAGTCTAGTATTTTTAGACGGTATCGTTACATTCCCTAGTAGTCACTGCTAGAAGTAGATAGAAAAACTGCTAAAAGTGGCCGTTTTTGACACATTTGCTATCTACTTCTACGAATAACTACGAGGGCATGTGGTGATACCTTCTAAAAATACTAGACCATGGGCCCTAAAATCTCCACGATAAACATTATTAAAATCTTTTTCTATTAATAACTTATTAAATAAAAACCTCTGAGGGCGCCACTTTCGGTCATACAACCGCCTTAAGAACAAAGATTGCGAGAGACTGTCACCTGAGCTAAGCCATAGGCCTGCGGTTCAGTGCACCAGTTCCCTCCCCACTAGACGTATGGGTATGGGACCAACTCAGAAATTGCGAAAAAAAATCAGCTGTTTCATACTAAAATTAATAACGAAAATATCAAAATGTATGGAAAAACCTTTACTTTTTCGTACATTTTAGATCGTAGATTTCAGAGTTGGTCCCGTAGTAAAAGTTGTTCAGTTTGATGGTCCCTATCTACCATATTCAACTTTAGGATTTTTTCTATAACACTTGTATATAAAATTAAAGCCCCTTTCACATGTCTCTTTACCCGTATGTTTTTGTTATGTTAAAAATGAAATTAATATTGAAGAGATGATTATGCAATAAGGTGATTCTCACCATGCAAATTTTTATTGCTCTCGACATATTCCATAAATTTGGCAGCCACTATCTGGTTATCATATAAATCAGTGCGATTGCCAAACGGAGATATCAAACTTCATGTAAATAGCTTTGGCAATGGATATGATTGATGTTATTTGATTTCAAAAAATACTGGCTGGCTTGGCAACGTTTCTGCCTCAAAAGATTCAGAACACTTTAGTATTGGGTCCTTTCCTATGAAAATCTGTGTTTTTTGCTCACACAAAGATAGCCTCATAACTTCTGTGATTTAAAATATTTTTCAACACACTTGCTCGTAAAGTAAGCCCTAATACATTGCTTTTAGGGCCATAAACCGAGCAATAACAAATGCGTGCAATAATATATAAAACACTAGTTGGTTATAGAATTATCCCTACAAAGTTAAATTAGTACCTTACTGCAAGTTCTATGCGAGTAAACAGAGTAACAACAAAGAGGTTTTATGCCGCTAAAAATTCATATACATTTTTGGAATAAATAAATGTGTAAGTCCTTAATTATGTCAAACAAATATTTATTATTATCAAATTATTCATAATTCACAATATTTTGTTATAAAATATTAAAATATTTGCATTTATCAATTAAAATTATAATTTTGTAGTAATAGGCTATATGCTCACTCACCCTTTGTTTGCAAAATATTCTTGCATTGGGCGTGTGAAAAAAACAAAAAAAAAAAAAACCTGAGCGGCTTTTCCCATCATAATTATCATATTTTGTTTTTGTCGTATTTGTTGCTGTGTGGTACATCACTTTGTTTTATCCTCGCAAATGTGTTGAAAAACGTCGTATGAAACTCGTGAGCACTTGCTTATTGCACACTCAGCTGAGTTACGCCCTCGCCTGCGGCTCGGGCTGCAATGCAACCCACAGCCTTGTGTGAAATGAGCAACCTAAGCTAACTTGTCTCATAATATACTATATCAGTTGCTGCATATTACATCAAATTATGACCATATCCGTCATCTATCAGCGTAATTAAAGTATATTTATTTTGTTTTCTTAGCGTTAAAAATACCTTAAAAGTGACGTGACTCCTTTTTTTGTTTGTAAAAATGACCACTTTATCCGTTATAACTTAGCCTAAAATTATTTTTTTCCGCTTAAGTTATGTTGCTGTTAGCTTAATGTTCAAACATTTGTAAATAAAAGTTTAGTTATAATAGCGTTCACGGTTGTTAAATAAATTATGAAAGCATTAGTTATAAGGAAAATGCAATTTGTAAAAAATTCTCCATACAAAACGTCATTTTCATAGGTAAGGACCTAATATCTACTACTAACGTTATTAATTTGCTTCCTTATAGATATACAAGACGTTTCACTTTTTTCTTTCAATTTAAGTTTAACAACCAAATTGAATTATCTTAACATAGAAGTGAATCATCCGATTTCATTGCTAAACATCATTAAAAACATATCTTCTGCACCTTTTAACAAAAGTGAATCAATTTGGTTGAATCGTGTATTGCCATAAATGGTAGGGTTCCAATTATTGAACAATGGTAATAGCTGATGTGAGAAAATACTGAAGTTTACAGATACTTCTAAGATCGCTCGAAAGTAAAATAGAAAATACTTTGCTTTTGGTCCGCCTAGCCAAGGGCCTAGATCTTAAGAGTCTGGCATTACTTTTTTATATAAAAGTTACTTTCTCTCTTTATAACTTGGCATTTCTTACTCTCTTCACTTTCATGTACATACTAGAAAAGGGCATAATGTTTTTATCCCTCTAACTTATATAATACAACAAAGTTACGAACTTAGCTATCGAATTCTGTTTCTCTCATTTTTTGAAGTGTCTATCTAGGTTTCCTAATATTTGTACCATAAAACTTTTATTTTTTAATGATCAAAGAAAACATTTGAATAATCTTCTTGCACTATTAAACAAAAACAGAGGATAAACAGCCTTTTAATCCGTTGCACAAGGTTCAAATTCCTTAACACATTTTTAACACCTTCGTGGTAACTGTCACGACTGACTGTGGGTGTCAGCCACAAAACAAGTGATTGATGGTTCGATGGAATGACAAATTGTTCCTGACAAATCCTCCCTTCCAATCAAGATAGTGTAAAATAAAAATAGCCCTTATAGTTATTTCCGTAAAATTTATATGCGAGCCGAAATCATATTAAACGTGGGCGGTGGAAAAAAATATGTACAATGTAATATGAAAAAAACTCGGACTCGCGCACCGAGGGTTCCGTACCATCATAATTGACCATCAAACCACACTGCAGAGTAGAAAAATAATCTTAGTATTGCAGTTTTAGGTCAGCGCCATCTCTTGACTGATAGTGGAACTAATGTTAACTTTTTTTTTAAATTTGATAGTTTCTAAAAAAGTGTGCTATATTGAGACATCGTTGTATTTTTCCTGTAATCTTTATATAAACTGCTATCACATAGAATTATTTCAGATTTTTCTCTTTGCAAACTTCGGAGATAAGGGGGGAGGGAACGGTATTTTTTTACATTTTTCATCATAAGTCAAAAACTATGCCGCATAAGAAAAAAATAATGATTGAAAACGTGCAAACGGCGCTCTTACATATGAAACCCCACATTTCCTAGTAGCCCCACATAAAAATTTTAGACCTCTTTTCAGTCCCTGTTGTAAAAAAGATATTTATGTTTTTATTTATTTCTTATATGCACAATAGTTGGGCAAATGTCATCTTAAACTATACCAAATTTCAAGTTGATACCATTAGTAGTTCTCGAGATATCCAGCTGTGACAGACAGACTGAGCCACACCATAAGGGTTCCTTTTTTACCATTTTGGTACGGAACCCTTAAAAGCGTAGGAGAAAAAGTTTCTGCTAAAAATAATATGTAAACAAAAACAAGTACTCAAGTCGACACTAGAGTAATGTCGCACGACGGTGTGTCGTGCAAGCGTGCATTCGCACTACAGAGGGTTACCAGGTCTAATGAGATTTTCTGACTTTTCCCTGACTTTTCAGGAAATTTCCTGACATGTTGTACACCTACATTTACATTCTTCATTTAGTTGACTTTTGATATTTATCCATTTTGTGACAGGATAAGTTTCGTCACGCCCGCTGAAGCTTGGTACTAGTTCAGAGGTCATTCGCAGCATGCTTGTAGGATTCTCCCTTACAACGTGAAAATTTTCATCATCGCTCGTTTTCGCTTTGTCCTGTAGTGGATTTTTTTTACTGCTTTTTCATCTTACCGTCGCTACAAAATGGTTGCCGACGTACAACAATGTTGCTGTGCCAGCTCAATCCACCGAGATCTTAGAATTTTTTCTTTGATCACGGACGAGCTCTCACTTGTAGTATCAATAAAAGAGCTGCTTATCTGCGAACGCTGTATTTCGTGCACAATAACTAAATAATAATAAAATTGTAAACGTCTTGCGTCTTTTGTATACGTCGTTCATCCATCACTTTAATCTCCTTTCCCCTCACACACACACATCTCCTTCTTACTCATCTTTCCGTTCCATTCCACGTCTTTCACAGTCTTTCACCCATCCTACATGTATGTACTGTTTGTTAAACTTTTTGGAATTTCAAAAATCCTTGAAAACTACTCGTACAGTTTTTCCCTGTTTTCCTGATCGATGTCTAAAATTCTTGACAGGTCAGGAAAATTCCTGTCATCTGGTAACCCTAACTACAGTGAGTCGCTGTTGTCACACAAACGTGCATCGCACATTTGTTTGTCGTTCTTCTCATTTATTCTAACTTTTGGAGCGAAATAGGTATGGTCATTACCATAACTATTTCACTCCAAAAGTTCGAATACGCAAATAAAGAATTTTTTTAATTAAGCCGTTTGTTTTGTTTCATTAAACAAAACAAACAGCTTAATTAAAAAAATATTCATAGTAGTTGTATTTCTTTTTAAAAGGTGTTTTGAGCATTATTTAGGTAAAATTAAAAAGAAAAAACATTCAATTATTCAAATCCACAAACGTTTATTTATTTCCGAATTACGCATTTCCTGTTAGGCCGCAGCAAGGCCCTTCGAATTTATAAAATATTTATAGAAATTAAATCTCTCTGATTCCCCAATTTAATTCTAATATTCGACCAAATTCAATACCTTGTATTGAAATGTAATAATTACTAACGAACCATTAAGCTTTGTCTTTCTTACATTGAAGAGTCTCCATTTTAATTTAACATTTTGTTTTCAAATTGTATACTTACCTATTTATTTATTAATTCTGTTCATACACAATTACAAACAGAAAAGAAATGGACAGAAGAACCTACCTATATTACAAAAATACATACTATAAATAATATCATAAATGCGAAAGTAATTCTGTCTGTCACGTTTTCACGGCTAGACCACTGAACCGATTTTGACGAAATTTGGTACGGATATAGATAGGACCTTTGGAAAGGTTATCTTTTTATCCCACAAAACTCCTCAATAAAACTCAATTCATGTCCTCATTTTTTTTCTCATAAATAATATAAGTATCTTTGCGGAAAAGTCGCAAGCAAAATTTAATAATAAAACACATCACTCATATCCGAACATGGAAAACATTTTGACATCAACAGTTCGAAGTCATACCACGTCTTTTCTGGGCTTTTTTATTTTTCTCATTTCACACTCCTTTATAAAAAAGCAAATGGCGGTTTTGTAGTCTTCTTAAAAGGAAAAATATGCATGACACGGCCTTATTTTGCTAACGACTGGTGCACTCGGGAACGAAGATATGATGGTTTGCCATTTAACGTCTTTGAACATAACTTTTTATAGGCTTCGCACCCGAAGGAACGAAACGGAGTCCTATTGCTGTCACTCATTTGTGTCCGTCTGCCCGTCTGTAGTCTGTCACAAAGCTCTAGCAGCTTAACTGTTGTAGCTGTATAGTCTTCACATTTGCACCAAAGATGTGCCGTGTCGTCCAGGTAACTATAAAACATTAATAAATAATAATTTAAAAGTGAAGTGAAAAGTAAAGGTACGCGAAAACATTTTTTTTACCCAAAGTTTAAATCTGTTGTAAATTAAGTCTGTGTTTTATATTTTAAAACATTTAAGAAAGCAAAAGGATGACATGAGAAACCGTCGAGGTCAGTTTTTTCCAAAATTTTGTTTCCAAGTATTATTATATTACTATGAACTTGTAATTTGGTAATTTGGTTTATTTTACCAACAAAGACCAATATATGATAAATCTCTATTTTTTCTATTTTGCGGACAACCGCGTAGCACAGACTGTGCTTATCTGATAAGCCCCGCCCTTTAGCCCTATTTGGTACGGAACCCTTAAAGTGCGAAGTCCATTGCACTTGGCCGGATTTTATTATAGTCGTAAATACATATTTCCTTATATTTTATATTTTATCTCCTTTACCCAAAATTTACTCAGTGTTTTTTGTAGTCACTCCTATAATTATAGTGTTTTTAAAATTATTAGTAAAATAATGTTATTAAAAGTCCATCATCATCATCATATCAGCCGCACGACACCCACTGCTGGGTATAGGCCTCCCCCAAGAATCTCCACGACGATCGGTCCTGCGCTGCCCGCATCCAGTGGCTTCCCGCGACCTTCACCAGATCGGTCCACCTTGTCGGGGGCCTACTCACGGAGAGTAGTCCGGTGCGCGGTCGCCATTAAAAAATAAAAAGTCCAGTTACTACTAAATTATACTACATACAATACAATATAGCATTGAACTGCTCAGCAAACATATTATTCCTCACACACTAACTACATTTACCCGAACTGAATATATCCAGAGTTTGTTACCAACAAAAGCTGTAAACAATCGAACACACATTGTTGTGTCCCTGTTTCTCCCAAATTCGTAAGACAAACGTGTAAGTCCTAACATGTGTCACAATATCCTCAATTGTTAGCTTTATTTGGCAACCCTCACCCTATATAATTCCTATGTGAGAGATTTTGCGGTGTGGTACAAAGAATAAGTGATTTAAGTATATTATTATTTTGTGAACAGGGTTATTAGTAAAAGACCAACAGCCTCGCAGAAGTACGACTTTTCCAAAAAAAAGTAAAAAAAAACGTATTTCCATACAAATGTCCGAACAGCTGATCGAGTTTCGTATGAAAAGTTGATTTTTTTGCCTCTTTCGGATAGTCATACAACAGATAATGTTTTTTATGATGTTAGCAATCTACTCCTGCAGGAGTGTTGGTGTTTTACAAATAACCCTGTATAAAAATTGTATCTGCTTGGTTTTTCTATAGCATTACAAACAAAAACTTAATCTTTTTTTAAATTTGAGATTTTTGCATTTACAATGCTATTTTTAAACAATACTAAATAATATACTAGAAAAAATACGACTCGCACCAGATCAATACTCAGACGGGAATCGAACCCGCGACCTTTGGATATCCGGTCCAATGCTCTGACCGCTGAGCTACCGAGTCACTAGTGACATCGTCGAATTTTTCCTAGTATATCCGAAACTCTTACGCTGTAAGCCAGCGTTATTTCACCAATGTGAGGAATTACCTCGACATTCAATTGAAATATCTTTTCAGATATTTTAACAATTGATTAAGATGAAATAGCTATATAATTTTTAAATTTGAGATTTTTGCATTTACAATGCTATTTTTAAACAATACTAAATAATATACTAGAAAAAATACGACTCGCACCAGATCAATACTCAGACGGGAATCGAACCCGCGACCTTTGGATATCCGGTCCAATGCTCTGACCGCTGAGCTACCGAGTCACTAGTGACATCGTCGAATTTTTCCTAGTATATCCGAAACTCTTACGCTGTAAGCCAGCGTTATTTCACCAATGTGAGGAATTACCTCGACATTCAATTGAAATATCTTTTCAGATATTTTAACAATTGATTAAGATGAAATAGCTATATAATTTTTAAATTTGAGATTTTTGCATTTACAATGCTATTTTTAAACAATACTAAATAATATACTAGAAAAAATACGACTCGCACCAGATCAATACTCAGACGGGAATCGAACCCGCGACCTTTGGATATCCGGTCCAATGCTCTGACCGCTGAGCTACCGAGTCACTAGTGACATCGTCGAATTTTTCCTAGTATATCCGAAACTCTTACGCTGTAAGCCAGCGTTATTTCACCAATGTGAGGAATTACCTCGACATTCAATTGAAATATCTTTTCAGATATTTTAACAATTGATTAAGATGAAATAGCTATATAATTTTTAAATTTGAGATTTTTGCATTTACAATGCTATTTTTAAACAATACTAAATAATATACTAGAAAAAATACGACTCGCACCAGATCAATACTCAGACGGGAATCGAACCCGCGACCTTTGGATATCCGGTCCAATGCTCTGACCGCTGAGCTACCGAGTCACTAGTGACATCGTCGAATTTTTCCTAGTATATCCGAAACTCTTACGCTGTAAGCCAGCGTTATTTCACCAATGTGAGGAATTACCTCGACATTCAATTGAAATATCTTTTCAGATATTTTAACAATTGATTAAGATGAAATAGCTATATAATTTTTAAATTTGAGATTTTTGCATTTACAATGCTATTTTTAAACAATACTAAATAATATACTAGAAAAATATATAGCTATTTCATCTTAATCAATTGTTAAAATATCTGAAAAGATATTTCAATTGAATGTCGAGGTAATTCCTCACATTGGTGAAATAACGCTGGCTTACAGCGTAAGAGTTTCGGATATACTAGGAAAAATTCGACGATGTCACTAGTGACTCGGTAGCTCAGCGGTCAGAGCATTGGACCGGATATCCAAAGGTCGCGGGTTCGATTCCCGTCTGAGTATTGATCTGGTGCGAGTCGTATTTTTTCTAGTATATTATTTAGTATTGTTTAAAAATAGCATTGTAAATGCAAAAATCTCAAATTTAAAAATTATATAGCTATTTCATCTTAATCAATTGTTAAAATATCTGAAAAGATATTTCAATTGAATGTCGAGGTAATTCCTCACATTGGTGAAATAACGCTGGCTTACAGCGTAAGAGTTTCGGATATACTAGGAAAAATTCGACGATGTCACTAGTGACTCAGTAGCTCAGCGGTCAGAGCATTGGACCGGATATCCAAAGGTCGCGGGTTCGATTCCCGTCTGAGTATTGATCTGGTGCGAGTCGTATTTTTTCTAGTATATTATTTAGTATTGTTTAAAAATAGCATTGTAAATGCAAAAATCTCAAATTTAAAAATTATATAGCTATTTCATCTTAATCAATTGTTAAAATATCTGAAAAGATATTTCAATTGAATGTCGAGGTAATTCCTCACATTGGTGAAATAACGCTGGCTTACAGCGTAAGAGTTTCGGATATACTAGGAAAATTCGACGATGTCACTAGTGACTCGGTAGCTCAGCGGTCAGAGCATTGGACCGGATATCCAAAGGTCGCGGGTTCGATTCCCGTCTGAGTATTGATCTGGTGCGAGTCGTATTTTTTCTAGTATATTATTTAGTATTGTTTAAAAACTTAATCATTGGTTAGAATTGCTCATTCTATAAAACAATATAAAAATGGCTGTTAGTTAGTAAAAGTGGAAATAACAAAACAATGGTCCTTTTCATCTCCCATCCACGGTCCCACTCTGTGCGAGAAAGTTATGAGTATGAAAGAGATGATTAAACGTGAAAATTAGATTCAAATTCATTAATGACAACTTAGCACTGACATGTACAAAATTTTTTTTATTTAACTGGACAGGCTGTCTGTAAGTTCTTGTGCCTATTTGAAACGCCACTAGCGTGCGTCTAAAGAACTAATTTTGACGTACAATATGAAAATGGTTGACGTGATGGTCTCTCCAGACTTCAAACTTTAGTACCATGTACGCACGCTATGCTCACGCTACGTCCTACAGCGCCAACATGGCGGTAATTAAATAGGCACAAAAACAGTTTGACATAAGCCTGTCCAGTGTAAATATGCAGGTCAATGCAACTTAGTGAACAAGAAATGCCATTCACGCGAAAAACAAAGTTAGTTACCATCCAAAAAGGATTGTTTAATCCATGAACAACCTTCTTTAAGAAACATAGTGCCAAACATGTAAGTAACATTTTTTTATTTATCCACACAAATCAAAAGATCACGTACCCATAAGAGATGAACAAAATTTTTCGGCGTATTTTGACGCATTTCCCAAAATTTTGCGGCGTATTTCGACGCATATTTCTTGTAGAAATTTCTTCATGGAATGGACTCGGCACTTGTTGGATGGTGAAGATAAAAAACCCTGTACATTTAATCAAACTATAACACTCAGTGTTTCTTTATTCTAATAATTCTGTAAGTTTATTACTTAGATCGTAGTATAAACCGAGACAGAAAAAATAAGCAGGCATCGAAATTGTTAGGGAAAACTTAGTTACGAACTTTTACATTGATATAAATTGAAATAACTTTTTCATCGTTTCCTGCTTTATAAAATTATTTTCTGGCTGGATTTAGAGAGTCCACGAAAACGTTATTGAGGTGTTCATTTTTTTCATTGCAACAACGGGTGGAACTTGGAAAGTTAAAGGAAAATTTATTTATACTTATTTCAGACTGTGAACTTTCATTTTCTATTGCATAAATTCTTATTTTCATTGGCAGATTTCATTTGGTTTTCGTTCATTACGCATTTGATTGATCTCGGATCTATTTGACATTAACAAGTTTACTTTTTATTCTAGATACTTAATGATTTTTTTACTGTCTTTCATATGAGAAACTGTCCCAGTAATTCAGTACATAACTGAGTTTTTTTTTAAATAACTCACAATACTGTAGAAAAAATACTACATTGCATACATTGGGATCTCACATCTTGTACCAAATAGGTATCTAGAGAATCTTTTACGATCTTTTTATTCGCATCGTAAAGTGTGGCACTCATTCGCTGTGGAATTTCAGTATTTTCAGAAATATTACTGGATTTGTATATAAGTGTAAGCAATGAAGTGATCTTTTGTATGGAGACCCCAACATTAAATCCTCAGTCGATGAAAGTTTGCAGAGATGTAATATAGTATGAACTAAAACCTATGTACAAATATTCAAAAACAATATGAAAACGATTTGGATAATTTAAAAAATATGTTCCATTTATGATACTTTATCATACTGTAAAGTTTCGTCCACTGAGGATTTACAGTGGGGGTCCACCACCTTCCTTTCTTACAGGTCCCGGGTTCGATTCCCGGCCGGGCAGAAATTGAAATGATGAATTTTAATTTCTGTGACGGGTCTGGGTGTTACTATGTATAATAGTATATATTTAAAAAGTATATAAGTAGTATATCCGTTGTCTAGTACCCATATTACAAGCTTTGCTTAGTTTGGGGCTAGATGGCGCTGTGTGAAATTGTCCAAGCATTTATTATATTATTATATTATACTATAATAATATAGTGATCATGAACATGTTAATGGCCAGAATTTGGAACTTTGTCTAGGGATACAGGTGCTATTTTCATACAAACGAGGTAACTTTGAAGCCTTGGTTTCCTGCCAGGGATGTACTGAGCTGTGATCTGATGATGGCCATCTAGGGAGTGAATGGGGTAGAGTCAGATCGCTATACACACAGGTCAGAGTTCTCAGATTGAGGATTTCCATACATTTTCATGCTATTTTCGCGGTTTTTTTAAACATGTCCATTACGTTTTTAGAATGCTGGTCAGATCAGTTGGGTGTGTATTGCGATCTGAATCTCCTCCATTACCTCCCTGGAAAGCCGTCATCAGATCACAGCTCAGTATATCCCTGGCAGGAAACCAAGCCTTTAAAGTTACCTCGTTTGTATGAAAATAGCACCTGTATCCCTAGACAAAGTTGATGCTGTGAACTTATTATATATGAATGTGAAATTATTGTTTACGCAAAACTGGAAAAATATTTTGTAAAGTTCTTAATTATCAATAAATTTTATGAGACCTTGAAATTATAAAAAAAATGCAGATATAGTAGGTACTTATGGTGCTTTTAGGTTATATGTAGATTTTACTTAGTACCACACTTTTCAAATTGTAATAACTTTAAAAAAGAATTTGATTTGAAAGAAATTTAAAAAGAAAGTTTATGAAATTTGCTACAAAGCGTTTTATTTTAATTTTAAAACTCTGCTGCTATAGTTTAGTAGAAATTGCAATTTTTGAGTAAGTTTTGAAGGCTAGCTTTTGTAGGTATCGCGAACGTTTTGGAAATTTGAGTGCAGTTATTTTCTTTAAGAAAAATATTAACATAAACATTTCTCTGATTACAAAGTAAGTAGCTATAGCACTTGTGTTATGAAACTCAGAGACAACAGTGGAACTACAAACACCTAGACCTGAGCCGATTTAGAAAAGTTCGTTTTCTAAATTGACCCAGCTGGGGATTGAACCCGGGACCCTACCTTCAAAACCAGTGTACAACCACTCGATCACGGAGGTCGTCAAGATAAATATTAATCAATAAATTAATATGTTCATTATTATATAAAAAAAACATAAATTCTAACGGTACTTTGAAGATATTATGTGGTGATTGAATTCCTAAACGCTCACCTTTCTCCAAATTCTTTGCTTGAAAATAAAAAAAAGGTTTATTACATCCCCTAGTTCATATTTTGTACAATAACATCCGGTACGCGGAATCCTTTTACGGCCATTTCACTCCCACGGCCTAACATTTACGACACGTTACGAAGAAGTTTGCCACCTGAAATTTACAACTTGTATTTTTTATTATTTGTATATTTTTCCAGTAACCCCGTAATTCCGTGGCCTCTGGAAAAGTATACTCCAGCCATCTTACGAAAATAATGTTTGTAAACAAACTTTGCTCCCTTTTCATAATTATTCCACAAATACCTTAAGTTTCAGTCAATTAATACATTTGTATATTTTTTCAGTCATCCCGTAATTCCATGGCCTCTGGAAAACTAACTCCAGCCTTACAGAAATAATGTTTGTAAATAAAACTTCGAGCGAATCTTACTAATATTATAAATGTGAAAGTTTGTGGGTTTGGATGTTTGTTCCTCAATCACGCAAAAACTACTAAACGAATTTGGTTGAAATTTGGCACACAGATAGTAGATAGCCTAGATTAAAACATAGAGTATTTTTATCCCGATATTCTCACGGGAACGAGAACCACGCACGTGTAACCGCGGGCAGCCGCTAGTTTTTCATAATTATTCCACAAATACGTTAAGTTTCAGTAAATTAACACCATCCATAAATACAACTTGGACAACATAAAGTAAGCTATCATGACATTCATAAAAAATATATATTTTTTATATAGAAAGCTATTATATAAATTAATTATATTATAAATAATATTTATTATAAGTGTTATAAATGTTAATATTAATGGCGATTAATTATTAATTATATAAATGAAGTTATTATGAAATATTGGTACCGCAACTAGTTTTTAAGTTAAATTGTAATAAAGACTTTCCACAGGACAGGCATAGCCTAGTGTGGAAGACTTTGTAAATGATAAAACAAATAATGTAATTTATGGAAAGAAATAAATTATTATTATTATTAAATTATTATTATTTGTGTATTTTCATTGATTGGTGCTATTAAATGTTAAAGACATGTAAATATAGTGAAACCGGATTACAAAACACAAATCGAAAACGAGCTAAAGGTATTTAGTTATCTCGAAAATAAATATCTTTATATTCAAGATAATCTTTTCTTTAAGGCTTGACTGGGAGATAATGCTTTTAGCATCAAGTCCACCTTTTGTATTTTTGATTGAAGGACAACCATTTTGGCCATATTATTATTGGCAGTAATCTATGGCAAAATCTATGAACAACGCAAAATTCTTAACTATTTGGGCGGTATGAGAAATGCTATTGGAATTCCGATCCGTGAGGAATGTTGGACTCAACCCTGAGGCCTGCATCTTCATGGAAATTTTTCCTGAATGTTTATTTGCAACATCGTCTTTGTAAAAAAAACTTTAGTTTTTGTCAGATATAAATTTCGATCAGATACCAATAGATAATCGAAGGATATAAAGTTAAAAACAAAGGGAGTTTCACAAATTCTGATTTAATTCAAATTAAAATAGGGAACTTACTTTATATGTAGTCAGTATATTATAAGCTTTTTCTATTTCAAAATTCAAGACAGGTGCCTGCACATGTATCTTTGCTAAAGCAAAGATTCTTTTTAAGAGGAACACATGTATTAAATTGCGTATTAAAATTAAAATAGCGTATTAAAATACGCAGTGCGGAAATATGATATAAACTAGCGGCCGCCCGCGGTTTCACCCGCGTTGTTCCGTTCTCGTGGGAATATCGGGATAAAAAGTATTCTATGTTTTAATCTAGGCTATCTACTATCTGTGTGCCAAATTTCAACTAAATCCGTTCAGTAGTTTTTGCGTGATTGAGGAACAAACATCCAAACCCACAAACTTTCACATTTATAATATTAGTAGGATATTATGATCTCCACAGTACTTGAGGAATTATTTGAAATTCAGTTCCATTTAAATTAACCGAAATGTTTGCCATAAACATAGGACTACCCATTACTTGTTCACTATTCAAAAGTATTTAATTTAAAACAACTTTATGCAGCACGTAAAAGCAAATTATTTTGTCTGCCAAAACGGCTCCTGCAAATAGTAAGGTCACCATTAATTTTGTACCGGACACAATCTACAGGGATGTAGTATTTTTATAAAAAATTGTCGCCAAAGTCAATTTCAATACATACAAAGCAGAAGTTGGAAGTTCATTAGAAATGTCCCGGGACGTTAATATGTCCCAGTTATGTCAGAACAATTTAACTGAGGACTTTACTATTTCATAAACATTACAATTTGTAATTTACTATGGTAAAAATAGCATACATTGTCTGGGAGTAGTTAATTTTCTAGTTTCAAATTGGTCACGCAATGAACACCAAACTCGTTGTAATTTACTTATATAAAATGTTTATGAAATAACCCGATTGTAAAAGTGGCAATACAAATAACAATACCCTTTGCCGTAGGTTTACCAAGCAAATATTAATATTACATCCATCAAAGCGATTCCGGAAAACACAAACTTGGTTAACAATATAAAAAAGTGACAAAAATCGGTTAACGTTTTTATTCGTTGCATTTTGGAAGCCGAAAAGCGTTTTCATCAAAAACAAACCTTTGCAATGGCTTTTTTGCAAGCGTTGATTTATCGTCTGGGGTGCTATCTTTAAAAATGTTCAAATTCTAATCTCGTAAGACGAACGAAACAAATTCGATAGTTTATTTTTCAATTAAGTACAGATTTTATATATGCCGTCTATAATTTCGTCTTAAGAGACTTATAGCCCTTAAAATGGCGTCTTAATTAAAATGATTTTCGATACGTAACGAGCAAAAAATTTTATTAAGATGAGGGTGCCACTTGAGGGCTATTTCAATACTTTGATTGAACAACTGAAGCGGTAAATCATTTCATGAATAATGTTGCCTAGACCTCGAACTGTCAAAAAGTTATCAGACCTCATGTAGAGCCAAGCTTCTAACTCTACGCGCCCTAACTCTGCAAGCCCTAACTTCAAAAACTCTACACCTTAGTTAAAATATGTGGCTTGGCCATTTCGCTACATGGAAACCTTTCTAATAATAGTTCTTGTAGTAACGAAACGGCCAAGCAATATTTTAACTACGGTGTAGAGTTTTTGAAGTTAGGGCTTGCAGAGTTAGGGCGCGTAGAGTTAGAAGCTTGGCTCTACATGAGGTCTGATAACTTTTTGACAGTTCGAGGTCTTGGCAACATTATTCATGAAATGATTTTGGTGGGATTTCACTTCTTTTTGTAAGTAACTACCTATCCATAAACCGATAAAGCAAGGTGGGGTCAGAATTCACTAATTCATTTATGCTGTGATATTATTTTACTCTTTAACGCAGAATGTGACAGTGCAAAAAACACAATAGAGTCTGCACGAGTTTTGCGCCATGAAAGAAGTAGTTTTGAAATGAACACAATATCTTTTTTATGACTACTTTTTCCCATTACTTTAACAGCGATTTACTAAGGCTTAAAAATAATTACTAAATATTAAAAAAAAATCAGATTCATATGTCTCATTTTTTCAGACCTCCAAATCCAAAGTTTAAGAGCTATGCAATTGAAACTTTATATGTTTAATAAGTCTACTACAGACATCATATTCTGAGAATTTTGTGCTTTTGGTATAATCCAAACCCAAGTTATGAAGGTTAAGCGGTTGGGGGGTTAAAGTCCAATTTCATAATTTTTTTTGTTGTTTGTGTCCTAATACTAGCTTACATACCAAATTTCAGCTTTCTAGGACTTCTGGAAGTACCCTTTGAATTTTGATGATCATGAGTGAGTCAGTGACGAAATCGGGGTTTTTTAGATATCAATAAAATCTATATTATAAAAGCTATACAATTCAAACTTTAGATATTTAATAAGTCTACTACTGATATCACATTCCGAGAATTTTGTTTATCACTAGATAAACAAAAAAAATTATGCCACCACCACCACCAGACACCAGAATATCTGGGGGCACGGGATGCCCCCGCCAAGACGAGAAAGCGAAGCGCAAGGGCACTACCTACCTTTTCTCGAAGCGCTTCGTCGTTTTTTTGAACCCTCATATCTTGGGGGATAAACCCAAGATATGAGGGTTCAAAAAAACGACGAAGCGCTTCGAGAAAAGGTAGGTAGTGCCCTTGCGCTTCGCTTTCTCGTCTTGGCGGGGGCATCCCGTGCCCCCAGATATTCTGGTGTCTCTAAAAACCATCAAGCTAGTTGGTGAATGACCAATTTTTTACGATTTAATTCATTCACCAGTGATTTATAATCGTACACACTATTATATTATTATTCTTTGTATCTATCATCATTACGGGCGAAATTATTATAAAGACTAGGTAGACTATTTTTAATGAGTTAGAAGCTTGGCTCTACATGAGGTCTGATAACTTTTTGACAGTTCGAGGTCTTGGCAACATTATTCATGAAATGATTTTGGTGGGATTTCACTTCTTTTTGTAAGTAACTACCTATCCATAAACCGATAAAGCAAGGTGGGGTCAGAATTCACTAATTCATTTATGCTGTGATATTATTTTACTCTTTAACGCAGAATGTGACAGTGCAAAAAACACAATAGAGTCTGCACGAGTTTTGCGCCATGAAAGAAGTAGTTTTGAAATGAACACAATATCTTTTTTATGACTACTTTTTCCCATTACTTTAACAGCGATTTACTAAGGCTTAAAAATAATTACTAAATATTAAAAAAAAATCAGATTCATATGTCTCATTTTTTCAGACCTCCAAATCCAAAGTTTAAGAGCTATGCAATTGAAACTTTATATGTTTAATAAGTCTACTACAGACATCATATTCTGAGAATTTTGTGCTTTTGGTATAATCCAAACCCAAGTTATGAAGGTTAAGCGGTTGGGGGGTTAAAGTCCAATTTCATAATTTTTTTTGTTGTTTGTGTCCTAATACTAGCTTACATACCAAATTTCAGCTTTCTAGGACTTCTGGAAGTACCCTTTGAATTTTGATGATCATGAGTGAGTCAGTGACGAAATCGGGGTTTTTTAGATATCAATAAAATCTATATTATAAAAGCTATACAATTCAAACTTTAGATATTTAATAAGTCTACTACTGATATCACATTCCGAGAATTTTGTTTATCACTAGATAAACAAAAAAAATTATGCCACCACCACCACCAGACACCAGAATATCTGGGGGCACGGGATGCCCCCGCCAAGACGAGAAAGCGAAGCGCAAGGGCACTACCTACCTTTTCTCGAAGCGCTTCGTCGTTTTTTTGAACCCTCATATCTTGGGTTTATCCCCCAAGATATGAGGGTTCAAAAAAACGACGAAGCGCTTCGAGAAAAGGTAGGTAGTGCCCTTGCGCTTCGCTTTCTCGTCTTGGCGGGGGCATCCCGTGCCCCCAGATATTCTGGTGTCTCTAAAAACCATCAAGCTAGTTGGTGAATGACCAATTTTTTACGATTTAATTCATTCACCAGTGATTTATAATCGTACACACTATTATATTATTATTCTTTGTATCTATCATCATTACGGGCGAAATTATTATAAAGACTAGGTAGACTATTTTTAATGAGTAAGAAAAAAACTACTCCTCAAATGTACAAAATAAATAAAATACATTGCTACTTTTCTTTGATATTGTTTTTTTCACTCAAAAAGAAGTAGCAATGTATTACATTCATCTGTCAAATGAGACCGGTCGCTAGGTGGTTTCTAATTAGATAATCAGCCCGCCGTTTTTAAAACCTTCTTGTGTGATGATATTTTATTCCAATAGTCATGAATGTTTATTATTAAAATGTATTTCTTTACTTAGTTAAGTTATTATAGCGAAAGCTTCGCTAAGCTTGGGGACTAAATTAACTGAGTATTTTGATCTGTTCAGAATATTTATTTATTAATTTATTTAACAGCGAAACTACCTTTTCAGGATAGACCCCTCACTAATCGCATTTGTAGCTCTGACGTGCGGACGGCGAGCGGACTCGAACGACCCCCATTTTCTTTTTTTTCCTTTCTCCCAACCAAAGGCATGGTGCTAGTAGATAAACAGTTTACGTTGACTTTGTTAATGCTTTGAAAGTTCTAAAGGAGAATACTTTTGGATTTACTTTATCAAAAAATTGGTTTCTATTGTATCTTCTATTTCAGAATAATCTAACCAAAAATATTGTTTATTAATACTTACTAGAACTAAAATTTTGTCTGTTTTGAAACAGACAAAATTTTTGTTCTTGAGTACGAAAGAAACGAAAAAAACAATTGAACAATTTCGTTTCTTAAAGCCGGTTCCACTTAATAATCCTTATAATATTATAAATGCGAAAGTCCGTTTGTTTGTTTGTTTGTTTGTTACGCCTTCACGTCCTAACTACTGAACCGATCATCATGAAATTTTGCATACACGTTGTTCGGGGGCACAGAAAAGGACATAGGGTACCTTTCATCCCGAAAAAAAGTATAGTTCCCGAGGGATAGCAAAAACCTTTCCACGCAGACGAAGTCGCGGGCGGCCGCTAGTAATAAAATAAAATAGAATAAAAATAATAATAATAAAATAAATTAGAATTAAAAGAATAATAACAAATCTAAATCTGAGGTATTCCTCGAAGCGCATCCATTTTGAAGCGCACCTAATGAAGCGCACCTAAATTATTCCTCGATGGGCACGTAAATAGGTAATTTGTTTTGATAGCGCACCTATTTAGGTGCGCATAAACCTAAGTGTGTAAAGAATGTCACATAATTTTAAAAGACCAAAAGTACAGAATGTCATCGTCAGGGACTTTGTCACACTAGCTGAGACACGAAATGACCCATGTCACATTTTGTGGGGATGAGGGATGTTGCTCTGACAAAGTACTTACAAATAAGTAAGTACATTTCTCATAGTATTACTTACTTAAACAGTTTTACCTATCATTATTACATTTTTGAGGCAGCAATAGTACATTTTGAGGAGCTGAGGATTCGGCCTGCGTTCGCAGCAACTAAGCTACTGTCGCAAAGGTTGATTATTGGATGGGTGACCAAAAATTTTTCAACTTCGTGCATTGGAAAGCTAGTAGTAGTTAACATCCACCAAACCGCATTGGGAACGCGTTTTGGATTATGGCCCAGTCTCCTTATCTATCCATAAGGAATAAAGGCCTGTACCCCAGCAATTAAAATTAAAATTGACATTAAAATTTTCTCGTGGTACCTATAACCTACTTAAACAGTATTTGAATTATAATTTGGAAACAGCAAATAAATGAAAATATATATCTGTCTGTCTGTCTGTCTTAGTTTGTTAGATGGAAGATATTAAAGCTGCCAGTTACAGCCAAAAAAGTAAAACATAAAACCACTCGACAGTTCTCCACTATCGCAATATGGTTGACAGTATTGAATTCGTAACTGCCTTGGAATTGGTTTTTTTGTAGAGCTCCCCATCCGAAAATAGTGAAAAACAAACGAGGTACTTAGTAACTAACAACACTTACATTGGATTTTTAGAGCCTTACCACTGACATGAATTTTTTTTTCTTATTAACTGGACTGGCTGTCTGTATGATTTGACAGCAAAGTTCTTATGCCTGCCTATTTGAAACGCCACTAGCGTGAGTCTAAAGAACAAATTTTGACGTGTACAATGAAAATGGTTGCCGTGATGGTCTCTCCAGACTTCAGACTTTAGTACCATGTCCCTCACGCTATGCTCACGCTACGTCCTACAGCGCCAAAATGGCGGAAATCAAATAGTCACAAGAGCAGTTTGACAGCAGCCAGTCCAATGTAATAATATAAAGGTCAGCTTTGCTGTATTAACAAGGCTCATTAGCCTTACTAATACAGCAAAGGTTCCGGGTAAAAAAATAGTCAAAACTGAATTAATTAATGTCTTAATTTAAGTCTTAGCTGCTGCTCTCTAGAGACAAAATAAAAAGTACTTACTTAATTTATATTTTGTCTATTGTCTTGTACATTGTTTTCTAAAAATGCATATTGTATGGCAATTATTTTCTATAATAAATTTCCAAATAAATTGACTGAAATGGCGTTTATTTATAACAAATTTATATAATTTTTTGATGGATAAAGCATACTTTGTTAATGAATTTATTGACGGATAATTTGACAATAAAATTAATCATATTATTAACATTATTCATAAAATAATGAAATATTTGCGCGTCGATAAACTCGACAGGTCATGCTGTACTTTGATTTAATTGTTTAAAACCTAAGTAGTGTACGAAATGAAGCGATTTTTTGTATGGAGACCCCTACATTAAATCCTCAGTCGATGAAACTTTGCAGGGATGTAATATAGTATGAACCAAAACCTATGTACAAATATCCAAAAACAAAAAAAAACGTAATTTACAAAAAAAGTTTCATTTAGGCTGCGTTCAAACGATAACGCACGACTCGCCCTCAACCCGAACTCAACTCAAACTTAACTCGAACGCAACTCAACCGGAGCCCACTCCTTGAAATACAGCGCTTACAATTTTTAGTTTTATAACACATTAATAAGCTCCGTTATATTTTGTCGATGCAACTGCACACGCCTCGCCCTAAACCCGAACTCAACTCAAACTCAACCCGAACACAACCCGAACTCAACTCAAAGTCAACCCGAACTCACCTCAAACTCACCTGAACATTACACAAGAGCTTATTAATGAATAAGCTAGAGCGAGAGAATAAGAGCTTATTAATGAATAAGCTAGAGCGAGAGAATAAGAGCTTATTAATGAATAAGCTCTTGTGTAATGTTCAGGGGAGTTTGAGGTGAGTTCGGGTTGACTTTGAGTTGAGTTCGGGTTTGTCATAAGACTCAAAATTTTAAGCGATGTATTTCAGGGTGGGCTGCGGCTGAGGTGAGTTTGAGTTGAGTTCGGGTTGAGGTCGTGTCGTGTGTTATCGTTTAAACGCAGCCTTATGATAGGTACTTTATCATACTGTTAAGTTTCGTCTACTGAGGATTTACTGTGGGGTCCACCACCTTCCTTTCCTACACTAAAGGGGTTCCTTTTGAACACGAACGAGGTTCTGAGATCGAATTGGTATCGAGTAAATGTTTTGACGTCCCCCCCTGTATTCACCATGTCTTGTCAAATAAATAAATGATTGATTAAATCAAATAAAGATAGTACGTCGCAAATTCGAAATAAATTCGAAATTCTCACTAGAAAAAACGACATTCTACAAGCAATTTATATCACATCAAAACTTTACTCATAAGAAGTTTTGTGACGAATCGTTTTCCCATTTATCATCATCAATCTGCCCAACACCTTATTCGATACAATAGGGAATCGATACGCTTAGCACTTAAGCCTTCACTTAAGTAACAAAACCCGCCTAGGTTTATTTCTCCTTTAAAGCTTTTCACAAGTGAAAGATTAGTTGTAATCTGCGGGTACGCCGTTTGTCCACCGCATGTTCCCGTCACCGTCACGAGATTAAATGAATAATATTATATCAAAAGCGGCAATGTCCATTCAATGTCAAAAATGAACTAAAAAGGCGTTTTATTAATCTATGGACGTAGTTTATATTGGTAAACACATTACGCATTAAATGTAGCTATATCTTATACAAAATACTGTTCGTAAATAGAGTTCGTAACAACCGTAACAACCCGGCATTGTTCTATAGTTATATACAATCAAAAATTAAAAAAGAAATGTTTTATCGTTTTACTCAAATCGTCATTGAGTGGATATTGCTGCCTTTGGTTTTTTTATGATTCATATTATTATAGATCAAGATGACGTGATCGGTTCGTAGTGGACAGGCTGCCATAGTTAAGGGGCCCAATCTCGCTAATTCTGAACGATAAATCTAACACATTTAGGTTATAGATATATACTTTAAAAATATTAAGATTTAGAATTCTTACCTATTTAAATGATCCAAGATTGGAATCCTAGGCTCCCTAGGGATTATTCTCGTCAATTTTAACAAAGATAAAGCAAGAATTTTTCTGTAAACGAAACTAAAACTGTTACGATTTAGTTTTGGTTTTATCGTTGATAAATGCCATCGCTTCGGTAACCATGGCAGCCACAACTATTTACTATGGCGAGGCGATCGCCTGTTGCTCCCTTTCCACGCTGATATACCCGCGCCAACCCAATGTATTTGTGTGTGTACTACGGGCAACAGCATCGCTTAACCAGTTAGCAACAAAATCCGTGCGCGCGCGTATCGCCCCTGCACGAACTATACGCATGTAGACGGTGCGGCGTGCAAGCGATTTTTTAACTTTAGGAATGGTTAAGCGACGCTGTTGCCCATGGTACGTAGAGTGCTATTAGACTATCATAGAAATATGATCATATATGTATGAGTCATTTTTATATGAAGAACATAGGACGGTTTAATAACTACATGTGATTCATATTGTCCTTGATCATAGTTATGGGATCCTATTTGACAGCGAGCGTACAAGTAGGATCATATTCGTTGCCCTAGTAGTGATTCTTTCCTCTATTCGCCTAACTTCAAAAAATGGCGTCTTCAAGTGCAAGAATTTTGACTGGAATATTGAAATAACAAAAATATTAATAACTCTTTACGAGGAAAATGAGTGTTTATATAATAATCTTGTTCCGGATAATAGAAATAAGTTTTTACAAAACCCAAATACTTACGTCTTTTATTTTTTGCTTTGTTCTTAACAGTTTTCTTCTTTTTTAATAATAAAAATTGCACTCATAGCAACAGAAAACACAGCTAAATCGTTATCCATCTTGATTTATGACATTGTTTATATGATCATAGCTGGATCATAAGTCTAATATGTAAAAATGAAGGACAGCATCATTTAACTATGATCATAGAATTTGACAGATATGAAATCATATATAAATGATAAATATATGATAATGTAATAGCGGCCGTAGAGCTACATCGGCGCCGTTATCTCGTTATCGTGACGTCTCAATGACGGAGGCGGTGAAGGACAATCGGCCTTATTTGGAAAAAAAAACGAAATTGCTAGTGAAGTGTTGATATATCAAGACTTATAAGCCTGGCCACACACTACATACGGAACTTCGAATAGGAAACTTACCACACATATGCCGTATTTTTCCGTTTGGAATTTTCATACATTATCGATATTCCGTTTCGGGATTCCAAATTAGATTCCGTCTGTATGTGGTCAATCTAAAAATACAAAACAAAAGCAATTGGAATAGAAATGAAATATTAGAAACATCTTTAAATATACTTTATTTTGACTAGAAACTCGTTTACAATACCAAATACCAGCTTCGGTGTTACCCTTCGAGGGCTCCTAGATGATATGATAACATTGAGACAATAGAAAATATTATTTACATCATAAAATAATACTGCGATATCTTATATTTAATTTTTTTTCCTTTATTTTACCTTTATTCCATCCAGTCCTACTGTTAGTTCGATAGTCGAAAATGTCCAAACAGTCCAAAGACTGGACGAAATAGATAGATATTTTATCGCTTAATTCCACATTCAATCCAAAATTCATACTACACCGTAAACGTTTTAACAAGAGAATTAAATGTCAAGATTGGAACAATGTAACATATTATAATTTTAATATAAAACAAATAAATAAAACATTTCAATGTAAATATACATTTTCAACACACTTGCTCGTAAAGTGAGCCCTAATACATCGCTTTTAGGGCCATAAACCGAACTATAACAAACGCGTGCAATAATATATAAAACACTAGTTGGTTATAGAATTATCCCTACAAAGTTAAATAGGTACCTTATTGCAAGTTCTATGCGAGTAAACAGAGCATTTTCAATTTAACCGGGTAATACAGTTATTTTTTTAGTAACAACAAAGAGGTTTTATGCCGCTGACAATTTTTTGGAATAAATAAATGTGTAGGTCCTTAATTTAGTCAAACAAATATTTATTATTATCAAATTATTCCTAATTTACAATATTTTGTTATAAAATATTAAAATACTAGCATTTTATCACTTAAATTTATAATTTTGAAGTAAGCTGTATGCTCACTAACCCCTTTGTTCGCAAAATATTCTTGCATTGGGCGTGTGAAAAAAACAAAAAAAAAAAACCTGCGCGCCTTTTCTTACCATGATTATCATTTTGTTTTTGTCGTATTTGTTGCTGTGTGGTTAATTACTTTGTTTTTTCCTCGCAAATGTGTTGAAAAACGTCGTATGAAACTCGTGAGCTCTTACTTATTGCACACTCGGCTGAGTTACGCCCTCGCCTGCGGCTCGGGCTGCAACCCACAGCCTTGTGTGCAATAAGCAACCTAAGCTAACTTGTATCATAATGTACTAAAAATTAATGTAAAAAAATGTAATGCATGAATAAGTTAAAACATTATTGCAATGAATTAGTTATTTAGTTTTTGTGTTACTTCTTAGATATGTTTTTTAATCAAATTATAATTACATTTAGTCTCTCGTTATAAGGATACAGTATTTATTAGAAGTCGTACATTTAAAGGTATTTTAGACTTAATAACAATATGGATTGATAAGGTACATCTGCTCTTGCTAATTATTTTAATTGCTTGTTGTAATTTTTTTTTTAGAATGGATTTTCTAGTAACAATAATTTTGTTTTTGTTGCTACGAGTATATTGTTACAGAGTTAAAATATGTTAAAAGAAAAACAAGCAATATCAATGTTTTTTTTTTTTAAATTTGATATGTCCAGTAGTCTAATCTTTTATGTAATTTAAAATTAAATATCTAAAAATTATTTATTCACACTCTCATGAATTTGATGAAACTAATTTATTTTATCTTAATTGATATTATATTTACGACGGTAATATTACATTTTCTGTACACGCGTTTTTGTATACTAATGATTTTCTTGAATAATTTATACATTTTATTTTATAATTATTCTTTCTTCTCATTACTTACACATACTAATCTTATATTATTTATATTTTTATTTCAAGATATATCTCATATTTCAAATCGACTGCATTGGCTGATTTTTTAAATATATATACTTACAATTACAACTTACAACCTTCTATTAAAAGCAACTTTACTATCTGAGTTTTAGTCTGAATTGACAAAAGCTGTAGTTAGAGGTATGACTAATCGAACTACAATATTATAATACTTTTTTTTCTGTGAATAGCTTGTAAAAAAAAAATATATCTTTAACAGTTCACATGTATCTTTAATTCATATTGAATTGAAAAAATTAACATAAATATTTACCTTTAATCTTAGATATTTTAAGAGCGCTAACACACTGGGACGCCAGCGCCATGGCGACGTCGCCGGCTACGTATCCGAACAAATCGTACTGAAATGTATGACAGTCAACTGACGTGGCTACAGTCTGGTGACGTCGCCAATTTGGAAGTGGAGACTAGATACTCTGGTGACTCTGGCTGTGTTCGTGTTTTGTGCGAAAGAACGAATGAATTCGTTATCCGTTCCCAATAACTTTTGACAAGTATAGGATTCTACATCAATAGTAATATCAGTGTTAATTTCAAATAGAATAATCGTCGCTAATAAGTGTTATTACTAAGCATTAGCTAGCGTTTCCTCTGGCCCACAAATGTTAGTTCATAACAAAATAAATAATGGTCACCCTTCCTGATGTCGTTCGAGAGCCCGCGCTCTAGAGTCAGTAGCCACTGGCTATTATTTGGCAACCTCATTTGGCTATAGAGATAGCCAGAAGTAGCCATGGTTATGTAGCCAGCGACGTCGCCATGCCATGGCATTCCAGTGTGTTAGCGCCTTATGACGTTTAATACAAATGACAAACTACTTCAGTTGTACTATATTTACACTATTTATCGACTTAAATATTATAAATTCATTCGGAATGTGTATGATATGTTCTACTATAATAATACTGTCTGTTAACTATATACTAATACTTTACACATTTTATATAATTAATAAAGTTCATTAGCGCTTTTCCCCATTAATAAATGTATAAGGTTTGTTAAAATTTTACTCAGTACACGGAAAATACGTCAAAGAGATAATATGAAAGAAAGCAGAAGTAAAAAACAGTTGATTCTAGCTTTCTAATTATGAAATTGAAAATGAAGTGTGACAATTGACATAACTACATTGATGTGCATCCATTGCTACAGCAATAGTAATTACTTTGATGACTGTCTAAATTTATTCAGTAATGAATATATACAGATTGTAAGCGGTCATGATAGAATTACACAATTACGTGCTAGCTTTTTTAGAATCCATTTGTTATAGCAATAACTAATGTTTGCTAGCAAAACCGAAATTCAGTGCAGTTACGGAATAGTTTTACAGTTTCATTAATCGACCAATTATAATATTATATACTGTTATGTAACGTTATTTTTTTTAATCTAAGTTTTAAAACTCATAGTTGATATATAATCAAATAAAAATAAAAAGTCTTAGCTTGATGATGGACCATTTAGTTACGTTTTAAAAATATTATTTTTAGGACAATGTGTGTCTACAATAAAATAATATAATCAATTATAATGTAATGTAACGTATGCTGAGTAGAATTTTAACATCCTATTTTTATTTTTCACTATATTCGATAAAACAGCGTGCTCTACTTGTTTGAGTGAAAGGGAAAATACACGATACATTTTTTTAATTATAATTTTTCAACGAGGCGCATTAGTAAAAAAATACAACATTATAAAAAAAGTTGACTCATTGGTAAAACAATTTCTATCGTGATTTAAAATCACGGGACATAAAAGAAAAATTTGCTCTCGTGTGAAACATACAACTTTTCACCTCTACCAGCAAGAATACTCGCAGAAAAATAGCTTTTTACTGCGAGAGTGAGAAAAAGTGATTTGAAACTCACGCTCGCAGCCAAAAAGCGATTTTCACCAAAAGCAATTTATACCGAACTAAAAATAATTATGGGTTGTTTTTTTCTATTGTTAATTAAAAGCGTCAAGTTTTTTTATTAACTAGCATCGACACCTACTAAAAGAAAACTGAAAAAAACTAAACGTGAAACAAAAACAAACCTATTGACGTAGCTTCAAGAATAGTTTCATGAGTGAATTCACATCGAGTAATAAGTTAGCAATAAAGCCAACAAACCATTTATACCAGCCTCCGATAAATTCCAGCGGTCAATCTTGTGCAGATTCCAGGTCGCTAAGGCCCGTAGCCCACAAAACGGTTTCAGTAGTAAACTCATCTCGAACATTCAAAGAGAATTATAATAGAATAAGGGATTCCTTGTTTTAGCTATGAGGGTTAAGGCGACTATATCTCTCAAGTGGCGCCCTCATCTTAATCCTCCTCTACATAATGCTTGTATACAAAATTCGCATGTATATATTAAAGCTAAGGTTTTATATTTTATTTATAAACAATAACCCCATCAAAATATAGTTCGTAGTAGCTCTTTTGCCTACTACAACAGAATTGATTACTACCGTACAGAAAGGACACTCTCCGCCCCACCCCAGAATCAATTACCTCACCCCACCCCGCGAGTTCGTATGCCGAATCGTATTCTCGTTTAGTCGTGTTTGTCAACTGTCAACTTATTTTGATATTCAAAGCAATGCGTTGTAACTTTATTTACCAAAAAGTTCGAATTATGAATTGAACGCCGCTCATACAGTACAAACTGCACGGTAGCGTAAGCGCTATCGCACACGGGCAACTTTTGTCTCCGCAACTTTTTTGTCTCTCACGTGATTTGTATGAAAAGTTGCAGACGACCGTGTCGCTTCGTGTACGCGCTCCCATATAAACCCGTGGACTTGATGTGGAGACAAAACAGTTACTGGGAGACTAAGTTGCCTGTGTGCGATAGCGCTTATACTTACACACAGTTGCGCGTGCACAAAAACGTCATCTGACGCATCAGTTTATAATGGCGCGGTTGTATTGAGTGTCCGGGGTGTGCTATTGCTACTACAACGAACTACATTTTATTAGGGTAATTGTTTGTAAATAAACTATAGAAGAACCTTAGCTTCAATCTGATGTGAATTTACAATATATTATACTTAGCGAGCAAAAATTAAATTTATCTACACCCATGCTTTAAATCCTTTATAAATGGTTCTGAAACGGTAAGCTTACTGCCAACATTATAATATCCGAGAGAGAGGATATCTCGCTCCTTCCCGCACCAATGCCTGACGAGTTACATTATGAAATTCAGTACAATATTATAACACTCGTTCGGATGATATAATGACGAGGAGGAGGAAAGTCAAAGTCAAAACCCTTTATAGAGAATACATATCATGGGTGTAGATAAAGTCTTGTATGCAACTGTACATAATTAGGTATTAAAACACCTCATTATAGTACAGTTGCATAAATAACTATAAGATGAGGGCGCTACTTTGAGGCATATTCAGCATATGTACTTAACTGGATCTGTTCGAAACCAATTAATGTGCTAAGGTATAGTTTCTTTAGCCAAAAGTTTGTTATAGTGTAGGAAACAAATTGGGTTGTAAGAATATAATCTATACGTAAAAAATGCTTTTCATCACTAAAAGAATTAAATCTCGCAACAAAAAAAAATTAAAATCATTACATAGTAGGTACCTATTAATACACCTCGCTGAAATAGAGAGATATTTTCATTTATGGAAAGTTAATAGGTAACACAGACAATACAAGACATTTTATTTCTACTAACTACTTTTTACTCAAGGTACAACTTCATAAAATTTCGAATATTCAACACGGTTGTCTTTTACACAAATTATGAAAAACTTTAATACTGTCAAAATTATTTGTCACACTTTAAAAAAAACTACCTACCAGCTACCTACTCAAGTAGAAAAACTATAGCGATCTGTTAGACTACAAAGATGTCAACAAAATAAACAAGATTTGGTAGCACAACGAGAGTTGAGGCAAACTACAGTAAATATGTGGAAGGGAAGTGGGACTGACACGCGCTTGGTGGTGCAGTGGTTTAGTACCTGGCCAACTTTCGCAAGGTTCGGTCATGGGATGAGTAACCAGAAATTTATTATCTCAAGTTCCTCAGTGCTTCCAAAGCACTTCCTTAAATCGTCGGTCGCGGCTGCATTTGCAGTCGTTAAAACTTACCAATCCGTATTGGGCCTTCGTGGTGAGTTATGGCCCATCCTCCTAAGGAAGGCCTGCAGTGTGGACCAAAAAGAAACTGTGAGGACATTAAAAATGGCTGAACTCAAGACTGTCAATACCTACTTCTCCCTCCAACAATTCGCCTCAACTCTCCGTGAAATATTCAAATGCTTTATAATGACAAAAACTGAAATAAGGAAATAAGTTACGTAACATTACGTAACGTAAGATATAATTAAATTAGTATCATAGTTAACGGGATGTATTTGGTACAGTGTTTCTTAAAGGGCTCTATACAAATAACAATATCACATTGAAATATAATAATACTAAGGAAATACGATTTTATAACCATAACCACATAATATTCAAATCACAACCTATCAATATACAAAGTAACTCATGTTTAATGCAAACTTCCATTCCAAATAAACCTGTTCACGCGTTCAAAGACAAACATTTAGATAGGATCGAGTAACATTATTAATATAGAATTCCAATGAAAATTTTAAATATAAGTTTAATCTTTGGTACAAATATATTCAGAACTTGTTTGCTAACACCTACAATTAAACTTACCGTCAATAGTATTTAAACGTCAATATTTACAGTTTATAAGACTAAAGTATTTACAAAAGTATCACAGGAATTTTTAATGTGATTAAATGGAGTAGTGTGTTGACTAGAACATTTTAATATTAATTATCGAGGAGAGTATTTTGTTAATTTAATTATGATTGGGAAAATTCGTTCAGTAGTATTTCCTAATTATCTATTTCATTCTTATATTCATCAAAAACTATTATTTGGGTATCCAAAGCATACTTTAAATATTTTCTGGAGATTGTAACTATTGGTATTAAGCCCATAGATATGTTACGACACAAATGGACCTTTGATTTGAAAAAGTGGTCAGTTTAATATGCAATCTCACTAACTTATTAATAAGACCTACTTTACCACTGCAAAGCTCACCAGTAAAAGCAGCAGATGAAATGAGCACGTCTCTATGACTAATAATTGCTACTAAGAGTATTGCTTTCACACAACAGTCTTGTTCAAACAACGTCACTTTTGTCAAGTAGCACGTTATTGCTACTACCGTCTTCTTGTCAGATGTGGTATTCCCTCAAAGGTCGGACGGATTCCGCAGAAGACCTAGGAGTTGGGTCAACGCCAGATAGACCTAAAGAACCGCTGCGACGGACAACTAAAGTCTTCGTTCCGTAGTCTGTGACGAAGTTGTCGTTTCTGGTTGGTGTGTTTGCTCTTACTGTTTGGTAGCCGCAGCAAGGAGGGTACCTGGATGTGAGAATCTTCTTGAAGGCTTCTCTAAATTCGGTGTTGAATATGGAGTAGATGATGGGATTGAACGCGGAGTTGGAGTACCCGAGCCAGGTCAGGATTTTGAAGGCCAAATCTGCAACAAAATCAAGTTATGAGAACGTTATTGTAAATATTATAAACCTGTAGTTTCCGAACTTTGCAGTAATAAACTTAACATAGTACTATTTATTACACGATGTTAATTATAATTATAAGTAACATTAAATAAATTGTAACTAATTATTATGATGTTGGGTACATCAAAAAAGAATGGTATCTTGCTTTAATTTGTTATATTACACTATTCAATCCCAAATGTCATATTAATAGAAGCCTTCAATTGTCTTCATTTCTCTGTCGTTAATAAATTAGTTAACATTGAAAAGCGAAAGGATCAAAAGCATTCATATAATCAAACACACATAATACGTTATGGAACCACAAGTTATTCAGAAAATACACTTCAAACAGCCGTGTGTGCTCTCAACCCAATCAAATATTTATCACTCAAAAACTTTTCTGTTTTGAAAGGGCTCCTTCAGCAATCGTTCCCTTTGAGTACTTTGATCAAAATTGCTATAGAAACTCTCACCAACTGTACTTGGCTTTACGTCTAGATAAGTTTCAGAGTTCGCTCAGAGTGTCAACAACAATCACTACGGGTTAATTACAAGTTTTAATTTGAGTTACCTTCCTCGGCGTGTCTTTCAATTATAGTTCTTGTAAAGACTGTTCAGATAGTGTTCGAATTGTTCGAGATTGCGAAGTAAGGTGAATTGGAGCTGAGCTGAGCTGAGAGTTGGCAATTCTGTGGCAGACTTTAAAAGTACCCCACAGCGCTCTGTTAGTATCTAGGCTAATTAGGTGAATCTAACGTTTGTTAAACATGACTTAATACCTCTTTATCTCTCTGATATCAGAGGATCGCTGAATACTCTCTAGTTGAACCAGAAACTACTTATATAGCTACCTACATACTCACAACTGACTTTAGCCTAACTGCACCTCGACTCGACATAATTTCTAGTTGTTGAAGGTAATTTGAACTTTCCTCGAGTTACTCAGTCTCTAGTATTAAAAACTTATATGTAGATTCTACCGTTGAATTTGATGTCTGACGAGTTTAACATATTTTACTTTTCTGGATCAGTATGATGCACATAATAAATCTTAACTTATTGAACTTATAGAACGCAGCGACGATGTTCTCAGAGAAAAAGGGGGCCCAACACAGAAGAAATACCCCCATTATTATACCGACACTAATGGCCGTCTTGATGTCGGACACGTGGTATAGGGACGAGTGCACGTGCCTAAAACGGAAGCTTAACTTAACAAAACTTCATTAAAAACAACTTACCTGGTATACACGTCTTACAAAAAGCAGCAACAATGTTCACAGAGAAGAAGGGAACCCAACATAGCAGAAACACCCCCATTATAATGCCGACAGTGATGGCTGCCTTGTGATCTGACACGTGGTACGGGGATGATTGTACGTGCGTATGGACACGTGTCCGGACTGACTTCGTCCGGTTGTCAGGCATCTGGACTGTCCGGGTTACCGCTCGGATTGACTTCACGTGTTTCTGAGCGTAGCAGTACAGTCTGTCGACAAAGTTTATTGTTATTGGAAGGAAATACTTTGAAATAGATTGGATAGTTGAATAGTTTAGATTCAACTATCCAATCTAAGCTATTCAACTATCCAATCAATGATCAATTATTTTGTAGCGAATGTACTCGGTGATGTGATAACTGTTCTCTGTCAGTATACCAAATTATAAAATAAAATAAATAAATAATCGATATTTTCATTTCATTTTCTTGTTTATTTTGTTCAATTTAACTTTGATTTGATACTCAATTCGTTACTAAAGTAACTTTTAGGCCACTTCTACTCGTACATTCATCAGCCATTTTTATAATGTCCCCATTACAAGGGCACAGGCCTTCCTTATGGGTGGATGAGGAGGATGGGTCATGTCATGACCTACCCAGCGGCACAATATAGAGAGAGTAGTAGTAGTTGAGCTTAGCACTTGCGAGCTCGAGCAACGCACACATAGACATCTCTCACCGACACTGTATAACTGCAACCTCATACCACTCTCATAACAGTTCGAGTACGTGACGCAGCGGCGAAAGCTGTCTTTGTGTGTCTGCGATGCTCGAGCGCCCGTAGTGCTAAGCTAAACTTCTGTTAGTCTCTCTATTTTGTGCCAGCGGGCCCAATGCGGATTGGTAGATGTTAACGACTGCAATGCAGCCGGGACCAACGACTTAACGTGCCTTCCGAAACACGGAAAAGCTTGAGATAATAAATTTTTGATCACCCATCCAATGAGCGACCCTTGCGAAAGTTGCTTAACCTCCGCAATCAGTGGGGCCGGTGGGCCAGGCACTAAACCACTGCGCCATCGAGCTCTCCTTTTATCTAGATACAGGATTTTCTTCCTATCTCTGGATAAATTGTGTTAAAAATAATATTTATATACAGGTGTTGCAAAATGTTTATGATATCATTATTTATCATCAGGAATTTCCTGTAATTAAAGCTAAGTGCTTTAACAACATAATCCACTTCACAACAATCAGATAAAAGACGCTTAATTAATCTTTATTTACGAATTGAATATTAATTCACAGTCAATTAACTTCAAACTTTTACATCAATCAGTAGCGATAAAACCTAAGTGGAGGAGAACTTTTAACTTTTCGGATATTTCGACAATCATAAACCGTAAGGAGTAGGGTAGGGTTGCCAAATCGTATTCAATAAATATTATTTTTGTATATTTTGGGCCAAGATACTAGATATGCTGTTGGGAAAAAATAATACATTTTAGTGACAAATGATATTTAATTGAATTTCATTTGATGTCTATATTGTAATATTGAAGAAAAAAGTTTTCACTTTTGAAAGTGTACTATAGTTGCCATATTTACTTTTTTTTTAAATATAGCCAGTGAAACTTAGGATGACGTAAGAATTCTAACGATAGGGCATAGACCCAAATTCATTAGGCATTTAAAAGTTATACTTTGTGGAAAAAAAACTTACTTACCCACATACAAAAATACCTACATGAACCCTGAACACATTACACTCTCTTTTTTTGGACAATCGTGTAAAAATATGTAGCCAAATCTACTATATTTCAGCAATACAGCGGTAACACTGTCCGATTAGTATTTCTATGATTTCCATTATATTTCAGCTTACTGCGTTCAGAAACCTCAAAATAAATAAAAAACCGGCCAAGTGCGAGTTGGACTCGCTCAAACATCACGTTTGTTGTATGGGAGCCTCCTTTAATTGTAATAATAATATTTGTTTAATTCTGTTTTTAGTATTTGTTGTTATAGCGGCAACAGAAATACCTATACATTATCACGGTTCATGAGATACAGCCTGGTGACCAGGGATTGAAATAACGATAAAAAAATAACGTTAAAAATAACGTTTAAACTTTTTTCGGTAAATTTACTTAAATATAGCGTTAAATTTAGTACCGGTAAAATTATCGGTAAAAAATTAACGTTATTAACTGGAATAACGTTAATTTTAAAATTAACGTTAAAATTAACGTTAAATTAAAGTTATTTCAGTAAATAACGTTAAATTTAACGTTATTTCTCAAATTAACGTTATAATTAACGTTATTATTGACATAACGTTAATTTTAAAGTTAACGGTAATAAGAGTAAAAATTAACGTTATATTTAAAAATAACGTTAACATTCCCTGCTGGTGACAGACAGACAGACAGACAGACGGACAGTGGAGGCTTAGTAATAGGGTCCCGTTTTTACCCTTTGGGTACGGAACCCTAAAACCTACGACTTAAGGGTGTCGTAAGACGAATAATATAGGCTGTAAAAAACTGTTTCGAAATAAATTCATGCTATATTATTTTTAATAATAGTTATATTGTTTTTCTACTATATTTTTCTTGAAATTTTTTAGCAACCCTAGTAAGGAATGACTGAGATCCGAAATATTAATTGAATAAGTCCGAGTTTATTTGGAACTCAAAACCCTCTTAATCACGGACGGGAAGAACTTTTGATTCCATCTTTATGGATTACTGTTTCTTGAATAAACCTTGTTGTGTGTCAATTTGATTTTGAATGAAAGTTTATAAGAAGAATTAGAATAATTAAAAAAACTTGATTTGTATCCTGGCCCCATTTTATAATGTCACTAAATTTAAATCCTAAAAAAATAAAGCGCTCATAGCGGAACTTGACAGACTGATCGTACTCGATCACGTTTGTCAAGCAACGCTCGATCCGGTCAGGTGTCGGATGGGTCACCGTTAAAGTGGCATTACAACTGAGCGCTGCTTCGGAGGGCACGTTAAACCGTCGGCCCGGCTGTTGTCATCTGATAACAGTCGTTAAGCCAAGTTAGAAGCCTTTCAGGCGGCTTGATAAACTCTAACACCAGAGGTGGCCACTAATCCTCATTCGATAAGATAAGAAGAAGAATCTAAAAAAATATTGGCTGTTTCGCCTGGCACCACATTTTTCAGTAGCTCTATCTCTTTTTGACCCACAAAATATCGTTTCCTAGAGCGAGGAAACCACTCGGCTGCGTCCGCGCTCTTTGTCCTAAGAGAGCCAATCATAACCGAGGACTTTTCATCATGAATAATACTGAATATCAGTGATTCATTATAGTAATTAAAAGAAAGGAAATAGTTTATTTAGTACAAATAAGACACAAAATATATAACCGTGATATATTAACAGGTTTTATTTATTTATTAGGAACAATTACACTGACAAATCTCGCAAAACCAAATAATGGTTTGTCTGCAAGGACGTTCTCACTGGACTTAGACAATGAGTAAGTACAATTAGCTTTCTATAAGTTAAATAGGAGTACATTTATTAACTTAAATTGTTAAGTTCGGAATAATTTTTAAATCTAGTAACAATAGATTAAAAAGAATTTATTAGATATTTCTTTAAGTGTGTTTTAAATACATTTTTCTTTTTTAGAGTAATTATTTCGTTGGGCAATGAGTTTAATAGGTGCGGGAGCCTTTTGTTCATAGTTTTATCTCCATATACAAGGTTATTTTATAGTTTTTACAAAACCCCTCGTGGGGTTGATCAAACCATCAAACTGAACAACTTTCATTATTGGACCAACCTTGAAATCGCGAAAATAAAATCGGCTGTTCCATACAAAAGTACAATCCTATTCCATCGAAATGTATGTAACAGCTGATTTTTTTTCGCGATTTCAAGGTTGGTCCCATAATGAAAGTTGTTCAGTTTGATGGTCTGATCAACCCCACGTGAGGTTTTGTATAAACTAAAAATAACATTGTATCAACAATTTTCCCTGAATTATTGCCCTGGTGCAATGGCTGTGATTCAACGGTATCAAACGCTCATGAAAGTTGTTCAATTTTTCAAATTATTCAAAGTTGTTCAATGTTGTTAACCATAAACTACGTACAGAATGAGCGTGTTTTTGAAGAAAAAGGTAACGTTCTTAAACTTAAAATATTGTGTATTTCTAGTTATTATTTAACAAAGAAAAAGGACAAAAACAAACAGGGATACGGGACTTTATACAACTAACGAATATGCAAATACACTGATTTTGATTACAGCATTCTCATATTTATCAAGAAACAAGAGATCTAATGAAGCCAAATATTAATTGGCCTTCTCAAATCTATTCATTCGTAAGCATCACAGGAAGTAATTTTGTCAGTCAAGACGTGACTCGTATTCATACATTTTGTATAAGACAATTTGCTCAGATGTAGACAATTTGCTCGCTTTTGGCGAGCTGCTTAAATTTGGATGAAATCTGAAAAGTTTCCTTACGTAACCTGTGTTGCTTTTAGTAACAATTTGGTATGCGGTGTTGTTGAGACATAGAGATGGCCGACTCCGTACGTGTAAAACATTTTTTTGTATGAAAAAAAAGGCGAGAGATGGCTTATAAGCATTACTGCCAGGCATGTCAAAAATGCAGCCCTTTACACGTTTGGCTACGGCCCGGTCCAATTTTAAATACATCCTCCTGATGCGCCCCTTTTCAAAGTGATATTTAAAAAATAAAATTAGTAACTATTTGCCTCACCAGATAGCGTTGATGGAAAGAGAAGTGTCAAAATTGGCTTTTAAAAATAAACGGCCTGTACCAAAGAGGAAAGTAAGCGCTCGCTGGCTGACATCTGCTTAAAGAGAAACATTTTAGGGTTACATACACAAAAAATTACATTGACAAATACATTTTTGTCAACGCCATCTATCAAGCCTACAGTTTTTTGTCATTTTGAAAAGCCCTCTTACCTATGCAATGAATTTTAATTTTATTAAAAGTTAGGTTTTGCAGCCCACTGATTCTACAGTCAATATGCATTTGGCTCACCAATGACTTTGAGTTTGACATGGTTGGATGTAAGATAATTGGTATTAAATTAAAATTTACTTCATGTGTGGTAAATAACATAATCACGTAAATATCATCAAATTGACAATCTAAGCCTGTAATAACTGACACTAGATCAAATCTCAATCCCAAAAGTGATCACATTTTTTTCTTAGAACGCAATATACGTATCTGTCTGTCAGAGTAACGTTTCCAGAAATATCATAGTGAATGACATCCCTGCCACTCCCATCATAAGATAGGAGGCAATTTTCCCGAGTGTAGGGAAGTATTAAAGTATTAACATGTGGAAGCTTTGAAACAAACTGGCAATACTTGAGCTTAATAAATAAGAAGATTTCAGCACTTGGTCGGATTTATGAGGTTTATTAAGGGCCAAACATGGTTTGCGCGGGCCATATTTTTTATAAAGAAAACGTAAAGTTGTAGCCACAAAAAAGCACAAGCTAAAGAGATTATCTAGTAGCTACACTGTGTTACAAGTATTAAATTACGCATAAACCTCACTCAATTATAAAAAAAAAAACAACAGAATATCATCAAAAGCCTCTGTGGTCTAGTGGTTCGCCCACCCGTGTAAGACGCAGAAGTCCCGGGTTCGATTCCCAGGGGGGGTACAATTTGTCTCCGCCTGGCTGATGGTGGTAGCTACCACAACTTACCTAAGTCTGACGCCATAATAACAATTTAAAAAATTGTTGTGTTCCGGCAGTTAGAGGTAAGATAGCCAGTATTCCGGGTGTAGTGCGCTTCCACCTTCGGCCTTATCGTCATTTAACATCAGGTGATATGAAGGCCAAGCACTATACTGTTGTGTATAAAAAAAAAAGCGCTTGTCGCGGGTCATATTTTTGACGTAAATAATAGCGGAAGTTTTGGATTCTATATCAAAATACACTTTAACGTACTGTGAAGTTGCTCCAATAACTTTTTTCAAGAAAGATAATTGCGCTAAAGCAAATGATGAAACATCGAAAACGTGCAGAAGTGATGTCATTTTCCATACTCTTTTCACGTAAAGAAAAAGACAGAGACAAATATTTCCGCATAACCGAGCCTTAAGAAAAAAAAAATCTGTTCTTTCTTCAAACGTTTTCAAGTGTTATCCTTACTAATATTATAAATGCGAAAATAAGTTTGTTTGTTTGTTACGCCTTCACGTCTTAACTACTCAACCGATCATCATGAAAATTTGCATACACGTTATCGGGGTACAGAAAAGGACATAGAGTACCTTTTATCCCAAAAAAGTGTTGTTCCCGGGGGATAGAGGCATTACTGACCACGCAGACGAAGTTGCGGGTGGTCGCTGGTATTATGAATTCCATTTTATAATCTCAAAATAATATTTAGTAGTAAAGAATTTCAATTATTTATAAAACCACTTCAAAATTGTCAGCTAAGTCGATGTGAAACAGTGGAGCAAGTATTACTAAGACTCCGCCGTGTCTGTCTGTTACCAGGCTGTATCTTACTAACTGTGATAGCTAGACAGTTGAAATTTTTACAGAAAATGTATTTCTGTTGCCGCTATAACAAAAAATAATAAAAACGGAATAAAGTAACTATTTAAGGGGGGCTCCCGTACAATGAACGTGATTTTTTACTGTTTTTTGCTCGATATTAATAACGACAACAGGTATACAGTTGAAATTTCACAAATGATGTATTTCTGTTTCCGTTGTAACAAAAAATACTAAAAACAGAATAAAATAAATATTTAAGGGGCCTCCCTTACAACAAAACTGTTTTTATTGCCGTTTTATGGTATGGAACCCTTCGTGCGCGAGTCCGACTCGCACTTGGCCGCTTTTTCAAATTGCCCTATATTTGCCGGTAGGAACACATGATAATTTTTAAACGTACATACTAGTCAGGGTTTAGAAAAACACTTCATTGGCAAAAGGCTATTTAAAAAAAAGAACAAATACTTTAAACCCGAGCACTCGAAAAATAAAATGGATGAATGGTTTAAAACTAGAATGCACAAAAACAAAAACGCAAAAACACTCACTCAAAACTTTTTCAATAAAAAGTTTTCACAAAACATTCCAGTATTTATTTATCTGCTTGAATTGAAAAGAGCCCTTCAAATATTTTCAAACTACATATTGTCATAACTATAACGACCACTATCGACATTCAAATGTTTTAACACACACTTACTACAAAGCGAGATAAACTTCATTTTACTTTGCAAAATACACTCGGCGTCAGAAAAATCGCACCTTTTAGATAAAATAAAAGTTAATTTAATCCTAATTTAATGGTAAGTGTTGTTATACACTTCTTCTCCTTCGGACATAGCCAACAGTCTCTAGAAACCGTTGGAATACTCGTCGAACGTAATCAATTACTGAGATTCAGTTTTCGAGCAACATTACATTGCCCATATTTTTGCAACCTTTAAGAAACTTCATGGGCAATAGTATCCATCTTGGGTATTCCTTTTTTTAATTGAACTGTTGAAGTGTGTTTTCTCCATCATTTCGATAGCGAATTTACCCACATTTTCTGAATTGACCCCTTTTATTTCCCTTCTATGGCGGCGCAAGCAATAACGCTTTAAGCGATTAATTATAGTAACTGTTATGTTAATTAAATCAAATAATTATTAATTAAAAGCTCATTAAATGTACTTTCAATAGATATTAACACTTACACAATAAAACGTTAGCTAGCAATAGCAGGTGGCCAAGTATAAACTTATTTTCAAAGAGGTGCGATTTTTCTGACGTCGAGTGTATGTTCGTGATTAAAGTAGGTAGTAGGAAACATTTTTAAAGTATGGTACGAAATTAATAAAACACTAAAAAAAATAAACAGTTATCATTAACATTTAAGAATCTGGTGGAATCCAAACACTGGCTTAGTAAGTTGAGTGAAGGTCACTATTTAAATAGAATACCAAGTGAATTTATACAACAAAACAAAAATAACTTCAAATAAATAAAACTATTAATACAATGCGCAGCTTAGTAAAGGCACAGACAACATAATACTATAGTAAGTAAAGGGATATGACCCTATTGTGCTCCCTTGCAGAACCCCTCTACAATGGAAGGCGGTCACATGTGAAATGAACGTTTATTAATAGTGAGGAAAAAATAACTTAAGTCAATGAAAGTGAGATTATTTTGCAGTGCTTATAAGCCTGTGTGGGAAATGTGGATAATCTGTGTCTTTGTACTTTCGTGAATAAGCTTTCTCATAATCTTAGATTCTTAAGCTAGTAAAAAGGATATTGTGTCTAAGTATTAACGTTAATATTATTGAACTGTGCTTTATTAGGATACAATTGGCCGAATACTCAAACGCTAATTAACTTTGAGGGGCTCTCAAACGTCGTCCTGTCGTATTAAATGTCAAAGATATGACAAAGACAGCATGCTGTTTGAGAGCCGCTCAAAGTTAAGTAGCGTTTGAGTATTCGGCCAATAGTAATTTTTTTTGTAACAGCCTAGACTGAATAATGACTTTACTTAGCTTGAACTTCGTAAATTGAATCATTAAGATATGATCCAATTAAATAATGTTATTTATTTGTTAATCTATGGTAACATATGTCTGGAAACGATATACATATTTGAAAATATCGTTCCATCTGATAAAGCTGACAAGTTTTTTCCGCCCATTTTTCTTCTTAGCTTAAAGATGTCATAATGGGTGGTAGGATAAAAGAATTGACGATTTAAAAATTATGGGAGCTTATTTGAATAAATAATTTTTCAAAGTAACTTATTTACATTATTGAAATACAACTATCAATCCAAATAACATAATAAGATACTCGGATTTGAATGACGGTCATTGTTAAAAATAAACACGTATACTACGAAAACTAGCAAACTAAAATCTATGGAAGTGTATTTGCATACAAATATTGGCTAAAAATGGCACCACGGGGCCGAAAAAGTACAACCCGCTCAGCTATAGTCGGGCCAGCCACGCACCTGACCCCGAATTACGTAAGGCTTGCTAACAATTCTCGATTGAAATCGCAGTTGCATTGCTGCTTTAAGTAAGATAGTTGTCACATTGGTTTAAAAACCAAACGTAACGTAAAGTAACAGAAATCGCAGTGACATTGTTGCTTTAGCTTACTATTTCTGTTAAAGTTGATTGCAACAAAGTCAGACAATCAGCCTACTGGTGACTGACGTTAACGTTCTTTACAATAATTGCAGTTTGTATTGTAGAGAAAACAGAGAAAGAGAAAGTTTATTAGAAATGACGTCCTGTATAGTCAAATGGTGTAAAAGACGCAAAAAGGCAGTAAAAATATGCAGAAAAAACGTATAATTTTTTTTCGTTATCACTTCTCAAATCTTAGTGGGTGCCCTTCGCATCGCATAATTTCGATTGTCCTAAAGTCACTTGGCATAACTCGATTGGCATAATAATCACAAAGCATACTATTTATTTTGCATAAATTTCGATACGCATAACTATCGAATTGCATAACTTTTAAAAAGCATAATATTTCAAAGCATAATAGTTACAATTCCTAATGTCAATTGGCATATTGTCAGTAAGCATATTTTGAAAGGCATAATTTTGTTATGTCTAAATACATAACAACTAATATTTTATAGCATAATATAAAAGGAAACATAACTAATTTGAATACTAATTTATAAAAAAAAAACTTTAATTGTGACCACCATTGGTGGGTTAGGTTAGGTCAGTGTTTAGAGTTTAGACCACTCTAAGCTAAGCAGGTGGAGCTTAATAATGCTTGTATACATGTTGCACGCTGCATGCTTGCTTGCATGCAGTGCTTCCTTGCATGCATGCATGCTTGCTTGCATTGTGGATGCTTGCTTGCAAAATGCTTGCCGGGGGGTGCAGGGGGGCCCCCCTGCTCGGGGGGGTCGGGGGGCCTGAGGCCCCCCGCTATAAAGAAAAACTTTTTGTGTACTAGGTAGGTTAGGTTAGGTTAGTGTTTTGACCACTTGAAGCGGAGCGAGCGAAGCGAGCGGAGCTCTATAGTGCTTGCATGCATGCTGCATGCTGCATGCTTGCCTGCATGCTGCATGCTTGCCTGCATGCTTGCTTGCATATTGCCTGCTTGTCTGCATGCTTGCTTGCGTGTTGGGTGCTTGCTCGCACGGATGCTGCAGGCTGGGTTTTTGCTTGCAGAGTGCTAGCCGGTGCCTAGGAGGTGCAGGGAGCAGAAGTGCTCATATTTTTAATGGTTACTTATTCATAAAATAATTATTAGTTTTAAAAAATATGCCTAAAGAAATTAGGTCTCTTATTGCAATGCGAAATAAGATTATGTATTTTGATGATTATGCTTTTTAGACAATATGCCAATTAAAAAATATGCATTTTGACATTTATGCTTTTTGAAAATAGGCCATTGAATATTTATGCTTTACAAAATTAAGCCTTATGATATTATGCGTTTTGAAATTGTGCTATAAAATATTATGCTAAATGATGATTATGCCATTTAACAGTATGCGTTTCATGTTTAGGACAAATAAAGTTATGCGTTCCATTAGGTAATCCTACTTAGTATTAAACAAAGTCGCTTTCTATGTCCCTATATCCCTATGTATGCTTAAATCTTTAAAACTACACAACGGATTTTGATGCGGTTTTTTTTAATACATAGAGTGATTCAAGAGAAAGGTTTATAAGTATAAAACATGGTGTCAAATTTCACACTACACCGAATCGAAGCAAGGGCGGGTCGCTAGTAGTATATAAAATATTGATGAGTATACAAATTATGGTCGCTAATAAGCAACTAGTGCTAACACGCGTTGTACTACATAATTAAATGCCAGCATTTTTAGCTCCATCCACTTAGTTGTACTTTTCGTGTGGTGCCATTTTTTGGGGTTGCTTGTTCCATAGATTTTAGTTCGCTGACCAAAACACATTAAAATTTACTTTCAATCAAATAAGTCTAATTATTCTTACCTGCAATATATGCTAATCATGACGATACAGGGCAGGATGAATGATATACAGCTGGACACGACGGCATATGTTGGAGTCAAGACCAAAGCACATGTGGGGTATCTCGGAGGCCGCTGCGTCGCCAACGCCTCTTCATCAGGTCTGTGAAGCCCTAATGATATAGGCAGGAAGCTGACGAGGCCGGCTAGCAGCCAGATCATTGCGATGGTGATGATGGCTACCCGTCTAGTGACCCAACGTCCGTATCTGAAATAGAAATGCTTATTAGTGAAAAGAAAAAAATAGAATCAACTGGGCACTTCTTCTTCTTCTTAACGAATGAGGAATAGTCGGCTTAACGACTGTTATCAGATGAAAACAGCCAGGACCGACGGTTTAACGTGCCCTCCGAAGCACAGAAGTGCTCAGTTGTAATGCCACTTAACGGTCACCCATCCAACACCTGACCGGATCGAGCGTTGCTTAACAAACGTAATCAAGTTCCACTATGAGCGCTTCTTAACTTTACGAACTGGGCACTTATTAATGTTATGGTACTGGTTTTAAAATGAGATAATAGAGTAACAGAAAGCCCAAATTAAAAGCTATCAATATAAAAACATAATTGTACTCATTGTTGTGAGAGCCGAAATAAATAAATTATACAACGTTTTTGTATTTCCAAGGAATATATTGACTACAGTCGAGTTATTACTTCATGTTAAAAAAGACAATTTCCCCCAAAAATCTGAACCCAAAAATTGCAGAAGAAATTATTTTTTATACAATGATCAATTTGTAAATTGAGGAAGACCTAAAAATTGTGAAAATAGACTCCAATCCGTAACTGAGAAACTTTTATCAGTGATAACGTAAAGCTTATGACATCAAAGCAAATATTTTGTTTGAATTTAAGTTATTATGTAACTTTGTTAGTCTATTATAAATTCTATGTTCAGTGAAAGAGCTTGTACCAATATTAGTTTGGGGCAAAACTTTCAAATATGTAGAATCACTTCTATAAATTTAGTAAGATGGCGCAATTACAATATTTATTTTGAAAATACTTTATGCAAATAAATAGAACATTGTATAGAAACTTGGCTTCAGAATTAGCTGCTGTTTTTTGGGAACTAACTTTATGAAGATTTAACTGTTAATAATAATTTGGAAGCCTTCAAAAACCGTTCAACCGTTAAGATTCACCAAAATACATTTCAATTGTTATCTCTCTAAACTTAAATAGGGCAAGTGAATAAGGATAAATTGGAAAGTTTTTAACGTTTACGCCTATCTCATTTCTATATTTTGGATATATTTACACGACTGCCCAAAGCAAAAGAGTGTATATGTGTTCAGGGTTCATGTATGTGGATATGTGAGTTTCTTTATTCCACCATAACTTCTAAATGCCTGGACTGATTTCGATAAATGGGGTATTGTTAGAATCCTTACAGCATATCAAGTGACACTGGTTATATTCTTTTTAGAAAAAAATAATATGGCGACTGTACGACGCCACTTTCAAATGTGAAAAAATAATTCTTTTTCTTCTATTATTACAATATGGGCATCAAATGAAATGTCTTGATGAGCACATTCCAAAACTATATAATATGTCACTAAAATATGTGAAATAAAAATAAATAAATTTTAAAAATATTAAAAACACGACTGCCCTGCCAAAAACGAACTAAAAAGTTAAACAACAAGTGTGATTGCAGTCGGGGGACCTCTTTCATCAAAAATTGTTCCATAATAAGGTCCCCCGACTGCAATGACACTTGTTGTTTAACTTTTTAGTTCGTTTTTGGCGGGGCAGTTGTGATTTTAATATTTTTTATTTCAAATAATGGTTATATTTTGTATTTCGCACAAATTTAATGCATAGCAGAAATATATTCTGGATTGGGACCTCACTAAAAGGGGTATGCATTCCAATTATTTTGCATTCCGTGCTTTGAAAACGTTCGCTTTGTTGTGAGTTTAAAGGCTAGCACACACTAGAAGCTGCAAAATAGGATTTGAATAGAGAAATGCGATAAAGTAAATTACTGAGTATGGTGATGAGCTAGCGTATTTAAATGCGGCTAAAACATTGTGCTCTCTATTTAGTAATCGAATTCGATGAAGCTTGAAAAATTGATAATTGTTACTAATTATCTTAGGTAGTTCGCTATATTTACATTCTGTGTACTAAGTATCGGGAATTTGTCAATAAAACAAAAAATACAAATTATTCATCTAAATTTATTTTATCGCCTTCAAAGTAGGCCCCATCGCTTGCAATACAACATCTCCACCGCTTCACCTAGTCTTCCATACATTTTTCATAGACTATTTGCGGTATGGCCTTTAGCTCATTCAGCGAATTTTCTTTTATGGCTTCTATCGACTCAAAACGTGGTAATTTTAACTTGGGAAATAAAAAAAAAACAGACGGAGCCATATCAGGTGAATACGGTGCTTGGTCGAGAACTTTTGTTGAATTTTTCGCTAAAAACTCTTTCACTATAATGGCTGTGTGTGATGGTGCATTATCATTTTCCATTGTAAAAATCGCCGAGGACTCAAAACTATCACCAACAAAAAGTGTAGTTTAAAACAAATTAAATAACAGATCCCGCTCAAATTTTGCGCGCTTAATCAGTACAGTGCTACCAGCATGCAGTAAAAAAATTAGAACGACCTCTTTTACGCGGGTCTTTTTATTGACATATTCCCGATACTTTTTACACAGAGTAGTATATATCGTTATTAGAAAACACCACAATTATCGTAATAAACTAAAGCACTTGTGTTTTAGTTATTGAAACACGCACAGAAACAACCACGGTACTACATTCAGCAGGCTTATTACATAAAAACAATCGCGATAAGCGGACGATGTTCTCCCACTCCGTGACACTATTAACTCACGAAAAAGGTTCATGAACGACGAATTGCGTCTGATTATCGCGATTTTTTTTATGTAATAGGCCTGCAGATTCGAGAAAGCTACGAAAACCGGTGTGTAAGCCACTTCATCAGGGAGATGGTCAATTTAAAAGCAAGCTTGAATTCGTAAGCGAGCAAAAATTGTAGACATTTTTTTAAACTATAGCAGCGTCTCAATTTATTGTTGCTGCTTTAATCGTAAGGCAGGGTAAATTATCTAACTAATGTAATGAAGATAACATTCTTTTTCCCACTTGTCGGAAATAAGCAATGTTAATATTATTATTAATAGACTTGGAAGCTAGCCAAGCCCACTAATAACAAGACCTACCACGAACACCTGAGAATGTTTGTTTCTTGCTCGTGAGAATCGAACCTTCTAATGCAATAAGAACGAATAACCTAAAATATAATATTTTTTAAGTCGACAGTTATGGTAAGTTAGATGATTGACGTAAAACCGACAAAAAAAATATCATGAACATATTGTGCAATCTTTTTGCGCCCACTACTTACATGTGTTAAAGCTAATAGGTGTTCCGCTTTTAGTGTATCACGTACTTATTGTTCTATTTGGCAAATTATAACAGAATTTCGGCATTATGCCGGCTTTAGTTGCAAATATCGTTTGTGTTTTGCAAGTGGAATTTGAAATCGAGGTATAATCATTTCACAATTATATAAAAACTACGAGTATAGCTTCTGCTTTTACATTCACATTTAGTTACTTTACTTTTTTATGATTTTCTCAAATTAACACCAATTTAAATCTTTTGATATGACAAATGTGGCCTTATCAAATTATAGGGCAATAATGTTTGTTTTACTAATTACCAAGGCATCTTACCTTAATGGGTCTTTAATGTGTATATATCTGTCTAAAGATATAGCACACAAGTTCAATATTGATGCTGTGGAGCACATGACATCACAGGCCACCCAGGTGTCACAGAACTGTTCGCCGAATACCCAATACCTGAAACAAGGATAAAAATTAAACCTCTCATTTTAATAACAAGTATAGTTTAAAATGGAGTCACAAAGGTATTTGGTCGGAGTAACATGTACTTTAATAAAAAAGTCACCAGCTTCCCTAAGCAAAGTCACATTTGCCTCTCTACCTATCTCTTCCTTCGCTTTAGTCAACCATTACATTAAAATTGGAATGTTTGTGGTCACGGACCGCAAATATCTATATAGTCTACTACCGACCACTGCGCGCTTCAGCTACTTATGAGCCGCTTCGAGCTTGCAGATGACGGCTTTTGTGGCAGTGGTTAGGGGCCCGTGTGCGGATACCCTAACAAAAAAGGCTCTCATTCGATGACTCACCCAAGCAAGTCATTGACCCCAGCAAACGTCATCACAGCAGCAGCTACCAGCATGTCAGCGATAGCCAGAGACGCAAGGAACAAGTTGCCTATCCTTCTCAGTCCCCGGTCGGTGTAGATTGCTATGCAGACGAGGATGTTGCCGGCGACACTCAGGAATATTAGCAGCGAGAGGAATATACCTGTGGAAGGAACAGTTAATATTAATCAAAGACGTTTAAGTTAAATCAAAGATGAGTTAAAGCAGTGCTAAAGATTTTATGTTTAAATTCCGCAGGAATTATGGCGCTCTATTTTTTCTCGAAAACTTTCGCTGTTAATTTATTGACCGAGTGACTTTCGTCCAAGCCGAGTGAGCAAGAAGCGCGAGCGAAACGTGTCCGTTTCAAAGTGGGCAATTATTTCGTAGCTATGTCAAATCAAACCGACTTCTCAACGGATTCTCGTGTCATTTTCTGAACAGCCCCCCTACTCAAATGGCCACTTTTCTATTCGTTTGAACGCTACGCTCACTATTAAAACTTTAAAATAAGCAGTAAATTATAAAATTACGTGCCGTAAGCTTGACATACATCGAAGTCTGTGATTTACATAAGTTTGCGATCTGTTGCTCATATTTACTTAAGCTTGAAAAGTAAGCGTAGCGTTCAAACGAATAGAAAGTTGGCCATTTGGGTAGGTTTGATAACTATAATGTAATTTTGTCGTACAGTTTTACGAAAATAAAAAAATAATTTCAGCCATTTCCAAAATTTCGCTAACGCGAGGTCTACAGCTCACAGAGCTATAGAAGTTTGTTTAGACTAAGTCGTGACGTGAGATTAAAGATTTCGTGGAGATTTTAGCCATTCAATGTTTCTAGACATTTTTCTTTAGAAACACTGCACTGAATATTAATAGACTTATTCCCAATTTAAGGCATTGTAAAGACGTTTCTTAAGTATATCTTAAAATGCTCCAACGAACATTTTATTAAAGAGAAAAGTCGGAGACATTCGATTTTACCCCGGTATCCGCGTGCAATAGAGGAAATTTCTAATTTTCCGTTTATTTCTTTTCGTGTACAGATACAAAAGTCAGGTTTTCTCTAACAAGATACAATTTGATATTTTACGGCATTTAGTTTCGCTTCAAATGATGTCAAACGCACGGTCCTATTGAGAAGTTTGTGTCATCATAATTCAGAACGCGTGCGAGAAATTTTTCTTTCTATACCTTTTTCATTTGGCAAATTTTCCTTTTGTTGGTGCAGTAATTTCTTTTTTCTCTCTATTTAGTTAGTCCTCTATTATGTCAATTACAGATTTGGGCATAGAATATAAAGAACAAAGCTAAAGCACAATAAGACTTCTTAACTAAGACTTGACAATTCAGTTTTATCTTTAATGATAAAAATAAATAAGACACCTACGTTTTAGTCTTAGAATAATAACAAGGACGCTATCATATTTTTAGGGTTCCGTACCAAAATGGTAAAAAAGGAACCCTTATGGTGTGACTCAGTCTGTCTGTCTGTCTGTCTGTCTGTCTGTCACAGCTGGATATCTCGAGAACTACTAATGGTATCAACTTGAAATTTGGAACAGTTTTAGATGACATTTGCCCAACTATTTTGCAAATAAGAAAGAAATAATAAAATTAATATTTTTTTTACAACAGGGACTGAAAAGGGGTCTTAAAAATTTTAAGTGAGGTGATTAGGGCATGTGGGGTATCATATGAAAGAGCGCTGTTTGCACATTTTAAACAATTTTTTCTTTTTTCTTAGGCCGCAAAGTTTTCGACTTATGATGAAAAATGTAAAAAAAAATACCGTTCCCCCCCCTTATCTCCGAAGTTTGCAAAGAGAAAAATCTGAAATAATTCTATGTGATAGTAGTTTATGTAAAGATTACAGGAAAAATAAAACAATGTCTCAATATAACACACTTTTTTAGAAATTAAAAAAACAAACAAATTTTTTTTAGTTTCACTACCAGTCAACAGATGGCGCTGTCCTAAGCATGCTAACCTAAGGGCAAAAAGTAGTTCCACTATCGGTCAAGAGATGGCGCAAACTAACACTACAATAATAAATTGGTGGCTGGTTCAAATATAATTACCTACTATTTGCCGTACGAATAAACGAAGAATAAGTTCATACTTTACTAAGTTATTATATATATTACTATATAGTAATATAATAATAACGAGGAGCTCGGTGGCGCAGTGTTTAGCGCCTGGACCAGCGATTGCTGATGTTAAGCAACGTTCGCAACGTTCGGTCATGGGATGAGTGACCAAAAATTTATTATCTCGAGCTCCTCCGTGCTTCGGAAGGCACGTTAAGCCGTTGGTCCCGGCTGCATTTGCAGTCGTTAACACCCACCAATCCGCATTGGGCCCGCGTGGTGGGCTATGGCCCGTCCTCCTTATCCACCCATAAGGAAGGCCTGTGCCCCAGCAGTGGGGACATTAAAATGGCTGATGGACTAGTAATATAAACATTTTGCAATGTGGAGTGGCTGAAACGTTTTTCAGTCACCATAAGCAGCATTTGTAAATTAACTGTCCGCCTGTTCGCCCTTCCACCTGTCTGCCGTTTATCCTACTTTTTTAAAGACTGTCCTAAAATAACATATCCAAATATATTTATGATTGTACGGAACCCTCGGTGCGCGAGTCTGACTCGCTCTTGACCGGTTTTTTTTTACTATATTACTACTATGGTGTTTTTTGAAGTGAAAACTTCTTTAGCGGCGTTGTACGCTTTTTTGTAATGGGGAAAAAATGCTAAACTCGCGTCAGTAAGAATCACGTGGCTGATCGAAAATTCGTAATACGGATGTGACTGATGGAGAGTAGACAGCCGGTGGCAGAAGTATCTCCCACTCTTCCTACGGGGCGCGGTGAAAATGGCGGCGCGTCATTTCAAGACGTTAACACTTGTGTCACCATAGCAACGCGCTAATTTTTTAATTCAATGTCAAAACTCTAGATTGTCTTTCGTGCAAAATTATTGCCTAACCATTCCAAAATATCAAAAATGCACAACGTTAATATTCAAGTTCTCACTTCTGCCGGCACTCCCGGAGTGCAACCCGATTTTTTTACTACGAGTGTCTATCATATTTCCGATTTTTACCGACTTCAAAAGGAGGGAGGTACTCAATTCGACCCGTTTTTTTTTTTTTTTTGTTTTTTGTATGTACACCGATTACTCGAAGACGGCTGAACTGATTGAAATGATTCAAACGTTATTACATTAGGTAAACTTCCAAGTTGGTGCCATTTTTTAAAATTTTGAAATCGGTTCAGTACTTTTCAAGTAATCTTGAAAAAAGCACAAAAGTAGTTTGATTTTGTGTGAACTACCTCGATGAACAGTCGTATAACTTCTTTGTTTATGAACTGAATAAGATAATTATTTTTTTGTTGGAAAAGGGATATCTTAAGTGTAGTTCTTTAACCGACTTAAAAAAGGAGGTTCTCAGTTTGACCCGCATGTATGTATGTTTCTCCGCGATTAAATTAACTCACGTTTGGCTGAGCCGATTTTTCTACCTAAATAATATACTTACTTACACTACCTAATACAAAAGGCACCTACACTAAAAATTAAAAAAATAAAAAATTGTTTAAAAAAACAAAAAACCGACTTCAAAAAACCTACCTCTAAAAAGCAAGAAATAATATTCGCAATAATAAAAACACGTCTATTGAAGTCGGGTGGGGCTTTTAGAATAAAAAAAAGGAATTTGTACTCCAGCCCCACCCGACTTCAATAGACGTGTTTTTATTATTGCGAATATTATTTCTTGCTTTTTAGAGGTAGGTTTTTTGAAGTCGGTTTTTTGTTTTTGAAGCCGTAATGCTCTCATATTTCTAGTCTTTCAATTTCTTTTAGTATAAATAATGTCTAATAACAAAGTAAAAGTAAAATATAATACCTTACTGCAGGCACTATTTGACGTTATTGTAATGTTTCGGTATAATGTTGTTACTGTATAAATACCAGTATTCTAAGCTTCTATTTGTTAAATATTTTGCAAAAAAATATTTTCTTATCATTCTGTATATAGTAGTTCCTTTTTATAAGTTACTGTTAGATATTTGTGCTATGATTATTATTGAATAATAATATCATATAACATATCTAATTATTGTACGAAATGAGGAGATCCGCGGGAGAACTAAAGTAACCGACATCGCTCGAAGGATTGCTCAGCTGAAGTGGCAATGGGCAGGACACATAGCGAGAAGAACTGATGGCCGTTGGGGCGGATAGGTTTTGGAATGGCGACCGCGCACTGGAATGGGGCCTACCCACGGAGCGTCGTCCGTGCTCCGTGGGTAGGCCCCCGACAAGGTGGACTGACGATCTGGTGAAGGTCGCGGGAAGCCACTGGATGCGGGCAGCGCAGGACCGATCGTCGTGGAGATCCTAGGGGAGGCCTATACCCAGCAGTGGGTGTCGTGCGGCTGATATGATGAATTATTGTATCTATCTTGTTAAAATCTAGATCTTCGCTGAAATTTATGGTAACATTTTTCAATTTGACTCTGAGTTAAAACCTTTATATAAAATCAAAGTGACTATGATAAGAAATAGGTTGAAAGATTTTTTTCGATAACATTACGTCGCCGTCAAAATTGAGCCGTAGCTGATATTTCTCGTATATTCCCGAATTCCGGAAGCACTGTTTATTGAAATGGAAAACTTTATTATCGAATTATGGCCGGTCCAAAACGTTAGGAGTGTTTGATTAAACGACTAAAAATAGAAATATGACGTCCTTTTTAAATTTTTCATATAAAAAGAGCCTGAAAATGTAACCTGTATAGATTTGATTGATTTATAAGGGTGCCCGCATAATGAAAGCAGGTTACAGGTCGGTACCGGTTGGTACAGGTCTGTTGCGCCACGGATGTATGCGCAAACCGGTACCGGGCAACCTGTTTTCTTTATGCGGACTCCCATAGAAAAGTATGGGGCTACTTACCTGCACCGATCGGTACAGACCTGTACCGACCAGTACCTGCTTTCTATATGCGGGCACCCTAATGATCTATTGAAGATCTTTGACGACCTGAGTGGTGCAGTGGTCAATATGCCGCCTACCACGCAAGAGGTCCCGGGTTCGATTTTCGGCCGGGCAGAAATTGAAATGATGAATTTTAATTTCTGTGACGGGTCTGGGTGTTACTATCTATGATAAGTACATATATATTTAAAAAAAGTATATAAGTATATGTTGAATGTAATCTATGGTATTACATTATCTGTGTGCACCTACTGGTCTGTGACCCTCTTGAAAAATGGTGAACAATAAAACACAAGTGATTTTCTGTAATACAGTGTTTAATTAAAATAATAAAGTCCTGGTGTAAACAAATAAATATATAAGTACTTTAGAAGGCATTATTATGTTTAATAATTTATTTTATTATTTGTTATGTAATATGATATTGTACTCTCTATAATCGATTCTGATAGTGAATTTAATCTGTGGTTCGATTTGTCAGGATAACTGTCAAGTGAAAAAGTCGTGCTTGCTTTTGGCGCCTTTTTGGTTCTCTGTTCGGTTTTGCGTAAAATTATAATATCAAAAAGTGTATTGTTGTAATTAATATAGTTCAAAAGTCATATTGTGTTTGTTTTACTTCCTGAGCAACAATTTTAGCTCACAATCAGAAGTGGTACGTGTTCACACGCTGCAATTTCGACAAAGGATTTTAAAGGTCAGTGATACGTTTTTCCCAGAGGTTTTGCGTTTTCCTACACATATTTGTACGAATTTCGGAGTGAATAAAACGCATGGATGGTACAATGTCCTAACAATTAAGAACTTCGAGTGACTGCAATTCACAATCACTATTTTTCATCAAAGAGTGAATACATACAATAAACAACACCTGTGAAAGTGATGTGATAATATCGTCGTCTATGTTGCGTTGATTATGTCTGTTTTACATGAAGAACGCTGATATCTTAGACAATTTAAAAGCGTACCTGTAGTCTTGAACGTTAAGTGTATTTCTTAAATTCTTTTAATAAGTATGATTTTGTGTATAGATATTGCAATGAACTAATGCTGTAACTGCCGTATTGATTGTTAATTGATTGTTTTTGTGCAAATAGGTACATAAATAAGCTATTTTCCTTACCTTTCTTATATCTTAGATGATTTAAAAGTAATCTTGAGCGTTAAGTTTATTTCCTTTAAATTATTTTAATAAGTATGATTGTGTAGTGTATGTAGATATTACAATGCAATGAACTAATACTGCAACTGCCGTATTAATATTTAGATATTGATTTTTTTTGTGATCAACTTATAGAATTTACTTTACTTACCTTTCTTTTCTATATTTTTTTATACCTATTTCTAAATCGGTATCGTTAATCATGGGGTCTGATAGACGTTCTCGATCTCGTAATAGACGTTCTTCTAGAAAACGAAGACGACGTCGTTATTCGTCATCCATATCTTCTAGTACATCTGATATTTCATCTATCTCCAATTGCAACCGCAAACATCATCGAAATAAAAAGTATAAGAGTAAATCAAAGTCTAAAGGTCAAGATAAAAAATCGCGTCGTACAGTCACACCACCCATAAGAAAACAAACAGTGCTTCCGACTATATGTTCTACTTCTCAACCATCTACTGTGGCTCCTCAAGTATTACCTAATGATCAAATAAATAGTTCTGTTGATTTTAGTTGTCAGACACCTGTTTTTAATAGTAATCAGCTGTGTGTTAATAATTCGCTAGGCAATGGAAATCCAAGCGTCTCTGCTGTACATCCCAACTTACCCATAAATTCATTTATGTCACAAATAAATGTTATACCTGAATTCGATCCGAATGATGGCTCACAGAATATCGAATTGTGGATACACAAGGTCAATGAATGTGCAAAAATTTATTCTTGGAATGACACACAGGTGTGTCATTATGCTTTAGCAAAATTATCTGGTTTGGCAAAACGGTGGTATCAGGGACTTCCTTCGGTCTTATTTACATGGGAGCAGTGGATGGAAAAATTAAAAGCTGCGTTCCCTTCTACAGAGAATTACGGGGATCTTTTACAAAAAATGCTACAATTACGTTGTAAAATTGGACAAGCATTAGATGTGTACTATTACGATAAGATGAATCTCATAAACAGATGTGACATAACCGGACGAAAGGCTGTAGGGTGCCTAGTGCACGGCATAGACGATAAATTTATAAGAATGAGCGCAAACTCGTGTCGTTTCGAGGAACCGGAACAATTATTTTCTTATTTAAAAACGATTTCACAAAGTGATAATCATTTCAATAATCAAAAACGGAAGGTCCCCTATCATAGGGAGATTAAAAATATACCGACACATACTAGTTCCGATTCCCCGAAAACCGAGAAAGTTTGTTTCAACTGTGGAGAGGTAGGGCATATTCGGCCGCTTTGTACTAAACCGATGAAAAGATGCAACAACTGTCGACGAGTTGGGCACACAAGTAGTGAATGTCGTATTCCTCCATCTCAAAATGCGACGATTGTTCACGACAACAATAAAAATTATCAACTAGCTATATCCAATACAAGTAGCGATAAGTCGGTTATGCACATCCAAGCGAGTGATGATGATGTTGTTCAGATCCAGTCTAAGGAGAGTGAAGTTGAAAAATATTACAAGGACGTATATGTTGACGGTGTATTAAAACATGCATTTATCGATTTAGGCAGTAATTGCTGTATTATTAAGGAAACTGTAGCTAAAGATATTTATGGTCAGTGGGAAAATAAAACCCAATTACCAAATCTTAAGGGTTTTGGTAATTCTAGTGTCAGACCACTTGGTACAGTACATAGTTTAATAAAAGTCGATGAAGTAGAAGCAAAAATTGATTTGGTAATAGTAGCCGATCATTATATGTCAGTTGACATTCTCATAGGACAAACATTTACCGAAATTCCCAATCTGCTTATGATAAAGACATCGAAGAATCTATTGTTTTATTCTGCTCCAAGTGAAGAGTGCGTTCCTATTGATAATAAAATTAGACTTCTTACACGGACTGAGTGTACTATTGAACCTCATTCAATGTCACCCATTGAGGTTTGCGCGCAAAGCCATTTTACTGGATCGTTGTTCGTTCCCCCTGGATTTTGCTCTTTTAAAAGCTACATTGTTCTACCTGGATTATACAGTTTTAATGATGGTATCGGTTTTATAATGATAGCGAACACTGCTGCATCTGGGATTAGTTTCTCTGAAAGTCATCCTTTAGCTCGAGGTTCTGGATATGACGAAGTAAAGGAACCTAGTATTAATTTAACCACAATTTCTAATGAACAGAATATTCGTTCACTGCCTATTGAAGACATAGTAGTTGGAGCTCAACTTTCAGATACTGAAACAAACAAAATACGTGATCTTTTACATAGATATCGGGATTGTTTTGCATTGAATCTTTCAGAACTTGGTAAGACGGACTTATCAGAGATGACTATTAAATTGAATGATGAAAGACCTATAGCCTATAACCCATACCGTATGTCACATAAAGAAAAAGAGCAGTTATCGGTTATAATTGATGATTTGCTTAAAAACGGTATAATTCGTGAAAGTAAATCATCATATTCTAGTCCAGTGTTGTTAGTTAGTAAAAAAAATGGCCAAAAACGTCTATGTATAGATTACCGAGCCCTAAATAGGAAGACACTAAAGGACAAGTACCCTCTCCCACGTATAGAGGACAAACTCGATTGCTTGGGGGGCAATCGGTATTTCACAAGTTTAGACCTCGCTTCTGGATACTACCAGGTTCCAGTAGCAGAGGAGAGTAAGCATCTAACGGCATTCGTCACTCCGAACGGATTGTATGAATTCAATCGTATGCCGTTTGGATTGGCGAATGCCCCAAGTGTTTTTCAAAGAACCATAAACACGATGCTTAATGGAGTAGGGGAAAAGTTGGTTCTTGCCTATATGGATGATTTGTTGGTGGCTTCAAAGACCATTCAGGAAGGTTTAGATAAACTTGCGAGAGTATTTGATCTCTTGAGACGAGCTAAACTAACGTTAAATTTGAAAAAATGTGTGTTTTTTCAGGAACAAATAGAATACCTTGGTTATGAAATAACCAAAGATGGTATAAGACCAGGTACTCATAAAATCAATGCCGTGAGACTTTTCCCAACACCAAAGAACGTACATGAAGTTCGCCAGTTTGTTGGTCTCGCGAGTTACTTTAGGAAATTTGTCCCAAAGTTTTCTGTTATTGCGAGACCACTCACTATGCTGACAAAAAAAAATGAGCCATGGCGTTTTGAGTCGGAACAAATGGCTGCATTCCAATCTTTGAAAGACATCTTATCTAGTCGGCCTGTTCTTGCTTTGTATGACCCTACTGCTCGATTGGAGGTTCATACGGACGCAAGCAAACTAGGTCTAGCCGCAATACTCATGCAAGACGCTGGGAAGGGTCTCCAACCTATAGCATATTATAGTCGACAGACCTCTCCCGAAGAGCAAAAATTTCATGCTTATGAGCTGGAGACCCTTGCCGTCGTTACCGCTCTAAGTAGATTTCGTGTGTATCTGATTGGCGCAACTTTCACAATCGTGACTGATTGTATTGCAATAAGATACACAATGACTAAAAAGGATTTAGTTCCTCGGATCGCCAGGTGGTGGATCGCTATGCAAGAGTACGATTTCAATATAGAATATCGTCCCGGCTCTAAAATGCTCCACGTTGACGCATTAAGTAGAAATCCGATTAATGCGGAAGGTGCCACGTTTAGTGATGATGATGTCAACGTATTCCGAATTGACGTTGATGAAGTAAATGCTGGAACAGATGAACGCTGGCTGCAGACAGTCCAACAATCTGATCCAGAACTAAAAAGAATTGTCGAAATTCTAAAGGATCCTACCAATGATAATATAGTTGAAATAAAAAACAATTTCACCATAAAAAATAATAAACTTTATCGATTGGTAAAGGATGGTGACACAGTCAATTTACTTTGGGTGGTACCGAAATCTGTTAGGTGGCAGATACTGAGAAGTAACCACGACAGTGTTGGCCATTTTGGATATGACAAGACTTACGATAGGATACGTAAAGTATACTGGTTCAAAAAAATGCGTAGATTCGTTCAAAAGTACTGCAAGTCATGTTTGCATTGCGCTCTCAACAAAGTTCCTGGCGGCCCTAAGGAAGGTATGTTACACCCTATTCCCAAACCTGACAAACCGTTTGATACTTTGCATGCGGATCACTGTGGACCATTCCCTGTGAGTAAAAGGCAAAATGTATACATATTGGCGATAATTGATTCATATACAAAATTTATCTTTATTAAACCCGTCAAGAATTGTAAAACAAAAACCACCATTGCAGTGTTTGAGGAATACTTTTCGCTATTTGGTACACCTAGGCGCCTCATTACGGACAGAGGTACAAGTTTTACCAGTCACGCTTTTGCTGAATTTGTTAAAGAGAAGGGAATGTCTCACGTGCTAAATGCCGTTGCAACTCCGAGAGCCAACGGCCAAATAGAGCGCTATAATCGCACTATTTTAGATGCTCTAACTGCTACTAATCATGGAAGGCCAGACAATGAATGGGATATCGCTATACCTAAAGTACAATGGGGCCTCAATAATACCATAAACAAGGCCACTGGTAAGACTCCGGCGGAGCTACTTTTTGGTGTAGCTCCAACGGGTGCTTCAGATGGTGCCATGAATGCCATAGTATCAGAGGCCCACAATAATCTTGATCGTGATGAAATAAGAGAGGAAGCGATAAGTAAAATGAGAAGCGAACAATCTAAACAAAAATCCCGTTTTGATGACAGCAGGAAAGAGGCAACAAAGTACAGTATTGGTGATTTAGTGCGCGTTGAAAGAGAGTTAGGTAATCCTGTACCAGGACAGAGTAAAAAAATTAGTGCCTAAATGTAGTGGACCTTATAGAATCGTTAAAGTCCTCGGCAACGATAGGTATGAAGTCGAAGATACGCCAATCACACGTCGTGATGGTAGACAATCATACAAGTCGGTATTTGCGGTGGATAAAATTCATCCCTGGCTTGTTTTTTCCAATGACCCCATGGAAAGCGATACTGATGTTGAGGAAAGTTAGATTGAATATTTTTGATTAATTTACGTACCTACTTATTTTTTTTATGAATTAATAATGCCTTGTGTCTATTTTCTGAAACTTTATTAAGAATAACTAATATTAGCTTAGATTGGCGATGTTTAACACTAGCCTTAATGAGTTTAGCCCAAAGTGGCGCTGTAATTAGCCTTAATGGCGTTTAGCCCAGCGTGGCGTTGTATATAACATCAACAGTGTTTAGCCCAGAGTGGCGTTGTAAGTTACTAGCCTAAATGGCGTTTAGCCCAGAGTGGCGTCGAGTATAACTAGCCTTAATGGCGTTTAGCCCAGAGTGGCGTTGTATATAGCATCAATGGTGTTTAGCCCAGAGTGGCGTTGTAACTAGCCTAAATGTCGTTTAGCCCAGAGTGGCGTTGTAAGTAGCCTAAATGGCGTTTAGCCCAGAGTGGCGTTGTGTGTAACTAGCCTAAATGTAACTAGGTAACTAGCCTTAATGAGATTTAGCCCAAAGCGGCGTTATATATAACTAACTTCTATGGCGTTTTGTTTAGCCCAGAGTGGCGTTGTTTGTGATAAGCCCTTAGTGGTATTGTATTTTAATGAATTTAACCTTATTAGCCATGCAGTGAGCCCATGTGGCGTTATATTACTTTAAGGATTAATAAATATAATTTGATTAACAGAAGTGTTTAAACTAAAATAATAAAAATAAAAAATAAAGAATTAATGAACTTAATTATATTAAAGTAAAATAATTATAATAAGATGAGAATTACCTATTAGTTATTTACACAGTTATGTTATAAATTATCATATATACTTAGGCATATTTTTATTTTTTTATATTTTTTTTTTTCTTTAATATTTACAAGATCTCGTAGGTACGCAGGGACGCGTACCTTGTCAGAATTGGCCGAATGTAAACAAATAAATATATAAGTACTTTAGAAGGCATTATTATGTTTAATAATTTATTTTATTATTTGTTATGTAATATGATATTGTACTCTCTATAATCGATTCTGATAGTGAAGTTAATCTGTGGTTCGATTTGTCAGGATAACTGTCAAGTGAAAAAGTCGTGCTTGCTTTTGGCGCCTTTTTGGTTCTCTGTTCGGTTTTGCGTAAAATTATAATATCAAAAAGTGTATTGTTGTAATTAATATAGTTCAAAAGTCATATTGTGTTTGTTTTACTTCCTGAGCAACAATTTTAGCTCACACTGGATAGTCCCGTCCCATATCGCTTCCTGTTATTTCACAGTATATCAGTTGTCTAGCATCCATATTACAAGCTTTGCTTAGTTTGGGGCTAGATGGTGCTGTGTGAAATTGTCCAAGCATTTATTACTATTTATTTATTTATACAGGGTTATTTTTTCTGATATATTATTTATCATAATATAAAAATAGCATTGTGAATGCCTAAAATCTAAAAAATTCAATAATTATATAGCTATTTCATCTTAATCGATTGCCTGGCATCTGTAAAGGTGTTGCATTCGAATGTTGAAGGTAATTCTTCACATTGAAATAGCGCTGGCTTACAGTGAAAACGTAAAAACCGGCCAAGTGCGAGTCGGACTCGTGCACGAAGGGTTACGTACCAAAAAACGGCAAAAAAATTACGTTTGTTGTATGGGAGCCCCCTTAAATATTTATTTTATTCTGTTTTTAGTATTTGTTGTAATAGCGGCAATAAAAATACATCATCTGTGAAAATTTCAACTGTCTACCTGTTGTCGTTATTTTTATCGAGCAAAAAACGGCAAAAAAAATCACGTTTGTTGTATGGGAGCCCCCCTTAAATAATAATTTTATTCTGTTTTTAGTATTTATTGTTATAGCGGCAACAGAAATACATCACCTGTGAAAATTTCAACTTTCTAGCTATCACGGTTTATGAGATACAGCTTGGTGACGGACAGACAGTCAGATAGACAGACAGACGGACAGTGGAGTCTTAGTAATAGGGTCCCGTTTTTACCCTTTGGTTACGGAACCCTAAAACGTACTAGAAAATTTCTCCGCTCCCACCAGCGACTCGGTAGCATAATTGGTCAGTGCATTGGTTTGAGCTGCTACGGGTGAGTCGATTTTGTCTAGTATATTTTCTAATATATTGTTTATCTTAATATAAAAATAGCATTGTGAATGTCTAAAATCTAATAAAATAAATATTTATTTGTAAAACACCAACAACCTCGCAGGATTAGATTACTAACATCATAATCAGCAACATTTGTTCTACGACTTTTCCAAAAACAGACAAAAAAAAAATCCATAAAAATTTCGATCAGCTGTTCGGACATTTGTATGGAAAGTACATTTTTTGTCTGTTTTCGGAAAAGTGGTCTGAAACATTGTTTGTATGATGTTGGCAATCTACTCCTGCGAGGTTGTGTTGGTGTTTTACAAATAACCCTGTATAAATTGTATATTTATCTCAATATTTTTAATAAAAGTAAATATTATAAATTATAAAACAATACATATAATTTCCGAATAAATATTTTTTACGAAATATTATTATATTTAAAATTAAACATGATACTAATCAATAACTAGGTAGTAAAAGGAAACTGTATGTCCTTTTAATACGTACCTACCTACATGTTATTTACAATAGATGGCGCTGTTCTCTTTCGAATCGCGTTAGGGAATAGTTGTAACGATTCGTATAATAACGGTCATAATTCAAGATTAGTTCAGGCCCAATCGATCCTTGAACATTATTTTTCTGATATTTTTGAACAACTGACGGACGTGTGTCAAGAATTTTCAGCGTCGGTTGTATTAACTAACCCAGTAAAATTGTTTGTATGATATAAAGGTAGTACATACCTTACAAAGGTCGGGTACGGGTATCCACCATTCTTTCTCATAATATTATAAATGTGAAAGTCCGTTTGTTATTAGTTTGTTATAGTTTGTTCACGTCTTAACTACTGAGCTGATTATCATGAAATTTTGTATATTGTCAGGGGTTCAAAAAGGGTATTACATCCAGAAAAAAGGAACTGTTCCCGAAGGATAGACAAAACACTATCCACACAGACGAAGTCGCGGGCGGCCGCTAGTCAAATATAAATCACTACATTATAACATATTATAAAAACCTGAAAATAAAAACAGAGACAGCTTCAAAATTTTGAAGCTGTTTTTGTTTTCATTTTCAGGTTCTGCAGAACTGATAACCTCCTCCTTTTTTTGAAGTCGGTTAAAAACAAAGTCTTCCGCGCGTCTGTCTGTATGCGATAAACTCAAAAACTACTGAACGGATTATCATGTGGTTTTCATCAAATGATGTAGTGATTCATGCGGAAGGTTTCAGTGTATAATAAGTTTTTAAATTCACATAAAACCTCAACTTCACCATACCTCAACATAAAACGTTCTACAATAGCAGAGACCTACGCCCTGCAATAGACGATAATGGGCTGTGAAGATGAATTTGTTATATGTAGGCGTTAGAACGTGACAATTACTCTAAATAAATCGATCTAACTCTTTACAAAGCGCAAGTCTGTTCGTGCATGGAATATTGCTGCCACCTGTTATATTAGGAGGTCATAACAAATATGGTAACGATCGCGTAAGTGGCTGACTCTGGGTTCATAGAATGGAGAGGCGCTCTCTGATGCTAAATATGTCAGTCTGTTTGCGTGAAGTGGTTGCGTTCTTTTTATATGCAGGGTGAAAAATGTGTTATCGTTACCAGAAAAAAATCTATAAGGGTTCCGTTTTTTGCCATTTAGGCTACGGAACCCTAAAAAACGAAAAGGTAAATGGCTGACAATAGTACAGCAAGTAAGTACTAGTTGTACTCACGTGAACTGTTTAAGGAAGGACTGACCAAAATTCGGTTGCGTTTCGTAGGTATAAGCGATTAACTTTTTATTTACTCAAAAAGTACTGACCCGATTTTGAAAATTTTTTCACCTATAGAAAGCTACATTATCAGCGAGTAACATAGGCTATAATTGTTTTTCAAAAAATAATAGCCTTTTTTCAGCCTGCATATAAAAAGAACACAACCACTTCACGCAAACAGACTGACGTAGAGTCGCAAACAGACTGAGAGTGCCTCTCCATCCTGTAACCCAGAGTCAGCCACTGACGCGATCGTTACCAAATTTGTTATGACTTCCTAATCTATGTGAGATTGGTCCGCAAAGTACCAGCTAGCCGCACTCAACTCGGTTGAACGCAGAGCCAGAAAACTCATAGGGGATAGTAAGCTATTAAAAACCAAGCTTCACAGTCTTTCCCATCGCCGTGAAGTAGCTTCTCTGGCGGTGTTCTACAGACTATATTTCGGAGACTGTGCTCTTGAGCTGCATGAGCTCATTCTGCCATCTCCGTTCTACCATCGGACATCCAGACGCACGGCGGGGTTTCACCCCTATTTGGTTGACATTCCATACATGCACACGAAGCGTTTTTCATCTTCCTTTTAATGCGCACAGCTAAGGAGTGGAATTCCCTGCCTGCGTCTGTATTCCCGCAAGCACATAACCCAGCGATATTAAAAGCCCGAGCCCGAGAATAGGCTTCTTTTGGGCAAGCTCGCTTCGGCCTCTTCTTAGCCTTATGGTTCTCTAATGTGGCCAAGAGTAAGCCCATTAAATGTAAAAAAAAAACAGATAATAAATAAATAATACTGTAAACGTACCAACAAGCAGTATGGAGAGGAGTGTGACGGCGTCTGGATCGTCCGGGTCTTCATATTCCACTATAGTATCGTTCACCTCTAGCGCCACCTGATGACAAAAAATAAAACTAAGATTTTCTTATTTTAGGAAAAAAAAACGTGAAAAAAGGGGCATATTTGAGCTGCTTGATGAAAGTTTGCGTACAGAAACCAAACTAGTTTTAAATTGATGAATTCAATCCCACTTTTCAAAATAATATGTATTATTTTTCTATGTACCGACCGGCAGATAAAGTTATTTCACATTATGTGTGTGAGTTGAGTATATATGTTTAATGTTATTAAACTTGTGTGAATAAAACAGAAGTTTTTACTTTCCGCATTGTGAAAATGTGTGGTACAAGCAAAATAAACGTTTGTAGTCTTTATTTATTTATTTTATTTTATTTATTATTGAAATGCTATGATATAATGATAAAAAATTAAACATGTCCTGCAAGAATGCAACCCATACCACTGCGTAGCAGATACATTTATCTACATACCTAGCCCTATTTCTTTTATGTACGCCATAAGTCGAATGTAGCACCAGCCACGGTCAAATTTTATCTACCTAAATATTTATTTTTATCGTATTAAAATTCAAAAAGTGGTCAGCTTCGCATGTATAAAAAAAATCTTTGTAGTGGTGACAAATGATGTAACCACGACTGCATTGGTTCAATGGTTTCAGTCCACTACTTGAAATGATTTGTTATGATTTGAATATTAGACAAAAATGGAAAAAATATTATAGACAATTAAAAGTTTATATATGTGTCGCAGGCAAATTGTATGATTCCGCGTTTTACAAACGGCGTCGTCCGTTTACAAACGCTCGCTGTTTTGTAAAATGCCGAAGGCAAATTGACGACTCAATCAATTATTAAAATTTCAATTGATTGTTTTAGTAGGATGAAAATCATAAAACAAAGCTTACACTCGCTCATTAAAATCTCGAGATATAATTGGTTTAGTTACAATGCCTTTCTTTTGCCTATGTTTGTTTTTGATTCGCAGATAGGATATAATGACACGAATGTCTATTGCTTTTCGTACAATAATAAATCGGTCTTTAAGTTTGTACTGAATTTTGTCTCTCCACAGTTTAAATGAATATCTCTAACAACATATCATAATATTCTTCTAAAGGTATTACACGGACTGCTGGACTCGTAGAATTTGCACTGCTTTCAATTATTTTCTGTGTTACAAAACCACTACTAGACGCCATTTTTAGGGTTCCGTAGCCAAAATGGCAAAAAACGGAACCCTTATAGATTCGTCATGTCTGTCTGTCTGTCTGTCTGTCTGTCCGTATGTCACAGCCACTTTATTCCGAAAGTATTAAGACTACACAGTTGAAACTTAGTAGGTAGATGTATTCTGTTAACCGCTTAACGAATTTAATACAAAAATAAGAAAAATAAAAGATTAAGGGGGGGCTCCCCATACATGGAACTGAAACTGAAAAAATTTTTTTTCTTCAAACCAACACGTGTTGGGTGTCTATAGATAGGTCTTTAAAAATGACATTGAGGTTCCTAAGACAACTTTTTCTCAAAGTCGACCGTTTGAAAGATATTCACCGCCAAAGTGGTAAAATGTGTGTCCCCCCCCCTTTAACTTTTGAAATAAGAGAGTGAAAAATCTAAAAAAAATATATGCTGTAGATCTTAATAAACACTTTCAACCAAAATTAGTTTGAACGAGATATAGTAATTAGTTTTCGAGATATAGCACATTTTCCAAAACCGCAAATATAACTTTGTCATTCATACCAACACTGTGAAAAACAAAGTTATTTTTGCAGACGAAAAATGAAAGGTGGTATTAAATATGGTATGGTATAAGGTAACTACGGAACCCTATGGCGCGTGGCCCGACACGCACTTGGCCGGTTTTTATTGTTCTGATTAACAGCGCCGCGCGTAGTAAGAAAAAGAACTAAATACTTCAATTTGCCGCGGCATTTTGTAAACGGTTGTTGGATTTTCTATCAAAGGTTTATAGCATTTTATATAATGACAAGGCAATTTACAATTTGCCTTCGGCATTTCGCAAACCAGCGAGCGTTTGTAAACGAACGACGCCGTTTGTAAAACGCGGAATCATACGATTTGCCTGCGACATATGCACAAGGTTTGATCCTTTACTTTTCTGGACACATTAAATCTTTAAACATACTACCTGATATGAGGCTTCTAGTCTCTGCTGCTTGTACAAGCATTTATATTTGATAAGCTGCATAAAAATTAAATCATAACAATCGTTTTCAAAATAGCCGCCAAGACTGTTAAAAAAAACGATTAATTAACCAGACAAAAATAGGTTTTAAGGTAGATCGCCAAGGATAGCTAAAATTATTGATAAACTAGCGGCCGCCCGTGGTTTTACTCGCGTGGTTCCCGTTACCGTTGGAATATCGGGATAAAAAGTATTCTATGTTTAAATTTAGGCTATCTACTATCTGTGTGTCAAATTCTAACCAAATCCGTTTAGTAGTTTTTACGTGATTGAGGAACAAACATCCAAACCCACAAACTTTCACATTTATAATATTAGTAGGATATTTGGTTAGTTAAACGGTGACTTGATAATTATTTGGTGGGTTGAACGGTAAAACTGTCGGCCTTTTAGTCATACATTTTTCCTAGTTTGATGTCCTTAAGAAACAGTATTGGGCACCCCTGCCCCCCTACTCAAATGGCCAACTTTCCATTCGTTTGAACGCTACGCTTTAAAGCTTAAATATGAGCAATAGATGATTAAATCACATGTCGCAAACTCATGTTTTTATATTAATATATATTTTTATATAGTTGATGAATAACTTCTTCCAAAATTTAAATAACTTTACTTTTAACTTTCAATAAAATAAAGGAACTATCAGTATGGAGGGTAAAAAGAAAGAAAAAAACGTGTTTAAACAAAATGCTAGTACTTTTTCTTTCTCCTAGAACCACATCTAAACAATATGCTTAAAAATAGGTTATGCATTGTATCATACTATATTCATTATTCCGGATATTGATGGCCTGGTGACCTGTAAAACGGGTTTCTAACCTAAGTTCAGGCGCCAGTGTCCACATTACTTTTTAAAACACATACTTTTATACAATCTAACCTTAAATGTATGAATTGTAATTGTGGAGAAGATAAAGCATATTTTTATTTATTATTTATTATGTAAATCACAGACTTCGATGTATTGTATGGAATTGTCAAGCTTACGGCACGTAATTTTATAGTTTATTGCTTATTTTAAAGTTTTAATAATAAGCGTAGCGTTCAAACGAATAGAATATTGGCCATTTGAGTAGGGGCACACCCCGGGCACTCCATACAAGCGTCGCGTTTCAACTACCTATTACACAGACGCTACACAGTGACGTTTTTGCACACGCGCAACTGTGTGCGTACTCTTGTATGAGCACATGGATCGACACACGGATGGGCGCCGGTGGGGTAAGGTAATTGATTGTGGGGCGGGGCGGAGAGTTTCCTTTCTGTACGGCAGTACTTATATCTATTCTGTGGTAGGGGGCCTGGTCTTTAAGTATAGCTGTAACTTAAATGGAAATGCAAATTACATAAGGTGCACATTTACTCAGCATTTCAAGTCGATTGCCAATTATACGAATCCCCGCACAGCCTTCATCCACACGACCCCATTAAATGATTAAGTATAAATATCCAATGATCGCATTACTGCGTAATCCATACGTGAAATTCATTGAGCACGCTTATAGAAAATCAATAACTCTTCACTCAACTTGGAACCAAGTTTAGGTCAAACATACGGTTTTACGAGCCGTTTGATAGTTGGATAGTGCTTTTCGATGTAATGGTAAGCCCTTTTAAGGAGTGTGATGTGTTGGTGATAATGATAAATGATTATGTTCGAATAATACAAACTTTTTTCGGTTCACTCTATGACTTCTAGACTTCGATCAAGAATACCCTAGATGTCCGGTCAATCTCAAAAATGGCATCCCACTTACAAACTGGGCTTATTTTGCACAAAGTAAGTGATAAAAAGATGTGTTTTTGTAAAAAATAAGCTTATTTTGTACAAAATAAGTGATATAAAGTGAGATTGTACAAAATAAGAGGTGATTATGTACATAATAAGCACCAAGTTTGTAACTGGGATGCTATTCGAGGTGCCATTTTTGCGTACTGTTTTAGTTTGTGAAGTGTTATCTAGGATATTCTCGATCGAAGCTTCTCATCATCTCATCGAAACAGTCATTGGGTTACACTACATTCCAATAACGTCGATCGGTAGGTAGTTCATGAAATACACACATCAACTTTGTCTAGGGATACAGGTGTTATTTTCATACTAAAAGATACAACACCAGTTGAGATCAAAGCATAACTGATTTATTATTCAATTACCCACATGTTACAAGAAATATTAATTTGACAGCTCTAACAATTTAAATACACAATATACCTTTCCCTCATAATTAAAGAAAGTTCAATTGAAATCACAGTTACAATCTAACAATCACTAATCAAATAAATCAGACGAATTAGGTATGCCAATTATTTCTGGCCACTGTTCTGGTGGTGGAATGACAATAGGTGGTTCCGGGGATGATGAGTTAGATCGAGGTGGGCTGTGTTGAGCCATTTGGGGTGGGGAGGCCATTTGTGATTGTTGTCTCACAGCACGAGCCAACAGCTGATCAACATGCCTTCGGTGCAGCTCACCATCTTCCGTCCTCACCACATAAGAGCTAGGACCCTCTGCTAATTCAATATGAGCTCTTTGCCACTTCTCGCCAGGTCCATACATGCGAGCCAACACAGGTTCGTCTACAACAAATGAGCGTGCTGGTACTCGCTGTGCTGCTTGTTCCAGCTGTTCGTCAGCCTGACTAGGGACCGAATCAGGGTGTAAAGATGACACAGCTGTTCTATATCGACGCCCATTCAACATTTCAGCTGGAGTTTTATTTGTGCTACTGTTTGGGACAGTTCTCAGTGCATATAAAGTTCTTGGTAGTTTCTCATTCCAGGGATAATTCAAATTAGAAATTTTTCTCAACTTATTTTTAAATGTTTGGATAGCTCTCTCTATTTGGCCATTTGAAGCTGGATGGTATGGTGGAGAATATAGATGCTTAATTCCATTGTTCTTTAAAAATGTGTTAAACTCTTTAGATGTAAAGTTTCTGCCATTGTCAGTGACTACAGTATCTGGTAAGCCTTGTGCTGAAAATATTCTACGAAGAATAGCAATTACAGCTTCACTAGACATGGATGACATTATCTCAGCTTCAAACCACTTGCTATAGCTATCTATCAATACCAGAAAAGTTTTACCTTGGAAGGGACCTGCAAAATCAATATGGAGGCGGCTCCATGGTTTTTCAGAGGTAATCCAGGTTTGAGGGTCTTTTGGTGGATTATTTTTCACTGCCTGACATTGTTCACACTCAGCTACACACTGCTCAATGTGCTGGTCCATACCGGCCCACCATACATATCCGCGAGCAAATGCCTTAGTCTGCACAATTCCAGCATGAGGGGCGTGCAATAACTTCAAAACTTCACTCTGAAGCGATTTTGGCACGATGACTCTGTTACACCACAGTAAACAACCTTTACTGTGTGAAAGAGCCTCTCTTCTCAACCAAAATGGTCTTAAAACTGGATCATTGTTAGAGTTCGGCCAACCGTGTAACACATGGAACAGAACCTTCTGTAGCAATACATCTTTTTTAGTTTCTTTAGCAATTCTAGACGCATCAATATTCCAGCCCTCAGGTTGTTCTTCAAGCAATAATACTTCTTTTACAGCTTCTTCCTTGCCGGCTGCAGAATGTGTCATGGTCCACCTACTCAAAGCATCAGCGTTACCCAATGACTTTCCAGGTCTATACTTAATCGCATACTCGTAACAACTGAGTTTTAGAGACCAGCGCAACATTCTTGGTGAAATTTGATCAGGAATAAGTTTGGAAGGGTTAAACAGTCCAACCAAGGGCTTATGGTCTGTAATGATACAAAATTTACGACCTGCCAAAAATTCATGAAATTTAGTTAACCCAAAAATTATAGCTAAGGCTTCTTTGTCAATTTGCCCGTATTTTCTTTCATGTGGCTGTAAGGTTCTAGAAGCCATCATAATAGGCTTTTCTGTTCCGTCATCCATGACATGTGCTATAATAGCACCAAGGCCATAACTTGAAGAGTCACAAATTAACAATAGTTCTCTCTCTAGTTCGTAATTAACCAGAGTCAAATCTGACGATAGAAGCTCCTTAGCTTGCTCAAAGGCAGAGTTTTCTTTTTCGCCCCAAATCCAAGGTCTTTTTGTTTCCAATAAACGGTACAAGGGTTCCAGTAATGTTGCCTTGTCTGGTATGAACTTTTCATAAAAATTGTACAAGCCTAAAAATGCTCTTAATGTCTCTTTATTGCTTGGCGCAGGCTTGTCTTTGATTTCTTTTACTTTGAGTGGCGAGGGATGGAGCCCATTTTCATCAATCGTGTGACCCAAAAAATGTATGCTATTAGTAGCAAAAACACACTTCTTAACATTAAGACGAAATCCCATACTATCGAGCTTTTGGAGAACGGCATGGAGTCGTTGATTATGTTCTTCCATATTACACCCTGCCACGGCTACGTCATCAAGCAGACAGGCTACCCCTTTAATACCAGATAGGGCATTTGCCATGACACGTTGGAAGATAGCTGGTGCCGCATTAACACCAAAAGCCAAGCGATTCATTTTCATAAGGCCAAGTGGTGTGTTGAGGGTTAACATCATGGCTGTATTATTATCTACTTTCAACTGCATATAAGCTAATTTTAAATCTATTTTGCTGAATATCCGACCACCACTCAGCTGCACAAACGATTCAACCGCTGCGGGTAATGGGTATGTATCAACTTGAATCGCTGGGTTCACTGTTGATCGGTAATCTCCACATATGCGAAGTGAACCATCTTCTTTTTTGACCAGTCGTAAGGGTGTAGCCCAGTCTGAATATCTGACAGGTGTGAGAATTCCCGCTTTTATCATACGAGTCAATTCTTCTTCAACTTGGCGCTTCAGTGGAAAAGGCACTGGCCGTGCTTTAATAAATCTTGGGGTTGCATCAGGACGCACGTGGAGGGATACGTCTGGACCTTTATATTCACCAAGTGTCTCACTAAATAAGTTCGGAAACTGACGCACCAAACAATCCATTTCATGGTCATTCCAGCAGACACCCACTATCTCAACGCCTAATGCTTCAAACCAATTCCGACCCAACAGGCAAGGGCCATTACCAGACACAATCAAGAGTTCACACTGAGCTTCCTTATTGCCAAGCGATGCGCGAACATGTGTAGCTCCTAAAACCTTAAGTGGGTCACGGGTCCACGTCACTAATTTTACATTGGTAGCTTTCAAGGGTGGCGGCGTATGCCATAACTTTTTAAATGTTTCTTCAGACATAATAGTCCTCGAAGCACCAGAGTCAACTTCCATTGTCACATTAACACCATCTATGCTTATGTTTGCTGTTATAGGTGAGCTATATTTTTCAGAGCACATATAAACCCCCATCATCTTTTCAGGAACATTATCAATAGAAGCATCTTCACTATCAGATTGAGTATGGTGCACTTTGGACCGTTTCTTCATACAAGCAGACGATATGTGTCCATATTTCTTACAGTAAAAGCATCTTGCTTTCATAAACTGACATTGTTCGCCAACCTTATGACTACGTGCACAACGTCGACACTCTTCGGACTTGATTCTACCAATATCCATAGGTTCATTAACCGTGGACGGAGTCAGCTTTGTATCACCACTAATGCCAGGGTACATATCACTGAAAGTTGTCTGATAATTTAGGCACTGCTGTACAGCCATCTCGTATGTGAGATTTTTAGTCTTCAGTAGCTCTCGCCGCAGACGCTCGTCGTGCACACCCAACACTAGCCTATCTCGTAACTGGCGCTTAAGGTCTATGAAGTTACACTGTGCGCCTAATAAACCAATGGCCGCAACATAATCTTGCACGCTTTCCTCTTGGGATTGTTGACGCTTATGGAATTTCCCGGCTTGGAGTATTTCGTTAATTTCAGGTTCATAAAATCTGTCCAAAATCGATATTATCTCTTCAAACGGGACATCGGTGGGACGCCTGGGTACCAACAGTGACACTATAAGCGAATAGGTTTGTTTGCCACACTGAGATAAAAACAATGAACGCGCTTTAAGCCAGTTGTCCGCCACGCCCGCGGCGTCTAAAGCACAAAGTAGTCGTTCTTTATATTCACTCCACTTATCAGTTTTGGGATCAAATTGTCCAGGAAACACTATATTTGCAATATTTGACGCCATTATCCCATAAAACACATTAATTTTCCGAAGTCGCCACTAAAAGATACAACACCAGTTGAGATCAAAGCATAACTGATTTATTATTCAATTACCCACATGTTACAAGAAATATTAATTTGACAGCTCTAACAATTTAAATACACAATACATACAAACGAGGTAACTTTGAAGCCTTAGTTTCCTGCCAGGGATGTACCGTGCTGTGATCCGATGATGGCTATACAGGGAGTGAATGGAGGAGATTCAGATCGCTATACACACCCAACTGATGTGACCAGCATTCTAAAAGATTAAAGGACATGTTTAAAAAAATCCGGCCAAGTGCATGTCGGGCCACGCGCCATAGGGTTCCGTAGTTACCTTATACCATACCATATTTAATACCACCTATCATTTTTCGTTTGCAAAAATAACTTTGTTTTTCACAGTGTTGGTATGAATGACAAAGTTATATTTGCGGTTTTGGAAAATGTGCTATATCTCAAAAACTAATTACTATATCTCGTTCAAACCAATTTTGGTTGAAAGTGTTTATTAAGATCTACAGCATTTATTTTTTTAGATTTTTCACTCTCTTATTTCAAAAGTTAAAGGGGGGTGGGACACACATTTTACCACTTTGGTGGTGAATATCTTTCAAACGGTTGACTTTGAGAAAAAGTTGTCTTAGAAACCTCAATGTCATTTTTAAAGACCTATCTATAGACACCCAACACGTGTTGGTTTGAAGAAAAAAATTTTTTTCAGTTTCAGTTCCATGTATGGAAAGCCCCCCTTAATCTTTTATTTTTCTTATTTTTGTATTAAATTCGTTAAGCGGTTAACAGAATACATCTACCTACAAAGTTTCAACTGTGTAGTCTTAATACTTTCGGAATAAAGTGGCTGTGACATACGGGCAGACAGACAGACAGACAGACAGACAGACATGACGAATCTATAAGGGTTCCGTTTTTTGCCATTTAGGCTACGGAACCCTAAAAACCGCGAAAATAGAATGAAAATGTATGGAAATCCTGAAACTGAGAACTTTGACCCATTAATCTTTTAGAATGCTGATCATATCAGTTGGGTGTGTATAGTAATCTGAATCTCCTCCATTCACTCCCTGAATGGCCATCATCAGATCACAGCACGGTACATCCTTGGCAGGAAACCAAGGCTTCCAAGTTACCTCCTTTGTATGAAAATAACACCTGTACTGTATCCCTAGACAAAGTTGATGAGTATATTTCCGCCAAAATAGCATACAAGATGGTCAAATAAAATGGGTACAAAATAACTATTAACTTTTGGTAGCAATTTTCGCCTTAGAAAGTTTCTACATCATGTGAAATCGCTTTTTTTCATAGGATGCTATTCACAGAATTGATAATTATAGATTTAATTTACTCTAGAAAAACAATCCAAAACTAAGCCCAAGATCTCCCCATATTTCAGTTTAAAAATCCATTTTCTTTTGATTACCTAGCATAATATTTTTTATGTATCTTTTACGTTGTCTTTTATTACACAGTCAATAAAAAGCGTTGTGCACTTATTATTGCAACGAGGTGCTGTAAAACGACGGTGTTATTTTCTTTTTCATTTTTGTTATTATTACGAGTTAGTAGTTTATGATACAAGGTTGGTAAGGAGGTTTTTAAAACGAGTTGACGTTTTATAAGCCCGAGCCGCAGGCGAGGGTTTATAATGGTCACGAGTTTTAAAAAACCTTAACAACCGTGTGCCATACTACGTTTTTCAATACATTTGCGAGAAATCATTATAGGTACTACTGAAATTATAATCTATACATATAATAAAACAGTAAATTCTAAATATTTGTGCGCGAATTACGCAAAAACCGCTAAATGAATTTTGATGGATTTTTCACAGTTTAGTAGATTGAGGTCCAACTTAAAATCTAAGCTATGTTTCATCAAATTCAGGTGGGTGGAACCAGGGAAATAGCTTGAACTCTCCGTAGTACTAGCTTTCATACACTAAAGGGGTCATTTTAAACTGGTTGCTATATTTTTCTACTGTCCACGCGAATGAAGTCGCGGGCGGAAGCTAGTAGAAATTAAAAAAAACGTTCGTAAACAAAAACGCACAGCGCCAGCGTGCGGTAAAATCAACTTTCCGCACGCTGTACTAATCCGTAAACAAAAACGCACGGCGTGCGGTAAAATCAACTTACCGCACGCTCGACTGTCATCGTAAACTTACATTTTCGAGCAACTGTATTGAAAATGATTTTTTCAGATAAACATCTTTATACCTACGTGTTGCAAATAGCATGAAAGCAAATAAGAGGTATAAATTAAGATAAATTCACTCGTCCATACGGGATTTTTTCTAGTATTTTTTCTAAATAATAATTATCTTAATATAGAAATAGAATTGCCAATTTTGATGTCTCCATTGCTGGGCACAGGCCGTCCTCATGGGTGGATAAGGAGGATGGGCCATAACCCACCACGTGGGCTTAATGCGGATTGGTAAGTGTTAACGACTGCAAATGCAGCCGGGATCAACGGTCTTACGTGCCTTCTAAAGCACGACGAAACTCGAGATAATACATTTTTGGTCACCCATCCCATGACCAAAGTTGCTTAACCGCCGCAATCGCAGGGCCAGGCGCTAAACCACTGCACCACTGAGCTCCTCAGAGGTATAAATAGTTGAGAGGTATTAAGCGCAGCGTGCGAGTTATTAGGCTGCGTTCAGACAATAACGCACGACTCGACCTCAACCCGAACTCAACTCAAACTCAACTCGAACTCAACTCAACCGGAGCCCACTCCTTGAAATACAGCGCTTACAATTTTGAGATTTATGACATTTAATAAGCTCCGCTATATTTTGTTGATGCAACTGCACACGCCCTGCGCTCAACCCGAACTCAACTCAAACTCAACCAGAACACAACCCGAACTCAACTCAAACTCAACCCGAACTCACCTCAAACTCACCTGAACATTACGCAGGAGCTTATTAATGTGTCATAAGACTCAAAATTGTAAGCAATGCACTTCGAGGTGGGCTGCGGTTGAGGTGAGTTTGAGTTGAGTTCGGGTCGTGTGTTATCGTTTGAGCGTTCAAACGATAACACACGACCCGGACACTTTACTTACTGCATTTTACAAAACACAATCCCTCGCCGCGTCTGTCTGTCTGTCTGTTCGCGATAAACTCGATAACCACTTAACGGATTTTCATGCGTTTTTCACCAATGATAGAGATCACTCTACTATGAATTCTCTATCTAAACTTTTATCAAGAATCATCTTGATAAAAGTTTAGATAGAGAATTCAAGCGCGTTTTTAATGCCGATGGACATGACGGAAATATACTTTTTGATCGAATGGAGGTTACGTCTTGTTGTTTTTAGGGTTCCGTACCAAAATGGTTAAAAAGGAACCCTTATGGTGTGACTCAGTCTGTCTGTCTATCACAGCTGGATATCTCGAGAACTACTAATGGTATCAACTTGAAATTTGGAATAGTTTAAAATGACATTTGCCCAAGTATTTCGCAAATAAGAAATATTATATATATATATATATATATATATATATATATATATATATATATATACATATATATTACAACAGGGGCTACTAGGGCATGTGGGGTATCATATGAAAGAGCGCCGTTTGCACGTTTTTAAGTTGCAGTTCTGTGATAGCAGTTTAAATAAAAATTACAGGAAAAATAAAACGATGTCTCAATATAGAACACTTTTTTAGAAATTATCAAATATCTAAAAAAAAATAACATTAGTTCCACTATCGGTCAAGAGATGGCGCTGACCTAAAAAAAAATATGGTGCAATTATGATGGTACAGAACCCTCGGTGCGCGAGTCCGACTCGCTCTAGACCGGTTTTATTTTTGGTGTTGTTGGAAGGTTGCATTTGACAAAAAGAGGAAGGATAACCGAAGTGAAGCGAGGGCGGGTCGCTAGTAGTAAGATAAAAGAGAATGCTATCAGTGGTTCTCACATTGGTAGGCAAAATAGAGACAAACTCCATTTTAGCCGCGTTGCATCCAGTGCATGGCTCAGGTCTTCGTGTCCACCTTCAGTAGCAAACTGTCGAGGCTGTGCAGACGCCACGCGATGTGTAAACACGCCATTTTGTGGTGACGTCACATATCTGAAACAAAATAATGATGACGTTAAGAAAAGATAGGAAAATTCACATCGTAAAGAGAATAGGGATGCAAATCTGAAAGATAGTTTAATTCAAATTCTGCTCCTTTTGAACGACAACCTGTGAAACTGGCTAGGGTTCCGTACCTAAAGGGTAAAAACGGAACACTATTACTAAGCGTGAAGACCTGTAATTGGCAATCCACTACTTATTACAGTACGAGGCATATAACTTGAAATCGGGTGGGGATTGCGCGAAACGCGTATTTTGGGTATGCGTAGCGGTGAGGGGCGCGGGCGGCGGGAGAGGGGCGCGCTATTGGTCGCTCACAAGAGCACATGCGCGAACTTATCCCCACTCCGTCGAAAAAATTTCAAGATACGTGCCTAGTACTGTATTAACATTAATAATATCTCATGTGCTGTTGGTTTTCCATCAAAAATAAATAAAATAAAGACTCCACTGTCCATCTGTCTGTCTGTCTGTCACCAGGCTTTATCCCATGAACCGTGATAACTATAGACAGTTGAAATTTTTACAGATGATGTATTTTTGTGTTGCCGCTATAACAACAAATACTAAAAACAGAATACAATAAATATTTTACTCCCATACAACAAACGTTTTTTTTTGCTGTTTTTTTGTCGATACTAATAACAGCAACAAGTAGACAGTTGAAATTTTTACAGATGATGTATTTCTGTTGCCGCTATAACAACAAATACTAAAAAAACCGGCCAAGTGCGAGTCGGACTCGCGCACGAAGGGTTCCGTACCAAAAAACGGCAAAAAATCACGTTTGTTGTATGGGAGCCCCCCTTAAATATTTATTTTATTCTGATTTTAATAGATAGCGGCATCAGAAATACATCATCTGTGAAAATTTCAGCTGTCTAGCTATCACGGTTCATGAATGAGATACAGCCTGGTGACAGACAGACAGACAGACGGACAGCGGAGGCTTAGTAATAGGGTCCCGTTTTTACCCTTTGGGTACGGAACCCTAAAAAGTACGGAACCCTTCGTGCGTGAGTCCAATTGGCACTTGACCGGTTATTTTAATACGCAAAAGTCTGTTTTGTTTGTTTTGCTTAGTACAAGTGTTTAAAAACAATTTCTGATTATTAGGAAACGGATTTTTAATTTTACAGTAAAATCTCAAAATGAAAACTATTTTTATGATGCTGCTGTGAGGAGAAATCGCATCAAACTTTAAAATCTTATTCTAAGCTTAAAAATTCTCTGTAGCAAAATTTGGAATATCATATATTCAAAAATATGTAAATCTGTTAGTTCCGTCTCATGAGTATCATAATGGCTGCTAAGCGACGCCATTTTCGCAAACCTTAATAGCAGATTGTAGCATCAAAATCGCTGGTAATAAAAATCGGAACGTTTGGAATAAGATGACGTAAGTGAAACTTTCAAGAATAAATATAGGTCCCAAAGGTCCCTCGTGTGAGGCCTCGAGTTCAATCATTTAAAAGGGCTGCCTTTTTAATAAATAGACTAGCTACCGCATGCGTCTTTGTCCGCGTGGATAGTAGAAATAATATTAAGGAATTTTCGACTAGGATAAAAATTATCAATTGCTTATCTTCCATCTTTTCAACAGTATACAAACTAGGTGCTAGATAAAGTTTTCGTCGTGATCGTGCTGATAAAGAATAAATCATTATCACAATCATCCTACTATAATAATATTATAAATGTGAAAGTTTGTGGGTTTGGATGTTTGGATGTTTGTTCCTCAATCACGCAAAAACTACCGAACGGATTTGGATGAAATTTGACACACAGATAGTAGATAGCCTAGATTAAAACATAAAATACTTTTCATTCCGTTATTCCCACGGGAACGAGAACCACGCGGGTGAAACCGCAGGCGGCCGCTAGTCTATTATAAATCTGTCTGCATTTATTCTAAACTAGCGGCCGCCCGCGCTTTCACCCGCGTGGTTCCCGTTCCCGTGATAATATCAGGATAAAAAGTATTTTATGTTTCAATTTAGGGTATCTACTTTCTGTGTGCCAAATTTTAACCAAATCCGTTCAGTAGTTTTTGCGTGATTGAGGAACAAACATCCAAACCCACAAACTTTCACATTTTTAATATTAGTAGGATGATTATGTGAGCATTGATTATGTTCTGTAAGTTACAATATATCAAACTAGCGGCCGCCCGCGACTTCGTCTGCATGGAAAATTGTTTGACATCCCTCAGGACCAATACTGTTTTTCGGGATGAAAAATCCTTTATACCTACCTACCCTATGTCCTTCTCTGTACCCCTGAGGACGTGTATGCAAAATTTAATGATGATCGGTTAAGTAGTTAAGACGTGAAGGCGTAACAGACAAACAAACAATCGGACTTTCGCATTCATAATATTATAAGTTAATAAGTTATTATAATTATATAAGGAAGGAAGGATAGTACTTAATTATTCAGTGATTGTGTAAAAGCTCTATTGAAGTAAAATTCCACTTGCGACCTTATCGACATTCAAGTGAGGTAAAGGACAATCACAAAAAAAACATATTTTTTTTCAAAACTTTTTTTGAGAAGCAATAGCTGACTTCGAATCATAGTAATACTAGCGGCCACCCGCGGTTTCACCCGCGTGGTTCCCGTTCCCGTGGAAATATCGGGATAAAATGTATTCTATGTTTTAATCTAGGCTATCTACTATCTGTGTGCCAAATTTTAACCAAATCCGTTCAGTAGTTTTTGCGTGATTGAGGAACAAACATCCAAACCCACAAACTTTCACATTTATAATACTAGCGGCCGCCCACGGTTTCACCCGCGTGGTTCTCCCGTTCCCGTGAGAATATCGGGATAAAATGTATTCTATGATTTAATCTAGGCTATCTACTATCTGTGTGCCAAATTTCAACCAAATCCGTTCAGTAGTTTTTGCGTGATTGAGGAACAAACATCCAAACCCACAAACTTTCACATTTATAATATTAGTACGAAGTAGGATTAGTAGGATTTCTTTCAAGGCCGCTGCCTTGAGCCTATAAAGGTGAGTCTCCCACCGAAGCAAATTTGCCAACTTTTGTGCCTTTTTGATCACTTGCGTTCTGCAAGTCTTTAAAGCAAGATGTCTAAAATCAATGTCTAAGTTGTAAAAAGTCTCAATAAATATTGCCTTAGCAGCGTCACGTCTACTATGTTAAAATGTCTAAGAAGCAAAATGTCTAAAAGTTGTCAGCAGGTATTGGTGACAAAAGTTTTTGTAATTACCTTGTACAAAGTGGCTTGAGTTTTTTACCTGACATGATTTCTAAAATATAATTCGATAGGTACCTACTAAGTATAATAAACAATCAAAGACAGTATTTCGTTTTGGTAACCCCTGAAACGTTCTAACGTCGCATCAAAGGCTATCAAAGGACTGTCGTATATTCTCATTGATTCGGAAATTTCATTCGAATTATGTCAACTTACCTATGTACTTGTTCGTAACGGAGATCGAACGATATCGTTGTATTATGTAGCTAAATGTATCTAATGATAATAAATATTTTACAAATATTTTTTGTTTTTCGTTTATGTTAATCTTACTTACTTTTATCTTACTTTTATCTGTGGCTATCAAACCAAGCTGTAGAACACGACAATAGCTAAAGTATGTGGTAAACCTCAAAAAATAAAAAATAAACATTTATGGAGATATACAAATATAGATTACGGCAGGTTGCGATCTGTAAAACTTGGGTTAAAGTATCTATAATTTCGTAATAAATAACTATATCACAACGGCAAACGGTAACCTTTTTAGTGATTTAAATGTTCTACGGGCTACTGTACTATTAGTTAACACTTGTAAGCTCTGTCTGACAAGCTGTCACTGTAAGTTCTCGCAGAAGTTCTTGCAGGTGGAAACCCGGCCTAATGCTTAAACAACTGAACAGTGTCAAGTACAAGCAGTAATATAAAATGTTCTAGATATTAATCTGAACCACTAATATCAGCGAGAAAACCGCGTCACATACCCACTTCACGAACCAAACACCCTCCTCTGCATTAGAATCAAATTCCCCACATTTCTGTGGGAATTTTCCCCGCGAATTTCCCTACGAGCTCGCCTTTTTTGTGCAAAGTATAAGCAATTTGGTTCAAGAGTACAAATAACACGTACATGCGCATATTCGGGGACTGACTAAAATTTACTTACGACACAGTATAAATAAGTACCAGTAGATCTTACAACCTCTAGCTTAGGTGACAACTCGGACAATGTAACTCCGTCACAATTTTGTTTTCAATTCCTGGTTATGGGTTTAAAATTAAGTTATTGACCCACGTCGCGGGCCCAATGCGGTTTGGTGGGTGTTGATTACTGCAAAAGCAGACGGGACTTACGGCTTACGTGCTTTTCGGAGCACGAATGAGCTCAAAAAAGAATCAATTTTTGGTCACCCATTCCACGGTTGACCCTTGCAAAAGTTGCCTTGACTGTCGCAATCGCAGAACTAATGCACTATTGAGCTTGTCCGATCTACAAAACACCATTTGAAGCGGGTTATAGGTGACACAAAACTAACGTTTGAGGAATATTTAACTCTTTTAACTCAAATAGAGTGTTGTCTTAATTCCCGTCCTATTTCTGCTCTGAACGATTCGGTAGACGACTATACTGCTCTAACACCGGGTCATTTTCTGGTTTTTGGTCCACCTTGTGTAGTCCCTCACGAGAATATGATTGACGTGCCAATCAATAGACTTAACCGTTGGCAACATGTTGAGCACATGTTGCAGTCTTTTTGGAAAAGGTGGATGCAAGAATATTTAGTCACGTTGCAGCATAGATATAAATGGCATTCTCTCAAAAATCCTGTTAAGATTAATGATTTAGTGATCGTTAAAAATGAATGTCTTCCGCCTTCTAAATGGTTACTAGGTAGCATCATAGACACTCATCCAGGCAACGATGGTATAGTTCGTGTTGTTACAGTGAAATGCGCGAACAGTACTTTTAAGAGGCCGATAGCAAAATTGTGTTTATTACCAGTTGAATCTGCTTCGAAGGACTAGTTCGTCCTTGGCTGGCGGCAATGTTCAATGCGTATAATAAATAGTCTCATTAAAAAGTAAAGTTGTCAATAAAGTCAGTTCTGTCAACATATTCAAGCAAAGGGTTTCATTTCGTATGTAGTGCGTGTACATTTGGGAGGGTAGGTATCTCAAAACTTTGCCACACGAAGTAGTCAAGAACATTGACCTCTATATTATTACACTGGACTGGCTGCTGTCAAACTGCTCTTGTGCCTATTTGATTTCCGCCATTTTGGCGTGAGCATAGCGTGAGGGACATGGTACTACAGTCTGAAGTCTGGAGAGACCATCACGGCAACCATTTTCATTGTACACGTCAAAATTAGTTCTTTAGACTCACGCTAGTGGCGTTTCAAATAGGCACAAGAACTTTGCTGTCAAATCATACAGACAGCCAGTCCAGTTAATAAGAAAAAAAATTTTTCATGTCAGTGGATAATAGGGCCAAAAGACACTGTTAAAAATACTGGTTTCCTATATTCTGTGCTAAAATTTACGGGTATATAAATATTTGTTTGGGAATTACGCGTTCCCAGAGCGGGTGAACAGGATCTAGCTCGTTTGTTTTATTTTGAAGTGGTGAATTTTAATTAAGTAATTAATTTTAGCGACACAATCGTCATATGAAGGAAATTTACGCTACACTCCAGTGTTTAAAAGCCAAATATCAATTTTGTTAAACATTGTGTAATATTTCGAGTTTCGCTCACGTTTTGTTCATAAAGAATTTGACCGAGTACTTTTTGATGATATCTGAACAAATATTAAGAGATACTTCTGATAAATAAATAGGTATAATTACCATATTCGCTTATGAATCTTACAAAAAATATGATTATGCCCTTAACAGAATCGTGGAATGGGGTTACTTTGATTCCTGGGGTTATATTGATAAAAACTATGTGTCGCTATAAAATTTAAATTGTGAGATATCTGAACGAAACCTTTGTTTTTTTTCGTGGTTGACAGCATTTAATGTTTGAAATTGATCAAAGTAACCCAATGGTCAAAGAAAACAAGGTCTGGTATTCCGGAAAATGCACCGGCATACGACACTATTCAGTTGCGCGACTTTATAGCAGGTAACAAGCAAACAATGAAGAATTTTTTTGTCACACTCATTACAAAATTTATAAAGTGCATTTTAATTGCGATTTGTTTCTCTTAGCAAACAAAAAAAAATCAAACGTTATTTTCAATACCGATAGCGGAAATCATGTAGCACTGTGCAGACCACGTGACCCTTCCGTCATGGGATGGAAGTGGTATACCTGGCGCAGTATATTATTCTACCATGAGTTACCATTCCACGGTTTAAAGTTTAAGACAAAATAAAACCGGTCAAGAGCGAGTCGGACTTGCACACTGAGGGTTCCGTACCATCATAATTGTACCATAAAACCATACTGCAGAGTAGAATAATAAAATTAGTATTGCAGTTTTAGGTCAGCGCCATCTTTTCACCGCTAGTGGAACTAATGTTAACTTTTTTAGAAATTTGATAATTTCTAAAAAAGTGTGCTATATTGCGACATCGTTTTTTTTATTATTATTATTATTTTATTTTCAGAAAACATGTTCCACAATTTTACAAAATTAATAAATTAGTAAATAAATAAAATAAAGATCAAAATAGGATAACATTATTTGCCTGCACATGTATCATGTCACAGTGATACAGGTACTGGCAGTCAAAGCGCTCGGCAAAAGCTCGCAGGAGACTGTTCGGGCTGGCCCGCACCCTGCGCACCAGGGATGTGCACCTCTTGCGCATGGTTGTGGAAAAACAATCCACGCGCGCTTCAGCAAACATCCCTGAGGCGCTACAGAATCGAGGCAGCCCCAACAGAGTCCCGAATTTATTATTGAATTGGACGCGCAAGGCGCCGTACTGCTTCTGCGTATAACTCACCCACAGACTGCTCGTGTAGAAGGACGTGCAAAATGCCCTGAACAGGGTTATTTTACGTCTCTAGAACAGCGAACAAATCTGCGGGCTATCATATTCGCACGAACAGAAAGCGCCCTACGCTCCCTTTCAATATCCGCATTGTCCCTCAGGTCCGGGGTTAGAATGTGCCCAAGGTACTTAAATTGTTCTACTCTATTGAGAGGGCAACCATACAGTCTAAGTTTGGGTGCTTGTCTCAGGGACCTTCCCCGAGCCTGAAAGATCATCCACTCGCTTTTCTTTACATTATAAATCAAACCATGTTGTTTAGCATATTTTTCGCAACTGTCAAGCAGCTGTGACAGTCCACATACAGAGGCACAGCACCATGTCATCCGCGTAACTAATATTATTAAGGCAGACTCCACCAATATGGCAGCCGGCATGTGTGCTGCTGAGCTCCTCCACAAGTGCATTTACATACAAATTAAAAAGTTTTGGCGATGTCAGCCCCCCCTGCCTCACGCCGCACTCCAATCTGTATGGTGTCGAATACGCCCCCGACCACCGGACAACGTTGATCTGGTTCCCGTACCAATATTTAAAAGTACGGATTAATTCCTCGGGCATCGATGTTTTGTGAAGTTTTTGCCATAGAACATCGTAGGAAACCAGTGGCCCTACCATGAGTTGACGCAAACTGTTTACGTTACAGTAAACTGTCGGATATACCGCTCACAGTCAATACAAGTGAAAGAGAGAAAACGATAGTTTACTGTAACGTAAACAGTTTGCAACAACTCATGGTAGGGCCACAGATCAAACGCTTTCGATAAATCAAGAAAACACGCAAAAATGGGCGTATTTTTGTCCACATAGTACTTGACAGTTTGCTTCAGACACAATATAGCCGTTTCAGTAGATAGACCTGACTTGAAACCGAATTGGTTGTCGTGTATATGTAAGTGTTTATCAAGCTGAGTGTTAAGCAAACTGTCAAGCACCTTCGCGATAAGAGTGGCCAACGAAATCGGACGATAATTACATTTGTCGCTAATGTCACCTGTTTTGTTTTTGACAACTGGTACCACCACAGTCTTCATCATCGGCGCAGGCAAGTAGGAATGTCCCACACACAGGGAGTAGAACATCGCCAGTACTCTGGGCAGATGATATCCCGCGTACCTTAGGTGTTCAATGCTCAGGTCATCGTGGCCGGGAGACTTACCCCGTGCTGACTTCCCGACTACTACAACCATCATCGCTCGCCGACTGTGTTGGACCCAGTGGTGACTTTACGGTAAAATGGTCCCTAAATATGTTTGCTATTCCCGGCAGGTCACAAGCACCGTCGACACTCACAGGAAGACCTGGCTTACAATTAAGTTTATTCGTAGACTTCCAGAAACTGCGGAAGTCGCTCCTGGAATGGTGCGACGCAAGGATGTCCATTTTAATTTGATCAGTATGATTTTGACACCAGCGTAAACGTGATTTGAAAATCCTCCGACTCGTCTGCATTTCATCCCACGCGCGTCCTTCCTCCGGCCTGCCGTACAAAACCCACAACTCAAATTTTTGCGCGCCACCCACGTGCCTGTTCCAACCGGGTATCGGCCTCCTATGTCTAGGCACTTTGGACGAATGACTATCACAAGCTACGCGCCTTAATAAGTCAACTATTTTATCGTACATATTATCAATAACAAGATGGTGGTCAAAATTTTTACATACATAATCACAACATTTAGTCATTTCAATAGGAAAGTCAATTAATTTTAAATTATCATTACATAAATTACTATACATGTCACATTGATCAGGGTTTCTATCACCCCAACGCACCCTTTTTTTTTTTTTTTTTTTTTCCCGGGGAAAATGCCTTCGCATACCACCCCCGCGCGGGGAACTCGGGGGCGGTTATGTGGTGCATCCACTAAAAACCCCGGGGTGTTCCTTCCGCGCATTGGACGAGGACAAGCGGGATCGGTGTGGCAGTCACCGTGTCCCCGCCCTGCGCCGGTCCCTTCGGACTCCCTCTCCTTGAGGACAAGCATGTCCTACGGTGTGGCACTCGGGAACACACGAGTGCTATTCCACCTCCAGGGCCTAAGTGAACGACAGAATTCCCCGTTCTGCCGCCCTGACCCTGAACTACTACTAGGGAGGGATGAGATGCGCATAGCGCCTTCTCCTTCCCCCCGCTCTCCGCCGACGTATCGGGTCTGCACCCGTATCCGCCTCGCGGACCCTCTCGGCGATCTCCTTCTGTGACATGATGTCTTCACAGAAGGAGGTCACCGCCTCCCACTCTCTGTCACCTCTCAGCATGGCAGCTGCCACGCTGGGAAGCGAGAGGTCACCCCCTATCTCGTCCCTCAGCGCTTGCCGCTGGGTTGACCACGCGGGGCATTCTGTGAGGACATGCCGCGCGGTGTCCTCCGGTGCGCCGCAATCGTGGCACACCGGAGCAGCCTCTCGCTGAATCCGACACAGGTACCGACCGAAGCAGCCGTGCCCGGTCAGCACCTGTGTCAGTCTGAAAGTTAGGGACCCGTGCCCCCTTCTCCTCCAGTCTCTTAAAATTGGCCGAACAGCCTCTACGGTCCTTGTCCCCGCGACGGGAACCTCCAGTTGCCGCTCCCACTCCTCTAGGCACCTTTCCTCCGCGAGCCTTTGAATATTCGCGTGCTCCTCGGGGGCTGATCGGTCGCCCCTTTCTTGCTCCTCCTTACGCTGTCTGTACACCTCCGAGAGCACTTGGGCCTCTAGCTCCCACGGAGGTGTACCAGCAAGCACGCAGGCAGCCGTTCCGGAAACCGTGCGATACCCCCTTATCATGAAGTTTCTTGCGCCCGTTCTTCTTGTCAGCTAAAAAAGTCTTGAACGGGTGGTAGGAAAATATAGACGATTCAAAAGTACTTAATAATTAAGTTTATTTGAATAAAGCTTATTTGACTTTGACTTTGACTTTGATGCGCGACGCAACAATCCTTTGGGGGCGCCTCAAGGCCGCCCTATTCTCCGTATCGAGGGCGGAGACCCACACCGGGGCTCCGTAGAGGGCCATACTCCGGATAACCCCCGCATAGAGCTGCCGGCAACTCCTATTCGCGCCACCAATATTAGGCAACAACCTCCCCAGTGCTGCCGCTGCACTGACCAATCTGGGGGCCAGTTGCTTGAAGTGCTCGTGGAAATTCCAACGGCTATCAAGCACTAGCCCCAAGTACCGCATGTGCGGTCGTAGCGGGATGACTTCCCCGTCCACTACTAGATCCTCTCCCGGAGGCGGCCCCTGTCTCGGCCCATGAAACACCATGGCCTGCGTCTTGGCCACCGCTACGTCGAGGCCCAGCAACCCGATTCGACGGATCATATGTTCCGCCCCCGTCTGTGCTAGGCGCTTTGCCTCCGCCAGGTCCCGACCCCGTGCAACGATTAAGGTGTCGTCTGCATAGCAGAATACACTCTGCCGGGGGAGAAGGGCACTGCGAAGCGCCCAGTCATATCCCAAATTCCACAGGAGTGGTCCTAGGACCGACCCCTGTGGAACCCCACATTCCATTCTTCGGGCTTTCACTTGCCCATCTTGAGCGAGGAAGACCACCTCCCTTTCCTCGAGATAATTCTCGATAATTCGGGCAAGGTATTCGGGAACACCATGGTGCCTCAGGGCGTCCTTGATGACGCTGTAGGGGAGAGAGTTAAATGCGTTTCTAATATCTAAGGAGACCGCAACCACTCTCTCCCCCTTGTTTATCGCCCTCTGAGTACTCTCTTTCAAAGCCATTATGGCATCTATGGTGGACCTCCGTCTCCTAAACCCGAACTGCCTATCTAAAAGGTTCGGTCCCTCCGCTTCCAGATTCTGGACGACCCGGTCAGCTATGATCCGTTCCAGCATTTTCCCGAGCTCGTCCAGCAGGACAATTGGACGGTATGCAGATGGCGAGTCAGGAGGCCTATCGTCTTTCTTTAGAAGGCAGAGCCTTCCCCGCTTCCAGGCCTTAGGAAAATGCCCCGACATTAGGCAGGCGTCAAATAGTGCCTTGACGTGGTCACCCAGATGCACCAAGGCCACAGGCAATATCCGGCCTGGTATTCCATCTGCGCCAGGGACCTTTCGTTTTGCCTTTAGGCGGTCTGTCACCGCCTCCATCTCAGCCTGCGAGACCAAGGGAACTTCATCAGCTGGCTCTGGCTCCCGGGGTGCAGTTCTCACAAGGGGGGGAACCAACGGGGGTGAGGAAGGAAAGAGCCCTTCGACCACCCGAGACAACAGGTCCGCATCCATGGACTCAGTAGGGGGGGCCTTGTTACGGAGCCTACTCCGAACCATCTTGAAAGGTCGCCCCCACGGGTCACTATTCAGCTGCTCAAGGTAGCTATCCCAGGCCGCCGTCTTTGCCCTACGGATGCCATCTGAAAGGGCTGTCTTTGTCTGGACGTAGGCTTGTCGAAGACGAAGCTCCTCCCCTGCGACTCTTCCACGACGCCGTCGACAACGCTGTAGGGCCCTTCTTGCCGACAGACAGACAGCTCTGAGGCTGGACACCTCTTCTGTCCACCAGTATACCCTCCGCTTGGGTGGAAGGCCTTTTGCCCGGGGCATGGCGGTGTCACATACCTTCGTTAGCGAAGCGGTCAGACACCTCACCCTTTCCTTCACACTCATGTTGTCTAATCGGCCGTCCTCGAGGTTCCACGCCTGCACAGCAGCTGCCTCCTCTGCCAGCTCACGGTTCATTTTCGTTACGGCCCAACGAGGAAAGCACGATTGTGTGCCTCTAGGAGGGGGGGGAAACCGTTCCGCCGGAGGTGGACATCACCTTAAAATGTATATGGTCATGATCTGACAGGGTGATAACATCCTTAAGGACGTGCCAGTCCCGTAAGCGTGCCGCCAGGGACGGGGTTGCAAAGGTAAAACTAAACATCATGAAAGACCTTTGACAAGCGTTTATCTTAAGGGCACACTCGTGGGTTATCGCACTGCACAACCGATACGTCGGTAAACACATTTTTCCGCCACAGCAGCGCGACGCCGCCGTAGGGGCGGCCGCGCAGCATGCCGGCGCCGGTGTCCACCGCCGACGTCCCGGTGCATTCGAACTCCCCGTCGAACCCGCTCAGGAACGAAATATCTTCCGGCATCAGCCAAGTTTCCTGCAGGGCTATTATATCTGATGTGCGACATAACTGCCTTATGCTTTCCACAGAGCGTTTCACGCTCTTGCAATTGTAACTAACAAGTTTATAAATAGACTTTAAATCCATTAATTTAGTTACAATGGGCCGGTCACGGTGTCTTTATTTACATCGTTCGCGTTCAAATTTCTGAATTTGAAGTTTATTTTTTTCGTTTATTTAGTTTTATTTTTTCTGTAATCTTTATTTAAACTGCTATCACATTGAATTATTTCAGATTTTTCTCTGTGCAAACTTCGGAGAGAAGGGGGGGGGGGAACGGTATTTTTTTTTACATTTTTCATAAGTTGAAAACTATGCGGCCTAAAGCAAAAAGAAAGAATTATTAAAAACGTGCAAATGGCGCTCTTTCATATGATACCCCACATGCCCTAGTAGCCCCACTTCAAATTTTTAAGATCCCATTTCAGTTTCTGTTGTAAAAAATATTTTTTTTTATTTATTTCTTATTTGCAAAATAGTTCGACAAATGTCATCTTAAACTATTCCAAATTTCAAGTTGATACCATTAGTAGTTCTCGAGATATCCAGCTGTGTCAGACAGACAGACTGAGTCACACCATAAGGGTTCCTTTTTTACCATTTTGGTACGGAACCCTAAAAAGTTATTCGTTTTAGGTAACCAAAAGCAGTAGGATTTTGGATTGTTAAACTACATGATTGTCGACTGTGTCTTTATATTCCCATTTGTTAGAATAAAGTCTGGCTCATTATTTTCAATGTTTATCGACTTACAGAAAGCTATAATACAATTTGTTTTTGTTTAAAAATGAAAAGCTAACGTGTTCTTCAGATAAACTTTTCGGTATATTTATTCTCATTATAAACTAAGTCTGCGTTGACTTTGTTAAGTCAACGTTAAAGCTTTTTAGTAAATAAAATGCATGACTCGACTACATAATTATAAAATTAAAATATATATAATATAATAAAGCAACTAACACCCGATTGCACTAAACTTAAGGATCGCCTAAGTCTGTTCCTAACTACAACACGGCCAAATTAAAACGGTGTCAAACTTAGCGGTCATGTAGCTGTCATTCGCTTAGTTAACTTGGTCGAGTTGTAATTAAGAAAAGACTTAGGCGATTCTTAAGTTTAGTGCAATTGGGTGTAAGTCGTATAAGCAAATAGTAGGGCGTCCATTAGATAATTCTCTTTTCATTTTGGTGTTTTTATTTTTAAAAGCAAACCCCTAAAAAGTGAAACATCATGACTTGCGAAAAAAACACATCAATGTAAAAGTAAGATACCATTAAGCTTGAGTCACACCAAATGCGTGTACGTTACAGTACAGTGCGTTACGTTGCATTTCAAAGTCAAAGTCAAAATATATTTATTCAAATACATAAACTTAATAATTAAGCGCTTTTGAATCGTCTTCATTTTGCTACGACTTTTTTGGCTGACAAGAAGAACAGGCGCAAGAAACTTATCAGCTTTGAAAAAATTAAAACGATATTTACAAAACTTAAATACATACCAAATAAAACAGCATTACAGTTTGTCACGTATATGACAGTGTATGTCACGCGGCCGGTGGCTGCGTAACAGTCGAGAGTTCGGTGTGACATATACCATAGCATTTTATACATTATAACGTAGTTTGCCATCACGCTAAAACAACGCAACGTGATGTGTTGCATTCGGTTTGACCCAAGCTTTATCACAATGTTTAGACTTTAGTTATTTATTTACGCACACCTTTTGTGCCTTAATAAATCTAAGTATGGGTAACTTTTATCTTGCACGTTTACTTTACATAGTAGGTAACATTCCATTTTTCATTGAAAATATTGACTGCCTTTATAGTTTGCTTTAGGTATAAGCCAAGTAAAAAGGAATTCTTGTCTGGCATTCTTTTAAAATATTTCAATAAGGCAGTGACTTTAGTACAGCCCAATTAACAAGTTAATTGGTTACTCTGTAGGTATTAGCTTTCCTTATCAAATCGAAATCAATATCAAATTAGCATTATAGATGTAGAATTAGCTTATGTTTATAACATACATCAGCAGCTGCATTTATCATACCTATATTTATAAATGGTAGGTACGAGTATATCAGTGTGTAGGTGTGCCAGAATCAGCAGGAAAGTGAAAAGATTTCCTATCTCGCCCCAAATTCTCCTTAAAGGCTCGCTTCCGTATAAGATGAGCTCAAGGGTCATAGTCCTGCATACATTAGCGGTCCCATTGTTTAGAAAAGAGTAAGATTCCCTGGGGTCTCGTAAAAATCGTAAATTGAACCCAAACATGCAAGTTTTACGTGTTATGTTGGGGTGAATCGTAAAACTAGTGGCTTGTGGTAAAGAATTCAAATGTGACAGACAATACTACTTTCATAAATTGGTTGTGAGCTAACTGGTTATTTGATACTTGTCGTATGTGGTTTATGAAATAAAACACTTTTTAACGGATACTAGCGTGGTTTTATTGAAAGGACTTTGGAATTTAGTTGGTATTTGGTTTGATTTTTTATTTTCCCGATGTTTCGGCATCTTTGCATTCTGCCGTGGTCACGGGGGACCACGGAAACGTCGGGAAAACAAAAAATCAAACCAAATACCAACTAAATACCAAAGTACTTTCAATAAAACCGCGCTAGTATCCGTTAAAATGTGTTTTATTTCATGTCTAGTGAGCGCGTAAGCTTGAGAAGTGAGTATGTGGTTTAGTTAAAAAGCCGGCGAACAACAACACCTATGCACTCAGATGTTGTTGTTCTAACTATAACTATAACTCCTTTGTCTCGCGATAAATACATACTAATGACGACAGTTATCTAAAAAACTTAGCGTTCTGGCCATAGACTTATTATATTACTGAAATCATTGGTTCTGGCAAAGTTGATAAAGTACTTCACGCCGCTGCTCAATCTACACGCTGAAATTTTAATCATTTGATCACCGCAGTGGGGTGGTTCCACTCAAGATCACAAACAACTTTTGCTATGAAAACAACTCTGATATCGTGATAAAAAAATCTGCTGTTCCATTCAAAAGCGCAATACCTACTCGGCCTAAATGTGTGGAACAGCAGATTTTTTCGCGATATCAGAGTTTCCATAGAAAAAGTTGCTTGTAATCATGAGTGGAACCACCCCACTGAGGGAACCAAATGATTAAAATTTCACGCTGTATACCAAGCACAAGGTCGACCGTGAATGGAGTACTGTTCATATCTTTAAGGTGGCTCCACCAAATACTAGCTCCAGACGCTTGCGTCCATTAAGCGGAGGGCCAGGAAGCTCGTCGGCAACGATACTCTTTCTGTAATAAGCTTAAAAGCCTCGAGCATAGATGCAAGGTTGCAAGATTATCGGTTTTTTATCGGATACATTTTGGCGATGGTGCAGTGGGATTGCACAACCACCCAACAACCAGACGTCAACGTTTTTTGGTGGATATACCAAAGACTTGCACTAAACTTCTTGCTTCAAATTTTATCATCCGTACCGCCTGCCTGGGTCTGTGTTTTCTAATAATAGGTACCTACAATCTGGAGGCCTTCAATTTGCGTGTGAATAGGTATCTTCTAGCAAGCACGTTTCATCGTAAATCGCATCATCGTATACCATCATATATCATCAGTTACCTATCTATCTTAAAAAAATAGTACTACGGTACCTACCTCACCTTCAGTAGAAAATGTTGTATAACTCATTTTCACAATACGCGTATTTCGAAATACAGCAATTACGCTTTCCGTCGTCGATTTGTTTAATTATAGAATGATCATAATAATAACGGAATGAAAATATTTCAGCAGCCGATAGATGGTTGTTTTGGATGGGGAAAAGCGTAGACATTTTAGTTTTTTAAGGTCAGACATTAATATTAAGGGCTGATTTTATTTATCTAGTAAAAACAATCCAGTAGAGGTACAATGTGTGGTGTGTTTGATACTCTTTTAAATCTACGAACATTTCAGGCGATGTACCATGGGCAACAGCGTCGCTTAACCACTGCTAAGGTTAAAATCGCTTGCACGCCGCGCCCGCTGTCACATACGTTTAGTTCGTGCAGGGGCGATACGCGCGCACACGAATTTTGTTGCAAACTGGTTAAGCGACGCTGTTGTCTATAGTACCTCTAAACGTTTTTACTGGATCGATGTAAATCAGCCTTACTTTCGGTAAATATTCTTTTATCAAGAATTATTGAAAACCCATTAGTTTCCTAGTTTCATACTTACTGTTAAATATTATAATATTTTATTATGATCGTAGCAGATAGTTCTCTTTTATTGCAATCTCTATAATGATAATAGTGATAATAAAAGTTATGTTTTCAGTCTCGTAACAGTCGTAACGAAGTGCAGTTAAAATATTTTATAGACATTTTCTGGGAATTAAATTTAAAAAAACCGGCCAAGTGCGTGTCGGGCCACGCGCAGTAGGGTTCCGTAGGTACATTATATACCATACCATATTTTAATAGCGCTATCATTTTTCGTCTGAAAAAATAACTTTGTTTTTCACAGTGTTTGTATGAATGACAAAGTTATATTTGCGGTTTTGGAAAATGTACTATATCTCAAAAACTAATTACTGTATCTCGTTCAAACTAATTTTCGTTGAAAGTTTTTATTAAGATCTATAGCATAAATTTTTTTTAGATTTTTCACCCTCTTACTTTAAAAGTTAAAGGGGGGGGGACACACATTTTACCACTTTGGCGGCAGATATCTTTCAAACGGTTGACTTTGAAAAAAAATAGTCTTAAAAACCTCAATGTCATTTTTAAAGACCTATCTATAGACACCCCACAAGTATTGGTTTGATGAAAAAAAATATTTTCAGTTTCAGTTCCATGTATGGGGAGCCCCCCCTTAATCTTTTATTTTATTTATTTTTGTGTAAAAATCGTAAAGCGGTTCACAGAATACACCTACTTACCAAGTTTCAACTATGTAGTCTTAATACTTTTGGAATAAAGTGGCTGTGACATACGGACGGACAGACAGACAGACAGACAGACAGACAGACAGACAGACAGACAGACAGACAGACAGACAGACAGACAGACAGACAGACAGACAGACAGACATGACAAATCTATAAGGGTTCCGTTTTTTGCCATTTTGGCTACGGAACCCTAAAAACGCCTAATATTTTTAACCGACTTCAAAAAAAGGAGGAGGTTCTCATGTAGTCGGTTTTTTTTTTTAATTTTTTTATGTATGTTTTACCATAACTTCGTCAGTTGTTAACCGATTTATACAATTCTTTTTTTATCTTAAAGAACATAGTTCTTGTGTGGTCCCATAAAAAAATTACAGAGATCTGGCTGGTAGTTTTTTCAAAATCCTGAAAAATGACAATTATTTAGCTTGCCATCACACGTGTTTTTACGGATTTTCGAACATAACATCTTTGTTTATGTACCGATTTAGATGATTCTTTTTTTGTTTGAAAGGGTATACTTCAAGAGTGGTCACATTTTCATTTCATTGGTATTGGACTTTGAACTTCGAAGATACACAAGGGAACTCCTCAAATTCAAATAGTATATGTAAAGTGATTTGGATTTTGGTAGGTTTATGACAATCCAAAACAAACCAAACCATGGTCTGCAATGCAAGGTTCTGGACTAGACTTGGACTACGAAGACACAATGGAACTCCTCAAAAACAAACAGCGTAAATTGGGAATTTGAGTTGTGGGCATTTTACCATTGAAAATATTTTATAAAGTTAAAAAATATTTACATGCTTACAAACCTGCCACTAAAAAGTTGAAAATAAAAAAAAAAAATAACAAAAAAGAAAAACCTCCTTCAAAAAACCTGAAACAAAAACAGCTTCAAAATTAAATACCTCTAAAAAGCGAGAAATAATATTCAAATCATTAGTTACGCATAACATTATTAATAAAACACGTCTAATGAAGTCGGGTGGGGCTTTCAGAAATATAAAAAAAAATACTTGTCTTCCAGCCCCACCCGACTTCAATAGACGTGTTTTATTAATAATGTTATGCGTAACTAATGATTTGAATATTATTTCTCGCTTTTTTAGAGGTATTTAATTTTGAAGCTGTTTTTGTTTCAGGTTTTCTTGAGATAAAACTATCGTAGGTATATAAACGCTAATATATATTAAAGTTTGAAAAAATAAATTGATAAAACGTTTATATTTAGATATACCTTCCTTAAAATAATTGTTTTATTTTGATTTTAACACTTCTACTACAACGAATACTTACAAGTTATAGTTCAATAGAAATTAAAATCACTTCCGATCACAGCTTTACAGCGCGTATTAATTTAGTTGTTTATTATATTAGTTTTTGATTTTGCGACGTTTTGACTGAATTAATACCAATATAGGTACACGCTTTGATCCGTAAAAAAGTTTTATTTCTAATGAATCTTTGACTTATTCCGCAACATAATGAAAGGTCGACGTTACAAATTCTGTCAATGGTAAGTCTGAAAAAATTACTTCGGAAAACATTCATTCACGTTACGTCGAATTCGCGGTAAATTCCGATTTCGGTATCTTCGAAGACGAGAGCTCCTTCGGGCATTATTATTTTCACATTTCAAAGTACCCTGCTCTGTTCCTTAACGCAATTTCGTTCAGGTGATTGTACTCTTTACGATTTTATGAAACATCCCCTTTTTTCGATGCCAAATTTCTTATTTTATTTTTATATTCGGAGTTTTAACGAAAAAGTCTTTATGCAAAATTGAAAGCTTTGGCTAGATAGCTAGGTAACATGTTAACGTTTTTTTTTATTAATTGTAAACATAGTTTACGACACATTTCGGAATAATAGTGAAGGTGCTTACCGTATTATTTAATGTTATTTGAATCTCTGTAGGTACTAATGAGTACAATAGGTATTTTTTTCCGCCCGCTACTTCGTCAGTGTGGAATTTCATTAAAAATATAAATGTCTATATGTATGTCACTCAGTGTAGTGTGGCTTCCAAATAGTGAAATAACCTTTACATCCAAACTTACATTTTTACCACTTTATATTACTAGCCGTAGTCAGTTATTTTTGTTCGAAATCGTCCGATAAAAAGACTTAATTACTTAAAGTGGACCTCGAAAGCCTACTTTACCGAAGCTGTTAATAAATAATGCATTGAGTGCAGTTTGGAACTATTGAAGCTGAACAGATGGTGTCAAAGTAAACAAAGACTGCCTACATAATAAAAGTAAGTGTACCATAATATACACACAGATTTTGACACTTAACCAATTTCAAAAATGTTCAATATGTACTTATACCAATACACAATAAAATCCAATTACATGCTTCGTAGGTATTGATGTTAGTTTTTACCTCAATTTCTTAACCATGATTTAAGAAAAAAGTTATTTGTTAAACAATTGTTTTTGTTTGATCTCCACTACCTACATATATAAGGTCCTTCTTAAATAGTGCACAAAATTTTGAGGGGTCAATGTACTCATGCATACAAACAACTTTTACTATGGTACCAACATTGAAATCGCGAAAAAAACATCAACTTTTCCATAGAAAATTTAAATTCCAATAGATCAAAATGTATGGAACAGCTGGTTTTTTTTTTCGCTATTTCAAAGTTGGTACCATAGTAAAAGTTGTTTGCATGCATGAGTATATTGACCCCTTAAAATTTTGTGCACTATTTAAGAAGGACCTTATATTAAAGATTTATTCTCCTTCAAATTAGAAAACTATCAATTTCTTTTTAAAAGAATGTGTTTTTTATAATTTCAGAAATATCGGTATGGAACCAAATTCCTTTTAGTATGTAATTAGACGTAGGTAGGTACCTAAAATACTTAAATACTTAATACTACTCACTATAAATACTGATAGGTATCAAACTAAAAGGACTAATAAAATACTAAAAGTTAGTGCTGTTACATGGAGTTAATAATACATAAGGCATATTATTATGTGCTTTTGTGAGCTATTTTTGGTAAGTTAAACAGGCACACCTTCAAGGTAAACTAAATTGCGACTCCGAACATCCAGTTTTCGACACTGGAAATTCGACAAAAGTTTGCTTTCTGTGAATGAAACTTTAGATTATTATGGTTAGATTTATTGTCCGTTAATTTATTAAATTTATAGCCTTTTGAAGAAAGTTTTTATTACTTGTGAAATATTATAACAAAAACTTGAGTAATAGAAGCTACAGCTGTTAATTGAATGTCAGTAAGTATAGTTTATGATACAAGGTTGGTAAGGAGGTTTTCAAAACGAGTTGACGTTTATAATTGTCACGAGTTTTAAAAAACCTTAACAACCGTGTGCCATACTACGTTCTTCAATACATTTGCTAGAAAAATTATAGGTACTACTGAAATTGTAATCTATACATATAATGAAACTGTTTATTCTAAATATTTGTGCGCGAATTACGCAAAAACCGCTAAACAAATTTTGATGGGCTTTTCACAGTTTAGTAGATTGAAGTCCAACTAAAAATATAAGCTATCTTTCTACAAATTTAGGTGGGTGGAACCAGGGAAACAGCTTGAACTCTCCGTAGCTTACATACACTAAAGAGGTCATTTTAAACTGGTCATTGTATTTTTCTACTGTCCACGCGGATGAAGTCACGGGCGGAAGCTAGTAGAAATTAAAAAAAAAATCGTACGTAAACAAAAACGCATGGCGTGCGGTAAAATCAACTTACCGCACGCTGTACTGTCATCGTAAGCTCACATTTTCGAGCAACTGTATTGAAAAAATCATTTTCATACAGCTGCTCGAAAATGTGTGCTTTTGTAGACAGCTGTACAGTGCGTAGAAAGTTGATTTTATCGCAGCGCACGTCGTGCATTTTTGTTTATGTTTTTTTATTAAAATTTCAGTAGGTACTTATAATGTTTTTTTGCAAATGTAGGTATTGCAAAACGTCGTATGGTATACGGTTGTTAAGGTTTTTTAAAACCTCCTTACCAACTTTGTATTATTAAATACTATTCTTTATTCTCTGAAGTATTAAGTCAAAGTCAAAGTCAAATAAGCTTTATTCAAATAAACTTAATAATTAATACTTTTGAATCGTCTATATTTTCCTACCACCCGTTCCAGACCTTTTTAGCTGACAAGAAGAACGGGCGCAAGAAACTTATCAGCTGTAACAGCCATAAGTAACGATATTTACAAACTTGAATATATAGGTACAGTAAAAAATTTATTAGTTATTGTAATATAATATAATCAGTGCAAAACTAATTACAAGTGCTTATGAACGTCCAAAATATTCAAACATGTGCTGTATATCCATACCGATGAACTTAAAAACTCATTCCCAAAATCGGGTTAGCGAATAAATGCACCGTCGCCCCAAAAAAATCCTTGAGTGTAAAATAAGTGAGTTACAATCGAAAACAGGTTAGAAAAAAGGGGTGGAAAATGTGTGGAAAATCGACACTCCACACGAAACGAAAGACGATAAGAGTAGGGTTGACGGTGTGATATCAAAGGTTTCCCTAAAGACATCGGAGGTTTGAACCCTTCAACTGTGCTGGGTTTGAATATTTATTACTCTTGGACTGTAATTAGGGTTGCCAGATGTCCGCTATTTAAGCGTACAGTCCGGTATTTTCGAGGCCTGTCCGGTAAAAAATAAATGGGCATACCGGACAGAACAATGTCCGGTATTTTGAGGAAGGTCGGTACTACTGGTCACAAGCGCCTACAAAAGTAGGCAAAACTGTAATCCATACTTCCATACTACCTATATACTATAATCTTATAAACGCGAAAGTAACTCTGTCTGTCTGTCTGTTACACTATCACTAAACTACGGAACCGATTATGATGAAATTTTGTACAGAAATAGAGTAGAGCTTGAGAAAGGACATAGGCTACTTTTTATCTTGATAGGTGGGGGAGGGAAAAGGAAAAAGGGCAGCGCGCTTGGTGGGGTTCCCCCTAATCACATAAAAATGGCTGATCCGATTTTGATGGAATTCAAATTAAACATAGAATACTATTTATCCTGGGGGTCAAGTCTGCTAATGTTTTCGTCAAAATCGTAGTTCCATGGTGTTCTAATGGTGATGCTTTTTGACACAGTTTTTGTTTCTTAAACCTACAATCAAGATACAACATGTTTCCGTTTTGAGTTTAAGAATCACATTCAGTTTTGGGTTTAAGAAACAAGAACTGTGTCAAAAAGCATTAGCATTCAAACACCATTAAACTACGATTTTGAGGAAAACATTAGCAGACTTGACCCCCTGGTTAAAGGTCTCCTAAGGATTTTCTCGAATCTCGAAAATACACGCGAACGAAGTCGTGGACATAACCTAGTAGTTTTTAAAAGAAGATAAATTATATTACCCACCTAATGATTTTATCTTTTTGTTTTCTATACTACTCAAAAGAAAATACAGGCCACCAAATGGTTTTCCATACAGACGAGCTAATTTGTAAAATTTGATATTGTCGAAAGCTATAGGTGATTATTTCCTCTGTGGCTGTAATAATCAATTTGCGGTCTTTATTGTCGAATTTTCTGTATAACTTCTCCTATTCGCCGTGTATCAGTTAGAATTGAAAATTGACACACGGTGAATAGGAATAATTATACAGAAATTCGACAATAAAGTCCGCAATAAAGTTGAATTGTAAGAATTGCGTTTTTACTTTTTATGTCTTGCATCAAGTGTTTTTTGGTTCGAGTAGCAGACAGAGTGATTTCTCAACTAGTTGAAAGTTATTTACTCTCATATTTACCTATCTGAATGTAGTAGATATATTTAATTTTAACCTACCTACCCATTGTGTGCAAACTTTTGTTAATTATTGTGATGGAAAATGACCTCACTTTAAACGTGGAGCTCATTTTTCAATGTTGACGACTCTGTATGAAATATACAGGGAGAAAAAAGCAGCCCTTGACGAGTTTCTTGCCGGTTCTTCTCATTACAAGGTCTCCCGCTTAGGGTTTGCGAACCGATGGCGTAGCTTCTATGACATTCACAAGTGCTTGTAACAGCCTAGACTGAATAAATTATTTTTGAATTTTGAATTTTGAATGCAAGTCAACTATAACAGCTTTTGAACAATATCAAATTCAAATAAAATCAGATTGAATTTATGTTAAGAAAACCTTTCAGAAATGAACCCGTTTGTTTGGTAAACTATATGTTGGCCCTTGTTTTCTTTTCAGCAATATATATTCAACAGTTTTTAATATTGATAGAATTACGAATATTTGACTTGTTCTGGTCACACAACAGAAGCTTCTAAAGTTAGGTTTGTTGCATAAGATTAGTAATAAAATTAACCCAATTACTTATATTGTCAGTTAGAATTAGAAGTCTTTACCCAAGTATATTATATTATATATAGGTGTTAGATTCTAATATTGCTCCATAGATGGCACTGTAGCCATCTGATCATTATCTGACTGGTGGTGTTAAGAGTTTTATTAAGATTGTATAATCCATAGTGAGTACTTAGTTCTGATTTGTATCACAAGATGTCGCTGTACATATTTAAGTTTTATCTACATGGCGCTATTCAGGTTTTTCCTATTAACCATAAGGTCATGTAATAAGTTTTGTGTTTCGAGAATAAATTGAGCCACAGTCTTAGATTAGGGCTGTGTGACACAAAAGGGTACCCAGTTTTTTTTTTGAGATTAATAAAACCCTTTTCAGCCTTCCAAGCCCCAGATACTAAAGCCCACCGGTAAAGATCAATTTTTCCGCAATTGTCGCCCATTGACGGAAAAATTGATCGTTTACGCGTGCAATTGAAGCGATTGACAATGTGCGCTTATATAATTCTCGACGGCCCGGCACGGCACGGCAGCGGCGACACCGAAAGACGCTTTTATAATTGCTGCCGTTGCCGGCCATTGGATGTTCAACACAGAACACTCATAGCGAAGAAGTTACTATTTGTACATTGTACAGTAGTGTCGTGGTACCTACTTTTTACTTAAGAATAATATAAAGAATAAAAGTTGACCTTCTCTCTCTAGATATTTGTTATCTTTAAAATTATTTCATAAAATAATAGTTTACCAATTATACAACGTGTAACAGAAAGGAGGTATCAACTCGAAAGGAAGTCAATGTACTCGTGAATCTGAACACTTCCAACAGAAAAAGATTTCAAATCTAAAATACAATTGGACTCTCCATAGAAAATTTGAATTTGCCGCCATTATTTTATATAGGGAGGGACATTCAAAATTTTTTTTTTCTGTTGGAAGTTTCACGAGTACATTGACCTCCTCTCGGGTTGATACCCCCTTTTTGTTACACGTTGTTTAATGATTATATTACAATGAAGGTAGGTAGTAGGTACTTACTTAAATGATAAATAAATCTTTTAAAAATCAAAGAATATATTATATGTAGCTGGTTTTCATTACGTACCTACTTACCAAGATAGGTAGGCATCTACACAACACATTATTTAATTAAGTAGGTAACTACCTACTTAAGTAATATCTAGGTAATTATTATAGAGGAGCTCGGTGGCGCAGTGGTTTAGCGCCTGGACCAGCGATTGCGGAGGTTAAGCAACGTTCGCAAGGTTCGGTCATGGGATGGGTGACCAAAAATTTATTATCTCGAGCTCCTCCGTGCTTCGGAAGGCACGTTAAGCCGTTGGTCCCGGCTGCATTTGCAGTCGTTAACACCCACCAATCCGCATTGGGCCCGCGTGGTGGGTTATGGCCCGTCCTCCTTATCCACCCATAAGGAAGGCCTGTGCCCCAGCAGTGGGGACATTAAAATGGCTGATGGACATGGACATGGACAATTATTTGTTGAGATAGGTAACAATATTTAACTTTGGTAAGTCCCCTATTAACGGTGTTTCCACCGCTGTAAGTACCTAGATATCTTTCCGATCAGTATCGAAATAACTGTTTGTCGGAATATTACCTATTTGTTGATTTTGATGTTGTTTGTTTCCACAATCATACATAGGTACATGGCATACCAACAACAACGCATTAACGATATTACGCTAATATACTGGTTGTGCCCTTAATACACGCTGTATATTCTTTGCTCTGGACTCATACTCACACATATGAATCCATGTAGCTACGCACTACATCGTAAAAGTTCGACGGCAGCGTAGGATTTGGCCGGCACGGCACGGTTTGCCGGTGCCGTTGAGGAAATATAAAAGCGTCTCCATATGATTCCATACATTTCACTTCCCTGTTGTGCCGTTGGACGGCTGCCGGGCGGTGCCGTGCCAGGCCGTTGAGAATTATAAAAGCGCACAATTGCTCCAACAATGGAATTGACGAAAAAATTGACAATCGCAATTGATCGTTACCGGCGGGCTTAACTCACCCCTTGCATGCGGTGTGAACATAGGTATTCAGCTTTTACAGACACACGGAAGCATTTTTGCCCAACCTGAAACGGAGACGCTTCGCCCTCGCCGGTCAGTAAGTGTTGTGTTCTTAACGTAGAGCTTTGTCCATCAGCCATTTTTAATGTCCCCACTGCTGGGGCACAGGCCTTCCTTATGGGTGGATAAGGAGGACGAGCCATAACCCACCACGCGGGCCCAATGCGGATTGCGGATTGGTGGGTGTTAACGACTGCAAATGCAGCCGGGACCAACGGCTTAACGTGCCTTCCGAAGCACGGAGGAGCTCGAGATAATAAATTTTTGGTCACCCATCCCATGACCAACCCTGCGAAAGTTGCTTAACCGCCGCAATCGCTGGGCCAGGCGCTAAACCACTGCGCCACCGAGCTCCACGTAAAGCTTTACGTCGAGTGAATTTCGAGTTCATGTGGTTTGTAACTTCAAATGTAAAAAACTTTTTTAACAAAAAAGAAAAACCTCCTACAAAAAACCTGAAACAAAAACAGATTCAAAATTAAATACCTCTAAAAAAGCGAGAAATAATATTCAAATCATTAGTTACGCATAACATTATTTATAAAACACGTCTATTGAAGTCGGGTGGGGCTGGAAGACAAGTAATTTTTTTTTATGCCCCACCCGACTTCATTAGACGTGTTTTATTAATAATGTTATGCGTAACTAAAGATTTGAATATTATTTCTCGCTTTTTTAGAGGTATTTAATTTTGAATCTGTTTTTGTTTCAGGTTTTTTGTAGGAGGTTTTTCTTTTTTGTTAAAAAAGTTTTTTATTTTCAACTTTTTAGTGGCAGGTATGTAAGCATGTAAATATTTTTTAACTTTATAAAATATTTTCAATGGTAAAATGCCCACAACTCAAATTCCCAATTTACGCTGTTTGTTTTTGAGGAGTTCCATTGTGTCTTCGTAGTCCAAGTCTAGTCCAGAACCTTGCATTGCAGACCATGGTTTGGTTTGTTTTGGATTGTCATAAACCTACCAAAATCCAAATCACTTTACATATACTATTTGAATTTGAGGAGTTCCCTTGTGTATCTTCGAAGTTCAAAGTCCAATTCCGATGAAATTAAAATGTGACCACTCTTGAAGTATACCCTTTCAAACAAAAAAATAATAATCTAAATCGGTACATAAACAAAGATGTTATGTTCGAAAATCCATAAAAACACGTGTGATGGCAAGCTAAATAATTGACATTTTTCAGGATTATGAAAAAACCACCAGCCAGATCTCTGTAATTTTTTTATAGGACCACACACAAACTATGATCTTTAAGATAAAAAAAAGAATTGTATAAATCGGTTAACAACTGACGAAGTTATGGTAAAACATACATAAAAAAAAAATACCGACGACTTGAGAACCTCCTCCTTTTTTTGAAGTCGGTTAAAAAAAGAAAAAGTCATCGTACAGTCGACCCGTTGTCGGGAAACGTCGGTAAACCTAAAAAAACCAACAAATCAAAACTAAATAATAATAAAATAACATCTAAATTAACTAATATACGTTCATGGCTGTAATCAGTAAAAAGTGTTTTATTTCTAAAAAAGAAAAAGTAAAATAAAAAAATGTAGTGCTTTAAATATGTAAAAATAATCTATAATTTTATAAGCTCTAAGGGATACTTATTTATCAGGAATCCGTCGAATTAGAATAATGATGTTTTATTTTAAATGTACTTTTATACAGTTAAAACACTGCAAAATGAGGGTAAGTTTTATAATGGACAAATTCATACAATTTGAAACTGAGGTCATACTCTTTTTACAAAGAATCAAAACCCAGCTTTATAAATTACCTACATTAGTCACAAAAACCGTATAAATTAGTAGGTAAAGCTTTTTTTTATAATCAAATTATATAAATTCTGTGGAAGTCTTCCAATCGATGGGAAGTAAAATTTATCAAAGGCTTTTTATTAAGTCGCAAAGTGCTTTATAAAAACTTTTGTATTTCTAACAAAAAAGTTACACGGGTCGAATGCTAAATTTCGAAGTTAATCTTTGAGTCGAAGTCAAATTATTATCATTCTAAACTTCGACCGTGAAACGTTTGGAAATATGGAACTCTTGAAGAGAGCTTTGTTCAAGAGACCTATAATAATTTTGAAAATTAGAGCATTTTTTTTCTTTAATGTTAACATAGTTATCAAGAAGATGTTACTCAATTTCCTTTAGTTGCAGTAGTTCGGTTGTTAGTCCGGTTAACCGGACTAATGCAACTTTTTAGTTGCATTAGGTTGCATGAGTCCGGTTGATTTAAATCACCGAACTGTTGCCACTAAGCAATAGTTCCGTTTAATTAATAAAAAAAAAAGATTCTTAAATCTATAGGATTTTTAGATGCTAATGCTGCTAATGCTAATTTTGGAAACTGTATTGGCTATTGCACTGTTATTCATACATGTCATCTTGTGTAAAAGCAGCTGTTTGTTTCCCTTAATAATAAATAAAAAAAACTATGCTAATGTTAAGAGTATTGCGCTGTTTTTGTACCGTCTTTAATTAAAATATATAAAAAAGTTTTTGATTTTGGACTATCGTTTCTGTTATTTCTGTTAGAATAAAAAAGAATGAAAATTACAGAAGTTAACATTCTCCATATTTATTTGAACCTAGTACTTTTGTGACGAGGATATTTCAAAAAAAGATAAAAAATCTAAAAGTGACTGAAAATCATAGAAATATACCTTCGCCATATTTATGTTATCTTGGTACTTTGGTGACGTTATACTTGTACTACGTATAAGAACCCAATCTGAAAGCACTTAATAGTGGCAACAGTTCGGTGATTTAAATCAACCGAACTACTGCAACTAAAATGTTGCATTAGTTCGGTTAACCGGACTAACAACCGAACTACTGCAACTAAAGGCTCAATTTAATCTCAAATACACATACTCACATCTAAGGCTTCCGGGCGTACAGTTCATTAGTGATCATAAGTGTTAAATAAAACACTTTTTACGAATTACAGCGCGTATATTGGTTAATTCAGATGTTATTTTAGAATTGTTTAGTTATGATTTGTTGGTTTTTTAGGATTTTCTGATGTTTCAACACCTTTCCAGTGGCCGTGGTCACGGGACGACTCAAGCAAAAAAGCTGCTCATATTTTTATGAAATTACCCTAAGGCGGCCAACTTTATGATAAGTGAATGCGGGACACCTACCCCTATTCACAACAAGACTGAGGATTTGTTGGTGGTGTAATTGAGTTAGAAACAAACAATACTACTACTGAATTAACATTTATTTTTAAAGTCATATTTCTCACATGAGTGGCATTTTTTTACAAGTTCTGGGTTTTGGTTTAGAATGTCCAAAAAGTTTTCACAGCTGCCCATATTAAATTTTATAATTAGCATTGCACGTAATGTTTCTACTTTTAGTGACGATTTTTCGGATGTCCATAAGCTATTCATCAAGGAAAATACTCGTTCCGTAGGAGCGTTTGTTCCTGGCAAACAAAGAAGGTACTGGATGATGGCTAGGCAATTCTGGAATGGTATTCCGCTGTCTTTGAAATTTTTGAACACCTCTATCCATCGTTGTTCTGTACTGCTCTTCATCTCCTCCCATCTCTTTAAGACGTCGTTATTCACATAATTTGTCACGTAACTTACTTCGTCGAACAAACTATCTTCTTTTAAAGTTATAGCAGCTGTAGGCATCTGCACCAATAACTGTTGGTATGTCTGCTGTACATCAACCCATTTCAGATTTTGTTTTAATTGAATCCAAGTAAAAATTTTAAATTCGTTGTATTGATGTATATATTTTTGCAAGTACTGGATGCAGTTGTGATAAAAGTTACGAACATGGCCCATGAAATAATCTCTGTTGATTTGACCATCCTCCACAAGTTTTGTTAACTCATTTCTTACGGTCAGAGGAATATAATCATTTTCTAAGCGGTTTGTGTATTTGTTTATTAAATCCACAAACAGATATGACACTTCTGTAAAACTTGCTTTGTCTCCTTCCATCATTTTTACGGAATCGTTAAATACTGATGCTTGCACATGAACAAATTTCAACCATAGCTCTGAGCATTCATTTGAAAAAAATTGATGCAACACAGCAGGGCATTTATCTTGTGATAAAAAGTATGATTTCAATGGCGAATACATTTGTAGAATTCTCTCAACTGCAGGTAAAAGTGCAAGCCATCTTGTTTTACAGTATCCCAATATTCTTTTGTATTGCATTTCTGCTTCTTCACAAAAATCTTTTAGATTTTCTACACGCACAGTATATATATAAAAGTACGAATAAATCTTCATAACAATGTGTTCTACGTCAACTGGTAACAAATCTGCTGCTGTTTGAATAGCGTTGTGTGAAATATGTGCTGCGCAGCCCACACCAACTATTTGTCTTTCTAAGCCCTCTTGCAGTTTTCTAAAAACGTTGCATTGACCTTCACGTTGAACCCCACCAAAATTTGTATTGGCGTTATCCGCACAATATCCAACCACTTTCTCTTTAAGGTTGTGCTTTTCCAAAATTTCCATTAAGGAATCGTAAATAATTTGTGCGGTTTCACCAGGTAAATTCACCAGATCTAATATTTTGACATTAATGCCGGTTGTAGGATGAAAGTACCTTACTAGCGTTGGAAATATTTTGATGTCTTTATGGTTTGAAGCATCTGTAGAGATACAGATAAATGGGACATCGTTCAGTTCTGTCTTCAGAATGTCTGAAGAATACGGCGCAATCACATTTTTTGCAATAGCTTCGCACTTAGTTTTCCCGCAGCAAAACTTCTTCTCAAAAACTTTCTGAATTAATTTAGAAGTGCATTCCATCGATCGAAAACTTTGAATATGACATACCGTATGGAAAGCCCATAAACCCTCGGCTTTTGCCAGCTCTGCTTCTTTGTCACCGTATTTTTCGTGTCGGAAGTAAGAAGTCAGTGACGACGACGTACTTGCGGCGCATAGTGCTTTTTTATGCTTGTCCGACGTTAAATGCCTTTGTATATCATGTCTGCCGCCATGAGCAACAGAAAATGTTCCATTACATTTATTGCAACGCACTTCTGAAGGTGTTAAACACTTTTGCAAGAAAGGGAATTCTTTTTGCAAGTCCTCGGTGAACTTACAACTTCGCTTTTTCGGGGCAGGCGGCATTGCAACAACAATTATTGTTTCTAGCGAAACTGAAAAATGCGAGTTATTAATTACGTGTCACGGCGTGCACTAATTCGAAACGGAAACAAACAAACAATTCATTTACATACACAACACACACTGGCGCTCTTTGAACTTGAGCCTCTTTTTATTATCTGTTTTTCTTGCAATTGTCGCGCGAAACAAAACACTGCACACTCACGTAACAGTAAGGTACCGCACGCACGCGGCACGAACACACTGACGACATGCGCGCGCAGCCGCACACACACACACATACGCTTGGTGATACGCTGCGGCGGCGGCGCAATGGCGGCGCCGGCGGCAGCGAGCGGCGTCTCGTCTTTCGTATTTTTGATGTGAACACTTTTATGCGAGCGAGACGATGGGAAACGAGGAATGCGGGACATCCGTGACGGCTTAGACGATTTCCGGGACTATTTTATTAAATATTGCAATGCGGGATTACATCGGGCATTCCGGGACTGTCCCGCAGAACGCGGGACGGTTGGCCGCCTTAAATTACCCGCTCGGAACTTTATAAAAATGCAGTCAAGTTTAATAAATTATTTTATAGCTGCGTTCTGATTTTAATCATTAAGTATTATTGAATTAAATTGATTAAAGTTGATTAGAAAACGCGATCTAGTCACTGAGTCTACCACCAATCAAAACTAAATAATTATAAAATAAATCTGAATTAACCAATATACGCGCTGTAATCCGTAAAAAGTGTTTTATTTCTAATCAAATGCATATTTATGAACATAGATTTATCGGTCCAAAAAAATAATAATGTAGAAAATAGATAATAGTACTCAGTTATGTGATTGACAGAAAAATGATGGCTAAAACTTTTTTCGGTAGAAAAAAATCGTAAAATAACCTCTAATTTTTAATTGACAAACGATAATATTGTCAATAATTTCGATAATTTTTAGTATGAAAATAAATAAAATAACTTCCAGCGTTTGATAAGCTGATTGTAAAAAAATCATGCCATGTCTAAGTCAATAAAGCCGCGGATACAGCACGTGCGTAGCGTTGCGTTGACATGTCTATATGACATTGACAGTATATGTCACACCAAAGCGCACTGCTGCTGCGCATCATTCGCGCGTTCGGCGTGACCATAGACATAGAAAAATTTTCGCTGCGCTCAAGAAGACCAACGTACACGGTTTATGTAAAAAAGAGACAAAGGATCAAGTGACATGTGCCAACATTTTTTACAGTAAGAGCCCCTAGCGTCCCGCCTAGCAAATGAGCAATCACAGTTTGTTTAAAATATTTTTTAATCTTAATTAGAATTTAAAATAGTATCGTGGAGCTATGGTGTCTTCTACTCTAAATAATTGTGATGTGACAAAAAGAAACAATCCAAGTAATCACACTTTTCAAAGGTAAATAAGATATTGCCACACATTTTTCTCTAAAACCAAATTTCGCTACATTTATTCATTTATCGACAAAGAAAACAGTAGGTATGGAACATAGTTTATTAACTTCCTTTGCCATAATATAGTCATATTTTCTGAATCTAAGTCATATTTTACGTATCTCATAAAAAAATGTATTGATTCGTTTTCGGATCACCTGTTTATTGACTTTGTTGTTCTTTGACATTCTATTTCTATGGGTGTGACATAGTATACTATGTAATATGGTAATTAGCTCATTGTAAAATTTCATACCATTGTCAAAAGCAATAAATTCATATCTAATATTATAACTATAAGGTTCCTTATCACACATTCGTATGACGGTTCAACCATCCCATACAAGAAACGATTTAACGAGCACGTTTTAGGTTGCTCGTTATAACTAATATCCCAGTATTCCCAGTGGATATTCGGGAAACTTCGGTTAAAGTTGATTCGGGTAGCATTTGATCCTTTACAAATTCGATATTAGTAGGTATGATGTAAAAATAACGGCAACATATAAAAGTAGGTATTTATATATAAACACAGTAAATAAAAATGGTCATGAAATGAAATAGATAATACAGTTTAAAATTGTCACTCTAAAAGCTATTACCAACTTTTTTAAATAGAAATCAATGACAAGTGACAATTACAACAAAAGTGACAAAGTTCTAAACTGTACACATATTTTTAGACGTAACTGTACATCTTACGTTTCTTCTTATAGTATCCTTTTATTTCTAAGAATATTTCTGTTATCCGAAAAAGCTCACATAATCGTGGACAAACATACTTAACATACAAAGATTCAGGTCAAACTGAGAACTCATTTTTTGAAGACGGTTAAAAACGCAAGTAAAAAAAAACACAAAAACAGTTTTTTTATTGGGGGTAAGAATTTTATTAATTACTTACTTAAATTCAATAAATGATAATCAATAAAAGGAAAGATACAGTAGGTTTCTAAATGAGAAACCCAAGTTTTGAGGAGAATAAATACCAAACAGTGCTCTGTTTTAAGGGTTCCGTACCCAAAGGGTAAAAATGGGACCCTATTACTAAGACTCCGCTGTCCGTCTGTCTGTCTGTCACCAGGCTGTATCTTATGAACCGTGATAGCTAAAAAGTTGAAATTTTCACAGATGATGTATTTCTGCTGCCGCTATAACAAAAAAATACTGAAAATAGAGTACAATTAATATTTGAGGGGAGCTCCCATACAACAAACGTGTTTTTTTTTGCCGTTTTTTGCTCGATATTAACAACGACAACAAGTAGACAGTTGAACTTTTCACAGATGATGTATTTTTGTTGCCGCTATAACAACAAATACTAAAAACAGAATAAAATTAATGTTTAAGGGGGCTCCCATACAACAAACGTATTTTTTGGCGTTTTTTGGTACGGAACCCTTCGTGCGCGAGTCCGACTCGCACTTGACCGGTTTTTTCGATTATTCCCCAAAAATTTTAAGCTCGTCTACAATGGACAAAAAAAACGCACAACAGAGAGACGTTAGTAAGAGCTTTCTCTTTCTTTTCAATGATAATAGTAAAGGACGAATTATTCTTAACGAAAAAACTTGTGCTTGATATTTAATTTAAAAGGTCTGATCCAGCACTTTCTCTATATTCCCAAAGGTATACACGCCTTAAAGGCGTGCGTGGCGTTAATACCTTTAGGTAATTACCATTAAAAGGATTCCATAATGAAAATGTATCGAATAATATAAACAATGCTTGCTAACAAATTTAAACTAAAAAGAAAAAAAAACTTTTAAAAGTATTTGAGTAAAGCGATCAGAGAGTACAGTTTCTTACTATTCAGTTAACTTACGGCTTGTTTGAATAGGTAGAAAATATACACATAACAACTTTGTCTATGGATACAGGTGTTATTTTCATACAAACGATGTAACTTTGAAGCCTTGGTTTCCTGCCAGGGATGTACTGTGCTGTGATCTGATGACGGCTATCCAAGGAGTGAATGGAGGAAATTCAGATCGCCATACACACCCAACTGATCTGACCAGCATTCTAAAAACGTAATGGACATGTTTAAAAAAAACCACGAAAATAGCATGAAAATGTATGGAAATCCTCAAAATGAGAACTCTCACCCATTAATCTTTTAGAATGCTGATCAGATCAGTTGGGTGTGTATGACGATCTGAATCTACTCCATTCACTCCCTGGATGGCCATCATCAGATTACAGCACGGTACATCCCTGGCAGAAAACCAAGGCTTCAAAGTTACCTCGTTTGTATGAAAATAACACCTGTATCCCTAGTAGGGTTTCCAACTTTTTTGTATCAAATATAGTATTTTTAAGATTTTTAGTGTAAAAATAGTAGATGGCAAAAAGTCCAAAAAATATAGTAGGTTGCCGTTTTGTATGGAGGATTTTAAAAATGTTGCATTTTTCATACTTAAAACATTTTCATAATTTATTTAATAACTATAAACACAAGTGTTTAATCTCAATTTTTTTGTTGCTTTTGTTTATTTTTTCACTTGACAAAATATAGTAGTTTTGCCTACTATATATTTTTTCAAAAAATATAGTAGGCGAGCCCTCAATATAGTAGGATACTATATTAAGGATTAGGGTTGGCAACCCTAATCCCTAGACAAAATTGATATGTATATGTCGTAGGATAATCGTATAAACCGGATCTTTACAAAAATCCTAGGATGATTGTAAAAAACCGGATAATTGAAATCTAAGATGAATTTTCGCAATCATCCGAGTAATTTTTAGGATCTTTGTAAAAATCCTAGTATGTTTAGGAAAATCGTGAACTTGAATGCTGACTGGATAATCTAAGAGGCGGTTTATACCAACTTCAGTCTGATTGGTCAGAACATATTGCTGTTGGGTTTTGGGGTTATTTCGTAATTTTGCCGAATTTAATTCTTCAATTGAAGTTTTAAGAGCATTAATTACTTAACTCGAAAGTCCATTTAGGTTTTGCACAACAATATTGACAAGTGCTATAGAACATTCTTAGCTCTGTATAGAAATGTTATTTTTAAGATATAACCTCTAAATTGTCTGCACTGATCGAGCCTGGCACTTGTATAACATCCAATTCACTCACTTTCTCTCTTGATTAATGTGAGCACTCAGATTTTTTAAACTAAAAAACGTAAAATTCATACAAAACACTAGAGAAATATTTGATAATAATCAGAACAATAACAAATAGCCAATCAGAGCATCCGTCAGTCAATAACGATGACGTCAGCCAATCAGCGCGCGCAAAAAGATGGTGATTCGCGATTTACCTAAGATACGCCGGATTTTTGTAAAAATCCTAAACATTACTCGGATGATTGCAAAAATCTGTCTTAGATTATAATCATCCGGTATTATACAATCATACTAGGATTTTTGTAAAAATCCTGTTTGTACAATTATCCTATGACATATATAAGACTAGCGACACACATACACGACAAGTTACGTTATGAAATTCAGTACAACATTATAACACTCGTTCGGATGATAAAATGACGAGGAGTGGAAGGAAAGTTAAAGTCAAAGTAAAAGTCTAATTCAAGGTCAAGGTTAAAGTCAAAACCGTTAATAGAGGATACATATCATGGGTGTAGATAAATATCATGGGTGTTTTTAACCCATATGACTAAAATAATCTTTGTTTAAAAAGAATGTGTGTGGCAGAACTCTTGTATGCGACTGTACATAATTAGGTATATTATAGTACAGTTGCATAAATAACTATTATTGTTTAGAAATCGGGACACTAAAGACTCCAAAAATCGTATTACTTTTGGAGTCTTTGAATGTGTCAATTTCAGTTTTAAGAAATTTGCGACGTCATCTAGAGATTTGTAGGCAGTTTCAAAGGTCTGTTCCATTTATTTATTAAACCAATGCAATAAATAGGAGCGATCGAAAGAGCCCTTTTTAGGGTTCCGTACCAAAATGGTAAAAAAAGAACCCTTATGGTGTGACTCAGTCTGTCTGTCTGTCACAGCCGGATATCTCGAGAACTACTAATGGTATCAACTTCAAATTTGGAATAAATTAAGATGACATTTGCCCAACTGCAATACTAATTTTATTATTCTACTCTGCAATGTGGTTTAATGGTGCAATTATGATGGTACGGAACCCTCGGTGCGCGAGTCCGACTCGCTCTTGACGGGTTTATTTGAATTGAAAATTCTATTTTATTTTCACACCAATGTAATAGATCACTTTATCTTCTTATCTGAATATTGTTATAATGTAAATGCAGCCTTATTCGTCAAGAGCAGGTGAATCGGCAGATTATGAAAATAATGGATCACAGTTCAGATACAATAAGAAAAAGAAAAATGAGAACGGTAAAATCATACTTCTTAGGAAAATACAGTATTTCTTATTTGTATTGTTGTCTGTGAAAAACAAACTGCAATGGAGTGCGAGCTTTAAAACTTACTCAGTTAAGTGTATTTTTATTTGAACTTTTAGTATCTTTCAGAACAAACTTACATTTTGAATTTTAATGTCTCGAAGTAACACTTTACTCGAGTCAAATAGCACGTTTAAGTTTTTCTTTTTTGTGCGATTGTATTGGAAGGCATTTCATAAATTATAGAAGAAATATAGATGAGTGCAATTTAAATACAAGAATAAAAGTGAACGATTCAAGTGTTATTAGTGCTTTAAAGATTTTCAGGTTTTTTACTGTAACCAAAGAGCATGATGGGAGCCACCACTTTAAAATTTCTTTCATTCTACGCATCCACGATAGCATTTATTTATATCCTAGCTAGCTTCGATCATCTAATACCTGGATCCTTTTTAGGGTTCCGTACCCAAAGGGCAAAAACGGTACCTTATTACTAAGACTCCGCTGTCCGTCTGTCTGTCTGTCTGTCTGTCATCAGGCTGTATCTCATGAACCGTCATAGCTGTAAAGTTGAAATTTTCTCAGATGATGTATTTTTGTTGCCGCTATAACAACAAATACTAAAAACAGAATAAAATTAATATTTAAGGGGGGCTCCCATACAACAAACGTGATTTTTTTGCTGTTTTTTGCTCGATATTAATAACAACAACAGGTAGACAGTTGAAATGTTCACAGATGATGTATTTTTGCTGCCGCTATAATAACAAATACTAAAAACAGAATGAAATTAATATTTAAGGGGGGCTCCCATACAACAAACATAATTTTTTTGCCGTTTTTTGGTACGGAACCCTTCATGCGCGAGTCCGACTCGCACTTGGCCGGTTTTTTATTGTTATTGTTGTATCCAGAGGAGAATGCAATCTTTGCGCATACCAAACGGCATGTTGGACTCAGTCATACCAGTAGCATGTCCCTCGCCACACCCAGCTCACCAAAGCCTATTCGCGTCAAGACTGGGCGGTAGCTTCAAAATCGAGGGACTTTTATACAAACTTTTATCCCCTATTTCAACCCCTTCAACCCTTATTTCACGATAAAAGGAAGCCTATGGCCTTTCTCAAGCTCTAGTCTTACTCTATTCCTGTGCCAAATTTCATCAAAATCGATTCAGTAAGGCGTGAAAGCGTAACAGGCAGTTAATGGATTAGTTGTACTGTACGGCGTACTAATATAATAAGTCCCAGCTGTAGGTGGTGGAAGCAAGTATTACGCAGCTTATACGACTCTCCTAAATCGGGTGCCCGTTAAGGCTGTAGACTCGCATCACGTTCCATTTTTAAATTTTCAATACAAATGATCAAAACGACTCTGCGCGAGCCGTAATGAAGGCGAACTTTGAAAATTCCTATTAAAATTAAAATTAAACATTAAAAATGTTTATTTCTTACAAAATCATTACAAGCAATATTCTGAGGCTGGAACCAACCAAGTAGCTATTAATAATACCTGTATTAGGCGGCTCCGCTCCTCCATAGCAAAATATAAATATAGCCTATTAAATTATTAAATAGATATAAGTATATACAAAACACGCAATACATTAGACAAATACCTCATTATTCCTAAGAAAAATTAAAAATTACTTTAGATTCTGTAAATACCAGTAAAAAAACATGTCAAAGTGTACCAATTGGAGCATTTTTTAATATTTTATTTCTCTGTGATTAAAAGCATTTTTTTTTATTTTCTCTCTATAGGGAACTCCTTGACAATACAAATAATAAGTGAATGAATAAATATGAGTCGTATTCTTATTTGTTACAGCTGAAACGTTTTTGAAAAATACCTCTGACAACCAAATTTGAAATTCCACTTGAATAGATTGTCTTCGTTTTAAAATACTTGACAATTTATTATGTTTTTCTCTCTATACGGCACTAATTTAAGAATTTTGCTTCCTAAAACTAAAGTTTACATCAATGATAATGCTTTCATTCTTTAGATAACTTCATTGGAAAAACACTAATTTCGTTGAAATGCAAATATACAGCCTTAAAACGCCTAACATCAAAGGTACACTACACCGTACCATACCATGACAGTGCTAGGAACGTATATGGAAAAAAAAATCTTTGTATTGAAAAGTATGACCTATTCCCACTAGACCGTTCCGTCACCAGCCATCCTCTTTTCATACTTTTCAATACAAAGAATATTTTTTGCCTGATACGTTTCTAGCACGGTCATGGTATGGTACGGTGTAGTGGACAGATACCTTTTGTCATAATATGACTTCACATAACAGATTTGGCATAAGAATTGTAAACTTATTAAAAGAACTGAGATTGAATAATACTGCTAAAACACCTGTAATTTGACTTATAAAGTTGAGTAAATATATTTCTTACAATTTGTACCTCTAAAATATCCTTAAATTGATCAAAATATCCTAAATGATTTTAGGAATCCTAAAATCTCGCGAGGTTGTGCCACGTGTGCTCGTCGTACTCGTCCAAGGTATGCCGGAACGTCGATAATAGAAGAGTATATTTTTTTTGTTCAAAAGTATATTAAGTATGATGAATTATTGTTATTTTAGTCATAAGAAAATGAATAAAACTTATTTTTTTTTATTTTTTTATTTTATTTTTAAGTACATATTTTTTCATGAATATGTACCACCAAAAAATCAAGAAAATCTTACATGGTAGGAATCATCACATACATAATATACTTGCGCAAACTCAAAGTAACGTTTTACTTATTACATTTATCCCAAGTCATTAACATTATACGTATATACGTCTAATGATATACGATTTAAAAATTATGTGTAATAACGTTGCCAATTTGAACAAATCAATTACTATGAGAAAGTTTTATATAATTAAGTAAAAATCTCGACACCGCGATACAGACTACTTGGTGGGTGGAAATAAAAATTCTTTGTTTTGTGGTAGATTATAAATAATCAAACACGTTGATTGATATTAGGCACAAAGTTTATGTATAGGAATCGGTTTTAATGTCGCAACGTTAATCGTAAAATCAGTCTAAGTAATTCTACCAACGTACTTAACGTTAGTCTACGTAAAATCATTTAACAGTAACAGTACTTAATAAAACTTAAGTAACTGCGTGTTGATCTACCAACGTGCAACTATGGCAGCTTTGCATCATGCCAAGACTACCTTACATAATAATGTGGGTAGGTAGGTGCGCGGAAATGACAGAAGTGAAAACTTTGGAAAGGTCTCGAAGTTAAACAAGTAAATACTAATTGTTAAACAAACCACCCAATCAATTAGGAAGGTAAAAACGTTTATCCTTATCAAGCGATCCATAAAAACGGTACACGAATTACATAAAACCGAAACGATTCGCTTAAAAGGAGTAATTTGTACCTTGAAATAGCATTTAAGGCTGCTAATCACAACCTTAATCCGCCATCAACGTTTAAGGACCGATTAAAAGGAGATTACGAGAATATTTTCAATTTCACATAAAGCTGGATGGTAAACTGATAAAACAAAACTGCAAAGGATGTCACCAAAAATGGCCCAAATGATGTACCGAGGTACACTCTGCGGAAAAAAATACCCTATAATACCCTGAGTAATATACCAGTAATATTTTTTTCTGGTTATTTACAGGTGTGAAAAAAATATGAAAAATTCACACGATATAGAAGCTATTACACAGATTATATCATAACATTCAGCTCTTTGATACTTGAATAAACTGTCAAGTTGACATTTGTCATTTTCAGTTGAAGTTGATTTTATTAAACTCGGAAGTCGGAATGACGTCTCTCATGACGTTTTGTTTGACAGTTTTTATAGTGAATATTCAGTATTGCCTGTATTGCCATATAATTTAATTGTGTTACAAGTAGGTAGTTCACACTTTTAATGATATATTTCTAAGTTTTGAGCAAAGATTGAACTAAAATAACATTATTTTCGGAATCCTCGTATTTTTCCCTACATTTTGGTATACATGTACCTCCGGTACATAAAATGGGCTAAAATGTATGAGCGATTGGCGACCTCTTTTTGTGGAAGCATTTAACAGTGAATGCTGTGCCTTTAAAATCTCTACTAAACTACTGGATAGATCACTGAAACTTGGCATACAGCCCACAAATTGTCTAATTTCAAAATCTATCGCAATCGCTTTCATTTGAAAGACATTGATACTTCTTTTTGGCACAAATAAAAACTTTCCAAAAAATGCAGCAATATGTCACATCCATCTGTCAAATGAAAGCGATTGCGATAGATTTTGAAATTAGACAGTTAGCGATATTATAACGGGGAGGCTGGTAGTTCCAAAAATTATAAACATTGTACGTATTATTTATGGCCGCCTACGCACCGCCAGGTGTAGAGGCTTAGCACAATATAGAGAGAGTACAGTAGTTGAGCTTAACACTTGCGCGCTCGAGCAACGCACACATAGACATCTCTCACCGACACTGTATAACTATCTCAAAACAGTTCGAGTACGTGACGCAGCGGCGAGAGCGAGAGCTGTCTTTGTGTGTGTGCGATGCTCGAGCGCCCGTAGTACTAAGCTAAACTTCTGTTAGTCTCTCTGTGTGCCTAGAGCCTAGATATGTAACCAAGTAAAACGAACGTTTACGAATGTTCGCAACCGGCCGCACTGCGCGCTGGGTGCCTCAATACATCCAGACGACTACCTTTTTTTTTATAGTAGGGGGTATGCGGTTATGCATCCCGAAGGTATGTGGGACTCGCCGTCAAGGCCCTACCCACTAAACCCCCTACTGCTTTCCCGCACCACCTAACACGCAGGACCTACGGGACTGTGATATCACGCACCGTGTGGTCCTGGTGTTGATGCCCTAACGAGTCCGGCACTTGGAGGACCACCGAGTGGCACTCGTCCCCTGACAAGGACTAGGAAGGAATGAGGTGCGCGTATCGTCTCCTCCTTCCTCCCGGCCGTCTCCGTCGGAGCGGGTTTGCGTCCGCATTCGCCTCTCGGTCCCTCTCTGCAGCCTCCAACTACCGCCTGCCAAGACCTGTCACAGAATGTATCGTAGGCTTACAACCAAAGACTATGAGACCAAGGCGACTATCGACAAGTCCGGTCACAATCTAGGGACCTGTCGTCGGAGCGTTCGCAGCTTATCAGTTTTTGAATTGGCCTTTTATTTTTGCTGAGGTTGGAGTCTTAGGAATATGGAATCGTAATTTAACAAGGTAATTTATACACGCTGAAATTTTAATCATTTGGTTCCCGCTGTAGGGTGGTCCCACTCATGATGACTAGCAACTTTTACTATGGTGCCAACTCTGATAGCGCGAAAAAAAAATCAGCTGTTCCATAAAAAAGTGCAATACCTACTCGACCGTAATTAATGTGGAACAGTTGATTTTTTTTTCGCGATTTTAGAGTTGGTCCCATAGTAAAAGTTGCTTGTAATCATGAGTGAAACCGTATAGAAATAAGTAGGTTTGCTTTCTATTAAGTATATACTTCCCACGTATCGCTATTAATATTAACTATATTATAGTTAATAGAACGCGAACACTTATTTCTAAGAATTTCATGCCATCATTGACGTAAAATTCTGGAAATTATTCATAAAGTTAAAATAAATATTTGTTTGAGACAAACATTAATCGAATGAAAGGATCATTAAAAATATTCTCAACTGTTTGTTGTACTTTTCTTCAATATATAAATTTAATACTACCCATCAAATTATTCTGCTAATATGATATAAAACATTCAAGCACATCCAGTAGATAAACGGATACTTCTCTACTAACAATAAGACTTTTGTATAACTACTATTTCTCGAATATATCAAAAATTATAGCTTTTAAAATCGAGGTTAGTATATTTAAGCTATGTTAGTCCGGTAGTCAAAGTCAAAATAAACCTTATACAAATAATTTGAAAAATTAAGCAATGTCAATATTTTCCTACCACACAATTTTTAAATAGGTTTAAAACAAATAATATATTTATAAATTATCATTATGAGAATTATTTCATTACAATACCTACATAATCTGTGCTTTCTTTTTGACTATGTAAGTACAACACAGTACAACCAAAAACGAATTATAAGATAAATTATTTAAAAAGTAATACCTATAAGTATAATTAATGAAATAAAGAAAACCTTTTTAAATTGGGATATACTTGCGTAACATTCCAGAGTAACATTAAGTTGGTTTGTAAGATTTGAGCAAAGTAAAAGATTAAAATTAACATTTAAGTCAAACATTTTCCTCAAAATATTTGCCAAATCCACCAAGCTACGGCATATAAAATCCAATCAGTCAACCAATCTATTCACATAATTTGTTTCCGCTTATAAATACCAGCCATTCAAAACCCTGGGCAGGTAACAGAAAGGAAAATAAATGTATTTTTTTTCATCGTGAATGTATGAATGAGAGCCAATGGTACCGAGTCCCCTCGGCCCACCCTAGTGGAAACACTTTCCGTTCCACTGGATTTTCTCGCCCAGCACACGGCTCGCTTTGAACTTATTTTCCACTCTGGGAATTTGTTTTCTTTCTCTCATGGGTTTACGTTATATTCAAACGCACTTTGCTGTATTAGAATTGATTTTAAAATTATTTATACGCTTTTGTTTGTATGTCTCAAAGAGGTAGATACCAGTTTAAACTGTTATCTAAAATCTTTTTATTCTATTTAACCTCTAAAAAGATTATTTTATTCATTGAAAACAGTGAATAAAAATCACTTTTGACCACTATTTTGGTGTTTGAATTTAGAACACAATAATTCGACCTCCATTTCAATGCTATACAACTACAAACTCCTTGTGCAAATAATATGTTCGCTTTAATTTTTCTTTTTCTCATAGTCATGGTATATAGTTAACTCGTGAATAAAACGGATTTATATCGACGGCCATGAATCATTCGTTTCGCTGAGGATTCTAACACTTGAATCACTCCCTACAGTTGTGATTCAATAGTTAGATTCATCTATAGCCCTCCCAACCAACATTTTGGCGCTAGTTTCCACCTTTCATAACGTTTGTATTGGTTTAATGGGTGTATATAAGCGTCCAGTAAAACTTTTGTTTGTTCAATGGTCATGACTATAACTAAATAACTCATCAAGATGAGTAACAGCAGCAAGAAGACATAATATGACTTAGGTAGGTATAAAAGAAAAAAGCTGAACCACAGTAACACTAGGTATTGTAACTTCAAGTAACAATAAGAACCTAAGGTAAAAGTAAGGTTTCTAGTAAGTCTCAAAATTTCCAAGTGTTCTTAAAGAGAGCTAAGTAAATGTTTTATACCACTTAACTAAATTAGGAAACGTAATATTACTTAAGGAGGTATAAACGGTATAGTCGGAACCATCATAGCACCTGCTTTTATAAATTCAAGTATCAGAAAATACTTAAAGTAATATTATAGTTTCTTATAACTCTTTCTACCGACAAGAGCTCTAGAAAGTAGTTAGAATTTTTTTTTATCACCTAAATTGATATAAAAGTGTCAATCGCAACCTATTTACCGCTACTTAATTTAGTAATTAGAAACCCCTATATATGATAGCAATTGGTATTATGGAGTTACTTTTAGAGCCCTTATTGTTACAGCGGGGTTCAAATTTACTTTTATGCTATTCTAAGCAATATTAACATGCAATTTAACCATTGTAACTCTTATTTTCACTTGATATCATAAAACATATAAAATATTACCTTTATAGATGTATAATGTCTCTAAACTCTAAATGTTATCTTTTCTGATTTGATTACATGCAGATTACAGTGATACCTATAAGTAGTCAAAATTTTGTGATTTTTGCCATGAGTTCGTGGATAAAACGAAAGTGTCATTGTCAGTCAGTCAGTTAACAGAAACGTAACCCTAAAATACCACTACCTTTACATCCAAGTTGAACCATAGTAAAACCAAACACCTTAAACTTGTACTCTTATTACCTTTAAAACCCTGTTCTGGTATTACAAGTGCAACAATAGTTCTAATTACAGGCCATCTAGCACTTTTTGTTCATTAACAGTGACAATAGGAACCTAAGGTAATAAGAAATAGACGCCATGCTAAATCAAACATAACCTAAAAATAATTCAGAAATAAAACTAGTTTAAAACCCATTTTTGTATAATTTTCTCATTTTAAAACACAATATTATTACTACAATACACAATAACTGTAAAAGACAGAGCCAATATCCTGTTTTTATATAAATGTATATTGTGTGTATGCCCCACGTGATAAAATACAAATTATTTTTAATTCAAATATCACTTATTTTTAAGGCCCTTCAAAATTGAGATGCAAAATATATATTATTCTCTCAATAAAGTAGCCCTCGCAATAAATGTTAGCCATATGATGAAGAAATCAAACTTGACTGATAAAATTATTGACAATCTTAATTACACTTCCTTAGTTGGCCATCAATTTTTACACGATATCACACATCACACATCACCAGTAACACTTTAAGAACTAAAATAATGAAAACTAATAGAAGAAGAAAACGCGCTACAGCTCTGAGTTGCGAATCAGCACTGATCAAGATACATAAAGTAACTCCAAGAAAAAAATGAACCTAAAAAAGAACTAATATATTACTATAAAAGTTATACCAGCAGACTTTAGAACTTGTGTACCACCTATAGTTTTTATTATAACCACAATACAGACTTTAAAGTGCTTGAGGTAGCAACATTTATATTATACCACCATTATAGATACGAAAAATTGTTTGCCATTAACGCCACTCTATAACTGTAATGTAACTCTCAGTGTTAAAAGAGTGAGCATTATAACCGTTCTATTACTTATAGCGCTATAAGACGTGGGCCCAAATAAGAGGTTGTAAGGGGTTAGAGCGTGCTCTAACACCAATTGCTAAAACCTTTGTATAACCCTTGCTTGCCAAAATCACTTTTAAATAACTATTTTAACACCAATTCTTATTACCAAAATGCTAGTTGGGCTCGCTTTAGATCCATCCTTTATTCACTTATTGTATAATATATTATTTTAACTTTTATGAAGCTCATCTGACTATTCTCGAGTGATATAAGAAATATTACAGGTCTAAAAAAACAAAAGCTTTACACAAGAAAGCTGTGAACATTCTGTTGTACTTTATAAAAAGTGGTAGCCCAATTACAGAACCTTAAAGAAGTACAGTTTCTACAGATTTTTATTCAATCGTTATTGATCTGGGGCAATAATTATTAAATTAGTGACTCTAGGAAAATCAAAGGTAAGGTCCCATTATTTGTAAAACACCAACAACTTCGCAGGAGTCAAATACTAACATCTTAAACAACAAAATTTGTTCTACAACTTTTCCAAAAACAGACAAAATAAATCATCCCACCATACAAATGTACGAACAGCTGATCGAGTTTTGCATGAAAAGACGATGTTTTTTATCTGTTTTCGTAAAAGTCGTAGAACAAACATTGTTGTTTATAATATTATAAAACCGACTCCTGCGGTGTTGTTGGTGTTTTACAAATAACCCTGTATACATTGACTCGTTCTCTTCCAAATGATCAACAAATCGTTTTCTTATTGCCTCTGACCCAGTAGAAGTTACGTACTTAATATATTATTGATGTAGAATACGTGACGGTATGAAAAGAACCACAATAAAGAAGGTGCGATGAAAGCCAGTAAACGGAACGGTCTATACATACATATACCTGCCACAATACTTGCGTAATACTGGTAATTCGTAATAATACTCGTCGTAGTAATACGCCGATGAGGAATCTTATTAGGGACACGTCTTTACTCGTTCGAAAAATTACAAGAGAATGAATGCGCTTTCCTTTTATAGCGTCAAGTCATAGCATAAAGTTAATATACTTTATGAGTCATAGCGAGCGCAGCGAAAACGGAACTTACTGCGCCTCGACATTAAAAGTTGTCTATTTGACTATTCTGCTTCGATAATGGTAGATAGACTTAGAAAAATTTTCGCTGCGCGTTCGCTATGACTCTAGTATGTGTATTGTCAATTTTACTCTATGGTTGACATTAAACTCCAAATGTGACAAGTGCCACAGTTGACAGTGTCTAACATAATGACATAATGAAATTGTTTATTCCAATGTGAATATTTCAAATAGTAAACTTAAAAATAACCAAAGAAAAAATATTATAATAGTTATTTATGCAACTGTACGAGGGGTATTAAAACACGAATGTGGGATAATAGTATCACATGAGTGTTTTAATACCTAATTATGTACAGTTGCATACAAGACTTTATCTACACCCATTTTTTTATTTTTTTTTATTTTTATTAGGGAAACAACCAATATTTTAATACATATGGATTAAAAACACCCATGATATTTATCTAAACCCATGATACGTATCCTCTATAACGGTTTTGATTTTGACTTTGTCTTTGACTTTGACTTTGACTTAGACTTTCCTCTCCCTCCTCGTCATTATGTCTTCCGCAAGAGTGTTATAATGTTGTACTGAATTTCATAATGCAACGCTCGCGCGTGGGCGCGCGGCGCAGCACCACCAGCTCTTGCTCGGGATATTGTAATGATGGCAGTAAGCTGTTTCAGAACCTCTTACAAGTGTACTCTTACAAGTGTGATAATAGTATCACATGAGTGTTTTAATACCTAATTATGTACAGTTGCATACAAGACTTTATCTACACCCATTTTTTTATTTATTTTTTATTTTTATTAGGGAAACAACCAATATTTTAATACATATGGATTAAAAACACCCATGATATTTATCTAAACCCATGATACGTATCCTCTCTAAAGGTTATGACTTTGACTTTGTCTTTGACTTTGACTTTCCTCTCTTTCCTCGTCATTATGTCTTCCGCAAGAGTGTTATAATGTTGTACTGAATTTCATAATGCAACGCTCGCGCGTGGGCGCGCGGCGCAGCACCACCAGCTCTCGCTCGGGATATTGTAATGATGGCAGTAAGCTAACGGTTTCAGAACCTCTTACAGAGGATTTAAAGCATGGGTGTAGATAAAATTTATTATAGCAAACAAACTTTATTATAGCACTCCAAATTTAAAAAACTAAGCGTTTCCGCTGGTCAATAAAAAAAAATAAAAATAAAAAAACCCGGCTGCATAAAAAGACAAGTCAACTGAAAAGATGGAAACAAGATTAAATATTAAAAGCAACATAATAACATGCAGTCGGAGGCATGCATAAAATAAGCGTGCCATTATGAATGATTTGAATTATATTTCGCAGCTTCATTCGACGCGATTTCTTCTTATTTAACATATTGTAGCTATGTCTCCACGTAACAGCCTTTACACGAATATTTAAAGTAAAAGGAACAAATAAAAAGTCACTCATTTGATAGTTCCCGCCTTCGCCCGATGCGCCATTTTCATTCTTTGTTTTCGTGTCATAGCCTTTTACACGTTCCGCTCGAATAAAAATTTTATTTTGCCATTTTTATTATAATTATAACTATTTAATATTAATAATGGGTAAAAGAAAAAGTGAAGAAATGTGTGACAATAGGAAAAAAGTGCCGTCGTCGACGTTTTATATCAATTTCGTCGTCTGAGGATTAAACTAACGGTAAGGATTCAATTGAATAATAATAATAAGCGATAGTGAGAATGTTCTTGTTACCAACTTATGTTTTCTTTCTAAATCTACCCGTATAACGGGGTTTTAGCGTAAATATATATTCTAATTCCTTAAAGATTACATAGCGTAGAACCTACCCACACTAGTGATGCGGATTAGCCACCAGGGCTCTTTCTGTCACGTTAATAGTGTGTACTACGACGATTTCCTAAACAATTAATGCGGGCTAGCCACCAGGGCTTTCCCTGTTATATTTAATGTGCTGTTTGATGGCGAGTACCTACACTAGTATGCGGAATAGCCACCAGGGCTATTCCTGTCACGTTAATAGTGTGTACTACGACGAGTTCCAATTAATGCGGGCTAGCCACCAGGGCTTTCCCTGTTATATTTAATGTGCTGTTTGATGGCGAGTACCTACACTAGTATGCGGAATAGCCACCAGGGCTATTCCTGTCACGTTAATAGTGTGTACTACGACGAGTTCCAATTAATGCGGGCTAGCCACCAGGGCTTTCCCTGTTATATTTAATGTGCTGTTTGATGGCGAGTACCTACACTAGTGATGCGGAATAGCCACCAGGGCTATTCCTGTCACGTTAATAGTGTGTACTACGACGAGTTCCTAAACAATTAATGCGGGCTAGCCACCAGGGCTTTCCCTGTTATATTTAATGTGCTGTTTGATGGCGAGTACCTACACTAGTGATGCGGAATAGCCACCAGGGCTATTCCTGTCACGTTAATAGTGTGTACTACGACGAGTTCCTAAACAATTAATGCGGGCTAGCCACCAGAGCTTTCCCTGTTATTTTAATGTGCTGTTTGATGGCGAGTACCTACACTAGTGATGCGGAATAAATGTGTATTTTATTTTTGAAGTATTAATAGTAGTCATTAATTATTCTAAGGTTAACTGGAATTAACCTTATGAATGTTTTACATGATTTTGGTTGTATCTATCCGCAGATCTTGCGACAAACGATCGTCATAGCTCTTTGACGCCACTAGATGGCAGTGCAACCAGCCACCATCTACGGTGTCAGCGCCAGCAGCTAACGAGCCGGTCGCCTCCACTTCCGCGACCGCAGCTGTCCTACCAGAACCACAATTAGATGACGAGATTTTACAATTATTGGGAGACGCCCCAAAAACTGATGTCGATTTAAGACCAGCTATTCATAAGGATATCGCTGATCGCTGGCGAGAAATACTGTCCAAAAAGATAAAAGAGAAGTTTTTTAAAGAACATCTCATACCCGCCAACTGTGAAATTCTGATACCACCTCTCTTAAACCCTGAAGTGAAAGCGTCACTTCCTGATGTACTGATTAAGAGAGATAACATCTTGGTCGACAGACAAAAGCAAATTGGTATTGCGGTTGCAGCTCTTGCAGAAGCCATGCAATTACTTATAACTAAAGAACATAGCCAAGTTCTTAAAGCAGTGAGTGATGCTTGCCGCATATTGTGTGACACGCATTTTAACGAAACAAAAACTAGAAGGAGCTTTGCCATATCCGCTACTAACGCAAACCTGAAAAATATCTTTTTGGCGACAACATGTCTGACAAATTAAAGTCTGCTAAGAATTTTAAAAAATCTGGCGCCGACCTTAAACAAAACCAAAAGAATACCAAGTTTAATAAGTCTAACTTTTATAAAAACAAATCTTTAAACACAAGGGCCCTTCAGGAAGGAGACGCAACGTGCCGACAGGAGTGCAGACGCGTGCCACAGCCGCCAGGACGATGACTGTTTGCGCCTGTGCGTTATATACCAGCAACGTCGTCGATTACTATTTTATCAAGAAGCGGCAGGAGTACAATATTTTTCATACATACTACCTCCACTTTTTTTTTTCTCGAAATTCTCATACAAAACTGTCGACATTGAACGCTTTCAAAATTATTGTTTTTCTTTAAAATTCATTATAAACCAAGTATATTTCCACAATTTGGAGTTTCATTTATGTCCAAAGAAGAGACATAAACTTTGGCGGCCGTGTCTAGGACAAATTACAAGGAATTTTCAAGCCCGATAGTGGTCGACCAACGCCACGCCGCTAGGCTACAATTCCATTTCAATTTTCAAGAACTTACATCAAGATTTTGAAAAAACAGACTACGTACTGAAGGACGATAAGCCATTGCAGCCACGCCGGTGTACAAGCTATTTTGGATATCAATTTATATTCTTCACATCGCAGCCAGGCCAATGCAGCTAAGTGACCTTCCCTATTGTTTCTAAAATCCATTTTCCAAACTTCCTAATACATATTTCCTTTCAAACTCCATCAAATTGTGGACAAAATAACATATTTAAACAATAGATAATCAAATTAATTCAAGTGATTTACTGTTTAAATATATTTTTTTCCTTGCAAAATATGCAACTCATTCTCACTACTTAATACCATTTGTAGTTTCAATTTATGTTTCTATTTTCATGTTTTACTAAAACAAATAGCATATTAGTTGAGATTCCTACCTATATAAAATAATTTTAAAGTTGTTTTACAGAAGCAAATTACAATTTTCACAATAATTAACTTCATAATTTTCTGAGTAAAATTCATTAACTTTGCATTCATTCCCTTGTTATTATTTTCAATTGTTTTATGCAATTTAGTCAAATAGGCTTGCCGATTATTTCAGGGAAGGAAAATATCTATCTTTAGTGGATATTGGACAACTTCTCAAAACCAGTAAAATCAACAAAACAAGGGTGATAAGGAAGTGATTTCATACCGGCTTTAAGAAGGAACGTAAGCTATTTTTAATTATTTTATCACAAACTTGCATTGTTTTCACACAGTCTTTTTCTACCTTATTAAACATAATCTTTATTATATCTATTTATAAATTCTAACAGTAAACATGAGTAAAGAACTTAGTGAAGACATTGCAAAGAAGGCTCAAGAATTACAAGACCTTCTTACTAAACGTAGTTCCATTAAAGGTCGTATTACAAAATTTAAAAAATTCCTGTCAAATATTAAATCAAAAGACGAATTAACTTCTTTAGAGTTATCCGAGTTAAAACTAAAACTAAGCAGATTTGAAATACTTTACAATAAATTTGATGATTTGCAAAGCCGAATAGAAATTTTAAACGCAAGTTCCTTATCTATGGAAATCGATGAAAGGGATGATATCGAACAGGTTTTTACAAGTACCATTGCCTTAGCACAAAGTATTATTCAAGTTCACCAGTCAAAGGGTGAGAATAATTTGACTCATGACAATCTTAATTCTAGCATCAAGTCAACTGTTCGTCAGAATCCTGATCATGATGATATTTCATTTAAATTGCCACAGATACAAATTGCTAAGTTTGACGGCGCATACTTTCGCTGGCTCGAATTTCGTGATTCGTTTTTGTCTATCATACACAACAATGAGCGCATTGCACCGATACACAAGTTTCATTACCTTATTTCCTATTTAGAGGGAGATGCATCCAGAATTATTTCCAACTTGGAAGTATCCAGTGTCAACTATTCCACTGCCTGGAACTTATTATGTGAAAGGTACGATAACAAGAGGCAACTAATTAGCCATCATTTAAATTCATTATTGAATATACAACAAACACGTGAATCCGACAGATCACTTCGTTTTTTAGTAGATCACATCACCAAAAACCTACGGGCTTTGTCCAGCTTAGGCCTTCCTACAGACGGGTGGGATGTGTTAATTATTCATATTATGTGTTCAAAATTGGACAGTCGAACGCTTACGAAGTGGGAGGAATGGCGTGGCACATTGGATGACACACCCAATTTACAACAATTTAACAAGTTTCTTATCGATCGTGCGGATGTTCTTGGATCTCTTATTCGTTGTCCTTCAAATAATTTTGCTAAAAATTCATTGACCCCCACAAAGAGTTCCAATATAAAATTCGAACACCCCCAAACAAAATCGTTTGTTTGCAATCAAGCTTCGGTTTCTCCAGTATGTGTGGTTTGCCAAGGGGACCATAGGATATACGACTGCCCTTCATTCAAGGCCAAGAGCGTTCACGAGCGAATTACAAATGCGAATAAACTCAAACTTTGTTTAAATTGTTTAAGATCCGGTCACTCAGTTCGTGATTGTCGTCTTGGATCATGTCGTGAATGCAAGAAGAGACACAACACTCTTTTGCACATACCAGAGAAGTCTCAATCATCTGACACATCTCCCCAAGCTACTAATAATCAGATAGTTAATTTTTCACAAAACTATTCTAAAACAATATTATTATCTACAGCTCTCATCCAAGTTATTAATCCAGCTACTGGATACGGAGAAACAGTTCGAGCACTATTGGACTGTGGTAGCCAGTCGTCTTTTATTACCCAGTCTTTTAAAGACAAACTTTCTCTTTCCAGTCATTCAAATAATATCATCAATATCATTGGTATTGGCAACAACGTCACAAATAAAGTTTCAGATGTTTGTGTTGCACAACTAAAATCATCAAACAATTCATTCTCAATCACAACAAGCTTTCTAGTTCTTCCAGAATTGACAGGTAATTTGCCAAAATTCAATATCGACAGCAGTCAACTTCAAATACCAGATAATATTCAACTAGCTGACCCCAAATTTCATCAATCCGCCGCTATTGAGGTTCTCATCGGTGCAGACTTATTTTGGGATATACTAGGTTGTGAGCAACGGTCATTGGGTCCAAACAAGCCTGTGTTGCGAAGCTCTCAACTAGGTTGGCTTATTTCTGGTGCTATAAACACATATCCAAATAAATCAATAAATGTTCAATGTAATCATGCTGTACTTCAAGACGAGATTCATCATCAATTAACCAAGTTTTGGGAACTTGAGGAAGTTCCGCTAAAATGTCCTATGAGTGAAGAAGAAAAGGCTTGCGAGAAGCATTTTCTGTCCAATACAGTTCGTTTAGCTTCTGGCAGATTTTCAGTTAGTTTGCCACTAAAAGACTCACCAGATTGTCTTGGCGATTCCTATTCCGTAGCCAAGAAGCGTTTTCTAAATTTAGAACGTCGATTTCGTAAGCATCCAAACATCAAGCAACAATATACTCAATTTATGAAGGAATATTCTGACTTAGGTCATCTTTCCATTTCTTTTGATCCAAAACCACATACATCTTATTTCTTAAGCCATCATGCTGTATTTAAAGCCAATAGCGAATCTACCAAATTAAGGGTCGTTTTTGACGGCTCTGCCCCTACTACCTCCGGTTTGTCCATTAATGACCTTCTTATGATAGGGCCAAACAAGCAAGATTCTCTTTTCTCTATTTTAGTTAGAGCTCGACAGTACAAGTTTCTTCTAACTGGTGACTTGGAGAAAATGTATCGCCAGATTCAAGTCAACGAACAAGATCGAGATCTCCAACTCATATTATGGAGGGAAGATGAGTCTCTGCCCATCAAGACGTGCATACTAAATACTGTAACTTACGGCATGGCAAGTTCCAGCTATTTAAGCACACGTTGTCTTTGGCAACTGGGGGAAGAGTGTTCAGATCCCACTATAAAAACTATAATACAAAATGATTTTTACGTAGATGATCTCATCACTGGGTGTGATGAAGAGGCACTCTTAAGCCACATACTTCATGGGGTATCTGACACTCTCAAACAAGGTTGCTTTAATCTAAGAAAACTTAAAACTAACTTACCTTCAATTTTTAGTTCGTCCACCATCGATTTAGACTCCGAATTAACTCTAAGCGAATCCTCAAGTACACTAGGTTTAGGATGGGTACCAGGTACCGATACATTACATTTCCCCATTCAACTTCAAGAATTTGATCAATCAAATGAGCCCACTAAACGTTCTATATTATCAAACTTATTCAAAATTTTCGACCCATTGGGGTTGTTAAGCCCATGTGTAGTTTCAACTAAAATATTACTTCAAAAACTTTGGGTTGAGAGATTGATTATAAGTCTGCCTCTACTAATATCGTTTTTATAAAGAGCTTGTTGTAGTCTCTTTTACTTATAATATCATTTGCACAGTCCGTATATACTCAAGGGCATCAGTTTTTATATATCTGTCTTATAGTTCGCTACAAGATTAACGTATAAATCATTTACAGGACACATTTAATAATAATAGCATTTCACAAGCGTAGATATATTTAAGAGCTTTTGCTTTTATACCTCAGTCTTATAGGTAGCTGCAAGTGTATCATATAGGACACTTTAAAGAATAGGTTTCGTATAATTGTTTGTAGTAAGACTATATAGTCCTGAAAAATATTTTGATCCAATAGTAGCATATTGTAAGTATACCAAGATTTTTAACATACTTCTCTGAGATTACTATAAGCTGCGCCGTTATAGTCTTGCTCGAGACTCTTTTAAATCTTATTATTACTCAATAGGAGCGCTTTGAGTACAAATAAGCTTACGAGCCACTAGATCAAACACTTTATTAGTAAACATCAGCCATTTTGATTTCTCCATCATCTTGACAAAATAAGTTTAAATATGAATTTAAACGATTGGAAACGATTTAAAAGGAGTGGTTATTACAGAAGAAAAGTGTCAACAAGGTATGAAAAAGCAGTAAAGACAGGTTCCTCGGGAATAAATCCCACAGGATCAGAAAGCAAACCAAGCTCGTCAAGTGCAAATTCAGGTGAACTGACAGAGGGTTCTGTAGAGAATATTTTTTCACCCTCATCTCACCACTCAGAAAGTGAAGATGACCATTTCGATGTCGAAGAAGAAGAAAAATTAACTAACCATGAAAAAAATCATGTATTGCTTAAAGATGTACAAAGTTGGGCAATAAAATTTAATATACCCCACCTAGCCCTGAATCATCTATCTACTATTTTAAACAAAAGGTTAGGAAATGTTTTACCTAAGGATGCACGGACTTTATTACATACCAATAAAGAAACGCTGCATATTGAAATCTGCGATCCAGGACGGTATTGGCACAACGGATTAATTAAATGCTTAAAAAATTTCCTACAGCGGCCGGATTTGAATAGTTTAACCGATACGATTTCATTAAATATAAATATAGATGGGTTGCCGGTATACAATAGTTCAAGGCATCAACTCTGGCCTATTTTGTGCAACATATTTGAAATGCCCTACATTTCTCCCTTTGTGATAGGTAAATATTATACCTACACTATATCAATATCTTACGTAAGTACGACTAAGAATATTATTTTTTTACTATTTTTTCTAGGAATTTATGCAGGTGAAGGAAAGCCATCTGATCTGAATGCATATTTGGGGTCTTTTGTGAAAGAAATGAGGGATCTTGAAGAAGATGGATTGTTAATAACTGTAGCAGCAACTGAATTTTCAATTAAAGTCAAATTAAGAGCCTTCATATGTGATTCACCAGCAAGGGCCTTGATCAAAGGCAAGTATTGAATTGAGTTTATTTAATACTAGCTGATGAATTCAATTATCGCTTTAACTTCGACTGATTGATCCATTTTATATATTTTTTACACAACTATCAAATAATAAGAATTCATGGTTTATCTATCATTTTTATTGCAATAACTTTTTTTTCAGGCGTCGCAAATTTTAATGGAAAGCATGGTTGTCTAAAATGTACGGTCGTTGGCGAGTACTCACATAAATCAAACACTGTAACATTTCCTAAATTCGATTGTCCTAAAAGAAGCGACGAAGAATTTCGTGCTAAAAAGTATGAAGAACACCACAAGCTTGACTCTCCATTATTGAAGCTAAATATAAACATGATAGAGGATTTTCCTGTGGGGGACTCATTACACCTAATAGACCTTGGCTTGATGAAACGCTTGTTGATTGGGTGGCGTGATGGAAAATTGGGTAAATACTTAACCAAATGGAGCGCTCGAGATATTGATATTGTCAATAGTTTTTTACTTAATTGTCAAATGCCCAAAGAAATACATAGATCAATTAGATCTGTAGATGTTTTGGCTCACTGGAAAGGTTCTGAGTACCGATCATTCTTTTATTATCTAAGTGTCATAATTTTGAAACACGTGCTTAAACCTGAACCATTTTATCATTTTTTAAAATTGTTTTGTGCCATAACGATTTGTTCAAATGAAAAACATTTTTCACTCTTGCGGATTGCTGAAAAAATGTTAGAAGATTTTACAGAAGGTTATAAGACTATCTATGGGCGAGACTATATTACTAGCAACATACATAATTTAATACATATAGTTGACGAAGTGAGGAAATTCGGAATTCTGCAAAAATTTAATGCTTACCCATTTGAAAATGAACTATACGCTATTAAAAATACTATTAGACAAGGAAAAAATACACTACAGCAAGTTGCAAAAAGAATACTTGAAAAACAGTTAATAGAAACAGAACATTTTCAAGAACAAATTGTACACTATCCATTTACAAAAAGGAACCAACGAAGTGGTTTATTGGTGTTGCACCTAGAAACATATATTTTATCTTCAAGAGATCAAGACAAGTGGTTTCTTACAGATGAAAATCATGTAATAGAATTAAAATCAGTCACATTGAAAGACAACATTAGTCAAGAAATAGAAATTACGGGATATCGTTTACATAATATCCAAGACGCTTTCGATACACCATTAAAATCTTCTTTTTTGAGTATATATAAATGCGATTGTGCTGCTATAGAAAAAACTGAAGTAATGTGCAAACTTCAAAATGTAAAATGTAAACTTGTCAGTATAACATATAACTCGGAGATATTTTTCTTACCTTTGTTACATACGCTGTGAAATTTAAGAATAAAGGGCGTAAAATAAAACCAAGACTTTAAATTTTACCCAATATTACGTAGGATTTTTTAATATCGTTAGAATCAGTCTCATGCATTAGTAACTTTAAGTTTCAGTATTTCTAAGCCTAATCTTACTAAATCTTCTAAGCCTAATCTCACTAAATCATCTTCTTATCTTATATTGGAAACGTCTTGAAAAATCAAATCTCTATGAAATAATTCAGTTTAGCTACATTATAAATTGTAATAAATAAAATGAGAAACTTCAACAATAAAATGTCAACAAAGTTTAACAAAATAATCCTATAAAGTGTTAATAAGTGGGAAAGGTGGTTGACGAGTATTAGTAAAAGTAACCACATTGTAAATTACTTAAGAGCCCCTACACATTTTGCTGCTGTCTGCCGCTCTCTCGCTCGCACATTTCATGCTTTTTCAAGATTTCTTAAATCTCTAGGCCACTTTTCGCAATATAAGATTACGGACATTTTAAAACATATTTTAGTTTTTTGTTGCTAAAGTACAAAAAGATGTTGTTTGTAACAGTTATTTGAACTGGCAAAAACGATAACTTTTTGTACTTCAGCAACTCGAAACTGAAATGTCCGTAATCTAATCTTATATTGCAAAAAGTGGCCGAGACACATTTTTCAATTACGCACTCAAATTAAGGAATCTTGAAAAAACATGAATTGTGCGAGCGAGAGAGCAGCAGTCAGCGGCAAAATGTGAACGGACTCTCAAACATAAATCAACATAAAGAAGTTAAGGTTCTTAATTTCAGCATGCCTTACCTTTTATTATACGAAAGGTGTAGTAAATAACATTTTAGGGGGTCATTGTACCCTTCAATACAAACGACTTAGAGTCCGTAGCGATGTTGCCGCTGCCTGACTGCAGCTCTCGTGCTCGCACATTTCATGTTTTCTCAAGATATCTTAAATCTGAGTGCGTAATTGAAAAATGTGTCTCGGCCACTTTTTGGAATATAAGATTACGGACATTTCAAAATGTATTTCATTTTTTGTTGCTGAAGTACAAAAAGTTTTCGTTTCTAAAAGTTATTTGAACTGGCAAAAACCGTGTCCTGCCGCATGTCCGTAATTTTATATTGCGATAAGTGGCCGAGACACATTTTTTCAATTACGCACTCAGATTTAAGAAATCCTGAGAAAACATGAAATGTGCGAGCGAGAGAGCGGCAGTCAGCGTCAAAATGTGAACGGACTCTTAAATAAGAATCAACAAAAAGAAGTTATAATGTTCTTAATTTTAGCATACCGTACCTTTTATTTAACGTAAGTAAGTAACATTTTAGGGGTCATTGTACCCAGCAAATCAAACAACTTTAAGAGCCCGTAGCGATTTTGCAGCTGCCTGACTGCAGATCTCTCGCTCGCATATTTCATGTTTTCTCAAGATTTCTTAAATCTAAGTGCGTAATTGAAAAATTTATCTCGGCCACTTTTCGCAATATAAGATTACAGACATTTTAAAATATATTTCAATTTTTTGTTGTCGTTATTTTTAGTTATTTGAATAGTTATTTGAACTGGCAAAAACGACAACTTTTTGTACTTCAGCAACTCGAATCTGAATTATATGTTGAAATGTCCGTAATATTATATTGCGAAAAGTGGCCGAGACACATTATTCAATTACGCACTCAGATTTAAGAAATCCTGAGAAAACATGAAATGTGCGAGCGAGAGATCGGCAATCAGCGTCAAAATCGCTACGGGCTCTTAATAAGGCATCAAAATCGAAATCGCGATATAAAACTGTTATTTTTAAATAACTGTTTATTCCATACAAAATGTTTCTACTCAAGAAAAATGTATGGAACAGCTGAGTTTTCTAAGTTCCTTAAAACTTATCTAAGTTTGTAACTTTGTACTTCCTGACGAAAGTGGCGCCATGGTGAATTTTGTTTAATATTGTAATTCTAATACAAAATTTTAATAAAACTTCTAGTGGAATTTTTAAGAGCCTAGAATAAGAATTTTTTTTTAGTATCGCATTTTTAGACGGTATTAATATATTCCCTCGTAGTCGCTGCTAGAAGTAGATAGCAAAACTGCTAAAAGTGTCCGTTTTTGACACATTTGCTATCTACTTCTACGAATGACTGCGAGGGCATGTTTTACAGGGCATATTACCTTATAAAAATACTAGACTGTGAGCCGACAAAATTACACAAAAAGTTTTGAAATCCTTTTCTATCAACAACTTATTCTACTTATTCTTATTCTTCAACTTCTTTTTGATTTTGATCACAAGTTTCTTCATCTTTTTCTTCTTCTGTTGGAGGATGTTTGGGAGTAGTTTCCTTTTCCTTTGTTACCACATTTTCGGATGTTTTTTTGTTGGTTTTCTTACTTCTGCATTTTTTTGTAGATGCCCTTTTTGGCTCAATTTTGCAACGCTGTTCAGCGTTCCGCAAGATAGTTTTAAAAAAATTATGGCAGTCCGTTAAATCAAAAGTCGAATCTATCTTGTGGATTGTATCAAGAAAAAAACTAATAAGCTTAGAGAAACCTTTGAAACATATCTTTTCTGTGGGTTCATTCTGGGAACGTGAGGCTCCAGTCCATGAACAAGATTTAAAAAACTGTCTTTCGAACATAATATCAATAATAGTATAAGCACTTGTGGTTCCATGTCCTGTACCTTTAGTGCACAAAACACTTAACTTTCTTTGTAAATCTTCTCTAAATTCGGAGTCCATTAATTTATTTTCAAACTCTTCCAAATCTTTTACATCTTTAATTGGTTGTAACCCCAGTGAGTCATTTCGTTTCTCGGTAATGGATTTTTTTATAAATTCCTCATTCATAACTTGTAATTCGGTCACTTTCAACAAAATCGGTTTAACTGTATCATGTATAATTCCTTGATTATTGAGTGTCGTATTTGAAGTCTCCATTAGAGTCCTTATATCATCTTTTAAAGATTTTATATCATTTTTCATAGTGTTGATGTCGGTTTGCATGGATTTGAAGTCACACTTTTCTTGTGATAAACTTGTTTCTTTATCAATGTAAGAGTATAATGGGGTGTCCGATTGACTGTTTTCGGGTATAACAAGGAATTCTTGAAGATTTTCTTGCGTTGCAGATGGAATTGACGCTGCCGGTGTAAAGATATCGTCACTAGCCTAAACAATAAAAGATATTGAATTAGCTAAAAAAAAGTAATGAAACTTTTTATCTCAGCAAAATGATGAAGCCAATAAAATTGTGGTCTATCTTCCAATAGCGTGTGTCTGTGTGTAGGTAATATAGCAAAACTTGGCTATTCGGTGAAATATAGTAACTCAGTGATACAGGTACATTTTATAACATTATTATATTTAGTATATTATATCAAAAACATATTTAATAATTTAATAATATACTACTTACTTATATTATAACAATATATATTATTAATAAAATGTAAATATACATATAAACATATTATATACATAAAATAATACAAGAAATATATTTGAATAATTTTTCTATCTGTTTACATTCCAATATTTAATATAACATCACAGAATTATAGACTAGTATCATGGATTTTTTGTTGTTTAATGAAATTGATTCTAAAAGCATTGTCTATAAATTGTGTAAATTTATAGACAATGCTTTTTATGCTAACATACTGTAGGTAACATAAGGAATATTATTGCACTCCTCTATCATGTTCTTGTATTTAAAAATATTATTTTATCTCACATAAAATTTCAGAAAAAAAATGTAAACTATCACCGAATAGTCAAGTTTTTCACTACATCTTTGGATAGCTATTTTTTGAAAAAAGAGTTCATATATTTATTGGCATCATCGTTTGGTTAGTTTTGCTTTTATGAGTTTACAAAGAGGTTTCGGACCCTCATAATTCATACACGTAGGTATATAAACGGCGCACACAGAGGAAACGCTTGACAACTTGAGTTGAGCTCTGAGTTTATGATCTTTATCTACATACTTACCTACATGAAAGTCTCATAAAAGTTATGTGTTTGTAACTTACCACCATTACTTGTGCTGCAGTGGTGACAGATAATTGGTTAGTATCTGCATCCTCTGTGTCAAATGTGTTAACTATTTTCATATGTTTCACATCATTGTTTTCCGGCATTGTAGTTGAAGAAGCATTATTACTCTATAGAACAAAAAGATGGAAACAAACAAATGAACCGACTTTGTTCAAGTGGTACCACACACCATTAAATAAAAAGAAAATAATGAAAAAATCCATTCACTATCTGTTAAAATATAAGTAGGTACTTAATGTGGCGTAAATGCACACGTACAGTGGAATGTCAGAAGTAAATCCGAAAACTTAATTCAAAGGCATTGAAATGTATGTATTTCAGTGTTCAAAGGAACCTATAGTTACAAACCTTAAGACATTCTTCTGCAATGATATTATATGACGGCTGTGGAATATCAATGCATTTGCGTAGCTTTTTTGCTGAAACGTCTTTTACGTCAGGTTCTGTATCTGAACTATTGCTCATTAAATCAATTTCATGCACTCCATCTTGATACGTTTTTATATTCCGCCTTTTTACCGCACAATTAAATTGAAGCCAAGTTTGATTGGGTTGACTATCTTGATCTTTCTGCAACTTATATGGCTGTTGTTGTTTTCTAGGCCAATATAAAACTCCTTCACACTCCCATTGATGTGGAACACATGACAATACAATGTTACCTTTTTCAATCGTCTGTACGATTTTGTAAGGCATTATGTTATGAGAAAAATAACCTGCAAACAAAGTTTTTTGATTAAACAACAATAATAAATAATAAGAATTAATAAACACAATTTGGAATAATCTTTTCCGTTTGTAATTATGAAGTCGGTAAATATAATGTATACCTATTCAAGTTTAATTCGGTCACTTTCAAACGCATCAACGTGACGTGACGTCACGTTATTATAAAATATCAAGTACCTACCTAAATTCACTACTAAGCGGAAACGAGAGGTGCGACGGGATAAGCTCTGCGATTCAAAAGACGCACCCCCGATTACTCATTTCTTGAAAGAAGTTTTCATTTTTACGGGAATAATAAATTCACTTAAATATCAGTAAAAACACACACCCGTCTTGTCGTAAACGTAAAATAAGAAGTAAGAATACGTTAACTTGTTGACAACTCAGGCGCTACTGCTCCTGCTCAAAGAGTAAAATAATATATTGGGAAGGGGGGGCACACTTAGATCAACCCAAATAGTTGAAAAAAGCAGCGTCATCTCTCAATTTTAACTATCAACTATTACAACAAAGTCTTTAAGTTTGCCAAAAGATGTCTCTGCAGTCGTACTTATACCATAAGAATAAATAAAACTGACTAAAACTTACAATCCCGCTTCGAACGGGCTCAAGGTCACGATATTAGCCTACACGTTAAACGGGATACTCAGTCGGGCTATCACAACTGGCGTGGCCGCACGCGTGTTTGCCTGTTTTTGCGTTCCGTAATATTTTCTCTGTGCGTAAGGTCTTAGAAACAAATTTTATTACAATGGCGCCAAGTTATTGTGCTGTGTTTGGTTGTGCAAACAATTCGAAAACAATGCCACAATTAAGTTTTAATAGTTTACCCAAAAAAGATGGTATACGGTAAGTAATATTTTCTAAATATTTTTTCGTTTTCGTACCTTATTCATCAAAAGGTCATGAACAGATTCTTTGGCGCAAGGCACAATATGTACCTACCTAAATAAGTACTTACTTATTTACCATGGGCCCTAAAAACTCCACGTAAAAAAATATTGAAATATTTTCTATTAATAACTTATTAAATAAAAACCTCTGAGTGCGCCACTTTTGGTCATGCAACCGCCTTAAAGTATAATAAATAGAGTATCAGTCATACCCAGCTTTATACAATACTATTTCGTATCTATTCTGTGATTTCGTTACGTGATGAAACATACAGTAAGAGGATTAAAACCTAAAAATGTTTTAGAAGTACTTACCTAGATTTTTGTTCAAAATTTAATTTAATTTACTAAATATTTATTTACTTTATTTATACAAACTCAGGAGTAGGTAAGTACTTACCCAGAAAAAGTGAATATTTTATTTTTGTATCTACTAACTAGAATAAAATAATGATTTCAAACCATAGACTCATATTTTAGTGATATTATCTTTAAACGTAAGTAATATTTAACAGTAAGCAACCCTGGCAAAACGCCTGGACGACAGCGGGGCGTAGCGACGTGAAGGGGAAAGTAGTTATATAAATGCCGGCATTTAGGACTCGCTCAAAGAAGGAGTCCGTTCTAGTCAGTTTTATTTATTCTTATGCTTATACATATAATATAAAATATACAACATAAAATTTAGATACATTAAAAAGACGGTACAATAAAAGTCGCCTTCTTAACTAGGTGTATAAAGTGATTTAAAACAAAATTATTTTTAAGAGATGAAATGGAAAATATTTTCTTTGAGTATGGTCATTTAATGAATTACATTAATAATGATAAAATTCGACACTCGAAGTAATGTCCCAGTAGCGTAGCGGATTATCACACATCCACCGTATACATAGTACTACCACAGAATAAATAATAGTACAAGGTGTACAGTTCGAATCACGAAAGATGACCACAAATGTCGCCCATCTTCGCGTCACATAACTCATGAAGAAAAGACTTTTGAGGAAATAATATTTCATATTCATATAGATATATCGATATTATTTAAATATATGAAATATTATTTCGTCAAAAGTCTTTTCTTTATGAGTAATGACGTGAAGATGAGCGCCATTTGTGGTCATCTTTCGTGATTCGAACTATACTACTATCGTTCGACGAATACCGAGTTCGAACCTAGCGAAAGTCGCATTTTTTTTGTTTTGATTTTTTTTTGATCTTAATAAAGAATATTACAAGAAAGTCAATCAAAATATATAATAAGAAACAAGAATCCCCTTTTACAGCTATTATAATTTCACGTCAGTAGTTCCGCACTAATTTCCAGAGGCGCTGATGGCCTTTCAAATTGTTGTTTCAAAAAATTGCCACGAGTGGGCGCTCTTTTCCAAATATATTTTTTTACTCTTTCTACTGCTCCAGGCCCTCATATATGTACATTGTAATAAACACCCAACTGAGTTAACATGGTATTGTGTTTCATATAAAACCCGAAATGTCGCTTTTCAATTTAATCGTATTATAATTTACAATCAATGGTCACATGTGGCGCTGCTGTGCAAATTACAATATTTTAGGTTAAAATTCGACGTCCAAAATAAAGACCCATTAGCGTAACGGATAGCTACCCTACTGATGCACAATGAAATCCAAGATCGATCCTAGTAATATTCATGAATTTGTTTTGTAATTTTTCTTACGATTTATTATTTTTTCATTATTTAATATGTTTGTCCTACATGAAGAATTTTACAAAAAAGCCAATAAAACTCTATATTAGAAACAAAAAACACATCAGCGATTATAATTTTCATCTAATGTGGATAGATCGCGCTAGTACATGTTAACAAAAAAAACCAGCAAGATTGTTTGTTTTCTATTTCCTATATTTAAAAAGTACTTCTATTAATCTATTTGTTACTGCTCGCTCTGCCACTGGGCTACTACTATTACCGTGCTACTAGTTCGCACATGTAAGCCTCCCCCCGCACCTCACTAATATGTATATAGTTTTAAAGCCAATCAAAATCATACCTTCAAAATATAATCCGAACAGGCCGCTAGGGACTTATTGTTAATCAATGATTACTCCGACGTAGGTAGGTACAATGTTTGAAATATTGCTAACAAGAAATCATCTTTCTTTTTTTATGTATGAAAGTACCTACTTTCAAAATAAATATGCCTTGTAATAAAGTAGTAATTAGATTAAATTGCTTAAAACATTAAAAAGCATTTGGATGTTTGTATATTCAAAAAATTATTGGTATAAAAAAAAGTAGTAACAAATTGTGCATTCATCTTCGACGTAGTGGTCATATATGCTGTACAGTGAGCAATTAGGGCACCAAAAAAAGTTTTGATGCAATAAATCTATTATGTTTTCTTGACTACAAATGAAATGAGCAGGTCTGTGCACATTGTTTAAAAAAACTGGAAAGCCACAACCATTGCATCTTTCGGATAAAAGAAAATGTGTATTTTTCCAAGGCCATCTCATATTTGTTATTGAGTTTAATATATATTTTGTGAGAAAACAGTCGACGTCAAGAAATACAACCATCTTGTTAAATGAATCCTAAAACAGTAAATAAAAACATTAGTGTAAACAGAATTTCAGGGAACCCTAATTTGTTTTAAAATGGAGACTATAGTTATCTGGACTGAAACTGCTACAAACACTAATTTACTTACAATGGTTCTACAAAGTACTTAATGCACAGCAATTTTAAAACATGGCGAATATTCATAAGAATTGATGAAATAAAAAACTTACAACATTACTATACGTACTAATTTTCGAAGGGCATTGGTGAAACTAACTAAATTACGGTACATATTTACAGTAAAAATGAGTTCCCCAACTTCCCGTTCACATACTTAATTAAAATACTTACTACAATATATTATTACTAGGTACTGCATTAAAAGAAAGTGTACTTACATAAGCGTTTTAATAACTTTTATTCACAAAACAACTCGGAACGTCGAAACAATCAACTGCCGATACAACAAGAAAGACAACCTCTCTCGGTTTATAAAACTTACTTATAATTATAAACTAAGTACATTACTAGTGCATTATAGACAATATTGTTTTAGTAATATACTTGTGTAATATATTATTAAGAGCATTAGTGCTTGTAATTGTGTAGTCTCAGATTATTATAGAAGCAATTGCGATTCATCAAGTATGTTATAGGGCTTAGTAACATTCATCAAGTTGGTTATAAGATTATTATAGAAATAATCGCTTCTATAACTGCGCCCTAATCCTGGGTGTGTAGCATGCTACAAGTTTCTTATAAGAGAGTATTGAAGTATTCTTGATGATAGCTTTTTGCTAGTTGGGTTACCTATTTTATTATCCATTACAGTTCCGAGACAAGTTTTATGTGACAAACCTATTTCAATTCAACTTCATTCATTTTGTGATGCATCCCAAAGTGCATTTGGAGCATGTGTCTATTTGAGATCTGTAAATTCAGCTAACCGTGTTACCGTTCACCTACTATGCTCGAAATCAAAGGTTTCTCCCATCAAACCTACAACCATACCTCGTTTGGAGCTCTGCGCTGCGGTCTTAGCAGCGCGATTATGCCAATCTGTTAGACAATCCTTACGATATAAAGTTACTAACGAGGTCCATTGGAGCGATTCAAGCGTAGTATTAAGTTGGCTCCAAAGCAGCACTAGCAACTTAAAATGTTTTGTTGCAAATAGAATATCAGAGATATGCGATTTGACTAACCAGAATTCATGGCGTCATGTGCCAACATCCCTTAATCCAGCCGATCTTATTTCAAGAGGTCTAAGTCCTGCTCAAATCAAAGAAAATGGACTTTGGTGGTCAGGTCCACAATTTTTAAAGCAGTCTCCAGATACATGGCCTAATTTAAATACAGATTTAAACATTAAAGACTTGCCAGAGCTCAAGACAACATCTATTTCTGCTAATGTGTCTATGCTTAAGGATCCAATTTTACATTTCGAAAATTTTTCAAGCTTCAATAAACTAAAACGATGCTTTGCCTATATTTTTAGGTTTATACACAATGTCAGAAATCCAATTTACAATCGCCATTCAGGTTCTCTTACCGTCGATGAATTACATAAATCTTTTACCTATTTATGCCGAATAGCACAACAGCAATCTTTCCCACAAGAGTATGATATACTAGCAAAAAAACAGTCTTTAAATTCTAAGTCCAAGATTTTGTGCCTCTCTCCTTTTATAGGTGACGATACTTTAATCCGCGTCGGTGGCAGAATTCAAGCGTCAGATGTAGGGTATGACAAAAAACACCCAATTCTGCTACATGCTTCCCATAATTTTACTAAGTTAATTTTTGATTACGAACATAAACGGAATTTACATGCCGGTCCTCAACTTTTGTTATGTGTCGTACGCGAATATGTTTGGCCAATCAATGGTAGGCACCTTGCTAGAAGGACAGTTCACAACTGTGTAAAATGTAGACGGTTGTGCAAACAAACACTGCAACCCATGATGGGCAATTTGCCATCACAACGGGTCACGCCAGATTTTCCATTTCGTTCCGTGGGAATCGACTTTGCTGGACCTTTCCTCACTCTAAATAGGAAAGGTAGAGGTGCGAAACTAGTCAAGAGCTATTTATGCCTTTTTGTGTGTCTCAGATACAAATGCTTGCATCTTGAAGCCGTGAGCGATCTCACAAAGGACGCTTTTATACTAACTTTCCGGCGATTTGTTTCGCGACGAGGAAAGCCAGGTGAGGTTTTCTCCGATAACGGGCGCAATTTTGTATCTGCAGCGAAGGAATTAAGTCAATTTTTAAAATCTAATGAATCTTCTTTATCTGACTTTGCAACTGAAGAAAACATCAAATTTATATTTTCGCCATCGTATGCCCCTCACTTTGGAGGGATTTGGGAAGCCGGTGTGAAATCGGCTAAGCATCATCTTAAACGAGTTATGGGTAACTCCCACTTGACATTTGAGGAGTTGTCCACCCTATTCGCCCAGGTAGAAGCAGTTTTAAATAGTCGCCCAATATGTCCACTTTCCGCTTCTCCTGACGATTTTTCCTGTTTAACCCCTGGTCACTTTCTTGTTGGTCGGGCACTCACCGCCCTTCCATCACCATCATTTGAAGACTACAACGCCAACAGCTTGCAACGTTATGCTCGTCTTCAACAAATCAATCAACATTTCTGGAGACGGTGGCAGCAAGAATACCTCGCAGAGCTACAACAGCGAAGTAAATGGAGAACTGATAAAAGGTCTGCGAAGGTGGGAGACCTGGTACTACTGAAAGATGACAACCTGCCTCCACTTAGTTGGAGACTTGGACGCATCCATACATTATTTCCTGGCCCTGACAATATCTCAAGAGTTGCTGACGTGAATACTCAGAGGGGAATCACAAGAAGACCTTTAGTTCGCCTCTGTCCATTACCATCACTAGAAGACATACAAGGTTGAAAGCTGAGCTTTCCACGGGCGGGAGGATGTTTGCGCCTGTGCGTTATATACCAGCAACGTCGTCGATTACTATTTTATCAAGAAGCGGCAGGAGTACAATATTTTTCATACATACTACCTCCACTTTTTTTTTTCTCGAAATTCTCATACAAAACTGTCGACATTGAACGCTTTCAAAATTATTGTTTTTCTTTAAAATTCATTATAAACCAAGTATATTTCCACAATTTGGAGTTTCATTTATGTCCAAAGAAGAGACAATGACGTCATCGACTCGATCGCGTTCACCACCTCCGCCACCATCTCGCCGTCCGCATTGGCGAACCTAGACTCCGAGGTAACCGCAGGTCGTCTTTCTCTTTTTTATGAGGCCTGGTCAGATATGACCGACAATCATACTATATTGTCTTGGATACGTAGATACGAAATTCCTTTTATATGCAGACCTACTCGAGTCGACTGTCCAAATACTTTACCTAAATCTCCTGCTGAAATGTTACATTTTGACAAAGCCATTAATAATTTAGTTCAAATTGTTCCTATTTCAAAATGTGACCATGAAGAAGATGAGTTTGCATCTCACGTCTTCCTGGTCCAAAAGCCTAATGGCGATTATAGGTTTATTTTAAACTTAAAGTGCTTAAATAAGTTTGTGCGTACGTCCCATTTCAAAATGGAAGATTATCGAACGGCAGCAAAGTTAATAACTAAAAATTGCCATATGGCAACCGTCTATATGAAAGATGCTTACTTCTCTATACCAATTCATAAAGACCATCGAAAATATTTAAAATTTAAATTCAACCATACATTATATCATTTTAACTGTTTACCATTTGGCCTTTCGTCAGCTCCTTTTGTATTTACAAAAATACTCAAACCAGTAATGCAATTTTGCGGTCAAAAAATCATATGATTTCAGTAATTTATTTAGATGACATCTTTTGCCTAGGAAGAAATTTGAACGACATAAATACTTATGTTTATTAGAAAATTATTCTTACGAACAAATTATTTACCTACCACTTACGCCTTGTAAATGGTGGTTAACCAATCACATAGATGAAGGGTGTCTAAAAATCGAACTTTTCTCTGACGCGTCTGCCACTGGTTGGGGGGCTTTTAGTGATGGTAAAAAAGCTTATGGTCATTAGCAATAAAATGAAAAACATTTTCATATCAATGTTTTAGAACTAAAGGTCACCTTTTTTGCTCTTAAGATATTCGCTAATAATCTGTATATTCTGAAGTTTTAATGCGAATTGATAATGTCACTGCAATATCTTGTATTAATAAAATGGAAAGTATTCAGTATCCACATTTAAACGAGATCACACAATCAATTAGGCAGTGGTGTGAATCCCGCAAAATTATGATATTTGTCTCTTACATAACAACAACAAAAAAAAAAAAAAGAGGCGGATATATTATCTCGCGTTACTAATGTCGATACTGAATGGGAAATAAACGATGATTCTTATCGAGATATTGTAAATACTTTTGGACAACCAAATATTGACTTATTTGGAACGAGATAAAATGCAAAATGCAGAGACTATGTTTCCTGGAAACAAGACCCTGATTCAGTGGCTGTCGATGTATTTACAATTTCTTGGTCCAATTTATTGTTTTATGCATTTCCACCGTTTTAACATGTCTTAAAAATGTTGGACAAAATTATTTACGATAAGGCTGATACAAAGGTGTAGTTGTAGTACCGTACTGGCCAATGCAGCAATGGTTTTATTAAAAAAAAAAAAAAAAAAATGTTAACTGAGGAACCAATTTATTTTAAACCTTCCACAAACCTTCTTATCTCACCTTTCAGGTCGCCTCACAGTCTACACAAGGAACTTACATTGGTTGCCGAGAAATTATCCGGCAAACTCTATTAAAAAGATCGCTCTTAACCAGTGCTATTCAGATAATTCTGTCCGTCGCTGTTCCCTAACACAGTGAGTCAATACGACAGTTCATTTAAACATTAGTTTTTGTTTTGCAAACATTTTAACATATGTGTTCAATCGTGGTGCAAAATACGGTACAGTTAACTAACACAAGTCGGCCATTATGAGTCCAAAAGCCTCAAATAATGATTTGTTTAAACGTTTTATGAATGTGGTATTTCGATTGAAGCCTCCATTACCTAGTTATAATCTCACATGGGACCCAAATACTGTACTTAATTATTTGTCTAGTTTGTGGCCCAACGAAGAGATTAACTTATGCTTTCTAAGAAAACACTTACTCTGCTGGCACTAGTGACCGCGCATCGCGTGCAAATTTTTACTTTGATAAAATTAGATAATGTTAGTATACAGCATGGTACTAAAATTACAATAATGATACCGGATTCAAAAAAAACTTCAAAAAATAATTCAAATCAACCAATACAAAGACTAACATTTTATAATAGACGTCCGGAAATCTGTCCTGCTCGCGCTATTAATGCTTATATAGAAAAATCGAGATTAATTCGAGACAATAATTCTAATTTATTCATCAGTTTCAAAAGACCTTACAATAAGGTGACATCGCACACACTTAGCCGCTGGATCAAAGACATTCTTCAAGCTAGCGGCATAGACGTATCATATACAGCTCACAGCACGCGCCACGCGGCTACCTCTACTGCCAGCAGAAAAGGTGTTAGTTTAGATTTAATTAGAAAAACAACCGGATGGGCTAACGCGTCGAAAGTGATCGCAAAATTTTATCAAAGAAAAATTTTTTGATGATCCGATCAAATTCGCAAATGTAATTCTAAATCAGGAATAATGATTATTCACTGTAATATGAATAAATGTTGATTGGCATTCTCATATTTTTCTTTTCTTTTAGTCTCTCTAAACTCTGAACATCCTACAATATGTTAAATAAGAAGAAATCGCGTCGAATGAAGCTGCGAAATATAATTGATGATCAAACGAACTTACCTGTACGTGAAGTTCGATCACAATTATATGAGCAGCTTCATTCGACGCGATTAACAATCACCCACCCATAGGAAAATAATAGGCAATAATATAATGTGCTTTTAATTATTTACCCAACCCTCATAAAAGAAGAAGAAAAATATTTTAATAGTAGGTGAGTACACTTTAAACATAATGAAAATGGCGCATCGAGCGAAGGCGGGAACTATCAAATGAGTGACTTTTTATTTGTTCCTTTTACTTTAAATATTCGTGTAAAGGCTGTTACGTGGAGACATAGCTACAATATGTTAAATAAGAAGAAATCGCGTCGAATGAAGCTGCTCATATAATTGTGATCGAACTTCACGTACAGGTAAGTTCGTTTGATCATCAATTATATGCCTCCGACTGCATGTTATTATGTTGCTTTTAATATTTAATCTTGTTTCCATCTTTTCAGTTGACTTGTCTTTGCTTCGTCTTCGTCGTCGTTCGTCGCCTTTGCTTTTATGCAAGCACATTCTAAGTGAGATTAGGGAAAAGAGTTTTAAATACAGTTGCTCAAAAAGTGGCGTATTGAAGGGACGTATAGCGTTCGGGATGTGGGCTATTACACACTCGAGCTTTTTCTTTACCTTTTCCGAACTCGTGCGTTTTCTTTCCCAACTGTCAAAATAATGTCTATTAAAAAGAAAAAACCAACCACGAAGGTTTTACTTAAAAAAAATCATAGAAGTTTTTATGATTCATGCAAATATTTCTAAAAAGAAGCTACTAATTTGTTTCAATATCAGATTTAAAAGTAATTTTAATTAAAATTTAAACATTAAATTAATATTAGTATCGGCCAAATTAAATTTATAAATATAAAAAAGTTGGCTGTATGACGTGCACTGCCATAGTCTCTGCTTATAGGAGTTTGCGCTGGTAAGTGAAAAGAAAAAGACGGACCTTATTTCTTAATTTTCTATAAAAAAAATCTACTGAAGACTTGGCTGTATGGGCAAAGTTTCCTTTGCCTACCCAGAATGGGTGAAGAAAACAAAAAATCTCTGCTTATTTTCTTTTACGGTTGGGCGCCATTTTCCAAAAAATTTTTTGGAGTTGCGAGTTTTGTTGTTTGTTGCACAAAATGAGTAATTTCGACGATATTTTATTTCAATTAACACCACCGGAACTCAGTATAACTGCACAAAATGCTTCAAGAACATTTTACCGGAAAAGTCAAAAAGTCGCTACATATCTACATACGACGAATTTATTGCGTGGAGAGAAGAGAAAAAAGCAAATAGTTTTTCAGAAAATATTATGTTGGCATACTTCTCCGAACTCTCAGCAAAATTAAAACCTTCTACGTTATGATCGAGGTTTTCGATTATAAAAGTATGCTGAAAATAAGGAACAACGTGGATATAAGTGAATACCCAAAACTAAATGCTTTCTTAAAACGACAATCAGACGGTTAAAACTTTAATAAGAAATAAATGATTAGTTAGTTGAGTTTATTGTGTTTTTATTGCTTCATTTTTTCGCAACTGTATTAAAAATAGTTGTTCAGTACACGTGCGGAACCGTCATTGCAACTTGTTCCGACTGTCAACCCGCGCATTCAAAGTTAATTTTACCCTGCCCAATAGGCAAATCATTTTTCTAAAACTCTTAAAAAGAGTACGCTGCTAATAATGACCCATCCCCGACGTCCTTCTACCTATTTTGAACCCCGGACGCTGCTGGGTTAAACATCTGTCTGACAGACCACAGAACCCAACTCTGTCAAAACTTTTTTTAATTGACAAGTTGGTTTAACAAGTCAATGTGTTGGAAACACATATCAACTCGCTCATTACGATTGACCATCAGCCATTTTTTTAATGTCCCCACTGCTGAGGCACAGGCCTTCCTTATGGGTGGATGAGGAAGGGCCATAACCCGTCACGCGGGCCCAATGCGGATTGGTAGGTGTTAACGACTGCAAATGCACCCGGGACCAACGGCTTAACGTGCCTTCCGAAGCACGAAGGAGCTCGAGATGATACATTTTTGGTCACCCATCCCATGATCGACACTTGCGAAAATTGCTTAACCTTCGCAATTGCTGGGCCAGGCGCTAAACCACTGCGCTATCGAGCTCCTCATTACGATTAATTCACATAAAATTGTTGTCTACAAAAGCCGGATATCCATCCCCTTTCTACCATCGAACATCCAGACGCACTACAGGCTGCCACCCGTTCTTGGTTGATATACCTCTTATGCGTACCAAACGCTATCCATCATCGTTTATAATGCGCACAGCTAAGGAATGGAATTTCCTGCGTCTGTGTTTCCGAGCGCATACAACCTCACTCTTTTCGAGCGCTCGTGTGTTCCGGAGTGCCACACCGTAGGAGACGCTTGGCGGCCTCAAGGAGAGGGAGTCCAAAGGGCAGCAGGGTGGGGATGCGGTGACTGCCACACCGATCCCGACTGTCCTCGCCCCAGCGAACTAAAATCTATGGAAGTGTAATTGCAAACAAATATTGCTTAAAAAATGGCACCACGGGGCCGAAAAAGTACAACCCGCTCAGCTTTAATCAAGCCAGCCACGCATACGGTGACTGACGTTAGTGTTCTTTTCAATAAATTGCAGTTTGTATTGTAGAAAAAAGATAGAAAGAGAGAGTTTATTAGAAATGACGTCCTGTATAGTGAAATGGTGTAAAAAATGCAAAGAAGACAGTAAAAAGATGCAGAAAAAACGTATCTTGTTTTTAGGGTTCCGTAGCCTAAATGGCAAAAAACTGAACCCTTATAGATTCGTCATATCTGTCTATCTGTCTGTCTGTCTGTCTGTCCGTATGTCACAGCCACTTTATTCCGAAAGTATATAAAGTAGTATAAAGTTATGTTGGGTGTTTATAGATAGGTCTTTAAAAATGACATTGAGGTTCCTAAGACAACTTTTTCTCAAAGTCAACCGTTTGAAAGATATTCACCACCAAAGTGGTAAAATGTGTGTCCCCCCCCCCCCCTTTAATTTTTGAAATAAGAGAGTGAAAAATCTAAAAAAAATATATGCTGTAGATCTTAATAAACACTTTCAACCAAAATTGGTTTGAACGAGATATAGTAATTAGTTTTTGAGATATAGCACATTTTCCAAAACCGCAAATATAACTTTGTCATTCATACCAACACTGTGAAAAACAAAGTTATTTTTGCAAACGAAAAATGATAGGTGGTATTAAATATGGTATGGTATAAGGTAACTACGGAACCCTATGGCGCGTGGCCCGACACGCACTTGGCCGGTTTTTTCGTTTAAGTATAGAAAATATCTATGAGTATACAAATTATGGACGCTAATAAGCAAGCAGTATTCAGATGCTTTGTGCTGCATAATTAAATGCCAGCATTTTTAGCTCTATCCACTTAGTTGTACTTTTCATCTGGTGCCATTTTTTGACCAGAATGCTTATTCCATAGATTTCAGTTCGCTGCCTCGCCCAATGCGCGGAAGCAACACCTCGGGGTTTTTAGTGAATGCACCACATAACCGCCCCCGTGTTCCCCGCGCGGGGGTGGTATGCGAAGGCATTTTCCCCGGGACAAAAAAAAATAAAGGCCAGAGTGAGTAGGCACCTTCTGGGCAAGCTCGCTCCATCGCAGACCCTGTCTATACTTTCGTGCTAAATGTGGTATCCCTGATCTTTTGTCTCTCTCTCTCTCTCTCTATATGTATAGAACAACGTCAAGTGTGTTTGCATCTTGAATAAATGCTTAAATGAATTAGTACGCGTTTCAATCAAAATACAATAGTTGGCGACGAGAAAGTGAACGCCACAGTGCAAGAAAATCGAAAAATCTCCAATAACCAACCAACAAATTGTGCAGAAGGAAGAAAATAAACTGTGCCGCCGCATTCCACCGCCATCCGCCATTTTGTCTTGGTCAGTGGTCTCACCACGCTATGATCTGTGTTGTATTCACGCTGTTTACAATTTTACGAATAAAAATAAATGTCTAATCCAACTCAAGTAAAATTAGGCAAACTCACTTATATATATAAATGTACGAAACAAGAACTAATTCAAATATTAGCAGATGAAAAGTTACAGTTTGAACCTGAATCGAGCATTGGGGAATTACGAAAAATCTTAAGTGAATACTACAAAATCAAAAGTGCACAAAATAGAATGTCCACATTCGGTGAAATTAAACCCTTTGATGGCGATAACTGGGAAGCCTTCGAACAACAACTGGAGTGTTACGTCACTCTCAATGAAATCAGTGATGAAAAAAAGGTTCCACTCCTGGTAACTAGATTAACCTCGAGAGTGTATGAAACGCTTACACACTTATGCGCACCCATCAAACCAAACAAATTAACGTTTGAAGAAATATGTAACAAATTAAGAAATAAATATGTAAAAAAATTATCAACTGTATTGGAGAGAGCTAAATTTAGACAACGAAATCAATTACCAAATGAAAAAATAGAAGAATATATCTTGGAACTGAAAAAACTCGCAGCAAAATGTGGTTTTAAGGACTCTGATGATCAGATCAAAGAAAAACTGATAGATGGAGTAACCTCTAAAATTATAAAATTTGAACTAATGAAAAGCGCTGTGGAAATGAACTTGGACAAGTGTATTGAAGTGGCTCAAACAGTGGAAGCTGCGTTACTCCACTCAGACAACGCACAGGAAGTAAGTGAAGTCTTCATCAATAAAAAGATATTCAAAACATTGAGAAAAACAAGAGTTCAAGAGAAATCAAGGGAAAATAAGTGCTATTGTTGCGGAAAGAATAAACATATTAAAAGTGAATGCTCCTTAAAAATGAAGTTCTGCTCCGAGTGTGGTCAACGAGGACACATTTTTAAAATGTGTTCACGGAAGTCAATGAGAACAAGAGAAACCAATATATTAGAAGCACATGTTGAGGAAGGAGATGAAAATGATAAAGAAAAAATAAAGGAAAATCCTTATACGGAGTATCAAACTTATTCCCAAACTGTAAGTAGGATACCCCCGCATTACATAACAATAAATGTCAATAATCCTTTCAACTAGATACTGGTTCTGAAGTCACTGTAATATCTATTAAAGATAAAGAAAACTATTTAAATTCATACAAAATACAAACTTGCAATGTGGTTTTTAGGAATTTTGATCAAAGCTTAACCCAACCATTAGGTATTGTAACTGAAATTCCAGTTAAATATAATAATGTTAAAAAATATCTCAACATATTTGTGGTAAAAAATGAATCACCCAAAGTCATCGGTAGAGACTGGCTCAATGAATTAAAATTATGGCCGCCTACTCTGAATGACAGTGTACTAGTAGAAACTCATAAAGTACAAACTATTACAGATTGTCCAACTACCATTTCAGGTGCACAACAACACATAAAAAATGCGTATCCTGAAGTGTTCAGCCCGGGCTGGGGTAATTTTAAGGGCGAGTTTATAACACTAAAATTGAAGACTGATGCAAAACCAAAGTGCCTTCCTGTAAGACGGGTTCCGTATGCACTCCGAGATAAGGTAAACCTAGAAATTCAAAGATTGTTATGCAATAAAAGAATCACACCAGTTGAACAAAGTAATTGGGGCACTCCAGTAGTACCTATTTTAAAACCAGATGGTTCTGTGAGACTATGTGGTGATTACAAGCTAACAGTAAATCCCGTTTTAGAAATTGATCATTTTCCATTACCGCATGTTGATGATATATTAAATACCTTAAAGAATGGAGAATTTTATTGTGAACTTGATTTAAAAGAAGCATACTTACAAGCACCCCTTAGTTTAGAAAGCCAGGATTGTACTACAATAGTCACAGAAGTAGGAACTTATAAATATAACTATCTCTCTTACGGAGTTAGCTCGGGACCTGGGTTTTTTCAACGTTTAATGTCACGAAAGTTAAAAGACATACCCGATACCATTGTTTTCATTGACAACATTTACATTAAAGGAAAAAACTTACAAGACACAATAAAAACACTGTCTGAAGTTCTTAAAAAACTGCAATTATGTGAATTTAAGTTGAAACCTGAAAAATGCAAGTTATTTGTGACAAGTTTAGAGGTATTTGGATATAAAGTAGATAAAAATGGAATAAGTATAATTAAATCTAATATTGAGCCATTATTAAACGCACCAACACCAACAAACTTAACTTTACTTAAATCATTTTTGGGAAAGATAAACTACTATTCCCGTTTTCTAAAAAATATGGCTACAGTAATAACTCCATTGTATGAATGTACAAAAAAAAACAAATTTCAATGGACACCTCAATGTGACAAAGCTTTTCAATTAATAAAAAAACAGCTGGCATCAGCCAATAACTTAAGACATTATGACCCAGAATTACCTCTAATCTTGACCACAGATGCATCAGACATAGGCTTAGGTGCAGTATTGTCAAACAGAAGCAAAGATGGTATAATTAAGCCAATTGCTTATGCAAGCAAAAAATTAAATGATGTAGAAAAAAGATATGCAATTATAGATAAAGAAGCCATGGCAGTGATCTTTGGAATAACTAAATTCTATAACTACTTATATGGTCGATTTTTTGAACTTGAAACAGACAATGCAGCTTTAGTTAGAATATTTGGACCAACAAAAAGCATTCCAAAAATGGCTGCTAAAAGATTACAACATTATGCAATATTTTTGTCTGCATTTAATTATAAGGTAAGACATATCAAATCGAATGTTAATCCAGCAGATTATATCTCTAGAAATGTAATAGAAAATAAATGTGAAGATAATAATTTACATCCTTTATTAGAAAATTGTAATATGAGCAATATCTATCATGTGAATGACTCCCAACTGGAAATACTTAATTGGAAATTAATACAAACAGAAACAAAGAAAGACTTAACTCTTACAAATCTGATGCGTTATCTGGCTGATGGGTGGCCTGAGAAAAAAAATGTTCCCCGGGATATAATTCCATTTTATACAAGACGTAATGAGATAAATGTGGATAGGGGGTGTATATTCTGGGGTTACCGTATTCTAATACCTCTACCAATTCGAGAAGCAGTGTTAAATGAACTACACAAAAGCCATTTTGGAGTGGTCCGCATGAAGGAAATTGCTCGTTCTTATTTTTGGTGGCCTAAAATGGATACAGATATTGAAAATGTAGTAAAAAATTGCTTAGTTTGTTTACAAAACAGTAAAAACCCGTCTCAAACACATAAGCCGTGGCCAGTGGCACCTACGCCTTGGTATAGAATACATGCCGATTTTTTAGGCCCATTTTATAATAAAATGTATTTATTGATTGTTGACAGTTATTCAAAATGGCCAGAAGTATTTGAAATGTCTAATATCACCTCTAAGAGAACAATTGAAATATTTAAAAAGGTATTTTCTATTTTTGGGTTCCCAGTACATTTAGTAACTGATAATGGACGCTCATTTACGAGTGACGAATTCAAAGAATTTTGTAGGGTAAGTCAAATTAGACATACATTTACACCTCCATACCATCCTGCAAGCAAAGGAGCTCGGTGGCGCAGTGGTTTAGCGCCTGGCCCAGCGATTGCGTAAGTTAAGCAACGTTCGCAAGGGTCGGTCATGGGATGGGTGACCAAAAATTTACTATCGCGAACTCCTCCGTGCTTCGGAAGGCACGTTAAGCCGTTGGTCCCGGCTGCATTTGCAGTCGTTAATACCCACCAATCCGCATTGGGCCCGCGTGGTGGGTTATGGCCCGTCCTCCTTATCCACCCATAAGGAAGGCCTGTGCCCCAGCAGTGGGGACATCAAAAATGGCTGATGGACCATCCTGCAACCAATGGGGCAGCAGAACGATTTGTACAAACTTTTAAATCCATCATAAAAAAAATCTTAGAAAATGGTCACTCCATGTCAAATGCCATAAATTTATTTTTAATGGATTATAGAAATACTCCTCAACGCACCACTGGCATCACACCGGCTAGATTAATGTTAGGAAGGGAGTTGAGGAATAGATTTAGCTTACTGCGCCCGCCACCTTTACGCGAGGAAGTGGAGAGCAAGTTAGAAAACAAAAACCACTCTAATAGAAACGTCCAATTTATGATAGGGCAAAAAGTTATGGTAAAAGATTTTCGTAAGGGCAACAAGCCTTGGGTTCAGGGTTTAATAGTGGGTCAATCTGTACCAGGAATCACATATATTATAGAAGTAGACGGAGTCCAGTGGAAACGTCATGTCAATCAAATAATAGATTGTTCTCAAACAATAGATGAATAATTAAAATCTTTAGTTGTATTAATTTAATATTAAATAATTGGTGTTATATTAAGTAGAAGATGCCCTTGTCTATAGTGGCACAGTCAATGCTACTATCCAGTAAAATAACATTATAGCTACTAGTGGTGGTGGTACCTATAATAATAATTAGATAAGCTAAGTTGTAAGTCTCATACATTTTGTTAACATGTATATTCTATTAAGTGCGGGAGAGTGTGGTATCCCTGATCTTTTGTCTCTCTCTCTCTCTCTCTCTCTCTATATGTATAGAACAACGTCAAGTGTGTTTGCATCTTGAATAAATGCTTAAATGAATTAGTACGCGTTTCAATCAAAATACAATACTAAACAAGGGTCAAGAGCAAACCTATTTAAAAAACCGGCCAAGTGCGAGTCGGACTCGCGCACGAAGGGTTCCGTACCAAAAAACGGCAAAAAAAAAAATCACGTTTGTTGTATGGGAGCCCCTCTTAAATATTTATTTTATTCTGTCATAGCGGCAACAGAAATACACCATGTGAAAATTTCAACTGTCTAGCTATCATGGTTCATGAGATACAGCCTGGTGACAGACAGACAGACAGCGGAGTCTTAGTAATAGGGTTCCGTTTTTACTCTTTGGGTACGGAACCCTAAAAAAGGACGCTTAATATTCATCAGCTTCACAAATTAGGGTAAGATTTCAAAAGGTTTAACCCACTGTAATTTAATAATCTTTTCACACTCGACTGTCTTTTTCTGCGAATGTCCTAATTAATTAACGTACATTTATTTGAAATGAACGTTTTCATTTGGTTGTCTTTAGAACATAATTTTTTAATACAATTAACTAACGAATCAAGGGTACTTTTGTTAATATCTCTAACTGACTGAGAAAACCTAGATAAGTCAGTATTTATAATTCTTACGTTGTGTTTCTCTGAATATTCTTGGATTTCGGATTAAATACCTGAGGGCCTACAAAAAAAGCATCGCTATAAACGTATGATGTTCGTCCTACTGTGGCACTATTGACTAACGAATAAGGTTTAATATCAAGTTGCACGACGAATTGCGTCCGACTATCGTGATTCTTTTTTGTGATCTACATATTACAAAAATAACGTACGCAATTACGTAACGCAGTCACTTGGCCATAGTCGTCCGCAGTTCGTTGATTGTAGTTATAACAAACATTTTGAATTTGACTATCTTAGCCCATAGACTACCTGAACGAACGATGTCGGATACACTAAAGAGAAACTGTGCTACTCAACTAATCACTTCGCAATGTCGCATACGAAAGTGATTTGTAATAGGAAAAAATCAAAACAAAGCACGGACGCAGCATTAAACTTTTCGTAATAGACCCCCCTGATTCCTTTATTCGACATAAAAGTGGTTTTTTTGTCATTAAAAAGGATTTATGGATAATCTTGTTTGCATGAGATTCATTTTGATATCACCGATTGATTATGTTCGCTCGAAAGATTGCTCAGCTAAAGTGGCAGTGGGCAGGACACATGGCGAGAAGAACCGATGGCCGTTGGGGCGGAAAAGTTCTGGAATGGCGACCGCGCACCGGACGACGCTCCGTGGGTAGGCCCCCGACAAGGTGGACCGACGATCGGTGAAGGAAGCTCGATGCGGGCAGCGCAGGACCGATCGTCGTGGAGATCCTTGGGGGAGGCCTATACCCAGCAGTGGGCGGCTGATATGATGATTGATTATGTAGGTATCGGTGTCATCAACGAATACAACAAAATTACACTCTCTATTAAATAAATATTTATGGTGCATCTGCAATGGTTGATTTTTGGGTGACCTGCGAGGCGATTTTAGTCAATTAAGGCTTTCGACAGTAGCTTGTAAAATCGAATTGTAAACCTAATTTCAATGAGGTAGTGATTCGGATTTTAAAAGCGTTGTCATTGTCAATAAAAAGTCCTAGCTAGTCGACTAAAGTCACCTAGCAAGTCACCGGGAAAATCGTCGCTTGTAAATGTCCCATTAAATAATTAACACAATGTTAATGCATCACAAATAGTTTTACGTTAAAAACAATTGAACGAAAGAGCATTTACACTTGAAACTTTCTCAAATAAGAGCAACTTGGCTTACGCTGCTGCGGCCTAGGGCTGCCAACCATATAGTTAAAAAGTAGTACTATACTATTTTTCACTAAGTTATACTTTTTATTGTTGTACAAAAATAAAGAATATAAAATACTGTTATCAGCACCACTTGTAGTAGGAGGAAATACTGTTCATTTTCTAAAATAGGACCATTTATTTTTCTTCTCAGACCTAAATATACTTTATTTCTTATAAAAAAAGTTGGCAACCCTAGCTGCGGCAGACTCCATTCTGGCCAAGTTCCAATAGGACTAAAAATTGGCTTTCCTAGCTAACGAGTAGCAATCAGTGAAATGGCGCAACTAGTGAAGGATTGACTTAAAACGAATTTGAAGATGTCGATGGAACCAAGTACAACTTGTTGCTTTTTAGGGTTCCGTAGCCAAAATGGCAAAAAACGGAACCCTTATAGATTCGTCATGTCTGTCTGTCTGTCTGTCTGTCTGTCCGTCCGTATGTCACAGCCACTTTATTCCAAAAGTATTGACTACATAGTTGAAACTTAGTAGGCAGGTGTATTCTGTGAACCGCTTTACGATTTTTATACAAAAATAAAAAAAATAAACCAATACTTGTGGGGTGTTTATAGATAGGTCTTTAAAAATGACGTTGAGGTTCCTAAGACAACTTTTTTTTAAAGTCAACCGTTTGAAAAATATATGCCGCCAAAGTGGTAAAATGTGTGTCCCCCCCCCCCCCTTTAACTTTTAAAGTAAGAGGGTGAAAAATGTAAAAAAAATATAAACTATAGATCTTAATAAACACTTTCAACGAAAATTGTTTTGAACGAGATACAGTAATTAGTTTTCGAGATATAGTACATTTTCCAAAACCGCAAATATAACTTTGTCATTCATACAAACACTGTGAAAAACAAAGTTATTTTTTCAGACGAAAAATGATAGCGGTATTAAAATATGGTATGGTATAATGTACCTACGGAACCCTACTGCGCGTGGCCCAACACGCACTTGGCCGGTTTTTTTCCTTTTCTTGTAGATAAAGCAAACGATAATATGTAATCGGCGATTTTCAAAATGACAATAAACTAGTTTCAAGTGTGAATGCTCTTTCATCCAATTGCTTTTAACCTAAAACTGTTTGTGATCATTAACATAACGTGTTCATTATCTAATGGGGCATTTGGCCATCAGCCATTTTTAATGTTCCCACTGCTGGGGACAGGCCATCCTAATGAGTGGATAAGGAGGATAGGCCATAACCCACCACGCGGGCCCAATTGGTGGGTGCTAACGACTGCAAATGCACCCGGGACCAACGGCTTAACGTGCCTTCCGAAGTACGGAGGAGCTCGAGATAGTAAATTTTTGGTCACCCATCCCAAGACCGACCCTTGCGAAAATTGCTTAACCACCGCAATCGCTGGGCCAGGCGCTATACCACTGCGCCACCGAGCTCCGACCGAATAGGGCATTTACAAGGTTCGATTTTCACGGCGACTTGCTCGGCGACTTTAGCCGACGGGCTTTTTATTGACGACTTGTAAAATCGAATCGCCACCTCATTGAAATTATGTTTTCAATTCAATTTTACAAGTGATTATAGACAAAAAGCCCTATTCAACTAGCTTTTTTCACCACTGCTCAACTAGACTGCTCAACTGATCTAATGTAATTAGGAATTTTCAAAATGACAAAAAACTGTAGGCTCGACAGATGGCGTCGATAAACATGCAAGTGTCAACTGTAGAAAACGTGGACCGTTTATTTTTCAAAGCCAGTTTTAACTTTTCACTTGACCATCAACGAAATCTAGTGAGGCAAATATTAGGTCTTTACCTATGAAATTGCCGATATTTTTACCGACTTCAAAAGGAGGGAGGTACTCAATTCGACCCGTTTTTTTTTTTTTTTTTTTTTTTTGTTTTTTGTATGTACACCGATTACTCGAAGACGGCTGGACCGATTGAAATGATTCAAACGTTATTACATTAGGTAAACTCCCAAGTTGGTCCCATTTTTTAAAATTTTGAAATCGGTTCAGTACTTTTCAAGTAATCTTGAAGAAAAGCACAAAAATAGTAAGATTTTGTGTGAACTACCTCGATGATCAGTCGTATAACTTCTTTGTTTATGAACTGAATAAGATAATTATGTTTTTGTTGTAAAAGGGATATCTTAAGTGTAGTTCTTTAACCGACTTAAAAAAGGAGGTTCTCAGTTTGACCCGCATGTATGTATGTTTCTCCGCGATTAACTCACGTTTGGCTGAGCCGATTTTAATTTCTACCTAAATAATATACCTACACTACCTAATACAAAAGGTACCTACACTAAAAATAAAAAAATAAAAAATTGTTTAAAAAAACAAAAAACCGACTTCAAAAAACCTACCTCTAAAAAGCAAGAAATAATATTCGTAATAATAAAACACGTCTATTGAAGTCGGGTGGGGCTTTAAGAATAAAAAAAAAGACATTTGTACTCCAGCCCCACCCGACTTCAATAGACGTGTTTTATTATTACGAATATTATTTCTTGCTTTTTAGAGGTAGGTTTTTTGAAGTCGGTTTTTTGTTTTTTTAAACAATTTTTTGTCACATACAGAGAAAATAATAACTTCTATAATTTAAAATTTTAACAAAATCGTGAATATTACATCGAATTATGATCATGATAGTTAACTATCAGTAAAAATAAAGTCCATATTTTAGCTTTCGTGACATTAAAAAAAAGATCTTGAAAGTGACTCTTTTTTTGTGAGCAAAAAAAGGGTGACCGAAGGGGTTGTAACTTAACCAAAACTTATTTTTTCGCTTATCTTAAATGGAAATAAGTTAGCATAGTGTTCAAACATTAGTACATAAAAGTTTTGTTACATGAGTGTTCATGGTTGTTAAATGAACAAAGAAAATGCTATTATGAAAAATGCAACTTCTTGAAAAATCTCCATACAAATCGGCAATTTCATAGGTAAAGACCTATTAGTTACTATTTTTTGTTTTTAAATAACACTTGTCCCTCATTGAATAAGGGCTTTTCAAAATGACCAAAAGCTGTAGGCGTTGATAAAAATGTGTGTGTCAAAGTGTTTTTAGGGTTCCGTACCCAAAGGGTAAAAACGGGACCCTATTACTAAGCCTCCGCTGTCCGTCTGTCTGTCTGTCTGTCTGTCACCAGGCTGTATCTCATGAACCGTGATAGCTAGAAAGTTGAAATTTTCACAGATGATGTATTTCTGTTGCCGCTACAACAACAAATACTAAAAACAGAATAAAATAAATATTTAAAGGGGCTCCCATACAACAAACGTGTTTTTTTTTTTTGCCGTTTTTTGCTCGATATTAATAACGACAACAGGTAGACAGTTGAAATTTTCACAGATGATGTATTTCTGATGCCGCTATAACAATAAATACTAAAATCAGAATAAAATAAATATTTAAGGGGGGCTCCCATACAACAAACGTGATTTTTTTTCGTTTTTTGGTACGGAACCCATCGTGCGCGAGTCCGACTCGCACTTGGCCGGTTTTTTTTTACTAAGCTTCGAAGAGTACTCGGCTAGGAGGGCAGATGTAACCCTAAAATGTTTCTCTTTGGGCAGAGCGCTTACTTGCCTCTTTGGTACAGTCCATTTATTATTTATTTTTAAAAGCCAATTTGACACTCCTATTTCCATCAACCCCATCTAGTAAGGCAAATAGTTACTATTTCTATTTTTTAAATATCCCTTCCAAAAGCCCTCATTGAAATTTGGAACTCATAGCCTGTTTCAAAGACTAGATACATCTAATTTCTTGATAATTAATCAATTCATCTAAATTAAACCAGAGACTAATCAAATCAATCAAGTTCATTAACAAATCAAATACGACTAAATTGATTTTCTGCGATTGTTCACGGAAAGAGTAATTCGCAAATCAGAACCTATTAAAAGTGTTCAGGCAAAAATATAAGCTGAAATATATTAAATATCATTTTCCAATGAAGATAAAATATGCATGAGGAAATCCGTGGTATTAAGCTGCCAATTTGACGCATTCGGTTTTCGTCGGTTCGAAATTTTCTCTGCCTTATCCATCCCAACGCTGTTTATTACATTTGCAATTATTATTTCTCTTTGAAACTCGCTCGACACTGAACGTTGGAAATTTAAGCGATGAATTTTAAATTAAAATGTTTAATTATAAAGTTCTGTCCATATCTAACTATGATTTCTGTTCACCCTTTGGAAGTCATTTGTTTTATCAATGAATGAGTGGGATTGTCAAAATCTCAGAAAAATCGGTTGGATTAAGTTTTTCTTTATACGGGATAGAGCTTGGCCTTCACGTCACCTGACGTTTAGTGACGCTAAGGCGGAAGGTGAAAGCGCACTACACACGTAATCCTCATCACTGAGGAACTGGCTATCTTACCCGGAACACAACAATTAAAGGATTGTTTGAAAGAAGTTAGAATTAGGTAAGATGGTGGCAACAAGCCAGGCGGACTTAGAATAAGTCCTACCACCAGCGAAACCGAATACAAATTATACCCCCCCTGGGAATTGAACCCGGGACACCTGCGTCTTACACGGGTGGGTGAACCACTAGACCACAGAGACGGTTCGATTAAACGTTACATTTGCAGCCCGTCTTCGATCACCAACCAGTTTGTTTACACTGTTTGTCAAATACTACTTTCCTGAATTTGATGTACCTACCAGTTTTAACTCTTTAACACATATTACATTACAGAGCTCAAAATCCTTCCATTATTTATTTGGAACTTAAAACTAATTAAAAGTTTAATTACAGTGTGATATTATTTATGTCTGCGGCTTACCGTAAACTCTCTAGGGTGTAATATCTAGTGGCACGCACGGCATTTTTTAATTAACGTGACAGAAAATGTCCGTGATATTTCAAACTTTTATTTGCACTGTCCATTTTTTCTGAGAATTGAATAGTAAGACTGATGAAGTAATGATCCGTGCTAATCAGACCGGATTATAATTCGACATAAAGCCCACCGGTAACGATCAATTGCGATTGTCAATTTTTCCGCAATTGACGCCCATTGACGGAAAAATTGATCGTTTACGTGTGCAATTGAAGCGATTGTCAATTGCTTTAACAATGGCATTGACGGAAAAATTGACAATCGCAATTAATCGTTACCGGCGGGCTTAAAAAGCCCAAAATATGCATACATTTAAGCAAGGAATATGGCTAAAATATGCAGGAAAATCCATAAAAGGGCCAAAATATGCTACATGAATTAATGAAAAGACTTTTTTAAGGTTTTTTTTTTATTCTTAAAAGGTATTTACTCAACAATAACATATTTGCGAGAAAATCAATTAGAAAATTTGTTTGATTTTGAAATTTACCTTTGTAAATGTATACGACTGTACTGTTCCAAATGTTCTGAAGACAAATTGTGTCTATGATCGCTTAATATATTTTTGCAAGCGGAAAGGCCGTTCTACGTCCACTGAGTCATGCACTGAGGTGACTGGGGGCAGAATTTAAATTTGAGTGCCATTGTTTGGACATGTTAGACACTTGAACGATGAACGAGATCGAGCATAAATATGCATGATTTCCAAATTTTTTGCCAAAATATGCAACTACCTTTGAAAAGTGGTTAAATATGCAAATGCATATGCAATAGGCATTTACATATAATCCGATCTCTATTTATAAGTATCATATTTTTTTATAAATTGTGTTTCTGGGTTTGAAAACAATTCAGCAAGTTGGCTTCCTATTATCAATTTAGAATAAAAATATTTCGTTCGTGATAGTCAATGTTTTTAGTGAGACGCCGCAGCATTTTTTACACGACTGCCCAAAAAGTAGTGTATTTTACACGACTGTCCAAAAAGGACTGTATATGTGTTCAGGGTTCATGTATGTTTGTGGGTATGTGAGTTTCTTTATTCCACCAAACTTCTAAATGGATCAACAGATTTAGATGTATGGGGTATCGTTAGAATTCTTACATCATTCCGAGTGACACTGTCTAAAATTTTTTTTAAAGTCAATATGGCGACTGTACGACGCCAATTTGAAATGTGAAAAAACTTTTTTTTTTCTTAAATTATTACAATATGGGCATCAAATGAAAGGCCCTAAAGAGCACATTTAAAAACTATATAATTTGTTACTAAAATGTGTGAAATAAAAATAATAAACTTTAAACTTAACCTTAACTTTAACTAACGTCATAGAAATTGTACGAAATAAGTAGTGCCTAAAATGGCCACTTTTTGCTCTTTTGCCGACTAACTACTACAACGAACTATATTTTACTGAGGTTGTTGTTTGTAAATAAACTTTAGAACCATAGCGTCAATTGTACATATTAATTTATCATACGTTATGTACTTAGCGAACAATAAATTAAATTAAGATGAGGGCGATATGGGGCCCTTCATGTCAAAATGAATACTCATTTGAAAAATAGGTATTTTAAAAAGTTGAATAGATATTTTTTTTATTTATTTGGAACAAAAAACAATTACATAATTATGCTTACTAATGTGACAAATGTTAGAAAATTGTACTATTTATGTAACCAACAACATTGTCCGCAAAATAATATTAACTTAAATAATAACATGCATGCTACTGAGAAAAAGTCATGTAGAATATTATTCCAAAGCGAAACGGGCCTAATTATACATATATTTAAATTAAATTTTCTTATTTTATTTTATTTTCTAATACCAAATGAATGCTATTTTTAAACTGGTTAAGAGACATTTGAAATATATCTTTACGAGACATTTTTTTTATTATACGAGTACATGATACGACGCAGCGCCGCGCGTTTGCCTGCTATGGTTCTACTAAATCTAGGTGCAAATACGCCATGTGTAAGGTATCTTATAAAAATTATAAAGAATGCACAAGTTTGTAACTCTGATTATTTATATAAAAGAATAGAACAAAAATAACAAAGTTTTATTTTTATCGTAGACAGTCAAGCGCTTGACAGCTATCACAAGAAAGTTATAAATCAAGTTACTAAAACTTTAATAGTGTCTGACATAAAACAAGTCATCCACTAAGTTCTATAAATAACGTCATAAAAAATTGTATCAGGTATGTACAATAATTTCTGGACTTCTATTGGAAACACATAAACTTTTACTGCAATACCAGTCCAGATTAGACAACCATAATATTTATTGTTTAGTTGTGTTTATGTGAAAACGTGAGTTTTTATTAGATTCTGCAAAAGGGCATGAAAAAATATCGCATAAAATTGTTTTGGTTTTGATAAAAGGCTTACTAGATGTAGATATGGCATTTAATAAAATCATTAATACTGTTCCAAATTAATATTATAAATGCGATAGTAAGTTTGTTTGTAATTACGCTTTTGCGTCATAAGGAAGCATCGTCCATTAATTACTTTAGGATAATTCGGCGATTATTTACAGATCACAATTTACTTTATATTAAATCTTATAGGCGGCTCTATATATATATCTTAAAAGAGGCTCAAGGTCACCCAGCGTGCGATGGAAAGAGCCATGCTCGGCGTTTCCCTGCGTGATCGAATCAGAAATGAGGAGATCCGCAGGAGAACTAAAGTAACCGACATCGCTCGAAGGATTGCTCAGCTAAAGTGGCAGTGGGCTGGACACATAGCGAGAAGAACTGATGGCCGTTGGGGCGGAAAGGTTCGAGAATGGCGACCGCGCACCGGACGACGCTCCGTGGGTAGGCCCCCGACAAAGTGCACCGACGTGAGGGTGAAGGTCGCGGGAAGCTGCTGGATGCGGGCAGCGCAGGGCCGATGGTCGTGGAGATCCTTGCTGGGGGAAGCCTATACTCAGCAGTGGGTGTCCTGCGGCTGATATGATGGATGTTATAGTTTCATCGAGTGGGAAACTTGTACTATTATGTATTCTGTGGTAGGGGTAACGTCGTCTGCTTTTCGAGATTGTTTTTATGTACCTAATAGGCCTGCTGATTATGCCGGATAGAACATAAAGCAAAGTCAAAGTGTCTTTATTCAAATAAACTTATTAATTAAGCACTTTTGAATTGTCTATATTTTCCTGCCACCCGTTCCAGACTTTTTTAACTGACAAGAAGAACGGGCGCAAGAAACTTATCAGCTTTAACAGAGATACGTAACGATATTTACAATTTCATTATATCGTTACCAAATAGAGTACAACATGATTATTGGCAAAAAAAGTTACTCATGCTAACAAGTTATGTGTTATTGTGTCATTTCCAGGCATTTTGATCTTTCAGATAATCGTCTACTTTATAACCTTTACTCATGAGCGTCTTTTAACATGGTTTTTAAATTCATCCAAAGGAAGATCAATAACTTGTTGTGGAACTTTATTAATAAAGGCTATGCCTTTCCCCATAAATAAACCTCTAGTTTTTGCAAGCCTTAATCTTGGAACGGCAAGTTTATCTTTATTTCTTGTATTAAACTTGTGATTATCACTGTTCTTAGCAAATGAATCAAAGTGTTTACTTACATAAACCTAAACCTAAATTTTCATATATGTATTGGCCGGGCAAAGTTAATATACCTATTTATTTCTTTAAACAATTCACAAACGGCACAAACAGCTCTTTTTTAAAGCACAAAAATATTGTATTAAGCAACTTAACATTGCTTTCAAGTTTAATTGAACCCCACAGTCTTATGAGACTGATATAAGCTAACACTTCACTTTTTAAACTAAAACAAGATGACTCTCTAAACACATTCTAATATAGATCCATAGCCTGAGTTTGGTACGCCATTTAGCTCACTTCACTATTTGAATTTATGCTACATTTATGGTGGTAGTGGTTTCCTCTTAATGGCCACTTTACGATCTATAGTATGCCAAGTTTTTTACAGCTGATGTAACAATAAAACAAACCTTAACTGCTAAGATTTAAGAGCTATTAAGACCGCAATAAGCATGTTGGTTTATTGGTGAAGCGGTAATTCAAAGGTTTTGTTATTTCCTATTTGTATATTGCAGTTGGCTATATTTAAATAAGGAGGTGTGAATAATAAACTTGTATTTTGTCAATAATGTGGGTATTAAAAAACAGATTAATGTTTCAAGCTCACACTCTAAGTTGAGGAAAAACAACAAATTTACTTTGAGAAAAAAAATCGGGTTGCACTCCGGGAGTGCCGGCAGAAGTGAAAACTTGAATATTAACGTTGTGCATTTTTGATATTTTGAAATTAGCGGCAAAGGATTAAAATTATTTCTTTCCTATTACTTATACAGTCACACAATTCAATCAGTTTGTAATTAAAGAAAAATTCTAAAGATTTCGCACCAGTGGCCTTTTTAATTTCTACATGCACGCATTCTACGAGTTAAACTTATAGTCACAGAGTATAAAATAATAAGTCTATATTTTCACCATAAAGGTCGTTGCTATTAGTTCCATTTTCAAAATTAGCGCGTTGCTGGTGACACAAGTGTTTTCGTCTTGAAATAACGCGCCGCCATTTTCACTGCGCCCCGTAGAAATAGAGGGGGGATAATTCCGCCGCCGACTGTCTACTCTCCATCCGAAACATCAGTTTTACGAATTTTCGATCAGGGTCACGTGATTCTTACTGACGCGAGTTTAGCATTTTTCCCCATTACAAAAAAGCGTACAACGCCGCTAAAGAAGTTTTCACTTCAAAAATCACACAGTTCAAGCAGGTTATTAATTTACATCAACTTTTGCTTCCTTTAGATAGGTACCACTACATAATAAACTATCCCATAACCCATAACGTGTTTACTTAATAACATTAATAATTTAAATAGGTACACCTTTTTATATAAATGAACTATAATATAAAAAGTTATGATGAAAAATGATACAAAAATAACTTTCAGGGTACTTTTACTGAGGCGTGCCTAACTTAATTCCCATTAATAGATAAAGCAAAAAATCGAGCATAAAATAAGATAAGTAAGAAGTTCAACTTTCATGTTTCTTTCATCTATCACGCGATTATGGTTCGTTTCCAAATCGTGAATATTACGAAACACGCTTTAAAACAAATCGGAAATGAAAAGATTAAAAAGTAAAATTACATTGTGTAGGTAGGCAGGTAAAATTGTTTTTCTGCTGTCCCTTACTAACTTTTTGCGTGGTCACTATTTCAGTCAATTGCAGGCCAGCCTACAACAAAAAGTGCCCTAAATAAAAACATTAATAAAACCTTTAAATCTATTGAATTTTTAGATTTTAGACATTCAAAATGCTATTTTTATAATAAGATAATTATTTTAATAGAAAAATACTAGAAAAAATCGACTCACCCGTAGCTAGCTCATCCCCTAACTCTCCCGTCTGAGCTGCTACGGGTGAGTCGATTTTTCCTAGGATTTTTTTTTATTAAAATAATTACCTTTAAAACTGTTCATGTTTCGTGAACAATTTACTTTGAGGAATTATTGTACCTCATTATTAGATAGGCAATTATCAAATTAGTGCATAACCGATTGACGTGGAGATCGACGATCGATGACGGGTGGTAGGAAAATATAGACGATTCAAAGGTACTTAACAATTAAGTTTATTTGAATAAAGCTATTTTTGACTTTGACTTTGACTTTGATCCTTGGCCCAAGAGGCCTATCTATACCCTGTGGTGAGTGTCTCGTGTGGCAAACGATGATAAAGAATATTTTTGTGATCAATTTACTTTGGGAAATTAATTGTTCCCTATTATTAGAATGGCAATTATCAAATTAGTGGATGACCGATTGACGTGCGGAAATCCTTGGAGGAGGCCTATTTATAACCAGTGTTGAGTGTCTCGTATGGCAGACAATAATGAAGAACACTCTAATACATAAGTGAGTAACAATTATTCAACTGCAATTTTTAATGTTAGTTTTTTATGGTAAGTCGGCTTTTCTAAGTTACTCTTGTTAGTTAGTCCTCAACATTCGGTAGCGAAATAATAACAATTTAAACACTCGACACAGATTAATTTTTAACCTACGATACGAGAAGTTTTGATAACAATGTTCCGATCCGAAGCTCATGAGAACGAAGTCGCGGGCACACAGTATATCTATAGTTAAGAATAGCATTCTCAAACGATCGCTTCGCTCGCTCGCACAAGCAATCGCCAATTAGAGCGGAAGCATTTTGTTTCGAGGAGACAAGATTTTATCTTAGGAGCATACTACCCTTAGTCATTCGTGACATGAAATTTATGGCGTCTTCTGTAATAAATTTCGTATGTCATGAAAAGAAGACGGTTTATCGTAATGGCTTTATAATATTAGGTTATGTAATGACGTTCAGAAAAGACAGCTTTAGCGAAGTGGTTCTGGATTTTGTAATAGGATTTTGTAAAATATCGAGGGATTTTTTAAGATTCTTTTCCTTGAAAGTATACCTATACCTAAACAGGGTAATTTTGTATTCACCATCAAAATTTTGAGGATGTGTTCAGTCCATGAAACTGGAAAACTTTATTTAATGAAGCATGGCCAAATATGTAAAAAAAATCGACTATCCATACAAATCAAAGAGATCACGTGATCAATTTAGTATGGGATGACCAAAATTTTGTCACATCCTTGAAATTTTGATGGTAAGTCTAGAATTACCTGATATTTTGTTGTATTGGTGTCCCTAAGTAATGCATTGGCAAGTTGGTACGTTATTTGCTAGTGAATTTTAAAGGTTACCTAGTTAAAATTTTACATAACGTGCTATCATCCATTTATACCTAAATTCATTTCTTTTTGCTCTTTAATATGGGATTTAGAAATGCAAATTATCCTAATAAGTGTACTAAATAACTAACTTGGTCTGAAATCAAAGATTTCAGACAAAAGTAATTGATTGAAGAACGAACAAAATATGAATAATCTTTCAATATTAAACAATCGAAAAAACACCTCACTTCTTGACTAGGTGATGCCTTTTTAATATCCGATAAAAGTGACGACCCACCAATTTTATTCAATTTATTGCTTTTAAAACGAGGTACGCACATTTTCTTGCAATTCCTTTTAGTACCTATTATGGATAAGGTACTTGCAAAGCTGTTATGGTTTTTTTACAACTCACCCAAAATTTTATGGGCAATCTTATATCAAATAATAACAGCCTTTTTGCTTTGGGAATAAAATAAAAATATATTTATCATAAGGTTGAAGCGGTTTTGTGAAAGGCTACCTTTTTCTATACAATTCTAGTGAATTAGGTAGGTGGTACTTACTGCAAAAATAAGTCTCCTATTGGTAGAAAATTTTTGACAATTCATTCAATTACTGTTTTAGGTATCTTTTTTTCTGAAATAACATAGAAAGCGTTGTCTTCTGGATCAATTTTATTATTATATGTGAGTTTAACTTTGCTATTTTTTACAGAAAAGAATCTGAATATTTCTTCAAATTAACATGAATAATAGGTTATTCATGTTAATTTGAAGAAATATTCAGTTTCTTTTCTGTAATAGCATAGTATAGTTCTATGGCCTAGTTCTACTAGTAGAACAAAATAGTAGAACTATACGGACTATATTAGGATATAGTCCGTATAGTTCTACTGTTTTGTTCTACTAGTAGAACTAGGCCATAGAACTATACGGATACAATGAATAATAGATAGAGCTAGGTAAGTATATCGCGCTGTACTACATATAATTAGATAGGAATACCACATAAGATTAGACTCCTACTAATAAAAATATTATGAAAAAAATATAGTGTTGTTGTTGTGTGTGTGTGTGTGTGTGTGTGTGTGTGTGTGTGTGTGTGTGTGTGTGTGTGTGTGTGTGTGTGTGTGCGTGTGTGTGTAATATAGCAAGTATTATGTGTTCATACAACGTTCATACTGTAAGTTGTAGGTTTTTTTTTTCGACCTTTGGCCTTACCTAACAAACCAAACAAGCTAAAAAGCCTATTTCTTATCAATGCCTTAATGAACGTCCTAATACCCACATCTTTCAGATGCTCCCTTTCATTTCAAGGTACATAATTTGCCGTTTTCCATTTCATCCGATTACATTGCTTTTACCGACTGAAAAAAAAACTCTCAAAAAGTACAGACAGATGGTTAAAGGAAACTCCGACTGAAGCAAATTTCCGCCCCCGACAATCCAGGGGGAATCTGACGTTTGAGAAAAATAATGACGATCACTTATTTCCTTTTGAATGTTTATCTTTAGTATCAAAGGATGGTGTCATTTAAAGGATTATTTAAATGAATAGCGCTTTTTATTCAACAAATTGAGAAGATGATATTTTTTTGTATTTTTCAGTTCTACAAGGTTATTTTTAGTATACGATACACTCGGCGTCAGAAAAATTGCACCTTTTAAAAAGTTTCTTCAAAGTTAATTTAATCCTATCTAATTTAATGGTAAGTGTTGTTATGTACTTCTTCCCCTTCGGACATAGCCAACAGTCTCTAAAAACCGTTGGAATATTCGTCGAACGGAAAAAAATACTAAGATTCAGTTTCCGAGCAACATTACATTGCCTCATTTTTTTGCAATATTTGAGCAACTTCATGGGCAATAGTATCCATCTTGGGTATTCCTTTTTGTAATTGGACTGTTGAAGTGTGTTTTCTTCATCTTCTCGATAGCGAATTTACCCACATTTCCTAAATTGACCCCTTTTATTTCCTTTGTATGGCTGCCCAAGCAATAACGCTTTAAGCGTTTAATTATGGTAATATGTTATGTTAATTAAATCAAACATTTTCTGCAAGTACACGAGTTTTTAGGGTTCCGTAGCCAAAATGGCAAAAAACGGAACCCTTATAGATTCGTCATGTCTGTCTGTCCGTCCGTCCGTATGTTACAGCCACTTTATTCCAAAAGTATTAGGACTACATAGTTGAAACTTGGTAGATTGGTGTATTCTGTGAACCGCTTTACGATTTTTACACAAAAATAAAAGATTAAGGGGGGGCTCCCCATACATGGAACTGAAACTGAAAATATTTTTTTTCATCAAACCAATACTTGTGGGGTGTTTATAGATAGGTATTTAAAAATGACATTGAGGTTCCTAGGACTTTTTTTTTCAAAGTCAACCGTTTGAAAGATATATGCCGCCAAAGTGGTAAAATGTGTGTCCCCCCCCTTTAACTTTTAAAGTAAGAGGGTGAAAAATCAAAAAAAAAATATGAGCTATAGATCTTAATAAACACTTTCAATGAAAATTGGTTTGAATGAGATATAGTAATTAGTTTTCAAGATATAGTACTAAAATATCTAAGAATAGTAAAATGCCTAAAAAATAAACAACTATGATATTAATAAAACAGAAACATATTATAGGCACATCAATCAATTTATTACAGTAAAAATATAAAAAGTACCTACTCACAAGTAACGTTTTCACCTAACTTAAGTACTAATTAGTGTCTTTTCTATTGTCACTATCACACGATCGATACACACACAATGCACAGCACAATAACGCAGCCTTTGCCCTCGAAGGTACCAGCAAGAGTGGGAAGCTGGTCATTCCCCGCTGCCCGTGACGAAGGATGTTTATATTTCATGAGGAGCGCGTCATCATTCCTCTTACACGGCCTCTCCTGACACTCTGCTGTCCTCGGCAGACGTTGAGGGCTCATCAGGCCAGCTACTAGTAGAATTAGCGTCCTCATCCATCACCTGGAACATTACTTAATTAAAGTAGTATGCTCTAGAAAACCTTTATGTTGACACTTCTTCTCTGAATGTAAAGATTGGTAGGTACCAAGTAGTCCCTGAGTAGGTACTCAGGGACAATATTTTAAATTGATTTATCACTGAGAAATCGCAAAAACGAAACTGTAGGTATAAACTAAACGACAGTATGACATTATCAACTGTTTTAGGAGACAATAAATAATTATCTCATACTCATAATTAATAAAACGTTAAAGACGAATGTCGCATGTCTATAAGTCTAAGGTTCATTACAACCTAATAGTACAAATCACTAACATATCACTATACCCTGTAACTACAAAGCGAATGAGGCCTGCTTGTAGTTTCTAAACAATAACCAGCGCATGTCGCATGCCAGTAAATTCTCAAAACCTCAAGCGAATGTCGCCTGCTTGTAGTTTTCCAAACGATAACCAGCGTATGTCGCTTGCCAGTAAATTCTCCAAACCTCAAGCGAATGTCGCCTGCTTGTAGTTTTCCAAACAATAACCAGCGCATGTCACGTGCCAGTAAATCCTCTAAACCTCAAGCGAATATCGCTTGCTTGTTATTTCTAAAATGTTACCAGCGCATGTCGCATGCCAGTGAGTCGTCAAGGCTACAGGCGAATGTCACCTGCTTGTACCTACTTAAATTCAAGATAAGCGAATGTCACATGCTTACAGACTTCAAATACTCACATTCAAGTAAAGCAGTAGAAGCCTCCGGCATCCATCCGCCTTTCTAGGCACCATGTATTGAGCAGCTGTGTATGAAGTCTTTCCATATGCTCCAAAAAAGTAATTTAAGTTCATAATACCCATTCTCCATTACCTTTGTGACTCGATATGGGCCAAGCATTCCAGAATCCAATTTACTTTTATATTGGGCATACTTTAATACAAATACATAATCATCCACTTTATGCTGTCGCGGTAACCTGATGCGTTCTTTATTTGTCCCGTAGAACCTGATTCTCTTTAACCGTTCGGTCGTTCTGACAATCTATACAGACGATAGTACACTGGAACATCAGAATTAAGTCGAATGTGCACACTGCCCACATTTACTGTGGATGTGGCAGTACTACACTACCTGATATCAGTGAATCGGAAATTCTTCTAATACTGCAATTTTTTTATAATAGTCACCTGACAGAGAGGTGTTTACATTATGAGACTGCTCATTCGACTTTATGGACGCGACTCTTGCTGGACCTGGCGCGTTTGACAAACGTTGTGCATTTCGTATGTGTGTTGAAGTCAACAGGAATGCCCTGAATTACAGCAACTGTGATCGTTACTATTACATATTGATGAAGCTACACGATTTACTTTAATCTGTTCCGACTTTTGTTTTGCAAAGCATTTATTTATTGTGTGACCCGTTTTTTTACAAAAGGAACAAACATTATTGTTACCTAAAATACCAGAAGTTTTTAGAGAAACACTAGGCTTCATCGTTCCTGACTGCAAGCAGTCTTTTTGCTTGTGACCAATGCCATTGCACCTAAAACATTTTATTTTGCTCGGGACCCAAGTGTCGGCACAGTCATTATGATCAAACTTTCCTACACAGTGTTGAACACCCTTATCAGTGTCATACTTTCTAATATTAGTGTTAGATTTTACAAACACCGACAAATAATTCACCAAATCATTAGGTGATAAATTTGCATTTGTTGCCGTGGCTTTAACATGCGGATCCTTGAGTCCCCGTAAAATAATCGCAGTTGTCAACTCGTCGCTTAGACCACGCACTATTTTTTAATCTTAGTAATGACTTACGCGCATAATCCGCATAAGTTTTAAAATTGTCCGAATCGGTTCGCATGACGTCAAAAAGTATGTTAGCGATATCAATTTAATTTACACATAAAGCTTTGAATTCCTTTTTAAAGTTTGTCCACGAACGATCTTCAGTAACCCATTCATCAAGCCACGATTTAGAATCGCCTTTTAAACAATGGCCTACTCTTGATAAACATTCTAAATCGCTCCAACTATTATTAAACTTGGCCTTATCTACTTCGGCGAACCAAGCGTCGGCGTTGTTTACATTTGGGTCGAAATTTGACACATAGTAATGGGCCGTACTGGTGCTAGGTTTGATCGACTTTATTGCGTCCGCGATTACATCAGCAGCACTGTGTGACACCGAGTCACGGGAGAGTCGCTCCGTAGAGTTCAGTCGTTGAACAAAGGACGTGATAGTGTTTAATGACTCAAGTATAGTATCACTCCCTGATCTAGTGAGTCTACGTTTACTTTTGGAAACTTTACGATTACGCGATCTATAACGTTCTCGACTAGTACGTGAACGCGAACGCGAACGCCTTGATTTGCCCATAATTAGTAATTACTTTGCAACATAAAATTAATAATTACTTATTGCCAGAATGTACGATAAAATTAACACCCTTGTGGAAAGTGTAATTCTATGCCACTTCTGATAAAATATCTAAGAATAGTAAAATGCCTAAAAAATAAACAACTATGATATTAATAAAACAGAAACATATTATAGGCACATCAATCAATTTATTACAGTAAAAATATAAAAAGTACCTACTCACAAGTAACGTTTTCACCTAACTTAAGTACTAATTAGTGTCTTTTCTATTGTCACTATCACACGATCGATACACACACAATGCACAGCACAATAACGCAGCCTTTGCCCTCGAAGGTACCAGCAAGAGTGGGAAGCTGGTCATTCCCCGCTGCCCGTGACGAAGGATGTTTATATTTCATGAGGAGCGCGTCATCATTCCTCTTACAGTACATTTTCTAAAAACCGCAAATATAACTTTGTCATTCATACAAACACTGTGAAAAACAAAGTTATTTTTTCAGACGAAAAATGATAGCGGTATTAAAATATGGTATGGTATAATGTACCTACGGAACCCTACTGCGCGTGGCCCGACATGCACTTGGCCGGTTTTTTTAATAAGAAAACGGCCTTTTCAAGTCACTCGGACTCCTTGGCATTTGGTAGCGAAATAATAAAAATTTAAACACTTGACACAGATTAATTTTTAACCTACGATACGAGAAGTTTTGATAACAATGTTCCGATTCGAAGCTCAACATTACATTGCCTCATTTGTTTGCAATATTTGCGCAACTTCATGGGCAATAGTATCCATCTTGGGTATTCCTTTCTGTAATTGGACTGTTGAAGTGTGTTTTCTTCATCTTCTCGATAGCGAATTTACCCACATTTCCTAAATTGACCCCTTTTATTTCCTTTGTATGGCTGCCCAAGCAATAACGCTTTAAGCGTTTAATTATGGTAATATGTTATGTTAATTAAATCAAACAATTATTAATTGAAAGCTCATTAAATGTACTAATATTTATTATCATTTATACAATAAAACGTTAACTAGCAATAGCAGCTGGCCGCAAGTCTAAACTTATTTTCGAAGAGGTGCGATTTTTCTGACGTCGAGTGTATTTACGAAACCATAATTAACGCCTGTCCTACTAAAATGTCTCGCGCGCACACCAACAAATAGCTTGCAATTTCGTGAGTTTTTAAGGTATCATTTTTGACTGATTCTGAAAATGAAAATAATATGTGACCCGTGTTTCGGCTTTCGTACATACAAAACATAATGTTGTATAAAGGGTTTCTCGAATTAAAAAGAGATAATTAATTAAAAAAGGTATTGTAGCATAAATATTTTTAATAATTAATTTGAAATGAGATGTTAATCGTTTTTTAAGATAATTCCCAACGTCTTGATTTATATTAGTATTCCGTACTCTTTTAGATTAGTAAAAATATTGCAAATAACTGTTATTGAATGGATAACCTTTTGAATAAAGAGATTCATTTTTATAACCAGGAGTTAAATTACTTCTTTATTGATTGCTCGTATTCAAAAACCGAGTCCAAACCCCAAAAAATAAACGTAAGTACTTAAAAATAAGAAACCCAACGCCGAATATCGTCCGATGATAACATTCACTTTGCGAAGTAAAAACATTCCGTCAAATTACCTACCGTTAAATTTGTGTCAATTTACTCAAATATTGCTGAGTGCTATATCTCCGGTAGGCTCGGGACAAATTGTCTAAATTTTGAATTTCAAATAACCGCCCGTTAACCGGGTGGATCAACAAATTGTACCGGATTTTAATTAACCGTCGAAACTGTGGTTACTAGTCACGTAAAGTAACTTGTGTCAGATGTTTGATTAGTTTAAGATAAGTGGAAATGGTTTATTCGGCGTACGTGTCCCTATTATGTGGTAATTTACACGAGTCGAATTTTAACTGTAGGGTAATTGTGTAGGAGCCATAATAAACAATACAGGGTCATTTTGAACTTACCATCCAAATTTTGAAGATGTGTTCAGTGAAAAACTTTCACTGAACATAAAACTGAACAACTTTCTCTAAGGAACACATAGTCAAATATGTAAAATAAAAAATGACTTTCCATACAAATCAAAGAGATCACGTGATCAATTTAGTATGGGATGACCAAAATTTTATGGCGAAATTTAACACATGTTTCTTAGAGAAAGTTGTTTATTTTCATGGACTGGACACATCCTTAAAATTTGGATGGTAAGTTCAAAATGACCCGATATAATAAATTTAATGGGTTATTTAGACGGGTTGATTTTCCGGGCGACTTGCTAGGCGATTTTAGTCAAATCGCGCTTTCTATCGACATTTTCTCGTAAAATCTAATTGAACACTTATAATTTAAATGAGGTGGCGATTCGATTTTACAAGCGATTGTCGATAAAAAACCCTATTCGACAAAAGTCACCTAGCAAGTCACCCGGAAAATCAACCCGTCTAAATAACCCATTACCAAAGAATTTATTTTATTATATTGTCTTTATGGCTCCTACATCTTTGATACACACTATTACCCATTAATATTAAAGTTAAAATTAAAGCCGACATTCTGTAGGAGCCATATTTTTTTAGTCTTGATACGGATATGAAAGTAATATTTGTACCAAAATAAAAAAAATATAGATATTATTAGAATGATAAAATTCTGAAATGTTTAGTTCGGAATCTAAAATCGACAATTGACATCGCGATTTTAAATTTCAATTTTGTTGTAGCTGATGTATGACGTAAGTTTAATATTTGTTTTGGTTTACATTTCTAATGTACTGATTACATGTGAAATAATCATAAATTTTTATTACCAAGCGAATAAGCCAAATAAATATTTTCTGTTGAGTTTTTCACTTAATCACCTTAGTCAACCTGTAACTTACTGTACTTTTGACTTTGGGGGCAATGGAGCATAGGTACTTTAAATATTTGGGGGACAGTGGGGAGTTTCTTTAAAATATTAAAAGAATAGAAGAGAAGACTTTAGAAATAATTCTCTTTCATGAGCCCTTATAAGTAAGTTAATATATATTACTTCAAACAAGATTTCTAACGCTCTCACGTAAATATCAAAATGAGATTTATATTACTAAATAGGATGACGGGTAAGGCATTAACAATTTTCACGTCCCTGAATTTTGTATATAAATGTTACAATTTGACGGCATATTAAGATAGCGTGTTTTATTAAATTAGATACTTTGAGAGTTCGGCGTGAACATTCTTGATACTGTTAAAGGATTATGTGAGCCAATCAAGTTAAGTACCAGCTTTATTTAAATTTGGCGTATGTGAAATTAATTTTAATGATGCCACGTAATCTTAAACACGTTCAAAAGTCAAATGAAGTCAGCAAATAGAAATAACTTGGTAAAATCTGCAATAATGAAAGTAGTTTAAAGGTAATTGGGCATAGTTGACCTGCTTGATGAAAGTTCGCGTACAGAAACCAAACCAGTTCTAAATTGAAGAATTCAGTCCTACTTTTCAAAATATGCATTATTTTTTTATGTACCGACCGGCAGAAAAAAGTTATTTTACAGTATGTGTGCGAATATATGTATAATTTTATCACTTAAACTTTTGTTAATAAAACAGATTTACATTCAGCATTGTGAAAATGTGTGGTGCAAGCATAATAAACGTTTATATTGTCTTTATTTATTTATTTTATTTTATTTATTATTAAAATGCTATGAATAGTAATAAAAAATGAAACATGGCTTGCAAGAATGCGACCCATATCACTGAGTAGCAAATAAATTTATCTACATATCATATCTAGTCCAATTTCGTTTGTGTACGCTATAGGTAAAACGTTTGAACAAAATGCCCAATGACCTGTATGCACCTTATTTTTTTTATTTTGTAAATAACAGTATTAAATGTGTTTTTAAAATCCTTGTATTTTGCCTATTTCAAACCTTGTAGAGTTTTGGCTTAGAGCAAGGCGGGCTTCCTTACGGATGGACGGAAGCCCGCGTTGCTCGAAAGTTTTGGTATGAACTTTACTTAGTTACTTATAAAAAAATACAACTACATTTTGATCAACATAAATGGAAATCGACTAATAATCACGTTAAAGTTCAATTATCAGCCTCACTAGACAAAGTAAAACATGAATGGACGTTGTCGTTTTAAAATTCGATTGTCTAAAAATTTACACTTTTGATGTAATGCCAAAGGTCGCGGAACAGTTCTAGAGATCTGAAATTAAGATATATATTTCTTTAAATCTTTCTCCAGACACATATAGAACCAATAACACGATTCAGAGATTTTGACTCGATACATTATAAATTTTATTAGGGTTCCGTACCCAAAGGGTAAAAACGGGACCCTATTACTAAGACTCCGCTGTCCGTCTGTCTGTCTGTCTATCACCAGGCTGTATCTCATGAACCGTGATAGCTAGAAAGTTGTAATTTTCACAAATGATGTATTTCTGTTGCCGCCATAACAACAAATACTAAAAACAGAATAAAATTAATATTTAAGGGGGGCTCCCATACAACAAACGTAATTTTTTGCCGTTTTTGGTACGGAACCCTTCGTGCGCGAGTCCGACTCGCACTTGGCTAGTTTTTAAACAAACAGTAGGTATTCAAGTTGAAATTTCTTTAAATAATTGGTATCATTTCAGAATTGTGTAGAAGCATTTCTCTTTTCATCTTTAATCGCTATAGTTATTTACTAAAAATTGATTTAGAGATTTTTGCACCAAATCTGCCGAAAATTTCGCGTCGTTTTCTAATTGCAATCTCGCTTTACGCTTTATTTTTGAAATAGCCCCTTAAATCAATTCCATATACTTATGTTTTGAAGCGCTCATGGCGGAACTTGACAGACTGATCGTTTACGTTTGTTAAGCAACGCTCGGTCCGGTCAGATTTGGGATGGGTGACCGTTGAAGTGAAATTACAACTGAGCGCTTCCGTGCTTCGGAGTGCATGTTAAACCGTCAGTCCCAGCCGTTGTCGTTAAGCCAAGTTAGAGGCCTTACAGGTTAGCGGGTTGATAAACTCTAACACTAGAGGTGGCCACTAATACTCATTCGATAAGAAGAAGAAGATATATGTTTTGAAAGCCAAGCGATAACGAAGATCACCAATAGGGAACATGCATAAGTCACCGATTTTGATAAATTTGAGCTTGCATGGTCGCTGCGGACACGTGTAAAAACATGATGGAACAGAAAAATAAATAAAAATATTATTTATTTAGTTTTATCACACAGGGGAAAATAACGATTTTTTTTTTATTTTCGGATATAATGTACTTAACAGTCGGATAGAATATCGAATAAGAAATAATATTTTGTATGGCACATATGTACTTAAACGCAATATTTAGGGAGATATTTGAAAATTCTTGGCTAACTCCATATAATGCTCCTGAAACGTGACATGAGTGACGTCACAAATGTTAACCTTTTTGTATAGAGCGTTTTCGGCGGGAGCTGATGCGTGCTAACTTCAAGTGACTATATCACGAGAAAAAAATGCATGAGAAAAGTTTTAATATTACAGTTGATTTTCTCACGTAATAAACTTTTGATTTCGATACAAAACAAAATTGATGCATGTTCCCCATTAATGTTACTTTGACTAGGAGGTCAGGCGCAGGCGTTATTACTTGGCCTACGCCCATTTTATAGTCCATTTTAATAAAAAATACAAAAGGTACTAACTTCCACTCAAAAACTCTCTCGATCGTTCGTTGCCGGTACCATGTGTTTTTTGCCTAAACAGCCCCAAAATCTGTATTCGGAAATAGTAAAATATCCTTTAACAAACCTTAAACCACTTTTATCTCTACTTTACAAAGTTAAGTTTAATTTAATTGTTGTTTGTAGTATCGCTGTAAACATCCCATACTTATATTTTAACTCAAAGTGCCCGCTTTCGAAGTTATTTTGTATAACGGTACTCTTATCTCTGTTATTTCAGTAAGTTGAATCGTAAAACGAGCGTAAATCAACCGAATGTCTCCAAATAACATTTAGGTGTAGAAATTTGAGAATTCAGTAGGTAATTATTATAGGATTATAATTATCAGGGTCAGAAAAGGTTTTTTACAAGACTGAAGACGGTAATTGTGGAATAGATATTAATTTTCATGAGCAAAACTAAATGGACGAGTCTATCCAATCCAAGAGCAAGTTGTAAACCATTATTTTTCATGATTTTAAGTGACAAAACTTTTTTGTTTACACTATACAAAAAAAAGTTAGAAATCAAACAAACATTTCAATTCATGCCAAAAAGGCATGTAGGTATCCATAACATACCAACTTTTCTATAGACCGTGGAAACTATGATGTAGATTTGGGTAAAAACAAAGACGAGAACGTTGGCACTTTGGCTTTGTTAATAAATTATTGAGTTATTTCGGTGTTAGGAATAAGTATTATGCCGTATTGTTTAGCTTCTAGGTGTAATTCCATGTCTCAAGAAGAGAAACTTGCTTGCTTCAGATGTTTGTTGTTACCCAAAATGTCAAACTCTGCTATTATGTGACGTCACACTTCCTCGGTCTATTGATAATATTTTTTTAAACCAGCCCCTTTTTTAAGGTCACTGCCATGTTTATGTTTATATCTGAATTGGAACCACATGGAATGTCAATATGTATTTTGTAAAAACGTTGTGAAGGGGCATGTAAACAAAATGGCCACTTTTGTGAGTCCGTACACATTTTGCCGCTAACTGCCGCTCTCTCGCTCGCACATTTCATGTTTTTAGGGTTCCGTACCCAAAGGGTAAAAACAGGACCCTATTACTAAGACTCCGCTGTCCGTCTGTCTGTCTGTCTGTCTGTCTGTCTGTCACCAGGCTGTATCTCATGAACCGTGATAGCTAGAAAGTTGAAATTTTCACAGATGATGTATTTCTGTTGCCACTATAACAACAAGTACTAAAAACAGAATAAAATTATTATTTGAGGGGGGCTCCCATACAACAAACGTATTTTTTTTTGCCGTTTTTGGTACGGAACCCTTCGTGCGCGAGTCCAACTCGCACTTGGCCGGTTTTTTTCAAGATTTAAATCTGAGTGCGTTATTGAAAAATGTGTCTCGGTCACTTTTCACAATATAAGATTACGGACATTTCATCATATATTTCAGTTTCGAGTTGCTGAAGTACAAAAAGTTATCGTGTTTGCTAGTTCAAATAACTGTTAGAAACGACAACTTTTTGTACTTTAGCAACAAAAAACTGAAATATATTTTAAAATGTCCGTAATCATATATTGCGAAAAGTGGCCGAGACACGTTTTTCAATTACGCACTCAGATTTAAGAAATCTTGAGAAAACATGAAATGTTCGAGCGAGAAGCGGCAGTCAGCGGCAAAATGTGTACGGGCTCTTAATGTCATGTTAATAGAAAGAATGAAAAGTATTGAAGAGTTATTCAATAAATATTCGAGATATCAAGAAGGCTGATTTTTTTATAAATAAAATAATAGTACATTATCATACAAGTTAGCTTAGGTTGCTTATTGCACACAAGGCTGTAGCCTGTGCCACATAGAACTTGCAGTAAGGTACCTATTTAACTTTGTAGGGATAATTCTATAACCAACTAGTGTTTTATATGTTATTGCACGCGTTTGTTATAGTTCGGTTTATGGCCCTAAAAGCGATGTATTAGTGCTCACTAGACGTGTGCGCCGATCGGCGTGGCGCACGCCGCCGGTCATTTTAGCCACGCCGCCGCCGCCGGAGATTTCATCGGCGTAATGGGCGTCAAAATCCAAATAATATTTTAGATAAAAAAACACACTTTATTTAACAAAAGAGTTTTTTTTTAATTTGCAAAATAGACATATCATTTTTTTCGCTATCTGGCAACATTGGTTGACGTTTTTCATCGGCGCCATTTGCATTTCTTTGTCACTTGTCAGTCTGGCATAAAACTATACAGAATCGTTTTCGAGGGTTGCTTTTAAATGACGAACTGTGCGTGATTACAAAGTGTTTTATCTCTGGTGTGCACCATGTCAGGTTACGTAGATCAGAGTTCGATAAACAAGATCAAAATAAATAATTTTTCTGTCAAAACCCTCTATTCATCATCGAAAAACAGTCACAGTTGGAAATATTTTGGCACATTGATTATTGAGAAAGATGGCAAGAAGAAGTCGATCTTACCAGACAGTGTATTCTGTTCCCAGTGTGTTTTAGAGGCCAAAGAAAAAAATGAAGACGATCTTATGGTATGGTAAGATTTCTTGTCTTTATTGCGTAGCTTTAAAAAAGAAAATGTATTTGAAGGTTATTTTAGTTTGTGTGTTCTGTCTGCAGCCTACATTTTGTAATTGAACTATCGAATAATCTCATATGCTGTGAGTTGTGAGGGGATGGTATTGACTTTTTAATCGACTTCAAAAAAGGAGGTTATTAATTCGACAGTTTTTTTTTGTATGTATGCTCCTCGATATCTCCTTGAATAGTGAACAGATTTTAAAAATTCTTTTTTCATTCGAAGGCTATATGCTCTAAATGGACCTTTTTAATTTTCATACTAATCAGTTTAGTAGTTTTCAAGTAGGTAATCCTGAAAGAAGTCGCTTAAATACTATGATCTTGACGACTTCGTCGTTTTTTATATACCGATTTAGATTAAATATTTTTTATTGGGAAAGGGATACTTTAAGTGTAACACGCTTACATACCACGAAAAAGTTGAACAAAAAAGTTTAAAAAAAGAAAAACTTCCTTCAAAATAACTAAAATAATTAGTTAAATAAAAATAGGTATCAACTTCATAAGACAAGTTTTATTAAAATTTATACCTATGCGTATCTAATTATTTGAATATTATTTCTTGCTTTTTAGAGGTAAGTATTTAAGTTTCTGTTTTTATTGTCAGGTTTTTTATTACTTGTATTTTATATTATGGGCTTTGACAATGGAAAAACTTACGTATTGTAAAATTGCTATGTTGTTGTTTTTTTTTTTGCCACGGGCACGGACGGGCACTACGTATTTTATTTACTTGAACCACATAATTGTTTTTTCACTTCATAACCTGATTTGACCTACATACTTTAACAAATGCATGCTGTTTTGCTTATCGCTTTATTAATTTTTTATTTCAGCTGTAAAATAAAATGTTACAGTGCAAAAGTAAGCACGGGAAATCTTTCTCGCCATCTAAGAGATGAACATAATTTAAAAGAACCTGAAAAAGCTGGCGGAAGTATTCAAAGAATAACTACGTTTTTCGACAAAACTCGTCCTCAAAACACCAGCCAATCGATAGATACAAATAAAAAATGGCTTTTGGCACGAGATCTGACTTTGTGGATATGCAGATCATTACTACCGTTTGATGTGGTATCTGACCAGGCAATGATGGACTTTTTCTTAAAGTATAATGTGATTCTTAAAAAAGAAGATTTACCTAGCAGAACTACTATTTCCAGGACAGCCTTAGAAGACGTATACGATTGTATGAAGGCGCATATCAAAGATTTGATAAAAAATAAGAGTCCTCGTAGTGTAGCATTAACGACGGACTTGTGGAGCGATGCTTTTCAAAGAAATAATTATATAACGCTCACATTACATTTTCTTAGTCCTTTCCTTGATTTTGAAAGTGTGACCTTGGCTACACAAATCATAGAAGGTAAAAAAACAGGAGAAAAGATTAAACAACATATACATCAGTTACTAATTGAATACGAACTTGAAGAGAAAAAAACGGTAATGGTAACTGATTGTGGTTCGAATGTTAAAAAAGCAGTGTCATTATCGGATATGGACTCACATTTTTGTCTTGGTCACGGTTTACATAACTTAGTAGTACAGGATGGCGTAAAAAGTACCCCAGAAATAAACAACCTCGTTTCAAAATGCAAGAAAATCGTGAAAAGTCTTAGATACAAACTCCCAGAACTTAAAAAAGATGCAGATGAAGAACAGAGACGTTTATTGGCCGGTATAGACGAAGCTGGAGACATAGTTGATTTAGACGAGATCAGCCCTTTCAATGAAGAAACTGAGGAATATGATAAGAATACAAACAAATTTTCTGTAACTTCGATAAAAACAGCTACTCCAACTCGATGGCATAGTATTCTCGTAATGTTAGAAAGTATACATAACAAATGTAACAGAAATCCTATTCACAGACTCCTTATCAAACTGAATAAATCTGAATTGAAAATTGATGACTCCGAATGGAAACTTCTGGGAGATTTAATAAAATTTTTGAAAAACTTTCGGGATGCTGTTAATATAATGAGTGCATCAAACTCAGTTACAATCAATGTTGCACTGGTTTTTAGATGTGAAGTAGAACAAGCATTGAAGCAACTTGAGGACGACGAGGTTCTTATAATGAGTTGCATGAAAAGAAACATGTTGGCGAAATTGAATCACCGCTTTCCCATTGATAAATTGACTGTGGCGGCTGCTCTTCTCGATTGTCGTTTCCAAGGCATGTCAGTAATTGACAAATACCTTGAGGAAAGAGGGGAAACAAGAGTTTCCTTTATGTCTGCATTTGTGAGAGAACACGTCAGGGAATCTGATATTTTACAAGAAACGGCGGACGATCACAGTGAGTCAGTCTCCTCTGCTCTAATCCCTCAACCATCCACATCATCTTCATCAAACTTTCTTTTGGCTATATCCCAGAAGTATACAACTCCTGGTAGTGGCGCTAATGTTGCTGACGATCCTGTAGTGATCGAATGTTGGAAATACTTTTGTGGATGCGACCCCAAGGATGTGCTCGATGGAAACATACTTCGTTATTGGAAGGAAAAGAAGAATAGTTATCCTTGGTTATTCAACTGCGTTAGGGCTATAATGAGCGTTCCCGCTACAAGCACGCCCAGCGAACGAGTTTTTTCAGTCGCGGGACTAACCATTACGGCAAAAAGGTCACGATTAAGTCCTACTTCGGTAGACAAAATTATATTTATACATGATAATTATGACATGTGTAAGAAGCAACTACAAGACCTAAAATAACTTGGTTGCATCTTGCAAATAAAGTTGTGTTCCTTTTTTATACTACATAGTTTGATTTTTGCCATAAAAGTTTTGTTTTTTGTTATTGAAATTGTGATTTTATAATTGTATTTTACAATAGGATTGATTATAATAAATAAAGAGTTTAATATAGATTGAGACGTCTTCTATTCTACTTATTTTGACCATCCACGCTGATGACGCCGATGACGCCGCCGCCGCCGACAATTTAGACGCCAGACGCCGCCGCCGGTCAAATGACCATCGGCGCACACGTCTAGTGCTCACTTTACGAGCAAGTGTGTTGAAAAATAATTGGCGGTGCTAGTTGACGGCTACATGCCCCTTAAATACTGAAGTAATACTTACTTACTTAGGTATGTTGACTACTTTGGTTTAGAAGTTTATGGGTCTGTTGATCTGTTTTTGTGTTTGATATAAACTTAACTTAATACCTAAACGTGTTGTTGAAAAAAGGATCTTGACAATAGACAAACGGACAACCTAATAATCCTAAAAGGTTCCGTTTTTCCTGAACCCTAAATATTCTCTTTACGAGCTCGATGCGATCTCTAGATTTCTATCTTAGAACCACCTTAAGTCGAACAGTGCTGATAGTTTTTTTTTTATTGGTATGCTTGCTATTTTTATACAATACTAAACAATATACTAGAAAAAATTCGACTGACGACTTGATCATCAGATCATAAACTGGAAAGATGTTTCAATGAGGGCTTTTAAAATGACAAAAAACTGTAGGCTCAATAGATGGCGTTGATGAAAATGTATGTGTGAATGTGTTTTTTCTTACTAAGATTCGAAGAGTACTCAGGTAGGCAGGCAGATGTAACCCTAAAATGTTTCTCTTTGGGCAGATGTCGGCCAGCGAGCGCTTACTTGCCTCTTTGGTATAGGCCGTTTATTTTTAAAAGCCAATTTTGACACAAACCCATCAACACCATCAAGTGAAGCAAATAGTCACTATTTTTATTTTTTAAATATCACTTTGAAAATCCCTCATTGAATGTCAAAGCAATTCCTCACATTAGTGAAATAACGCTGGCTTGCAGTGTAATATATTAGAAAAAATTCGACAATGCCACTAGTGACTCGGTAGCTCAGTTGGAAGAGCATTGAACCGGTCCAAAGCTGCGGGTTCGATTCCCACCTGGGAATATGATCTGGTGACGAGTCAAATTTTTTCGAGTTGATATGTTATTTAGTAGTGCTCATAATGTTTAACAGTTAAGGTGGTACCATGAGCGAAAGTGGCGCCGCGGTGAATTTTATTTAATATTATAATTCTAATACACAATTTTAATCATGTTTATCGTGGAGATTTTAGGGCCCACAGTCTAGTATTTTTAGACGGTATCGTTACATTCCCTCGTAGTCACTGCTAGAAGTAGATAGAAAAACTGCTAAAAGTGGCCGTTTTTGACACATTGGCTATCTACTTCTACGAATAACTACGAGGGCATGTAGTGACCTTCTAAAAATACTAGAACATGGGCCCTAAAATCTCCACGATAAACATTATTAAAATCTTTATCAATTAATAACTTATTAAATAAAAACCTCTGAGGGCGCCACTTTCGGTCATACAACCGCCTTAACAAATGGTAACAAAAGAATTTATTAGAAAAAGAAAAGATTATGCAAACTACATTTTCTATATTAAGGGCACAGTATAGATCACAGAACAAAAAAAAATTCCCTGTGGTTTAGATAGATAGTGTGTTTTATACTTCAAATAACTGACCTGTCAAATAATGTCATACACATTCTGTTCAATTTTTTTAACCAATGAGGGCTTTTCACGATGACACAAAACTGGAAGCTCGATAGAGGGCGTTGATAAAAATGTATGTGTCAATGTTAAATTTTTTTACTAAGCTAAGAAGAGTACCTCAGGGAAACAGGCAGATGTAACCCTAAAACGTTTCTCTTTGGGCAGATGTCAGCCAGCGAACGCTTACTTGCCTCTTTGGTACAGGCCGTTTATTTTTAAAAGCCAATTTTGACACTTCTCTTTCCATCAACGCCATCTAGTGAGGCAAATAGTTACTATTTAAAAAGTCACTTTGAAAAGCCCTCATTGCTCCAATCAGATACCTGTGAAGCTGGCCAGCCACATCAATCTTAATTTTAGCATTTTATCAAAACATTTAAATAGCAATACTCAAAGATACAACTCTTGCAAACAATAAAGACTAATAATTGACTTTTAAAAAAGCCCCTAAACTCAGCTATAAAGTGTTTAACGACAATCGTACCCAGTCGTAACACTTGTTGATACAACACCGAATGAAAACATAACAAGAAATTGCTACAACTTCGAAACTAAACCTTGTACCTTTGGTATTTATTTATTTTTATTTTATTTATTTAAACTTTATCGCTAAGATTACAGCAAATGGCGGACTTAATGCCGCAAGGCATTCTCTAACAGTCAACCGGTAAGGGTGTTAGAACTATAAGGTAGGCAACAAAGCTAAAATCTATGTTCAAAAATGCAAATACATACCTATATTACTTATATAATTTAAGGATAAATATCAAACATTAATATATATATAAATAATTTTATATGTATTATATACATACATAAAATACATACATATATACATAAAAATATTAAATATACTACCGCGTGTCAGATTCAAAGGGGCTAACGTAAAGAGCTAAGGTAATGTTCTCGGACCAATCTCTTAAATGCAAACTTATTAGGGGCACTCCGTATAGCAAAGGGCAGGGCGTTCCAGAGTCGTATAGCCATAAGAGAGAACGATTGGGAGACGAAGCCGGAGGAATGTAAAGGAATATTCAAAGTAAGGTTGCTACTAGAGCGAAGATCACGTTGATGTGTGGAGCCCAGATATTGAAATCGAGATTTCAGGTATACTGGAGTAAGAGGATCGAACAAAATATTGAAAAGAGAACAGACAACTCTCAGGTTCCTACGCTCACGAATAGGAAGCCAGTTGAGTTGTTTGCGATAATGTGAGATATGGTCGTATTTACGTAATCCATATATGAAGCGAATACAGTTATTGAGAAGTCGATCCAACTTATCTAGAAGATTTTCATTGAGATTAGTGCTACAGATGTCAGCATAGTCAATAATAGGTAAAACTAGAGCCTGTATCAGCGCAATTTTAGTGCTGGACGGGAGAAAATACTTAAGCCTATATAAAGACCTAAGTGCATTCGTTACTCTATGAGCGATGTGATCAATGTGCTTCTTCCAGGAGAGACTATCATCAACGAATAAGCCCAGGTCCTTCACATGTTGTGTATAAGCTATAGATTCTCCGTTATATTTAAGAGGATCAACACTGTTGAGATTCAAACGCGCCAGTTGTCGAGAGCTCCCAATAATAATAGCTTGGCATTTTCCCGCGTTAACTGATATGCCATAATTAGCTGACCATTCCGCTATCTTTTCTAGATCTCTGTTGAGTAAAGCGGTAACAACATTAAGATTTTGGATGTCATGTTGAGCATAGAGTTGCAGGTCGTCAGCGTATAAATGGTAAGAAGAAGATAAGTTAACTGTTAAAGAGTTGATAAATAACGCGAAGAGAAGAGGAGAGAGTATTCCGCCTTGCGGAACGCCAGCCGTCAGGTCGCACCAATCGGATAAAGTCCGATCAACACGTACGGCCTGCTGGCGACCGCGAAGATAAGAGGAGAACCACATCAGCGCAGTAGAAGAGAAACCAGAAAGAGTAAGCAAGGCTAGAAGGATATCATGATCAACTGCGTTGAAGGCGTTGGAGAAATCGATTAATACTAACACAGTCAGTCGAGACTCCTCGAAACCGTCACGGATATCTTCAATTACTTTAGTAAGCGCTGTTGTTGTACTGTGTCCAGATCTAAATCCAGACTGATAAGTGCTTAGGAGTCGGTTGGAAAGGACAAAATCTGAGAGCTGTTTGTGAGCAGCGGCCTCAAGGATCTTGGAAAGAAAGGGTAGGATTGAGATTGGTCTGTAGTGATTGAGGGAGTTAGGGTGAAGGTTTTTGGGTAGTGGGACAGCTAGGGCTTTACGCCATAAGGTAGGAAAAGTACCAGAGGAGAGGGAGTAATTAACTATATACGTCAAAATGGGAAGGAGGCAGTCAAGCAATAGAACAATCATGGTTCTACTGACATCATCGCACCCGACGGCGTTAGACTTAATCGAGTGGATGAGTTTGCGGACTTCCTCTTCGGTAAGAGGGGTGAGAGTGAATTGGGAAGAGGGTGGGCACGGAACAGATGGAAGGTTAGAAATAGTTGCGAGTTTAACACTAGTAGAGACAGGAGTGGCAGAAGAGAAATGCTTGTTAAGCTCGTTCAAAGTGAAGGTAGGTTTGTGGGAAAGTTGAGGTTTACCGACACCAAGTGAACGGAGAAACTTCCAGGTGTTAGCTGGAGTCGATTGTAAAACATTGTTATGAATGTATCGGCGTTTTGTTCTCCTTACCATTTGATTGCACCTATTTCTAGCGATCCTAAACAATTCCCAGTGGTGATCTGTTCTGCATCGTTTATAAGTACGAAAAGCTTTGTCTCGTCTCCTCATGGCCATACGCACACCAGGAGTAATCCAGGGTGCTGGAGGCCGTCTCAACTTGACACTCTTCAGAGGCGCATGAGTATCGTACAGTTTAAGGACAGCAGTGTTGAAGTGAGTCACCATATCGTCCACTGAGCTCGTATCAAGAACAGGAGACCAGTCAATTAAACAGGCATCGCTCTGCAGTTTCTCCACATCCAGCTTAGCAAAATTACGGATACAGACTATAGTTGGCTTCGATTTAGGGGGTTTTACCTTATAGGCAAGAAAAATAAGATCGTGCTTAGAGAAGCAAGGAGCGGGAACTTGACCATGCTTGAGTACATGATCAGATGAGGATGTCAGCATATGATCAATCCAAGTGTCGTCAGAAGTGAGGTTGTGATGTGTTGGACCAAGAGGTAAAATGGAAAAATTAACTGACTCAGCAAGTGACCGAAGTTTAAGAGAGGAGGGTGAGTTCTTAAGAAGATCAGTATTTAGGTCACCCATGATAATGTGATGGTTGTAATCAGTTGCGACGGTATCAAGTAAGGATTCCAATTCAGAGTGAAAAACTATAGATGGTGGGCAATAAACGACTCCGAGAACGACCCTTGTACCCTTAACATCGACCTCCAGAAACAAATGTTCCATACAGCCTGAACGAGAAGTGGATGATGACAGAATTTTGAAGTCAATACGACATGCTAGGTAGATGGCTACACCCCCTCCACCTTTACCAACGCGGTCATTCCGGATTAAAGTATATCCAGGTATCGAATAGGAAGCTGTGTTAAGGCAGGGTTTTAGCCAGGATTCGGAGACAAGCACAGCATGCACTGTATCCGGAGAGAAGGCGTCGAGCAGATCAGTGTGATGGCATGGTATACTTTGGGCATTAATGTGACAAACGTTAAAACTATTGGGTACACATTCAAGTTCGCGTGCCAAATGGTATAAGGCCTAAACGACAACAGCAATTACTATACGTAAAACATAAAGTTTGAAATTACTATGTTGTTATGAAATTCGTGTTGTACAACTGAAAAGCTAAAATTTTATTATGGACTCCTCTTTGCTGAGTGAGAAAATCACTTTTAGGGTTCCGTAGCCTAATGGCAAAAAACGAAACCCTTATACATAGTTTCGTCATGTCTGTCTGTCTGTCTGTCCGTATGTCACAGTCACTTTATTCCGAAACTATTAAGATTACACAGTTGAAACTTGGTAGGTAGATGTATCCTGTGAACCGCTCTAAGGTTTTTACATAAAAATAAAAAAATTAAAGATTAAGGGGGGGCTCCCCGTACATGGAACTGAAACTGAAAATATTTTTTTTCATCAAACCTATACGTGCGGAGTGTCTATAGATAGGTCTTTAAAAATTACATTGAGGTTTTTAAGACTATTTTTTCTCACAGTCAACCGTTTGAAAGATATACACTGCCCAAGTGGTAAAATGAGTGTCCCCCCCGTCCCCCCCTTTAACTTTTAAAATAAGAGAGTGAAAAATCTAAAAAAATATATGCTGTAGATCCTAATAAATACTTTCAACGAAAATTGGTTTGAACGAGATATAGTGATAATTTTTAGAGATATATCACATTTTCCAAAACCGCAAATATAACTTTGTCATTTATACAAACGCTATGAAAAACAAAGTTATTTTTGCAGACAAAAAAATATAGTAGTATTCAATATGGTATAGTATAAGATAACTACGGAACCCTACTGCGCGTGGCCCGACACGCACTTGGCCGGTTTTTACTTTAAATCTACTCGGATTATTTCTAACCCACTAAAAATGTCTTCGTCATAGTGAGCAACATACAGCATAAACAGATGTAATAATATTCAGAATCATTTATTCAGGCTACGCTGTTACAAGCACCTTGTAAATGTCAAAAAAGCTAAATCACCTGTTTGCAAGCCGAAAGCGGGAGACCTTGTAACGAGAAGAACCGAAAAGAAAGTTGTCAAGGGCTGCTTTTTTTTCAGCGGTTATTCCAATTTATTACACCAAAGATTACAACCTGAGGCACAGTCTAAGGTGAATTCTAGAATTTATCCTAGGCTAGGAAAAGAGGTATTGGGAGAATTCTCGGACATATGTTTCCCAGAATTCACCTCAGGGTGAATCTGTAACAAATCGGAATAACTGTTTTTCACACTTATTTCGTGTAGTCATCAAAGTGAAAAATGACCTTAGCTTAAATAAATATAATACATCGAGCGTTTATTAATAAAACAGCGAGCGTTTGTAAACGGACGCCGCCGTTTGTAATACGCGGAATCATACAATTTGCCTGCGACATATATAAAGTGAGATCACTTTCCACTGAATTTTTAATCTTATCAGGATAGCTATCATAATATTATTTACGTTTCAAAGTCCTCTGAGATTGAGGATCAATTCCAGTGACCGCGTAAAGAAAACTGAGCGTTTTATCCCATTTGGTCCCAGTGGGAGTTAAGGTGGCTTGCGACACGACGAAAGCTTAAGAAGAAATGGAACAAGGATTTAGTACTTGTTGTCCCGTAAAAGGTAAGTTTATAAACTGATGTTTCATGTACGACTATTACTTATATGAGTTGTTTATTAGACCAACACGACATAGTGGTGTTGATATTAATCTGTGCAATAACTGCCCATTAAATAAGTTTCAATTTACTACTTTTTAGGGAAAAGATAAACTTATTTACTACTACTATTTACTATTTTTAAAAGCACGTTTGTTTTACGAAATGATATCAGTTACAGTCCAATACTATTTTTCAGCTCTTTATTTTTAGGAGTTCGGTGGCGCAGTGGTTTATGGCGCTCTGGCCCAGCGATTGCGGAGGTTAAGCAACTTTCGGAAGGGTCGGTCATGGGATGGGTGACCAAAAATTTATTAGCTCGAGCTCCTCCGTTCTTCGAAAGGCACGTTAAACCGTCGGTGTTGTCTGCATTTTCAGTCGTTAACACCCACTAATCTACATTGTGCTCGCGTGGTGGGTTATAGCCCGTCCTCCTTATTCACCCATAAGGAAGGCCTGTGCCCTAGCAGTGGGGACATTAAAATGGCTTATGGACTATTTTTCAAATGCACGTTTACACCACACGTTTACATTCATTAGTAGCCAAGCACTTATTATGTAACTATAGTAAAGTAATTGTCGGACCTCATTCTTTGAATCAATTCTCCTTTTAATCATCGCCACACACCAGCTATATGATGCCCACTGCTGGGCATATTCCTATCGAAAGGTTTTCCACACTCTCTACAGTGGCAACCGGTTCTGCGCTGCCCGTATCCAGAGGTTTACCGCGTCCTTCAGATCGTTGGTCCACCTTATAAGGGTCTGACCCACAAAACGTCTTTTCCGGTGCGCGGTAGCTATTTTAAAACATTTCCATCCCAAAGTCCACCGGTTAATAAGCTCAAAACGATTCTCCATCAATTAATTATAAGGATTTCTCTCTTACTGTGAACATCAAACATCCCTAAAGGTTCGCAGGTGTCGAATACATAATTGCAAAATTTACTCCCGAATTTTCCCGAACTCCGCAGCGGGGAGTCCTAAACATTTTGAAATATTACGCAGCAAATTCTGACGGCGAGTAAAACTTTGTATTGGATCGTTTTACAGTGCAGTGTAAAAAATGTTGTAAAAATAAAAAGTGGTCAAGTTTGAGTCGACTCTATTAGCTTTTTGACTGAGCAAGAGCGTCTCCGTTTCTACATGAGCAAAGTTGCCTTCGTATATCTGTCCGGCTGTCCGTCTGTTCTCAACCGATCCTCGTGAAATTTTGTGAGCAGGTTTGATAAATACATGATGAAATTTTAATCATTTGGTTCCAGCAGGCAGTGGGACGTTCCACTGATGATTACAAGCAACTTTTACCATGGGGCCAACTCGGATATCGCGGAAAATACATCAGCTGTTCCATAATTAAGATCGAGTAGGTATTGCGCTTTTATATGAAACAGCTGATTTTTTTTCGCGATATCAGAGCTGTCCCCATAGTAAAAGTTGCTTGTAATCATGAGTGGAACCACCCCACTTCCATCATTGTATATTTTTGAATTATGTGTCTTTACGAAAAATAATTTGAATCTGTTTAAAAAGAAGCATGAGGTATGTACATTCCTAACCAGATATCCAAATCAATTAGTGTTGCCATCTTGCTCAACAACGTGTTGCCGAAAGAATTGTTATTTCATGTCAATAACATTATTCAATAAACTACCAACGGCAATGAAAGACTTACCAATGAAACAATTTAAATGTGCGTTGTATCGATTCCTGACTGACAAATGTTTTTATAGCGTTAAGGAATTTATTGATTGCAAAATTTAATACTATCAAACCATTTTTTTTGCAATATATTATTATGTATTGGGTATTATTTTTATTATGATAATTCAATTCGATTACTATTTGGACATGTTTTAATTATTTTTATTTAATTTTGTTTATGATTATTTTTCGACATTGTTAATTTATTATATATTAGTCTTGGCCTATCTCTAATTTGCATACCAAAGTTATTTGGTTAAATGTGAGAAACAAAACTGATAAATGTTATAATCTTGTACTGACCACATTTACAGCAATAAAGAATTATTTCATTTCATTTCACTACGGGAACCAAATGACTAAAATTTCAGCGTGTATATAGATTATTTTTGTCGATTCAGTTTTTCGAATTAAAAAAAAATTCAGCCATTTCGAAAAACGTTAAAAAATTACACTAACGTGAAGCCTACAGTTCACAGAGCCACTAGTAGTAGTATAACTTTGATGTTTTTTTCGAATTCTTTACTAACGCAGTAAGAAAAATTGCTTGCGTACTGCGTATTATTAGTTCTCTCTTACGAGTATCGAGTGGTAATAAATAAATTTTAAAAATTTAAAAACACGATTGCCCTGCTAAAACAAACTAAAAAGTTAAATAACAAGTGTCATTGCAGTCGGGGGACCATTTTGTAGAACAATTTTTTATCGAAGAGGTCCCCCGACTGCAATGACACTTGTTATTTAACTTTTTAGTTTGTTGTTTAGCAGGGCGGTCGTGTTTTTAAATTTTTTAAATTTATTTATTTTTATTTTACACATTTAAGTGACAAATTATATATTTTTGAAATGTGCTCATTAAGGCCTTTCATTTGATGCCCATATTGTAATAATTAAAGAAAAAAAATTTTTTTTTTCACGTTTGAAAATAGCGTCATACACGTCGCCATATTAACTTTTTTCAAAAAAATATAGCCAGTGTCACTTGGAATGATGCAAGGAATCTAACAATACCCGATACATCCAAATCAGTTGAGCCATTTAGAAGTTATGGTGGAATAAAGAAACTCACATACGCACAAACATACATGAACCCTGAACACATATACGTACACTCTTTTTGCTTTGGGTAGTCGTGTAAAAAACTCGTACACGTTAGTAGGTTATTAAAATCCTAGCTTAATAATTTAATATTAAAACTAAGCTTTTTGTTAGAACAACTTTATATATAGGAAAAGCGTTCAAAATGATTCACTATCACAATATTTGAAAAACTTAAATTTCGTTTCATGAAATTCGAGACTTAACCCTAAAATGTTTACAGCTCACAACCACGAACACGATATCGTGTGACAGCTAATACACCTGGGACTTTCAGTAACATACACGTGCTACCTTTTTGGGTTTTACCAACAGTTGAAAAATTTCAGCAAAAAGAATTCTTAGTCCATTTCAATAAGGGCTAGGTGTCTATTTCAAGACTGGTCATTGAAGTTGGTCATGACTTTGATAAAGAGTATTGTGGACGTTATTTTTTCTCTTATTTTGTCTGGATTTTTATATCTTTTAGTATGAGTAGAGTTTCGTTAAAAGTACAAATTAGTGCTCGGCGATGTTAGGCCAGAAGATTTATAGTTATAAGTATTGTAAGTATTTAGTTTCACTTTATCGGATTATCAAAAAATTGGTACTCACATTACATAACATAGAGTGGTAGGGTTATCTTTTTACCATGTTCAATAATCCCAAATACTTTAAGCTAATTTGAAAGCATTTCATGTTAGCGTTTGAACAAATCGAAAGATTCCATTCAAGTTACAATACATTCATATATTTTATACAATACTAAATAATTCCATTTCCCGGCGTAAGTTTAAGTTTAAACGCGTCTAATACCTGTGTTTTTAATCTAATTAAATGTAACGCGAAACATTTTACGTACATAAATCTAAAATGACGATTCGAATCAGGGTTTAGTCAGAGGGCTTAGCCAAAATATTCAGAAAATCGCTCGGATTCCCAAACATGTATGTGATTAACATAAAGTGTCAATAACAATCGAATTTTAAAACATCAAAACCATATTTGTTTTGAAAATAAATCATTATGCATTAATGATTTGCAAATGTTACTTTGGCTAGGGGGACAGAACCACTGTGAAAAAAATATCACACGCAGAAAAGTGAAACTTTATAAAACTCCCGCACCAACTTATTGTCATCTAGTAGTAGGAACTTCTGATACCGTTCACAGCTTTCGAAGCTATTTCCGTAAGGGATGAGAACCAATCGATCCATCAAGATTAGGCACCCGCGAACAGAGCATTCACTGGAACAAAGCTGCACGTCTCTTGTAAGCCCCAACAGGTAGGCTTTGAGTGAAAAGCTTTTCAGTTAATTTGACTTTATCTGTATAAGATGTTTAATGCTTATTTAAGATTTATACATTGATATTTGATTTTCTTTGAGTTTATACGATCTCTTGATCATGAAATCACGGCAATACGATCTCCCGATTTCTTGAACCGATTCAACAGGATGCGATTTTCACCCGGATCGCATAAATTCAATCTGGTTTTATTTGAATTTGATATTGTTCGAAGGCTGTAATATAATCAACTTGCCGACTCTATTGTCGAATTTACTGATTAATTTCTCCCATTAGCCGTGTGTATTTGCAGTTATTTTTTAGTATAGGTATACGAAACTTGAAAACTGATTGTTCAGAATCAGTAATAGAATCGATTGCAACATTATGAAATATGTGACCCTTGTTTCGGCTTTCGTATGTATAAAAAATAATGTTGTATATTACCTATATATTTCTGTAAAGAAAATGTACCTACTCAAGAAGACAAGTTAAACATGCTTTTACCAACTTATGGCTTTAAAAATTAGTCTTAATAATTCCACCGCCAAACTTATACTTCATTAACTTCTAGTGAGTTCTGCGGGGAAGATATTGAATAACTTTAATAAACTTAATTTTAGAGGATAAAACTTCAAACTGGGATAAAGCTGGGTAGACTAGTTTTAAGTTCAAAAGTCTTTATCAACTTTATCCACGAATTGAAGGAAAGTCAATAAATGTTTGCTTAATGTATTATATTTTGGCTTGAAATTGACAAAACGAACAACCATTTTCCAGAGGTGAGATAAAATCGAGATTTTAAAAAGTTTAAATTCGTAATTTTATCACGTTTGTAGTAAAAATATGTAAGGAATTATTTACGGATATATAATAATATAATAAATAATTAAAAAGGTACTCTAATTCTAGTGATTCATCATCATCATCAGTCATTTTAATGTCCCCACTGCTGGGGCACAGGCCTTCCTTATGGGTGGATAAGGTGGACGGGCCATTAACCCACCACGCGGGCCCAATGCGGATTGGTGGGTGTTAACGACTGCAAATGCAGTCGGGACCAACGGCTTAACGTGCCTTCCAAAGCACGGAGGAGCTCGAGATAATAATTTTTTGGTCACCCATCCCATGACCGACCCTTGCGAACATTGCTTAACCTCCGCAATCGCTGGGCCAGGTGCTAAACCACTGCGCCACCGAGCTTCCCAGCTATTTATTAAAAGGCTAGAAATCTAGTGATTTCTAGCCCTTTAATAAATAAGACAATTTAAAAAGTTTAAGACAGAAGCTCACGTAACAAATTGTTTTCCCAAAAATCTTTCAAAAGCAACTTACACCATTTTCAACTATAAATAGAACCATGGGTCAGTTTAACGTACTTGCTAAAGATTCAGCGTAGGATATCAATTCTAAATGTGCCACATTCAAACATCTTTTATTACAAATATTAAAAAAAAACAGTAAGCTGTATATTTAGATATATGATTTAGTTTCAGTGATTGAACTTAATTGCATGATTTAAACAATAATAATTAATTATTCTTAAGTTTTCATTTTCATACAAAAGCTAACTTGCACAACTTGCATAATATCGTTAAAATTAGCGTTTTGTAAATGTGCCATATTCACTGTTTATGTAAAATATATATGTGGGAGCCTGTTTCACAATATATGGTTGGGCATGAGCACTGACTTCAATTAAATTTAAAATAAATACAGATGGAATGTAATTTATTACATTGGAACTTGTTCGGAATTTGTAAAACAGGCCCTAAATAATAATATTAATATAAAAACAAGATACATTATTTCTTGAAATAATATATTGATTAGTTAATTACAATGCATGTCGTGGCAGCTTGTAAAAAGACAACACTGTAGCACGTGAGTTCTTTGAATGTATCACTGCCTTGTCTTTGGTGTATGTTCTTGTTACCTTAAATAAATAAAAATAAAAAAATATTAAAAACGTAGATGTTAAAATAAGTATGTAGGTGTTAAAAAATCTCATTAGCAAAATGTTTCTCCCGATACGTGTCTGTAACGAGAAAATTGTCATTTTTACGACACATTATCGGGGCTTTAAATTCGCAGATCCCGATTCCCGATTAATCCATTTTATCTTCAGAAAGGTTGTATCACAAAATATGTAATCAGAACTTTGATAAAAATGTATGATGTTTCACCGTTACCTTTCTAGAATGAGTTTTCGCCTCAAGAACCCGTTTGATGTGCCGATAATTCTTTGATATTAAATCTCTGGGCATTTCGGTCTCGGGTTTTGCGACAAATTCGTTTAAGGCGGATCTTGGTGAAGTGACAGCTAAGGATTTGACTCCCGTCACCCTGCCACCCTCTACATTACTTCGCGAGTCATTTATTAGCGACATCTATTAAAAAATTTTAAAAACTAAGATGTAATTTAGTACCGACATCTATTAAAATTTTTGAAAACCAATGTGTAACCTACATTACGCTTGGCCAAAATTCACGGACCATAGAAAGTTGGAGACACGGCAGTATGGCATTGTTAAAATATTAAATTTTAATTTTATGTAGGTAAATTGAAGGTAAATTGTTTTATAAAAAAACAAGAAATCAGCAATGTTCAATCAATCAGCCGCAATTTATATTAAAATTAAATTATGTATGAAGACAAGTCTGTTTCATGTTTTAGTTATTTTACTGTTATTTTGAAGTGAAAACTTCTTTAGCGGTGTTGTACGCTTTTTGTAATGGGGAAAAAATGCTAAACTCGCGTCAGTAAGAATCACGTGGCTGATAGAAAATGCGTAAGACGGATGTGACGGATGGAGAGTAGACAGCTGGCGGCGGAAGTATCCCCTACTTTCAAGTGTAATCTCTTTCTACGGGGCGCGTTGAAAATGGCGGCGCATCATTTTAAGACGTAAACACTTGTGTCACCAGCAACGCACTAATTTTGAAAATGCAACTAATAGCAGCGATCTCTTCGATGATGAAAAGTCTATACTTATTTATACTCTGTGACTATAAGTTTAAATCGTAGAATGCGTGCATGTAGAAATTAAAAAGGCTACTGGCGCAAAATCTTTAGAATTTTTCTCTAATTACAAACTGATTGAATTGTGTGACTGTATAGTAACAGGAAAGAAATAATTTTAATCCTTTGCCGCTAATTTCAAAATATAAAAAATGCACAACGTTAATATTCAAGTCCACTTCTGCCGGCACTCCCGGAGTGCCAACCGATTTTTTCACATTTTGCATAGTACTTATACTCGTAACTAGGTACGTCTTATGGTCATGCTCACTTTAAACATTTCTGCGGTGGTGTTGTGTGAGGCGGGTCGTTACGTTCCCTCAAATATGGTTGAGCGAAACGATGGCTGGTTCATGCGTCATGCTCGTGAACGGATGCTGCCAGTGGGAATGGGTCTGCTTCTGAATACCGATCTTAACGCATATTGAATTGTAAGAATTGCGTTTTTTTCATTATTATTTTTTGCGTGTAAACTTTTGTTGATTATTGTTTAAATGACCTCACTTTAAATGTGGAGGTCATTTTTAAATGTTGACGACTGTATGAAATATACAGGGAGAAAAAAGCAGCCCTTGACGAGTTTCTTGCCGGTTCTTCTCGTTACAAGGTCTCCCGCTTAGGGTTTGCGAACCGATGGCGTAGCTTCTATGACATTCACAAGTGCTTGTAACAGCCTAGACTGAATAAATGATTTTTTGAATTTTGAATTTTTTGAATTTATTTCAAAGGTTTTTTTATAGTGATCGCGTCGCGCGCAGACTATTGTATGGCATCATTGAAATGATGGTGTTAGTTCCTTTTCCAAATAATTTTAAAAGATGGGTTTTTTCGGAAAGGAAGTATTTTGATTATCTACTTACTACATTTTTCGTGTTTTTTCAATTCAATTCAAATGCATTTACTAATTTTGTTGACAACTACATTTTGTTTATTGATGGTGTAATATATTGGTATTTGTTGGTAAAATAGGTATACGCAATAATAAACATTATCACCAGAGGAGATTAATATTTCTGGTAAGTATAGTAGGCACTTTATAATCTAACCACTACGAAAAAAATATCATAGAATCTAAAACCTATATCGATTGACGAAGTTTGAGGCCTGAAATCACGACCGTTTAAAAGATTTCAATAATATAAAATATTTTTTATAAACTATGAAGTTGGATAAACAACAGTAATATGAAAAAGCTTTTGACGTAAGTAGGTACTAAACAAAACAGGCTAACTTTTTTAAGTTGGTGTGCGTTCACTGCGTCTAAATAGTAATAAAAATTAGAGAGTTTACCACTTTGGCAGTGTATATCTTTCAAACGGTTGACTTTGAGAAAAATAGTCTTAGAAACCTCAATGTCATTTTTAAAGACCTATCTATAGACAATAATTTTTTCAGTTTCAGTTCCACGTATGGGGATAATAATCTTAATAAAATAAAGGGATTTATATATTTAAGATAATAATCTTAAAAATATAAATCCCTTATCTTTTATTTTTGTGTAAACATCGTAATGCGGTTCACAGAATACATGTACCTACCAAGTTTTAACTGTGTAATTCTAATAGTTTTGGAATAAAATGGCTGTGATATACGAACGGACAGACAAACAAACAGACATGACGAATCTATAAGGGTTCCGTTTTTTTCTTTTAGGCTACGGAACCCTAAAAACGTGCTAATAATCCAGAGCCTGTAGCCAAATGTCACATTAAAATTTTCGCTATCACTTCACTCCGAAAAATGTATGAATTAAGAGTATAATCTTTACATTTTTCGTTTGATTCTTAAATTCGATTACTTACTTACATTAACATATGATTTTAAAATTAGATTGTTAACGAAACCTTAAGAGCAGGTTCACATGACAAACGCTTAACGCGAGTTTTGATAAAGTGCACGTTGAACGCTGCGCTAGCGCTCGACTGTTGTCAGCGCGCGTCAATGCGTGCTTATATTATCGAATCCAAATTCGAATCCATCGAATTATACCAAATTATTGAATCTGAAAAAAATTACCGCGCCTTGAACGCTTATCATCTGAACGTACCCTATGTCATTTCCATACAGTTTCAAAAGCGAAGCGATAACGATTTGCAAATATTACTTTGACTAGGGGGTCTGATGAGAAACCCTATCGATTGGTATCGTAAAAATATATTTGGTGGGTTCGATTCCTGGACGAGGCAAAGTATTGGGACAGCCTATAGATCGCGTGATGCGTTTTGTCGACACTTGACTTGACTGTCAAAACCCTTGTCCTTAAAAGTGATAAATCGATATTATTATGGCGTTTCAGTGGTCACTGGTCAATGGTCATGCTAGGGGGGGGCAGGATGGTATAAATATTCTTACCTATACCCTACCTGCATGCATCCAAATCTGTTCAGTTCAGGCATTTAAAAAGTTATAGTGAAATAAATTAACTCACAGTCGTGTGATTTATTACCTACAAATGTTTGATTTGAAGACTCATATATAGTATTCAATAGGTAGGTATTTTATACTAACCGTCCTTACGCGTAATTTTTATATCTATGGCAAAATAATGCATCAGAGGGCCTATTACAAAACAAAAAAGAAACCGATAGTCGGACGCAATTCGTCGTTCAATTTACTTGATATTGAACCTTATTTGTGAGGAAATAGTGCCACGGTGTTGGACGAATATCGTACGCTTATCGCGATGCTTTTTTGTAATAGTCTTTCAGTTCGAAATGAATTTTCAAAACATAATTGTATTATTCTGACAGTGCTAAAGCAAGGCTAAAACAAACGAGCGAGACATAGAGAACTGTTTAGCTGTCAGTGGGAGCATGAGCGATACGTGTTCCCCGTCCGAGCGCCGGTGGCGGTCTGCCGCCCGCTCCCCTCGAGGGCACCCTCTATCAAAAACCGGCCAAGTGCGTGTCGGGCCACGCGCCATAGGGTTCCGTAGTAACCTTATACCATACCATATTTAATACCACCTATCATTTTTCGTTTGCAAAAATAACTTTGTTTTTCACAGTGTTGGTATGAATGACAAAGTTATATTTGCGGTTTTGGAAAATGTGCTATATCTCAAAAACTTTTTACTATATCTCGTTCAAACCAATTTTGGTTGAAAGTGTTTATTAAGATCTATAGCACATATTTTTTTTTGATTTTTCACTCTCTTATTTCAAAAGTTAAAGGGGGGGGGACACACATTTTACCACTTTGGCGGTGAATATCTTTCAAACGGTTGACTTTGAGAAAAAGTTGTCTTAGGAACCTTAATGTCATTTTTAAAGACCTATCTATAGACACCCAACACGTGTTGGTTTGAAGAAAAAAATTTTTTTCAGTTTCAGTTCCATGTATGGGGAGCCCCCCCTTAATCTTTTATTTTTCTTATTTTTGTATTAAATTCGTTAAGCGGTTAACAGAATACATCTACCTACCAAGTTTCAACTGTGTAGTCTTAATACTTTCGGAATAAAGTGGCTGTGACATACGGACAGACAGACAGACAGACAGACAGACAGACAGACAGACAGACAGACAGACAGACAGACATGACGAATCTATAAGGGTTCCGTTTTTTGCCAATTAGGCTACGGAACCCTAAAAATGTATCTGAATTTTTGAAAAATTGTCGCGAAAATCCTATAAATGGTCTTTTCGAAAATGTCTTTCGTGGAATTTGTAGCATTTTTTCTCCTCTATCGATTGGTGGTAACGAGATTTCTATAGGACTCGTAGTTACGGAGGAGATGCACAGAAACAAAAGTGTTAGTCGATTTTATTTATGATATTTTTGGCATTATGTAAAATATTTATAACAAATGTTAATCGTGGAATCGATAGGCAAAATGTTGAAGATTCTTATGGTATATTTACTTTGTTTTAATATTCATTAAATAAAGAGGAGATAGAGAATGAAAACCTGCTAATAACCATGTTTTGCTAGTACAACCACCTTAACTTATATTTTTATGAGAATAAACAGCAATACTTATAAAACCAAATAAAGTAAATAACAAATAGAACGGAGAAAATATATTACGACTTCTTAATTGGGTTATTATTTTTGCTGTGGTTGGTGAATCAATCAAATACTAGTAATAATAACGAAGTATTTTTTGTGCTATAAAATATTACTAAATAAAATACTAATTCGTGGTCAAGCATGAAATACTAAAAAAAAATTAACTGTCAAAGTAGGTAGTCAAGTATAATAAACAGCTACTTTGATTTCATTCAAATAAGATTCAAATTGACTTTACCCACGTAATTCACTTAGATGTCTTTTGGTAAATCTTTTGGTTAAATCCCAGAATCGATTTCATCTGAATTATCGCTTCCATCTTGTTTCAATCGAGGAAAAGAAGATCGAAAGATGGAAATATAGATAATTGCATGAAGTTATTTTAAAGAGAAAAGTAAGTAAAAGAATAATATTTATTGCCGGTCGTTTATTTAAAATTTCACGGGAAAAATCTTATAACGATCGCCATTTTAAGAAAACACCTGAGGCCTAGGCTTAAAGTACGTTAACCCAGTTTTTTTGTAAAAATGCAAATTAACTCCCTCGCTCATAAAGAACTAGAATATTATTAGGTTTCCTTTGTTAATGGAAAAACGTCGTTTTTGTAGGGAAAGTTCGTCATTGTTGTTATCACGCCGAGTTTTTAATAAAAGCTTGTATTGTCAATGGAAATATAAATGTTTGTGTTATTATAATGTTTTGTATGCAAAGTTTTAATGTTTTAAACTTACACATTTGTAGTAGTGGAAAGTTATCTATTTATATTATTCGTTTATTCAAAACACTTTAGATACACATTTTTTACACATGATGGTGACGGCGAGTCGCTGATTTTACATAATTTGGTTGTTGGATTTTTTTTATACATTATCTATAGTTCACGCGGCAACTTATTTCAATATAAAGATATTCAATATCTGAAAACTCTTTTCCCATACAAGTCTTAAAGCTCTTTTATCGTTTCTCAATATTTATAAGACATACAATAATTGCGGCTAGGTGTTTAGGTCACATTGATTAGTAAAAAGTCCTTATCTCAAATTATTATTTCCCTATATTTTGATCGATCCATGACCAAGTTAATACGTTTTGGTTTGGTAGACTCGCCTTCCAGCTGACCGGCAAACTATTTGCTTTGCCGGCCAAATGCCGGCCAGCTTATCATTTTTCAAAATTCCAACAGGTAACAGACCTTTGAAAAAGTTGCATAAAGGAAGATGCTCTTAATGTATAGACGAAATCTTATTTTTTCCTCATATAAACTAAGTTAACTTACTCAACTTTGAAATTGATTTATCAATATCGTTTTTTGGTGATTTTCGAGAGAGTCCTTATATAATCGATTTATTTATAAGCTAGTAGCGCCATACAAGCCCAGTATAACTGATCCGCAATAATATTCTGAGAACTATCTTATGCAAGCGGTCACAGGCGCGTTCAATATGGAAATATGAAAATATATTCCACGGCCACGACGCGATCTTTATTGAAGTCAAATATAGCCATCGGTAACTTCTTAATTTTAGTTGAAGTGATATTAAAAAGTTAATATCTAAGTGTTTTAAGACTAGAAGCTTGTCGAATAACGATTTATCAAAAGAGCTTAAAAGATTTTAGATTACTTTTAAATGGACACTCTTTTAAACTCGGCTTTTAACAACGACGATTGTTCAAGAATTTATCTAATTCGATCGACAATACCCACTGCCCACTACACAGATTGGTTTTCATGATAATTCTTCGATTGATGCCAAATCTTATATGTAAACTTGATCAGACAATGTATAATTTACTAGTTGCGGAGTTCGGCTGCGTTCAGATGATAACACACTACCCGACATCAACCCATAGATATAAGTACTACCGTACGGAAAGGAAACTCTCCGCCCCGCCCCACAATCAATTACCTCACCACGCCCCGCGAGTTCGTAGGCCAGTTATACGAACTGGCCTACGAACTCGCGGGGCGTTCATTCAATAGCCCTAGACTTCACGCACACAGTTGTGCGTGTGCAAAAACGTCAACTTGAAACGCGGCGTTTGTATAGAGTGCCCGGGGTGTGTCCGAACTCAACTCAGACTCAAGTCAACCGCAGCCCACTCCTTGAAATACATCGCTTATAATTTGAGTTCTATGACGCATTAATAAGCTCTGTTATATTTTTTTGATGTAACTGCACACGCGCCGCGCTCAACCCAAACTCAATTCAAACTTAGTAAACTGGAGCTTATTGAAAATTTAAAAATCCTTTAATCAAATAAACTTAGAAGCTATTTTGAATTGTCTGTATTTCCTACCACTCATTCGATACTTTTTTATTATTCATTTAAAATTGTTAATGATTCAAAATTGTAAGCTATGTATTTCAAAGTGGGCTACAGTTGAGGTGAGTTTAATTTGAGTTCGGATTTAGGTCGGGTCGTGTGTTAACTGAACGCAGCCGAACAATGCGATACACTTCGTGTTTGGTAATGTCTGCAGATGACATGTCCAAAACGAGAATTAACGGGTTTCCAAACCTTGTCGGGAAACTATACATAAATTACATGCTTTGTCAATAGGATATGCTGTGTAATTGATACGTAATTGATTGCTTTTCGAATCTTTGTACCTTACATAAGAGTATTTTTGATTGGTATACCTATAAGAAACTTTAGGATGATAGGAATAAACCGTATTAAAGAGATCGAAGTGTTAAAAATAAAATTGATAAAAACTATAAATTAATACTAACAGTAAAGCTGAAACATGACAACATTTTTTTGAAATTGTGTCTCAATAAATTAGAATACATTATAAACACGTACTTATTGTTTATAGGAGCGCTTATGGCGGAACTTGACTGACTGATCGTACTCGATTACGTTTGTAAGCAACGCTCGGTCCGGCCAGGTGTCGGGTGACCGTTAAAGTGGTATTACAACTGAGTGCTTCTGTGCTTCGGAGGGTACGCTAAACCGTCGGTCCCGGCTATTGTCAATTGATAACAGTCGTTAAGCCAAGTTAGAGGCCTTACAGGCGGCTTGATAAACTCTATCACCAGAGGTGGCCACTAATCCTCATTAGATAAGAAGAAGAAGAAATTGTATATAAACATAAAATGCATAAAAATATCATACATAACTAAATAACTACGTTAATAACAATAATACCAACAAAGACAGTGCAAAATAAAAGCTAAAATAATGAAATCCAAAAGGATCACTGCACTAATGTGACAAAATTTTCATAATTCAATATTCCGTCCCGAAAAAGGGAAATCCACCACATTTCCGCAGCGGTAAAAGAAATATATCGCCGGAATCTGTTTTTCTCCTCGAAACATAAGGGTAACAATTCAGTAAGGGAAAATAATGCGCATACATTTGTGGAAACTGACGTGACACCATTTGTTTGACTGTTGGGATTATTTTAGAAGATCATGGTTTATTTATTGAAGTTATCCGTTCGGGGTGGAGAATGTTTTCCGATTGTCGGCAAATATAAAGTGCCTGGGTGAACGTTTTTCTACGATACCACTTGGAAGGCATTATTTGCGCATGTTTCTTTAGAAAAATGACAATAGGTTTCGTTAATATGAATATTTTAAACCTTTTCATAATCTTTTCTGGTAGATTTCTATTAAATACGACAGCTAAATCGGTCTAGTAAATAATCAGTTAGGTAAGTGACACATCCGCGGTTTTTAGTCACGAAAGACTAAAATGTTAGTTAATGTTTATTTGCGTTATTTAGATTGATCTCATAGTTTTCTTTTTATTTGGTTTTATGGTAATAAATTGCGTAAAATATGTCTTAGGCAGGGTTTTTCTTTACGGGCCTGAGTCATACACGTCTTTTTTTATTTAAAGAAATATTTATTTTATTTTATTTAGTCACTATTAGAAAGACACATACAATTTTATTTCATGCAAGGACGGAGTCTCATAAACTTTTAATAAAACCGGTCAATAGCGAGTCGGACACGCGCACCGAGGGTTCCGTACTATCATAATTGCACCATTAAACCACACTGCAGAGTAGAATAATAAAATTAGTATTGCAGTTTTAGGTCAGCGCCATCTCTTGATAGAAATTTGATCATTTCTAAAGAAGTGTGCTATATTGAGACATCGTTTTATTTTTCCTGTAATCTTTATATAAATTGCTATCACATAGAATTATTTAAGATTTTTCTCTTTGCAAACTTCGGAGATAAGGGGGGGGGGACGGTATTTTTTTTACATTTTTCATCATAAGTCGGAAACTATGCAGTCTAGAATTTTTTTTTATTGAAAACGTGCAAACGGCGTTCTTTCATATGATACCCCACATGCCCTAGTAGCTTCACTTAAAATTTTTAAGACCCCTTTTCAGTCCCCGTTTTAAAAAAGATATTTAATTTTTTTATTTCTTTCTTATTTGCAAAATAGTTGGGCAAATGTCATCTTAAACTATTCCAAATTTTAAGTTGATATCATTAGTAGTCCTCGAGATATCCAGCTGTGACAGACATACAGACAGACTGACTGAGTCACACCATAAGGGTTCCTTTTTTACCATTTTGGTACGGAACTCTAAAATGGGTCTTTTAATGAGCTTTCATGTAATATTATTTTTTGCAAACAATTAGCACGTTCTGTAAGCTACTTTGACAATTTTTTGTAGCAGACCAGTAAAAATATACTACATGTATGTATAACACTAAAAACAATATGAATTACACAATGTTATATTTTTATATTATTGAAAATAAACATTAAAAGCCTAAAACATTATTATTTAAAGATCAATCAACGTTAAATGAAATCGGAGCGCATAACGCCAAGACGTGATATATGTGACATGGATATACGACGATAATAAATTCTCGCGACTAATATTTAACAACACATTACGCAAATTCATCATGTTTTTTTGTCAGGCCTGTAAATGATTAATTACGAACGCCTCGAAAGTCTCCAGAATTTGTTAAAAACAAAACAGGCACTTTATGAAAGTAACCGAGACTTCTATCTTTGTAAAGAAGTTGCGCTCCAAAAATTTAGCTCTGTAGAAGATGATAAGTCAAGTTTAAATTTATTTACTTGACATTATTATATTTAATTATTTTTCACTTCATTCACAAAAACACTTTTTTTAATCTACATCGTGATTGTTCTTCTTCTTATCGAATGAGGATTAGTGGCCACCTCTGGTGTTAGAGTTTTTCAAGCCGCCTGTAAGGCCTCTGACCTGGCTTAACAACTGTATCAGATGACAATAGCCGGGACCAACGGTTTAACGTGCCCTCCGAAGCACGGAAGCGCTTAGTTGTAATGCCACTTTAACGGTCACCCATCCGATACCTGACTGGACCGAGCGTTGCTTAAGAAACGTGATCGAGTACGATCAGTCTGTCAAGTTCCGCCATGAGCGCTTCAGTCGGGATAGTGCTTGCCCTTCACCTCACCTTATGTTAAGTGACGATAAGGCCGAAAGTGTAAGCGCACTACACCCGGAATCCTCACTTCTGAGTAACTGGCTATCTTACATCTAACTGCCGGAACGCAACAATTTTTACATTGTTGTTATGGCGCAGGCTTAGGTAATATGGTGGTATAGCTAAGCTAGCCAGGCGACTTGAAATGAGCCCTACCACCTACCTAAAGTTAGACAGTTTCATTAATAAAATCTACGCTATTTTTCATAAAATTCGTTCGTTAAACTTATTCGGTATAGGGAAACAATAAGAAAGAAAAAATATAATTCAGGCTTTTTTAAGAGTCCATTATGTTTTACCTACCACTTCAGACTAATTCAACTACATTACTCTAATCATACGCTAAAAATCTACTTCATCGAAATTTATATTCTTCACTTGGCCTATTGTTAGAAAACAAATGGCACTCGCATTCTACAAAGAAGCGTTATCGTAGCTTATTTAAAGTTAACGAACTCGCTAATAGAAAAGTTTCAAACACGCGATTTTTTATCATATTCTAATAGCTAACGCTCACGTATAAGGGCCTATGCATATTATGGGTACAAAAACCACAATAAAGGATTGGTCTTAGTTGGGTGTAGTAATAGCATTGATTTACACTAATGTTAATAGTAAGTACAGTACTAGGCACGTATCTTGAATTTTTTTCGACGGAGTGGGGATAAGTTCGCGCATTTGCTCTTGTGAGCGACCAATAGCGCGCGCCCCTCTCCCACCGCCCACGCCCCTCACCGCTACGCATACCCAAAATACGTGTTTCGCGCAATCCCCACCATTTCAAGTTATATGCCTCATACTGTAGTAGGGAAAAATTGTTGTATCTTTTGATGAAACTCGAGAGCATACTCAGTCTAAGGCACATCCACTTTCGTGTGATAAAAATACTAAGGACGCACGTATCAGCCCTTATTAATGTCCCTAGTGTTGGGGTACAGGCTTTTCTTACGGGTGGATAAGGAGGGTGGGTCATAAACCACCACGCAGGCCCAATACGGATTAGTGGGTCAGTCAGTCTTAACGACTGCAGATGAAGCTGGGACCAACTGCTTAACGTGCCTTCCGAAGCACGAAGGAACTCCAGATAATAAATTGTTGTTCACCCATCCCATGACTGACCTTTACGAAAGTTGCTTAACCTCCGCAATCGTGGAGCCAAGAACTAAGCCACTACGCCATCGAGCTTACCTGAAGTATACCTAATACTTAGCTGAAGCAAAAAACGCAATGCAATTATTAACTTATGTGCATTTTGCACAGGTATGTTAAAATTAATTCGTTTTGTAGTATGTACCTATTTGCCACCTTTGATTTCCCCACTGCCAGGGCACTGGCATACCAGGCAGCCTACGCACCAACAGGTGTCTATATTAGCGCTTAAATCTTATATCGAAGTAAATCAAACGTTCACGAATGTACGCAACCGGCCGCACTGCGCGCTAGGCGCCTCCACTGCCTAGAAAGTATCGTAGGCGCAAGGCTTACAACCAAAGACCATGAGATTGGTCTAATGGTCTTTGGTTGTAAGCCTTTGGCTGTAGCGAACGACCTTCCAGTGTGGTCAGCATGTATCCTAGATGTGTCTCAGCGCTGATCTAGGCACCTGTCGATGCGTAAGCGGCCTAAAGGTGGTTAATTATTCACAATTTGCGCCCTGACACGACAGTCATGTAATAAAAGTCATGTAATCAGAATTCAAGTCACCGCTTCGCATGGCCAGACCTCAAGAACATTATAACTTTCGATGAAGTCATCAGAACCAGGGCCGATGAGTCGTATCCTAAAAATACGCCATGTGCATAAACCTTAAGTTGAAACGACTAAAGAATAATGTCCCACATTCTTTACGGTGGATCTACGAAATAGTGGGCTATTACCTCGGTTCGGCTCGGTTACGTAGATACATCGACTACTTTGAATGAACTATTCTCGTATCTCCCTTTAGGAGCAAGATTGGTTAAAGAAAAATTACTGGTGATTTTTAACATGTTATGCAACTAAGACTTAATCTTGGGTATTTTTGAGAGAGTAACCATAAGCTGGTTATTTTTTTGACGTAGGTAACTTACTTTATGGCAAAAGCCTTTGAAAAATTTTAAGCATCTATTTGTCTTTTAATATTTCTTTTAAGACCGTATTCCAAAAATGATAAATCCATTTAAATCTTCATTTCTACATAGCATCTAATATTTACAAACATTTTTAGCATCTAAAAACTACGGCACAGAATGAATAAAAATTGCTCCACATTCTTTTCTATAAGGTTCACAACAGTAGCAGTCACCGGTCACTGCCTTTTATTCCTTCATTTTGTAAAGGAATTCATTATGTAAGTATAGAACTGACATTTAAGTACAACTGTCACAAGATGTATCTAGTTTTGGACCACAAAATTAATTTGAGTCGGGTCGTTTGTCACAAGACTTAAGTCATCACATCACAGGCAACAACGAAACCACAAAATACAGGGTGCTTAGTAATAGGGTTTTATAAGCCGAATATGGTTGATATGGTAGCATGCCTACAACCCCGGAAAATTATTATAAACTTTGAAAACGAGAGGCTGAGAAATTTTATTTTATTATTTGTATGGATAATTGCAAAGAAACATTCGAAGACGCAAAGAGATTATTGTTTTCGATAATTATTTCTATTATTGGGCAAATGCAAAACAAGATATCGGACTAGGGTTGCCACTATGCAGTTTATCGTTAAAAGAAAAAAATCGAAAATGTGGTGATTTTCAGGATTTATTATAATTTTCTAACGTTGTGCACATGGCCTACCATATCTTCCATATTCGGCTTTATAACCCTGCTATAAAGCACCCTGGAAAAAGTTTTAATCTTCTAGATAGAAGCACCTTTCTGTATATATTCAAAAACGCTACCGTCATTTCTTGTTGCTAGGAACTCCTTGGTTATTTTTTACTGTTACAGTACTTAATGTAATAGCTTGGTTTGGTCTGACATTGCCCGAATAATATGTGTGTGTGCAAGGGAAACCATGGTTTTTTGTCTGTTAAGAAGTTGTGAAGACGGGGAAGAGAAAGAAGAAGAAAAGGCACTGCCTGTTCATGTGTTCCCTGATAGTTACAACCCTGATATCTTCAAAACAAGAGTGAATAGGCACTTCCTGGGCAAGCATGCTACACCTTAGGTGGTCTAAAGGGTAGCATGCTTGCTGTCCTGTCTATTAAGCAAGATAGTGGTCAAATGTCTGTCCAGTTACTAATATTAGTATAACAGAGAGCTGCTGAAGAAGCATGAAAGAAGAAGACGAGAAGGAATGAAAGGTGATGTACTAGTGAAAGATGGTGTTAGTACGGTGTATTAATGGAGGATGTTTTTCAAGGCCCTTCGAAGACTGCGTTGCTCGTAAGGGCTGACTGAATCAATCGAGACATTTGGAGGAGGACCACGTCTCTCAGGGAAATACAACGTCAAAAGGGAAAAACTGCATCACTAGGAACCAAGGTGGTGAATAAAGCATCGTCATGGTTCATAATCGTTTTTTTCCAATCCCGTGGCCCGTAAACAGTAATTTGCTTTCGATGTAACAAGAAAACCTTATTGCACAAAGAATAGAAACTAAGATAAATAACCCATATATGGGTTATTGTAAACTTACCATCTATGTAAACTCGTCCTGTTTTGACAAGTTCAATATGTTGTAAGTAAATTCACCACTCTTAAAAAATGTATCTGTAAATTCGTCACAGAGGATATGTGTTATTGTAAACTGGCCACTATTAAAGATTTAGGATTAATCTCATCAGCCAAATCGTGCTGAACACAACATGACAGGAACCTTTCTCAAAAGCAAGCGACGGATTAAAAAACTTTCACCGTCGTTTGTTTTTATTATAATTTTTAGACGACAAACAAGCTGGGGACGGTCTTTGTAATCTTAACTTTATTTAACATGTTTAAAGAGTAAATTTTCAATGAGGTCGAATTTTTAGTTACCCGTTAAAACCTGGTAGGTTATATTGTGTTTCGTAAGAATTTGAATATTATTAAATAAAGAAATCGCAAATAGTAAAAGACGTCAAGTGGGGTCAAGAATCAGAAACCTATGAGTCTAAAAGAAGACTTAAGTCTATTTATCAATAAATGAAACCGCCTTAAACATTTCAATTATTGTATTAGTTCGATTGATTACCTATGGGTTATCATTGGGTAAATCATTACTCCAGTATTGTAAAACATAATTAAAAATACCACGTACGCGCATCATGAAAAGTACCTATTTCAAAAGACAGAGCTATTTTCGAATACGGCCAGAGTGCCGCTTCTGTCTAAGACACATATCACAATAAAATATTGACAGTACGACCATAGAGTAAACAAAAATCTTCTGTGAAGACCAGCGGTGATTCGCTACCATAAACAATATTTTTTTCTCTTTTACTTACATTGACTGTAAGCAGTATATCTGATAGTTTTCGGTAGCGAAAACAGTTTGGATCAACTCATGGTTGAGCTACAGAAGAAAGCTTCAAAGAGCGTTCCAAATATGTACGAAAACTTGCACTTCAACTTGTCAGTTTGAAACGTTGCATAATTATATTTTTTGCCGATGAACCCCCGCGTGTATTTATTGGCTCCGTGCACGCTTTTAGCGCCACCTAGCGTGTTGCAACTTTGTTAGCTCTGACCTGACCGTTTTGACGTTTTGATATGTAATGGCGGCATTGTAAAAAAAATAATAAAAAATACTATACATATTGTGTTATTAATGTAAATTTCAAAATTACTGTGATTTGGGTAGAAAAAGTGTTGTGAAATCATTTTTGGTCATTTAAATTAAATATGGCAAGTAAGATCTATTCAAAAAGAGTGTTTTATTTTGGTTATATTAGGGTTTGTTTACTTCTTTTTTAGTTGTAGATTTTGTAAAACAAGAGGATAAAGCTACTTTAATAATTTTATTAAGTGATAATAAACATATATAATTGTTCCTGTATCGCTAGTAATCAATTAAATATCGTTTTCAAACAGATTACAGAGCCTTCAATATTTCTACTTTTTGCCACCATGAGCGTTGCGATCGATTATTATACCTTCGCACCCAGCGAATATGTATTGTGTAGTAATGCCCCACTCTTTTCGCTTATTATAACTTTTTATTTTGATTGTTCACTATGCCTTTGATGCGATAAACGCGGTCACAGCGATTTGCCAATGAGCCTAAAAAGATGTTAGATTGACAAATTACACTTTCACTCAATTTACCGCCATTTTTCAGTCACCCAAATTAATATTAATGATACCTATTACCAGCCATTGTCGCTAATATTTCATAATTCTGATGAAACGGCCAACACGAAAAAGAAATGTTAATACCTACCTATCCATTTAAATAAGTGACGATGCTGACGAAAAGTGAAGGCATCCATTAATAAAAAATAAAAATAAAATAACACACCCATATTAATGACAGTATTCCACCAGGACTTGAGCAGATATTTGAATAAAAGAAAGATGTGAAAATACAAGGTGCATTTGTAATCACTGTCCAAATTTTAAGGATGTGTTCAGTTCATGAAACTGAACAACTTTCTGCATGAAACATGTGTCGAAATACGCCAAAAAATGTACACATTACAATATTTGACCCTATGTTTCTTAGAGAAAGTTGTTCAGTTTCATGGACTGAACGCATCATTAAAATTTGGAGAGTTACAAATGCACCTTGTATAAGCACCTAAATGTATTAAAAACTACTAGCGCCAAATCATTGACCAAAATATTAATTTTGCTTTTCTAATTTCCTTTATACTTGCCTGTACGGTCAGCAACGCAAATCGCTTAATACTTTAGTACTATGTCATAACTACTTTTTTAACAGATGTCTGATAGTTTGAAGCATAAGTAAAAAAATATACTGTGACAAAGTCCTAATTTGATAAGCAACTTTAATTAGCTGACTCTACAACATTATTCAAATTAATGTAACTAGTTTCCACATAACCTGCCACACTGCCGCAACAAAGTGCTTATTTTCTAACAATTAGCAGCTCCTATTAAAAGCATGTTTGTCTTCAATTATTCTGTCTTGTCTGTTCGATTAAGGCTTTCATTGTTGTCGATGTTAATTTGATCTTTAGAGCTGGTACAATTTGGTTATTGTACGTGTTATGCCTTTTGATGTCCAGCATAATTTATGTATTGATGCTATGATACTGATATATAGACTGATATACTGTTACTGTAGCGATGAAGTCAATTTGCAACAGAAGAAGTAAGGACCCGGGGGCTAATTGTCTAATTTCAAAATCTATCGCAAGCGCTGTCATTTGACAGATGGATGTGACACATTGCTGCATTTCTTTGGTAACTTTTTATTTGTGCCAAAAAGAAGTATCAATGTTCTGTCTAATGAAAGTGATTGTGATAGAACAGATCTGCCTTATTTGGAAACCCTTAAACCCAAAACGCTTTCATTTTGGTTATGTGTACCGATTTTGTTTACTTTTGGTTTTGTAAAATCATTGAATTTCAGACACGAATCCCAAGGTGTCAATCGCTTCTACTTCAATGATACTAAAGCTATGATTTAGTTCGGTTTCAATTTAGGACTGTAATATTCATAGAAATAGAATGTCAAAGAACAACAATGTCAATAAACAGGTGATCCGTAAACGAATGCATACATTTTATATGAGATACTTAAAAAATGGCTTAGATTCGTAAAAGATGACTATATATGGCAAAGGAAATTAATAAACTATGTTCCATACTGTTTTCTTTGTCGATAAACGAATAAATGTAGCGAAATTTGGTTTTAGAGAAATTTGTGGCAATATCTTATTTACCTGTGAAAAGTGTGATTACTTGGATTGTTTCTATTTGTTACATCACAATTACTTAGAGCACAAGACACCATGGCTCCATGATACCTTCATTTTAAATTCTAATTAAGATTAACAAATATTTTAAACAAACTGTGATTGCTCATTTGCTAGGCGGGACGTTAGGGGCTCTTACTGTAAAAAATGTTGGCACATGTCACTTGATCCCTTGTCTCTTTTTTACATAGACCGTGTCCGTATGATGTTAACTTCTCTTTTCCATGCTTTGTTGGTCTTCTTGAGCGGAGCGAAAATTTTTCTATGTCTATGGTAATATTATTATTGTTCAAAGTCAAAGTCAAATAAGCTTTATTCAAATAAACTTAATTATTAAGTACTTTTGAATCGTCTATATTTTCCTACCACCCGTTCCAGACTTTTTTAGCTGACAAGAAGAACGGGCGCAAGAAACTTATCAGCTGTAACAGCCATAAGTAACGATATTTACAAACTTTAATATATCGTTACCAAATAATTACAACAGGGTGACAGGATTATTGGCAACAACATAGACTGTTAAAAAATATACCACAGTTCTGATAATCGAATAAGAAGGTCAACGAATTGTACAAATGTTATCACTTTGTCCAAATAAAGTACTTAGATTTTAAAATATAATATCATTGTAGGTAATGTGTTTATAATAGCGTCACGTAAAAAAGAGCGCTGAACAACAACCAAATGATGGAGGAATTTATACTGTTTTCCAAAGACATAAGATCCATTTTCGTTCACCTTTAAGGTACTTGTCAGCGCTCTTTTACATGACGTCTACTATATCTTTAAAACCGCTAGCAAATCCTTTTAAATGCAAGTTCCTATGAATAGATGGATTTCGGTCCCCTAGGACATGTAGACGCAGACACTTTATGGAAGTACCTATTTCCCTTTTCGCTGAGCAACTACAGGTAAAGTTAGTTTTCCTAAGGAAATATGCTGAAATAGGTACGGTCAGCAACGAAATTTGTTTAACACTTTAGTACTTTGTCATAGTAACTTTTTTTATTAATGTTTCGAACTATGAGAAATCTGCCAAAAAAGTTGCTATAACAAAGTACTAAAGCGTTAAGCTACTTTCATTGATGACTGTACCTACAACGAAAAATAATATTTTCTTATTTAGGTATTCTTTAATCAAACCTTGTGTTTTGACGATGTTTTGTTGATATACCTGTAACAAAAATTATGATTATTATGAATAAATTGTATCTATATCAAATTAATTAAATAGGGTATTGACAACATTGAAAATATACTGCAAATTGTGGTCATCCTAACAGATAATGGCGTAAAAAACATATTCAACTATTATATAGACTAAATTAAGTCTATTGATTGATTGATTTCACCTAGAAAAATGCAATAATTTTTGATTTTTTTTCTGTAGCGAAAACGCTCTAAGATTACTGATGACGTCACTTGCCTGTAAATAAATATGGCTTCAGGCGTTTGACACGACCATAGACTTAGATTCCGCGATTGATATATGGCTGACAAATGGCTAAGGATATTACAATGTTTACAGGCTTGTGACCTCAACAAGTCACGTTTCCAGCGCCATAGCGTTTTTGGCGCTGTTTTAAAATTTAAAACTTTAACTTTTATTGTTTAATAAAATACATTGATCTTTTTCTGAAATATCAATGTGATGCGCTTATTTCGTAATAAGGAATAATTTAAAATAGTTTTCCAAAATTAGTCAAATAGCCTATTGCATGAAAAAGAACCTTACAGAAAATATAATAATAATAATAATAATTTATTTATTTCAGACACTAGTCCATATTTTGTTAGTAACATTACCTTAATCTATGTTAGTATTGTACATTTTAAATAATAAATATTAATAAATATAATAATAATAAATATACATGGCGTCAATGCCCTAAAAAAATCTTTCGTCGATTTTTCAACAATATTTAATTTGGCATGAAACATTCAAATACCTTTTAATCTATACTTTATTCATGTTTTACTTCATAAGCCTTACAATATTTTCATTACTTCCAAAATCCAAACCAATCTTTCCATCTATAATCCTCTTTTCAGCTGAAAGTATTTTATGTTTGTCGAAAATAACAACCCTTAAACCGATTTAGTCCCAACAGCATCCCGTTTGACACAAATTACGGTACTATATTGAAATATTGAATATAGGTGTTTAAGAAACGCGTCTTTCTTCTTTAAGCGTATTGAAAAGTTCCTTAGTTTATTTCACTACCATTGTGTGAATTTAAAAGTTTACCAGTTTTTTTTTTTTTTATTAGTTCGGCAACGTATATTTCATTTTGTACTATTAGCAACATCACCTGAAATCACTGCTAACTGTGCCATTCCCACTGGTGGAAGCCGTTCACGAGCATGACGCTTGGACCAGCCATCGCTTCACTCCACTATATTTTAGGGAACGTTCGATACCTTTGGGCAGAAAAGTCGTATAAACCATTTTGGGCAAATTAAGATACATATTATATGCCATTTTTCTCAGAAAAAAAAATCTCTATCGATCTGTATATACGAAATACATAAATTAGCAAGAAAAGTATTTTTACGACATAAAAGATAGATAAGTTTTGATAATTTAGCCTTTTTCATGCAGAAATTCTAAGATTCTTTTTTCTTGGCCATTTTTTTATAACTTCAAAAACAAAAAAGGTATGATTTTTATTTAAAAATTCATCTAAAAAGTCGGGGTTTGGTTTATACGATCTTTCTACCCAAAGGTATCGGTATAGACCCGCGTTGCAGCGTTTTCCAAAATCCTTTTGCGCGAGAAGTATAGGTCCTACAGTGAACTCTTAGAGCATATTTGGTTAAATGCTCTAAGAGTGAACTATAACGGACTATTACGATGACCGAGAACCGAATACCGTAAATAAATCTCAGTGCATAAGTTACGAAAACGAGTTAAAATGCTCTAGACTAGAAGTATATGATTTTCCACTATTTATTTTGTACTATGTTTGAATACATAATTAAGGTAAACGGTTACGATAGCGATATAAATTAAATACTATGTTAAATATAGGCAGTTATTAAACGGCATTTAAAAAGCCATTATACACGTCGTTAATCGCTTCATATAGCATAATAAACTAAATGTATGCACAACAGGTATGTTATTGTTACTAAGTGCAGATTATATCAAAATGTTATAATTACTCTATGAATATTCAACGTAAATTCACCCTCTTTTTTCCCCTTTTGGTCGTTACCTTAAACGCATGATGTCAATGACGTCCTTCTTGATACCCCCATTTAAACCACCCGGGGTGTCCATGGAAACTCACTATTACACTTGAACCCCCTTGGGTGTCCACGAATACTTGTTGCTTGGACCTCCTAAGTTAACCTTCTCTAGTTTACCCTGGTACCTAGAAGGGCCAAGAAGGCATACCTAAACAAGAGGTTTGCCTCGGTCATAATTCTAACCGAACCTAAAATCCGTTTTGTTACACACGTATTTGTTAAACAGCATAACAAATAAAAATAAATTAATAACTTTGGGTTGAATCAGTGACTAAAAAAATTGCATGGGCGAGTTATCATTGCCACATAAATACATTGTGAAATTTTAATCATTTGGTTCCCGCAGTGGGGTGGTTCCATTCATGATTACAAGCAACTTTTACTATGGGACCAACTCTAATTCGCGATATCAGAGTTGGTCCCATAGTAAAAGTTGCTTTAATCATGAGTGGAACCACCCCATTGCGGGAACCAAATGACTAAAATTTCAGCATTTATTATAAACCTTTTATTTTTTAAATCTATCTTCTTATCCGAATTTAGGTAAATGACCTAAGTAATGAAATCCTGCCAACCAAAAGGGTATTACCGTACTTAAACGTATAGGTTAATACGAGTAAAAATGAAAGGGCTTCATTGATTGATGGTTTGCCCTCACACGTGACAAAACTTAAGCAGCCAAAAGGACAATGCATACTTGACAGTGATAAAGTAGTTTCTTTAGACGACAATAGCTTTGCTGTAAAGCAAGTAAATCTATGCAAATAAAAGAATCCCAAACATTTTCAGGTCAGCCACTTTTGTGGAAATTCGGCCGCCGACATACTCTATGATGTGCCTAACTTCTGTTTGAAATCACTTAAGTGGAATTTGTATCGAAATAAAATAATAACTTGGTAGTCAGAAAATACCGCTCAGACATTAGTTAGACATGGCCTGTGTGTTTTAAGGCACCATATTGGTAAACAATATGTATGGTATAGGTATTAGAATAATTAACGAAAGTTATCTAGTTCAGCAACAAATCATTTTTCTGCACAAAAACTTATTTATTTAACTACGTACCTACTAAATACTGTGGCTTAAAATACCTATAGTCTTTCATCAAAGCCGAGGCTTTAAAGAACGGTAGGTACCTATTTTTAATCGCTGGTCCCTGCTTTGGTGGAGTCCGGGCCTTGTAAATAACGTGTTTTTATAACTATGCTACATTAATTTCTCTATGGTGTAGTCAAACATTACATTAAACAGTATTTTCGTTTCTAACCGTCTCTCTTTAGCGGCGTGCTTGTTAGAATTATAACAATCCTGAATGAGTTTTTAATTTTGTTTACACTTTTCCAACATAAAAAGTCCATTCTCATTATTATTTGATACATAAGCTAAAGGTGAATGCGCAGGTTACATAGAAAATTACCCAAGTCCCGGCGCAAATTAAACTTATTGCAGATTAAAGGACCTGTTATTTGTATAACAACTTAGTATAATGTGATCTCCCTGACCGGGAACTAACACAAAAAAAACCGCTCTTATTATGCTTCAGGCGCTAGTATTTTTGTTAACAATAATACCAAATATCGATTAAAATATGAAATAATTTCTTACAAACATGTGTATTTCAATTATACGCATAAGAAAAAGTATTTTTTCATTATTAGCGATAAAATAACTTTTTTCTACAATTCATGTTGTATGCGAAAATAATAGAGTTTACTGTTTCTTAACTGCACACGTTTCATTATTGTAAAGAAAGAAAATTCATTTATTTCGCTCATATTACTACAAAAATATCATTTTGAAAAATTACAGCTTCTGTATGTGCACACATTTACTATTTTTTATTTTAAATTGCCATAGAAAAGCATGGTCAAAATTGTTACTTGTTTTTTTTTCTACGTTAGTCACCGATCACGGAGGTCCCACATATATTTTTATTATACACATAAAAGGTATTAAAACCAGAGATAGATTTCATTTGCGCCGACGCTGGGGCATTTTTGCGCATTCGCCTTTATTCTATACTCTCTGGTTATAGATGAACAAAATAAAAGCATAATTGATGTTGTAATTAAAGATAAGCTATGATAGCCGTGGCTTTTAGACAATAGTCTCTCATTAGTCCTGATTAGTCGGTAAGCGATCATTAGGACAATCTAGCCAAGTAAGCTATAATTGTATCTTCATTAAGATTAATCGGCCCCCGTGTCAATTAAATGGTTACAAAGCATTTCTTTTTTAATGATTACAAATTGGTCAACAGTATCGAAGACAAAATATCTCTGAACATGTTATTGAAGTGAAAACTTCTTTAGCGGCGTTGTTTGTAATGGGGAAAAATTTTAAACTCGCGTCAGTCAGGGTCACGTGACCCTGATCGAAAATTCGTAAGACGGATGTAGCGTAGACAGCTGGCGGCGGAAGTATCCCCCTCTCTTTCTACGGGGCGTGGCGAAAATGGCGGCGCGTCATTTCAAGACGTAAACACTTGTGTCACCATAGCAACGCGCAAATTTTTTAATTCAATGTCAAAACTCTAGATTTTTTGTCAAGCTATGGATAAGACCAAAATTATTTCCTAACCATTCTAAAATATCAAAAACGCACAACATTAATATTCAAGTTTTCACTTCTGCCGGCCCTCCCGGAGTGCAACCTGATTTTTTTTGCGAGATAATTTCATATACATATTAATGTTCCAATTTTTTATTAAACCAGGTGTGTGATTAATAAATAAATGTATGGAAAATAAATACAAGCTAGCCCGACAATGAATAAATAAACCGACAGTCGTAACGTGTAACGAGTGTTTTTTCTAACCCTATAAAAAAATATCTTTGGTTTTTTTCTAGTCATCTTGAGTCCTCGGTCACAAAATAGGTGAATGTCGCACCGCGCCGTCTGCCGTCAGGACCCTACTCTTCATGCCCCGGGTTCACACGGGTTGGGGTGGTTATTGCATGACCTTGCTATCTGGAACCCGTGTATTAGCCTAATGTTGCCAATTCTGACACCTTTTCTCCTTAAGGCCTGAAATACGTAGAAGCGTAACTTTTTGTATTTGCTAATTTAAGTATAGTGAAACATATAGGTATGCGACCTTAGCCGTAAACTAACCAGAATGACTAAGGTCCAAAGAAAGAGGTCCCATATTAATGAGTGACATCTATCTCCATCTATTTTCGTTTAAATCTTGTCTGCCAAGCAACATTCTTCCTTGTTTATTTTCACATAAACTTTACCCCCTTGGAATAAAGTCTTATATTCCTTGGCGTGGTAAGCTCCTCTTTGGAAGATCATGGTTTGTATCTGTCACTTTGTGTGTTGCCACTAGATTATTTTCCCTCCTGTCTTGCTGTGCAACTAATTTTCTTGTTAAAAGATAAAATGAATTTTCCTTGAGCTTCTAATTTGTGCGAGTAGTTTCCTTTGTTGTAGATTAATAACATGAATTAAAATATTAGAAGTACATTCATAATTTTATTTAGGAAATGGCTTATTTGGATAGCACATAAACATTGTCCTGTATCGGGACTTAAACCCCGGACTTTTGTTCAATAGGCAGAATTTTCATTTAACCGTTGTCAAAATCTTCAATCAATATTACGCCCTTAAAATACACGGTATACATCAAGATATCTAGAAAATGGTTTATTTTATTACCCATCTGAAGAATATATAGTCCTAGCGAAGGTATTTTATCTTCCATCCAGGATGGAATATTTAAAATGAACCTGAAGAGAAAGTGCTTTAAATATTGAAGATAGGAATTTTCGCTCAAAGAAGACATTCCTTCATTTTTTTTTTCAGAAACAAAACTGTTTTCAATGATTATTAAGTGCACTATTTTATTTTAAAACTTTCTCTCTTGTACATACGGTGTGATTTTTTTAACATTGCACAAAGGAGATGTCCCAGCGTTGCCCCAGTTTCATTTTATTTCATTACTTTCATAATTAAAAAATGCTCATTACATTTTATTTAGGTATAGTATCAGTCAAGAATTGTTTTATATTTAGAAAAACAATTACAAAAACATTAAGATGTTTTCTGAAGTATTTTGTAAAAAAAATGTAAGTAAATAGTACTATCATGATAAAAAATTGTGATTTAAAAGCATTTTAACTTAAAAATCCTACTTTTTAATGCAGAAAAAATATTAATCTGATTCTAGAGTAAAATACCTACTCTGACATACTACTTTGATTAAGACGCGATAGACTTTCATTTTTTGAGAATGGTGAGGCAAATGACATAGGCGCGATGGGACATGTCCTTTTGTGGTGTCGCTTAGACCGTCAAACTGAACAACTTAGTCTATTGCACCATAATCAGATCAAAAAAATAATCAACTCTTCCATTGAAAATGTCAATATCTACTTGACTAAAATGTATAGAACAGCTGATTATTTTTTTGCTCTGATTAAGTTGGTCCCATAGACAAAATTGTTCAGTTTGACGGTATATGCCACACTACAAGTGCACTCTTCATAAATCAATCTATATAAAAAAAAATCCATATAATGCGATTGATAACATGAAGTTCTGTTATTCCAGATTGTACTATTTGACATTAATCGTCAAAATCATGCATCATCAAAATTTTTAGAATGTCGCGTAAATCCATTATTGAAATCTGAATACATTATGATACTCGATCGCTGTGCCTTCGTCATCCATTTTTATTTGCCGGGGGTTGTTGTGCAAATCATTTTGCAGACAATACTCTGCAAGTCATTGTATTTAAGTGACATTTGCAAGATCAATTGTTCTATTCACCTTTTCATGTTAAACAATGTAATGGGCAAAATATAGAGCATTTGATATTTTTGGGTAGTGAAAGAAATATGCCTATTTTAGTCAAAGCTTGTAGCGACTAATTTAATTTCGCTCGCTATTTGCACAACATGAATTAAAGTCTGTATGTTGAGCACGTACTAGACAAAAAGCTCCATTTCGCTGTATTTGAAAATACTCCTGTATTTTTTTTTGTAAAAGATAAAGATTTTGGTTTACTCTCAGTTTCTTTAGATCCTTTCCACAGTTATTTTATAGAATGGAAGCGCTCATGGCGGAACTTGACAGACTGATCGTACTCGATCACGTTTGTTAAGCAACGCTCGGTCCGGTCAGGTGTCGGATGGGTGACCGTTAAAGTGGCATTACAACTGAGCGCTTCCGAGCTTCGGAGGGCACGTTAAACCGTCGATCCCGGCTGTTGTCACTGACAACAGTCGTTAAGCCAAGTTAGAGGCCTTACAGGCGGCTTGATAAACTCTAACACCAGAGGTGGCCACTAAATCTCACTAGATAAAAAGAACAGTTATTTTATGACCTCTGCTGTAATTATAATTGTCAAATGTAATTTTATTTAACCGCAAAAAATAGTACTTTAAATCCTTTTTGGAACTTATGATAAATTTTGATGATTATAGTGTAACAATATTATATTTTCAAGGGAACTCATTTTGTCTTGGCAATTTTGCAGACAAATTATGATGACTACTACTACAATCAAATATTCTGATATTTTAATATTATCCGAATCTTTGCGTCCACATATTTCATTCAGCAAAAATCCAATTGACCAATGAATTGAGTCATAAATTTTTCTCTCTTATAAATTAAACGAGGCATTTGAATATTGTCCGATTTGGTGGTGCGATACAGGAACGTACTAAGGATGACTTTTTATAAAAATACCAAGAAGCACTATTAACTTGTCTTTTTGCATTTAAATAAAATAATATTGAATTTAAATGTCGAAGTAGGTATCAGTAATTTTATATTACTTCATTATTATTAGGGTTCCTTTCCACAACCTGAGTGGGAATCATTAAAATAAATACATTTTGATTCAACACAAAAACCCATTGCATACGAAAATATTTTCAACTAAGGGCTAAAATATTTTCTACTTTGGTTCTAGTGTAGGAAATAAAGCGGTCTTTTGTATGGAAACCCCAACATTAAAGCCTAGGTCGTTGAAACTTTGCAGGGATGTAATATAGTATGAACCAAAACCGATATACAAATATCCAAAAAAATTTATAATTTCAAAAATATGTTTTATTTATGATACTTTATTATACTGTAAAGTTTCGTCTACTTAGGATTTACTGTCCACGTCCACGATTTACGGGTCCACTACCTTCCTTTCCTATTTTATTCAGGTACGAGACAACTGCTCATTATCATCATCATATCGCCGAACGACACCCACTGCTGGGTAAAGGCTGCCCCCAAGGATCTCCACAATGAACGGTCCTACGCTGACAGCATTCAGAGGCTTCCCGCGACTAGACCAGATCGGCTGTCCACCTTGTCGAGGGCCTACCCAAGGAGCGTCATCTGCTGCGCGGTCACCATTCCAGAACCTTTCCGCCGCAACGGCCATCAGTTCTTCTCGCTATGTGTCCCGCCCACTGCGACTTCAGCTTAGGAATCCTTAGATCGATGTCGGTTACTTTAGTTCTCCCACGGATCTCCTCATTTCTGATACGATCACGCTAGGAAACGCCGAGCATGGCTCTCTTCATTGCACGATGGGTGACCTTGAGCAACAAGCACTTACTATTTTGCATCATTTGTCAAAAAAATCTGATCAACTAAATAAGTAGGCCTATCTTTTAATTCCTATTTCACAATCTTAGGTTAGGTTAGGTAGATACTTACTAAGTACTGGTTAATTTTAAAATGCGATGAAGTTTAAAAGTATATAAAAGTGCATAAAGTTATCTCTGATTTTAATAAACGATCCTAACTGTTGTTTTATGTTGAAAATCGTGTAAACAATGAAACAACGTTATCAATTTGTTTCACGTGGAATATGAAATACAATGAGGAATTGAAACTTTAATGTCCTTTTATTTTTCAAGCGATGGTATCATAGAAACGGCACGCGCGAACTATTTATTTGTGTCATTGTGAAAATGTTTCAATCGGAGATTGATCCACGCTTCTAAAAGAAGGTTAAATAAATAGATATTAAGATAAGTTTTTTATGTCCGCACTAAACTTCTTCTAAACGAATAAAAGCGGCAAACTTTCTATTAGTTTGAAGTTTTGAATGCTTTAATGCTAACTTAAAAGTTAAATAAGCAATAATTTTACAAAGACACATTTTGCAAGTTTCTTTATAGGCTCAAAACTATATAGGTACATACCTATATAGTTTTTGAGCCTTAGATTGATACCTTAGAGAACTTACATTGATAATTAATTTCATGTCAATTTCATACAATATGTACATACTTATTGTATGAAATTGACATGAAATTAATTATCATTTTAAGTTAGCATCACTGGATCCACAAGAACACTGCCATTTAAATTTGAATTTGTCCGTTGATAACTTGTCAATACTTTTTGGAACTTTTTACTACTTTCATGAAAATCACGATGCATTTTGATGCAGATTTTAGATATTAAAATAAAAAAAATCAGTCGTCGTCTCGATCTGTTAATTCACGCGTCTTTTGTTAAAAAGTGGAACCAACTCGTAAATTATTTGATAATACAAAGGATTTATAACAACCTAAATGCGTACCTGGCATCCAACAGCGTAACGGTTTAAACGGGATATTCTCTAATAAATACGATTACGCGCAGCCAACTTCGTTCCCATCTGGCGACCTTTGCAAGAGTCATGTTGCGGAATAAATCACACTGAAATTTCTCATTGTTTCAGGAAATTTCAGTTAAATTTGTTGCGTTTCCAATTGGTGACGGGGTGATATATATTTTTCTGTGTTTTCAGGTGAAAACAACTTAATTTATTGGTATTTTTGTCCAGTTAGACAGCGTAAATAAAAAAATATATAACATATAGGTATTTATTTTTGACGCATCGTAGAAAACATGAGAAAATAAGAAGGAAGCCGGTGAATGTGAACAGCAAAGGATCAATCGACGTAAAGATCTTTGAGAATCATGGGATCCGAATCTTATCCATACCAGCGGACAAAAAGAAATAGACTATACTCTGTTCACGGAAACGAGTTAGTATAGCGCCTTCTCTATCACACAATTACATACAAATAACAAAGACATAAAAAACCTTTTTAGGGTCAGTGGGCGTTAACAATACCTTAGAAAAGTAAATACGCGCTCACACTGTGCTTCTTAAAAATTCGCTTAGCTATACCCGCGGCTTCATCTGTCTTATTTGAGGGTCATTTATTACAGAGAATAACAATAGAACTAACACACCTGTGCTAGTTTATTGTACAAAAAATTGGAAAAAAAGTATTTTCTTAAGTTATTTATGACAAAAGAACAATAAACGTGTCGCACACCTGCCACGCGCCACTTTGGAGTTCAAAATTCAATACACAAGCCAGGTAAAGAAATTAAGCATACAGTCACAAGTATGAGCACGTCTGCACAGTACAGGGAGTATGAGTAGACTAAAAAGTACTCGTACTGTGTACACCGCCTTAGCGTTTATCACTGACCAATCACAGTTAAAAAATCGTGTGAGTAAGATAGCGCTCTACTAACTCGTTTCCGTGAACAGACTATAGACTAGGTACTGACTCTTGCACCCGGCCCCTTATGGCAATGCTCTAAGTGGCAACGAGTGGCATAACGCCTTAGTGGCACCCTCATCTTAATTAAATTTATTGCTCGCTAAGTATATAAGTATCGAAAATTCACATGCACAGATTGAAGCCACTTGAATCTAAGGTTCAATTAGTCTTTTTACAAACAATAACCTCAGTAAAATATAGTTCGTTGTTGTAGTAGGGAAAAGTGCCTAAAGTGGCCGCTTTTTTGACAGTAGTAAGCTAAATAAACAAGACTTTAAACAAGTAAAATATAGTTTAAGTCATCGTCCATCTGCCATTTTCATATCCCCACTGCTGGGGCACAGGCCTTTCTTATGGGTATCCACCCATAAGAAAGGCCTGTGGTTAAGGATAAGGAGGACGGGCCATAACCCACCACGCGGGCCCAATCCGAATTGGTTAACGACTGCAAATGCAGCCGGGACCAACGGCTTAACGTGCCTTTCGAAGCACGGAGGAGCTCGAGATAATACATTTTTGGTCACCCATCCCACGACTGGCCCTTGCGAAAGTTGCTTAACCTCAGCAATCGCTGGGCCAGGCGCTATACCACTGCGCTACCGAGCTCCTCATATAAGTAAGTACATAAGTATCAATTAATCTTTATCTAGTATTCATAAAAATTCAATTAGTCTTTTTATAAACAACCTCAGTAAAATATAATTCGATATAATGTAGTAGGAAAAAGTGCTTAAAGTGGCCGCTTTTTGTTTTTTTTGACAGTAGTGAGCTAAATAAACAAGACACTTAAGGTATGATTCCGATGTCGGCAGCACTGCTGCAGTGTGCTCCAAATTGAACCCTAATATTACGTTTGAAAGGCTCAATTTGATGTGAGCGGAAAAGCGACGCGACACTGCTGCGCAACACTGCTGCGCGACACTGCTGCGCAGCAGTATGCTGCGCGGCACTGCTGCTTCAACACCACTGGTCCCCATACATTATCTATAGGTTTATATGAGACTACATTCCGAGCTTGGCAGCAGTGCTGCGCAGCACCGTTGCGCAGCAGTGTCGCGCAGCAGTGCTGCAGACATCGGAATCATACCTTTGACAAGTAAAATATAGTTGTAGTTGTAACAATTACAATGAACTATATTTTACTTAGGCATAATTTGGGGTGACTGGAAATAATTAAAGGCGACTGTTAATGGGATACTTAAATACTAAACCGGGCAGCAACTTATTTTTTTGGCGACAAACAGTGGATTACAAAAACTTAAAACGGGGGACTACATGTGGGTGACAAATAATCTAAATGGGTAATGGGTATATAAAATTCTGAGTGGGCAACTATTATACCAAGTAGGTAACTTTAAAACTGATTTAAGCTACCCATCATGGTATTTTAACAGTTTTTATTAGGTTGCTTTCTTGTTTGTTTGTTTTTGGTCATCTCGATTAGGATAACAGTCACCTTTTTTATAAATAAAATATATGCCAAATTTTAAATGTTTTGTGCGCCCTAAGGTTGTTGCCCACATAGTAATTTGGTCGCCCGTTCTGAATAACTAGTTACTCAATGTATTTTAATGTCACCCATTTTCAATATCTGTAGTCGCCCTCTTGGTATTTCAGTACGCTGTATTCAGTATTTTTGACCCAAAATGGGAATTTCTTGTTACCCGATTAAATACTACCCATTTGTAAATGAGCTATCTATAGGACCTTAGCTTCAATCTGTGCATGTGAATTTTCGATACATTATGTAGGTACTTAGTGAGCAATTTTAATTAAGATGAAGGTGCCACTTGAGGTCTATAGTGGCCTTAATTATTTCAATAAAACATTATTTATTAGAACTGGAAGTCTACCCTGATAAAATAAATCGTGCTGATAGGACAATATTCGTCTTTCGAATTTCAAAATTATTTACAGAGTAAACAACTGTCGAAAAACGTAAACAGCACCGTCAGATTTTCGTATTTATTCAGAGTAGGCCTTGTATTTATTTGAACCGATTCCTATCGGTTTATGTAGCTGTTATAACCTTGGTTAATATTTTTGTATCGATTTTCACCAATTAAAGTATGGACAGTTCCTTTTTGAATTTTTTGTTATTTATGTGTAGAAACTGATATGTTTTTTTCTTTAGATAAAATATCATTGATAATGGAAAAGCCTTTGGTACTTTTATTTCATTTTATCAAAAATAGTAATAAGTAAATGTGAGTAACTTAAACATAAACATCTTTTATCTCACGAATACCGTTTTGCTATGAATGTGTTAGGCGTACACATGCACATTGTTTTAGTGTGCGTCTGCACGCTCTCTTGTTACGCACACTAATAGTACATTACTGCCGCGGTCACTAATGACTGCGTTGCTGGCAGCGATGATGATGGCCGAGAGCGGAGCTTAGCGCAGGTCCAGGCCGTCACAGCGCGGTCAGCATTGCAGCCCTTGATGGACAAGCTAGAATAAAGGCCGAGACCGGAGGTCGAGGCCTTTATAGCGCGGACAGCAAGGGCTGCAATGATGACCAAGCTTGAAGGCCGAGAGCGTAGGTAAGCTTAGCTCGAGGCCATCATAACGTGGCCAGCAGTGCAGTCATTGTGGACCAAGGCTTGTATAGTACTTTACTCAAAAAATGCGAATACTGCCTACTATACCTACTATAGTAGGTACTTATAACCTAATTTCGAAAAAATACAAAAATGCAAATATCTCAGAAACGGTGGGTCGGAGCCAAAAAATAAGGTTTTTTTTGATCCCCTTTGTAACTTCGGAAGTAGATAAGAGGTATTGAATGAAAGGTCAAAAAACGGTCAAGTGCGAGTTTTTTTTATTTTTCCATACTAATTTTATATAAAAGTACAAAGACATCATCTAGGTACAACAATACAACACCCGCGCAGATAAAGAATGGGATTAGAAATGGTTCTGAGTCACACTCGTTGTGGTAAGCGCGGTGAGCCGCCATTTTGAATCCCAAAGTGTATTTTTCACCTAACTATGTTTGAAAGAAAACTCGACAATAATGGATTCTCAAAGGAAATTGCTGGTGGCTAAAACTCGACAATAATGAAATCCCATACAACTTTGTTGCGTCACCATCGGAGAACACCGGCAAGCTCGACTTTGTTCAAAGAAGGTTGTCAAAATAATGACCATATTACAAGCTTTTTTGAGTAAAATAATGTGCATGTGCACGCCTAACAACTTTCATAGGAAAACAGTCTTCGTGAGATAGAATAACTACATCGTGTTGACTTTCCTACTTACAGATTGCTACAGATAAAAAGGTGCAAGTAAGTGAGAACATGCGATGCGTATAATCTGGGAGCACGGTAGTGCTCCCGCCAAGACGAGGAAGCGAAGCGCAAGGGCACTACCTACCTTTTCTCGAAGCGCTTCGTCGTTTTTTTTGAACCCTCATATCTTGGGTTTGGAGTATACTAGATAAACAAAATAGTCGGAATATGATGTCTATAGTAAAATTAATCTTACAAAGTTTCAATTGTATAGCTTTTATAATATAGATTTTATTGATATCTGAAAAACCCGATTTCGTCACTGACTCACTCATGACCATCAAAACTCATATTTGGTATGTATCAGACCCCATGTAGAGCCAAGCTTATAACTCTACGCGCCCTAACTCTACAAGCCCTAACTTCAAAAACTCTACACCTTAGTCAAACTATGTGGCTTGGCCGTTTCGTTACTACAAGAACTATTGTTTATCAGAAAGGTTTTCATGTAGCGAAATGGCCAAGCCACATAGTTTGACTAAGGTGTAGAGCTTTTGAAGTTAGGGCTTGTAGAGTTAGGGCGCATAGAGTTAGAAGCTTGGCTCTACATGGGGTCTGATAACTTTTTGACAGTGCAAGCCATATGGAGTCTTGGCAACACTATACATGAAAATGTTTTTGGTGGGATTATTTTGACTCAACTTACAATGTTTTTGACTGTTAATAGACTATGCATAGGTACCTTCACATATTTTGATTAATGTAGGTACTAACCGCAATCCACTTACTTAAACTTATTATGTAAATGTCAAAAGGCAAGACCACGCATGTCTTCAAGGTAAAAACTACTTTTGATATGCCATAAAATTTAGGGGCAATCCATCATCATAAAAGGTAAATGTAGATATTAAATACACAAGAGCTTAATATATCGAGAGTAGCTATTTAAATAAAGTATGCTAAAGTTGAGGTCGCTTCGGCCATTATTTGTAAGGAAAATAAATGACTTGCAGAAAATCTGGTTTTCAACCTTTAGGCTTTGTTTGGGTCAAATAATTTGTAAGGGCTTTTTGGATATAGGCCAAATCCTTTTAGTGGGTGCTGATATATGTAAGAAGTTGATTGAAAGAAGTTGCTTTGAGGTTAAATTCGAAATAACGACTGACCTACCTACCTTTACAAATAACATTTATACTATGTACAGTACCACCTACTCGGAAAGCACTTTATTACTTTTTCAAAAAAGGAGCAGAAAGCCCTTATTTAATACAATACTAAACCCTTATTTATTCTCATACTACATACATCGCGGGAGGAAAAGTTGTATGAAAATCTTAATGAAAATCCATTACTCCCGCTGTTTTTTTACAACAATGTCATAATGCCAAAATTCATGTTATTGTATTATTAGTATACCTACTCATCATCTTCATATCAGCCGCACGACACCCACTGCTGGGTATAGGCCTCCCCCAAGGATTTCCACGACGATCGGTCCTGCGCTTCCCACATCCAGTGGCTTCCGGCAACCTTCACCAGATCGTCGGTCCACCTTGTCGGGGGCCTACCCACGGAGCGTCGTCCGGTGCGCGGTCGCCATTCAAGAACTTTTCCGCCCCAACGGCCATCGGTTCTTCTCGCTTTGTGTCCAGCCCACTGCCACTTTAGCTGTGTACCTACTATTCCATAGTAAAGCTTACAGTGACATCTAGTAATTATAACTACTAGGTATCATGGTATGGTACTAGTATCATCCGTATGTATACGTGTTAATGAAATAACGCAAAATGAGAAAACCGTTTCTTTGGACCATCAAACTGAACAACTTTTACTATGGGACCAACTCTGAAATCGCGAAAAAATCTGCTGTTTCATACAATAATTAATAACGAAAATATAAAAATGTATGAAGTAGCTGTTTTTTTTTTGCGATTTCAGAGTTGGTCCCATAGTAAAAGTTGTTCAGTTTAATAGTCCGGAGAAACGGTTTTCTCATTTTGCTTTATTTCATTAACACGTTGTATGTCATTAGTTAATGACATCAACCTACGCTTTTAATTTTGAAAACTTTTGACTGTCATAAAGATTTAATTACAGATGGACGGATACCAGACAGGTGAAACTAAGTAAATGCTTGTAAAAATCGGTAGTACTATTTTCAATGCTTGAATACAGGTTGGATTTTTGAGACGGTACATTAAGAACAGGTACCTGAACCGTTATAGTTACAGGAAAACGTTCCTAGGAGACCATCCATAACTTTTGTGTGAGTACAGAAACTGTTTTTTTAGGTCTAATGTTGTAGAAGATTGTGCCTGCGTGTGAAGCCGGTGTTGTGACTTACTGTAGTTTCTGTACTCAAATTTCAGTTAGCCTTAAAGAGCATTTTGATCACAGTAAGAAATAGGATCAATGTGCAATAAAAAATATTTCTAGATGATTTCTCGTTTTTTCAGTACAAAATGTATGGGAAAAGTTTTTGGCGATTTCTGTCGTTTCTAGTACTCATACCTTAAATGGTCCGATAGAGTATTTTGATCCCCACACGAAATAGGATCGATTGGCATAAACATTTTTTTTTTTGGTAATTTAGCATTTTTTTGCTAACCGTATTTTTTTTCCAAAATCTGTGAATGCAGTTCATAATATCTTAAAAAATTATGGATGGTCTCCTAGAAATGTTTTCCTGTAATGAGAGACTTTCCAGGCAACGTTCCTTAAAAATTTACTAGATGGCGCTGTCCAATTCCTTGGTAGTATAGTATGAACGTGGTACAAATAGTCTGAACAAAGAGAAACATCGTAAAAATTATTATGATTTTGACAGTGTCAAATGTGTTTTCTTTATAATCGTTTTGCGGCTACAAAAATTATGTTGAATATAATAATAATAATGTAATATGGATAGCTTATTAACATTTTGTAGTGTATTGTGCAAGTCTACTTGCCTTTGAACGACGGCTTTTTTAGGGATCCGTGGTAAAACAAGGAACCCGTATAACTTATACGATTACCTATAAGATCGTTCAGTCCATTCGTCCGTCTGTCCTTCCCTGTGTGTCTTTATTTTATTTTATTGGATGAGGAAAATACAGCTCAATATACCTAATACATATGAATGAAAAGTACCCATCATCAGCATCGTAGCGTCTACAGTTTTAAATCGAACATGCTCAAAGACCGAAATCGTTCATTGAGCGAAAGAAAAAACGAATTTTCCCTGTCTTTTTTTAATTCTAATGACAATGTATTGAAAATATTCACCAGAAATAAATCAAGTCATTCTTTAAAAAAAGTTCAAAAGTGCGAGTGAGACAGCCTATCTGAGCTACAAAATGTGTATAACAATCATATGTTGATTTCATAATCATTTGGAAAATATTCATTGAAACATTCTGAGTCGGGAGCAGAGACAGCGGACTACCGGACGGAACCTTATTCTCTAATGCGTGGCTAGCTAGACATGCATTTGGTCGGTTTTTTCCAGTTCGCTTAATATTGCGCTTCTTCAACTCTGCATGTACCCCCTAAGCGGCCAAGCATGGCTTGTCAAGCACGTACATTTTTCGGCTTGTCAATCACATTTTGATCGTCTAGGGGCGATGCTTGACGGCTTGACATCAAGTACGTAGGTATCACGTGATTACCATGGCTTAGATTCCAGCAAATATCTTGACGCTCTTTCGACAGAGTGGGGATAAGATCGCGCATGTGCACTTGAGAGCGACCAATAGCGCGCGCCCCTCTCCCGCCGCCCTCGTACTTCACCACTACCATAGTAGAATTGATTCTACTATGCCACTACGCATACCGAAAATACGTGTTCTGCGCAATCCCTACCCGATTTCAGGATGTTTGCCGGCTACTGTATCAAAGGTAGGCCACGCCCCCAAATAGTAGTGGTGGTGGAAATTACGTGTACGTG